>OZ034810.1:20861132-23506132 GCA_964028335.1 Altica lythri
AAAAATTTTAGAATTTTTAGAAAATTTCATAATTTCCAAAAATTTTTAAATTTTCAAACTTTTTTAAAATTTTCACAATTTTCAGGATTTTCAAAAATTTTTAGAATTTTTAAAATTTTAAAAATTTTTAGATTTTTCAAATTTTCAAAATCTCAAAATTTTTAGAATTTTCAAAATTTTTGGAATTATCAAAATTTTTAGAATTTTCAAAATTTTCAGGATTTTCAAAAATTTTTAGAATTTTTAAAATTTTCAGGATTTTCAAAAATTTTTAGAATTTTCAAAATTTTAAAAATTTTTAGATTTTTCAAATTTTCAAAATCTCAAAATTTTTAGAATTTTCAAAATTTTTGGAATTATCAAAATTTTTAGAATTTTCAAAATTTTCAGGATTTTCAAAAATTTTTAGAATTTTTAAAATTTTCAGGATTTTCAAAAATTTTTAGAATTTTCAAAAATTTTTAGAATTTTTAAAATTTTTAGAATTTTCAGTTTTAAAATTTTTGGAATTTTCAAAATTTTTAGAATTTTCAAAAATTTTCAAATTTTCAAAATTTTTAGAATTTTCAAAATTTTTGGAATTTTCAAAATTTTTAGAATTTTCAAAATTTTCAAATTTTCAAAAAGTTTCAAAATTTTCAGGATTTTCAAAAAATTTTTAGAATTTTTAATTTTTAGAATTTTCAAAATTTTTGGAATATTCAAATTTTCAAAAATTTTAGAATTTTCATAATTTCCAAAAATTTTTAAATTTTCAAACTTTTTCAAAATTTTCAAAATTTTCACAATTTTCACAATTTTCAGAATTTTCAAAATTTTCAGGATTTTCAAAAAGTTTTAGAATTTTTAGAATTTAAATTTTTACTTTTTTTTTCTTCATGAATAAATTTGTTTTTTATTTCTATTTATTAACAAATATTTGCTACATTTTTAGATAATAAACATTTTTTAAAAATTTTTGTCAATTATTCAAACCCTCCACCAATCTACCATGCAATACCACTAAGCTAAAAAAAGAAAATAAAAGACCGACTTTGTACATATTTACAAAAACAATCTTACCTCCTGTTACAGTTAAAGTGGCAAATTCGTATTCAGCCACATTAAATCCAGCGTTATTATGCGCAGTAACACGTAAATGGTACCATTGCGCAGGATCCAGATCCAAAAGTACGAAATTACCACCTGCTTTTACATGATTGGATACTTGAATCCATTCGGAACTGGTTCTAGAAAAGTAGCGTTGAAATCAGTGATGATTCAATAGAATAGAATAGGAAAGTATGTAGAATTCGCAAACTATCATTGAAAAGTACGTAGAATACGATAATCATCATTGGAAAGTACTTTTGTATCAACAACTCAGTTTGATAATACAAAATTACTTACTTTTTCTTTTGCTCGATAACGAAATACAACATTGGACAACCACCATCTGACCACGCATTTAAATGTAAAGTTATACTGTTCGAAGATACTTCGATGAATTTTTCAGCACTCGGAATTATCGGTTTTTCACCTTTTGTTTTCGGATTTAAATTATCTGATTGATCACCAGTTCCAATACTGAAAAGACAATTCATAACACCCAAAATTCCAATAGAAAATAAAAATTGGATCCAAAATGGCGGCGTACTCACCTATTGTACGCAGTGACGTATAATTGATAACGTGTACCACACAATAACTTCTCAATCGTGTATTTATCTACATTTGGACCAACTTGGATCGTTTCCCAATCGCCAAATTCCGGTTTGTAATGAATTGTGTAGCCGTGGATTGGTTCGCCATCGGTTTCGTGAGGTTTTAGTTTGATTGTCAAAGAATTCGTTGTGGTGGATGTTAATTGGACGATTGGGGCATTTGGTGGTGCATTCACTATCAAATGATGAGTAACGAAATCTTGACCATAGTCGTTTTCCACCTAGAAATCGGGATTTTACACTTTTACAAATGGCAACAATGATAGTGTGAAGTTGGTAACGATGATATAATGACATATGACAGAAATGACATATGACAATGTGCACTGTCCTGACAAAAGTGACAGTAATGACACAACGACAAAAATTATACGAAAACGAATTCGGTGCACTATATGAAAATGTAAACAATGACATCGATGACAGTACTGACAAATGACAACAACAATATCAGGTGACAATTATGACAAATAACAGCAATGACAGTTGAGAGGAATCCCTGTCACAGCGCTGCAAATTCTAAAAATGTTAATAAAAACAAAGAATAGACAGCTGAAAATAAATAAACAAATAATTGACAGATCTAAAAGTAGGGTTATGTTGTTTAAACAAAATTACCTTGCAGGAATACTCGCCGGCGTCGCTACGAGTAATATCTCGAATAAATAGTGAGCCATCTGGATGTTGTCGTACTCTATCATTGGTATTTGCTGAAAATTTAACTCCTTTGATAGTCCACGTGATGACAGGAGTTGGAACTCCAACTGCGAGACATGGAAGCGTTACGTCTTCTTTGTAAGTTGTGGTAAAAGTGTCATCGAACGAAGCGATCTTTGCAGGAACTAAAAATTTCGAAATTTTATCTATCCTCATCCAAATTGTATCTTACATGTCGTAGATATTCACTTAAACGATTTTAATACATATATAAATATACGAACCACTCATACTAGGAGAAACCATAACTTTCTTCGATGCTTGTCCTTCACCGATGGTAGTGGCTGCTGTAACCCAAAACTCATACTTCAAATTGCTGTCTAAATTCTTAGCTTGGTAACTCAAATTCTGGTTTCTTAGATTTGGCACAATTTTCTGTGATTTTGGGTTTTCATCGTTGTTTCCAGCTTCGCGATAGTAAACCATGTAATATTCGATGATTCCATTGGGTTCTGTTGGAGGTTTCCAACTTACCAGAATCGAATCTGCTGACATTACCAACGCCTTCACTGCTGTTGGTGCTTCCGGAGCTAAATTTTAGGTTAGAAAGGTACAGATCAAATGACAGTTATGACATTTGACAGATGACTTACCATCTTGTTCAGTTTGACAATGAATTGGAGTTGTTCGAACTCCATCACCACCCGAAGTGTACGCCAAAACTTCCATACTGTAATTCGTGTATTTCTTTAAACCATGAAGAATGGTTTCACTTGAAGCCGTAATTTTTGTATCTTTACTATTTTCATCTAAACAAATTTAAAAAAAAATATGACATTTGACAGCTAATAGGAGTCGTAAGCAGTTGACATATGTCAACTCCATAGATGATCTTTTATTGTCACAAAAAGTTGATAATTGACAGTAATATGTGACATTTGCGATTTACCTACACTGAAAAGTGAAGATATCGAAATTGCAGATGGAAATCCACAGCCAAGAAGATGACAATAAAAATTTGACATTTAACAAATAAATTGTTATATGACATAGATGACACTTTACATTAGTTGACATTTGACATATAAAAATATCATTTTATGGTTAAAAAAGTTAACTTAGAATCTCAAAACGTACCAAACCAAGAATCTGACGGTCCGTAAATCACTTTGTATCCTTTGATGACTCCGTTAGCGGTAGTTAGTGGTGGAGAGACCCACGAAACTCGAATGGTTTGCGCTGTCAAAGTGGTGCACATAGCTTTCTCTGGTGGTTGTTCTGGAACACCTTCGGCTGTATTCGCTTTTATTTCTTCGGACGTTGGCCCAGCACCGACTTTGTTAAACGCTTGGATCACCACTGAGTATTGCGTGTACGTTTTCAAATTTGTTATCTGTCAAAAAGTTGAGGAACGAAATTACTGAACTGGATCAGGATTGCACGCGGAAATTTGTATCACGAAATCAATATACATCAGCAATTAAACAACCTAATATAGAAAATCATATAATTACCTTCAAATTATGTTCCTTAGCTTCATCTTCTCGTTGAATTTCAACTGTTTCAAACAAATAAGGTTTATCAGTATTCGCTAGTTTATATCCAATATAATATCCTTGAATATCACCATTCCAGTGATCCCGAAGAGGAGGTTTCCAAAAAACTATTAAAGAGTGTTGATCATCAGCTTCGACTTTAATTCCTGTTGGTGGTCCACCGGGAACTTCTTCAGCGGTTATGATGGTAACAGTGTCAGAAGGATCGCTCGAGCCGATGTCATTTTCAGCGACAATTCGGATGTGGTAAGTCGTAGCTGGTCGAAGAGTAAAAATTCCAGCTTCGGTTTGGTCTCCGGGGATTAGAACACGTTCGGAATTTTTATCCCAACTTCCTTTGCTCGGTTTGTACTCGATTAGGAACCTATTTGATGCGATTTATAAAAAAAATTTGGGAAGTACGTAGAATACAATTAAAAAGAATCAGTGTCGTTGTACATTAAAAAAACTTACTTCTTAATCGGTGAATTTCCATCATAAGGGCTAACCCACGATAACTGCACTGTTTTTCCGGACTTATCCAATACTTTTAACCCATAAGGAACCTCAGGTACTTCTTGTATGATCATATTTATATTAGTATCATCACTTCCAAAAGCATTAGTGGCGACACATGAAAAAATTGCAGAATCTCCTCTTTCAGTACGTTTGATACTTAAATCTGATAAAACTCCGTTAGGTAAAATTTGTTCTCGGATTGTATACCGATTATCGCCTTTTGGTTCCAATCGTTTGTTGTTGATATTCCAGATTATTCCAATTGGTTTCTCTCCTTTAGCTTCACATTGAAGTACTGCTGGGTCGCCTCTACGGGAGGTTTGATTTCGGTATTTTACATCGAATTGTGGTGGTGCTGTAATTTTTTATTAATAAAAAGAATTTTCAACATATAACCTGTGAAAGGCTTTCGCGGCCATTGTCTAATGTATCAATGGTTTTTGGGCTGTTAGGCCGGTGTCGATTGTCTTGCTGACTTGACGTTTCGCCAACACGAGCGGTTGGCATCTTCAGAAGTTCGCAGACTGTCAACCAGGAAGCAAGTTCTGAAGATGCCAACCGCTCGTGTTGAAGAAAAGTCAAGTAAGCAAGACAATCGACGCCGGCCTAACAGCCCAAAAACCATTGATACAATTTTCAACATATTTATGAAAAAATTTACCTTGAACACTAATAAGAATCACAGCCGACAATCCTGAGCCAATTCCATTAACAGCCTCGCATAAATAATAACCTTCATTATTCTTTTGAATATTGTTAATAGTTAATGTACCATCTTCAACTTTGATATCGGGATTATTTGGTTTAAAATCTTTGTAATCTCCTGGAGATACTCCAGTGGCTCTTTTCCAGGTCACTACTGGCTTCGGGAAGCCATCAGCTTTACATTCTACCACTGCATCGGAACCTTGTGCAAAAGCTTTATCTGTGGGTTCCAGAATCCACCTTGGAGGTACTAAAAGTTTGATTTACGTTGAGGATGGTGTCCACGGGGACCTAGTATCGCTCTATATTAAATAAGGTAATGTATTGTATCTTCAATTTAGAAGGACTGACATTAAAATTGATATTTTGATAAGTAAAAGTTATAATTGACATCAAAATCATCATCAATATTGACATTTGACAATGCAACACTGACATATGTCAAAAAATTGATGTTTGATATATCAACAACTTTGATATTTGACATGTGACATTTAAAAAAATTACGTCTTAGGATACAAAACATTATATTTAATAAGAGCAGTTTTGTAATTTAAGAAACCAACTGGATTATTACTTTTATTTGTTTTCTTATCGATTAAATGACGCGATTTAGTGGTTAAGAATCGATTTGGTTTTGTATGAAAACTAGTATAAAAATCGATAGTAAAAATAATCATTCAGTCAGTTTCTTGCATGCATCGAGTGTTAGAAATTAAAGGTGGAAGTTGCTCATATTGACATATGACATTAAAACTGACATCTGACATTAAAATTAACATTTAAAATCATAATTGACATTTTACAGCAAAACTGTCAATTGATATCAAAATATGGTATTCTATACAAAATTTGACATGTGATATGAAAATTGACATGTGACATGAAGATTGACATGTGACATAAAAATTGACATGTGGCATGAAAATTGACATCTTTTTAAGCAGTTTCCATCTTTTATCTTAAAAATGAAAAATTCTACAAAATTAGTGACAAATCAAAAAAGAAAACATGCAAAAGTTAAAAATAAAAAAATAGATGAAAGAAAACAGTGCATAGGAAATGGATAAAAAGGATAAAACATCCCTAACATCCCAGAAAGGATAAGGAAAATAAAGGATCAGACAGGTAATCAACATCTGGGATGATTCCACCAATAAAACACTGACAGCTGTCAATCAAATTTATCCTCGATCCGAAGCATCAATAGAACAAACTCAAGATAAAGTGACAGATCTCAATATCAATAAATGATGACAACTGTCAATGAAATTAACCCATAAAGCAATGTAGAACGTGGCAGATATTGAAATAAATGTAAATGAAACAAGCTTAAGGTGTTATACCTGTCAGTGAAACTTATCAACAATTCAAAAAGAAGAAACTCAAAACGTGACAGATCCTCGACAGCTGTCAGTAACGTTAGACAAGAATACAAAAAGAAGATCCTTAAAATAATCAACAATAACAGTGATAGATGTCAATGTCACCAGTCGATAACAGCTGTCAGTATCAATCATCGATGACAACTGTCAATGAAATGACTTAAAAGAAGAAAACCGTACCATAAACATTCAACGTGGCTGTATAGGATACGGATCCGGCTCGATTCCGCGCCGTACATGTATAATTCCCAGCTTGATTTTCAGTAACGGAATCAATTAACAACAAATTGGCTTTCTGACCGATTTTTGTTGTACTAACTCGATTCAGTGGATCGATTTGGATACCATCGAAACTCCACGAAATATTCAATGGAAGATCGCCTTCGGATACCAAACATGTCACTTGGGTGGTTTGACCCGAATGGATTGCTGACTCGGATTCCCCGAAGACGAATGGAACGATGTGAGGAAGAACTAGAAAAAAAAAAACTAACTGATAGTTCTTCAATCAACACTTTTGACAGTTGTCTACGTCAAAAGTGACACGTCTCAACTGTCAACGGTGACAAATGACATTTGAGAACAGACAGTTGGTATTTGACACTTAAACTATGACATCCGACACATGGCAAAGGAAAACTACTCTGTTGTTAGCAACGCAATCTATAATCGATTTGGATATAAGAAAAGGATATTTATTCAATATTTTAAGTCCTTCATTTTGTGTCAAACGTCATCATTGACTAACCCACTAAGCACAAGGCCAAAGTTTTTTAATATATAGCGACAGTGACAGTTGACACAAAATGACAGATCAGTTTACTCGAGTAGGATTTTTTTTTGGTAAAAAATATCAACCTAACCATTCACCAATAATTCCGTAGTAAAAACGTGTTCGCCAGCTGCGTTCTTTGCGTTGCAACTGTAATTGCCTGCGTTCGAATACGAGACTGATTCAATCGTCACCATAGAGCTTCTTTTACCGGTGGACACGGTAATTTCCGGATAATTATCCAATGGTTCACCGTTCAGTTTCCATGTCAAATTTATCGGTAAATCTCCGAGCGACACCAAACAGTTAATCTGCGCATATTCACCAGATGGCAACGGATTGTCTTCGAAATGAAATGGAGTAATGCGTGGACCAACTGCAGCAAAAAGAATATTCTGATTACGTCGTAATCGAGACGTGTGTCAATTGTCAATGTCACAAATGTCAGCTGTCAACGGATGTCACTTGTCAATGACTATCTTCGATGTAAACAGGATTAGCGTGACATAAAAAACGATTGGAAAGCAATGTCGAAATGAAACATAAAAATAGTTGAAAAAAAAACTAATCTAGGACACCTTCTATTAACATTAACGTGCAAATGGGACAAAAAAGTGATAACCGAATCTTGTAACAGCTGTCAACGTCACAAGTGACTAAAATCAACGTCAAAAATAACTAAAGTCAACTGTCAACGTCACAAGCGACACATATATCAGCTGTCAAACGCTTATCAACGAAATGAAATGAACAAACAAATCTAATCTAGTACACTTTCTAGTACCATTAACGTGCAAAGTAGCGGAAAATTTCGTAACTCCAGCTTGATTTTTTGCCGCGCAAACAAATTCGCCATTATGGAAATCTTGCACGGAATCAATGGTAAGTTGCGTGGTTCGTTTGGTCGTTCGTGTAATTGTGACTCCTTGCACGGAATCGACAGGTTTGCCGTTGAACGTCCATTTGATTCCCACAGGAACGTCGCCTTTAATAACCGTACAGAAAACAGTCGCCATATCGCCGGAATTTATCGGGTCATCTCCGAAATCGAACGGGGTAATTTGAGGAGGAACTGAAATTTATATATACATTCACCAGTTAGTAAACAGTGCGACAAGAAACATCACCAAAAGGGACAGCAAAGTAACTAAGTCGACATTGTCATTGTCAACTTCATCTGTCATTTTTAACGTCAATTGTCACTGCCAACAGGAAGAAAATCAAAGCTCTAGAGTGTGGATGAAAGGTATAAAAATATTGGTATATAATCTAGCAAAAGGTGTTAAAAAAAGTATTGGTAAGTACCCTTAACCAATAATTCTGCACTATGCGCGGAAATTCCAGCAGCATTGGCAACCACGCACGTATAGTTCCCGGCATGTTGCCAATCCACCGATTCGATACTCAAAACCGACGTTCTTGTTCCCAACGAATTTACAACAATTCCTCGACTGTGTGCTTTTATCGGTTTTCCATTTTGCATCCATGAGAATTTCATTGGGGTATCACCTTTGGTTGCATAACAAGAAACTTGAGCCATATTACCACTGTCCACCTCTTCCTCAAATTGAAATGGCGTAAGCAGAGGTAGAACTGAAGAGAAACACATCAAAAAGAAGATTAGAAACGAAAAGAAATCTATAAAATGAACCACCCATGTACGTTTTGACCACCTCTTCTTTTCCTTTTTACAAATGTAACTATCAACTGTCAACT
Source organism: Altica lythri (assembly GCA_964028335.1). NCBI lineage: Eukaryota > Metazoa > Arthropoda > Insecta > Coleoptera > Chrysomelidae > Altica > Altica lythri. Next base: position 20,870,125 of record OZ034810.1, read on the forward strand.
GTCATTTTCAAGTCTCACTGTTGGTTGTCAAAGTAAAGAACTACTTTAGAAAACTCTTTTCTAGGCAGTAGGTATGAAAATTTGGTGCTTTTTTTAGTAAAAAGTGTTTAAAATTGGGTTGGTAGGTACCCTTGACCAACAGCTCTGCAGTATGGGTGGAAATTCCTGCAGGATTGGCGACGACACACGTGTAATTCCCGGCATGTTGCCAATCCACCGTATCTATACTTAAAACTGACGTTTTACTTCCAAACATGTTTGAAACAACTCCTTTGTTGATTCCTGTTAACGGTTTACCATCTTTCATCCACGAGAATTTCATTGGGGTATCTCCTTTTGATACGTGACAAGAAACTTGAGCACTGTCACCAGAATTAATATCTTCTTCGAATTCAAAAGCAGTGATGTGTGGTAAAACTGAAGAGAAACACATCAAAAAGAAGATTAGACGTAAGAAGAAAGTTTGCAAGACAAGATATGAAATTAATCATTACCCATGTACGTTTTGATCTCTTTTAGTAAAAATTTTTCATTTCTTAAGTTTATTGCGTTAGGTTTGTAACAGTAAACGTCAACTGTCCATGTCAACTGCCAACTATCAACATCACCTGTCAATTGTCACTGCCAAACTATATTCTAGGTAAAGGATATGGAAATTCGGTGTTTTTTGTTAAAAAATGTGTTGGGTAAGTACCCTTAACTAACAACTCTGCGCTGTGCGTGGAAATTCCAGCAGCATTGGCAACCACGCACGTATAATTCCCAGCATGTTGCCAATCCACCGATTCAATACTCAAAACTGACGTTCTTGTTCCCAACGAATTCACAACAATTCCTCGAGTGTGCGCTTTTACCAGTTTTCCATTTTGTGTCCACGAGAAAGTCATTGGAGTATCTCCTTTTGATACGTGACAAGAAACTTGAGCACTATCACCAGAATTAATATCTTCTTCGAATTCAAAAGCAGTTATGTGCGGTAAAACTGAAGAGAAACATACCAAAAAGAAGATTAGAAGCGAGAAGAAAGTTCGAAAAAGAAGATTTGAAATTAATCAACACCCATGTACGTTTTGATCTCTTTTTCTTGGACTCCATACAAGATTAATAGAATTAGACTCACAATTTTTCATTGGCAACTATCAATGTCTACTGTCAATATTAACTGTCAATGTCATCTGTCACCTGTCACTGTCAAATGTTTTTTGGTACTTTCGAAACCTATATTTTAGGTAAGGAATATGGAAATTTGGTGTTTTCTATACAAAAATACGTTGGATAAGTACCCTTAACTAACAACTCTGCACTATGCGTGGAAATTCCAGCAGCATTGGCAACAACGCACGTATAGTTCCCGGCATGTTGCCAATCCACCGAATCTATATTTAACACTGAAGTTTTTGCTCCTATTTTCGTAATGGTAAATCCTTTACTAGATTTGGTTATCGGTTTACCATTCTGCATCCAAGAGAATTCCATTGGAATATCACCTTTCGTGGCGTAACAAGAAGCCTGTGCCAGATCGCCCGAATTAACTTCTTCGTCGAATACGAAGGGTGTTAAATGAGGAAGAACTGAAGAGAAACATACCAACATAAAATTATAATCAAGAAGATTTGTACAACAATAAAGAAGGTAACCATCATCCATGTACGTGTTGATCTCTTGCTATGAGTAAGTTAGAAAAAACTGTCAACTGTCATTGTGAAATGTCAATGTTAACTGTCATTGTGAAATGTCAATGTTAACTGTCAACTATCATTATCAACAGTTTCTGACAACTGTCATTATGACTGTCAACTGTCAAAACGATTCTGGAGGAAAGGAAGGGAAACTTGGTACTTTCTAGAATAAAAAAGAGTCAAAAATGTGTTGGTAAGTACCCTTCACCAATAATTCCGCACTATTCGTGGAAATTCCAGCAGCATTAGCAACCAGGCACGTGTAATTCCCGGCATGTTGCCAATCCACCGAATCTATATTTAACACTGAAGTTTTCGCTCCTATCTTCGTAATGGTAAATCCTCGACTTGTCTCTGTGATTGGTTTACCATTTTGCATCCAGGAGAATGTCAATGGAAAATCTCCTTTAGAAGCATAACAAGAAACTTGAGCGCTGTCACCTGACTTGACTTCTGCTTCAAATTCGAAGGGTGTTAAATGAGGAAGAACTGAAGAGAAACACACCAACATAAAATTATAATCAAGAAGATTTGTAGAACAATAAAGAAGGTAACCACCATCCATGTACGTGTTGATCTCTTGCTATGAGTAAGATAGAAAAAACTGTCAACTGTCATTGTCAATGTTAACTGTCATTATGAAATGTCAATGTTAACTGTCAACTATCATTATCAACAGTTTCTGACAACTGTCATTATGACTGTCAACTGTCAAAACGATTCTGGAGGAAAGGAAGGGAAACTTGGTACTTTCTAGAATAAACAAGAGTCAAACATGTGTTGGTAAGTACCCTTCACCAATAATTCCGCACTATGCGTGGAAATTCCAGCAGCATTGGCAACAACGCACGTATAGTTCCCGGCATGTTGCCAATCCACCGAATCTATATTTAAAACTGAAGTTTTCGCTCCTATCTTTGTAATTGTAAATCCTCTACTTGTTTGTGTTATTGGTTTACCAGTTTGCATCCAGGAAAATGTTAATGGAATATCTCCTTTAGACACGTGACAGGAAACTTGTGCGCTGTCACCGGAGTTGGCTTCTTCTTCGAAATTGAAGGGTATTAAATGAGGAAGAACTGAAGAAAAAGACACCAAAAACCAGATTATAATCCAGAAGAACATTTCGTAAAAGAAGATGTACCCATGTACGTTTTGATCTCTTTTTTTTGAAATATCAATTATTAACTGTCATCTACCATTGTCAACTGTCATTATCATATCTTTACCAACTGTCAATTGTCAATGTTAACTATCACTTATCAACTGTCAAACTGTACAAAATTAACAACCACCAGAAGAATCTACCGATTTTGGATGAAAGGTAAGAAAATTTGATAATTTCTAGCGAAAAAAAGGTGTTGCTAAGTACCCTTAACCAATAATTCCGCACTATGCGTGGAAATCCCTGCAGCATTGGCAACTACGCATGTATAATTCCCGGCATGTTGCCAATCCACCGAATCTATACTTAAAACCGAAGTTTTACTTCCAAACATATTTGTAACAATTCCTTTATTGATTTCTGTTAATGGTTTACCATCTTTCATCCACGAAAATTTCATTGGAGTATCACCTTTTATGGCATAACAAGAAACTTGAGCCATATCACCAGAATTAACTTCTTCTTCAAATGCGAATGGTGTTAAATGAGGAAGAACTGAAGAGAAACACACCAAAAGACAATTAGAAATTGAATTTAGAGAACCACCCATGTACGTTTTGACTTCGCTTTCTTCAATAAACTAGTTTTTATACAACTTTACTAACCCCTTTTTGCATTTTATAAGCGGAACATACGTAACCGTTTAGTCTTCGGTCCGATTGAAATATTTATACCCCTGAAAGCGTTCAGTCTTCGGTCCGATTGGAATATTTATACCCCTGAAACCGTTCAGTCTTCAGTCCGACCAAAATCAACAGGTATACAATGGAAAAGTACTACAAAATAAACAAATCTACAGAACTGTCTAAAAATAAGAATACCAATAATACCGTTAACATTTAAATCCACAGAAAACAACGAAAATCCAGCAGCGTTGTGTACCAAACAAGAATACGTTCCAGCATGTTCTTCTCCTACCGATTCAATGGTGAGGCTGCTGACTTTTTTACCATTTTGTAAAATCAGTACGCCACTGTCATAACCGATACTTTGATTCTTAAAAAGCCACGTTATATTCAACGGAAAATCGCCTTTAAACACTGTACATGTCAATGAAGCTACATCACCGGAATTTACGGAATCCTCACCGAAGCTGAATGGTAAGATTTGCGGAGGTACTGAAATAGAATAAGATCTCTTTTTTAATTTATACGATTTGTATCTCTAATATAAATTTTACTGTGTTTTGTAAGTGGTTATGGACCCAGTTATGGACAAATTACAAAGGACATTTGACAGATAACAAATGTCAAATTACATAACAGATGGCAAGAGACAGAAAGCAAACTTACGTCACATGAAATAGAAGAAAAGACGATTTGTTTGTCTGGTAGGAGAAGTAAGTTATGGTATAGGAAATGTAAAAAAGTGTGTAAATATAATAATAAAAATTAAATCTATTCTACCCTTAATAAATAATTGAGCCGTATGTGTTGAAACTCCACCAAAATTCGAAGCTTTACAACTGTAATTGCCGGCGTGTTCGGCTTGAACGGAATTTATCGTAAGTAAATTCGTTTTGGTACCAATTGATATTGTATTAACACCAAATCGGTTTCCAATATCTTCTCCGTTAAATAACCACGAGATGTTTAATGGTAGATCACCTTTTCCAACGTAACAATTCAACTGTACGCTGTCGCCAGTATTCACTTCTTCTTCGAAAACGAATGGGGTTATGTGTGGCAGAACTAAGGGAAAAAGAAGAAGATTGTACTTTTATCAGAGGAGCGTTTATTATTCGGTTCGATTTTGTGACAATTGACATATAACGGATGATATTTCAGTCCTACCGAAAGTCTATCTTATACCTGTGTTTGCGTTCAGTCTTCAGTCCGACCGAAAGTCTTCCTTATAACTGTGTTTGCGTTCAGTCTTCAATCCGACCACAATTCTACTTTTATACCTGTGATAGCGTTCAGTCTTCAGTCCGACCGAAAGTCTATCTTATACCTGTGTTTGCGTTCAGTCTTCAGTCCGACCACAATTGTACTTTTATACCTGTGATAGCGTTCAGTCTTCAGTCCGACCGAAAATCTATCTTATACCTGTGTTTGCGTTCAGTCTTCAGTCCGACCACAGTTGTACTTTTATACCTGTGATAGCGTTCAGTCTTCAGTCCGACCGAAAGTCTTCCTTATAACTGTGTTTGCGTTCAGTCTTCAATCCGACCACAATTCTACTTTTATACCTGTGATAGCGTTCAGTCTTCAGTCCGACCGAAAGTCTATCTTATACCTGTGTTTGCGTTCAGTCTTCAGTCCGACCACAATTCTACTTTTATACCTGTGATAGCGTTCAGTCTTCAGTCCGACCGAAAATCTATCTTATACCTGTGTTTGCGTTCAGTCTTCAGTCCGACCACAATTCTACTTTTATACCTGTGATAGCGTTCAGTCTTCAGTCCGACCGAAAGTCTACCCTATAACTGTGTTTGCGTTCAGTCTTCAGTCCGACCACAATTCCACTTTTATACCTGTGATAGCGTTCAGTCTTCAGTCCGACCGAAAGTCTACCTTATACCTGTGTTTGCGTTCAGTCTTCAGTCCGACCAAAATTCTACTTTATACCTGTGATAGCATTCAGTCCATAAACAAATTGAACCATCCAGTTTACAGTTCCACCAAAACTTTGGAATACAAATAGGATAGAAGTAAAGAAAAACAGGAAAAACTAATACTTTAACTATACCCAATATTATTACCATTAACATGTAACTCAGCCGAGTATGTCGATTTTCCCGCTAGATTTTCCGCTAAACAAGTATAAGTTCCTTTGTGAAAAGCTTGCACTGAATCTATACTAATTGTGCTAATTTTCTTTCCAGCTTTAGTTATTAAGATTCCTTCATTAGAACCGATAGTATTGTTATTATGAATCCAGGTTATATTCACCGGTAAATCACCCTTGTAAACATTACATGTCGCTGATGCCGATTCGCCGGAGTTCACCGAAGATTCACCAAAATCAAACTGGAGGATTTGTGGATAAACTATAATACAACAAGAAGTCTTGTTAAGGATAAGAAGGTGCATTTTTGCGTTCTAACAACTATTTTTACCATTAACATTTAAAACAGCGCTATAATACGCTGTTCCCGCTTTATTTGCAGCGACGCACGTAAATGTTCCAGCATGTGATGCTTCTACGGAATCTATGGTGATGGTGCTGACTTTTTTACCAACACTCGATATAACTACACCATCAATGTAACCAATACTCTTATTATTATGTAACCAAGAAATATTTATCGGTAAATCTCCTTTATGTACCGAACATTGCACCGAAACAAAATCGCCGGAATTGATCGCTTCCTGACCGAATTCGAATGGTAGAATATGCGGAGTAACTGAAAATAAACATACAAATAAGAAGAAGAGACCCATATACTTTTTATCAGTAATACTCTGATATCGCTGCAAGGTTTTTCGATGCAAAACTGGTTTTTCAGTGTAAAACACACAAGAACTCCCACACACCGCGATCATATTCTCCACATAGGTCTTCCTATTAAGCAAAGCTCTATAACCAGACTAAGAGATGTTGAAAAAGCTAATAACGATATTCTATAAGCCAACGAAACTCAAAAGGCACGTAGAAAACACGAAAAGTAGAGGAAATTCTATACGAGAGCTACCGCCAACAAGAATCTAAAGAGTTGACTAAATTCTACCATACGTTCTTTACCAAAGATCATTGAAGGACCTATAAAATCCACAAAATCTTGGTATGGACAAAAAGGTGCAATTTTGATAACAAATATAATACTTTTACCATTAACATTCAACATCGCGCTATAGAAGACTTTTCCAGCTTTATTTTCAGCAACGCAAGTAAATATCCCGGCGTGTATTCCATCCACTGAATCAATGGTGATGGTGCTGACCTTTTTACCAACTTTTGTAACCACTACACCGTCAACGTATCCTAAACTTATATTGTTATGCAACCACGAGAAATTTATCGGTAAATCTCCTTTGTGAACCGAACAAGCAGTCGTTGTTGAGTCTCCAGTGTTGATTGTATCTTCACCGAAGTCAAAAGGAGTTATCTGGGGAGCCACTGGAATGATAATTTTGGTGTCAAAGTAATAATTTGTACAAAAATGGTACCTAAGGGAACTGCTCAAGAATGTTAAAGGTGTTGAGGGAGATAAAAAGCTTAAAAGCCTTTGGAAACAGTCGATTGGTCAAAGAAGTACTGATGAAGACGTTATCAAAGTCTAAGAAGTTTAAAGAACACCTAAAGATGTTACAGGAAGCCTAAAGAACCTCTGGATATTGTCGAAGAATCTAGGAGCTGTTAAGGAGACTAATAATTACGTTACAAAAGGTGTAGAAAGCTTAGAAAGCCCTGAAGATATTACGAGAAGCCTATAAAGCTCCTAGAAATACTCCAAGAATCTAAAAAAACTACAAATATTAAAAGAGGCCCATATACCGTTTATATGTAACTCAGTCGACTCAGTACTAGATCCTGCTCGATTTTCAGCAACACAAGTGTAATTTCCAGCATGACTCTCTTTAGCATCATCTATGGTTAGACTGCTAACTTTTTTGCTGACAAGAGAAACTACCACTCCTTTACTATAACCAATAGGGTTATTATTGTGGTACCAACTGATATTAATTGGTAGATCTCCTTTGAAGACTGTACATTGTACAGATGCAACATCACCAGTGTTGACAGAATCTTCTCCGAAACTAAACGGAAGAATATGAGGGACGGCTGTAAAAAAACAACAAGTACATCTATACTGTTAACACTGATTTGTGTTAGAAACTTTTGGTAACGTTTCAAGAAGTCTAGAAGGTGGAGATGTTATAAGAAGCCTAACAATGCCCTTAGAAAGAGTCTAAGAAGTATTGATGATGCTACAGATGTTTCCATAAAAGCTTTGGAGGTGTTATAAGACGATTCTGGACAAAGTCAAGGAGCTGTTAAAAATTAAGAACATTAAGATGTTTACAAAGGCTTTAGTGAAGTTATGGGAAGACTAGGATCTGGAAAGGTAGCGTAAAGGTAACAAAAGGAACTTTGTGGATTAAAATTTACCATTCACGTTTAGATTAGCACTATAAAACGCTGTTCCAGCTTTATTCGCTGCCATACATGTGAAGATACCAGCATGAGCTGCATCTACAGAATCGATCGCAAGAGTGCTAATTTTCTTTCCCGCTTTGGTAATCGATATTCCATTAATGTAACCAATACTTTTATTATTATGTAACCAAGAGATGTTAATAGGTAGATCTCCTTTATGTACCGAACATTGCAACGAAGCAAAATCACCAGAATTAATCGCTTCTTCACCGAAATCGAATGGGAGAATATGTGGAGGAACTGTAAATGAATTTATTATCAAACTTTTATATGGGGTTTTAATTCCTCAGAAGTCAACAGAAGCCTTAAGATCAGTCTCTGTATACAGTAGAAGAGGTGAGCCTAGTAAAAATCTCTGTAAAGGAATCTGAGGAGGAATAGGAATGGTGTTTTTGCAAGGATTCAATAAAAAATTACCGTTAACATTCAAATTAGCACTATAAAATGCTCTTCCTGCTTTATTTTCTGCCATACACGTAAAAATCCCAGCATGAGTAGCATCCACAGAATCTATAGCAAGTGTGCTAATTTTCTTTCCCGCTTTGGTAATCGAAATACCATTAATAAAATCAATACTGTTATTATTGTGTAACCAAGAAATATTCATCGGTAAATCTCCTTTATGCACCGAACAGGTAACTGAAGTCAACTCACCAGAATTTACCGATTCTTCACCAAAAGTAAACGGAAGAATATGTGGAGGTACTGCAAATGAATGAATAATCAATCTTTTATAACAAGAAACACGGGATTAAGTATTGTTTAAATGCCCAAGAAGTCAACAGAAACCTCAAGATCTTCTTACGAGTAAGTGTGGTGTCTGTATCTGTATACAGTAGTAAAAATCTTTAACACTTTCTTAACGATGTATAAAGGAACAGGAACCTGAGGAGGAATAGGAACTGTGATTTTGTAAGGCACCCAACAAAAAATTACCGTTAACATTCAAATTAGCATTATAAAATGCTTTTCCTGCTTTATTCTCTGCCATACACGTAAAGATACCAGCATGAGTTGCATCCACAGAATCGATCGCAAGAGTGCTGATTTTGTTTCCCATTTTCGAAATAGAGATTCCATTAATGAAATCAATACTTTTATTATTGTGTAACCAAGAAATATTCATCGGTAAATCTCCTTTATGCACCGAACAGGTAACTGAAGTCAACTCACCAGAATTTACCGATTCTTCACCAAAAGTAAATGGAAGAATATGCGGAGGTACTAAAAGATAATTATAAGACAAAAACGTTGTTTGTATTTTAAATATTCAGTTTTCAATATAATGAAGAATATGTTGATTACAGTTTATGGTTTTGTCTTTCGTTTTAGTATCAGAATTTTTAAAAATAGGTACAGAAAATCGAATTAAAAGTTATTTTATCATTAAATATATCAAAACTGACTGAAAATAAGTATAAAAAAATTAAGTTAAATCCAACTAAAACCTAGAAAACTAAAAAAAAAATACCGCCAATAAATGACCCAGTAGCCACTCTGCTATACTACTAACATTTTGGGGAGGGGGAAACCAACTAAAACCTAGAAAACTGGAGGAGTGGGAAAACTGAAAAAAAGATACCACCTATAAATGACCCAGTAGCCACTCTGCTATACTACTAACATTTAGGGGGGGGGTAACCAACTAAAACCTTGAAACTGGAGGAGTGGGAAAATTGAAAAAAAGATACCACCTATAAATGACCCAGTAGCCACTTTGCTATACTACTAACATTTGGGGGGGGGGGTGGTTAACCAACTAAAACCTAGAAAACTGAAGGAGTGGGAAAACTGAAAAAAATACCACCTATAAATGACCCAGTAGCCACTCTGTCACACTACTAACATTTGGGTGGGGGGGAAACCAACTAAAACCTAGAAAACTGGAAGAGTGGGAAAACTGAAAAAAAGATACCACCTATAAATGACCCAGTAGCCACTCTGCTATACTACTAACATTTGGGGGGAGGAAACCAACTAAAACCTAGAAAACTGAAGGAGTGGGAAAACTGAAAAAAAGATACCACCTATAAATGACCCAGTAGCCACTCTGTCACACTACTATCTTTTTTGGGGGTGGGGGAGAAATTAATGTGTTCAAATCTCTTAAAACAAGAAGTTAATGTATTAACAAATAATAAAAAAAGCTGTATTATATCTATATACACTAAATGTTTACCATTAACATTTAAAACAGCGCTATAATAATCTTTTCCCGCTTTATTCGCAGCAACGCAAGTAAATATTCCAGCATGCGACGCTTCCACGGAATCTATGGTGATGGTGCTGACTTTTTTACCAGCTTTCGATATAAGAATACCATCAATGTAACCAATACTTTTATTATTATGTAACCACGAGATGTTAATAGGTAGATCTCCTTTATGTACCGAACATTGCAACGAAGCAAATTCACCAGAGTTAATCGCTTCTTCACCGAAATCGAATGGGAGGATATGTGGAGGTACTGTAAGTAAATACAGAATCAAACAATTGTAATCCAAATTCGTATTGCTCGCATCACTGAAGCGCCACCCAAAGATTTGCGAAAGAACTAAATAAGAGTCTTAGACGCTGACAAAAATTTGGTGAAAGGAGGTAATACTCAAAAGTCAAACAAACAAGTAAACAGATTACTGAATCTGTATCCGTGTAAAGTAAAGTAAGTAATTGTATCAAAAACGTTCTTTACTATGCTTAATGGAATCTGAGGAAAAATAGGAATTGTGATTTTGTAACAATACAACAAAAATTTACCGTTAACATTCAATTTTGCATTATAAAATGTTTTCCCTGCTTTATTCGCTGCCATACATGTGAAGATACCAGCATGAGCTGCATCCACACAATCGATGGCAAGAGTACTAATTTTGTTTCCTACTTTAGAAATCGATATTCCTTTAATGTAACCAATACTTTTATTATTATGTAACCAAGAGATGTTAATAGGTAGATCTCCTTTGTGTACCGAACAAGTAGCAGAAGCAAACTCACCAGAGTTAATCGCTTCTTCACCAAAATCGAACGGTAGAATATGTGGAGGTACTGCAAGTAAATACAAGAAATGTAAAAATTGTAATCCCAATTTGCACCAATCGAATACTCCTGGTTTTTATATAGAAAACTAACCTTCAACTCTACTAAAGCCCATTAATAGATTACAACGAAACGCCACCCGAAATTTTGCGGAGGAACTACAACAAATTCTTCGACTAAAAGTTTTACTAATTTTCCGTTTAGATACGATCAAAAGTTGTTTAATTTAGTTAAGAAGATTGATGTTGATGGCGATGTCAATCAAACACTCTGAAAGACACTAAGATGCTTAAGAACAACAGACTCTTCTCTCTCTCTCGTAGCGCCACAACCCTTCGTGGGTCTTAGCTGCATCTACGACTTGCCTCCACCTATCCCTGTCCAACATCGCCTCCTTCCAGTTCAGTACTCCTAAGACACGTTAATAAAACTAAGACCGAATGGACAAATCAAGCAAAATATGGAAGGAAGACAATAACTACCTCTTTTGTGTACCAAACAGAATGTTAATGATCAATGTGTTGAGATCTGTAGCGCAACAGTCTAATCCCGAATTAACAATAAGAGCCAATGAATTAGGTTTAAATGCCTCAAAAGTCATCAAGATCTTCCAGATACTATTGTATAGTATCTGTATCAATGTATAGAAGAATAGGTAAGTCTATTAAAAATCTTTAACATGTTCTTTACGATGCTTAAAGGAAGCTGGAAAGGAATAGGAACTGTGTTTTTGTAAGGATACAACTAAAATTTACCATTAACATTTAAATTAGCATTATAAAATGCTTTTCCTGCTTTATTCACTGCCATACACGTAAAGATACCAGCATGAGTTGCATCCACAGAATCGATAGCAAGGGTGCTGATTTTGTTTCCTATTTTCGAAACAGAGATTCCATTAATGTAACCAATACTCTTATTATTATGTAACCAAGAGATGTTAATAGGTAGATCTCCTTTATGAACCGAACATTGCAACGAAGCAAAATCGCCAGAGTTAATCGCTTCTTCGCCGAAATCGAATGGGAGAATATGTGGAGGTACTGCAAGTAAGTTTATTATCAAATTAAGAAATGTTAAAGCAGACTAGAGGTGCTTGCAATACAAATTTCTACCGTTTGAATCGCTCTTTATCCACAAGAAGCTCACCAACAGAAGCGCCACTGGAAGATTTTTGAAGGAACTAAAATTAACAAATCTCCCATAGCCTTATGTATAGAATCCGTATCTTTGTACGAAAATCTAGTAAAAATCTGTAACACGTTCATTACTTTATACCTGTAGAAGCGTTTAGTCGTCAGTCTAATCAAAATTCAATTTTATACCCCAAAAGCGTTCAGTTTTCGGTCCGACTACAATTCTATTTATACCATCAACCATCCAGTTTACAATACCATCGAAACTTTCGAATACAAATTGTCTCAATTGGGATAGAAGTGAAGAAAAACAGGAAAAACTAATAATTTTACTCTATTAAATCTTATTACCATTAACATGTAACTCAGCTGAAAATGTCGATTTTCCCGCTAGATTTTCCGCTAAACAAGTATAAGTTCCTTGATGAAAAGCTTGCACTGAATCTATACTAATTGCACTAATCTTTTTTCCAGTTTTTGTTATTAAGATTCCGTCATTAGAACCGATAGTATTGTTATTATGAATCCAGGTTATATTCACCGGTAGATCACCCTTGAGAACGTTACACATCGCTGACGCCGACTCTCCAGAGTTCACGGAAGATTCACCAAAATCAAACGGGAGGATTTGTGGATAAACTATAATACAACAAGTCTTGTTAAGGATAAGAAGGTGCATTTTTGCGTTCTAACAACTATTTTTACCATTAACATTTAAAACGGCGCTATAAAACGCATTTCCCGCTTTATTCGCAGCAACGCAAGTAAATGTTCCAATATGCGACGCTTCCACGGAATCTATGGTGATGGTGCTGACTTTTTTACCAACACTCGATATAACTACACCATCAATATAACCAATACTCTTATTATTATGTAACCAAGAAATATTTATCGGTAAATCTCCTTTGTGTACCGAACAAGTAGCTGAAGCAAATTCGCCGGAATTGATCGCTTCCTCACCAAAATCGAATGGTAGTATATTCGGAGCAACTATAAATAAAGATATAAATAAGAAAAAGAGGCCCATATACTGTTTAACACTGAAGATTCTAGTATCGCTGCACGTAAAACACTCCTAGTTTCTTGCTAAGAGTTTTTGAGAAAGTCAAATATGTTATCAGATGACCAAGAACCTCTAGAAACACTCCAAGAGGTGTCCAAGAGGTACAGATGTTCAAAAAGTTTAAGCAGTACCTGAAGATGTTATAAGTAGCCTAAACATCTTCTTGAAGAGTTTAAAAGAAGTTGAGTAACCTAATAAAGCTGTCTAAGAGACATCGCTTCAAAAAACTGCTTCCACGAACCGACCAAGAAGTCTAAATTGGGACAAATAGAAGGATAATTTGTGTAAACACTATATAAAAAATGCTTAAAATACCGTTGATTTGTAACACAGCTGAATATCTGTCGGTACCAGCTTTATTTTCCGCTACACAAGTGTAAATACCGGAGTGTTCCGCTTGAATGGACTCGATGGTGATAGTACTCGCTTTTTTGCCAGCTTTTGAAATCTGGATTCCCTCTACATAACCGATACTGACATTGTTGTGCAGCCATGAGAAGTTTATTGGTAGATCTCCTTTGTGGACCGAACAAGTGAGGGAAACTGAATCATCGGCGTTAAGAGATTCTTCGCCGAATGAAAAAGGTGTTATGTGAGGGACAACTACAAAAGAAAGTCGATGAATAAATGTAAATATCTTCATAGTCCTTTACAAACCATCCAAATGTCTAAGAGATGTTGAGGAAGCAAAGAATACATTACAAAAGTCTAAGAAAAATCCTAGAGGATCTTTAAACTCTTCCAAAGGTGTGTTGATGAGTAATTATAAACTTTGTATCCTCGTAGACGTTTCCAAGATAAAAGAAGTTGTTGAGGAGAGGAATGGAGATGTTCTAATTCTCTAAGAAGACCTTGTGAGGAAGATAGGAAGATGTTTAAACTAAAATCTGAGTAAAAGTAGGATAGCAAACCATTAACATCTAATCGCGCTGAATATTGGACAATCCCAGCTTTATTTCCCGCAACACAAGTGTACAATCCGACATGTCTTTCTTGTACTGGATCAATAGAAATCGTACTGATCTTCCTGCTAACTTTGGATACCACAATTCCTTCCGCGTATCCTAAACTGACATTGTTATGTAGCCACGTAATGTTTATCGGTAGATCTCCTTTATGAATCGAACAAGACACGGAGGTGGAATCACCAGTGTTGATTGATTCTTCACCAAAATCAAAAGGAGCAATTTGAGGGATAACTGAAATAAAGGACAAGTTGGAGTACCTTTAACATTTAAAGTAGCTGTAAATCGGGCTACTCCTGCTTTGTTCTCAGCGATACACGTATATTCTCCAGCATGTGCTGCTTGTACTGACTCGATGGTGATGGTACTGAGTTTTTTCCCGACTTTTGTTACTATTACACCATCCATGTAACCTAGACTAATGTTATTGTGTAACCAAGAGAGGTTTATTGGTAAATCACCTTTATGAACCGAACACGAGGCTGAGGTGGAGTCTCCGGTGTTGATAGATTCATCACCAAAATCAAATGGAGCCAATTGTGGTACAACTAAAAGCAATTCACACTACCAGAGTCAGTTTACAAGTCAAAAAAGTTGTTTAAGAAGTCTAAGAGGTGCTGGTGAAGATATAAATGATGTTAAAGACGCTTATAGAAATCTTTTGGTAAGAATTGTTAAAGTGTAGATCAAAAAGAGGTAGAGGAATTAGGAACAAACAAAATCTATTGATTATAATACCATTAACATCTAATCTTGTAGAAAACTGTACCAATCCAGCTCGATTTTCAGCAATACAAGTGTATAATCCAGCATGCTTTTCTTGTACGGAATCAATGGTGATGGTACTTAGTTTTTTACCAACTTTTGATATTAGTACTCCATCGGTGTAGCCTAAACTAACGTTATTATGTAGCCAAGAGATGTTTATCGGTAAATCGCCTTTATGTACCGAACAAGAAGCTGAGGTATAATCGCCGGAATTGATGGATTCTTCACCGAAATTGAATGGGAGGATGTGTGGAGGAACTGTTGGTGAGATGTAAAGACAATTTGTTAAAAAAAGTACTGAGAACGGATTGTTAACAAGCTAATAAGGTGGCGTTCAGTTTTTGATCCGATCATATGCAACCGTTCAGTTTTGGTTATCATTCTTTTTATGAAATAAAACGTAAAAAAGTGAATAAAGCGTGGAAACTTGAGAAAAAGGTGACACAAAAAAGAAAATTTTAAAAAGACAGAAAAAAAAGTAAAAACTATTAAAATCTTGAATTTTTAAAAAACAAGATAAATTTTAACATTGGACATACTTTATAGTTAAGACTTTGGTAAGCGTTCAGTCTTCAGTCCGACCAAAATGTTATTTAAAAGGTTTACCATATGCAAGCGTTCAGTCTTCAGTCCGACCAAAACGGTATTTTATAGGTTTAGCATATGAAAGCGTTCAGTCTTCAGTCCGACCTAAATGTTACTTTATACTTAAGACATCCTCAAGCGTTCAGTCTTCAGTCCGACTGAATTTATTGATTATTCAGAAACTCTTTCTTTAAAAAAATCGTCAGGAAATGGGAAATACGTATAGAATCTAAGAAAAAATCTAGAACCTCATATCAACCTGCTCTACTCGACCAAACCTTCACCGAAATCAAATGGAAAGATAAGTGGTAAGTAAATTACAAATTTAAAAAAAAAAGTTTAAAAGTACCGTTAACATTTAAATATGCCGCATGTTTTGCAACTCCAGCATTGTTTTCAGCAACACAAACATACTCTCCCGAATGGTGCGCTTGCGCAGACTCAATAGTGAGCTGACTCATTTTCTTGTTTGTATTTGCAGCTGCGATTCCACTGATTGTGTTGATGTTTTTCCCATTTAGAGTCCATTGGATTTTCAAAGGAAAATCACCTTTTGATACCGCGCAACTCACAGTTACAAAATCACCGGTGTTTGTCGCTTCATCACCGAAAGTAAACGGATGGATTTGTGGAGGAACTAAAAATTGGATAAAATCGAGATATGATATGATATAGTGAAAAAATTACCGGTAAATGTTAATATGGCGGACGGTGTTAGAGAGAGAAAGAGATGTTGAGAAGTTTGCGATGGAGAGAAAAAGAGAAAGTCACGTCAAATTCAGCCTCCTCATTTACGATTATTTATCATTTATCACGGTTTCTATTATATATTTTAAAATGTTTCATGTTTTATTTGATTTTTCTACATTTTCTTCGGTTGTCAACAATATTTTGGCATTTTCCTGCTTATATACCAGTTTGTCACCGTTCAGTCTTCGGTCCGACTAAAATGTTACTTTATAGGTTTAGCATATGCAAGCGTTCAGTCTTCAGTCCGACCAAAATTTTACTTTAAAGGTTTAACATATACAAGCGTTTAGTCTTCAGTCCGACCAAAATGTTACTTTATAGTTTTGGCATATATAAACGTTCAGTCTTCGGTCCGACCAACTTTAATTTATATTAAAGACATCCGTAAGCGTTCAGTCTTCAGTCCGACTAAATTTCATGATTATTTTCAGAAGTTGGCTAAAAAAATCGTCAGAAACTGGAAAACCGCGAAATATTGGAAGCAAATAGTGGAAAATTCAAGACAGCTTCTGAAAACCCATAACAAACAGCGCTATAACCATTAAACTCGACCGAAATCAAATGGAAAGATAAGTGGTAAGTAAATTACAAATTTAAAAAAAAAGTTTAAAAGTACCGTTAACATTTAAATACGCCGCATGTTTCGCAACTCCAGCATTGTTTTCAGCAACACAAACATACTCTCCCGAATGGTGCGCTTGCGCAGACTCAATTGTGAGCTGACTCACTTTCTTGTTCGTGTTAACAGCTACGATTCCACTGATTTTATTGATGCTTTTTCCATTTAGAGTCCATTGGATTTTCAAAGGAAAATCACCTTTAGATACCGCGCAATTCACAGTTACGAGATCACCAGAATTTGTCGCTTCATCACCGAAATTGAACGGATGGATTTGTGGAGGAACTAAAAATTGGATAAAATCTTGAACAACTAGATAAATAAATGCCCGGTAACATTCAATATTGCGGTCGGTGATAAAGAGTTTATTGGCATTGTTCTGCTTATATTCCGGTTTGTTACCGATCAATCTTCAGTCCGGCCAAAATGTTACTTTATAGATTTAGCATACGCAAGCGTTCAGTCTTCAGTCCGACCAAAATATTACTTTATAGGTTTAGCATACGCAAGCGTTCAGTCTTCAGTCCGACCAAAATGTTACTTTATAGTTGTGGCATATACAACGTTTCATGATTTTTTCCAATTTTTATGTTTTTGTTTGCTACAAAATCAAAACAAACCTTTCATCAGCATCCTCAACCATCAACAAACCTAACCAGGAACAAATTATAAGGTTTTAAGGTACGAAAATAATAATAATAAACTCAAAGAATAAACTGCCGTTCAGAGATCTACCGTTTACGTCCAAATTGGCGACGAATTTTGATTTCCCCGCCGCATTTGTCACAACGCAAGAATACTCCCCTCGATGATGCGGCTCCACGCTATTGATATTCAGAATACTCGCTTGAGTACCAAACGCAGAACTGGAAATACCCTTCGAATGGTGTGTGATGTGATGGCCGTTATGAAACCATTTGATTTTTAACGGTCGGTCGCCTTGCGGCACATAACACGTCAAAATGGCGCTATCCCCTGCATTCAATGGCCCGTCGAACTGAAAGGGACTTATCACAGGAGCCACTGATTAAAAAAAAAATACAGAAAATCAACACGTACATGGGCCTCTTCTTAATCAACAATTTTAGTACGCAAAGACAATCCTCGAAGTACCCAATTGTCATAAATTCTTACCTTTTTATATGTATTTATATATTTAAGCTAAAAGAGATGTACCTAAATGGAAATAAGTTAAAGATTTGAAAATTGGACCGGAACTTACCCATAACTTGAACTTCTAATGATCCTCTTGCGCTGTATCCTTGGGAATTTTTCGCTACGCATACATATGTCGCTTGATCTGATGCCCTTTCTACATTTTCTATGATGAGAGTGCCATTGGGAAATACCTTTTGTTTTCTATTGATTGGTAACAGTCTTCCATCTGTGAAAGAAACATACTTTATTATTGAAGATAGGAAGGTTTGTTTACCGGAATGTTTACTCGCTGAAGACCTTCAAATAGAGCAACTAGTAAAAATGATGAAGTAGTATATACTTCCAGACCAAGAAGTATAACCTGATGATGATTCCTGACCAAGAAGTATATACTTGATGATGCTTCCTGAACAAGAAGACATTGAAGTAGATCAACCAGTAAACATGATAAAGAATTATATACTTGATGATGTTTCCTGACTAAAAAGTATATACTTGATGATACTTCCTGATCTGTTGCTCCCTGAAGACATTGAAATAGAGCAACTAGCTAACATGATGAAGAGGTATATACCTGATGAAACTTCCTGACCAAGAAGTATATACTTAATGATACTTCCTGACCTGTTGCTCCCCGAAGACATTGAAATAGAGCCATTAGTTAAGATTATCAAGAAGTATATACCTGATGATGTTTCTGACTAAAAAGTATATACTTGATGATACTTCCTGATCTGTTGCTCCCTGAAGACATTGAAATAGAGCAACTAGCTAACATGATGAAGAGGTATATACCTGATGAAACTTCCTGACCAAGAAGTATATACTTAATGATACTTCCTGACCTGTTGCTCCCCGAAGACATTGAAATAGAGCCATTAGTTAAGATTATCAAGAAGTATATACCTGATGATGTTTCCTGACTAAAAAGTATATACTTGATGATACTTCCTGATCTGTTGCTCCCTAAAGACATTGAAATAGAGCAACTAGCTAACATGATGAAGAGGTATATACCTGATGAAACTTCCTGACCAAGAAGTATATACTTAATGATACTTCCTGACCTGTTGCTCCCCGAAGACATTGAAATAGAGCCATTAGTTAAGATTATCAAGAAGTATATACCTGATGATGTTTCCTGACTAAAAAGTATATACTTGATGATACTTCCTGATCTGTTGCTCCCTGAAGACATTGAAATAGAGCAACTAGCTAACATGATGAAGAGGTATATACCTGATGAAACTTCCTGACCAAGAAGTATATACTTAATGATACTTCCTGACCTGTTGCTCCCCGAAGACATTGAAATAGAGCCATTAGTTAAGATTATCAAGAAGTATATACCTGATGATGTTTCCTGACTAAAAAGTATATACTTGATGATACTTCCTGATCTGTTGCTCCCTGAAGACATTGAAATAGAGCAACTAGCTAACATGATGAAGAGGTATATACCTGATGAAACTTCCTGACCAAGAAGTATATACTTAATGATACTTCCTGACCTGTTGCTCCCCGAAGACATTGAAATAGAGCCATTAGTTAAGATTATCAAGAAGTATATACCTGATGATGTTTCCTGACTAAAAAGTATATACTTGATGATACTTCCTGATCTGTTGCTCCCTGAAGACATTGAAATAGAGCAACTAGCTAACATGATGAAGAGGTATATACCTGATGAAACTTCCTGACCAAGAAGTATATACTTAATGATACTTCCTGACCTGTTGCTCCCCGAAGACATTGAAATAGAGCCATTAGTTAAGATTATCAAGAAGTATATACCTGATGATGTTTCCTGACTAAAAAGTATATACTTGATGATACTTCCTGATCTGTTGCTCCCTGAAGACATTGAAATAGAGCAACTAGCTAACATGATGAAGAGGTATATACCTGATGAAACTTCCTGACCAAGAAGTATATACTTAATGATACTTTCTGACCTGTTGCTCCCCGAAGACATTGAAATAGAGCCATTAGTTAAGATTATCAAGAAGTATATACCTGATGATGTTTCCTGACTAAAAAGTATATACTTGATGATACTTCCTGATCTGTTGCTCCCTGAAGACATTGAAATAGAGCAACTAGCTAACATGATGAAGAGGTATATACCTGATGAAACTTCCTGACCAAGAAGTATATACTTAATGATACTTCCTGACCTGTTGCTCCCCGAAGACATTGAAATAGAGCCATTAGTTAAGATTATCAAGAAGTATATACCTGATGATGTTTCTGACTAAAAAGTATATACTTGATGATACTTCCTGATCTGTTGCTCCCTGAAGACATTGAAATAGAGCAACTAGCTAACATGATGAAGAGGTATATACCTGATGAAGCTTCCTGACCAAGAAGTATATACTTGATGATACTTCCTGACCTGTTGCTCCCCGAAGACATAGAAATAGAGCCATTAGTTAAGATAATCAAGAAGTATATACCTGATGATGTTTCCTGACTAAAAAGTATATACTTGATGATACTTTCTGATCTGTTGCTCCCTGAAGACATTGAAATAGAGCAACTAGCTAACATGATGAAGAGGTATATACCTGAAGAAGCTTCCTGACCAAGAAGTATATACTTGATGATACTTCCTGACCTGTTCCTCCCCGAAGACATTGAAATAGAGCAACTAGTTAATGTGATGAAGAGGTATATACCTGATGATGCTTCCTGACCAAGAAGTATATACTTGATGATACTTCTTGACCTGTTGCTCCCTGAAGACATTGAAATGGAGCAACTAGTCAACATGATGAAGAAGTATATACCTGATGATGCTTCCTGCACCAAGAAATATATACCTGATGATAATTCCTGACCTGTTGCTCCTTGAAGACATTGAAATAGATCAACTGACAAATTTCAGAAATGTTAAATGTCAAAAGTCGGGCATTTCTATCAACTGTCAGAAATGTCAATTGTTAGAATTGAGTAATGTCGGAATAAAACGCATAGTATTTAAAATTTCTTCATTGATCTAGAAAACTTAAGAAACTTTGTTTATACTAACCTCTTTCCCATACAACAGCCTCTACTGGATGGCCAGCAAACGGACAATGAACAATAAGGGTACCACCAGCAACAATCGCTTGTTTTTCCATTGATCGCACGAATGGTAATCCATAAACATTAATCCTAGCTGAATGATCCGCAGATCCGACTTTACTGGAAGCCACACATCGATACAATCCGCCATCATTCGTGTGAATCGCGCTGATATTCAAATGTGAAACTACATCTCCGTTGACTGTAACGTACTGTCCAATTTGGTAAACATCACTATTGGCCAATCGGCGCCCATACAACTCCCAAGTGATTTCCGGTGTGGGATTCCCCGATGCGATACATTTCATGAAGACGCTATTTCCTGGCTGTACGGTTTCTTCGTTGAATGCGTGTCGAATTTGTGGCGGTTCAAATCGTCCACCCAATTTCAATTCTCCAGTAGCCTCTGCGCTCTCTTGATCGTTGCGGATGAAGCATTGGTACATTCCTTTATCCTCCTTGCGTACGGTGTCGATTTTAAACACTGATTCGTGGTGATCGATTGGATTGCCGTCTTTTAACCAGCTGATAGTTTTAATTGGATTCCCTTCGAATTTACAGGTGAATACAGCTGGTCGGCCGAAGTCGATGGTTTGTACTGGTGGGTCGATTTTAGCGCGTAATGGTGCTGTTACGGTGAGGACGGTTTCTACGCTTTCACCACCTACGGAATTGTTTACCACGCAGAGGTATTTACCGGAGTCTTCTACTTTAGCTTCACGAATGATCAAAGTACCAGCTACTTGTTTAACTCGGTCGTTAAGAATAACGGCGTGCTTTCTATTGGTTCCTTCAACGAATTTATACCACCTGCAAAAAAAAAGATACTGAAACTGGAGGAATACCCAACTGAAGAAGTTATTGTGCAACCAAAAACTCTCAAAATTCAGTATCTTTTCTGAAGTAACGACAGATTGGACTGATAAGGAAAAGGACAGGATAACAAACAAAAACTGCAGAAGATTACCATAAAGAAAGTTACCTGAAGTACGGCACAGGGAAAGCCTGTGCTGGACAAAGAGCGACAGCTGAATAACCGGTTTCTACAAATTTTATATTAATAGTTCTCGAACTAAGTTGTGGTCCAACAGATCCAGTCGGTTCTAGAAAAAAATAGTAAAAAAAGACAAATTTAACACTCCTACCTTTGTAAACGGGGATATTTGTACCTTTGCTTTGCTACACAAAAAACCTCTTTGCTCAGTGGGAAAAGGATAGAAGAATACAGGAATACTAAAGAAGGAAAAGTTGACCAGATGAAGCAGTTTAAAGAAAGAGGAGATAAAGAGATAAAGATAAAAGCGAAAGCAAGGACAGTAGAAGGGAGAAAGAGCAAACATGAGGGAGAAGAAAACAAAATGAGAGATTGGTAATAGAGTTAGAGGAGAATAAAGAACATGATGATGATGGTAATGAATGATTCTCAATATGTTGATGATGATGGTTGTGATAATGATCATTTTGCTGGTGATGAAAGAGGGAAAGACAGTTATATGGAGACCAAAAGACAGTTATATAGTGTTAAGAAAAGAAAAAGAAGAAGAACATACTTGTATCTTGGAACCGGATAGCCACTAACATCACATGTAAGAATCCCATCAGCACCCGAAGAACACTCTTGTACAATACTGCCGTCGATTTTTTTACCGGCATTTTTCGGCGCTACGTTACTGGTTGGTTCTACGAAGAATAATTAAATATTAGTTTTGGTACCTGAATTTCGGAGCAGGATAGCCGGACACCTCGCAAGTGACAATAGCAGTACTTGTTGCCGCAGTCGATAGGAAAATGTTGCCGTATTTTCCGGACGACGATTTCGGTGCGACGTTATTTGTGGGTTCTAAAAATAACGGAGAAATACTCAAATCATTGAGTTGTAGAGTACCTGAATGAAGAGCTATGGTTCTATATGCGAAATTCAAGATTTTTTCCTTATCTTGAATAAAGAGACCAAAGGAAAAGATTGAGGGAGAAACAATTAAAGAATAAAAATTGCAACCTATTATTGTCCACATCTTCAAGATTGGAAAGGAATGGAATCAAGAGGAAAGAATTTAGGTAAAGGTCAGTTTTTGAAAGATGGAGGAGCTCAAATACTCTGGAAGGTGTTAAAGAGTCTTTGAAAACATGCCAAGAGGTACTGGAAATTTACAAAAGTACAAAAGGATAAAAAAGAACCTAGTGGAGTTACCAAGAAGCCTAAAAAGCTACTGGAAGCACACCAAGATAGGTGACCTCTTTAGATAAAGACATTGGATTATAACGAACAAGAACCATTCAACTTACAGAAATCTTGGTACTGGAAATCCGGTGACTTGACATGGTAACCATGCAACTGCATTTTGCGCCACCATCGCCACACGCCAACCGCCGAATTCCGCGCCAACTTTCTTTGGCGCAACATTATTCGTTGGCTCTACAACATTCAGTAAAGACAACAAAAGAAATTAAAAATTGTTTTCTACCTGAACATCGGCATGGGCGATGCTACGACTGGGCATAAAACGAAAACATCCTCTTGGTTATTGACCACAAGCAACGTAATTCGGACTTTGTTGCCAATAAGCCAACGAAGATGTTACAAGAGTCTAAGAAGTTTCAAGAGCACCTTTAGATGTAACAGGAAGAAATGTTTTAAAGAACCTAAAGAACACATTAACCAAAGATACTAAAAGGTATGTAGAGGCGTTGAAGATGTCTCAGTAGAGATTACAAGAACCTAAGAAGTAGGTGAAATGATATAAAAGAAGAACTACTTATTCAACTTACAAAAATCTCGGTACTGGAAATCCGGTTACCTGACACGGCAACCATGCAACTTCGTTTTGCGCCACCACCACCACGCGCCAACCGACGAATTCCGCGCCAACTTTCTTCGGCGCAACATTATTTGTCGGTTCTACAACATTCAGCAAAAAAAAAATACGTAAAAAATTGCTTCCTACCTGAACATCGGCACAGGTGATGCTACGACTGGGCATAAAACGAAAACATCCTCTTGGTTATTGACCACAAGCAACGTAAATCGGACTTTATTGTCAACAACCTTCGGAGGAATGTTATTAGTGGGTTCTGCAAGAAGAAACAATGACAAAGAACCACCTGAATGTCGGAATGCGGGAGAGTCTCCCTTGCATTACCAGATGAAGAGGAAAAAGAGGTTGAGGGATAGGATAGAGGTTAAGTTGGTACTAGTTGAAAAGGTTCCTACCTGTAACTTGGTACCGGTAAACCTTGCGCTTGACATAACAAACCGAAACTGTGCCCTTTGTGTTTTACAAACGTCCAACTTTTAGTCTCCGAAGAAAAAGTGGGTGCCTTGGAACCAATTGGTTCTGTAAATAAAAACAAATGTGACATAAAAGACCTGAATGCTGATAGGGTACCATTCGTACGATCTAAACAAGTACTGAATTATTCGAACTTGAAGGAAAATTAGGAACCCTGGAACCATTTGATAAGAACCCAGTACCGCTTATCAAATCATTTTTTTTTAGGAAAAAGGGAAACAGATCTAAAGACCTAAGACCACCTGGACCTCATGAAACTTTATATTTTAGAAGAGAAGGAACCTTGGAACCACATATTAGCAAATTATCAGAATAAATACAACTCATTTGTTTATAATTTCTATTATTTTGACAAGGTTCTAAAGACGTAGAAACCTTACCTAAAATTTGGTGTTGGTAATCCTTGAGCTTGGCACAACAATCCAAAACTTTGTCCCAAAAAACGAACAAATGTTGCACTTTTCATATCCGAAGAAAAACTGGGTGCCTTGGAACCTATGGGTTCTATAAGAGAAAAATTTTGTTTGGAATACAAATTTAAACTTGGATGTTGGTAAAAGTGCAAAAAACTGGTAAAGTATCTATCGAACCCTCATTTGTTGGTGTTTTTAGAATCCTGGGAACCTTTGAACATTTTACAATAGATCAAAAAGTACCAAGAATAGTACCATCTAAACCAAAACTAATTGGGTACCACTGTTTTGAGCTTTTTTTGTTTTGAAAAAGGTTCTAAAGATTGAGGACTGACTTTTAAATTCTACAAAACTGGGAACCAATAAGAGTACCATTCCTAACGTACCTAAAGGTTGGTGTGGGTAATCCTTGAGCTTGGCACAACAATCCAAAGCTTTGCCCCAAAAGACGAACAAAAGTTGAACTTTTCGAATCCGAAGAAAAACTGGGCGCCTTGGAACCTATGGGTTCTATAAGAGAAAAATTTAGATTGGAACATAAATTTAAACCTGGATGTTGGTAAAAAGGCGAAAAACTGTTAGAGTACCATTCGCATCCTCATTTTTAGGTGGTTTTAGAACCCTAGGAACCATTTTAAAATCGACTAAAAAAGATTGGTTACCACTATTTTGAGCATTATTAACTTAATAAAGTGGATACTTTTATATCGACAGGAACCAACTATCTAAATTGATTGGGTACCACTTTTTGACCAAAATTTGTTTTGAAGAAGTTTCTAAAGATTGAGGAACCCACCTTAATATGAACTGATTTTCAAATTTTACAGAAAGTCTTGGAACCCATTACTAACGTACCTAAAAGTTGGTGTGGGTAATCCTTGGGCCTGGCACAATAATCCAAAACTTTGTCCCATTTGACGAACAAACATCGAAATTTTGGAATCCGATGAGAAACTGGGTGCCTTGGAACCTATAGGTTCTATAAAGAAAACTAGTTAGAAGTACAAATTTTAAAACCTGGATGTTGGTTAATCTGATAGGGTACACTTTAACCCTAAGAACCCATAGGTTTCTGAGCTGTATAAGTATTGGACTTTAACGAAGACCAAGAAGTCCAATTTGTCCAATTCTGAAGAGAAAGAAGACCAGAATCTTGTCCAATTTAGAACCAGTAAACATCAGTGGTACAAAATTGAACTTTAAGAAGGTTAGGTTTTAGATAAAAACCACCAAATTCTTCTTTTATACCTGTCAAACTATAAATGGCAATGGCCTTTAACTAGTGTCCAAAAGCAGCGAATCTGTCAAATCGTAGTTTTGAAAATGGACTTTTACTTGGATTTTTTTTGTATTCTGTCAATGTCAGTTGTTGTTTTGTTAAGTGGCCTTTAACTGTTCTATAAAACGGGTTTAAGTGAATTTGACGTACCTAAATGAAGGTGTAGGTAGTCCCTGAGCCTGACAAAGCAAAGCAAAACCTTGAGCCTGATGTTTGACAAAGATAGAGCCTTTGGATTCCGATGAAAAAGTGGGTGCTTTTGATCCAATCGGCTCTATAACCAAAAAAAAATCGTTTTAGGTCAATTTTTGGGACAAATTTCGGTGTAACTGATAAACATTTTACCTGAAATTGGAATTTATGGGGCGTATAGACTCATTGAGGCTAAAATTAATCAAAATCGGTTCTTACTTGAAAACCGGCACCGGTTGTGCCTGCGCCGGACACAACAGCCCCAAACTCCGCCCAGCCGGTCTGATCAAAGTAAAAATCTTCGATTCCGACGAAAATGCCGGCGCTCTCGATCCAACCGGTTCTAATTGGCCAAAAAAAAAGAGAGTTAAGATTTTATTTCCACTGACCTGAATTTCGGTATGGGGCTTGCTTGCGCATCGCAAATCAACACCAAATCTTCCTCTTGCGCACCGACAGCCTCATCTAGTTTCGGCTTACGAGGAAATCTTGGCGGAGCGGAATTGATCGGTTCTGATCACGAAAAAAAAGCGTTTTTTAATATGAAATTGGATCCAAAATGGTGGATAAGGATACATCGAGACGTGACAATAGTGAATGGTGGATAAGGATAGTTCGAAAAAGAAGAAGAGGTGACAATAACCTAGTACCAAATTCTCTATTACCTGGCAATGTAGCCCACTTAACATTGACACTAAATAAAAGACTTGGCAGATGACGTTGGCAGTTCAAACAGCTAAAATCTGACAGATGACGTTGACAGATAACATACGTACCTGAATTTTGGTGTAGGATAACCCTGAGCAAGACAAAGAAGTCCAAAACCATGTCCAACACCGCGAGTGTACGAAGAACTAGTGGCATCATTAGAAAACGAAGGAGCCTTGTAACCAATAGGTTCTAAGAGGGAAAAAAACCTAAATTTAGAAACTAGAAAAGAACCTGATGTGGACATCCTTGCTCCTCTTTGATGTGAAAGACTTAACAGTTAAAATAGCACCTGGAGATATTAAAAGCCTTTGAACACTGTCAAAGAGGTTCCCGAGGTGTTTAGCAGAAGAAAAAGCAATACTAACCTGAATTCAGGTAAAGGAATTGCTTGTGCGTCACAAGGTAGTACCAAATTCTCTTTGGAAGTCCCCA
Organism: Altica lythri; assembly: GCA_964028335.1. Classification (NCBI taxonomy): domain Eukaryota; kingdom Metazoa; phylum Arthropoda; class Insecta; order Coleoptera; family Chrysomelidae; genus Altica; species Altica lythri. The sequence continues at coordinate 20,897,541 of OZ034810.1, forward strand.
TAACAGCGTCAAGTTTAGATTTTGGTGGAAGTCGAGGAGGCGTGGAACCAATAGGTTCTGGTTATGATAAAAAAACTGAATTCTATATTTGAACAAACCTTAAGTTGGATTTGGGTACCTTTGAACTAAAACTAGAGACACGTCCAAAATTTTGTCCAAATCTTCAAGATTAGAAAGGAAAAGGAAAGGTTTAGTTCGGTTTTTGGTAGAATTTGAGTTCAACAAGGACTTATCGATGGGGAAGGTGTTAAGGAAACCTAGGAAACAGTGGAATAGTCAGTCTAAGAAACATAAAGGAACACAACAAAGACATTATTGAAGTCTTATAGCTTAAAAGAACACCCAGAGATGTTACAGAAATCATAAGAAATCGTAGGAAATAGTCAAATGAGTTCTCAACGAAGAAGTTAACCAAAAGCTTAGAGAGCACCTAGAGATGTTACAGGAAGCCTAAAGAGCCCAGAAACCTAACGAAGATGTTACCAAGAAGTCTAGGAAGCCTCTAGAAACTATGCAAGAACATATTTACCTGAATTTTGGTACTGGAAGAGCCTGAGCTGGACAAAGCAGTACAAATCCTTGTCCCTCTTTTGCGTCGTAAGAAAAAATTTTCGAAGCAGATGAAAATGATGGCGCTTTTAGACCAACTGGTTCTAAACAAAAATTTTGAACATTTTTTTAATGATACCTGAATATTGGTTCGTTGGTATTGGATAAGAAGTGAAAACAGTACTGGATCTATTAGAAACGATGAAAATTAGTTACTGGTAAAGTTTTAGAAGAAGAAACTTTGAAGAGGGGGTAAATAAGTGTACCTGGAGCAGTTCTAAAACTCTTCAGATATGAATCAAAACCTTCCCCAAGAAGATATTTACCTAAATTTCGGTACCGGTAGAGCCTGAGCTGGACATAACAGAACAAATCCTTCCCCACCTCTGGTTTCGTAAGTAGAACTCTTCGCAGATGACGAAAATGAAGGTGCTTTGTATCCAACTGGTTCTACAAGAGCAAAAAGTCCAGATACTACCAAGTATAAAGAGCTACCTGAAGGAAGAGAGTGGATACCCTTTGAAGGAGCTACTTATTACTCTACTTATCTTTGGTAATAGTACTACCTGGGTTAGGAGAACTTCCAAAGATTTAAGAAGGTTAAAAGGATACCTAGAGGTCAAACAAGCTTTATCGTAAGGAATAAGAACTAGGTAAAGGTGTAGAGGAAGTGTCTGGAAAAGTGTCAAAGGTTCCAAAGAACCTACAGGAGCCTAAGAAGCCTCTGGAACCACATGTGTCTAGAGAACATCCAGAAGTCTAATGGATTAAAAAACAACTAGGAGGAGTTACAAAAAGTTATAAAAGACCCTGAAGAAGTTACAGAAAGCTTTTGATAACGTTCTAAGAGACCAAGAGGTAGTTCCAAAGGCAAAAACAACCTAGACAAGTTGAAAGCATCAAAATTGTTCAAAACTTTTTTCCAGATCCTATATTTACCTAAACTTCGGTACCGGTAAAGCCTGCGCTGGACAAAGCAATACAAATCCTCCCCCACCTCGGGTCTCGTAGGTAAAACTCTTCGATGACGACGAAAACGACGGCGCTTTGTATCCAACGGGTTCTACGAGCAAACAGAGGAGTTACCAAAACAAAATATTACCTGAAAGACGGAGCGGGGTACCCTTGCGCTGGACATAGCATGGAAACGGTACTGTTCTGGTCCTTCGAGTACCCCAACAGTTTAATATCACTGGAAAACGCTGGCGCTTTGCTACCGACAGGTTCTATAATGTTAAAAGTGAAAAATGTTACCTGAAGGATGGTACCGGAAAAGCCTGAGCTTGACAGAATAGAGGTACGTTGGTTCCCAGTTCTTTTTCGGTGCGTTTATACTTTAGATCGGCCAAAACGTTGGGTGCTCTGGTACCGAGAGGTTCTAAATTAGAAAATTTGTTAGTAGTGGTGGAGGTACCTGGAAGGCTCGAATAGGGAAACCTTGCAGTCATTTTAAAACGCTCTAAAATCTTGTGGAAATGTAATGAGGATCCTTAAAAGCTTCTGGAGGTATAAAGGAGACTTGGAATTGTAATAAAGAGTCCTAGAAACAGTCTGAGAGGTGTTAAGAAAGAAATTGAAGTCTAAAATATCTAAAACTCATCTATAAGCTTTTGGAGATGATTCTGGATTCAATGTATGAAGAAAGGAATTGAAGATTAAGAAGTGTAAAAGTGATCTGTAGATGTTTCAGGAAGTCTGGGAAGCCTTTGAAAGAGTCCAGATTTTTAAAGAAAGCACAAAAATTTCTAGCTAAGAACCTTCTGGAAAAGGACCCACACCCAAGAACAATTACCTGAAAAATGGTACAGGAAAACCTTGCGCTTGACATAGTAATGATATTCCAGTCGAAGAATGTCTTTCCATGGTTATGCTCTTCAGATCAGACATTAAACTTGGTCCTCTGGTGCCAATAGGTTCTATAGATATAAAAAACAATAGCGAGTAAGTAATCTTTAACTTACAAGAACATTGGAAGAGGAAACCCTTGCATTTAGCATGTAAGTAACAAGAAGTGGGTTAAGATATCCAAAAAGCTGCTGGAGAGGCATTTGCAAACAGTCCAAGCGGCTAAAAATGTTGAAAATACAAACGAAGACGTTATCAAAGATTAAGAAGTAAAAAGAGCAACTGGAGATGTTATTCAAAGCCTACCAAATCGTTGTAGACTAAAAGTTGACAAAACGAAGACGATACCAAAGACTGAGAGGTTACAAGAGCACCTGAGGATGTTGTGAAAAGCCTAAGAAGTCTTTGGAAACAGTTCAGTAATCTAAAAAGTGTTAAAGATACAAACGAAGACATCATCAAAGTCTCTGAAGTGAAAAAAGCACCTGAAGATGTTATAAAATGACCAAAATGACTCTGGAAACAGTCCAGTAGTTTAAGAAGTGTTAAAGAAGATGTTACCAAAAGTCTAAAAAGATGGAGATGTTACAAGAAGCCTAAAGAAGTTACTGGAAAGAGATCAGTAGTCTAAGAAGTGTTGAGGAAGCAAATAGAGCCTAAGACAACGCTGAAAATGCTCCTAGAGCAATTATTATACGAACTTAAGAAGAAGTTTAGATGTTGAATCGGCTTCTGGTGATGTTTGGGTTAACAATCTACTGTAAAACAGTTCAAAATCCGTCGAAATATACTCAAGAAGTTAAAATTAACTCTTCTTTTACCAACAACCTGTATACATAAGAACTCTGTAACTTACATGAACCTTGGAACAGGAAAACCTTGCGCTGGACAAATGACAGGAAGAGTAGACCCAACTTTGTACTCTACCACGTCGAATTTTGATTTCGATGACACTTTTGGTAAGGTACTACTAACAGGTTCTGTAGAAATGAGACAAGATACAAAAAAATCAGAAAAATTAGATTTTCTCATGAGGAGGAATAAGGTAAACCTGTGCTGAAGACGGTACTGTCACATCTCCAGAAGCTGAAGAAGTGAAAACATCTTCTGGAGGTGTTGTAAAAGCCTAAGCAGGATATTAAATAGTTTAGAGAAAAAACTTCTGGATAGAGCGCAAAGGTAGTGGAAGGGTTAAAGGAGCTTTTGGTGATGTTACCAAAGTCTAAGAAGTTAGAGTAACATTTGGAGCTGTTGAAAAATCTTTCTGGTAAAAGAAAAACTTAAATCTTACCTAAATTTCGGTAGAGGAAACGCTTGAGAGGGACACAACATGGTAGAGGTGGAGAGTTCTTTAGTCTGTACCACTCTGCTTTCGTCTCCGGAGGTGAGTTTTGGAGCCACGGTACCAATCGGTTCTGCAGTTACAAATAGAAAGTTTTAAGAAGTCTAAGAAGTTAAAGAAGATTCTAGATGGAGTGGAAGAGGATAAGAGGTGTTCGTGAATTCTTAGGAGGTGTTAAAAGCTCCTAGAGATGATCTGGAAGTAGTTCAAGGATCTAAGAAATAAATAGAGTGGTTGAAATAGCTTCTAGAGACAATATAACACTTGGAGATAAGCAATGATCCTCTCAAGTTATTAAGATATTGTAAAAGGTCTTGCAGAAGCTTTTAAATAGTTAAAAGAGCTTTTGGAGCAAAGGTTAAGATGTTAAAAATGAGTCTAGGAACACTAAAACAGTCTAAGAAGTTAATAGAAGTGTTAACAACCCAAATCTTCTGCAGAACTAAAGAAAAAAGCGAAAAAACCCTTACCTGATAGTCGGAACAGGGTAGGCTTGTGCTGGACACAAGACAGTCACACTACCAGAAGCCAACGTTTCAAACGCATGACTTTTATCCACCGAAGGAAACTTCGGTTTTACAAACCCAACCGGTTCTACAAGAAGTACAACAAGTTAATCTATAAGAAAACAATACCTGTAATGTGGAACAGGGAACGCCTGCGCAGGACACATCAAAGTTAAACTCGGACCAATCCGGGACTCCATTGTTTGTATCTTAGAACTGCCAGCGGATAGTCTTGGAGCGACAGTACCAACAGGTTCTGGTAAGAAAAAAAAAGAAGAAGAGGATTATATACTTTGCTTGATGCTAATTTTTACACCTAAATGTTGTGGATGGAGTGCAAGAATCTAAAATGAGTTTAAACTGCTTCTAAGACAGTCAAAGAGGCCTAATAAGTATCTGAAGATGTTAGAAAACACTACAAAAAAGCAGAAGAAGTCCAGAAGAAGGTGGTAAAGGTACTGGATACAATATAACCATCTAAGAGAGAAAAAAAAGTAACTAGAGCCTACGAAGAAGCTCAACATGGTACAAAAGCTTCTGAAGACAGTACAAAAAGTCCAAAAAAAGATGGAGGTGTTGAAATAACATTTGGAAACAATACAGAAGTCCAATAAAGTAAAAAAGTAGCTGAAGATGTTACAAGAGCCTACAAAGAAGGTCAAAACGGTAATAAATCCTCTGGAGACACTACAAGAGGTTCATAAGCAGGTAGAGAAGTTGGAGAAGCTTTGGGAGACATAACAAAAGTCTACTAAGGTAAAAAAGTATCCAGTAGAGCCTACGAAAAAGGTCAAAATGGTAAAAAAAGCCTCTGGAGACAGTCCAAAAGGTCCACAACAAGGTAGAGAAGTTGTAGAAGCTTCTGGAGACATTACGAAAGTCCAAGACCTTAAAAAAGTACCTGGGGACGTTACAAGAGCTCACATAGAAGGCGAAGATGTTAAAAAAGCTTCTGGAAATCTAAGAAGTCACCTAGAAACCACGCAAGACTTTAAAAGGTACCTAGACGTGTTAAAACACCACCAGAAGACATCAAAGCTCAAAATCTTCTTTATCAACAATTCTTAATAACAAATTCTTTCTCTTGATAAACATCACTTACCTCACCAATAAAGATAGTTCTTCATACGCCCAGTTTTGGGCAAGGGTACCCAAAACTAAATATACAAATTTATCCTAAGAAAATTAAACATGTAAGGATATGGAAAAGAGGACCAGGTACTATTGTCACTTCTTTTTTTATATATTTTTATAAAATTTTTTGAAAATTTTTAGTGCCCGTCTGAGAAGCAAGGGTACCCTATCCCAACATTCAGGTAAAAAAATTACAAAAAAAAACTGTGATTAAAGATGTTTATTGGCCAATCTTTGATCACATTTTTTATAAAACTATTTTAAAATCTGTACCAATTTAAAAAAATATATATTTTCACAGTAAATTTTTATTTTTCAATATCTTTTAGGCGAACTATTGCTATGATTTTGGAGCACTAAAGAACTGTTATAGTTGTCCTTGATTATATATAAAAATAAAAATTTTCACATTTAATTTTACTATTATAGTGTATTAAATTTTTTTTTTTAGTTTTCATTTTAAAAAAATTGATACAGAATTGTATTTATTCAGATAGTAGGATCCTTTATACTGATTTTAGTTCAAAAACCACTACAGTTTTTTATTTGTAAAAATGTTTGGTATAGTCTATCCAATGTAAATGTGAAAATCGGTGCTCTTTGGCGGTTTTTAAGTGCCTTTGATGACATTTCCGACCATTGGCGTGGAATTAAATAAAAAGGGTTCATAAATTTTTATTAATTTTTGTTTTAAATTTCAAAAGAAAAACGGTTTTTGTATATTTGTAAATTTTGTATCAATTGGAAAATTGTCAAATAACAATTTAATTCTTTTAAATTAAAACTTGTTAATTTTAGTTAAAATAAGAACATTTGGCTCATTATTCAAATAGTACATAACTCATAATATTTTTATAACAATTGTCTACAAATAATACTCATTTTATCAGACAATCTTAAAAGATTTTTTGTCCAGCAAGGACCATGAGGAGGTATAAGCCTTCCTTGCCTGGAAAGGAAAGGGTTGGGTATGTTAGTAAGAATATAAAATTAGTTTGTTTTTAAAAACAAGTTTTCAAGATACATCACGATAGTTGTAAAGGAAATTGGTTGGAATTAATAACAAGAATTGACAGAGTCTTCTGAAGTAGAATCGTTTCCAGGTTGAATAACTAATGGTGCTATTGGCGGTAGAACAGGATATTCTTTTTCTATGTTTATAACATGTGCTTCACAATTTTTCCATACATCGCTATTAATGCCACTAATTACCTCTCGAATATTATCAAGAACAACTGCGCTTAAGGTTGGTGACTGATTATATTTTCGTAAACGTTTCTTTACAGCACTCCAAACCATTTCGATTGGATTAAAAATACAGTAGTATGGAGGTAAACGCAAAAGGGTATGACCATGTCTGCTGCAAATGGTGTCAATGACGTATTCATTTTTAAAATTCTGACTTTTGATCATTCTTATTAATTCCTTCTTTACTGGCACCTTTTTAGGAACATTGATATTTTTGATTGCCATAAATCTTAAAATTTCATCCTTTTTTGTGTTGGTATTAGGTATTTTGTTTAATATGCGGGAATGATACGACGCATTGTCCATAACAATTACTGAATTCGGCGATATGTTAGGCAAGAGCTGTTCGACAAACCACTTTTCAAATAAATCGGCTGTCATATCTTCGTGATAATCGGCAGAAGACTTTGTTATATTTTTGGCCGACAATAGCAACGCATTAGTTACAAAACCATCTTTGCTTCCGGCATGAAGAATAATAACACGTTGTCCTCTTGAACACGGTGCATTTAAAGCACAATTGTTTGTGTTATCAACCCAGCCGTACTTGACAACATCATGCGTATCGAACCAGGTTTCGTCTAAATAAATTATATTTCTGTTTAAGTTGCGATATTCTTTTATTTTGCACAAATACCCTTGTCTAAGTTCTACGATACGCTTAGATTCCATTATTATCATCCGATTATCTAGTTTCTTATATTTAAATCCACAACTCAACAAAACCTCGCGCAGTGTTTCCAAACTTGCATAATTATATTCAGGAAAATCTCTCAATTTCTCACGAATCATTTCTAAAGTAGGCACTTTATTTTCTTTGTAAAAGTTATAAACTGTTCGTTGAATAACGTCCTTTGCAGCAGTGTCAACGCTACCCAATTTTTTATTTGGTCGCTTTCGTTTTAAAGAATGATCCATAACAGTTCCTAATTTAACAATTTTATATATCGTCGTATTCCCGATTCGTGTTAATTCATGAATTCTCGAAACAATCGCAGTGTCAGTCATTTCACCATTTTCTTTTTTCAAACAATGATACATATTTAAAACAACGCGTTGACATTGAACGTGTAAATCTCTGTGTTTTAATTCGAGACTGTCATTAATATAATTATCATCTATTGATAATTGCGACGATGATGGATCTTGATCACCCGTTTCAAATGGTCGCCAAAACCCCATAGATTTATAAATAATTTCTTACCATTTTCTCCAATAAACACACTGACGCTACTGTAACTAGTTTTAAAATGAAACAATTATGCAGGTTCAGAAGTCGAACCACTCGCTAAAACTCGTTCCATGCCGATTTCCATTTCGGTACAGAGTGGCTCTGCTAAATCAACTCCGAAATTTAACTACATTTACGTTACTACCATGGTCGGTTCCTATTAGCGACTCTCCTGTATGTTTAGAAACAGATCTTGTCGGTACATAGTCTTAGAAAGGCGTCGGCATTTCTTAACATCTATATCTAAGGAGCCGACAAAAATATTAAAAAGCAGGGTGCTATAACTCAATGTTGCCATCACTCTAAAATATATCTAAGTATAGGTAAGTAATATATACAAAACTAATTTCATTAGTGAAAACTGTTCAAATATGAAGAAGCTAGTTAATTAATTTAAGTATATATTTTGTAAGAAGATTTTTATATTATCTTTCTAAGAGTCATTGATGAACAATTGAATAGTAAAGTAGAGAAAACATTTTCAAAATATATAAACTTAGGAATATTCAGAAATATATCTGGCAACATAGATTTGAAAGTCGGGTCCTTTGTTGGGGTTGGTAGGCGTGGTTGTCTTTTCACATTGATATTAGTTAAACTATAATAGGAATGTCTTAGTTTTTTTAATCACCCTGTATATACTGATACATAAAATTTTTAAAAACCGAGTACGCCTATGGAAAAAATGCACATTTTTCTACATTTACATCAATTTTTATCAAAATCAAATTAAGTTAAGTATAGAAAAATTAAGGGAGAGACCGACTGTGTTTTGGTAATAGAATTTTTTTAGATTTTTGTTGTATTACCCCGTATATAATCTGAACCATATAATATTTTTAAAAAATGTGTACGTCACTGGAAAATACTTCCTTTTTCCTACATTTACACAAAATTTCACGAAAATCTGTACATAAAAAATATTGAAAATTTACGGGAGAGACTCACTATGTTCTTATAGAAATCAACAAGTTATTTGAAAAACTGTCGTATATCTTTTATTTGGTAAAAAAAATTATAAAAGTGAGTATGCCACTGGTAAGAATATACATTTTTCTATATTTTCACCAAATTTTACCAAAATCCAATTAGGTTAAGTATAGAAAAATTAAGGGAGAGACCGACTACGTTTCTCGTAATAGAATTTTTTTAGATTTCTGTTGTATCACCCCGTATATAATCTGAACCATAAAATATTTTTAAAAAATAAGTACGTCACTGGAAAATCCACCCTTTTTTCTACATTTACACAAAATTTCACGAAAATCTGTATATAAAAAATATTGAAAATTTACGGGAGAGACTCACTATGTTCTTATAGAAATCAACAAGTTATTTGGAAAAACTGTCGTATATCTTTTATTTAGTATAAAAAATTATAAAAGTGAGTATGCCACTGGTCAGAATATACATTTTTCTACATTTTCACCAAATTTTACCAAAATCCAATTAGGTTAAGTATAGAAAAATTAAGGGAGAGACCGACTATGTTTCTCGTAATAGAATTTTTTTAGATTTCTTTTGTATCACCCCGTATATAACCTGAACCATAAAATATTTTTAAAAAATCAGTACGTCACTGGAAAATACACTCTTTTTCCTACATTTACACAAAATTTTACGAAAATCTGTATGTAAAAAATATTGAAAATTTACGGGAGAGACTCACTATGTTCTTATAGAAATCAACAAGTTATTTGAAAAACTGTCGTATATCTTTTATTTGGTAAAAAAAATTATAAAAGTGAGTATGCCACTGGTAAGAATATACATTTTTCTATATTTTCACCAAATTTTACCAAAATCCAATTAGGTTAAGTATAGAAAAATTAAGGGAGAGACCGACTACGTTTCTCGTAATAGAATTTTTTTAGATTTCTGTTGTATCACCCCGTATATAATCTGAACCATAAAATATTTTAAAAAAATAAGTACGTCACTGGAAAATCCACCCTTTTTTCTACATTTACACAAAATTTCACGAAAATCTGTACCTATATAAAAAATATTGAAAATTTACGGGAGAGACTCACTATGTTCTTATAGAAATCAACAAGTTATTTGGAAAAACTGTCGTATATCTTTTATTTAGTATAAAAAATTATAAAAGTGAGTATGCCACTGGTAAGAATATACATTTTTCTACATTTTCACCAAATTTTACCAAAATCCAATTAGGTTAAGTATAGAAAAATTAAGGGAGAGACCGACTATGTTTCTCGTAATAGAATTTTTTTAGATTTCTTTTGTATCACCCCGTATATAACCTGAACCATAAAATATTTTTAAAAAATCAGTACGTCACTGGAAAATACACTCTTTTTCCTACATTTACACAAAATTTTACGAAAATCTGTATGTAAAAAATATTGAAAATTTACGGGAGAGACTCACTATGTTCTTATAGTAATCAACAAGTTATTTGAAAAACTGTCGTATATCTTTTATTTGGTAAAAAAAATTATAAAAGTGAGTATGCCACTGGTAAGAATATACATTTTTCTATATTTTCACCAAATTTTACCAAAATCCAATTAGGTTAAGTATAGAAAAATTAAGGGAGAGACCGACTATGTTTCTCGTAATAGAAATTTTTTAGATTTCTTTTGTATCACCCCGTATATAACCTGAACCATAAAATATTTTTAAAAAATCAGTACGTCACTGGAAAATACACTCTTTTTCCTACATTTACACAAAATTTTACGAAAATCTGTATGTAAAAAATATTGAAAATTTACGGGAGAGACTCACTATGTTCTTATAGAAATCAACAAGTTATTTGAAAAACTGTCTTATATCTTTTATTTGGTAAAAAAAATTATAAAAGTGAGTATGCCACTGGTAGGAATATACATTTTTCTACATTTTCACCAAATTTTACCAAAATCCAATTAGATTAAGTATAGAAAAATTAAGGGAGAGACCGACTACGTTTCTCGTAATAGAAATTTTTTAGTTTTCTGTTGTATCACCCCGTATATAATCTAAGCCATAATATATTTTAAAAAAATAAGTACGTCACTGGAAAATACACCCTTTTTCCTACGTTTACACAAAATTTCACGAAAATCTTTACATAAAAAATATTGTAAATTTACGGGAGAGACTCACTATGTTCTTATAGAATTCAACAAGTTATTTGAAAAACTGTCGTATATCTTTTATTTAGTAAAAAAATTATAAAAGTGAGTATGCCACTGGTAAGAATATACATTTTTCTACATTTTCACCAAATTTTACCAAAATCCAATTAGGTTAAGTATAGAAAAATTAAGGGAGAGACCGACTACGTTTCTTGTAATAGATTTTTTTAGATTTCTTTTGTATCACCCCGTATATGATCTAAACAATGAAATATTTTTTAAAATAAGTACGTCACTGGAAAATACACTGTTTTTCCTACATTTACAAAAAATTTCACGAAAATCTGTAAATAAAAAATATTGAAAATTTACGGGAGAGACTCACTATGTTCTTATAGAAATCAACAAGTAACTTGAAAAACTGTCGTATATCTTTTATTTAGTAAAAAAAATTATAAAAGTGAGTATGCCACTAGTAAGAATATACATTTTTCTACATTTTCACCAAATTTTACCAAAATCCAATTAGGCTAAGTATAGGAAAATTAAGGGAGAGACCGACTAAGTGTCTCGTAATAGAAATTTTTTAGATTTCTGTTGTATCACCCCGTATATAATTTGAACCATAAAATATTTTAAAAAAATAAGTACGTCACTGGAAAATACACTCTTTTCCTACATTAACACAAAATTTCACGAAAATCTGTAAATAAAAAATATTGAAAATTTACAGGAGAGACTCACTATGTTCTTATAGAAATCAACAAGTTATTGGAAAAACTGTCGTATATCTTTTATATAGTTAAAAAAATTATAAAAGTGAGTATGCTGCTGGTAAGAATATACATTTTTCTACATTTTCACCAAATTTTACCAAAATCCAATTAGGTTAAGTATAGAAAAATTAAGGGAGAGACCGACTATGTTGCTCGTAATAGAATTTTTTTAGATTTCTGTTGTATCACCCAGTATATAATCTGAACCATAAAATATTTTTAAAAAATAAGTACGTCACTGGAAAAAACATATTTTTTCCTACATTTACACAAAATTTCATCAAAATCTGTACATAAAAAATATTGAAAATTTAAGGGAGAGACTCACTATGTTCTTATAGAAATCAACAAGTTATTTGAAAAACTATCGTATATCTTTTATTTGGTAAAAAAAATTATAAAAGTCAGTATGCCACTGGTAAGAATATACATTTTTCTACATTTTCACCAAATTTTACCAAAATCCAATTAGGTTAAGTATAGAAAAATTAAGGGAGAGACCGACTACGTTTCTCGTAATAGATTTTTTTAGATTTCTGTTGTAGCACCCCGTATATAATCTGAACCATAAAATATTTTAAAAAAATAAGTACGTCACTGGAAAATACATTCTTTTTCCTACATTTACACAAAATTTCATTAACACCTGTACATAATAAATATTGAAAATTTACGGGAGAGACTCACTATGTTCTTATAGAAATCAACAAGTTATTTGAAAAACTGTCGTATATCTTTTATTTAGTAAAAAAAATTTAAAAAGTGAGTATGCCACTGGTAAGAATAAACATTTTTCTACATTTTCACCAAATTTTACCAAAATCCAATTAGATTAAGTATAGAAAAATTAAGGGAGAGACCGACTATGTTTCTCGTAATAGAATTTTTTTAGATTTCTTTTGTATCACCCCGTATATGATCTAAACAATGAAATATTTTTAAAAAATAAGTACGTCACTGGAAAATACACTCTTTTTCCTACATTTACACAAAATTTCACGAAAATCTGTAAACAAAAAATATTGAAAATTTACGGGAGAGACTCACTATGATCTTATAGAAATCAACAAGTTATTTGAAAAACTGTCGTATATCTTATATATAGTAAAAAAAAATTATAAAAACGAGTATGCCACTGGTAAGAATATACATTTTTCTACATTTTCACCAAATTTTACCAAAATCCAATTAGGTTAAGTATAGAAAAATTAAGGGAGAGACCGACTACGTTTCTCGTAATAGAATTTTTTTAGATTATGTTGTATTACCCCGTATATAATCTGAACCATGAAATATTTAAAAAAAATAAGTACGTCACTGGAAAATACACTATTTTTCCTACATTTACACAAAATTTCATTAAAATCTGTACATAAAAAATATTGAAAATTTACGGGAGAGACTCACTATGTTCTTATAGAAATCAACAAGTTATTTGGAAAAACTGTCGTATATCTTTTATTTGGTAAAAAAATTATAAAAGTGAGTATGCCACTGGTAAGAATATACATTTTTCTACATTTTCACCAAAAGTTACCAAAATCCAATTAGGTTAAGTATAGAAAAATTAAGGGAGAGACCAACTACGTTTCTCGTAATAGAAATTTTTTAGATTTCTTTTGTATCACCCCGTATATGATCTAAACGATAAAATATTTTCAAAAATAAGTACGTCACTGGAAAATACACCCTTTTTCCTACGTTTACACAAAATTTCACGAAAATCTGTACATAAAAAATATTGAAAATTTACGGGAGAGACTCAATATGTTCTTATAGAAATCAACAAGTTATTTGAAAAACTGTCGTATATCTTTTATTTGGCAAAAAAAATTATAAAAATGAGTATGCCACTGGTATAGTTTATCCAAAACCACTTGAATGGGCGTGGTCAACGCGCTTTTTGAATTTCAAAGAATTCTCTTCATGGGCGTACAGGTGTGAATCGGAAAGTTAAAAGCAACATTAAATAGAAATTTTACTAGGTTTGTTCATATAATGACGTTCTTTTGAGTTTCCCCTGGTAAAATCGTAAAAATAATTCCTATCCAGGTGGGTCTAGTTATACTATAAGAATATACATTTTTCTACATTTTCACCAAATTTTACCAAAATCCAATTAAGTTAAGTACAGAAAAATTAAGGGAGAGACCGACTACGTTTCTCGTAATAGAATTTTTTTAGATTTCTTTTGTATCACCCCGTATATGATCTAAACCATACAATATTTTAAAAAAATAAGTACGTCACTGGAAAATACACTCTTTTTCCTACATTTACACAAAATTTCACGAAAATCTGTACATAAAAAATATTGAAAATTTACGGGAGAGACTCAATATGTTCTTATAGAAATCAACAAGTTATTTGGAAAAACTGTCGTATATCTTTTATTTGGTAAAAAAATTATAAAAGTGAGTATGCCACTGGTAAGAATATACATTTTTCTACATTTTCACCAAATTTTACCAAAATCCAATTAGGTTAAGTATAGAAAAATTAAGGGAGAGACCAACTACGTTTCTCGTAATAGAAATTTTTTAGATTTCTTTTGTATCACCCCGTATATGATCTAAACCATAAAATATTTTTAAAAAATTTGTACGTCACTGGAAAATACTTCCTTTTTCCTACATTTACACAAAATTTCATCAAAATCTTTACATAAAAAATATTGAAAATTTACGGGAGAGACTCAATATGTTCTTATAAAAATCAATAAGTTATTTTAAAAACTGTCGTATATCTTTTATTTAGTAAAAAAAATATAAAAGTGAGTATGCCACTGGTAAGAATATACATTGTTCTACATTTTCACCAAATTTTACCAAAATCCAATTAAGTTAAATACAGAAAAATTAAGGGAGAGACCGACTACGTTTCTCGTAATAGAAATTTTTTAGATTTCTTTTGTATCACCCCGTATATGATCTAAACAATGAAATATTTTTAAAAAATAAGTACGTCACTGGAAAATACACTCTTTTTCCTACATTTACACAAAATTTCATCAAAATCAGTACATAAAAAATATTGTAAATTTACGGGAGAGACTCACTATGTTCTTATAGAAATCAACAAGTTATTTGAAAAACTGTCGTATATCTTTTATTTAGTAAAAAAAAATATAAAAGTGAGTATGCCACTGGTAAGAATATACATTTTTCTACATTTTCACCAAATTTTACCAAAATCCAATTAGGTTAAGTATTGAAAAATTAAGGGAGAGACCGACTACGTTTCTTGTAATAGAACTTTTTTAGATTTCTGTTGTATCACCCCGTATATAATCTAAACGATAAAATATTATTAAAAAATAAGTACGTCACTGGAAAATACACCCTTTTTCCTACGTTTACACAAAATTTCACGAAAATCTGTACATAACAAATATTGAAAATTTACGGGAGAGACTCACTATGTTCTTATAGAAATCAACAAGTTATTTGAAAAACTGTCGTAGATCTTTTATTTAGTAAAAAAATTATAAAAGTGAGTATGCCACTGGTAGGAATATACATTTTTCTACATTTTTACCAAATTTTACCAAAATCCAATTAGTTTAAGTATAGAAAAATTAAGGGAGAGACCGACCATGTTTTGATAATAGAATATTTTTAAGATTTCTTTTGTATCACCCCGTATATGATCTAAACCATGAAATATTTTTAAAAAATTTGTACGTCACTGGAAAATACTTCCTTTTTCCTACATTTACACAAAATTTCATCAAAATCTTTACATAAAAAATATTGAAAATTTACGGGAGAGACTCACTATGTTCTTATAGAAATCAATAAGTTATTTTAAAAACTGTCGTATATCTTTTATTTGGTAAAAAAAATTATAAAAGTGAGTATGCCACTGGTAAGAATATACATTGTTCTACATTTTCACCAAATTTTACCAAAATCCAATTAAGTTAAGTACAGAAAAATTAAGGGAAAGACCGACTACGTTTCTCGTAATAAAAATTTTTTAGATTTCTTTTGTATCACCCCGTATATGATCTAAACCATACAATATTTTTAAAAAATAAGTACGTCACTGGAAAAAACACTCTTTTTCCTACGTTTACACAAAATTTCACGAAAATCTTTACATAAAAAATATTGAAAATTTACGGGAGAGACTCACTATGTTCTTATAGAATTTAACAAGTTATTTGAAAAACTGTCGTATATCTTTTATTTAGTAAAAAAATTATAAAACTGAGTATGCCACTGGTAAGAATATACATTTTTCTACATTTTCACCAAATTTTACCAAAATCCAATTAAGTTAATTATAGAAAAATTAAGGGAGAGACCGACTACGTTTCTCGTAATAGAATTTTTTTAGATTTCTGTTGTATCACCTCGTATATAATCTGAACTATAAACTATTTTTAAAAAATAAGTACGTCACTGGAAAATACATTCTTTTTCCTACATTTACACAAAATTTCACGAAAATCTGTATACAAAAAATATTGAAAATTTACGGGAGAGACTCACAATGTTCGTAAAAGTAGATAAAACTGAGTATACCATTTACTAGTTTTCAACACATTTTCAAATGTATTCGAAAGGCAAACAAAACGAAGTTTTTCATTTTTTTTGTGTACATATTTATCAACCAATTGTTTGTATACAAAATTGTTTTCTAAAAATTTTACGACAAGAATTTCTCCGTATCTGCTAACAGTTAAATAAATAAATAAAAGATAAGAACTCCAGAGGGTTATGGAATGTTTACATAACTGTAATTATCTTATTAATTGTTTATTATAGTGAACTACGTTTTTTTCTATGTTCTATTAATAGATCTTTCTCGAAAATCCTCAATTGTAGCGCAAAAATGTAGATATAATTATTTTTTTCCCGATAAAACCATCTCTAACCGAAATATTTCGACACAAAAGTCACGTTTTATAACTGATATCGAATTTATTGCATGAAAATTCCGAAAACAAATACCATCCATTATCCTAACAAATTCGAAAACATTTTTTTAAAACCGCGGTGGAATTTTTCGGCTAAAACTATGTCTATCTCACTCCTTTATTACAAGCAAAGTATACAGCTTTGTCCTTATAATTCCACCAAAGTTAAATAAAAAATCCTACTAACTGGTTAATTTTTTGAAGAAATAAAAATATAAAAAATTGAATACATAATATTCCATTTTTTATAAATATTTTCATGAAATATTAAGGTTATGTTTATACAACAAAAAAAAACAATTTGACAGCCATCATTTGGCACTGACAGTTAGGGAAAGTATAGATAACTATAGCGAAAAACTGACTATGTTTTTAGGCTGGATAAATTTGTAAAAAATAAATAAACACCCTGTATTTCTAATCCTGTAAAACCTGAGTACGCCACTGGAAAACACATATATTTTCTTATATTTAAACAAAATTTCATTAAAAATTAATAATTTTTTAACAAATTTTAACCGCGGTGGAATTTTTTGGCTAAAACTATCTCTATCTCACTTCCGCACTATAAGCAAAGTATATAGTGTTGGCCTAATAATTCCACCAGAGTAAAAATTTTGTTAAAATATATTTAAAAATTTTAAATAAACTAAATTTAGTTAACATAACCTTAATATAACATTTTTAATACGAAAAAAAAAATAAAAAAAATTACTTACCAGTAATAACAAGTCGTCCTTTAGTGGCGCTGAGTCGAGTTTCTCCAGTAAGGCGATGTTTCGTTCGGCATTGATACGATTTATAACCATCTTCAGGTCCTACGTCTTTAATGTGAAGTTCTCCCGAAGGAAGTACTAAGTATTTGCTGTCTGGGATGGAAATTTTCATGAGAAACAAGTCTTTTTGCAAAATACAAAATTTCGCTAAAATCTGTCAAAATTCCATGCAAGTCTGTCAAAATAACTGTAAAATCTGTCAAAACACAATAAAAGTTTAAATATATGTCAATTAAGTCTAATATTCCTAAAAATCTGTCAAATATGTCAAAACATAATGAGATATGTCAAAACTGATCAAAACTTCACGAAAATCTGTCAAAATGTCAAAGATATGTCAGAACTGTCAAAGATATGTCAGAACTGTCAAAGATATATCAAAACTGCCAAAGATATGTCAAAACTGTCAAAGATATGTCAAAACTGTCAAAAATATGTCAAAACTGTCAAAGATATGTCAAAACTGTCAAATATATGTCAAAACTGTGAAAGATATGTTAAAACTGTCACAAAAAAATCTTTTAATCGGATTTTAACGAAAATTTGTTTATTTATCATGCATTTAATTTTAAATGTGTTTTCATGCATTTAAATACGTAAACATATATTAAATTTTTTTACGTAACTATGACATATGACATTTCTAATGTCAATTTTTTATTTATTTATGTTTGAAAATTCAAATTCAAATTTTAACAAACTGTCAATTTTTGACTCAAATATCAGAAATGACATTTCAAATGTCAGGTTTTTACTACATATGACGTTAAATGTAATTTTTTTGACAATTAGCTGACAGATGACATTTCATCTGTCAAATTTCGAATATGACAATTAAAACGTCAAAATTTGACAGTTTTATAAATATATGTTTACATAGAATAAAACTATTCTACATTTAATTACTACAGAAGTGGTAAATATTTGAGGTTAGGAATTGGGATGATTTTTTTTTGGGAAAATAAGTAAAAGGAATTCCAGATGTCCAAACTTTCAGTTCATCCTTGTTTTTTATCGAAATATCAGAAACTGTATTAGAAAAAAAAAAAGATAATTCCGTTAGAAATATATTTTCATAAATTAAAAATGAAGTTTTCCAACATAAACTAGATTTTCATCCCTAGAAACCTGCGTAAAAGCAAAAATCGTCACTCGCCTTCAATCGGGGGATCGGTTACGGTGACAAAAGCTACTTTTTTTGTTTAATCAAAAAAAATTTATCACATAAACCGGAAAACTCAGGATAGCACCTTCTGAATTAATATCTTATTGAAAACACAATAATTTTAATAAAAACCACCTTTTTGCACACGGAGTAAAGTTTTACCGCTACATATGCATTCATTTTCTATAAAATTCTATCTATTATGCATTTTTACACAAATTTTTTTATCCAAAACATCAAAAAGCGACTCGCTTGATAGCGGGGGATCTGTTAGGATGCCAATACGCGCCACTACCGACATCTGAAAGGATTTTTAAAGGAGATTTAAAGTACAGAGAGACTCACGCACCATACAGTTCGTTTTCCATGCGAATTTCCTGACTATTCTGTCCATCGTCTTGTAACCAGGAAGTGACAGAAACGTAGTCGCTCACGAAACTCGGAATGTGACATTTGAAGATCGCCGTGTTGCCTCTGAGCACGCTCTCTTCCATCACGTTCGCCTTGTACGCTTGCGATACCACTACAACGAAAAACACTTTTTTCAACTTTAGTCGTAAATAATTACACTCGGAAATATCGGCCGATCCGTTACGATGACAAATTTACAAAATACTTCATACAGTTTTCATACAAATATATACCGAAAATCTGGACAAAACTGGAACAAAAAACAACAAAAATAACAATATTTTACCGAAATCCGTGCCGTCTGTTTCGTATTTATAAACAGTATCATCATCAGCGACCCACGCATCAATCTGCACAAAATCCGTAACGAAACTTGGCACTAAACATTTTAAAATGCCAGTATTTCCTCTTAAAACAAATTCGTCAATTACACGACTCTGATAGAACTGTTGGACAACTGAAAAAAAAAATCGGAGAAAAATGAGCTTTACCAGACACTTATAAACCATTACAGTTACTTATAAACGAATAATAACTCCTTACAGTAACTTATAATCACTTATAAACGATTAATAACTCCTTACAGTAACTTATAATCAATTATAAACGATTTACAGTTACTTATAATCACTTATAAACCATTTATAAATTCCTATAAACTTTTCTACATCACTTATAAATGATTTATAGCTCTTACAGCGTATTTGCAGTTACTTATAAATACAGTCGTTTATAAATGTACTAATTTGAACTTAAACTCATTTTTCCGGGTTTAAAGGAAGTTGCTAGTCTATTATTTTGTACCGTAATCATCATGTCCAGGAAGATAGACATTTCCGAGGGAATCTTGCCAGTTTTCGACAGTTACAAAATCGGACACAAAAGATGGCACTTCGCATTTCATTACGGCCGAATTTCCACGGATTACGTATTCGTTATCTGCCTCTATTTCGTACGTTTGAGCCACCACTGGTAAAAAAAATACAGTTACTTATAAAATTCGATATTAAGACAACCAAGTGTGATCCAGGGTTGCGGTTGCGTTCAAAGTAGGACTATGCGTTGAAAGTAGGAATTAAGTCAAATATTGCGTTAAAACGAAGAATAAGGTACTTATGCGTACAAAGTAGGAATATGCGTTGAAAGTAAAAAAATCGAATGTGCGTTCGTCGTAGGAATATGACCAAATCATGCTTTTAAAGTGGGAATTAAGTCCAATGTTGCGTTGAAACGTAGAATATATCTATATGCGTTTAAAGTTAGAATATGTGTTGAAAGTAAGAACACGATTAAATTATACAATTAAAGTAAAAAAATGGACTTAAAAGATGCGTTGATTGTAGGAATGTAGTAAAATGATGCGTTGAAAGTAAAAAGTTACTTTAAAATGCGTTCAACGTAGCTCCATTGAATAAATGAGGATTAAGGAAATCGTTACCACTCCTGATAGTAATTTTTAAATATATAACTAGAAAAAAAAATACCATAATCAATATTATCGTTGTATTTATAACTCAAACCATCATCCGAAATCCACAAATCAATCTGAACAAAATCCGCAACAAAACTCGGAATCTTGCATTTCATTACAGCCGAATTTCCCCGAATGACGTATTCGTTTTCAGCCTCGGTTACATAGTACTGCGACACAACTAAAAAATCCAAAAAAAAATCTGATTTACTTACATTTTGCGTTGAAAGTAGGAATACGCGTTGAAAGTAGGAATATGCGTTGAAAGTAGGAATATACGTTGAAAGTAGGAATATGCGTTGAAAGTAGGAATATGCGTTGAAAGTACAAAAGTACGTTGAAAGTAAGAATACGCGTTCAAAGTAGAAATATGCGTTCAAAGTAGGTACGTGTTAGTTTCTGATATCTGCGATGTATAGAACGAACTAAAAATTTCGAATGAACATCTGAAGGTGTAGGAAATTCATTATTAACTTAATTAATTACCGTAATTATTATTGAAATTGTAATTAGTGCCGTCTGATCCGAGCCAAGATTCGACTCGAACGAAATCTGACACGAAGGATGGAATGTTACACTTCAAAACGGCCGTATTTCCGCGGATTACGTATTCTGAGACGACTTCTGCTTCATAGTATTGGTTGACAACTGGAAAAAAAAATGGTAACCTGCGAGTTTTTTGAGGTTATCTCGGCTTGGATGCGTCTGACGAAAAAAATGTATCCTATCAAAATTGTAGAGAATAAAATTTCCGGTAAAAAAGTTTAAATACATTTTTCTATAAAGTTCACCAGTCTGGAGATATTTAGAAAGAATCTTCAGGATGAATGGATTAATTTCTACTTCTTCGCGAATATCTCGAATTTGGTGGGTCTAATAAAAAACTTTATTTGAACAAAATTGTAGAGGGTGTCGTTTGTTACAAGAAAACTGAAAATTTGGACATTAAATTCAAAAAATATTTGTCATAAGTACCAAAATTATCCTCTTTTAAGCCGTATTGGTGACCGTCACTGTCTGTCCACGAAATAACTGTGACAAAATCTGCGATAAAACTCGGAATCGCACATTTTAATACCGCTGAATTTCCACGAATCACGTATTCGTTATTCACTTCTGTTTGGTAGAATTGTTGGACCACTAAGAAAATTGAAAAAAAAAATCGTAAAATCTTGGAAAAATCGTAAAAATATAGAAAATGGGGAAAACCGTAAAATGTAGAAAAGATCGTTAAAAAATTAAGAAAATCGTAAAACAAATGAAAAAATTGAGAAAAATATAGAAAAGATCGTAAAAAGTGTGGGAAAACTCGTAAAATATGGAGAATATCATAAAAATTCGGAAAAATATCGTAAAAACCAAATTTCCAAGGATGACTTACTCATTAAGAACACCTGTTCTTGGACACCAAAAAGGAATAATATTTAAAAAAAAAATACCATCAGGGGCGTCGGGAAAAAAATTTTCATTCTGATCAGTGTGCCATGAAACTACCGTCACGAAGTCGGCAACAAACGACGGAATTTGACATTTCAAAATGGCGGCATTGCCACGAATTGCATACTCTTTATTTACATCAGTGTCGTAAAATTGGGCTACCACTGGAAAAAAACACAAGTTTTAAATATCTCGCAAACTAGAAAAGAAGATTTCGTAAAACACGCTTTTTCTAGTTTTGGAGATATCACATTTTGAAACCCTCAAAAAAAATCCTCCTACCTGCTCGCACATTGACATCTCGAGACCGAACGGAACCTTCGGTGTTCTTCGCCAGACATGCGTAGACCTGCGAATGCACCTCCTGTCGATAATCTTCAGCGCGGAACGGCGGGAATACCAAATTTCCATTGGCCAACACTTGACGTAGACCAGGGACATCACCAACAGCGGATCCATCCGCGCGGACCCAAATAATATCCGCAGTGGGGTTCGCACGTGCACTACATTCCACAACAGCGCCTGTCGTATTCGAGAAATCCACACGGTTTGGTGGTTCCTTCAGGAAAACCGGACCAGAAGTAGTATCGTCTTCACAACGCATAAGCGTTGGAAGGAAGAGAAGAAGAGGGCCTAAAAGGCCAAATAGATGCATGGTGGGGTACCTGTAAAATAAACGTATCTTTTTTGTAGGAGAAATAATTATTTTTAATTTGTGAAAATATTTAATGATGTTTAACAATTTTTATCGATTTTTAAAAAATAATTTTTTGAGTACTCGCGATAAGTTAAAAAAATAAATAATAACCGTGGTGGATTAATTAGGCCAAATCTTGACAACCCGAACGCTGCGCTTTGTCTTAAATACATTGATCTGGCCTAATTATTCCACCCCAGTAAAAAATTGATAATTTTTACATCGTTTTCGATATTTCGTTGTATCTTAAAAACTAGATAAGATACGGGAAATCTGAATATACTATTAGAAAGGTAATAAAATTCTCTAAAACTTTTGTCTATAAAAGTTTTTTCCAACTCTTTTATTTCTCAAGATATTTGTGTATATTTGGTTATAATTTTATTTATTATGAAATCTGTGTTATGTTATGTGTTTTATTAATTAAAAAGCACCCAAGTTGTAATGATTTTTTTTTAAATCGCACAAATTATAAAGGGGGTATTTTTAACACCCTAATTATATCGTAAACAAATTCTAAAAATACGAAATTTACATAGAAATCTTTAAATCTCAGTCAGGTAAGAAAAATTTTACCTGATAAAACCCAAACCCATACAATTCATCTTAAATGACGAGCAGGTGGTATGGTTTACACAATATAAACATCTGCTCCTTGAGATGAACTAACCTCACTTTTATTCACCCCAAACTAAACAAGAATGCAAAATAACCTCACTTTCTAATAATCACAAAAAACTCATCAAACCAATAATACAAATTAAGCTCAATTTTTTTAACACAAAAGCTAATTGAAATGCATTTATTCCAACAGGAAATGTTGACAAAAGAACCGGCGTGGGTGGCGAAATAGAAACAAACACACAAAAAACATTATTTTCAACTCACCTGCAAAATGTAATTATCCTGAATAAAATCCTACTTAATACGATTAACCACCACACGATTACGCACTTTTCACTGAATAAAACACCGAGTTATACACAGTTTTTACCGAAAAAACACACGATAAGAGTTTTGTTTTCGCTGCAGATATAGCAGTAGCAGGAATCTGATGATGGAGTAAATGACACAGCGATCGGAACGCCTTAAAGCGGAAATATACGAAGAGGGGAACTAAACGCACGGAAATACTCGAGAACGTATTTCTGTGTTTTGAATGTGCACATGTGAGAAATCGATTTAGATTAAAAATACAGGGTGATACCAGAAAAGTTTTGTATACAAAGTGATATTGAAATTCAGGTTAAATTTAAAAATATTAAAATTAAGATTAATAAAAATTTGGTTGATATTCATATTTACTAGAAAACAGGGTTGTTCCAAAATGTTGAACGAAAAAAAATTTTAAAAATTTTGTTCATTTTTACGTTTTAACCCAATAATAGAGCTTACAGGGTGATTATATTAATATTAACGCATAAAAATGAAAAATAACAATACAGGATCATACTAGAAGTGCTTTGTATACAGGGTAATTCCAAAATGTTGAACGAATAAATATAACAATTTAGTTGATTTTAATGTTTTAACACCATTCTAGTGCATACAGGGTGATGTGAACATGTTGAAATATCAAAATTATGATTAACTACATTGCTTTTAAGGCATAATAAGAAAAATTCGAATATGGGATTATATTAAAAGGTTTAAATACAAATATTGTTGTTTTTCATGTATACAGGACGATCCCATTATCTAGGAATAGCGAAATATCGTTGATTATATTGATTTTCATTATAAAACAAGAAATAGCAGTTTCTATCCCCGAAAAATTCTAAAAATATTGACAACTAAGGCCATCTATCCATTTATTTTATAACTATGTGTGACATTGCGAAATCCCGCGTAATTTGAAATATAAAATGTTGGTATCATTGAAACAGTTCAATTTATACAATGTTTTATGACATATTTTTGACATTACTCACATTTAATCTCTTGACAACAATTTAAAATGTAAAATGTTTGAATTTTGTTGTTCCTGTTTGAAATCAGAACCGTCTGAAGACGATACAATCGATGAAATTGCTCTCGAAAAAGAAAACACAGGATATGAATATGTAATTGAGAATTTGGTGATTAAAAAAGTACCAAAATGTTTAATAGATTACCCACCTAGAAAAACTGTATGTGCAACTCAAACCAAAAAACCAGTTTCAAATACTCGTTCTACTCTTGTTAGTGATCCCAATTGTCCATGTAAGTCTCCTGATTCTTCTTTTCCTGAAAAAGTAAGTGAACCTGAGGTACTAATTGGACCAATAACTGGTACTGCAAGTAGTAATTCAGGTAGTCCTTCATTTGGTCCTTGTTGTCCATGTCCAAGAGGAACTTATCAACAAACTCAATTCAGATGTTTAACACGTGATAAAGTTAAGGATGATTTTTTTCTTAAGAAAGTACTTTTACCTCCGAGTCAAATACCAAGGAAAGAACATCTTAAGATGCAGGTGGGTCTTTACAACACTAAATTAAGTCATTTTTGATAAAAGAATGTATTTTTGGCCAGAATGTTAAAAAAAAAGATGTAACCCTGTGGAAATGACCACGAAGGGGAACCATAGCTTTTTTTAACGTTTTGGATCCTATGATTGCTTGCCAAAAACAAGATAAAAAAGGTATGGCTTACCCTTTTTGGTCAATCCCAAAGTAGCATATCTCGTTTTTCTAGTAAGGTTGCAGCAGATATTCACAATTCTGAAGAAGGAGTACAGCAAAAACCAGCTAAAGCAATTCCACCTGAAATTCAAAAAATTCTTGATGTTCTGAAAGTTACTAAACCACACTTAAAGCCTCCTTCATTAAGAAAAAATCAAATGTGTCTAAAGAGAAGTGTTTCAGAAACCAGTTGTAATAAGGAAACATCCTGTCATTTTTTAGGTAAAAAAATCTTTATTTATTAACTTCTTTACACTGATTACTATATGATTACTGAAAAGCGATAAACTAAAATAGATTTTTGTATACATTATTCGATTTCTGAGTCAATTTTACCCTGAAATGATAGGTCGCACCACATACTTTAAATCAATATTAAAAAAATTAGATTTTATTGAAAAAACGATAAACTTAAATTGATTTTTGTTGACATTATTCGATTTCTGAGTCAATTTTACCCTGAAATGATAGGTCGCACCACATATTTTAAATCAATATTAAAAAAGTTAGATTTTATCGGAAAAAGGATAAACTTAAATTGATTTTTGGTGACATTATTCGATTTCTGAGTCAATTTTACCCTGAAATGATAGGTCGCACCACATACTTGAAATCAATATTAAAAAAGTTAGATTTTATCGGAAAAACGATAAACTAAAATTTAATTTTGTTGACATTATTCGATTTCTGAGTCAATTTTACCCTGTAATAAGCCAGTATAAGCTACTTATATTTATCATTTCAAAGATGGCACCACTTATTCCCATTGACTGCTATTTTAACTCAAACTGACTTAAGTCATTTGAAATTTTGTTTTATGATTATTTCTAAGGTGCTGAAAAAGTGAAATCGGGAGATTCTACAGATGAAACCAGATCGACTCTTACAGATTATTATTGTGATGAAAAACGAAAAAGTTTATCAAAATTATTGGCAGAGAATAAAGAGACAAATAAAAGAATACAGCAAAGTATGGAAATTATTTCAAAGAACAATGAATATTTTACAAGTCAAAAAACGATATTATATATAATATTAATTATTAAATATTTATTTTTAATAATATATTTATGGAATACAAATTTTAATAAACAGGAATATACACATAAAAGTACATAAAATAAAACTTTATAGTTCTTTGAAAGCATAACTTTCTTATGACAACTGATTTTAAATGATTGCAAATGATCACAACTGATTTTAAATGATTGTAAGTGACCACAACTGATTTTAAATGATTGCAAGTGATCACAACATCATTTTAAATGATTGCAAGTGAACACAACTGATTTTAAATGATTGCAAGTGAACACAACTGATTGTAAGTGATCACAACTGATTTTAAATGATTGCAAATGATCATAACTGTTTTTAAATGATTGCAAGTGAACACAACTGATTTTAAATGATTGTAAGTGATCACAACTGATTTTAAATGATTGCAAGTAAACACAACTGATTTTAATTGATTGCAAGTGATCACAGCTGATTTTAAATGATTGTAAGTGATCAAAATTGATTGCAAGTGAGCACAAGTGATTGCATCTATCTTCAGTCAAATAAGAAAGTTATGTATTTCTTCTTCTTTTTTGGAATAGCACATCTTGTTTCTTTTTGACTTGATATAATATTCAGTAAATCTTTAAATAATAATAAATACTCAATAATTTAATAACTACCTTTATTTTACAGATGTAAGTATGGTAATAATTAATTATATGGCGATATTAAAATTTTAAATCCATTTTTAGATTAATGAAAATGGAAACGATAAAATGAATCAACAATCAGAACCAAATAGTGATAATAAAAAATCAAATAACCAAAGTTTAAAATGGAAAATTGTTATAAACAAACATAAAGGTAATTAGTAACAAGTAAAATTAATAATAAAAAAATAAATTCATTTATTATATATTTTTGTATCATTACAAACAACAACTCAAACTTAACATGACAATGACAGTTGACTGGTGACAGTTGATATTTGACATTTAACAAATGACTTTTGACACATAACAGTTGACATTTGACAAAATAAAGTTGATATTTGACAAATCCAAGTTAATATGACAAATGTCACTTGAATGATGACAGTTAATATTTGACATTTGATAACAGTTGATATTTTAAAAAATAATAAAGTTTTTATTGGTAAAACAAAATACAACGAAAATTTACAGTCTTTATTTTGCATTTATAGAAAAAATTTAGTAAATTATCTAAAAAAGTATTAAAAATATTTTTTTTATTATTTTTCACCCTAATATAAACATTTTATTACAAAAAACCCCATTTTTTCCTTGAAATTTAATATTGTAATATACGGAATCCCCTTCTCAGAAATTGCGCTAATTTCTTAAAACTTGAATTCCACGAAAAACGTTGAAATTCTACGATTCTATACGACCTTCGTTCCTATCCGCTGGGTGCGAAGGATAGGGTGGGAGAGCCACGAATCGATCGCAGCGCTCACCGTGGCTAAAAAAGGAACTTACGGCGGACGGTTAATCACTTTTTACTAAGGATTTTACATGGATTTCACTTATCCATGCGTCGATTTAAAAAGTAAATAAACCTTCGTCACGAAACCTGCTGTACAGTCAACTGCAATAACAATGGTAAAAATAGTGATCAGAAATTCTATAAATTTTCACAAAAAGTTGGAAACGAGAACAACGTGTAAAGTAGTGGATAATCGCTATCAAGAGGAAAAAACTAATAAGCTAACTTAAAAAGCAACATTTTAAATATTTGCTATATTTAGTAGATATATTGTAGGAAGCATCACGTTTTATGTTTACGTCTTGCACATGTTAAACCAAAACTAATTCTTTACCTTTGTTGGTTGTTTGAGGTTGGAAAGTTATGTCGTGAGTGATTGCTTGAAAAACAGTTTTAATTATTAATTTGGCCATGTTTAACTGAAAATACACAAAACGTCTGCATTATTAACGGCATTATAATCATATTATTATCATCTATAATGCGATAATCGATTACATTTATTTATTTTTTTAATTACTTCATGTGAAGTCCGCCGTGATAAAGCCCATCTATACTACCTAAAATTTAATGATTTTGACATTTTAGACGGAAAATAAAAAAGATAAATATTATTATCGACGCTATAGATTTACATGATCAATACATTTGGGTAGAAAACTAATAAATTACGATGTTTCATTGGAAATAATTATTTGTTTACTTACTTTTCGTAATGACAGTTAGCCATTTGATATTTCAAAGTCCGCCGTAATTGTAAACGCAAGGTGCCGCTGTCATCGCGCACCCAGCGAATTGGTTGCTATGAAGTCGGCCATTATTATAATACTAAGAAATCATAGGAGGAGCTATATTGACATTTCGCGATATGTCAAATACAATTCATAATGTAAACATTGCGTTATTTTTGTTTTTGTAAATAAAGAGTTTTAAACGATATATACGTTATTTTTAATGCTTATTATATCATTTCTAATGGATATTATCGTATTTTTAATCGATAAAAACATTATAAAAGTAGCAGGTTAGTTTTTATTTATATTTAAATGATTCTTAACCTTATAAAATAATCGAGCTGTTTATAGTAAACATTAAGGTAAGTTAAATCTTTAGTTTAAAATGGGTTTATTGATAAAAATTCTTAAGAAAATTGTTATTTCTTTGATTTTATTGCAATGTAGAATACTTACTTCGTATATATATATTTTTTTGTAAATAAATCTGTATATTGCATCACATAACCTCTAAATTCTTATAGAAAGTAACTAGTGTTAAGTTTATTTTAAAGCAATAAAAGTAAAAGCAATTTTTTAATACGTTTTTGTACTTACTTTGCTACATTTTGTAATATTTTATACGTATACGATATACTCAACGATTGGTTTGTGTTTGTATGATATTTTTAAGGTATAAAAATAACGCATATAATTAAACACACAAATTAAAACACTTTTAATAATAATAATTGCATATATTACGTTATTAATAACTGTTTATTTCACATTAAATATTATATTAAACCTAACTTTTGATGTAAATAAAAAAATAACCTTTGAATATAAAACATAGGTTTTATATTCAAAGAAAATAACACACTAACATAACCTTACTTCTGTTTGACAATTAGTGGCCTGTGATGTAGTAGGAAATAGGTTAGTATGAGATGTTAAACGCGAGTAAACTAGTTTCAAATCCACAAAGATTAAATAAAAAGTAATTTTAATGTATATTGTTTAATATACATAAGAAAAAATGATTATAAATTTGATTATTTGAAATGTTTATTTTAAAATTGCGCACTTATTGTGCGCATAAAGTGACATATACATGTCCACTGTGTATTTAATGCAGATTATTATTCCCTGTATATTTTGCCGATATATCTGCGCATAGAGTGAGGATTTGATTTGAAATTGGGATATTAGATTAGAGAGTGGTTTTGTGTGTTGTTTGGTGTAGTGTTGAGGAGGTGTGCATTTCTCCTTATCCTTCACTCGCTCTGTACGTAAGTTGAGTGAAAATGGCGGAAGCCACAGGTGCGGCAAGTGTAAATCCTAATGCCGAAATTGTGAGGGGTCAAGCTTTTGAGGTAGGGCCTCGATATACTAATTTAGCATATATCGGAGAAGGAGCTTATGGAATGGTTGTGTAAGTACCAATTTTTTATTATCAATCTTTTACATAGTTCAAATACCTAGTCAACATACGCCCTAAAAACTATATTATACTAAAAATCGTGTTAAATATTTCATAATACTCGATTCTATTTTATAATTTAACAGTTTTTACACCTATTATCCGATTTTATCACTGGTTGTTATTAGTTTCTTTTATTATTTTATAAAATTTTGAGGTTATGTTTGTATAAATTGATGCATTAATTGATTAAATACAAGATTTTTCTATATAATTACAAACCTATTGATATCTAATTAAAAAATATTGATAAATAATTAATCATTTTAGTTCTGCTAATGATGAAATAACGAAAACGAAAGTGGCAATAAAAAAAATTTCTCCATTCGAACATCAAACTTATTGTCAACGGACACTCAGGGAAATAAAAATACTCACAAGGTTTAAACATGAAAATGTAAGTAAAATAAATTGTTTATTACGCGCTCGTTATCATCAAAATTTTGACAGGATTTGAATACTGGATTTTTTATATGACTAATAAATGATGTATTCTAAATAGAAAATATGCAATATAGATAATAATAATGAGATAGTTAATGTTTACAATTGTTTACATTAAATCTTAATAGATAAAACAATGTTATTTTTATATCTGAAATGGAAGTTTATACAGATTTTGGTTTAATCTTCAAATTCTATGTTGAACTGTCAAAACTCTATTTGATGTAAGTTTTGTTGTACTGTCAAGCTGTCAAAGTTGTGTTTAAAAGCAAGTTTTGTTGTAATGTCGAACTGTCAAAACTTTGTTTATTGAATTGACGTTATTTTTTGAGGGAGGAACGTTCTTATGGGTTTTGTTGTAATGTCGAACTGTCAAAATTCTGTTTAGAGCAAGTTTTGTTGTAATATCGAACTGTCAAAACCTTTTTTATTAAATTTACATTATTTTATGACTGAGGAGTTCTATTTAGAGCAAGTTTTGTTGTAATATCGAACTGTCAAAACCTTATTTATTGAATTGACATTATTTTTTGACTAAGGAACGTTCATATGTGTTTTTTTGTAATGTCGAACTGTCAAAATTCTATTTAGAGCAAGTTTTGTTATAATATCGAACTGTCAAAACCTTAATTATTGGATTTACATTATTTGTTGACTGAGGAACGTACATATGCGTTTAGTTCTAATGTGGAACTGTCAAAGTTGTGTTTAAAGTAAGTTTTATTGTAATGTCGAACTGTCAAATCTCAATTTATGGCATTGACATTATTTTTTAACTAAAAACGTTCATAACGTGTTTTCTTGTAATGTCGAACTGTCAAAATGTTGTTTAGAGCAAGTTTTGTTGTAATTTTGAACTGTCAAACTGTATCTTTTAACTAAAAACGTTCATACACGTTTTGTTATAATGTTGAACTGTCAAAATTTTGTTTAAAGTAAGTTTTAGTGTAAAATCGAACTGTTATCAGTTTATTCGTATGAGTTTGATTGTAATGCCAAATTGTGAAAATCCTTGTTATCTTAAAATATTGAAAAATTACCAATATTTAATAAACAAAAAGTCAAAAACGTTTGAAAAAAGTAAGTAAACATATATTAAAATCCGAAATATATCAATTTTATTCATTTTTGAAGAACTGTAGTTTTCTCAGTGTAGGTTTTCTAATATAAAACTTACACTGATAAAACTGAATTTCTTAAAAACCTTCATACGCGTTTTTTTGTAATTGACATCATTTTATAACTAAAGTACGTTTATATACGTTTTGTTGTAATGTAGAAATGTCAATCTAGATTGTTTTGTAGATAATTGATATTAGAGACATATTACGCGCACCAACCA
The DNA here is from genome assembly GCA_964028335.1 of Altica lythri. Lineage (NCBI taxonomy): Eukaryota > Metazoa > Arthropoda > Insecta > Coleoptera > Chrysomelidae > Altica > Altica lythri. The sequence continues at coordinate 20,929,287 of OZ034810.1, forward strand.
TAGACCAAATGAAAGATGTATATATTGTACAATGTTTGATGGAGACTGATTTATATAAACTCCTCAAAACACAGGTAAATTCTATTATTAAACAATTTTTTACAATTCCTGACCAATTTTTACAATTCCTGTCGATCTTTTACAATTCCTGACCAATTTTTCCTATTCCTGTCGATTTTTTACAATTCCTGTCGATCTTTTACCATTCCTGTCGATCTTTTACAATTCCTGTCGATCTTTTACAATTCCTGTCGATTTTTTTACAATTCCTTTCGATCTTTTACAATTCCTGTCGATCTTTTACAATTTATTTATTTATGTTTTATTGTAGAGACTGAGTAACGATCACATATGTTACTTCCTTTATCAAATTCTCAGAGGTTTAAAATATATTCATTCGGCAAATGTACTTCATAGAGATTTAAAACCTAGTAATTTATTACTAAATACAACATGTGACCTCAAAGTATGTAAATTTTTTTGTATTTTATAAAATTTTGTATTTACAAAAAAAAAATTGTAGATTTGTGATTTTGGGTTAGCCAGAGTTGCTGATCCGGAACATGATCATACAGGTTTTTTAACAGAGTATGTGGCTACTCGGTGGTATAGGGCACCTGAAATTATGCTTAATTCAAAGGTATGTAAAATTTTATTTTGACGATTATTTAAAATATGTAACGATTTTTTATAAGCTTAGACTGTTTTTTACCATTTTTTAACAACTCTTGACGATTTTCTTACAGTTCCTGTCGTTTTTTCCCATTTTGTGTCGATTTTCCACAATTCCTGACAATTTTTACATTTTTTGTCGATTTCTGAAAATTTCTGACGGTATTTTACAAACCCTGACGATGTTTTACAATCCCTGTCGATTTTTGACAACTTCTACTGATATTTTACAATCCCTGACGATATTTTACAACTCCTGACCATTTTGTTTACGATTCTTGTTGATTTTCAAATACCTTGTCAATATTTTACAATCCCTGACGATATTTTACAACACCTGGCGATATTTTACAGGTTCTGACGATATTTTACAAACCCTGACGATATTTTACAAGCACTGGCGAAATTTTAATATCTCTGACGATATTTTACAAGCACTGACGATATTTTACAAGTCTTGACGATTTTTTGTTTACAATTTACAGGGTTATACAAAATCTATTGATATATGGTCAGTAGGTTGTATTTTAGCAGAAATGTTAGCAAACAGGCCAATTTTTCCTGGTAAACATTACTTAGATCAATTAAATCATATTCTTGGTGTATTAGGATCACCAACACAAGACGATCTCGATTGTATTATTAATGAAAAGGTAATTATAACTTTTTCTATCTGTTTTTTTCGATTTATTAGGACTTTTAACTATTTTTATCGCTCGTTTTGTTCGTTCTTTCAATTTTTCTAAGTTTATACGTTTTGTGTGTAATTCGCTGTTTTTTTTCGGTTATTTTTTAGGCACGAAGTTATTTGCAATCATTACCATTTAAACCAAAAGTTCCGTGGTCGAGATTATATCCAAATGCAGATCCAAAAGCTCTCGATCTTTTAGATAAAATGTTAACATTTAATCCTCATAAACGAATTGTGGTTGAAGAAGCATTGGCTCATCCATATCTCGAACAGTATTACGATCCAGCGGATGAGGTAATTTTTTTTTATATATAATTAAACCACAAAAACCTCAAATTATTTGTTATCTTTGTTAAATTTCTATTAAAAACGTAAAAAGTATCAGTATTTAAAAAAATATCAAAATATATAAATATATTAAAAATTTTACTAAATTTTTTAAGAAATGCAGTTTTATCAGTGTATATTTTCTATTAAATAAACATACACTAAGAAAACTGGATTTCTTCAATAAATTTGTTATTTAAAAAATTTCATATTTAAATTGTCAAAATGTTTAAAAAAATATATATTTTTAAAATGTCAAAACTACAAGATTGATTAAACAATGGTAGATGTCAAAAAATGACATATCTAACAATGACAACATGTCAAAACTGACACATATAAGGTGATAATGTCAAAATTGATGTGTAAAAGTTTAAAAAATTGTCATACGTAACAATGATAGTTGTCAAAATTAACGTAGAAAACGCCACTATGTCAAAATTGACAAATGACAGATGTCAAATCGTAGTAAATTGTTGAGAGAATTTGTTTTATATGTCATAAATGTCAGACATTTCACATATAAGATGTTTAATCCCAAGTGACAAAATTGACGTATAAAACGCTAATATGTCAAAATTGACTTATAAAACAATGACAGATGTCAAAATTGACGTATCAAACAAAGACAAATGTCAAAATTAAAGTATAAAATGCTTATATGTCAAAATTGACTTATAATTCAATGACAGATTTCAAAATTAAAATATAAAACGCTAATATGTCAAAACTGACCAATAAAACAATAACAGATGTCCAAATTGACGTATAAAGCAATGACAAATGTCAAAATTGAAGTTTAAAACGCTTATATGCCATAATTGACTTTTATAACAATGACATGTTGAAATTGACGTATCAAACAAAGACAGATGTTAAAATTAAAGTATTAAATGCTTATATGTCAAAATTGACTTATAAAACAATGACAGATGTCAAAATTAACGTATAAAACAAAGGCAAAGTCAAAATTAAAGTATAAACGCTAATATGTCAAAATTGACTTATAAAACAATGACTGATGTCCAAATTGACGTATAAAGCAAAGACAAGTATCAAAATTGAAGTATAAAATGTTTATATGTCAAAATTGACATTTAAAACAATAACAGATGTCGAAATTGACGTATCAAACAAAGACAAATGTCAAAATTAAAAGTATAAAATGCTTATATGTCAAAATTGACTTATAAAACAATGATAGATGTCAAAATTAACGGATAAAACAAAAACAGATGTCAAAATTGACGTATAAAACAAATTAATATGTCAAAATTGACGTATAAAGCGCTAATATGTTAAAATTGAAGTATAAAACAATGACAGATGTCAAAATTAACGTATAAAACAAAGGCAGATGTCAAAATTGAAGTATAAAACGCTTATATATCAAAATTGACTTATAAAGCAATAACAGATGTCAAAATTGACGTATCAAGCAAAGACAAATATCAAAATTAGAGTATTAAATGTTTTGATGTCAAAATTGACATATAAAACAATGACAGATGTCAAAATTCACGTATAAAACAAAGGCAGATGTGAAAATTGAAGTATAAAACGCTAAGATGTCAAAATTGACTTATAAAACAATGACAGATGTCCAAATTGACGTATAAAGCAAAGACAAATATCAAAATTGACTTGTAAAACAATTACAGATTTCCAAATTGACGTATAAAGCAATGACAGATGTCAAAATTTACGTATAAAACGCTAATATGTCAAAATTGACTTATAAAACAATTACAGATGTCGAAATTGACGTATCAAACAAAGACAAATGTCAAAATTAAAGTATAAAATGCTTATATGTCACAATTGACTTATAAAACAATGACAGATGTCAAAATTAACGTATAAAACAAATTAAGATTTCAAAATTGACGTATAAAGCGCTAATATGTTAAAATTGACTTATAAAACAATGACAAATGTCAAAATTGACGTATAAAACTATGACACCTGTCAAAAATGACGACATAAAATAACATTTTTAACAAAACAGCACGCATATGTTAAACGCCAATGTCAAAATTGATGACAGTTGTCAAAATTGACATTGACAACCAATCTGTCAAAATTGACATTGACAGCCAATCTGTCAAAATTGACATTGACAGTTAACATGTCAAAATTGACATATAAATCAATGACAAATATAAAATAGTAGTAAATTTGATTAAGATTTTATATTTTGTATGGTTGTGGTGCCATCTATTGTATGTTTTTTTTTATATCTTTTTAGCCTGTCGCTGAAACTCCATTTAGATTCGATACCGAATTGGATGATTTACCAAAAGATCATTTAAAACGTTTAATATTCGAAGAAACATTATTATATAAACAAATACACTCGGAACCGAATAATCGATCATAGTTATATGAAATATGTGTCTAAAAAAAAAATGATGAAAATTTGCTCTTTTTTTTCATATTATTATTATTATTTGTTGTTGGAAATGTTACAAAAATTTGTATATTTTGTGAAAAAAGTAACTTTTATTTCATTCCGAAAGATTAGTTTTGAATATAATTTGTGATAGAAATTAAAAATTTACTTTTATTTCTTTCAAAAAAAAAAAACAAAAAATATCAATCGATTTTTATTTCGATTTTAGTAGAAATCGATAAAAATTGAAATTTTTATCGATTTCTGTTATTATAAGAATATAGAAATGAATTTTTTTAAGATAGTATTTTATAGTCTGGTCCAGAATTTATGAACTTCGAAAACGTGAAAGAACGACCCGAATGGATTATAAATGAAGGTACGTGTTTTTTTTTTTCTTTTTTTTTATCAATTTTCTAATATTTCTTTCTGTTTTCTTAAATTTCATGTTTTTTAAGAAATGTAGTTTTCTCCGTGTATGTAAACTGTTCTAAAAATTACACTAAGAAAACTGAATTTCTTAAAAACATTAAAATTTTTACTTTTTATTTTATTTTCATAAAATATCGTCATTTTTGACAATTTTTTTTTAATTCGTATTTTTTTCATATTTTTTTTCAATTTTACATAAAATTTTTACAAAATATCAAAACTTTAATATTCTTATTTTCTTGACGATTTTTTTGTCGTGAACCGTTTTTTCGTTATTATAATACTATCTTCACTTTTTATTTCTATATTTTATATATAGATGTGATGTGTATATACATTATATATATTTATCGTTTTTTTTTTTTAATTTTTGATTTTTACAGTGTCGTATCATTAATAGAAAAAAAAGGTAAAAAAAATCTATTTTTGAAATATTAGATTTTCTAAATAAATGGTTATTTAGTCAATAAGAAACATTACAAAACTCAAAATTATTAATTTTTTTCTTCTATATATTAATAATAGTTGCCTGACGTAATTTTTGTCAATTTTTGCATAAAAAGTATTTTATGTGCCAATTAAATTAATCTATATTCTATATCAAAAAATATAGATTTTGGCAAATATATAATTTTTTTTGGCAAAATGTTAATTAAAAAAAATAAAAATAATTAAAAATTTTAATCCAGCAATGTAAATGTTTTTAATAATAATAATAATAATTGTGTACTTTCCCTATTTATCCAATTTTTGTCTTTCAAATAATAAATAAAAATTAAGTCATGTCGCACATCTGTATAAATATGAATAAATATAAATAAATAAATAAATATCAAAAAATTCATTAATTATAGTGTAGAAATTTTACATTTCAGTGTAATAATATATCTGTGATTATCACTTAATTAATTTTTAATGGTAATCTTGTTGTACCTTTTATAGTAGATTTTAAGAAATATTTAATCTATTTCAAAATAACATTTTAAACTAAACAGTTCGTAAACTTTCAAAAATTACATAAAATTTAACAAATTTTATCATTTTTCGGATTTTTGTGACGAAATGTAGTTTTCTCAGTGTAGGTTTTATAACATATAAACTACACTAAGAAAACTGAATTTCTTAAAATCATTAAACTTTTTAATTTTTATTTTATTTCTAATTTTTTACAATTTTTCACTATATTTCACTGATTTTATTTTATAATTTTTAAATTTCAATATTTTGAAAAAAATGTTAAAAGTAATTTAAAAAATTAAAGAACTATTCAAGTATGAAAATATATCGATAATTTCATTAAATTTTATATATTTTCGGATTTTTGTGAAGAAATGTAGTTTTCTCAGTGTAGATTTTATAACATATAAACTACACTGAGAAAACTGAATTTCTTAAAATCATTAAAATTTTCAATTTTTATTTAATTTTTTTATAAAATTTTAAATTTTTTACAATTCTTCACTATATTTCACTAGTTTTATTTTAGAATTTTTAAATTTTTTCAAATTCATATTTTTTTCCATTCTAGAAGCGTTTCTTTTATAAATTTTCCCATTTTGCAACATATTTCTGAATCAAACTATTACATATGTCAAACATAATATATTAACAATGACAGATGTCAAAAATGACATATAAAACAATGCCAAGTGTCAAAATTGACATTTCTAAGTGACTATAAATGAATGAAAGTGATTTTTTTTCGTATGATCACTTTTTAACCCAAAAATAAGTCTTAATTTCGTCAATTTCTTCTACAATGCCAAATTTTGAACATTGCAAACAAGAAAAATCAATAGGAGTCAAATCTGGACAATATGGTGGTAATTCAAACAATTTTATCACTGTTTTAATTCATTTTTGACACTATGATAAAAAGGTTCGTTTTTTCGTAATTTTGAGTTCTAAAAACAGAAAAATCACTAGGAGTCAAATCTGGTAATACTGTAGATCATTTTTACTGATTATTTTCGTACTCTACGTACTTTTTAGTGCGTTTTTTTGTGTCTTTCGGATCGTTGAAAAGAGCTGTCAAAGTTTGAAGGTTAGTATTAAAAATCGTAATAACGCCATCTATGTTTAAGTTTACGAACTTTTTAGTCTATTTAATAAATGTATTATCACCATCATTATGAACTTCTTGGTCATTTTTTTTAATCAAATTTTTTATAATTTAAATTTAATTACATCACTAATTTATATTTATCAAAATTTCTGTTTGTTTATTTTCGTATAAATTGTTTCCATTTAGATTTCTCATCATTTGAATTTAGAGTACTCGATTGGATTGCTAAAATGTATAAATTGTGAAAAAGTGTAAGAACGACCGTCACGATGTCAGATGTCAAAAATGACATGAGAATGTCATGTGTCAAAAATGACATAAAAGACAATGCCATGTGTCAAAAATAATATATAAGACAATGCCATGTGTCACAAATGATATATAAGACATTGCCATGTGTCAAACATGACATGAGAATGCCATGTGTCAAAAATGACATATAAGACAATGACATGTGTCAAAAATGACATATAAGACAATGCCATGTGTCAAAAATGACTTTTAAGACAATGCCATGTGTCAAAAATGACACATCATACCTTTGTGATTAAATTTGAATGGAAATGAAAGATTTAAAAAAAAATTGTTGTTAAATTAGTATTTGTTTTTATTGTATTATTTAATTACGGTATGGTGAATGGTTGTTATATAAATTATGGCCTAATTTTTTCTATTTAATGTTGTTGAAAAAAAATACTGTTTAATGGACAGTATGTTACCTACATTCTTATTAATGTCAAATATTGTAGTTCTTAATAATATATGAAAAATAAAATTATTCATGATATTATTTGTGCCTTTCTTTACATATAAATAAATTTTATACCCGAAATATGATTGGAAGTAACCAAAAATCATCTAAAAAATTAAAAAACTATGGAAGTTTATCGATAATTTCATTAAATTTTATAATAATCCGGATTTTTGTGAAGAAATGTAGTTTTCTCAGTGTAGGTATTATAACACTAAAAATTACACTAAGAAAACTGAATTTCTTAAAAACATTAAAATTTTTACTTTTTATTTTATTCTCATAAAATATCGTCATTTTTAACAATTTTTTTTTAATTCGTATTTTTTTCATATTTTTTTTTCAATTTTAAATAAAATTTTTACAAAATAATCAAAACTTTAATATTTTTATTTTCGTGACGATTTTTTTGTCGCGACACGTTTTTTCGTTAATATAATACTATCTTCACTTTTTATTTCTATATTTTATATATAGATGTGATGTGTATATACATTATATATATATTTATCGTTTTTTTTTTAATTTTTGATTCTTACAGTGTCGTATCATTAATAGAAAAAAAGGTAAAAAAAAATCTATTTTTGAAATATTAGATTTTCTAAATAAATGGTTATTTAGTCAATAAGAAACATTACAAAACTCAAAATTATTAATTTTTTTCTTCTATATATTAATAACAGTTGCCTGACGTAATTTTTGTCAATTTTTGCATAAAAAGTATTTTATGTGCCAATTAAATTAATCTATATTCTATATCAAGAAATATAGATTTTGGCAAATATATAATTTTTTTTGGCAAAATGTAAATTAAAAAAAATAAAAATAATTAAAAATTTTAATCCAGCAATGTAAATGTTTTTAATAATAATAATAATAATTGTGTACTTCCCCTATTTATCCAATTTTTGTCTTTCAAATAATAAATAAAAATTAAGTCATGTCGCACATCTGTATAAATATGAATAAATATAAATAAATAAATAAATATCAAAAATTTCATTAATTATAGTGTAGAAATTTTACATTTCAGTGTAATAATATATCTGTGATTATCACTTAATTAATTTTTAATGGTAATCTTGTTGTACCTTTTATAGTAGATTTTAAGAAATATTTAATCTATTTCAAAATAACGTTTTAAACTAAAAAGTTTGTAAACTTTCTAAAATTACATAAAATTTAACAAATTTTATCATTTTTCGGATTTTTGTGAAGAAATGTAGTTTTCTCAGTGTAGGTTTTATGACATATAAACTACACTAAGAAAACTGAATTTCTTAAAATCATTAAACTTTTCAATTTTTATTTCTAATTTTTTACAATTTTTCACTATATTTCGCTGATTTTATTTTATAATTTTTAAATTGCAATATTTTGAAAAAATGTTAAAAGTAATTTAAAAAATTAAAGAACTATTCAAGTATGAAAATATATCGATAATTTCATTAAATTTTATATATTTTCGGATTTTTGTGAAGAAATGTAGTTTTCTCAGTGTAGGTTTTATAACACTAAAAACTACACTAAGAAAACTGAAGTTCTTAAAATCATTAAAATTTTCGATTTTTATTTAATTTTTTTATAAAATTTTAAATCTTTTACAATTCTTCACTATATTTCACTCTTTTAATCTAGAATTTTTAAATTTTTTCAAATTCATATTTTTTTCTGATCTAGAAGCGTTTCTTTTATAAATTTTCCCATTTTGCAACATATTTCTGAATCAAACTATTACATATGTCAAACATAATATATTAACAATGACAGATGTCAAAAATGACATATAAAACAATGCCAAGTGTCAAAATTGACATTTCTAAGTGACTATAAATGAATGAAAGTGATTTTTTTTCGTATGATCACTTTTTAACCCAAAAATAAGTCTTAATTTCGTCAATTTCTTCTACAATGCCAAATTTTGAACATTGCAAACAAGAAAAATCAATAGGAGTCAAATCTGGACAATATGGTGGTAATTCAAACAATTTTATCACTGTTTTAATTCATTTTTGACACTATGATAAAAAGGTTCGTTTTTTCGTAATTTTGAGTTCTAAAAACAGAAAAATCACTAGGAGTCAAATCTGGTAATACTGTAGATCATTTTTACTGATTATTTTCGTACTCTACGTACTTTTTAGTGCGTTTTTTTGTGTCTTTCGGATCGTTGAAAAGAGCTGTCAAAGTTTGAAGGTTAGTATTAAAAATCGTAATAACGCCATCTATGTTTAAGTTTACGAACTTTTTAGTCTATTTAATAAATGTATTATCACCATCATTATGAACTTCTTGGTCATTTTTTTTAATCAAATTTTTTATAATTTAAATTTAATTACATCACCAATTTATATTTATCAAAATTTCTGTTTGTTTATTTTCGTATAAATTGTTTCCATTTAGATTTCTCATCATTTGAATTTAGAGTACTCGATTGGATTGCTAAAATGTATAAATTGTGAAAAAGTGTAAGAACGACCGTCACGATGTCAGATGTCAAAAATGACATTTAAAACAATGTCATGTTTCAAAAATAACATATAAGACAATGTCATGTGTCAAAAATGACATATAAGACAATGCCATGTGTCAAAAATGACATATAAGACATTGCCATGTGTCAAAAATGACATGAGAATGTCATGTGTCAAAAATAATATATAAGACAATGCCATGTGTCACAAATGATATATAAGACATTGCCATGTGTCAAACATGACATGAGAATGCCATGTGTCAAACATGACATATAAGACAATGACATTTGTCAAAAATGACATATAAGACAATGCCATGTGTCAAAAATGACTTTTAAGACAATGCCATGTGTCAAAAATGACACATCATACCTTTGTGATTAAATTTGAATGGAAATGAAAGATTTAAAAAAAATTGTTGTTAAATTAGTGTTTGTTTTTATTGTATTATTTAATTACGGTATGGTGAATGGTTGTTATATAAATTATGGCCTAATTTTTTCTATTTAATGTTGTTGAAAAAAAAATACTGTTTAATGGACAGTATGTTACCTACATTCTTATTAATGTCAAATATTGTAGTTCTTAATAATATATGAAAAATAAAATTATTTATGATATTATTTGTGCATTTTTTTTTACATATATAAATCAATTTTATACCCGAAAAATGATTGGAAGTAACTAAAAATCATTTAAAAAATTAAAAAACTATCAAAGTATGGAAATTTATCGATAATTTCATTAAATTTTATAATAATACGGTTTTTTGTGAAGAAATGTAGTTTTCTCAGTGTAGGTTTTATAACACTAAAAACTACACTAAGAAAACTGAATTTCTTAAAAAAAATAGAAATTTCAGAATATAATAATTTATATAAATTACTTTACAATAAAATTATTTTTAAGTACATATTTTTACAAAGTTTCGTAAATATTAATTATTAAATAATAAATTATATACAAAATTATGTACAAAAAAAATTGTATATGTATGGCAGTGCTGTGTATTATTATAATACATATTAAAAAAAATGGTTAATTTGGGCAGGAATCCAATAAAACATTATTTAAATTATTCATTTTTTCCCAATCGATAAGTTGATTTTCAATTTTCACATTTCTGATGCATCCTTTAAAATTTTGAAGACTTTTAAGTGTTCCCACAGGAGCCAAATCTAAAATCACATATTTATTTTTAATGTCAAGTACGAAATGTCAACTGTCACAATTGTCAAATGTCAAATCATACAAATATCAAGTGTCAAATTGCCCATCTTCACAATGTCTAACCTGAACAATGTCAAGTGTCAAATTAGGAAATGCGAAGTGTCAATTGTAAAATGTAAACTGTCAAATCTCAGAAATTGTATAAGACGTCAAATCCTAGATATGTCAAACCCAGAAATGTCAAATCTTAGAAATGTCTTTCCCATGAAATGTCAACTATAAACCGGTAAATTTCAACTGTCAAATGTCAGAAATTATGTAAGTATAAAGTAAAATTTTCGAAATATCTTAGAAGTGACAATTGTCAAATGAAAGAAGAAGGCCTAGGAAATGTCAAGTGTCATAAATTAAACTATATAAATTACCTGGTAATCCCCCGATATAAAGTGGCGCCTCCATTTGATCCATAGTGGAATTAAAATCGCTTTGTACCCAACTTTTTCTAATTCCATCAACACTTACCGTTAATTCCGAACTGGAATACATCGCACTTACATTATGCCAATTATTATTACATAAGGCCATTTCGGAATTTAAATTATTCGTAACATTTGTAACAATTCCATTACCTAAATTCACCGCCATAACAATAGCGCCATTTTGTAATTCCAACGAAAATGCCGGTGAATTTTCATCATTAGAAACACTCATTAAAATTCCATTTTGTTCTGATGTTTTCAATTCGAAACTCAATTCCAACATTTCACTAATTTGAAAATCGGTTTCTAAAAAAACAAAATTCATTATTATGTCAAATGTCAATTTCCTGTCATTTCTGTCATATCAACTGTCAGTTCCGTCATTTCAACTGTCATTTCGGTCATATCATCTGTCAGTTCTGTCATATCAATTGTGTCATAGCAATTATCAGTCGTTTGTCATTTCTGTTAAGTCAATCATCAATTTTTATTTCTGTTATATGAGTTGTCAGTTTTTGTTATATCTGTCATATTAACTATCAATCTCTTGTTATGTCTGTTCTGTCAATCGTCAATCTCGTGTCATTTCTAATTTGTCACATTTCAATTTATTGACATGTCTGTCATATCAGCTGTCATTACTGTCTTAAAAATTGTCAGTCTCTTGTCATTTCTGTTGAGTCAATCGTCAGTGTTTTATGATTTCTGACACATTAACTGTCAATTTCTTGTCATTTCTTTCAAATTAATTGCCAATTGTTATTTCTTTTCTGTCAGTATCTTGTCATTTCTAATCTGTCACTCTTCAGTCTGTTGTCAGTTGTAAACTGTCACTATTCAGTCTGTGGTCATTTCTGACATATCAGCTGTCAGTTTCTTTATTGTGTTTTGTCATATAAACTGTCAATATCTTGTCATTTCACTGCTGTCATTTCTATCAGATTATCTGTCATATCAATTGTCAGTGTCTTATTATTTCTATTCTGTCAATGATCTGTCTCTTGTCATATGAACTGTCAGTTCTGTCATCAAATGTCAGGTTCTGTCATATCAACTGTCAGTTGGGTCATATCAAATGTTAGTTATGTCATATCATGTGACAGTTCTGTCATATTAACTGTCAGTTGTCATAGCAATTGTCAGTTGTGTTATAGCAATTGTCAGTCGTCTGTCATTTCTATTAAGTCAATCATCCATTTTATTTCTGTTATATGAGTTGTCAGTTTTTGTTTTATCTGTCATATTAACTGTCAATCTCTTGTTATGTCTGTTCTGTCAATCTCGTGTCATTTCTAATTTGTCACATTTCAATTTATTGACATGTCTGTCATATCAGCTGTCATTACTGTCTTAAAAATTGTCAGTCTCTTGTCATTTCTAATCTGTCACTCTTCAGTCTATTGTCAGTTGTAAACTGTCACTATTCAGTCTGTGGTCATTTCTGACATATCAGCTGTCATTTCTTTATTGTGTTTTGTCATTTCTGTCATATAAACTGTCAATATCTTGTCATTTCACTGCTGTCAATTGTCAGTCTTTTGTCATTTCTATCAGATTATCTGCCATATCATTTGTTAGTGTCTTATTATTTCTATTGTGTCAATCGTCTGTCTCTTGTCATGTTTGTCATATGAACTGTCAATTCTGTCATATCAAATGTCAGTTCTGTCAAATCAACAGTCACTTCTGTCATAAGTCATTTTCTGACACTTACTGTAGGTGGCGTATGCGTCTCCTCCAAAATAAGCACCTTCTTCAACTTTAGAAAAGCATAAACTAATATTGGAATGTTGTACATTTTTATTATTTACTAAAAATTGTTGTTCATTATTGATTTCCAATAAACGCATACAACCTCTGAATGGTACAAGATGATTTTTCTATAAAAAAAATCGATCAAAAATCGATTCAATTAATCACAATTTAAAATAAAAAACTTACCAAATTCGGTAAATCGAAATATTCCGAATCCAAAGGCACTCCTCCGAAGTAAATTTCATCTTTCGGTTTGATTCGTACATTTATCCGACTCGGTTTACTCTCTTTATCGATAATTACTGTCAGTTTTTTTAATTTTTTTGTTAGTCGAATATGATGCCATTCTCCATTGTTCATTTTTCGATCTGAATTACTTATTGGTAAAGTTTTTATCTTCTTTTTTCTACCTTCGATGTTTAATTGTAATTGACCGTCTTTTAATTCTAATAAAATATAGTTTCGTCGTTTATTCATCTAAAAAATGATTTTATTTAATTAATAATTTGTAAAGTGTGTCTAATCTTAATTGGCATGTTATTCATTATTCTGTAATCGTCCAAATTTCATTTTTGACATGTATCACTGTCTTATACGTCAATTTTGACATGTATTACTGTCTTATACGTCAATTTTGACATGTGTCACTGTTTTATACGTCAATTTTGACAAGTGTCACTGTCTTATACTTTAATTTTGACATGTGTCACTGTCTTATACGTCTATTTTGACTTGTATCTCTGTCTAAGACATCAATTTTGACAAGTGTCACTGTCTTATACATTAATTTTGACATATTCCACTGTTTTATTAGTCAATTAGTTAATTTTGATATTCCACTGTTTTATTAGTCAATTTTGACATGTGTCACTGTCTTATACATCAATTTTGACATGTGTCATTTTTTTACGTCAATTTTGACAAGTGTCACTGTCTTATACGTCAATTTTGACAAGTATTGCTGTGTTATACGTTAATTTTGACATGTGTCACTGTTTTATTAGTCAATTTTGACATGTATCACTGCCTTATACGTCAATTTTGACATGTGTCACTGTCTTATACAGGTACATCAATTTTGACATATATTACTGTCTTAGACGTCTATTTGGACATGTATCACTGTCTTATACGTCAATTTTAACAAGTGTCACTGTCTTATACGTTAATTTTGACATATTTCACTGTTTTATTAGTCAATTTTAACATGTATTACTGTCTCATACGTCAATTTTGACATGTGTCACTTTTTTATAGGTCAATTTTGACATGTCACTGCCTTATACATCAGTTTTGACATGTATTACTGTCTTATACGTCTATTTTGACATGTATCACTGTCTTATACGTCAATTTTGTCACGTGTCACTGTCTTATACATCAATTTTGACATTTATTACTGTTTTATACGGTAATTTAGACATGTATCATTGTCTTATATGTCAATTTTGACAAGTGTCACAGTCTTATACATCAATTTTAACATGTGTCACTGTTTTATTAGTTTATTTTGACATATATCACTGCCTTATACGTCAATTTTGACATATTAGTGTCTTTTAAGTCAATTCTTACATCTGTCATTGTGTTTTTACGTCATTATATGTCAGTTTTGACATTTCTTATTGTTTTATGTACGTCTAGCTTGACATTAGCGTTTCATATGTCATATATGTCATTTTTGACGTGAGACATTCTTTTATATACGTCAATTCTGACAAATATATGTTTTATGTAAATTTTGATATATGCCAATATTGTATTATACGTCAATTTTGTCATATCAGCGTTTTATACGTCAATTTTGACATATTAGTGTCTTTTACGTCAATTCTTACATCTGTCATTGTGTTTGTACGTCATTATATGTCAGTTTTGACATTTCTTATTGTTTTATGAACGTCTAGCTTGACATTAGCGTTTCATATGTCATATTCTGACAAATATTTGTTTTATGTCAATTTTGATATATGTTATTGTTTTATATACCAATTTTGTCATATTAGCGTTTTATACGCCAATTTTGACATATTAATGTCTTTTACGTCAATTCTGACATCTGTAATTGTGTTTTTACGTCATTATATGACAGTTTTTTCAATTGTTATTGTTTTATGTTCGTCTATGTTGACATTAGCGTTTTATATGTCATATATGTCATTTTTGACGTGAGATATTGTTTTATATACGTCAATTCTGACAAATATAATATGTTTTATGTCAATTTTAATATATGTCAATATTGTTTTATACGTCAATTTTGTCATATTAGCGTTTTATACGCCAATTTCGTCATATTAGCGTTTTATACGTCAATTTTGACATATTAGTATCTTTTACATCAATTCTGACATCTGTCATTGTATTTTTACGTCATTATACGTCAGTTTTGACATTTGTTATTATTTTATATACGTCAATTCTGACAAATATATGTTTTATGTCAATTTTGATATATTTTATTGTTTTATACGTCAATTTTGTCATATTAGCCTTTTATACGTCAATTTTGACATATTAGTGTCTTTTACGTCAATTCTGACATCTGTCATTGTGTTTTCATGTCATTATATGTCAGTTTTGACATTTGTTATTGTTTTATAAACCTCAATTCTGACGAATATATGTTTTATGTCAATTTTGATATATGTTATTGTTTTATACGTCAATTTTGTCATATTTGAGTTTTATACGTCAATTTTGATATATGACATCTGTCATTGTGTTTTTACGTCGTTATGTCAGTTTTGACATTTGTTATTGTTTTATATGCGTCTATCTTGACATTATAGCGTTCATATATCATATATGTCATTTTTGACGTGAGATATTCTTTTATATACGTCAATTCTGATAAATATTTTTGACATATGTCAATTTTGATATTGTTTTATACGTCAATTTAGTCATTTTAGCGTCTTATACATCAATTTTGTCATCTATCTTTGTTTTACACTTTCATTTTGAAAAATCAGCGTTTTATATGTCAATTTTGACATGTGTCATTTTTGACTATATTCCAGAATATTCTAAGTTCTTCTAGTACATAGTACTTGATACTAACCGATATAAAAATAACTCCATTAGGATAAAAAGTTCGAAAATCGAATTGCAATGTAAAATTTCCTTTCCAAAAGTTAGTTTTAATATAAGTAAAACTATTCGGTTTATCACCAAATTTAACAGCAACTTTTTCAATATCATTCTCATCAAAATCCACACAACGATCCGTATTTTGCATTGAATTTGTAAGACTTTTAACATTCAAAGAAGAATTTGTTGGAAATGGTTTTTCTCTACCAATTTCAACATTTTCTAACTCATTAACTGTGGAATTATCGAAGAAAATCTGCCTGTAATGATATTAATTAATAGAATTTTAATAAATATTAATAAATTTAAATTATACTTATTATTAATTGATATATCTCTGATTTCTCCTTCAAATCCGTCATTTTTAGAACCAATTTGTAAATCTTCGATTAAAATATTTGATATGAATGTTAGATTTTGAACTTTTCCGTTGATTATTAATTGTTTGGTATCGATTATTATTTTAATATCGTTATAATCGTTTAAATTTATATTCGAATCATATTCTTCTTGATTTATTATTATATTTCCATTTTTTAATGATAAATTTTGATTATTATTAAATTTTATTATTATTCCTGTCTGTGATATTGGTCGTAAGATAAATTTAACGATTTTTAATACTTCTTTAGGAAATGAGAGTTTTATGTATCCATTTTGATTAATCCATGCATGATTGAATGATAAAACCTGAAAAAAATAATTTAAAGATACGCCACTGGACACTTTTTTACAAAAAACGCTGTAACTCTTTTATTTATTGAGATTTTTGAAAGATTCAAATTGTATTGTTTTTAAAATTAAATTTTTAGTACTATACAAAAAATCCCATTTCAAAATCTCTAATAATAAAAAAGTTGATCGTCGATTGTTTTTCGAAAAATTGCTATATATATATATATATATATATATATATATATATATATATATATAGAAAATTTCATTAAATTCTATGATTATCCAGATTTTTGTGAAGAAATGTAGTTTTCTCAGTGTAGATTTTATACCATATAAACTACACTAAGAAAACTGAATTTCTTAAAATTATTAAAATTTACACTTTTTATTTAATTTTTTATAAAAATTTCAATTTTTTACAATTCTTCAATATATTTCACTAGTTATATGTTAGAATATTTAAATTTGGACACTTTTTTAAACGCTGTAACTCTTGTATTTATTGAGATTTTTGAAAAATTCATATTGTATTGTTTTTTAAATTAAATTTTTAATAATTTACAAAGAAATCCCATTTCAAAATTTCTAATAATAAAAAAGTTGATTGTCGATTGTTTTTCGAAAAATCGCTATAACTCGTTTATTTATTGAGATTTTTTAAAAATTCAAATTGTATTGTTTTTTAAATTAAATTTATAATAATTTACAAAAAATCCCATTTAAAAAACTCTAATAATAAAAAAGTTGATCGTCGATTGTTTTTCGAAAAATCGCTATACGGTTATTTATACAGCTTTTTTTAAAATTTAAGTGGAATTTGATTATTGATAAAATTGCTCTTAGTATGCAAAAAAAATTGTTTTGATATCATGTATATTTTACTCAAAAATCGTCATAACTCCTTTATTTATTAAGATTTTTTAAAAATTCAAATTGTATTGTTTTTAAACTTAAATTTATAATAAGGTACAAAAAATCCCATTTTAAAATCTATAATAATAAAAAAGTTGATCGTCGATTGTTTTTCGAAAAATCGCTATAACTCGCTTATTTATACAGCTTTTTTAAAAATTTTAATTGAATTTGATTGGGTATAAAATTACTCATAATATGCAAAAAAATCGTTTTGATATCATTTATATTTTACTTAAAAATCGTCATAACTCCGTTGTTTATTAAGAGTTTTTTAAAAATCAATTCGTATTGTTTTTTAAATAAAATTTCTAATAAGTTACAAAAAATCCCATTTTAAAATCTCTAATAATAAAAAAGTTGATCGTCGACTGTTTTTCGAAAAAACGCTATAACTCGGTTATTTATACAGTTTTTTTAAAAATTTAAATTGAATTTGATTGTTGATAAAATTGCTCATAATATGCAAAAAAAATCGTTTTGATATCATTTATATTTTACTCAAAACTCGTCATAACTCCGTTATTTATTAAGATTTTTTAAAAATTCAAATTGTATTGTTTTTAAAATTAAATTTCTAATAATTTACAAAAAATCCCATTTTAAAATCTCTAATAATAAAAAAGTTGATCGTCGATTGTTTTTTGAAAAATCACTATAACTCGCTTGTTTATAAAGCTTTTTAAAAAATTTAAATTGAATTTGATTGTTGATAAAATTGCTCATATATGCAAAAAAAATCGTTTTAATATCATTTATATTTTACTTAAAAATCGTCATAATTAGCAAGATTTTTAAAAAATTCAAATTGTATTGTTTTTTAAATTAAATTTTTAATACTATACAAAGAATCCCATTTTAAAACTTCTAATAATAAAAAAGTTGATCGTCATTTGTTTTTCGAAAAATTGCTTTAACTCGGTTATTTATTGAGATTTTTTAAAAATTCAAATTGTATTGTTTTTTAAATTAAATTTCTGATAATTGACAAAAAATCCATTTCAAAATATCTAATAATAAAAAAGTTGATCGTCGATTGTTTTTCGAAAAATCGCTATAACTCGTTTAGTTATAGAGATTTAAAAAAAATTCAAATTGTATTGTGTTTTAAATTAAATTTCTAATAGTTTACAAAAAATCTCATTTCAAAATCTCTAATAATAAAAAAGTTGATCGTCGCTTGTTTTTCGAAAAATCGCTATAACTCGTTTATTTATTGAGATTTTAAAAAAATTCAAATTGTATTGTGTTTTAAATTAAATTTTTAATAATTTACAAAAAATTCCATTTCAAAATCTCTAATAATAAATAAGTTGATCGTCGATTGTTTTTCAAAAAATCGCTATAACTCGTTTATTTGTTGAGATTTTTAAAAAAATCAAATTGTATTGTTTTTTAAATTAAATTTCAAATAATTTACAAAAAATTCCATTTCAAAATCTCTAATAATAAAAAAGTTGATCGTCGACTGTTTTTCGAAAAAACGCTATAACTCGGTTATTTATACAGTTTTTTTAAAAATTTAAATTGAATTTGATTGTTGATAAAATTGCTCATATATGCAAAAAAAATCGTTTTAATATCATTTATATTTTACTTAAAAATCGTCATAACTTAGTTATTTAGCAAGATTTTTAAAAAATTCAAATTGTATTGTTTTTTAAATTAAATTTTTAATACTATACAAAGAATTCCATTTTAAAACTTCTAATAATAAAAAAGTTGATCGTCATTTGTTTTTCGAAAAATTGCTTTAACTCGTTTATTTATTGAGATTTTTTAAAAATTCAAATTGTATTGTTTTTTAAATTAAATTTCTGATAATTGACAAAAAATCCATTTCAAAATATCTAATAATAAAAAAGTTGATCGTCGATTGTTTTTTGAAAAATCGCTATAACTCGTTTAGTTATAGAGATTTAAAAAAAATTCAAATTGTATTGTGTTTTAAATTAAATTTCTAATAGTTTACAAAAAATCTCATTTCAAAATCTCTAATAATAAAAAAGTTGATCGTCGCTTGTTTTTCGAAAAATCGCTATAACTCGTTTATTTATTGAGATTTTAAAAAAATTCAAATTGTATTGTGTTTTAAATTAAATTTTTAATAATTTACAAAAAATTCCATTTCAAAATCTCTAATAATAAATAAGTTGATCGTCGATTGTTTTTCAAAAAATCGCTATAACTCGTTTATTTGTTGAGATTTTTAAAAAAATCAAATTGTATTGTTTTTTAAATTAAATTTCAAATAATTTACAAAAAATTCCATTTCAAAATCTCTAATAATAAAAAAGTTGATCGTCGACTGTTTTTCGAAAAAACGCTATAACTCGGTTATTTATACAGTTTTTTTAAAAATTTAAATTGAATTTGATTGTTGATAAAATTGCTCATATATGCAAAAAAAATCGTTTTAATATCATTTATATTTTACTTAAAAATCGTCATAACTTAGTTATTTAGCAAGATTTTTAAAATATTCAAATTGTATTGTTTTTTAAATTAAATTTTTAATACTATACAAAGAATTCCATTTTAAAACTTCTAATAATAAAAAAGTTGATCGTCATTTGTTTTTCGAAAAATTGCTTTAACTCGTTTATTTATTGAGATTTTTTAAAAATTCAAATTGTATTGTTTTTTAAATTAAATTTCTAATAATTGACAAAAAAATCCATTTCAAAATATCTAATAATAAAAAAGTTGATCGTCGATTGTTTTTCGAAAAATCGCTATAACTCGTTTATTTATAGAGATTTAAAAAAAATTCAAATTGTATTGTGTTTTAAATTAAATTTCTAATAATTTACAAAAATTCCATTTTAAAATCTCTAATAATAAAAAAGCTGATCGTCGATTGTTTTTCGAAAAATCGCTATAACTCGTTTATTTATTGAGATTTATAAAAAATTCAAATTGTATTGTTTTTTAAATTAAATTTCTAGTCATGTACAAACAATCCCATTTTAAAATCTCTAATAATAAAAAAGTTGATCGTCGATTGTTTTTCGAGAAATCACTATAACTCGTTTATTTATTGAGATTTTTAAAAAATTCAAACTGTTTTGTGTTATACATAAAATTTACTACAATTTGTTTAACAATTATCAATTTTTTTTTAAACAAAATGGCGGATTTTTTCACTTACCCTAGATTTGATGATACCATAAGAAACAGTTGGTGTATTTAACTGCGATTTTAACTCTAAGAAACCCAAAAATGCCGGTTTTTCTAAAGGAATACAAGTTTTATTAAAAGTTGGCGGAACGCCACCTACATAATGTTTAGTTTCTTTAATTTTAAAAACATTTTCTCGGTCAATTTGTTGACGTTCTGTCGGTTGAATTTGATTATCAACTCCTAAAGTATATTTAATCATCAATTTTTTTTTCGAACTTTCCAATTTCCAACTGATTTCCGCCAAATGAGTTTTTGCATCGTTTACGCGAACGTTGTTAATCACTTTTGTTGTTTCATTGTTATTGAGTCGAATAAAGAAGTTCAAAAAGCCATTTTCGATGTATAAATGTATAAAAGAACATGTCTGGAACTAGAAAAAATGATTATAAAATCAATTAATTGATAAAGCGATTAATTTAATTCGACATACATGTGCAGCTACATATATTGTACTATTTTCATCAAATGTACTAAATTCGAAACGGATTGAAAATTGCTTGGGATTTAAATTTGTATTTGAACCATATTCAAAATATCCATTACCCGTGTAGAAATTGCTCATCGAATCGTCTGTGGTTGCATTTCTGAAAATTTAAAAACAATTAAAATTTAATTGTCAATTTAAGGCATGATTACAATCCGCCATTTTGAATCCACTGTCACTGATTGTCAAATGTCAGTCTCTTATTTAATGTTATCTCAATCTGTCAATGGAAGTCATTAACATCAATTTATTGTCATTCTCATCAGTTTCACTCACTGTCAATTGTTATTAACATCAACTGTCACTCACTGTCATTTCCGAACAGATTGTCAGTATCATCAAATGTCATTTGTCAATAGATTATTATTATCATGATTTGATACCTTCTGTCATTTGCCTATAGATTGTCATTATCATCAACTGTCACTGACTGTCAATTGTCAATTTATTGTCATCATCATGTAGGTACTCTCGATTGCAAATAAAATGTCATTTTCATATACTGACACTAACTGTCAACTGTTAATGGATTGTTATTATCGTGAAGTGTCAATTGTCATTAGATTGTCATTAACATCAACTGTCACTCAGTGTCAATTGTCATTATTATCAACTGTCAATACAATTGACACTTACAGTCCATTGTCAATAGATTTTCATTCTCATCAGTTGTCACTAACTATTAATTGTCAACAGATTGTCAATATCCTCAACTGTCACTCACTCCCAAATGTCAATATATTGCCATTATCATCAACTGTCAATAGTTTGTCAATATTATCAATTGACACTTACATCCAATTGTTAATAGATAGTCATAAACTGTAAATTGCCAATAAAATATCATTATTATAAACTGTCACTAACTGTCAATGGAGTGTTATTATCATCAACCGTCAATTGCCAATAAATTGTCATTATGATCAACTGTCAATTGTCACTAAATGATCAGTATCATCTGCCATGTTGGATCCACTGTCACTGATTGTCAAATGTCAGTCTCTGACTTACTGTTATCTCAATCTGTCAATAGAAGTCATTCTCATCAGTTTCACTCACTGTCAATTGTCATTATCATCAATTGTCGATAGATTGTCTTTCTCATGAACTCTCAATTGTTGATGAAATGTCATAATCATAAACTGTCAACATCATCAACTGTCAATTGTCATTAGATTGTGATTCTTATCAATTGTCAATAGATTGTCATTAACATCAACTGTCACTCACTGTCATTCGCGAACAGATTGTCATTATCATCAAATGTCATTTGTCAATAGATTATTATTATCATGAGTTGATACCTTCTGTCAATTGCCTATAGATTATCATTATCATCAACTGTCACTGACTGTTAATTGTCAATTTATTGTCATCATCATGTAGGTACTCTCAATTGCCAATAAAATGTCATTTTCATATACTGACACTAACTGTCAACTGTTAATGGATTGTTATTATCGTGGAGTGTCAATTGTCAATAGATTGTCATTAACATCAACTGTCACTCAGTGTCAATTGTCATTACTATCAACTGTCAATACAATTGACACTTACTGTCAATTGTCAAGAGACTTTTAGTCTCATCAACGGTCAATAGATTGTGATTCTTATTAACTGTCAATTGTCAATAGATCGTCATTATCATCAACTGTCAATTGCCAATAAATTGTCATTATGATCAACTGTCAATTATCACTAAATGGTCAGTATCATCCGCCATGTTGGATCCATTGTCACTGATTGTAAATTATCAGGCAGTGAAAAATTGCTACAAAAAACTATGATTCTGTCTCATGTTTATGATTTTTTATTTGGTAGCAACTAACTGCTTTACAGACACATCAATACTAAATCTACTTACCTTCTTTGTCCAAAACATTTGTGGTTTGTTTCTGTATAATGCCACAAACCGAATTGTTCTCCATTAAGAATCATTTTATAAATATAATTTGTATCTTGTTCGTGATTTGGATGATTTTCTCTGGTTGTATTATCACCTATTTCTATTATATCATCAATTTCTAACATTTCGTTTAATGAATTCGAAATGCTTCTTTGTTCGGCACCAACTTGAACTTTTATTAACGAATCACTCCTGAAATAAATGGTAATAAATCTTCTGCAGACAATATAAAAAGTCCAGAAGATGGGGAGGCGTCAAAAAAGGTTGTGGACACAATAAAACAAACTACGAAGGTACAAAAAGGAACTGGAGAGTGTTTAAAAAGCCCACTAAGAAGCTCTACGTGGCAAAAAAGCAGTTGGAGTCGGTACAAAAGGTCCAGAAGGAGATGAAGGCATGGGGAAAGATGGAGATGTTACAAGAACCTACAAATTGGGTCCAAATGGTAATAACTCCTCTGCAGACAGTACAAGAGATTCAGAGAAAAGTGGAGGAGTTAAAAAACTTTCTGGAGACATTATGAGGGTCTAAGACTACAAAAAAGTACCAGGAGATGTTACAAAAGCTTTCAAAGAGGTTCACAGTGGTAATAAATCCTCTGCAAACTGTACCAAAGGTCTAGATAAAGGTGAAGGTGTTGGAAAGGCTTCTGGGGAAGCTATAAGAGCTTTCGAAGACGGAAAAAATGGAAAAAAGTGTCTGGTGACAACATAGAGGACTTGGAGAAGCTGCTGGAGTAATTACGACAGTCTGAGACCATAAAAAACTACCAGAAGATGTTACAAAAGCTTACAAAGAAGGATAAGGTATTGGAAAGGCTTCTGGGGTAATACAAAAGTCTTAAAAGGTAAAAAAGTATCTGGAGATGTTACAAGAACCTACAAAGAAGGCCAAAATGGTAATAAATCCTCTGCAGATTGTAAAAAGGATCCAGAAGAAGGTGGAGGAGATAGAAAAGCTTCTGGAGAAGCTATAAGAGCCTTCAATGACGGACAAAATGGAAAAAAAACCTCCGAAGACAACATAGAGGACTTGGAAAAGCTTCTGGAGTAATTAAGACAGTCTAAGACCATAAAAAGTACCTGGAGATGTTACAAAAGCTTACAAAGAGGGTCAAAGTGGTAGTAAATCCTCTGCAGACTGTATCAAAGGTCCAGAAGAAGGTGAAGGTGTTGGAAAGGCTTCTGTGGAAATACAAAAGTCTTAAAAGGTAAAAAAGTACCTGGAGATGTTACAAGAACCTACAAAGAAAGTCAAAATAGCAATAAATCCTCTGCAGATTATAAAAAGCATCCAGAAGAAGGTGGAGGAAATAGAAAAGCTTCTAGAGAAGCTATAAGAGCCTTCAAAGACGGACAAAATGGAAAAAAAACCTCTGGAGACAACATAGAGGACTTGGAAAAGCTTCTGGAGTAATTATGACAGTCTAAGACCATAAAAAGTACCTGAAGCTGTTACAAAAGCTTCCAAAGAGGGTCAAAATGGTAATAAATCCTCTGCAGACTGAACCAAAGGTCCAGAAGAAGGTAAAGATGTTGGAAAAGCTTCTGGAGAAACACAAAAGTCTTAAAAGGTATAAAAGTACCTGAAGATGTTACAAGAACGTAGAAAGAAGGTCAAAATGGTAATAAATCCTCTGCAGATTGTAAAAAGGGTCCAGAAGGAGGTGGAGGAGATGGAAAAGCTTGTGAGCTTGTGGAGAAGCTATAAGAGCCTTCGAACACAGACAAAATGGAAAAAAATCCTCTGGACACACATAGAGGACTTGGAAAAGGTTCTGGAGTAATTATGTCAGTCTAAGACCATAAAAAGTCCCTGGAGATGTTACAATAGCTTACAAAGAGGGTCAAAGTGGTAATAAATCCTCTGCAGATTGTACCAAAGATCCAGAAGAAGGTTGGAAAGGCTTCTGGGGAAATACAAAATTCTCAAAAGGTAAAAAAGTATCTGGAGTTGTTACAAGAACCTACAAACAAGGCCAAAATGGTGATAAATCCTCTGCAGATTGTAAAAAGGATCCAGAAGAAGGTGGAGGAGATAGAAAAGCTTCTGGAGAAGCTATAAGAGCCTTCGAACACAGACAAAATGGAAGAAAAGGTCTCTTGCAACAACATAGAAGACTTGGAAAAGCTTCTGGAGTAATTACAACGGTCTAAGACTACAAAAAAGTACCTGGAGATGTTACAAAAGCTTACTAAGAGGGTCAAAGTGGTAGTTAATACTCTGCAGACTGTACCAAAGGTTCAGAAGAATATGAAGGTGTTGGAAAGGCTTCTGGGGAAATACAAAAGTCTTAAAAGGTAAAAAAGAACCTGGGGATGTTACAAGAACCTACAAAGAAGGCCAAAATGGTAATAAATCATCTGCAGAATGTAAAAAAGGTCCAGAAGAAGGTGGAGGAGATAGAAAAGCTTCTGGAGAAGCTATAAGAGCCTTCGAAGACGGACAAAACGGAAAAAAGCCTCTGGAGACAAGATAGAGGAGTTGGAAAAGCTTCTGGAGTAATTACGACCGTCTGAGATCATAAAAAGTATTTGGACATCTTACAAAAGCTTCCAAAGAGAGTCAAAATGGTAATACATTCTCTGCAGAGTGGACCAAAGATCCAGATGAAGGTGAAGATGTTGAAAAGGCTTCTGGAGAAACACAAAAGTCTTAAAAGGTAAAAAAGAACCTGGAGATGTTACAAGAACCTACAAAGAAGGCCTAAATGGTAACAAACCATCTGCAGAATGTAAAAAAAGTTCAGAAGAAGGTGGAGGAGATGGAAAAGCTTCTGGAGAAGCTATAAGAGCCTTCGAACACAGACAAAATGGAAAAAAAGCCTCTGGAGACAACATAGAAGACTTGGAAAACCTTCTGGAGTAATTATGACAGTCTAAGATCATAAAAAGTACCTGGAGATATCACGAAACCTTCCAAAGAGGGTCAAAATGGTAATAAATCCTCTGCAGACTGTACCAAAGATCCAGAAGAAAGTTGGAAAGGCTTCTGGGAAAATACAAAAGTCTCAAAAGGTAAAAAAGTACCTGGAGATGTTACAAAAACCTACAAAGAAGCCAAAATGGTAATAAATCCTCTTCAGATTGTAAAAAGGGTTCAGAAGAAGGTAGAGGAGATGGAAAAGCTTCTGGAGAAGCTGTAAGAGCCTTCGAAGACTGACAAAATGAAAAAAAATCTTCTGGAGGACTTGGACCATAAAAAACTTTTTGGAGGTGTTACTTACTTTTGTATTAAAACCGTATTTTCTCCAATTAGTTTACTCGGGATGGAAATACTTTCATCTTTAATCTCGATTACTAATTTTCCATTTTCTACTTTTATCGAAAATAAATTTGTTGTTAATGATTTTATCCATTTAAATAAATTGCAGTTCTGACAATTAAATGTTATTGAAAGACTTTGAAAATATTGCGTTTTTGTTGGTTTATACGTCATTAAACAATTTGTTAGGTTCATAGGGACATCTACCTATAAAATAAAATACTATTTATAAAATTTTTAGATGTTATCATCACGTCGCGAGACGCTCCAGTACAGATTTTTCCAATTATTTACGATTTACTCAAGATTTTTCACAATTTTTTAAATTTTGCCATTTGTTTGCAATTTTTAACGACGTTTTCCATTTGTTTACGATCTTTTGCAATTTTTTACGATCTTTTTGCATTTTTTTACGATATTTTGCGATTTTTTACGATTTTTTGCAATTTTTTACGATATTTTGCAATTTTTTACGTTTTATTGCGATTTTTTACGATCATTTGCAATTTTTTACGTTTTATTACAATTTTTTACGATCGTTTGCAATTTTTTACGATGGTTTGCAATTTTTTACGATCTTTTGCATTTTTTCACTATCTTTTGCCATTTTTTACGATCTTCTGCTGTTTTTGAAGATCTTTTACAATTTTGTAAGTTTTATTTTTTACGATCATTTGAATAATTTACGATCTTTTGAATAATTTACGATCTTTTGCAATTTTCTACTATCTTTTGCAATTCTTTACGATATTTTGCAATTTTTTACGATCCTTTGCATTTTTTTACGATCTTTTGCATTTTTTTACGATCTTTTGCAATTTTTACGATCTTTTGCATTTTTTTACGTTTTATTGCGATTTTTTACGATCATTTGCAATTTTTTACGTTTTATTGAATATTTTAACGATCGTTCGCACTTTTTTACTATCTCTTGCAACTTTTTACGTTGGTTGGCAATTTTTTACGATCTTTTGCATTTTTTCACAAACTTTTTCATTTTTTACGATATTCTGCAGGTTTTTACGATCTTTTACAATTTTGTACGTTTTATTGCACATTTTTACGATCTATTGAATAATTTACGATCTTTTGCAATTTTTTACGATATTTTGCAATTTTTTACGATCTTTTGCATTTTTTACGATCTTTTGCGATTTTTTACGATCTTTTGCAATTTTTTACGTTTTATTGCGATTTTTTACGATCATTTGCAACTTTTTACATTATATTGAATATGTTAACGATTGTTTGCAAATTTTTACTATCTTTTGCAATTTTTTACGATGGTTTGCAATTTTTTACGATCTTTTGCATTTTTTCACTATCTTTTGCCATTTTTTACGATCTTCTGCGGTTTTTTACGATCTTTTACAATTTTATACGTTTTATTGCACATTTTTACGATCTTTTGGATAATTTACGATCTTTTGCAATTTTTTACGATATTTTGCAATTTTTACGATCTTATACATTTTTTACGATCTTTTGCGATTTTTTAAGATCTTTTGCAATTTTTTTCAATCTTCTGCAATTTTTTACGTTTTATTGCGATTTTTTACGATCATTTGCAATTTTTTACGTTTCATTGAATATTTTAACGATCGTTTGCAATTTTTTAGTATCTTTTGCAATTTTTCACGATGATTTGCAATTTTTTACGATTTTTTGCATTTTTTCACTATCTTTTGACATTTTTTACGTTCTTTTGCAGTTTTTTACGATCTTATACAATTTTGTACGTTTTATTGCAATTTTTTACGATCTTTTGAATAATTTACGATATTTTGCAATTTGTTACGATATTTTGCAATTTCTTACGATCTTTTGCGATTTTTTACTACGTTTTGCAATTTTTTACGATCATTTGCAATTTTTTACGTTTTATTGAATATTTTAACAATCGTTTGCAATTTTTTACTATCTTTTGCAACTTTTTACGATGGTTTGCAATTTTTTACGATCTTTTGCATCTTTTCACTATCTTTTGCCATTTTTTACGATCTTCTGCAGTTTTTTACGATCTTTTGAATAATTTACGTTTTTTTGCAATTTTTTACGATATTTTGCAATTTTTTACGATCTTTTGCATTTTTTACGATCTTTTGCGATTTTTTACGATCTTTTGCAATTTTTTACGTTTTATTGCGATTTTTTACGATCATTTGCAACTTTTTACATTATATTGAATATTTTAACGATGGTTTGCAAATTTTTACTATCTTTTGCAATTTTTTACGATGGTTTGCAATTTTTTACGATCTTTTGCATTTTTTCACTATCTATTGCCATTTTGTACGATCTTCTGCAGTTTTTTACGATCTTTTGCAATTTTTTACTACCTTTTGCATTTTTTTACGATCTTTTGCATTTTTTTACGATCTTTTGCAATTTTTACGATCTTTTGCAATTTTTACGATCTTTTGCAATTTTTTACGTTTTTTTGCGATTTTTTACGATCATTTGCAATTTTTTAAGTTTAATTGAATATTTTAACGATCGTTTGCCTTTTTTCGCTATCTTTTGCCATATTTTACGATCTTCTGCAGTTTTTTTACGATCTTTTAAAATTTTGTACGTTTTATTGCAATTTTTTACGATCTTTTGAATAATTTACGATCTTTTGCAATTTTTTACGATCTTTTGCAATTTGTTACGATATTTTGCAATTTTTTACGATCTTTTGCGATTTTTTACTACTTTTTGCAACTTTTTACGATTATTTGCAATTTTTTAAAATCTTTTGCAATTTTTTACGTATATTGCGATTTTTTACGATCATTTGCAATTTTTTACGTTTTATTGAATATTTAAACAATCGTTTGCAATTTTTTACTATCTTATGCATTTTTTTACTATCTTTTGCCATTTTTTACGATCTTCTGCAGTTTTTTACGATCTTTTGAATAATTTACGTTTTGTTGCAATTTTTTACGATCTTTTGCATTTTTTACGATCTTTTGCGATTTTTTACGATCTTTTGCAATTTTTTACGATCTTTGCAATTTTTTACGTTTTATTGCGATTTTTTACGATCATTTGCAATTTTTTACGTTTTATTGCAATTTTTTACGATCGTTTGCAATTTTTTACTATCTTCTGCAATTTTTTACGATGGTTTGCAAGTTTTTACTATCTTTTGCAATTTTTTACTATATTTTGCCATTTTTTACGATCTTCTGCAGTTTTTTACACTCTTTTACAATTTTGTACTTTATATTGCAAATTTTTACGATCTTTTGCAATTTTTTACTATCTTTTGCAATTTTTTACTACCTTTTGCAATTTTTTACGATGTTTTGCAATTTTTTACGATCTTTTGCAATTTTTGACTATCTTTTGCAATTTTTTACGATGTTTTGCAATTTTTTACGATCTTTTGCAATTTTTTACTATCTTTTACAATTTTTTAGTATTTTACGCGAATTAAGGAATATAAATTGTGATATATAAATACTTACGACATCTATTTGTTGTTTAGCTAATTTTATAATACTTTCAAGTTCTTTAATTTTCATTTCTAATCCATTAATTTTGTTATCAACATTATTCCGCTTATCATTTTGCTTTCCATTTTTCAACTTTTCTTTAATATTCAATTTATTTAAAACTTCTTGTGCCGATTTTAAATTCGAATTTAATTGTTTCATTTCTTTCGGATGGATTTGTTCTTGATATTTTTGATATTTTTTATCCAATGAGAATTGTTTATTAAATGCAATTCCATCGACTTTTTTTCGTATTTCATTCATTCGATCGGAAATTTCCGAAGCTGTTTTTATGGATTTTTCTAATCGAGCTACTTTTTCCGCTTGCGATGTTATATTTTGATTGGTTTGGAGGAGATTTTGCGAAACTTGATTGTTTGATTGGCCGGTTTTTAGGATGCTGTGTTTCAGATCTTCAATTCGATTCTTCATTTCATTCAAAGCTATAAAAAATAAGGTTAATTTTAAAGAGGTTAAAAGGGTCTGGAAAGCTGTTAAAAGTGTCTGAAAAGTGGTTAAAAGAGTGTGAAAAGTGCTTAAAATGTCTAAAAAGCGGTTAAAAGTGTATAAAAAGCGGTTAAAACTGTCTGATAAGCGATTAAAAGTGTCTAAAAAGCGGTTAAAGGTGTATGAAAAGCGGTTAAGAGTGGGAAAAACGGTTAAAAGTGTCTGAAAAGCAGTAAAAGTGTCTGATAAGCGGTTAAATATGTCTGAAAAGCGGTTAAAAGGGTCTAAAAATGGTTAAAGGTGCCTGAAAAGCGGTTAAAGGTGTCTGATAAGCGGTTTAAAGTGTCTGAAAAGCGGTTAAGAGTAAGAAAAGTGGTTAAAAGTGTCTGAAAAGCGGCTAAAATAGTGTGAAAAGCGGTTAAAATGTCTGAAAAGCGGTTAAAAGTGTCAGAAAAGCGGTTAAACAGGTCTGAAAAGCAGTTAAAGGTGTCTAATAAGCGGTTAAAACTATCTGAAAAGCAGTTAAAGGTGTATGAAAAGCGGTTAAGAGTGAGAAAAGCGGTTAAAATGTCACAAAAGCGGCTAAAAGTGTCTGAAAAGCGGTTAAAAGTGGTTGATATGCGGTTAAAAGTGTCTGATAAGCGGTTAAAAGTGTTTGAAGAGCGGTTAAAGGTGTATGAAAAGCGGTTAAAAGTGTCCGAAAAACGGTTAAAAGAGTGTGAAAACCGGTTAAAAGAGTGTAAAAACCGGTTAGAATGTCTGAAAAGCGGTTAAAAGGGTCTGAAAAGCAGTTAAAAGTGTCTGAAAAGCGGTTAAAAGAGTGTGAAAAGCGGTTAAAAGTGTCTGAAAAGTGGTTAAAAGTGTCGGATAACCGGTTAAAAGTGTCTGATAAGCTGTTGAAAGTGTCTGGAAACGGTTAAAAAGATCTGAAAAGCGGTTAAAGGTGTCGGATAAGCGGTTAAAAGTGTCTAAAAAGGGGTTAAAGGTGTATGAAAAGCGGGTAAGAGTGAGAAAAGCGGGTAAGAGTGAGAAAAGCGGTTAAAAGGGTGTGAAAAGCGGTTAAAAATGTCTGAAAAGCGGTTAAAAGTGTCTGAAAAGCGGTTAAATTGATTAAAGTTGTTGACTTACGATTAGCTCGATTTTTTAAATTATTAATTCTCTGTTTTAATCGATCAGAATATGATTGAGCTATATTTGCAGTTGTATCGAGACTGTCACTATTTTCTGGAATAATTATTTCTTTTGCTTGTTTCAATTTTTCTTTACCTTCTTTTATATTATTACGTGTTTCAGAAATGCCTTTTATTATCGCTTCATATGCTCCACTTGCGTTAATTTTCTTCCATTCGTCTTTCGTGAAATTAAAGATACTAAAAATTGATAGAAAAGTATGTATTAGTGTTTGATATGGAAATTTGATATTTCATAATAGGGAACATAATGAGTCTCTCCCGTAATTTTTTTATATTTAATCTGTAACGATTTTAATAAAATTTGGTGTAAATGAAGAAAAATGTGTATATTTTCCAGTAGCGTACTCATTTTTATGAATTTTTTTACTATATTATAGATATACGAGTGTTTGTCAAGAAGTTTGTTGATATTGATAAGAACATAGTGAGTCTCTCCCGTAAATTTTCTACATTTAGTCTGTAACGATTTTAATAAAATTTGGTGTAAATGAAGAAAAATGTGTATTCTTTCCAGTAGCGTACATACTTTTATGTTTTTTTCCATATTTAAGCTATACGAGTGTCTGTCAAGAAGTTTGTTGATTTTGATAAGAACATATTGAGTCTCTCCCGTAAATTTTCAGTATTTATGCTGTAGCGATTTTGATAAAATTTGGTGTAACTGAAGAAAAATGTGTATTCTTTCCAGTAGCGTACTCACTTTTTTGATTTTTTCCGAAATTATAGCTATACGAGTGTATGTCAAGAAGTTTGTTGATTTGATAAGAACATAGTGAGTCTCTCCCGTAAATTTTCAATATTTATTCTGTAATGATTTTAATAAAATTTGGTGTAAATGAAGAAAAATGTGTATTTTTTCCAGTAGCGTACTCATTTTTATGAATTTTTTTCCTATATTATAGATATACGAGTGTGTGTCAAGAAGTTTGTTGATTTTGATACGAACATAGTGAGTCTCTCCCGTAAATTTTCAATATTTACTGTGCAGCGATTTTGATAAAATTTGGTGAAAATGTAGAAAAATGTGTATTCTTTCCAGTAGCGTACTAACTTTTAAGTTTTTTTCTATATTAAAGATATACGAGTGTCTGTCAAGAAGTTTGTTGATTTGATAAGAACATAGTGAGTCTCTCCCGTAAATTTTCAATATTTATTCTGTAATGATTTTAATAAAATTTGGTGTAAATGAAGAAAAATGTGTATTTTTTCCAGTAGCGTACTCATTTTTATGAATTTTTTCCTATATTATAGATATACGAGTGTGTGTCAAGAAGTTTGTTGATTTGATAAGAACATAGTGAGTCTCTCCCGTAAATTTTCAATATTTACTGTGTAGTGATTTTCATAAAATTTGATGACAATGTAGAAAAATGTATATTCTTTCCAGTAGCGTACTCACTTTTATGTTTTTTTCTATATTAAAGCTATACGAGTGTCTGTCAAGAAGTTTGTTGATTTTGATAAGAACATATTGAGTCTCTCCCGTAAATTTTCAGTATTTATGCTGTAGTGATTTTGATAAAATTTGGTGTAACTGAAGAAAAATGTGTATTTTTTCCAGAAGCGTACTCATTTTTATGAATTTTTTTACTATATTATAGATATACTGTAACGTGAAAATACCCTTGCTAGCTCCAGGGTTGTGGCTTCCTTTTAGCTTTCTTTTTTTAACTCTCCCCAAACATTTAAATAAGGGCGCAAAATACAGACACACAAATAATAGAGAAAAAATCAGTTTTAATTTGTTTATTCAAGAATTATTGAATTGAAAATTTTCAAGATATTAGTAGATTAAATAGTGAATAACTAGTTTCTTATCTTTTTTATTGGATTCTTCCTCGAAACAGGGTGAGGACGACGGAGAATTTCGGTCCTGGTTACTGATGCCGATGGCAAGATGTTTTCATTTACAAATCTTCAATGCGGTCACAGGCTGGATACGGCAAAAAAATAATTTCGGCTAGGCCAAAGCTTCTTTGTCAAAATAAATTGTTTCCTGGCTTCCTGTCCTTTCTTAGGACCCTTCAAAATATGGCAATCGGCCGAAGGGAGAAGATATTGAAAGAACTGATTACTTTAGAAGCACAAAATGTAAAGAATAAAAATAGCGACACTTTTCACGATCGAACTAAAAATTCCCCTCTCATCACTGAATCCAAGTCTGCGGCGACTCCAATAGACGAGGAATTGTAAAAATTAAATAGTACGTAGGCCAGGCCAAAAAATAACGTTGCAAAATAGCCGAGAAATTATAGAAATTAAATAGTATATAGGCCAGGCCAAAAAAATAACGTTGTAAACGTTACAATACGAGTGTTTTTCAAGAAGTTTGTTGATTTGATAAGGACATAGTGAGTCTCTCCCGTAAATTTTCAATATTTACTGTGTAGCGATTTTAATAAAATTTGGTGACAATGTAGAAAAATGTATATTCTTTCCAGTAGCGTACATACTTTTATGATTTTTGTGTCTATATTATAGCTACACGAGTGTTTGTCAAGAAGTTATTGATTTTGATAAGAACATAATGAGTCTCTCCCGTAAATTTTCAATATTTATTCTGCAGCGATTTTGATAAAATTTGGTGTCAATGTAGAAAAATGTGTATTCTTTCCAGTAGCGTACTCATTTTTATGAATTTTTTTCCTATATTATAGATATATGAGTGTTTGTCAAGACGTTTGTTGATTTGATAAGAACATAGTGAGTCTCTCCCGTAAATTTTCAATATTTACTGTGTAGCGATTTTAATAAAATTTGGTGACAATGTAGAAAAATGTATATTCTTTCCAGTAGCGTACATACTTTTATGATTTTTGTCTCTATATTATAGCTATACGAGTGTTTGTCAAGAAGTTTGTTGATTTTGATAAGAACATATTAAGTCTCTCCCGTAAATTTTCAGTATTTATGCTGTAGCGATTTTGATAAAATTTTGTGTAACTGAAGAAAAATGTGTATTTTTTCCAGTAGCGTACTCATTTTTATGATTTTTTTTACTATATTATAGATATACGAGTGTTTTTCAAGAAGTTTGTTGATTTGATAAGAACATAGTGAGTCTCTCCCGTAAATTTTCAATATTTACTGTGTAGTGATTTTCATAAAATTTGATGACAATGTAGAAAAATGTATATTCTTTCCAGTAGCGTACATACTTTTATGATTTTTGTCTCTATATTATAGCTATACGAGTGTTTGTCAAGAAGTTTGTTGATTTTGATAAGAACATATTGAGTCTCTCCCGTAAATTTTCAGTATTTATGCTGTAGCGATTTTGATAAAATTTGGTGTAGTTAAAGAAAAATGTGTATTCTTTTCAGTAGCGTACTCACTTTTTTGATTTTTTCCGAAATTATAGCTATACGAGTGTATGTCAAGAAGTTTGTTGATTTGATAAGAACATAGTGAGTCTCTCCCGTAAATTTTCAATATTTACTGTGTAGTGATTTTCATAAAATTTGATGACAATGTAGAAAAATGTATATTCTTTCCAGTAGCGTACTCACTATGTTTTTTTCTATATTAAAGCTATACGAGTGTCTGTCAAGAAGTTTGTTGATTTTGATAAGAACATATTGAGTCTCTCAATTTTCAGTATTTATGCTGTAGCGATTTTGATAAAATTTGGTGTAACTAAAGAAAAATGTGTATTTTTTCCAGAAGCGTACTCATTTTTATGAATTTTTTTACTATATTATAGATATACTGTAACGTGAAAATACCCTTGCTAGCTCCAGGGTTGTGGCTTCCTTTTAGCTTTCTTTTTTTAACTCTCCCCAAACATTTAAATAAGGGCGCCTAATACAGACACACAAATAATAGAGAAAAAATCAGTTTTAATTTGTTTATTCAAGAATTATTGAATTGAAAATTTTCAAGATATTAGTAGATTAAATAGTGAATAACTAGTTTCTTATCTTTTTTATTGGATTCTTCCTCGAAACAGGGTGAGGACGACGGAGAATTTCGGTCCTGGTTACTGATGCCGATGGTAAGATGTTTTCATTTACAAATCTTCAATGCGATCACAGGCTGGATACGGCAAAAAAATAATTTCGGCTAGGCCAAAGCTTCTTTGTCAAAATAAATTGTTTCCTGGCTTCCTGTCCTTTCTTAGGACCCTTCAAAATATGGCAATCGGCCGAAGGGAGAAGATATTGAAAGAACTGATTACTTTAGAAGCACAAAATGTAAAGAATAAAAATAGCGACACTTTTCACGATCGAACTATAAATTCCCCTCTCATCACTGAATCCAAGTCTGCGGCGACTCCAATAGACGAGGAATTGTAAAAATTAAATAGTACGTAGGCCAGGCCAAAAAATAACGTTGCAAAATAGCCGAGAAATTATAGAAATTAAATAGTATATAGGCCAGGCCAAAAAAATAACGTTGTAAACGTTACAATACGAGTGTTTTTCAAGAAGTTTGTTGATTTGATAAGGACATAGTGAGTCTCTCCCGTAAATTTTCAATATTTACTGTGTAGCGATTTTAATAAAATTTGGTGACAATGTAGAAAAATGTATATTCTTTCCAGTAGCGTACATACTTTTATGATTTTTGTCTCTATATTATAGCTATACGAGTGTTTGTCAAGAAGTTATTGATTTTGATAAGAACATAATGAGTCTCTCCCGTAAATTTTCAATATTTATTCTGCAGCGATTTTGATAAAATTTGGTGTCAATGTAGAAAAATGTGTATTCTTTCCAGTAGCGTACTCATTTTTATGAATTTTTTTCCTATATTATAGATATACGAGTGTTTGTCAAGACGTTTGTTGATAATGATAATAACATAGTGAGTCTCTCCCGTAAATTTTCAATATATATTCTATAGCGATTTTAATAAAATTTGGTGTCAATGTAGAAAAATGTTTATTCTTTCCAGTGACGTACTCACTTTTATGATTTTTTGTATATTATAGCTATACCAGTGTGTGTCAAGAAGTTTATTGATTTTTATAAGAACATTCTCTCTCCCGTATATTTTCATACTTTCCCATATGAAGATTTTATTAAAATTTGGTATAAATATAGAATAAGGTGTATTCTTTTCAGTGGCGTACTCCCTTTTATGATTTTTTTCTTTATTATAGCTATAGGGGCCATTCATTAATTACGTAAGGACAATTTTGGTCAATTTTGACCCCCCCCCCCTTACCCCATGTAAGTATACGTAAGATTTCTCGAACTCCCCCTTCCCCTTTCTTACGTAAGATTCTATCTTGATCTTCTAAATAATAAACTGTTATGTGAGGAAAATTATTTAAATAAAATAAAAATTCGACTCTACACTTTAAAATTAAGAAAACAATTTGGAATCCGAAATGGAATTAGATTTTTAATCTTGAATTTTGATTCACGAAATATTACGTAAGAATGAATTTTACCCCCTCCCCCCAACGTAAGAACTTGTAGAGATTTTCTTAACCCCCCCCCTCCCCCTCAATATTCTTAGGTAATTAATGAATGGCCCCATACGAGTGTTTGTCAAGAAGTTTATTGATTTTTATACGAACATAATGAGTCTCTCCCGTAAATTTTCAATATTTACTGTGTAGCGATTTTAATAAAATTTGATGTCAATGTAGAAAAATGTGCATTCTTTCCAGTAGCGTGCCCACTTTTATGATTTTTTTAATATTATAGCTATACGAGTGTTTGTCAATAAGTTTATTGATTTTATAGGAACATAGTGAGTCTCTCCCGTAAATTTTTAGTATTTATTCTGTAGCGATTTTGATAAAATTTGGTGACAATGTAGAAAAATATTATATCTTCCCAGTAGCGTACTCACTTTTATGATTTTTTTTTCTATATTATAACTATACGAGTGTTTGTCAAGAAGTTTATTGATTTTAATAAGAACATAGTGAGTCTCTCCCGTAAATTTTCATACTTTCCCTTGTAAAGATTTTAATAAAATTTGATATAAATGTAGAATAATGTGTATTCTTTTCAGTGGCGTACTCACTTTTTTTAATTTGTTTCTTATATTTAAACTACAGAAGAGTTTTTCAAGAAATTGATTTATATAAAAACATATCGAGCCTCCCCGGTAAATTTTTATTACTTCTTTTATAAATATTTTAATAAAATTTGATACATATTTAGAAAACATCATGTTTTTTCCAGGGGAGTACTCAATTTTTTTTTATTAAATACGTATCAGTGTATATACGAGGTTGATACAAAAAATTATTTACCAAAAACATCTTCAGTCTTCTTTTTAATTTGCCTATACTTAATTAAATTTAATTTTAATTAAATTTGGTTTAGTTAAAGAAAAATGTACAATTTTTTCAGTGGCGTACTCACTTGTATGATTTTTTTTATTTTATTAAAGTTACGAGGGTTTTTATAAAAGTTATATAAAAACTTACCTATGATATTCTTCTACTTTTTGTTCCAAATTTTCTACATGTTCAACAGCTTTATCATAAAAATTTTGAACAATCGGTATTTCTTCCATTTCCCTTTTAACACGTTCTTCTAATTCCTGATATTCTTTAAGATTAGAAATCGTATTTAAATCATTATAAACAATATTTAAAGATTCCAAAATATCTTCAGTTGCGTTCAATTTCAATACAATCTCATTCATCGAATTATTTAAATAATGATGTTTACTTTTTAATATTTCAATTTTTTCTCGTATATTTTCTAAATTTTTTAAATTTTTAATATTTTTATTATCACCTAATTTTATTAAATTT
Organism: Altica lythri; assembly: GCA_964028335.1. Lineage (NCBI taxonomy): Eukaryota > Metazoa > Arthropoda > Insecta > Coleoptera > Chrysomelidae > Altica > Altica lythri. The sequence goes on from OZ034810.1 coordinate 20,967,867, forward strand.
TCGATATTTGTTACTAAATCGAATAATTTATCGATTTTATTTTTTAATTTATCGATATTCGGTAGAATAATTTTCGGTGTTCCATAAATCGAATCAACTTTACGATTTATTGTTAAACAATAATTAAAAATCTCGTTATTATTGTTTATATTATTGTTTATAAAATTAGAAGAGTTTTGGATTTCTATTAAAATCTCTTTAGATTTATCCAATGCTTCTTTTAAATTAATTTGTTTATTATTCCCGAATTTATTTAAAGAATCGATTATATCGATTAATTTCCTTCCTAAATCATCGCTTTCTTCGAGTAATTTCGATGAATTATCGAAAATTTTATCACTTTTATCGATATTGTTATCTAATAATTCGTTGTTTTTATCGATTCTTTTTTGTATGTTATTTACTTTATTTTCGATTATATCGATTTTATTTGTTTCGATTAATCGGTCTAAATCGATTTTCGATTTTTTATATTTAGTTGATAACATTTTGTATTTGTTTAAATTATCGGTTAATTTACGCCAGGGTGGTGCGATTCCATTTTTGAACATATCGAAAATTGTTTCGATATCTTCTTTCATTGTATCGATTTCGTCGAAAAGTAACATGCTGCATTCATCGCATGCTAAAAAAAAATTTAAAATTTTATAAAATTCTATATTTCCTTAGCAGCACAAAAATCGCTAAAATAAAGGCGAAAAAGAGACGGCACGACAATTAGGACACGTTACATCATAGTTCTAGTGATAGTAAGTGATCAAGAGTGATTGAAAATGCCAAATGTCAAAATTGTCAAATGTAAATGTCAAAATAGTCAACTGTCAACAGTGTCAAATGTCAAAAATGGTGACTAAACGTCAAATATGGTGACTAAAATGTGCTGCTAAGAGATTGTTTATATATAATAATAATAAATCTTACATTTGCAAACTCCATTTTCTATATATTCTCTATCTTTTACACATTGATTGCATTTATCACCGGTAAAACCATCTTGGCAATTACATTTTCCATTTTCATCACATATTCCATTATCTCGAATTCCGTATTGGTTACAATTACATGGAATACAAAATGTTGAATTTATTGGAGAATAATGTTTTGTATCACATTTATTACAGTGAATACCCGAATAACCTAAAAAAAACATTGAAAAATGTCAAAATTGACATTTAACACGCTGATACGTCAAAATTGACATATAAAACATTGTCACATATCAAAAATGACAATGAAACTATGTCAAGACTAATATATATGATTTATATCACGTTGATGCCAAAATTGACAATGACAGATGACAAAATTGACGTTTAACTCGTTGATACGTCAAAATTGACATATAAAACATTGTCACATAGTAAAAATAACTAATAAATATGATTTATAACACGTTGATGCCAAAACTGACAATGACAGATGTCAAAATTGACGTTTAATATGCTGATACAACAAAATTGACATATAAAACAATGTGACATATCAAAAATGACAATTTGGCTATGTCAAGACTAACATATATGATTTATAACGCGTTGATGCCAAAATTGACAATGACAGATGTCAAAATTGACGTTTAATATGCTGATACGTCAAAATTGACATATAAACATTGTCACATATCAAAAATGACAATGAGACTATGTTTTATAACACGCTGATGCCAACTTGACAATGACAGATGTCAAAGTTGATGTTTAAAACGTCAAAATTGCCATATAAAACAATGTCACATGTCAAAAATAACATATAAAACGATAAAACCATGTCAAAATTGACATATTTGACGTATAAAACGCTGATACGTCAAAATTGACATATAAAACAATATCACATGTCAAAATGACATATTAAACAATAACAAACTTTAAAATTGATAACAACAGTGACATATGTCAAAAATGACATATACTAAAAATGTCATAAAACCCTGATGTCAAAATTGACTTATAAAGTATTGATTTGGCATACGAAACTTTGACAGATGTCAAATTCTGTCAATTTTAAGGAAGAGTGACAGGAATGACAAGAATGACACTTTATGACAGTGATTATTACCTGTTTTACATTGGCATATAAAACCTCCAACAAAATCAGTTTTGCAACTTTTTGCGTTATTTTGTTCAGCAGATGGACAAAGACAAGGTTTGCATTCGTGATTTTTATCGAAATAAAATCCATCTTCACAATTTTCGCAATTTTTTCCAGTAGTATGATGAGAACAATTCTAAAAAAAATTTAAAAAATATGAAATTATACTAAAATGTAATAAACAAACCTGACAAAATCCTGTCTCTGCATCACAATTTTGTGAATATCCATTACACTCGCATTCCCTCGCAATTCCTATGATTCGATCAATCCAGGATAAATCAGGATTATCGGAAAAATATCGATAATATCCTTTATTGGGATTTTCACATGATAATCCGGTGTATTTTGATGGACAATCGCATTTTTCTACTGAATGTGTAATTGGATATGCTGATAATTCATTTTCTGCTTTATCTAATAATACTTCTTTTATTCTATAATTTAATATAAGTTTTATTCAACAATAAATGCACTAAAAGACATCATCCGCCATATTGAGTCCAACGTCAAACATCAGTCTTGTCATATTTGACATTTCTGACATTTCTCCGTTCGAGAACAGCTCCAAATTCTTTATCATCTTAAATCTAATGTCTGTGATTGTTAAATGACAGATTTGTAATTTTTGGCATTTGACAATACTATTTGTCGATGTGTACCGGTACAGCTTCTGATTACTTCTTTCTTATATGTCAACGAATGTCAAACGTCAGTTTTGACATTTCTGACACAAAATTGTCCTTGGATTTCTATTCAAATTAACTTTTTTGTTCTGGAACAACTCCGAATCTAATGTGAAACGTCAATGTCTTGTCAGATTTGTCATATCTGACATTTGACAATACTTTTTGTCGATTTGTACCGACACAGCTCCTTCTTACTTCATTCATATCATTCTATATATGTCAACGACTGTCAAACGTCAGTTTTGACAGATTTGACATTTCTGCCACAAAATTGTCCTTGGATTTCTATTCAAATTAACTATTTTGTTCTGGAACAACTCCGAATTACTACAAATCTAATGTTAAACGTCAAATGTCTTGTCAGATTTGTCATTTCTGACATTTGACAATACTTTTTGTCGATATGTACCGGTACAGCTCCTCGTTACTTCATTCTCTATATGTCAATGACTGTCAAACGTCAGTTTTGACATTTCTGATTCAAAATTGTCCTTAGATTTCTATTCAAATTAACTATTTTGTTCTGGAACAACTCCGAATTACTCCAAATCTAATGTCAAACGTCAATGTCTTGTCAGATTTGTCATTTCTGACATTTGACAATACTTTTTGTCGATATGTACCGGTACAGCTCCTTGTTACTTCATTCTCTATATGTCAACGACTGTCAAATGTCAGTTTTGACAGATTTGACATTTCTGATACAAAAATGTTCTTGGATTTCTATTCAAATTAACTTTTTTGTTCTGGAACAACTCCGAATTACTTCGAATCTAATGTCAAACGTCAATGTCTTGTCAGATTTATCATTTCTGACATTTGACAATACTTTTTGTCGATATGTACCGGTACAGCTCCTTGTTACGTCATTCTCTATATGTCAACGACTGTCAAACGTCAGTTTTGACAGATTTGACATTTCTGACACAAATTGTCCTTGAATTTCTATTCAAATTAATTATTTTGTTCTGGAACAACTCCGAATTACTCCAAATCTAATGTCAAACGTCAATGTCTTGTCAGATTTGTCATTTCTGACATTTGAGAATACTTGTTGTCGATATGTACCGGTACAGCTCCGTGTCACTTCATTCTCTATATGTCAACGACTGTCAAACGTCAGTTTTGACATTTCTGATACAAAATTGTCCTTGGATTTCTATTCAAATTAACTTTTTTGTTCTGGAACAACTCCGAATTACTCCAAATCTAATGTCAAACGTCAATGTCTTGTCAGATTTGTCATTTCTGACATTTGACAATACTTTTTGTCGATATGTACCGGTACAGCTCCTTGTTACTTCATTCTCTATATGTCCATGACTGTCAAACGTCAGTTTTGACATATTTGACATTTCTGATACAAAACTGTCCTTGGATTTCTATTCAAATTAACTATTTTGTTCTGGAACAACACCAAATTACTCCGAATCTAATGCCATTGATTGTCAAACGTCAATGTCTTGTCAGATCTTGTCATTTCTGACATTTGACAATACTTTTTGTCGATATGTACCGGTAGAGCTCCTTGTTACTTCATTCTCTATATGTCAACGACTGTCAAACGTCAGTTTTGACAGATTTGACATTTCTGATTCAAAACTGTCCTTGGATTTCTATTCAAATGAACTATTTTGTTCTGGAACATCTCCGAATTACTCCAAATCTAATGTCAAACGTCAATGTCTTGTCTGATTTGTCATTTCTGACATTTGACAATACTTTTTGTCGATATGTACCCGTACAGCTCCTCGTTACTTCATTCTCTATATGTCAACGACTGTCAAATGTCAGTTTTGACAGATTTGACATTTCTGATACAAATTGTACTTGGATTTCTATTCAAATTAACCATTTTGTTCTGGAATAACTCCGAATTACTCCGATTCTAATGCCATTGATTGTCAAACGTCAATGTCTTGTCAGATTTGTCATTTCTGACGTTTGACAATACTTTTTGTCGATATGTACCGGTACAGCTCCTTGTTACTTCATTCTCTATATGTCCATGACTGTCAAACGTCAGTTTTGACATATTTGACATTTCTGATACAAAACTGTCCTTGGATTTCTATTCAAATTAACTATTTTGTTCTGGAACAACACCAAATTACTCCGAATCTAATGCCATTGATTGTCAAACGTCAATGTCTTGTCAGATCTTGTCATTTCTGACATTTGACAATACTTTTTGTCGATATGTACCGGTAGAGCTCCTTGTTACTTCATTCTCTATATGTCAACGACTGTCAAACGTCAGTTTTGACAGATTTGACATTTCTGATTCAAAACTGTCCTTGGATTTCTATTCAAATGAACTATTTTGTTCTGGAACATCTCCGAATTACTCCAAATCTAATGTCAAACGTCAATGTCTTGTCTGATTTGTCATTTCTGACATTTGACAATACTTTTTGTCGATATGTACCCGTACAGCTCCTCGTTACTTCATTCTCTATATGTCAACGACTGTCAAATGTCAGTTTTGACAGATTTGACATTTCTGATACAAATTGTACTTGGATTTCTATTCAAATTAACCATTTTGTTCTGGAATAACTCCGAATTACTCCGATTCTAATGCCATTGATTGTCAAACGTCAATGTCTTGTCAGATTTGTCATTTCTGACATTTGACAATACTTTTTGTCGATATGTACCGGTACAGCTCCTTGTTACTTCATTCTCTATATGTCCATGACTGTCAAACGTCAGTTTTGACATATTTGACATTTCTGATACAAAACTGTCCTTGGATTTCTATTCAAATTAACTATTTTGTTCTGGAACAACACCAAATTACTCCGAATCTAATGCCATTGATTGTCAAACGTCAATGTCTTGTCAGATCTTGTCATTTCTGACATTTGACAATACTTTTTGTCGATATGTACCGGTAGAGCTCCTTTTTACTTCATTCTCTATATGTCAACGACTGTCAAACGTCAGTTTTGACAGATTTGACATTTCCGATTCAAAACTGTCCTTGGATTTCTATTCAAATGAACTATTTTGTTCTGGAACAACTCCGAATTACTCCAAATCTAATGTCAAACGTCAATGTCTTGTCTGATTTGTCATTTCTGACATTTGACAATACTTTTTGTCGATATGTACCCGTACAGCTCCTCGTTACTTCATTCTCTATATGTCAACGACTGTCAAATGTCAGTTTTGACAGATTTGACATTTCTGATACAAAATTGTACTTGGATTTCTATTCAAATTAACCATTTTGTTCTGGAATAACTCCGAATTACTCCGATTCTAATGCCATTGATTGTTAAACGTCAATGTCTTGTCAGATTTGTCATTTCTGACATTTGACAATACTTTTTGTCGATATGTACCGGTACAGCTCCTTGTTACTTCATTCTCTATATGTCCATGACTGTCAAACGTCAGTTTTGACATATTTGACATTTCTGATACAAAACTGTCCTTGGATTTCTATTCAAATTAACTATTTTGTTCTGGAACAACACCAAATTACTCCGAATCTAATGCCATTGATTGTCAAACGTCAATGTCTTGTCAGATCTTGTCATTTCTGACATTTGACAATACTTTTTGTCGATATGTACCGGTAGAGCTCCTTGTTACTTCATTCTCTATATGTCAACGACTGTCAAACGTCAGTTTTGACAGATTTGACATTTCTGATTCAAAACTGTCCTTGGATTTCTATTCAAATGAACTATTTTGTTCTGGAACAACTCCGAATTACTCCAAATCTAATGTCAAACGTCAATGTCTTGTCTGATTTGTCATTTCTGACATTTGACAATACTTTTTGTCGATATGTACCCGTACAGCTCCTCGTTACTTCATTCTCTATATGTCAACGACTGTCAAATGTCAGTTTTGACAGATTTGACATTTCTGATACAAATTGTACTTGGATTTCTATTCAAATTAACCATTTTGTTCTGGAATAACTCCGAATTACTCCGATTCTAATGCCATTGATTGTCAAACGTCAATGTCTTGTCAGATTTGTCATTTCTGACATTTGACAATACTTTTTGTCGATATGTACCGGTACAGCTCCTTGTTACTTCATTCTCTATATGTCCATGACTGTCAAACGTCAGTTTTGACATATTTGACATTTCTGATACAAAACTGTCCTTGGATTTCTATTCAAATTAACTATTTTGTTCTGGAACAACACCAAATTACTCCGAATCTAATGCCATTGATTGTCAAACGTCAATGTCTTGTCAGATCTTGTCATTTCTGACATTTGACAATACTTTTTGTCGATATGTACCGGTAGAGCTCCTTTTTACTTCATTCTCTATATGTCAACGACTGTCAAACGTCAGTTTTGACAGATTTGACATTTCCGATTCAAAACTGTCCTTGGATTTCTATTCAAATGAACTATTTTGTTCTGGAACAACTCCGAATTACTCCAAATCTAATGTCAAACGTCAATGTCTTGTCTGATTTGTCATTTCTGACATTTGACAATACTTTTTGTCGATATGTACCCGTACAGCTCCTCGTTACTTCATTCTCTATATGTCAACGACTGTCAAATGTCAGTTTTGACAGATTTGACATTTCTGATACAAAATTGTACTTGGATTTCTATTCAAATTAACCATTTTGTTCTGGAATAACTCCGAATTACTCCGATTCTAATGCCATTGATTGTCAAACGTTAATTTCTTGTCAGAATTGTCATTTCTGGCAATATGGTGGATGATAATATCTATATTTAGTGCTTTATGTGTCATTAATAGAGGTAGGTATTCAATGGGTCCTCTACTTTCAAATGTCACCGCTAGATGTTATCACAGGTGACAGATGTCAAAATTGACGTATAAAACAAAGACAGATGTCAAAATTGACATAAAATACGTTAATTTGTCAAAATTGACGTCACAGGTTCGAATACCGAATCATTTGTCTTAGAAATAGTGTCTACAATGATGACAGTTGACAGCAAACACCTTCTACCTTGAAAATTCAAATTTGGCGCGCTTAGCCACGTTCCGAATATCTTTAACTTGTGACATCTAGCGGATAAATTTGGAAATAGTAACCCTATACGGATTTACCTGTTGTTAGCTTTAATTACGATCAATGTGATATTTTGTAATATAACCATAAAACAATTTCGATTCAAATTATCGATACAATCAATTGGAAAATCTAAATTTCTTGAAGTAACTTTCCAATCAGCAAATTCGGTTAATTGTAATTCATTATGGTTCGTTTCGCATGTTAATCTGACTTGATTACCTTCTAAAATTACATCGAAAAAACCACCTTCAACTTCAACCACCAAATATCCACCATAAGAATTTGTTAAATCACCCAAAAAGGCTTTCGGTAAACTTAATTCGTCTGATGTTATCTAAAATATGTTTAAATATACAAAAAATGTTGAATAGTTGCTAAAAAAAGTAAGTTAATACAAAGAGTCTAACAATTTTCTGTTACAAAAAACATAGTTGGTCTCTCCCTTAATTTTTCCATACTTAACTTAAACTGATTTTAATAAAATTTAGTAAAAATGTGCAAAAATGTGTATTCTATCCAGTGGTGTACTCATTTTTTATGATTTGTCTCCTATATAGAAGATATACGAGGGTTTTTCAAGAAGTTTGTTGATTATGAAAAGAACATAGTGAGTCTCTCCCGTAAATTTTCAATATATATTCTTCAACGATTTTAATAAAATTTGGAGGAAATGTACAAAAATGTGTATTTTTTCCAGTAGCGTACTCACTTTTATGAATTTTTTATATATTATAGCTATACGAGTGTTTGTCAAGAAGTTTGTTGATTTTGATAAGAACATAGTGAGTCTCTCCCGTAAATTTTCAATATTTGTTCTGTAAAGATTTTGATAAAATTTTGTGTGAATCTACACAAGAAGGTGTATTTTTCATAGGAGTACTCAATTTATATAAATACTTTATGTAACTGATTATATACGGGGTGATAGAAATTTTCTATGCCCACAAATATAGTCGGGGTCTCTCCCTTAATTTTCCTATACTAAACTTAATTGGATTTTGACAAAATTTAGTAAAAACGTAGAAAACAATGTATTTTTACCAGTGACGTATTCGGTTTTATGATTTTTCACCTAAATAGAAGATATACGAGGGATTTTCAAGAAGTTTGTGGATTTTGATAAGAACCTAGTGAGTCTCTCCCGTAAATTTTCAATATATATTCTGCAACGATTTTAATAAAATTTGGTGAAAATGTACAAAAATATGTATTTTTCCAGTAGCGTACTAACTTTTATGAATTTTTTATATATTATAGCTATACGAGTGTTTGTCAAGAAGTTTGTGGATTTTGATAAGAACATAGTGAGTGTCTCCCGTAAATTTTCAATATATATTCTTCAACGATTTTAATAAAATTTGGTGGAAATGTATAAAAATGTGTATTATTTCCAGTAGCGTACTTACTTTTATGAATTTTTTATATATTATAGCTATACGAGCGTTTGTCAAGAAGTTTGTGGATTTTGATAAGAACATAGTGAGTCTCTCCCGTAAATTTTCAATATTTGTTCTGCAACGATTTTAATAAAATTTGGTGGAAATGTACAAAAATGTGTATTTTTTCCAGTAGCGTACTCACTTTTATGAATTTTATTCCTATATTATAGCTATACGAGTGTTTGTCAAGAAATTTGTTGATTTGGTAAGAACATAGTGAGTCTCTCCCGTAAATTTTCAATATATATTCTGTAACGATTTTAATAAAACTTGGTGGAAAGGTACAAAAATGTGTATTTTTTCCAGTAGCGTACTCACTTTTATGAATTTTTTTAATATTATAGCTATACGAGTGTTTGTCAAGAAGTTTGTTATTTGGTAAGAACATAGTGTGTCTCTCCCGTAAATTTTCAATATATGTTCTGTAACGATTTTAACAAAATTTAGTGAAAATGTACACAAATGTGTATTTTTCCAGTAGCGTACTCACTTTTATAGATTTTTTGCCTATATTATAGCTATACGAGTGTTTGTCAAGAAGTTTGTGGATTTTGATAAGAACATAGTGAGTCTCTCCCGTAAATTTTCAATATTTATTCTGTAACGATTTTAATAAAATTTAGTGAAAATATACAAAAATGTGTATTTTTTCCAGTGGCGTACTCACTTTTATGAATTTTTTGCCTATATTATAGCTATACGAGTGTTTGTCAAGAAGTTTGTTGATTTTGAGAAGAACATAGTGAGTCTCTCCCGTAAATTTTCAATATATATTCTGTAACGATTTTAACAAAATTTAGTGAAAATGTACAAAAATGTGTATTTTTTCCAGTAGCGTACTCACTTTTACGAATTTTATTCCTATATTATAGCTATACGAGTGTTTGTCAAGAAGTTTGTTGATTTGGCAAGAACATAGTGAGTCTCTCCCGTAAATTTTCAATATCTATTCTGTAACGATTTTAATAAAATTTGGTGAAAATGTACAAAAATGTGTATTTTTCCCAGTAGCGTACTCAATTTTATGAATTTTTTATATATTATAGCTATATGAGTGTTTGTCAAGAAGTTTGTTGATTTGGTAGGAACATAGTGAGTCTTTCCCGTAAATTTTCAATATAAATTCTGTAACGATTTTAAAAAAATTTGGTGAAAATGTACAAAAAACTGAATTTTTTTCAGTAGCGTACTCACTTTTATGAATTTTTTATATATTATAGCTATACGAGTGTTTGTCAAGAAGTTTGTTGATTTGGCAAGAACATAGTGAGTCTCTCCCGTAAATTTTCAATATCTATTCTGTAACGATTTTAATAAAATTTGGTGAAAATGTACAAAAATGTGTATTTTTCCCAGTAGCGTACTCAATTTTATGAATTTTTTATATATTATAGCTATATGAGTGTTTGTCAAGAAGTTTGTTGATTTGGTAGGAACATAGTGAGTCTTTCCTGTAAATTTTCAATATAAATTCTGTAACGATTTTAAAAAAATTTGGTGAAAATGTACAAAAAACTGAATTTTTTTCAGTAGCGTACTCACTTTTATGAATTTTTATATATTATAGCTATACGAGTGTTTGTCAAGAAGTTTGTTGATTTGGTAAGAACATAGTAAGTCTCTCCCGTAAATTTTCAATATTTATTCTGCAACGATTTTAATAAAATTTGGTGGAAATGTGCAAAAATGAGTATTTTTTCCAGTAGCGTACTCACTTTTATGAATTTTTTATATATTATAGCTATACGAGTGTTTGTCAAGAAGTTTGTTGATTTGGTAAGAACATAGTGAGTCTATCTCGTAAATTTTCAATATTTATTCTGCAACGATTTTAATAAAATTTGGTGGAAATGTGCAAAAAATGAGTATTTTTTCCAGTAGCGTACTCACTTTTATGAATTTTTTATATATTATAGCTATACGAGTGTATGTCAAGAAGTTTGTTGATTTGATAAGAACATAGTGAGTCTCTCCCGTAAATTTTCAACATCTATTCTGTAACGAGTTTAATAAAATTTGGTGGAAATGTAGAAAAATGTGTATTTTTTCCAGTAGCGTACTCACTTTTATGAATTTTTTGCCTATATTATAGCTATACGAGTGTTTTTCAAGAAATTTGTTGATTTTGATAAGAACATAGTGAGTCTCTCCCGTAAATTTTCAATATTTATTCTGTAAAGATTTTGATAAAATTTTGTGGAAATGAACAAAAATGTGTATTTTTTCCAGTAGCGTACTCAGTTTTATGAATTTTTATATATTATAGCTATACGAGTGTTGGTCAAGAAGTTTGTTGATTTTGAGAAGAACATAGTGAGTCTCTCCCGTAAATTTTCAATATTTATTCTGCAACGATTTTAACAAAATTTAGTGAAAATGTACAAAAATGTGTATTTTTTCTAGTAACGTACTCACTTTTATGAATTTTATTCCTATATTATAGCTATACGAGTGTTTGTCAAGAAGTTTGTGGATTTTGATAAGAACATAGTGAGTCTCTCCCGTAAATTTTCAAGATTTATTCTGTAAATATTTTGATAAAATTTTGTGTGAATGTAGTCAAGAGGGTGTATTTTTCAGTGGAGTACTTAATTTATATAAATATTTAATATAACAGATTATATACGGGGTGATAGAAAAGAAATCTAAAAATTTTCTATTTTTACAAATGTAGTCGGTCTCTCACTTAATTTTTCAATACTTAACTTAAGCAGATTTTAATAAAATTTAGTAAAAATGTGCAAAAATGTGTATTCTATCCAGTGGTGTACTCATTTTTTATGATTTGTCTCCTATATAGAAGATATACAAGGGTTTTCAAGAAGTTTGTTGATTATGAAAAGAACATAGTGAGTCTCTCCCGTAAATTTTCAATATATATTCTGTAACGATTTTAACAAAATTTAGTGAAAATGTACAAAAATGTGTATTTTTTCCAGTAGCGTACTCACTTTTATAAATTTTATTTTTATATTATAGCTATACGAGTGTTTGTCAAGAAGTTTGTTGATTTGATAAGAACATAGTGAGTCTCTCCCGTAAATTTTCAATATATATTCTTCAACGATTTTAATAAAATTTGGAGGAAATGTACAAAAATGTGTATTTTTTCCAGTAGCGTACTCACTTTTATGAATTTTTTATATATTATAGCTATACGAGTGTTTGTCAAGAAGTTTGTTGATTTTGATAAGAACATAGTGAGTCTCTCCCGTAAATTTTCAATATATATTCTGTAACGATTTTAACAAAATTTAGTGAAAATGTACAAAAATGTGTATTTTTTCCCGTACCGTACTCACTTTTATGAATTTTATTCCCATTTATAGCTATACGAGTGTTTGTCAAGAAGTTTGTTGATTTGATAAGAACATAGTGAGTCTCTCCCGTAAATTTTTAATACCTATTCTTTAAAGCTTTTAATAAAATTTGGTGAAAATGTACAAAAATGTGTATTTTTTCCAGTAGCGTACTTACTTTTATGAATTTTTTATATATTATAGCTATACGAGTGTTTGTTAAGAAGTTTGTTGATTTTGATAATTACATAGTGAGTCTCTCCCGTAAATTTTCAATATTTATTCTGTAACGATTTTAACAAAATTTAGTGAAAATATACAAAAATGTGTATTTTTTCCAGTAGCGTACTCATTTTTATGAATTTTTTCGTATATTATAGATATACGAGTGTTTGTCAAGAAGTTTGTTATTTGGTAAGAACATAGTGAGTCTCTCCCGTAAATTTTCAATATATATCCTGCAACGATTTTAATAAAATTTAATGAAAATGTAGAAAAATGTGTATTTTTTCCAGTAGCGTACTCACTTTTATGAATTTTTTATATATTATAGCTATACGAGTGTTTGTCAAGAAGTTTATTGATTTTGATAAGAACATAGTGAGTCTCTCCCGTAAATTTTCAATATTGATTCTGTAAAGATTTTGATAAAATTTTGTGTAAATGTACTCAAAAGGGTGTATTTTTTAGTGGAATACTTAATTTACATAAATACTGTATGTAACAGATTATATACAGGGTGATACAAAAAAATCTAAAAATTTTCTATTACAAAAAACATAGTCATTCTCTCCCTTAATTTTCCCATACTAAACCTAATTAGATTTTGACAAAATTTAGCAAAAACGTAGAAAAATATATATTCTTTCCAGTAATGTAAAAAGTTTTATGATTTTTCACCTATATAGCAGATATACGAGGGTTTTTCAAAAAGTTTATTTACCTGGTTATCTTCTTCCATAGTTCTTTCCAATCTTGTATCTTTATTCCAATGTAATTCAGCATCATGGCAATTATCACTTCTACCAAAACAGAAACACGAAATACAACCTTTACTATTCTCTTTAGATAATCCATAATGATTTTTTTTACATTTATCGCAATATTCACCTTCAACATTCTCCTAAAAAGACCAATTTAGTTATAAAATAACACCACACGAAGTGAACTCGAATGGAAACAGATTTCACTCTTATATTGGCGCCCAATCTGTGCATAAAGCAGTTATTTGAACGACTTCAAAACAAGCTGAAATTTTGTCGAAAAAAACTTTTGTTTATTGGCGCCCAATCTGTGGTTATACAAAATCAAAGACTTCAAAAGAAGTTTGAAATTTGTCGAGAAAAACTTTTTATATTGGCGCCCAATCTGTGGTTACACGAAATCAGAAGTAAGTTACTTAAAAGGCTTAAAAGGAGTTGGAAGTTTGTCGAAAAAAAAATTTGTTTTTGGCGCACAATCTGAGGATATACAAAGTCCCAACACAGTTACTTTAAAAGGCTTTAGAAGGAGTTGGAAACTTTTTTTATTGGCGCTCAATCTGTGGTTATACAAAATTAAAGAAGTTGGAAGTTTGTCGAAAAAACACTTACTTTACATTTACAGATTCCTTTATCATCACACTTACAAAAACCATTTTGACAATGTTCTTCATCGGTACCAAATTGATTACAACGACATTTTTTACAATCTGGATAATCGTAATAACCGAAACTACATCTGTTACATTTTTCACCTTCATAACCAATTTTACAAGAACAAATACCTTTGGTAATGTCACATTGTTGATTTTTACTACCTTTTGAAGAACAATTACATTCCTAAAAATACCAATAAATTAGTTATTTTGACGTTATACTTCTTTGGGAACACCGTCACGAAAATCTGACAGTATGAAGTTAGCTAGTGCACTAATGCCATGGGCATACAAAACGTTTATTTTTTTATAATTTTACCTTACATCCTATACCAGGTTCGTATCCCCATGAATTCTCACTACATGAATCACATTCTGTTCCAGTTGTTAATTTTGGACAAACACATTTTCCGTTTAATTGGTTACAAATATGTCCTTTTTTATTGCAAGGATCACATTCTATAAAAAAAATTAACTTTTAGAAACGAGTAGTAGACAATGTCCCTTTACTTTATGTATCTTCACTTTTCAGGTCAAATTTTAGGAACTACTGTTAAAAAAAATTCTTACTTTTGCAACCAGATTGAATGTTTCCATAATGATTTGGTAGACAAGTGTTGCATTCAAGGCCAGTTACACCAGGTTTACATTGACATTTTCCTGTATTTTTATCGCAACTGCTATTGGAAATTGTACCATATTTATTACATTTACATTCCACACAAACTTTGTTCTTTTTCCAATAGTTTTCCTACAAAATTGGTAAAAATTAACCCCATTTCAACCTGAGTAGACTGAAAAATGTAAAAATGGAAATTTTCCTTATTCATTGAAGCATTGATGGAAACTTTGAGGTCGCTGAAAACGTATATCTTGATGATGATGATGGTTACCAAAGCACCTGGTGCTTAGGATAAACCTCAACTATTGGAGTTTTATGAAAAGTCCAAATTCGTCCAGTAGGGAGTATTTGGATTTACTGATATCACTATGGCGATGGTTCCCGAGGAACTTGGTGACCAGTGTTGACATCGTCTTCTGAAGGTTTTCAAAGGTTTTTGGGAGTCGCTAAACACGAATACAAAGACAGAGGGGGTCATCGAAGCACATGGTGCCCAGATTGAACCACGTCTACAGGATATTTATGAAAATTCGATAAAATTCTATTAGTGGTAAGTTGTGAGATCGCTGAACATGAAAATCACTATGGTAAAGGTCCCCTAGGTACCTGGTGATCAAGGTTGACATCGTCTTCTGAAGTTTTTCAAAGGTTTTGGTTGTCGCTGAACACGAATATCAAGACAAAGGGGGTCATCGAAGCACCTGGTGCCCAAAATGAACCACGTCTACTGCAGATTTATGGAAATTCTATAAAATTCTATTACTGGTAAGTTGTGAGATTGCTGAACATGAGAATTACTATGGCAATGGTCCACTAGGTTGACCAAGGTTGACATCGTCTTCTAAAGTTTTTCAAAGGTTTTGGGGGTCGCTGAACACGAATATCAAGACAAAGGGGGTCATCGAAGCACTTGGTGCCCAAAATGAACCACGTCCACTGCAGATTTATGGAAATTCGATATAATTCTATTACTGATAAGTTGTGAGATTGCTGAACATGAAAATCACTATGGCAATGGTCCCCTAGGTACCTGGTGACCAAGGTTGACATCGTCTTCTGAAGTTTTTCAAAGGTTTTGGGGGTAGCTGAACACAAATATCAAGACAAAGGGGGTCATTGAAGCATCTGGTGCTCAAAATGAACCACGTCTACTGGAGATTTATGGAAATTCGATAAAATTCTATTAGTGGTAAGTTGTGAGATCGCTGAACATGAAAATTACTATGGCAATGGTCCCCTAGGTACCTGGTGACCAAGGTTGACATCGTCTTCTGAAGTTTTTCAAAGGTTTTGGGGGTCGCTGAACACGAATATAAAGACAAAGGGAGGTCATCGAAGCACCTGGTGCCTAAAATGAACCACATCTACTGGAGATTTATGGAAATTCAATAAAATTCTATTACTGGTAAGTTGTGAGATCGTTGAACATGAAAATCACTATGGTAAAGGTCCCCTAGGTACCTGGTGACCAAGGTTGACATCGTCTTCTGAAGTTTTTCAAAGGTTTTGGGGGTCGCTGAACACAAATATCAAGACAAAGGGGGTCATAGAAGCACCTGGTGCCCAAAATGAACCACGTCTACTGGA
This sequence comes from Altica lythri, assembly GCA_964028335.1. NCBI lineage: Eukaryota > Metazoa > Arthropoda > Insecta > Coleoptera > Chrysomelidae > Altica > Altica lythri. Next base: position 20,984,264 of record OZ034810.1, read on the forward strand.
GATTTATGGAAATTCGAAAAAATTCTATTAGTGGTAAGTTTTGAGGTCGCTGAACCTGAAAATCAATATGGCAATGGTCCCCTAGGTACCTGGTGACCAAGGTTGACATCATCTTCTGAAGTTTTTCAAAGGTTTTGGAGGTCGCTGAACACGAATATCAAGACAAAGGGGGTCATCGAAGCACCTGGTGCCCAAAATGAACCACGTCTACTGCAGATTTATGGAAATTCTATAAAATTCTATTACTGGTAAGTTGTGAGATTGCTGAACATGAGAATTACTATGGCAATGGTCCACTAGGTTGACCAAGGTTGACATCGTCTTCTAAAGTTTTTCAAAGGTTTTGGGGGTCGCTGAACACGAATATCAAGACAAAGGGGGTCATCGAAGCACCTGGTGCCCAAAATGAACCACGTCTACTGCAGATTTATGGAAATTCTATAAAATTCTATTACTGGTAAGTTGTGAGATTGCTGAACATGAGAATTACTATGGCAATGGTCCACTAGGTTGACCAAGGTTGACATCGTCTTCTAAAGTTTTTCAAAGGTTTTGGGGGTCGCTGAACACGAATATCAAGACAAAGGGGGTCATCGAAGCACTTGGTGCCCAAAATGAACCACGTCCACTGCAGATTTATGGAAATTCGATATAATTCTATTACTGATAAGTTGTGAGATTGCTGAACATGAAAATCACTATGGCAATGGTCCCCTAGGTACCTGGTGACCAAGGTTGACATCGTCTTCTGAAGTTTTTCAAAGGTTTTGGGGGTAGCTGAACACAAATATCAAGACAAAGGGGGTCATTGAAGCACCTGGTGCTCAAAATGAACCACGTCTACTGGAGATTTATGGAAATTCGATAAAATTCTATTAGTGGTAAGTTGTGAGATCGCTGAACATGAAAATTACTATGGCAATGGTCCCCTAGGTACCTGGTGACCAAGGTTGACATCGTCTTCTGAAGTTTTTCAAAGGTTTTGGGGGTCGCTGAACACGAATATAAAGACAAAGGGAGGTCATCGAAGCACCTGGTGCCTAAAATAAACCACGTCTACTGCAGATTTATGGAAATTTGATAAAATTCTATTACTGGGAAGTTGTGAGACCGCTGAACATGAAAATCACTATGGCCAAGGTCCCCTAGGTACCTGGTGACCAAGGTTGACATCGTCTTCTGAAGTTTTTTAAAGGTTTTGGGGGTCACTGAACACAAATATCAAGACAAATGGGGTCATCGAAGCACCTGGTGCCCAAAATGAACCACGTCTACTGCAGATTTATGGAAATTCGATAAAATTCTATTACTGGTAAGTACTGAGATGGCTAAACATGAAAATCACTATGGCCAAAGTCCCCGAGGTACCTGGTGACCAAGGTTGACATCGTCTTCAGGAGTTTTAGTCTGGTTAAGGCTACATACATTCATTTTCAGACTAATCAGGTTGTAAGAATAATTATAATACTTACTTCACAAGAACTGCAATCAAATCCTACAAAATGTGGTTTACAGAAACATGCTCCTGTTGTTTGATTGCAAGATGGAAAAATTGAACCATCAGGATCGCATTCACAAGCTGAAACAATGGATGGTTAATGGAATTTATCAAAAAAAAAATATTATAAATGTTTCGATAAGAATCGTTTATCATCTTCAGAGCTTGATTTTCATTGTTTATAAGAGTTTTAAATGAGCTTTGAGGATGCTAACCAAATATTACCAAAACGTTGGTTAGCTTTAAACTTGTTCTTCGTTTAAACGACTTTTTTTACAATTTTTTTTGTTGATGTATTGGTTGTTGTTAATTTGAATAAATATTGATTCGATGTTGAAAAAATTAGTGAAGAAAAGGTACTCAAATTAGTATTTGAGTTATTTTTGAATGGTTTACAAATCAGGTGGTAGTAAAGTTGTTTTTTAAGTGAGTTCAAGAGGCAATGCACTCAATCTGTTGATGGATTTTTTTTCGTTTTAAAGTGGGTAGATAGTTGATTAAACACGGTGTATAAATATTGTTAAAGATTCTGATGAAATGTATTCAATAACAAATTTTCTTGAATTTTTAATCATATCCGTTTTGGAGATGGTATAGACACCAAATTGACATAAAAAAATGTCAAAAGTCGAAAATGTCAACTGTCAGAATTAGCAAATGTCTAAAGTGCAAATGTCAAAAGTCGAAAATGTCAACTGTCAGAATTAGCAAATGTCTAAAGTGCCAAATGTCAGAAATATCTAACCTAAGTAATGTCAACTGTCAGATGTCAAACATTAAATGTCAACATTCAAATGTAAAGTAACAAAATATCAACCGTCAAATGAGCAACTGTCAAATTTTGAATGTCAGAAATATCAAATGTCAGAACGGTTGTTGAAATGCTGCCGAAAACTAAAAATGTTGGCAAATGTCAAAATTGTCAAATCTCCCAAAAAGAATAGTCAAATGTCAATAATATCAAATGTCAAACCTTAGAAATATCAAATGTCAGAAATGTCTAATCTAAGAAATGACAATTGTCAGATGTCAAACATTGAATGTCAACATTCAAATGTAAAGTAACAAAATATTAACCGTCAAATGGTCAACTGTCAAATTTTGAATATCAGAAATTTCAAATGTCAGAACGGTTGTTCAAATGCTGTCGAAAGTTAAAAATGTTGGCAAATGTCAAAAGTGTTAACTCCCAAAAAGAATTGTCAAATGTCAATAATATCAAATGTCAATAATATCAAATGTAAGAAATGTCAAACCTTAGAAATATCAAATGTCAGAAATGTCTAATCTAAGAAATGACAATTGTCAGACGTCAAACATTAAATGTCAACATTCAAATGTAAAGTAACAAAATATCAACCGTCAAATGGGCAACTGTCAAATTTTGAATGTCAGAAATTTCAAATGTCAGAAAGGTTATTGAAATGCTGTCGAAAGTCAGAAATGTTGGCAAATGGCAAAAGTGTCAAATCTCACAAAAAGAATTGTCAAATGTCAATAATATCAAATGTAAGATATGTCAAACCTTCAAAATATCAGATGTCAGAAATGTCTAATCTAAGAAATGACAATTGTCAGATGTCAAACATTAAATGTCAACATTCAAATGTAAAGTAACAAAATATCAACCGTCAAATGGGCAACTGTCAAATTTTGAATGTCAGAAATTTCAAATGTCAGAACGGTTGTTGAAATGCTGTCGAAAGTCAGAAATGTTGGCAAATGTCAAAAGTGTCAAATATCCCAAAAAGAATAGTTAAATGTCAATAATATCAAATGTAAGAAATGTCAAACCTTAGAAATATCAAATGTCAGAAATGTCTAATCTAAGAAATGACAATTGTCAGATGTCAAACATTAAATGTCAACATTCAGATGTAAAGTAACAAAATATCAACCGTCAAATGGGCAACTGTCAAATGTTGAATGTCAGAAATTTCAAATGTCAGAACGGTTGTTAAAATGCTGTCGAAAGTTAAAAATGTTGGCAAATGTCAAAACTGTCAAATCGCCCAAAAAGAATTGTCAAATGTCAATAATATCAAATGTAAGAAATGTCAAACCTTAGAAATATCAAATGTCAGAAATGTCTAATCTAAGAAATGACAATTGTCAGATGTCAAACATTAAATTTCAATATTCAAATCTAAAGTAACAAAATATCAACCGTCAAATGGTCAACTGTCAAATTTTGAATATCAGAAATTTCAAATGTCAGAACGGTTGTTGAAATGCTGTCGAAAACTAAAAATGTTGGCAAATGTCAAAAGTGTCAAATCTCCCAAAAAGAATTGTCAAATGTCAATAATATCAAATGTAAGAAATGTCAAACCTTAGAAATATCAAATGTCAGAAATGTCTAATCTAAGAAATGACAATTGTCAGATGTCAAACATTAAATGTCAACATTTAAATGTAAAGTAACAAAATATCAACCGTCAAATGGGCAACTGTCAAATTTTGAATGTCAGAAATATCAAATGTCAGAACGGTTGTTGAAATGCTGTCGAAAGTCTGAAATCTTGGCAAATGTCAAAAGTGTCAAATCTCCCAAAAAGAATTGTTAAATGTTAATAATATAAAATGTAATAAATGTCAAACCATAGAAATATCAAATGTTAGAAATGTCTAATCTAAGAAATGACAATTGTCAGATGTCAAACATTAAATGTCAACATTCAAATGTAAAGTAACAAAATATCAACCGTCAAATGGGCAACTGTCAAATTTTGAATGTCAGAAATTTCAAATGTCAGAATGGTTGTTGAAATGCTGTCGAAAGTTAAAAATGTTGGCAAATGTCAAAAGTGTCAAATATCCCAAAAAGAATTGTCAAATGTAAGAAATGTCAAACCTTAGAAATATCAAATGTCAGAAATATCTAACCTAAGAAATGTCAAATGTCAGCTGTCAAATATGAAGTAACAAATGTCAATTGTCAGAAATTTCAAATAACAAGTCGAGATATTTTAAAAAATGTAAAAGTATTTTTGACACATATTGAAATAACCTAATTACTCAAAAATCTAATACGAGTTGCAAACTATATTATTTCTATAACTACAACTATAGTAACAATTTAAAATTTCACCTTGTATAAAGTCTTCGTACTTATAAACAAAAACAATAAATGAGTCAGGAATCGATTTTGTGTTAAAAAGGAGATCAAATCCTACATGTCTGACATGTATGCAATAATAAATAAGCTGGCTTTAACCTTTATACCGTTACCGAGCGAGTCTGGGATAATTTACCGGTGAAAATATTGTAGTAGGAAGTAGATTTGCACGAGAATATGAGAGAGTCTAAGAGAAATAGTTAAAACTACTTTTTTATCCATTAAAATGCAAATTTTTATGTTATACGATAATAGGTGTTTTATGTGCTATATAGTAAAAGGCCTTATGTTCTTATATAGAACTTATATCTGTTAGTTTTGATTAAAAACTTCATTTTAGTTGTGTTAATGATATAGATATAGTTTGTAGTGAGAAGAATTTTAAATTTTGCGTTTATATCAAAATATCACTAAAACTATGCATTTTATCGAAAAAATGTATTTATAGTTTTTTGTAGAGAATTTTATTGTCTTTAAAATGATATAAAAACGATTTTTGTGACCACTATAGTTTTTGCGCTACTTCGAAATATGTAAAGATAAAATTTTGTGAGTAATGGATTTTGTAATCTTGTGTTCATCATTAAATATCACGAAAACTAAATGATTTATCGAAAAATTGCAAGAATAGTTTTTTTTAGATAATTTAATTATCTTTAAATTGGTACCAAAATTATTTTCGTGAGTTTTATAGTTTTTGAAATATTTTGATTAATAGTAAAGATTAATGATATAGATATAGTTTGTAGTAACACAATTTTTAAATTTTGCGTTTATATCGAAATATCACTAAAACTATGCATTTTATCGAGAAAATGTATATATAGTTTTTTGTAGAGAATTTTATTGTCTTTAAAATGATATAAAAACAATTTTTGTGACCCCTATAGTTTTTGAGATACTTTGAAATATGTTAAGATAAAATTTTGTGAGTAATGGATTTTATTATCTTGTGTTCATCATTAAATATCACGAAAACTAAATGATTTATCGAAAAATTGCAAAAATAGTTTTTTTTAGAGAATTTAATTGTCTTTAAACTGGTACTAAAATGATTATTGTGAGTCTTATAGTTTTTAAAATATTTTAATTAATGTTAAAAATTGATGAAAATTTTTTTTTAGCAGATTCTTTGATTTTGATTTTAACGAGTCACCTCTGTTATCTGCAAAATCATAACAGCTGGTTTTATGAATGAATAGACATTCCTTCGTAATTACTTAATACGAGCTTTTAGATTGAAAACAAATTACTTTTTATAGGTCTATTATAAATCCTCAAGTTCCTCTTACTAAAATTTATATTACAAAATAAATGATGATTTTTATCAGGTTAACTTGAATCTTTTCAATTAAATTTGTCTGCCCACACAGAATATCATTAATATCATTTATTTAAATAATAATTCCAACAACTAGATCTATTTACATACAGAGAAACTTTCACATTCTCATTTTTTTGGTCTACTTTTATAAAAAAAATGATCGTGTGGTACATTAGAACGAAGTTACAAGAAGAATTATTTAATGGCGGCGAAATGTCAACTGTGAGCTGTCAAGTGTCAAGTGTCAAGTGTCCACTGTCAAGTGTCAAGTGTCAAAAATACAATTCAACGATGACTGCTTTTTTTCGTTTCATTTTGTTTGGCCCACAAATGGATTTAGTTAATCTATTTTTTTTTGCTATAATTGTATCTGTTAGAATTTTATTTGTATTCGGTTAATTGGATAAAAAAAACTAATTACATACTTACAGAATGTAAAAAACATTCATTAGAATAGTAAAGAATGTAAATTTAAAAATAATTATCCACTAGTAAGCGTATAATTGTATAATTTAAACTGAATTCCATACTCTAGCTGTAACATAACATATTTCATTTAATTGATGGTGCATGTTATGGGAATTACATGGGAGATTAAACCTCAATTCGACAGATTTATAAGTAAGTTTGTTGTAAACGGAATAGATGCTAACAATAAAGTTTCTTAACATCTACTATTAACGAATTAACATTAGAAAAATGTCAATCAGGATTATGAAACTTTGCGTTTACATCCAAATATCACAAAAACTAAATAATTTATCAAATAACTACAAGAATAACTTTTTGTAGAGAATTCAATTATCTTTAAATTGACATGAAAATCATTTCTGTTCCTTTTGTAGTTTTTAAGATATACCGAAAAACATAAGATGATCAAAAAATTTTGTGAGATATGAAATTGACAGGATTTTGTAATGTTTATATCCAAATATAACAAAAACTAAACAATTTATCGAAAAACTTCAGGAATAACTTTTTGTACAAAAATTAATTATCTTTAAATTGATATCAAAATCATTTTTATGGCATTTGTAGTTTTTTAGATATACCAAAAAACATAAGATGGTCATAAAATTTTATGATATACGAAATTGACAGGATTTTGTAATGTTTATATCCAAATATCACGAAAACTAAACAATTTATTAAAAAACTACAAGAATAACTTTTTATATAGAATTCAATTATCTTTAAATTAGTATCAAAATTATTCTTGTGCCTGTTGTAGTTTTTAAGATATACCGAAAAATACAAGATGATCATAAAATTTTGTGAGATATGAAATTGACAATATTTTGTAATATTTATATCCAAATATCACAAAAACTAAACAATTAATCAAAAAACTACAAGAATAATTTTTTATAGAGAATTTAACCATCTTTAAAGTGATATCAAAATTATTTTTCTGGCATTTGTAATTTTTAAGATATACCGAAAAACATCAGATAGTGATAAAATTTTATGAGATACGAAATTGACAGGATTTTGTAATGTTTGATATTTATGGGATCCAGATTGCCTTAAAAGAGTTATAATTAGTAAAAAACATGGGCAAAAAGAAATACAAAGAGACAAATAAGACAACGAAAAAAAAAAAATTAAAAAAAAAAGTGACGAGTCTCATATTCGAACACACAACGATACACATCTCAGTCTTCACTAAACAACCGCTAGTCTGTCTAAGCTACCAAAGCTTTTATAAACAATTTCCGAATTAGCATCTTGTATTCACTACAGAAACCTTGATTAACCTTAATAACTATTTACTATAAATAAACAAATGAACATTATTAACAGACGAAGATAAGCCAATAAGAAAACTTCTTACAGCATTACATACATTATTTAAACAATGATTTCCATTAATTTTTATAACATTATAAAAGTTGACATCGTTGTATATTTTTGTCAAATAATTAATAATTAAACAATACTGCAGGAATAAAACCATTTAAACATTATAAATAAATATATAAAGATATTAAAAAATGTTTTAATAATAACTGTCAGTACAACATAAACTCATAAACTGTAATTACAATCCGAAATCCCTATTTTAAGGTAATGTTTTGATAGAATCTCTATAAATGTCAGTTTCTCGCGGTTGTCATAGTAACCCCAAGATGGCCGACTTTCATCAGCCAATAGGAAAATAAAAACAAAGGTTGTCTATTTTCTTGGAATTTCAATTTGACCTACATATTTTCTGAGAATTTAGCGGGATTTCTAGGAATTTATACAAGGGGGATTCCAATATTGTTTATATATTTGATTTTGAGGGTAAAAAACAACCGATAGGGTATTAAAATGATTAAATTAGGTATAAAATAATAAAAAATATTATAAATATTAATTTTTTTAATCTATATATATAAAAAAGGGGATGTTTGTATGTATGAAATCGATGAACTCAAAAACTACTGGACTGATTATTATGAAAATTGGTATATATACGTATTTTTTCACGGAGAAGGTTTATATGATATGCTCATTGATGCCACTCGCCACCAGGTGGCGCTGCAAAGTAGCAACTTCTGCCCTATTCAACCAATTGTCATGAAAATTGGTATGTATATGTATTTTACCACGGAGAAGGTTTGTATGATATGGTCGTTGATGCCACTTGTCACCAGGTGGCGCTGCAAAGTAACAACTTCTGCCCTGTTTAACCGATTGTCATGAAAATTGGTAAGTATATGTATTTTACCACGGAGAAGGTTTGTATGATATTCTCATTGATGCCACTCGTCACCAGATGGCGATGCAGAGTAGCAACTTCTGCCCGTTCAACCGATGGTCATGAAAATCAGTATGATGATGTATTTTCAATGGGTAAGATGAATATGATATTAGTATCAATGAAAGTTACCACCAGATGGCACTTCCATGTATCAAATTCAATACTGATGAATAGATATCCATACGAATTCGTATAAATATAAGTTCGAAAAATATATTTTTGGTGCCATAAGTAAAACAAAACGATAAATTTCTTTTCTTCTCTACAAGTGCTTTAAATATAGATTCTAAAATCTGCTGTGAGGGTCGAAAAAAGGTTGGGATTTATAGACCGCCCGCTGTTCCCAAAGAATCTTTAACCAAACATTTTTCTGAATCATATACTTTTTAATACAAATTAAAATACTATTTAGTTGATAAAAATTTCTTATCGTAATTGTAGTTTTATTTATAAACATTACGCAACTTTTTTATCATTGAATGAATTCATTCTAAATTAGGTCGGTTGGATTATATTATTTTTTAGATATGATTAGAATACCTTTTATAGCTTAAACACGCACTAAACCATCGATTTTGATACAAATATTATATATAGAATCATTACTCAAGTATTGTATCTGTACGTGTTGATTGAAATTACTCAGACTTTGATTAATGATTTTTGTCTATTCACGAGATAAAAGATTGACAACAAATTCAATCGCTGTAAAAACTTTTTTTAGTCGTTACGTTACGAATAGATTAAGATTAAACGATAAAAAAATCCTTTTATTTAAATTTGTTAGGAGATAAATTACACTTAAAAAAGTGATCTCACCGCAGATAACAATTGAAATTTATATTGGAACTGTCAGAGTTTTTAAAAGAAAGAAATGTCAAGTTAGAATTATTGTCAAATGTAACCAACTGTTAAAATTGTGAAATGTTGGAAATGTCAACTGTCAGAATTGTCAAATTTTGGAAATGTCAACTGTCAGAATTGTCAAATGTTGGAAATGTTATCTATCAGAATTGACGAAAATGTCAACTAGTAAACGTCAACTGTCAAATATGAAGTAACAAATGTCAACTTTCAAATGTTAAATGTCGGGAATGTCAACTGTCAGAATTGTAAAATGTCTAAAGCACCAAATGTCAGAAATATCTAACCTAAGAAATGTCAACTGTAAGATGTCAAACATTAAATGTGAACATTTAAATGTAAAGTAACAAAATATCAACCGTTAAACGGGCAACTGTCAAATTTTGAATGTCAGAAATTTCAAATGTCAGAACGGTTGTCAAAATGCTGTCAAAAGTCAGAAATGTTGGCAAATGTCAAAAGTGTCAAATATCTCAAAAAGAATTGTCAATCAAATGTAAGAAATGTCAAACCTTAGAAATATCAAATATCAGAAATGTTTAATCTAAGAAAAGTCAATTGTCAAATGTCAGTTTTTAAATATGAAATAGCAAATATTAAAATCAGAAATATTAAATATCATAAATCCGAAATATTAAATATTTTAATTCAGAATTGTTGTCAAAAGTCAGAAATGACAAATGTACCAAAAAGAAATATTAAATATTAAAAATATTTGGTCAGATGTCGGAACTGTCAACTGTCAGAATTGTAAAATGTTGGATATGCAAAATATCAGAAATGTCAAATGTCAGAAACTCGGTCAGAAATATCTGACATAAGAAATGTCAACTGTCAGTTTTAAACTATTAAACGTCAGCTGTCAAATATGAAGTAACAAATGTCAACTTTCAAATGTTAAATGTCAGAAATTTTAAATGACAAATAATTCAAATGTCAACTGCCATAATTTTTAAATGTCAAAATTAAAAATATTAAATATCATAAATCTGAAATATTAAATATTTTAAATCAGAATTGTTGTCAAAAGTCAGAAATGTCAAATGTACCAAAAAGACATATGTCAGAAATATTAAATATTAAAAATACCCAATCAGAATTGTCAAATGTCGAAACTGTCAACTGTCAGAATTGTAAAATGTCGTTGATGTAAAATATCAGAAATGTCAAATGTCAGAAATATCTGACATAAGAAATGTCAACTGTGAGTTGTAAACTATTAAACGTCAACTGTCAAATATGAAGTAGCAAATGTCAACTTTCAAATGTTAAATGTCCGAAATTTTAAATGACAAATATTTCAAAGGTTAACTGCCATAATTGTTAAATGTCGGAACTGTCAACTGTCAGAATTGTAAAATAAAATTTGAATTATCAGTAATGTCTAATCTAAGAAAAATCAACTGTCAAATGTCAATTTTTAAATATCAAATAACAAATGTCAAAATTAAAAATATTAAATATCATAAATCTGAAATATTAAATATTTTAAATCAGAAATGTTGTCAAAAGTCAGAACTGTCAAATATCCCAAAAAACCTTATGTCAGAAATATTAAATATTAAAAATATTTGGTCAGATGTCGGACCTGTCAACTGTCAGAATTGTAAAATGTCGTTAATGTAAAATATCAGAAATATCAAATGTCAGAAATATCTGACATAAGAAATGTCAACTGTGAGTTGTAAACTATTAAACGTCAACTGTCAAATATGAAGTAACAAATGTCAACTTTCAAATGCTAAATGTCAGAAATTTTAAATGACAAATATTTCAAATGTCAACTGTCATAATTTTTAAATGTCGGGAATGTCAACTGTTAGAATTGTAAAATGAAATTTGAATTATCAGAAATGTTTAATCTAAGATAAGTCAACTGTCAAATGTCAATTTTTAAATATGAAATAGCAAATGTCAAACTCAGAACTATTAAATATCATAAATCCGAAATATTAAATATTTTAAATCGGAATTGTTGTCAAAACTCAGAAATGTCAAATATTAAAAATATCCGATCAGAATTGTCAAATGTCGGAACTGTCAACTGTCAGAATTGTAATATGTCTGATATACAAAATATCAGCAATGTCAAATGTCAGAAATATCTGACATAAGAAATGTCAACTGTGAGTTGTAAACTATTAAACGTCAACTGTCAAATATAAAGTAACAAATGTCAACTTTCAAATGCTAAATGTCAGAAATTTTAAATGACAAATATTTCAAATGTCAACTGTCATAATTTTTAAATGTCGGGAATGTCAACTGTCAGAATTGTAAAATGAAATTTGAATTATCAGAAATGTTTAATCTAAGATAAGTCAACTGTCAAATGTCAATTTTTAAATATGAAATAGCAAATGTCAAACTCAGAACTATTAAATATCATAAATCCGAAATATTAAATATTTTAAATAAGAAATGTTGTCAAAAGTCAAAAATGTCAAATGTACCAAAAAGAATTATGTCAGAAATATTACATATTAGAAATATTCAGTCAGATGTCGGAACTGTCAACTGTCAGAATTGTAAAATGTCGGATATGCAAAATATCAGAAATGTCAAATGTCAGAAATATCAGACATATTAAACGTCAACTGTCAAATATAAAGTAACAAATGTCAACTTTCAAATGATAAATGTCAGAAATTTTAAATGACAAATATTTCAAATGTCATCTGCCATAATTGTTAAATGTCGGAACTGTCAACTGTCAGAATTGTAAAATGTCTGATATACAAAATATCAGCAATGTCAAATGTCAAAAATATCTGACATAAGAAATGTCAACTTTCAAATGATAAATGTCAGAAATTTTAAATGACAAATATTTCAAATGTCAACTGCCATAATTGTTAAATGTCAGAACTGTCAACTGTCAGAATTGTAAAATATCTGATATGCAAAATATCAGCAATGTCAAATGTCAGAAATATTTGACATAAGAAATGTCAACTGTCAGTTGTAAACTATTAAACGTCAACTGTCAAATATGAAGTAACAAATGTCAATTTTGAAATGTTAATTGTCAGAAATGTCAAATATAATAAATGTCAACTGTGTAGCCGTGTTAATTAGTTTATTATAAGAACAACTTTTCATCTGTAACAATTCTATTTCTATTTTTAATTGAATATAAATATAGTAAGTAAGTAAACTTTAAAATAGAAAAAAATAAGTAAAATAAAGACAAGTAAATAGTGTACGTTATATTCTATTTCTGTATCGTCGACTCAAATGTAAGATATAAAAAAAAAGTAAAACTAAAGGGTTTTATCTTAATAAATACACACACAGTAAGTTCTTAGTTATTCATTTCATATTCATATAAAGTAATTTAAAACCATGTTCACTTAGGAAATATTAAATGTAAAATAATGCAGACTTACAACTTGTGGTATTTATGATAAATGGAGCACGTACCATTACATAGCTAAAGATATTTCTTTATAACAAATTGTATAATAAATTTAAACTAACAAAACTTCAAGAAAACAATATAAGATTAATATTCTAATAAAAAAGTAGTGTGGCAGTCAGTGGGACTGCTGGCAGAAGTTATACTTCTATGCACGGGCATGGATTCATAAATTTGTATACGAATGATTTAGCAAATTCATTATATGATATTCGTGGTAAGCGACCCTAAAAACCTCCTAGTACACTCTTTTTGTATCGAATTTGCATAAAATTCCTAGAGACGAGGTCCGTCTTAAGCACCAGGTGTTTCGAACACCATCGCCATTATTATAATCGTATTTAGCGATTCAAAAAACCACCGAGTACCAAGTGTGCACTGATTTCGTACAGAATTTACATAAAACCCCAGGAGAATAGGTAAATACCCTAGACACCAAGTGCCTCGGAGACTTTCGGAATCGTGATATTCGTGTTTAGCGACTCCAAAAACCCTGAGTATATAAATTGAACCCATTTTCAGCAATACTTACCGAGTTGTAAGTTTTCTCTCTATTGTCTGTTCGGAATGTACTTTTCGAATGCAGAAATGCTATTTCTATTTTTACATTATAAAATATAGCGACAAATTTCCTGATAGTTTAACGATTCCAATGCAAAAAAACGCATTCCGATCCATCTTATTCGTAAAAACTTTGTTTATGTAGCCAACAACCTCAAAAGCATAGTGCAGGATATACTGCAACCATGTGACGGTATTTTAGACTAAAATACAATACTCATTACTGAATATTATTATTAATATAAAATACTAAACTTAATATGTTAACTTACGTGACAGAATTATGAAATAATCTGTCAAATAATCATTTTCAATGTACTGAATGTTGAAACGGTATTCAAAGGACTTATAGTTATGAATAATAACATGTGATAAACTTTTACCGACCAATATGCCTTAGAAGTGTATCTGTCTCTCTCTTACTCACACCATTACATGTGTAATGATTTTTCCCATTTAACTGTACACAAATCTTTTTCACCGAGTGCATGAATAGAAGTATAACTTTAAAAAATCCACATTCTTTTTTTTTATAAATTGATATTCTAAGCATTAAGCTACTACTAGTAAATTACTCGATAACACATTTTTCATTATGCCACGGTTTTTCTACTCCTTAGTAACTAGCTAAGATTCTTTAAAGTTAATGAATAAACTTCCAAGTCTAACAATAAGAGAATTGCGAGAGAGTTGTTAGAGGTCACTCTACTGGCAAATTATCCCCGAGCTCAGCCGTAGAGGAATGTTATGCAAGTGAGCCGCGCCACCGACTTAGACGGTACAAGTCGGAAACCCCTAGATCGAATAGGCTCTAGCAACTCTTCGCAATCTTCGTAAGAAATTAAGTAACAAAGTAATAAATTGATAAAGTGATCAAGTGATAAGCGATAAAGTGATAAAGTGAACTAAATAAAACGAAAAAAATATCAAACTAGACCCTCCTTTAATGATTTGATAAAGGAAAAAAAATATGGTCAATTAGATAACAATTTTGTGTTAACCCTAGCGCTATATAACAAAATTCAATATTTAAAGTAGGTAAACTATTTTTGTGTGATCATACGATCTACTTAAAATTAAAATTTACAATCAACAATCGATAAATCTACAATTTAAATGAAGGTAAAAAAATAACAAAATATTTATGGTAAAGGCTTATTAGCTTATCTGTTCTGGCCAGAGCCTCCAAGAGAACCTGTAGGTTCTAACGATGAACTCCTCCAGTCCTAGACTATTTGTATTGCTTCACCCAGATAGTCGGGATTCGTCCAACTAATAGTTAAACTTAGGTCTATACCCAAGACAGGAGCCTGTACCAAAAACTTAGGCCCGTTCCAAGAACTTAGAACCGTTCCAAGAACTTAAACCCGTTCCAAGAAATTAGGCCCGTTCCAAGAACCCTAATGTAATAGGGTTTTTCTCTACGGTTGTGATACTCCGGTCTTGTAGGGGAGATTAAATAAGTAAACACCGTTGCTGACTGCACTGAAATGCAATCTACGGTTCACCGTAACTCTAGGGCTGCGATACTCCGGTCTGGTATGGGAAATTAATAAATGAACACCTTTGCTGACTTCACTGTAATTCTATCAAGAGAAGATTCCATAAAATCCCTCACAAAGAGGTTCCTTTCGAAACAAAATTCACAACTAACAACAAAATGTGATTCTACCAACGATTCGAGTGGATAATAAAGGTTTAGTTTCAAAATCCAAAAATAATTGACACGGATGTACCGTGATTTAAAACTTAAACCAAAAAATCTTCTGGCGACACTCAAACAAACTGTTCAGTTCGATGACAAATTGCAAAATGGCTGAAGCAATTGATTCTTACGGGCGGAATATGTCACAACGGAAGAAGGTCTCTACCCATTCAATTCTTAACTTCTAATCTAACTGGTCTCGTCCGCGTCCGGACTTTGCTGAGTACCGTGCGCATGTAATCAAATCTTACTGTTGTCAACAATGTGACGGGTTGTACAAACACACGAAGAGAGTGGCAATCAGCTGTTTACAATCAAAAGTGATAGTATATTAAAAGTAATTATAATAACAATAATTTGTGACCAGAATATAATAAATAGATGGTGATTATCTATGAACAAACAAAAATCAACTTTTTCTTAATACTAAATGCCTCTGTTTAACCCCTAATTATGGTGCTATTCGTATGGTAAGTAGTCAATAATGTTAACTATTAAAACAATTATTCCTAGAGCGAATTTAGCCCGTGACAATTAGACAGTTGGCATTTGATAATTGACATCTGACAGTAGACATCTGACAGTTGACTTCTGACAGTTGACATTTCTTAGATTTGGCATTTTTGAGATTTGATGTTTTTTACATTTGAAATTAATGACATTTTACATTTCCGATATTTGATAATTCTGACAGTTGGTATTTGATATTTTCAGTACCTATATAATATATTTCTCATTAACTATTTCTGACATTTCTTTTTGAAATATTTGACAATTCTGGTATTGTCAACTTACGAATTATGCCAATTACTATATCTGTCATTTAAAATTGATGAATGGCAAAGACAAAATGACAAAACAACAGATGACAAAATGACAGATGACAGAATGGCAAATGATAGATTGGCAATTGACACAACAGAGCAGTAAACTTGACAGAAATATCCAGAGAATACTCGATGATATAATAAAGTTTTGTTAATACCAACTTTTTCAACACTAATTTTAAAATATCTCGAAAACTATAAAAGATACAGAAAATCTAATTATATATTTAGATTCGTGATGAAATTTCCGTTCTTTTGATAAATACAATTTCCTGTAAAATACTTATTAAGGGTGTTACAATTTTTCAGAAAGTGAAAAATGAAAAATCTTTTAATAAAACTAAAAAATTTCAAAGTTTGATAACTTTTTTATTTGTTAACCGACAGAAAGTTATAACCTATCAAAAAATAGGAAATTTTCTGAAAAATTTAAAAATGCAACTAACTTTTTAATAACTTTTATAGTTTTTGATATACGAGGGAAATAAAAATTTCAGACAAGATTTTGTAATTCCCTTGTATATCGAAAACTATAAAAGGTATGAAAAAATTAATTACATTTTTAGATTTTTAAGAAAATTTCCTATCTTTTAATAAGTTATAACTTTTTGTACGTTTACAAATAAAAAAGTTATTAAAGTTTGAAATTTTTAGCAAATTTGAAGTTTTGTTAATACCAACTTTTCAACACTAATTTTGAAATATCTCGAAAACTATAAAAGATACGGAAAATCTATTTATATGTTCAGATTCGCGATAAAATTTCTGTTCTTTTGATATACTACAATTTACAGTAATATACTTATTAAGGCCGTTACGACACTTTTTCAAAAAGTGAAAAATGAAAAATCTTTAAATAAATTAAAAAATTTCAAAGTTCGATAACTTTTTTATTTCTTCACCGACAAGAAGTTATAACCTATCAGCAAATAATAAATTTTCTCACAAATTAAAATATGCAATTAATTTTTTTTAACTTTTACGGTTTTCGTTATACGAGGGAAATAAAAAATTTAGACACGATTTTGTAATTCCCTTGTATATCCAAAACTATAAAAGGTATGAAAAAATTATTTACATTTTTAGATTTGTAAGAAACTTTCCTTTCTTTTAATAGGTTTTAACTTTTTGTACATTCATAAATAAAAAAGTTATCGAAGTTTGAAATTTTTAGCAAATTAGAAGTTTTGTTAATACCAACTTTTTCAACACTAATTTTGAAATATCTCGAAAAAAATAAAAGATACAAAAAATCTAATTAAATATTCAGATTCTTAATGAAATTTCCGTTCTTTTGATATATCACAATTTACTGTAAAATACTTATTAAGGCTGTTACGACAATTTTTCAAAAAGTGAAAAATAAAAAATCTTTTAAAAAATTAAAAATTTTCAAAAATCGATAACTTTTTTATTTGTTAACCGACAGAAAGTTATAACCTATCAAAAAATAGGAAATTTTCTGAAAAATTTAAAAATGCAACTAATTTTTTTATAACTTTTATAGTTTTTGATATACGAGGGAAATAAAAATTTCAGACAAGATTTTGTAATTCCCTTGTATATCGAAAACTATAAAAGGTATGAAAAAACTAATTACATTTTTAGATTTGTAAGAAAATTTTCTTTCTTTTAATAGGTTTAAGCTTTTTGTACGTTTACAAATAAAAAAGTTATTAAAGTTAGAAATTTTCAGCAAATTTGAAGTTTTGTTAATACCTACTTTTTCAACACTAATTTTGAAATATTTTGAAAACTATAAAAGATACAGAAAATCTATTTATATATTCAGATTCGCGATAAAATTTCTGTTCTTTTGATATATTACAATTTACTGTAAAATACCTATTAAGGCCGTTACGACAGTTTTTCAAAAAGTGAAAAATGAAAAATCTTTAAAAAAACTAAAAAATTTCAAAGTTCGATAACTTTTTTATTTGTTAACCGACAGAAAGTTATAACCTATCAAAAAAAAAGGAAATTAACTCACAAATTTAAAAATGTAATTAATTTTTTCATAACTTTTATAGTTTTTAATATACGAGGAATATACAAATTTTAGACAAGATTTTGTAATTCCCTTGTATATCGAAAACTATAAAAGGTATGAAAAAATTAATTACATTTTTAGATTTGTAAGAAAATTTCCTTTCTTTTAATAGGTTATAACTTTTTGTAGGATTACAAATAAAAAAGTTATTAAAGTTTGAAATTTTTAGCAAATTTGAAATTTTGTTAATACCAACTTTTTTAACACTAATTTTGAAATATCTCGAAAACTATAAAAGATACAGAAAATCTAATTATATATTCAGATTCGTGATGAAATTTCCGTTTTTTTGATATATCACAATTTACTGTTAAATACTTATTAAGGCCGTTACGAGAATTTTTAAAAAAGTGAACAATGAAAAATCTTTAAAAAAACTAAAAAATTTCAAAGTTCGATAACTTTTTTATTTGTTAACCGACAGAAAGTTGTAACCTATTAAAAAATAGGAAATTTTCTCACAAGTTTAAAAATGTAATTAATTTTTTTATATCTTTTATAGTTTTCGATATACGAGAAAAATAAAAATTTCAGACAAGATTTTGTAATTCCCTTGTATATCGAAAACTATAAAAGGTATGAAAAAATTAATTACATTTTTAGATTTGTAAGAAAATTTCCTTTCTTTTAATAGGTTTTAACTTTTTGTATGTTTACAAATAAAAAAGTTATTAAAGTTTGAAATTGTTAGCAAATTTGAAACTTTGTTAATACCAACTTTTTAACACTAATTTTGAAATATCTCGAAAACTATAAAAAATACAAAAAATCTAATTAAATATTCAGATTCGTGATGAAATTTCCGTTTTTTTGATATATCACTTAATAAATTACTCCTTTGACATTTGACATTTGATAGTTTACATCTGACACTTGACATCTGACAGTTACCAATTATTATATCTGTCATTTAAAATTGATGGATGACAAAGAGGTGAATGATAGATGACAAATAACAAAATGACAGATGACAGAATGACAAACGATAGATTGACAATTGACACAACCATACAGTAAACTTGACAGAAATATCCACAGAATGATATAAACTTACGATTTTTTAATAGAATTTGATTGTTATTGTTATTAATTGTCGTACCCTTAGTTGGAATTGGTCTTGTAGGTGGCGTTCTTGTAGTATGTGGTTTCCATGGTTTTGTTGGTCGAGTTTTAAAAGTAACTGGATAAACATTCGTATACAAAATATCTCCATTATTTGAACATCTTCGTAAACAATTCGAACTTGGACAATAATTATTACAATAATTATTACAACGTGTTGGAATATAATATTTTGGATACCAATATTGTGTTGGATAATAAATTTGTTGATATTGTCGTTTACATCTTGAGTGTATTCGTTTTTTATGTTTTTTATTTATTAATTTATCACTTGTTAAATTTAAATTATCACTCGTTTCATATCCAGTAACAAATAATAAAAATATCACGATGATCACTATAATTTTCTTCATTATATTAAGGCTTTCATTTTCAGTTATTATCACTCATAATTGTGTCATATCCGTTTTCTTATCTCAGTATTTGTTTAAATTATTTTTTTTTTCAATGAAAAAAAATAGAAAATTTGCGCTTGTTTTGTGTTTGAAGAACGATTTGAAGCGAGATTTTCAACTGGGAACTCGAAACTCGTGACTATCCGCGGTAAAACTCGAGATTAAACTAAAGTAAAAGTAAGATCGCGTGAGTTGGGTATCTCTACGCGGTTTCTTATCTCATCAATAGGTTTTTTTTTTACTCGAAACAAATCAAGTGCCGTTTGGTTCAATACACGATGAATATTTGTTAATTTTTAACGTGCTGAGAGGCCACACAGGTTTTTAATTTGTTTTTTTGTTTAGAGGTGATTTGGTGCTTATAAAAATTGAACGAACAATCGATAAGCGACTAATTTATTAATTTGTTTTTTGTTTTCTATAGAAAATACATTTTTTTTATGGAAAACTGACTTTTATATGGAAAAATTGCCTTTTGTGTGGAAAAACTGCCTTTTACATGGAACAATTGCCTTTTGTGTGGAAAAACAGCATCTTGCATTAAAAACTGTCTTTTTTATAAAAAAACTTCCTTTTGTAAGAAAAAACTGCTTTTTATGGAAATATTGCCTTTTGTATGAAAAAATTGCCTCTTGTGTGAAAAAATTGCCTTTTGTATGAAAAAATTGCCTTTTGTATGGAAAAACTAGATTTGTATGAGAAAAAATGCCTGTTATATGAAAACCCTGCCTCTTGTATGAAAAACTGCATTTTGTATGGAAAACCAGCCTTTTGTAAGGAAAAACTTTCTTTTGCAGGAAAAACCTGCGTTTTGTAAGGAAAAACTGCTTTTTGAATGGAAAGATTGCCTTTTGTATGAAAAAGCAGCCTTTTGTATGAAAAAATTGCCTTTTGTATGGAAAAATTGCCTTTTGTATGGAAAAACTTACTTTTACAGGCAAAAACTGTGTTTTGTAAGGAAAATATGCTTTTTAAATGAAAAGATTGCCTTTTGTCTGATAAAACTGCCTTTTGTATGGAAAAATTGCTTTTTGTATGGAAAAACTGCCTTTTGAAAGAAAAAATTTCCTTTTGTATGAAAAAATTGCCTTTTGTATGGAAAAACTGCTTTTTAAATAGAAAGATTGCTTTTTGTATAAAAAAATGCCTTTTGTTTGAAAATACTGCCTCTTGTATGAAAAACTGCCTTTTGTATGGAAAACCAGCCTTTTGTAAGGAAAAACTTCCTTTTACAGGCAAAAACTGTGTTTTGTATGGAAAAATTGCATTTTGTATGGAAAAATTGCCTTTTGTATGGAAAAACTGCCTTTTGTATGAATAAAATGCCTTTTGTATGGAAACACTGCTTTTTGAATAGAAAGATTGTCTTTTGTAAAAAAAACTGCCTTTTGTATGGAAAAATTGCCTTTTGTATGGAATAACTGCCTTTTGTATGAAAAAATTGCCTTTTATATGAAAAAATTGCCTTTTGTATGGAAAAACTACTTTTTGAATAGAAAGATTGCCTTTTGTATAAAAAAATGACTTTTGTATCAAAAAAACTGCCTCTTGTATAAAAAAATGCCTTTTGTATGGAAATCCAGCCTTTTGATAGGAAAAACTTCCTTTTACAGGCAAACACTGTGTTTTTTAAGGAAAATATGCTTTCTGAATGAAAAGATTGCCTTTTGTATGAAAAAACTGCCTTTTGTATGAAAAAATTGCCTTTTGTATGGAAAACTGCCTTTTGTATGAAAAAATTTCTTTTTGTATAAAAAAATTACCTGTTGTATGAAAATACTGCCTCTTGTATGAATAAACTGCCTTTTGTATAAAAAAATTGCATTTTGTATGAAAAAATTGCCTCTTGTATAAAAAACTGCATTTTATATGGAAAACCAGCCTTTTGTAAAGAAACACGTCCTTTTAAAAACAAAAACTGTGTTTTGTAAGGAAAATATGCTTTTTAAATGAAAAGATTGCCTTTTGTATGACAAAACTGTCTTTTGTATGGAAAAATTGCTTTTTGTATGGAAAAACTGCCTTTTACAGGCAAAAACTGTGTTTTGTAAGGCAAATATGCTTTTTGAATGAAAAGATTGCCATTTGTACAACAAAACTGCCTTTTGTATGTAAAAATTGCCTTTTGTATGTAAAAATTGCCTTTTGTTTGGAAAAATTGCCTCTTGTATGAAAAACTGCATTGTATATGGAAAACTAGCCTTTTGTAAGGAAAAACGTCCTTTTACAAACAAAAACTGTGTTTTGTATGGCAAATATACTTTTTGAATGAAAAGATTGCCTTGTGTATGAAAAAACTGCCTTTTGTATGAAAAAATTGCCTCTTGTATGAAAAACTGCATTTTGTATGAAAAATTAGTCTTTTGTAAGGAAAAACTGCCTTTTGTATGAAAAAATTGCCTTTTGTTCGGAAAAATTGCTTTTTGTATGGAAAAATTGCCTTTTGTATGGAAAAACAGCCTTTTGTATGAAAATATTTCCTTTTGTATGAAAAAATTGCCTGTTGTATGAAAATACTGCCTCTTGTATGAAAAACTGCATTTTGTATGGAAAACCAGCCTTTTGTAAAGAAATACTTCCTTTTACAGGCAAAAACTGCAATTTGTAAGGAAAATATGCTTTTTGAATGAAAAGATTACCTTTTGTATTAAAAAACTGCCTTTTCTATGGAAAAATTGTCTTTTGTATGGAAACACTGTCTTTTGTATGGAAAAATTTCCTTTTGTATGAGAAAATCGCCTTTTGTATGGAAAAACTGCTTTTTGAATAAAAAAATTGCCTCTTGTATAAAAGAATGCCTTTTGTATGAAAAAACTGCCTCTTGTATGAAAAACTGCCTTTTGTATGGAAAACCAGCCTTTTGTAAGGAAAAACTTCCTTTTACAGGCAAAAACTGTGTTGTGTAAGAAAAATATGCTTTTTGTATAAAAAGATTGCCTTTTGTATGAAAAAACTGCCTTTTGTTTGAAAAAATTGCCTTTTGTATGGAAAAACTGCCTTTTGTATGAAAAAACTGCCTTTTGTTTGGAAAAATTGCCTTTTGTATAGAAAAACTGCCTTTTGTAAGAAAAAATTGCCTCTTGTATAAAAAAATGCCTTTTGTATGAAAAAAACTGCCTCTTGTATGAAAAACTGCCTTTTGTATAAAAAACCAGCCTTTTGTAAGGGAAAACTTCCTTTTACGAGAGAAAACTGTGTTTTGTAAGGAAAATATGCTTTTTGAATAAAAAGATTGTCTTTTGTACTAAAAAACTGCCTTTTGTTTGAAAAAATTGCCTCTTGTATGAAAAACTGCATTTTATATGGAAAACCAGCCTTTTGTAAGAAAAAACTGTGTTTTGTAAGGCAAATATGCTTTTTGAATGAAAAGATTGCATTTTGCATAAAAATACTGCCTTTTGTATGAAAAAATTGCCTTTTGTATGGAAAAACTGCCTTTTCTATAAAAAATTGCCTTTTGTATGAAAAAATTGCCATTTGTATAGAAAAACTTTTTTTTGAATAAAAAGATTGCCTTTTCTATAAAAATATGCCTTTTGTATCAAAAAACTGACTATTGTATGAAAAACTGCATTTTTTATGGAAAACCAGCCTTTTGTAAGGAAAAACTTCCTATTACATGCAAAAACTGTGTTTTGTAAGAAAAATAAGCTTTTTGAATGAAAAAATTGCCTTTTGTATGAAAAAACTGCCTTTTGTTTGGAAAAATTGCCTTTTGTATAGAAAAACTGCCTTTTGTAAGAAAAAATTACCTTTTGTATGAAAAAATTTCCTTTTGTATGAAAAAATTGCCTTTTGTATGGAAAACTGTTTTTGATTAGAAAGATTGCCTTTTGTATAAAAAAATTGCCTTTTGTGTGAAAAAACTGCCTCTTGTATGAAAAACTGCCTTTTGTATGGAAAACCAGCCTTTTGTAAGGTAAAACTTCCTTTTACAGGCAAAAACTGTGTTTTGTAAGGAAAATATGCTTTTTGAATGAAAAGATTGCCTTTTGTAAGAAAAAAACTGCCTTTTGTATGGAAAAATTGCCTTTTGTATGGAAAAACTGCCTTTTGTATGGAAAAACTGCCTTTTGTTTTGGAAAAACTGCCTTTTGTATGAAAAAATTGCCTTTTGTATAAAAAAATTGCCTTTTGTATAGAGAAACTGCTTTTTGAATAGAAAGATTGCCTTTTGTTTAAAAAAATTGCCTTTTGTATGAAATAACTGCCTCTTGTATGAAAAACTGCCTTTTGTATGGA
This sequence comes from Altica lythri, assembly GCA_964028335.1. Lineage (NCBI taxonomy): Eukaryota > Metazoa > Arthropoda > Insecta > Coleoptera > Chrysomelidae > Altica > Altica lythri. Next base: position 21,008,134 of record OZ034810.1, read on the forward strand.
AAAACTGCCTCTTGTATTAAAAACTGAATTTTTTATGGAAATCCCATCTTTTGTATAAAAAAACTGCTCGTTGTATGGAAAAATTAACTTTTGTATGGAACAATTGCATTTTGTTTGAAAAAATTGCCTTTTGTATGAAGAATTGCCTTTTGTATGAAAAAATTGCTTTTTGTATGGAAAAACTGCATTTGTATGAGAAAACTTTTTTTTTTTGTTTAGAATAACTGCCTTTTGTATAAAAAAACTGCCTGTTGCATTAAAATACTGCCTCTTGTATGAAAAACTGCCTTTTGTATGGAAAACCAGCCTTTTGTAAGGAAAACCTTCCTTTTAGATGCAAAAACTGTGCTTTGTAAGGAAAATATGCTTTTTAAATGAAAAGATTGCCTTTTGTATGAAAAAATTGCTTTTTGTATAGAAAAACTGCCTTTTGTATGAAAAAATTGCCTTTTGTATGGAAAAACTGCTTTTTCAATAGAAAGATTGCCTTTTGTATAAAAAAATTGCCTATTGTATAAAAAAACTGCCTCTTGTATGAAAAACTGCCTTTTGTATGGAAAACCAGCCTTTTGTAAGGAAAAACTTCCTTCTGCAGAAAAAAACTGTGTTTTGTAAGGAAAATATGCTTTTTGAATGAAAAGATTGCCTTTTATATAAAAAAACTGCCTTTTGTATGAAAAAATTGCCATTTGTATGGAAAAACTGTCTTTTCTATGAAAAAATTGCCTTTTGTATAAAAAAACTGCCTTTTGTATAAAAAACTGCATTTTGTATGGAAAACCAGCCTTTTGTAAGGAAAAACTTCCTTTTACAGGCAAAAACTGTGTTTTGTAAGGAAAATATGCTTTTTGAATGAAAAGATTGCCTTTTGTATGGAAAAATTGCCTCTTGTGTAAAAAAATTGCCTTTTTTTATGAAAAAACTGCCTTTTGTATGGAAAACTGGCCTTTTGTAAGGAAAAACTTTTGCAGAAAAAAACTGCGTGTTCCATGAAAAAAAAAAAATTTTTTTCATGGAACACGCAGTTTAATTTGTATTATTCGTATAAATATTAATAAGTGCATCTATTGAATAAAAGATCTGCATTGTATGATTTAAATAAATTAAAATTGGCCTACATTAAGAAAATTATTATTACCTTACTTTTCAATTTAAATTCGCTCTTAACTGTATTTAAATTTAAATTCAATTTTAAAATGCAGGTGTGACAAAATTCATTTAAATAAATCATAATATTTAATTTTCAATTTGTATTTTTGCTAAATCCAAATCCGAAATATTTTCTTCTAGATGTTATTTGATAAAAGATTTTCCGTAACGTCAACGATAATTCCTTATCTGACAGATGAAATGCTATTTCCGGAAAATATCCGACATGTAACAAACATGAAGAAAATATGAGAAAAAAGAATAATCGATTTTTCTTGTAATGGTTTTAGTAAGTTGTAAATTATGAAATATTCAACTTATATTGAAGAAAAAGTCGATTTTTCCATAAAAAAGGCAGTTTATTCACAAAAACTGCGACTGTTTTATAAAAAATGCAGCTTTTCTATAAAATTGCAACTGTTCCATAAAAATGCAACTTATCCACAAAAACTGCGACTGTTTAATAAAAAAAGGTAACTTTTCCATAACAAAGGCAGCTTTTTCATAAAAAAGGCTGCTTCTACAAAAAACTACGACAGTGTCATAAAAAAAGCAGCTTCTTCATAAAAACTGCGACTGTGTTATAAAAAAGGCAGCTTATCCCTAAAACTGCAAGTGTGTCATGAAAAAGCAATTTTTCCATAAAAACTGCTACTCTTCCATAAAAAAGGCAGCTTTTCCATAAAAACTCCCACTGTTTTATAAAATCTTCGACTGTGTCATAAAAAAAGGCAGCTTCTCTATAAAAACTGCGACAGTGTCATAAAAAAGGCAGCTTATCCATAAAAACTGCTACTGTTCTATAAAAAAGGCAGCTTATCCATAAAAACTGCGACTGTTCTATAAAAAAGGTAGCTTCTCTATAAAAACTGCGACTGTGTCATAAAAAAGGCAGCTTTTCCATAAAAAAAGGCAGCTTCTACATAAAAGCTGCGACTATGCATAAAAAAGGCAGCTTCTCTATAAAAACTACGACTGTGTCATAAAAAAGGGCAGCTTCTCTATAAAAACTACGATTGTTCTATAAAAAAAGCACCTTATCCATAAAAAGGCAGCTTCTATATAAAAGCTGCGATTATGTCATAAAAAAGGCAGCTTCTTCATAAAAACTATGACTGTGTCATAAAAAAACGCCAGCTTCTCTATAAAAACTGCGACTGTTTATAAAAAAGGCACCTTATCCATAAAAAAGGCAGCTTCTACATAACAAAGCGATTGTGTAATAAAAAAGGCAGCTTTTCCATAAAAAAAGCATGTTCTCCATAAAAAAGACAGCTTCTACAAAAAACTACGACAGTGTCATAAAAAAGGCAGCTTCTTCATAAAAACTGCGACTGTGTTATAAAAAAGGCAGCTTATCTCTAAAACTGCAAGTGTGTCATGAAAAAGCAATTTTTTCATAAAAACTGCTACTCTTCCATAAAAAAAGGCAGCTTTTCCATAAAAACTGCCACTGTTCCATAAACAAGGACCTTCTTTATGAAATCTTCGACTGTGTCATAAAAAAAGGCAGCTTCTCTATAAAAACTGCGACAGTGTCATAAAAAAGGCAGCTTATCCATAAAAACTGCTACTGTTCTATAAAAAAGGCAGCTTATCCATAAAAACTGCGACTGTTCTATAAAAAAGGTAGCTTCTCTATAAAAACTGCGACTGTGTCATAAAAAAGGCAGCTTTTCCATAAAAAAAGGCAGCTTCTACATAAAAAGTGTCATAAAAAAGGCAGCTTATCCATAAAAACTGCTACTGTTCTATAAAAAAGGCAGCTTATCCATAAAAACTGCGACTGTTCTATAAAAAAGGTAGCTTCTCTATAAAAACTGCGACTGTGTCATAAAAAAGGCAGCTTTTCCATAAAAAAAGGCAGCTTCTACATAAAAGCTGCGACTATGCATAAAAAAGGCAGCTTCTCTATAAAAACTACGACTGTGTCATAAAAAAGGGCAGCTTCTCTATAAAAACTACGATTGTTCTATAAAAAAGGCACCTTATCCATAAAAAGGCAGCTTCTATATAAAAGCTGCGATTATGTCATAAAAAAGGCAGCTTCTTCATAAAAACTATGACTGTGTCATAAAAAAACGCCAGCTTCTCTATAAAAACTGCGACTGTTTATAAAAAAGGCACCTTATCCATAAAAAAGGCAGCTTCTACATAACAAAGCGATTGTGTAATAAAAAAGGCAGCTTTTCCATAAAAAAAGCAGGTTCTCCATAAAAAAGACAGCTTCTACAAAAAACTACGACAGTGTCATAAAAAAGGCAGATTTTCCATAAAAAAAGCAGCTTCTACATAAAAAAGCGATTGTGTCATAAAAAAGGCAGCTTTTTCATAAAAAAGGTGCTTTTCCATAAAAAAAGGCATCTTCTACATGAAAACTGTAACTATGTCATAAAAAAAGCAGCTTCTCTATAAAAAAGGCAACTTCTACATAAAAAATGCGACTGTGTCATAAACAAGGCAGCTTCTACATAAAAACTGCGTCTGTGTCATAAAAAAAGGCAGCTTTTCCATAAAAAAAGGCAGCTTCTATATAAAAGCTGCGATTATGTCATAAAAAAGGCAGCTTCTTCATAAAAACTATGACTGTGTCATAAAAAAACGCCAGCTTCTCTATAAAAACTGCGACTGTTTATAAAAGAGGCACCTTATCCATAAAGAAGGCAGCTTCTACATAACAAAGCGATTGTGTCATAAAAAAGGCAGCTTTTCCATAAAAAAAGCATGTTCTCCATAAAAAAGACAGCTTCTACAAAAAACTACGACAGTGTCATAAAAAAGGCAGCTTCTTCATAAAAACTGCGACTGTGTTATAAAAAAGGCAGCTTATCTCTAAAACTGCAAGTGTGTCATGAAAAAGCAATTTTTTCATAAAAACTGCTACTCTTCCATAAAAAAAGGCAGCTTTTCCATAAAAACTGCCACTGTTCCATAAACAAGGACCTTCTTTATGAAATCTTCGACTGTGTCATAAAAAAAGGCAGCTTCTCTATAAAAACTGCGACAGTGTCATAAAAAAGGCAGCTTATCCATAAAAACTGCTACTGTTCTATAAAAAAGGCAGCTTATCCATAAAAACTGCGACTGTTCTATAAAAAAGGTAGCTTCTCTATAAAAACTGCGACTGTGTCATAAAAAAGGCAGCTTTTCCATAAAAAAAGGCAGCTTCTACATAAAAGCTGCGACTATGCATAAAAAAGGCAGCTTCTCTATAAAAACTACGACTGTGTCATAAAAAAGGGCAGCTTCTCTATAAAAACTACGATTGTTCTATAAAAAAGGCACCTTATCCATAAAAAGGCAGCTTCTATATAAAAGCTGCGATTATGTCATAAAAAAGGCAGCTTCTTCATAAAAACTATGACTGTGTCATAAAAAAACGCCAGCTTCTCTATAAAAACTGCGACTGTTTATAAAAAAGGCACCTTATCCATAAAAAAGGCAGCTTCTACATAACAAAGCGATTGTGTAATAAAAAAGGCAGCTTTTCCATAAAAAAAGCATGTTCTCCATAAAAAAGACAGCTTCTACAAAAAACTACGACAGTGTCATAAAAAAGGCAGCTTCTTCATAAAAACTGCGACTGTGTTATAAAAAAGGCAGCTTATCTCTAAAACTGCAAGTGTGTCATGAAAAAGCAATTTTTTCATAAAAACTGCTACTCTTCCATAAAAAAAGGCAGCTTTTCCATAAAAACTGCCACTGTTCCATAAACAAGGACCTTCTTTATGAAATCTTCGACTGTGTCATAAAAAAAGGCAGCTTCTCTATAAAAACTGCGACAGTGTCATAAAAAAGGCAGCTTATCCATAAAAACTGCTACTGTTCTATAAAAAAGGCAGCTTATCCATAAAAACTGCGACTGTTCTATAAAAAAGGTAGCTTCTCTATAAAAACTGCGACTGTGTCATAAAAAAGGCAGCTTTTCCATAAAAAAAGGCAGCTTCTACATAAAAAGTGTCATAAAAAAGGCAGCTTATCCATAAAAACTGCTACTGTTCTATAAAAAAGGCAGCTTATCCATAAAAACTGCGACTGTTCTATAAAAAAGGTAGCTTCTCTATAAAAACTGCGACTGTGTCATAAAAAAGGCAGCTTTTCCATAAAAAAAGGCAGCTTCTACATAAAAGCTGCGACTATGCATAAAAAAGGCAGCTTCTCTATAAAAACTACGACTGTGTCATAAAAAAGGGCAGCTTCTCTATAAAAACTACGATTGTTCTATAAAAAAGGCACCTTATCCATAAAAAGGCAGCTTCTATATAAAAGCTGCGATTATGTCATAAAAAAGGCAGCTTCTTCATAAAAACTATGACTGTGTCATAAAAAAACGCCAGCTTCTCTATAAAAACTGCGACTGTTTATAAAAAAGGCACCTTATCCATAAAAAAGGCAGCTTCTACATAACAAAGCGATTGTGTAATAAAAAAGGCAGCTTTTCCATAAAAAAAGCAGGTTCTCCATAAAAAAGACAGCTTCTACAAAAAACTACGACAGTGTCATAAAAAAGGCAGATTTTCCATAAAAAAAGCAGCTTCTACATAAAAAAGCGATTGTGTCATAAAAAAGGCAGCTTTTTCATAAAAAAGGTGCTTTTCCATAAAAAAAGGCATCTTCTACATGAAAACTGTAACTATGTCATAAAAAAAGCAGCTTCTCTATAAAAAAGGCAACTTCTACATAAAAAATGCGACTGTGTCATAAACAAGGCAGCTTCTACATAAAAACTGCGTCTGTGTCATAAAAAAAGGCAGCTTTTCCATAAAAAAAGGCAGCTTCTATATAAAAGCTGCGATTATGTCATAAAAAAGGCAGCTTCTTCATAAAAACTATGACTGTGTCATAAAAAAACGCCAGCTTCTCTATAAAAACTGCGACTGTTTATAAAAGAGGCACCTTATCCATAAAGAAGGCAGCTTCTACATAACAAAGCGATTGTGTCATAAAAAAGGCAGCTTTTCCATAAAAAAAGCATGTTCTCCATAAAAAAGACAGCTTCTACAAAAAACTACGACAGTGTCATAAAAAAGGCAGCTTCTTCATAAAAACTGCGACTGTGTTATAAAAAAGGCAGCTTATCTCTAAAACTGCAAGTGTGTCATGAAAAAGCAATTTTTTCATAAAAACTGCTACTCTTCCATAAAAAAAGGCAGCTTTTCCATAAAAACTGCCACTGTTCCATAAACAAGGACCTTCTTTATGAAATCTTCGACTGTGTCATAAAAAAAGGCAGCTTCTCTATAAAAACTGCGACAGTGTCATAAAAAAGGCAGCTTATCCATAAAAACTGCTACTGTTCTATAAAAAAGGCAGCTTATCCATAAAAACTGCGACTGTTCTATAAAAAAGGTAGCTTCTCTATAAAAACTGCGACTGTGTCATAAAAAAGGCAGCTTTTCCATAAAAAAAGGCAGCTTCTACATAAAAGCTGCGACTATGCATAAAAAAGGCAGCTTCTCTATAAAAACTACGACTGTGTCATAAAAAAGGGCAGCTTCTCTATAAAAACTACGATTGTTCTATAAAAAAGGCACCTTATCCATAAAAAGGCAGCTTCTATATAAAAGCTGCGATTATGTCATAAAAAAGGCAGCTTCTTCATAAAAACTATGACTGTGTCATAAAAAAACGCCAGCTTCTCTATAAAAACTGCGACTGTTTATAAAAAAGGCACCTTATCCATAAAAAAGGCAGCTTCTACATAACAAAGCGATTGTGTAATAAAAAAGGCAGCTTTTCCATAAAAAAAGCAGGTTCTCCATAAAAAAGACAGCTTCTACAAAAAACTACGACAGTGTCATAAAAAAGGCAGATTTTCCATAAAAAAAGCAGCTTCTACATAAAAAAGCGATTGTGTCATAAAAAAGGCAGCTTTTTCATAAAAAAGGTGCTTTTCCATAAAAAAAGGCATCTTCTACATGAAAACTGTAACTATGTCATAAAAAAAGCAGCTTCTCTATAAAAAAGGCAACTTCTACATAAAAAATGCGACTGTGTCATAAACAAGGCAGCTTCTACATAAAAACTGCGTCTGTGTCATAAAAAAAGGCAGCTTTTCCATAAAAAAAGGCAGCTTCTATATAAAAGCTGCGATTATGTCATAAAAAAGGCAGCTTCTTCATAAAAACTATGACTGTGTCATAAAAAAACGCCAGCTTCTCTATAAAAACTGCGACTGTTTATAAAAGAGGCACCTTATCCATAAAGAAGGCAGCTTCTACATAACAAAGCGATTGTGTCATAAAAAAGGCAGCTTTTCCATAAAAAAAGCATGTTCTCCATAAAAAAGACAGCTTCTACAAAAAACTACGACAGTGTCATAAAAAAGGCAGCTTCTTCATAAAAACTGCGACTGTGTTATAAAAAAGGCAGCTTATCTCTAAAACTGCAAGTGTGTCATGAAAAAGCAATTTTTTCATAAAAACTGCTACTCTTCCATAAAAAAAGGCAGCTTTTCCATAAAAACTGCCACTGTTCCATAAACAAGGACCTTCTTTATGAAATCTTCGACTGTGTCATAAAAAAAGGCAGCTTCTCTATAAAAACTGCGACAGTGTCATAAAAAAGGCAGCTTATCCATAAAAACTGCTACTGTTCTATAAAAAAGGCAGCTTATCCATAAAAACTGCGACTGTTCTATAAAAAAGGTAGCTTCTCTATAAAAACTGCGACTGTGTCATAAAAAAGGCAGCTTTTCCATAAAAAAAGGCAGCTTCTACATAAAAGCTGCGACTATGCATAAAAAAGGCAGCTTCTCTATAAAAACTACGACTGTGTCATAAAAAAGGGCAGCTTCTCTATAAAAACTACGATTGTTCTATAAAAAAGGCACCTTATCCATAAAAAGGCAGCTTCTATATAAAAGCTGCGATTATGTCATAAAAAAGGCAGCTTCTTCATAAAAACTATGACTGTGTCATAAAAAAACGCCAGCTTCTCTATAAAAACTGCGACTGTTTATAAAAAAGGCACCTTATCCATAAAAAAGGCAGCTTCTACATAACAAAGCGATTGTGTAATAAAAAAGGCAGCTTTTCCATAAAAAAAGCAGGTTCTCCATAAAAAAGACAGCTTCTACAAAAAACTACGACAGTGTCATAAAAAAGGCAGATTTTCCATAAAAAAAGCAGCTTCTACATAAAAAAGCGATTGTGTCATAAAAAAGGCAGCTTTTTCATAAAAAAGGTGCTTTTCCATAAAAAAAGGCATCTTCTACATGAAAACTGTAACTATGTCATAAAAAAAGCAGCTTCTCTATAAAAAAGGCAACTTCTACATAAAAAATGCGACTGTGTCATAAACAAGGCAGCTTCTACATAAAAACTGCGTCTGTGTCATAAAAAAAGGCAGCTTTTCCATAAAAAAAGGCAGCTTCTATATAAAAGCTGCGATTATGTCATAAAAAAGGCAGCTTCTTCATAAAAACTATGACTGTGTCATAAAAAAACGCCAGCTTCTCTATAAAAACTGCGACTGTTTATAAAAAAGGCACCTTATCCATAAAGAAGGCAGCTTCTACATAACAAAGCGATTGTGTCATAAAAAAGGCAGCTTTTCCATAAAAAAAGCATGTTCTCCATAAAAAAGACAGCTTCTACAAAAAACTACGACAGTGTCATAAAAAAGGCAGCTTCTTCATAAAAACTGCGACTGTGTTATAAAAAAGGCAGCTTATCTCTAAAACTGCAAGTGTGTCATGAAAAAGCAATTTTTTCATAAAAACTGCTACTCTTCCATAAAAAAAGGCAGCTTTTCCATAAAAACTGCCACTGTTCCATAAACAAGGACCTTCTTTATGAAATCTTCGACTGTGTCATAAAAAAAGGCAGCTTCTCAATAAAAATTGCGACTATGTCATAAAAAAGGCAACTTATCCAAAAAAACTGCTACTGTTCTATAAAAAAGGCAGCTTATCCATAAAAACTGCGACTGTTCTATAAAAAAGGTAGCTTCTCTATAAAAACTGCGACTGTGTCATAAAAAAGGCAGCTTTTCCATAAAAAAGGCAGCTTCTACATAAAAGCTGCGACTATGCATAAGAAAGGCAGCTTCTTTATAAAAACTACGACTGTGTCATAAAAAAGGGCAGCTTCTCTATAAAAATTGCGATTGTTTTATAAAAAAGGCAGCTTATCCATAAAAAGGCAGCTTCGACATAAAAAAGCGATTGTGTCATAAAAAAAAGGCAGTTTTTCCATAAAAAAGGCAGCTTCTACATAAAAAAAGGCAGCTTTTACATTAAAGCTGCGACTATGTCATAAAAAAGGCAGGTTCTCTATAAAAACTATGACTGTTATAAAAAAACGGCAGCTTCTCTATAAAAACTGCGACTGTTTTATAAAAAAGGCAGCTTTTTCATAAAAAAGGCAGCTTTTCCATAAAAAAAGGCAGCTTCTACATGAAAACTGTAACTATGTCATAAAAAAAGCAGCTTCTCTATAAAAAAGGCAACTTCTACATAAAAAATGCGACTGTGTCATAAACAAGGCAGCTTCTACATAAAAACTACGACTGTGTCATAAAAACGGCAGCTTTTCCATAAAAAAGGAAGCTTTTTCATAAAAAAGGCAGCTTTTCCATAAAAAGGCAGCTTTTACATAAAAACTGTGACTATTTCATGAAAAAGGCAGCTTCTCTATAAAAAAGGCAGCTTTTCCATAAAAAAGGCAGCTTCTACATAAAAACTTCGACAGTGTCATAAAAAGGGCAGCTTTTCCATAAAAAATGCAGCTATTCCATAAAACAGGCAGCTTTTCCATAAAAATGCAGCTTTTACATAAAAACTGTGACTATTTCATAAAAAAGGCAACTTGTCTATAAAAAAAGGCAGCTTTGCCATAAAAAAGGCAGCTTCTATATAAAAAATGCGACTGTGTCATAAAAAAGGCAGGTTTTCCAACAAAAGGCAGCTTTTACATAAAAAATGCAATTTTTCCATAAAAAAATGCAGCTTTTGCATAAAAAAGGCAGCTTTTCCATAAAAAAAGGCAGCTTTTCCATAAAAAAGGCAGCTTTTTCATAAAAAAAGCAGCTTTTCCATAAAAATGCAGCTTTTACATAAAAACTGTGACTATTTCGTAAAAAAGGCAGCTTCTCTATAAAAAAAGGCAGCCTTTCCATAAAAAAGGCAGTTTTTTCATAAAAAAGGCAGCTCTTCCATAAAAAAGCAGCTTTTCCATAAAAAAGGCAGTTTTTACATAAAAACTGTGACTATTTCATAAAAAAGGCAGCTTCTCTATAAAAAAAGGCAGTTTTGCCATAAAAAAGGCAGCTTCTACATAAAACCTGTGACTGTGTCATAAAAAAGGCAGATTTTCCAAAAAAAGGCAGCTTTTCCATAAAAAGGGCAATTTTTTTTATAAAAACTGCGACTGTTCCATTAGAAATTCAGTTTTTCCATACAGAAAATATCATCTCTACGAGCGCAAATTCGTAAATAATCCCGATAAAATCCCACTTATAGGTCAATTACCTACTCTAATAAGATTATACACAATTCTCAAATTTAAAATAAATGTTTATCGGTTTTAATTGAAACAAACCGACTTTAACTATTTATAAATTTTTCGTTTTTTTTTCTCTCTCTCTCTATCACACTTTTTTTATCATTAAAAACATTTCTCTCTCTATGGAATTGGTAGAATGATTTTTTCAAGTGAGTAGATTACGAATTAAAAACAGATGTAAACGAATTAAGTAATCTATCGAATAAATAAAAATTTGGTATATTATTTCTCTTTGAATATATTCTCGAAATGCCATTAGAAAATGAATGTAATAAAAAGCGAATAAAACTGAGTTAATTGATATGTAAAAAAAAGTGACTCTATAAAATAAAATTTTATCAATTTTGATTGAACCTACGCATTAGTTTTGAGTGAAATAACAAATAAAAAGACTATTTTAGATAAATTTATATCATTCAATTTCGTTAAGATTAACATTTAAATATTTTCAACATTATTTACACAAGTTATGGAAAACCCTTAAAAATTTCCCGTTACGATTATCTGATCTAAACCAAATTTAACAGAGTTCTGTTTCATAAAGTAAGGATCCTCTATACCAAATTTCATGACCCTATGACTTTTACTTCAAGAGTTATAGCGCACAAAAAAAGAGTAACAAAATATGCACTTTACAAACAATAGTTTTGGAAAATTGTTGAATTTTCCTGTTTCACTTATCCGATCTAGATTAAATTTAACAGAGTTTTATTATATACAATAAAGATCCTCTATACCAAATTTCAGGACTTTATGAGCTTTCCTTCAAGAATTATGCCACACACAAGAAGAGTTACAAAATATGCATTATACAGACAATAGTTTCGGAAAACCATTAAAATTTTCCTGTTTCGATTATCGGATCTAAACCAAATTCAATAGAGTTCTATAACATAAAATAAGGATCCTCTATACCAAATTTCATGACACTGTCACGTTTTCTTCAAGAGTTATGGCGCACACGAAAAGAGTTACAAAATATGCATTAGACAAACAATAGTTTTGGAAAACTGTTATAATTTTCATGTTTCGATTATCTGATCTAAACCAAATTCAATATGGTTTTATTGTATACAATAAGGATCCTCTACACCAAATTTTATCACTTTATGACCTTTCCTTCAAGAGTTAACCGCAGACGAAAATAGTTACAAAATATGCATTATACAAACAATAGTTTTGGAAAACTGTTATAATTTTCCTGTTTCGATTATCCGATCTTGACAAAATTTAATAGAGTTCTATTGTATACAATAAGAATCCACTATACCAAATTTCATGACCCTGTGACTGTTCCTTCAAAAGATACAGTGCACACTAACGGTTTTACAAAATATGCATGATACAAGCAATAGGTTCAGAAAACCGTTAAAATTTTCCTGTTTTGATTATTTGATCTTGACAAAATTTAACAGAGTTCTATTGTATATAATAAGGATCCTCTATACCAAATTTCATGACCCTGTGACTGTTCCTTCAAGAGTTACCGTGCACACTAACGGTTTTACAAAATATGCATGATACAAGCAATAGGTTCGGAAAACCGTTAAGACTTTCCTGTTTCCATTATCCGATCTAAACCAAATTCAATAGTGTTCTATTGTATAAAATAAAGATCCTCTATACCAATTTTCATGACCCTACGACCTTTCCATCAAGAGTTATGGCACACACGAACAGAGGTACAAAATATGCATGATACAAACAGTAGTTTTGGAAAACTGTTAAAATTTTACCGTTACGATTATCCGATCTAGACCAAATTTCACAAAGTTCCATTTTAGAGATTAAGGATCCTCTATACCAAATTTCATGACCCTGTGACTTTTCTTTCAAGAGTTAGAGTGCACACAAACGCTGTTACAAAATATGCATGAAAACAGCACCATTAGATTCTAAACTGAACTTATTCCTTAAAAAAACACAGTAGTGGGGTTTTATCTGTTAATAAAAAAAAACACCTTTACGTGTAATGGAGCAATTGTGGATTATTGTAAATGGAACAGTTTCCGAGCTAATAAATGTATGCAAATATATCATAAAAGTGGAATAGAATGCGGTTCGGTGTAAAATTTAAGCTCGGAATTAATTCTGTCATTCGATGAAAAATATTGCCATACATATATGAGAAAATAGAACTAAGTGTAGAATTTATAATGTGGGAAGATATTAAACTAAACATTATTTACATATAGAGGTTGTGCTGTAATTTTTCATTTAGTTTTATTTCTTTATTAAAGGAAATCGTTTTTTATACCATTACTTAGTCTCGGTTTTGTATTGTTTTTAATATTCTTTTTTGGTTTTTTCGTTATCATCATATTTTAGGTTTTTACTGTCAAAAGTCAATTGTCAAATGTCAACTGTTAAATGTCAACTGTCAAATTTCAACTGTCGAATAACAATTGTCAAATGTTAACTTCTAAATGTCAACTAACAAATGTCATGTGTGAAATGTCAACTTCAAATGTCAACTGTCAAATGACAAATGTCAAATCTGAAAAAAATCCTTAAGAAACAAACCAAACAGAATATAAAAAAGGCACAAAAAAAGGGAAAACTTACGTTTACATCCTTCGTCAGAAAATCCATAAAACAAATTCTGACAAGCATCACAATGAAAACCTTCCACACCAGTTTTGCACTCACAAATTCCGGAATGAGTATTACAAATTTCAAATTTTGATCCAATTGGATTACAGCTACAAGGAACACAAAGGGCCGTCACATTTCCATATCCAACCTAAACCAAATAAAATTCAAAAATTATATTTAGAAATAATTTCAGACCAAAATCTATCAAATTTTCATTAGTCTCTAGAGAGACCAATTTCGGGTCTTGTGCCTTTGTGATTTATTCTCATTTCTTTTAAAAAGTAAGTTTTGGCTTTTGCCTATATCAATGAGGCCCATTTTTACCTAAACTATGATAGATTTTGGTCCTGAACTGTCAAAATTAGTTCCTAAACTAAGGCCGAATAGCCCTGGCAGCTGAGGCCTTAACAACGAAAAAGAAGAAGAAGAACTATTTAAACTTACTTCACACTGATCGCAAGTTCGTCCAACAAATTTCTCTTTACATTCACATATTCCTGTAAGATTATCGCATTGTTTCGAAACCGAACCGATAGAATCACATTCGCATGGTTTGCAATTAAATTTTGAAGGGTCGCCGTAGTGTTCTGGTTTGCATTTTTCACATTTCCAACCTGTAATAAAACTATTATTATAAAATACTTCTTATAGTTCGTTAATATTAAATTTTTTGTAAGGAAGTCGTCACGTCACGAGACGCTGGAATATATCACTGTATAAAAACAAACAATTTACCTTCTGTATTTCCACGACAACTAAGACATTGTCCAGTTACTCGATCGCATGGTCCACCATAACAATCACAAGGTTGACAAAAATTTCCTATTTCCATCGGATTTCCAAAATATCCATCATCACATCTAAAAAAAATTTAATCAAATTGGCTCAAAAAAACATTTTTAACAGTAATTTTTATTTTTCAATATCTGTTAGGTGAACTATTTTATAGTGAAGAGCAGCTGTTATAGTTGTCCTAGTAAATATATTGAAATAAAAAATTTCACAATTAATTTAATTAAGAGCATTCAACGAAGGTCAAAATGGTAATAAATCCTTTGCAGAAAGTAGTAAAGCTTTAGAAAAAGTTGGAGGAGTTGTAAAAGCTTTTGGAGATTATTCAAAACCCCAATAAAGTGAAAAATACTGAGAAGATGCTTGAAGAACCTGTGAAAAAGATGAATATAGTAACATAAAACGTATGAAGGTTGTAAAACAGGTCCAGAAGAAGATGAGGAAAAGCTTGTAGAGGCAATACAACAGTATAAAAAGCCTTTGTAGACAGTCTGAGACCTCCAGAAGAAGTTAAAAGTATTCAAAAAGCTTCTGGAGACAATACAAAAGGTTAATAAGGCAAATAAGTACCTGGAGATGTTTTAAAACACTACAAAAGAGGTCGAAATGGTGTAATCATTCCTCTGCGGACTATAAAGAAGGTCCAGAAAGCTTGAAGGTATTGAAAAAGCTTTTGAAAACACTCAAAGGCAAAAAAGTATCGGGAATACGCTATAAGAGCTTACCACCAAAGTAAAAGTGATAAAAAAGTCTTTAGAGAAAGTAAAAGTAATCCACAACAAGATAGAGTGGTTGAAAAAGCTTTTGGAGAAACTAAGAAGGTCTAATTAGACAAAAAAGGATCGGGAAAATGATAGAAGAGCCTACGAAGAAGCCTTTGGAGATGGTATAATAGTTCCAGAAGAAAGTGGAAAAGATTACATTTGCAAAAACTTACATTTCACACCGATCTCCAGTATATCCTTTCGGACATTGCGTACAAACATAACTACCCTCTTCCTCTTCTTCTTTTTCGATAAAATAATCCAATTGACAACTTGGACTAAAATTATTTTCGTCATTTTCTAACGGACAAGCACATTTTTTGCAGTCATTTTGAGTGCCTCTGATTGGATTTCCGTAATAGCCAGGAGCACATCTTTCGCATTTTTCTCCGACTGTTTGATGTTGACAAAAACATTCGCCGGTATCCGGATTACAAGTTTCTGAATGGCCGTTACAATCGCATTTTACGCAAAAATTTTGCTCGAATGCGTTACTTATGATAGGAACGTAACCGAAAGCGCAGGATTCGCATGATAAACCGGTGTAACCTTAAAAAAAAACATTAAAAAACCGCAAAATAGTTAAAAAAAAGAGTTACCTGATGGACATGAACACCTTTCCACACTACTATACCCGCTTTCATCATCAGGAATTTCCAATTTAGCTTCTTCGAGTAACACTTCAATTTGATCGGTATGAAATGTTGCTCTTAATAAAATTGTAGAAATATTGCTAAGGATATTTAAAAACTCGAATCTGGTTACTTTTTTACCAACAAAATCACTATTTTCGTTAATGTGATACCAATTTTTTTCGGTTAAATTCACTTGAAATGACATTTTTGATGATGTGTAAATTTCGTTACCAATACCGATTTTCATTCCATTTGAACCTATAAAGAAAGATTTTATTCAACTTTTCAGTTTAACCCTGTATATCTTCAAAACTATGAAAGGTATTAAGAAACTGAGAAGTTTGTTGGAAAACGGAAAATTTTTGTATAAGTTTGCAAATTTTCATTAAAATTGATTTAAGAAAAGTATCGAAAATTTAAGGGAGAGACTGAATATGTTTTTTATGGGATTTTTGATTTCATTCAACTTTCCAGTTTAACCCTGTATATCTTCAAAACTATAAGAGGCATTAAAAAAATGAGAATATTGTTGGAAAAAGGGAACATTTTTGTATAAATTTGCAAATTTTCATTAAAATTGATTAAAGAAAAGTATCGAAAATTTAAGGGAGAGACTGATGATGTTTTTTATTTTTTTGTTGTTTTTTGATTTTATTCAACTTTCCAGTTTAACCCCGTATATCTTTAAAACTATAAAAGGTATTAAAAAACTGGGAAGATTTTTGAAAAAAGAGAATATTTTTGTATAAATTGGCAAATTTTCATTAAAATTCATTAAAGAAAAATATCGAAAATTTAAGGGAGAGACTGATTAGGTTTTTTTGTTGATATTTGATTTTATTTAACTTTCCCGTTTAACCCTGTATTTCTTTAAAACTATAACAGGTATTAAAAAACTGAGAGGATTGTTGGAAAAACGGAAAATTTTTGTATAGGTTTGCAAATTTTCATTAAAATTGATTCAAGAAAAGTTTCGAAATTTTGAGGGAGAGACTGATTATTTTTTTTATGGGATTTTTGATTTCATTCAACTTTCCAGTTTAACCCTTTATATCTGTAAAACTATAAGAGGCATTAAAAAACTGAGAATATCGTTAAAAAAAAGGAACATTTTTGTATAAATTTGCAAATTTTAATTAAAATTCATTAAAGAAAAATATCGAAAATTTAAGGGAGAGACTGATTCTGTTTTTTATTTTTTTGTTGTTTTTTGATTTTATTCAACTTTCCAGTTTAACCCTGTATATCTTAAAAACTATAAAAGGTATTAAAAAACTGAGAAGATTGTTGGAAAAACGGAAAATTTTTGTATAAGTTTGCAAATTTTCATTAAAATTGATTAAAGAAAAATATCGAAAATTTAAGGGAGAGACTGATTAGGTTTTTTTGTTGATATTTGATTTTATTTAACTTTCCCGTTTAACCCTGTATATCTTCAAAACTATAAGAGGCAATAAAAAACTGAGAATATTGTTGGAAAAAAGGAAAATTTTTGTATAAATTTGCAAATTTTCATTAAAATTGGTTAAAGAAAAGTACCGAAAATTTAAGGGAGAGACTGATGATGTTTTTTATTTTTTTGTTGATTTTTGATTTTATCTTTCCAGTTTAACCCCGTATATCTTTAAAACTATAAAAGGTATTAAAAAACTGAGAAGATTTTTGAAAAAAGAGAACATTTTTGTATAAATTTGCAAATTTTCATCAAAATTGATTAAAGAAAAATATCGAAAATTTAAGGAAGAGACTGACTATGTTTTTTTGTTAATTTTCGATTTTTTCAACTTTTCAGTCTAACCCTGTATATCTTAAGAACTATAAAAGGTATTTGAAAACTGAGAAGATTTATGACAAAACTTTTTTGCAAACAAATTTTTATTAAAATATTGTTTCGGTACCGCGCGATTGAGAGATCCGTTACGATGACAAAAATAATGATCTTGTACATACCCATAATAACCATATTCGGCCCTTTTGTAGGTTCACCACTAGTATCTCCTCTCATAACCACCCATTGAGTTTTGAAAAAAAAAATCGAGTTATACGCTTCAAGTTTGTTTCCTAAATAATTTTCCGGAGCCAACCAATACGAGTTTGTACCTGAAAAATCGTAATTTCCTAGGGAGAATACATTTTGTCCATTCCATTTCGATTTTACTATTTTCGATACGTTCAAGTTTGTAATATGCCAATCTTTTAATAATCCAATCTAAAAATTAAGTTTAAAAAACGAAAAATTGCGAAAAAAAAATATTTTTACCGTTTGTTTTTTGATTAAAGCAGATTCGCATAAAGTTGTAACTTGAGAACAATAACATGGTAAACAACCTTCTTCTAGTTCATTTTTCAACCCGAAAAAACCGGGTTTGCATCTATCGCAGTATTTTCCTTCAACATTTTCCTACGATTAAAAGTGTGTAAACAAAATACATAAAATTTTCGATAAAATTACCTTGCAAATACAACCCTCTTCACACTCATCCATATTTATAACTCCTTTAGAATCGCACGGACATGGCAAACAATCTGGATATCCGATAAAACCACGCGCACAAATTTCACATTTTTCACCGGTAAAACCATCTCTACATTGACATTTACCAGCGTCTTTTCCGTATTGAATACAATTTCCATCAGAACCTATTAAGTCACATTCGCATTGTTTACACGGGTTTTCCGTTTCTGGAAGCGTATCCATCGATCGAAAATATCCTGGTAAACATTTTTCACAGTTTATTCCTGTTGTATATGCCTAAAAAAAGGAAAAAATGCTTTCGAAACTGCTTTTTTTATAAGATTACACTTACTGTGCAATTATCGCAAACTCCACCTCCTTGATACGTTCCATGTATATCCATACTAAGTCCGGCTCTGTCGACGTCTTCTTCGTAGTGGCAACTGGTAGCGTGTCCGTGGCAATTACACGGTAAACATTGTCGGGCATCGCGAGCCGAACCAGGACCCCACTGGCGCTGATTGTACATTGGGCAACAAATTTCGCAATTTGGCCCGCAAGTGTGATGACTACACTCGCATTCTGGATGCTATTTACAATTTATAATCCATTAATAAAAGTATAAAAATATGGCAAATGTCAATCACTGTCATTTATTGTCAAACGTCAATCACTGTCACTTATTGTCAAATGTCAATAACTGTAATTTAATGTCAAACGTCAATTACTGTAATTAAGTGTCAAACGTCAATCACTGTTATTTATTGCTAAACGTCAATTACTGTCACTTATTGTCAAAATTTCATGACTGTCGTCTTCCGCCATGTTGAATTCTATCTTGTCAAATGTCATTAGAATTAACAGTCCAATTCGCCATCTTGAATCTAATTGTCAAATGTCGATCTTATATCAGTTTTGCCGGTAAATTCTTCATAGAATCGGAAATTATGTGAAAAACACCATTTGGTCTTCTGCCATGTTGAATTCTATATTGTTAAATGTCAATTTTGTCAGTAAAATGTCGTTAGAATTAATAATCCAGTCCGCCATGTGCAATCTGATTGACCAATATAAATCGTATGTCAGTTTTACTGGTAAATTCCTTTTAGAGACTATTTTGTTAAAAATGTCATTTTGACTTTCGCCATGTTGAATTTTATATTGTCAAATGTCAGTTCTGTCAGTAAATTTGGTTACAATTAACAATTCAATTCGCCATCTTGAATCTGATTGTCAAATGTCAATCTTATGTTAGTTTTGCCGGTAAATTCTTGTCAGAATTGACAATTTTGATTTTGTCTTCTTCCATGTTAAATTCTACGTTGTCAAATGACAGTTTTGTCAGTAAAATTTCGTTAGAACTAAGAATCAAATCCGCATGTTGAATTCTATAGTGTCAAATGTCAATTTTGTCAGTAAAATGTATTTAGAATTAACAATCCAATCCGCCATGTTGAATCTGATATCAAATGTCAAAAAACCTTTTATCTTCCGCCATGTTGATTTCTATCTTGTCAAATTACAATTACCAATCCAATCCGCCATCTTGAATCTGATTGTCAAATGTCAATCTTATGTTAGTTTTGCTGGTAAATTCTTGTCAGAATTGACAATTTTGATTTTGTCTTCCCTCTTGTTGAATTCTATATTGTCAAATGTCAGCTTTGTCAGTAAAATGTCGTTAGAACTAAGAATCCAATCCGCCATGTTAAATTCTATAGTGTCAACTGTCAATTTTGTCAGTAAAATATCTTTAGAATTAACAATTTAATCCGCTATGTTGCATCTGATATCAAATGTCAAAAAACCATCTTCCGCCATGTTGAATCCTATCTTGTCAAATTACAATTACCTATCCAATCCGCCATCTTGAATCTGATTGTCAATTGTCAATCTTATGTTAGTTTTTCTGGTAAATTCTTGTCAGAATTGACAAATTTGATTTTGTCTTATCCCTTGTTGAATTCTATGTTGTCAAATGACAGTTTTGTCAGTAAAATTTCGTTAGAACTAAGAATCAAATCCGCATGTTGAATTCTATAGTGTCAAATGTCAATTTTGCCAGTAAAATGTATTTAGAATTAACAATCCAATCCGCCATGTTGAATCTGATATCAAATGTCAAAAAACCTTTTATCTTCCGCCATGTTGATTTCTATCTTGTCAAATTACAATTACCAATCCAATCCGCCATCTTGAATCTGATTGTCAAATGTCAATCTTATGTTAGTTTTGCTGGTAAATTGTTGTCAGAATTGACAATTTTGATTTTGTCTTCCCCCTTGCTGAATTCTATATTGTTAAATGTCAGCTTTGTCAGTAAAATGTCGTTAGAACTAAGAATCCAATCCGCCATGTTAAATTCTATAGTGTCAACTGTCAATTTTGTCAGTAAAATATCTTTAGAATTAACAATTTAATCCGCTATGTTGCATCTGATATCAAATGTCAAAAAAATCTATTATCTTCCGCCATGTTGAATTCTATCTTGTCAAATTACAATTAATAATCCAATCCGCCATCTTGAATCTGATTGTCAAATGTCAATCTTATGTTAGTTTTGCTGGTAAATCCTTGTCAGATTCGACAATTTTGATTTTGTCTTCCCCCTTGTTGAATTCTATACTGTCAAATGTCAGTTTTGTCAGTAAAATATCGTTAGAACTAACAATCCAATCCGCCATGTTGAATTCTATAGTGTCAACTGTCAATTTTGTCAGTAAAATGTATTTAGAATTAACAATTCAATCCGCCATGTTGAATCTAATATCAAATGTCAAAAAATCTTTTATCTTCCGCCATGTTGAATTCTAACCTGTCAAATGTCAATTTTGTCAGTAAAATGGCGTTAGAACTAAGAATCCAATCAGCCATGTTGAATTCTATAGTGTCAACTGTTAATTTTGTCAGTAAAATGTATTTAGAATTAACAATTCAATCCGCCATGTTGAATCTTATATCAAATGTCAAAAAAAAACTTTTATCGTCCGCCATGTTGAATTCTAACCTGTCAAGTGTCAATTTTGGCTGTAAAATGGCGTTAGAACTAACAATCCAATCCGCCATGTTGAATTCTATAGTGTCAACTGTCAATTTTGTCAGTAAAATGTCTTTAGAATTAGCAATTCAATCCGCCACGTTAAATTTTATATCAAATGTCAAAAAAAAAACTTTTATCTTCCGCCATGTTGAATTCTAACCTGTCAAATGTTAATTTTGGCAGTAAAATGGCGTTAGAACTAACAATTCAATCCGCCATGTTGAATTCTATAGTGTCAACTGTCAATTTTGTCAGTAAAATGTCTTTAGAATTAGCAATTCAATTCGCCATGTTGAATCTTATATTAAATGTCAAAAAAAAAACTTTTATCGTCCGCCATGTTGAATTCTAACCTGTCAAATGTCAATTTTGTCATCAAAATGGCGTTAGAAATGACAATCCAATCCGCCATCTTGAATATGATCTTCAAATATCAATTTTGCCGGCAAATTCTTATTAGAATCAACAATTTAGTGGTTAAAAATCACTTTAATGATTCTAAAAAAAATAATTTGTTTAAAATTGGAATATGAACACAAAAAACAGCCAACGATAGTCTCGAACATGCAATATTATTGAATCAATTATAGAAATTAATTTATAATATTATACTGTTCTGTTTCAACCAACGTTGGCCTAATCATATCAATTGCATTTAAACTATTTCAATTTTGCACTTTTATCAGATAAAATCCTAGAAAATAATCTTTAATCAGTTAATCAAATGTATTTACCATTATATTTTATTATATAGAATTTTTAATATTTTAAAAAAATTAAAAACCAGACGAAATTAATTAATTGGCATGCTAGAGCCCATCAGTAGATATTTGAAATTAATAAAATTTTAATAAAAATTGATTATCTTACCCCAGAAGCAACATTATGTCGACAATTTTCTGCATGTCCATTACAAACACATTGACCTCCAATACTAATTTCCCGAATCGCATAAAATAGTTTTTTATCCTTGAAAATATCCTGTGCGAGCCATCGAGGCATCGGTTCTTGCAATCCTCGCAATCCAATTAACCGGAAACGAACAAAACGGCTTTTAGTGAACTCGAGTAATTCTGGACTCGTTTCATTTGCTCCTGGACGACCCTGGATTAATGATGTGTGAATCTACAATGTAAAAAGTGAGAAAGTACCATCGAATTAATCGTTTTTTATTAAATATGGATTCTATATATCAAATTTCATGACTCTATGACCTTCTGTTCAAGAGTTATAACGCACACTGCCAGAGCGACACTCAGTAAGGATCACACGATCAGAACCAAAATCAATAAGAATCTTCTTCTTGATATGAGCATTCTATATACCAAATTTCATAATCGTATGAGATTTCGTTTAAGAGTTATAGCGCACGGGGACCGAGAGACACATAGTTTCGTAAAAACGTTAAAATTTTACCGTTGGGTTTCTCCAATCTAGACCAAAATCAATAAGAATCTTTTTCTTGACATAAGGATTCTATATACCAAATTTCATAACCGTATGAGATTTCATTTAAGAGTTATAGCGCAAATTGACAGAGAGATACATAGTCTCGTAAAACTGTTAAAATTTTACCGTTGGGTTTATCCAATCTCGACCAAAATCGATAAGAATCTTCTTCTTAACATAAGGATTCAATATACCAAATTTCATATTCCTATGAGATTTCATTTAAGAGTTATAGCGCACATGGACAGCGAGATACATAGTTTCGTAAAAATGTTAAAATTTTACCGTTGGGTTTATCCAATCTGGACCAAAATCGATAAGAATCTTCTTCTGGACATATGGATTCTATATACCAAATTTAATATTTCTATGAGATTTCATTTAAGAGTTATAGCGCACATGGACAGAGAGATACATAGTTTCGTAAAACTGTTAAAATTTTACCGTTGGGTTTATCCAATCTAGACCAAAATCGATAGGAATTTTCTTCTTGACATAAGGATTCTATATACCAAATTTCATATTCCTATGAGATTTCATTTAAGAGTGATAGCGCACATGGACAGAGAGATACATAGTTTCATAAAAATGTTAAAATTTTACCGTTGGGTTTATCCAATCTGGACCAAAATCGATAAGAATCTTCTTCTTGACAAAAGGATTCTATATACCAAATTTCATATTCCTATGAGATTTCATTTAAGAGTTATAGCGCACATGGACAGAGAGATACATAGTTTCGAAAAAATGTTAAAATTTTACCGTTGGGTTTATCCAATCTAGACCAAAATCGACAGGAATTTTCTTCTTGACATAAGGATTCTATATACCAAATTTCATATTCCTACGAGATTTCATTTAAGAGTTATAGCGCACGTGGACAGAGAGATACATAGTTTCGTAAAAATGTTAAAATTTTACCGTTGGGTTTATCCAATCTGGACCAAAATCAATAAGAATATTCTCCTTGACGTAAGGATTCTATATACCAAATTTCATATTTCTATGAGATTTCATTTAAGAGTTATAGCGCACATGGACAGAGAGATACATAGTTTCGTAAAACGGTTAAAATTTAAAAGTTGGGTTTATCCAATCTGGACTGAAATCAATACGAATCTTCTCCGTGACATAAGGATTCTATATACCAAATTTCATAACCGTATGACATTTGATCCAATACTTATAGCGCACAGGGACAGAGAGACACATAGTTTCGTAAAACCGTTAAAATTTTACCGTTGGGTTTATCCAATCTGGACCTAAATCAATAAGAATCTTCTTCTTGGTGTAAAGATTCTATATACCAAATTTCATAACCGTATGACATTCGATTTAATAGTTATGATGCACAGAGAAAGAGAAACACACTATCTCAAAAAACCGTTAAAATTTTAACGTTGGGTTTATCCAATCTGGACCAAAATCAATAAGAATCTTCTCCTTGACGTAAGGATTCTATATACCAAATTTCATTACTGTATGACATTCGGTTCAATAGTTATAGCGCAGAGAAACACACAGTTTCGGAAAACCGTTAAAATTTTACCGTTGGGTTTATCCGATCTGGACCAAAATCAATAAGAATCTTCTACTTGACGTAAGGATTCTATATACCAAATTTCAT
Source organism: Altica lythri (assembly GCA_964028335.1). Taxonomy (NCBI): domain Eukaryota; kingdom Metazoa; phylum Arthropoda; class Insecta; order Coleoptera; family Chrysomelidae; genus Altica; species Altica lythri. The sequence continues at coordinate 21,032,146 of OZ034810.1, forward strand.
AACCGTATGACATTCAATTTAATAGTTAAAGCGCACAGAGACAGAGAAATACACAGTTTCGGAAAACCGTTAAAATTTTAACATTGGGTTTATCCAATCTGAACCAAAATCAATAAGAATCTTCTCCTTGACATAAGAATTCTATATACCAAATTTCATAACCGTTTTTTACAGTTTACAGTGTAGTATATAGTTTTATTTTTCTAATTTTAATAAAATTAATTACAAGAAAAGGGTAAAACAACATATTTACCTCTCCATTTTCCATTGGTGTTAATCTGGAATAAAAAGACGTACAAATGACTTCGTTATCGGTAAAATAATGAGGTTTTCCTTTCGTAGCTGGAATTCCAAATCTTTCCAGACATTCTCTGTCTGTTCGCGCAAAATATTGCCACGGTTCGAAAATTTCTCCGTCGATTGATTTTTCTAAAATCCATACACCAGGTCGTGGAGAATTTGCCATTTTTATTATTATATAAGCTATTTGGTATACCTAAAAATTAAAGAAAAATTATTTTTTAACACTTTTTCTATCATTATTCTTTAGTTTTTTTAGGTTATTGAACGTTTTTTTCTGTTTTTGAAGTTATACGTTTTCTGGCCAATTAAGGAAAGATTTTTACGAAGGTGGTAAAAATTGAGATAAAGACTTCTTGACACACACTCGTACAGCTTTAATATAGGAAAATTTTATACAAGTGAGTACGCCACTGGAAAGAATACATATTTTTCTACATTTCTACCAATTTTTAGCCAAATCTAATTAAATTTAGTATAAAAATTTAAGGGAGAGACCGACTATGTTTTGGTGATAAATTTTTTTTTAGATATTTTTGTATCAACCCCGTATTTACCGTGATATATGAAATATTAAAAATAAATAAGTCCACCACTGGAAAATACACTTTTTTTGCTACTTTTACCCCATTTTTCATTGAAATCCTTTTAAAAGAAACATTGAAAATTTACGGGAGAGACTCACGATGTTCTTGTATAAAATCAACAAAGTTTTTGAAAACCACTCGTACATTCCTTATATCGTAAAAAATCATAAAAGTGGGTGTGCTAATAGAAAAAATATACATTTTTCTACATTTTCACCATATTTTAGCCAATTCCAATAGAATTTAGTATAGAAAAATAAAGGGAGAGACCAACTATGTTTTGGTAATAGATTATTTTTGTATCAACCCCGTATACACCGTAGCATATAAAATATTTGAAAAAACTAAGTATACCACCGAAAACTATACTTATTTTTATACATTTACCCCATTTTTTATTAAAATCCCTTTAAATGAAACATTGAAAATTTACGGGAGAGACTTACGATGTTCTGATAAAAAGTCAATAGAAAATTTTTGATTTGTTTTTGTATCACCCTGTATACAATCCAGTAGATAAAGTATATTTAAAAATTAGGCACAGCACTGAAAAATATACTATTTTAGCTATATATTTTCCCCATTTTTTATAAAAATCTTTTTAAAAGAAACATTGAAAATTTACGGGAGAGACTCACAATCTTCTCATAAAAAATCAGCAAAATTTTTAAAAACCTCTCGTATATATTTTATATAGTAAAAAATCATAAAAGTGATTATGCTACTGTAAAAAATAAATATTTTTTTACATTTACACCAAATTTTATCAAAATCTAATTAAATTTAGTATAGCAAAATTAAGGGAGAGACCGATTATGTTTTGATAATAGAAAATTTTTAGAATTCTTTGGTATGACCCCCTGTATACTTTTATATATAAAAAATTTCAAAAAATAAAGCACACCACTGGAAAATATACAGTTTTTACTATATTTACACCAAGTTTTATCAAAATCTTGATATAAAATATATTGAAAATTTACGGGAGAGACTCACAATGTTCTTATAAAAAATCAACAAAATTTTTGAAAATCTCTCGTATATATTTTATATAGTAAAAAATCATAAAAGTGAGTATGCTACTGTAAAAAATAAACGTTTTTTTACATTTACACCAAATTTTATCAAAATCTAATTAAATTTAGTATAGAAAAATTAAGGGAGAGACCGATTATGTTTTGATAATAGAAAATTTTTAGAATTCTTTTGTATGACCCCCTGTATACTTTTATATAAAAAAAAATTCAAAAAATAAAGCACACCACTGGAAAATACACAGTTTTTTCTATATTTACACCAAGTTTTATCAAAATCTTGATATAAAATATATTGAAAATTTACGGGAGAGACTCACAATGTTCTTATAAAAAATCAACAAAATTTTTGAAAATCTCTCGTATATATTTTATATAGTAAAAAATCATAAAAGTGAGTATGCTACTGTAAAAAATAAACGTTTTTTTACATTTACACCAAATTTTATCAAAATCTAATTAAATTTAGTATAGAAAAATTAAGGGAGAGACCGATTATGTTTTGATAATAGAAAATTTTTAGAATTCTTTTGTATGCCCCCTGTATACTTTTATATAAAAAAAAATTCAAAAAATAAAGCACACCACTGGAAAATACACAGTTTTTTCTATATTTACACCAAGTTTTATCAAAATCTTGATATAAAATATATTGAAAATTTACGGGAGAGACTCACAATGTTCTTATAAAAAATCAACAAAATTTTTGAAAACCTCTCGTATATCTTTTATATAGTATCAAATCATAAAAGTGAGTATGTTACTGTAAAAAATAAACATTTTTTTACATTTACACCAAATTTTATCAAAATCTAATTAAATTTAGTATAGAAAAATTAAGGGAGAGACCGATTATGTTTTGATAATAGAAAATTTTTAGAATTCTTTTGTATGACCCCCTGTATACTTTTATATATAAAAAATTGCAAAAAACAAAGCACACCACTGGAAAATATACAGTTTTTTCTATATTTACACCAAGTTTTATCAAAATCTTGATATAAAATATATTGAAAATTTACGGGAGAGACTCACAATGTTCTTATAAAAAATCAACAAAATTTTTGAAAACCTCTCGTATATATTTTATATAGTAAAAAATCATAAAAGTGATTATGCTACTGTGAAAAATAAATATTTTTTTACATTTACACCAAATTTTATCAAAATCTAATTAAATTTAGTATAGAAAAATTGAGGGATTATGTTTTGATAATAGAAAATTTTTAGAATTCTTTTGTATGGCCCCCTGTATACTTATATATATAAAAAATTTCAAAAAATAAAGCACACCACTGGAAAATATACAGTTTTTTCTATATTTACACCAAGGTTTATCAAAATCCTGATAGAAAATATATTGAAAATTTACGGGAGAGACTCACAATGTTCTTATAAAAAATCAACAAAATTTTTAAAAACCTCTCGTATATATTTTATATTGTAAAAAATCATAGTGAGTATGCTACTGTAAAAAATAAACATTTTTTTACATTTATACTAAATTTTATCAAAATCTAATTAAATTTAGTATAGAAAAATTAAAGGAGAGACCGATTATGTTTTGATAATAGAAAATTTTTAGAATTCTTTTGTATGACCCCCTGTATACCTTTATATATAAAAAATTTCAAAAAATAAAGCACACCACTGGAAAATATGCAGTTTTTTCTATATTTACACCAAGTTTTATCAAAATCTTGATAGAAAATATATTGAAAATTTACGGGAGAGACTCACGATGTTCTAGTCAAAAATGACCATTTTACCCATTCTTTTATCTTTTTTTTTTGTATATTTAACTTCATTTCGGTTTTTACCGTTTTTTTTGTATGTTATTTGGTTTAATTGCCACATTTATTATTATATAAATATTTGATATACCTAAAACTGAAAAAAAATTATCCAATTAATTTTTATTAAAAGAGGCAGATAGTATCAAAGAAACCGTGTGTTCCCGTTTGGTTTTTATTAGTTGACCGTGTTTCACTTCTGATTTACGATTCCGCAGACTTCGTATGGAATGTTATTGTTTGTGTGGTTTTCGGTATTAAAAAAAGAAGTGTATTTTCTATGATAAAATCCCAATTTTATCTTTTCATTGGTAATTGTATTATGCAATTTGTTTGATAATAATTTATAGATAGAATCAAGTAACGGTAGGATATCGAAGATAACCATTTTTCTAACTGTAAATCAATTGTTAATAGATTATCTTGTCGAAAATTTAAATTTATATCTATTAAAATTTCGATATATTGATAAAATTTGGTGTAAATGTAAAAAAATGTTTATTTTTTACAGTAGAATACTCACTTTTATGGTTTTTTACTATATAAAAGATATACGAGAGATTTTCAAAAATTTTGTTGATTTTTTATAAGAACATTGTGAGTCTCTCCCGTAAATTTTCAATATATTTTCTATCAAGATTTTGATCAAACTTGGTATAAATATAGAAAAAAATGTATATTTTCCAGTGGTGTGCTTTATTTTTTAAATTTTTTTATATATTAAAGTATACAGGGAGTCATACAAAAGAATTCTAAAAATTTTCTATTATCAAAACATAATCGGTCTCTCCCTTAATTTTTCTATACTAAATTTAAATAGAATTTGGCGTGAATGTAAAAAAATGTTTATTTTTTACAGTTGCATACTTACTTTTATGATTTTTTACTATATAAATATATACGAGAGGTTTTCAAAAATTTTGTTGATTTTTTATAAGAACATTTTGAGTCTCTCCCGTAAATTTTCAATATATTTTCTATCAAGATTTTGATAAAACTTGGTGTAAACATAGAAAAAACTATATATTCTCCAGTGGTGTGCTTTATTTTTTGAAATTTTTTTTATATAAAGGTATACAGGGGGTCATACAAAAGAATTCTAAAAATTTTCTATAAACAAAACATAATCGGTCTCTCCCTTAATTTTTCTATACTAAATTTAATTAGATTTTGATAAAATTTGGTGTAAATATAAAAAAATGTTTATTTTTTACAGTAGCATACTCAATTTTATGATTTTTTTCTATATAAAAGATATACGAGAGGTTTTCAAAAATTTTGTTGATTTTTTATAAGAACATTGTGAGACTCTCCCGTAAATTTTCAATATATTTTCTATTAAGATTTTGATAAAACTTGGTGTAAATATAGAAAAAACTATATATTTTCCAGTGGTGTGCTTTGTTTTTTGAAATTTTTTATATATAAAAGTATACAGGGGGTCATACAAAAGAATTGTAAAAATTTTCTATTTTATCAAAACATAATCGGTCTCTCCCTTAATTTTTCTATACTAAATTTAAATAGATTTTTATAAAATTTGGCGTAAATGTAAAAAATGTTTATTTTTTACAGTCGCATACTTACTTTTATGATTTTTTACTATATAAAATATATACGAGAGGTTTTCAAAAATTTTGTTGATTTTTTATAAGAACATTGTGAGTCTCTCCCGTAAATTTTCAATATATTTACTATCAAGATTTTGATAAAACTTGGTGTAAATATAGCAAAAACTATACATTTTCCAGTGGTGTGCTTTATTTTTTAAATTTTTTTATATATAAAAGTATACAGGGGGTCATACAAAAGAATTCTAAAAATTTTCTATTATCAAAACATAATCGGTCTCTCCCTTAATTTTTCTATACTAAATTTAATTAGATTTTGATAAAATTTGGTGTAAATGTAACAAAATGTTTATTTTTTACAGTAGTCACTATGATTTTTTACAACATAAAATATATACGAGAGCTGTTCAAAAATTTTGTTGATTTTTTATAAGAACATTGTGAGTCTCTCCCGTAAATTTTCAATATATTTTCTATCAAGATTTTGATAAAACTTGGTGTAAACATAGAAAACTCTATATATTTTCCAGTGGTGTGCTTTATTTTTTGAAATTCTTTATATATAAAAGTATACAGGGGGCCATACAAAAGAATTCTAAAAACTTTCTATTATCAAAACATAATCGTCACTCCCTTAATTTTTCTAAACTAAATTTAATTAGATTTTGATAAAATTTGGTGTAAATGTAAAAAAATGTTTATTTTTTACAGTAGCATACTCAATTTTATGATTTTTTACTATATAAAAGATATACGAGAGGTTATCAATATTGTGTTGATTTTTTACAAGAACATTGTGAGTCTCTCCCGTAAATTTTCAATATATTTTCTATCAAGATTGTGATCAAACTTGGTATAAATATAGCAAAAACTGTATATTTTCCAGTGGTGTGCTTTAGTTTTTGAAATTTTTTATATATTAAAGTATACAGGGGGTCATACAAAAGAATTCTAAAAATTTTCTATTATCAAAACATAATCGGTCTCTCCCTTAATTTTTCTATACTAAATTTAAATAGATTTTGATAAAATTTGGCGTAAATGTAAAAAAATGTTTATTTTTTACAGTAGCATACTCACTTTTATGATTTTTTACTATATAACAGATATACGAGAGGTTTTCAAAAATTTGGTTGATTTTTTATAAGAACATTGTGAGTCTCTCCCGTAAATTTTCAATATATTTTATATCAAGATTTTGATAAAACTTGGTGTAAATATAGAAAAAACTGTATATTTTCCAGTGGTGTGCTTTATTTTTATAAATTTTTTATATATAAAAGTATACAGGGGGTCAAACAAAAGAATTCTAAAAATTTTCCATTATCAAAACATAATCAGTCTCTCCCTTAATTTTTCCATACTAAATTTAATTAGATTTTGATAAAATTTGGTGTAAATGTAAAAAAATGTTTATTTTTTACAGTAGCATACTCACTTTTATAATTTTTTACTATATAAAAGATATACGAGAGGTTTTCAAAAATTTTGTTGATTTTTTATAAGTACATTGTGAGTCTCTCCCGTAAATTTATCTAGCTGGTCTTAATCATATTTGCATACTACACAAAGACCAACTAGTTCAGACCATAACAATATATACAGTTAATGTTTTTATTAAGAAAATTATTATTTTTATTAAATATTGAAACAAGAGGCGTTGATTTTAGGTTTTTTGGCATTTGTCATGTTTTGTTTCTGTTCGAAAATTATAATAATTATGATTAAAAAAATCGGTATCGCTCGAGGTAATTTTTTTAAAAATTTCACGGATATGTAACTAAAAAAATCGATGGTCATAAGTTATACCGCCCTTTTGTAAGTGTGTAAATCGATGAAATGTTGTTGTATGTGTGTGGTCTCGTTTATTAGTCTCTGATGAGAAGATGACCATTACAAGAGCGTCAATTAGCCATCAGGTGAGGGAGTTTATCGGGAAATTTACCGTACTGTTACAATTAACGCGTACATTGCTAAAATTCTCTTGAGATTTATCTTTAGTAATCTAAATCGCCCTTAACAATTTGACGAAATATACCATTTTTTTTTACATTTATATCAAATTATGAAAATTTACTGGAAAGACTTGCTAAATTTCAACTAACTTCTTAAATAACCCCCGTATGTTTTTTATATATGGAAAGAATATACATTTTTCTATATTTGTACCAAATTTTATGAGAATTCAGTTAAGTTAACTATAGAAAAATTACGGGAGAGACTGAGTATGTTTTTGGTAAGAAAAATTTGTACATATCATTTGTATCACCCCCTATATACACTGATACATAAAATATTTTAAAAAATTGAGTACATCACTGAAAAATTTACCCTTTATGCTACATTTACACTAAATTTTATTAAAATCTCGATAGAAAAAATATTGAAAATTTACGGGTGAGACTCATAATGTTCTTATAAAAATAGACAAACTTATTGAAAATCTCTCGTATATATTTTCTACAATATAAAAATCAAAAAAGTGAGTACGTTACTGGAAAGTATACATATTTTTCTACATTTCTACCATTTTTTATTAAAATCCAATTAAGTTAAGCATAGGAAAATTAAGGGAGAGACTGACGATGTTTTTTGGTGATAAAAAATTGTAGTTTTTTTTTGTATCACCCCCTGTATACTGTCATAAATGACAAATTTAAAAATTAAGTACATCACTGATAAATATACAAGTTTTTCTATCTTTATTTCATTTTTGATTAAAATCTTTATGAAATAAATATTGAAAATTTACGGGAGAGACTCATAATGTTCTTATATTCAACTATCTTCTTGAAAATCTCTCGTATATATTTTATATAGCAAAAAATTTATAAAAGTGAGTAGGTTACTGGAAAGAATACACATTTTTCTACATGTGTAATAAATTTTATCAAAATTCAATTAAGTTAAAAGTAAGCAAATTAAAGGAGAGACCAAAGATGTTTTTTTGTGTTAAAAATTTGTAGATTTCTTTTATAACACCCTGTATATACTCTGATATATAATATATTTTAAAAAATTGTTTACACCACTTGAAAATATATTATTTTTCCTACATCTACACCAAATTTTATTAAAATCTCGATAAAATTTATATTGAAAATTTACGGGAGAGACTCGGAATGTTCTTATATCTATCAACAAATTTTTGATAAGCTCTCGTATATATTTAATACAGTAAAAAAAATCATAAAACTGAGTACGTTACTGGAAAGTATACACATTTTTCTACATTTCTACCAAATTTTATCAAAATCCAATTAAGTTAAGTATAGGAAAATTAAGGGAGAGACCGACGATGTTTTTTGGTCATAAAAATCTGTAGATTTCTTTTATATCACCCCGTATATACTCTGACACATAATATATTTTAAAAAATTGATTGCACCACTGGAAAATATATCGTTTTTCCTACATTTGTACCAATTTTTATTATAATCTCGATAAAATTTATATTGAAAATTTACGGGAGAGACTTGTGGTTCTCCACTCGTATCGAATTTTCATTCTAACCTTGTTACAGAATATACTATTCTACATTTGTATCAAATTTCACTTAAATTTAATTAAGTTTAGTATAGGAAAATTAAGGGAGAGACCAACGATGTTTTTTGGTGATAAAAATTTGTAGATTTCTTTTATACCACCCCGTATATACTCTTACATCTAATATATTTAAAAAAATTGTTTACACCACTGGAAAATATATCATTTTTCCTACATCTACACCAAATTTGATTAAAATCTCGATAAAATTTATATTGAAAATTTACGGGAGAGACTCACAATGTTCTTATAACAATCAACAAACTTTTTGATAAGCTCTCGTATATATTTTTTACAGTAAGAAAATCATAAACGTTAGTACGCTACTGGATAGTATACACATTTTTCTACATTTGTACCAAATTTTACCAAAATACAATTAAGTTAAGTATAGGAAAATTAAGGGAGAGACCAACAATGTTTGTTGGTGACAAAAATTTGTAGATTTCTTTTATGTCACCCCGTATATACTCTGAAACATAATATATTTTAAAAAATTGTTTACACCACTGGAAAATATATCATTTTTCCTACATCTACACCAAATTTTATTAAAATCTCGATAAAATTTATATTGAAAATTTACGGGAGAGACTCACAATGTTCTTATAAAAATCAACAAACTTTTTGATAAGCTCTCGTATATATTTTATACAGTAAGAAAAATCATAAAAGTAAGTACGTTACTGAAAAGTATACACATTTTTCTACATATGTACTATATTTTGCCAAAATTCAATTAAGTTTAGTATAAAAAAATTAAGGAAGAGACCAACAATGTTTTTGGTAATAGAAAATTTGTAGAGTTTTTGTATCACCCCCTGTATACTGTCATAAATGACAAATTTAAAAAAAATTAGTACACCAATGATAAATATACAAGTTTTACTATCTTTATTTCATTTTTGATTAAAATCTTTATAAAATATATATTGAAAATTTACGGGAGAGACTCATAATGTTCTTTTATTCAACATACTTCTTGAAAATCACTCGTATATATTTAATACAGTAAAAAAATCATAAAAGTGAGTACGTTACTGGAAAGTATACACATTTTTCTACATTTGTACTAAATTTAACCGACATTCAATTAAGTTAAGTATAGAAAAATTAAGGGAGAGACCGACGATGTTTTTTGGTTATAAAAATCCATAGATCTCTTTGTAACACCCCGTATATACTCTGACATATAATATATTTTAAAAAATTGTTTACGCCACTGGAAAATATATCATTTTTCCTACATCCACGCCAAATTTGATTAAAATCTTGATAAAATTTATATTAAAAATTTACGGGAAAGACTCACAATGTTCTTATAACAATCAACAAACTTTTTGATAAGCTCTCGTATATATTTTATACGGTAAGCAAAACTATAAAAGTGAGTACGTTACTGGAAAGTATACACATTTTTCTACATTTGTACTAAATTTTTCCAAAATTCAATTAAGTTAAGTATAGGAAAATTAGGGGAGAGACCAACAAAGTTTTTTGGTGAAAAAAATTTGTAGATTTCTTTTATATCACCCCTTATATACTCTGACACATAATATATTTTAAAAAATTGTTTACACCACTGGAAAATATATCATTTTTGCTACATTTACACCAAATTTTACTAAAATCTCGATAAAATTTATATTGAAAATTTACGGGAGAGACTCATAATGTTCTTATAACAATCAACAAACTTTTTGATAAGCTCTCGTATATATTTTATACAAAAAGAAAATTCATAAAAGTAAGTACGTTACTGGAAAGTATACACATTTTTCTACATTGGTACCATATTTTATTAAAATCCAATTAAGTTAAGTATAGGAAAATTAAGGGAGAGACCAACGATGTTTTTTTATGGTAAAAATTTGTAGATTTCTTTTATATCACCCCGTATATACTTAAACAAATAACATATTTTAAAAAATTGATTATACTTCTGGAAAATATATAATTTTTCCTACATCTACACCAAATTTTATTAAAATCTCGATAAAATTTATATTGAAAATTTACGGGAGAGACTCACAATGTTCTTATAACAACAACAAACTTTTTGATAAACTCTCGTATATATTTTTTACAATAAGAAAATTATAAAAGTGAGTACGTTACTGGAAAGTATAATTATTTTTCTAAATTTTTACTAAATTTCACTAAAATTTAAGTAAGTTTAGTATAGGAAAATTAAGGGAGTGACCGACGATGTTTTTTGGTGATAAAAATTTGTAGATTTCTTTTATATCACCCCGTATATACTTTGACACATAATATATTTTAAAAAATTGTTTACACCACTGGAAAATATATTATTTTTCCTACATCTACACCAAATTTTATTAAAATCTCGATAAAATTTATATTGAAAATTTATGGGAGAGACTCACAATGTTCCTATAACAATCTTGAAAATCTCTCATATATATTTTATATAGTAAAAAAATCATAAAAGTGAGTACGTTACTGAAAAAATTACAGATTTTTCTACATTTATAAACTTATTCGTCCGCCTATGGATTTTGTTGAAATCTACTCCTATAAATTACTCTTTCAAGAGAGCCGCGCTAATGAGTTTAAAGAACTTTTGAAAAGTTTCAAATCCCACTCTCTTACATGCACTTCATAACTTTTGAAATAATTTATTCTCGGTAATATTATGCGACTTTAAATTAGTTAAACTGTATTTTTTTTATACACATAAATGCAATTTTCGGTTTACTGAATACTTTCTCTGAAATTTTGTAAATTCCCTTTACGTGAAAGCGTTTAATTTTCAACTATAAATTAAAATTATTTTATATTGAAGTACTTAAGAGCACAATAATGGGTATGGGTTGATATATAATGTGCTTTCCCACGTTTTTTTTTATTCATTACGACCTATCTTTTTTCATCAAGTCTGTTTTCTAAAGAGCACTTAGTGAATCCAAATAGAGACGAAGAACCATTATAATTATATTTTCATTATAGATAATCTATTCTATAATGGTTTTAAATTACATTTTATGAGAAATCAAGAATTAAGATAAATACAGAGCGAAATTTCATCATTGTGACGTTTAACAGGTTAAGTTTGACGTGAGAGACAGATGACAATTGACATTTGATAATGACAGATGACATTTGACAATAAAAGATTGTGTTTGAATTCGACCAGATGACGTTTGACAATGAAAGATGACATTTAACAATAAAATATGTTATTTGATTACTGTAGATACCATTTTATAATGACAGATGACATTTGACAGCGACAGATGACATTTGACAGCGACAGATGACCTTCAACAGCGACAGATGATCATTTACAATGACAGATGACATTTTACAATGACAGATAAAATTTGACAATGAGTATTAATCTTTATTATTTAATAAAAAATACAAAGAAACGCTACTGTTCTGTTAATATTAATCTGTTTTACAGAAAATGGTGTTTTCAAACAGGTGTTAAACGTCTAAAGTATTGTTTTACCGAGTAAAACAATACTAGGTACTTATCTTAAATCTTATTCGCTGTATTGTATAATTTGTTTGCTTTTGTAACCCATTCTCTCTATTCTTTTACGTTTACAAACATTTTTATTGTCATGTGGCCTTATTGAAGTTCTAAATAGAGTTGTTAATTGTTTAACTCAAGAATTTACGTAAACAATGCGTTCTTGTTGAAAGTTTGGAGTTGTTGACAAACTAGTAAACAATTTTGGAAGTTTTGAAAGTCCTTATATAAACCTGTGCAAATTCTTCAACTGACCACTCAAACCACTCAAACTATCCCAAAGTGGAATCTGGCTCTCAAAAACAAATTGTTTTGTTAGTTGTAAATGTTTATAAAACCACGAATGACAAACAGATTTTCGATAAAAATCAGATAAATATCTGTTTTAATGGATTTTATTGGATCCAATATCAGCTATAGACATTTGACAATGACAGATGACATTTGACACCAACAGACGACATTTAACAATGACAAATGAGACTTGACAGTGGCAGATTGTATTTGACAATGACAGATGACATTTGACAAAGGCAGATGACATTTAACAAAGGCAGATGACATTTGACAATGGCATATGACATTTGACAACAAAAAGAAATGTTTTATGAGTTTTACCATGTACTAAATTCTTTAATTGACTACAGAAACCACAAAGTGGAGTCTGGTTCTCAAATTAAATTGTTTTATTGGTTGTAAATGTTTATAAAACCACGAATGACAAACATATTTTCGATAAAAATTATAAAGTAAATAGATTTTATGGGATCCAATATCAGCTATAGACATTTGACAATGACAGATGACATTTTACAATGACAGATAAAACTTAACGAGTACATATGGCATTTGACACCGACAGATGACTTCTAACAATAACAAATGACACTTGGCACTGGCAGATTGTATTTGACAATGACAGATAACATTTGACACTGACAGTTGACATTTGACAATAACAGATAAAACTTAATAATTACAGATGGCATTTGAAAGCGACAGATGACATTTAACAATGACAAATGAGACTTGACACTGGCAGATTGTGTTTTACAATGACAGATGACATTTGACAATGACATATGACATTTTACAATGACAGATAAAACTTAACAAGTACAGATGGCATTTGACAGCGACAGATGACTTCTAACAATAACAAATGACACTTGGCACTGGCAGATTGTATTTGACAATGACAGATAACATTTGACATTGACAGATGACATTAGACAATAACAGATAAAACTTAACAATTACAGATGGCATTTGAAAGCGACAGATGACATTTAACAATGACAAATGAGACTTGACATTGGCAGATTGTGTTTTACAATGACAGATGACATTTGACAATGATATATGACATTTGACAATGTTTTATGAGTATTACCATGTACTAAATTCTTTGACTGCCTACAGAAACCACAAAGTGGAATCTGGTTCTCGAAATTAAATTGTTTTATTGGTTGTAAACGTGTAGAAAACCACGAATAACAAACTAATTTTCGATAAAAAACTAGTTTTCGTTTTACGAATCTAATCTAAGATGAGCATAGTGACATCTGATTTAATTAACCGAAACGATCTAATTGGTTGTTTAATAAATTCAGAAGGAATCTGGTTGGAGGAATAAAGAGAATTTCGGTTGTATTTTACCAACGGATTATGATTTTAATCAGCTTAAACAAACAAAACACAACTACCTACTTAGTTGTAGTAGGATTAACATTTTTTTCTTCTTCTTTTTTCTTAATGAGGAGAGATTACGTTTATACAAACAAGAACAATTTGTAATAAAAATAAAACGATTTAAAGTAATGAATTCTATCATTATTTTTAATTATCTACTTCGATATATGTTCAGACTATTATTACTCCACCCAAATGGATAAAACCACGTTTGCTGGTTATCTTTCCCATGAAAAGTAAAGGTAAATATTTCTTTTAGACGACGCATACCAGAAAACTAATATACTGTGAATGACTAACAAACGTGGGATTTTTAAAGTCGAAAAAAAAAAATTTAATTGTTTCAATAGAAATTCGTTTTGAGACAAAATAAGTTAAAAATAAATATTTTAAATGTCAAATGTAATCTGTCATTGTTAAATATCGTCTCTCGTTGTCAAATATTATCTATTATTGTCAAATACACTCTGTCATTGTCAAATACAATCTGTCATTGTCAAATGTCAACTGTCATTGTCAAATGTCCTCTGTCATTGTCAAATGTCAACTGTCATTGTCAAATGTCATCTGTCTTTGTCAAATATAATTTGTTATTTATAATGATTCTATTTGTCGATTTCATCAAGTTTGCTAATATGATACTTTCATTATTAAATGTCATTCAGGACCAAATGCCATCAGTCATTCTCAAATATCATCTGTCACTGTCAAATGTAATCTGTCATTGTCAAATATTATCTATTATTGTCAAATACAATCTGTCATTGTCAAATGTCATCTGCCATTGTCAAATGTCATTTGTCATTGTCAAATATAATCTGTTATTTATAATGATTCTATTTGTCGATTCCATCAAGTTTGGTAATATGATACTTTCATTATTAAATGTCATTCAGGACCAAATGCCATCAGTCATTCTCAAATATCATCTGTCACTGTCAAATTTAATCTGTCATTGTCAAATATTATCTATAATTGTCAAATACAATCTGTCATTGTCAAATGTCACCTGTCATTGTCAAATGTCCCCTGTCATTGTCAAATGTCATCTGTCATTGTCATTGTCAAATATAATCTGTGATTTATAATGATTCTTTTTGTCAATTCCATGACGATTGCTAATATGACACTTCCATTATTAAAAATTGTTAAAAGTCAAAATTATAGTGTCAAATGACAATATTTGTACGTCATATGTTAAAATTGTCAAAATTGTAATGTCAAATATCAATATTTTCGGATTTTGAACGTCAAATGTCAAAATTGTCATATTTGTTCTAGCAAATGTCAAAATTGTCGTATCATATGTCAAAATTAACAAAGTTTAAGCGTAAATATATTAAAATGAAAGTAAAATGCCAAATGTCACAAATGATATGGTCAAGTGTCAAAATTGCTTTAGCAAATGTCAAAATAGTCGTCTCATATGTCAAAATTGACAAAATTTGTGCGTAAAGTTAAAATAGTCAAAGTTTGAAAGTAAAATGCGAAATGTCAAAAATTGTATGGTCAACTCTCAAAATTGTTAAAAGTGACATTTGTAAATGTTAAATGTGATAATTGTACCTTGAAATGTCAAAATTGTTTTAGCACATGTCAAAATAGTCGTCTCATATGTTAAAATTGACAAAATTTGTGCGTAAACAAGTTAAAATAGTCAAAGTTTGAAAGTAAAATGTCAAAAATTGTACGGTCAACTGTCAAAAGTGAAATTTGTAATGTTAAATGTCACAATTGTTTCTTCAAATGTCAAAATTGTTCCAGCAAATGTCAAAATTGTTTCAACAAATGTCAAAATTGTTTCAACAAATGTCAAAATTGTCAAATGTCAAAATTGTCAAATGTCAAAATTGTCAACATTGTCAAAATTGTCAAATGTCAAAATTGCCAAATGTCAAAATTGTCAAATGTCAAAATTGTCAAATGTCAAAATTGTCAAATGTCAAAATTGTCAAATGTCAAAATTGTCAAATGTCAAAATTGTCAAATGTCAAAATTGTCAAATGTCAAAATTGTCAAATGTCAAAATTGTCAAATGTCAAAATTGTCAAATGTCAAAATTGTCAAATGTCAAAATTGTCAAATGTCAAAATTGTCAAATGTCAAAATTGTCAAATGTCACAATTGTTCCATCAAATGTCAAAATTATCGTTACACTATGTTTTTGTAATACTAAGTGTGTGCAAATATTTGGATAATTAAAAAATGATTTTTCTGTTGCTTTTCTACGTTCACTTTGCTCGCTTGCTAAAGTAGTAAAAAGTTTAAAAAAAAATAATTTCATGTTACTTTATTTTCTCTTGAATTTATTGTAGCTACATAAGACCTTGTATGGAAACGAAAGAATATTACGGGCTATTGTTTGACCCTAAATAAATTGGTGCGCAAATTAGCTTAAACAAAGAACAAAAGCGGTCTTTTACCAATTATGGTAACTACTTCCAATTAACGGTATAACCATTATTCTCTTTAAAGTTAAAAAGATTTAATTTTATGTACTTTTCTTTAACCAGTAAATGCCAATTTCAATCTTACAACTACATACAAATAAGAATACAATGTAAAATTAATTATATCGAACAATCAGAACTGTTTCTAAGCTCTATTGAACGATTTGGAACTGATTCGAGATTTCAAATCGATCAAAATTTCATTAAAATGAAATGGATACATCACTTTGACGTTTGACAGGTTAAGTTTGACGGGAGAGATGACAAATGACAGGTAAAATTTTACATGACAGATGACAATTGACATTTAATAGTGACAGGTGACATTTGACAATGAAAGATGACATTTAATAATAAACAGATGTTATTTGATTACTACAGATGACATTTTATTATGACAGATGATATTTGACAATAAGAGATTGTGTTTGGTCCGGACAGATGACTTTTGATTATGACAGATGACATTTGACAATAACAGATGACATTTAAAAATGAGAGATGACATTTAGCAATGAAAGATGACATTTGATAATGGTAGATAACAACTGATCATGACAGATGATATTTCACAATGACAGATGGCATTTGACAGCGACAGATGACATTCAACAGCGACAGGTGACATTTTATAATGATATCTAATGACGCTAATTTCAATCTTAAACTACAAATAAGAAAACAAAGTAAATTAATGATATCGAACAAACAGAACTGTTTCTAAACTTTATTGAACAATTTGGAACTGATTTGAGTATTAATAATTACCTGTTTCAAATCAATCGTAATCGTCACAAATTCGTATTGAGGACCATAATAAACAGCAGGACTTTGCCACCATCGATTCGTGCTATCAATTGCGAAATTAATTGAATGTCGTTTCGCCGGATCCGGACTGAAATTATCGCAAATACCACAACGACCTTTACCAGTATCAGCCATACGACAAAATTCTTCTTTTCCGTGTTCGCCGCATGTAGCGTTTGCTGTGATCGCGGCTTTAGTGGCTAAATTAAAAACTGATGGCCATAATCCGGCTGATGGAGTTGATCGTTTCGGAAAAGCCATTCCAATGTATTCTTCGTGACTTTTTAAGAATTTCAAACCTAAAATAATAAAGATATTAACATTTCTTTATCAATTTTTATTTGTTATATTAATCATTATTGTATAACCTCGGTAAAAAAAGTTTTGGTACTGCGAGAAAGGGTCGAATTTATGGACCACCCGCTGTTCCCTGGTAAGAAATGACTTCAAAAACTCTTTAACCAAAGTTTTAATAGAGAAAATAAGGTTAATAAATTCATCGAGAGATTAAATAACTCTTGTTCCTACCATACAAAATTTTCTTAATTTTTATTAGAACATAGTGAGCCTCTCCCGTAAATTTTCAATATTTTTTCTTCACAGATTTTGATGAAATTTGGTATAAATGTAAAAAAAAGACTGTATTTTCCAATGGTATTAAAATTATATTACATTTTAAAGTATATACAGGGTGATACCAAAAAATGTAACAATGTTCTATTACCAAAAACATCGTCGGTCTCTCCCTTAATTTTCCTATGCTTAACTTAATTAAATATTGATAAAATTTGGTACAATCGTAGGAAAATGTGTATTCTACACAGTGGCGTACTAAATTTTATCATATTATTACTATATTACTATTTTAAAAATGTATAAGAGTTTTTCAAGAATGTTGTTGATTTTTATACGAACATTGTGAGTCTCTCCCGTAAATTTTCAATATTTCTTCTATTAAGATTTTAATAAAATTTGGTGTAGATGTAGAAAAAATAGTATATTTTCCAGTGGTGGACTTATTTTTTTTAAATATTTTATGTATCAAAGTATACAGGGGGTGATACAATAGAAATCTCCAAAATTTTAAAACAAAAAAACATCGTCGGTCTCTCCCTTAATTTTCCTATGCTTAACTTATCAAATATTGATAAAATTTAGTACAATCGTAGAAAAATGTGTATTCCATACAGTGGCGTACTAAATTTAAGATATTATTACTATTTAAAAGATTGACAAGATTTTTATAAGAAGCTTGTTGATTTTTACAAGAACATTGTGAGTCTCTCCCGTAAATTTTCACTATTTTTTCTATCGCGATTTTGATAAAATTTGGTGTAGAGGAAGGGAAAATGGTATACTTTCTAGTGCGGTACTTAATTTTTAAAAATATTTTATGTATCAGAGTATACGGGGGGAGAAACAAAAGAAATCTCCAATATTTTTTTACCAAAAAACATCGTCGGTCTCTCCCTTAATTTTTGTATAGTTAACTTTATTGGATATTAATAACATTTAACACAAATCAAGCAAAATATTTATTCTTTCCAGCAAACAACTCCTTTTTATAATTCCTTAACTATGAAAAAATATACAAGAGTTTTTAAGAAGTTTGTTGATTTTTACAAGAACATTGTGAGTCTCTCCCGTAAATTTTCAATATTTCTTCTATTGAGATTTTAACAAAATTTGGTGTAGATGTAGAAAAAATAGTATATTTTCCAGTGGTGGACTTATTTTTTTTAAATATTTTATGTATCAGTGTATACAGGGGGTGATACAAAAGAAATCTAAAATTTTATTACAAAAAAACACCGTCGGTCTCTCCCTTAATTTTTCTATGCTTAACTTAATTGGATTCTGATAAAATTTAATACAAATGTAGAAAAATGTTAATTTTTTCCAGTGGCGTACTCACTTTTCTAATTTTATTAATAAATAAAAGATATACAAGATTTTTTCAAGAAGCTTGTTGATTTTTACAAGAACATTGTGAGTCTCTCCCGTAAATTTTCACTATTTTTTCTATCGCGATATTGATAAAATTTGGTGTAGAGGAAGGGAAAATGGTATACTTTCTAGTGCGGTACTTAATTTTTAAAAATATTTTATGTATCAGAGTATACAGGGGGAGAAACAAAAGAAATCTCCAAACTTTTATGACCAAAAAACATCGTCGGTCTCTCCCTTAATTTTTGTGTAGTTAACTTTATTGGATATTAATAAAATTTATTACAAATCTAGCAAAATATTTATTCTTTCCAGCAAACAACTCCTTTTTATAATTCCTTAACTATGAAAAAATATACAAGAGTTTTTAAGAAGTTTGTTGATTTTTACAAGAACATTGTGAGTCTCTCCCGTAAATTTTCAATATTTCTTCTATTGAGATTTTAATAAAATTTGGTGTAGATGTAGAAAAAATAGTATATTTTCCAGTGGTGGACTTATTTTTTTTTAAATATTTTATGTATCAGTGTATACAGGGGGTGATACAAAAGAAATCTAAAATTTTATTACAAAAAAACATCGTCGGTCTCTCCCTTAATTTTTCTATGCTTAACTTAATTGGATTCTGATAAAATTTAATACAAATGTAGAAAAATGTTAATTTTTTCCAGTGGCGTACTCACTTTTTTAATTTTATTAATAAATAAAAGATATACAAGATTTTTTCAAGAAGCTTGTTGATTTTTACAAGAACATTGTGAGTCTCTCCCGTAAATTTTCACTATTTTTTCTATTACGATTGTGATAAAATTTGGTGTAGATGAAGGGAAAATGGTATACTTTCTAGTGCGGTACTTAATTTTTAAAAATATTTTATGTATCAGAGTATACAGGGGGTGATACAAAAGAAATCTACAAACTTTTTTCACCAAAAAACATCGTCGATCTCTCCCTTAATTTTTCTATAGTTAACTTTATTGGATATTGATAAAATTTATTACAAATGTAGAAAAATGTCTATTATTGTCAGTAACGTACAAAATTTTATAATTCTTTAACTATGTAAAAATATACGAGAGGTTTTCAAGAAGTTGGTGATTTCTAGCTATAACAACATTGCGAGTCTCTCCCGTAAATTTTCAATATTTCTTTAGTAAATATTGTAATAAAATTTGGTATAAATATAGAAAAATATCTATTCTTTCCAATAAGAAACATTATTAGTTTAAAATCTAGTTTATATTATAATTGTTTATAATTCTATTTTGCGTTATATAACTTATTAAAATTCCTTGCAGTAAATGAAACATATCAAGATATACATTTTTTAAATATAACTAACTACAAGTTTCCATTTGGCATTTACTACAGAAGTAATAAATAATATTTGAAACAAGAATATAAAACATACTTGCTTGAATTTACCGTTTTATATTGCAATTAACCTTATAATGATACCTAAATTGCTACTCTGTTAATGTATACCAATAAAAACCATTTTCTATTAGAAAAAATATATTTTATTATTATTTTTAAACTGTATTTTTATAGAAAAAACTATTTATTTCTTTTTATATATTTTTTTTACTATTTTAACCATTAAAAATGTTTATTAAGAAACAAGAATTGAATAGTTTAAAGGTAGAGTAGGCGAATGAACTTGAGTTATTTCAGGAAATTTTCTAAAGAAAATAAGAAAAGAAAACTCTCTCTGAAAACAGGATGTACATATAAATATCTATATGTTCATAATTTAATTTATAATTCATGAGCTTTTCTACTGTATAAATAATCTTTTCTATAAACATTTACACACAAAAAAGCGTGTTTTTTGTTTGATTTGTTGATTTTTATAAGAACATCGTGAGTCTCTCCCGTAAATTTTCAATATTTCTTTTAGAAAGATTTTGATGAAATTTTGTGTAAATGTAGGAAAAATGGTGTATTTTCCAGTGGTGTACTTAATTTTTTTTAAAAATTTATGAATCAGAGTATATACGGGGTGATATAAAAATATCTATAAATATTCTATTACCAAAAACATAGTCGGTCTCTCCCGTAATTTTTCTATACTTAATTTAATTGAATTTTGATAAAAATTTGTTTAAATGTAGAAAAATGTACATTCTTTTCATAGGCGGACACATTTTTATAATTTTCACAAATTTAAAAGATATATGAAAGTTTTGCCAGGGGTTACGTTTTAATGAGAACATAGTGAGTCTCTCCCGTAAATTTTCAATATTTCTTTTATAAAGATTATGATGAAATTTTGTGTATATGTAGGGAAAAGGGTTTGTTTTCCAGTGGTGTACTCAATTTTTTTCAAATATTGATGTATCAGTGTATATACGGGGTGATACAAAAAAATCTATAAATATTTTATTACCAAAAACATAGTCGGTCTCTCCCGTAATTTTTCTATACTTAATTTAATTGGATTTTAAAAAAATTTGGTGTAAATGAAGAAAACTGTACATTCTTTCCATAGGCGGACTCATTTTTATAATCATTTCAAATTTCAAAGATATATGAAGTATTTCCAGGAGTTACTTGTTATGATGAGAACATAGTGAGTCTCTTCCGTAAATTTTCAATACTTCTATTACAACGATTTTAGTGAAATTTGGTCTAGATGTAGGAAAAAGAATGTGTTTTACAGTGACGTATCAACTTTTTTTAAAACAGTTCATGTAATAAAGTATATAAGGGTGGTACAAAAAAAAATCTAAAAAACTTCTATTACCAATAACACAGTCCCTTAGTACATCATGAGTCTCTCCCGTAAATTTTCAATATTTCTTTTATAAAGATTTTCATGAAATTTGGTGTAATTGTAGGGAAAATGGTGTATTTTCCAGTGGTGTACTCAATTTTTTTCAAATATTTATGAATCAGAGAATATACGGGGTGATACAAAAAAATCTATAAATATTTTATTACCAAAAACATAGTCGGTCTCTCCCGTAATTTTTCTATACTAAATTTAATTGGATTTTGATAAAATTTAGTATAAATGTAAAAAAATTTACATTCTTTCCATAGGCGGACTCATTTTTATAATCATTACAAATTTAAAAGATATATGAAAGTTTTTCCAGGAGTTACTTGTTGTAATGAGAACATAGTGAGACTCTCCCGTAAATTTTCAATATTTCTTTTACAAAGAGTATGATAAAATTTTGTGTAAATGTAGGGAAAAGGGTGTATTTTCCAGTGGTGTACTCAATTCTTTTCAAATATTTATATATCAGCGTATATACGGGGTGATACAAAAAAATCTATAAATATTCTATTACCAAAAACATAGTCGGTCTCTCCCGTAATTTTTCTATACTTATTTTAATTGGATTTTGATAAAAATTGGTGCAATTCTAGAAAAATGTACATTCTTTCCATACGCGGACACATTTTTATAATTTTTACAAATTTAAAAGATACATGAGAGTTTTTCCAGCAGATACTTGTTTTAATGAGAACATAGTGAGTCTCTCCCGTAAATTTTCAATATTTCTGTTGTAAAGATTTTAATGAAATTTTGTGTAGATGTAGGAAAAAGAATATATTTTTCAGTGACGTATCAATTTTTTTTAAAACAGTTCATGTAATAAAGTATATAAGGGTGGTACAAACAAAATCTAAAAAATTTCTATTACCAATAACACAGTCCCTTAGAACATCGTCAGTCTCTCCCGTAAATTTTCAATATTTCTTTTATAAAGATTTTGATAAAATTTGGTATAAATATAGAGAAAAGGATGTATTTTCCAGTGGTGTACTCAATTTTTTTCAAATATTTATGTATTAGAGTATATACGGGGTGATACAAAAAAATCTATAAATATATTATTACCAAAAACATAGTCGGTCTCTCCCGTAATTTTTCTATACTTATTTTGATTGGATTTTGATAAAAATTGGTGCAATTCTAGAAAAATGTACATTCTTTCCATAGGCGGACACATTTTTATAATTTTTACAAATTTAAAAGATATATGAGAGTTTTTCCAACAGTTACTTGTTTTAATGAGAACATAGTTAGACTCTCCCGTAAATTTTTAATATTTCTATTGTAAAGATTTTAATGAAATTTGGTGTAGATGTAGAAAAAAGAATATATTTTTCAGTGACGTAGTGACGTATCAACTTTTTTTAAAATAGTTTATGTAATAAAGTATATAAGGGTGTTACAAAATAATCTAAAAATTTCTATTACCAATAACACAGTCCATTAGAACATCGTGAGTCTCTCCCGTAGATTTTCAATATTTCTTTTCTAAAGATTTTGATGAAATTTTATGTATATGTAGGGAAAAGGGTGTATTTTCCAGTGGTGTACTTAATTTTTTTCAAATATTTATGTATTAGAGTATATACGGGGTGATACAAAAAAATCTATTAATATTCTATTACCAAAAACATAGTCGGTCTCTCCCGTAATTTTTCTATACTTAATTTAATTGGATTTTGATAAAAATTTGTTTAAATCTAGAAAAATGTACATTCTTTCCATAGGCGGACATATTTTTATAATTTTTACAAATTTAAAAGATATATGAGAGTTTTTCCAGGAGTTACTTGTTTTAATGAGAACATAGTGAGTCTCTCCCGTAAATTTTCAATATTTCTATTGCAAAGATTTTCATGAAATTTGGTGTTGATGTAGAAAAAAGAATGTATTTTTCAGTAACGTATCAATTTTTTTTAAAACCGTTTATGTATTAAAGTATATAAGGGTGATACAAAAAAAATTCTATTACCAATAACACAGTTTCTTAGAACATCGTGAGTCACTCCCGTAAATTTTCAATATTTCTTTTATAAAGATTTTGATGAAATTTTGTGTATATGTAGGAAAAAGTGTTTGTTTTCCAGTGGTGTACTCAATTTTTTTCAAATATTTATGTATATGTGTATATACGGGGTGATACAAAAAATCTATAAATATATTATTACCAAAAACATAGTCGGTCTCTCCCTTATTTTTCCGATACTTAACTTAAATGAATTTTAATAAAATTTTATGTAAACATAGAAAAATATGTTATCTGTTCATTGGCATATTCACTTTTTCCAAATATGTTATGGCAAAAGTTTTATAGGTGGCGCTGTATAAGAACTCTAAAAAAACATTATTTTGGCTGCTTTTGTGACTGGAAGTATGATTTTTATGCCAAAGTTACTAGTTTTAAGTAATATTTAATAAAAAATTGTAATTGTTTCCCACTTCTTCTTCTTTTTTTGTGTAGCGAAAACCTTAAGTCTATATTGCAGTTTGTATCAAACGCGCCAGAAGAACTTTTAAGTTAAAAAAAAAAATACGGATAATTTTCTAGTCAACCACGCAATAAATAGCCGTAACAAATATGCAATTTTCTATAATTCTAAACTTGTATTACCTTACAATTTTCTTTTCGCCTATTCGATATATCAAGAAAAATGTATAACAAATTGTGCACGCAATATACAAGTTTGTATAATGCTATGATTTTACTTAAAATGCATAAAATCTTAAAGTATAATGTAATTCTGACAATTTTTAATAATCCAAATCAATCCTGAACTGATTCTGGATCACTGTGATCTACACAAACTTATTTTGGATTATTTTGCACCTTAAAATGTATATTTGGACATCTTCAACCCATTTCTGGATCTTAATTAAGATGTAAATATTAATCCAGAGATCTTTAAGAAATCAAATGTTATAGAAAAGGTTTCTTCTGGTTTTTCGTCTTCTTATAATAGGACCTAGTCCTGTGTAACGAAACTACGCCACTGGGTGAATGTTAAGTCTATCTGGAACTCTTTAGAATCTAGAATGATCGAGAGATAGCTCTGCGGGCGAATGTTCTGGTACCAAAAACAATAAAGGACCTTTTTCTCGGACTGTCTGGTTCTCGAACGTGAGATGGCGTCTTTTAGAATATTATTGGTGGTCCAAAATTTAATCCTGACTTCTTGATGGTCCAAATTTAATTCTGAAACTCTCATTTTTCCAATTTTAATTCTGTGGTTGTCCTGATGATCCTGATTTATTCCAGCATCGCTGTGATGTTTCAAATGTTATTCCATAGATTTCTAATGGTGTAAATTGAATTTGTTTTTTGTAATTAAAAGAATAGAAAATGAGGAAACCGAATTTACTAAAAACGATGCTAATTACTTGTTGGTGGGTTAGTTATAAATTTTATATTCACATGTAGCTACTGCGATTTTATGTGATAATTTTATTTATTACAAAATTCACCTGTTGAAAGTGGAAGAAGCGAACAAATTCTCACCGGATGGCGTGTCGAAAGCAGATTAAAAAAATCTTTACGAGACCATAAAGTTCGAACAAACCAACGCAGGGGGTCTTGAAGAACTGGCGCCGAAACAGGTAACTTTTTTGGCCCTTTTCAACTGATTTTATTTATTACTACAACACGTTGCTGTTGAGTAATTTCTTGGTGTTTTAAATATTTTTCTCATAAGATAACTATCAAATATAGAAAGACACTATTTTTTCCCGTTTTAGAAAATTTATATTAGCAATGATAGATAGCCATAAAAATAACAATTGCAGATAAAAATAAAGATGACACAGTGACAGATGTTGTTAATTTGTTGATTTTTATAAGAACATCGTGAGTCTCTCCCGTAAATTTTCAATATTTCTTTTACAAAGATTTTGATGAAATTTTGTGAAAATGTAGGAAAAAAGATGTATTTTCCAGTGGTGTACTCAATTTTTTTCAAATATTTATGTTCCAGATTATATACGGGGTGATACAAAAAAATCTATAAATATTCTATTACCAAAAACATAGTCGGTCTCTCCGGTAATTTTTATATACTTAATTTCTTTGTATTTTGATAAAATTTGGTGTAAATGGAGAAAAATGTACATTCTTTCCATAGACGGACACATTTTTATCATTTTTACAAATTTAAAAGATATATGAGAGTTTTTCTAGAAGTTACTTGTTTTAATGAGAACATGTTGAGCCTCTCCCGTAAATTTTCATTATTTATTTTGTAAAGAATTTAATGAAATTTGGTGTATATGTAGGAAAAAGAATGTATTTTTCAGTGACGTATCAACTTTTGTTTAAAATAGTTTATGTAATAAAGTATATAAGGGTGGTACAAAATAATCTAAAAATTTCTATTACCAATAACACAGTCCTTTAGAACATCGTGAGTCTCTCCCGTAAATTTTCAATATTTCTTTTAGAAAGATTTTGATGAAATTTTTTGTAAATGTAGGGAAAGGGGTGTATTTTCCAATGGTGTACTCAATTTTTTACAATATTTATGTATTAGAGTATATACGGGGTGATACAAAAACATCTATAAAAATTCTTTTACCAAAAACATAGTCGGTCTCTCCCGTAATTTTTCTATACTTAATTTAATTGGATTTTGATAAAATTTGGTGTAAATGCAGAAAAATGTACGTTCTTTCCATAGGCGGACACATTTTTATCATTTTTACAAATTTAAAAGATATATAAGAGTTTTTCTAGAAGTTACTTGTTTTAATGAGAACATGTTGAGCCTCTCCCGTAAATTTTCATTATTTATTTTGTAAAGAATTTAATGAAATTTGGTGTATATGTAGGAAAAAGAATGTATTTTTCAGTGCCGTATCAACTTTTTTTAAAACAGTTTATGTAATAAAGTATATAAGGGTGGTACAAAATAATCTAAAAATTTCTATTATCAATAACACAGTCCCTTAGAACATCGTGAGTCTCTCCCGTAAATTTTCAATATTTCTTTTAAAAAGATTTTGATGAAATTTTGTGTAAATGTAGGGAAAAGGATGTATTTTCCAGTGGTGACCCAATTTTTTTCAAATATTTATGTATCAGAGTATATACGGGGTGATACAAAAACATCGATAAACATTCTATTACCAAAAACATAGTCGGTCTCTCCCGTAATTTTTCTATACTTAATTTGATTGGATTTTAATAAAATTTTGTGTAAATGAAGAAAAATGTACATTTTTTCCATAGGCGGACACATTTTTATAATTTTTACAAATTTAAAAGATATATGAAAGTTTTTCCAGGAGTTACTTGTTTTAATGAGAACATAGTGAGTCTCTCCCGTAAATTTTCAATATTTCTTCTGTAAAGATTTTAATAAAATTTGGTGTAGATGTAGAAAAAAGAATGTATTTTTCAGTGACGTATCACCTTTTTTAAAAACAGTTTATGTAATAAAGTATATAAGGGTGGTACAAAATAATCTAAAAAATTCTATTACCAATAACACAGTCCCTTAGAACATCGTGAGTCTCTCCCTTAAATTTTCAATATTTCTTTTAGAAAGATTTTGATAAAATTTTGTGTAAATGTAGGGAAAAGGATGTATTTTCCAGTGGTGTACTCAATTTTTTTTAAATATCTATGTATCAGAGTATATACGGGGTGACAGATGACAATTATTCCATAAAGTTCGAAGAAAATCAACAAAGGGAGTTTTAAAGAATTGGCGTCGAAACAGGCCCTTTTCAACTTCTTTTATTTATTCCTACAACATGCTGCTATTAAATAAAAATTTTACCGAGTAATTCCTTGGCGTTTTGGATATTTTTCCCATAAGATAACTATCAAATAACACCAAATATAGATTGCATTACAATTCCCTGAAAGGCACTATTCTTCTTTCAAGACTTCTACGGCACGTCTGCGAGTTTTTTTTTAACTTTTTTTTTCTCCCATTTCAGGAAATTTATATTAGCAAGTGAACTGTTTTTCATAAAACGGGTATTGAAAAGGTTTTTCGCGAATAAAAATAAAGCCACATCTGCAGTCTGGGTTATTTTTAACTCATGTAAATATACTTTAACACAGACAAGGTGACTACTTCTACCTCTTTTCCTGCTTTTTTAACACTTTGGTTTTATTTATGTTTCAATAAACAAATCTTAGCTGGGAAAAAAAGGACCGTAATCGAACCTATTGTTTTTGACACCTACGGTTGAATTTGTATTTTAAAAAATAATAAAAAACAAAAAGCTGTCACGCCTACAAAAGTTATAAAAAAAAATCCTGCTCTTTTGAAGTAGTTGAATGGTTCATGTTAAGCTTTTGTATAGAAAAAAAGGGTCGAAATCGCTTAAGTACAGTGCCGTAGCTAAAATTAAAAAAAATATTCCAATTCAGATTTTTTGATAGGCTGATCTAGTTTTAGATATTGCAAATGTGAAATTATCCACTATTTCTTAAATAAATCGCTCTAAAAGTAATAAAGATATTTGAAAAATTTAACCATTTTTTGGTTATTAGATAAGTTTTGAATCTATTAGAAAAAACCACGTTTCGATAGCTTATCTCGTGTTCGAGACATTGCAAATATGAAATTATCCACTTTTTTTTTAAATAAATCGCTCTAACTCTAAAAGCAATGGATATATTTAAAAATTTTAACTACTTTTTGGTAAATAAAACAGTTTTGAATCTACTGGAAAAAACCACTTTTCGATGGGTTGCCTAGTTTTCGAGTTATTACAAAAGTGATATTATCCACAAGATTTTAAACAAATCGCTATAACTCGAAAAGTAATTGATGGATTTAAAAAAATTAAACGTCTTCTTGTTCAATAAACAGTTCTTTATCTACTGGAAAAAACCACTTTTCGATATCTTATTTCGTTTTCGAGACATTGCAAATGTGAAATTATCCACTATTATCGCTCTAACTCTAAAAGTAATAAAGATGTTTTAAAAATTTAACAATTTTTTGATTATTAGATAAGTTTTGAATCTACTAGAAAAAACCACGTTTCGATATCTTATCTCGTTTTCGAGACAAGGCAAATGTGAAATTATCCACTATTTTTTAAATAAATCGCTCTAACTTCAAAACTAATAAAGATATTTTTTTATTATTAGATAAGTTTTGAATCTATTAGAAAAAACCACGTTTCGATAGCTTATATCGATTTCGAGACATTGCAAATGTGAAATTATCCACTATTTTTTAAATAAATCGCTGTAACTCTAAAAGTAAAAGATATATTTCAAAACTTTAACCACTTTTTGGTGAATAAAACAGTTCTGAATCTACTGGAAAAAACCACTTTTCGATAGGTTGCCTAGTTTTCGAGTTATTACAAAAGTGATATTATCCACAAGATTTTAAACAAATCGCTATAACTCGAAAAGTAATTAATGGATTTTAAAAAATCAAACATTTTCTTGTTCTACAAACAGTTCTAAATCTACTGGAAAAAACCACTTTTCGATATTTTGTTTAGTTTTTCAGTTATTGCAAAAGTGAAATTATCCACAAGATTCTAAACAAATCGCTATAACTCTAAAAATAATAGAGATATTTCAAAAATTTAAAAACGTTTTGGTTACTAAATTAGTTCTGAATCTACTGGAAAAAAACACTTTTTGGTATTTTACCTAGTTATTGAGTTAATGCAAAAGTGAAATTATCCACTATATTTTAAATAAATCGCTCTAATTCTAAAACTAACTCAAAACTTTAACCACTTTTTGGTAAATAAAACAGTTCTGAATCTACTGGAAAAAACAACTTTTCGATAGATTGCCTAGTTTTCGAGTTATTACCAAAGTGATATTATCCACAAGATTTTAAGGAAATCGCTATAACTCGAAAAGTAATTGATGGATTTTAAAAACTTAAACAACATCTTGTTCCATAAACAGTTCTAAATCTACTGGAAAAAATCACTTTTCGATATTTTGCATAAATTTCAAGTTATTGCAAAAGTGAAATTATCCACAAATCGCTATAACTCTAAAAGTAATACAGATATTTTAAAAATTTAAAAACTTATTGATTACTAAAATAGTTCTGAATCTACTAAAAAAAAAACATTTTGTGATATTTTGCTCAGTTTTTCAGTTATTACAAAAGTGAAATTATCCACAAAATTTTGGATAAATCGCTATAACTCGAAAAGTAAATGAGATATTTCAAAACTTTAACCACTTTTTCGTTATTAAAACTTTTCTAAATCTACTGGAAAAACCCACTTTTCGATATTTTGTTTAGTTTTTGAGTTATTGACAAGTGAATTTATCCACAAAATTTTGGATAAATCGCTATAACTCGAAAACTAATTAAGGTATTTTAAAAAATTTAACACTTCCTAGTAAACAAAACAGTTCTGAATCTACAGGAATAATCCCTTTTTGATATTTTGCATAGATTTCAAGTTATTACAAAAGTGAAATTATCCACAAATCGCTATAACTCTAAAAGTAATAGAGATATTTTAAAAATTTAAAATCTTTTTGGTTAGTAAAATAGTTCTGAATCTACTGGAAAAAACATTTTTTGATATTTTGCTCAGTTTTTCAGTTATTACAAAAGTGAAATTATCCACAAAATTTTGGATAAATCGCTATAACTCGAAAAGTAAATGAGATATTTCAAAACTTTAACCACTTTTTGGTTATTAAAACTTTTTTAAATCTACTGAAATAACCCACTTTTCGATATTTTGTTTAGTTTTAAAATTATTGCAAAAGTGAAATTATCCACAAGATTCCAAACAAATCGCTATAACTCTAAAAGTAATAGAGATATTTTAAAAATTTAAAAACTTATGGGTTACTAAAATAATTCTGAATCTACTAGAAAAAAGCATTTTTTGATATTTTGCTCAGTTTTTTAGTTATTACAAAAGTGAAATTATCCACAAAATTTTGGATAAATCGCTATAACTCGAAAAGTAAATGAGATATTTCAAAAATTTAAAAACTTTTAGGTTATTTTAGTAATTCTGCATTAGAAAAAATATGTTTTATCTCATTTTTCCAGAATTGTACGTTAGACGAATTATCCATTAATTAATTTACCTTGTTTTTCTCCACGATGTTTCCGTTTCGCACAATCCGTAGAAATACCAAATAAAGACAACAAAATAACTCCAAATAATAACTTCATTTTACACATTTTTAAACAAAATCAAAAAAAAAATCACATAATTCGTGGATAATTTCCCGGATACCGGTACTATATTTAAATCATTGATTTGGTAAAATCCCGGTTGACGGTGAATTGTTGAAAAATAAAAACACGTGTTTCGTGCATCTACGCTGATGAAAGATTCAAAATAAACTGAGTTGAGATGAAAGATGCTTATAAAAAGACTTTTACCTAAGTTACTTAGCTTGAGGTCGCCTTACAGTGTTGTCGATAATTTTCTTGGTTAGAAAATATCTTATTTTAACGGATTTTTATGTTGTTAAAAATACAGTAAAAGTTGGTATTTTAATTATAAATTTCGGTTGACTTTAAGAAGCGGCTAAAGTTGAAAAAAAATTTCTGAAAAATACCCTCTTTTCTTATCTTAACAACACGTCATAAATAAGGAAGACAAATAATGGACGAAGAACAGGTTTAAAACTGTTTTATTTTATTTCCCTGTAAAATAATTGTTTTAGAATTTTAACTTTATTGTTCCGCATCTACCTGACTTCTTTTTTTATTTTGAAGAAATGTAAGAATGTAGGTAATCATAAAAAAATTGATTTGAGTAAATATTTATTTCCATAAAAAATAATGTTATAAAATTGTTTTTTAATAAGTCACACAACAGGATGCAATAAACTTTTATCATACTA
Source organism: Altica lythri (assembly GCA_964028335.1). Lineage (NCBI taxonomy): Eukaryota > Metazoa > Arthropoda > Insecta > Coleoptera > Chrysomelidae > Altica > Altica lythri. The sequence continues at coordinate 21,063,977 of OZ034810.1, forward strand.
TAAATTTATTTTATAATTATATAAAAGTAAATTTAGAAAATTGTTTAAAGTTTAAATTGTTAATGGATTAATACAAGAAAAAATCTGTTTTCTAGTAATCATCAAAAAGGGTTTTTAAAAAATTCAACTGGCAGCAATACGTGTCAAAAGTTGACAACATTGACAGATGACAATGACATATAAAAGTACTTGACAGATGACATATATAAGTACTTGACAGATGACAGACAACAATGACATAAATAAGTGCTTGACAGATGACAGACAACAATGACATATAGAAGTACTTGACAGATGACAGACAACAATGACATATATAAGTGCTTGACAGATGACAGACAACAATGACATATAGAAGTGCTTGACAGATGACAGACAACAATGACATATAGAAGTGCTTGACAGATGACAGACAATAATGACATATATAAGTGCTTGACAGATGACAGACAACAATCACATATATAAGTGCTTGACAGATGACAGACAACAATGACATATATAAGTGCTTGACAGATGACCCACAACAATGACAAATAACAATGACAGATATAAGTGACTGAGAGATGACAGTTGACAATGATAGATAACAATAGAAAACAGAAAATTGTGATAAATTGTGAAAAATCGTAACAAAACAATAGAAAACCGTGAAAAATCGTAGGACATCGTAAAAAACACAGAAAATCATGATAAATCGTGAAAAATCATAGAAATCATAATGAGTCGTGGAAAATCGTAGAAAATAATATGTTAAACATTTCAAAATTTGACAACAATGACAGATGACAATGGCATACCTATATATAAGTGCTTGACAGATGACAAACAACAATGACAGATATAAGTGACTGAGAGATGACAGCTGACAATGATAGATAACAATAGAAAACAGAAAATTGTGATAAATTGTGGAAAATCGTAACAAAACAATAGAAAACCGTGAAAAATCGTAGGACATCGTAAAAAACACAGAAAATCATGATAAATCGTGGAAAATCGTATAAAAAACATAGGAAACCTTGAAAACCTAGAAGTTCGTAAAAAAACAAAAAATCATGATAAATCGTGAAAAATCATAAAAAAAAATATGGAAATCATAATAAGTCGTTGAAAATCGTAGAAAATAATAGAAAATCGTGAATAATCGTAGATACTCGTCGAAATACATAAAAAAATGTGATAAATAGTGGAAAATCGTAACAAAACAATAGGAAACCGTGAAAAACCGTAGGAAATCGAAACAAATATAGAAAACCATAATAAATCGTGGAAAATCTTAAAAAAATCATAGCAAATCGTAAAAACCATAGGAAATCATAATAAGTCGTGGAAATCGTACACAATAATAGAAAACCGTAAAAAATCGTAGATAATCGTCAAAATACATGAAAAATTGTGATAAATAGTGAAAAATCGTAACAAAAACATAGGAAAGCGTGAAAAATCGTAGGAGAGCGTAAAAAACATAGAAAATCATGATAAATTGTGGAAAATCGTAAAGAAAACAGCAAATCGTAAAAGCCATAGGAAATCATAATAAGTCGTGGAAAATCCTACAAAATAATAGAAAACTGTAAAAAATCGTAGATAATCGTCAAAATACATAAAAAATTGTAATAAATAGTAGAAAATCGTAACAAAACAATAGAAAATTGAAAAATCGTAGGAAATCGAAAAAAACATTGAAAATCATGATAAATCATGATAAATCGTAGAAAATTGTAAAAAAACATGGAAAACTGTGAAAAATCGTAGTTACTCGAAAAAAATCAAACCAAATCGTGAAAAACCATAGAAGTTCGTAAAAAAACAGAAAATCGTGATAAATCGTGGAAAATCATAAAAAAACATAGAATTTATAATGAGTCGTGGAAAATCGTAGAAAATAATATGTCAAACATGTCAAAATTTGACAACAATGACAGATGACAATGGCATATTTATGTGCTTGACAGATGACAGACAACAATGACAGATATAAGTGACTGAGAGATGACAGTTGACAATGATAGATAACAACAAAAAACAGAAAATCATGATAAATCGTGAAAAATCATAAAAAAATATAGAAATCATAATAAGTCGTGGAAAATCGTAGAAAATAATAGAAAATCGTGAATAATCGTAGATACTCGTCGAAATATATAAAAAAATGTGATAAATAGTGGAAAATCGTAACAAAACAATAGGAAACCGTGAAAAACCGTAGGAAATCGAAACAAATATAGAAAACCATGATAAATCGTGGAAAATCGTAAAAAAATCATAGCAAATCGTAAAAACCATAGGAAATCATAATAAGTCGTGAAAAATCCTACACAATAATAGAAAACCGTAAAAAATCGTAGATAATCGTCAAAATACATGAAAAATTGTGAAAAATCGTAACAAAAACATAGCAAAGCGTGAAAAATCGTAGGAGAGCGTAAAAAACATAGAAAATCATGATAAATTGTGGAAAATCGTAAAGAAAACAGCAAATCGTAAAAACCATAGGAAATCATAATAAGTCATGGAAAATCCTACAAAATAATAGAAAACTGTGAAAAATCGTAGATAATCGTCAAAATACATAAAAAATTGTAATAAATAGTAGAAAAATCGTAACAAAACAATAGAAAATTGAAAAATCGTAGGAAATCGAAAAAAACATTGAAAATCATGATAAATCGTGGAAAATTGTAAAAAAACATGGAAAACTGTGAAAAATCGTAGTTACTCGAAAAAAATCAAACCAAATCGTGAAAAACCATAGAAGTTCGTAAAAAAACAGAAAATCGTAATAAATCGTGGAAAATCATAAAAAACATAGAAATTATAATGAGTCGTGGAAAATCGTAGAAAATAATATGTCAAACATGTCAAAATTTGACAACAATGACAGATGACAATGGCATATTTATGTGCTTGACAGATGACAGACAACAATGACAGATATAAGTGACTGAGAGATGACAGTTGACAATGATAGATAACAATAGAAAACTGAAAATTGTGATAAATTGTGGAAAATCGTAACAAAACAATAGAAAACCGTGAAAAATCGTAGGACATCGTAAAAAACACAGAAAATCATGATAAATCGTGGAAAATCGTATAAAAAACATAGGAAACCTTGAAAACCTAGAAGTTCGTAAAAAACAAAAAATCATGATAAATCGTGAAAAATCATAAAAAAAAATATGGAAATCATAATAAGTCGTTGAAAATCGTAGAAAATAATAGAAAATCGTGAATAATCGTAGATACTCGTCGAAATACATAAAAAAATGTGATAAATAGTGGAAAATCGTAACAAAACAATAGGAAACCGTGAAAAACCGTAGGAAATCGAAACAAATATAGAAAACCATGATAAATCGTGGAAAATCTTAAAAAAATCATAGCAAATCGTAAAAACCATAGGAAACCATAATAAGTCGTGGAAAATCCTACACAATAATAGAAAACCGTAAAAAATCGTAGATAATCGTCAAAATACATGAAAAATTGTGATAAATAGTGAAAAATCGTAACAAAAACATAGGAAAGCGTGAAAAATCGTAGGAGAGCGTAAAAAACATAGAAAATCATGATAAATTGTGGAAAATCGTAAAGAAAACAGCAAATCGTAAAAGCCATAGGAAATCATAATAAGTCGTGGAAAATCCTACAAAATAATAGAAAACTGTAAAAAATCGTAGATAATCGTCAAAATACATAAAAAATTGTAATAAATAGTAGAAAATCGTAACAAAACAATAGAAAATTGAAAAATCGTAGGAAATCGAAAAAAAACATTGAAAATCATGATAAATCGTGGAAAATTGTAAAAAAACATGGAAAACTGTGAAAAATCGTAGTTACTCGAAAAAAATCAAACCAAATCGTGAAAAACCATAGAAGTTCGTAAAAAAACAGAAAATCGTGATAAATCGTGGAAAATCATAAAAAAACATAGAAATTATAATGAGTCGTGGAAAATCGTAGAAAATAATATGTCAAACATGTCAAAATTTGACAACAATGACAGATGACAATGGCATATTTATGTGCTTGACAGATGACAGACAACAATGACAGATATAAGTGACTGAGAGATGACAGCTGACAATGATAGATAACAACAGAAAACAGAAAATTGTGATAAATCGTGGAAAATCATAACAAAACAATAGAAAACCGTGAAAAATCGTAGGACATCGTAAAAAACACAGAAAATCATGATAAATCGTGGAAAATCGTATAAAAAACATAGGAAACCTTGAAAACCTAGAAGTTCGTAAAAAAACAGAAAATCATGATAAATCGTGAAAAATCATAAAAAAAATATAGAAATCATAATAAGTCGTGGAAAATCGTAGAAAATAATAGAAAATCGTGAATAATCGTAGATACTCGTCGAAATACATAAAAAAATGTGATAAATAGTGGAAAATCGTAACAAAACAATAGGAAACCGTGAAAAACCGTAGGAAATCGAAACAAATATAGAAAACCATGATAAATCGTTGAAAATCGTAAAAAAATCATGGCAAATCGTAAAAACCATAGGAAATCATAATAAGTCGTGGAAAATCCTACAAAATTATAGAAAACTGTGAAAAATCGTAGATAATCGTCAAAATATATAAAAAATTGTTATAAATAGTAGAAAATCGTAACAAAACAATAGAAAATTGAAAAATCGTAGGAAATCGAAAAAAACATTGAAAATCATGATAAATCGTGGAAAATTGTAAAAAAACATGGAAAACTGTGAAAAATCGTAGTTACTCGAAAAAAATCAAACCAAATCGTGAAAAACCATAGTAGTTCGTAAAAAACAGAAAATCCTGATAAATCGTGGAAAATCATAAAAAAACATAAAAATTATAATGAGTCGTGGAAAATCGTAGAAAATAATATGTCAAACATGTCAAAATTTGACAACAATGACAGATGACAATGGCATATTTATGTGCTTGACAGATGACAGACAACAATGACAGATATAAGTGACTGAGAGATGACAGCTGACAATGATAGATAACAACAGAAAACAGAAAATTGTGATAAATCGTGGAAAATCATAACAAAACAATAGAAAACCGTGAAAAATCGTAGGACATCGTAAAAAAACAGAAAATCATGATAAATCGTGAAAAATCATGAAAAAAAATATAGAAATCATAATAAGTCGTGGAAAATCGTAGAAAATCGTGAATAATCGTAGATACTCGTCGAAATACATAAAAAAATGTGATAAATAGTGGAAAATCGTAACAAAACATTAGGAAACCGTGAAAAACCGTAGGAAATCGAAACAAATATAGAAAACCATGATAAATCGTAAAAAAATTATAGCAAATCTTAAAAATCATAATAAGTCGTGGAAAATCCTACAAACTAATAGAAAACCGTAAAAAATCGTAAATAATCAACAAAATACATGAAAAATTGTAATAAATAGTGGATAATCGTAAAAAAACAATAGAAAACAGTGAAAAATCGTAGGAAATCGTAAAAACATAGAAAATCATGATAAATCGTAAAAAAAACATGAAAACTTTGAAAAATCGTAGTTAATCGAAAAAATTTTTACCAAACTGTGAAAACCCATAGAAGGTCGTAAAAAACATAGAAAATCGTGGAAAATCATAAAAAAACATAGGAAATCGTAAAAAACAGAGTAAATCATAATAAGTCGTGGAAAATTGTACAAAATAATAAGAATCCGTGAAAAATCGTTGATAATCGTCAAGATCATGAAAAATTGTAATAAATTGTGGAAAATCGTAAAATAAATCGAAAAGAGTGAAAAATTGTAGATAAACGTAAAAAAACGTGGAAAATCATATAAACCATAGAAATTCATAAAAAACGTAGAAAATCGTAACAAATAATAGAAAAATGTGAAAAATCGTAGGAGATCGTAAAAAACATAAGAAATCGTGAAAAATCGTAGATAAACGTAGAAAATCGTGATAACTCGTGGAAAATCGTAAAAAATAATACTAACCATAAAAAACCGTAGATAATCGTAACAAATCATTGGAGATTGTAAAAACCATAGAAAATCGTGAGAAATTGTGAAGAACCGTAAAAAATAATTGGACACGCAAAAAATCGTAAAAACCCGTGAAAAATCATAGGAAATTTTAAAAAAGAATAGAAAATCGTGAGAAATTGTGGAAAACCCTAAAAAATAATAGAAAACGCAAATAATCGTAAAAATCCGTAAAAAATCATAGGAAATTGTAAAAAAGCATAGAAAATCGTAAAAATTTTTGGAAAACCCTAAAAAATAATAGAAAATGCAAAAAATCGTAAAAACCCGTGAAAAATCATAGGAAATTGTAAAAAAAAACAGAATCGTGAGAAATTGTGGAAAACCCAAAAAAATAATAGAAAACGCAAAAAATCGTAAATAATCGTAAAAATCCGTAAAACATCATTGGAAATTGGAAAAAAGCATAGAAAATCGTAAAAAATTGTGGAAAACCCTAAAAAATAATAGAAAACGCAAAAAGTCCCAAATAATCGTAAAAAACTATAAAAAATCATAGTAAATTGTAAAAAACAAAGAAAATCGTAAAATAATCTAAAAATAACCGTAAAAAATAGTAGATTATCGTAAAAAATCATAGAAAATCGTAAAAAATAGTAGATAATCTTAAAAGTTATAAAAAATTATTTAAAATCATGGCAACCTCGAAATATCAAAGAAAATCGTAAAAAAAGTTAGAAAATCGAGGTAAATCCTGGAAAATAGTAAAAAATCGTGACTGATTGTAAAAAATCGTAAAAAACAATAGAAAACCGTAAAAAATTGAAGTTAATCGTAAATATCATTAAAAATTGTGATAGATCGTGGAAAATCGTGATAAATAGTAAAAAATAATAAAAAAATGTGAAAAATCGCAGGAAATCGTAAAAAAATCTGGGAAATCATGAAAAATCGTAATAACTAATAGAAAACCATAAAAAATCGTAGATATTCGTAGAAAATCGTGACAACTGGTGAAAAATCGTAAAAAATAATACAAAATAAAAAAAAAACGCAAAAAATCGTAAATAATCGTAAAAAACCATGAAAAATCATAGGAAATTATAAAAAAGCATAGAAAATCGTAAAAAATCATAGAAAATCGTAAAAAATAGTAGATAATCTAAAAAGTTATAAAAAATTTTTTAAAATCATGGCAACCTCGAAATATCAAAGAAAATCGTAAAAAAAGTTAGAAAATCGAGGTAAATCGTAGAAAATCGTGGAAAATAGTAAAAAATCGTGACCGATTGTAAAAAATCGTAAAAAACAATAGAAAACCGTGAAAAATTGAAGTTAATCGTAAATATCATTAAAAATTGTGATAAATCGTGGAAAATCGTAATAAATAGTAAAATATAATAAAAAAATGTGAAAAATCGCAGGAAATCGTAAAAAAATCTAGGAAATCATGAAAAATCGTAGATATTCGTAGAAAATCGTGACAACTGGTGAAAAAGCGTAAAAAATAATACAAAATAAAAAACAAAACGCAAAAAATCGTAAATAATCGTAAAAAACCATGGAAAATCATAGGAAATTGTAAAAAAGCATAGAAAATCGTAAAAAATCATAGAAAATCGTAAAAAATAGTAGATAATCTAAAAAGGTATAAAAAATTATTTAAAATCATGGCAACCTCGAAATATCAAAGAAAATTATTATATTATTATTATTATTAAATCGTAAAAAAAGTTAGAAAATCGAGGTAAATCGTAGAAAATCGTGGAAAATAGTAAAAAATCGTGACCGATTGTAAAAAATCGTAAAAAACAATAGAAAACCGTGAAAATTGAAGTTAATCGTAAATATCATTAAAAATTGTGATAAATCGTGGAAAATCGTAATAAATAGTAAAATATAATAAAAAAATGTGAAAAATCGCAGGAAATCGTAAAAAAATCTAGGAAATCATGAAAAATCGTAATAACTAATAGAAAACCATGAAAAATCGTAGATATTCGTAGAAAATCGTGACAACTGGTGAAAAATCGTAAAAAATAATACAAAATAAAAAAAAAACGCAAAAAATCGTAAATAATCGTAAAAAACCATGAAAAATCATAGGAAATTGTAAAAAAGCATAGAAAATCGTAAAAAATCATAGAAAATCGTAAAAAATAGTAGATAATCTAAAAAGTTATAAAAAATTATTTAAAATCATGGCAACCTCGAAATATCAAAGAAAATCGTAAAAAAAGTTAGAAAATCGAGGTTAATCGTAGAAAATCGTGGAAAATAGTAAAAAATCGTGACCGATTGTAAAAAATTGTAAAAAACAATAGAAAACCGTGAAAAATTGAAGTTAATCGTAAATATCATTAAAAATTGTGATAAATCGTGGAAAATCGTAATAAATAGTAAAATATAATAAAAAAATGTGAAAAATCGCAGGAAATCGTAAAAAAATCTAGGAAATCATGAAAAATCGTAATAACTAATAGAAAACCATGAAAAATCGTAGATATTTGTAGAAAATCGTGACAACTGGTGAAAAATCGTAAAAAATAATACAAAATAAAAAAAAAACGCAAAAAATCGTAAATAATCGTAAAAAACCATGAAAAATCATAGGAAATTGTAAAAAAGCATAGAAAATCGTAAAAAATCATAGAAAATCGTAAAAAATAGTAGATAATCTAAAAAGGTATAAAAAATTATTTAAAATCATGGCAACCTCGAAATATCAAAGAAAATTATTATATTATTATTATTATTAAATCGTAAAAAAAGTTAGAAAATCGAGGTAAATCGTAGAAAATCGTGGAAAATAGTAAAAAATCGTGACCGATTGTAAAAAATCGTAAAAAACAATAGAAAACCGTGAAAATTGAAGTTAATCGTAAATATCATTAAAAATTGTGATAAATCGTGGAAAATCGTAATAAATAGTAAAATATAATAAAAAAATGTGAAAAATCGCAGGAAATCGTAAAAAAATCTAGGAAATCATGAAAAATCGTAATAACTAATAGAAAACCATGAAAAATCGTAGATATTTGTAGAAAATCGTGACAACTGGTGAAAAATCGTAAAAAATAATACAAAATAAAAAAAAAACGCAAAAAATCGTAAATAATCGTAAAAAACCATGAAAAATCATAGGAAATTGTAAAAAAGCATAGAAAATCGTAAAAAATCATAGAAAATCGTAAAAAATAGTAGATAATCTAAAAAGGTATAAAAAATTATTTAAAATCATGGCAACCTCGAAATATCAAAGAAAATTATTATATTATTATTATTATTAAATCGTAAAAAAAGTTAGAAAATCGAGGTTAATCGTAGAAAATCGTGGAAAATAGTAAAAAATCGTGACCGATTGTAAAAAATTGTAAAAAACAATAGAAAACCGTGAAAAATTGAAGTTAATCGTAAATATCATTAAAAATTGTGATAAATCGTGGAAAATCGTAATAAATAGTAAAATATAATAAAAAAATGTGAAAAATCGCAGGAAATCGTAAAAAAATCTAGGAAATCATGAAAAATCGTAATAACTAATAGAAAACCATGAAAAATCGTAGATATTCGTAGAAAATCGTGACAACTGGTAAAAAATCGTAAAAAATAATACAAAATAAAAAAAAACGCAAAAAATCGTAAATAATCGTAAAAACCATGAAAAATCATAGGAAATTGTAAAAAAGCATAGAAAATCGTAAAAAATCATAGAAAATCGTAAAAAATAGTAGATAATTGTAGAAATTATAGAAAATTATAAAAAATCATGGCAACCATGAAATATGAAAGAAAATCGTAAAAAAAGTTAGAAAATCGAGGTAAATCGTAGAAAATCGTGAAAAATAGTAAAAAATAGTAAAAAATCGTGACCGATTGTAAAAAATCGTGATCGATTGTGAAAAATCGTGGAAAATCGTGAAAAATAGTAAAAAATCGTGACAGATCGTAAAAAATTATAAAAAATAATAAAAAAACTGCGAAAAATCGTAGATAATCGTAAAAAATGATAAAAAACCATAAAGATAAATCACAATAAATAATAAAAGTAATTATTTAAAAGATATCTATAAGAGTCGACAATTGTAGGTCGATGACTTTGTTATTCTTTATTCTTTCTTGTTCTGGCATCGTTTAAATGTCTCGTTTGGTACCAAAAAGGGGAATCATACCGTATACGAGAGATCATGTTTTATCGATAATTCCATGGGAATTGTTTGTTGTATCTCGAGAATTCGCACGACTGATTCTTCTCAATTTTTTTTTTTATTTCTCCTCTCTAACAACAATCTGATATTCTGCATCTTAATATATTTTTTTAAATTCTATTTATTTGTGTCAGTACCAAATTTCCCCACTGGATGTCGTCGCTAAAAGTATTATATCGACGCCGGCGTCAGCGTCGTAATCGATTTTACTCGAATATGCGCAATAATCCACGTAAAATTACCCCCGAAAAAACTACCAGATACTCCTCGACATATCCTCCATCCAGTATATTCATATTTCTTATAACACAAACATATCAATTCTATTCTAATATAAATAATAAAAATGTGAATTTATAAAAATGATTATTACGAGTTTCGGGTTTTCGGTGACTTAATTTGTTTATTTTTTTTTTTTTTTTGGTGGGTTTTAGTGTCAAAAAATGACGATCATGTTGAGAAATCGAGGACCGGGGCCTCCTTGGAGATTTTTATTAATTTTTTGTGTATTTTTTATTAGTTTTCCAATGGGTATTAATACTGAAAAGACTAAGAAATGTAAGTAGAATATAAAATGCTATTTTTAGTATTCTTTTTTTATGATAACCTTTATAACCTTTTTTTATTTATATTTATATTGTTTATTATTCTTTAAGGTTTATACAAATAGAATTCTTTTACAGAAAAATTTGATTTTGTTTTTTATATAATGGATAATTCCACAGTTGCTATTTTCCTTAAAAATAGATAAATTATTAACACGTGTTTTGTTGTTAGAAATAGTATTTGAGATAATTTGGCAGTTGCAGATTTTCCTAATTTTCCTATAATAAATTTAATTGGATTTTTATAGAATTTAATGAAAATATGTATTCTTTCCAGTGGCGTACTCACTTGTATAATTTTTTTTAAATAAAAAATATACGAGAGTTTTTCAAGAATTTTGTTGATTTTTAAGAGAACATATTGAGTCTCTCCCGTAAATTTTCAATATTTCCCCTGTAAAAAATGTAATGAAATTTGGTGTAAATGTTTAAAAAAAAAAGTATTTTCCAGTGACGTACTCAATTTTTTACAATATTATATGTATCGGAGTACATACAGGGTGATATATTAAAATTTTCTATTACAAAAAACATCGTTAGCCTCTCCCTTAATTTTCCTATACTTAACGTATTTCGATTTTAGTAAAATTTGTTGTCAATGTAGAAAAATGTATATATTTTCCAGTGACGTACTTACTTTAATAAATTTTTGCCTATATAAAAGATATACGAGAGTTTTTCAAGAAGTTTGTTGATTGTTAAGAGAACATATTGAGACTCTCCCGTAAATTTTCAATATTTTCCCTTTAAAAAATTTAATGAAATATGGTGTAAATGTAGACAAGAAGATGTATTTACCAGTAACGTACTCAATTTTTTACAATATTGTATGTATCAGAGTATATACAGGGTGATATCTGAAAATTTTCTATTACGAAAAACATCGTTAGTCTCTCCCTTAATTTTCCTATACTTAACGTAATCCGATTTTAGTAAAATTTGTTGTCAATGCAGAAAAATGTATATGTTTGCCAGTGACGTACTTACTTCAATGATTTTTTTTATATAAAACATATACGAGAGTTTTTCAAGAAGTTTGTTGATTTTTAAGAGAACATATTGAGTCTCTCCCGTAAATTTTCAATATTTCCCCCGTAAAAAATTTAATGAAATATGGTGCAAATGTAGACAAAAAAAAGGATTTTCCCGTAACGTACTCAATTTTTTACAATATTGTATGTATCGGAGTATATACAGGGTGATATATGAAAATTTTCTATTACAAAAAACATCGTTAGTCTCTCCCTTAATTTTCCTATATTTAACGTAATCCGATTTTAGTAAAATTTGTTGTCAATGTAGAAAAATCTATATATTTTCCAGTGACGTACTCACTTTAATGATTTTTTTCTACATAAAAGATATACGAGAGTGTTTCAAGAAATTTGTTGATTTTTAAGAGAACATACTGAGTCTCTCCTGTAAATTTTCGATATTTCCCCTGTAAAAAATTTAATAAAATATGGTGTAAATGTAGAAAAAAGATCTATTTTCCAGTAACGTACTCAATTTTTTACAATATTGTATGTATCGGAGTATATACAGGGTGATATATGAAAACTTTCTATTACGAAAAACATCGTAAGTCTCTCCCTTAATTTTCCTATATTTATCGGAATCCGATTTTAGTAAAATTTGTTGACAATGTAGAAAAATGTATATATTTTCTAGTGACGTACTCACTTTAATGATTTTTTTCTTAAATAAAAGATATTCGAGAGTTTTTCAAGAATTTTATTGATTTTTAAGAGAACATATTGAGTCTATCCCGTAAATTTTCAATATTTCCCCTGTAAAAAATTTAATGAAATATGGTGCAAATGTGGACAAAAAAAAGTATTTTCCAGTAACGTACTCAATTTTTTACAATATTGTATGTATCGGAGTATATACAGGGTGATATATGAAAATTTTCTATTACGATAAACATCGTTAGTCTCTCCCTCAATTTTGCTAGACTTAACGTAACTCGATTTTGGTCAAATTTGTTGTCAATGTAGACAAATGTATATATTTTCCAGTGACGTACTCACTTTTATGATTTTTTCCTAAATAAAAGATATACGAGAGTTTTTCAAGAAGTTTGTTGATTTTTATAAGAACATATTGAGTCACTCCCGTAAATTTTTAATATTTCCCCTGTAAAAAAATGTAATGAAATATGGTGTGAATGTAGAAAAAAGATGTAATTTCCAGTAACGTACTCAATTTTTACAATATTGTATGTATCGGAGTATATACAGGGTTATATCTGAAAATTTTCTATAACGAAAAACATCGTTAGTCTCTCCCTTAATTTTCCTATAGGTACTTAACGTAACTCGATTTTAGTCAAATTTGTTGTCAATATAGAAAAATATATATGTTATCCAGTGACGTACTTACTTTTATGATTTTTTTCCTGTATAAAAGATATACGAGAGTTTTTCAAGAAGTTTGTTGATTTTTAAGAGAACATATTGAGTCTCTCCCGTAAATTTTCAATATTTCCCCTGTAAAAAATTTAATAAAATATGGTGTAAATGTAGAAAAAAAGATGTATTATCCAATAACGTACTTTATTTTTTACAATATGTATGTATCGCAGTATATACAGGGTGAGATCAGAAAAGTTTCTATTACGAAAAACATCGTTAGTCTCTCCCTTATTTTTTCTATACTTAACGTAATCCGATTTTAGTTAAATTTGTTGTCAATGTAGAAAAATATATATGTTATCCCGGGACGTACTCACTTTTATGATTTTTTTCCTATATAAAAGATATACGAGAGGTTTTCAAGAAGTTTGTTGATTTTTAAGAGAACATATTAAGTCTCTCCCGTAAATTTTTAGTATTTCCCCTGTAAAAAATATAATGAAATATGGTGTAAATGTAGAAAAAAAGATGTATTTTCCAGTAACTTACTTAATTTTTTACAATATGTATTTATTGGAGTATATACAGGGTGATATATGAAAATTTTCTATTACGAAAAACATCGTTAGTCTCTCCCTTAATTTTCCGATACTTAACGTAATCCGATTTTAGTAAAATTTGTTGTCAATGCAGAAAAATGTATATGTTTGCCATTGACGTACTTCCTTTAATGATTTTTTTCTTATATAAAACATATACGAGAGTTTTTCAAGAAGTTTGTTGATTTTTAAGAGAACATATTGAGTCTCTCCCGTAAATTTTTAATATTTCCCTTGTAAAAAATTTAATGAAAGATGGTGTAAATGTAGAAAAAAAAGATGTATTTTCCAGTGACGTACTCAATTTTTTACAACATGTATGTATCGGTGTATATACAGGGTGATATCTAAAAATTTTCTGTTACGAAAAACATCGTTAGTCTCTCCCTTAATTTTCCTATACTTAACGTAACTCGATTTTAGTAAAATTTGTTGTCAATGTAGAAAAATGTATATATTTTTCAGTGACGTACTCACTTTATTGATTTTTTTCTTAAATAAAAGATATTCGAGAGTTTTTCAAGAATTTTATTGATTTTTAACAGAACATATTGAGTCTCTCCCGTAAATTTTCAATATTTCCCCTGTAAAAAATTTAATGAAATATGGTGTAAATGTAGACAAAAAAAAGTATTTTCCAGTAACGTACTCAATTTTTTACAATATTGTATGTATCGGAGTATATACAGGGTGATATCTGAAAATTTTCTATTACGAAAAACATCGTAAGTCTCTCCCTTAAATTTCCTATACTTAACGTAACCTGATTTTAGTTAAATTTGTTGTCAATGTAGAAAAATGTATATATTTTCCAGTGACGTACTCACTTTAATAAATTTTTTCCTATATAAAAGATATACGAGAGTTTTTCAAGAAGTTTGCTGATTGTTAAGAGAACATATTGAGTCTCTCCCGTAAATTTTCAATATTTCCCCTGTAAAAAATTTAATGAAATTTGGTGATAATGTAGACAAAAAGATGTATTTTCCAGCAACGTACTTAATTTATTACAATATTGTATATATCAGAGTATATACAGGGTGATATATGAAAATTTTCTATTACAAAAAACATCGTTAGTCTCTCCCTTAATTTTCCTATACTTAACGTAATCCAATTTTAGTAAAATTTGTTGTCAATGTAGAAAAATGTATATATTTTCCAGTGACGTACCCACTTTAATAATTTTTTTCTACATAAAAGATATACGAGAGTGTTTCAAGAAATTTGTTGATTTTTAAGAGAACATATTGAGTCTCTCCCGTAAATTTTCAACGTTTCCCCTGTAAAAAATTTAATAAAATATGGTGTAAATGTAGAAAAAAAATATTTTCCAGTAACGTACCCAATTTGTTACAATATGTATGTATCCGAGTATATACAGGGTGATATATGAAAATTTTCTATTACGAAAACCATCGTTAGTCTCTCCCTTAATTTTCATATACTTAACGTAACTCGATTTTAGTAACTTTATGTATCGGAGTATATTTAATTATTTTTGTAATACCTTTTTTGGTTCTTAAGTTATAACGAAATTTGTAGTTTTTATAGTTTTTATTTATTTATAAATAAAATTTGGTAATTCATGATTTTAATTTTAAGAAGCAACAATGTTTTGCTTTAAAAAATGTCTTGCTGTTGATTTTAAAATCGTTTTTAAGGAGCAACAATGCAATGAGTATTCTAAAAATAATAAAATTTTATTAAAAACTTAAATTTTGAACTAATTTAATTAAATTCTTG
The DNA here is from genome assembly GCA_964028335.1 of Altica lythri. Lineage (NCBI taxonomy): Eukaryota > Metazoa > Arthropoda > Insecta > Coleoptera > Chrysomelidae > Altica > Altica lythri. Next base: position 21,079,463 of record OZ034810.1, read on the forward strand.
TTGGCGTCATGAGATATAGCAACATTTGGAGTTGGCTTCAAAAAAAAACATTTTCAGGCTATAACTTTGTTAATATTAAAAGAAAACATATGTTGTTTGTACTCAAATGAAAGAAAATTTTATTACAAATCGGAATATATAATTATTTTTGTAATAATTCTTTTGGTTCTCATGTTACAACAAAATTTGTAGTTTTTATAGGTTTCATTTATTTATAAATGGAATTTGGTAATTTATGATTGAGATATAACATCGTTAATTTAAAAAGAAAATCTGGTTTATTTCCTGTATTATATTAGAAAAGTCGATTGGATGCGACGGCCGGTGTATTTCCCGAAGAAAATACACCCTATTACGATGAAAAGACTCGCGAGATCCGATATTCGAGAGAGTTTTATTTTCAATGAATATGAAATTTAGCTGAATGAAGTTTTTTCGCACCCCATTCGATCAATAACCGACCAATCAAATAAAACGAAAGAAAATTTAAGTAAATTTCGGAACTTAGCAGGTAGGTACTCGAAAAAGTGGTTTTATTTTCAATTGGAATTTAAAATTTTATATTTCCACGTAGATAGAATTCTTCACTTTTATTACCTTTAAAATATTCGCTCATTGACGAAGAAATTTAATTAATCTAGGACGCTCTGGAATCCGGTTAAAAGGATTTTTTCATAGCACACACGAAAAACGCGTTTTAATTTAAATTTTTAATATAAAAATTCGTTCGATTTCGAATAAAATTTTATTTAATATTCATGTCGTTTACAGTAAGAAAAATCCTAGAAAATTCCTCTTTTTATATTAAACAGAGACATCTCTCGCGAAATTTTCGTAATAATATCACGTCCGTATCATCAATCTGGATTTTATGGAGATTTTTAGACTTGTTAACATCTTATTCTGATTTTTCGAGATAGTGCAACCATGGAATTATCGCGATAAAACTAAGAAGCTTCTTTTGATTTATTACTACGGTTTTGAAGTGCAACTGTGGGATTATCCATTAAAAAATTAAACAAATTTAAAAAAAAGTGTGAAAATTTAGAAAATTTATAAGAACTGCTTTTAAATGTAGAATTAGTTGTGAATTTAACAGAAAAAAACATGTTTTGTTATAGTAATTCGTTTACATTGCAGGTGTGGAATTATCCATTAAAAATGTACAAAAAATACAATTTCTTGAGAATTAAAAAAAGTGAGTACGTCACTGGAAAGAATACACATTTTTCTGTACTTCCACCAAATTTCATTAAAATCCAATTAAATTAAGTGTAAGAAAATTAAGGGAGAGACCCAATGTGTTTTTGGACATAAAAAGAATTATGTATTCTCTTGTATCACCCCGTATATACACTGATATACAAATTATTGCAAAACATTGACTACCTTATTGAAAAATTCACCCTTTTTTCTACTTTTTTACCAAATTTCCTCAAAATCTTTACAGGGGACATATTGAAAATTTACGGGAGAGACTCAATATGTTCTGTTAAAAATCAACAAACTTCTTGGAAAACTCGCGTATATCTTTTATATAGGAAATAAATTTATAAAAGTGAGTACGTCACTGGAAAACATACACTTTTTTCAACATTTTTAAAAATTTTCATTAAAATCTTTACAGGTGACATATTGAAAATTTACGGGAGAGACTGAATATGTTCTGTCAAAAAACAATAAAATTCTTGAAAAACTCTCGTATATCTTTTATATATATATATATATATATATATATATATATATATATATATATATAAATGATTTTTTTGAAGCCAATTCCAAATGTTGTTAAATCTCACGGCGCCAAAAAGAATTTAAGCAAATTAGTTCAAAATTTAAGTTTTTAATAAAATTTCATTATTTTTAGAATACTCATTGCATTGTTGCTCCTTAAAAATGATTTTAAAGTTAACAGCAAGATATTTTTTGAAGTAAAACATTGTTGCTTTATAAAAATTAAAATCATAAATTACCAAATTCCATTTATAAATAAATAAAAGCTATAAAAACTACAAATTTCGTTATAACTTGAGAACCAAAAACGGAAATACAAAAATAATTATATATTCTGCTTCGTAATGAAATTTCCTTTTATTAGAGTACAAACAACATATGTTTTCCTTTAATATTAACAAAGTTATAGGCTGAAAATGATTTTTTTGAAGCCAAGGAAAAATCGCATTCAATTTACTCGAGTGCAAATATCTCGAAAACGAAGCGTTTTATTAAAAATTTGCAAAAAAATATTTTTGTGCAAAATTAAATTCTACATTAAAAAAACATTAAAAAATCTCATTTTATTTAAAAATATTAAAAGTAATGACAGAAAAACTGAGATCAAATTTATATTTACAAACTTTTTGTTTGACCCTGTATATCTCGAAAAGTATCAGTTTTTTCGAAAAAACTCAAGAATACTTTTTTGTGTAAAATTTAATTTACTTTCCAAAAACATTAAAACGATTTTTGTACCATGTACAGGTTTTGAGATACTTACAGATTTGTAAAAGACTGTTGTAAAAGTTGAAAAAATCGCATTCAATTTACTCGAGTGCAAATATCTCGAAAACGAAGCGTTCTATGAAAAATGTGCAAGAAAACATTTTTGTGCAAAATTTAATTCTACATCAAAGCACATTAAAAAATTTTATTTTATTTAAAAATTGTAAAAGTTACGACAGAAAAATTGAGATCAAATTATATTTACAAACTTTTTGTTTGACCCTGTATATCTCAAAAAGTATCAGTTTTTTCAAAAAACCTCAAGAATCCTTTTTTGTGCAGAATTTAATTTACTTTCCAAAAACATTAAAACGATTTTTGTACCATTTACAGTTTTTGTGATACTTACAGATTTGTAAAAGACTATTGTAAAAGTTGAAAAAATCGCATTTAATTTACACGAGTGCAATTATCTCGAAAACCAAGCGTTTTATTTAAAATTTGCAGGAAAACATTTTTGTGTAAAATTAAATTCTACATCAAAAAACTTAAAAAATCTTATTTTAATTAAAAACTTTAAAAGTTATGACAGAAAAACTGAGATCAAATTTATATTTACAAACTTTTTGTTTGACCCTGTATATCTCGAAAAGTATCAGTTTTTTTAAAAAAACTTAGGAATACTTTTTTATGAAAAATTTAATTTACTTTCCAAAAACATTAAAACGATTTTTGTACCATTTACAGTTTCTGAGATACTTACAGATTAGTAAAAGACTGTTGTAAAAGTTGAAAAAATCGCATTCAATTTACTCGAGTGCAAATATCTCGAAAACGAAGCGTTTTATTAAAAATTTTCAGCAAAACATTTTTGCGTAAAATTAAATTCTACATCAAAAAACTTAAAAATTTCTGATTTTACTTAAAAACTTTAGAAGTTATGACAGAAAAACTGAGATCAAATTTATATTTACAAACTTTTTGTTTGACCCTGTATATCTCGAAAAGTATCAGTTTTTTCGAAAAAACTCAAAAATACTTTTTTGTGTAAAATTAAATTCTACACCAAAAAACATTAAAAAAACTTATTTTATTTAAAAACTTTAAAAGTTATGACAGAAAAACTGAGATCAAATTTATATTTACAAACTTTTTGTTTGACCCTGTATATCTCAAAAAGTATCAGTTTTTTCGAAAAAAACTCAGTAAAACTTTTTTGTGTAAAATTAAATTCTACACCAAAAAACATCAAAAAATCTTATTTTGTTTAAAAACTTTAAGAGTTATGACAGAAAAACTGAGATCAAATTATATTTACAAACTTTTTGTTTAACCCTGTATATCTCGAAAAGTATCAGTTTTTTTGAAAAAACTCAAGAAAACTTTTTTGTGTAAAATTAAATTTTACATCAAAAAACATAAAAAAATCTCATTTTAATTAAAAACTTTAAAAGTTATGACAGAAAAACTGAGATTAAATTTATATTTACAAACTTTTTGTTTGACCCTGTATATCTCGAAAAGTATCAGTTTTTTCGAAAAAACTTAAACATACTTTTTTGTGTAAAATTACATTCTACATCAAAAAACATAAAAAAATCTCATTTTATTTAAAAAATTTTAAAGTTATGACAGAAAAACTGACATCAAATTTATATTTACAAACTTTTTGTTTGACCCTATATATCTCGAAAAGTATCAGTTTAAAATTTAAGTTTTTAATAAAATTTGATTTATTTTAGAATACTTATTGCATTGTTGCTCCTTAAAAATGATTTTAAAGTCAACAGCAAGATATTTTTTGAAGCAAAACATTATTGCTTCTGAATAATTAAAAAGTTTATATTTAAAAATAAAAACAATTTAATTTCAGATTCGATGCAATCATTATGTAAGAATCATTTCCTTCAAAATCTTTATCGGAAAATAGATGGCGCTCTACTTTGGTCACAAAACGAGAGAAATTTGGACTGCATCATTACATTTCAAACACATTCAATTCTTCAACGATTTATGCTACGTTTCGATTTTCTTCAATTAGATTGTAACGATCATTTGTATATTTACGATGGTGCTCATGCTGTAGGAACTTATAAGGTAATTACAATGAAAAAACTGCTACAATAAACTGAAATAAGATTTTTTTAAATTGGGAGCAACTAACTGCTTTACCGATACAGTAAAGATGGTTTTTGAGGTTATAAGAAGGATTTTTTATGTAATTTTAGTTCGATTTGTCTTGCAAGAATACGAAACAAAATCTTGGGGCCATGTTCACTCGCACGAATTACGTAACACTCAAATACGTCACGGACGCTTGGGGTACTGATTCAAACGGTTTCAAACTCGTCATAACTGCAGTTAAGGATCCCAGTAAGTATATTTTTTTATATTTTTCCTTTTAATATCTATTTTTTTTTAATTGCAGAACATGCTTGCACTGAATATCGTTGCAATCTTCGTGAATTTTGCATTGCAACCGAATTGGTTTGCGATGGAATCAATCATTGCGCTGATGGATCAGATGAAACGTCCACTAATTTGTGTCAAAGTAAGAATTTTATTGTACTGTTATAATTTTCACTTCTCCGTCCAAAGCGGTCCCTTATATAACAAATTAATTCCTTCTTGAAGCATCTCCACAATTACATCCAGAACATACAACACTCTCGAATCTTCCGAACGTTCGAAAAGCCATTAGAATATTCGAAGATTCTAACAACGCGACTCACTCACACCACTGTCTGGACGACAGGTCCGGACCGGCTCGTAACAGTTATTTTTTTATTAAATCTTAATTTTATTGTTGCAGATAACGAAACGGGCACGATTTTAGGTTTGGAAGTGACATGGTTTGTTGTGGTGATTGTAAGCAGTTTATTGGTTCTTTTAGTGTTAATTGTAGCTGTTTCTGTTTGTATTTGCAGAATGGGATGGTACAATGCACCATCAGGTAATGGAACTGTACAACAACAAAATACTTCCTATTCCTGTAAGTAGTTTGTTTCTTTTGCAGATATTAGGTTTGTTCTTAAAACCGATTATTTATTTATTGTGCTCAAGCTGTTTGAAACATTTGACAACTGACATTTCATTACTTTGACAACTAATATTTGTCAGATAACATTTGACGGATGACATTTGACAGCTAATATTTATCAGATAACAACTGACAGCTGATATTTGAACATTGACATTTGACAAATAATATTTGAAAACTGACATTTGACAGCTAACAGTTGTCAAATAACATTTAACAATTGATATTTGACAAGTGACATTTGACAGCTAACATTTATCAGATAACAACTGACAGTACATTTGCAAACTGACATTTGACAACTAATATTTGAGAAATGATATTTGAGAGGTCATATTTGTCAAATAACATTTGTCAAATTAAATTTGACGAGTGATATTTGATACCTAACATTTGTCAGATAACAACTGAGAGCTGACATTTCAAAACTGACATTTGACAGCCAAGATTTGTCAGATAACATTTGTCAAAAAACAAGTGACAGCTAACATTTGGCAGCTAATATTTGAGAGGAGCTGACATTTGACACCGTAAGCTGAAATTAACTTTTAACAGCTGATAATTGACTGCTGACATTTGATATTTGAAAATTGACATTTATCAACTGATATTTGACTGCTGACATTTGAGATTTGATTCTTCACATCTAAGATTTCACAGTTATAGTTTAAAACTGTCAGTTTATATCGAACTACAGCAGTTGACAGTTACATTTGACAGCTATCATTTCTCTTTGGACGACAAAGATTTGACAGATAGAGTATAAAACTGTCAGTTCATATTGCCGAGTGGCAGTTGATAGTTACGTTTGACAGCTGTGATTAAACAGCTAACATTCCTCTTTTGACAACACAGATTTGACAGATATAGTGAAAAATTGTCAGTTTATATCGCCATATGGAAGTTGACAGTTACGTTTGACATCTGTCATTAAACAGCTAACATTCTTCTTTTGATAACAAAGATTTGATAGATATAGTATAAAACTGTCAGTTCATATTGCCGTATTGCAGTTGACAGTTACGTTTGACAGCTGTCATTAAATAGCTAACATGTCTCTTTTGACAACAAAAATTTGACAGATATAGTGTAAAACTGTCATTTTATATCAAACTACGGCAAATGACAGTTATGTTTGACAGATGTCATTAAACAGCTAACATTTCTCTTTTGAGAACAAAGATTTGACAGATATAGTATAAAATTGTCAGTTTATATCGCCATATGGCTGGTTGACAGTTGTCATTACATAGCTACCATTTGACTTTTGACAGCTTAAATTTGACAGATTTAGTGTAAAACTGTTAGTTTATATCGCCATATGGCAGTTGACAGTTACGTTTGACAGTTGTCATTAAATAGCTAACATTTGACTTTTGATAGCTAAAATTTGACAGATTTAGTGTAAAACTGTCAGATTAAATCGTCTTATGGAAATTGAAAGTTACGTTTGACAGCTGTGATTAAACAGTTAACATTTCTCTCTTGAGAACAAAGATTTGACAGATATAGTCAATTTATATGGATCTACGGCAAATGACAGTTATGTTTGATAGCTGTCATTAAACAGCTAACATTTGACTTTTGACAGCGAAGATTTGACTGACAGATGTAGTGTAAAACATATCGTCATATGGCAGTTGACAGTTACATTTGACAGCTGTCAATGAATAGCTAACATTTGACTTTTGACAGCTAAGACTTGACAGACATAGTATAGAACTGTCAGTTTATATACAATTTGTTTTAGTACAACAAATGTATGGATCGAACGGCGCAATGAAAGTTGGTTCGGGTGGAAGTATGACAACTTTAACGGTAACACCAGCGCCGGGAAACTGGTGGCGCCCTGCGGGCCCCCTCGGGTTCCGTCTCAGCACGCCGGTCCGGGTCCGCCTTTACTGCCAGGCAAAGTAAAAATTGGGCTTGCACCTCCACAAAACGGTGGTGGTCAAATAGACACCGATGATCACGTGTCTCAAAGCCAGAAGGACGAATGGTTCGTCTAGTCAGGCAGTCAGTAAGTTTATTTCTTTTTACGCTTATACGCATTAAACTTAATGGAATTTTGTGTATTTCAGGGGCGACCGGATCGTAGCCTGCAGGGTGAGTCGAACGAAGAACCCACCGTTCGACCAAAATAACAAAAATAGCTTTTTACATCGACAGTTCACGCCAATTTTATTGAAAATCATCTAAAAGCAGCGTGTGGTTAGCTAATTGAAAATTGTAGACGATTATCTTAACTTTTTAACGGTAATTTTAAATTTTTTGTATCATTTGTATTTATCGAGATATTAAGGAGAAGGAATACACGTATTGGAGATTCAATATACACCTCATTTTTCGTAACTTGCAAGTTTCCATAATGATATCTCCGTTAAAATAAAAGATAGAAAATTGATCTTTAATGAAAAACTATAGAAAATTTTCTTATCTTTCCAATGGTTCGATAAGTTTTTTGATATCTTTATTAGTTTTAAAAATATTAACAAAAAAGTTAAGTGACGTATTGGAGGTTCAATGAACACCTCATTTTTCTTAACTTTAAATTTCCATAATCATATCTCCGTTAATATAAAAGACAGGAAATAAGTCTTTAATGAAAATTTATAGAAAATTTTCTTATCTTTCCAAAGATTCTATAAGTTTTTTGATATCTCTTTTAGTTTTAAAAATATTAAGAAAAAAGTTAAGTGACGTATTGGAGGTTCAATGAACACCTTATTTTTCTCAACTTCAACTTTCCATATTAATATCTCTGTTAATATAGCAGATAGAAAATTGACCTTTTATAAAAATTTATCGAAAATTTTCTTATCTTTTTAACGGTTTTATAAGTTTTTTGATATCTTTTTTAGTTTTAATAATATTAAGAAATACGTTAAGTGACGTATTGGAAGTTCAATGAACACCTCATTTTTCTTAACTTCAAATTTCCTTAATAATATCTTCGTTAATATAAGAGATAGAAAATTAAACTTAAATAAAAAACTATAGAAAATTTTCTTATCTTTTCAATGGTTCTATAAGTTTTTTAATATCTTTTTTAGTTTTAAAAATATTAATAAAAAAGTTAAGTGACGTATTGGAGGTTGAATAAACACCTCATTTTTTTTAACTTCAAGTTTCCATATAAATATCTCTGTTAATATAGCAGATAGAAAATTAATTTTTAATGAAAAACTATAGAAAATTTTCTTATCTTTTTAATGGTTCTATAAGTTTTTTAATATCTTTTTTAGTTTTAATAATATTAAGAAAAAAGTTAAGTGACGTATTGGAGGTTCAATAACCACCTCATTTTTTTAACTTCAACTTTCCATATTAATATATCTGTTAATATAGCAGATGGAAAATTGATCTTTAATGAAAATTTATAGAAAATTTTCTTATCTTTTTATTAGTGTTTTTATTTTTTTTATAACTTTATTTATTTTAGGAGAATTTATCAAAAAAGAAAAGTGTTTTTTTGAATCTTATAAATCATAATACCAACTTTTCCATAATAATATCTCGGTTAATATAATAGATAAAAAATGGATTTTTACAAGAAAATTGTAAAGAGTTTTCTAAGCTTTCTAATGGTGTTTTTAGATTTTTTGTATATATATTAATAATTAATTAATTAAATAATTAATTAATTACTATAACATAACAGTGCAGTTTACGTATCTTCTTTAAAAAAATTATTTTTTCACTAAAATTTTTTTTTTAGTTATTATTTAATTAAATTTCGGAAAATCTACTTTTAAATAAATTTAATTTTTATTCACAAAACATCGTAAATTAAAAAAAAAATGAGACATTTTGTGAGAGACAATATGTACTTTTATCACTTCTATCGTATAGTATTACTAAATTAAATTAAAATTAATCTTTTTATTAATGTGAATATAATATAGCCTATTCTAGAGAGTTTTCTTAGCTTTCCAATGAATTTTTTAGATATTTTTTATCTTTTTCACTCATCGAGATATTAAAAAAAAAATGAAAATTAGATATCAAAGAAATAATAAAATTATTCTAACGCTTTACAAGCTTTGAAAAACAATATAACTTGTAGACCGGTTTCGGCCTATTGGGCCTCGTCAGTACAAGGTATATGTTATCCGCTTGTAAAGCGTTAGAATAATTTTATTATTTCTTTGATATCTATTGATAACACGCTTTATTAAATACGACAATGTTACAGTTTTCTGTAATAATACTATAAAATGAAAATTTATCTTTTTTTCGTTTTGTAGATATTTAAATCTATTTCTTTTGTATTTTTCAATAAAAAAATCGTCACAACAAAATTCAGTGATTATTTTCTATTTAAAAACATGGTGAAAATTGCTTAGAAAGAAATACGCACAGAGCCACAGTAGAAAAAAAAATAAAAAAAAATTGACACTGTAAGAATGTATAATGTAATCAATTATTATAAAAATAGAGAAAAAAATACGTTTTTTTGCACTAAAACAGTCTTTAAAGACTATAATGTGTAATCTAGATTAATAAATAATTAAATGTATAGATAAAATAATTATAAATTTTGTTAAATGAAACAAATTTATAACAAATTTTAGTGAAATTTGCACTACAACAACTCACTAATTCCATCAAAAAAAATTTAAGAAGATAAAACTGCTTAGAAAGCTGTTTAATCTGTTTAAAAAGCTGTTTAACTTCTTTAAAAAGCTCTTTAACTTCTTTAAAAAGCTCTTTAAACAGATAAAACATCTGTTTAAAGACGTTAAATAGCTTAAAAACAAATGAAAGAGTTTTTTTACACAGTTAAAACAACTTTTTAAAGAAGTAAAACAGCTTTTAAGAGCTTTTAAAAGTTGTTTTATCTATTAAAAAAGCTGTTAAACTATTTTTTAAATACAAAAACAGTTGTTTAACGAATTTAAGTAGCTTTAAAAACAGCTAAAACAGCTTTTTGCACAGTTAAAACAACTTTTTAAAGAAGTAAAAGAGCTTTTAAGAGCTTTTAAAAGTTGTTTTATCTATTAAAAAAGCTGTTAAACTATTTTTTAAATACAAAAACAGTTGTTTAACGAATTTAAGTAGCTTTAAAAACAGCTAAAACAGCTTTTTGCACAGTTAAAACAACTTTTTAAAGAAGTAAAACAGCTTTTAAGAGCTTTTAAAAGTTGTTTTATCTTCAAAAAAAGCTGTTAAACCACTTTTTAAATAGGAAAAAACAATTGTTTAACGAAGTTGAATTGCTTTAAAAACAGCTAAAACAGCTTTTTACACAGTCAAAACAACTTTTTAAAGTAGTAAAACAGCTTTTAAGAGCTTTTAAAAGTTCCTTTAAAGCTATTATACCAGTTTAAAAAGCTGTTTTATCTTTTAAAAAAGCTGTTAAACTACTTTTTAAATATGAATAACAGTTCTTTAACGAAGTGGAGTAGCTTTAAAAACAGCTAAAAGAGCTTTTTAGACAGTTAAACCAAGTTTTAAAAGAAGTAAAACAGCTTTTAAGAGCTTTTAAAAGTTTCTTCAAAGCTTTTATACCAGTTTAAAAAGCTGTTTTATCTTTTAAAAAACCTGTTAAACTACTTTTAAAATAGGAAAAACAATTGTTTAACGAAGTTAAATGACTTTAAAAACATATTAAAGAGCTGTTTAGACAGTTAAACCAACTTTTTAAAGCAGTAAAATAACTTTTAAGAGCTTTTAAAAATTTCTTTAAAGCTGTTTTATCGGTTTAAAAAGATGTTAAACTACTTTTTAAATAAGAAAAACTGTTGTTTAACCAAGTTGAGTAGCTTTAAAAACAACTAAAACAGCTTTTTACACAGTTAAAACAACTTTTTAAAGAAGTAAAACAGCTTTTAAGAGCTTATAAAAGTTCCTTCAAAGCTGTTATATCAGTTTAAAAAGCTGTTTTATCTTTTAAAAAAGCTGTTACACTACTTTTTAAATAGGAAAAACAGTTGGTTAACGAAGTTCAGTAGCTTTAAAAACAGCTAAAACAGCTTTTTTCACAGTTGAAACAACTTTTTAAAGAAGTAAAACAGCTTTTAATAGCTTTTAAAAGTTCCCTCAAAGCTGTTTAACCAGTTTAAAAAGCTGTTTTATGTATTAAAAAAGCTGTTAAACTACTTTTTAAATAGAAAAAACAGTTGTTTAACGAATTGGAGTAGCTTTAAAAATAGCTAAAAAAACTTTTTAGACAGTTAAACCAAGTTTTAAAAGAAGTAAAACAGCTTTTAAGAGCTTTTAAAAGTTCCTTCAAAGCTGTTATACCATTTTAAAAATCTGTTTTATCTTTTAAAAAAGCTAAACTACTTTTTAAATAGGAAACACTGTTGGTTAACGAACTTAAGTAGCTTTAAAACAGCTAAAACAGCTTTTTACACAGTTAAAACAACTTTTTAAAGAAGTAAAACAGCTTTTAAGAGGTTTTAAGAGTTTCTTTAAATCTGTTATACCTGTTTAAAAAGCTGTTTAACTTTTAAAAAAGCTGTTAAACTACTCTTTAAATAGGAAAAACAGTTGTTTTAACGAAGTTGAGTAGCTTTAAAAACAACTAAAAGAGCTGTTTAGACAGTTAAACCAAGTTTTTAAAGAAGTAAAATAGCTTTTAGGAGCTTTTAAAAGTTCGTTTAAAGCTGTTGTACCAGTTTAAAAAGCAGTTTTATCGTTTAAAAAAACTGGTAAACTACTTTTTAAATAGGAAAAACAGTTGTTTAACGAAGTTGAGTAGCTTCAAAAACAGCTAAAACAGTTTTTTACACAGTTAAAACAACTTTTTAAAGAAGTAAAACAGCTTTTAAGAGCTTTTAAAAGTTCCTTCAAAGCTGTTATACCAGTTTAATAAGCTGTTTTATCTTTTAAAAAAGCTGTTAAACTACTTTTTAAATAGGAAAAACAGTTGTTTAACGAAGTTGAGTAGCTTTAAAAACTGTTAAAAGAGCTTTTTACACAGTTAAAACAACTTTTTAAACAAGTAAAACAGCTTTTAAGAGCTTTTAAAAGTTTCTTTAAAGCTGTTTAACCTGTTTTAAAAGCTGTTTTAATTCTTTAAAAAGCTTTTTAAACAGGTAAAACATCTATTTAAAGACGTTAAATAGCTTTTTAAACAGATAAAGCAGCTTTATACACAGTTAAACCAACTTTTTAAAGAAGTAAAACAAATTTTAAGAGCTTTTAAAACCGGTTTAAAAAGCTGGTATTTCTTTTGAAAAAGCTGTTTAACTTCTTTTTAAATAGAAGAAATAGTTGTTTAACGAAGTTGAGTAGATTTAAGAACAGATAAAAGAGCTTTTTAGACAGTTAAAACAACTTTTTAAAGAAGCAAAACAGCTTTTTAAAGAAGTTTAACAACTTTTTAAATAAGTTTAAAAACTTTTTTAAGAAGTTTACCAACTTTTAAAGTTTCCCAAAAGCTCTTTAACTACTCTTTAAGAAGCTATTTAACTGCTTTATTAAAAGGGTAAAACAGCTTTTTGAAGAAGTTAAACAGCTTTTTGGACAAATCAATTAGGTTTTAGAGAAGCTGAAAAGCTTTTTACAGAAGCTTTTGGGCACTTATTTCGCTAGAATTTGTTGTTAAAATTTAAAAAAATCATTTTTTCTTTATTTTATAAAACCTCACGATCCTGAGGTTTTAGTAATCTTAAAAATTGATAAAATTTCTAGTTTTAACTAGAACGCTTAATAGAATTAAGTATGATAGCAAAAAAATAACAATTAAATGGACAAATATAACAACTAATTAAGCAAATCTTTATATTTTTCATATCAATTATTAATTTTTAAAGCAATAACAATACACATATCAATATTATTTATTTAAAAAAAAAATAATATACCATCAAAAAAATTTATCACTAAAACCGAATTATAAATAAAAGAAGATTTGCTTAAAAGTTGTTAGTAATTTGTTTTATTTGTGTAAAACTGGATTTATTCATATTTTAATGGGCTTATAAATCATATGTATTTATTCACATATCATATAAAATATGTAATATAAATAACATTTTCATTTATTTCAAATTTATTAAACGAGGAAAACAGTAGGTCCACCAGGTCTTCCGGACATCATTTTCGATGTCAGCCACCTCAAAAACCTTCTGGTATTGAGTTTTGGCCTCTTGTACTATCTCCAGAAGCTTTTGAATCTCTTGTACTGTCTCCAGAGGATTTATTATAGTTCTGGCCATCTTTGTAGGCTCTTGTAACATCTCCAGGTACTTTTTTATGGTCTTACACTTTGTTACTGTATCCAGAAGCTTTTTCAATTCCGCTATCTTATTGTGGACTTCTTGTACTCTTTCCAGAAGCTTTTCTAACTCCTCGACCTTCTTATGAATCTCTTGTACTGTCTCCAGAGGATTTATTATAGTTTTGGCCTTCTTTCTAGGCTCTTGTAACATCTCCAGGTAATTTTTTATGGTCTTACACTTTTGTACTGTCTCCAGAAGCTTTTTCAATTCCGGTATCTTGTTGTGGACTTCTTGTACGGTTTCCAGAGGCTCTTCTAACTCCTCAACCTTCTTATGAATCTCTTGTACTGTCTCCAGAGGTTTTATTATATTTTTGACCTTCTTTGTAGACTCTTATAACATCTCCAGGTACTTTTTTATGGTCTTACACTTTTATACTGTCTCCAGAAGCTTTTTTAGTTCCAGTATCTTGTTGTGGACTTCTTGTACTGTTTCCAGAAGCTTTTCTAACTCCTCGATCTTCTTATGAATCTCTTGTTCTCTCTCCAGAGGATTTATTATCAGTTTGAGCTTCTTCGTAGGCAATTGTAACATCTCCAGGTACGTTTCTGTGGTCTTTAACTTACTTAGTGTCTCCAGAAGCTTTTTCAGTTCCTCCACCTTTTTGTGGACCTTTTTTACTGTCTCCAGAAGCTTTTTCAAACTCTTCGACATTCTTCCATATTTGTTGTAGTGTCTCCAGATGATTTATTATCATTTTGATCTTCTTCGTAGGCACTTGTAACATCTCCAGGTACTTTTTTCATGATCTTAAACTTACTTAGTGTCTGAAGAAGTTTTTTTAATTCCTCTATCTTTATATGGACTGTCTCCAGAAGCTCTTTTTATCAATTTAACCTTCTTTGTAAGCACTTATTCCATCTACCCCTTATTAGTCTTTTGTAATGTCTCCAGAAGTTTTTCTAATTTTTAGACCTTCTTCTGGATCTCTTTTAGTGTTTCCAGAAGATTTAGTACCATTTTGACCTTCTTCGTAGGCACTTGTAACATCTCCAGGTACTTTTTTATGATCTTAAACTTACTCAGTGTCTCAAGAAGTTTTTTCACTTCCTCTATCTTTATATGGACCTCCTGTAATGTCTCCAGAAGCTCTTTTTACCAATTTAATTTTCTTCGTAAGCCCTTATACCATCTACCCCGTATTAGTCTTTTGTAATGTCTCCAGAAGTTTTTCTAATTTGTCAACCTTCTTCTGGATCTCTTGTAGTGTTTCCTGAAGATTAAGTACCATTTTGACCTTCTTCGTAGGCACTTGTAACATCTCCAGGTAATTTTTTATGGTCTTAAACTTACTTAGTGTTTCCAGAAGCTTTTTTAATTTCTCTGCCTTTTTGTGGACCTCTTGTACTGTCTCCAGAATCTTTTTTTACTAATTTGATCTTCGTCGTACCCTTTATTAGACGTTTCTAATGTCTCCAGATACTTTCTTAACTCCTCGACCTTTTTCTGGATCTCTCGTACTGTCTCCAGAGGATTTATTACCATTTAGCCCTTCTTCGTAGGCACTTGTAAGATCTCCAGGTACTCTTTTATGGTCTTAAACTTACTTAGTGTTCTTAGAAGCTTTTTCAATTCCTCCATCTTATTGTGTACCTCTTGTAATGTTTCCAGAAGCTATGCTAACTCCTCGACCTTCTTCTGGATCTCAAGATGTGTTTCCAGAAGATTTAGTACCATTTTGACCTTCTTCGTAGGCACTTTTAACATCTCCAGGTACTTTTTTAGGGTCATAAATTCCTTTATCTTGTTGTGGACCTCTTATATCATTTACAATTTCCCATTAGACGTTGGTAATGTTGAAATAAATGAAAATGTTTATAAAACTAGCTTGGTGTCCAAAAAAAGCGAATATTTTTTAAATTTTTTCATCCATCAACAATAGATATCAATAAATGATTAAATATTGCTATAGGAAATTCGTATAAAAAGTAAGTATATTATGTAATGATAATATAAATAAAATCATTTTTATACTTAATAATAATTAATATAACTATTAGTTGCGTAAATATTTAACTTTTTTTTGTATTTAGTATGGAAATGATAGATATATAACTACAACTTTTTTTTTAATAAATAAATTACGGTCACTCTTAGCAAAATTGTTTATGATAATGTCCGTGTGTGTTTTTAATGGAGTACAGAAAATGTTTTATTTAATAAAAAGATATATTAAAGGGGGTTTTGTTTTATTTATTTCAACACTAGCAGCCCGCCCTGGCTTTGCACGGGGATTAAGGAAAAATAAAAAAAGCCATTAAATTTATTGGGTCAACGCTTCCCTGTTAACAATATTACATGTTGTTTTATTTTCTGGCAGCAAAATAAATTGATTTTCAGGTGCTCCGACCCGCGTTAGGCGGTTGGCCATGAGGAAAACCGATCCCTACTATTTGGAAGGTTTGACCTTGAGACTTATTATTAGTAAAAGCGAAAGATGTTTTGATAGGAAATTGAAGCGGTTCAAATGGATTTGGTAGATCAGTTGGGATCATCGGTATCCTCAGTGTATGAGCTAGTTGACCACCTGATGGTTCAGTTATATTGGTTGCTACAACTTAATTGTCCTTTAATTCCTTTATAAGTAGCCTCGTCCCATTGTACATGCTAAATTTGTGAAATCTGTCGTGATTATGAAATAAGTTATTTTGATAAGGATTAATACCAAGATAAAAACTTTTAAAAAATTAAAAAATAGTTATTGTGACGTAACTATAACAGTTAGACATATGCTGTCGCGGCATTTTTTGTAGATATTTATATATTCTTCAAAATCGTAGTACATTATTTTATTCTATAATCAATAGTATTCTCAGCGCACGTGATGTAAGGATTTTAAGGTCATTTTTGGTTACATTAATGGCATTTTAGTAAGGATCCCTATTTTTTTTAAATGAAACATAGCCTATGTCACACAGGAATAGTTTAGCTTGCCAACGGTGAAAGAATAGTTGAAATCGGTCCAGTAGTTTCGTAGCCTATTCATTTCAAACAAACAAATAATCAAACCTTTCCTCTTTATGATATTAGTATAGATAAAACTCCTTCAGAAGCTTTTTTTAATATTTCCTCTACTTATAGTTCATCTTCAGTGTGTTCCATAGCTTTTTTTAACATTTTAACCTTCTTTGTAAGATCTTATAACATCTCCAGGACTTTTTTTAAAGTCTTAAACATTCGTAGTTTTTCCAAAAGATTTTGCAACTCTTCTATCTTATTCTGGACCTCTTGCTCTGCCTCCAGAGGCTTTTTTTACCATTTTATCCTTCTTCATCGGCTATTATAACATCTATCTGTATTTTTTACTTTATACTTTATTAGACTTTTCCATTGACTTTAGAAGCCTTTCCAATATCTTATAAACATTTTGTACTGGCTCTTGAGGCTTTTTTACAATTTAACGTTCTTAGACTGTATCCACAAGCTTTTTTATCGTCTCCACCTTCTTCTAGACCTCTTGTATTATCTCCAGTGACTTTTTTTACCATTTTGACCATCCTCGCAAGCCCTAATATCTCCAGAAGCTTTTTCAATTCCTTGACCTTCTTCTTGTACTGTCCGTAGATGATTTACTTTCATTTGATTCCTCTTCGTTAAATCTTGCAACATCTCCTTGTACTTTTTTTACCTTCTTAGGCTTTTGTATTGCCTTTTTCTACTTTTTCTAGACCTCTTGTATTGTCTGCAAAGGTTTTTTTTACCATTTTGACCTTCTTCCTAAGCCCTAATGTCTCCAGAAGCTTTTCTCTTGTACTGTCTTCAGAAGATTTATTACCATCTTATTTTTCTTCGTAAACTTTTGTCTCCAGGAACTTTTCCAATATCGTCAACATCTTAAGGACTTTTTATACTATCTCTAGGGGCTTTCTTAGATTTTTAACTTGTTTGTAAGCTCTTGTAATATCCTCTAGGTACTTTTTTTACCTTCTTAGACTTTGGTACTGTGTTAACAAGCTTTTTCAACACCTCCACCTTCTTCTAGACCTCTTGTACTGTCTCCAGTGGCTTCTTTTACCATTTTGACCTTATTAGACTTTTGTTATGTCTCCAGAAGCTTTTTTACCACCTCAACCTTCTTCTAGACCTCTTGTACTGTCTCCAGTGGCTTCTTTTACCATTTTGAACTTATTAGACTTTTCTTATGTCTCCAAAAGCTTTTTCATCTCCTCAACCTTTTTCTGGACCTCTTTTCTTATGGGTCCAGAAGCTTTTTCATCTCCTTAACCTTCTTCTGGACCTCTTGTACTCTCTCCAGTTGCTTCTTTTGACCTTATTAGACTTTTCTCATATCTCCAGAAGCTTTTTCATCTCCTTAACCTTCTTCTGGACCTCTTGTACTCTCTTCAGTTGCTTCTTTTGACCTTATTGGATTTTTCTTATATTTCCAGAAGCCTTTTCATCTCCTCAACCTTATTCTGGACCTCCTGTACTGTCTCCAGTGGCTTCTTTTACCATTTTGATCTTATTAGACTTTTCTTATGTCTGCAGATGCTTTTTTATCTCCTTAACCTTTTTCTGGACCTCTTGTTCTGTCTCCAGTGGCTTCTTTTACCATTTTGACCTTATTAGACTTTTCTTATGTCTTCAGAAGCTTTTTCATCTCCTCAAACTTCTTCTGGACGTCTTGTACTGTCTCCAGGGGCTTCTTTTACCATTTTCACCTTATTAGACTTTTCTTATGTCTCTAGAATCTTTTTCATCTCCCCAACCTTCTTCTGGACCTCTTGTATTGTCTCCAGTAGCTTCTTTTACCATTTTGATCCTATTAGACTTGTCTTATGTCTGCAGAAGCTTTTTCATCTCCTCAACCTTCTTCTGGACCTTTTGTGCTGTCCCCATGTTCTTCTAAAGTTCTTGTACTGTCTAGAGAATCTTTTTTATTATCATCACATTCTCCTTTAGTTCTTGTAACATCTCCAGAAGCTTTTCCAACTTCTCGACCTCCTTCAGGATTCCTTGTACTGTCCCCAGAAGATTTATTACCATTTTATTCTTCTCTAGAGCCTTTTTTACTTTTTAACTTGTTTGTAAGCTCTTGTAACATCCTCTAGGTACTTTTTTTACCTTTTTAAACTTTTGTATTGTATCAACAAGCTTTTTCACATTTTTACCTTCTTCTAGACCTCTTGCACTGTCTCCAGTGTCTTCTTTTACCATTTTGAACTTATTAGACTTTTCTTATGTCTCCAGAAGCTTTTTTATCTCCTCAACCTTCGTCTGGACCCTTTGTACTGTCTCCAGTGGCTTCTTTGACCATTTTCAACTTATTGGACTTTTCTTATGTCTCTAGAAGCTTTTTCTTCCCCTTAACCTTCTTCTGGCCCTCTTGTACTGGCTCCAGTGGCTTCTTTTACCATTTTCACCTTATTGGACTTTTCTTATGTCTCCAGAAGCTTTTTCATCTCCTCCACCTTCTTCTGGACCTCTTGTACTGTTTGCATTGGGTTTTTTTACCATTTTGACCTTATTAGACTTTTCTTATGTCTCCAGAAGCTTTTTCATCTCCTCAACCTTCTTCTGGACCTCTTGTACGGTCTCCAGTGGATTCTTTTACCATTTTGACCTCAATAGACTTTTCTTATGTCTTTAGAATCTTTTTTATCTCCTCAACCTTCTTCTGGACCTCTTGTACTGTGTCCAGCAGCTTCTTTTCCATTTTGACTTTATTAGACTTTTCTTATGTCTCCAGAAGCTTTTTTATCTCCTCAACCTTTTTCTGGACCTCTTGTACTATCTCCAGTGGCTTCTTTTATCATTTTAACCTTATTGGACTTTTCTTATGTCTCCAGAAGCTATTTCATCTCCTCAACCTTCTTCTGGACCTCTTGTACTGTCTCCAGTGGCTTCTTTTACCATTTTGACCTTATTAGACTTTTCTTATGTCTCCAGAAGCTTTTTTATCTCCTCAATCTTCTTCTGGACCCCTTGTACTGTCTACTGAGGACTTCTTGGTAAGTTCTTCTAAAATCCTTATGTACTTTTTTATTTTATTAGCCTCCAGAAACCTTTCCAATACCATTTGGATGTTATTGACCTTTTGTACTGTCTCCACGTTCTTCTAAAGGTCTTGAACTGCCTCCAGAATCTTTTTTATTATCGTAACATTCTCCTTTAGCTCTTGTAACATCTCCAGGTGTAACGCTAACTTCTTAGACTGTTATAACATCACCACAAGCTTCTTTAACACCTCCAGAACCTTTTCAAATTCTTGCAGTGGCTTTTTCAACATCTATTTTCACTATTAGGCTGTTCAATTGTATACAGAGGCTTTTTTAACATCTTCTATGGTTCTTTTAACATCTGTAGATACTGTTTTAACTTTAGTAATGTCTTTAGAAATTATTTGAACAGCTCCACTTTCTTCTGAAGCTTTGCTACCATGTTTAGAGGATTTTTTAAGATTTTATAAACTTTTTATTATCTTTCTTGCTCTGGGACTGTTTCTAGAGGCTTTTGGTAGCGTTAGACTATTTCTGGAGGCTTCTGGTAACTTTTATATGACTTTTTAACTTCTTAGACTCTTGGAGAGTTACCAGAAGTTTTTTAGCTTCTGGGTAACATCTCCAAAGAGTTCTTTAACTACTTAGAGATATTGTAAAATAAATAAATATTGTCAATAATATAATAAATGCATCAGAGTACATCTAAATAAAACCAATTTTATCATACAATGGATTAATTATATAAGAAAAAAATCAAAATAGATAAAAGTAAAAATAGAGGTCCCTCTTAAAAAAAATTTTCAATGCATTTTGATAAGGTGAAAAAAATTAGTAACTAGTTGAGGTCTCGAATTCCAAACCGAAATAATGAAAATTCGTAAAATCTAAACACTTGGATTTCGAGACCATTAACCAGTAATCATTATACAATCGAAATTCAGTTAAAAATTTAATATCTGTCTTATCATCAATTTTTATCGATAAAGATGATATAAATTTAGTCCCACTTGAAAATCCATAAAATTAATAAAAATAGATAATAGGATTATTTAAGTGTATTATATAAAAGATTTGATTAATTTTTTTAACAAATTTTTGATATTTTGATAAGTTAATAATAATATACGAGGTGTTCCCAAAAAATCATAAAAAAAATTCTGCCTAAAATGTAGTCATCAGTCTCTCCCTTAAATTTTCAATATTTTTCCTGATCAGAATTCAATGAAATTTGGTTACATAGCAGAAAACACTATTATTTATTTTCTGAAGAACCAATCACTTTTTTCCCTATCATCATACAAAAAAATATACGATGGATTAAAGAGGATTTCTAAAATTTGATTTTTTACGAAATGTAGTCATCTGTCTCTCCCTTAAATTTTCAATATTTTTCCAGTTTAGAATTTAATAAAATTTTTTTTTTTTTTTTTTTACTAGACTGCCAAAAAAGACTCTCCTCAATAGGAGAACTCAATAAAGTATTGCTGGTCTGGATCCCTGGCCATTCTGGCATGGAAGGAAACGAGAAGGCAGACTCTCTTGCAAGGGAGGGTGCCGCACGTGTTTCCATCGGACCAGAACCTACAATTGGCATCGCAATAAGTTTTGCCAAACAAACACTGAATACCTGGACGGCAAGAAGAGCATTAGACTTCTGGCATAATTTACCAGGATTGGTTCATTCAAAGGCTTTCATACATCCTTCGAAGAATG
Source organism: Altica lythri (assembly GCA_964028335.1). Lineage (NCBI taxonomy): Eukaryota > Metazoa > Arthropoda > Insecta > Coleoptera > Chrysomelidae > Altica > Altica lythri. Next base: position 21,100,834 of record OZ034810.1, read on the forward strand.
TCTCCAAACAAATGTTAGACTATAGCAGGCATGACCTACGCTGTCTAACAGGCCTTTTAACAGGCCACTGTCATCTGAATCATCATATGCTAAAACTTGGACTGTCGGAAGATCCGACCTGTCGTCTTTGTCTGGAAGATGATGAAACAGCAGAGCATATAATTTGTGCCTGCCCCGCCGCGGCTCGAATCAGGTATCTGATGTTTGGCAGGGATGTTCTCTCGCCCTCGGACCTGAAAAATCATTCACCAAATAAGCTAATCGGCTTTGTCAAGAAGCTGAATTTGTTTGGTGAAATCTGAATAGGTGTGAGCCACAATAGACTCTTGCGAGTCGCAGTGGAGGGCCTTATAGACCCACTCACCATAAACCTAACCTAAACCTAACCTAACCTAATAAAATTTGGTTGAATTAAAGAAAAAACTATTTATTTTCTAAAAAACCAATCTAATTCTTCTTATATCATTATAATAGAGAATATACGAGGCGTTTGAGAAGATTTCTAAAAATTTGATTTTTTCAGAAATATAGTCATCTGTCTCTCCCTTAAATTTTCAATATTTTTCCAGTTCAGAATTTAATAAAATTTGCTTTAATTGTAGAAAAAACTAATTATTTTCCCAATCACTTTATTTCCTATTATCATATAAAGAATATACGAGGGATTAGAGAAGATTTCTAAAAATTTGATTTGTCAAGAAATGTAGTCATCTGTCTCTCCCTTAAATTTTCAATATTTTTCATGATCAAAATTTAATAAAATTTGGTTGAATTGTAGCAAAAACTATTTACTTTCCGAAGAACCAATCACTTTTTTTCCTATTATCATATACGAATATACGAGGGATTAGAGAAGATTTCTAAAAATTTGATTTTTCAAGAAATGTAGTCATCTGTCTCTCCCTTAAATTTTCAATATGTATCGTCGTCAGAATTTAATGAAATTTGGTTGAATTGAAGAAAAAACTATTTTTTTTCTGAAAAAACAATCATTTTTGTTCTTATATCATCAAAATAGAGAATATATGGGGCGTTTGAGAAGATTTCTAAAAATATGAATTTTCTAGAAATGTAATCATCTGTCACTCCCTAAAATTTTCAATATTTTTCCTGATTAGAATTTAATGAAATTTGGTTGAATTGTAGAAAAAACTATTTACTTTCCAAAGAACCAATTACTTTTTTTCCTATTGTCATATAAAAAAATATACGAAGGCTTAAAAAAGCTTTCTAAAAATTTCATATCATTATAAGAAATGTAATCATCTGTCTCTCCCTTAAATTTTCAATATTTTTCGTGGTCAGAATTTAATAAAATTTGGTTGAATTGTAGAAAAAACTATTTACTTTCAAAAGAGCCAATCACTTTTGTTCCTATTATCATATAAAGAATATACGAGTGATTAGAGAAGATTTCTAAAAATTTGATTTTTTCGGAAATGTAGTCATCTCTCTCCCTTAAATTTTCAATATTTTTCCTGATTAGAATTTAATGAAATTTGGTTAAATTGAAGAAAAAACTATTTATTTTCTGAAGAACCAATCATTTTTTTTCTTATATCATCATAATAAAGAATATACGGGGCGTTTGAGAAGATTTCTAAAAATTTGATTTTTCCAGAAATGTAGTCATCTGTCTCTCCCTTAAATTTTCAATATTTTTCATCATCAGAATTTAATGAAATTTGGTTGAATTGTAGAAAAAACTATTTACTTTCCGAAAGAACCAATCACTTTTTTTCCTATTATCATATTAAGAATATACGAGGGATTAGAGAAGATTTCTAAAAATTTGATTTTTCCAGAAATGTAGTCATCTGTCTCTCCCTTAAATTTTCAATATTTTTCATGATCCGAATTTAACGAAATTTGGTTGAATTGTAGAAAAAAGTATTTGCTTTCCGAAAAACAATTCACTTTTTTCCCTTTCATCATATAAAGAATATAAGAGGGATTAGAAAAGATTTCTAAAAATTTAATTATTTAAGAAATGTAGTCATCTGTCTCTCCCTTAAATTTTTAATATTTCTCGGGGTCAGAATTTAATAAAATTTGGTTGAATTGTAGAAAGAACTATTTTTTTTTTTCTGATGAATCAATCATTTTTTTTTCTTATATTATCATATTAAAGAATATACGAGGCGTTTGAGAAGATTTTTAAAAATTTGATTTTTTCAGAAATGTAGTCATCTGTCTCTCCCTTAAATTTTCAATATTTTTTCCTGATTAGAATTTAATGAAATTTGGTTTAATTGAAGAAAAAACTATTTATTTTCTGAAGAACCAATCATTTTTTTTCTTATATCATCGTAATTAAAAATATACGAGGCGTTTGAGAAGATTTCTAAAAATTTGATTTTTCCAGAAATGTAGTCATCTGTCTCTCCCTTAAATTTTCGATATTTTTCCTGTTCAGAATTTAATAAAATTTGGTTGAATTGTAGAAAAAACTATTTACTTTCCGAAGAACCAATCATGTTTTTCCTATTATCATATAAAGAATATACGAGGGATTAGAGAAGATTTCTAAAAATTTGATTTTTCCAGAAATGTGTCTCTCCCTTAAATTTTCAATATTTTTCGTGCTCAGAATTTAATAAAATTTTAGTTAAATTGTAGAAAAAACTATTTACTTTCCGAAGAACCAATCACTTTTCACCCTATCATCACATAAAAAAATATACGAGGGTTTTAAGAAGCATTCTAATAATTTCATTTCAAGAAATGTTGTCATGTGTCTCTCCCTTAAATTTTCAATATTTTTCCTGATCAGAATTTATTGAAATTTGGTTATATTGTAGAAAAAACTATTTACTTTCCGAAGAACCAATCCTTTTTTGTTGATATTTTCCTAGTTAAACATAAAATAAATAAAACAACAAATTCATCTTTATTAAAATTATCAAATAAAACACCATCCTCGCCTAAATATTATATTTATTTAAAAATTTATGATAAATTAATTAAACAGCAACTTTCGGTGGAGCCGCTGGTGCAAAAGGTTCATCAGGATCTTGTCCACGATAAATCGCATACGTCCACGGTTTAAATTCCCACGGCATTTGTTGTTCAACAGTTGTTAAATTAATTCCCAAATCTTCCAATGTTGGAATATCACTTTCAACCTCATCAGTTAAATGTTCTCGTTCCAATTTCTCCCAATGAAGATTCGCAATTGGCCAACTGGGACACAATTTCTCAGTTAGAGTCACTTTTAACTGAAAAAGTGGATCAAAACGCATATCGTAACGCCAGTAACCCCATTCATCATCTTTTCGCATTATTCGATAGAAATAATCCACCAATTCTGACAGAAGATAACGTTTTGGACTGAAAAATTAAGAAAATACTCTACTAGTTCTTAGGACCTTATCACACTAACAAAAACTATGTGGGCGCGCAGCGAACGCAAAAAGAGATCGCCGCGAACATAGGCCCGTTCTTCCTGCCTCATTTGGTGTGAACACGCAACGAAAACGTTGCTTGTAGGCCAAGATATGTTCGCTGTGCAACCTCAACATGTTCGCGAACCATTCGATGCGCGCCCGTACCTTTCCACAGTGTGATAAAGCCCTTACAATAAGATTTAAAAATGATTGAACTTCTAATACAGCTTTAAGGTCTTATTATACTAACGTTGCGAGCGTAAAATGAGGCGCGCTTTTGCGCAACGAAACGTTGCAGACGCGCAATACGATCGTTGCGAATAGCAACGTAAAGTGCCTCACACACTGCAAACACGCGACGAAAATCTTCCTTATTTTCCACGTGGCATCCATGAAGTGTTCGCTGTGCAAGCGCGACGTGTTCGCGACACATTCGTTGCGCGCGCGCCGCCCTTCGCTGTATAATAAGACCCTTACTATAAGATTTATTATAATTGAACCTCCTAAGGTAAATTAATGACGAAAAAAGTATAAAAATGATCAAATATTTACTAACCCCACTGCTTGGTAAATTTTTCCTGCTGTATCAGGATCTCGAATTGCGGTCATAATTCCTGATGCAACATCGCTGACGTGCACGGGTTGTTTGATGGTTTTTTCACCTTTTTTCCATAGAGGGAACCACTGTCCTTGACGTCTCCAAGCATGCGCATAATATCTATATAAATAATTTAATGTTTAAAGATCAGAAATTAGAAATACGATGATTATTATAGAATCCCTTAGTACAGCTAACCAATAGAATTTATTAAAAATAAAAAAGGAATACCTGACAAATCTATCTTCTTGTCCATATACATCAGATGGTCTAAATATGGTAGCTTCAGGAAATTCTTCTAAAACTGCTTCTTCTCCTTTAGCTTTACTTTTAAGCCATTTCGACCCTCCCGCTAATAAACCAGCCTAATAAAACAATTTACAAGAAACGAAATTAATTAATTTAAGCAATAACTTACTTGTTGTGGATTTTCTGATGCATTTAATGCAGATAAATGTATAAAACGTTCAACACCAGCTTCTTTAGCTAATCGAGCCAATCTTCTTGCTCCATCTACATGTACATCATCAAATTTAAAATTTTTAGTTTCCCAATCTCGTCCTACTAAATTAATAACAACATTTGAATATTTAATACACTTTTTAATAGATTCTTCATCACGTAAATGGTATGGATGAAAGTAAACTTGTCCAAGATCACCAACTACTTTAAGTCGAAATGGATCATAATTATCACCTCGATATGGTATTATAATCTAATAAAACGATAAATTTTACTTATATTGTATTATAATAATAAGATTTCTTACTTGTGTACCACATTTTCCTAATCTGTTACAAATATATCTACCAATGAAACCAGTTGCACCAAAAACTGTTGCTACTACACCATTAAAACTCGAACGACCACCAGTACCACGTTTTAAGGAAGCTAAATTATATGCACGATCATCTGTACTATAATTATTTGTACGAATATAAGATATACTTATAACTCCAGGCTGTTTTGCTGTTAAAAAAGTACAATTTATAGGTTAGGTTATGTAATATAATACAATTTATATTGATAACGTATAATATTTACATAAAAAACTTGTGAAATATATAAAAATATTATTAAAAATACTTACTAATAAGTTTATAACCAGTAGAAATCACTAAAGCCATTATTATTTAACGTTTATTATATATTATTAAATTTAGTTTGACGTTTAACTAATCCGATGACATTTAAGGTATTTTTGGCCTACATGGCCTAATCCATTACAGTTATTTGGTTACTGTATAATTAATTTATATTTAAGTAAATGTCGTATTATATTTTTTAATTATTCTAATAAATTATAGTTTATTTGATCTATTTAAATTATAAATTTATCAAGAAATATATTTATATTTGACATTTATTTATTTTGATCATAACTCTGAAGAGTCTGAAGTTAGTTATAAATACAAAATGTCACTGACACATTATTTATGATCAAAATTTAGTTATTAAAATCATGTTATTTTATTAATATAATTATGTTAGTTTTATAATTTGAGTATAAAATCTGTAAGATCAATATAGTGAAGTGTTAGTATTATTAAAATTTATACATAATAAAAAAGTGTTAAGATAAAAATGGATAGTGTAGGTGCTGAAGTTGGTCAAAAAATGCGAGTAAGTTTACAAAATCAACTATATTTAATATTTTCTATATAAATATTTAATTTTAGTCAGCAATTAAGGCGAAATTATTGGAATTAAACTGTTATGTAGGTTAGTAATATATGAATATAACTATAACCTAAAAAAAATTTTAATATGACATTATTTATTAGATGATGAATTACCTGATTATATTATGGTTATGGTTGCAAATAGACGATCAAAATCACAAATGACAACAGATTTAACATTATTTTTAAATAAAAAAACCGAAGCTTTCGTTGATTGGCTTCATATTGTTCTAAAAAAACTTAAAGAAGTTACTGTTACAAATCCAGGTAATTTCTTATTTATTTATATACAGGGGTTGTCCGGAAAGTAATAAACAACGACAGGTGTTTAAATTGATAAAAACGGGGGATAATTGACTCATTACTCTCCTGACACACCCTGTATAAATATCTAATTAATAATTTAATATTTATATTTAGAAATATATAAAAAAGTTTTAAAACGTACCGATGATAATGATATTAAAATAAAAAAAGAAAAGAAAAAATTGAAAAGTATAAAAAAAGAAGATGAATCATTAACAGATAATTTACCGATAAAATTAAATGATTCTAATAAAAATATTAATAAAGATGATGAATTTGATATACCTCTTCTATCGGAAGTTATTGATGAAAATTTAGAAGATAGTAATTTAGAAAAACAAAGAAAACATTCACCAATTACGTTTAAAAAAGAAGAAACAATACCGAAAAAAGTATCTGTGTTAGAACGATTAGGAAAACGAATTGAAGATAATAAAAAACGGAAAATTGATGATATTGATGATGATAAACGAAGAAAACGTAGAAAATCACCAATTCATCACCCGAAAGTATATTAATTAATCTATTGTTGAAAATTTTGTTAATTTAGTTAATTTAAGGGTGTAATGTCGAAGATTTTTATTCCGGAAAAACCACCAGAAGAACCGGAAATGGAAGATGAAATTTTATTGAAAAAAGAAGTAAAAAGTGTTGTACAGGTAAAACCGAGAGTTTTACCATCTGAGTCTCATCAACCAAATAAAAATATTTTATTAAAAGCTTTAGCTGACGCTCATAGAAGTGTATCACAAACTACGGTTGTTAAGGTTAGTCTATTATAAATTCTGGACGCTCCGTTTTTGTTTATATAAACATAGCGAAAAATCTGGAACTCTTCATTCTTGTATTTTAACATTTTAGCAGAAAAAACCATCGCTAACGAGGAATTTATCACAAAAAGAGAAGAAAAAACTACAAAATTTAATTCTATCACAAGTTTCTAGTGATAATGAAAGTGATGAAAAAGAGTTCGAATATGTACCAAAATCTATTTCAAAAGATTCTAAAAATTTACCAAAATATATTCCTTCAACTCGAAAATCAATTGAAGGTATTTATTAATAATAATAATTCTAATGATAATTGTTATGAAAATTATATTTTTTTTTTGATAGAAAATACATCAGAAAATGAAAAATTATCGATAAAATCACGTTTAGATGCGAGAAAATCACCATCGCCGATATTTTTCGATAAATCTCATCGTAAAGTAAACTATAATTAATTATTTTATTATTATTTATATAATTAATATTTTTTTTTTCAGATAGAAAATACAAATCAGAAATATAAATTTTTCCCAAATTCTAAACAAGGTTCGAAAAGCGATTTTGTTCATTTAAAAAGTACGAAAAAATGCGAATTATTTCCAAATTGTAAATTTGGAAATAAATGTTTATATATACATCCAATATGTAAATTTGGGAATTCGTGTACGAAACGCGATTGTATTTTCGAACATAACACGAAATCGCTCGAAATTTGTAAATTTTCGCCAAATTGTACGAATGTTTCGTGTACGTTTTTTCATCCGAAAGTTTGTCGATTTGGGAAGTTTTGTAAAAATCAATTCGAATGCAAATTTTCTCACTGATTTTTTTTATTTGTATATTTAATTATAGCGTTAATAAATAGTAAAATATTGTCTTCTGTAATTATTTTTTTATCGTCACGTCACGAGACACTTCAATACTTTGCTATAGAAAGAACCGAACAAAGGAGTGTAAAAGAAGAGGAAGGAAGAGTAAAGATAAGGTAAACTATCAAATGTCAATTGTCAACTGTCAATTGTGAAATGTCAACTGTCAAACTTTATCACTGTTTGGGATTTGTCAGTGTTGTCATTTAAAATAAAACAATACCTAAATGTGAGTTTTATTATACAATTAATTAATTTTTAAACATAAATCGAAATCAAGTTCCTTAAATAATACAAATTTACAGAAAACAGTTTTTGTTTTAAACTTATGAACAAAAGATAATAATAGTAATAAACGGGTTTGTAACAAAAACTAAATTTGTTAATAATAAATAAATAAATAGTCTCTTTCGATATTATCACAACTTCTAATCAACCATCAATAGAACAAAATTAATTTATTATCAACAATAATTTTAATAATTATAGAGGAAAAGAGACAAGAAAGTTTAGTTTATCGATAAACTATTCAAAAATGATTCTAGAACTAGAAAAGTACGTTTATTTTATCGATAAAGTGATCTAGAATCGATTATTTAAGAATCATAGTAAGAATGGTAATTTAACAGTTTAGCGGACCAAATTTGACAATCATAAAGTTAAAATAATGAGCGCTTAAGTGTTTTTAGAATAATTATAATCAGTTTTTTATTTTCATATATTTCTAGGGATAACTATATAAGTTAGTTTTTTTTTAATATCTCGAAAACCGTTAAAGATAGAAATGTCAAAATTTAAATGATGATGCAAAATTTAATTTCAAACAAAAAAGTATTCTTGCGTTTTTCGGATAAAACGTTTACTTCTCGAGATATTTGCAAAAAAACAAAATTACACAATATGGCGAATATCTCGAAAACTGTCAACATGACAGCTGTCAAAATTTAACAGTTAATGTTAAATTTAATTCTTAACAAAAAAGTATTCTAGTGTTTTTTCAAAAAAACGTTTACTTTTTGAGATACTTGCAAAAATTCAAAATTTTACAAAATGGCGGATATCTCAAGAACTGTTAAAGTGACATTTGTGAAAATTTGAGTGTTGATGTAAAATTTAATTCTAAACAAAAAAGTATTTCAGTGTTTTTTCAAAAAAACGTTTAATTTCTGAGATACGTACAAAAATTTAAAATTTTACAAAATAGCGGATATCTCAAGAGCTGTCAAAGTGACATGGGTGAAAATTTGAGTGTTGATGTACCCAACAGTGTTGCAAAATCACCCGTTTACAGAGTTGGAACAACAACTGATATTTTTCGATTTTTTACGTATTTTATTTTCATATATTTCTAAGGATAACTATAAAAATTAGTTTTTTTATAATAACTCGAACACCGTTAAAGATAGAAATGTCAAAATTTAACTGATGATGCAAAATTTAATTTCAAACAAAAAAGTATTCTTGCGTTTTTCGGATAAAACGTTTACTTCTCGAGATATTTGCAAAAAAACAAAATTACACAATATGGCGAATATCTCGAAAACTGTCAACATGACAGCTGTCAAAATTTAACAGTTAATGTTAAATTTAATTCTTAACAAAAAAGTATTCTAGTGTTTTTTCAAAAAAACGTTTACTTTTTGAGATACTTACAAAAATTCAAAATTTTACAAAATGGCGGATATCTCAAGAACTGTTAAAGTGACATTTGTGAAAATTTGAGTGTTGATGTAAAATTTAATTCTAAACAAAAAAGTATTTCAGTGTTTTTTCAAAAAAACGTTTAATTTCTGAGATACGTACAAAAATTTAAAATTTTACAAAATAGCGGATATCTCAAGAGCTGTCAAAGTGACATGGGTGAAAATTTGAGTGTTGATGTACCCAACAGTGTTGCAAAATCACCCGTTTACAGAGTTGGAACAACAACTGATATTTTTCGATTTTTTACGTATTTTATTTTCATATATTTCTAAGGATAACTATAAAAATTAGTTTTTTTATAATAACTCGAAAACCGTTAAAGATAGAAATGTCAAAATTTAACTGATGATGCAAAATTTAATTTCAAACAAAAAAGTATTCTTGCGTTTTTTCGAATAAATGTTTGCTTTTCGAGATATTTGCAAAAAAACAAAATTACTTAACACGTTGAATGCCACGGCAATTTTCAGAATTCCGGTCTAAAAAGCCAATTTCATTTAATCATTTTATATTATTAAAAACTCTAATTATATTACATAGTAATCATAAAAAAGCGTAGAAAATGTATTTTTTAAAAAAAAAGGTCTTACGAATTATCTCGTAGTTGGCTTATGTAAATTTTTTATAATTATATTTTCTGTTTATTTATTAATAAAATTTCTGTTCATGTAGCCAGCATTGATTTTTTGTTCTCTTCCCAGAAACCATCTATCCATATTAGCACTGAGTTTAATCGTAGCTGCGCGAAAATGGTAAGTAAACACAGTACGAGATAACTCGTAGTCGGCGTCCTAGCAAAGAACGCAATCTACGAGTTATCTCGTAGTCGGCAGTCAACGTGTTAATATGGCGAATATCTCGAAAACTGTCGACATGACAGCTGTCAAAACTTAACAGTTGATGTTAAATTTAATACTAAACAAAAAAGTATTCTAGTATTTTTTCAAAAAACGTTTACTTTCTGAGATATTTGCAAAAATTCAAAATTTTACAAAATGGCGGTTATCTCAAGAACTGTCAAAGTGACATGTGTAAAAATTTGAGTGTTGATGTACCCTACAGTGTTGCAAAATTGCCCGTTTACAGAGTTGGAAGAACGATTGATATTTTTTGTTTTTTTTTACGTATTTTATTTTCATATATTTCTAAGGATAACTATACAAATTATTTTTTTTTAATAACTCGAAAACCGTTAAAGATAGAAATGTCAAAATTTGACTGAAGATGCAAAATTTAATTTCAAACAAAAAAGTATTCTTGCGTTTTTTCGAATAAATGTTTGCTTTTCGAGATATTTGCAAACAACAAAATTACACAATATGGCGAATATCTCGAAAACTGTCAACATGACAGCTGTCAAAATTTAACAGTTGATGTTAAATTTTATTCTAAACCAAAAAGTATTTAAGGTTATTTTTAAAAAAACGTGTACTTTTTGAGATATTGGCAAAAATTCAAAATTTTACAAAATGGCGGATATCTCAAGAACTGTCAAAGTGACATGTGTGAAAATTTGAGTGTTGATGTACACAACAGTGTTGCAAAATCGCCTGTTTACAGAGTTGGACTAACGATTGATATTTGTCGGTTTTTTACATATTTTATTTTCATATATTTCTAAGGATAACTATAAAAATTAGTTTATTTTTTAATAACTCGAAAACCGTTAAAGATAGAGATGTCAAAATTTGACTGAAGATGCAAAATTTAATTTCAAACAAAAAAGTATCCTTGCGTTTTTTCGATTAAACGTTTACTTTTCGAGATATTTGCAAAAAATAAAATTACACAAAATGACAAATATCTCGAAAACTGTAAAAGAAGTAGTGGTAATACGTTAAGACATGCACACTGAGATTAATTTCAAGCTCGGGTCGCTAAACTGCAAAATTACCCCAATAAACTTAAGTATTGTTTTTACTACAAACCCTTTAATTATAAAGCAAATAGATGAATTTTACTTGGCTAACTCATTAGATAACCAATCAAGTCCTTCATACAATCCATTTCCTTGCGTGGCACAAGTAGCTTGAATATACCATCTTCGATTCTTCAATGTATGCAATTGCAATTTATCGGTAAGTTCCGCAGTGGTCATAGAATTTGGTAAATCTTGTTTATTAGCGAAAATTAATAAAATAGACTCACGTAAATCCTCCTCTCCCAACATATTATGCAGTTCTTGTTCAGCTTCAGCTATACGATCTCTATCGTTTGAATCAACAACAAATATCAATCCATCAGTGTTAGCGAAATAGTGTCTCCATAATTTTCTTATTTTAGTTTGACCACCCACATCCCATACGGTAAACGAGATGTTTTTGTATTCAACAGTTTCGACATTAAAACCGATTGTTGGTATGGTTGTTACTATTTCTCCTAATTTTAATTTATATAAAATAGTAGTTTTACCTGCTGCATCCAGTCCAACCATAAGTATTCTCATTGGTTTTTTGCTAAATAATCTATTAAATACTGCAGATATTGTAAGACCCATGATAACGTGTTTTCACTTCTTGTTTCAGTCTTCTATATAACTCTTATAGACTAGTTTTTATCATTACGTATTACTAGATAATCTATTATAACGTCTAGATCAAATACTGATCGAATATTACATTCAATTAATTAAATAAAACGTATTTTTTAACAAAAATTTACACCGAAACTTATTAATGATGTGTACTTCTGTCAAAAATGGTGACAATGTCAACAAACGTCATATTTATCACAACCAGCAACGTCAACAATTTTTTATTTAATATTCATACGTATTAAAGATATTATTATTATTAACAATATAATTTTTAATACAATTATAAATATTTATTTATACAAATCACTATAAATTAACATTATGTTTATATTAAAAATAAGTCTGTACATCGTATTATGTAAAAGGCCATTGCGATGACGTTTAGGCAACCAATATAAGTAGTAAAAAATGTAATGTTTTATATATTTATTAATATCTTTAAAATGGATTGTTGATTTACAATGAAATTTTGTATAGATATAGAAAATATTTTAATCTTTAAATTTTTAAAAGGTATTTATTGTAACTTTATTTTGTTTAATTGTTATTTAATATTAAAGTGGCTATATTTTTTGAACTATATTATTATGTTAAAAACTTTTTAAATACATCTTAAAGTAAGTTTATAACATCAAATAAACTTAAGTAAGAGAAAAGTATATATTTACATTTTTTATTATGAGTATTCTTATTGTTTTTTGCTAAATAATCTATAAAAAAACTTTACACCAAAACTATGTAAAGTATAGGCAACCAATATAACACATATTTTTTAATTAAGTGTAAGTTGTTATATATTTGTTAATATCTTTTAAATGGATGGATGATTTGTAATGAAATTTCGTAAAGATGTAGATAAGATTCTAATATTTTAAAAATGTACACATATTTACTATACTTTTCATTATTTATTTCTCTCCCAAGTTCTGTAGTGTCTTGGAATTTCACATTGAACTTTTCATCAATACAGACAGTTTTCTGTTCGCTGAATGTTCTTTACTACTCCAATAACCCCCACAGAGAAACTATGGATGCTTCTACGTCCTCCAAGAGTGACCATAGTGCCTCCTAAACTCTGTAGTGTGTTGGAGTACTTCGTGCACCTTTAACAGAAGAGACAAAGGTCTGCTGTTTGTGGTGGTTTATGTGGAAGTTAAATAGGAAGCTTCTCTGAGACTTAGACCTATCAATACTGAGGTCTACAACTAACTTTTCATCAGTGCAGTTGAAAAATAACACTTTCTTTACTTTAGTAACCTCCACAGAGTATCTCCTAAGGACTGAAGGATTTTGATGAATTTGAAGTTTCTCTAAGCAAAGAAGGAAGGGCGTACCTACTGTTTGTAGTTTAAGTGGAATGGTAAAAGGAAGCTTCTCTGAGACTTGTACGTATCAACACTGAAATCGAAATCTAACTTTTCATCACTAGAGATGAAAAATGAGACTTTCTTGTTCGTTGAAAGTACTTTTCTGCACCAGTAACCTTCACAGAGGAAGTGTGGATGGTTCTACGTCGTCCAAGAGTAACAGAAGTGTCTCCTAAGCTCGGTAGTGTCTTGGAGTACTTGAAAAGGTAAGAGTGTTTGTAGTAGTTTAAAAAGAAGCTTCTCTAAGACTTACACGTATCTACATTGACTTTTGACCATCAGAGATAAAAAACAACACTTTTCTGTTTGCCGAAAGTTGTATACTGCTCGAATAACCTCCACAAAGGAAGTGTGGATGGTTCTACGTCCTCCAAGAGTGATTGCAGTGTCTCCTCAGCTTTGTAGTGTCTTGGAGTACCTACCTGGAGTTGCTTTAACCAAAGAGACAAGAGTAGACTGTTTGTAATAGATTACAGAGAAGCTTTTCTGACTTTTCATTACTGGAGATGAAAAATAATACTTTCTTGTTTGCCCAAAGTTCTTTTCTGCTCGAGTAACCTCTACAGAGGAAGTTTGGATAGCTCTACCTCTTCCAAGAGTGGTCGTAACATCTCACAAGCTCTGTACTGTCTTGGAGTATTGTAGTTCCTTAAAGGAAATACTGTTGGTAGTAGTTTAAGAAGCAGGTCAAAAGCAAGCTTATCTAAGACTTATAAGTGTCAATACTGAAATCAAGATCTACACTTTTCATTACTAAAGATCAAAATTGACACCTTCCTGTTCACCGAAAGTTCTTTTAACCTTAACATTAACCTCCACAGAGGAAATGTTAAGAGTTCTACGTCCTCCAAGAGTGACCAGTGGCAATGGTTAAGTGAAAGGTTAATAGGAGACTTCTCTAAGACTTATAGTATCAACAATGAAATGGAAATGTGACTTTTCATTGCTAGAGATGAAAAATGACACTTCTCGGTTCGCCCAAAGTTCTTTTCTGCTCGAGTAACCTCCACAGAGAAAGTGTGGAGAGTTCTACGTCCTCCAAGAGTGACCAGAGGCAATGATTAAGTGAAAGGTTAAAAGGAGGTTTCTCTAAGACTTATAGTATCAACAATGAAATGGAAATCTGACTTTTCATTACTAGAGATAAAAAAAGACAATTATCTGTTCACCCAAAGTTCTTTTCTACTCGAGTAACCTCCACAGAGGAAGTGTGGATAGCTCTGTTTTTTTTAAAAGTGGTCGTAATATCTCACAAGCTCTGTACTCTCTTGGAGTATTGGATTTTCTTTTTAGGGAATACTGTTTGTAGTAGTTTAAGTAGAAGGTTAAAAGGAAGCTTATCTAAGAGTTATAAGTGTCATTACTGAAGTTTAAATGTAAATTTCTCATTACTAGAGATCAAAAATGACAGTTTCCGGTTTACCGAAAGTCCTTTTTTGCTCAAGTAACCTCCACAGAGAAAGTGTGTATAGTTCTACGTCTTCCAAGAGTGTAATGTTTTACAAGTTCTGTAGTGTTGACGCATTAGTAGTAAAGCAGGTTCCTGGGACCGATTGGTAAGCATGCCATCGAGTTCATGCAGAGTGCCTAAGAAGAAGAGGGTCCACCGAAGAATGGACAATGACCATAAGGTGTTGTCACATGTCACCTCAATTTACCTGTCACCTTGATTCACCATCACCTTGTGACAACACCTTCTGGTCATTAACGATTCTTCGGCGGAGTTATTTTAACCCAATAGGCAAAGAAGTACTGTTTGTATTAGTTTAAGTAAAAGTCAAAAATGAATCTTCTCTAAAACTTAATACTGGAAGGTTAAAAGGAAGTTTTTGTAAGACTTATAGTATCAACAATCTGAACTTTTCATCACTAGAGATGAAAAGTTCTTAAATAAACTAATTACATAAGTAATTATTTGAACCACCCTCACTGACTCATCTTGAGTTTGAGTTAACAAACAAGTCTCACGATGGGAATATAATTCCTTATCTACCCACAATAACTAACACTCTACACACAATATTGGTTCAGGAGGCGACGAGATTACACCATATGGGTTTTCATCGTAAAATGAACGGAATTTCCTGACCCTAAACTACAATCTAAATGATTGATGACCGTTGCATACAATATGCAAAACGTTATGGAACGTTGGGTGCTCTTTTAGTCCCTCTCACTGATATCGGATGCAGAATAAATAGATGTCGGTAAGTCGGAATATCGATAAATAGAAAATCGTTTTTTTCTAACAAATCTCGAACGTGATTTTCTCGCGACAAATAAATTACTGTTAGGAAAAGTATCAAATAGCCTATTTCGTTTAAAGATTGAAGTATTTCAAAAACAGCTTGCACATCTATTAATCTTGTAATGGATATGGACACGAGTAAAATTGATGAGTTTTGAAGGAAATATTCTTATAGTTATAGACGATGATATTTTATTATAAATAATTTTTTTTTTCTGTAAATACGTATCAACTCGCGATAGAGAAAGGAAACATTTAATACGATTACAAATACGGGAACATTTGGTTGTAAGAACTTTTATGGAGTTTACGAACCATTGAAACTAAATATACGAACAGCATAAATGTGGAATTTAATAGAGAGAAACAAGATTGAGATTTTCCGTTTTTAGTAATTTGTTCCAACATAATAAGGCTGTGTCTGTGCCTTCATCTGGAAATAAAGCGGGAGTGTATGTTCTTGAATGGTCTTTCGTCTTGTTTCTTATCGATTTTCTTCGAGTCTTGTAATATAAAAGCAAGCTGGAGATTAAGATATGATGTTGGAACAATTAATTATGGCGAAAACGAAAATTTCATACAACATATTTTATTTATTAATTTATAATCAATATTATGTTTAAATTGATAATTTTCAGGTACAATTTTGTTACTCAAATATTAACAAGATTTTCTTACGGCAGGCTTGGAGGAGATAGGGGTTTTGCTGCGTGACTGAACTGAAAAAAAAATGTAATAGTAAAACCGTAACAAAAAACCGTTAAATGAGACGTGCATCAGACGCATTCTGAAAGTAATTATACGTAGCATCTGTGGTTCATTGGTAGAATGCTCGCCTGTCACGCGGGCGGCCCGGGTTCGATTCCCGGTCGTTGCAATTTTTTTTTTGTATATATCTCTTAACTTTTATTAGGAAAAGTGAGAAAAAATAAATGTATACATTACTCTTTAAAGCTCACCTTGAATTTTAAAGAAGCTTCTTTCTTAACGCCAAGATTTCACTGATTTTGATATATTGACCGTTAAATGAGTCGTGCGCAGGCACTACAGTCGTATACACAAGCGAGTAGTGTTATGTGTCGATTCTACATTAGCCGAAGGAACTTAGTTCCTACCTGGTGTCCCACGACACCATTTTAACTTGTCTTAATACTTCTTCGAATTTTTCACTCATTTTTATGTTTATTGCTTTAGTTGTATTAGTTTTTTATCATGTC
The DNA here is from genome assembly GCA_964028335.1 of Altica lythri. Classification (NCBI taxonomy): domain Eukaryota; kingdom Metazoa; phylum Arthropoda; class Insecta; order Coleoptera; family Chrysomelidae; genus Altica; species Altica lythri. Next base: position 21,117,517 of record OZ034810.1, read on the forward strand.
TTAGAGAAGATTCCTTTTTGTCTTTTACTTAAACTAATACAAACAGTACTCCTTTGCCTATTGGGTTAAAATAACTCCGCCGAAGAATCGACAATGACCAGAAGGTGTTGTCACAAGGTGAGAGTGAAACAAGGTGACAGGTAAATTGAGGTGACATGTGACAACACCTTCTGGTCATTGTCTATTCTTCGGCGGACTCCTTTGCCTATTGAGTTAAAATAATGCCGCCGAAGAATCGACAATGACCAGAAGGTGTTGTCACAAGGTGAGGGTGAATCAAGGTGACAGATAAATTGAGGTGACGTGTGATAACACCTTCTGGTCATTGTCTATTCTTCGGCGGACTCCTTTGCCTATTGGGTTAAAATAACTCCGCCGATGAATCGGCAATGACCAGAAGGTGTTGTCACAAGGTAAGAGTGAAACAAGGTGACAGGTAAATTGAGGTGACATGTGACAACACCTTATGGTTACTGTCCATTCTTCGGCGGACTCCTTTGCCTATTGGGTTAAAATAACTCCGCCGAAGAATCGACAATGACCAGAAGATGTTGTCACAAGATGAGGGTGAATCAAGGTGATAGGTAAATTGAGGTGACATGTGACAACACCTTCTGGTCATTGTCTATTCTTCTGCGGACCCTTTTCTTCTTAGGCACTCTGCATGAACTCTGTAGTATAGCAAGCAGGTTCCTGGGACCGATTGGTAAGCATGCCATCGAGTTTATGCATAGTGCCTAAGAAGAAGAGGGTCCGCCGAAGATTAGACAATGACCAGAAGGTGTTGTCACAAGATGAGGGTGAATCAAGGTGATAGGTAAATTGAGGTGACATGTGACAACACCTTCTGGTCATTGTCTAATCTTCGGCGGACCCTCTTCTTCTTACGCACTCTGTATGAACTCGATAGCATGCTTACCAATCGGTCCCAGGAACCTGCTTGCCATACTACAGAACTTGTAAAACATTGCACTATTGGAAGATTACTAGAGTAGAAAAAAACTTTCGACAAACAGAAAAGTGTCATTTTTCATCTCTAGTGATGAAAAGTTCAGAGAGAAAAAAATATATATCTCAAAAGTATACAACTTGTTTATGTGTAGCGCCAGTTAATTATAAAATAACAACAACGTAGAGAGCATAAAAACCTTCTCCAAATTTAATTTTTATATATATAGATTTATAGATTGAATATAGAAATTGGAATTGATAGTGTAAAAGTGTCATTTAAATAGAAGTTAACTGGGCAAATTCAAATTAATTGTCGGGTCTGTGGCAGTTCTGAAGGGAGTTGGCAAAGTTGTGCCCTTTGAATATCCATCACCATATTGGTTTGACCGGGTGGGGAATAATTAAGTTAGAGCCTTTCACAGAAAGAGTGCCGGACCGGTCACCTTATTAGTGTTTCCTTCCTTTTGGATTTAGGCCAAAAGGAAAATGTAAAGGGGAAAATGACCACTTCGTAATTATGTTACATCTAATTCCCGGAGATTCACTTCAAATATGCGGTTTCTCTTAATTTAACTTTAAATTAAAGAAAAATATTTTTTTCTCTTTCAAATTTAGACAATCAACACATTTTAATTTACGTTATAAAAATCTATATATATAACCTCTTCAGAAGCGTTTTTTAATCTCTTATACCTTGATAACATTCCCTAAAAGTTCTTGAACACATCCGAAATAGTTTTTGTTCTAGATCGTCATAAAAATCGCTTCCTATAACGCTCTCCTTCTTTTTTTTACCAAGAACCGTTAGTACTGTCGCTCCCAGACTATCTGCTGACAATTCCAAGATCCTAAGGCTTTTTCAACATATTAGATAACCTTCTTCACAGGCTTTGGTAGCATCTCCAGAAGCATTTGGCTACGTCTTCCTTGACTCTTCTTAGACTACTGAACTTTTTCCAGGGGCTCTTTTAACTTCTTTTAATTTGGTAACGTTTTCGTTTACTTCGTCAACACTTCTTCTTCTGACTGTGTTCAGAGGGATATCTAGAAGCTTTTTTGAATATCTTGTCATTAAAATCATTTTAATTAACGCCCTCCTTATTTTTTTTTCTACCAGAACCCGTTTGTACTGTCGCTCCAAGACTATCTGCTGTCAATTCCAAGATCCTAAGGCTTTTTCAACATATTAACATTCTTCACAGGCTCTGGTAGCATCTCCAGAAGCTTCTTTAATTTATCTTACCTTTTTATTATCTCTAGAGGCTTTTGTAGTATTTCCAATAACTTCTTATCCTGTCATACAGTTTATAGAGTCTTTTTAATTATCTTAACCATCTTCACAGTCTCTGCTAACATCTTCAGAAGTTTTTTCAACTTTTGTAAGCATTGTAACATCTTTTTCAATATCTTAATCGTTTTCAACGATTCTAGAAATGTTTTGCTTTTCTCCATATAGTTTTATATCGTTATAAAAATCTATATATAACCTCTCCAGAAGCATTTTTTAATCTCTTATACCTTGATAACATTCCCTAAAGGTTCTTGAACACAACCGAAGTAGTTTTTGTTCTAGATGGTCATAAAAATCGCTTCCTATAACTCTCTCCTTCTTTTTTTTCTACCAAGACCTGTTAGTACTGTCGCTCCAAGACTATCTGCTGACAATTCCAAGATCCTAAGGCTTTTTTAACACATTAACCTTCTTCACAGGCTCTGGTAGCATCTCCAGAAGCTTCTTTAATTTCTCTTACCTTTTTATCATCTTTAGAGGCTTTTTTAGTATTTCCAACAACTTCTTATCCTGTCATACAGTTTATAGTCTTTTTTAACTATCTTAACCATCTTCACAGGCTCTGCTAACATCTTCAGAAGTTTTTTCAACTTTTGTAAGCATTGTAACATCTTTTGCAATATCTTAATCGTTTTCAACGATTCTAGAAATGTTTTGCTTTTCTCCATATAGTTTTATACCGTTATAAAAATCTATATATAACCTCTCCAGAAGCGTTTTTCAATCTTTTATACCTTGATAACATTCCCTAAAGGTTCTTGAACACATCCGAAATAGTTTTTGTTCTAGATCGTCATAAAAATCGCTTCCTATAAGTCTCTCCTTCTTTTTTTTATCAAGACACGTTAGTACTGTTGCTCAAAGAGTATCTGCTGACAATTTCAAGATCCTAAGGCTTTTTCAACATATTAACCTTCTTCACAGGCTCTGGTAGCATTTCCAGAAGCTTCTTTAATTTCTCTTACCTTTTTATCATCTCTAGAGGCTTTTGTAGTATTTCCAACAACTTCTTATCCTGTCATACAGTTTATAGTCTTTTTAACTATCTTAACCTCCTTCACAGGCTCTGCTAACGTCTTCAGAAGTTCTTTTTAAGTCACATTTTTTTACTTTTTTAGACTTTTGGCTACGTCTTCCTTGGCACTTCTTAGACTACTGGACTTTTTCCAGGGGCTCTTTAAGTTTCTTACAATTTGGTAACGTCTTCGTTTACTTCTTCAACACTTCTTCTTCTGACTGTGTTCAGAGGGATATCCAGAAGCTTTTTGGAATATCTTGTCATTAAAATCGCTTCCATTAACGCCCTCCTTCTTTTTTTTACCAGAACCCGTTAGTACTCTTGCTCCAAGACTATCTGCTGTCAATTCCAAGATGCTAAGGCTTTTTCAACATGTTAACCTTCTTCACAGGCTCTGGTAGCATCTCCAGAAGCTTCTTTAATTTTTCTTACCTTTTTATCATCTTCAGATGCTTTTGTAGTATTTCCAACAACTTCTTATCCTGTCATACAGTTTATAGTCTTTTTAACTATCTTAACCCCCTTCACAGGCTCTGCTAACGTCTTCAGAAGTTCTTTTTAAGTCACATTTTTTTACTTTTTTAGACTTTTGGCTACGTCTTCCTTGCACTTCTTAGACTACTGGACTTTTTCCAGGGGCTCTTTTAACTTCTTACAATTTGGAAACGTCTTCGTTTACTTCGTCAACACTTCTTCGTCTGACTGTTTTCAGAGGAATATCCAGAAGCTTTTTTGAATATCTTGTCATTAAAATCGCTTCCATTAATACCCTCCTTCTTTTTGTTTTCTATCAGAACCCGTTAGTACTGTCGCTCCAAGACTATCTGCTGACAGTTCCATGATCTTATTTCTTTTTCAACATACTAGCCTTCTTCACAGGCTCTGGTAGCATCTCCAGAAGCTTCTTTAATTTCTCTTACCTTTTTATCATCTTTAGAGGCTTTTTTAATATTTCCAACAACTTCTTATCCTGTCATACAGTTTATAGTCTTTTTAACTATCTTAACCTCCTTCACAGGCTCTGCTAAGTCTTCAGAAGTTCTTTTTAAGTCACATTTTTTAACTTTTTGCTACGTCTTCCTTGGCACTTCTTAGACTACTGGACATTTTCCAGGGGCTCTTTTAACTTCTTTCAATTTGGTAACGTCTTTGTTTACTTCGTCAACACTTCTTCTTCTGACTGTTTTCAGAGAGATATCCAGAAGCTTTATTGAATATCTTTACCCACTTGTTTGTACTTACATGCTCAGCGCAAAGGGGTCATCTTCCAAAATTCTTGTAAGTGAAAATTCCTTTTTTATTTCTTTAGAAAAGATTGGTACCAGAGGATCTAGTATACTGTCTGCTCTCATGAAAAGACATTCTTCTACTAAGATATCATTACTATATCAAGCGCAAGGTTTTCCTGTAGGTTTTGTTTGCTAATTCTTCTTAGGTAAAGTCTGGTATTTTTTCCAGAGGCTCTTTGGTACTTGCAGATAGTGCTTATAATCTCTGATGGTTTGTAGGAGCTTCTAGAACGGTTCTTTGAACATCTCTAGGTGTCCCTTCAACGTCTTAACTCCTCTTACACTCTTTGAAGGATTCTTAGGCTTCTTCCACTGACTTCTTAAGCTCATCTTTTTTCTTCGGATGCTTTTTTAACATCTTTTGTTAGATGGATACTGTATGTTTAAAAACTGAATACTAAACTAAATTTCGTCAGTCTTCGAGCTCTTTCAAAAGTTCTTAAACAATTTTCCGGATTATTCAACAACAAAATTTGTTTTTATAGTTATGGCAGCGCTACTGTGTTACAAACCATAAAAAAGGCAAAGGTTGAAAATGAACCCACAATCCTAACGAGTATTTCGTAGTTGTAGGAAATATAAAATACAATATCCGTTATCCTATATTCGAGTTCGCGCATCGACGACTACCTATAGGCAGAATTTGTGCTTTTCCAAAAATTTCACTCTGTTTTCGTGAGCGTCTAATGTAAAAATAACAATAACGTATTCGAGCGTAAAAAATTGGGTGTGGACCCGGTTGGCAATGGCGTGAGAGACTTAGTTTCCTAAGGGACTCCTACATTTCAATTTTCATCTACACAAAAACATGTCTATTAAATGGGAATGTCCTATAAATTATTTAACTTCAACTAGAATTTATTTTCTTTATAAACGACAACCTTATACGATACATATATAAATTTAAATGGATTTCTAGGTTTCATTCTAGGTTTTTTCTATGTTATTTCACAAGCTTTTTATTTATTAAAAATTTGTGCTTGAGAAACCCAGAACCCAAATCTTTTTAAGCATTTTTCTGTTATAGATCGTCATAAAAATCGCTGCGTTTTTTGATGCTGTAATGTGTTAGAATAATAATCAAGATTTTTATAAACTGCATACTTTTATTAATCTTTGAGCCAAATTTCGTCAAAATAACTCAACCATCTTCAGAGGAATCAATCAGAATGTAAAAATATACATTTTAAGCATTTTTCTATTTTGATCGCCATCAAAATCGCTGCATTTTCTGATACTATATTGTTTTATAAAAACAATTAATGTTTTTACAATCTGCATACTTTTATTAATCTTTGAGCCAAATTTTGTCAAAATAACTTAACCATCTTCAGAGAAATCAATCAGAATGTAAAAAGATACATTTTAAGCATTTTTCTATTTTGATCGCCATCAAAATCGCTGCATTTTCTGATACTATGTTGTTTTATAAAAACCATCAAGGTTTTTACAATCTGCATACTTTTATTAATCTTTAAGCCAAATTCCGTCAAAATAACTAAACCATCTTCAGAGGAATCAATCAGAATGTAAAAATATACATTTTAAGCATTTTTCTGTTTTGATCGCCATCAAAATCGCTGCTTTTTCTGATACAAAATTGTTTTATAAAGACCATCAAGGTTTTTACAATTTGCATACTTTTGTTAAGCTTTGAGCTAAATTTCGTCAAAATAACTCAACCATCTTCAGAGGAATCAATCAGAATGTAAAAATATACATTTTAAGCATTTTTCTATTTTGATCGCGATCAAAATCGCTGCATTTTCTGATACTATATTGTTTTATAAAAACCATCAAGGTTTTTACAATCTGCATTCTTTTGTTAAGCTTTGAGCCAAATTTCGTCAAAATAACTCAACCATCTTTAGAGGAATCAATGATAATGTACAAATATACATTTTAAGCATTTTTCTGTTAATGATCGCCATCAAAATCGCTGCATTTTCTGATACTATATTGTTTTATCAAAAACATTAAGGGTTTTATAATCTGCATACTTTTATTAATCTTTGAGCCAAATTTCGTCAAAATAACTCATTCATCTTTAGAGGAATCAATGAGAATGTAAAAATATACATTTCAAGCAATTTTCTGTTAATGATCGGCATCAAAATCGCTGCGTTTTCTGATACTATATGGTTTTATAAAAAACATTAAGGTTTTTATAATCTGCATACTTTTATTAATCTTTGAGCCAAATTTCGTCAAAATAACTCAACCATCTTCAGAGAAATTAATGAGAATGTAAAAATATACATTTTAAGCATTTTTCCTTTTTGATCGCTATCAAAATCGCTGTATTTGCTGATACTATACTGTTTTATAAAAACCATCAAGGTTTTTACAAACTGCACACTTTTATTAATCTTTGAGCCAAATTTCGTCAAAATAACTCAACCATCTTCAGAGGAATCAATCAGAATGTAAAAATATACATTTTAAGCATTTTTCTATTTTGATCGCCATCAAAATCGCTGCATTTTCTGATACTATATTATTTTATAAAAACCATCAAGGTTTTTACAATCTGCATACTTTTGTTAAGCTTTGAGCCAAATTTCGTCAAAATAACTAAACCATCTTTAGAGGAATCAATGAGAATGTACAAATATACATTTTAAGCATTTTTCTGTTAATGATCGCCATCAAAATCGCTGCATTTTCTGATACTATATTGTTTTATAAAAAAAATGAAAGTTTTTATAATCTGCATACTTTTATTAATCTGTGAGCTAAATTTCGTCAAAATAACTCAACCATCTTCAGAGAAATCAATGATAATGTAAAAATATACATTTTAAGCATTTTTCTGATAATGATCGCGATCAAAATCGCTGCATTTTCTGATACTATATTGTTTTATAAAAACCATCAAGGTTTTTACAATCTACATACTTTTGTTAAGCTTTGAGCCAAATTTCGTCAAAATAACTCAACCATCTTCAGAGAAATCAATGAGAATGTATAAATATACATTTTAAGCATTTTTCTGTACTTAATCGCTATCAAAATCGCTGCATACTCTGATTCTATATGGTGTTATAAAAACCATCAAGGTCTTTACAATCTGCATACTTTTATTAAGCTTTGAGCCAAATTTCGTCAAAAAATTTGCATCTGCAGAAAAATCAACGAAAACGTCAAAATGCGTTCCAAAAGCATATTAAAACTAACAACAGACTAATGACAATTTACCAAATACAGACAAAAAGTAAACGTGAACTAAAAGATAGTCTACAAGAAGTAGAGGAAGAGGAAGAAGTGTTAAAATGCAACAGCAAATGTAAATGAATTGTGGCTGACAGAATGTAATTTTAATTTGAACACAAAAGCTATTTTTCATATAGTTTAATTTTGGATTCGCCCTTCTGTAAACGAAAACGTTTTAACATTTGTGCTGATATTGAGGTTTAGGGAGGCAAGAACAATATAACTGAATTCGAAGTAGATAGCAGTACATGTGTAGGCATAATCCTGTAATTTTATTATCGATCTGTTTGAGGGAGAACCAGCACTGAATAATGTCAAAGGATGTACACCTCGTGTGAAGACAAACTTTATTTATTAGATTACACGTCAGACTGATGATGTGCTGCCTCCCTAAAATCACAAAACTGAGCTGTGGGTTTTCCTTCTTTTATTTTATTTTTTTTCATAACAGATTTATTATTTTTGGTTTAGAAAGTTAATTTTTGTATAAAACTTGTCATAAATGATAATTAATAAATAATAATGTATGTAATTCCCCGAAGTACTGTTAGGGATCACTATCCTTTTAATGGTGATGTTAAAGGTGTTGATTTATAATATTTAAAAAACACTTTTACTAATTTTTTATTTTTACGTACTATTTTTATTTTAACATAATTTTATTTATCTTTAAACCAAATTTGGTCAAAATATTTATAATATCTTTAAAGTTATCAATAAAAATACAGATTTTATGTCAATTTTTAGATGTAAAGAGTCATAAAAAACGTTGCTATTTATAATACCCTCATACTCGACAAAAACTATTATGATTTTTATGTTCTACATACATTTGTTTATATTTAGATTAAATTTTGTTAAAATATTTAAACCATCTTCAGAGATATTAATCAAGATATGAAAAAATACAGATTTTATACCAATTTCTAGATGTAGAGCGTCATAAAAAACGTTGCTATTTATAATACCCTCATACCCGACAAAACCTATTATGATTTTTTTGATCTACATACATTTGTTAATATTTAGATCAAATTTCGTTAACATATTTAAATCACCTACAGAGATAACAATCAAGATATAAAAAATACAGATTTTATGTCGATTTCTAGATGTAGAGAGTCATAAAAAACGTTTCTATTTATAATACCCTCACACCCGACGAAAACTATTATGATTTTTATGATCTACATACATTTGTTTATATTTAGACCAAATTTGGTTAAAATATTTAAATCATCTTCAGAGATAACAATCAAGATATGAAAAAATACATATTTTATGCCAATTCCTAGATGTAGAGCGTCATAAAAAAAAATTGCTATTTATAATACCCTCATACTCGTCAAAAACTATTATAATTTTTATGATCTACATACATTTGTTTATATTTGGATCAAATTTCGTTACAATATTTAAATTATTTTCAGAGATATTAATCAAGATATGAAAAAATACAGATTTTATGTCAATTTCTAGATGTAGAGCGCCATAAAAAACGTTGCTATTTATAATACCCTAATACCCGACAAAAACTATTATGATTTTTATAATCTACATACATTTGTTAATATTTAGATCAAATTTGGTTAAAATATATAAATTATTTTCAGAGATATTAATCAAGATATGAAAAAATACAGATTTTATGTCAATTTCTAGATGTAGAGGGTCATAAAAAACGTTGCTATTACTAATACCCTAACACCCGACAAAAACTATTATGATTTTTATAATCTACATACATTTGTTAATATTTGGATCAAATTTCGTTAAAATATTTAAATTATTTTCAGAGATATTAATCAAGATATGAAAAAATACAGATTTTATGTCAATTTCTAGATGTAGAACGCCATAAAAAACGTTGCTATTTATAATACCCTAATACCCGACAAAAACTATTATGATTTTTATAATCTACATACATTTGTTAATATTTAGATCAAATTTCGTTAAAATATTTAAATTATTTTCAGAGATATTAATCAAGATATAAAAAAATACAGATTTTATGTCAATTTCTAGATGTAGAGGGTCATAAAAAACGTTGCTATTTATAATACCCTAATACCCGACAAAAACTATTATGATTTTTATAATCTACATACATTTGTTAATATTTAGATCAAATTTTGTTAAAATATTTAAATTATTTTCAGAGATATTAATCAAGATATGAAAAAATACATATTTTATGTCGATTTCTAGATGTAGAGCGTAATAAAAAACGTTGCTATTTATAATACCCTTATATTCGAAAAAAAGCATTATGATTTTTATGATCTAAATACATTTCTTTATATTAAGACCAAATTTCGTTAAAATATTTAAACCATCTTCTGAGATATTAATCAAGATATGAAAAAAATACAGATTTTATGCCCTTTCCTAGATGTAGAGCGTCATAAAAAACGTTGCAATTTATAAAAGCACTATTACCTGACAAAAACTATTGTGATTTTTATGATCTACATACATTTGTCTATACTAAGATAAAATTTCGTTAAAATATTTAAATCCTCTTTAGAGATATGAAAAAATACAGATTTTATGTCAATTCCTAGATGTAGAGCGTGATTAAAAACGTTGCTATTTATAATACCCTCATACTCGACAAAAACTATTATGATTTATAAGATCTACATACATTTCTTAATATTTAGACCAAATTTCGTTAAAATATTTAAACCATTTTCAGAGATAGCAATCAAGATATTAGAAAATACAGATTTTATGCCAATTTCTAGATGTAGAGCGTCATAAGAAACGTTGCTATTTATAATACCCTAATACCCTTTAAAAACTATTATGATTTTTACGATCTACATACATTTGTTTATATTTAGATCAAATTTCGTTAAAATATTTAAATTATTTTAAGAGATAACAATCAAGATGTGAAAAAATACAGATTTTATGTCGATTTCTAGATGTGGAGCGTCATAAAAAACGTCGCTATTTATAATACCCTCTTACCCGACAAAAACTATTATGATTTTTATAAACTATATACATTTGTTGATATTTAGACCAAATTTCGTTAAAATATTTAAACCATCTTCAGAGATATTAATCAAGATATGAAAAAATACATATTTTATGTTAATTTCTAGATGAAGAGCGTCATAAAAAACGTTGCTATTTATAATACCCTAATACCGGACAAAAACGATTATGATTATTATGATCTACATAAATTTGTTTATATTTAGACCAAATTTCGTTAAAATATTTAAACCATCTTCAGAGATATTAATCAAGATATGAAAAAATACATATTTTATGTCAATTTCTAGATGTAGAGCGTCATAAAAAACGTTGCTATTTATAATATCCGCATACCCGACAAAAACTATTATGATTTTTATGGTCTTCATACATTTGTTTATATTTAGACCAAATTTCGTTAATATATTTTAATCATCTTCAGAGATATTAACCAAGATATGAAAAAATTCAGATTCCTGCAATTTTCTATAAAAGTTTGGTGTTGTTTGTTTCTTTCAGTTGTTTTGTAATGCTTTTTCTATTGCTATCTAAAACAATTTTCTTGTATAGATTTTCAATTATAGTCATCTCCCTACATCGAAAAATCAATTCTTGTTGTAAGGGAAACTAAGGTAACCGACTAATCAGCAGGAAAAGTTCATTTTTCTCGCGCGTCGAGAAAGAACGAACGACCACTTTAGTTGAAAAATTGTTGTTTCAAGGCTATGAAACACTGTCTTGATACGCCATTAGAAAGAAATCACTGCCAACCCGCAACCATCAAAATCCCCAGCTCGTTATCGTAAAAGCTGATTGAACGATTTTATTTAATAAAGACTACCTCATAAAATTCAATTCGCACTAGATTTATTATCAGAACATTTTTCAACTCAATTTGCTAATATTTAACGACAATTTTTACTTATAAAAAAAATTTAACTTCTTACTTTTGAGGAACTTTGTAGTATAAAAAAAATTGATCCTCAAAGCGAAGCTCTTTATGTGGGTTTCGGTGACTAAACAGGAAAAGCGAGAACGGTGAATCGAGAAAAAGTGTCCACGTACGTACGGGAGATGAACTTGTTACCAATCTCTTCCCTCGCCCTCATTTGAATAACTAGACTTTTAAAAGGAACAAACAATAAAAAATGCATTGTCTTTAACTTCATTGATATCTTCTAAACTATTTCGAATATTGGATTAATATTAATCTGAAAGCTACAAAAATATATGTAGATTAAAAATGACTAATTGCTATTTTTCTATTATGAATAGTTTAAAATGCGCGCTTATTTGAATAATGGAACGTTCAAGAGCAACCAAAAGATACCAAATGCATATTCTATTAACTTTATTCGTATCTTTGAAACTAGTTCGAATATTGGATTAGTATTAATCTGAGAGCTAGGAAAATATATGCAGTTTAAGAAAATGTATTCCACATTTTCTTATTATAAACATTTACCAATGCGCACCTATTTGAATAACGAAATGTCTAAAAGTAAATAATACAGAATGCATTATCTATTAACTTCATTGGTATCTTCTAAACTAATAGGAATATTGGATTAATATTAATCTGAAATCTACAAAAATATATGTAGATTAAAACAAACTAATCGCCACTTTTCTATTATTAATAGTTTAAAATGCGCGCTTATTTGAATAACGAAACTTTCAAGTGCAAGATAGAGATCTAATAACTTTATTCATATCTTTGAAACTAGTTTGAATATTGGATAAGTATTAATCTGAGAGCTAGAAAAATATATACAGATTAAGAAAATTTAATCCACTTTTTCTTATTATAAACATTTACTAATGCACACCTATTTGAATAAGGAAATGTCTAAAAGTAATAAATACAGAATGCATTATCTATTAACGTCACTGATATTTTCGAAACTGATACGAATATTGGATTAATATTAATCTGAAAGCTACAAAAATATGTGTAGAATAAAAAAAAAAACTAATCGCCATTTTTCTATTATTAATAGTTTAAACTGCGCGCTTATTTAAATAACGAAACGTTCAAGGGCATCCAAAAGATACCAAATGCATTATCAATTAACATTATTGATATCTTTGAAACTAGTTTGAATATTGGATTAGTATTAATCTGAGAGCTAGAAAAATATATGCAGATTAATAAAATCTAATCCAATTTTCCTTATTATAAACATTTACCAATGCGCACCTATTTGTATAACGAAATGTCTAAAAGTAAAAAATACAGAATGCATTATCCATTAACTTCATTTATATCTTCTAAACTAATCCGAAATAGTATTAATATTAATCTGAGAGCTAGGAAAATATATGCAGATTAAAAAAATCTAATCCAATTTTTTTTAATATAAACATTTAGAAATGCGCACCTTTTTAAATATCCAAAGAGCAAAAGAAAAACAACAAATGATTATCTATTAACTTAATTCATTTCTCCTAAAATAATTCCAATATTATATTCATATTAATCTGAGGGATAGGAAAATATATGTAGATTAAAAAATTCTAATCGCTCTTTTTCCATTATTAATATTTAGAAATGCGCGCTTATTTAAATGTCGAAACGTTTAACTCTACAAAGAAATAAAAAATGTATTATCTGTTATATTTATTAATATTTTCTAAATTAATCCGAATATTGGTTTAATATTGATCTGAAAGCTACAAAAATATATATAGATTAAAAAAAACTAATCGCCATTTTTCTATTATTAATAGTTTAAAATGCGCGCTTATTTGAATAACGAAATGTTTAAAAGTAACAAATATAGAATGCATTATCTATTAACTTCATTGATATTTTCGAAACTAATGTGAAAGTTGGATTAATATTAATCTGAAAGCTAGAAAAATATATACAGATTAAAAAAATTTAATCCAATCTTTTTTAAAATAAACATTTAGAAATGGAAACTTTCGAGAGCAAAAAAAGATTACCAAATCCCTTAGTGATTTCTCCTGCAATAATTCCAGTATTATATTAATATTAATCAGAGGGATAGGAAAATATATGTAGATTAAAAAATACTAATCGTTCTTTTTCTATTATTAATATTTAGAAATGCGCGCTTATTTAACGTTTAACTCTACAACAAAATAAAAAATATATTATCTGTTATATTTATTAATATTTTCTAAATTAAACCGAGTATTGGATTAATATTAATCTGAAAGCCACAAAAATATATGTAGATTAAAAAAGTCTAATCCAATTTTTTTATTATCAACATTTAGAAATGCGCACCTTTTTAAATATCCAAAGAGCAAAAAAATACCAAAAAATAATTCTAGTATTATATTAATATTAATCTTAGGAATAGGAAAACATATGTAGATTAAAAAATACTAATCGTTGTTTTTCTATTATTTATATTTTGAAATGCGCGCTTATTTAAATAACGACACGTTTAAATCAACAAAAACATAAAAAATGCATTATCTGTTAAATTTTTTAATATCTTTTAAACTAATCCGATTATTGGATTAATATTATTCTGAAAGCTATAAAATTATATGTAGATTAAAAAAATCTAATCCAATTTTTTTTAATCTCAACATTTAGAAATTTGCACCTTTTTAAATATCTAAAGAGCAAAAAAACACCAAATGATTTATCCATTAACTTAATTCATTTCTCCTAAAATAATTCCAGTATTATATTAATATTAATCAGAGGGATAGGAAAATATATGTAGATTAAAAAATACTAATCGTTGTTTTTCTATTATTTATATTTTGAAATGCGCGCTTATTTAAATAATGAAACGTTTAACTCTACAAAGAAATAAAAAATGTATTATCTGTTATATTTATTAATATTTTTTAAACTAATCCGAATATTGAATTAATATTAATCTGGAAGCTACAAAAATATATGTAGATTAAAAAAATCGAATCCAATTTTTTTTTAATATCAACGTTTAACTCTACAACAAAATAAAAAATATATTATCTGTTATATTTATTAATATTTTCTAAATTAAACCGAGTATTGGATTAATATTAATCTGAAAGCCACAAAAATATATGTAGATTAAAAAAGTCTAATCCAATTTTTTTATTATCAACATTTAGAAATGCGCACCTTTTTAAATATCCAAAGAGCAAAAAAAAAATAAAAATAATTCGAGTATTATATTAATATTAATCTGAGGGATAGGAAAATGAATCTAGACTAAAAAAAACTAATCGTTGTTTTTCTATTATTTATATTTTGAAATGCGCGCTTATTTAAATAACGACACGTTTAACTCTACGAAAAAATAAAAAATGTATTATCTGTTAAATTAGTTAATATCTTCTAAACTAATCCGAATATTGGATTAATATTAATCTGAAAGCTACAAAAATATATGTAGATTAAAAAAATCTAATCCAATTTTTTCAAATATCAACATTTAGAAATGCGCACCTTTTTAAATATCCAAAGAGCAAATAATTCTAGTATTATATTAATATTAATCTGAGGGATAGGAAAATATATGTAGATTAAAAAATACTAATCGTTCATTTTCTATTATTAATATTTTAAAATGCGCGCTTATTTAAATAACGACATGTTTAAATCAACAAAAACATAAAAAATGTATTATTTGTTAAATTTATTAATATCTTCTAAACTAATCCAAATATTGGATTAATATTAATCTGAAAGCTATAAAAATATATGTGGATTAAAAAAATCTCATTATTTTTTTTTCTATTATTATTTACAAATACGTAAATCTTTAAAGAACTAAACGTTTAAAAGCAACAAAAAAAATCGTATATAAATAATAAAATTGAATAGAATTGTTATTTTGACATAAAAGAACAATAGATTTTCCATTCCAGACATAAAAATTCACTCTCCCTCAACATGTAACTATCTCTTTTTATTTATCTCCTTTAATATTCCTGGCTGTTATCCCGTCAACTCCACCACCTGTTTAAAAATTCCTCGCCCACCCCTCGACTGCGAGGAGGAGAAATTGGCCATATACACAAAATATCCATAATGCAATAGTGGATAGAGTGGAGGGGTTCAGTCGGGAGAACGGGAAAAGGGCACAAGCGCAATAAGCAGGATTTCAGTTCGTTTACGTCCATCTTCAAGGTTGGATATCGTCGGGATGAAATTTTACTCTTCATACACGCGTTTTAAATATTTATATTGCATTTTGAGTGTGTTTGCTTTTGTGTTTGGAGGATTTTAAACAAAGAAACCGGATATGTTAACCATGTGGATCTATTGAATGAAAACTTTTATTACTATATACAGAGTTGGACTAAATTTACTTTCGGTTACGTTTTTAATTTTTTTGGATGAATAGATTTCGACATTTTGGTAAGAAAATATTCATTTTTTATACCTAAATATAATACTTATTTTATGTACATTATTTCTTTTTTTTCTGAGTTCCCTAGGAGATAAAAAAAATTTAAAAAGTTTTGGAGAAATTTAATTAAAAATTGCCTAAGTTTATTAGGATGCAAAATTAGTTCTATAATTCTGTTTAAAATAAAATTTTGTATATTTATAGACACAATATTTCTTTATATGTATGTAAAGTTTTATTAAAATTTTTCTATAGAAAACTGGTAAAAGATGGGGAAAACTAAATAACTGTTATTTTATACCGCGAGCTATAAAAAATTGCATATCTTTAAAATTTTTAAAGATATTGTAAAATTTTTAATAGCTTTCGAAACTATAGACTTTTGTCTACAAATAGCTTAAATTTTGTTAAAATCGTTTAATTAAAAATTTGTCAAAAAAATTAATAAAATCTGTCAAACACTGAAGAAAATTAAATGAAGTTATTTTAAACCGCGGTCTATAAAAAATTGCATATCTTTAAAACTTGTGAAGATATTTTAAAATTTTTAATAATTTTAGAAAGTATAGACTTTTTTCTACAAATAACTAAAATTTTGTTAAAATTATTTAACTATAAATTGGTCAAAAAAATAATTAAAAAACTGTTTGTCACTGAGGAATTGTTATTTTATGCACCGAGCTGTACAAAATGGCTTATCTTAAAAAGTTGTATAGATAGTTTAAAAATTTCAACAGTTTTAGAAACTATAGACTTTTGTCTATAAATGTATAAAATTTTGTTAAGATCGTACTATTATAAATGTGTACAAAAAATCGGAAAACAAAGCGTTCATTGTTGTCATTACAAAATCTACACACTGAAAAACAGCATACTAAATTATATATTTTAAGAAAACTAAAAGACCGATTTTGGTGTTTTTCCAAATTTTTATAGACTAAATATATATTTAAAATAAAATAAGCTTATTTTTTATTCTTTGATAATTAATAATCACAAAAAACTACAAAACGTAAATAACTGTTATTTTATAACACGAGCTATAAAAATTAGCATATCTCAAAAAGTTGTCAGGATATTAAAAAAAATTCAACTGTTATAGAAACTATAGACTATTATCTACAAATATTTAAAATTAAGTTTAAATGATTTAACTAACAATTTGTCAAAAAATGAATAAAAACTGTCAAACACACTGACAGTTATTTTATACCTCGAGCTATAAAAAATGGCATATTTTAAAAAGTTGTAAAGATATTTTAAAAATTTCATTAGTTTTATAAACTATAGACTTTTGTCTATAAATACTTAAAATTTTGTTAAAATCGTGCTACTAGAAATTTGTACCAAAAATCTGAAAACAAAGCGTTCATTGTTGCGATTACAAAATCTACACACTGAAAAACAGCATACTAAATTAAATATTTTAAGAAAACTAAAAGTCCGATTTTAATGTATTTCCAAATTTTATAGACAAAATATATATTTATAAAGAAATAATTTTATTTTTTATTTTTTAATAATTAATAATCACAAAAAACGACAAAACGTAAATAACTGCTATTTTATAACACGAGCTATAAAAATTAGCATATCTTAAAAAGTTGTCAAGATATTAAAAATAATTTAACTGTTATAGAAACTATAGACTATTATCTACAAATATTTAAAATTTGGTTAAAATAATTTAACTAACTATTTGTCAAAAAAATGAATAAAAACTGTCAAACACACTGACAGTTATTTTATACCTCGAGCTATAAAAAATGGTTTATCTTACAAAGTTGTACAGATATTGTAGAAATTTCAACAGTTTTGGAAACTATAGACTTTTGTCTATAAATGTCTAAAATTTTGTTAAAATCCTACTACTAAAAATTTGTATAAAAAATCAGAAACAAAGCGTTCATTGTTGCGATTACAAAATGTATACACTGATAAACAGCATACTAAATTATATATTTTAAGAAAACTAAAAGATCGATTTTAATGTATTTCCAAATTTTTATAGACTAAATATATATTTATAATAAAATAAGTTTATTTTTTATTTTTTTATAATTAATAATCCCAAAAAACGACAAAACTGTTATTTTATAACACGAGCTATAAAAATTAGCATATCTTAAAAAGTAGTCAAGATATTGTAACAATTTTAACTGTTATAGAAACTATAGACTTTAATCTACAAATATCTAAAATTTTGTTAAAATGTTTTAACTAGAAATTTGTCAAAAAAAATAATAAAAACTGTCAAACATACTGACAGTTATTTTATACCTCGAGCTGTAAAAAATGGCATATCTTAAAAAGTTGTAAAGATATTTTTAAAATTTTAACAGTTTTAAAAACTATAGACTTGTGTCTATAATTGTCTAAAATTTTGTTAAAATCGTACTACTAGAAATTTGTACAAAAAATCGGAAAACATAGCGTTCATTGTTGCGATTACAAAATCTACACACTGAAAAACAGCTAAATTATATATTTTAAGAAAACTAAAGCAGCGATTTTAATGTATTTTCAAATTTTTATAGACTAAATATATATTTATAATAAAATAAATTTATTTTTTATTTTTTGATAATTAATAATCCCGAAAAACGACAAAACGTAAATAACTGTTATTTTATAACAGAAGCTATAAAAATTAGCATATCTAAAAAAGTTGTCAAGATATTAAAAAAAATTCAACTGTTATAAAAACTACAAACTCTTATCTACAAATGTATAAAATATAGTTACAATAATTTAACTAACAATTTGTCAAAAAAATAAATAAAAACTGTCAAACACACTGACAGTTATTTTATACCTCGAGCTATAAAAAAAGGCATATCTTTAAAACTTGTAAAGATATTTTAAAAATTTCAACAATTTTAGAAACTATAGACTTTTGTCTATAAATTTCTAAAATTTTGTTAAAATCGTACTACTAGAAATTTGTACAAAAAATCGGAAAACAAAGCGTTCATTGTTGCAATTACAAAATCTACACACTGAAAAACAGCATACTAAATTAAATATTTTAAGAAAACTAAAAGTCCGATTTTAATGTATTTCCAAATTTTTATAGACTAAATATATATTTATAATAAAATAAATTTATTTTTTATTTTTTGATAATTAATAATCCCGAAAAACGACAAAACGTAAATAACTGTTATTTTATAACACAAGCTATAAAAATTAGCATATCTTAAGAAGTTGTCAAGATATTGAAAAAATTTCAACTGTTGTAGAAACTATAGACTTTAATCTACAATGTTTTAAGTAAAAATGTGGCAAAAAAATAAATAAAAACTGTCTAATACTGAGGAGATCTATACAACAGTTATTTTATACCACGAACTATAAAATATCTTTAAAAGTTGTAAAATCTGGCATATACAAGTTCACATATATGAGCGTACGGCCTTTTACTTTATAGCATATACGATAATTAGTTCGTTTTTTATGTAACTATACATCTTTACCGTAGTTTTACTGTGAAATTTTCGTGAGATTCTACAGCTAGATCTAATTTTGTATGTAATTTTCTTTAATAATAGTTCTCTTATAAGAAATTTAAATTATCTATTAGATATCTACAATTATATAAAGAGCTAAATGGGAAACGATAATAGTATTTCAAATTACGGTACATAAATATTTAATAAACTCCTTCTGTCTTATTGATTTTCTTAATTTCTTACGGGAAAACTGGAAAATGAGGAAACGAGGAGCTTTTAAAGAAATTTAATTACTATTGTTCTGTTTATTTTAGTAAACTATATTGATTTTATATTATTAAATAAACTAATAACGAATCAAAATCTAAAGAAGAAGATACTCAAAGCTCAAAAATCAGAAAAACATTAGTCAAAGAATCTAAGAAGTTAAAAAAGCCTATAAAGAAAGTTAAAGTGTTAAGAAAGCATCTGAAGACACTAGAAGAGGTCCAGAAGAAGGTTTGGGCGTTAGAAAAGCTTTTGGACACAATGCAACAAGTCTAAAAAGTAAAAAAAGACCAGGATGATGTTATAAGAGCCTACGAAGAAGCTCAACATGGTATAAAAGCTTCTGGAGTCCTTATAAGAGGTTCAGAAGAAGGTGATGGAGTTTGACAACCACAGTTTTTGAGACAGTCAAAGAGTCTACAAAAGTAAGAAAGTTTCTTAAAAACAGTCGAAAAATCTAAGAAGGTAAAAAAGTTTATAAAGAAGGTTAAAATGTTAAAAAAAGCATCTGAAGACACCAGAAGAGGCCGAGAAGAAGGTTTCGGTATTAGAAAAGCTTGTAGACACAATTTAACAAGTCTAAAAGGTAAAAAAGTTCCGGGAAGATGTTATAAGAGCCTACGAAGAAGCTCAACATGGTACAAAAGCCTCTGGAGAACTTATAAGAGTTCCAAGTGTTACAAAATCATCTGGAGATACCAGAAAAGGTCCAGAAGAAGGTATATGCGTTAGACAAGCTTGTGGACACAATGTGATAAGTATAAAAACCAAAAAAGACCAGGAGGATGTTATAAGAAGAAGCTCAACATAGTACAAAAGCCTCTGAAGACCTTATAAGAGGTCCAGAAGAACTTGAAGGAGTTTGACAACTGCACTTTTGAGACAGTCAAAGAGTCTACAAAAGTAAGAAAGTTCATTAAACACATTCGGAAAATCTAAGGTAAAAAAGCCTAAAATGAGGGTTAAAGTGTTGAAAAAACCATCTGAAGACACCAGCAGAGGTCCAGAAGAAAGTTTAGGCATTAGAAAAGCTTGTAGATAGAATGTAACAAGTCTAAAAGGTAAAAAAGATCCGGGAGATTGTTATAAGAGCCTACGAAGAAGCTCAACATGGTACAAAAGCCTCTGGAGACCTTATAAGAGTTCCAAGTGTTACAAAAACATCTGAAAAACCAGAAAAGATCCAGAAGAAGATTTATGCGTTAGAAAAGTTTGTGGACACAATGTGATAAGTTTAAAAACCAAAAAAAGACTGGGAGGATGTTATAAGAGCCTACGAAGAAGCTCAACATAGTACAAAAGCTTCTGAAGACCTTATAAGAGGTCCAGAAGAACTCGAAGGAGTTTGACAACTGCGCTTTTGAGACAGTCAATGAGTCTACAAAAGTAAGAAAGTTCCTCAAACACATTCGGAAAATCTAAGGTAAAAAAGCCTAAAATGAGGGTTAAAGTGTTTAAAAAACCCTCTGGAGACACCAGAAGAGGTCCAGAAGAAGGTTTAGGCCTTAGAAAAGCTTGTAGACTCTATGTAACAAGCCTAAAAGGTAAAAAAGTACCGGGAGGATGTTTAAAAGCCTACAAAGAAGCTCAATATGGTGCAAAAGCTTCTGGAGACAGTACAAAAGGTCCAGAAGAAGATGAAGATGTTAAAAATGTTTCTGGAGATAATACAAAAGTCTAATAAGGTAAAAAAGTACTTGGAGATGTTACAAAAGCTTCCAAAGATAATCAACATGGTATTAATTCCTCTTTAGACAGTACAAGAAGGTGGAGGAGTCTGCAAAATTAAGAAAGTTCCTTAAAATGTTACAATAGCCAAGGATTTTCTACAATTATATAACCTTATAGCGGATCAATATCTAAAAAAAGGAATAAAAGATACTTAAAGTTCAATTTAAAAAAAGAAACACTCACCGGTGTATTTGTACGACTCTTTCAGTTTTGAATAAATGCATGCCAAAACGGCCTTATATGCACGTTTGTTTTTATCTTTTCCCTACAAATACAAGGGATATAAATTTATTGAATTTGCAATGTCGACTGTATTCGATTCCTCTCGAAATATGTCCTATACAATATCTACTAAAAACGCTTACAACGGTGACAGCTGCTGACTAAAGCCCGTTTGTATTCTCTTCTTTTAACCCAACATTGATCTATGTTCGAATAAGACACAATGTAAAATTGATTCAATCTTGATTCTCTTTTAAATACTAAAAACACTCGAACACTTTTAGTATACAATTCTACATGGATACAGTAGAACATATACTAACTAGGTGCAGTAATCAATGCTTGAAAGACGAGCCGAGTAATATACAACTATTAAGTATGAATAACTTCGAATATGTACTAACTAGAGGCACTTATCAATGCTCTGAAGTTGTATACAACTATTATACATGCTACTATATACTAACTGCTCGAAAGGCAAGATGAGTAATATAAGATAGTAACAATAGCTCTCCTAATTCCGGAAATTTTGCCATCAATATTAGTTAAGCCAAACAACTAACGCCCGTAATAATCTATATCTAGGGAAACCCCATGAAGAAGTTTAACATGGTGCAAAAGCCTCTGGAGAGAATAGAAGAGGTTCAAAAGGAGTTGAAGTAGCTTCAGAAGACAATACGAAAGACTAATAAGGTAAAAAACACGTGGAGTGGATGTTTAAAAGAGTAATAAATTCTCTGGAAAGAGTACAAGAGGTTCACAAGAAGGTGAATGAGTTGCAAAAGCCTCTGAAGAGAGTAGAATAGGTTCGAAAGGTGTTGAAAAAGCTTCAGGGGACAATACAAAAGTCTAATAAGGTAAAAAAGACGTGGAGTGGATGTTTAAAAGAGTAATAAATTCTCTGGAAAGAGTACAAGAGATCCAGAAGAAGGTGAATGAGCTGCAGAAGCCTCTGGAGAGAGTAGAAGAGGTTCAAAAGGTGTTAAAAAAGCTTCAGAAGACAATACAAACGTCTAGTGATGTGAAAAAAATGTGAAGTGGATGTTTAAAAGAGTAATAAATTCTCTGGAAAGAGTAAAAGAGGTCCAGAAGAAGGTGAATTAGTTGCAAAAGCCTCTGGAGAGAGTAGAAGAGGTTCAAAATGTGTTGAAAGAGCTTCAGGAGACAATACAAAAGTCTAATAAGTTAAAAAGACGTGGAGTGGGTGTTTAAAGCGTAATAAATTCTCTGGAAGTAGTACAAGAGGTCCATAAGAAGGTGAATGAGTTGCAAAAGCCTCTGGAGAGAATAGAAGAGGATCAAAAAGTGTTGAAAAAGCTGCGGGAGACAATACAAAAATCTAATAATGTGAAAAAGATGTGGAGATGTGGAGTAATAAATTCTCTGGAAAAAGTAAAAGAGGTCCAGAAGAAGGTGAATGAGTTGCAAAAGCCTCTGGAGAGAGTAGAAAAAGTTCAAAAGAAGTTGAAAAAGCTTCAGGAGAGTGGATGTTTAAAAGAGTAATAAATTCTCTGGAAAGTGTACAAGAGGTTCAGAAAAAGGTGAATGAGTTGCAAAAGCCTCTGGAGAGAGTAGAAGAGGTTTAAAAGGTGTTGAAAAAGCTTCAGAAGACAATACAAAAGTCTAATAAGGTAAAAAAGATGTGGAGTGGATGTTTAAAATAGTAATAAATTCTCTGGAAAGAGTAGAAGAGGTCCAGAAGAAGGTGAATGAGTTGCAAAAGCCTCTGGTGAAAGTAGAAGAGGTTCAAAATGTGTTAAAAAAGCTTTAGGAGACAATACAAAAGTCTAATAAGGTAAAAAGACGTAGAGTGGATGTTTAAAAGAGTGTAATAAATTCTCTGGAAAGAGTACAAGAGGTCCAAAAGAAGGTGCATGAGTTGAAAAAGCTTCTAGATTCTATAAGAACATACGTTATGGTAAAAAAGCTCCTGGAGACATTAGAAGAGATCGACAACAAAATAGAGGAGTTGAAAAAGCTTCTGGAGACACTTCGAAAGTCTAAGACCATAAAATAGCACCTGGAGATCTTACAAGTGCCCAAAAAATGTTAAAAAAGATTCTGGACACATTGTTGTTGACTAATGTGTTGATAGAAATATAATACACACTTTTGGAGATGTTACAAAAATCTAAGAAGTTGATAAAACATTTGCAGATGTTACCAAAGACTAATAACAATGTATAAAGCTGCTAGAGACAGTAAAAGACCTAAAAAGAAGCTTCTAGAGACTTTAAAACGTCTACAGATGTTACCACAAGCCAAAGAAGTACGTACTGTTACCTGTGTCCAATGCTCGAAAGGCGAGATGAGTAGGTAATACAAGATAGATAAAATGATACTATATGCTATCTTTCTTCTGCAACTTGCTCTTGTAACAATAACAATATAAGTATTCGATTTAGGGATTAAAGGATGAACAAAACTATCCTCCAACCACGTTTAAACATAATAATACTCATATCTACCTATTTATTCTTGCATTACTCATTTATTTTTCTATTATTATCATAAGAAGATATAATAATTTATTGGTATGCATAAAGACGCTTCTTTTTCCAATTAATATTGTGAGAATCAATAATGTCAATAATCATTAATTTTAGTTAACCGAAACAATGGTGTGCGTAATTTTTTTTTTTTTTTTTTGAAAGCCACGATCGTTACTTAAACATAGTTTTCAACAATAGCTCTCCTAATTCCCGAAATTTTGCCATCAATAGTCATTAGTCAAGCCAAACAACTAACGCCCAGTAATAATTTATATTTAGGGAAACCTCTAGACAGTAGCAAAGCTATCCAAAAGGTGCTTGTAACCTCGCCATCAAATAATATTCTCAAAGCTGTGATGATATACAAGTTTTCACGAGTAATAATTAGAAAATGGGGGATTCTCTGGTTTGGGATGGTATGTTTAATAATACCGGAAATTAACTGATTCTCCAAGGGTGGAATGTCGACGGTTTTTATATATAAAGTTACACTTCTATCGATCCGCATCTATCTATGATTCATAAAACTCACACTTTTCATACCTTCGAGTAAAAATGGCGTGTTCATGCTTTTTTCATACCTAAGAGATCGATGGTTTTGTGAAAGGAATTTGATAGATGAATTTTTAAAAAGATCTTATTTTAAGCAACTGGATACGTTACAGAATAACAAAAATAACAAAAACAAAAACTCTAAAATAGTCAAAGAATCTAAGAAGGTAAAAAAGTCTATAAAGAAAGTTAAAGTGTTAAAAAAAGCATCTGAAGACACCAAAAGAGGTCCAGAAGAAGGTTTATGCATTAGAAAAGCTTGTGGACACAATGTAACAAGTCTAAAAAGATCGGAAGGATGTTATAAGAGCCTACGAAGAAGCTCAACATGGTACAAAAGCCTCTGGACACCTTATAAGAGGTCCAGAAGAAGGTGATGGTGATGGAGTTTGACTAGCGCAGTTTTTAAGACAGTCAAAGAGTCTACAAAAGTAAAAAATCCAAAAAGGTAAAAAAGCCTCCAGTGAGGGTTAAAGTGTTAAAAAAAGCTTCTGGCGACACCAGAAAAGGCCCAGAAGAAGGTTGAGGCATTAGAAGAGCTTGTAAACACAATTTAACAAGTTTAAAAAGTAAAAAAGTTCCGGGAAGATGTTATAAGAGCCTACGAAGAAGCTCAACTTGGTACAAAAGCCTCTGGAGAACTTGTAAGAGTTTCAAGTGTTACAAAAACATCTGGAGACACCAGAAAAGGTCCAGAAGAAGATTTATGCGTTAGAAAAGCTTGTACACACAATGTAACAAGTCTAAAAAGTTAAAATGAGACCGGGAGGATGTTATGAGAGCCTACGAAGAAGCTTAAAATGGTACAAAAGCCTCTAGAGACCTTATAAGAGGTCCAAGAGTTAAAAAAAAGTCTCAGAAGAAACGAGAAGAGGTCCATAAGGAGGTAGAGACATTGGAAAAGTTCTAGACACAATATAATAGTCTAAGAAGGTTAATAAGGACCGGAAAGAGACTATGAAGAAGCTCAACATGGTACAAAACCCTCTGAAGACAGTACAAAAAGTCCAGAAGTAGATGAAGGTGTTGAAAAAGCTTCTAAAGACAATAGAAAAGTCTAGTAAGGTAATACCTGAAGCAGATGTTACGAACTCTAATGAATCTTCAGAATCTTCAGCTGTTTAGACAGTCAAAAAGTCTCCAAAGGTAAAAACGTTCCTTAAATGTTACAAAAGCCTACGAAGAAGCTTAAAATTGTTAATAATACTTTAGAGATAGTATAAGAGGTTAGAAGAAAAAGAAGGAGGTAATGCAAAACCTTTTGGAGACAATACAAGAAGAAGGTAAAAAGTACCTGGAGATGTTACAAGAAAAGGTGCAGTAGTGTTTCAAGAGAAGGTAAATGTTTGGAAAAATTTTCTGGAGAAAATACGAAAGGTTAGTAAATATTGTGGAAGAAGGTAAAAAAGTACCTGGAAGATTTTATAAAAGCCCATGAAGAAGTTTAACGTGGTGCTAAAGCCTCTAGAGAGAGTAGAGGAGACTTAAAAGGTGTTGAAAAAGGTTCACGAGACAATACAAAAGACTAATAAGGTAAAAAAGACGTGGAGTAGATGGTTAAAATAGTAATAAATTCTCTGGAGAGAGTACAAGAGGTACAGAAGAAGGTGAATGAGTTAAAACAGCTTCAAAAGAATGTAATAAGGTAAAAAAGTATTGGGCAGATTCTATAAGAACATACGTAGAGGATCGAAATGGTAAAAAAGCTCCTGGAGACAGTACAAGAGGTCCACAACCAGATAGAAGAGTTGGAAAAGCTTTTGGAGACACTCCGAAGGTCTAAGACCATAAAAAAGCAACTGGAGATCTTACAAGAGCCCAAGAAGTACGTTACTGTTACCTGGATATGTTAACCTACCATCTGAAGACATAAAAATCTAGCTCAAATTCTTGTTTATCAACTAATAAACATCAATTATCTCACTAATGAAAACAGTTCTTTATACGACAGTATTAAAGGTTTGTGGTTATAAAAATGAAAAGTCAAGGGTTATATATGTTACTAGAAGTATATTTAACAATCAAATGTTGTAAAGAGAGTGCAGGAGGTGTTAAAACAGCTTCTCGAGGCAGTCAACCAGTCTACAAAGTAAAAAAGTTCCTTAAAATGTGATAAAAGCTTATAAAGAAGCTTAAGATGGTAAAAAACTTTCTGGAGATAAAATAACAGATTCAGATATGAGTGAAGGTGTTGTAAAACCTTCTGGAGGTATTAAAAAAGTCTTAGGATGTACCTGGAGATGTTACGAAAGTCTGCAAAGAATGTTAAAGAGGTCCAAAAAAAGTTGAAGACATTGGAAAAGCTTGTAGATACAATACAAGAAGGTAAAAAAGTACCTGGGGAATTTTAAAAGAGCCCACGAAGAAGTTTATCGTGGTAGAAAAGCTTCTGGAGAGAATACAAGAGGTATACAAGAAGCTACAAGTATTAGAAAACATTCTGGAGATAAAATAATTGATACAGAAACAAGTGAAGGTGTTGTAAAAGCTTCTGGAGACATTAAAAAAGTACGAGATGTTACGAAAGTCTGCAAAGAATGTTACAGATGACCAAAAGAAGTTGAAGACATTGGAAAAGCTTGTAGATACAACAGTCTTAGAAGGTAAAAAAGTATTTGGGGTATTTTATAAGAGCCCACGAAGGAGTTTAACATGGCATAAAAGCTTCTGGAGAGAAGTTTACAAGAAGCTACAAATATTGGAAAATATTCTGGAGATAAAATAATGGATTCAGAAAAAAAGTGAAGGTGTTGGAAAAGTTTCTGGAGACATTAAAAAAGTCTTAGAAGGTATCTGCAGATGTTGTGAAAGTCTGCAAAGAATGTTAAAGAGGCCCAAAAGAAGTAGAAGACCTTAAAATAGCTTGTAGATACAAAACAACAGTCTAAGAAGGTAAAAAAGTACTTGGGGTATTTTATAAGAGCCCACGAAGAAGTTTAACATGGCATAAAAGCTTCTGAAGAGAATACAAGAAGTTTACAAGAAGCTACAAGTATTAAAAAATATTCTGGAGATAAAATAATAGATTCAGAAAAAAATGAAGGTGTTGTAAAAGCTTTTGGAGAGATTAAAAAAAGTCTTAGAAGGTATCTGCAGATGATGTGAAAGTCTGTAAAGAATATTGAAGAGGTCCAAAAAAAAATTGAAGACATTGGAAAAGCTTGTAGATACAAAACAACAGTCTAAGAAGGTAAAAACGTACTTGGGGTATTTTATAAGAGCCCATGAAGAAGTTTAACATGGCATAAAAGCTTCTGAAGAGAATGCAAGAAGTTTACAAGAAGCTACAAGTATTGGAAAATATTCTGGAGATAAAATAATAGATTCAGAAAAAAGTGAAGGTGTTGGAAAAGCTTCTGGAGACATTAAAAAAGTCTTAGAAGGTACCTGGAGATGTTACGAAAGTCTGCAAAGAATGTTACAGATGTCCAAAACAAGTGGAAGACATTGAAAAACTTGTAGATACAATACAACAGTCTAAGAAGGTAAAAAAGTACCTGCGGAATTTTAAAAGAGCCCACGAAGAAGTTTATCATGGTAGAAAAGCTTCTGCAGAGAATACAAGAAGTTTACAAGAAGCTACAAGTATTGGAAAATATTCTGGAGATAAAATAATAGATTCAGAAAAAAGTGAAGGTGTTGGAAAAGCTTCTGGAGACATTAAAAAAGTCTTAGAAGGTAACTGGAGATGTTACGAAATTCTGCAAAGAATGTTAAAGAGGTCCAAAAAAAGTTGAAGACATTGGAAAAGCTTGTAGATACAATACAACAGTCTAAGAAGGTAAAAAAGTATCTGGGATATTTTATAAGAGCCCACGAAGAAATTTAACATAGTAGAAAAGCTTCTGGAGAGAATAAAAGAGGTTTACAAGATGCTACAAGTATTGGAAAACATTCAAGAGATAAAATAATAAATTCAGAAAAAAGTAAAGGTGTTGTAAAAGCTTTGGAGACATTAAAAAAGTCTTACAATGTATCTGGGGATGTTACGAAAGTCTGCAAAGAATGTTACAAAGGTCCAAAAGAAGTTGAAGTTATTGGAAAAGCTTGTAGATACAATACAACAGTCTAAGAAGGTAAAAAAGTACTTGGGGTATTTTATAAGAGCCCACGAAGAAGTTTAACATAGTACCAAAGCTTGTGGAGAGAATACAAGAAGTTTACAAGAAGCTACAAGTATTGGAAAACATTCTGGAGATAAAATAATAGATTCAGAAAAAAGTGAAGGTGTTGGAAAAGCTTTTGGAGACATTAAAAAAGTCTTAGAAGGTAATTGGAGATGTTACGAAAGTCTGCAAAGAACGTTAAAGAGGTCCAAAAGAAGTTGAAAGTAGAAGACATTGAAATAGCTTGTAGATACAAAACAACAGTCTAAGAAGGTAAAAGTACCTAGGGTATTTTATAAGAGCCCACGAAGAAGTTTAACATAGTACAAAAGCTTGTGGCGAGAATACAAGAGGTTCACAAGAAGCTAGAGATGTTGGAGACAATATAGGGCGAAAAAGTACCTAAAAGCATAGGAAAAACGGTGATAAACCCTCTGGGAATAGTACAAGAGGTCCAGATGGAAAAACTGAATGCATTTTTTCATATTTTCTATGAAGTTGGTATCAATTTTTAATAAAATTTGCTATACAGATTGTAGTTTATGTAAATATTAACAATTCTTGTAGAAGACAAAAAAGCAACTCTACAATTTTATATTTTTCACTATGTTCAAAAGTTCATCCGCACTTTCCGGGTTTCTCTAACTCGCACGGATCCTACTGACGGCGCCAATTTTTTTTTTCTATTCAAAAGTTCGTTTCCACTTAAGGTTTCCGGTTTTCTATAACTCGCACGGATCCTACTGACTGCGCCAATTTTTTCTATTTAAAAAAACAATAGTAAAAATAAACAGCATGAAGGCAAACTATAGAGTGTTTATACAATGCAAAGAACCTATATTTATAAACTATCTAATCTATTGCTGACTCTTTTTGTGGTTGATGAAATTTTTTTTTTGCATATAAAAATCTGTTTGTGGTAATCGAGAATAAAATTTTTGGCATAATGCGTGCAGTGTCCTTTCAAAATATTCAGAATACCTCTATTTTAGTAATTACAGCAAAAATACTTGAAATTCCAGGCTGGAGATTGCTCACTACATAAAATTAATGCATGAAAAGGTCTGGAGAATGAATGTGGATGTTCAGTTCGGATTACGACCGTGGTATTTCTCAAAAAGTTGAAATTTCTGTTCTTGTGTACTCATGTTCCGAGTAGACGATGTAATTATGAATTTAAATATTTATGCAAATCGCTAAAAGGAAGAAGGTAGACAAAGGGCGGATAAAAAAAAATAAGAAAAATGATAAAGGTGGCAACTGTTCATTTATTTAATACTTGAGTAGTTGAAGATTAGATTGTTCAATTAAAGAAGGAAAAAATTCGCAAATAGCACACACAAGAAACGAATTCAACGTAAATCCGTATTAGAAATTCACAGACACGTAGACTCTCATGTCGCGCCATTGTAATTCAAATACACATGTCGAGAGAATGGGTTCGAAATTAGCAAAATAAAAAAAAGTTTGAACGGTTGCCGGGTCCCTTTGTTTTCACAGACATCGAATCACGTCACCGGAACTACAAAGAACTACAATTCGAATATTAATTTTTTTATTTATCAATCTATCTTTTTATTTGCATTTTACATTTATATAATGTTATAAGTAACCACACCTTATTCAGTAATTTCACAAATTCAAATATTAAAGAAAAAATGAGATGAGACACTCTGGGAATCCCCATAGTATTATTTTACCGAACATACGTATGAAGTGACGTCTCGTCACGCTCGTGATGGTCGTGACGTCAATTTTTTGGAGTTTATACGTTTTAAATTTGATTTAACAACTTTTTATTACAAATTTAGTGTGTTATACAAAAGTTTGGTAACATTTTATGCAAATTATATTTATGGTTGGTTTAACCTCGTATATTTCAAAAACTGATCGAATTTTGGTAAAAATACAAAAATACTTTTTTATTAGGAATTTGATTCTCTTTAAAATGATAGCAAAATGGTTTTTCTACGTTGTATAGCTTTCAAGATATTTGCAAAAAACTAAAATGAGAAAAAAAATTTTGGTGAGATATTTGGAACATTTGTAATAGTTTACATATGTTTTAATAACTCCTAAAATAATAATTTTTATAAAAAATCTCTAAAATACTTTTTTATTACAAATTTAATTCTCTTTAAAATGATAGTCCAATGTTTTTTCTACATTGGGTAGTTTTCCAGATATTTGCAAAAAACTAAAATGAGTCGAATAAAGTTGATGAGATATTTGGAACATTTGTAATAGTACATTTATGTTCAAATAACTCCTAAAATAATTATTTTTACTAAAAAGCTCTAAAATACTTTTTTATTACAAATTTAATTTTCCTTAAAATGATAGTCCAATGTTTTTTCTACATTAAGTAGTTTTCAAGATATTTGCAAAAAACTAAAATGAGTCAAATAAATTTGGTGAGATATTTGGGACATTTGTAATAGTTTACATATGTTCAAATAACTCTTAAAATAATTATTTTTACTAAAAAGCTCTAAAATACTTTTTTAATACAAATTCAATTCTCTTTAACATGATAGTCCAATGTTTTTTCTACATTGGGTAGTTTTTACGATATTTGCAAAAAACTAAAATGAGTCGAATAAATTTGATGTGATATTTGGAACATTTGTAATAGTTTATTTAGGTTCAAATAACTTCTAAACTAATTATTTTTTCAAAAAAACACTGGAATACTTTTTTGTAGGGAATTTAATTATCTTTAAAATGATACCTTAGGTTTTATGAAATATGTTACGTTACTCATTTTTGTGACGATTTTTCTGTCACAACCTAACATTAAAAATTTCGGTTTAAAAAATTCGCAATGATAAACAGAATTTTATTCAAGACCGTAAAAAATTTGCATATTGTTAATTGGGTTTCTCATTCTTGTAAAGACTACAACATTTATACTTCCAAGAAGATGTTTAAATTAATATTAGACAGTCTTACTTCTTAGTTGTCGACTAAATTTGATTATTTCTTCTTGGCAATTTTAAAATCCATCTAATGCAATTATTCAGTTGTCTCCCTTTCTGTGGTAGCTACTAATTCTTACAATTGTATCCACAGACATCTTTTTCAAAACGATTTTACTGGCTGCTCTCGCTATATCCTCTTATTTCGTTTTAAGAGCTTCTGCTTTTGCTATTCAACGTAGCGTTGGTTTCCACAATTTTAAATTACAATGCAATTCAACTGGAACAGTTACAATACTCAAAAGGTTAACATTCCTTTCGTACACAAATAGAAATTCTAGTTTTTTTTTACTTTTAACATTATTGAAAGTTTATTCGAAAATGTTTACAATTTGCATACACAAATCTACATATTATGCTAAGCTACATTTTTTCTTTCCATCAAAGTAATGTATATGTACGAATTACAAGACAATAAGAACGTTTAACAAAGTAAAAAAGTCCCTGGAAGAAGATGATGGAGTTGAGAAAGCTTCTGGACACATAATAAAAATCTACCATAAATGCTATAAGTGCCTAAGACGAAGGTCAAAATAGTAAAAATGCTTCTGGAGACAGTCTAAGAACATAAAAAAGTACTTAAAGATGTTACCAGAGTCTACAAAGTAGCTGAAGATGTTCAAGAAGCTTTTGGATACATTGCTGTTGACTAATAAGTTGATATGATGATCAAAAACGCTTCAGGAGTAGTTACAAAAATCTAAGAAGTTGATAAAGCCTTTGAAGACTAATAACAAGGTACAAGAGCTAAAAAAAACTTCAACAGTTTTATCGAGGTGTGGTAATAAAAAAAGAGAAGAAGATGATACGTTGCTAGAGGCATATTTTCACACTTAAATGTTATAGATAGAGTACAAGAATCTAAGAAGTGTTAAAACACCTTCTGGAGATAGTCAAAGACTCTCTACAAAAAAGCTCCTTTGCTACACGAATTTGTGAATTGCTATAATAAAATTCGTTTTTATAATGAAAAGCTAAGCATGGAAAATGTTTAAAAATGCAACAAAAGGTAAAAAAATACCAAATAGATGCTATAAGAATCGACGAAGGTCAACTTTATAAAAAAGCCTTTGGAAACAGTACAAGAGGTCCTCAGGAGGAGTTGGAACAGATTCTGGAGGTACTACGATAGTCTAAGACCATAAAAAAGTACCTAAAGATGTTACAAAAGTCTACAAAGAAGATGAAGGTGTTGAAAAAGTTTCTGGAGGACAAGAGGTGCAGTAGAAGATGATGGAGTTAAAAAAGCTTCTGGAAACATAATAAAAATCTACCATAAGTGCTATAAGTGCCTAAGAAGAAGGTCAAAATAGTAAAAATGCCTCTGGAGACAGCACAAGAAGGCCACAACAAGATACAGCAATTGGTAAAGCTTCTGGAGATACTACGAAAGTCTAAGAACATAAAAAAGTACTTGAAGAGGTTACAAGAGCCCACATAGTAGCTGAAGATGTTCAGAAAGCTTTTGGATACATTGCAGTTGACTAATAAGTTGATATGATGATCAAAAACGCTTCAGGAGTAGTTACAAAAATCTAAGAAGTTGATAAAGCCTTTGAAGACTAATAACAAGGTACAAGAGCTAAAAAAAACTTCAACAGTTTTATCGAGGTGTGGTAATAAAAAAAGAGAAGAAGATGGTACGTTGCTAGAGGCATATTTTTACACTTAAATGTTATAGATAGATTGCAAGAATCTAAGAAGTGTTAAAACGGCTTCTGGAGATAGTCAAAGAGTCTCTACAAAAAAGCTTCTTTACTAAACGAATTTATCGCAGCAAAAACTCTTGCTGGAGTTGGTAATAAAGTAGTGATTTGTTTCTATAAAATTTGTGAATTGCTATAATAAAATTCGGTTTTATGCAGAAAAGCTAAGCATGAAAAATGTTTAAAAATGCAACATAATTTCGAGGCGTGTTTCATTGTCGATTGATATTTTCCTGCGCTTTCATTTTTGCTTGTTTACGCATCTTATTCAAACAGGTCATAGCAACGCCGTTTATCGATGCATCCTGATGTTCTGGGATTCGATGAAATATAACAGAATACAAAAAAACACTGTTTCTGTCAGTAGCTAGGTGTTGTTACCTCGAAATGAGATTGGATTTTTTTGTTTCTCTTTCCGAATACAGGCTTCCAAAACTTTTAATTAGTATTACATCAATTTTCAATTTAGAGTAGAAGTAGAAGTTTTTTTTGTATAACATCAAAACAAAGTTAGTATATTACAATTCCAATATGATAAATTCATCTTGAATACAAAAGAAACCATGCTTTTTTTATAAAGAGATCATCCTTAACATTTTGTATCTTCGTCTCTATAATGGTCATTTTTCTGCTTGAAAGATAGATGTGCACTAGAAAGTTTAAACAGCTTTTGAGGCATTCAAAGAGTCTAAGAAGCTAAAAAAATTACCTGAAGATGTTGCGATAACCTACAAACAAGGTTAAATTGGCCAAAAAGGCCTCTGCAGATTGCAGAAGATGTTCAGAAGAAGGTGGAGGCGTTATTTAAGCTTGTATAACAGTCTAAGAATGTAAAAAAGTACCGGGAGTATATTATAATAGCTTACGAAGAAGCTCAACATGGTACAAAAGCGCCTGGATAAAGTACAAAAGGTCCAGAAGAAGATGACGTTTGGATACAATAAAAATGTCTAATAAGGTAAAAAGCACCTGGAGATGTTACAAAATCCTACAAAAAAGTTCGAAATGGTAATAAGACATAACAAGAGGTGTAGGAGAAGGTGAAGGAGTTGCAGAAGCTTCTGAAGACATAACAAAAAGCAAAAAAGTAGCAAATAGATACTATAAGAACCTACGAAGAAGGTTAATTTGGTAAAAAAGACTCTGAAAACAGTACAACAGATCCACAACAAGATAGAAAAATTGAAAAAGCTTCTAGAGACACTACGAAAATCTACGAACATAAAAAAGTATTTGAAGATGTTACAAGAGCCCACAAAGTAAGCGAAGATGTTCAAAAAGCTTTTGGGCATATTGCAGTTGTGTAATATGTTGATATAGTTATCAAAAGGGCTTCTGGAGAAGTACAAAAATCTTTGGAGATTTATAGATCTTATAGATAAAGTGCAAGAATCTAAGAAGTGTTAAAATATCTTCTGGAGACAGTCAAAGAGTCTCTACAAAAATAAAAAAGTACCTTGTATGGTTACAAAAGCCTATGAAGATAATAAAAAACACTCTGGTGATACTATAAGAGGATTAGAAAAAGGTGAAGGTGTTGGAGAAGCTTCTGGAGACAGTACAAAAGTCTAAGAAGCTAAAAAGTACCTGGAGATGTTATAAGACTCTACAACGAAGCTGAAAAGCTTCTGGAGACAGTAAAAGGTGTTTAAATGAAGCTAAGAGCGTCCGCAAGCATCTTCTAGACTCGTACAAGGTACCAGAGGATTCTGTAATAAACCAATGGAGGATATACAATAAGCCAACCGGTAACTATGCAGATGTCTTCCAAAAGAAAACATTCATCATGTTATTTTATTGATCTTTGGATTAATTCTTCTGCAAACGAATATCTTCAGCACTTTTCTTGTACTGCAGCCTGAATGAAACTATTTCTGAGACTTTCAAGTCTAAGATTTGTGTAAGCCTATGAAGCCTGAAGATGTTACAAAATCCAACAAAAAGTTCGAAATTTTAAGAAATCCTCTGGTGTAGGAGAAGGTAAAAGAGTTGGAGAAGCTTCTGAAGACATAACAAAAAGTAAAAAAGTAGCAAATAGATACTATAAGAACCTACGAAGAATGTCAACTGGAAAAAAAACCTCTGGAGATAGTCCAACAGGTCCATAATAAGATAGAAAAATTGAAAAAGCTTCTGGAGATACTACATAGTCTAAGACCTTAAAAAAGTATCTGAAGTTGTTAGAAGAGCCCACACAGAAGATGGAGGTGTAGAAAAAGTTTAACAAGCTAAAAAGTCCCTGGAGGAGATGTTTAAAATACTAAAAAATTCTCTAAAGACAGTACAAGAGGTGTAGATCTGCTGGATTTATTTTTTTATCTCTTGTTTGTCTTATTTTTAAATATAAAAAATACCAAATATATTTAGAATATCGTTCATTACAATCTCATTAAATGATAGGAATTTTAAAATCTCTATCTACAGTTTACATCTGTTTTTCTTGTAAAATATACAAAGTCAAGCGTTTATTTACACATTCTTAAACACTCTCTACTTGTGTGTTTAGTCAGTTTAAAATCAATTTCGGTTTACTTTATATATATTCTCGCTCATTTATTAAATTTCGTATAATCAGTCTAAACTTCCCTAACACTAAAAAGAGCTTAGTAAACCTTAATTTCCCGTCCCCAGTCAAGTGGATTTAACTGAACCCTCATTTACCCACGTCGAAAAGTAACAAAAAAACTCTGTGTGTGAAGATTTTGTTTTAAAAAATATCTTTTAGGTAAATTGGTCACGGTTTCTAGTAAATAAAGTATTCTTTCACCACGAAAAATTTTACTTTTTTTTAAGAAATTAACTGATTGTATCCACAGATAGATTTTTGGAAGCATAGCATTTTTATAAAGATATGAAATGTTACGACATATGTATGTTCGGACCAATCATCAATCACAGCATCATAAAAGAAAAAGAAAAGGTCCAGAAGAAGGTGGAGGTAAGGGAAAACTTTTGGACCCAATACAAAAGTCTGTAGAAGTAAAAAAGTGCCTCGAAGATGTTATAAGAGCCTACGAAGAAGCTCAACATGGTACAAAACCGTTTGGATAAACTACAAAAGGTCCAGAAGAAGATGAAGGAATTAAAAAACCTTTGGAGGCAATACAGAAGGTAAAAAAGCACTTGGAGGTATTACAAAAAGTTCAAAATAGTAATTAATCCTCTGAAAATATAACCAGAGGTGTAGAAGAAGATGAAGGAGTTGAAAAAGCTTCTGAAGCCATTACTAAGGTAAAAAAAAGTACCGAATAAATGCTATAAGAAGTTGCAAAGAAGTTCGAAATAGTAAAAAATCCTCTGGAGATGTTATAAGAGGTCCACAAAAAGATAGAAAAAGCTTCTGGAGATACTACGATAGTCTAAGACCAGAAAAAGGTACCTGAAGATGTTTCAAGAGCCAACAAAGAAGATGAAGGTGTTAAAAAAGTTTCTGAAGACAATACAAAAGCTTTTGGACATATTGCAGTTGACTAATATGTTGATATGGTTATCAAACGGGCTTCTGGAGAAGGTACAAAAATCTTTGAAGATTTATAGATCTTATGTATAGAGTGCAAGAATCTAAAATATCTTCTGGAGACAGTCAAAGAGTCTCTACAAAAGTTAAAAAGTACTTTGTATGGTTACAAAAGCCCATGAAGATAAAAAAAAACATTCTGGCGATAGTATAAGAGAATTAGGAAAAGGTGAAGGTGTTGGAGAAGCTTCTGGCGACAATACAAAAGTCTAAGAAGCTAAAAAGTACCTGGAGATGTTATAAGACTCTACAAAGAAGCTGAAAAGCTTCTGGAGACAGTAAATGTGTTTAAATAAAGCTAAGAGCGTCCGCAAGCATCTTCTAGACCCGTACAAGGTACCAGAGGATTCTGGAATAAACCAATGGAAGATATACAATAAGCCAATCGGTAACTATGCAGATGTCTTCCAAAAGAAAACATTCATCATGTTATTTTATTAAGGTGTAGGAGAAGATGAAGTAGTTGGAAAAGCTTCTGAAGCCATTACTAAAAAAAAGTACCGGATAAATGCTATAAGAACTGGCGAAGAAATTCGAAATCGTAAAAAAGCCTCTGGAGACAGTATAAGAGGTCTACAACAAGATAGAGGGATGGAAAAGCTTCTGGAGATACTACGATAGTCTAAGACCATAAAAAGGTACCTGAAGATGTTCCATTAGCCAACAAAGAAGATGAATGTGTTGAAAAAGTTTCTGAAGACAATACAAAAGCTTTTGAACATATTGCAGTTGACTAATATGTTAAAAACGCTTTTGGAGAAGTTACAAAAATCTAACAAAAGACTAATAACATGGTAAAGAGCCTCCAAAGACAAAACAAGAGCTAACAAACAGCTTCAACAGTATTAACGAGTTTTGGTAATAAAAAAAGATAAGAAGATGATTATATACGTTACTAGAGTCATGTATCCATACTCAAATGGTATAGAGTCTGTACAAAGGTAAAAAAGTACCTTATATGGTTACAAAAGCATATGGAGATAATAAAAAAACACGCTAGTGATAGTATAAGAGAATTAAGAAAAGGTGAAGGTGTTGGAGAAGCTTCTGGAGACAATACAAAAGTCTAAGAAGCTAAAAAGTACCTGGAGATTACAATGAAGCAGAAAATGGTAAAAAAGCCTCTGGGGCCAGTAAAAGGTGTTCAAATAAACCAAAGGTGTCGGCAAGCATCTTCTAGACCTGTACAAGGTACCACAGGATCCTGGAATAAACCAATGGAAGCTTCTGGAGACAGTAGTAAAGTCTAAGACTATAAAAAAAAAAGTGTGAGGTGTCAAGGGACACCCGGATGGAACGAAATTCCTTTCGATTAATTAGTGAAGGAATTAGTAATTTGTAAACATAACAGAGTGTTTATACATACATAAGCATTTATTATTGTCTGTATAAAATCTCTACTTACCTAACAGTTCGTTTCTTTAAACAAAAGTGTACATTTATACAATACCAGAGCTGCAGATAACACATCTTTTTAAAATTACTTTTTATAATTTAAAACAGGAATTAACAATTCAATACAAAAAATTTAAAATTTAAATATTTGACAGTGACTGACAGTTAAGGTAATTTGACGTAGTCAAGTTACGAACTATTTTAAAAATGTTTATGAATTTATTAATTTATAAAAACAGGATGAAATAAAATATAATACTATTATAGGTAATTATGTTTTTTTTCTACAGTATTTTCTTTTTAATGTACATTTTCTTTTAATTTAAAATAGTGTCTTTTTAATTGTAATATATCTATCTATGAGAGAGAGGAAGAGAGAGTTATTTATTTTTTGGTCTGTGAGAGAGAGAAACATGCGTTTGTCGGTGCATTGTGTCAGTGCATAGTGTCGTGACAACTTTTGGTATGAATTTTTTTGGGCTAGCTCCTAGCGTCAGTAACTGTTCGTAACGCGCGAAAGGGAACTTCGTTCCAATTACCTGAAGATGTTCCAAGAGCCAACAAAGAAAATAAAGGTGTTGAAAAAGTTTCTGAAGACAATACAAAAGCTTTTGGACATATTGCAGTTGACTAATATGTTAAAAACGCTTTTGGAGAAGTTACAAAGATCTAACAAAAGACTAATAACAAGGTAAAGAGCCTCCAAAGACAAAAAAAGATAAGAAGATGATTATATACGTTACTACAGTCATGTTTCCATACTCAAATAGTATAGGATCTGCACAAAGGTAAAAAAGTACCTTATATGGTTACAAAAGCATATGGAGATAATAAAAAAAACGCTAGTGATAAGAGGATTAGGAAAAGGTGAAGGTGATGTAGAAGCTTCTGGAGACAGTACTAAAGTCTAAGACCATAAAAAAGTACCTGGTGATATTACAAAAGCCCACCAAGAGGATGAAGGTGTTGAAAAAGCTTCTGAAGAGAATAAAAAAGTGTAACATGATAAAAAAGTGTTTAAAATAGTAATAAATTCTCTGGAGACAGTAAAAGAGGTCCAGAAGAACGTGAAAAGGCTTTATTTTTTAATTTATAAATCATATTTTCACGTCTTTAAATATTAAAAAACTTTCTTATGGTTGAATAAATCTTTTTAATTTTGGTACAAATCCAAGTAATAAATCAAATAAATGATGATGAATTCTAATCTAAAACTTTATATTAAGAATAATATTATAAATACGGATATTCTACCCTTCGAATCCGAAATATTACTCCCTTCGACCCTGTTGTAAGTTAACATATTGAAAAGTAATGATGAAAATTGTTTCCTGTGTTGTTGGAACGAAAACGGGCTGCGTTCTATTCATTTATAGTCGTTTCTGGAGAGAGAAGGGTCAGTGAAGAACGTTGGTATGGAGGAGTTTAACTCCACGGGGTAACATAAAGCTGGCTGTATATCAATTCCCTCTCTGATTGCGGACGGGTATAAATTACTATGTTTATTTCAGTAAGGGAAGACCAACGGGAGTCCAAACCGCTACCTGTCCTAACAACACAACGATATATAAGAGACATTTACAATTCATTAACTAGTGGAACTTCTTCTTATATTTGTTTAACTGATAAGATAATATTGTTCATCAGAAACTATCTTGTTTCTAGGTACTTTCTTATCTTCTAATCATCTACTTTTTACTTATAGACACTCAAGGAAAGCTTCTTTTAAGCCATTTTTTAATTTTTCTTTTTTGGTTATACAACTACACAGGAATTGTTTATAGTAGCTGTTCTACTTGTAGGGAAAGTGAGAAGGCTTCTTTTTAGATCAAACAAAAGGTAAAGGAGATAGTGGAAGAGCTAAAAAGAAGCTTTGATAATAAAAAAAAGTTACATACGTTGCTAGAGACATAACTTAACACCTGATTGTTGTGGATTGAGTGGAAGAATATAAGAATTGTTAAAACTGCTTCTGAAGACAGTCAAAGTGTCTACCAAGTTAAAAAACTACCTTAAAATATTATAAAAGCCTACGAAGAAGATTCAGATCTGGTAAAAAAACTGTCTGGAGATTGTATATGAAGTTGAGAAATATTGAAGGTGTTGTAGAAGCTTCTAAAGACAATATAAAACTTCAAATGAAAAATCTTTTAAGAAACTAAAAAATTTCAAAGTTTGATAACTTTTTTATTTGTTAACCGACAAAAAGTTATAACCTATCAAAAGATAGACAATTTTCTCACAAATTCAAAAATGTAATTAATTTTTTCATATCTTTTATAGTTTTTGATATACGAGGAAATTAAAAATTTTAGACAAGATTTTGTAATTCCCTTGTATATCAAAAACTATAAAAGGTATGAAAAAATGAATTACATTTTTAAAATTGTAAGAAAATTTACTATCTTTTGATAGGTTATAACTTTCTGTACATTAACAAATAAAAAAGGTATTAAAATTTGAAATTTTTGGCAAATTTGGAATTTTGTTCATACCAACTTTTTCAACACTAATTTTAAAATATCTTGAGAACTATAAAAGATACAAAAAATCTAATTATATATTCAGATTCGTCATGAAATTTCTGTTTTTTTAAGATATCACAATTTACTGTAAATTACTGATTCAGGCTGTTACGACAATTTTTCAAAAAGTAAAAAATCTTTTAAGAATCTAAAAAAAATTCAAAGTTTGATAACTTTTTTATTTGTTAACCGACAAAAAGTTATAACCTATCAGCAGATAGACAATTTTCTCACAAATTGAAAAATGTAATTAATTTTTTCACATCTTTTATAGTTTTTGATATACAAGGAAATTACAAATTTTAGACAAGATTTTGTAATTCCCTTGTATATCAAAAACTATAAGAGGTATTAAAAAATTAATTACATTTTTAAAATTGTAAGAAAATTTCCTATCTTTTGATAGGTTATAACTTTCTGTACGTTAACAAATAAAAAAAGTATTAAAGTTTGAAATTTTTGGCAAATGCAAAAATTTGTTTTGCGATAGTAATTGAACCTTAGATTAGTTTTAGATTTTAAATTTGGATTTCATATATTATTTAAACGTAGAATTTTTACTAAATTAAGTACATAGACGCCACCGTAAGGTGGCGCAGATTATATCTAATATATTTAATCGATAAATTACAAAATACAACGAAAAAATAATAAAAATCTGAAAAATATTTTTTTTATTATTATTTTCTTTATAATATTACCATAAAATTACATAATTCCCCATTTTTTGTTATAAAATTCAATATTTTATAGAACGGAATTCCCCTTTTCAGAAATCTCCTTAAATTCTAAGAATTCTATAATTTCTCAGAATTTAAATAGAGCACATTTCAACCGTTTCCATAGAAACGAGGTATTTGACCTAATTTCCTATTGGCTGAAACCAGGTCGGCCATTATTAAAATTCCAAGAAATGACGTTTCATTGACAGTTCTGTTATTGTGTATCTAAATAATGTAAACATTGCAATATTTTAGTAAATAAATTGTTAAGAGTTGGTTGATTTATTGTAAATAAGTGTTATAATTTATTTTAATACTTTTATATTTTGTTTTATAAGGGTTTAATCACTGAAATATGTTGTAATATACTAGAAAATGTCATTAAAAGAGTACCTAATTGTTTTCTTTACCTTAAAGTTTTTAATACAGTTTAAAGCTAATATAGTTATTGACATTTTGTAATAATATGTTTTTATTAATTTTAATACTTATTTATATCATTTTACATGAATTTTATCATTGATAATTGCTTTATTATTGTATATTTATATAAATAATTTGATACGTGACGATATATAACAATGCTAAAAGCGGTCGTTTTATATATAAAAACGTAATTTTAAGTAGTCAACAGGCCTCAATATTGTTTTTTGTATACTTTTAATTAGTATTTTCTTTGTAAATTTCAAAATTAAGTAATATAAAATAAGAAATCATTGACTACATATATCGAATACGTATATTTGACACAATTATTTAAAGTCGCAGTGGCGTATTTGGTTCAGCGTCACACTTTCACTGTATTGGTAGT
This sequence comes from Altica lythri, assembly GCA_964028335.1. Lineage (NCBI taxonomy): Eukaryota > Metazoa > Arthropoda > Insecta > Coleoptera > Chrysomelidae > Altica > Altica lythri. The sequence goes on from OZ034810.1 coordinate 21,160,076, forward strand.
TATTGGAGTGGGATCGATTCTTCGTTCAGGTAGTTTTTTTTTACTATTTTTTTATTAACTTTTAATCACTCAACCATTAAGATATATGTTTTTTAATCACTAAAATTCAATTAAACACATGAATTATCCAATATTAAATTCGTTTTATTGTTACTTTATTATTGATAAATTGCTTTATTATTGTATATTTATATAAATAATTTGATACGTGACGATATATAACAATGCTAAAAGCGGTCGTTTTATATATAAAAACGTAATTTTAAGTAGTCAACAGGTTTCAATATTGTTTTTTTGTATATTTTTATTTAATATTTGCTTTGTTAATTTTATAATTGATATAAAATAAGAATTCATTGACTACATATATCTAATACGTATATTTGACATACTTGTTGAAAGTCGCAGTGGCGTATTTGGTTCAGCGTCACACAATTTCTATATTGATCCTTATTGGAGTGGGATCGAATCTTCGGTTGGGTAGTTTTTTTTTTTATTTTTTTTTTATTAACTTTTAATCACTAAACGATTAAAATTCAATCAAATATATAAATTATCCAATTTTAAATTTGTTTTATTGTTACTTTTTTCGAGAACGTCTCACTCAAGAGGATAAAACCACCGGCGTGCCACAGCTTTCACGAAGTTCTATAATAGATCTCATTTAATACAAATTGTAGTGTTTTAATTATTTGTTTATCGTTTAATAAACTATAAATAAATCAAACCCTAGTTTTTGTATTTTGTTACAATATTTTTTATACAACTTTTTATAGCCAATATCCAATATTGTTTCTTATGTGTGGTAAAAAACAAAAACTTTTTTTGTCAATAACTCACCATTTATTTGTCGTTGGTTTGTGTGAATGTAACGTTAATATAAAGTTTAGAAAAGTTTTCTAAGAGTCAAACAGAACTACCATTATATACGTTATCTATAAAGCTTTTATATGTTTTAACGCGGTCTGTTATTTATTGATATAACCGAGCCAAAAGATTGTAGAAAAAAAAGCAAATAAACTAAAATATGAGTGCCTAACATTTACGATAACTGAAGAACATTTTAATACAAACCTCTCCGCGAGAATATTAAGATAGAAGAACGAAAATGTTATTTTTCTCGTCGCTATCGCTGAATAATTTCCGAACCAGTCTTCTATTAAATATAGAAAATTGTTTGTTGAGGTTTACATTTTAAAATGCATAAAACGTTTAGTTTTCCACACAGAAAAATCTAATTTAAACTTGATAAAATATACCAATTTAGTTTTTAAAGAAATTTAAAATTACGTGTTTCGGTTTTCTTATACAATCTATACAAGGGCAAAACCAAACTGTACACACTGTGTTTCGCTCTATTAGAGCTCATCAGTACAGGATTTGTCCTTGTATATACTGATTAATAATTATATCTATGTCATAGCATTCTGTACTTAGAGTTAGGAATTCTAATCAGGCACAAACCCAAGTTATGTATCTGCAATATATTGACAGCATGGTACGAGATACGTTTGTATAATTTTTTCATAATTTTATATATAAGACCGTTTAAAAAACGCTCTACAATTTAATGGATAAATAACAATGGCCATCAAAACTGTAGACACTGTGTTTCGCTCTATTAGGGCTCATCAGTACAGCTTTTGACCTTGTATAAACTGATTAATATGTCGCAGCATTCTGTGCTTAGAGTTAGGAATTCTAACTAGTCACAAATCCAGGTTATGTATCTTTAATATATTGACGGTATGACACGAGATACGTTTGTATTATTTTTTTTTATTATTTTATGTATAAAACGCTCCGTTCGTTTATATACAAATAAAGTATTCGTTTAGGTGTATTCAGGGCTTAAAATGCCTCATCTGTTGCGGGAAAACAGGGACAATTTAATGGATAAACAACACTGCCCATCAAAACTGTAGACACTGTGTTTCGCTCTATTAGGGCTCATCAGTACAGCTTTTGTCCTTGTATAAACTGATTAATATGTCGCAGCATTCTGTGCTTTAATATTTTGACAGTATGACACGAGATACGTTTGTATCATTTTTTTCATCATTTTATGTATAAGACTGTCAAAAAACGCTCCGTTCGTTTATATAAATACAGTATTCGTTTAGGTGTATTCAGGGCTTAAAATGTTCATCTGTTGCGGGAAAACTGTAGACACTGTGTTTCGCTCTATTAGGGCTCATCAGTACAGCTTTTGCCCTTGTATAAACTGATTAATATGTCGCAGCATTCTGTGCTTAGAGTTAGGAATTCTAACTAGTCACAAATCCAGGTTATGTATCTTTAATATATTGACAGTATGACACGAGATACGTTTGTATCATTTTTTTTCATCATTTTATGTATAAGAGTGTCAAAAAACGCTCCTTTCGTTTAATGGATAAAAAACAATGGCCATCAAAACTGTAGACAGTGTGTTTCGCTCTATTAGGGCTCATCAGTACAGCTTTTACCCTTGTATAAACTGATTAATATGTCGCAGCATTCTGTGCTTAGAGTTAGAAATTCTAACTAGTCACAAATCCAGGTTATGTATCTTTAATATATTGACAGTATGACACGAGATACGTTGGTATCATTTTTTTCATTATTTTATGTATAAGACTGCCATAAAACGCTTCGTTCGTTTATATAAATAAAATATTCGTTTAGGTGTATTCAGGGCTTAAAATGCCTCATCTGTTGCGGGAAAACAGGGACAATTTAATGGATAAATAACAATGGCCATCAAAACTGTTCAATTGATAATTTATTCTAGATTAATTTCCATATTTCTGAACACTCTTTCGTGCACAGATGTATGTTACTAAAAAGTATGGATCGTTCTATAAATTACAATTTGTAAGAGAGGGTATTTAACGAGTCCCCAATATACTGTTTAGCGTTAGTGAGTTGTTCATTTAGCTGTATGTATAGCCGTTACATTTATAATTAAAGACATTTATTGGTTTATTATGCTAATTGTAACATGTTCGTTTAGTTGTATTTGTTGATTAAATAGTTACAAAGCTAATCTGCAAACTATAATTTTATCTGTAGCTTACAGATACCTTCCAAATTCAATAATCCAGATACTTTATTACCTAAATATGTTTTGTATTTATGATTCTTTGTTTGAAAATAGCAGCAAATTAAAGAAACTTGTGAATAATGATTGTCTATAAGATAGAAGCAGATGTATAGTTTATCTAATATTAATGTGAGAAACCAACCACGCCTCCTAATCCTATCAAAAGAACCTGCTTTCAAATCTAGGTTGCCAGATATATTTCCACAAAATCCTCAGTTTATATATTTTGAAAATGTTCTCTCTACTTTACTATTCAATTGTTCGTCAATGACTCTTAGAAAGATAATAGTTTTCACTAATGAAATCAATTTTGTATATATTACTTATACTTAAAGATATTTTTGAGTAACGGCAACATTACGCATTTACAAATTTTTTTGCGTTCCGCTGTGATATTGTATGTAAAGAAATGCCGACGTCTTTGTTACACTAGCTATCGACAACGATGTGTTTCCAGACATACAGGAGAGTCGCTAATAGGAACCGACGCCGACGTGGTGGTAATGCGAAAGTAGTTAAATATCGGAGTTAATTTAGCAGAGTTTTAGCGAGTGGTTCTATTATTCTGACTAACCTCTGAACTTGCATTTTGTTTCATTTTAAGACTAGTAAACAGTAGTAGCGTCAGTGACTTTATTGGAGAAATTGGTAAGAAATTATAATACTATGGCGTTTTGGCGACGATTTGAAACGGGTGATCAAGATCCATCATCGTCGCAATTATCAATAGATGACAATTATATTAATGACAGTCTCGAATTAAAACACAAAGATTTAAATACGTATTATTGTTTGGAAAAAGAAAATGCTGGAATGACTGACAATGCGATTGTTTCCAGAATTCATAAATTAACAAAAATTATCGCAAAAATGATTTTTGAAACGTATGTTTAATCAAATAATACTTTAGAATGTTAAGATAGCTTTTCTTCTCTTCCTCGATCATTCCCGGAGTCCAACATCTGCTTTTTTTTGTTCATATTTGTCTTAGCTTTAGCTGAAGTTTTAACGTTCATAAATACAAGAAGTAGTTAATCTAAAATCAAATCAAAGACACAGTGTTTGCGTGGTAGTAGCTCTTAACGAAATGAATATAATATTGGTCCTAATTGAGCATTTCAGAATGGTCTGAATTTAATTAACGCAGTAAAACCAATTACACAGCTGACACAAACAAAAGTAGTTGGAAACCGTCTGTCTTCCATAAGGAAAGGCTTACTACTCTTGGAAATTGTTTGTGTTAATCAAGAAATTCGTCGTTGTTTAAGTAACTACGTCAGATTTATGAATTGTTTTTCAAATTACCATAAATTTATCATAAAAGAATACTAATAAAGTATAAAAGTTGACAGTCAACGTTAGACATTTGAAACATGACACTTGATAGATGCTGTTTGACAGATGACATTTGACAGATGGCATTTAACAGATGGCATTTGACAGATGGCATTTGACCGATTACATTTGACAGATGGCATTTGACAGAGACATTTGACAGCTGATATTTAACAATCTACCTGGGATTTATCTACCTAATTTCTATTCCATATACCATTTTGTTATTTATGTTGATTACAAATTACCTTTCTTGTTCCAGTTAATCGAAATTGAAAACTTATCGTAAAAACGTGTGTGATCATCAAATAAACATTAAATACGTAGTGTGTAGCTTTTATCTGTAAAGGAGAGAAATTAACATTAAGTGGAAAATACTGTTAGGTTGATTTTGTCTTTATGCTTATCCTTTGTGTAATTGTATGCCACGAACCCACATATCCCGGTTTGTTCACAACTACTATTCCCTTTGATCTTTTGTTAGCCAGAACATATATTAAACTAATGTGAGTAAATTTTTTTTTTTGATAATTATATTATTCCTTTTGTGGAATTAACAAAGGACAGGGTATAATATTCATTTACCCAAATAATACATAATTCATATGATATGGCTTTAATAGAATATATCATTACAAATGGATTATTCGGCGTCGGTGTATGTATTAATAAAATATATTCTCGATTATACGAAGTAGGGTCCAGCTTGTTTTTATTATATTATTTTCTCTATTTCTTTTTGGGAAAATATGGGAATTTGACGACTGTTTTCGACGCCATTACGTCTACATTCTTTTAAATGAGATAAAATAAAATTTGGAAAGCAAAATTACTGAATAATAAAGATATTTGGTAATAAAAAAGCGGTAAATTTGGTCACTTTATCGCATCATAAGGTAGCGCAGTCGATATATTTAAACGAGCAATTCTTACTTAATCAAGTACTATAACGCCACCGTCAGGTGGCGCGGTTAATAGCTCTTCAATTTAAACAGTTAATTTTAATTAATTAAAAGTTATGACAGAAAAACTAAGATTAAATTTATATTTACAAACTTTTTGTTTGACCCTGTATATCTCGAAAAGTATCAGTTTTTTCGAAAAATCTCAGAAACACTTTTTTGTGTAAAATTAAATTCTACATCAGAAAACATCTTATTTTAGTTAAAAACTTTAAAAGTTATGACAGAAAAACTGAGATTAAATTTATATTTAAAAACTTTTTGTTTGACCCTGTATATCTCGAAAAGGATCAGTTTTTTCAAAAAAAACTTAAGAGTACTTTGTGTGTAAAACTTTATTTTCTTTCCAAAAACATCAAAACAATTTTTGTACCATTTATTGTTTTTCAGATATTTACAGATTTATAAAAGGCTGTTGTGAAAGTTGAAAAAATCGCATTCAATTTACTCGAGTGCAAATTTTTTGAAAACGAATCGTTTTATCGAAAATTTGCAAGAATACATTTTTGTGTAAAATTAAATTCTTTATCAAAAAAAATTAAAAAATCTTATTTTATTTAAAAAATTTAAAAATAGGACAGAAAAACTGAGATCAAATTTATATTTACAAACTTTTTGTTTGACCCTGTATATCTCGAAAAGTATCAGTTTCTTCAAAAAAACTTAAGAATACGTTTTTGTGTAAAAGTTTATTTTCTTTCCAAAAACATTAAAAAAATTTTTGTACCATTTATTGTTTTTGAGATATTTACAGATTTATAAAAGGCTGTTGTGAAAGTTGAAAAAATCGCATTCAATTTACTCGAGTGCAAATCGTTTTATCGAAATTTTGCTGGAATACATTTTTGTGTAAAATTAAATTCTTCATCAAAAAACATTAAAAAATCTTATTTTATTTAAAAAATTTAAAAGTTATGACAGAAAAACTGAGATCAAATTTATATTTACAAACTTTTTGTTTGACCCTGTATATCTCGAAAATTATCAGTTTTTTCAAAAAAACTTAAGAATAATTTTTTGTGTATAATTTTATTTTCTTTCCAAAAACATCAAAATAATCATTGTACCATTTATTGTTTTTGAGATATTTACAAATTTATAAAAGGCTGTTGTGAAAGTTGAAAAAATCACATTCAATTTACTCGAGTGCAAATTTTTCGAAAACGAATCGTTTTATCGAAAATTTGCAGGAATACATTTTTGTGTAAAATTAAATTCTTCATCAAAAAACATTATAAAATCTTATTTTATTTAAAAAATTTAAAAGATATGACAGAAAAACTGAGATCAAATTTATCTTTACAAACTTTTTGTTTAACCCTGTATATCTAGAAAAGTATCAGTTTTTTAGAAAAAACTGAAGAATACTTTTTTGTGCAAAATTTTATTTTCTTTCCAAAAACATCAAAACAATTTTTGTATCATTTATTGTTTTTGAGATATTTACAGATTTATAAAAGGCTGTTGTGAAAGTTGAAAAAATCGCATTCAATTTACTCGAGTGCAAATTTTTCGAAAACGAATCGTTTTATCGAAAATTTTCAGGAATACATTTTTGTGAAAAATTAAATTCTTTATCAAAAAACATCAAAAAATCTTATTTTATTTAAAAAATTTAAAAGTTATGACAGAAAAACTGAGATCAAATTTATATTTACATTACAAACTTTTTGTTTGACCCTGTATATCTCGAAAAGTATCAGTTTTTTCAAAAAAAATTAATAATACTTTTTTGTGCAAAATTTTATTTTCTTTCCAAAAACATCAAAACAATTTTTGTACCATTTATTGTTTTTGAGATATTTACCGATTTATAAAAGGCTGTTGTGAAAGTTGAAAAAATGGCATTCAATTTACTCGAGTGCAAATTTTTCGAAAACGAATCGTTTTATCGAAAATTTGCAGGAATACTTTTTTGTGTAAAATTAAATTCTTTATCAAAAAAACATTAAAAATTCTTATTTTTATTAAAATATTTAAAAGTTATGACAGAAACACTGAGATCAAATTTATATTTACAAACTTTTTGTTTGACCCTGTATATCTCGAAAAGTATCAGTTTTTTCGAAAAAACTGAGAAATACTTGTTTGTGTAAAATTAAATTCTACATCAAAAAACAATTTTTACTTGATCAAGTACTATGACACCATCGTAAGGTGGCGCAGTTGATATATAATATATTTAATGAAATACAACAAAAAATAAATTCTAAAAACTTGGAAATAACGAGATAGTGTGATGAAAACGACAAAATAAGATGCAAAATCGTAAAAATCCTCTTTTTTCTTCACACCTGACAGCATCTTTTGTAAAAATACAGAAAATAAAATTGAAATTTGCATTGATGACAAAACTATTGTTAAAACGAAAAGTTCATACATGGCAAATGTAGTCACAACAACAACAACGAAATGAAATGAGAAATTAGAGAGAACAAAATACATCCTGATTCGGAACAGCTGGAGCGATTCTTGCCGGGAATTGAGCAGGAGTTTCTTGTCGGGTTTCCTATCCTGCTGGCAGGAACCAGCTGCGCTAATTGAGCGTATCCCTCTCCTTTACCTTATTATATTTCCCGGAGGATTTGGTTTCGACCAAAACGCATCGTTTATCAAAACGATTTAATTGGAAAACTCAAAAGTATGCTTCGATTCATTCATTTATCCTTGGATTTTCATTAAAGCTAATGAAGTTGTTAATTGGGGTTTAGACCGCAACATTCTAATATCCAACCTTAGGTACTTTAATTATTCTGAAATTGCTTTTTTCAACTATTATCGATCACTATCCTTTGATGAAGTGATAAATGTCTCGATATTTTGATCTATAAAGTTTACCAAGGGGAGAAGTTTATTTTCGCATTCATAAATAGTGAAATGGACCTTTTTCTATACCTTAGTAGTACGTGTTCAGTATAATAAAGTATGCAATTTCTGTTGTCACCCCCCAGCAATAAATTGTTTGTCTTCATTCTCTATTGGGGAATTTGCGGGAAAACTGTAGACACTGTGTTTCGCTCTATTAGGGCTCATCAGTACAGCTTTTGCCCTTGTATAAACTGATTAATATGTCGCAGCATTCTGTGCTTAGAGTTAGGAATTCTAACTAGTCACAAATCCAGGTTATGTATCTTTAATATATTGACAGTATGACACGAGATACGTTTGTATCATTTTTTTTCATCATTTTATGTATAAGAGTGTCAAAAAACGCTCCTTTCGTTTAATGGATAAAAAACAATGGCCATCAAAACTGTAGACAGTGTGTTTCGCTCTATTAGGGCTCATCAGTACAGCTTTTACCCTTGTATAAACTGATTAATATGTCGCAGCATTCTGTGCTTAGAGTTAGAAATTCTAACTAGTCACAAATCCAGGTTATGTATCTTTAATATATTGACAGTATGACACGAGATACGTTGGTATCATTTTTTTCATTATTTTATGTATAAGACTGCCATAAAACGCTTCGTTCGTTTATATAAATAAAATATTCGTTTAGGTGTATTCAGGGCTTAAAATGCCTCATCTGTTGCGGGAAAACAGGGACAATTTAATGGATAAATAACAATGGCCATCAAAATTGTTCAATTGATAATTTATTCTAGATTAATTTCCATATTTCTGAACACTCTTTCGTGCACAGATGTATGTTACTAAAAAGTATGGATCGTTCTATAAATTACAATTTGTAAGAGAGGGTATTTAACGAGTCCCCAATATACTGTTTAGCGTTAGTGAGTTGTTCATTTAGCTGTATGTATAGCCGTTACATTTATAATTAAAGACATTTATTGGTTTATTATGCTAATTGTAACATGTTCGTTTAGTTGTATTTGTTGATTAAATAGTTACAAAGCTAATCTACCAACTATAATTTTAATTGTAGCATACAGATACCTTGCAAATTCAATAATCCAGATACTTTATTACCTAAATATGTTTTGTATTTATGATTGTTTGAAAATAGCAGCAAATTGAAGAAACTTGTGAATAATGATTGTCTATAAGATAGAAGCAGATGTATAATTTATCTAATATTCATGTGAGAAACCAACCACGCCTTCTAATCCTATCAAAGAAACCGGCTTTCGAATCTAGGTTGCCAGATATATTTCCACAAATTCCTAAGTTTATATATTTTGAAAATGTTCTCTCTACTTTACTATTCAATTGTTCGTCAATGACTCTTAGAAAGATAATAGTTTTCACTAATGAAATCAATTTTGTATATATTACTTATACTTAAAGATATTTTTGAGTAACGGCAACATTGCGTATTTACAATTTTCATTTTTTTTGCGTTCCGCTGTGATATTGTATGTAAAGAAATGCCGACGTCTTTGTTACACTAGTTATCGACAACGATGTGTTTCCAGACATACAGGAGAGTCGCTAATAGGAACCAACGCCGACGTGGTGGTAATGCGAAAGTAGTTAAATATCGGAGTTAATTTAGCAGAGTTTTAGCGAGTGGTTCTACTATTCTGACTAACCTCTGAACTTGCATTTTGTTTCATTTTAAGACTAGTAAACAGTAGTAGCGTCAGTGAGTTTATTGGAGAAATTGGTAAGAAATTATAATACTATGGCGTTTTGGCGACGATTTGAAACGGGTGATCAAGATCCATCATCGTCGCAATTATCAATAGATGACAATTATATTAATAACAGTCTCGAATTAAAACACAAAGATTTAAATACGTATCATTGTTTGGAAAAAGAAATTTCTGGAATGACTGACAATGCGATTGTTTCGAGAATTCATGAATTAACAAAAATTATCGCAAAAATGATTTTTGAAACGTATGTTTAATCAAATAATACTTTAGAATGTTAAGATAGCTTTTCTTCTCTTCCTCGATCATTCCCGGAGTCCGACATCTGCTTTTTTTTGTTCATATTTGTCTTAGCTTTAGCTGAAGTTTTAACGTTCATAAATACAAGAAGTAGTTAATCTAAAATCAAATCAAAGACACAATGTTTGCGTGGTAGTAGCTCTTAACGAAATGAATATAATATTGGTCCTAATTGAGCATTTCAGAATGGTCTGAATTTAATTAACGCAGTAAAACCAATTACACAGCTGACACAAACAAAAGTAGTTGGAAAGCGTCTGTCTTCCATAAGGAAAGGCTTACTACTTTTGGAAATTGTTTGTGTTAATCAAGAAATTCGTCGTTGTTTCAGTAACTACTTCAGATTTATGAATTGTTTTTTTAAATTACCATAAATTTATCATAAAAGACTACTAATAAATTATAAAAGTTGACAGTCAACGTTAGACATTTGAAAAATGACACTTGATAGATGGTGTTTGACAGATGACATTTGACAGATGGCATTTGACAGATGGCATTTGACAGATTACATTTGACAGATGGGATTTGACAGATGGCATTTGACAGAGACATTTGACAGCTGATATTTAACAATCTACCTGGGATTTATCTACCTAATTTATATTCCATATACCATTTTGTTATTTATGTTGATTACAAATTACCTTTCTTCTTCCAGTTAATCAAAATTGATAACTTATCGTAAAAACATGTGTGATCATCAAGTAAACATTAAATACGTAGTGTGTAGCTTTTATCTGTAAAGGAGAGAAATTAACATTAAGTGGAAAATACTGTTAGGTTGATTTTGTCTTTATGCTTATCCTTTGTGTAATTGTATGCCACGAACCCACATATCCCGGTTTGTTCACAACTACTATTCCCTTTGATCTTTTGTTAGCCAGAACATATATTAAACTAACGTGAGTAAATTTTTTTTTTTGATAATTATATTATTCCTTTTGTGGAATTAACAAAGGACAGGGTATAATATTCATTTACCCAAATAATACATAATTCATATGATATGGCTTTAATAGAATATATCATTACAAATGGATTATTCGGCGTCGGTGTATGTATTAATAAAATATATTCTCGATTATACGAAGTAGGGTCCAGCTTGTTTTTATTATTTTATTTTCTCTATTTCTTTTTGGGAAAATATGGGAATTTGACGACTGTTTTAGACGCCATTACGTCTACATTCTTTTAAATGAGATAAAATAAAATTTGGAAAGCAAAATTACTGAATAATAAAGATATTTGGTAATAAAAAACCGGTAAATTTGGTCACTTTATCGCATCATAAGGTGGCGCAGTCGATATATTTAAACGAGCAATTCTTACTTAATCAAGTACTATGACAACACCGTCAGGTGGCGCGGTTAATAGCTCTTTAATTTAAACATATAATTTTTATTAATTAAAAGTTATGACAGAAAAACTAAGATTAAATTTATATTTACAAACTTTTTGTTTGACCCTGTATATCTCGAAAAGTATCAGTTTTTTCGAAAAATCTCAAAAACACTTTTTTGTGTAAAATTAAATTCTACATCAAAAAACATCAAAAAATCTTATTTTAGTTAAAAACTTTAAAAGTTATGACAGAAAAACTGAGATCAAATTTATATTTAAAAACTTTTTGTTTGACCCTGTATATCTCGAAAAGGATCAGTTTTTTCAAAAAAACTTAACAATACTTTGTGTGTAAAATTTTATTTTCTTTCCAAAAACATCAAAACAATTTTTGTACCATTTATTGTTTTTCAGATATTTACAGATTTATAAAAGGCTGTTGTGAAAGTTGAAAAAATCGCATTCAATTTACTCGAGTGCAAATTTTTTGAAAACGAATCGTTTTATCGAAAATTTGCAAGAATACATTTTTGTGTAAAATTAAATTCTTTATCAAAAAAAATTAAAAAATCTTATTTTATTTAAAAAATTTAAAAATAGGACAGAAAAACTGAGATCAAATTTATATTTACAAACTTTTTGTTTGACCCTGTATATCTCGAAAAGTATCAGTTTCTTCAAAAAAACTTAAGAATACGTTTTTGTGTAAAAGTTTATTTTCTTTCCAAAAACATTAAAAAAATTTTTGTACCATTTATTGTTTTTAAATTATTTACAGATTTATAAAAGGCTGTTGTGAAAGTTGAAAAAATCGCATTCACTTTACTCGAGTGCAAATTTTTCGAAAACGAATCGTTTTATCGAAAATTTGCAAGAATACATTTTTGTGTAAAATTAAATTCTACATAAAAAAACATCAAAAAATTTTATTTTTATTAGAAAATTAAAAAGTTATGACAGAAAAACTGAGATCAAATTTATATTTACGAACTTTTTGTTTGACCCTGTATATCTCGAAAAGTATCAGTTATTTTAAAAAATCTTAGGAATACTTTTTTGTGTAAAATTTTATTTTCTTTCCAAAAACATCAAAACAATTTATGTACCATTTATTGTTTTTGAGATATTTACAGATTTATAAAAGGCTGTTGTGAAAGTTGAAAAGTCGCATTCAATTTACTCGAGTGCAAATTTTTCGAAAACGAATCGATTTATCGAAAATTTGCAGGAATACATTTTTGTGTAAAATTAAATTCTTTATCAAAAAACATTAAAAAATCTTATTTTAATTAAAAACTTTAAAAGCTATGACAGAAAAACTGAGATTAAATTTATATTTACAAACTTTTTGTTTGACCCTGTATATCTCGAAAAGGAATACTTTTTTGTGGAGAATTAAGATCTACATTAAAAAACATTAAAAAATCTTATTTATTTCTTTATTCGGGGATCTTTTTGCCACTAAAACAAACTTATAAAAAATATAAATCAATATTTTGAAAATGAACCTTGCTTATTGATCTTGATAGATATGTCAAATTTGTCAAGGGTCGTCTTTTAAAACTGAAAATGCCTAACAAAAATGGAAATAATTTGTTTAAAAATAATTCTTCTGAGCTTTCGACAACCAGATCGGTTGTCGTTTTCAAAGATAAAAATTTTTTCAGTCTATACTCTTTATGTAGTTTAGATTTTTAAAATTTTGATTTATATTTTTTATAAGTTTGTTTTAGTGGCAAAAAGATCCCCGAATAAAGAAATAAATAGACATTATTATGCCACAAAGAAGCTATCGAGAATATTTAAATATTAAAAAATCTTATTTTAATTAAAAACTTTAAAAGCTATGACAGAAAAACTGAGATCAAATTTATATTTACAAACTTTTTGTTTGACCCTTTATATCTCGAAAAGTATCAGTTTTTTCGAAAAAACTGAGAATACTTTTTTGTGTAAAATTAAATTCTACATCAAAAAACAATTCTTACTTGATTAAGTACTATGACGCCATCGTAAAGTGGCGCAGTTGATATCTAATATATTTAATGAAATACAACAAAAAAAAATTCTAAAAACTTGGAAATAACGGGATAGTGTGATGAAACCGACAAAATAAGATGCAAAATTGTAAAAATTCTCTTTTTTCTTCACACCTGACAGCATCTTTTGCAAAAATACAGAAAATAAAATTAGATGTAATAAAATTGAAATTTGCATTGATGGCAAAGCTATTGTTAGAACGGAAAGTTCATACATGGCAAAAGTAGTCACAACAACAACGAAATGAAATGAGAAATTAGAGAGAACAAAATACATCCTGAGTCGGAACAGCTGGAGCGATTCTTGCCGGGAATTGAGCAGGAGTTTCTTGTCGGGTTTCCTATCCTGCTGGCAGGAACCAGCTGCGCTAATTGAGCGTATCCCTCTCCTTTACCTTATTATATTTCCCGGAGGATTTGGTTTCGACCAAAACGCATCGTTTATCAAAACGATTTAATTGGAAAACTCAAAAGTATGCTTCGATTCATTCATTTATCCTTGGATTTTCATTAAAGCTAATGAAGTTGTTAATTGGGGTTTAGACCGCAACATTCTAATATCCAACCTTAGGTACTTTAATTATTCTGAAATTGCTTTTTTCAACTATTATCGATCACTATCCTTTGATGAAGTGATAAATGTCTCGATATTTTGATCTATAAAGTTTACCAAGGGGAGAAGTTTATTTTCGCATTCATAAATAGTGAAATGGACCTTTTTCTATACCTTAGTAGTACGTGTTCAGTATAATAAAGTATGCAATTTCTGTTGTCACCCCCCAGCAATAAATTGTTTGTCTTCATTCTCTATTGGGGAATTTGACACACATTTGTTGATCCCTTAGGTCACGTTCCTACCAAGTCTGAGTGGCATATAAAGCCATATAATAGTGTAGACGGAAACCGCATAGGTTTTTCTTTTATTAGATAGCTAGCAGGTACAGCACGTGACGCTTTTTCGGCTCGAACCTTGGTTTCCGAAATTGAAATTTTCTTTACAACAAGGTTACACGACCGAAATATTTATTACCTTCCTTATATTAAATCCATTTCAATCGAAAATATCATTTTCCATAATATATTTAGATGAAATTATATGGGAAATAAATTTTTATGGGGTTTAAAATGTTATGTAGCTTGAATTTTATGAGATCGTTTTGTTTACAACATGGTTTGTTGATCAATTACATAAGTTTTAAAAGTAATTTAATGACTTTTAAGTAATTTTATGGAACAAACAGAGACTCTTTCATTTCAGTAAGTACTTAAAACTAACTCAACAAACTTTGAACAGTGGAATTTTATGTCAATATTGTGCAAAGAAAAATAACATTTACTGTCTTATAATATACGATGATTCAACATAGGATATGGTTTCTTTATTCCTCGGTTTTCTATGTAATCACTGTTTCTGTTTGTAGTAGACCAATTTGTTTCTTAAAGCACGTAATATGAAAATTTCCTTTGATTTAGAACTATGGTATTTCAGTACAGCCGATTTTTTTATATATTTTTAAAGTCAGCAAAACGCGCTCCTCGTATATTTTTTAAAATACATGATTTATCGCAAAATTGAGGATAGCAGTATTGAGTAAACATATTGTTTTACATACCTTAATTTTAATAAGAAAATTCCAATATTGAAAATATTACTAGTGATTTTTTGAAAAATAAACAATTTTTTACATATTTTTGATATCAACAAAACGCGCTCCTCGTATATTTTCTAAAATATATGAAATATTGCAAAACTGAAAGCAGCAGTATTGAGAAGACATATTTTTTTATATACCTTAATTTTTATAAGTAAATTCCTCCATTAAAAATATTTTTAATGATTTTTTGAAAAATAAACATTTTTTTACATATTTTTTTATATCAACAAAGCGCGCTCCTCCTATATTTTCTAAAATATATGAGCTATTGCAAAACTGAGGGCAGCAGTATTGAGTAGACATATTTATTTATATACCCTAATTTTTATAAGTAAATTCCGCTATTAAAAAGATTTTTAATGATTTTTTGAAAAATAAACATTTTTTTACATATTTTTTTAATCAGCAAAACGCGCTCCTTGTATCTTTTAGAAAATATATAAGTTATTGCAAAATTGAGGGCAGCAGTATTGAATAGATATATTTTTTTATATACCTTAATTTTTATAAGTAAATTCCGCTATTAAAAATATTTTTAATGATTTTTTGAAAAATAAACATTTTTTAAATCAACAAAGCGTGCTCCTCCTATATTTTCTAAAATATATGAGCTATTGCAAAACTGAGGGCAGCAGTATTGAGTAGATATATTTTTTTATATACTTTAATTGTTATAAGTAAATTCCGCTATTAAAAATATTTTTAATGATTTCTTGAAAAATAAACATTTTTTTACATATTTTTTAAATCAGCAAAACGCGCTCCTCGTATATTTTATAAAATATATGAGTTATTGCAAAACTGAGGGCAGCAGTATTGAGTAGACATATTTTTTTTATATACCTATTTTTATAAGTAAATTCCGCTATAAAAAATATTTTTAATGATTTTTTGAAAAATAAACATTTTTTTACAGATTTTTTATATCAACAAAACGCACTCCTCGTATATTTTATAAAATATATAAGTTATTGCAAAACTGAGGGCAGCAGTAGTGAGTAGACATATTTTTTTATATACCTTAATTTTTATAAGTAAATTCCGCTATTAAAAGTATTTTTAATGATTTTTTGAAAAATAAACATTTTTTTACATATTTTTTATATCAACAAAACGCGATCCTCGTATATTTTCTAAAATATATGAGTTATTGCAAAACTGAGGGCAGCAGTATTAAGCAGACATATTTTTTTATATACCTTAATTTTTATAAGAAAATTTCAGTGTTGAAAATATTTTTATGTAGTAATTTTTTTGAAAAATAAATGAATTTTTTACATATTTTTTAAATCAGCAAAACGCGCACTTCGTATATTTAATAAAATACATGACTTATCGCAAAAGTGACAGCATCTAAGTTAAATAGACATATTGTTTTATATACCATAATTTTTATAAGAAAATTCTACTATTAAAAATATATTTAATGATTTTTTGAAAAATACACAATTTTTTTATAGATTTGTGATATCAGCAAAACGCGCTCCTCGTATATTTTATAAGATACATGAGTTTATCGCAAAATTGAGGGCATACAAAATAAAAAGACATATTGTTTTACACACCATAATTTTTAAAAAAAAATTCTACTATTAGAAATATATTTTATGATTTTTTGAAAAATAAACAATTTTTTATATATTTTTGAAAGCAGCAAAACGCGCCGCTCGTATATTTTATAAAATACATGATTTATCGCAAAATTGATGGCATCCAAGTTGTAAAGACATATTGTTTTACACACCATAATTTTTATAAGAAAATTCTACTATTAGAAATATATTTTATGATTTTTTGAAACATAAACAATTTTTTATATATTTTTGATATTAGCAAAACGCGCTCCTCGTATATTTTATAAAGTATATGATTTATCGCAAAGTCGATGGCATCGAAGTTGGACAGACATATTGTTTTATACACTATAATTTTCATAAGAAAATTCTACTATCGCAAAATTGATGGCATCCAAGTTAAATAGACATAATGTTTTATATACCATAATTTTTATAAAAAAAATCTACTATTAAAAATATTTTTAATGATTTTTTGAAAAATAAACAATTTTTTATATATTTTTAATTTCAGCAAAACGCGCTTCTCGTAAATTTTATAAAATCCATGATTTATCGCAAAATTGGTGGTATACTAGTTGAAAAGACATATTGTTTTACACACCATAATTTTAATAAGAAAATTCTACTATCAAAAATATATTTAATAATTTTTTGAAAAATACACAATTTTTTATAGATTTTTGATATCAGCAAAACGCGTTCCTCGTATATTTTATAAAATACATGATTTATCGCAAAATTGATGGCATCCAAGTTAAATAGACATATTGTTTTACATACCACAATTTTTATAAAAAAAATCTACTATTAAAAATATTTTTAATGATTTTTTGAAAAATAAACAATTTTTTATATATTTTTAATTTCAGCAAAACGCGCTTCTCGTAAATTTTATAAAATCCATGATTTATCGCAAAATTGGTGGTATACTAGTTGAAAAGACATATTGTGTTACACACCATAATTTTTATAAGAAAATTCTACTATTAAAAATATATTTAATGATTTTTTGAAAAATACACAATTTTTTATATATTTTTGATATCAGCAAAACGCGCTCCTCGTATATTTTATAAAATACATAATTTATCGCAAAATTGATGGTATCTAAGTTAAATAAACATATTGTTTTATATACCATAATTTTTATAAGAAAATTCCACCATTAAAAATATTGTTAATGATTTTTTGAAAAATAAACGATTTTTTACATATTTTTAAAATCAGCAAAACGCGCTCCTCGTATATTTGATAAAACCCATGATTTATCGCAAAATTGATGGCACCCAAGTTGAATAGACATATTCTTTTATATACCATAATTTTTATAAGAAAATTCCACCATTAAAAATATTGTTAATGATTTTTTGAAAAATAAACGATTTTTTGTATATTTTTACTGATTGTAGACATAAAAAATACTATAAAAGAAAATTTGTAATTATAGAAAATACTTTAAAAACTACTTATCTTTAAAATGAATGCCCCTAGATATAATAAAAAAACGAAATAAACAGTTAATTAACACAAGTTGAAATTTATATTTATGTTTAGTAACGGAAATTAAAAATACTAAAAATGTATCTGATATAGGTTTTTAAGTACAGGTATAAATTCTCGTTGATATATTTTTAATGTTGATGTTTATTAACTTCGGGAATATTGACGTAACTGATATGCAATACACGAATTCACACACAAATCAGATAATCCATTTTGACGTGTTTGTATTCGATTTGATTTAAATTCCGGAACATTGCGAAATTTTAACATAACGAAGTGTCATTGCGAAATGACACAAATATTCGATTATTATCATTTGAATTTCTACTTTATTTGCATAAATCAAATCAAAAAATTTTATAGCAAACTTTCTTCAGATATTACAAATTTTATTCTACCATTAAAAAATCTATACGTTTATTATTATATTATTTGTTAAAACCTAAAAGAGGAATATGACATATGACGTATCTCATTCAATTTAAACGTCAGTTATCTTAAATTGCAACACAACTTCTATTTTGTCCAAGAAAACCACAGAAGTAGTGTTGCTTAGACACATGACAGATAATAGTTGACAAATGACATATGGCATTCATTAGAAATGCCATTCAAACGTCGGCAACAAGTGAAACTTTTATTACATCGTCTCAAATTTTTTGTCTGTGTAGCGCATGTCGCGTGACGGTCGGCCGCCGAGTAGGTATAAAGTGAAAGGCGCTTGTCAGTGCAGCTAAGGCCAATGTCATTTAGTAGAAATACCATTCAAACGTCAGCTATATAAAATTACAAAAATCTTAAAGTAAATGTCGATTGAACTTCTATTCAGTCGGAGGAAACAACAGTGTTGATAATATATGACAAATGACAAGTGACATAGCAAATGACAAATGATAATCAAGTGACAGTTAACAAATGACAATTGACGTACGCCAATCAAATTACTGTATTTCATTGACGTTTAACTTTACTTAAATTAATTTTGGACTCAATTATTTAGTGGCTATTAAAGTTTGGAACTGTTGTGCATGTATAGCAACATAATTTAATCAATTTATAATCATATTTCGGTGTAGGCAATGTAATGAATATTAGAGATGTGTATATATTCACATTATATCCACCTTTAGTGTATTATGGTCCAGTGGATTGAATTCAGTTACCTTGGTAGAATATGTGTGTGCAACACGTACTATGTCCGAGGTAAATTGAGGTTCAGCACAGAGAATGTGTGTGAGATCTGCATTTGAATGATGCCCCATTCCCATACCTCCCTGTCATTTACAAACTGCACGTATGCGGTTATATCGTAACTGTTTCAAGCAGATAACCCCTTCAGACTCCCATTATCGTATTCTAGTGCCACATATTAATGCTATAAATTAAGAATTTTGCACCTAAAGTCCTGAGAAGACTGCGCCATGTGTGTTTGAATAATCGTTTATGATGTACATTTATTTTCAGTTATGATTTATAGATGTTGTCGAGGGAATGTTAAATGTTAAATGTAATTATTAGAGTAGAGAATGGTTGTATTTTCGCTAAATATTCACGTATTTAAATGAACTTTTAGGGTGGTTTTTACATATTTAATTTTTCATTGTTACATCAACATAATTTCAATATTTTAAATACTAACATAAAATTTATAATAAATATTTCACATTCAATATAAATACGAAATATAATGTTCCAAATACATACGGGGTAATGTGAAAAAATGTACTCAATCTCTCACTTAATTTTATGATTCTTATCTTAATTTGAACTAAATTTTTTTTTGTAATCAAACAGATAATCAATTGTATTTTCCAACGAGAAACCTAAATTTTTAAGATTTTTTACTGTTAAAAACATATACGAGGTGTTATATAGAAAAACCTATAAATTGAATTTTTATCATACAAACATACTCAGTCTCTCCCTTAAATTTTCACTACTTTTCTTTTACTAATTTTAATAAAATTTTGTTTAATTATTAAAAAAGGTACATACTTTCATATAGCGATTTATGATTTTTTACATATTTTTCCGTTCCAAATATATATGGGGTAAAGTGAAAAAATTCTATAAAAAGCAATGAACTCAGTCTCTCCCTTAATTTTATTAGTCTTATTCCTTTTGGAATTTAATAATTTTTTGTAATTAGATACATAATTATATACTTTTTCTTATAGTGATAACAAATTTCTAAAATTTTTCACAAATAAAAAGATATACAGAGTGTTATAAACAAACCCAAAATATGAATTAGAATCACGCAAAGCATACTCAGTCTCTCCCTTAAATTTTCACTACTTTTCCCTTTCCAATTGTAATAAAAATTTGTTAAAACATGACAAAAGGTCTACTCTTTTTAACAGTGTTTTAGGATTTTTTATATTTTTTACCTTTCATAATATATACGAGGTTATGTCAGAAAATTCTATAAAAAATCATTATACTTAGTCTCTCCCTTAATTTTATTAGTCTTATCTCTTTCAGAATTTAATAATTTTTTGTTATTAGATACATAATTATATACGTTTTCTTAAAGTGATAACAAATTTCTAAAATTTTTCACGAAAAAAGATATACAGAGTGTTATAGACAAACCCAAAACATGTATTAGGATTACACAAAACATACTCAGTCTCTCCCTTAAATTTTTACTACTTTTCTCTTTCCAATTGTAATAAAAATTTGTTAAAATATGACAAAAGGTATACCCTTTTTATCAGTGTTTTAGGATTTTTTATATTTCTTACCTTTCATAATATATACGAGGTTATGTCAGAAAATTCTATAAAAAATCATTATACTTAGTCTCTCCCTTAATTTTATTAGTCTTATCTCTTTCAGAATTTAATAATTTTTTGTTATTAGATACATAATTATATACGTTTTCTTAAAGTAATAACAAATTTCTAAAATTTTTCACGAAAAAAGATATACAGAGTGTTATAGACAAACCCAAAACATGTATTAGGATTACACAAAACATACTCAGTCTCTCCCTTAAATTTTTACTACTTTTCTCTTTCCAATTGTAATAAAAATTTGTTAAAATATGACAAAAGGTATACCCTTTTTATCAGTGTTTTAGGATTTTTTATATTTCTTACCTTTCATAATATATACGAGGTTATGTCAGAAAATTCTATAAAAGATCAATATACTTAGTCTCTCCCTTAATTTTATTAGTCTTATCCCTTTCTGAATTTAATAATTTTTTGTAATCAGATACATAATTATATACTTTTTCTTATAGTGGTAACAAAATTCTAAAATTTTTTACAAAAAGAAAGATATACAGAGTGTTATACACGAACCCAAAACATGAATTAGGATCACACAAAACATACTCAGTCTCTCCCTTAAATTTTCACTACTTTTCTCTTTCCAATTGTAATAAAAATTTGTTAAAATATGACAAAAGGTGTACCCTTTTCATCAGTGTTTTAGGATTTTTTATATTTCTTACCTTTCATAATATATACGAGGTTATGTCAGAAAATTCTATAAAAAATCAATATACTTAGTCTCTCCCTTAATTTTTCACTACTTTTCTCTTTCCAATTGTAATAAAAATTTGTTAAAATATGACAAAATGTGCACCCTTTTCATCAGTGTTTTAGGATTTTTTATATTTTTTACCTTTCATAATATATACGAGGTTATGTCAGAAAATTCTATAAAAAATCAATATACTTAGTCACTCCCTTCATTTTTATTAGTCTTATCTCTTTCAGAATTTAATAATTTTGTGTTATAAGATACAAAATTATATACGTCTTCTTATAGTGATAACAAATTTTTAAAATTTTTTACGAAAAGAAAGATATACAGAGTGTTATAAACAAACCCAAAACATGAATTGGGATCTCACAAAACATACTCAGTCTCTCCCTTAAATTTTCACTACTTTTCTCTTTCCAATTGTAATAAAAATTTGTTAAAATATGACAAAAGGTGCACCCTTTTCATCAGTGTTTTAGGATTTTTTATATTTTTTACCTTTCATAATATATACGAGGTTGTGTCAGAAAATTCTATAAAAAATCAATATACTTAGTCTCTCCCTTAATTTTATTAGTCTTATTTCTTTTACAATTTATTAATTTTTTGTTATAAGATACATAATTATATACATTTTCTTATAATGATAACAAATTTCTAAAATTTTTCCCAAAAAAAGATATACAGAGTGTTATAGACAAACCCAAAACATGATTAGAATCAAACAAAGCATACTCAGTCTCTCCCTTAAATTTTCACTACTTTTCTCTTTCTAATTGTAATAAAAATTTGTTAAAATATGACAAAAGGTGTACCCTTTTCATCAGTGTTTTAGGATTTTTTATATTTTTCACCTTTCATAATATATACGAGGTTATGTCAAAAAATTCTATAAAAAATCAATATACTTAGTCTCTCCCTTAATTTTATTAGTCTTATTCCTTTCAGAGTTTAATAATTTTTTGTTATTAGATACATAATTATATACGTTTTCTTATAGTGATAACAAAATTGTAAAATTTTTCACAAAAAGAAAGATATACCTACAGAGTGTTATAAACAAACCCACAACATGAATTAGGATAACACAAAACATCCTTAGTCTCTCCCTTAATTTTTCACTACTTTTCTTTTTCCAATTGTAATAAAAATTTGTTAAAATATGACAAAAGGTGTACCCTTTTCATCAGTGTTTTAGGTTTTTTTATATTTTTTACCTTTCATAATATATACGGGGTTATGTCAGAAAATTCTATAAAAAATCAATATACTTAGTCTCTCCCTTAATTATAATAGTCTTATCTCTTTCAGAATTTAATAATTTTTTGTTATTAGATAAATAATTATATACGTTTATTGTTTTATAACAATTTTCTTAAATTTTTCACGAAAAGAAAGATATACAGAGTGTTATAAACAAACCCAAAACATTTATTAGGATCACACAAAACATACTCAGTCTCTCCCTTAAATTTTCACTACTTTTCTCTTTCCAATTGTAATAAAAATTTGTTGAAATATGACAAAAGGTGTACCCTTTTCATTAGTGTTTCAGGATTTTTCATATTTTTTACGTTTCATAACATATACGAGGTTATGTCAGAAAATTCTATAAAAAATCAATATATTTAGTCTCTCCCTTAATTTTATTAGTCTTATCTCTTTCAGAATTTAATAATTTTTTGTTATTAGATACAAAATTATATACGTTTTCTTATAGTGATAACAAATTTCTAAAATTTTTCACAAAAAGAAAGATATACAGAGAGTTATACACAAACGCAAAACAAGATGCTTGGATCACACAAAACATACTCAGTCTCTCCCGTAATTTTTCATTAGTTTTCTTTTTACAAATTTAATCAAAGTTTGTTTAAATATCAAAAAAGGTATATTCTTTTCAATAGTAATTTATAATTGTTGACAATTGGCACTATTCAGAATATATACGAGGGAATTTGAGAAAGTTCTATAAACATCAGACTTTTTTTGATATCTTTTTGTGTTTAACAGATTCTCTGTTTATCCCCTAGAGATATTTAATTTTTTTACCCACAAATATGCCTTATATACACAAATTTTCGATAAAAAGAGATATAGTAAAAGATAGCTGAAATATTCAGTGAAAAAAGATAGAAAATTGAACCACTGAAAGTAATTGAAATAGAAGGTGGCTGAGCTAATTTACCGAAACAAGGAATTAAATTCAGTCCGCCAGAAATGCTAAAATTCATTTTGGAATAATTACATATTTTTTCCTTTCTTGCTTCTCGAGATTTTAAATTGCCACAAACCCCAGCTTCGTTATAGGATATTACGTTAAATTGTTTTTTGTAGCTTGGAATTAATTTTCAAAGAAAACGTGGAATTGTTTTAAGTTTAATAAATCTTTTAAGTATTGCTCAAATACTGTAAGTAAGGATAAATTGTTAAAAAGGATATTAGCTATTTTAATTTTTGAAGTTATACTTCTATTCATGCACTCGATTTGTGAGGGGTTAAATGGGAAAAATCATTACATATGTAATGGTGTGAGTAAGAGAGAGACAGAAACACATATAAAGTATATTGGTCGGTAAAAACAAAGATGAAATATTTACCACATTCAGTAATGAGTATTGTATTGTAGTCCATAGTACCGTCACATGGTTGCATTATATCCTGCACTATGCTTTTGAGGTTGTCGGCTACATAAACAGAGTTTTTAAGAATAGTTGAAAAGTAGATTCCGAACAGACAATAGATAGAACAATTACAACTCGGTAAGTATTCCAAATGGGTTCAATTTATGTACTCGGGGTTTTTGGGGTCGCTGAACACGAATATCATGATGTCGAAAGTCTCCGCGGCACTTGGTGCCTAGAGTATTTACCTCTTCTTCTGGTGTTTTATGTAAATTCTGTACAAAATTACACCTGGAACTCGGCTGTTTTTTTGGGTCGCTGAATACGAATATGATAATGGCAATGGTGTCCGAAACACCTGGTACTTAAGACGGACCTCGTCTCCAGGAAATGTTATGCAAATTTGATACAAAATAAGTGTGTACTCGGTACTAGGAGGTTTTTGAGGTCGCTGAACACGAATATTATATAATGATTTTGCTAAATCATTCGCATAAAAATTTATGAATCCGGGCGCGTGCATAGAAGTATAACTTCTGCCGGCAGTCCCATTGACTGCCACACCCTTTTTTATTTGTATTGTATGGTGGTTATTATTTATTAAGAAAATATGATTTTTTTAATTATTATTATACACCCACTGTTTTACTAGAAGTAAAATTAGCAAGGAAGATTGAACAAAGCTTTATTCGAGCTTAATTATTCAAATAGCCTTCCTTTATATTCAATGCTGGGAAAAGGTAATATATTCCAGAATCGGGAAAACAGGGTACAAACAAAATTCCCATCTATTAGTATTTTATCTGAGTAGCAGTGAATAAAAATCGTCTTTTTTGTGGCACATTGGCCTCGAGGAATAAATTGTTGAAATCGAAAATATAGTGCCGTTCCCCCAGTCAAGAGTCAATAACGGTCAGTTTACACGTCTCAATATAAGGACCCACTAGAGTCAGAAGAAGTAATGAATAGTATCGATTTTGTCGGGTGTTTTAGTAACTACACCAAAACTATTTCTTTCTTTCTTTCTCTCGATTGTTCTATAATAGATACTTTGTTTTATATTGATTATTTGATTAACTTTCCATTAATGAACTTATTTTTTATGACATTTTGATTACAAAACAATAAAAGACAAATGATACACATCACATACACCGCAACTCCTATTCAGTGAAAAGAAACCGCAAAAGCTGTTGCGTGAATAAGACAAATCATAAGTGACAGATGACAAGCGACAAGTAACAGATGACAAGTGACTGATAACAAGCGACAGATGACAAGTGATAGATAACAAGCGACAGATGACAAGTGACAGATAACAAGTGACAGATGACAAGTGACTAGTAACCAGTGAAAGATGGATATCCAACTTTTACTCCAACAGTTGCCCTAGATGGTCATTCCTCCAACCTCGACAAGATTAACATTGGAGTTATCCAAGGATCTAGCTCTAGCTTCTTTTACAAATAAATGATCTACTAGAAGCCACTACTAACCCGTTCCAAGACAACGACATGTTGCCTAACCAACTAGAGGCAATCATACGACTCATCCATCACAATGAATCCAGGAAAGAAGTTGCGCTATCTTTTAAGAAGTAAAGTAACAAATGACAAGCGACAGATGACAAGTGACAGAGAACAAGTGACAGATGACAAGTGACTAGTAACCAGTGACAGATGGATATCCAACTTTTACTCCAACAGTTGGCGTAGACGGTCATTCCTCCAACCTCGACAAGATTAACATTGGAGTTATTCAAGAATCTAGCTCTAGCTTCTTTTACAAATTAATGATCTACTAGAAGCCACTAATAACCCGTTCCAAGACAACGACATGTTGCCTATCCAACCAGAGGCAATCATACGACTCATCCATCACAATAAAAGATCATCCAGCAAAGAAGTTGGGCTTTCTTTCTAGAAGTAAAGTAACAAATGACAAACAACAGATGACAAGTGACAAATAACAAGCGACAGATGACAATTGACTAGTAACCAGTGACAGATGGATATCCAACTTTTTCTCCAACAGTTGCCGTAGATGGTCATTCCTCCAACCTTGACAAGATCTACATTGGAGTTATCCAAGGATCTAGCTCTAGCTTCTTTTACAAATTAATGATCTACTAGAAGCCACTAATAACCCATTACAAGACAAAGACATGTTGCCTATCCAACCAAAGCCAAACATACTACACATCCATCACAATGAAAGATCATCCAGGTAAGAAGTTGGGCTTTCTTTTTAAAAGAAAAGTAACAAATGACAAGCGACAGATGACAAGTGACTAGTAACCAGTGACAGATGGATATGCAACTTTTTCTCCAACAGTTGCCGTAGATGGTCATTCCTCCAACCTTGACAAGATCAACACTGGAGTTATCCAAGGATCTAGCTCTAGCTTCTTTTAGAAATTAATGATCTACTGGAAGCCACTAATAACCCATTCCAAGACAAAGACCTATCCAACCAGAGGCAAACATACGATTCATCCATCACAATAAACGATCATCCAGGAAAGAAGTTGGGCTTTCTTTTTAGAAGTAAAGTAACAAATGACAAGCGACAGATGACAAGTGACAGAGAACAAGTGACAGATGACAAGTGACTAGTAACCAGTGACAGATGGATATCCAACTTTTACTCCAACAGTTGGCGTAGACGGTCATTCCTCCAACCTCGACAAGATTAACATTGGAGTTATTCAAGAATCTAGCTCTAGCTTCTTTTACAAATTAATGATCTACTAGAAGCCACTAATAACCCGTTCCAAGACAACGACATGTTGCCTATCCAACCAGAGGCAATCATACGACTCATCCATCACAATAAAAGATCATCCAGCAAAGAAGTTGGGCTTTCTTTCTAGAAGTAAAGTAACAAATGACAAACAACAGATGACAAGTGACAAATAACAAGCGACAGATGACAATTGACTAGTAACCAGTGACAGATGGATATCCAACTTTTTCTCCAACAGTTGCCGTAGATGGTCATTCCTCCAACCTTGACAAGATCTACATTGGAGTTATCCAAGGATCTAGCTCTAGCTTCTTTTACAAATTAATGATTTACTAGAAGCCACTAATAACCCATTCCAAGACAAAGACCTATCCAACCAGAGGCAAACATACGACTCATCCATCACAATGAACGATCATCCAGGAAAGAAGTTGCGCTTTCTTTTTAGAAGTAAAGTAACAAATGACAAGCGACAGATGACAAGTGACAGATAACAAGCGACAGATGACAAGTGACTAGTAACCAGTAACAGATGGATATCCAAATTTTCTCCAACAGTTGCCGTAGATGGTCATTTCTCCAACCTCGACAAGATTAAAATTGGAGTTATCCAAGGATCTAGCTCTAGCTTCTTTTACAAATTAATGATCTACTAGAAGCCACTAATAACCCGTTCCAAGACAACATGTTGCCTATCCAACCAGAGCCAAACATACGACTCATTCATCACAATGAACGATCATCTAGGAAAGAAGGTGGGCTTTTTTTAGAAGTAAAGTAACAAATGACAAGCGACAGATGACAAGTGACAGATGACAAGTAACAGATGACAAGTAATAGATGACAAGTGACAACTGATAAGTGATAGATGACAAGTGACAAATAATAGATGAGTGCCTACTGTTTTAAAGTCTGATACGTGTATAATAGCATTCTGTAATCAATTTGTAACCATATTTCGATATAAAAAGTAATGAAATATTAACTTTCTATGTAATTTGGGATTATTATTAATATAAAGAACACTTTAAAGTATATGTTTTGTTGTAGTGTTGTTTTCATTGATTTTTTTTTAATTGAAATATGGTCGTGTAATAACCTCTAATATTGTAAGTTTTAGGGGTGTGTCAGGCTTTATGCATGAGTTAAAAAGTGCGTGGTTGGAGTTATCGAGTTGAATCTGAAATAATTTATTATTCTGAATATTATAGCGAATAACATATAATTAATAACGTCGCGTGAAGATGTGGTAGATTGGAACAGAAAAATTATATTTCTTAGCGTGATTTGTCCATCTAAAAAGCAACATTTCTTAAGTATAGATAAGAGAACATGGTTTATTAATAAATTTATATTATACCTCTTTTTAATAGAAATAATTTTAACTATTTATGTACCAACATAATATCGATTCAACATTCTTGCACACAATGTTCTATCTACAAGTTTTATAAATTTTAGTAGTGTCACATACGATAATAGGGTAGTTTAATTGATTGATATTTTATTGTATTATTTTGTATTATTTTTAATTGTAATTATCCAGGCCAAAGTCATTACGTTAGATTTCAAGGCGACCTTATATAGTGTAATTCTTATTCTCACGTAGCGTAAGAATTGGCTATAAAAGAGCGTCGTTGAGGTCGTACTCGAGGAGTTCGGAGTCTGAGGTTGTCTGTAAGGGTCACCCTCTGGGGTGTCCCTAAAACAGACCCTTGGGTCTGGGCCGTTGTGACTCTTGACATATTTTCGTGAGTAAGTGTGATATGCCACCATGTAGTTTTATTTGGTAAGATTAGTATAGATTATTGTATTTAGTTATTCGTTAATCATTGTTTGTTTCTTGTTTATATATTTGTTGTTTGTTTCCTGTTGTTTATCTCATCTTCTCCTTGGTTAGTTTCCTGCCTTCAGCAGGATACCAAACCAGGGGGTAGATAACCACGACCTGGGTGGGAAGTGCCTTTAGTAAGCTACCCCTCATCACAAAACACTAAGGCACATTCCCCTATCCAGTAGGAATATAAGAAACAAGTATCTTCCTCAATCTCTATATGCTATTTTGTAAATAACTCCTTCTGTTGGCCAACGCTTTTTGTAGGACATGTACATTGCCTTCTTTGATATTAAGAAGGCATTCGATTCTGTAAACAGAGAAGCTCTATAGAGGAATATGGCAAAGTTTGGCATTGTCCCAAAATTTATATTCTCCACACAAACAACTACGTTATCTTCTCTATAACGAAGAAGTAACCAGCCCCTTCCATAGCCCCTCTTCTTTTTAATATGTATATGGTTGCCCTTTTGATGATTGTCGATAGAAGGTTAGATAAGATAGGACATTTTTCCATTATTCTTTTCATAGCAAAAACAGCATCATCAGTTCCTCTTCCAGGCATAAATCGAAATTGTTCTTCACTTATACTCGAGTCTTCCCTCAGCTTCTTCTCAATTATTCTGTCTCAAATTTGTAATGTATGCAACATCAGTTAAATGCTCTGATAGTTACCATATTCTTGTACAACCCACTTTCCTTTAAAGATTGACACAATCAGGTTTTTCTCTATTTTCTCTTGATTCATCAATATCAATATCTTCACCATACTTCTGCTGGTATCCCATCCGCTTTCATTTTCTTTAATGTTCTCTATACGTTCTCTCTAGATACGTCTCTTATCATTCCAAAATGTGCACAATCATCTTCCACTATTCTCACTCATTTTCATGATTTAGCATCATATTCGTTCTCACATGTTTTTTGATTTCAAAAAACTTTTAAAGCAAGAAGAAAGTGTCTTTACAAATTTAGTATATTTATCAAATGTTCAAAATGACCACTCATATTGTAGATAAAATTATTGAAATTTCCTTTGAATTTGAAACAATTATTTTAAGATACGTAAACATATTAGAATCGTAAGTGAAGAAAATTATATGCAGTTATCCACCCTTCGGGTTATCGAAGCACCGTCAGCTACTTTTCTACAATAGCCGAAACCCATTCCATTCCATTAACAAGCCAACTTGACTAGGTCATTATCTTTGGATGCTTTGTAACCGGAACGAAAACGATTCTGGTGTTGAACGTTTAATAGTTATCAAGCCTTATCTTTATGCCATCGAGTACAGCGACAAACTTCCAGTTAAGTTGGGGTTTAACACGGTTGAACAACATTTTGGAAGGTTCTGTATCATTCACAGATATGAATCTAGCTACTGAGGGATACGCGAATATGCATTTGTGCCCTCTACACTTAAAATTTTGATATTTCTGCTTTGCATCCGGTTTCTATCTACTAGTTTACTGTTATGATATCATATCTTTTTTCAATTATTTTTACACATCTACTTCCCTTTTTAAAAACAGTAACATACGTTTATATTTCTCATATTTACAATGGTTTTAAAAAAATATTTATAACATTCACCTTTATTTATCTTTCTTTTTCTTTACATGGATACAGACTCCTTTTAATCAATAGAAATTGTCTTTACGTATTTGTAATAATAGTAAGTTGTAGTCAAAACTGTTATTTTCGTCCGTCTGTGTGTGCGTCTGTATTTCCGTCTGTCTGTCTGTCTGTCTGTCTGTTCGTCTGTCTGTCCCTCCGTTATTAGAAGAGTTAGAGACACAAATGAGAAGTCAAATTAAAGTTCTTTGTATGAAGACATCATTAAAGGTGATTTTCATCACATCCAATTTATGAGTTTTAAAGAAATATTTATTACATTCACCTTTATTTATCTTTCTTTTTCTTTACATGGATACAGACTCCTTTTGATTAATAGAAATTGTCTTTACGTATTTGTAATAACAGTAAGTTATAGTCAAAACTGTTATTTTCGACCGTCTGTGTGTGCGTCTGTATTTCCGTCTGTCTTTCCTTCTGTCTGTCTGTTCGTCTGTCTGTCCCTTTGTTATTAGAAGAGTTAGAGACACAAATGAGAAGTCAAATTAAAGTTCTTTGTATGAAGACATCATTAAAGGTGATTTTTATCACATCCAATTTATGAGTTATAAGCAAAGTAGTGTAAAGTGTCTTTTCGTCTGTGTGTCCGTCTGTCTGTCGCACTGTCTATCCTTCTCTGTGTCCGTCTGTATGTCTCTCTGTCTGTCTGTCCCTACGTCTGTCTGTTTGTAAACATATCTCCGTTATTAGAAGGGTTAGAGACACAAATGAGATGTCAAATTAAAGTGCTTTGTCTGAAGACATCACAAAAGGTGTTTTTTATTACATCCAATTCAAAAGTTATAACCAAACTAGTGTAAAGTGTCTATCTGCGCGCCTTTCAATCCATCTGTGTGCCCCTCTGTCTGTCTGTCTGTTTGACTGTCTGTTCGTTTGTCTGTCCCTCCGTCTGAATGTTTGTCACCATATCTCCGTTATTAGAAGGACTAGAGACACAAATGAGATATCAAATTAAAGTTCTTTGTCTGGAGACATCATTAAAGGTGATTTTTATCACATCCAATTCAAGAGTTATAACCAAATTAATGTAAAGTGGTTTGGGTTGAAAACAGTCACTCAACTTTTCCCAACGTGATATTTAATATAAATATAATATAAAAATAGAATAATAAAATTTCCATATTTTCAATACGAAATATATAATAAAAGTTTCCAAGTCAGTCAGATGTTTTCGTTCTTTTAGAGAAAATTTAAAAACATTTCTTATTATCGATTGGTACCAGGAGTCAACAAGCACTGCCTGAAAAGAAAATCAGTCTTCCCCAATATATCGAGAATACAAAAATCTATTTATAAGGTCACAAACTGTTCATTGCTTTTAAGGAAAACTTAGATTGAATCTTCTATACGACAAAGAAAAACAATTTTGTAAGGAAAATTGCGGTAAATAAACAAAAATAGATATGAAAACCTTTTCGGTTCTGTTTGCTTTACTTATAAGTTACTTAAACTAAATAATATTAATCATAACTTTATATAATACTGTATTATAGTTTTAATAACGATATTCATACTCAATATTCGATTTTCAATCAAAATATAACTTCAAAATTTCAAAATTCCCCCTTTCCGTTAAGTGTTGTAAAAATACCTTCTCGATTACAAAGGGTTCATCCAGATATATTGAGGAGGCCGAAGAAAGATCCAAATAGAGGATTGGTAAATTTGTAGTTAAGGATCTCCGCAGATCCAAAGAGGACCTATGGTTAAGATGGAATCCAACGGTAACCAAACTTCAACTACTCAGAAGATACGAGGGTTGTCATTTTAGTTATACATTGAGCCGCTTAGAAGGCCCAACCGATAGAACCCTCAAACACAAATCCCCTCTTTTTGTTACTTGGTGCAAAATATGTCCTCGATAACAAAAGGTACATCTAGATATATAGAGGAGGCCGCAGAAAGATCCAGATAGAGGATTGGTACATTTAGATGATAGTTCATCAACAAATTTGGTATTTAAATGACAGTTGACGTAAGCAAACTTCAAAAATGTCATTGAATTGACTGTTCAACGATAAATTTGACATTTAATTGACAGATTCCAGTTCAATTTTGGAGTCATTTTGCTTAGGAAACAAAAATTTTAAAGATGAATATTTTAATAATTTAAATTAATTATTTATTAAAAATTAATAATTAAAAATAATATGTATAAATGTTGAAATAATAATATATATTATTTGCTATTTTAATTAACGAATGGAATTTGATATTGTTTGATCTATTCTAAATTAAATATAAATGTAAATTTTATTAAAAACTTTGTTGAAACTAATTATTAACTGAATAATTGAAAACGTTTATTGTAACTCGTATTGAATTAAAATGTTTATTTGTATCATATATATACATATCTTCTACAATATAATTTCATACTAGAATTCATATTAAACTTTTATTAAAAATTACAACAAAACATTCAATTTACATATTTTTAAATAAAGATAAGAACCAAAATTAGCTTAAGTAGGATGTTTGACAACTTTAGTAGGAGGTTATACAACTTAACTTTAGTAGAAAGTGTTGAATTTTATTATGAATTTGTATAAATTTAGTAGGAAGGGTGTCAACTATAGTAGGAAATTTGACAATTTAAGTAGGATATTATACAACTTATATCAACTTCAGTAGGAAGTGTGTAACTTTAGTAGGACTTTTGACAATTTTGGTAAAAAGGGTGTCAACTATAGTAGGATGTTTGACAATTTTAATTATATTAGAGGGGAAGTGTGTAATTTTAGCAAAATCTTTGACAACTTAAGTAGGATGTATGTCAATTTAGTAGGACATCTTAAACATTAGTAGGACTTTTGACAACTTTAGTAAAAAGGGTATCAACTATAGTAGGATGTTTGATTATTTAAGTATGTTAGAGGGGAAGTGTGTAATTTTAGCAGAATCTTTCACAACTTAAGTATGTCAACTTTAGTAGGACATGTGTAATATTAGTAGTACTTTTGACAACTTTAGTAAAAAGGGTGTCAACTATAGTAGGATGTTTGAAAATTTAAGTATGTTAGAGGGGAAGTGTGTTATTTTAGCAGAATCTTTGACAACTTAAGTAGGATGTATGTCAACTTAAGTAGGACGTCTTAAACATTAGTAGGACTTTTGACAACTTTAGTAAAAAGGGTATCAACTATAGTAGGATGTTTGATTATTTAAGTATGTTAGAGGGGAAGTGTGTAATTTTAGCAGAATCTTTCACAACTTAAGTATGTCAACTTTAGTAGGACATGTGTAATATTAGTAGTACTTTTGACAACTTTAGTAAAAAGGGTGTCAACTATAGTAGGATGTTTGAAAATTTAAGTATGTTAGAGGGGTAGTGTGTAATTTTAGCAGAATCTTTGACAACTTAAGTAGGATGTTTGTCAATTTAGTAGAAAGTCTGAACTATTAGTAGGACTTTTGACAACTTTAGTAAAAAAGGTGTTAACTTTAGTCGGATGTTTGACAATTTAAGTATGTTAGAGGGAAGTGTATAATTTTAGCAGAATTTTTGACAACTTCAGTAGGATGTATGTCAACTTCAGTGGGAAGTATATAATATTAGTATAACTTTTGACAACTTTAGTAAAAAGGGTGTCAACTATATTAGGATGTTTGAAAATTTAAGTATGTTAGAGGGAAAGTGTGTAATTTTAGCAGAATCTTTGACAACTTAAGTAGGATGTATGTCACCTTTAGTAGGAAGTCTGTAATATTATTAGGACTTTTGACAACTTTAGTAAAAAGGGTATCAACTATAGTAGGATGTTTGACAATTTAAGTATGTTAGAGGGGAAGTGTGTAATTTTAGCAAAATCTTTGACAACTTAAGTAGGATGTATGTCAACTTCAGTAGGAAGTCTGTAATATTAGTAGGACTTTTGACAACTTTAGTAAAAAGGGTATGTTTAAGTATGTTAGAGTGGAAGTGTGTAGTTTTAGCAGAATCTTTGACAACTTAAGTAGGATGTATGTCAACTTCAGTAGGAAGTCTGTACTATTAGTAGGACTTTTGACAACTTTAGTAAAAAGGGTGTCAACTATAGTAGGATGTTTGACAATTTAAGTATGTTAGAGGGAAAGTGAGTAATTTTAGCAGAGTCTTTGACAACTTAAGTAGGATGTATGTCAATTTAGTAGGAAGTCTGAAATATTGGTAGGACTTTTGACAACTTTAGTAAAAAGCGTGTTAACTATAGTAGAATGTTTGATAATTTAAGGATATTAGCGAGAAGTGTGTAATTTTAGCAGAATCTTTGAGAACTTAAGTAGGATGTATGTCAACTTCAGTAGGAAGTATGTAATATTAGTAGGACTTTTGACAACTTTACTAAAAAGGGTGTCAACTATAGTAGGATGTTTGACAATTTAAGTATGTTAGAGGGGAAGTGTGTAACCTTAGCAAAATCTTTGACAACTTATGTAGGATGTATGTCAACTTCAGTAGGAAGTCTGTAATATTAGTAGGACTTTTGACAACTTTAGTAAAAAAGGTGTTAACTATAGTAGGATGTTTGACAATTTAAGTATGTTAGAGGGAAGTGTATAATTTTAGCAGAATTTTTGACAACTTCAGTAGGATGTATGTCAACTTCAGTGGGAAGTATGTAATATTAGTATAACTTTTGACAAATTTAGTAAAAAGGGTGTCAACTATAGTAGGATGTTTGACAATTTAAGTATGTTAGAGGGAAGTGTATAATTTTAGCAGAATTTTTGACAACTTCAGTAGGATGTATGTCAACTTCAGTGGGAAGTATATAATATTAGTATAACTTTTGACAACTTTAGTAAAAAGGGTGTCAACTATATAAGGATGTTTCAAAATTTAAGTATGTTAGAGGGAAAGTGTGTAATTTTAGCAGAATTTTTGACAACTTAAGTAGGATGTATGTCAACTTTAGTAGGAAGTCTGTAATATAAGTAAGACTTTTGATAACTTTAGTAAAAAGGGTATCAACTATAGTAGGATGTTTGATAATTTAAGTATGTTAGAGTAGAAGTGTGTAATTTTAGCAGAATCTTTGACAACTTAAGTAGGATGTATGTCAACTTCAGTAGGAAGTCTGTAATATTAGTAGGACTTTTGACAACTTTAGTAAAAAGGGTATGTTTAAGTATGTTAGAGTGGAAGTGTGTGGTTTTAGCAGAATCTTTGACAACTTAAGTAGGATGTATGTCAACTTCAGTAGGAAGTCTGTACTATTAGTAGGACTTTTGACAACTTTAGTAAAAAGGGTGTCAACTATAGTAGGATGTTTGACAATTTAAGTATGTTAGAGGAAAAGTGAGTAATTTTAGCAGAATCTTTGACAACTTAAGTAGGATGTATGTCAATTTAGTAGGAAGTCTGAAATATTGGTAGGACTTTTGACAACTTTAGTAAAAAGCGTGTTAACTATAGTAGAATGTTTGATAATTTAAGGATATTAGCGAGAAGTGTGTAATTTTAGCAGAATCTTTGAGAACTTAAGTAGGATGTATGTCAACTTCAGTAGGAAGTATGTAATATTAGTAGGACTTTTGACAACTTTACTAAAAAGGGTGTCAACTATAGTAGGATGTTTGACAATTTAAGTATGTTAGAGGGGAAGTGTGTAACCTTAGCAAAATCTTTGACAACTTATGTAGGATGTATGTCAACTTCAGTAGGAAGTCTGTAATATTAGTAGGACTTTTGACAACTTTAGTAAAAAAGGTGTTAACTATAGTAGGATGTTTGACAATTTAAGTATGTTAGAGGGAAGTGTATAATTTTAGCAGAATTTTTGACAACTTCAGTAGGATGTATGTCAACTTCAGTGGGAAGTATGTAATATTAGTATAACTTTTGACAAATTTAGTAAAAAGGGTGTCAACTATAGTAGGATGTTTGACAATTTTAATTATGTTAGAGGGAAAGTGTGTAATTTTAGCAGAATTTTTGACAACTTAAGTAGGATGTATGTCAACTTTAGTAGGAAGCCTGTAATATAAGTAAGACTTTTGATAACTTTAGTAAAAAGGGTATCAACTATAGTAGGATGTTTGATAATTTAAGTATGTTAGAGTAGAAGTGTGTAATTTTAGCAGAATCTTTGACAACTTAAGTAGGATGTATGTCAACTTCAGTAGGAAGTATGTAATATTAGTAGGACTTTTAACAACTTTAGTAAAAAGGGTGTCAACTATAGTAGGATGTTTGACAATTTAAGTATGTTAGAGGGGACGGGTGTTATTTTAGCAGAATCTTTGACAACTTAAGTAGGATGTATGTCAACTTCAGTAGGAAGTCTGTAATATTAGTAGGACTTTTGACAACTTTAGTAAAAAGGGTGTCAACTATAGTAAGATGTTTGACAAATTAAGTGTGTTAGAGAGTAAGTGTGTAATTTTAGCAGAATCTTTGACAACTTAAGTAGGATGTATGTCAACTTCAGTAGGAAGTCTGTAATATTAGTAGGACTTTTGACTACTTTAGTACAAAGGGTGTCAACTATAGTAAGATGTTTGACAATTTAAGTATGTTAGAGGGGAAGTGTGTAATTTTAGCAGAATCTTTGACAACTTAAGTAGGATGTATGTCAGTTTAGTAGGAAGTCTGAAATATTAGTAGGACTTTTGACAAATTTCGTAAAAAAGGTGTTAACGATAGTAGGATGTTTGATAATTTAAGGATGTTAGAGGGGAAGTGTGTAATTTTAGCAGAATCTTTGACAACTTAAGTGAGATGCATGTCAACTTTAGTAGGAAGTCTGTAATAGTAGTAAGACTTTTGACACCTTTAGTAAAAAGAGTGTCAACTATAGTAGGATGTTTAAAAATGGAAGTATGTTAGAGGGGAAGTGTGTAATTTTAGCAGAATCTTTGACAACTTTAGTAGGATGTATGTCAACTTTAGTAGGAAGACAGTAATATTAGTAGGACTTTTGACAACTTTAGTAAAAACGGTGTTAACTATATTAGGATGTTTGACAATTTAAGTATGTTAGAGGGGACATGTGTAATTTTAGTAAAATCTTTGACAACTTAAGTAGGATGAATGTCAACTTCAATTGGAAGTCTGTAATGTCAGTAGGAGGTCTGTAATATTAGTAGGACTTTTGACAACTTTAGTAAAAAGGTTGTCAACTATAGTAGGATGTTTGACAATTTAAGTATGGAAGAGGGGAAGTGTGTAATTTTAGCAGAATCTTTGACAACTTAAGTAGGATGCATGTCAACTTTAGTAAGAAGTATGTAAAGTTTAAGTAGTCAAAAATAGTTAAAAGTTTCTGAAATAAGTAGGATGTTTGTCAAGTTTAGTAAGAAACTCGTTAACTTTAGTAGAATGATTGTCGACTTAGTTAGGAAGTATGTAAACTTTAGTAAAATGTTTAAAATTTATCTATACCAAATTTAGTTGGTAGTGTGCCGACTTTAGTAGGTAGTATGCTGACTTTAGTAGGTAGTATCAACGATAGTAGGATGTTTTATAAGTTGAATGTAAGGTATGTCAACTTAAGAATGATATTTGACAACCTATGTAGGAAGTGTAAACTAAGTAGGAAGTATGTAAACTAAGGTAGGAAGTATGTCGACCTAAGTAGAAACATGTAGACTTCAATTGGAAGCCTGCGAATATATTTAGGAAATATATTAACTTCAGTAGGAACTATATTAACTTTAGTAGGAACTATATCAACTTTAGTAGGAACTATATCAACTTTAGTAAGAACTATATCCACTTTAGTCGGAACTATATCAACTTTAGTTGGAACTATATCAACTTTAGTAGGAACTATATCAACTTTAGTAGGAACTATATCAACTTTAGTAGGAACTATATCAACTTTAGTAGCATTTATATCAACTTTAGTAGACAATATGTATACTTTGGTAGGAAGTATGTTAATTTTAGTAGAAAATATATAACTTTTAGTAGGAAACAAACTTTGATAACATAGATAAAAATAAAATTAAGTATATCAACTGGTTTAAAAAAATATTACTGCGATTAATGTTAAATCTGAGAATATATATCCCCTTTACAATCCCATTTTTAACATTAATTGCAGTAATATCTTTTTAAAATCATCGTACATAAAATATCTCCATTAGAACATATTTTGTCATAAAGATTTATATATAGTATTGTCGAATATGGTTTTTGGACATTAAAACAATCTTTCTCTGAAACAACCCCTCTTGTAAAAGTGACATTTCTGGCGCCACTTCCTACTTTTATGTCTCTGGCAGAAATAAACAGATCTAATCAATCCTTTTGGATCAAAGGAGGGTTAAGAACAACAAACCGAAAAGCTAATAAAGATAGTGGTCTGGTCTTACTTCCGACAAAATGTCGTTTAAAAGCAAAATGCGAATGTCATCTTAACGAGATCAAATGACAAATAAAACTAATGTATCTCGGTATTAATATCCATTTAATAAAAGTTTTTTTAATGAAAAATTATTAATTAGGAATAATTAATTACAAAATAAGTAATTGCAACAGTTTAATGCTTTAAAAAAGTATCAGATTCTGTAAAAATGAGCAGAATCACCTTTCAAAAGAGAGATGATAATGGTCAAAGTCTTCTTTGGTGATTGCCTTTAGGAGCTCTGTCGTTTTTTGCTTTACCGCTTCTATTGGCTCAAATCGGGTTCCTTTTAAAGCAGATTTTATCTGCGGAAATAAAAAAAGTCGCACGGAGTATGGCGCGTCTTAGAGCACCAAAGTGCGTTTATTGGCAAAATAGTGCTTCATCAAAATCTACTTGTGAAAGTGAGCTGTTAATTCATCAATGACAGCTGTCAGAAAATTAAGCCTCACAGATTTAAAAAATTTGGTGTGTTTATTGGCCAAATAGTGCTTCATCAAAATCTACTTGTGAAGGTTAGCTGTTAATTCATCAATGACAGCTGTCAGAAAATTAAGCCACACAGACTCAAAAATTTTTGTGTGTTTATTGGCCAAATAGTGCTTTATCAAAATCTA
This sequence comes from Altica lythri, assembly GCA_964028335.1. Lineage (NCBI taxonomy): Eukaryota > Metazoa > Arthropoda > Insecta > Coleoptera > Chrysomelidae > Altica > Altica lythri. The sequence goes on from OZ034810.1 coordinate 21,199,722, forward strand.
CTTGTGAAAGTGAGCTGTTAATTTATCAATGACAGCTGTCAGAAAATTAAGCCTCACAGACTCAAAAAAATTTGTGTGTTTATTGGCCAAATAGTGCTTCATCAAAATCTACTTGTAAAAGTGAGCTGTTAATTCATCAATGACAGCTGTCAGAAAATTAAGCCTCACAGACTCAATAAATTTTGTGTGTTTATTGGCCAAATAGTGCTTCATCAAAATCTACATGTAAAAGTGAGCTATTAATTCATCAATGACAGCTGTCAGAAAATTAAGCCACACAGACTCAAAAATTTTTGTGTGTTTATTGGCCAAATAGTGCTTTATCAAAATCTATTTGTAAAAGTGAGCTGTTAATTCATCAATGACAGCTGTCAGAAAATTAAGCCTCACAGACTCAAAAAATTTTGTGTGTTTATTGGCCAAATAGTGCTTCATCAAAATCTACTTGTAAAAGTGAGCTGTTAATTCATCAATGACAGCTGTCAGAAAATTAAGCCTCACAGATTTAAAAATTTTTGTGTGTTTATTGGCCAAATAGTGCTTCATCAAAATCTACTTGTGAAAGTGAGCTGTTAATTCATCAATGACAGCTGTCAGAAAATTAAGCCTTACAGACTCAAAATTTTTTGTGTGTTTATTGGCCAAATAGTGCTTCATCCAAATCTACTTGTGAAAGTGAGCTGTTAATTCATCAATGACAGCTGTCAGAAAATTAAGCCTTACAGACTCAAAAAATTTGGTGTGTTTATTGGCCAAATAGTGCTTCATCAAAATCTACTTGTAAAAGTGAGCTATTAATTCATCAATGACAGCTGTCAGAAAATTAAGCCTCACAGATTTAAAAAAAATTGTGTGTTTATTGGCCAAATAGTGCTTCATCAAAATCTACTTGTAAAAGTGAGTTGTTAATTCACTAATGACAGCTGTTAGAAAATTAAGCCTCACAGACTCAAAAAATTTTGTGTGTGTTTATTGGCCAAATAGTGCTTCATCAAAATCTACTTGTAAAAGTGAGCTGTTAATTCATCAATGACAGCTGTCAGAAAATTAAGCCTCACAGATTTAAAAATTTTTGTGTGTTTATTGGCCAAATAGTGCTTCATCCAAATCTACTTGTGAAAGTGAGCTGTTAATTCATCAATGACAGCTGTCAGAAAATTAAGCCTTACAGACTCAAAAAATTTGGTGTGTTTATTGGCCAAATAGTGCTTCATCAAAATCTACTTGTAAAAGTGAGCTATTAATTCATCAATGACAGCTGTCAGAAAATTAAGCCTCACAGATTTAAAAAAAATTGTGTGTTTATTGGCCAAATAGTGCTTCATCAAAATCTACATGTAAAAGTGAGCTATTAATTCATCAATGACAGCTGTCAGAAAATTAAGCCTCACAGACTCAAAAAATTTTGTGTGTTTATTGGCCAAATAGTGCTTCATCAAAATCTACTTGTAAAAGTGAGCTGTTAATTCATCACTGACAGCTGTCAGAAAATTTAGCCTCACAGACTCAAAAAGATTGGTGTGTTTATTGGCCAAATAGTGCTTCATTAAAATCTACTTGTAAAAGTGAGCTGTTAATTCACTAATGACAGCTGTTAGAAAATTAAGCCTCACAGACTCAAAAAAATTTGTGTGTTTATTGGCCAAGTAGTGCTTCATCAAAATCTACTTGTAAAAGTGAGCTGTTAATTCACTAATGACAGCTGTTAGAAAATTAAGCCTCACAGACTCAAAAAATTTTGTGTGTTTATTGGCCAAATAGTGCTTCATCAAAATCTACTTGTAATTCATCAATGACAGCTGTCAGAAAATTAAGCCTCACAGACTTAAAAAAATTTTTTTTTTCGGTATATAATCTTTCATATTCATTCGTTTCCTAACCAAAATTAAATCTCTAAAAGTGCACAAGATCTTTTATGTTTATGTCACTTTTGTGTGTTTCCCCCCAAAAAAAATTGTTCACTTTAATAAATAATACATATTTCTTTAAAAAGAAAACATGCTATTGGTTGTATTTTATATTTATCTTACGTTTAACATAATTACAAAAGAAGGCAACAGCTCCAGCTACCTATCTAATGAATATATTAAAAACAATTGACTTAACCACGAAAAGCTATTCGAAATTTGCCTAATCCTATTTAGAGTTGTATCCTTCCCCACAACCCTGTATCTCCTGGTTAATATTAATGCGAGAAGGGATGTCGGTACAGTGTAGCAAAGAATAAGGAAAGCCGAGGGGATTATTGATGATTAGTGTTAGCAGACATCAGAACACTGAACCGTAACTTTATCTCTTCAGACAGAAGAGTATTGAATATCTATCTATTCAAATATTCACTATATCTATCGTTGGATTTATCTATAATTTTCTTAACTAAATTTATTTTTGTTACAGGAAACAGATGCTACCAAGAATTTCTCTAATGAGGGCTGCACCTCATTGAATGGTTAAGAAATGCAGATATTGTATCGGACGACTGTTTTGGTCAAACTTCTATTATTTTTTTTAGAAGATATTTATGCAGTTGATACATGTAAGTTGATACGAATTTTATCATTATAATTATACGATATAACGTGGGATCGGGTGACTTTGTAGCAGTCCTTTCATTGATTTTAAATTGAGCGGCAGAGACATCGTTTTTTATCACTAATTTAGCTATTTTTTGCATACAAAGAACAGAACTTTACTATATTCACGAAACTGGTATATTTGATCGATTATCGATAATAATCTGTTGCAATATACGAAAATGAAGAGGAAACAGTATGGTTAAAGTACCCTTAAGCGTTAATGCGACAGACGTCAAATATTAATAATTTTACAAGAACACAGTGGCAATACTAATAAGCAGCCCTTTACGCTTTCTTGAGCTATTGAAGGAGATTTTGGGGTTCAATCCGTCAACTGGTAGAATATTAATAATCCTCCATTTAATATTTCGTAGAGATTAATTAATATTTCATAAGAAAAAAGAAATTAATTTTTAAATCCTAAAAGAATAAAAGTTTGGTTTTGCTCGTAACTATACTAAATTACTAATTACTTATAATGATTAAGCCGAAGTCACTTTTTGATAAATTGAGATTACTCGAGAATTTATGACTCATAATTTTATAAGATAACTAAAACATAAGGACAGATAAATAGCTTTAATTAATATTAACATTCGAGACGAAATTTTAATGAAACACCCGCTTCTATCTGATTGTAAACTCTTAGGGGTAAGATAAATATGGAATTTATATATCATCGTAACTTTGATACTTAATAATAATTAGTAATACGTTTTATATGAACTTTCTAACGTCTTTAAGTCGAAAAGTAACTGGCGCAGTCAGCAGGATTCTCTTATAAATTAGTTAACTTGATTATCATGTTTAAATTAGTACCTATTTAATTAGACAGTTAGATTTATGTGATTTTTAATAATAATTTATTTATTTTTGACTTTAATATTAATATATTGAGAAACAGGACGTTGTATCTATATCTATAATATTTCTTTCTGTGAAGAATTTAAATTTGTGGTCAACTCTTTTACTGATTGTAAAGCAAAACTAGTCTATAAATATTGATAAGTGGAGTGGTGGAAGTGGTGTTTCTCAGTGAGGAGTCCTGAAGACGTTGCTACGAACTCTTTGAGGTTGATTGATGATGTCAGAAGTCATTGTGAGAAATCTAAGTTTAGTGTAACAGACACTATACCCCTAGCAGGCTTCCTGGATGTCAGTGGAAGTGGTTTCTCTCAGTGAAAGAGTTCTTCCAAAGACGTTGCTAAGAATTGTACTCTTTGATTATGTCAGAAGTCATGGTAAGAAGTCTGGTATTACACTATACATCTAGCAAGCTTCCTGTGTGTCTGTGAAAGTGATGTCTCTCAGTGAAGAAGTCCTTCTGAAGACTTTGCTAAGAATTGTACTCTTTGATTATGTCAGAAGTCATGCTAAGAAGTCTGGTATTACACTATACATCTAGCAAGCTTCCTGTGTGTCTGTGAAAGTGATGTCTCTCAGTGAAGAAGTCCTTCTAAGGACTTTGCTAAGAATTGTGCTCTTTGACGTTGATTGATAATGTTTAAAGTCACCTAGTAGGCGTGCTCAGTGTTCTTGTAAGTGGTATCACTCGGTGGAGGAGTCCTTCTAAAGACGTTGCTAAGAATTGTACTTTTTGATGATGTCAGAAGTCATGGTAAGCAGTCTGGTGTAAGTGTAACAGACACTATACATCTAGTAAGCTTCCTGTGTGTCTGTGAAAGTGATGTCTCTCAGTGAAGAAGTTCTTCTGAAGACTTTGCTAAGAATTGTACTCTTTGATTATGTCAGAAGTCATAGTAAGAAGTCTGGTATTACACTATACATCAAGCAAGCTTCCTGTGTGTCTGTGAAAGTGATGTCTCTCAGTGAAGAAGTCCTTCTGAAGACTTTGCTAAGAATTGTGCTCTTTGACGTTGATTGATGATGTTAAAAGTCACCTGGTAGGCGTGCTCAGTGTCCTTGTAAGTGGTATCACTGGGTGGAGGAGTCCTTCTAAAGACGTTGCTAAGAATTGTACCTACTCTTTGATGATGTCAGAATTCATGGTAAGAAGTCTGGTGTTAGTGTAACAGACACTACACATCTAGCAAGCTTCTTGTGTGGCTGTAAAAGTGATGTCTCTCAGTGAAGAAGTCCTTCTGAAGACTTTGCTAAGAATTGTACTCTTTAATTATGTCAGAAGTCATGCTAAGAAGTCTGGTATTACACTATACATCTAGCAAGCTTCCTGTGTGTCTGTGAAAGTGATGTCTCTCAGTGAAGAAGTCCTTCTGAAGACTTTGCTAAGAATTGTGCTCTTTGACGTTGATTGATGATGTTAAAAGTCACCTAGTAGGCGTGATTAGTGTCCTTGTAAGTGGTATCACTCGGTGAAGGAGTCCTTCCAAAGACGTTGCTAAGAATTGTACTTTTTGATGATGTCAGAAGTCATGGTAAGAAGTCTGGTGTTAGTGTAACAGACACTATACATCTAGCAAGCTTCCTGTGTGTCTGTGAAAGTGATGTCTCTCAGTGAAAAAGTCCTTCTGACGACTTTGCTAAGAATTGTACTCTTTGATGTTGATTGATGATGTTAAAAGTCACCTAGTAGGCGTGCTCAGTGTCATTGTAAGTGGTATCACTCAGTGAAAGAGTCCTTCTAAAGACGTTGCTAAGAATTGTACCCTTTGATGATATCAGATGTCATGGTAAGAAGTCTGGTGTTAGTGTAACAGATACTATACATCTAGCAAGCTTCCTGTGAGTCTGTGAAAGTGGTGTCTCTCAGTAAAGAAGTCCTTCTGAAGACTTTGCTAAGAATTGTACTCTTTGATTATGTCAGAAGTCATGCTAAGAAGTCTGGTATTACACTATACATCTAGCAAGCTTCTTGTGTGTCTGTAAAAGTGATGTCTCTCAGTGAAGAAGTCCTTCTAAAGACTTTGCTAAGAATTGTGCTCTTTGACGTTGATTGCTGATGTTAAAAGTCACCTAGTAGGCGTGCTCAGTGTCCTTGTAAGTGGTATCACTCGGTGGAGGAGTCCTTCTAAAGACGTTGCTAAGAATTGTACTCTTTGATTATGTCAGAAGTCATGCTAAGAAGTCTGGTATTACACTGTACATCTAGCAAGCTTCTTGTGTGTCTGTAAAAGTGATGTCTCTCAGTGAAGAAGTCCTTCTAAAGACTTTGCTAAGAATTGTGCTCTTTGACGTTGATTGCTGATGTTAAAAGTCACCTAGTAGGCGTGCTCAGTGTCCTTGTAAGTGGTATCACTCGGTGGAGGAGTCCTTCTAAACACGTTGCTAAGAATTGTACTTTTTGATGATGTCAGAAGTCATGGTAAGAAGTCTGGTGTTAGTGTAACCTACACTATACATCTGGCAAGCTTTCTGTGTGTCTGTGAAAGTGATGTCTCTTAGTGAAGAAGTCATTCTGAAGACTTTGCTAAGAATTGTAGTCTTTGATTATGTCAGAAGTCATGCTAAGAAGTCTGGTATTACACTATACATCTAGCAAGCTTCTTGTGTGTCTGTAAAAGTGATGTCTCTCAGTGAAGAAGTCCTTCTAAAGACTTTGCTAAGAATTGTGCTCTTTGACGTTGATTGCTGATGTTAAAAGTCACCTAGTAGGCGTGTCCTTGTGTCCTTGTGTTCTTGTAAGTGGTATCACTCGGTGGAGGAGTCCTTCTAAAGACGTTGCTAAGAATTGTACCCTTTGATGATATCAGAAGTCATGGTAAGAAGTCTGGTGTTAGTGTAACAGATACTATACATCTAGCAAGCTTCCTGTGAGTCTGTGAAAGTGGTGTCTCTCAGTAAAGAAGTCCTTCTGAAGACTTTGCTAAGAATTGTACTCTTTGATTATGTCAGAAGTCATGCTAAGAAGTCTGGTATTACACTATACATCTAGCAAGCTTCTTGTGTGTCTGTAAAAGTGATGTCTCTCAGTGAAGAAGTCCTTCTAAAGACTTTGCTAAGAATTGTGCTCTTTGACGTTGATTGCTGATGTTAAAAGTCACCTAGTAGGCGTGCTCAGTGTCCTTGTAAGTGGTATCACTCGGTGGAGGAGTCCTTCTAAAGACGTTGCTAAGAATTGTACTCTTTGATTATGTCAGAAGTCATGCTAAGAAGTCTGGTATTACACTGTACATCTAGCAAGCTTCTTGTGTGTCTGTAAAAGTGGTGTCTCTCAGTGAAGAAGTCCTTCTAAAGACTTTGCTAAGAATTGGGCTCTTTGACGTTGATTGCTGATGTTAAAAGTCACCTAGTAGGCGTGCTCAGTGTCCTTGTAAGTGGTATCACTCGGTGGAGGAGTCCTTCTAAACACGTTGCTAAGAATTGTACTTTTTGATGATGTCAGAAGTCATGGTAAGAAGTCTGGTGTTAGTGTAACCTACACTATACATCTGGCAAGCTTTCTGTGTGTCTGTGAAAGTGATGTCTCTCAGTGAAGAAGTCATTCTGAAGACTTTGCTAAGAATTGTAGTCTTTGATTATGTCAGAAGTCATGCTAAGAAGTCTGGTATTACACTATACATCTAGCAAGCTTCTTGTGTGTCTGTAAAAGTGATGTCTCTCAGTGAAGAAGTCCTTCTAAAGACTTTGCTAAGAATTGTGCTCTTTGACGTTGATTGCTGATGTTAAAAGTCACCTAGTAGGCGTGTCCTTGTGTCCTTGTGTCCTTGTAAGTGGTATCACTCGGTGGAGGAGTCCTTCTAAAGACGTTGCTAAGAATTGTACTTTTTGATGATGTCAGAAGTCATGGTAAGAAGTCTGGTGTTAGTGTAACCTACACTATACATCTAGCAAGCTTTCTGTGTGTCTGTGAAAGTGATGTCTCTCAGTGAAGAAGTCCTTCTGAAGACTTTGCTAAGAATTGTACTCTTTGATTATGTCAGAAGTCATGGTAAGAAGTCTGGTATTACACTATACATCTAGCAAGCTTCCTGTGTGTCTGTAAAAGTGATGTCTCTCAGAGAAGAAGTCCTTCTATAGACGTTGCTAAGATTTGCGCTTTTTGATAGTGATTGATGATGTTAAAAGTCACCTAGTAGGCGTGCTCAGTGTCCTTGTAAGTGGTATTACTCGGTGGAGGAGTCCTTCTAAAGACGTTGCTAAGAATTGTACTCTTTGATGATGTCAGAAGTCATGGTGAGAAGTCTGGTGTTAGTTAACAAACACTATACATTTAGTAAGATTACTAGGTGTTCTTCTAAGTGGTGTCAGTCGGTGGAGGAGTCCTTCTAAAGACGCTGCTAAGAATTGTTCTCTTTGACGTTGATTGATGATGTTAAAAGTGTTGGTGAGAAGTCTGGTGTTAGTTCACAGACACTATACATTTAGTAGGCGTGCTGAGTGTCCTTGTAAGTGGTCTCACTTGGTGGACGAGTCCTTCTAAAGACGTTGCTAAGAATTGCGCTTTTTGACGTTGATTGATGATGTTAAAAGTCTTGGTGAGAACTCTGGTGTTAGTTAACAGCCAGTATATACTAAGTAGGCTTGCTGGTTGTCGTTGTAAGGGGTGTCACTCGGTGGAGGAATCCTTCTAAAGACGTTGCTAAGAATTGCGCTTTTCGACGTTGATTGATGATGTTAAAATTCTTGGTGAGAAGTCTGGTGTTAGTTAACAGACAGTATATACTAAGTAGGCTTGCTGGATGTCCTTGTAAGGGGTGTCACTCGGTGGAGGAGTCCTTCTAAAGATGTTGCTAAGAATTGCGCTTTTTGATGGTGATTTATGATGTTAAAAGTCACCTAGTAGGCGTGCTGAGTGTCCTTGTAAGTGGTATCACTCGGTGAAGCAGTCCTTTTGAAGACGTTGCTAAGAATTGTGCTTTTTGACGTTGATTGATGATGTCAAGAGTCTTGGTAAGAAGTCTGGTGTTGGATTCCTAGGTGTCCATGAAAATGGTGTCACTGGTCTCGGTGGAGGGATCCTTGTGGAGAATTGCCTGAGGATTGTGCTTTTTGACGTAAAGTAATTTAAATTGCGAGGGTATTACAGAACATCTAGAAATCAGATCTATAATCAATCATAAAAATTTTCTCAATTTATAATAAACGATACCGTTTAGATTTATTGTGTATTTGAAACATTATTATTAACGTCGATATTTGGAAACACTTGTAGTAAATTACCCTGTCGGTATATATTATAGTAAAATTATATATTTGACGTTTGAGTATCATCATAATCCTCTCTTGAGTGGAATTAGGAGTAATCACACTGGATTATTTTGTACCTTTCCAAAACTCTATCCATCCATCATCCTTCCGAATCCTATAATTATTGGAAATCAAGTTAAACCGAGTTGAAAAATCGATCAGGTGTTGTCTGTTGGACAGTTTCATTAATTCCCAACAATGAAACAAGGGAAAATGTTAAATCCATCTCCGATATCTGCCATAATTAGAATTTGATACACATTGAAATTTGATAGTGCTAATAGACTGTAGGTTTACTGAAGAGTACTCTTTTTAATAGAAAATCACTTAACAATAGAAACTTCTGGTTTTGAAAGGATTGCTATGTTCATTTGAAAATAAAAAACTCAAATTTCAATAAATGTGGCTTTTTTGGAGCCAATGAGATACATTTAAAATGAAAAGTTTTAATAACTGCGCCTGTTACTTTTGAAACAAATATCGCAATGAAACTCTGGACTTATATTAACAAAAGATTGAGGTTAAATTTGTGAGTAGTATTGCGACGAACTACTAGACTATCTATCACAAAAGATTGACTACCTTGAGTGAGTACCCTTTAATGTTCACCACGAAAAGTGGCTTAAGTCTAACAAAACGGACACAGAAGGCAGGCTAACTGAAGAGTTTGCAATTAGCAATGGGCTGTCCCAACTAATCGACAAGCCAACTTACTTTCCCAGAGCTGCCATTCACAGTTCTAATACTCTGGATCTTTTTCTCACTACTCACCCTGAGCAATATAATGTAAATGTTCTGTCTCCCCTAGGTAACTCTGATCATGCTATCGTAGAAGTCAAATGTCCAATCGAACCTCACCCATTCGAGGCACCGCCCAAAACAACTTTTTGAAACTTAATAAAAGCAGATTGGGAAGGCCTTCGAGACTACTTTGCAACTTTTCTCTGGAATCCAGTCTGCTTTACCAAACGCTTAAAAGCCAAACAGAAGCCATGGTTTAATAAAGATTGCGATGGTGCTCAGAAAGCTAAGATCAAGTCGCACAAATTATTTATACAAAATCCATCAAAAGGAACAGAACAGGATGATATAAACGCTAGAAACAGATACAACACCACTATTTCCAATTCCAAAAGTCTCTTTGACGCTCGAATGAGAGAGAAAGTAATGTCAAACCCTAATGGAAGCCGGTCCTTTTGGACTCTCGCCAAACATATTAACAACAATTTCACAACTAGTTCGTTCCCTCCACTCACATCAGATGACGACTCAATAGTTACGTCCTCCACAGAAAACGCAGAACTCTTTGCCAAAATATTCTCTTCGAACTCGACACTTAACCCACCGGACAACATAGAGCTACCTTCTATTCCACGGGCTCCATACAATGAAAAATATTATATTTAGGGTTAAGCGTGTGCAGAGAGTCCTTGCTACTCTAAATACCAACAAAGCAAGCGGCCTTGATGAAATACCTGCTTTACTCTTAAAATGTTGTGCTCCTGAACTAGCGCCAGTTTTCACTAAGCTATTTAAACTATTATATGATACTGGCATTTTTCCAGAATCCTGGAAAACTGCTCGAGTACAACCAGTCCCCAAGAAAGGCTGTAAAACCCAGCCTTCTAACTACAGACCTATAGCTCTTCTATCTGTTATTAGCATTACTATGGAGAAATACGTCAATCACGAGATCCTGAGCTACCTTGAGACACACAACCTTTTAAGTGACAGGCAATATGGTTTTCGCCAACAAAGGTCAACAGCCGATCTACTAGCATATGTAACTCATGTCTGGAGTGATGCCATCCACCGCTATGGGGAGACTCGAATAGTATTACTAGACATCTCAAAAGTGTGGCATGCGGCTCTTTTAAACTAACTGCCTTCATACGGACTCTCGCAAAACCTTAGGAAATGGATATCCAACTTTCTCTCCAACAGGCACATCCAAGTTGCTGTAGATGGACATTCTTCCAACCTCTACAAGATCAACGCTGGAGTTCCCCAAGGATCGGCTCTAGCTCCTACTCTATTCTTATTACACATTAATGATCTACTAGAAGCCACTAATAACCCAATACATGGTTTTTCAGATGATAGCAACCTACACTGTAGCAAAGCGCACAACCGTCCCATACCTCTAGAATCTAGATATTCTGGAAGAGGACAGAAGATCCTCAACGGCTTCTCTCAATCAAGATTTGAGAATTGTAGACGAGTGGGGAAGAAAGAATCTTGTTAATTTTAACGCTTCCAAGACAAAGACATGTTGCCTGTCCAACAAGAGGCAAACATGCGACTCATCCATTACAATCAACGATCAGACACTCGTAGCGGGCGACTCCATTACGCTGGTTGGTATAACGATCTCCCAGGACTTACTATGGAATGAACATATTGCATTCATAGCAACTGCTGCAGGAAAGAAATTAGGCTTTCTGTTTAGAGCACGGAAATATTTTTCTCCATCCAACTTAGCTACTCCTTACAAAGCCCAAATACGGCCTAATCTTGAATACTGCTAGCATGTATGGGGTTCGGCGGCTCCTTTAAGGCTCCGAGTTCTTAATGCAATACAGAGAAAAGCAGTTCGACTAATAAACGACACCAGTATCACCAAAAACCTAGCCCCATTGTCCCACCGAAGAGCAGTGGCTGATCTTTCCTTGTTTTACCAATACATAAACGGATTTTGCTCAGAAGAAATCCGCTCTATAATGCCTCCACTTATCAGACTAACCAGAGCAACGCGACGTGCCAACTCCATGCACCCTTATACTGTTCAATACCCGACATCGAGAACGAATCGATTCGATCGTTCCTTCATCCCCAGGGTCTCCAGATTGTGGAACTCCTTACCTTCCCACGTCTTCCCCACTCGTCCCAACTTGCAGGCCTTTAAATCCCAAATTAATAAATGGTCTCTTCTGCCCCAATAGATGTTCTCGATACATTTGTATTTAGGTCTATACCTACGAGGAAATCCTTAATAAAAAAAAGCGGGTTCCTGGGACGTATTACTTGTTCTATTGGTGGCGCCCTCTAAGCGGCTCTATGCAAAACTAAAAAGACAACCCACGTATAATCTGTATAACATAACTAAAGTATTTTCACTATTATTTACTGTTAATTTTTCTTTCAGCACAATGCATAGCACCTCTTGGAATGGAAAATGGAGCTATTAAAGACTCCGATATAACAGCAAGTTCTTCATTTGATAGTGGTAATGTTGGACCACATAACGGAAGGTAATAATTTATTTATATATAAATATATTGTAATGAAATAAATAAGTAGCTGGTTTGATAATATCATGATGGGTAACAAGAAATTGGTACTTAAATAGAAAATGATTCTGGGGAAGTTATATTGTTATAATTAGTTAGTACAATCGGCCCAATTTTACTTTAGCTGTGATATGCGCAAATGAAGAAGAGAGAGCATCGCAACAAAGCCAGAAGACATTGTCTCGAGACCGACAATCTGAGCGTCTCCCCACCTTGGTTCATCATAAACCAGTGCGCATCTCAACGTCAGAGCTAAAGTGAAATTGGGCAGATTGTATATATTATAGTGGATATAGTTCAACTAGTTATTTGAAAGTTGATGTTAATATTAATTGAAATATTTATAAAATAAGTAAAGCATAATGAAATTTTATTTGGATAATTAAAGTAGTTCTAGGTGGTTCTCCATGGCAACTTGAAAATAAAGAAAAAATTGACAACGATAGCTACAAATTTACATAAAAACATTATTCATTTCTTCTGCCAGCTTAATGAAGCTTATAATTGGAACATACATAAAAAATGCAAAGTCTGTTTGAAATATAATTTTTTAAATAATCTGAAACTCCCATCTATCTAACAAACAATCAGTTACAATTATGCAGAAGAGTGAAGTAACTCCGAAATTCATTAAAGATTTATAGTTTCAGTCACCAAAAGCGTCCTCCTTAATAATTATTGAAGTTGGATTTTAAATTTTTAAACGCAAACTGAATAGAAGCTTCAGCTCTGTCTGGTCAATAACGTTCGTGAATAAAATATTCGAGTCAATCTAGAATTTAAGCACATTATTAGTTCGAGTTGAATTAGAAATGTAAAGTTAGAAGCAAGGCTAATTACATAGAACAATTTTGTGTTAAAACCGAGCTCTAGTAATCGTTTAAATTTGCCTTTGTGAGACGATTCAGGTGTAGACTAAGGGAGTATCTTCATATTTTAGTTGTCAAGTTTTGGAAGTTTGTAACTGTGCACAGGCCAAGGGATAAATTAGATGGTATAACAGCAGACTTTAATACTGCATTAATTGTTACCTACATTGTTCGGTGCCTCCCTTCGGAATATGCCAAGAATTTCAATATGCATTATTGTTGAAATCTGTCTATACAGCCTTTATAACGAACACAATGCTTCCATGGAATCTTCAACAGCTCTGATTGTGCCACTGAATAGAAATTTCATTAACAAACATTCGTGGTTTAGTTTACACACTTGTTCCTTCCTGTTACCCTTTATTGCATATTACAATTTTACATTTTATACCAATACACAATAACAAATCAAGTTTTCATTTTTATAAAAGTAATTTATTTTTTTTAAATATTTTTAATTCATCAATTTTTACAAAATTTTACAGTTACCTACATACTTCAAGATATCTAGTTTTAAGTATCAGCTACAGATTTTTAATATATGTGTTATTTCTAATGTTATACGAGGTGGTTTTGCTTAATTCCCTCCAAACATCTATTATTGGGCGCCAGTACAGACACACAAATAAAATTTCAAAAATCAGTTTTAAGTTAATTTATTTCAAAATTTTAGTAATTAAGACAAAAAAGTTTTAAATCAATTAATTAATTTAATCTCTTATCTTTTTTTTCCGATGGTCTTCCTGTCGGAGTTTCGATAGTGAAGGAACAGCCCAATTGGATGAAATTGATCTTCCTGTCGGTGTTTCGGTAGAGACGGAACAGTACTGCCCAAGTGGGTGAATATGGTCCTTAGGAGAACTTTCTCAGAAATAATCCCGGAATTGATGGTCGGCTTCAAAATGGCCGTCGACAATCAGCAATATTTTGGCATTAAATCCAGAAATGTGGGGCGAAGGTAGTCAGAAAATAAAATTTGAATTTACCAAAAATCGAAGACGAAATGTTCGAGTAGAGAAATCATTCCGTCGACGAAGCATCATTTCCCACTACCAAATCGGCAATCGACCTTCGCATCGGCGCGATAAAAATTAAACAGAATAAAAATGTATAGTCCGGATGGAATGCTCGAAAACCAACGTTACAAACGTTACATGGAAGATGCCTGAATTGTCCCGGATCAAAAATCAAGGATGTCCAAATCAAACTTCAAGGCAATGTTGATCGTTTTTTTTTTTACATTAACGGTAATGTGTTGACTGGATGGATTCCAGAGAGTCAAACTGTCAACCAGAATGACTTTTTGTCAGTTTTGACAACACTACGAAATCGAGATTCTAAGTTGTGGAAGAACAACTTGTGGATTTTGCACGTGAAACACTATTTGACCAATAAACACACTCCAGTGCTAGAACACGCTCCGTACTTACCAGATTTGGCACCGTGCTACTTTTTTTGCTTTGGAAAGGGACCCGATGAGTCAATGGAAGCGGTGAAGCAAAAAATGGCAGAGCTCCAAAAGGTCTTCACCAAAGAAGACTTCCAGCACTACTTTGATCAATGGAAAAACCGTGAAGAAAGGTGTGTGGCGAGGGAAGGAAGTATATTGAAGAGAAGCAATTGAATAAAGAATATTTTTTTATGATAAAACTTTTTTGTGTAACCAGTCTCGTTTTTTAAGAGCCAGACCTCGTATATTGCGTGATATAAAAATACATCCAGCGTACCAATCTTTCTAGTATCAGTTCTACTTTTCCAATACCTTTATTAGTTCAAAGAATAGATAAAAGTCTTTGAAAAGTAAAATTTATGTTCGCGAAATAAGTTAAGGATAGTTCTTTTTTTTTAGTTGAAATAACATTCATACTTTCGTTCCATCCAATGGAAATGACCTTCTTGCCGAACGAACGAAACTCGGGAATGCTTTCCGCTATCTGTCAAAGTCAAAAACGAGAGCTTGCACTTTAGATCGCTTGGCCAATTCCATGAATATCTTAGTAGAAAATACCATTCAATTTAGAAACATGACGGATTTCCAGGCTTTCATTCGCCGGCTGACTTATTCTATTAACATATGTTTGTACCGGCTTGAATTGTATGTATTTATAGTAAATATACCTCATAAACTCCAACAGCAAAATAACTTTCAACTAGCTCAAGTATAACTGTAACGAACTCGAATTAATAATCTTGTAAAAAGATTTCTAATTTTAAACATATGATAATTTTCAGTAAGGAAAACGTTGTTAAACATGGTTTTTGGTAAGAAAATCAATGGAAATTGACTTGTATTATGACACTTAATAACACTATTTATCCGATTTACCTCGTATATCAAAGCAAAGCTTTAGTATTAGCTTCAGAAGACAGAAAAATCGTTATAAAAACGAGTAACGAAGCTTTTCCGTACTTTTATTCGTTTCCTTGCTTTAAGCAAGCTTTAGCTGTAAAATTTTTGCCACCAATTAGTTAGCAGTACTATTTTTCATCAATTAGCATAGCGAAGCTTGTATTATTAGCTTCAGAAGATCAAAAGATCGTTAAAAAAAGGAGTAACAAAGCTTCCTCTAGATTCTACTTATTTCGTAACTTTAAGAGAGCTTTTACTGTAAAAGAGTCCATTAGTGAGAAGTATTATTTTTGGTCGTTTTGTATTAGCAAAGCTTTAATATTAGCTTCAGAAGACAGAAAAATCGTTATAAAAACGAGTAACACAGCTTTCTCTTACTTTTATTCGTTTCCTCGCTTTAAGCGAGCTTTAGCTGTAAAATTTTCACCACCAATTAGTGAGCAGTACTATTTTTCATCAATTAGTATAGCGAAGCTTGTATTATTAGCTTTAGAAGACCGAAAGATCGTTACAAAAATAAGTAACAAAGCTTCCTCTTGATTCTATTTATTTCGTGGCTTTAAGAGAGCTTTTACTGTAAAATAGCTAGATTACATGACACCTCTTAGTGAGCAGTATTATTTTTGGTCGTCTTGTATTAGCAACTCTTTAATATTAGCTTCAAAAGACAGAACTTCGTTATAAAAACAAGTAACGAAGCTTTCCCCTACTTTTATTCGTTTCCTCGCTTTAAGCAAGCTTTAGCTGTAAAATTTTTGCCACCAATTAGTAAGCAGTACTATTTTTTATCAATTAGGATAGCAAAGCTTGTATTATTAGCTTCAGATAACCTTAAGATCGTTACAAAAACAGGTAACAAAGCTTCCTCTTGATTCTCGTGGCTTTAAGAGAGCTTTTACTGTAAAATAACTAGATTACATGACACCTCTTAGTGAGCAGTATTATTTTTGGTCGTCTTGTATTAGCAAAGCTTTAATATTACCTTCAGAAGACAGAAATTCGTTATAAAAACAAGTAACGAAGCTTTCCCCTACTTTTATTCGTTTCGTCGCTTTAAGCGAGCTTTAGCTGTAAAATTTTTACCACCAATTAGTAAGCTGTACTATTTTTTATCAATTAGTGTAGCGAAGCTTGTAGTATTAGCTTCAGAAGACCAAAAGATCGTTACAAAAATAAGTAACAAAGCTTCCTCTTGATTCTATTTATTTCTTGGCTTTAAGAGGGCTTTTACTGTAAAAGAGCTAAATTTATTTACACCCCTTAGTAAGCAGTATTATTTTTGGTCGTCTTGTATTAGCGAAGCTTTAATATTAGCTTCAGAAGACAGAAATTCGTTATAAAAACAAGTAACGAAGCTTTCCTTTACTTTTATTCGTTTCCTTGCTTAAAGCGAGCTTTAACTGTAACTTTTTGCCACCAATTAGTTAGCAGTACTATTTTTCATCAATTAGCATAGCGAAGCTTGTATTATTAGATTCAGAAGACCGAAAGATCGTTACAAAAACGAGTAACAAAGCTTCCTCTTGATTCTATTTATTTCGTGGCTCTAAGAGAGCTTTTACTATAAAAGAGCTAAATTGCTTTACAACCATTAGTGAGCAGTATTATTTTTGGTCGTTTTGTATTATAAAAGCTTAAATATTAGCTTCAGAAGACAGAAAAATCGTTATAAAAACGAGTAACAAAGCTTTCTCTCGCTGTTATTCGTTAACTTGCTTTAAGCGAGCTTTAGCCACCAATTAGTGAGCAGTACTATATTTATCAATTGGCATAGCGAAGCTTGTAATATTAGCTTCAGAAGACAGAAAAATCGTTATAAAAACGAGTAACAAAGCTTTCTCTCGCTGTTATTTGTTAACTTGCTTTAAGCGAGCTTTAGCCACCAATTAGTGAGCAGTACTATTTGCATCAATAATTAGAATAGTGAAGCTTGTAATATTAGCTTCAGAAGACAAAAATATCGTTACAAAAACGAGTTAAAAATTTTGCTTTTGCCTAAATTGTTTTCCTTGTTTTGTGTGAGCTTTAACTGTAAAAGAGTCAAATTGTTAGCCACCAATCAGTACTATTAGCAAAGCTTTTAATATTAGCTTCAATAGACAAAAAAATCGTTACAGAAACAAGTAACACAGCTTCCTCTTGCGTATATTTTTTTTTTCTTTAATTGAGCTAACAGTTGTTGACTGTTAAACCAAAAGTTATTATTACTTCATTTTTTTGGTAATTTAAAGATATTTTGGAACTTCAGAGTTGTCGTTAAAAACCCTTTTTATAAATTGATAATAAATGTGTTTAAACGGGAAAGAATAATAATAAATTATAGGATTAAAAAAGCTATTAGAATCTTAAGAAATAGGATCTGAATCCATTTATTATATTTTTCATAAATATTCAAAAAAGAGAGAACGATTTATAATCTCGTAAATGATAAATGGTCAACATTTTGTTTTCATTTTTTAACAGTTATGAAACTCCCTTTTTTCAGTATAAATTCGGACATTAATGCACCCACTTAAATGTAAACAGGAAACGAACGGAATCAAATTAACGTTTCTTCTTTCCCATTCATGTCACGATTCGGAGGCACCCGTTTGCGAATTTTTTTTTCTTCTATTTAGTTGAGTGACTACTCAAAGGAATATGAAAATTCTAAAGCGCCCCAAGACCATGTCAGCCGACGTCTTCTGCCACTCAATCTTAGCCACTGCGATGCTTTCTGGCAACTTTACGAGTTTTACCCCTTCGTCTTCCCCCAAAGTAAAAGCGACTGGAATTCTGACTCGGTCGATATTCACCTGGAGCTGTTACGGTTTCCCAAAAACTATGAACTTTCCAAATACTAGTTCGCTCAACAAATACTTTTTCAATATATGGATTAGATTTTATATTATAAAAAGTTCATTGAATAAAAAAAAGCTGTACGAGCTTACAAGGCGGTCTTTTCTCAACAATACTTTGGTTAATATTGATTAAGAATTGTTAAAAGTATTTAAATTGATAAAAACCGTTCATAATGTTTAAAAACTAGATAGAAATTGTTAAAAAGTTAACGTCAATACACCTAAAAGTATTTGTGTGTGCCCGTGGAAGTGTTTCTAAAGAATTGGCTACACATTGTGTTTTTATAGGAAGTAGCTCTGGTAATAGTGAGAATTGCTGATGTTAAAAATCTTAAGAGGAGGTTTGGTGTTAGTATAAAAGATTCAATTCACCTGGTGGACTTCCTGGGTGTCTGTGAAAGTGATGTCCAGGGTCTCGTTTCTGTAGAGTTCGCTGGTTGTTGCTGGTATGAGCTTCCAAGACTTAGCTTAGGATTGATGATGTTAAAAGTCTTCGTAGGAGGTCTGGTGTTAATGTAACATACACGTATCCAATGACTAGGACTTCTGGGTGCTTCAGGAAGATTTAATTCAGCTGTAGGACTTACTGGGTGTCTGTGAAAGTGATGTCCAGGGTCTCGTTTCTGTAGAGTTCGCTGGTTGTTGCTGGTATAAGCTTCCAGCATGTAGCTTTGGTCTCGGTCAGGATTGATGATATTAAAAGTCTTCGTAGGAAGTCTGGTGTTAATGTAACATACACGTATCGAATGACTAGGACTTCTGGGTGCTTCAGGAAGATTCAATTCACCTGGTGGACTTACTGGGTGTCTGTGAAAGTGATGTCCAGGGGCTCGTTTCTGTAGAGTTCGCTGGTTGTTGCTGGTATGAGCTTCCAGGACGTAGCTATGGTTTCGGTCAGGATTGATGATGTTAAAAGTCTTCGTATGAGGTCTGGTGTTAAAGTAACAGACACGTATCCAATGAATAGGACTTCTGGGTGCTTCAGGAAGATTCAATTCACCTGGTGGACTTACTGGGTGTCTGTGAAAGTGATGTCCAGGGTCTCGTTTCTGTAGAGTTCGCTGATTGTTGCTGGTATGAGCTTCCAGCACGTAGCTTTGGTCTCGGTCAGGATTGATGATGTTAAAAGTCTTCGTAGGAGGTCTGGTGTTAATGTAACAGACACGTATCCAATGACTAGGACTTCTGGGTGCTTCAGGAAGATTCAATTCACCTGGTGGACTTACTGGGTGTCTGTAAAAGTGATGTCCAGAGTCTCGTTTATGTAGAGTTCGCTGGTTGTTGCTGGTATGAGCTTCCAGTACGTAGCTTTGGTCTCGGTCAGGATTGATGATGTTAAAAGTCTTCGTAGGAGGTCTGGTGTTAATGTAACAGACACGTATCCAATGACTAGGACTTCTGGGTGCTTCAGGAAGATTCAATTCACCTGGTGGACTTACTGGGTGTCTGTGAAAGTGATGTCCAGGATCTAGTTTCTGTAGAGTTCACTGGTTGTTGCTAATATGAGCTTCCAGCTCGTAGCTTTGGTTTCGATCAGGATTGATGATCTTAAAAGTCTTCGTAGGAGGTCTGGTGTTAATGTAACATACACGTATCCAATGACTAGGACTTCTGGGTGCTTCAGGAAGATTCAATTCACCTGGTGGACTTACTGGGCGTCCGTGAAAGTGATGTCCAGGGTCTCGTTTCTGTAGAGTTCGCTGGTTGTTGCTGGTATGAGTTTACAGGACGTAGCTTTGGTCTCGGTCAGGATTGATTATGTTAAAAGTCTTCGTAGGAGGTCTGGTGTTAATGTAACAGACACGTATCCAATGACTAGGACTTCTGGGTGCTTCAGGAAGATTCAATTCACCTGGTGGACTTACTGGGTGTCTTTAAAAGTGATGTCCAGGGTCTCGTTTCTGTAGAGTTCGCTGGTTGTTGCTGGTATGAGTTTCCAGCCCGTAGCTTTGGTCTTGGTCAGGATTGATGATGTTAAAAGTCTTCGTAGGAGGTCTGGTGTTAATGTAACAGACACGTATCCAATGACTAGGACTTCTGGGTGCTTCAGAAAGATTCAATTCACCTGGTGGACTTACTGGGCGTCCGTGAAAGTGATGTCCAGGATCTCGTTTCTGTAGAGTTCGCTGGTTGTTGCTGGTATGAGTTTCCAGCCCGTAGCTTTGGTCTTGGTCAGGATTGATGATGTTAAAAGTCTTCGTAGGAGGTCTGGTGTTAATGTAACAGACACGTATCCAATGACTAGGACTTCTGGGTGCTTCAGAAAGATTCAATTCACCTGGTGGACTTACTGGGTGTCTTTAAAAGTGATGTCCAGGGTCTCGTTTCTGTAGAGTTCGCTGGTTGTTGCTGGTATGAGCTTCCAGCATGTAGCTTTGGTCTCGGTCAGGATTAATGATGTTAAAAGTCTTCGTAGGAGGTCTGGTGTTAATGTAACAGACACGTATCCAATGACTAGGACTTCTGGGTGCTTCAGGAAGATTTTATTCACCTGGTGGACTTACTGGGTGTCTGTAAAAGTGGTGTCCAGGGTCTCGTTTCTGTAGAGTTTGCTGGTTGTTGCTGATATGAGCTTCCAGGACGTAGCTTTGGTCTCGTTCAGGATTGATGATCTTAAAAGTCTTGGTAGAAGGTCTGGTGTTCATGTAACAGACACGTATCCAATGACTAGGACTTCTGGGTGCTTCAGGAAGATTCAATTCACCTGGTGGACTTACTGGGTGTCTGTGAAAGTGATGTCCAGGGTCTCGTTTCTGTAGAGTTCGCTGGTTGTTGCTGGTAAGAGCTTCCAGCACGTAGCTTTGGTCTCGGTCAGGATTGATGATGTTAAAAGTCTTCGTAGGAGGTCTGGTGTTAATGTAACAGACACGTATACAATGATTAGGATTTCTGGGTGCTTCAGGAAGATTCAATTTACCTAGCGGACTTACTGGGTGTCTGTAAAAGTGATGTCCAGGGTCTCGTTTCTGTAGACTTCGCTGGTTGTTGCTGGTATGAGCTTCCAGCACGTAGCTTTGGTCTCGGTCAGGATTGATGATGTTAAAAGTCTTCGTAGTAGGTCTGGTGTTAATGTAACATACACGTATCCAATGACTACGACTTCTGGGTGCTTCAGGAAGTGTTGTTACGAGTCTCGGTAGAAGAGTTCTTTTAAAGATTTGGCTGAGGTTTCTCCTCTTTGTATAGTTCGCTGGTTGATGTGTTAAGATGTATCTCTGCTGATGATGTCAAAACGAAATGGAATTTCTCGCTATTTTTTATGAGGTAGAGAACGCTAGCTGTCATTTGTGATCATTTTAAGTTTGCTGGTTGCTACTGGTATGAGCTTCCAGGGCATATCTTGTAGCGTAAAAATACCCTTTGCTAGCTCCAGAGGGTCGTGAATTTCCTGCTGAAATTTTGCTTAGTTTTTCCCCAATCAAGTTTTTAATAGGGCGCCAGTACAGATATACAAATAAAATATTTAGATCAGTTTTAAAATGGTTTATTTCTATAAATTTGGTTAATTACTGCTGACAGTTAATGAAAAATTAATTTAATCTCTTATCTTTGTTTTATTGATGGCTTGATAAACGGAGTTTCTTAAGCACTAGTTGTGATGGTTGAATTCTACTGAAGGACTTCTAAGACAACAGCGGCCGGTAGGAATTTCCCTTCGGTTTTTCTGACCGGGAAATCAGAACTGCAACGGACTTTCTCTGATGATACCTCTTGACGAAATAATAATGTAGTTTTTGGTAAACCAAAAAATAGGGCCCTTCTTCTAGTTGGCAATAACCCTGTCAATAAAGTTGGAATCAAAACTCCGAATTTCAAATACTTTTATTCGAACACAATAGCTATAAGTCTCTCCAAATTTCGAGAAAAAATTAATTATCTTTTATGTATAAATAAAAAAAAAATACCACAAAAACTGACCTAGTATTGAATTCAGCCATTGTATTCGAATATTTAAAATATTAGTAAAAAAATAAAATATTATATTCACCGCATTTTGGATTATTAAACTATTAAATTTAAAACCAAGGTAATAAGTAACTTACCAGAGACAGAAGGGCAAAGTTGGTCGGAAAACTCTGAATTAAATAAAATTCAACGTTAAAATGAACGGAATAAAATCACAAATTAACTACGAAACCAATAACTCTCCTTCCACTTTGCAGTCCCCACACGTCTCAACGCCAAAACAATAGATAATTTAAAAATTTTTATAGTCCAGGAGAACTGTTCGAAAATTAACGATACAATCGTTACAATCTTAGAGTCGGTCAGAATTGATGATGTCAGAAGTCTTCATAGGAGGCCTGGTGTTAATGTAACAGACACTTCACTTACCAGAACTTCTGGGTGCTTCAGGAAGTGATGTTACGAGTCTCGGTAGAAGAGTTCTTCTAAATATTTGGCTGAGGGTTCTTCTCTTTGTATAGTTCGCTGGTTGTTGTGTTAAGATGTAACTCTGCTGATGATGTCAAAACGAAATGGAATTTCTTGCTATTTTTTATGAGGTAGAGGACGCTAGCTGTCATTTGTGATCATTTTGAGTTTGCTGGTTGCTACTGGTATGAGCTTCTTGAAGTCGGTCAGGGTTGATGATGTCAGAAGTCTTTATAGGAGGCCCGGTGTTAATGTAACAGACACTTCACTTACCAGAACTTCTGGGTGCTTAAGGAAGTGATGTCACGAGTCTTGGTGGAAGAGTTGTTCTAAATATTTGGCTGAGGATTGTGCTTTTATGATCGAATCGGGTTCTCGTCGTTGTAAAGTTCGCTGGTTGTTGTGTTAAGAGTTTTTAGGGTGTAACTCTTCTGATGATAAGAATTGATGGTGTCAAAAGCTAAAATGAAGTTTTATTTATTTAAAACTATATAAGGTACACAGAGTATTTGAATATTTACCAGTACTGCACTGTTTCTAACTTAAAAAGTTTTTATATAATCTATCTGGTGTATTAAAAACATCCATTAAGTTTTGAAAACTTTCCTTTTCAATACTTTTAGAGTGAGTTTATTCATCGTAGCTGTGCCTTTTCAGTTCGCCAAAAACCAAGAACTAATTTACCGGGCAACCTATATTATCCGCGAAATTAAAGGATGAATATTTCATCTTAAGAAAGATTGGAGAGATGCATTTAAAGAATGGATGTTGAATAATGTATGGAAAACATTTCTAATGTCAGTTGCAGACAAAAAAAGTGAGTATTTCTGCGTTTCGCTGGTTCATTGTTTACAGGAGGCAGAAATTCTAGAATAAGTATTAAGTGATCAATTGGGTGGGATGTTCAACGTTTTCGTATTTGAGAGAATGAGAAATAATCGGCCGGAAAATTCCTGTAGTTAACTGGGTGATTATTAGAGTTGTAGGAAAGCGTTTTAACTGAAATTGAGGGAGGGTGAAATATTGCTAAAACATTCTTTACTTCTAAAATTTTCAACTAACTCTCTAAACTTTAATATATTACGTTGCGCTTAAGGCTATAAAACATCAGCTTTAAAACTCAAAGCAGAAGTTAACAAATCATTCATTTGTTGCTCACAAATGTTAAATAACAAATAAATATGCGTTTGCTAACCTCTAACATTTGTTTTACGAACCCTAAAGCACTAAATATATTAAAAATCCTTTTGTACTGTTTCCCTTTTACATATAAAGCGAATGGGTCACTATGAAATAAAATATACCCAAAGACAAGTATAAATAATAACAAAATGCCAGTTTGACAAGAATGGTAAAAAGTAAGAAATATAATATAACCGAAGAAACAGGAACAACTTAAGAAGAACATGAAAATAGCAAACACTAGAATCAGAATCAGATAAAGAAGAAGTTAACAGGGATGTGGTGTTGGTGGGAGTGGATGGTAAGATTTTGAAGGACCTCTTCTCACAATAGCAATTTGGTGTTAGCTTCCTCTGCTGCTCTGGTGTTGTCTTGATCCTAAATTTCCTTGAACGTGCCTTCACAGTCAAAAATTTTTCTTTGGTATCAGTGTAGGTGTTGTGTGGAGTGTGTCTCACGTGGTGCAATGTTGGTCTGGGAGATTAACGCTGTGGTGTGTCTTCTCTGTCGTGAAGGACAGGGAGCCACAGAAACTTTCTCCAAGGGGTCATTTTTTTCCAGTATCCAGTGGTGGTGTCCATCAGTATTCCAACATCTACCATCTACCTATAAGAGAGAGAGGTTTCGTCTAGGAAGTCTTCTAGTTCTGCGGAAACGTTCCTGTCTACTGTTTGGAGGAGTCTTATGGAGGAATGTTGACCTTGATTTTCGGAACTCTTAATCTTCTTTCGAGTCCTCCATTCTAGTGGGTTTTGGGGGTCCTCTGGACTGTGATATTTGTTCCTTCTAGAGTCCAAGTGACGTATCGTTGTTTTAGCTTCTGAGATCAAACTATATTTGTGTTTTGGCAAACAAGGCGGCTTGGATAAGGATAGTGTAGGTTTTTGGCTTTGCGTATGACTGCTCTCTATGTGACAAGAACAGAATGAAGGAGTCTCTGAGGAAGAGCAGGGTATGACAAGGCCTTATAATCGACTAAAGGTTGGATAAAA
Organism: Altica lythri; assembly: GCA_964028335.1. Taxonomy (NCBI): domain Eukaryota; kingdom Metazoa; phylum Arthropoda; class Insecta; order Coleoptera; family Chrysomelidae; genus Altica; species Altica lythri. Next base: position 21,224,303 of record OZ034810.1, read on the forward strand.
GTTTTATAAGTATGTGGTAGGGTTTTGGTGTTACATCTTCCGAGTATACCACCCAGGGCACTTAGGAGGGACGCTTGTCTTCTCATTTTGTTGATGGTGACTTCTATATTGGTGTTTAATCTTGAGGAACAAGCTGTGAGAGGTTGATACCTTGTCGAAAGCCTTTTGGACATCCATGAATATGGTAAAAATGACTTTTTATTAAATCAACAAGAATGGTAAAAAATAAAAAATATAATATAACCGAAAAAACAGGAACAACTTAAGAAAAATATGAAAAAAGCAAACAATAGAATAAGAATCAGATAAAGAAGAAGTTAATAGGGAAGTGGTGTTGGTGGGAGTTTTGAAAGACCTCTTCTTACAACAGCAATTTGGTGATAGCTTCTTCTGCTGCTCTGGTGTTGTCTTGATCCCAAATCTCCTAAATCTCCTACACAGTCAAACAATTTTTCTTTGGTATCAGTGTAGGTGTTGTGTGGAGTGTGGCTCACGTAGTGCAATGTGGGATTAGGAGATTGACGCTGTGGCGTGTCTTCTCCGTCATGAAGTCTTCCATTTGGAAAGGACGAAGGGAGCCACAGAAACTTTCGCCAAGGGCTCATTTTTTTTCCAGTATCCAGTGGTGGTGTCCATCAGTATTCCAAGATCTACCATCTACCTATAGGAGAGAGAGGTTTCGTCTAGGAATTCTTCTAGTTCTGTGGAAACGTTTCTGTCTACAGTTTGGAGGAGTCTTAGGAAAGGAAAGGGACCTTGATTTTCAGAACTCTTAATGTTCTTTGGAATCCTCTATTCTAATGGATATTAAGGGTCGTCTTGACTGTGATATTTGTTCCCTGTAGAGTCCAAGTGACGTATCGCTGTTGTACATTCTGCGATCGAGAAGGGAAAGGGACTATATTTGTGTTTTGGCAAACAAGGCAGCTTGAGTAAAGGTAGTGTAGATTTTTGGCTTTGCGTATGATTGCTCTCTCTGTGACAAGAAGAGTATGAAGGTGTCTCTGGGAAAGACCAAATCGACCAAAGGTCAGATAAAAGTTTTCTAAGTATGTGGTAGGGTTTTTGGTGTACACCACCCAGGGCACTTAGGAGGGACGCTTGTCTTCTCATTTTGTTGATGGTGACTTCTATATCGGCGTCTCATCTAAGCGTTAGAATAAATTGCACTCCTAATCTTGAGGAACGAGCTGTGAGAGGTTGATACCTTGTCGAAAGCCTTTTGGACATCCATAAATATGGGAGAGATGACTTTTCTCTGATTTAGGGTAGAGGCGGTAAAAGTTCCAGAGTCAAGTTTTGAGTAGAGTGGTTTGGTCTGAATCCATGTTGAAAAGAGGTGGATTATGGAGTTGGTTTTCCATGTTTTGGGATTAGGATGGTGTTTGAAGTGTTCAAGATGGTGGGAACCGAAACAAGCAAAATATCGACTTTCCAGCTGTATTGAACGACTTTACGGTGCTCGTATATCCCTTTATCCCAATCAAAATGTTTGAAATTGCAACTTATTACCTTTATGGCAACATTTTTACAATTTTTTAGCCTACTTCGAGTAATGAAAGACTACGAACAGATAAATTGGATATTTAAAAACTAATTTAAAAAAGCTTAGCTATTGTAGGTTTACTTAACCAAAATTAGATGATAAAGAATATTTACAATGTTCTATAGAATACTATATTAATCCACATGGAAATATATCTTTATTAACGTAACAGCAAAGCGGAAACTTTAAAAACTCTGTACTCTCTTCTTATAAATTTATTTGAGTTTTACAGCAAGTTTGTTTGTTTTAACATCACAACTATATTTTAGGTTATTGATTAAGTTAGAGGAGTTTTAATTTTGTTTTCGAGAGTGTGGAAACAAGAAGGAAAAGTCTAGTGAGATACTCTAGAACTTTTTCACTTATCGAGTAGACTACTAAAAAGTTTTAGGCTGTTTGCCAATATTAACGAAAAAAGTTAAGGACATTCAATAGGCGATTAAAGAAAGTGGAAGTGAGTAAAATTGCTGTTGCTTCGATTAAAAAATTAGAACAAAAACTTTTTTTCAAGTGAATACTTCTATTAGGGAGTGAATTGATTTCATCGTCACGTCACGTCACTGAACGAAACAATTTAATAAATTGCTGTCGAAAGAATGGCATAAAGAAGTGTGAAAGAGAAAGAAAGAATAAAAATCGAATATCTTGGGAACAAAAATAATGGTAATGATCTGTGGAGGATTGGCCAATCAGGTCCACATTTCGTAGAGTTTATCAAAGTACGCTGATGATGTCAGATATTGAAAGAAGATCAATGGGATGGCCGAGGAAAAGATGGTCACATCAATTGAGGCGAGCACCAAAATTATAAACCAGACGACTTCAAACCTGACAGAGATAAAAAAGAATTCTATGATGAGCTCCAAACATTAGTGGAAGAAGTATTATTGGAATATTTGAATGCCAGAATAGGAGACGAAGAATAAAATAAAGGTTTACCAGAAGAGTCATCAATGAAACCGAAAAAAGAATGGTCTACTTCTGCACATCACGAACAAAATAACCAGATAAATGGAGAAGAGCGATCAATATAAAGATAACATAACTATGGTTAGATGTAAAAGAAAACTATCGCAACCTATTAAGTACCTCGGAGGGATTCGGTATCATGATATTCTGGTCCAGCGACTCCAAAAACCTCCTAGTACCAAGCACACACTCATTTTGTATTGAATCTGCTTAAAATTCTTGGAGATGAGGTCCGTCCTAAGCACCAGGTTTCTCGGAGACCATCGCGATCATGATATTCGTATTCAACGACTCCAAAAACCCTCGAGTACCAAGTGTGTACAGATTTTGTATAGAATTTGCATAAAACTCCAGGAGAAGAGGTAAATACTATTCACCAAGTACCTTGGAGAGTTTCAGCATAATGATAATCGTGTCCAGCGACTCCAAAAACCTCCTAGTACCAAGCACACACTCATTTTGTATCGAATTTGCATAAAATTCTTAGAGATGAGGTCCGTCCTAAGCACCAGGTGTCTCGGAGACCATCGCCATTATTATATTCGTATTCCCCGAGTACCAAGTGTGCACAGATTTTGTATAAAATTTGCATAAAATTCCAGGAGAAGAGGTAAATACTATGCACCAACTACCTTGGAGAGTTTCGGCATCATAATATTCGTGTCCAGCGACTCCAAAAACACCTAGTACCGAGTGCATACTCATTTTCTATCAAATCTGCATAAAATTCTTGGAGATGAGGTCCTTCCTAAGCACCAAGTGTCTCAGAGACCATCGTCATCATAATATTCGTATTCAGCGACTCCAAAAACCCCCGAGTACCAAGTGTGCACAGATTTTGTATAGAATTTGCATAAAACTCCAGGAGAAGAGGTAAATATTATTCACCAAGTACCTTGGAGAGTTTCGGCATCATGATATTCGTGTCCAGCGACTCCAAAAACAACAAGTACCGAGTGCATACTCATTTTGTATCAAATCTGCATAAAATTCTTGGAGATGAGGTCCGTCCTAAGCACCAGGTGTTTCGGAGACTCACGGCATCATGATATTCGTATTCAGCGACTCCAAAAACCCCCGAGTACCAAGTGTGTACAGATTTTGTATAAAATTAGCATAGAACTCAAGGAGAAGAGGTATATACTATGCACCAAGTACCTTGGAGAGTTTTGGCATAATGATATTCGTGTCCAGCGACTCCAAAAACCTCCTAGTACCAAACACGTACTTATTTCATATCGAATCTGCATAAAATTCTTGGAGATGAGGTCCATCCTAAGCACCAAGTGTCTCTGAGACTATCGCGATCATGATATTCGTATTCAGCGACTCCAAAAACCCCCGAGTACCAAGTGTGTACGGATTTTATATAGATTTTGCATAAAACTCCAGGAGAAGAGGTAAATACCATGCACCAAGTACCTCGGAGAGTATCGGCATCATGATATTCGTGTCCAGCGACTCCAAAACCTAGTATATACTCATTTTTTATCGAATCTGCATAAAATTCTTGGAGATGAGGTCCGTCCTAAGCTCCAAGTGTCTCGGAGACCATCGCTATCATGATATTCGTATTCAGCGACTCCAAAAACCCCTGAGTACCAAGTGTGTACAGATTTTGTATAGAATTAGCATAACACTCCAGGAGAAGAGGTTAATACCATGCAACAAGTACCTCGGAGAGTATCGGCATCATGATATTCGTGTTCAGCGACACTAAAAACCACCTAGTATCTAGTACATATTCATTTTGTATTGAATCTGCCTAAAATTCTTGGAGATGATGTCCGTCCTAAGCACCAGATGTCTCGTAGACCATCGCCATCATGATGTTTGTATTCAACGACTCCAAAAACCCCCGAGTACCAAGTGTGCACAGATTTTGTATAGAATTTGCATAAAACTCCAGGAGAAGAGGTAAATACTATTCACCAAGTACCTTGGAGAGTTTCGGCATAATGATTATCGTGTCCAGCGACTCCAAATACCTCCTAGTACCGAACACACACTTATTTTGTATTGAATCTGCATAAAATTCCTTGAGATAAGGTCCGTCATAAGCACCAGGTGTCTCGGAGACCCTCGCCGTCATGATATTCGTATTCAGCGACTCCAAAAACCCCCGAGTACCAAGTTTGCACAGATTTTGTATAGAAGTAGCATAAAACTCCAGGAGAAGAGGTAAATTCTATTTACCAAGTACCTTGGAGAGTTTCGGCATAATGATATTCGTGTCCAGCGACTCCAAAAACACCTAGTACCGAGTGCATACTCATTTTGTATTAAATCTGCATAAAATTCTTGGAGATGAGGTCCGTCCTAAGCACCAGGTGTCTCGGAGACCGTCGCCATCATGATATTCGTATTCAGCGACTCTAAAAAGCCCCGAGTACCAAGTGTGTACAGATTTTGTATAGAATTTGCATAAAACTCCAGGAGAAGAGGTAAATACTATTCACCAAGTACCTTGGAGAGTTTCGGCATAATGATAATCGTGTTCAGCAACTCCAAAAACCACCTAGTACCGAGTACACACTCATTTTGTATCAAATCTGCATAAAATTCTTTGAGATAAGGTCCGTCATAAGCACCAGGTGTCTCGGAGACCCTCGCCATCATGATATTCGTATTCAGCGGCTCCAAAACCCCCGAGTACCAAGTGTGCACAGATTTTTTATAGAATTTGCATAAAACTCCAGGAGAAGAGGTAAATACTATGCACCAAGTACCTTGGAGAGTTTCGGCATAATGATAATCGTGTCCAGCGACTCCAAAAACCTCCTAGTACCAAACACACACTTATTTTGTATCGAATCTGCATAAAATTCTTGGAGATGAGATCAGTCCTAAGCACCAGGTTCCTTGGAGCCTTTTGAAACCATCATATTTGTTTTCAGCGACTCCAAAACCCTCCGAGTACTAAGAGTGCACAGATTTTGTATAGAATTTACATAAAACTCCAGAAGAAGAGGTAAATACCATGCATCAAGTACCTCGGAGAGTATCGGCATAATGATATTCGTGTCCAGAGACTCCAAAAACACCTAGTACTGAGTGCATACTCATTTTGTATCAAATCTGCATAAAATTCTTGGAGATGAGGTCCGTCCTAACCATCAGGTGTCTCGGAGACCCTCGCCATCATGATATTCGTATTCAGCGACTCCAAAAACCCCCGAGTACCAAGTGTGCACAGATTTTGTATAGAATTTGCATAAAACTCCAGGAGAAGAGGTTCCTCAGAGAGTTTCGGCATCATGATATTCGTGTCTAGCGACTCCAAAAACCTCCTAGTTACTAAGCGACGATAGTTTTTTGTTTCGCGATACTGCTAACAAGACAGGACTTGACTGATTTTAATACTTTTCAAATAAAAATTATTTATAATGAGTTGGAGAGAGATAGAAATATGTTTTGTATTAATGTATATTGTTTACTTGGGAATTTTCCATGATGTAGAATTCTTATAGAATAGTATATTCTGTAACAAGGTTAGAATGAAAATTCGATACAAGTGGAATATTCCGAACGCGAGCGTAGCGAGCAAGAGGACCCACGAGTAAATTGAATTTTCATTCTAATTTTCAACACGACCATGTAATAATTCTGTTTATTTAAATTGAAATTTGTATACACATATTAAGAAATGACAAATACTTAAATAACAATTAGAAAATTGGAAAGAAAAATCCTAAATTCTATATAAAAGCAGAATCAAAAGTCAAAATCTTATAAATACTCTCCAAACATGAATAAGCTGGATTTAGATATATATTTTAAGGGAAATACAGATATAAGTCGAGTGTATGATATTCCAACAAAAGGGTTTCTTTAACGATACGACCTAAATCGATACACCCATCAGCCAAAAAGCTACATTAAGCTTGAATAAAAAAATAAAAATACAACTTTAAAGGAAGACTTATTAAATCTATAATATTCAATTTATTTCAGGATAAGAACCGATAAAAACGGAGGTGCTTGGTGTCCTTTAAAACAAGCTACAACTGAACCTGAAGAATGGATTCAATTAGATCTTCATACAGTTCGTATGATTACTGCAACAGAAACTCAAGGTCGTTTTGGAAATGGACAAGGAATCGAATATGCAGAAGCTTATATGTTGGAATATTGGCGTCCACGATTAAGGAAATGGATTAGATATCACAATAGTAAAGGAGAAGAGGTAAGTAGTCAATTTTTCTATTTCCATTTAGATTTTGATATCCAAATGTTTGAAGCTGAAGTTGATCTTGTTTTCCTCATCCTCTTGGTTATCTACGTCTTCCTTTGCTATCTACTTTCAAAGTTTTATAAACTAATTTCTAACTATCTATCCATAAATCTTCTGTACATACAAAAATTGTCTGCTGCTCTTTCTGGATCTGGAAATTTGGAGAGAGGCATCCTCTTGTGGATATCCACACCTCAGGGTGTCATCAGACCTAGAGATTTCGGTGATGAGACTTCTGAGGAAGATCTCTATGACATCAGCTGATGTCAGAAAAAACAGAGCAGCCATACATTATATGCTCTACTGTTTCCTCTTCTTGTTCGCATAGGACCGATTCGGCAAATTTCTTCCAAAAGAGTACAACTGCTGCACTTTCTGGATCTGGAAATTTGGAGAGAGGCATCTTCCAGTTTGTAGGGATATCTACACCTCAGGGTGTCATCAGACCTAGAGATTTAAAGTACGTGTTAAGACTTTCGAAGAGGATCTCCTTGACATCGGCTGGTGTGAGCCAGTACTCGGCCAAGACTGATCTTCTGATTTCGGAAAAAGAAGAGCGGTCATACATTATATGCTCTAGTGTTTCCTCTTCTTGTTCGCAACCTCGGCGTAGGAGCGATTCTGCCAATTTCGTCCTAAAGACTCCAAATGCTGCACTTTCTGGATCTGGAAATTTGGATAGAGGCATCCTCTTGTGTGTAGGGATATCCACATCTCAGGGTAGACCTAGAGATTTTAAGTAGGTGATGGGACATCCGAAGAGGATCTCCATGAGATCGGCTGGTGTAAGCCAGTACCGCCCAAGATGGATCTTCTGATTTCGGAAAAAGAAGAGCAGTCATATGCTCTACTGTTTCTTCTTCTTGTTCGCAACCTCTGCTAATTTCATCCTAAAGACTCCAACAGTTGTTCTGAGATTTTATCTGATCAATTTTCTTGCTGTTTTCTGGCTAGGTTGCGGTAATAACTCTTTGTTTAGTCTACAGTGCGTTGTTTCATCCCAACACTGTTGATTTTGGTGAGAGTGCTCTTTAATAAGGTCCACGACAGCGCACATTCTTAGCTTGGTAGATGGGCGAGAAGACTTTTCTTCGTGAAAAGAATCATTTCTGCCTTTTTGGGGTTAATAGACAACGATTGCACCATATATCCAATGTTTTGAAAGCCACTTGTATTCTGTCGCAAAAGGTGCTTTCAAACTTCTCTTTTGGAAAAATTACAAGAGTCTTTTGCTTTATTAGCACCTACAAGAGTCTTTTGGTGCCTCGTCCTTAAAAACGGTCCAGTTTTTATATCTGATCTTGTCTCATCGTTTGTAAAGGTATAATTTCAATAATGACAACCATTTTTTGACATTTGCAAGAGTCCTGTGTTGTTCTTTTCTTGGTAAAGGTGAAGTTTATATATTTTGACCCTTTAGACACCTACAGGAGTTTTCTGATGCACCAAGATTTTTATTTTTCTTTAGAAGAGTCTTTTCCTCTGTCTTGTAATCGTTAAGTTAATTGATTATTATTGTTTCTTCTATTTCGATAATGGTAAGTTATGGAAATAAAGTTAACTATTATTCAATTGACTGATTTTTAATGGAGATGTTCGCGACATCATTGGAGAACTCTTATTTTTCCATTTTATTATTTGAAATTGAAACGGAACTGGCGTATCAGTCAATAAAGTAAATGTAGTTTTACGAATTCTTGATGCGAGTACAACTTTCATGTCACGTACTATATATACGCCATCGTATAAATTATATATCGATGTCTCGAGTTTGTTTTTATATTAAATAAACTCAAATTTGTTTATAGAATTTGTCGTGTAAGCTACGAGAAGAAATTGAATTTTTTTCCTATGTAAACAGTATAATATACAGGGTGTTGAAAAAAGTGTCACTCAAAATTAAATAGGTGATAGTATGGCCAAAAATATACACTTTCCCTAATCGCCATATCCTTCAGATCGTGTGGTTGGAAGACTGCACCAAAGGTTGCATTTAGGAAATAATCCCATAATTGCGAAAGACCAAGGTGGATGGCCATCCCTGAGACAGAAGGAGCAATTTTGGCACGAGTAGAGGAGAATCCCAAAAACTTTGGGTAATATTTTAGACTTTTAGACGATATCCTTTTTCCTTTGAGAGCACTTAAAAAATTTCGTATACTCCACTTCTGTGAATAACCTCGAGTTGCTACAGCAGGGATGTTATCGAATCCAACATTTAAATGGAGGAAGAGCACTTTACACATCTTTTTTAACGCTAAATGGAATCTTCGAAACACTTTTTTGATTATTTTGGGACACATTATCACCCATTTTATTTTGTGATACCCTGTATAATTGTATACATTGCAATCTGTCTTTAAAAAAAATGGAAACCTTATCAATTTTAACGTTACTATTAGGTTTGTCACGCAAACGACTTATGTATCGATTTTTCTTCCAATAAAAGAACTGGACTACACCACACCTCTGACTCTCTGGCAGGTTACCCAAAAAGCCCTTTTAAATTATAATGCATTTTTATGATCGATATAAGACTATATTTAGGCTAAGAAATTGTTAATTACAAAAAAGTTTCGTTATTGATCAGAAAAATTTGTAACAGTTGCATTTTTATGAGTTAAAAAAAATTATTTCTACCTCTATACCAATAATACCGGAATAACTGATGATAAATCGCCCAATGCAACTTCCTTTTGATAAAATTTGTTTATAATCAAATTAAACACTATCTGTATGATATATTTGACGTTTCTTTTTAATACACAAACGTACAATTCTATTAAATATACGAGGTGCGCGTTTTGCTGATTTCGAAAATATACTAAAAAAACTTTATTTTCAAAATAAATAATAAAAATAGTTTAACTATAAGGATTTGCTTATAAAAATTCTGGTATATAAAACTACATTTCTTCTTCTTTGCGCAATATTTTATTTTGCGATTTTTACTATATTCTATTAAATATACGAGGTGCGCGTTTTGTTGCTCTCCAAAATATACTGAAATAAATGTTACTTTCTAAATAAATAATAAAAATAATTTTACTTTAACAATTTTCTTATAAAAATTTAAGTACATAAAAAAATATATCTTCTTTCATGTACAACTCTTAGTTTTGTGATAATTAGTATATTCTATTAGATATACGAGGTGCGCGTTTTGCTGATTTCAAAAATATACTAAAAAACATTATTTTCTAAAGAAATAATAAAAATAGTTTTGCTAGACCGATTACTTTATAAACTTTCTGGTATATAAAACAAAATATCTTCTTTTTTGTGCAATCCTTAATTTTGCCATTTTAACTATATTCTATTAAATATACGAGGTGCGCTTTTTGCAGATTTCGAAAATATACTAAAAAAACTTTATTTTCAAAAGAAATAATAAAAATAGTTTAACCATAAGGATTTTCTTATAAAAATTCTGGTATATAAAACAATATATCTTGTTTATTCTACAACTCTTAGTTTTGCGATATTTAGTATATTCCATTAAATATACGAGGTGCGCGTTTTAATGATTTCGAAAATATACTAAAAAACATTATTTTATAAAAAAATAAAAAAAAATAGTTTTGCTAGACGGATTACTTTATAAAAATTCTGGTATATAAAAGAACATTTCTTCTTCTTTGCGCAATCCTTAATTTTGCTATATTTTACTATATTCTATTAAATATACGAGGTGCGCTTTTTGTTGCTCTCCAAAATATACTGAAAAAAATGTTACTTTCTAAATAAATAATAAAAATAATGTTACTACAACAATTTTCTTATAAATATTTAAGTATATAAAACAATATATCTTCTTTCATGTGCAACCCTTAGTTTTGCGACAATTAGTAGGTGATAGAATCAAAAGAAACGCTTTGGGCTCTGATGACATCTCTCTCAGAATGTTGCATCTGGTAGTACCCCACTTACTTCATCATATAACCTTCATCTTCAATTTTGCCATAACATCCTCTACCTTTCCCTCTCTGTGGAAGCACGCTAGAGTACTCCCTCTCTCAAAATGTAATAATCCCGTGGAATATTCCGATATAAGACCTGTCAGTATTCTGCCTACCCTATCAAAAGCCTTCGAAATGGCTCTTAAAGAACAGATGACAAATTTCGCCGATGAAAAGAAATTGATAACGGATGCCCAATCGGGCTTCCGTGCCCAATATAGCACCACCACAGCATTGAGTCTGATAACTGATGATATACTAAAATCTCTGGATGAAGGCAACTTCACCTGTCTCATTTTACTTGATTATAGCAAGGCTTTCGACACACTTGATCCATTGGTATTATGCAAGAAACTTCGGTGTTTTGGCTTCTCAAATACAGCTGTATTGTTATTAAACAGTTATTTATCTAATCGGACTCAAAATATCATTCTAGATGCTAATGAATCAAATTCCCTCGTAAAACCCTTCGGAGTACCCCAAGGCTCCATCCTAGGACCACTTCTTTTTAGACTTTACATTTGTGACTTCTATGAATACATCAAGTCGGGCAACATACATCATTACGCCGATGATACACAACTTTATAGTTCGTTTGGGTACCATGAGGCTATACTCGCAGAATCCGACATAAATAGAAACCTTCAATTGTTGTTCGACGTGTCTTGTGCCCACAATTTGAAGCTCAATCCGAAAAAATCACAAGTAATGCTTTTTGGTCCTAAAGGTAGGAGAATTGATGTGAGTGATTCTCTTTCTATACGAATCAACGATGATACCATTCCTTTCGTGAGTGAAGCTAAAAATTTGGGTCTTTGGTTAGACACAGACTTGAGGTATTCCAAACATATCAGCCATCTATGCAAAACATCCTTCAATGTTCTGAGACAACTCTATCCTAATAGAGACTTATTATCGAGAAATATAAAGTTGAGTCTTTGCGAATCCCTCATTTTCTCTAGATTGGCTTACTGCGACAGTATTTATGGTCCTGCCCTCCAACATATTGAGGCTTCGCGACTGCAAAAAATTCAAAACAGCTGCATTAGATTCTCGTATGGAATCCGCAAGTATGACCACATCAGCGCATCCTTCAAGGACTCGGGATGGCTGAAATTAAATTATTTGAGAGAAATGCACTCGCTCACCCTCACTCACAAAATCCTAACATCTGGTAATCCGCCTTATCTACGTAAGAAGCTTGTTCCGCTGTCACACAAAAATTCTTCACGAAATAAACATACACTACTAATACCGAGGCATTCTAAGATGATCTTTACCCGAAGTTTTTCCTATAATGCTGCCAAACTTTATAATACGATCCCTGTGGAACTCAAGGAACTTTCCCTGAAAAATTTTAAAAAACGATTAAAAGCTCTGTTCCTGGCAAGGCAGCAGTGACAATGTACGACGACTCGATATTCCTCATGGTTATGATATAATTATTTGTTTAATTTTTTGTATTTTGATGATGTCATTTATGATACCTGTTTGTGGTGTTACATATGTATATTTTCCCGGTAGGGTTTAAAAGCAGCTCCTTATAGCTGAACCCCGCCTTTTCATTATTCAGCAAATTGTTTTCTCTAAATTATTATTATGTATGTTAATAATGAATAAAGACATATTATTATTATTATTATTATTATTATTATAGTATATTCCATTAAATATACGAGGTGCGCGTTTTGCTGATTTCGAAAATATACTAAAAAACATTATTTTTTAAAGAAATAAAAAAAATAGTTTAACCACCAGGATTTTCTTATAAAAATATAAAACAATATATCTACTTTTTTGTGCAATACTTGGATTTTGCGATTTTTAACATATTCTATTAAATATACGACGTGCGCGTTTTGCTGACTTCAAAAATATACTAAAAAACATTATTTTTTAAAGAAATAATAAAAATAGTTTAACCACAAGGATTTTTTTATAAAAATTCTGGTATATATAACAATATATCTTCTTTCATGTGCAACCCTTAATTTTGCGATAATTAGTATATTCTATTTAATATACGAGGTGCGCGTTTTGCTGACTTCAAAAATATACTAAAAAACATTATTTTCTAAAGAAATAATAAAAATAGATTAACCACAAGGATTTTCGTATAAAAATTCTGGTACATAAAACAATATATCTTCTTTCATGTGCAATACTTAATTTTGCAATAATTAGTATATTCTATTAAATATACGAGGTGTGCGTTTTGCTGACTTCAAAAATATACTAAAAAAATTATTTTCTAAAGAAATAATAAAAATAGTTTAACCACAAGGATTTTCTTATAAAAATTCTGGTATATAAAACAATATATCTTGTTTATTCTACAACTCTTAGTTTTGCGATATTTAGTATATTCCATTAAATATACGAGGTGCGCGTTTTAATGATTTCGAAAATATACTAAAAAACATTATTTTATAAAAAAATAAAAAAAAATAGTTTTGCTAGACGGATTACTTTATAAAAATTCTGGTATATAAAAGAACATTTCTTCTTCTTTGCGCAATCCTTAATTTTGCTATATTTTACTATATTCTATTAAATATACGAGGTGCGCTTTTTGTTGCTCTCCAAAATATACTGAAAAAAATGTTACTTTCTAAATAAATAATAAAAATAATGTTACTACAACAATTTTCTTATAAATATTTAAGTATATAAAACAATATATCTTCTTTCATGTGCAACCCTTAGTTTTGCGACAATTAGTATATTCCATTAAATATACGAGGTGCGCGTTTTGCTGATTTCGAAAATATACTAAAAAACATTATTTTTTAAAGAAATAAAAAAAATAGTTTAACCACCAGGATTTTCTTATAAAAATATAAAACAATATATCTACTTTTTTGTGCAATACTTGGATTTTGCGATTTTTAACATATTCTATTAAATATACGACGTGCGCGTTTTGCTGACTTCAAAAATATACTAAAAAACATTATTTTTTAAAGAAATAATAAAAATAGTTTAACCACAAGGATTTTTTTATAAAAATTCTGGTATATATAACAATATATCTTCTTTCATGTGCAACCCTTAATTTTGCGATAATTAGTATATTCTATTTAATATACTAAAAAACATTATTTTCTAAAGAAATAATAAAAATAGATTAACCACAAGGATTTTCGTATAAAAATTCTGGTACATAAAACAATATATCTTCTTTCATGTGCAATACTTAATTTTGCAATAATTAGTATATTCTATTAAATATACGAGGTGTGCGTTTTGCTGACTTCAAAAATATACTAAAAAAATTATTTTCTAAAGAAATAATAAAAATAGTTTAACCACAAGGATTTTCTTATAAAAATTCTGGTATATAAAACAATATATCTTGTTTATTCTACAACTCTTAGTTTTGCGATATTTAGTATATTCCATTAAATATACGAGGTGCGCGTTTTAATGATTTCGAAAATATACTAAAAAACATTATTTTATAAAAAAATAAAAAAAAATAGTTTTGCTAGACGGATTACTTTATAAAAATTCTGGTATATAAAAGAACATTTCTTCTTCTTTGCGCAATCCTTAATTTTGCTATATTTTACTATATTCTATTAAATATACGAGGTGCGCTTTTTGTTGCTCTCCAAAATATACTGAAAAAAATGTTACTTTCTAAATAAATAATAAAAATAATGTTACTACAACAATTTTCTTATAAATATTTAAGTATATAAAACAATATATCTTCTTTCATGTGCAACCCTTAGTTTTGCGACAATTAGTATATTCCATTAAATATACGAGGTGCGCGTTTTGCTGATTTCGAAAATATACTAAAAAACATTATTTTTTAAAGAAATAAAAAAAATAGTTTAACCACCAGGATTTTCTTATAAAAATATAAAACAATATATCTACTTTTTTGTGCAATACTTGGATTTTGCGATTTTTAACATATTCTATTAAATATACGACGTGCGCGTTTTGCTGACTTCAAAAATATACTAAAAAACATTATTTTTTAAAGAAATAATAAAAATAGTTTAACCACAAGGATTTTTTTATAAAAATTCTGGTATATATAACAATATATCTTCTTTCATGTGCAACCCTTAATTTTGCGATAATTAGTATATTCTATTTAATATACGAGGTGCGCGTTTTGCTGACTTCAAAAATATACTAAAAAACATTATTTTCTAAAGAAATAATAAAAATAGATTAACCACAAGGATTTTCGTATAAAAATTCTGGTACATAAAACAATATATCTTCTTTCATGTGCAATACTTAATTTTGCAATAATTAGTATATTCTATTAAATATACGAGGTGTGCGTTTTGCTGACTTCAAAAATATACTAAAAAAATTATTTTCTAAAGAAATAATAAAAATAGTTTAACCACAAGGATTTTCTTATAAAAATTCTGGTATATAAAACAATATATCTTCTTTCATGTGCAACCCTTAGTTTTGCGATAACCAGTATATTCTATTAAATATACGAGGTGCGCGTTTTGCTGACTTCAAAAATATACTAAAAAAACATTATTTTCTAAAGAAATAATAAAAACAGTTTAACCACCAGGATTTTCTTATAAAAATTCTGGTATATAAAACAAAATATCTTCTTTCATGTGCAGCCCTTACTTTTGCGATAACTAGTATATTGTATTAAATATACGAGGTGCGCGTGTTGTTGCTCTCCAAAATATACTGAAAAAATGTTACTTTTTAAATAAATCATAAAAATAATTTTACTTCAACAATTTTCTTATAAATATTTAAGTATATAAAACAATATATTTTCTTTCATGTGCAACCCTTAGTTTTGCGATAATTAGTATATTCTATTAAATATACGAGGTGCGCGTTTTGCTGACTTCAAAAATATACTAAAAAAATTATTTTCTAAAGAAATAATAAAAATAGTTTAACCACAAGGATTTTCTTATAAAAATTCTGGTATATAAAACAATATATCTTCTTTCATGTGCAATACTTAATTTTGCAATAAATAGTATATTCTATTAAATATACGAGGTGTGCGTTTTGCTGACTTCAAAAATATACTAAAAAAATTATTTTCTAAAGAAATAATAAAAATAGTTTAACCACAAGGATTTTCTTATAAAAATTCTGGTATATAAAACAATATATCTTCTTTCATGTGCAACCCTTAGTTTTGCGATAAGTAGTATATTCTATTAAATATACGAGGTGCGCGTTTTGCTGACTTCAAAAATATACTAAAAAAACATTATTTTCTAAAGAAATAATAAAAACAGTTTAACCACCAGGATTTTCTTATAAAAATTCTGGTATATAAAACAAAATATCTTCTTTCATGTGCAGCCCTTACTTTTGCGATAACTAGTATATTGTATTAAATATACGAGGTGCGCGTGTTGTTGCTCTCCAAAATATACTGAAAAAATGTTACTTTTTAAATAAATCATAAAAATAATTTTACTTCAACAATTTTCTTATAAATATTTAAGTATATAAAACAATATATTTTCTTTCATGTGCAACCCTTAGTTTTGCGATAATTAGTATATTCTATTAAATATACGAGGTGCGCGTTTTGCTGACTTCAAAAATATACTAAAAAAATTATTTTCTAAAGAAATAATAAAAATAGTTTAACCACAAGGATTTTCTTATAAAAATTCTGGTATATAAAACAATATATCTTCTTTCATGTGCAACCCTTAGTTTTGCGATAAGTAGTATATTCTATTAAATATACGAGGTGCGCGTTTTGCTGACTTCAAAAATATACTAAAAAAACATTATTTTCTAAAGAAATAATAAAAACAGTTTAACCACCAGGATTTTCTTATAAAAATTCTGGTATATAAAACAAAATATCTTCTTTCATGTGCAGCCCTTACTTTTGCGATAACTAGTATATTGTATTAAATATACGAGGTGCGCGTGTTGTTGCTCTCCAAAATATACTGAAAAAATGTTACTTTTTAAATAAATAATAAAAATAATTTTACTTCAACAATTTTCTTATAAATATTTAAGTATATAAAACAATATATCTTCTTTCATGTGCAACCCTTAGTTTTGCGATAATTAGTATATTCTATTAAATATACGAGGTGCGCGTTTTGCTGACTTTAAAAATATACTAAAAAAACATTATTTTCTAAAGAAATAATAAAAAAAGTTTAACCACAAGGATTTTCTTATAAAAATTCTGGTATATAAAACAATATATCTTCTTTCATGTGCAACCCTAAGTTTTGCGATAACTAGTATATTCTGTTAAATATACGAGGTGCGCGTTTTGCTGATTTCGAGAATGTACTAAAAAACATTATTTTTTTAAAGAAATAAAAAAAATAGTTTTACTAGACGGATTACTTTATAAAAATTCTGGTATATAAAACAACATTTCTTCTTCTTTGCGCATTCCTTCATTTTGCGATTTTTACTATATTCTATTAAATATACGAGGTGCGCTTTTTGTTGCTCTCCAAAATATACTGAAAAAAATGTTACTTTCTAAATTAATAATAAAAATTATTTTACCTCAACAATTTTCTTATAAAAATTTAAGTACATAAAAAAATATATTTTCTTTCATGTGCAACCCTTAGTTTTGCGATAATTAGTATATTCTATTAAATATACGAGTCGCGCGTTTTGCTGATTTCAAAAATATACTAAATAACATTATTTTCTAAAGAAATAATAAAAATAGTTTTGCTTAACGGATTACTTTATAAAAATTCTGGTACTTAAAACAACATATCTTCTTTTTTGTACAATCCTTAATTTTGCGATTTTTATTATGTTCTATTAAATATACGAGGTGCGCTTCTTGTGTTTTCGAAAATATACTAAAAACTTTTGAATAAAAAAACTGCCACAGTTGTCAATATATTTGACGTTTCTTTTCAATAAGCGAACGTACAAAGTTTTTGACATATTTGACGTTTCTTTTTAATAAACAAATAAAATTCGGCACATAATTGACAGTTCTGATTAATAAACAAATGTATTTTTATTTTCAAAAGTTACTATTGTGGTTATTTGAATGAGATTTTAAAGAATTTTTCGTTGTATATGTTGCGTAAAAGAGAGAATTTCCAGTGGGATAATTCAGGCGCCGAATGGGTTTTCCAGATTGCGTGACTTTGGAAAATTAGAGGGCTTTGGCATGAGTTAGTACTTGTAACGAACGGTCGAAGTTCTGAATGTAACAATGAAACGATCATTTATATGTATCTTTCCATAGTCGACGACAATGTTGGATTCCCCGCTGTTTAATTCGTCTATCAGCTATTCTGTTTGTTTTAAAGAAATTTTATATAATATATTATGATTTAACTAACACATCTTTTATTAAATAATGAAATATTAGGATCTGATGTTTGATAAATGTTATGAGTTGTAAACCTGTCAATATCTTATTTATGTTTATTACAGATTTTTTGTTTGACCCTGTATATCTCGAAAAGTATCAGTTTTTTCGAAAAAACTTACAAATACTTTTTTGTGTAGAATTATATTCTAGATAAAAAACATTAAAAAATCCTATTTTTATTAGACAGTTTAAAAGTTATGACAGAAAACCTGAGATCAAATTTATATTACAAACTTTTTGTTTGACCCTGTATATCTCGAAAAGTATCAGTTTTTTCGAAATAACTCGGGAACACTGTTTTGTGTAAAATTTAACTTACTTTCCAAGAACATCAAAATAATTTTTGTAGCATTTGTAGTTTTTGAGATATTTACAGATTTGTAAAAGGCTGTTGTGAGAGTTGATAAAATCACATTCAATTAACTCGAGTGAACATATCTCGAAAACGAAGCGTTTTATCAAAAATTTGCAGAGATACATTTTTGTGTAAAATTAAACTCTACATCAAAAAACATTAATAAATCTCATTTTAATTAAAAACTTTAAAAGTTATGACAGAAAAACTGAGATCAAATTTATAGTTACAAACTTTTTGTTTGACCCTGTATATCTCGAAAAGTATCAGTTTTTTCAAAAATACTCAAAAATACTTTTTTGTGTAAAATTAAATTCTACATCATAAAACATTAATAAATCTCATTTTAATTAAAAACTTTAAAAGTTATGACAGAAAAACTGAGATCAAATTTATATTTACAAACTTTTTGTTTGACCCTGTATATCTCGAAAAGTATCAGTTTTTTCAAAAATACTCAAAAATACTTTTTTGTGTAAAATTAAATTCTACATCATAAAACATTAATAAATCTCATTTTAATTAAAAACTTTAAAAGTTATGACAGAAAAACTGAGATCAAATTTATATTTACAAACTTTTTGTTTGACCCTGTATATCTCGAAAAGTATCAGTTTTTTCAAAAATACTCAAAAATACTTTTTTGTGTAAAATTAAATTCTACATCATAAAACATCAAAAAATCCTGTTTTAATAAAAAATTTTAAAAGTTATGACAGAAAACCTGAGATCAAATTTATATTACAAATTTTTTGTTTGACCCTGTATATCTCGAAAAGTATCAGTTTTTTCGAAAACACTCATAAATACTTTTTTGTGTAAAATTTAACTAACTTTCCAAGAACGTCAAAACAATTGTTGTACCATGTATAGTTTTTGAGATATTTACAGATTTGTAAAAGGCTGTTGTGAGAGTTGAAAAAATCGCATTCAATTTACTCGGGTGAACATATCTCGAAAACGAAGCGTTTTATCAAAAATTTGCAAACATACAATTTTGTGTAAAATTAAACTCTACATCAAAAAACATTAAAAAATCCTGTTTTAATTAAAAACTTTAAAAGTTATGAACGAAAAACTAAGATTAAATTTATATTTACAAACTTTTTGTTTGACCCTGTATATCTCGAAAAGTATCAGTTTTTTTAAAAAAACTCAAAAATACTTTTTTGTGTAAAATTTAACTTACTTTCCAAGAACATCAAAACAATTTTTGTACCATTTATAGTTTTTGAGATATTTACAGATTTGTAAGAGGCTGTTGTGACAGTTGAAAAAATCGCATTCAATTTACTCGAGTGAACATATCTCGAAAACGAAGCGTTTTATCAAAAATTTGCAAAAATACTTTTTTGTGTAAAATTAAACACTACATCAAAAAACATTTATAAATCTCATTTTAATTCAAAACTTTAAAAGTTATGACCGAAAAACTGAGATTAACTTTATATTTACAAACTTTTTGTTTGACCCTGTATATCTCGAAAAGTATCAGTTTTTTCAAAAAAACTCAAAATACTTTTTTGTGTAAAATTAAATTCTACATCAAAAAACATCAAAAAATCTTATTTTGATTAAAAATTTTAAAAGTTATGACCGAAATTTAGAAAATATACGTGCTTCTGTTTAGAAATATCTTTTTAAAAGGTTAAATTATCTTTAGTGATCTTATCAGGGTAGATGTAGACTAAACGAAGTTATAAATCTCATTGTCTCAATTTAATATTAAATTTTAAAAATTTCACAAGCAGAGATCTGAACTCGTAGCAAACCAAAGTTTATTAAATTTCCGGAGAAAAAGCAATAATTTAGCATAAGATTAAATGGAGAGCCTCGAAAAGTCGGTGCAGATCTTAAAAGTGTAATTTAAAAAAAATGATAAATAATGAGTTACGATTTCCGAGCAAGGAAAAAATATACTTTCTTAAGTGTGGCATTCATGTTGATTAATGATATGTAGTTGTTATTAATTTACATATTTCAAGGCGTCATTGTAAGAGATATTTTTAGATGTAAAGTCTGTTTATTCAAATTGTTGCATACTTTTAGAAATTACGACAAAAATTTTAAAAATAACTTAAAATTGAATTTTATTTTAAAAGTAAGATATATTTTTCTATAAGTGTACCAAAAATTATTTATATTAATTAATTCTAAATTTATTAAAATAAATTTTAAACTGAACGACATAAATTCTGACATACCAAGAACACATGTTTAGAAAAGATATAATATCTTAAAAAGTTTTAGAGATATCTTAAAAGTTCTTTCAGATTTAAAAACTAGATAAATTTTTGTTTATTGTTACAAAATTTTATCAAATTTTGTGAACGATAGGATTTTGAAAAAAATTCATCAAGAGTATTTTTAGACAAACCAATATGTTGCGCACGTGTTAAGTAAAAAATTAATGTATTGAAAAATTGAAAATTATTGTAAAAATTCTTTTAGATTTAAAAAGTAAATGAACTATTGGTTACTTTTACAAAATTTTATAAAATTTTGTGTACGGGAATTTTTTTTTTAAAAAATCACAAATCTAACCGTCACATCAACAGGATTGTATGCCGCGCACGTTTTTAGACAAAATGTAATATCTTGAAAAATTTAAAAGGTATGGTAAAAATTTTTTAAGATTTAAAAAGTAGACAAACTCTTGTTCATTTCTAAAAAAGTTTGTTAGATTTTGTAAACGGGAAGATTTTTAGAAAAAATCACAAATCCAATCGTTCCAAACTTACATCAACAGCGCACGTGTTTAGAAAAAATTTATTATTTTGAAAAATCTAAAAGTTATTGTAAAAAATCTTTTAGATTTAAAACTAGATAAACTGTTGTTTACTTCCACAAAATTTTATTAAATTTTGTGTACGGGAAGATTTTTTAAAAAATCACAAATCTAATCGTCACAAAAAATACATCAACAGAATTGTATGCGGCGCACGTGTTTAGGAAAAATTTAATATCTTGAAATATTTAAAAGGTATGGTAAAAATTTTTTATGATTTAAAAAGTAGACAAGCTCTTGTTCAGTTCTACAAAAGTTTATTAGATTTTGTAAACGGGAATATTTTTAGAAATAATCACAAATCCAAGCGTTCCAAACTTACATCAACAGAATTTTATATAGCGCACGTGTTTAGAAAAAAATTAATATTTTGAAAAATATAAAAATTATTGTCAAAATTCTTTTGGAGTTAAAAACTACATAAACTGTTGTTTACTTCCACAAAATTTTATAAAATTTTATGTACGGGAAGATTTTTTTAAAAATCACAAACCTAATCATCACAAAACATATATCAACAGGATTGTATGCGGCGCACGTATTTAGAAAAACATTAATATCTTGAAAAATTTGTAAGGTATGGTAAAAAATTTTTAAGATTTAAAAAGTAGATAAACTCTTGTTCAGTAACGTCAAATTTCATTAGATATTGTAAACTGGAAGATTCTTAGAAAAAATCACAAATCCAAGCGTTCCAAACTTACATCAACAGAATTTTATATAGCGCACGTGTTTAGAAAAAATTTAATATTTTGAAAAATCTAAAAGGTATTGTAAAAACTCTTTTAGATTTAAAAACTACATAAACTGTTGTTTACTTTCACAAAATTTTATTAAATTTTGTGTACGGGAAGATTTTTTTAAAAATCACAAATCTAACCGTTACAAAAAATACATCAACAGGATTGTATGCGGCGCACGTCTTTAGAAAAAAATTAATATCTTAAAAAATTTGTAAGGTATGGTAAAAAATTTTTAAGATTTAAAAAGTAGATAAACTCTTGTTCAGTAACATCAAATTTCATTAGATATTGTGAACGGGAAGATTCTTAGAAAAAATCACAAATCCAAGCGTTCCAAACTTACATCAACAGAATTTTATATAGCGCACGTGTTTAGAAAAAATTTAATATTTTAAAAAATCAAAAGGTATTGTAAAAATTCTTTCAGATTTAAAAAGCACATAAACTGTTGTTTACTTCCACAAAATTTTATTCAATTTTGTGTCTGGGAAGATTTTTTAAAAATCACAAATCTAACCGTCACAAAAACTATCTGAATAATTGTATGCGGCGCACGTGTTTAAAAAAAATTTAATATCTTGAAAAATTTAAAAGGGTTGGTAATTTTTTTTAAGATTTAAAAAGTAGACAAACTCGTGTTCAGTTCTACCGAAGTATATTAGATTTTGTAAATTGGAAGGTTTTTAGAAAAAATCACAAATCCAAGCGTTCCAAACTTACATCAACAGAATTTTATATAACGCACGTGTTTAAAAACAAATTAATATTTTGAAAAATCTAAAAGGTATTGTAAAAATTCTTTCAGATTTAAAAAGTACATAAACTGTTGTTTACTTCCAGAAAATTTTATTACATTTTGTCAACGGGAAGATTTTTTTAAAAATCACAAATCTAATCGTCACAAAAAATACATCAACAGGATTGTATGCGAAGAACGTGTTTAGAAAAAATTTAATATCTTAAAAAATTAAAAAGGTATGGTAAAAATTTTTTAAGATTTAAAAAGTAGACAAATTCTTGTTCAGTTCTACTAAAGTTTATTAGATTGTATAAACGGGAAGATTTTTAGATAAAATCACAAATCCAAGCGTTCCAAACTTACATCAACAGAATTTTATATAGCGCACGTGTTTAGAAAAAATTTAATATTTTGAAAAATATAAAAGATATTGTAAAAATTCTTTTAGATTTAGAAACTATATAAACTGTTGTTTACTTCCACAAAATTTTATTTAATTTAGTTTACGCGAAGATTTTTTTAAAAATCAAAAATCTAATCGTCACAAAAAATACATCAACAGATTGTATGCGGCGCACGTGTTTAGAAAAAATTTAATATCTTGAAAAATTTAAAAGGTATGGTAAAATTTTTTTAAGATTTAAAAAGTAGATAAACTCTTGTTCAGTAATATTAAATTTTATTAGATTTTGTGAACGGGAAAATTTTTAGAAAAAATCACAAATCCAAGCGTTCCAAACTTACATCAACAGTGCACGTGTTTAGAAAAAATTTATTATTTTGAAAA
The DNA here is from genome assembly GCA_964028335.1 of Altica lythri. Lineage (NCBI taxonomy): Eukaryota > Metazoa > Arthropoda > Insecta > Coleoptera > Chrysomelidae > Altica > Altica lythri. The sequence continues at coordinate 21,247,777 of OZ034810.1, forward strand.
ATTTAAAAGAAATGGTAAAAATTTTTTAAGATTTAAAAAGTAAACACACTCTTGTTTAGTTCTACCACTGTTTATTAGATTTTGTAAACGGGAAGATTCTTAGAAAAAATCACAAATCCAAGCGTTCCAAACTTACATCAACAGCGCACGTGTTTAGAAAAAATTTAATATTTTGAAAAATCGAAAAGTTATTGTAAAAATTCTTTTAGATTTAAAAACTACATAAACTGTTGTTTACTTTCATAAAATTTTATTAATTTCTGTCAACGGGAAGTTTTTTTTTAAATCACAAATCTAACCGTCACAAAAAATACATAAACAGGATTGTATGCGGCGCACGTGTTTAGATAAAATTTAATATCTTGAAAAATTTAAAAGATATGGTAAAATTTTTTTAAGATTTATAAAGTAGACAATTTCTTCTTTAGTTCTTCCAAAATTAATTAGATTTTGTAAACGGGAAGATATTTAGAAAAAATCACAAATCAAAGCGTTCCAACTTACATCAACAGCGCACGTGTTTAGAAAAAATTTAATATTTTAAAAAATCTAAATGTTATTGTAAAAATTTTTTTACATTTTAAAACTAGATAAATTCGTATTTACCTACACAAAATTTTATCAAATATGATTTACGGAAAACTAGAAAAAGCTACCAAAACTGATAGTCTGTTATATGCATCCCTAAAGCATTGCATGTAAAACTTTGAAATCTAAGAGATATTTTTTAAAAATTCCGAATAAAATTGGATATTTAGTATTATCTTTGTTTGTTGCAGGTCATTCCTGGTAATGTAAATCCATATCTGGAGGCGAAACGCGAACTAGATCCACCTATATGGGCCAGTAAATTCAGGTTTTATCCCTACAGCTATCATAAAAGGACTGTGTGTATGCGAGTGGAACTGTATGGATGCCAGTGGACCGATGGGATTGTCAGTTATTCGATGCCACAGGGAGATAAAAGAGGAAATAATTGGGAGTTTTATGATCTAAGGTAATACTTATACTCCCATTCAATTAACTACTAATTAAGGAGTTTTTATATAGCCTTATAAATTTAGGACTGCTTCCGTAACTATGCAGAATGGGTTTGTTTCGATTTCTTGGATTTAAAACTCTTGAGACTTTTACAAATGGGTTTACCAAGACTTATTGGCATTCTGAGGGTATTTTGAGACTATTCCTGGGATTTACGACTGTTTTAGTTACAATTGAGACCAATTAAAGAAGTTATTTTACTATTCTGACTATAGTAGGATTCTTCCTAGGATTTAAGACTGTTTTACTTACGATTGCAACTATTATTGAAGTTATTTTACTATTCTGACTATAATAAGACTATTCGTAAGATTTCAGAATGTTTTACTTACAATTGACCTGTTATAAGAAGTTATTACACTATTCTGACTATAGCAAGACTCTTCGTAGGATTTAAGACTGTATTACTTACGATTGAAGCTGTTTTAAAAGTTATTTTACTATTCTGACTAGAGTAAGACTATTTTTAGGATTTCAGAATGTTTCACTTACAATTGAGACTGTTATAAGAAGTTATTTTACTATTCTGACTATAGCAAGACTATTCCTAGGAGTTAAGAATGTTTTGCTTACGATTGAAACTATTTAAGAAGTTATTTCACTATTCTAACTATAGAAAAGCTATTTCTCGGATTTCAGCCTGTTTTACTTATAATTGAGACTGTTATGAGCAGTTATTTCACTATTCTGACTATAGCAAGACTCTTCCTAGGATTTAAGACTTTTTTACTTACGATTGTAATTGTTTTAAAAGTTATTTTTCTATTCTGACTATAGTAAGACTAGTCCTAGGATTTTAGAATGTTTTACTTACAATTGAAATTGTTATAAGAAGTCATTTCACTATTCTGACTATAGCAAGATTCTTCCTAGGATTTAAGACTGTTTTGTTTACGATTAAAGGTGTTTTAACAAGTTATTTCACTATTCTGACTATAGCAAGACTCTTTCTAGGATCTAAAACTGTTTCACTTACAATTGCATCTGTTTCAAGAAATTATTTTACTATTCTGACTAAAGTGAGACTATTCCTGTGATTTAAGATTGTTTGACTCACGATTGAAACTGTTTTAAAACGTTATTTCACTATTCTAACTATAGTAAGACTATTCCTAGGATTTCAGCTTGTTTTACTTACAACTGAAGCTGTTATAAGAAGTTATTTTACTATTATGACTATAGCAAGACTATTCCTAGGATTTAAGACAGTTTTAATTACGATTGAAACTGTGTAAAAAGTTATTTCACTATTTTAACTATAGTAAAGCAATTCCTAGGATTTCAGCCTATTTTACTTACAATTGAGACTGTTATAAGCAGTTATTTCACTATTCTGACTATAGCAAGTCTCTTCCTAGGATTTAAGACTCTTTTACTTACGATTGCAACTGTTTTAAAAGTTTTTTCACTATTCTGACTATATTAAGACTAGTCCTAGGATTTTAGAATGTTTTACTTACAAATAAGATTGTTATAAGAAGTTATTTCACTATTCTGACTATAGCAAGACTCTTCCTAGGATTTAAGACTGTTTTGCTTACGATTAAAGGTGTTTTAAGAAGTTATTTCACTATTTTGAATAAAATAAAACAATTCCTTTGATTTAAGATTATTTGACTCGCGATTAAAACTGTTTTAAAAAGTTATTTTACTATTCTGACTATACTAAGACTATTCCTAGGATATCAGCTTGTTTTACTTACAACTGAGAGTGTTATAAGAAGTTATTTTACTATTCTGACTATAGCAAGACTATTCCTAGGATTTAAGACTGTTTTACTTACGATTGCAACTGTTGTAAAAGTTCTTTCACTATTTTGACTATAGTAAGACTATTCCTAGGATTCCAGAATGTTTTACTTACAATTGAGATTGTTATAAGAAGTTATTTCATTATTCTGACTATAGCAAGACTCTTCCTAGGATCTAAGACTGTTTCACTTACGATTGCAACTGTTTTAAGAAGTTATTTCACTATTGTGACTATAGCAAGCCTCTTCCTAGGATCTAAGACTGTTTCACTTACGATTGCAACTGTTTTAAAAGTTATTTCACTATTCTGACTAAAGCAAGTCTCTTAAAATTTAAGACTGTTTACTTATGATTGAAGCTCATTTTTTAAGTATATTTAACATTGTTTTAAATCTTAGATATGATGGTGAATGGGATGGTAACACATTAAAAGATGGTCTAGGTCAACTTACCGATGGTAAGTTTGGTCATGATGATTTTAAAACTGATTTTTATGATGGTCAAACGTGGGTTGGTTGGAAAAATGAAACTAGACATAATAAACCAATTGAAATAATAACAGAATTTGATCGGATACGAGAATTTTCTGCTATACATATTTATTGCAATAATCAGTTTACCAAAGAAGTACAGGTAACAGTTAAAATCTAACAAATACGAGGATTGTCTTTTTAGTTTTATGTCCCACCAAGATCGATAAACTTTTGCATACGTTTACACTGATATGAAAACTTAAAAGACAACCCTCGTAAAGCGTAACAGATTAATTAATAAAATAACTTTCAGGTATTTTCTTCAGCCAAAGTATTTTTTAGTATAGGAGGTAAATATTTTAATAAAGGTGAACCAATAACTTACGAATATATGGAAGATCGAATTTTTGAAAATGCTAGGAATGTTTCAATTAAATTACATCACAGAGTTGGATTATTCGTAAAATTACAACTATATTTCGCATCGAAATGGATATTAATAAGTGAAATTTCTTTCGATTCCACTGTTGCTCATGGTAATTTTACCGAAGAAATTGAACCAACAACAGTCGTACCTGAAGGTGATTCTGTTGAAGGAGAGAATCACGATCATAAAATTGAAATTCCAGTACCAAATGATATCAATGAACCTGCTCTTATAGCTATAATATTAGTAGGATTAATCCTATCAATAATACTTTTAGGGACAATAGTATTATTAGTGTACAGATTTAAAAATAGGAAATTTTTTAGAAGTCCTAATATTTCTAACATCGATTTTCCCAATACTACGTTACCACATCTTCAACCAGAATCTGTTTATGGTAAGTTATCTTATAAGATTAAACAAGCAACTCTCTGCATGTACTCACATAGGTTCTGGAAAACAGCTCTAAAAATCAATCCAGCTGGTTACCACGTCCAAGAAAATTCGTTTCTTCTATTTTTTTCATCCAAAACCACTTTCCCACATAAGATAGTTCTTAGAGTAGAAATATCTTAAGCCGGGAATTCACTTGAGCACGAGGCAAGCCGAGGCATTCCGAGTTGTGGCAAACCAATGTCTTCTCGTGTGTGCTAGATGTTCATTTTATGTGAATTGGTCCTTTGGTTCGAATGAGCAACATTTGCTCTGGCCTCTCTATTTCTCTTTGCTCACACTTTTTAGTAAGCCAACATCTCTTGTCTCTGTTATTCTTTAATACAGCTTTGGAGTTTATCAGATCTTATTTTCGTACGAAGAAGAATGTTTTGCGTCAAAAAATCATCATAAAAATGAGTAACATAAGTTCCTCTGGCTATTTATTGTGTCTCCCACTCTTCAGTAAACCAACATCTCTCTTATTCTCTTCTTCTACTTTCGAGTCATCAAATTTCATTAAAAGCTTTGTTTCGAAAGAAATTTATCAGTTCAACACTTTTTAAAGCAATGCTTTTGATGTTAGGTTCGGAAGAGGTGTTGCGACAGAAAAATCGTCACAAAAATAAGTAAAGAAACTTACTCTGGCCTTTCCGGGTTAGTTTCAAGCTGATCTGGGAGTGCATACAAAACCTCAATGAACTGGCTAGACAAAACAGTGTCTTCTTGGAGTGGATACCAGGGAATAAAAGTTTTGAAGGTAATGAAACCGCGGACCTTCTGGCCAAAAAGGGAGCGGATACACGATTCACTGGTCCAGAACCTGTATTGGGACTGCCTAGAGCCTGGGTAAGGACCAAAGTCAGGAACTGGGTCTGGTAAGAGTCGACCAAACACTGGAATAACACTGTAGGGCTGAGGCACTTGAAGCTGATGCTTAAAGGCTACTCCAAAAAACTGACGTCTGACATACTGAATCTTGGTAGGAGTCAGATAAGAGTACTAGTGGGCCTGCTCACTGGGCGTGGACCATGCAGTCTATACCTTCGGAGGAAGGGGATTCTGACACAGGAACCCATCTCGTGCCGATTGTGCGCCATGGACGATGAGACGGCAACTCACATTCTATTCGAGTGTGAGGACTTGGACTATAAACGGTTCCTCATCTTCCTGAATCCTATCACCACCTTGAGGAGCTAGTCACAGGACTTAAATCTCTTATAAAGGAAACTGCTCTGTGGCAACAGTAACTCAAGGAATTTCGGACACCTGGATTCTAGCCTACCTGAAGATCAGCGTGATGTTGATTTTCAGCAGAATAAACTAGAACTGGTGCCGAACCTGGTCACAATATTCCCACAGGAAGCAGTGCTCAAACATGGGGCTCCACAGGAGATACCATGCTAGGTTGTTTAGATTAGATTAGATTACTCTGGCCTTTTTATTTCCTGTTACTCTGATTTTCCAGTAAACCAACGTCTCTTGTCTCTCTTACTCTTTACTCTAGTTTTGGAGTACATCAGATGTCATTAAAAGCTTGATTTCACATGAATTCATCCAGTTCTATAAGTTCTTAAGCGATGCTTTTAGTGATTGGTTCGGTAGAACTATTGGAAGAGAAACAAAAGTTTCTTTGGCCTCTTTATATCTGTTCCATTAAACCAATATCTCTTGTCTCTCTTTTTCTTTACTCCAGCTTTGGAGTACATCAGAATTACCTGTTCTAGGGCGGCGTTTTTAATGTTAGTTTTAGAAGAAGTGTTGCAACACAAAAAGCGTCATAAAAATGAGTAACAGTACTTTCTCTGACTTCTGTGTTTCTCATTCCTCACTTTCGAGTAAACCAACGACTCCAATTGCTTTTATTTCTGAGTTTCACATGTTTTAAAGTAAGGCTTTTAATGTTGCGACAAAAAAAAGAGTAACGAAACTTTTTCTGACAGGTCTACCTTTCGATTCTTCCAAAATCGCGTGTCTTTGTTTAAATTTAGAAGATTTGTCTCTACTCCATCCTTGGAGTACACCAGGTAGTCAAAACCTCTCTTCCATTGGATTTAACACCTTTTTTTTGTCTTTGCTGTTATACAAATCGTTTAATCTTCTGTTACCATCAAGTTTAAGTATCTGATAAAGATGATGATACCATAACTGTTTCTCTTTAAGGAATAAGTGAAAAAGATACATCGATAGAAGCGTATGGAGTGACAGAAATTGATGATTACAGAATGAGTCATTGTACATTAAAATCTAGTTTAAGATCGACTCTTCCATTACCCAATCCAGGAACAGCATCCGAAAACAACGAATATCAAGAACCATATCAAGCAATGAAATTTGCACCATATTATAGTTACAGTCCGGTTGTAATGGAGATACAGAATACGATTTCAAGCACTAAAAAGTATCCATTACCACCAGGTATGGAAATTTAGGGAAAAAAATCAACTAAAGAGATTTATTTTGTAATTTTTTTAGATACTTATGATTATGTTATACCTGAAGGTAGCACTTTACCGTTGCTTCCAGATTCTGAACCAAATACACCACAAAGAAATAGATTAAACAGTGGTGTTTCCTCTAAAGGGCCAAGGATGTCTATTAAAGGTTCACAAAGTGAAGAACGAAATCGAGAGGTAAATATTTATTCATTAAAACATTAATTTATTGCCTTATTGTTAATTTTTTTAACAGTCTCCTACACAAGAAGCTTTAAATGCATTAAAGAAGAGATTAGATGGCACTACCATTATGGAATTTCCAAGACATCGACTTAGAATGTTATCAAAATTATCAGAAGGAGCTTTTGGAACTGTAAGTATATGACTTGCCCATGCTAGGTATATAAAATAAGGTGCGAGTATCTCCAGTATGATGTAATATATTCGAATGTAAACATTTTTAAAAAAGTATTAAAAGAAGTCGAATGGAGTCAGGAAAAGGGTTTCGGTGGTGATAAATCGATTCAGATTTTTAGAAAACATCGTTTTATTCGGTTTTTGAGGCAATGAAAAACGGCTACAATTAACTACTTCTTAAAAAAAAAAAAAAAAAAAAAAAAAAAAAAAAAAAAAAAAAAAAAAAAAAAAAAAAAATTGAAACGCACACTGAAGATCCCCGAGGTTTCACCGTTCACCACAGCATCGCGAATCACCGCAGCCTTTACAAAAAATTGCATATATGTATGTATGTATATATTTTTAGGTATACATTGCTGAAGCTGATGGAATAAATGAATTCTGTTCAACTTTATCAACCGAAACAAGACTGGTAGCAATAAAATTCTTAAGCGACTCCGCCACTGATAAAGAAAGGTAAAAACGAACCTATAAAAGATATTTTCATTGGAATTTCACCATTGTTTTTTTATAGGAAAGATTTTTATCGCGATGTACGGATTTTAGCAGCCTTAGAAGACCCAAATATCGCTCGAGTTCTTGGTATTTGTAGCCAAGATGAGCCTTTATGCGTAATAATGGAATATCTCGATCATGGCGATTTATGCCAATTTTTACGTACTCATGTTGGAGCTACTTCAACATTATCTTATGGATTAAAATCGTTATCTTTTGATTGTCTTCTTTATATGGGAGTTCAAGTGGCATCTGGAATGCATTATTTAGAAACATTAAATTTCGTTCACAGAGATCTTGCGACTAGAAATTGTTTGATAGGAAAAGGTTATCAAATTAAAATTTGTGATTTTGGTACTTACAACGAACTTTATGCTAGTGATTATTACAAAGTTGATGGTAATACTCCTTTACCAATTAGATGGATGGCTTGGGAGAGTGTTTATCAGTCTAGGTAAGGATTTTTATTATCTATTTTATTTACTCTTAAATTAAACAAAACACACTAAACGGGGGTGCGATTTATTAATATGTGGCACGCGGATGGTTTAATACTCAAAGTAGGTTCTCTTGAATCATTGGTAAACTGCAAGCATGTTGTCTCCGTTCTAATTAAACGATAAGAGTACTTTTTCACAAAATCTCGTATAAGTTTCGAAATAATTGTGATTTTAAAGTAAATCTTTCCCCTTTGGAATTTGTATAGTTTTAGGTATATTTTCACCAAAAATGATTAAAAACGGTCCATGGGAAATATTAAAAAAATTAAGGAGAGACATGGCATGTTTGCAAAATCGTAAGATTTTGAGTACTTTTTTAGAAAACCTCGTATAAGTTTCGAAATAATTGTGATTTTAAACTATGTTATTTCTCTTTGGAAAGTGCATGGTTTTAGGTCTATTCTCACTAAAAATGATCAAAAACGGTCCATGAAAAATATTAAAAAAATTAGGGAGAGACAAGGCGTGTTTGCCAAATTTCAGGAATTTTCAGTACTTTTTCACAAAACCTCGTATAAGTTTCGAAATAATTGTGATTTTAAAGTAAATCGTTTTCTTTTGGAAAGTGTATGGTTTTAGGTATATTTTCACCAAAAATGATCAAAAACGGTCCATGGAAAATATTAAAAAAATTAGGGAGAGACAAGGCGTGTTTGCAAAATCGTACGAATGTTGAGTACTTTTTCACACAACCTCGTATAAGTTTCGAAATAATTTTAATTTTAAATTATATCGTTTCCCTTTGGAAAGTGTATGGTTTCAGGTATATTTACACCAAAATTGATCAAAAACGGTTCATGGAAAATATTCAAAAAAATTAAAGAGAGACAAGGCGTGTTTGCCAAATTTCAGGAATTTTCAGTACTTTTTCACAAAACCTCGTATAAGTTCGGAAATAATTATAATTTTAAAGTATATCGTTTTCTTTTGGAAAGTGTATGGTATTAGGTATATTTTCAGGAAAAATGATTAAAAACGGTCCATGGGAAATGTTAAAAAATTTAGGGAGAGACAAGGCATGTTTGCAAAATCGTAGGATTTTGAGTACTGTTTCAGAAAACCTCGTATAAGTTTCGAAATAACTGTGGTTTTAAAGTATATCGTACTCTTTTGGAAAGTGTATGAATCTATGTCTATTCTTACTAAAAATTATCATAAACGGTCCATGGGAAATATTAAAAAAATTAGGGAGAGACAAGGCATGTTTACAAAATCGTAGGAATTTTGAGTACTTTTTCACAAAACCTCGTATAAGTTTGAAAATAATTGTAATTTTGAAGTATATCGTTCTCTTTTGGAAAGTGTATAATTCTATGTTTATTTTCACCAGAAATGATTAAAAACGGTCCATTGGAAATCTTAAAAAAATTAGGGAGAGACAAGGCGTGTTTGCCAAATTTCAGGAATTTTCAGTACTTTTTCACAAAACCTGGTATGAGTTAGGAAATAATTGTAATTTTAAAGTATATCGTTTTCTTTTGGAAAGTGTATGGTTTAAGGTGTATTCTTACCAAAAATGGTCATTAACGGTCCATGGGAAATATTAAAAAAATTAGGGAGAGACATGGCATGTTTGCAAAATCGTAAGATTTTGAGTACTTTTTTAGAAAACCTCGTATAAGTTTCGAAATAATTGTGATTTTAAAGTATATCGTTTTCTTTTAGAAAGTTTATGGTTTTAGGACTATTTTCACCAAAATTGATCAAAAACGGTCCATGGGAAATATTCAAAAAAATAGGGAGAGACATGGCATGTTTGCAAAATCGTAAGATTATGAGTACTTTTTCACGAAACCTCGTATAAGTTTTAAAATAATTGTAATTTTAAAGTATATCTTTTCCTCCTGGAAAGTGTATGGTTTTAGGTCTATTTTCACCAAAACTGGTCAAAAACGGTCCATGGGAAATATTAAAAAAATTAGGAACAGGCAAGGCATGTTTGCAAAATCGTAGGAATTTTGAATACTTTTCCACAAAACCTCGTATAAGTTTCGAAATAACTGTGATTTTAAACTATGTCGTTCTCTTTTAGAAACTACATGGTTTTAGCTATATTTTCACCAAAACTGGTCAAAAACGGTCCATGGGAAATATTAAAAAAATTAGGGAGAGACAAGGTGTGTTTGCAAAATCGTAGGAATTTTGAGTAGTTTTTCACAAAACCTTGTATAAGTTTCGAAATAATTGCAATTATAAAGTAAATCTTTATATTTTGGTATATTTGATCAAAAACGGTCCATGGCAAATTTAAAAAAAATTAGGGAGAGACAAGGCATGTTTGCAAAATCGTAGGAATTTTGAGTACTTTTTCACGAAACCTCGTATAAGTTTTAAAATAATTGTAATTTTAAAGTATATTTTTTGCTCTTTGAAAGTGTATAGTATTAGGTTTATTTTCACCAAAAATGATCAAAAACGGTCCATGGGAAATATTTAAAAAATTAGGGAGAAACAAGGCGTGTTTCCAAAATCGTTGGAATTTTGAGTACTTTTTCACAAAACCTCGAATAAGTTTCGTAATAATTGTAATTTTAAAGTATATAAAGTATATTAAAGTCTTCTTTTGGAAAGTGTATGGTTTGAGGTATATTTTCACCAAAATTGATTAAAAACAGTCTATGGGAAATATTAAAAAATTTAGGGAGAGACAAGGCATGTTTGCAAAATCGTAGGATTTTAAGTACTATTTCAGAAAACCTCGGCTAAGTTTTGTAATATTTGTAATTTTTAAGTATATTGTCTTCTTTTGGAAAGTGTATGGTTTTAGGTATATTTTCACCAAAAATCGTCAAAAACGGTTCATGGGAAATATTAAAAAAATTAGGGAGAGACAAGGCGTGTTTGCCAAATTTCAAGAATTTTCAGTACTTTTTCACAAAACCTCGTATAAGTTTGGAAATAATTGTAATTTTAAAGTATATCTTTTTCTCTTGGAAAGTGTATGGTTTGAGGTATATTTTCACCAAAATTGATTAAAAACGGGCCATGGGAAATATTAAAAAAATTAGGGAGAGACAAGGCGTAATTTCCAAATTTCAGGAATTTTCAGTACTTTTTCACAAAACCTCGTATAAGTTTCGAAATAATTGTAATTTTAAAGTAAATTGTTTCCTTTTAGAAAGTGTATGGTTTTAGGTATATTTTCACCAATATTGATCAAAAACGGTTTATGAAAAATATTAAAAAAATTAGGGAGAGACAAGTCGTGTTTGCCAAATTTCAGGAATTTTCAGTACTTTTTCACAAAACCTCGTATAAGTTTGGAAATGATTGTAATTTTAAAATAGATCGTCTTATTTTGGAAAGTGTATAGTTTTAGGTATATTTTCACCAAAATTGATCAAAAACGGTCCATGGAAAATATTAAAAAAATTAGGGAGAGACAAGGCGTGTTTGCAAAATCGTAGGAATTTCAAATACTTTTACACAAAACCTCGTATAAGTTTCGAAATAATCGTAATTTTAAAGTATATCGTTTTCTTTTGGAAATTTTATGGCTTTAGGCCTATTCTCATCAAAAATGATCATAAACGGTCCATGGGAAATATTAAAAAAATTAGGGAGAGACAAGGCGTGTTTGCAAAATCGTAGGAATTTTGAGTATTTTTTCACTAAACCTCGCATAAGTTTCGAAATAATTTTAATTTTTAATTATATCATTTTCCTTTGGAAAGTGTATGGTTTGAGGTATATTTTCACCAAAATTGATCAAAAACGGTCCATGGGAAATATTAAAAAAATTAGGGAGAGACCCGGCATGTTTACAAAATCGTAGGAATTTTTTCACAAAACCTCGTATAAATTTTAAAATAATTGTGATTTTAAAATATGTCGTTCTGTTTTAGAAATTGCATGGATTTAAGTATATTTATACCAAACTAGATCAAAAACGGTCCATGGGAAATGTTAAAAAATTTAGGGAGAGACAAGACGTGTTTGTAAAATCGTAGGATTTTGAGTACTTTTTTACAAAACCTCGTATAAGTTTTAAAATAATTGTAATTTTAAAGTATATGTTTTACTCTTGGAAAGTGTATGGTTTTAGGTCTATTTTCACCAAAACTGGTCAAAAACGGTCCATGGGAAATATTAAAAAAATTAGGGGGAGACACGGCATGTTTACAAAATCGTAGGAATTTTTTCACAAAACCTCGTATAAATTTCAAAATAATTGTGATTTTAAAATATGTCGTTCTGTTTTAGAAATTGCATGGATTTAAGTATATTTATACCAAACTAGATCAAAAACGGTCCATGGGAAATGTTAAAAAATTTAGGGAGAGACAAGACGTGTTTGTAAAATCGTAGGAATTTTGAGTACTTTTTCACAAAACCTCGTATAGGTTTTAAAATAATTTTTATTTTTAAAACTTTCGTTCTCTCCTGGAAACTATATAGTTTAAGGTATCTTTTCACTAAAAATGATAAAAAACGGTCCATGAAAAATGGTAAAAAAATTAGGGAGAGACAAGGCATGTTTACAAAATTTTTCACAAAACCTCGTATAAATTATAAAATAATTGTGATTTTAAAATATATCATTTTCGTTTGGAATGTGTATACTTTTAGGTATATTGTCACCAAAAATGATCAAAAACGGTCCATGAGAAATATTAAAAAAATTAGGGAGAGACAAGCTATGTTTGGAAAAAAAAAACAAAAAAGCATCGTTTAACATAATCACAAATCACAATTTTTGTGAATTTGAAGCGCACGAAACAAGTCTTTATAAGTGTTTATAATTCATTTCCACAAACTTTTCCTAAATTTCCTTACAATTTTCTTGTGAATCCCCTACATTGAGTGATTGATTATGTATGATCGTTCTGATAGAAGTGATTATTTCAGATACACAACGAAAAGTGACGTATGGTCATTCGCTGTCACTCTATGGGAAATTTTAACTCTATGTCGACGTCAACCATACGATTTTTTAAGTGATCCTGAAGTAATGGAAAATCTAGCACGCTTACACTGTGATGATGGGCAATTCAAGAATCTTCCTCGACCGACAACACACAAAGACATCTATGATCTAATGTTGGAATGTTGGAAAAGGAAGGATACTGACAGGCCTACTTTTAGAGAAATTCACTTATTCTTGCAAAGAAAAAATTTAGGTTTTGCTCCTACATAGTATTTAGGTAGACTGGTTTAGATGATAAAAGGGAACAATGTTGTAAATAGAACACAGGGTGATACTATACTTTATTATTTAATAGATACAACTCTATAATATTTATTTATTTTAGGGAGAAATAGAAAGTACTGAATATATTTCTAGTATAATGCATAAAATTTGAACAAATATTAGAATAAAATATTCATATTTGTTCTTATTTTCAAAATTGCCCATTTTATGCACATTCTAAATGAGCTTTCTAAAGTAAACTAAAAAAGTCTATCATCTATCTTCATTCCATTTCGTTTTTATATTCCCAGATATCAAACAGAAAAAAAATGACATATATGACAACTGACAGATACTAGCAATTGACAACTGACAGAAGAAACGAATTGACAGATAAAATCAATTGATAAGTAACAAATTTGAAAACGACGATTCTAAGTTTGAAATCGACGCTTCTACATTTGAAACCGACGATTCTTTTGAAAACGACAATTCTAAGTTTGAAATCGACGCTTCTATTTTTGAAATCGACGATTTTAAGTTTGACATCGATAATTCTAAGTTATAAATCCACGCTTCTACATTTAAAACCGACGATTCTCTGAAAAACGACGATATTAAGTTTGAAATCGACGCTTCTAGTTTTGAAATCGACGATTCTAAATTTAAAAACGACGATTCTAAAAGTTTGAAATCAACGCTTCTGCTTTTCAAATAGACAATTCTAAATTTGAAAACGACAATTCTTAGTTTGAAATCGACGCTTTTAATTTTGAAATCGACGATTTTAAGTTTTAAATCGACGATTCCAAGTTTGAAATCGACGCTTCTACATTAAAAACCGACGATTCTTTTGAAAACGACGATTCCAAGTTTGAAATTGACGCTTCTACATTTAAAACCGACGATTCTTTTGAAAACGACGATTCCAAGTTTGAAATTGACGCTTCTGATTTTGAAATCGACAATTCTAAATTTTTAAAACCGCGATTCTATGATTGAAATCGTCGTTTCTACACTTGAAACCACCAATTCTAAATTTGAAAACGACGATTCTAAGTTTTGAATCAACGCTTCTGATTTTCAAATCGACAATTCTAAATTTGAAAACGACGATTCTTAGTTTAAAATCGACGCTTCTAATTTTGAAATCGACGATTTTAAGTTTGAAATCGATGACTCCAAATTTGAAATCGACGCTTCTGCATTTGAAACCGATGATTCTTTTGAAAACGACGATTCTAAGTTTGAAATTGACGCTTCTGGTTTTTAAATCGACGATTCTAAATTTAAAAACGACCATTCTAAGTTTGAAATCGATGATTCTAATATTGAAATCAACGACTTTAAGTTTGAAATCGACGATTCCAAGTTTGAAATCGACGCTTCTACATTTAAAACCGACGATTCTTTTGAAAACAACGATTCCAAGTTTGATATTGACGCTTCTACATTTGAAACTAACGATTCTTTTGAAAACGACAATTCTAAGTTTGAAATCGACACTTTTAATTTTGAAATCGACAATTCTAAACTTGAAAACGACGATTCTTAGTTTGAAATCGACGCTTCTAATTTTGAAATCGACGATTTTAAGTTTGACATCGATAATTCAAAGTTATAAATCCACGCTTCTACATTAGAAACCAACGATTCTCTGAGAAACGACGATATTAAGTTTAAAATCGACACTTCTACATTTAAAACCGACGATTCTTTTAAAAACGACGATTCCAAGTTTAAAATTGACCCTTCTACATTTGAAACCGACGATTCTTTTGAAAACGGCGATTCCAAGTTTGAAATCGACGCTTTTAATTTTGAAATTGACGATTCTAAACTTGAAAACGACAATTCTAAGTTTGAAATCGACGCTTCTAATGTTAAAATCGACGATTGTAAGTTTGACATCGATATTTCTAACTTATAAATCCACGCTTTTACATTTGAAACCGACGATTGTCTGAAAAACGACGATATTAAGTTTAAAATCGACGCTTCTAATTTTGAAATCGACGATTCTAAATTTAAAAACGACGATTCTAAGTTTAAAATCGACGCTTCTGATTTTCAAATCGACAATTCTTAATTTGAAAACGTCGATTCTTAGTTTAAAATCGACGCTTCTAATTCTGAAATTGACGATTTTAAGTTTGAAATCGACGATTCCAAATTTGAAATCGACGCTTCTGCATTTGAAACCAATGATTCTTTTGAAAACGACGATTCTAAGTTTGAAATTGACGCTTCTGGTTTTTAAATCGACGATTCTAAATTTAAAAACGACCATTCTAAGTTTGAAATCGATGATTCTAATATTGAAATCAACGACTTTAAGTTTGAAATCGACGATACCAAGTTTGAAATCGACGCTTCTACATTTAAAACCGACGATTCTTTTAAAAACGACGATTCCAAGTTTAAAATTGACCCTTCTACATTTGAAACCGACGATTCTTTTGAACACGACGATTCCAAGTTTGAAATCGACGCTTCTAATTTTGAAATCGACAATTCTAAATTTAAAATCCGCGATTCTATGATTAAAATCGACGCTTCTACGTTTGAAACCGACGATTCTAAATTTGAAAACGACGTTATTATATTCCCAGATATCAAACAGAAAAAAAATGACATATATGACAACTGACAGAAGAAACGAATTGACAGATGAAAGAAATTGACAACTGACAGATAAAAGCAATTGACAACTGACAAATAGTAGCAACTGACAATTGGTATAATCAAATTAGTCTAGGAATATAAAAAATGTTATATTATTCTAATTAGACACATACAGCTACCATTGATCTACTACTTGCAAATTACACCACTAGAAGTTGCCACAGATGGTGTTATTGAATAAAATCTTTGCTATATGGTTCGGAACTTAGCTAAACGCCTTTCTAAATTTGTAAACGACAGTTCTAAATTTGAAATCGACGCTTCTACATATGAAACCGATGATTCTAAAGTTGAAAACGACGATTCTAAGTTTGAAATCGACGCTTCTACATTTGAAACCGACGATTCTTTTGAAAATGACAATTCTAAGTTTAAAATCGATGCTTCTAATTTTGGAATCGATGATTCTAAACTTGCAAACGACGATTCTAAGTTTGAAATCGACGATTTTAAGTTTGACATCGATAATTCTAAGTTATAAATCCACGCTTCTACATTTGAAACCGACGATTCTCTGAAAAACGACGATATTAAGTTTGAAATCGACGCTTCTAATTTCGAATTTGACGATTCTAAATTTAAAAACGACGATTCTAAGTTTAAAATCGACGTTTCTGATTTTCAAATCGACAATTCTAAATTTGAAAACGAAGATTCTTAGTTTGAAATCGACGCTTCTAATTTTTAAATCGACGATTCTAAATTTAAAAACGACAATTCTAAGTTTGAAATCGATGATTCTAATATTGAAATCAACGACTTTAAGTTTCAAATCGACGATTCCAAGTTTGATATTGACGCTTCTACATTTAAAACCGACAATTCTTTTGAAAACGACGATTCCAAGTTTGAAATTGACGCTTCTACATTTGAAACCGACGATTCTTTTGAAAACGACGATTCCAAGTTTGAAATCTACGCTTCTAATTTTGAAATCGACAATTCTAAATTTGAAAACCGAGATTCTATGATTGAAACCGACGCTTCTACATTTGAAACCGTCGATTCTAAATTTGAAAACGACGATTCTAAGTTTGAAATTGACGATTCTACATTTGAAGTCGACGTTTTTATATTCCCAGATATCAAACAGAAAAAAAAATGACATATATGACAACTGACAGATACTAGCAATTGACAACTGACAGAAGAAACGAATTGACAGATGAAAGCAATTGATAAGTGACAAATGAAAGCAATTGACAACTGACAGATAAAAGCAATTGACAACTGACAAATAGTATCAATTGACAATTGGTATAATTAAATTAGTCTAGGAATATAAAAAATGCTATATTATTCTAATTAGACACATACAGCTACCATTGATCTACTACTTGCAAATTACACCACTAGAAGTTGCCACAGATGGTGTTATTGATTAAAATCTTTGCTATATGGTTCGGAACTTAGCTAAACGCCTTTCTAAATTTGTAAACGACACTTCTAAATTTGAAATCGACGCTTCTTCATTTGAAACCGATGATTCTAAATTTGAAAACGACGATTCTAAGTTTGAAATCGACGCTTCTACATTTGAAACCGACGATTCTTTTGAAAACGACAATTCTAAGTTTAAAATCGACGCTTCTAATTTTGAAATCGACGATTCTAAACTTGAAAACGACGATTCTAAGTTTGAAATCGACGCTTCTAATTTTGAAATCGACGATTTTAAGTTTGACATCGATAGTTCTAAGTTATAAATCCACGCTTCTACATTTGAAACCGACGATTCTCTGAAAAACGACGATATTAAGTTTGAAATTGACGCTTCTAATTTTGAAATCGACGATTCTAAATTTAAAAACGACGATTCTAATTTAAAATCGACGCTTCTGATTTTCAAATCGACAATTCTAAATTTGAAAACGAAGATTCTTAGTTTGAAATCGACGCTTCTGATTTTTAAATCGACGATTCTAAATTTAAAAACGACCATTCTAAGTTTGAAATCGATGATTCTAATATTGAATTCAACGACTTTAAGTTTGAAATCGACGATTCCAAGTTTGATATTGACGCTTCTACATTTAAAACCGACAATTCTTTTGAAAACGACGATTCCAAGTTTAAAATTGACCCTTCTACATTTGAAACCGACGATTCTTTTGAAAAAGGCGATTTCAAGTTTGAAATCGACGCTTCTAATTTTGAAATCGTCAATTCTAAATTTGAAAACCGCGATTCTATGATTGCAATCGACGCTTCTACATTTGAAACCGTCGATTCTAAATTTGAAAACGATGATTCTAAGTTTGAACTTGACGATTCTACATTTGAAATCGACGTTTTTATATTCCCAGATATCAAACAGAAAAAAAAAATGACATATATGGCAACTGACAGATACTAGCAATTGACAACTGACAGAAGAAACGAGTTGACAGATGAAAGCAATTGATAAATGACAAATGAAAGCAATTGACAACTGACAGATCAAAGCAATTGACAACTGACAGATAGTAGCAATTGACGAATGGTATAATCAAATTAGTCTAGGAATATAAAAAATGCTATATTATTCTTATTAGATACATACAGCTACTATTGCCCTACTACTTGCAGATTACACCACTAGAAGTCGCCACAGATGGTGTTTTTGATTAAAATCTTTGCTATATGGTTCGGAACTTAGCTAAACGCCTTTCTAAATTTGTAAACGACACTTCTAAATTTGAAATCGACGCTTCTACATATGAAACCGATGATTCTAAAGTTGAAAACGACGATTCTAAGTTTGAAATCCACGCTTCTACATTTGAAACCGACGATTCTCTGAAAAACGACGATATTAAGTTTGAAATTGACGCTTCTAATTTTGAAATCGACGATTCTAAATTTAAAACGACGATTCTAAGTTTAAAATCGACGCTTCTGATTTTCAAATCGACAATTCTAAATTTGAAAACGACGATTCTTAGTTTGAAGTCGATGCTTCTAATTTTGAAATCGACGATTTTAAGTTTGAAATCGACGATTCCAAATTTGAAATCGACGCTTCTGCTTTGAAACCGATGATTCTTTTGAAAACGACGATTCTAAGTTTAAAATCGACGCTCCTTTTTATGAAATCGACGATTCTAAACTTGAAAACGACGATTCTAAGTTTAAAATCGACGCTTCTAATTTTGAAATCGACGATTTTAAGTTTGACATCGATAATTCAAAGTTATAAATCCACGCTTCTACATTTGAAACCAACGATTCTCTGAGAAACGACGATATTAAGCTTGAAATCGACGCTTCTACATTTAAAACCGACGATTTTTTTGAAGACGACGATTCCAAGTTTGAAATCGACGCTTCTGCATTTGAAACCGACGATTCTTTTGAACACGACGATTCCAAGTTTGAAATCGACGCTTCTAATTTTGAAATCGACAATTCTAAATTTAAAATCCGCGATTCTATGATTAAAATCGACGCTTCTACGTTTGAAACCGACGATTCTAAATTTGAAAACGACGTTATTATATTCCCAGATATCAAACAGAAAAAAAATGACATATATGACAACTGACAGAAGAAACGAATTGACAGATGAAAGAAATTGACAACTGACAGATAAAAGCAATT
The DNA here is from genome assembly GCA_964028335.1 of Altica lythri. Classification (NCBI taxonomy): domain Eukaryota; kingdom Metazoa; phylum Arthropoda; class Insecta; order Coleoptera; family Chrysomelidae; genus Altica; species Altica lythri. Next base: position 21,267,147 of record OZ034810.1, read on the forward strand.
GACAACTGACAAATAGTAGCAACTGACAATTGGTATAATCAAATTAGTCTAGTAATATAAAAAATGCTATATTATTCTTATTAGATACATACAGCTACCATTGCCCTACTACTTGCAGATTACACCACTAGAAGTCGCCACAGATGGTGTTTTTGATTAAAATCTTTGCTATATGGTTCGGAACTTAGCTAAACGCCTTTCTAAATTTGTAAACGACACTTCTAAATTTGAAATCGACGCTTCTTCATATGAAACCGATGATTCTAAATTTGAAAACGACGATTCTAAGTTTGAAATCGACGCTTCTACATTTGAAACCGACGATTCTTTTGAAAACGACAATTGTAAGTTTGAAATCGACCCTTCTAATTTTGAAATCGAAGATTTTAAGTTTGACATCGATAATTCTAAGTTATAAATCTACGCTTCTACATTTGAAACCGACGATTCTCTAAACAACGACGATATGAAGTTTGAAATCAACGCTTCTAATTTTGACATCGACGATTCTAAATTTAAAAACGACGATTCTAAGTTTCAAATCGACGCTTCTGCATTTGAAAACGACGATTCCAAGTTTGAAATAGACGCTTCTACATTTGAAACGGTCGATTCTGTTAAAAACGACGATCCCAAGTTTGAAATCGACGCTTCTAATTTTGAAATCGACAATTCTAAATTTGAAAACCGTGATTCTATGATTGAAACCGACGCTTCTACATTTGAAACCGTCGATTCTAAATTTGAAAACGACGATTCTAAGTTTGAACTTGACGATTCTACATTTGAAATCGACGTTTTTATATTTCCAGATATCAAACAAAGAAAAAATGACATATATGACAACTGACAGATACTAGCAATTGACAACTGACAGAAGAAACGAATTTACAGATGAAAGCAATTGATAAGTGACAACTGAAAGCAATTGACAACTGACAGATAAAAGCAATTGACAACTGACAGATAGTAGCAATTGACAATTGGTATAATTAAATTAGTCTAGGAATATAAAAAATGCTATATTATTCTTATTAGATACATACAGCTACTATTGCCCTACTACTTGCAGATTACACCACTAGAAGTCGCCACAGATGGTGTTTTTGATTAAAATCTTTGCTATATGGTTCGGAACTTAGCTAAACGCCTTTCTAAATTTGTAAACGACACTTCTAAATTTGAAATCGACGCTTCTACATATGAAACCGATGATTCTAAAGTTGAAAACGACGATTCTAAGTTTGAAATCGACGCTTCTACATTTGAAACCGACGATTCTTTTGAAAATGACAATTCTAAGTTTAAAATCGATGCTTCTAATTTTGGAATCGACGATTCTTTTGAAAACGACAATTCTAAGTTTGAAATCGACGCTTCTATTTTTGAAATCGACGATTTTAAGTTTGACATCGATAATTCTAAGTTATAAATCCACGCTTCTACATTTAAAACCGACGATTCTCTGAAAAACGACGATATTAAGTTTGAAATCGACGCTTCTAATTTTGAAATCGACGATTCTAAATTTAAAAACGACGATTCTAAAAGTTTGAAATCAACGCTTCTGCTTTTCAAATAGACAATTCTAAATTTGAAAACGACAATTCTTAGTTTGAAATCGACGCTTTTAATTTTGAAATCGACGATTTTAAGTTTTAAATCGACGATTCCAAGTTTGAAATCGACGCTTCTACATTAAAAACCGACGATTCTTTTGAAAACGACGATTCCAAGTTTGAAATTGACGCTTCTACATTTAAAACCGACGATTCTTTTGAAAACGACGATTCCAAGTTTGAAATCGACGCTTCTACATTTAAAACCGACGATTCTTTTGAAAACGACGATTCCAAGTTTGAAATCGACGCTTCTGATTTTGAAATCGACAATTATAAATTTTTAAAACCGCGATTCTATGATTGAAATCGACGCTTCTACACTTGAAACCGCCAATTCTAAATTTGAAAACGACGATTCTAAGTTTGGAATCAACGCTTCTGATTTTCAAATCGACAATTCTAAATTTGAAACCGACGATTCTTAGTTTAAAATCGACGCTTCTAATTTTGAAATCGACGATTTTAAGTTTGAAATCGACAATTCCAAATTTGAAATCGACGCTTCTGCATTTGAAACCGATGATTCTTTTGAAAACGACGATTCTAAGTTTGAAATCGACGCTTCTGATTTTTAAATCGACGATTCTAAATTGAAAAACGACCATTCTAAGTTTAAAATCGACGATTCTAATATTGAAATCAACGACTTTAAGTTTGAAATCGACGATTCCAAGTTTAAAATCGACGCTTCTACATTTAAAACCTACGATTCTTTTGAAAACGACGATTCCAAGTTTGAAATGGACGCTTCTACATTTGAAACTAACGATTCTTTTGAAAACGACAATTCTAAGTTTGAAATCGACGCTTTTAATTTTGAAATCGACAATTTTAAACTTGAAAACGACGATTCTTAGTTTGAAATCGACGCTTCCAATTTTAAAATCGACGATTTTAAGTTTGACATCGATAATTCAAAGTTATAAATCCACGCTTCTACATTAGAAACCAACGATTCTCTGAGAAACGACGATATTAAGTTTAAAATCGACACTTCTACATTTAAAACCGACGATTCTTTTAAAAACGACGATTCCAAGTTTAAAATTGACCCTTCTACATTTGAAACCGACGATTCTTTTGAAAACGGCGATTCCAAGTTTGAAATCGACGCTTCTTATTTTGAAATCGACAATTCTAAATTTGAAAACCGCGATTCTTTGATTGAAATCGACGCTTCTACATTTGAAACCGTCGATTCTAAATTTGAAAACGACGATTCTAAGTTTGAACTTGACGATTCTACATTTGAAATCGACGTTTTTATATTCCCAGATATCAAACAGAAAAAAAATGACATATATGACAACTGACAGATACTAGAAATTGACAGCTGACAGAAGAAACGAATTGACAGATGAAAGCAATTGATAAATGACAAATGAAAGCAATTGAAAACTGACAGATCAAAGCAATTGACAACTGACAGATAGTAGCAATTGACGAATGGTATAATCAAATTAGTCTAGGAATATAAAAAATGCTATATTATTCTTATTAGATACATACAGCTACTATTGCCCTACTACTTGCAGATTACACCACTAGAAGTCGCCACAGATGGTGTTTTTGATTAAAATCTTTGCTATATGGTTCGGAACTTAGCTAAACGCCTTTCTAAATTTGTAAACGACACTTCTAAATTTGAAATCGACGCTTCTACATATGAAACCGATGATTCTAAAGTTGAAAACGACGATTCTAAGTTTGAAATCGACGCTTCTACATTTGAAACCGACGATTCTTTTGAAAATGACAATTCTAAGTTTAAAATCGATGCTTCTAATTTTGGAATCGACGATTCTTTTGAAAACGACAATTCTAAGTTTGAAATCGACGCTTCTATTTTTGAAATCGACGATTTTAAGTTTGACATCGATAATTCTAAGTTATAAATCCACGCTTCTACATTTAAAACCGACGATTCTCTGAAAAACGACGATATTAAGTTTGAAATCGACGCTTCTAATTTTGAAATCCACGATTCTAAATTTAAAAACGACGATTCCAAATTTGAAATCGACGCTTCTGCATTTGAAACCGATGATTGTTTTGAAAACGACGATTCCAAGTTTGAAATCGATGCTTCTAATTTTGAAATCGACAATTCTAAATTTGAAAACCGCGATTCTATGATTAAAATCGACGCTTCTACATTTGAAATCGACGATTCTAAATTTGAAAACGACGATTCTAAGTTTGAAATTGACAATTCTACATTTGAAATCGACGTTTTTATATTCCCTGATATCAAACAGAAACAAAATGACATATATGACAACTGACAGATACTAGCAATTGACAACTGACAGAAGAAACGAATTTACAGATGAAAGCAATTGATAAGTGACAACTGAAAGCAATTGACAACTGACAGATAAAAGCAATTGACAACTGACAGATAGTAGCAATTGACGAATGGTATAATCAAATTAGTCTAGGAATATAAAAAAATGCTATATTATTCTTATTAGATACATACAGCTACTATTGCCCTACTACTTGCAGATTACACCACTAGAAGTCGCCACAGATGGTGTTTTTGATTAAAATCTTTGCTATATGGTTCGGAACTTAGCTAAACGCCTTTCTAAATTTGTAAACGACACTTCTAAATTTGAAATCGACGCTTCTACATATGAAACCGATGATTCTAAAGTTGAAAACGACGATTCTAAGTTTGAAATCGACGCTTCTACATTTGAAACCGACGATTCTTTTGAAAATGACAATTCTAAGTTTAAAATCGATGCTTCTAATTTTGGAATCGACGATTCTTTTGAAAACGACAATTCTAAGTTTGAAATCGACGCTTCTATTTTTGAAATCGACGATTTTAAGTTTGACATCGATAATTCTAAGTTATAAATCCACGCTTCTACATTTAAAACCGACGATTCTCTGAAAAACGACGATATTAAGTTTGAAATCGACGCTTCTAATTTTGAAATCCACGATTCTAAATTTAAAAACGACGATTCCAAATTTGAAATCGACGCTTCTGCATTTGAAACCGATGATTGTTTTGAAAACGACGATTCCAAGTTTGAAATCGATGCTTCTAATTTTGAAATCGACAATTCTAAATTTGAAAACCGCGATTCTATGATTAAAATCGACGCTTCTACATTTGAAATCGACGATTCTAAATTTGAAAACGACGATTCTAAGTTTGAAATTGACAATTCTACATTTGAAATCGACGTTTTTATATTCCCTGATATCAAACAGAAACAAAATGACATATATGACAACTGACAGATACTAGCAATTGACAACTGACAGAAGAAACGAATTTACAGATGAAAGCAATTGATAAGTGACAACTGAAAGCAATTGACAACTGACAGATAAAAGCAATTGACAACTGACAGATAGTAGCAATTGACAATTGGTATAATTAAATTAGTCTAGGAATATAAAAAATGCTATATTATTCTTATTAGATACATACAGCTACTATTGCCCTACTACTTGCAGATTACACCACTAGAAGTCGCCACAGATGGTGTTTTTGATTAAAATCTTTGCTATATGGTTTGGAACTTAGCTAAACGCCTTTCTAAATTTGTAAACGACACTTCTAAATTTGAAATCGACGCTTCTACATATGAAACCGATGATTCTAAAGTTGAAAACGACGATTCTAAGTTTGAAATCGACGCTTCTACATTTGAAACCGACGATTCTTTTGAAAATGACAATTCTAAGTTTAAAATCGATGCTTCTAATTTTGGAATCGACGATTCTAAACTTGCAAACGACGATTTTAAGTTTGAAATCGACGCTTCTAATTTTGAAATCGACGATTTTAAGTTTGACATCGATAATTCTAAGTTATAAATCCACGCTTCTACATTTGAAACCGACGATTCTCTGAAAAACGACGATATTAAGTTTGAAATTGACGCTTCTAATTTTGAAATCGACGATTCTAATTTCGAAATCGACGATTCTAAATTTAAAAACGACGATTCTAAGTTTAAAATCGACGTTTCTGATTTTCAAATCGACAATTCTAAATTTGAAAACGAAGATTCTTAGTTTGAAATCGACGCTTCTGATTTTTAAATCGACGATTCTAAATTTAAAAACGACCATTCTAAGTTTGAAATCGATGATTCTAATATTGAAATCAACGACTTTAAGTTTGAAATCGACGATTCCAAGTTTGATATTGACGCTTCTACATTTAAAACCGACAATTCTTTTGAAAACGACGATTCCAAGTTTGAAATTGACGCTTCTACATTTGAAACCGACGATTCTTTTGAAAACGACGATTCCAAGTTTGAAATCTACGCTTCTAATTTTGAAATCGACAATTCTAAATTTGAAAACCGCGATTCTATGATTAAAATCGATGCTTCTACATTTGAAATCGACGATTCTAAATTTGAAAACGACGATTCTAAGTTTGAAATTGACAATTCTACATTTGAAATCGACGTTTTTATATTCCCTGATATCAAACAGAAACAAAATGACATATATGACAACTGACAGATACTAGCAATTGACAACTGACAGAAGAAACGAATTGACAGATGAAAGCAAATGATAAGTGACAAATGAAAGCAATTGACAACTGACAGATAAAAGCAATTGACAACTGACAGATAGTAGCAATTGACAATTGGTACAATCAAATTTGTCTAGGAATATAAAAAATGCTATATTATTCTAATTAGATACATACAGCTACAATTGCTCTACTACTTGCAAATTACACCAGTCGAAGTCGCCACAGATGGTGTTATTGATTAAAATCTTTGCTATATGGTTCGGAACTTAGCTAAACGCCTTTCTAAATTTGTAAACGACACTTCTAAATTTGAAATCGACGCTTCTACATATGAAACCGATGATTCTAAAGTTGAAAACAACGATTCTAAGTTTGAAATCGACGCTTCTACATTTGAAACCGACGATTCTTTTGAAAACGACAATTCTAAGTTTGAAATCGACGCTTCTAATTTTGAAATCCACGATTCTAAAATTGAAAACGACAATTCTAAGTTTGAAATCGACGCTTCTAATTTTGAAATCGAAGATTTTAAATTTGACATCGATAATTCTAAGTTATAAATCCACGCTTCTACATTTAAAACCGACGATTCTCTGAAAAACGACGATATTAAGTTTGAAATCGTCACTTCAAATTTTGAAATCGACGATTCTAAATTTGAAAACGACGATACTAAGTTTGAAATCAACGCTTCTAATTTTGAAATCGACGATTTTAAGTTTGACATCGACAATTCTAAGTTATAAATCCACGCTCCTACATTTGAAACCGACCATATTAAGTTTGAAATCGACGATTCTAAATTTAAAAACGACGATTCTAAGTTTGAAATCGACGCTTCTAATTTTTAAATCGACGATTTTAAGTTTGAAAACAACGATTCCAAATTTGAAATCGACGCTTCTGATTTTTAAATCGACGATTCTAAATTTAAAAACGACCATTCTAAGTTTGAAATCGACGAGTCTATTGTAGAAATCAACGACTTTAAGTTTCAAATTGACGATTCTACATTTGAAATCGACTAGAAGTCGCCACAGATGAGTGTTATTGATTAAAATCTTTGCTATATGGTTCGAAACTTAGCTAAACGCCCTCTTCAGACATTCAGCAATAACTTTAATTAGAAAAGCGACATCTAGTGGTGAAATTTGAAAGTAGTAGTACAGTGCTATCTGTATATATCTAAAATTATTACTTTCACAAATACAACGATATTATTTTCTACCTAAAAATACTAAAACAAAAACAAAACTTTTCTGTGATTATTAATTTTTATATTTAACATTTAGCTTCTTATTAGCAAACAATCATTTTTTAATTTTTTCTTTTTATACATTTTTCACGTGGCACAATAATTCAAGACAATGTATAGATTCTAACATTACAGTAAGATATATTAATGTTGTAAAATTTGCTATATTTACTAGTCAATTCAGATACTTGTATTATATTTTCAAATATAATTAAATAGAAAAAGGATCATTAGGTATTATAAAAAAAGTTAATTAGATTAAAAAAATGCAAGCCGATATGTATTTCAAGTAAAAACAGGAAAAACAAACAAGTTTTCCACACATCGAATTCGTTCTACTGTAAACAGTGTCATTGACGTTTGACAGTTAGTGACAGCGGAATCAACATAGCGAATAATAATATTTAGAAACGTCAAATATGTCAAAATTACGCTCCTAGGTTTGAAATAGACGATTCTAAATTTGAAAACGACGATTCTAAGTTTAAAATCGTGGCTTCTAAGTTTAAAATCGACGATTTTAAGTTTGAAATCGACGAATCCAAGTTTGAAATCGACGATTCTACATTTAAAATCGACGTTTCTACGTTTGAAATCGACGATTCTAAGTTTGAAATCAAAGATTTTAAGTTTGACATCGACGATTTTAAGTTTGAAATCTACGATTCTAAGTTTGAAACCGACGATTCTACATTTGAAATTGACATTTCTACGTTTGAAATCGACGATTCTAAGTTTGAAATTGACGATTTTAAGTAAGTTTGAAACCGACGCTTCTACATTTAAAACCGACGATGCTAAATTTGAAAACGGTGGTTCTAAGTTTGAAATCGATGCTTCTAAGTTTGAAATCGACATTTTAAGTTTGGAATCGACGATTTTAAGTAAGTTTGAAACCGACGCTTCTACATTTAAAACGGACGATTCTAAATTTGAAAACGGTGATTCTAAATTTAAAATCGATGCTTCTAAGTTTGAAACCGACGATTTTAAGTTTGAAATCGACGAATCTAAGTTTGAAATCGACGATTCTACATTTAAAATCGACGTTTCTACGTTTAAAATCGACGTTTCTACGTTTGAAATCGACGATTCTAAGTTTGAAATCGACGATTTTAAGTAAGTTTGAAACCGACGCTTCTACATTTAAAACCGACGATTCTAAATTTGAAAACGGTGATTCTTGGTTTGAAATCGATGCTTCTAAGTTTAAAATCGACGATTTTAAGTTTAGAATCGACGATTCTAAGTTTAAAATCGACGATTCTACATTTAAAATCATCGCTTCTACGTTTGAAATCAATGATTCCCCAAAAAAAATCGGATATACTAATTTTAAAATCGACAACTATAGGTTTAAGATAAATGATTCTAACTTTGAAATTCTAAATTTAGAATCGACGGTTTTACATTTGAAATCGAAGATTCTAAGTTGGAAATCAACGCTTCCAAGTTTGAAATCAACTATAATAAATTTAAAATCGACGCTTCTAAGTTTAAAATCAACAATTCCAATTTTAAAACCGACGCTCCTAAGTTTAAAATAGACGATTTTCTATATTCAAAATCGACGATTTTAAGTTAATAATCGACGTTTCTACATTTGAAATCGACAATTTTGAGTTTGAAATTGACGCTTCTACATTTGAAATTGACTATTTTAAGTTTGCAATCGACGCGTTTACATTTGAAACCGACGGTTTTAAGTTTGAAATCAACGCTTCTTTGTTTAAAATCGACTAAGTTTGAAATCAACGATTCTAACTTTAAAATCGACGCCCCTAAGTTTGAAATTGACGAGTCTTAGTTTGAAATCGAAGCTTCTATATTTAAAACCGACGATTCTAAATTTCAAATCGACGATTCTAACTTTAAAATCGACGCTTCTAAGTTTGAAATCGATGCTTCTACATTTGAAATTAACGATTTTAAGTTTGCTATCGTTTACATTTGAAATCGACGATTTTAAGTTTGAAATCAACGCTTCCATGTTTGAAATCGACTATACTAGATTAAAAATCGAGGCTTCTAAGTTTGAAACCAACAATTCTAACTTTAAAATCGACGCTCCTAAGTTTGAAATCGACGATTATAACTTTAAAATTGAAGCTTCTAAGTTTTAAATCGACGCTTCTACATTTGAAATTAACGATTGTTAGTTCGCAATCGACGCGTTTACATTTGAAATCGACGATTCTAAGTTTGAAGTCAACGCTTCTATATTTGAAATCGCCGCTTCTACATTTCAAATTGACGATTCTAAGTTTGAAAGCAACATTTTCATGTTTAAAATCGACTATAATAGATTTAAAATCGACGCTTCTAAGGTTAAAAACAACGATTCTAACTTTAAAATCGAAGTTCCCAAGTTTAAAATCGACGATTCTAAGTTTGAAATCGACGCTTCTACATTTCAATTGACGATTTTAAGTTTGCAATCAACGCGTTTACATTTGAAATCGACGATTATAACTTTAACATCGAAGCTTCTAAGTTTGAAATCGACGCGTCTACATTTAAAAGCGACGATGCTAAATTTGAAAACGGTGATTCTAAGTTTGAAATCGACGCTTCTAAGTTTGAAATCGATGATTTTAAGTTTGAAATCGACGAATCTAAGTTTGAAATCGACGCCTCTACATTTAAAATCTACGTTTCTACGTTTGAAATCGACAATTCTAAGTATGAAATCAACGATTTTAAGTATGCTTGAAACCGACGCTTCTACATTTGAAACCGACGATTTTAAATTTGAAAACGGTGATTCTAAGTTTGAAATCGATGCTTCGAAGTTTGAAATCGACGATTTTAAATTTGGAATCGACGATTCTAAGTTTGAAATCGACGATTCTACATTTAAAATCGACGTTCCTAAGTTTAGAATCAACGCTTCTATATTTAAAATCGAAGATTCTAAGTGTAAAATCAACGCTTTCAAATTTGAAATCAACGATTCTAATTTTAAAACCGACGCTGCTAAGTTTAAAATAGACGATTCTAAGTTTGAAATCGATGCTTTTATATTTGAAATCGACGATTTTAAGTTAATAATCGATGTTTCTACATTTGAAATCGACGATTCTAAGTTTGAAATCGACGCTTATACATTTGAAATTGACGATTTTAAGTTTGCAATCGACGCGTTTACATTCGAAATCGACGATTTTAAGTTTGAAATCAACGCTTCCATGTTAAAAATCGACTAAGTTTGAAATCAACGATTCTAACTTTAAAATCGACGCTCCTAAGTTTGAAATTGACGATTCTTAGTTTGAAATCGACGCTTCTATATTTGAAACTGACGATTCTAAATTTAAAATCGACTATTCTAACTTTAAAATCGACGCTCCTAAGTTTGAAATCGATGCTTCTACATTTGAAATTCACGATTTTAAGTTTGCTATCGTTTACATTTGAAATCGACGATTTTAAGTTTGAAATCAACGCTTCCATGTTTGAAATCGACTATACTAGATTAAAAATCGAGGCTTCTAAGTTTGAAACCAACAATTCTAACTTTAAAATCGACGCTCCTAAGTTTGAAATCGACGATTATAACTTTAAAATTGAAGCTTCTAAGTTTTAAATCGACGCTTCTACATTTGAAATTAACGATTGTTAGTTCGCAATCGACGCGTTTACATTTGAAATCGACGATTCTAAGTTTGAAGTCAACGCTTCTATATTTGAAATCGCCGCTTCTACATTTCAAATTGACGATTCTAAGTTTGAAAGCAACATTTTCATGTTTAAAATCGACTATAATAGATTTAAAATCGACGCTTCTAAGGTTAAAAACAACGATTCTAACTTTAAAATCGAAGTTCCCAAGTTTAAAATCGACGATTCTAAGTTTGAAATCGACGCTTCTACATTTCAATTGACGATTTTAAGTTTGCAATCAACGCGTTTACATTTGAAATCGACGATTATAACTTTAACATCGAAGCTTCTAAGTTTGAAATCGACGCGTCTACATTTAAAAGCGACGATGCTAAATTTGAAAACGGTGATTCTAAGTTTGAAATCGACGCTTCTAAGTTTGAAATCGATGATTTTAAGTTTGAAATCGACGAATCTAAGTTTGAAATCGACGCCTCTACATTTAAAATCTACGTTTCTACGTTTGAAATCGACAATTCTAAGTATGAAATCAACGATTTTAAGTATGCTTGAAACCGACGCTTCTACATTTGAAACCGACGATTTTAAATTTGAAAACGGTGATTCTAAGTTTGAAATCGATGCTTCGAAGTTTGAAATCGACGATTTTAAATTTGGAATCGACGATTCTAAGTTTGAAATCGACGATTCTACATTTAAAATCGACGTTCCTAAGTTTAGAATCAACGCTTCTATATTTAAAATCGAAGATTCTAAGTGTAAAATCAACGCTTTCAAATTTGAAATCAACGATTCTAATTTTAAAACCGACGCTGCTAAGTTTAAAATAGACGATTCTAAGTTTGAAATCGATGCTTTTATATTTGAAATCGACGATTTTAAGTTAATAATCGATGTTTCTACATTTGAAATCGACGATTCTAAGTTTGAAATCGACGCTTATACATTTGAAATTGACGATTTTAAGTTTGCAATCGACGCGTTTACATTCGAAATCGACGATTTTAAGTTTGAAATCAACGCTTCCATGTTAAAAATCGACTAAGTTTGAAATCAACGATTCTAACTTTAAAATCGACGCTCCTAAGTTTGAAATTGACGATTCTTAGTTTGAAATCGACGCTTCTATATTTGAAACTGACGATTCTAAATTTAAAATCGACTATTCTAACTTTAAAATCGACGCTCCTAAGTTTGAAATCGATGCTTCTACATTTGAAATTCACGATTTTAAGTTTGCTATCGTTTACATTTGAAATCGACGATTTTAAGTTTGAAATCAACGCTTCCATGTTTGAAATCGACTATACTAGATTAAAAATCGAGGCTTCTAAGTTTGAAACCAACAATTCTAACTTTAAAATCGACGCTCCTAAGTTTGAAATCGACGATTATAACTTTAAAATTGAAGCTTCTAAGTTTTAAATCGACGCTTCTACATTTGAAATTAACGATTGTTAGTTCGCAATCGACGCGTTTACATTTGAAATCGACGATTCTAAGTTTGAAGTCAACGCTTCTATATTTGAAATCGCCGCTTCTACATTTCAAATTGACGATTCTAAGTTTGAAAGCAACATTTTCATGTTTAAAATCGACTATAATAGATTTAAAATCGACGCTTCTAAGGTTAAAAACAACGATTCTAACTTTAAAATCGAAGTTCCCAAGTTTAAAATCGACGATTCTAAGTTTGAAATCGACGCTTCTACATTTCAATTGACGATTTTAAGTTTGCAATCAACGCGTTTACATTTGAAATCGACGATTATAACTTTAACATCGAAGCTTCTAAGTTTGAAATCGACGCTTCTACATTTCAATTGACGATTTTAAGTTTGCAATCAACGCGTTTACATTTGAAATCGACGATTATAACTTTAACATCGAAGCTTCTAAGTTTGAAATCGACGCGTCTACATTTAAAATCGACGATGCTAAATTTGAAAACGGTGATTCTAAGTTTGAAATCGACGCTTCTAAGTTTGAAATCGATGATTTTAAGTTTGAAATCGACGAATCTAAGTTTGAAATCGACGCTTCTACATTTAAAATCTACGTTTCTACGTTTGAAATCGACAATTCTAAGTATGAAATCAACGATTTTAAGTATGTTTGAAACCGACGCCTCTACATTTGAAACCGACGATTTTAAATTTGAAAACGGTGATTCTAAGTTTGAAATCGATGCTTCGAAGTTTGAAATCGACGATTTTAAATTTGGAATCGACGATTCTAAGTTTGAAATCGACGATTCTACATTTAAAATCGACGTTCCTAAGTTTAGAATCAACGCTTCTATATTTAAAATCGAAGATTCTAAGTGTAAAATCAACGCTTTCAAATTTGAAATCAACGATCCTAATTTTAAAACCGACGCTGCTAAGTTTAAAATAGACGATTCTAAGTTTGAAATCGATGCTTTTATATTTGAAATCGACGATTTTAAGTTAATAATCGATGTTTCTACATTTGAAATCGACGATTCTAAGTTTGAAATCGACGCTTATACATTTGAAATTGACGATTTTAAGTTTGCAATCGACGCGTTTACATTCGAAATCGACGATTTTAAGTTTGAAATCAACGCTTCCATGTTTAAAATCGACTAAGTTTGAAATCAACGATTCTAACTTTAAAATCGACGCTCCTAAGTTTGAAATTGACGATTCTTAGTTTGAAATCGACGCTTCTATATTTGAAACTGACGATTCTAAATTTGAAATCGACTATTCTAACTTTAAAATCGACGCTTCTAAGTTTGAAATCGATGCTTCTACATTTGAAATTAACGATTTTAAGTTTGCTATCGACGCGTTTACATTTGAAATAGACGATTTTAAGTTTGAAATCAACGCAATCATGTTTAAAATCGAGTATACTAGATTAAACATCGACGCTTCTAAGTTTAAAATCAACAATTCTAACTTTAAAATCGACGCTCCTAAGTTTGAAATCGACGATTATAACTTTAAAATCGAAGCTTCTAAGTTTAAAATTGACGCTTCTACATTTGAAATTAACGATCGTTAGTTTGCAATCAACGCGTTTACATTTGAAATCGACGATTCTAAGTTTGAAATCAACGCTTCTATGTTTGAAATCGACGCTTCTACATTTCAAATCGACGATTCTAAGTTTGAAAGCAACATTTTCATGTTTAAAATCGACTATAATAGATTTAAAATCGACGCTTCTAAGTTTAAAAACAACGATTCTAACTTTAAAATCGAAGTTCCCAAGTTTAAAATCGACGATTCTAAGTTTGAAATCGACGCTTCTACATTTCAATTGACGATTTTAAGTTTGCAATCAACGCGTTTACATTTGAAATCGACGATTATAACTTTAACATCGAAGCTTCTAAGTTTGAAATCGACGCGTCTACATTTAAAAGCGACGATGCTAAATTTGAAAACGGTGATTCTAAGTTTGAAATCGACGCTTCTAAGTTTGAAATCGATGATTTTAAGTTTGAAATCGACGAATCTAAGTTTGAAATCGACGCCTCTACATTTAAAATCTACGTTTCTACGTTTGAAATCGACAATTCTAAGTATGAAATCAACGATTTTAAGTATGCTTGAAACCGACGCTTCTACATTTGAAACCGACGATTTTAAATTTGAAAACGGTGATTCTAAGTTTGAAATCGATGCTTCGAAGTTTGAAATCGACGATTTTAAATTTGGAATCGACGATTCTAAGTTTGAAATCGACGATTCTACATTTAAAATCGACGTTCCTAAGTTTAGAATCAACGCTTCTATATTTAAAATCGAAGATTCTAAGTGTAAAATCAACGCTTTCAAATTTGAAATCAACGATTCTAATTTTAAAACCGACGCTGCTAAGTTTAAAATAGACGATTCTAAGTTTGAAATCGATGCTTTTATATTTGAAATCGACGATTTTAAGTTAATAATCGATGTTTCTACATTTGAAATCGACGATTCTAAGTTTGAAATCGACGCTTATACATTTGAAATTGACGATTTTAAGTTTGCAATCGACGCGTTTACATTCGAAATCGACGATTTTAAGTTTGAAATCAACGCTTCCATGTTTAAAATCGACTAAGTTTGAAATCAACGATTCTAACTTTAAAATCGACGCTCCTAAGTTTGAAATTGACGATTCTTAGTTTGAAATCGACGCTTCTATATTTGAAACTGACGATTCTAAATTTGAAATCGACTATTCTAACTTTAAAATCGACGCTCCTAAGTTTGAAATCGATGCTTCTACATTTGAAATTAACGATTTTAAGTTTGCTATCGTTTACATTTGAAATCGACGATTTTAAGTTTGAAATCAACGCTTCCATGTTTGAAATCGACTATACTAGATTAAAAATCGAGGCTTCTAAGTTTGAAACCAACAATTCTAACTTTAAAATCGACGCTCCTAAGTTTGAAATCGACGATTATAACTTTAAAATTGAAGCTTCTAAGTTTTAAATCGACGCTTCTACATTTGAAATTAACGATTGTTAGTTCGCAATCGACGCGTTTACATTTGAAATCGACGATTCTAAGTTTGAAATCAACGCTTCTATATTTGAAATCGCCGCTTCTACATTTCAAATTGACGATTCTAAGTTTGAAAGCAACATTTTCATGTTTAAAATCGACTATAATAGATTTAAAATCGACGCTTCTAAGGTTAAAAACAACGATTCTAACTTTAAAATCGAAGTTCCCAAGTTTGAAATCGACGATTCTAAGTTTGAAATCGACGCTTCTACATTTCAATTGACGATTTTAAGTTTGCAATCAACGCGTTTACATTTGAAATCGACGATTATAACTTTAACATCGAAGCTTCTAAGTTTGAAATCGACGCGTCTACATTTAAAAGCGACGATGCTAAATTTGAAAACGGTGATTCTAAGTTTGAAATCGACGCTTCTAAGTTTGAAATCGATGATTTTAAGTTTGAAATCGACGAATCTAAGTTTGAAATCGACGCCTCTACATTTAAAATCTACGTTTCTACGTTTGAAATCGACAATTCTAAGTATGAAATCAACGATTTTAAGTATGCTTGAAACCGACGCTTCTACATTTGAAACCGACGATTTTAAATTTGAAAACGGTGATTCTAAGTTTGAAATCGATGCTTCGAAGTTTGAAATCGACGATTTTAAATTTGGAATCGACGATTCTAAGTTTGAAATCGACGATTCTACATTTAAAATCGACGTTCCTAAGTTTAGAATCAACGCTTCTATATTTAAAATCGAAGATTCTAAGTGTAAAATCAACGCTTTCAAATTTGAAATCAACGATTCTAATTTTAAAACCGACGCTGCTAAGTTTAAAATAGACGATTCTAAGTTTGAAATCGATGCTTTTATATTTGAAATCGACGATTTTAAGTTAATAATCGATGTTTCTACATTTGAAATCGACGATTCTAAGTTTGAAATCGACGCTTATACATTTGAAATTGATGATTTTAAGTTTGCAATCGACGCGTTTACATTCGAAATCGACGATTTTAAGTTTGAAATCAACGCTTCCATGTTTAAAATCGACTAAGTTTGAAATCAACGATTCTAACTTTAAAATCGACGCTCCTAAGTTTGAAATTGACGATTCTTAGTTTGAAATCGACGCTTCTATATTTGAAACTGACGATTCTAAATTTGAAATCGACTATTCTAACTTTAAAATCGACGCTCCTAAGTTTGAAATCGATGCTTCTACATTTGAAATTAACGATTTTAAGTTTGCTATCGTTTACATTTGAAATCGACGATTTTAAGTTTGAAATCAACGCTTCCATGTTTGAAATCGACTATACTAGATTAAAAATCGAGGCTTCTAAGTTTGAAACCAACAATTCTAACTTTAAAATCGACGCTCCTAAGTTTGAAATCGACGATTATAACTTTAAAATCGAAGCTTCTAAGTTTAAAATTGACGCTTCTACATTTGAAATTAACGATCGTTAGTTTGCAATCAACGCGTTTACATTTGAAATCGACGATTCTTAGTTTGAAATCAACGCTTCTATGTTTGAAATCGACGCTTCTACATTTCAAATCGACGATTCTAAGTTTGAAAGCAACATTTTCATGTTTAAAATCGACTATAATAGATTAAAAATCGACGCTTCTAAGTTTAAAAACAACGATTCTAACTTTAAAATCGAAGTTCCCAAGTTTAAAATCGACGATTCTAAGTTTGAAATCGACGCTTCTACATTTCAATTGACGATTTTAAGTTTGCAATCGACGCGTTTACATTTGAAATCGACGATTCTAAGTTTGAAATCAACGCTTCTATGTTTGAAATCGACGCTTCTACATTTCAAATTGACGATTCTAAGTTTGAAAGCAACATTTTCATGTTTAAAATCGACTATAATAGATTTAAAATCGACGCTTCTAAGTTTAAAAACAACGATTCTAACTTTAAAATCGAAGTTCCCAAGTTTAAAATCGACGATTCTAAGTTTGAAATCGACGCTTCTACATTTCAATTGACGATTTTAAGTTTGCAATCAACGCGTTTACATTTGAAATCGACGATTATAACTTTAACATCGAAGCTTTTAAGTTTGAAATCGACGCGTCTACATTTAAAATCGACGATTCTTTTGAAAACGACGATTCCAAGTTTGAAATCGACGCTTCTAAGTTTGAAATCGATGATTTTAAGTTTGAAATCGACGAATCTAAGTTTGAAATCGACGCTTCTACATTTAAAATCTACGTTTCTACGTTTGAAATCGACAATTCTAAGTATGAAATCAACGATTTTAAGTATGTTTGAAACCGACGCCTCTACATTTGAAACCGACGATTTTAAATTTGAAAACGGTGATTCTAAATTTGAAATCGATGCTTCGAAGTTTGAAATCGACGATTTTAAATTTGGAATCGACGATTCTAAGTTTGAAATCGACGATTCTACATTTAAAATCGACGTTCCTAAGTTTAGAATCAACGCTTCTATATTTAAAATTGAAGATTCTAAGTGTAAAATCAACGCTTTCAAATTTGAAATCAACGATTCTAATTTTAAAACCGACGCTGCTAAGTTTAAAATAGACGATTCTAAGTTTGAAATCGATGCTTTTATATTTGAAATCGACGATTTTAAGTTAATAATCGATGTTTCTACATTTGAAATCGACGATTCTAAGTTTGAAATCGACGCTTATACATTTGAAATTGACGATTTTAAGTTTGCAATCGACGCGTTTACATTCGAAATCGACGATTTTAAGTTTGAAATCAACGCTTCCATGTTTAAAATCGACTAAGTTTGAAATCAACGATTCTAACTTTAAAATCGACGCTCCTAAGTTTGAAATTGACGATTCTTAGTTTGAAATCGACGCTTCTATATTTGAAACTGACGATTCTAAATTTGAAATCGACTATTCTAACTTTAAAATCGACGCTCCTAAGTTTGAAATCGATGCTTCTACATTTGAAATTAACGATTTTAAGTTTGCTATCGTTTACATTTGAAATCGACGATTTTAAGTTTGAAATCAACGCTTCCATGTTTGAAATCGACTATACTAGATTAAAAATCGAGGCTTCTAAGTTTGAAACCAACAATTCTAACTTTAAAATCGACGCTCCTAAGTTTGAAATCGACGATTATAACTTTAAAATTGAAGCTTCTAAGTTTTAAATCGACGCTTCTACATTTGAAATTAACGATTGTTAGTTCGCAATCGACGCGTTTACATTTGAAATCGACGATTCTAAGTTTGAAATCAACGCTTCTATATTTGAAATCGCCGCTTCTACATTTCAAATTGACGATTCTAAGTTTGAAAGCAACATTTTCATGTTTAAAATCGACTATAATAGATTAAAAATCGACGCTTCTAAGTTTAAAAACAACGATTCTAACTTTAAAATCGAAGTTCCCAAGTTTAAAATCGACGATTCTAAGTTTGAAATCGACGCTTCTACATTTCAATTGACGATTTTAAGTTTGCAATCAACGCGTTTACATTTGAAATCGACGATTATAACCTTAACATCGAAGCTTCTAAGTTTGAAATCGACGCGTCTACATTTAAAAGCGACGATGCTAAATTTGAAAACGGTGATTCTAAGTTTGAAATCGACGCTTCTAAGTTTGAAATCGATGATTTTAAGTTTGAAATCGACGAATCTAAGTTTGAAATCGACGCCTCTACATTTAAAATCTACGTTTCTACGTTTGAAATCGACAATTCTAAGTATGAAATCAACGATTTTAAGTATGCTTGAAACCGACGCTTCTACATTTGAAACCGACGATTTTAAATTTGAAAACGGTGATTCTAAGTTTGAAATCGATGCTTCGAAGTTTGAAATCGACGATTTTAAATTTGGAATCGACGATTCTAAGTTTGAAATCGACGATTCTACATTTAAAATCGACGTTCCTAAGTTTAGAATCAACGCTTCTATATTTAAAATCGAAGATTCTAAGTGTAAAATCAACGCTTTCAAATTTGAAATCAACGATTCTAATTTTAAAACCGACGCTGCTTAGTTTAAAATAGACGATTCTAAGTTTGAAATCGATGCTTTTATATTTGAAATCGACGATTTTAAGTTAATAATCGATGTTTCTACATTTGAAATCGACGATTCTAAGTTTGAAATCGACGCTTATACATTTGAAATTGACGATTTTAAGTTTGCAATCGACGCGTTTACATTCGAAATCGACGATTTTAAGTTTGAAATCAACGCTTCCATGTTTAAAATCGACTAAGTTTGAAATCAACGATTCTAACTTTAAAATCGACGCTCCTAAGTTTGAAATTGACGATTCTTAGTTTGAAATCGACGCTTCTATATTTGAAACTGACGATTCTAAATTTGAAATCGACTATTCTAACTTTAAAATCGACGCTCCTAAGTTTGAAATCGATGCTTCTACATTTGAAATTAACGATTTTAAGTTTGCTATCGTTTACATTTGAAATCGACGATTTTAAGTTTGAAATCAACGCTTCCATGTTTGAAATCGACTATACTAGATTAAAAATCGAGGCTTCTAAGTTTGAAACCAACAATTCTAACTTTAAAATCGACGCTCCTAAGTTTGAAATCGACGATTATAACTTTAAAATTGAAGCTTCTAAGTTTTAAATCGACGCTTCTACATTTGAAATTAACGATTGTTAGTTCGCAATCGACGCGTTTACATTTGAAATCGACGATTCTAAGTTTGAAATCAACGCTTCTATATTTGAAATCGCCGCTTCTACATTTCAAATTGACGATTCTAAGTTTGAAAGCAACATTTTCATGTTTAAAATCGACTATAATAGATTTAAAATCGACGCTTCTAAGGTTAAAAACAACGATTCTAACTTTAAAATCGAAGTTCCCAAGTTTGAAATCGACGATTCTAAGTTTGAAATCGACGCTTCTACATTTCAATTGACGATTTTAAGTTTGCAATCAACGCGTTTACATTTGAAATCGACGATTATAACTTTAACATCGAAGCTTCTAAGTTTGAAATCGACGCGTCTACATTTAAAAGCGACGATGCTAAATTTGAAAACGGTGATTCTAAGTTTGAAATCGACGCTTCTAAGTTTGAAATCGATGATTTTAAGTTTGAAATCGACGAATCTAAGTTTGAAATCGACGCCTCTACATTTAAAATCTACGTTTCTACGTTTGAAATCTACAATTCTAAGTATGAAATCAACGATTTTAAGTATGCTTGAAACCGACGCTTCTACATTTGAAACCGACGATTTTAAATTTGAAAACGGTGATTCTAAGTTTGAAATCGATGCTTCGAAGTTTGAAATCGACGATTTTAAATTTGGAATCGACGATTCTAAGTTTGAAATCGACGATTCTACATTTAAAATCGACGTTCCTTAGTTTAGAATCAACGCTTCTATATTTAAAATCGAAGATTCTAAGTGTGAAATCAACGCTTTCAAATTTGAAATCAACGATTCTAATTTTAAAACCGACGCTCCTAAGTTTAAAATAGACGATTCTAAGTTTGAAATCGATGTTTTTATATTTGAAATCGACGATTTTAAGTTAATAATCGATGTTTCTACATTTAAAATCAACGATTCTAAGTTTGAAATTGAAATCGACGCTTATACATTTGAAATTGACGATTTTAAGTTTGCAATCAACGCTTCCATGTTTGAAATCGACTATACTAGATTAAAAATCGACGCTTCTAAGTTTGAAACCAACAATTCTAACTTTAAAATCGACGCTCCTAAGTTTGAAATCGACGATTATAACTTTAAAATTGAAGCTTCTAAGTTTTAAATCGACGCTTCTACATTTGAAATTAACGATTGTTAGTTCGCAATCGACGCGTTTACATTTGAAATCGACGATTCTAAGTTTGAAATCAACGCTTCTATATTTGAAATCGACGCTTCTACATTTCAAATCGACGATTCTGAGTTTGAAATCAACGTTTTCATGTTTAAAATCGACTATAATAGATTTAAAATCGACGCTTCTAAGTTAGAAATCAACGATTCTAAGTTTAAAATCGACGCTCTTAAGTTTGAAATGGACGATTCTAAGTTTGAAATCGACGCTCCTACATTTGAATTGACGATTTTAAGTTTGCAATCGACGCGTTTACATTTGAAATCGACGATTCTAAGTTTAAAATCGACGTTTCTACGTTTGAAATCAACGATTTAAGTTTTAAAATCGACGCTCTTAAGTTTGAAAAGGACGATTTTAAGTTTGAAATCGCGTATGCGTGTGGACAAGAAGTGCGGACATCCTTTTTTTTTAAATCTTTTATTTGGTAAGTTTGTTTTTTCTGTTTTTATTGGAATTTACAGATTTTCAGAATAAAAGTAGTTATAGATTAATGAAAATAAGCCTTGACTGAAAATTGAATACTAACGCTCTTGCTCTTTTTTTGTACAATATCGAATCTATGTATTTTTCAAGCAGTGTTAAATCTATATTAATTAATTAGAGTAAGAGCTATAATATGTAGATATTAAAACCTTTGAGCACAGCATAATATATTTATTTATTTAAAAGCAGGACACGCTGAATAGATGATGATTATAACTAAGTAGAAAGTAGATATACAACGAATTGTTAATTTTTTTTTAGTTAAAGAGTCTTAGAAGTCATCTCTTACCTGCGAATAGCAGGCGGTCTATAAATCCGACCCTTTTCTCGACTTTCGACCGAACTCTGTTTACAGGTAAGGTGTGGTGTGACTTCAAAGACTTTTTGATTTTGTTTTTAATTGAAATTGTTTTGTACATATATAAACTCTGATTTCTTTCATACTTATTATATAGGGTTAAGTAAGTGTACCTAATTGGAAGAAAATAGCTTGAACAATCAGTCCTTTTAATAATAACCAAAAGTATTGACGACTTGTTATGTCTTTTTTGCACTGAACAATAAGCATATTCATTTTTAATTGATGTGTTTTATTTCTATTCCTTATTCACCTTTTTTAACCAATAATACAGGTAGGAGAAGATTCAGAATGAAAAACAGGTTGATGGAGGAATATTGGAATAAGTGTATTCAATCTAAGGAAGATTATAATGACTAAAAAAATATAACTTCTTATTGCTTTCTACGATTGAAATCCACACTTCTAAGTTGGAAATCGACGATTCTAAGTTTGAAATCGACGCTTCTAGATTTGAAACCGACGATTCTTAATTTAAAAACGACGATTTAAAGTTTGAGATCGACGCTTCTAATTTCAAAATCGACGCTTATAATTTCAAAATCGACGCTTCTAAGTTTGAAATCGACTATTTTAAGTTTGAAATAGACGATTCTAAGTTTAAAATTAACGTTTCTACATTTAAAACCAACGATACTAAATTTAAAAACGACGATTCTTAGTTTGAAATCGGCGCTTCTTCATTTGAAACCGACGATTCTATTAAAAACGACCCTTCTAAGTTTGAAGTCGACGATGTTAAGTTTGAAATTGCCGCTTCTACATTTATTACCGACGATTCTTTTGAAAACGACGATTCTAATTTTTACACCGACTTTTCTAATTATAAAATCGATGATTTTAAGTTTGGAATTGATGATTCTAAGTTTGAAATCGACGCTTCTACATTTGAAACCGACGGTTCTAAATTTGAAAAAGACGATTTTAAGTTTGGAATCGACGATTCTAAGTTTGAAATCGACGCTTCTGATTTTGAAATCGACAATTCTTAATTTGAAAACGACAATTCTAAATTTAAAATCGACGCTTCTAATTTTGAAATCGACGATTCTAAATTTGAAAACGACGATTCTTTAAAAAAAAACGATTTCAAGTTTGAAATAGACGCTTCTAATTTTGAATTCGACGATTTTAAGTTTGAAATCAACGCCTCGAGTTTTGAAATCGACGATTCTAAGTTTGAAATCGACGCTTCTGATTTTGAAATCGACAATTCTTAATTTGAAAACGACAATTCTAAATTTAAAATCGACGCTTTTAATTTTAAAATCGACGATTATAAGTTTGAAATCGACGATTCTAAGTTTGAAATCAACGCTTCTACATTTAAAAACGACGATTCTAAGTTTGAAATCAACGCCTCGAGTTTTGAAATCGACGATTTTAAGTTTGAAATCGAGGCTTCTACATTTGAAACAGACGATTCAAAACGATGATGCTAAGTTTGAAATCGACGCTTCTGATTTTAAAATCGACAATTCTAAATTTGAAATCAACGCTTCTAATTTTGAAATCGACGCTTCTAATTTTGAAATCAGCGATTATAAGTTTGAAATGGACGATTCTTTATTTGAAACCGACGATTCTATTAAAAACGACCCTTCTAAGTTTGAAGTCGACGATTTTAAGTTTGAAGTAGACGATTCTAAATTTGAAAACGATGAGTCTAAGTTTGAAATCGCCGCTTTTACATTTATTACCGACGATTCTTTTGAAAACGACGATTCTAATTTTTAAACCGACTTTTCTAATTATAAAATCGATAATTTTAAGTTTGGAATTGACGATTCTAAGTTTGAAATCGACGCTTCTACATTTGAAACCGACGGTTCTAAATTTAAAAAAGACGATTTTAAGTTTGAAATCGACGATTATAAGTTTGCAATCGACGCTTCTGATTTTGAAATCGACAATTCTTAATTTGAAAACGACAACTCTAAATTTAAAATCGACGCTTCTAATTTTGAACTCGACGATTATAAGTTTGAAATCGACGATTCTAAGTTTGAAATGGACGCTTCTACATTTGAAACCGACAATTCTTTTAAAATCGACGCTTCTGATTGTGAAATCAACAATTCTAAATTTGAAAACGACAATCTAAGTTTGAAATCGACGCTTCTGATTTTGAAATCGACGATTTTAAATTTAAAATCGAGGCTTCTAATTTTGAAATTGACGATTTTAAGTTTGAAATCGACAAATCTAAGTTTTAAATCAACGCTTCTACATTTGAATCGGAGGATTCTTTTGAAAACGACGTTTCTAAGTTTGAAATTGAAGCTTCTAATTTTGAAATCGACGATTCTAAATTTGAAAACGACGATTCTTAAAAAAAACGATTTCAAGTTTGAAATAGACGCTTCTTATTTTGAATTCAACGATTTTAAGTTTGAAATCAACGCCTCGAGTTTTGAAATCGACGATTTTAAGTTTGAAATCGACGCTTCTACATTTGAAACCGACGATTCAAAACGATGATGCTAAGTTTGAAATCGACGCTTCTGATTTTAAAATCGACAATTCTAAATTTGAAATCAACGCTTCTAATTTTGAAATCGACGGTTCTAATTTTGAAATCGGCGATTTTAAGTTTGAAATCGACGATGCTAAGTTTGAAATCAACGATTCTACATTTGAAACCGACGATTCTTTTGAAAACGACGATTTTAAGTTTGAAATTGACGCCTATAATTTTGAAATGGACGATTCTAAGTTTGAAATCGACGCTTCTACATTTGAAACCAACAATTCTTTTAAAATCGACGCTTCTGATTGTGAAATCAACAATTCTAAATTTGAAAACGACAATTCTAAGTTTGAAATCGACGCTTCTGATTTTGAAATCGACGATTTTAAGTTTAAAATTGACGCTTCTAATTATGAAATCGACGATTTTAAATTTGAAATCGACGAATCTAAGTTTAAAATCAACGCTTCTACATTTGAATCGGAGGATTCTTTTGAAAACGACGTTTCTAAGTTTGAAATTGAAGCTTCTAATTTTGAAATCGACGATTCTAAATTTGAAAACGACGATTCTTAAAAAAAACGGTTTCAAGTTTGAAATAGACGCTTCTTATTTTGAATTCAACGATTTTAAGTTTGAAATCAACGCCTCGAGTTTTGAAATCGACGATTTTAAGTTTGAAATCGACGCTTCTACATTTGAAACCGACGATTCAAAACGATGATGCTAAGTTTGAAATCGACGCTTCTGATTTTAAAATCGACAATTCTAAATTTGAAATCAACGCTTCTAATTTTGAAATCGACGGTTCTAATTTTGAAATCGGCGATTTTAAGTTTGAAATCGACGATGCTAAGTTTGAAATCAACGATTCTACATTTGAAACCGACGATTCTTTTGAAAACGACGATTTTAAGTTTGAAATTGACGCCTATAATTTTGAAATGGACGATTCTAAGTTTGAAATCGACGCTTCTACATTTGAAACCAACAATTCTTTTAAAATCGACGCTTCTGATTGTGAAATCAACAATTCTAAATTTGAAAACGACAATTCTAAGTTTGAAATCGACGCTTCTGATTTTGAAATCGACGATTTTAAGTTTAAAATTGACGCTTCTAATTATGAAATCGACGATTTTAAATTTGAAATCGACGAATCTAAGTTTAAAATCAACGCTTCTACATTTGAATCGGAGGATTCTTTTGAAAACGACGTTTCTAAGTTTGAAATTGAAGCTTCTAATTTTGAAATCGACGATTCTAAATTTGAAAACGACGATTCTTAAAAAAAACGATTTCAAGTTTGAAATAGACGCTTCTTATTTTGAATTCAACGATTTTAAGTTTGAAATCAACGCCTCGAGTTTTGAAATCGACGATTTTAAGTTTGAAATCGACGCTTCTACATTTGAAACCGACGATTCAAAACGATGATGCTAAGTTTGAAATCGACGCTTCTGATTTTAAAATCGACAATTCTAAATTTGAAATCAACGCTTCTAATTTTGAAATCGACGGTTCTAATTTTGAAATCGGCGATTTTAAGTTTGAAATCGACGATGCTAAGTTTGAAATCAACGATTCTACATTTGAAACCGACGATTCTTTTGAAAACGACGATTTTAAGTTTGAAATTGACGCCTATAATTTTGAAATGGACGATTCTAAGTTTGAAATCGACGCTTCTACATTTGAAACCAACAATTCTTTTAAAATCGACGCTTCTGATTGTGAAATCAACAATTCTAAATTTGAAAACGACAATTCTAAGTTTGAAATCGAGGCTTCTGATTTTGATATCGACGATTTTAAGTTTAAAATTGACGCTTCTAATTATGAAATCGACGATTTTAAGTTTGAAATCGACGAATCTAAGTTTAAAATCAACGCTTCTACATTTGAATCGGAGGATTCTTTTGAAAACGACGTTTCTAAGTTTGAAATTAAAGCTTCTAATTTTGAAATCGACGATTCTAGATTTGAAAACGACGATTCTTTAAAAAAAACGATTTCAAAATTGGAATAGACGCTTCTAATTTTGAATTCGACGATTTTAAGTTTGAAATCAACGCCTCGAGTTTTGAAATCGACGATTTTAAGTTTGAAATCGACGCTTCTACATTTGAAACCGACGATTCAAAACGATGATGCTAAGTTTGAAATCGACGATTCTGATTTTAAAATCGACAATTCTAAATTTGAAATCAACGCTTCTAATTTTGAAATCGACGCTTCTTATTTTGAAATCGGCGATTTTAAGTTTGAAATCGGCGATTTTAAGTTTGAAATCGACGATTCTAAGTTTTAAATCAACAATTCTACATTTGAAACCGACAATTCTTTTGAAAACGACGATTCTAAGTTTGAAATTGACGCCTATAATTTTGAAATAGACGATTCTAAGTTTGAAATCGACGCTTCCACATTTGAAACCGACAATTCTTTTAAAATCGACGCTTCTAATTGTGAAATCAACAATTCTTAATTTGAAAACGACAATTCTAAGTTTGAAATCGACGCTTCTAATTTTGAAATCGACGATTTTAAGTTTGAAATTGACGCTTCTAATTATGAAATCGACGATTTTAAGTTTGAAATCGACGAATCTAAGTTTAAAATCAACGCTCCTACATTTGAATCGGAGGATTCTTTTAAAAACGACGATTCTAAGTTTGAAATTGAAGCTTCTAATTTTAAAGTCTACGATTCTAAATTTAAAAACGACGATTCTTTTAAAAAACACGATCCCAAGTTTGAAATCGACGCTTCTAATTTTGAATTCGACGATTTAAAGATTGAAATCGACGATTCTAACGCAAAGTCATTTGTAGAAATAAAGATACATATAAAAAAAAATTATAAATCTTTATTTGAGATAAAACGATTTCCTTCAGAATGTTTACCACTATAACGATACGGGCATTTACCATAAACTCCTTTAAAATCATTAGCACATCTTAAATTTTTCGGAAGAGGATTAAAAGAAGTATCAGAAATATTAATAAAACTAACTCCATTACTTTCTTTTGGACGTATCACATTCATAAATTGTCCACATCGAGCTGCTTCTCTTCTTTCAACATCTCGAACTTTATTTGCATCTAAAAATTTTAATCCTGGAAGATGATAAAGGACATAATATCTGAAAATAGATTAAAAACATCATAAAAGTGAATATTTCAGTATACCACGTATACCATAAGAGTGAAATAGATATGTAAACAGATATAACTGCAACCGTGACGATTTGACACGACCGGACACAACAGACGTAGTTTTTAATATGAAAATTCAACAAACAATAACTACTTCACGATTTACGAAGTTATCTGACTACGTAGCAAACGCACTATAATTGAAGTACAATGTTAAGTACACGGATGTTAACGCATGAGGCGCATGAATGCAACTGACTCACGGCTCCTCCCACTATTGATGAATTGACCTTAAAAGTTGCAGTTATATCTGTTAAGCTATACAGGCGACTATGCTTAGAAGACGGGAGTGGGGACGCTACGAAGTATGGATCAAAGAAGAGAGACCGATAATATAAAACAATAACTACTTCACGATTTACGAAGTTATCTGACTACGTAGCAAACGCACTATAATTGAAGTACAATGTAAAGTAAACGGATGTTTACGTATGCGGCGCATGAATGCAACTGACTCACGGCTCCTCCCACTATTGATGAATTGACCTTGAAAGTTGCAGTTATATCTGTTAAGCTATACAGGCGACTATGCTTAGAAGACGGGAGTGGGGACGCTACGAAGTATGGATCAAAGAAGAGAGACCGATAATATAAAACAATAACTACTTCACGATTTACAAAGTTATCTGACAACGTAGCAAACGCACTAGAATTGAAATACAATGTTAAGTATACGGATGTTTACGCATGGGGCGCTTAAATGCAACTGACTCTTGGCTCCTCCCACTATCAATGAATTGACCTTGAAAGTTGCAGTTATATCTGTTGAGCTGTACAGGCGAGTATGCTTAGAAGACGGGAGTGGGGACGCTACGAAGTATGGAACAAAGAGGAGAGACCGATAATATAAAACAATAACTACTTCACGATTTACGAAGTTATCTGACTACGTAGCAAACGCACTATAATTGAAGTACAATGTTAAGTAAACGGATGTTTACTTATGAGGCGCATGAATGCAACTGACTCTCGGCTCCTCCCACTATCGATGAATTGACCTTGAAAGTTGCAGTTATATCTGTTGAGCTGTACAGGCGACTATGCTTACAAGACGAGAGTGGGGACGCTACGAAGTATGGAACAAAGAGGAGAGACCGATAATATAAAACAATAACTACTTCACGATTTACGAAGTTATCTGACAACGTAGCAAACGCACTAGAATTGAAATACAATGTTAAGTATACGGATGTTTACCCATGAGGCGCATGAATGCAACTGACTCTCGGCTCCTCCCACTATCGATGAATTGACCTTGAAAGTTGCAGTTATATCTGTTGAGCTGTACAGGCGACTATGCTTAGAAGACGGGAGTGGGGACGCTACGAAGTATGGAACAAAGAGGAGAGACCGATAATATAAAACAATAACTACTTCACGATTTACGAAGTTATCTGACAACGTAGCAAACGCACCAGAATTGAAGTACAATGTTAAGTAAACGGATGTTTACGCATGAGGCGCAGGAATGCAACTGACTCTCGGCTCCTCCCACTATCGATGAATTGACCTTGAAAGTTGCAGTTATATCTGTTGAGCTGTACTTTACCTGTATCTTTGATAATCTTTCTCATTATTTTCTTTACTAATAAGTTCATGTGGACATGCTATATTTCCAAGTAGGCTTAAATAGGTAAGATTTGGTAAGTTTTCTTTAATTTTTGGAATTAATAATTTTATATCTGAAATCTTAATACAAACAGTCAGAAATACACAAAAAAAAATATTGATAAATATGATTAACACTTACATGATTGTTATTTAAAGATAATGTATGAAGTTTTGGTAAATATGGTATAAAAATATTATCATTTAAATAATTATTATCCAATATTAATTCTTCTAAATTTACAAATTCAGCTGCTTCTTGTATATTAATTAATTCATTATAACTGAGATCTAAACTGTATGTTCTTTTGCTGTACAATTTTATTATAGTTTGAGGAATTCTGCGACAACATTGTTCATTGTAATGTAGCTAAAAGAAAACATAATAATTAAATCAAAATTTAATGCCAATTTTTATCTTATTTCTTTATCGACGTTGGAAAAAAATACCGTCACATTTTTCGGTTACGCATCACTTTTTTCTGTTACGCGCCATATTTATCATGCCCCTCTTACGGTAGTTTAATCGGGCTAACCGTTGAGATAAAAACAGAGTGTGAGAAATGCCCAGAACCGTGAGAGGGTCAGATTTTTCGGTTACGCGTCACATTTTTTCTGTTACGCGCCATATTTATGTTGCCCCTCTTACGGTCGCTTTACTTACTCCCACCATTGTTCAGAAATACACGTGCAGAGTGTGAGAAATGACGATTTTAACTTTGAAGTAGACGATTTTAAGTTTAAAATCGACGTTTCTACATTTGAAACCGATGATTCTAAATTTTAAAACGACAATTTTAAGTTTGAAAACGACGCTTCTAAGTTTGAAATCGACGAATCTAAGTGTTTGAAATCGACGCTTCTACATTTGAAACCGACGATTTTAAATTTGAAAACGACGATCCTAAATTTGAAAACGATAATTTTAAGTTTGCAATGGTCGATTTTAAGTTTGAAATCCACGCTTCTAAGTTTGAAATCGACGCTTCTACATTTGAAACCAACGATTTTAAATTTAAAAACGATGATTCTAAGTTTGAAATCGACGCTTCTACATTTGAAACCGACGATTGTAAATTTGAAAACAAAGATTTTTCAATTTTAAATCGACGCTTTTAAGTTTGAAATCGACGATATTAACTTTGAAGTAGACGATTTTAAGTTTAAAATTAACGCTTCTACATTTGAAACTGATGATTCTAAATTTGTAAACGACAATTTTAAGTTTAAAAACGACGCTTCTAAGTTTGAAATCGACGAATCTAAGTTTGAAATCGACGCTTCTACATTTGAAAACGACGATTTTAAATTTGAAACCGAAGATTTTAAATTTGAAAACGACGATCCTAAATTTGAAAATGATAATAGTCGATTTTAAGTATAAAATCCACGCTTTTAAGTTTAAAATCGACGCTTCTACATTTGAAACCAACGATTTTACATTTAAAAACTATGATTCTAAGTTTGAAACCGACGATTTTAAATTTGAAAACAACGATCCTAAATTTGAAAACGATAATTTTAAGTTTGCAATGGTCGATTTTAAGTTTGAAAGCCACGCTTCTAAGTTTGAAACCGACGCTTCTACATTTGAAACCAACGATTTTAAATTTAAAAACTATGATTCTAAGTTTGAAATCGACGCTTCTACATTTGAAACCGACGATTGTAAATTTGAAAACAACGATTTTCAGTTTGAAATCGACGCTTTTAAGTTTGAACTCGACGATATTAACTTTGAAGTAGATGATTTTAAGTTTAAAATCAACGCTTCTACATTTGAAACTGATGATTCTAAATTTGTAAACGACAATTTTAAGTTTGAAAACGACGCTTCTAAGTTTGAAATCGACGAGTCTAAGTTTGAAATCGACGCTTCTACATTCGAAACCGACGATTTTAAATTTGAAAACGACGATCCTAAATTTGAAAATGACAAAAGTCGATTTTAAGTATAAAATCCACGCTTCTAAGTTTAAAATTGACGCTTCTACATTTGAAACCAACGATTTTAAATTTAAAAACTATGATTCTAAGTTTAAAATCGACGCTTCTATATTTGAAACCGACAATTTTAAATTTGAAAACAATAATTTTCAGTTTGAAATCGACGCTTCTAAGTTTGAAAACGCAATTCTAAATTTGAAATCGACGCTTCTTAGTGTGCAATCGTCGATTTTAAGATGAAATCGACGATTCTAAGTTTGAAATCGACACTTCTACATTTGAAACCGACGATTTTAAATTTGAAAACGCAATTCTAATTTTACGCATCACTTTTTTTTGTTACGCGCCATATTTATCTTGCCCCTCTTACGGACGTTTAATCGGGCTCACCGTTCAGATAAAAACAGAGTGTGAGAAATGTCTAGAACCGTGAGTGGATCACAATTTTCGATTACGCATCACTTTTTTCTGTTACGCGCCATATTTATCTTTCCCCACTCACTGTCGCTTAAGCGGACTTACTCCCACTACTGTGCAGATAATAACAGAATGTTAGAAATGCCCAGAACAGTGAGAGGGTCAGATTTTTTTGTTACGCGTTACATTTTTCTGTTACGCGCCATGTTTATCTTGCCCCTCTCACTGTCAATTCTTATGAAGTAGGGATAGCATGTTGCTTATGCAGAATTATTCCCACCACCCTTCAGGAAAACAAGTACAGTTACAGTCCCTTTACCCCACAGATGAAAACGAAGTGTGAGAAGGGTCCAGAACCGTGAGAGGGTCACAATTTTCTATTACGCGTCACATTGCTCTGTTACGCGCCATATTTATCTTGCCTCTCTCACAGTTGCTTAAGCGGACTTACTCCCACTACCGTTCAGATAAAAACAGAGTGTTAGAAATGCCCAGAACCGTGAGAGGGTCAGATTTTTCGGTTACGCGTCACATTTTTCTGTTACGCGCCATGTTTATCTTGCCCCTCTCACTGTCGATTCAGATAAGTAGGGATAGCATGTCCCTTTACCCCACAGATGAAAACAAAGTGTGAGAAATGCCCAGAACTGTGAGAGGGTCACATTTTTCGATTACGCATCTTTTTTATCTGTTACACACCATATTTATCTTGCCCCCATTAGTTTCCAATATGATTTTATTAATTTATATGGTTTACATTTGAATTTGGAGACATAAAGTCTGTAGCGATCTTTATGAATTAGATTGTTCTGACCCTTAAAATCTTATAAGATGGTCGAGTTGAAGAGTCTTACTTCTTGTTAATCTAAATCCACTTTCTAGAGCAATTCTCCCTAGATCTAACTGCACGGGGGGAAGGTCTTACATTATCTCCAAGGTCTTTAATGATTACAAAAAGAGTGCATAACCAAATAGAAGCGATAAAAATAAGATATTTACTTACTTTATTATCAATAAATATCACTGCACTAGGTAGCATATTAAAGTTATCCTCCATTATTACACTTCTATTTATACATACATTCTAATCCAATATTCTAACCTTAACAGTAATCTGATAGTTTGTATTGGTATCAAATTTTATATACTCCGATTACGCGTTTGTTGTCATATTGATATTAAAAACAAGACTGACACAATGTTAAAGTTTAGTTTGTAGAAATGGAATTATTTATTTCTTTAACGACAAGATAACGTTAACTAGGTGTTTGCTTGATAAGAATGTTTTCAATAAACTCCACAATTCTAATAAATAAATAGTTTTAATGCAGAATTATAAGGGTTAAAAGACTGATTTAATTATCTACAGATAATATAAGGTCATCAGTGTATTGTTTATTGAAACAATTTATAAATGGAAATAAACAAAAGTTATAAACAATCATTTACCAATGGCTTTTAAGAGAGTTCTTGTAAAACAAAGTTGATTTTTGAAGCAGTGTTTGATAGGTTTTAAGTCTGGTCTAAATGTAGGCCAATCTAACCTGTAATATTTTTGGACCTAAATACAAATATACCGAGAACATCCATTGGGACAAAAGAGGCAGTTTATTAATTTGGGATTTAAAGGACTACAAGTTAGGACGAGTGGAGAAGACGTGGGAAGGGGAATCTGGAGACCCTAGAAATAAAGGAAAATGGAAGCAGCGAATGAGAGAGGCAGGAAAATGGATCTAGTTATTCATTTTTGTAACGATTTTTCTGTCGCTACACCCTTTTCGAAGTGTTTAATGATATCTAATGTACTTGAAAGTGGAACAGTGTCAAAAACTTAAGGGATACATCTACCATATTTCTATTGGAAACAAATTTTAATCAACTTTCCGAAACCACCTCGTATAACTTTAAAATTATGTGGGATATAAAAAAATTGAGTTTATCTTTGGAAACTATATATATTTGTTTATTTATAGACCAAATTTCATCAAAATCAAAATTTTAAAAAATATTAAAAATTTAAGGGAGAAACCGACCATGTTTCTTTTGAAAGCAAATTTTAATCAACTTTTTGAAATTACCTTGTAAAACTTTTAAATTATTTGGGATATAAAGAAATGGAGTTTATAATTGGAAACTATATATATTTGTTTATATATAAACCAACTTTTATAAAAATCAAAAGACAAGAAATATTAAAAATTTAAGGGAGAGACCGACCATGTTTCTTTTGAAAGCAAATTTGAATCAACTTTTTGAAATCACCTTGTATAACTTTAAAATTTTGTAGGATATAAAAAACTTGCATTCATCATTGGAAACTATATATATTTGTTTATTTACAAACCAAATTTCATCAAAATCAAAATACAAGAAATATTAAAAATTTAAGGGAGAGTCCGATCATGTTTCTTTTGAAAGCAAATTTTAATCAACTTTTTGAAATCACCTTGTTTAACTTTAAAATTTTGTGTGATATAAAAAATTGCGTTTACCATTGAAAACTATATATATTTGTTTATTTATAGACCAAATTTCATCAAAATCAAAAGACAATAAATATTAAAAATGTAAGGGAGAGACCGACTATGTTTCTTTTAAAAGCAAATTTTAATCAACTTTTTGAAATCACCTTGTACAACGTTAAAATTGTGAAGATATAAAAAAATTGCGTTTACCATTGGATAACATTTGTGTATTTATAGACCAAATTTCATCAGAATCAAAAGACAGAAATATTAAAAATTTAAGGGAGAGACAGACCATGTTTCTTTTGGGAGCAAATTTTAATCAACTTTCCGAAACCACCTCGTATAACTTTTAAATTATGTGGAATATAAAAAAATTGAGTTTATCTTTGGAAACTATATATAACTGTTTATTTATAGACCAAATTTCATCAAAATCAAAAGACAAGAAATATTAAAAATGTAAGGGAGAGACCGATCATGTTTCTTTTGAAAGCAAATTTTAATCAACTTTTAAAAATCACCTTGTATAACAATAAATTTTGTGTGATATAAAAAATTGCGTTTACAATTAGAAACTATATATATTTGTTTATCTAGAGATTAAATTTCATCAAAATCAAAAGACAAAAAATATTAAAAATTTAAGGGAGAGACCGAGCATGTTTCTTTTGAGAGCAAATTTTAATCAACTTTCCGAAACCACCTTGTATAACTTTTAAATTATGTAGGATATAAAAAAATTGCATTTGTCATTGGAAACTATATATATTTGTTTATTTATAGACCAAATTTTATTAAAATCAAAGGACATTGAATATTAAAAATTTAAGGGAGAGACCGACCATGTTTCTTTTGAAAGCAAATTTTAATCAACTTTCCAAAACCACCTTGTATAACATTTAAATTATATGGGGTATAAAAAAATTGCATCTATCATTGGAAACTATATATATTTGTTTATTTATAGACCAATTTTCATTAAAATCAAAAGACAATAAATATTAAAAATTTAAGGGAGAGTCCACCGAGCAAGTTTCGTTTAAAAGCAAATGTTAATTAACTTTTTGAAATGACCTTCTATAACTTTAAAATTTTGTGGAATATAAAAAAATTGAGTTTATTATTGGAAACAATATATATTAGTTTATTTCTAGACCAAATTTCATCAAAATCAAAAGACACTAAATATTAAAAATTTAAGGGAGAGACCGACTATGTTTCTTTTAAAAGCAAATTTTAATCAACTTTTTGAAATCACCTTGTACAACGTTAAAATTTTGTGGGATATAAAAAATTGCGTTTACCATTGGATACTATATACATTTGTTTATGTATAGACCAAATTTCATCAACATCAAAAGACAATAAATATTAAAAATTTAAGGGAGAGACCGACCATGTTTCTTTTGAGAGCAAATTTTAATCAACTTTTTGAAATCACCTTGTATAACTGTAAAATATTGTGGGATATAAAAAATTGAGTTTATCACTGGAAACCATATATATTTGTTTATCTATAGACCAAATTTCATCAAAATCAAGAAATCAAAAAAGAGGCAGGAAAATGGAACCAGTTACTCAATTTCGTAACGATTTTTCTAGAATAACAATTTCGACAAAATAAAAATAAAATAGCTTAACATGAAATACAATCTTTATTTTATATAAATTTAAACTAAATTTTGTACTGTTAAATATTTTTTTTGATCGTACAAACACAACAAGAAGGCATTTTAAAATTATCGAAAATTGGTTGATGTGTTTCTTTACTAATAGCCATTAATTTTCTTATTGTATATTTTTGTTCGCAGGCCGTTGTATAATCATCAGGAAAGGTGTCACTGTATTTGCAAGCTTTATCGACACTACAAATAATAAACAAAAATATAAACATCTGATATTTGTTTGTAGAAAAAATTACTCACTTCTCACATGTTTCGAAATTTACTCCTTGTTGATAATCATCAACATTAACTACCAATTGCTCAGTTCCTTTAATGTTTGTGGCACTTTTTGGAAATACTGTATACGATTTGATAGCGCATAGATTTTCACCTTCAGCCAATCTACTATCAAATACAATCGGTACTTGATTTTCAAAGTATTTTTTGATATTTACCGATCGATCTATCAGTTTTTGGATTTTTTCTGTAGGATAATCTAGAACTGTTTCGCAAATTCCAAAAGTACAATTTCGAGATCGTATTTTTGTTGAATAAAGTTGATCTGGATAGATCATTGTATTTGGATTGTAATCTGAAACAAAAATAAATACATGTAAAAAAATTCTTAAAAGTTATACAAAGTGATTTCATAGAGTTGATCAAAATTTGATTTAAAAAAAAAACATGGTCGGTCTCTCCCTTAAATTTTTAATATTTCTTGTTTTTTAATTCTGATAAAATTTGGTTTATAAATAAACAAATATGTATAGTTTTCAATGATAAACTTAACTTTTTTATATCTGACACAAATTAAAAGTTATACAAGGTGGTTTCGGAAAGTTGATTAAAATTGGGTTTCAGAAAAACATTGTCGGTCTCTCCCTTAAATTTTTAATATTTCTTGTCTTTTGATTTTGATGAAATTTGGTCTATAAATAAAAAAATATATATAGCTTCCAATGATAAACTCAATTTTTTAATATCCCACAAAATTTTAAAATTATACAAGGTGATTTTAAAAAGTTGACTAAAATTCGCTTTCAAAAGAAACATTGTCGGTCTCTCCCTTAAATTTTTAATATTTCTTGTCTTTTGATTTTGATGAAATTTGGTCTATAAATAAACAAATATATATAGTTTCCAATGATAAACTCAATTTTTTTATATCCCACACAATTTTGAAAGTTATACAAGGTGATTTCAAAAAGTTGAATAAAATTTGCTTTCAAAAGAAACATTTTCGGTCTCTCCCTTAAATTTTTAATATTTCTTGTCTTTTGCTTTTAATGAAATTTGGTCTATATCGAAACAGATATATATAGTTTTCAATGATAAACTTAATTTTTTAATGTCCCACAAAATTTTAAAGTTATACAAGGTGATTTCAAAAAGTAGACTAAAATTTGCTTTTAAAAGAAACATTTTCGGTCTCTCCCTTAAATTTTTAATATTTCTTGTCTTTTGATTTTGATGAAAGTTGGTCTATAAATAAACAAATATATATAGTTTCCAATGATAATCTCATTTTTCTTATATCCCACAAAATTTTAAAGTTATACAAGGTGGTTTCAAAAAGTTGATTAAAATTTGCTTTCAAAAGAAACATTGTCGGTGTCTCCCTTAAATTTTTAATATTTCTTGTCTTTTGATTGTGATGAAATTTGGTCTATAAATAAACAAATGTATATAGTTTCCAATAATAAACTCAATTTTTTTAGATTCCACAAAATTCTAAAGTTATACAAGGTGATTTCATAAAGTTAATTAATATTTGGTTTTAAAAAGGAAACATGCTCGGTCTCTCCCTTAAATTTTCAATATTTTTTTTCTTTTGATTTTAATGAAATTTGGTTTATACATAAACAAATGTATATAGTTGTCACTAACAAACTTAGTTTGTTTCTATACCTTACAGTTTTTAATTTATACGAGGCGATTTCATAAAGTTGATCAAAATTTAGTTCCAAAAAAATATGGTGGGTCTCTCCCTTAAATTTTTACTATTACTTCACATTTGATTTTAATGAAATTTAGTATATAAATAAACAAATGTATATAGTTTCTAATGATAAACTTAGTTTGTTTCTATACTTCACTGTTTTTAAGTTATACCAGGTGATTTCAAACAGTTGATTAAAATTTGCTTTCAAAAGAAACATTGTCTGTCTCTCCCTTAAATTTTTAATATTTCTTGTCTTTTGATTTTGATGAAATTTGGTCTATAAATAAACAAATATTATAGTTTCCAATGATAAACTCCATTTTTTTATATTCCACAAAATGTTAAAGTTATACAAGGTGGTTTCAAAAAGTTGATTAAAATTTGCTTTCAAAAGAAACATTGTCGGTCTCTCCCTTAAATTTTTAATATTTCTTGTCTTTTGATTTTGATGAAATTTGGTCTATAAATAAAAAAATATATATAGTTTCCAATGATAAACTCATTTTTTTATATCCCACAAAATTTTAAAGTTATACAAGGTGGTTTCAAAAAGTTGATTAAAATTTGCTTTCAAAAGAAACATTGTCGGTCTCTCCCTTGAATTTTTAATATTTCTTGTGTTTTGATTTTAATGAAATTTGGTCTATAAATAAACAAATATATATAGTTTCCAATGATAAACTCAATTTTTTAATATCCCACAAAATTTTAAAGTTATACAAAGTGATATCAAAAAGTTGACTAAAATTCGCTTTCAAAAGAAACATTGTCGGTCTCTCCCTTAAATTTTTAATATTTCTTGTCTTTTGATTTTGATGAAATTTGGTCTATAAATAAACAAATATATATAGTTTCCAATGATAAACTCAATTTTTTAATATCCTACAAAATTTTAAAGGTATACAAGGTGGTTTCAAAAAGTTGATTAAAATTTGCTTTCAATTTAACATGGTCGGTCTCTCCCTTAAATTTTTAATATTTCTTGTCTTTTGATTTTGATGAAATTTGGTCTATAAATAAACAAATATATATAGTTTCCAATGATAAACTCAATTTTTTTATATCCCACACAATTTTGAAAGTTATACAAGGTGATTTCAAAAAGTTGAATAAAATTTGCTTTCAAAAGAAACATTTTCGGTCTCTCCCTTAAATTTTTAATATTTCTTGTCTTTTGCTTTTAATGAAATTTGGTCTATATCGAAACAGATATATATAGTTTTCAATGATAAACTCAATTTTTTAATGTCCCACAAAATTTTAAAGTTATACAAGGTGATTTCAAAAAGTAGACTAAAATTTGCTTTTAAAAGAAACATTCTCGGTCTCTCCCTTAAATTTTTAGTATTTCTTGTCTTTTGATTTTGATGAAAGTTGGTCTATAAATAAACAAATATATATAGTTTCCAATGATAAACTCAATTTTTATATATCCCACAAAATTTTAAAGTTATACAAGGTGATTTCAAAAAGTTGACTAAAATTTGCTTTTAAAAGAAACATTCTCGGTCTCTCCCTTAAATTTTTAATATTTCTTGTCTTTTGATTTTAATGAAATTTGGTCTATAAATAAACAAATGTATATAGTTTCCAATAATAAACTCAATTTTTTTGAATTCCACAAAATTCTGAAGTTATACAAGGTGATTTCATAAAGTTAATTAATATTTGGTTTTAAAAAGGAAACATGCTCGGTCCCTCCCTTAAATTTTTAATATTTCTTGTCTTTTGATTCTAATAAAATTTGGTTAATAAGTAAACACATATATATGGTTTCCAATGATAAACTCAATTTTTTAATATCCCACAAAATTTTAAAGGTATACAAGGTGATTTCATAAAGTTGACTAAAATTTGCTTTCAAAAGAAACATTGTCGGTCTCTCCCTTAAATTTTTAATATTTCTGGTCTTTTGATTTTGATGAAATTTGGTCTATAAATAAACAAATATATATAGTTTCCAATGATAAACTCTATTTTTTTATATCCCACACAATTTAAAAGTTATACAAGGTGGTTTCGGAAAGTTGATTAAAATTGGGTTTTAAAAAACATTGTCGGTCTCTTCCTTAAATTTTTAATATTTCTTGTCTTTTAATTTGTATGAAATTTGGTCTATAAATAAACAAATATATATAGTTTCCAATAATAAACTCAATTTTTTAATATCCTACAAAATTTTAAGGGTATACGGTTTCAAAAAGTTGATTAAAATTTGCTTTCAAAAGAAACATGGTCGGTCTCTCCGTTATATTTTTAATATTTCTTGTCTTTTGATTTTGATGAAATTTGGTCTATAAATAAACAAATATTATAGTTTCCAATGATAAACTCCATTTTTTTATATCCCACCAAATTTTAAAGTTATACAAAAAGTTGATTAAAATTTGCTTTCAAAAGAAACATTGTCGGTCTCTCCCTTAAATTTTTAATATTTCTTGTCTTTTGATTTTGATGAAATTTGGTCTATAAATAA
Source organism: Altica lythri (assembly GCA_964028335.1). NCBI lineage: Eukaryota > Metazoa > Arthropoda > Insecta > Coleoptera > Chrysomelidae > Altica > Altica lythri. The sequence goes on from OZ034810.1 coordinate 21,307,584, forward strand.
AAAAATATATATAGTTTCCAATGATAAACTCATTTTTTTAATATCCCACAAAAATTTAAAGTTATCCAAGGTGATATTAAAAAGTTGAATAAAATTTGCTTTCAAAAGAAACATTGTCTGTCTCTCCCTTATATTTTTAATATTTGTTGTCTTTTGATTTTAATGAAATTTGGGTTATACAGAAACAAATATATATAGTTTTCAATGATAAACTCAATTTTTGAATATCCCACAAAATTTTAAAGGTATACAAGGTGGTTTCAAAAAGTTGATTAAAATTTGCTTTCACATGAAACATGGTCGGTCTCTCCCTTAAATTTTTAATATTTCTTGTCTTTTGATTTTGATTAAATTTGGTCTATAAATAAAAAAATATATATAGTTTCCAATAATAAACTCAATTTTTTAATATCCCACAAAATTTTAAAGTTATACAAGGTGATATCAGGTGATATCAAAAAGTTGAATAAAATTTGCTTTCAAAAGAAACATTGTCTGTCTCTCCCTTATATTTTTAATATTTGTTGTCTTTTGATTTTAATGAAATTTGGGTTATAAAGAAACAAATATATATAGTTTCCAATGATAAACTCAATTTTTTAATATCCCACAAAATTTTAAAATTATACACGGTGATTTTAAAAAGTTGACTAAAATTCGCTTTCAAAAGAAACATTGTCGGTCTCTCCCTTAAATTTTTTATATTTCTTGTCTTTTGATTTTGATGAAATTTGGTCTATAAATAAACAAATATATATAGTTTTCAATAATAAATTTAATTTTTTTATATCCCACAATAATTCAAAGTTATACAAGGTGATATCAAAAAGTTGAATAAAATTTGCCTTCAAAAGAAACATTGTCGGTCTCTCCCTTAAATTTTTTATATGTCTTGTCTTTTGATTCTGATGAAATTTGGTTTATAAATAAACAAATATATATAGTTTCCAATGATAAACTCAATTTTTTAATATCCTACAAAATTTTAAAGGTATACAAGGTGGTTTCAAAAAGTTGATTAAAATTTGCTTTCAACTTAACATGGTCGGTCTCTCCCTTAAATTTTTAATATTTCTTGTCTTTTGATTTTGATGAAATTTGGTCTATAAATAAACAAATATATATAGTTTCCAATGATAAACTCAATTTTTTTATATCCCACACAATTTTGAAAGTTATACAAGGTGATTTCAAAAAGTTGAATAAAATTTGCTTTCAAAAGAAACATTTTCGGTCTCTCCCTTAAATTTTTAATATTTCTTGTCTTTTGCTTTTAATGAAATTTGGTCTATATCGAAACAGATATATATAGTTTTCAATGATAAACTCAATTTTTTAATGTCCCACAAAATTTTAAAGTTATACAAGGTGATTTCAAAAAGTAGACTAAAATTTGCTTTTAAAAGAAACATTCTCGGTCTCTCCCTTAAATTTTTAATATTTCTTGTCTTTTGATTTTGATGAAAGTTGGTCTATAAATAAACAAATATATATAGTTTCCAATGATAAACTTAATTTTTATATATCCCACAAAATTTTAAAGTTATACAAGGTGATTTCAAAAAGTTGACTAAAATTTGCTTTTAAAAAGAAACATTGTCGGTCTCTCCCTTAAATTTTTAATATTTCTTGTCTTTTGATTTTAATAAAATTTGGTCTATAAATAAACAAATGTATATAGTTTCCAATAATAAACTCAATTTTTTTAGATTCCACAAAATTCTGAAGTTATACAAGGTGATTTCATAAAGTTAATTAATATTTGGTTTTAAAAAGGAAACATGCTCGGTCTCTCCCTTAAATTTTTAATATTTCTTGTCTTTTGATTCTAATAAAATTTGGTTAATAAGTAAACACATATATATAGTTTCCAATGATAAACTCAATTTTTTAATATCCCACAAAATTTTAAAGGTATACAAGGTGATTTCATAAAGTTGACTAAAATTTGCTTTCAAAAGAAACATTGTCGGTCTCTCCCTTAAATTTTTAATATTTCTGGTCTTTTGATTTTGATGAAATTTGGTCTATAAATAAACAAATATATATAGTTTCCAATGATAAACTCTATTTTTTTATATCCCACACAATTTAAAAGTTATACAAGGTGGTTTCGGAAAGTTGATTAAAATTGGGTTTTAAAAAACATTGTCGGTCTCTTCCTTAAATTTTTAATATTTCTTGTCTTTTAATTTGTATGAAATTTGGTCTATAAATAAACAAATATATATAGTTTCCAATAATAAACTCAATTTTTTAATATCCTACAAAATTTTAAGGGTATACGGTTTCAAAAAGTTGAATAAAATTTGCTTTCAAAAGAAACATGGTCGGTCTCTCCGTTATATTTTTAATATTTCTTGTCTTTTGATTTTGATGAAATTTGGTCTATAAATAAACAAATATATATAGTTTTCAATGATAAACTCAATTTTTTAATATTTCACAAAATTTTAAAGGTATACAAGGTGGTTTCAAAAAGTTGATTAAAATTTGCTTTCAAAAGAAACATGGTCGGTCTCTCCCTTAAATTTTTAATATTTCTTGTCTTTTGATTTTGATGAAATTTGGTCTATAAATAAACAAATATATATTGTTTCCAAAGATAAACTCACTTCTTTTATATTCCACACAATTTAAAAGTTATACAACATGATTTCAAAAAGTTGAATAAGATTTGCTTTCAAAAGAAACATTCTCGGTCTCTCCCTTAAATTTTTAATATTTCTTGTCTTTTGCTTTTAATAAAATTTGGTCTATATCGAAACAGATATATATAGTTTCCAATGATAAACTCAATTTTTTAATGTCCCACAAAATTTTAAAGTTATACAAGGTGATTTCAAAAAGTAGACTAAAATTTGCTTTTAAAAGAAACATTCTCGGTCTCTCCCTTAAATTTTTAATATTTCTTGTCTTTTGATTTTGATAAAAGTTGGTCTATAAATAAACAAATATATATAGTTTCCAATGATAAACTCAATTTTTATATATCCCACAAAATTTTAAAGTTATACAAGGTGATTTCAAAAAGTTGACTAAAATTTGCTTTTAAAAGAAACATTGTCGGTCTCTCCCTTACATTTTTAATATTTCTTGTCTTTTGATTTTGATGAAATTTGGTTTGTAAATGAACAAATATATATAGTTTTCAATAATAAACTCAATTTTTTTATATCCCACAAACTTTTAAAGTTATACAAGGGGATTTGAGAAAGTTAACTAAAATTTGCTTTCAAAAGAAACATTGTCAGTCTCTCCTTTAAATTTTTAATATTTCTTGTCTTTTGATTTTGATGAAAGTTGGTCTATAAATAAACAAATATATATAGTTTCCAATGATAAACTCAATTTTTTTATATCCCACAAAAATTTTAAAATTATACAAGGTGATTTTAAAAAGTTGACTAAAATTCGCTTTCAAAAGAAACATTGTCGGTCTCTCCCTTAAATTTTTAATATTTCTTGTCTTTTGATTTTGATGAAATTTGGTCTATAAATAAACAAATATATATAGTTTTCAATAATAAACTCAATTTTTTTATATCCCACAATATTTCAAAGTTATACAAGGTGATATCAAAAAGTTGAATAAAATTTGCCTTCAAAAGAAACATTGTCGGTCTCTCCCTTAAATTTTTAATATTTCTTGTCTTTTGATAAAATGTGGTCTATAAATACACAAATATATATAGTTTCCAATGATAAACTCAATTTTTTAATATCCCACAAAATTTTAAAGGTGGTTTCAAAAAGTTGTTTAAAATTTGCTTTCAAAGAAACATGGTCGGTCTCTCCCTTAAATTTTTAATATTTCTTATCTTTTGATTTTGATGAAATTTGGTCTATAAATAAACAATTATATATAGTTTCCAATGATAAACTCCATTTTTTTATATCCCACAAAATTTTAAAGTTATACAAGGTGGTTTCAAAAAGTTGATTAAAATTAGCTTTCAAAAGAAACATTGTCGGTCTCTCCCTTAAATTTTTAATATTTCTTGTCTTTTGATTTTGATAAAATTTGGTCTACAAATAAAAAAATATATATAGTTTCCAATGATAAACTCAATTTTTTAATATCCCACAAAATTTTAAAGTTATACAAGGTGATATCAGGTGATATCAAAAAGTTGAATAAAATTTGCTTTCAAAAGAAACATTGTCTGTCTCTCCCTTATATTTTTAATATTTGTTGTCTTTTGATTTTAATGAAATTTGGGTTATAAAGAAACAAATATATATAGTTTCCAATGATAAACTCAATTTTTTTATATCCCACAATATTTTAAAGTTATACAAGGTGATATCAAAAAGTTGAATAAAATTTGCCTTCAAAAGAAACATTGTCGGTCTCTCCCTTAAATTTTTAATATTTTTTGTCTTTTGATTTTGATAAAATGTGGTCTATAAATACACAAATATATATAGTTTCCAATGATAAACTCAATTTTTTAATATCCCACAAAATTTTAAAGGTGGTTTCAAAAAGTTGTTTAAAATTTGCTTTCAAAGAAACATGGTCGGTCTCTCCCTTAAATTTTTAATATTTCTTATCTTTTGATTTTGATGAAATTTAGTCTATAAATAAACAATTATATATAGTTTCCAATGATAAACTTAATTTTTTAATATCCCACAAAATTTAAAAGGTACACAAGGTGGTTTCAAAAAGTTGATTAAAACTTGCTTTCAAAAGAAACATTGTCAGTCTCTCCCTTAAATTTTTAATATTTCTTGTCTTTTGATTTTAATGAAATTTGGTCTCTAAAGAAACAAATATATATAGTTTTCAATAATAAATTTAATTTTTTAATATCCCACAAAATTTTAAAGGTATACAAGGTGGTTTCAAAAAGTTGATTAAAATTTGCTTTCAAAAGAAACATGGTCGGTCTCTCCCTTAAATTTTTAATATTTCTTGTCTTTTGATTTTGATGAAATTTGGTCTATAAATAAACAAATATATATAGTTTCCAATGATAAACTCAATTTTTTTATATCCCACACAATTTTGAAAGTTATACAAGGTGATTTCAAAAAGTTGAATAAAATTTGCTTTCAAAAGAAACATTTTCGGTCTCTCCCTTAAATTTTTAATATTTCTTGTATTTTGCTTTTAATGAAATTTGGTCTATATCGAAACAGATATATATAGTTTCCAATGATAAACTCAATTTTTTAATGTCCCACAAAATTTTAAAGTTATACAAGGTGATTTCAAAAAGTAGACTAAAATTTGCTTTTAAAAGAAACATTGTCGGTCTCTCCCTTAAATTTTTAATATTTCTTGTCTTTTGATTTTGATGAAATTTGGTCTATACATAAACAAATGTATATAGTATCCAATGATAAACGCAATTTTTCTATATCCCACAAAATTTTAAAGTTATACAAGGTGATTTCAAAAAGTTGATTCAAATTTGCTTTCAAAAGAAACATGGTCGGTCCCTTTCTTAAATTTTTAATATTTTTTATTTTTTGATTTTGATGAAATTTGGTCTATAAATAAACAAATGTATATAGTTTCCAATAATAAACTCAATTTTTTTAGATTCCACAAAATTCTAAGGTTATACAAGGTGATTTCATAAAGTTAATTAATATTTGGTTTTAAAAAGGAAACATGCTCGGTCTCTCCCTTAAATTTTCAATATTTCTTTTCTTTTGATTTTAATGAAATTTGGTTTGTAAATAAACAAATGTATATAGTTTTTATTAACAAACTTAGTTTGTTTCTATACCTTACAGTTTTTAAGTTATGCGAGGCGATTTCATGAAGTTGATCAAAATTTGGTTCCAAAAAAACATGGTGGGTCTCTCCCTTAAATTTTTACTATTTCTTCCATATATGTAATACTTCACTGTTGAGTTAAAATTTAGTTTGTAAATAAACAAATGTATACAGTTTCCAATAATAAACTTAGTTTGTTTCTATACCTAACAGTTTTTAAGTTATACAAGGTAATTTCATAAAGTTGATCAAAATTTGCTTTCAAATGAAACATGGTCGGTCTCTCCCTTAAATTTTTAATATTTCTTGTCTTTTGATTTTGATTAAATTTGGTCTATAAATAAACAAATATATATAGTTTTCAATGATAAACTCAATTTTTTAATATCACACAAAATTTTAAAGTAATACAAGGTGATTTCAAAAAGTTGACTAAAATTTGCTTTCAAAAGAAACATGGTCGGTCTCTCCCTTAAATTTTTAATATTTCTTGTCTTTTGATTTTGATGAAATTTAGTCTATAAATAAACAAATATATATAGTTTCCAATGAAAAACTCAATTTTTTTATATCCCATACAATTTAAAAGTTATACAAGGTGGTTTTGGAAAGTTGATTAAAATTGGGTTTCAAAAAACATGGTCGGTCTCTCCCTCAAATTTTTAATATTTCTTGTCTTTAAATTCTGATAAAATTTGGTTTATAAATAAACAAATATATATAGTTTCCAATGAGAAACTCCATTTTTTTATATCTCTCACAATTTAAAAGTTATACAAGGTGGTTTCGGAAAGTTGATAAAAAATTTGTTTCCAAAGGAAACATGGTAAGTAAACCAACGCCTTATTTTTGCTTTTGTCATTATTCCATTTTCAAGATATCATTAAACACTTCGGAAGGGGTGTAACGATAGAAAAATCGTGACAAAAGTGATAAACGGAAATTTTTTCGTATCTCACATTTTGGAGAAAGCCTTTTGTTTCTGCCATTCGCTACTCAAAGTTTCGAGTACACAAAATATCATTAAAAACTTCGCTTCTGCCATTGAATGCAGTTTTTTTTTAAGTTTAACTAAATTTTTTTTAATATCACACAAAATTTGTTGCACCCATGGTATATTTTTTTAAATTTTTATACATTTAATATAAAAATTATAAATTTGATTGTATTTAAGTACTTACCATAAACTTGTCTTTTGATTTCTTTTCTTAATTCTAATACATTTTTTTGTTCATATTTCTGAGGTATCTAAAATCCAATTAATTTGTTTATTTAACAACAAAATCATTGCTAATTAACACATCCTTACCATCAGTAAAATCACAGCAAATATTAAAAACTTTTCCATAATTCTAAGTTTATAAAATCACATTTCCTTATTGTTTAAAAATTAATCAACAATAACTGCGAATAAACATTTTTTGAATACTTAAACTATGAACATAATATAACAAAATGAGTTTTTAAGAAATAACCTTCGATAAGAATAACATTATCGACTGACGTGACGTTAAATTATTATTAACGAGAGAAAGTATGGTTTAATTAGGAATAGAGGGAGTCGCGATTTTTTTATATGTTATTTGTAACGATATTTTAATTGTTGTATAATACTATATGTTGTAAAATTACGGTTTTTTGTACATTTTTCTATGGTTTTCGATTTGTTGTATTTTTTACCACACAATTCAATTTCATAAAGTTACAATTTGGTTCCAAAAATATGGTCGGTCTCTCCCTTAAATTTTTAATATTTTTTTCTTTTGTTTTTAATGAAATTTTGTTTGAATATAAACAAATGTATATAGTTTCCAATGATAAACTCAGTTTGTTTATATACCTCATAATTTTTATGTTATACAAGGTGATTTCATTTCATTTTTGATTTTATTAAATTTTCTTGTTTAACCCTGTATATCTCAAAAACTATAAAAGGTAATAAAAAAGTGAGAAGATTTATGGAAAAAGAGAAGATTTTTGTATCAACCTGCAAATTTTCAATAAAATTAATTAAAAGAAAAATATCGAAAATTTAAGGGAGAGACTCACTATGTTTTTTTGTTGATTTTCAATTTTATTCAAATTTCTAGTTTTACCCTGAATATTTTAAAAACTATAAAAGGTATTACAAAATTGAGAACATTTATGGAAAAAGTAAAGATTTTTGTATGAATTAACAAATTTTCACTAAAATTGTTAAACAAAATATCAAAAATTTAAGTGTATGTTTTTCTTTTGTTGAATTTCGATTTTATTCAACTTTTCGGTTTAACCCTGTATATCTTAAAAACTATAAGATGTATTAAAAAACTGAAAAGATTTTTGGAAGAAGTGAAGATTTTTGTATGAATTTACAAATTTTCATTAAAAAGGTTCAAAGAAAAATATAGAAAATTTAAGGGAGAGACTGACTACGTTGTTTATTTTTTTGCTGATTTTCTATTTAATTCAACTTTCCACTTTAACCCTGTATATCTCAAAAACTATAAAAGGTAATAAAAAAATGTAAAGATGCATGGAAAAAGTAAACATTTTGGTATAAACTTTCAAAATTTCATCAAAATTAATTAAAGATAAACATTGAAAATTTAAGGGAGAGACTCGCTATGTTATTTTTTTGTGGATTTTCGATTTTATTCAAATTTCTAGTTTCACCCTGTATATCTAAATAACTATGAAAGGAATTACAAAATTGAGAACATTTATGGAAAAACTAAAGATTTTTGTATGAATTAACAAATTTTCATTAAAATTGTTAAAAAAAATATCAAAAATTTAAGTGTATGTTTTTCTTTTGTTGAATTTCGATTTTATTCAACTTTTCAGTTTAACCCTGTATGTCTTAAAAACTATAAGATGTATTAAAAAACTGAAAAGAGTTTTGGAAGAAGTGAAGATTTTTGTATGAATTTACAAATTTTCATTAAAAATGTTCAAAGAAAAATATCGAAAATTTAAGGGAGAGACTGACTACGTTGTTTATTTTTTTGCTGATTTTCTATTTAATTCAACTTTCCACTTTAACCCTGTATATCTTAAAAACTATAAAAGGTAATAAAAAAATGTAAAGATGCATGGAAAAAGTGAACATTATGGTATAAACTTTCAAAATTTCATCAAAATTAATTAAAGATAAACATTGAAAATTTAAGGGAGAGACTCGCTATGTTATTTTTTTGTGGATTTTCGATTTTATTCAAATTTCTAGTTTCACCCTGTATATCTAAAAAACTATAAAAGGAATTACAAAATTGAGAACATTTATGGAAAAAGTAAAGATTTTTGTATGAATTAACAAATTTTCATTAAAATTGTTAAAAAAAATATCAAAAATTTAAGTGTATGTTTTTCTTTTGTTGAATTTCGATTTTATTCAACTTTTCAGTTTAACCCCGTATGTCTTAAAAACTATAAGATGTATTAAAAAACTGAAAAGAGTTTTGGAGGAAGTGAAGATTTTTGTATGAATCTACAAATTTTCATTAAAAACGTTCAAAGAAAAATATAGAAAATTTAAGGGAGAGACTGACTACGTTGTTTATTTTTTTGCTGATTTTCTATTTAATTCAACTTTCCACTTTAACCCTGTATATCTTAAAAACTATAAAAGGTAATAAAAAAATGTAAAGATGCATGGAAAAAGTGAACATTATGGTATAAACTTTCAAAATTTCATTAAAATTAATTAAGGATAAACATTGAAAATTTAAGGGAGAGTCTCTCGCTATGTTTTTTATTCAAATTTCTAGTTTAACCCTGTATATCTTAAAAACTATAAAAGTTATTACAAAATTGAGAACATTTATGGAAAAAGTAAAGATTTTTGTATAAATTAACAAATTTTCATTAAAATTGTTAAAAAAATATCAAAAATTTAAGTGTATGTTTTTCTTTTGTTGAATTTCGATTTTATTCAACTTTTCAGTTTAACCCTGTATATCTTAAAAATTATAAGATGTATTAAAAAACTGAAAAGAGTTTTGGAAGAAGTGAAGATTTTTGTATGAATTTACAAATTTTCATTAAAAACGTTCAAGGAAAAATATCGAAAATTTAAGGGAGAGACTGACTACGTTGTTTATTTTTTTGTTGATTTTCGATTTAATTCAACTTTCCAGTTTAACCCTGCATATCTCAAAAACTATAAAAGGTAAGGAAAATATGAGAAGATTTATGGAAAAAGTAAACATTTTTGTATTAACTTTTAAAATTTCATTAAAATTGATTAAAGAAAAATATTGAAAATTTAAGGGAGAGACTAGCTATGTTTTTTTGTTGATTTTCGATTTTATTCAAATTTCTAGTTTAACCCTGTATATCTTGAAAACTATAAAGGGTATTACAAAATTGAGAACATTTATGGAAAAAGTGAAGATTTTTGTAAATATTTGGCGAATATTAATAAAATTGAGTAAAGTTAAATATCGAAAATTTAAGGGAGAGACTGACTACGTTGTTTATTTTTTTGTTAATTTTCGATTTAATTCAACTTTCCAGTTTAACCATGTATATCTCAAAAACAAAAAAAGGTAATAAAAAAATGAGAACATTTATGGAAAAAGTGAACATTTTTGTATAAACTTTTAAAATTTCATTAAAATTGATTAAAGAAAAATATTGAAAATTTAAGGGAGAGACTAGCTATGTTTTTTTGTTGATTTTCGATTTTATTCAAATTTCTAGTTTCACCCTGTATATCTTAAAAACTATAAAAGGTATTACAAAATTGAGAACATTTATGGAAAAAGTGAAGATTTTTGTAAATATTTGGCGAATATTAATAAAATTGAGTAAAGATAAATATCGAAAATTTAAGGGAGAGACAACGTAGTCAACGTTTTTTATTTTTTTATTGATTTTCGATTTAGTTCAACTTTCCAGTTTAACCCTGTATATCTTAAAAACTATAAAAGGTAATAAAAAAATGTAAAGATGCATGGAAAAAGTGAACATTTTGGTATAAACTTTCAAAATTTCATCAAAATTAATTAAAGATAAACATTGAAAATTTAAGGGAGAGACTCGCTATGTTATTTTTTTGTGGATTTTCGATTTTATTCAAATTTCTAGTTTCACCCTGTATATCTAAAAAACTATGAAAGGAATTACAAAATTGAGAACATTTATGGAAAAAGTAAAGATTTTTGTATGAATTAACAAATTTTCATTAAAATTGTTAAAAAAAATATCAAAAATTTAAGTGTATGTTTTTCTTTTGTTGAATTTCGATTTTATTAAACTTTTCAGTTTAACCCTGTATGTCTTAAAAACTATAAGATGTATTAAAAAACTGAAAAGAGTTTTGGAAGAAGTGAAGATTTTTGTATGAATTTACAAATTTTCATTAAAAATGTTCAAAGAAAAATATCGAAAATTTAAGGGAGAGACTGACTACGTTGTTTATTTTTTTGCTGATTTTCTATTTAATTCAACTTTCCACTTTAACCCTGTATATCTTAAAAACTATAAAAGGTAATAAAAAAATGTAAAGATGCATGGAAAAAGTGAACATTATGGTATAAACTTTAAAAATTTCATCAAAATTAATTAAAGATAAACATTGAAAATTTAAGGGAGAGACTCGCTATGTTATTTTTTTGTGGATTTTCGATTTTATTCAAATTTCTAGTTTCACCCTGTATATCTAAAAAACTATAAAAGGAATTACAAAATTGAGAACATTTATGGAAAAAGTAAAGATTTTTGTATGAATTAACAAATTTTCATAAAATTTGTTAAAAAAAATATCAAAAATTTAAGTGTATGTTTTTCTTTTGTTGAATTTCGATTTTATTCAACTTTTCAGTTTAACCCTGTATATCTTAAAAACTATAAGATGTATTAAAAAACTGAAAAGAGTTTTGGAGGAAGTGAAGATTTTTGTATGAATTTACAAATTTTCATTAAAAACGTTCAAAGAAAAATATAGAAAATTTAAGGGAGAGACTGACTACGTTGTTTATTTTTTTGCTGATTTTCTATTTCATTCAACTTTCCACTTTAACCCTGTATATCTTAAAAACTATAAAAGGTAATAAAAAAATGTAAAGATGCATGGAAAAAGTGAACATTTTGGTATAAACTTTCAAAATTTCATCAAAATTAATTAAAGATAAACATTGAAAATTTAAGGGAGAGACTCGCTATGTTATTTTTTTGTGGATTTTCGATTTTATTCAAATTTCTAGTTTCACCCTGTATATCTAAAAAACTATGAAAGGAATTACAAAATTGAGAACATTTATGGAAAAAGTAAAGATTTTTGTATGAATTAACAAATTTTCATTAAAATTGTTAAAAAAAATATCAAAAATTTAAGTGTATGTTTTTCTTTTGTTGAATTTCGATTTTATTCAACTTTTCAGTTTAACCCTGTATATCTTAAAAACTATAAGATGTATTAAAAAACTGAAAAGAGTTTTGGAGGAAGTGAAGATTTTTGTATGAATCTACAAATTTTCATTAAAAACGTTCAAAGAAAAATATAGAAAATTTAAGGGAGAGACTGACTACGTTGTTTATTTTTTTGCTGATTTTCTATTTAATTCAACTTTCCACTTTAACCCTGTATATCTTAAAAACTATAAAAGGTAATAAAAAAATGTAAAGATGCATGGAAAAAGTGAACATTATGGTATAAACTTTCAAAATTTCATCAAAATTAATTAAAGATAAACATTGAAAATTTAAGGGAGAGACTCGCTATGTTATTTTTTTGTGGATTTTCGATTTTATTCAAATTTCTAGTTTCACCCTGTATATCTAAAAAACTATAAAAGGAATTACAAAATTGAGAACATTTATGGAAAAAGTAAAGATTTTTGTATGAATTAACAAATTTTCATTAAAATTGTTAAAAAAAATATCAAAAATTTAAGTGTATGTTTTTCTTTTGTTGAATTTCGATTTTATTCAACTTTTCAGTTTAACCCTGTATATCTTAAAAACTATAAGATGTATTAAAAAACTGAAAAGAGTTTTGGAGGAAGTGAAGATTTTTGTATGAATCTACAAATTTTCATTAAAAACGTTCAAAGAAAAATATAGAAAATTTAAGGGAGAGACTGACTACGTTGTTTATTTTTTTGCTGATTTTCTATTTAATTCAACTTTCCACTTTAACCCTGTATATCTTAAAAACTATAAAAGGTAATAAAAAAATGTAAAGATGCATGGAAAAAGTGAACATTATGGTATAAACTTTAAAAATTTCATCAAAATTAATTAAAGATAAACATTGAAAATTTAAGGGAGAGACTCGCTATGTTATTTTTTTGTGGATTTTCGATTTTATTCAAATTTCTAGTTTCACCCTGTATATCTAAAAAACTATAAAAGGAATTACAAAATTGAGAACATTTATGGAAAAAGTAAAGATTTTTGTATGAATTAACAAATTTTCATTAAAATTGTTAAAAAAAATATCAAAAATTTAAGTGTATGTTTTTCTTTTGTTGAATTTCGATTTTATTCAACTTTTCAGTTTAACCCTGTATATCTTAAAAACTATAAGATGTATTAAAAAACTGAAAAGAGTTTTGGAGGAAGTGAAGATTTTTGTATGAATTTACAAATTTTCATTAAAAACGTTCAAAGAAAAATATAGAAAATTTAAGGGAGAGACTGACTACGTTGTTTATTTTTTTGCTGATTTTCTATTTAATTCAACTTTCCACTTTAACCCTGTATATCTTAAAAACTATAAAAGGTAATAAAAAAATGTAAAGATGCATGGAAAAAGTGAACATTATGGTATAAACTTTCAAAATTTCATCAAAATTAATTAAAGATAAACATTGAAAATTTAAGGGAGAGACTCGCTATGTTATTTTTTTGTGGATTTTCGATTTTATTCAAATTTCTAGTTTCACCCTGTATATCGAAAAAACTATAAAAGGAATTACAAAATTGAGAACATTTATGGAAAAAGTAAAGATTTTTGTATAAATTAACAAATTTTCATTAAAATTGTTAAAAAAAATATCAAAAATTTAAGTGTATGTTTTTCTTTTGTTGAATTTCGATTTTATTCAACTTTTCAGTTTAACCCTGTATGTCTTAAAAACTATAAGATGTATTAAAAAACTGAAAAGAGTTTTGGAAGAAGTGAAGATTTTTGTATGAATTTACAAATTTTCATTAAAAATGTTCAAAGAAAAATATCGAAAATTTAAGGGAGAGACTGACTACGTTGTTTATTTTTTTGCTGATTTTCTATTTAATTCAACTTTCCACTTTAACCCTGTATATCTTAAAAACTATAAAAGGTAATAAAAAAATGTAAAGATGCATGGAAAAAGTGAACATTATGGTATAAACTTTCAAAATTTCATCAAAATTAATTAAAGATAAACATTGAAAATTTAAGGGAGAGACTCGCTATGTTATTTTTTTGTGGATTTTCGATTTTATTCAAATTTCTAGTTTCACCCTGTATATCGAAAAAACTATAAAAGGAATTACAAAATTGAGAACATTTATGGAAAAAGTAAAGATTTTTGTATAAATTAACAAATTTTCATTAAAATTGTTAAAAAAAATATCAAAAATTTAAGTGTATGTTTTTCTTTTGTTGAATTTCGATTTTATTCAACTTTTCAGTTTAACCCTGTATATCTTAAAAACCATAAGATGTATTAAAAAACTGAAAAGAGTTTTGAAGGAAGTGAAGATTTTTGTATGAATTTACAAATTTTCATTAAAAACGTTCAAAGAAAAATATAGAAAATTTAAGGGAGAGTCTGACTACGTTGTTTATTTTTTTGCTGATTTTCTATTTAATTCAACTTTCCACTTTAACCCTGTATATCTCAAAAACTATAAAAGGTAATAAAAAAATGTAAAGATGCATGGAAAAAGTGAACATTTTGGTATAAACTTTCAAAATTTCATCAAAATTAATTAAAGATAAACATTGAAAATTTAAGGGAGAGACTCGCTATGTTATTTTTTTGTGGATTTTCGATTTTATTCAAATTTCTAGTTTCACCCTGTATATCGAAAAAACTATAAAAGGAATTACAAAATTGAGAACATTTATGGAAAAAGTAAAGATTTTTGTATAAATTAACAAATTTTCATTAAAATTGTTAAAAAAAATATCAAAAATTTAAGTGTATGTTTTTCTTTTGTTGAATTTCGATTTTATTCAACTTTTCAGTTTAACCCTGTATGTCTTAAAAACTATAAGATGTATTATAAAACTGAAAAGATTTTTGAAAGAAGTGAAGATTGTTGTATTAATTTGCAAATTTTCATTAAAAATGTTTAAAGAAAAATATCGAAAATTTAAGGGAGAGACTGACTACGTTGTTTATTTTTTTATTGATTTTCAATTTAATTGAACTTTCCAGTTTAGCCCTGTATATCTCAAAAACTATAAAAGGTAATGAAAAAATAAGAAGATTTATGGAAAAAGTGAACATTTTTGTATAAACTTTCATATTTTCATTAAAATTAATTAAAGAAAAATATCGAAAATTTAAGGGAGAGACTCTCGCTATGTTTTTTATTCAAATTTCTAGTTTAACCCTGTATATCTTAAAAACTATAAAAGTTATTACAAAATTGAGAACATTTATGGAAAAAGTAAAGATTTTTGTATAAATTAACAAATTTTCATTAAAATTGTTAAAAAAATATCAAAAATTTAAGTGTATGTTTTTCTTTTGTTGAATTTCGATTTTATTCAACTTTTCAGTTTAACCCTGTATATCTTAAAAATTATAAGATGTATTAAAAAACTGAACAGAGTTTTGGAAGAAGTGAAGATTTTTGTATGAATTTACAAATTTTCATTAAAAACGTTCAAAGAAAAATATAGAAAATTTAAGGGAGAGATTGACTACGTTGTTTACTTTTTTGCTGATTTTCTATTTAATTCAACTTTCCACTTTAACCCTGTATATCTCAAAAACTATAAAAGGTAATAAAAATATGAGAAGATGTATGGAAAAAGTGATCATTTTTGTATAAACTCTCTAAATTTCATTAAAATTGATTAAAGAAAAATATTGAAAATTTAAGGGAGAGACTCGCTATGTTGTTTTTGTTGATTTTCGATTTTATTCAAATTTCTAATTTAACCCTATATATCTTGAAAACTATAAGAGATATTACAAAACTAAGAACATTTATGGAAAAAGTGAAGATTTTTGTAAATATTTTACAATTATTAATAAAATTGAGAAAAGTTAAATATCGTAAATTTAAGGGAGAGACTGACTATATTTTTTATTTTTTTGTTGATTTTTAATTTTATTGACGATACAGTTGATTTTGACCAAAAAACGTTAATAATTACAATAGCACAAGACCCAAAGAGGTCTGCCTAAAGACAAAACATTCTAAAAACCTTATATACCCGAATTCAATTATTTTGGGTAGTAATTATCATAATAAGACCTGAAAATAAAAAAATAAAAAAACAATTTTTTTAATTAAACAAAATTTTATTGATATACAATTCCATGTTTTTTCAACATATGCGTCATTAATCCCTTCTTCATAACATACATTTTATTCTCACAAATATTACAAGGAAAATTTTTAACTTGTCCTAAATGTTTTTCAGAAAAATGACTCGTTAAAGTAGTTTTATTTGAATACGCAACTCCACATTTACTACAAACAAAACTTTTCCGTCTATTCAACGTATGTTTCCTTTGAATATGTTTCGTTAACGTCGATTTTAAATTAAATTTCAAATTACAATTGGGACAAGAAAAATTCCGAATATTTGTATGTTTTATTTTTATATGAGTATGTAGAGTGCCTTTAGTTTTAAAATCAGCCCCGCAACATTCACAAACAAAATTTCTCGATAAATCGTGAGATTTTTTATGGGCAGTGTAAGTGTATCGATGTTTGAACGACTTTTGACAAAGTTTACATGAATATGGACGAATTTCGGAATGTATTCGTATATGATCAGCTAGATAATGTTTTTTTATAAAAGCAGCTCCACAATGATCGCAAATAAAGTTTTTATGTATTTCTTGATGATTTTTTACTTGTTCTTCGTTTTGGAATAATTCATTACAAATACGACATTGTAATTTATTTTTTTTATTAGAAAATTTTGAATAAACATATTCGATATTATTTGGAAATTCTGTTGGTAATTTTAATTGTATTTTTTCAGCATATTTATCCAAATCCTCATCTTCTAATAATTTATTATGTTTAACGTGTATATGTTGACGAATTGCTGCTTTATATAAAAAACAATCACCACATTCGCATGTATATTTAAATGAATCTAAATATTTATATTCTCCTGTTTCATCAATCGTATTATTAACTACCTTTTTTTCATCTATATAATCATCATTATCAACATTATTATCATCTATAATATCAATATCTTCATTTTTAATATTATCTGTATCAATTAATTTTTGAAAAAATATTTCTGTATCATGAAAAACTGATAACATATTATTAAAATTTATTACACAATTTTTACAACTTATACATATTCGTTTTGGTAGATTATCATCTTCTTTTACCTACAAACAAATTTAAATATGCAATCCTCAACAATTGATGAAGAAATTTGTATTAATCTGTCTGTCTGTCTGTAATCTATTTGTCAACTGTCAAACTGATTCAATTGTCTGTCAAGTAGAACAAGGATTCATGGAACAATTCAGCCCCCAATTCAAAGGTTATACTAATGACTCAATTGTAAAATAATTCAATCTTTTATGATAATAATTTAATACGTAATCCAACAACTGTCAAAATCTAAATAGTTTACTGTCATAATCATACAAATCTATGATTCTAACATAAGATTAGAACAAACTTTCTACCTAATTTTTAAGGTTAGTTTTTTGTAGGTTATCTTAAACAATCTAACTTCTAACATGAGGGTTTAGTATAGCAATTTACCAAAATTATAAAATCTTCCAGTTACGGTAAACTAGATACGTTTTTTCTATGAAAACATACAATTTTATTGATACCTACTAATTGAAATGATAAACAAAATTGATCTACTCAGAATGATTATAATTAACAATTATATTAAACTTTACTTACCTCGTAAGATGTAATATTCATAAATATATTAGCTAAACTTAAATCTTCAAAATAAATAGTAAAAAATGAATCCATTTGAGTATCTGATGAAAATTTTAAACATATTCGACATTTGTTAATTAATGAATTATCCATGGTTATTTTGTATATAATACGAAACTAATTAACACTTTACTATTCTATCTTCTTTAAAAATAATTCAATTTACTATTATTTTTACTTTTACAATAATAAACTGTAATTAAAACTAGAATATAGTTTACTATTTTTGTTTATGTTATTCGAATTGTCAAATTTCTGACGTTTCAACCGTTTCATTAACTTCCTATATTTTTCTATATAGGTTCTACAGTTAGATTTTAATTAAAATAATTAATTAATTAATAATAAATATTAATCAAATAATAAATAATATTTGTTTACTTCTACATAAACAATATATATTTTATAAAAATAAACTAATCTATCAAAAGTTTTTAATTTAATTTACTTAATAAAAACATAGTTAGAGGCCATTATGTATTGACAATTCTCGTGTAAACATAAACACAAACAAAGTAATTTCTAAACTATTAATTACTCTTAATATCGACATTATCAAACGAAGTTTATATAAAAGATAAACAATAATAGTAAATTTAACTCTTTTATAATAAAATTAGTTTAAAATAAAGTTTGTATTCGGGTGTTTCCGTTGTCAAGTTCGAGTTGTCCTTGATATTGCGACGTTCGACGTTCCCCAATCCCCAGTTTTATTTCCCCAAAAACAGATAATTTAAAGCCGTGTCTTGTTACGCGCGAATTGAAAGTGATTGTTTATAGTGAATTTAAATAATTGCAGTTATAATTTAATAACAATGGGAGCTGGTTATACTTGTATGAAGTATTTGTTTATACTGATCAACATTCTATTTTTAGTAAGTAGATAGTTAATATTTTAGTAGCTAGTAGCCATTTTGCATATAGTTCTAGTGCCCTAAATGCATTTATCGATTAGTTTAATTGTGTTTTAGTATAGGTGTTTTAATTTTTTTATTAAATGTAATTGATATATGATACTAATTTTTGACGTACAAGTTGTTTCTATAAATATACATGAAACTCCTACATGATTTATTCAATTTATTAAGCGTTTGTTGGTATATTATATTCATGATTAAGTTTATTTTAGTTGCATTTTTTAAACGTTTTAAATTTAAATTTATAAGAACTTGTCTGGCGTTATATCTTTTTTTATTGGTTATGTCATGCTATAACAATGTTTTAATTAGTTAAATCTAATAATAATTAATAGTACGATGTAGTAGTTAGTTGAATTAGTAATTTTTATTGCTATTTATACTTAATTTAAGTTATAGAAACTTTAATAACAAATTATTTTTCATATACCTAGGTATAAATTACTTTTCATACAAGATCTTTTTTAAAAACTTTATTTTTATAAAGATACAGTTATACAATTTTAATAAAATTTAGCTAAGTTATAGTTAAAACTTTATATTTTGTAGTCCTTTTTAAATTTTTGAGTTACCTTCAAAATTGTTCAAAATATTGTGAATCTTATGGTAGGTTCACATGCTTGGGAAGTTTCTTCAAACACAAGCGTTTAAATGGTATTTGTGAAAGCTCGTAGCTTGTGGGTGCTTGCAGAGACTTGCCAATCGTGTAAACCTATCATTAGATGTGGTGTCAATGAATAAATGTGGATTTTTAGCTTCTAGCAATTGGTGGTATTGGTATTTCAATATGGATGTTCGTTGATCCAACAATTCCGCTCCATTTCACTCAAGAATCGAGAGATTATTTAATAGCAACTATTATACTTCTTCTTGCTTCTGTTATTCTTCTTATTGTATCTATTTTGGGAATTTACAGTGTTGGACAAGAAGTTCGAAAGGCATTAATTGCGGTAAGAAATATTACTAGGATATTAATTTTTTGATTAAATTTTTTAATATATAAATTTGTAGTCATTCTGTCTTCTACTGATTATTGTTGTTGCTGAAATAGCAGCTGGAGTTTGGGGATATATTAATAAAGATAATTTAGAAGCTCATATTCGTGCTTCTGTTAAAAAATCTGTCAGAGAAGATTATAATAATGATCCCAATGTTAAAAATTTGTTTGATACTCTACAATCTAAGGTAAGAAACTATATTTTATCAAAGGATTTTTAATATTTATATAAATTTTATATTTAGTTACATTGTTGTGGTGCTGAACGTCCAACTGATTGGACTCAAGGAAAAGAATATAATATGGTAGTTTCTGGTAATCCTAACAGTTATGATATCCCAGAAAGTTGCTGTAAAGTTGGTGTAAGTCCTGTTGAGTGTTCCACACATACTCGTAACGTTAAGGTAAGTTTTTTTTTGGATATTTAGTAGATATTAGTTCATAATATCACTTAGTGTAGTTGTAACATAAAAATAGATTACAAGAGATGAACTGAACCTTCTAGTAAGGTTTTAAAGAAGTTGGAACTCATGAAGAAGAGGTTGGTAGCTTCTGACGACTATAGAGAGTTTCTAACTCATCAACGACAGGATGGAAGCTTTTGAAGATGAAGATCACATACGAGTGATGACCTGAACCTTCCAGTGAGGTTTTAAAGAAGTTAGAACTCATCAAAAACAGTTTGAAAGCTTCTGATGACTATAGGGAGGTTCTAAAGAAGTTATAACTCATCAAGAACAGGATGGAAGCTTTGTAAGACTTTAGAGAAGTGAAAAAAGTTTCTGAAGACGTAGATAACATACGAGTGATGAATTGGACCTTCCAGTGAGGTTTTAAAGAAGTTAGAACTCATCAAGAACAGTTTGAAAGCTTCTGATGACTATAGGTAGCTTCTAAAGAAGTTATAACTCATCAAGAACAGGATGGAAGCTTCGTAAGACTTTAGAGAAGTGAAAAAAGTTTCTAAAGAGGAAGATAACATACGAGTGATGACCTGAACCTTGCAGTGAGGTTTTAAAGCAGTTAGAACTCATCAAAAACAGTTTGGAAGGTTCTGATGACTATAGGGAGCTTCTAAAGAAGTTATAACTCATCAAGAACAGGATGGAAGCTTCGGAAGCCTTTAGAGAAGTAAAAAAAGCTTCTGAAGATGAAAATAACATACGAGTGATGAACTGAAACTTCTAGTGAGGTTTTAAAGAAGTTAGAACTCATCAATAACAGCTTGGAAGCTTCTGACAACTATAGAGAGTTTCTGAAGCAGTTATAACTCATCAAGAACAGGATGGAAGCTTCTGAAGCCTTTAGAGAAGTAAAAAAAGTTTTTGAAGATGAATATAACATACGATTGATGAACTGAACTTTCTAGTGAGGTTTTAAAGGAGTTAGAACTCATGAAGAAGACATTAGAAGCTTCTGACGACTCTAAAGAGTTACTGAAGAAGTTACAACTCATCAAGAATAGGAAGGAAGCTTAGGAAGACTTTATAGAAGTGAAAAAAGTTTCTGTAATCATCAAAAAGTATTTTTTGTTTATATAATTTTTCTTGTTGATATTTCGTAATCTTAAATTGTTTTTCTTCCATAAAAGGTTGGAAGTGTACCCGATAAAACCATCATATACGATACAGGTTGTTACACGTTAATCTACGAGAAATTAAAGGAAAGTTGCTGCATTATTCTAATAGTCGGAGGTGTGATTCTTGGCATTCAAGTCGTTGGATTAATTTTGGGATTAATTTTAGCTTGTTCGATGAATCGAACGCACCGATACAAAGCTTAAAAAAAATTGTATTTTATTATCATTTTTTTTAGTAGATTTTTAAATCAGGTTGCTTAAATAAAATATGTAAAAAAGGCCTAAATGGTTAAATATTGTGCCAAATTATTCGTAACCTGATTTAAAAATCCGGCTAAATATAATTAAATGTTCAAAAAGTTTACGTACAAAAAATAACAACAAAATTTATTTAATTTTGTTGTTTTAAGTAATCAAAAAATATATATGTATAGAAATCTATATTTCTTTGATGTTTGTGCCATATGTATGTGATATACAAATAGTTCAAAAAAACTCAAAAAATACAGGGTGTTTCAAAAAGTATGGATATAAATTTCCCGAAAATAAAGTAGCTTTAGTGCTGCTGCGTCGGTAAAGCAGTTAGTTGCTTCAAATAAAAAAATTGTAGTACAACTCGACAATAGATGTCAGAAAGTTAATTTTACTAGTTTTTCATTGCCTGAAACAAGAAAAGTAAAAATTTGGTCCATGTTGCCGAAGTTTTCGGTCCGTATTTCGGTCTGCATCGTTGTCGCTCACCAGGAGCGTTGCCAACCTAAAATTTCTAAAATCAGTAGATTGATACAAAAAAATGAAAGTTAGCTGTATTGATTTATCACCCTTGGAAGCTCATTAAAAAAGTGATAAATTTATTTTTTAAACAGTCTGTATCTAGGTTTGTAAAACTGTTTTGCTACCGTATATAAACAAGAATAGTAATGATTTGGTCCATGTCGCTGAAGCTCTCGGTCCGTATTTCGGTCTGCATCGTTTTCGCTCACCAGTATCGTTGCCAACCTAAAATTTCTAAAATCAGTAGATTGATACAAAAAAAATGAAAGTTAGCTGTATTGATTTATCACCCTTGGAAGCTCATTAAAAAAGTGATAAATTTATTTTTTAAACACTCTGTATCTAGGTTTGTAAAACTGTTTTGCTACCGTATTTAAACAAGAATAGTAATAATTTGGTCCATGTCGCCGAAGCTCTCGGTCCGTATTTCGGTCTGCATCGTTGTCGCTCACCAGGAGCGTTGCCAACCTAAAATTTCTAAAATCAGTAGATTGATCCAAAAAAAAAATGAAAGTTAGCTGTATTGATTTATCACCCTTGGAAGCTCATTAAAAAAGTGATAAATTTATTTTTTAAACACTCTGTATCTAGGTTTGTAAAACTGTTTTGCTACCGTATATAAACAAGAATAGTAATAATTTGGTCCATGTCGCCGAAGCGCTCGGTCCGTATTTCGGTCTGCATCGTTGTCGCTCACCAGGAGCGTTGCCAACCTAAAAATTTTAAAATAAGTAGATTGATACAAAAAAAATGAAAGTTAGCTGTATTGATTTATCACCCGGAAGCTCATTAAAAAAGTGATAAATTTATTTTTTAAACACTTTGTATCTAGGTTTGTAAAACTGTTTTGGTACCGTATATAAACAAGAATAGTAATAATTTGGTCCATGTCGCCGAAGCTCTCGGTCCGTATTTCGGTCTGCATCGTTGTCGCTCACCAGGAGCGGTGCCAACCTAAAATTTCTAAAATTAGTAGATTGATACAAAAAAAAAATGAAAGTTAGCTGTATTGATTTATCACACTTGGAAGCTCATTAAAAAAGAGATAAATTTATTTTGTAAACACTCTGTATCTAGGTTTGTAAAACTGTTTTGATACCGTATATAAACAAGAATAGTAATGATTTGGTCCATGTCGCTGAAGCTCTCGGTCCGTATTTCGGTCTGCATCGTTTTCGCTCACCAGTATCGTTGCCAACCTAAAATTTCTAAAATCAGTAGATTGATACAAAAAAAATGAAAGTTAGCTGTATTGATTTATCACCCTTGGAAGCTCATTAAAAAAGTGATAAATTTATTTTTTAAACACTCTGTATCTAGGTTTGTAAAACTGTTTTGCTACCGTATTTAAACAAGAATAGTAATAATTTGGTCCATGTCGCCGAAGCTCTTGGTCCGTATTTCGGTCTGCATCGTTGTCGCTCACCAGGAGCGTTGCCAACCTAAAATTTCTAAAATCAGTAGATTGATCCAAAAAAAAAATGAAAGTTAGCTGTATTGATTTATCACCCTTGGAAGCTCATTAAAAAAGTGATAAATTTATTTTTTAAACACTCTGTATCTAGGTTTGTAAAACTGTTTTGCTACCGTATATAAACAAGAATAGTAATAATTTGGTCCATGTCGCCGAAGCGCTCGGTCCGTATTTCGGTCTGCATCGTTGTCGCTCACCAGGAGCGTTGCCAACCTAAAAATTTTAAAATAAGTAGATTGATACAAAAAAAATGAAAGTTAGCTGTATTGATTTATCACCCGGAAGCTCATTAAAAAAGTGATAAATTTATTTTTTAAACACTTTGTATCTAGGTTTGTAAAACTGTTTTGGTACCGTATATAAACAAGAATAGTAATAATTTGGTCCATGTCGCCGAAGCTCTCGGTCCGTATTTCGGTCTGCATCGTTGTCGCTCACCAGGAGCGGTGCCAACCTAAAATTTCTAAAATTAGTAGATTGATACAAAAAAAAAAATGAAAGTTAGCTGTATTGATTTATCACCCTTGGAAGCTCATTAAAAAAGAGATAAATTTATTTTGTAAACACTCTGTATCTAGGTTTGGAAAACTGTTTTGCTACCGTATATAAACAAGAATAGTAATGATTTGGTCCATGCCGCCAAAGTTTTCGGTCCGTATTTCGGTCTGCATCGTTGTCGCTCACCAGGAGCGTTGCCAACCTAAAATTTCTAAAATCAGTAGATTGATACAAAAAAAAATGAAAGTTAGCTGTATTGATTTATCACCCTTGGAAACTCATATAAAAAGTGATAAATTTATTTTGTAAACACTCTGTATCTAGGTTTGTAAAACTGTTTTGCTACCGTATATAAACAAGAATAATAATAATTTGGTCCATGTCGCCGAAGCTCTCGGTCCGTATTTCGGTCTGCATCGTTTTCGCTCACCAGTAGCGTTGCCAACCTAAAATTTCTAAAATCAGTAGATTCATACAAAAAAAAAATGAATTTCTATTTATACGTTCTAAGACACTCTGTATATATATAAATAATATATTTAGTTACCTGTAATATTTTTTTTGAACTATTTTGTATATTATTGCTTAATATTAATAATTAATATTTATAGATGTACCTTAAAAAAAGGCTTTAAATAACCTTTATAAGATTGTTGATCTGTACCAAATATAACTAACGCACTTGTAAATTATATTTATATAATTTTTTTTTTACTAACAATTTAATTTTTACTTAATTGGAGCTTCTATTTTAACTACGACTGATCTAATTTTCTTCTTAAGCTTGAAACAAAAACGTATAATTTCACTGCCTAAACATTCCAATTAATGTCTCAAATTTTTAACGTAATATTCGTACCCGTCCTGTATACTAAAAAAAATTCACCTCATATTTAGGGCATGCAAAAATATTAAATATTCAAGCTTATATAGTGTATACAAGTGTAAGATAAGTGTGACGTCATTTCCTTCCGCCATTTTTAAACGTATATCGTAAAATTTTTCTTAAATTTTCTCAGTAAGTACACAAAATGCTATTAGGAGTGTTTTTAAACGCGATTTTTAGTATTACTGACGCCATTTTGGGTTTTACCGGCGCCATTTTGATATAGAATTGTCAAATGTCAAATTTGTGGTTTGTTTTGAAGATCAAATTATCGATTTTAAGTTTCACAACAGTTCTATATAAATATAAATACTATCTAGTTTGTATAATGATATTTGTTCTACAGACGCCATTTTGAAACAGATTTGACAGTAAATGTCAAATATACTGCTTAGTCTGTCAATCAAATAAATCATTTTGTGATTCCCACCATTTCCAAAAGAAAAGTAACATTATTTTTCTCATTCTGTATTATTGTTTGTCTACCAGCGCCATTTTGATTTAGATTTGACACTAAATGTCAATTTTGTAGCTTATTATAGAGATCAAGTTATCCAATTTGTCATTTACAACATTTCTATATGGATAGGAACGTTATTTTTCTTATAAAATCAAAAAAGAAGCTTCTGTACTGATGTTTGTCTTACAAGCGCCATTTTGATTTAGATTTGGCACTAAATGTCAATTTTGTAGCTTATTATAGAGATCAAGTTATCCATTTTGTCATTTACAACGTTTCTATATGAATAGGAACGTTATTTTTGTTATAAAACCAAAAAAGAAGCTTCTGTAGTGTTGTTTGTCTTACAAGCGCCATTTTGAATTAAATTTGACACTAAATGTCAATTTCTTAGTTTATTTTAGAGATCAAGTTATCCATTTTGTCATTTACAACATTTCTATATGAATAGGAACGTTATTTTTCTTATAAAATCAAAAAAGAAGCTTGTGTACTGTTGTTTGTCCGACAAGCGCCATTTTGAATTAAATTTGACACAAAATGTCAATTTCTTAGTTTATTTTAGAGATCAAGTTATCCATTTTGTCATTTACAAAATTTCTATATGAATAGGAACGTTATTTTTCTTATAAAATCAAAATAGAAGCTTCTGTACTGTTATTTGTCTTACAAGCGCCATTTTGAATTAAATTTGACACAAATTGTCAATTTCTTAGTTTATTTTAGAGATCAAGTTATCCATTTTGTCATTTACAACATTTCTATATGAATAGGAACGTTATTTTTCTTATAAAATCAAAATAGAAGCTTCTGTACTGTTATTTGTCTTACAAGCGCCATTTTGAATTAAATTTGACACAAAATGTCAATTTCTTAGTTTATTTTAGAGATCAAGTTATCCATTTTGTCATTTACAACATTTCTATATAAATAGGAACGTTATTTTTCTTATAAAATCAAAATAGAAGCTTCTGTACTGTTGTTTGTCTTACAAGCGCCATTTTGAATTAAATTTGACACAAAATGTCAATTTCTTAGTTTATTTTAAAGATCAAGTTATCCATTTTGTCATTTACAACATTTCTATATGAATAGGAACGTTATTTTTCTTATAAAATCAAAATAGAAGCTTCTGTACTGTTATTTGTCTTACAAGCGCCATTTTGAATTAAATTTGACACAAATTGTCAATTTCTTAGTTTATTTTAGAGATCAAGTTATCCATTTTGTCATTTACAACATTTCTATATGAATAGGAACGTTATTTTTCTTATAAAACCAAAAAAGAAGCATCTGTACTGTTGTTTATCTTACAAGCGCCATTTTGAATTAAATTTGACACAAAATGTCAATTTCTTAGTTTATTTTAGAGATCAAGTTATCCATTTTGTCATTTACAACATTTCTATATGAATAGGAACGTTATTTTTCTTATAAAACCAAAAAAGAAGCATCTGTACTGTTGTTTGTCTTACAAGCGCCATTTTGAATTAAATTTGACACAAAATGTCAATTTCTTAGTTTATTTTAGAGATCAAGTTATCCATTTTGTCATTTACAACATTTCTATATGAATAGGAACGTTATTTTTCTTATAAAACCAAAAAAGAAGCATCTGTACTGTTGTTTGTCTTACAAGCGCCATTTTGAATTAAATTTGACACCAAATGTCAATTTCTTAGTTTATTTTAGAGATCAAGTTATCCATTTTGTCATTTACAACATTTCTATATGAATAGGAACGTTATTTTTCTTATAAAACCAAAAAAGAAGCATCTGTACTGTTGTTTATCTTACAAGCGCCATTTTGAATTAAATTTGACACAAAATGTCAATTTCTTAGTTTATTTTAGAGATCAAGTTATCCATTTTGTCATTTACAACATTTCTATATGAATAAGAACGTTATTTTTCTTATAAAACCAAAAAAGAAGCATCTGTACTGTTGTTTGTCTTACAAGCGCCATTTTGAATTAAATTTGACACCAAATGTCAATTTCTTAGTTTATTTTAGAGATCAAGTTATCCATTTTGTCATTTACAACATTTCTATATGAATAGGAACGTTATTTTTCTTATAAAATCAAAACGAAGCTTCTGTACTGTGTTTTCTCCTACAAGCGCCATTTTGAATTAAATTTTGACACAAAATGTCAATTTCGTAGTTTATTATAGAGATCAAGTTATCTATTTTATCGTTTACACTATTTCTATATGAATAGACATAATATTTTTATAAAAATAAAATAAAAGGGTTTCTATAATCTTGTTTGACCTACAGGCGCCATTTTGATATAGATTTGACAGTAAATATCGAATTTTTAAGATCAAATTATCCATTTTTTGATTCGCAACATTTCCAAATGAAAATGAACAGTATTCCTGCTTGTAAAAATCTAAAAACTAGCTTCTATACCGTTGTTTGTTTTACAAGCGCCATTTTGAATTATATTTGACACTAAATGTCAAATTTACGGTTTATTTTAGATAACAAATCGTTCATTTTGTGATTCCGAACAAATCTATACTTTCAATTGTCATATAAGCGCCATTTTGAAAGAAATTTGACACTAAATGTCAAAATATTCTTATGGTAGAATTAAAAAAATGACATCACACTTGTTTTACGTATCACAATTTTTTTTAATATCACAATTTTTATGTAGTTCTTCAACAAATAATTATTATTGTGTAGTTTGTAGATTGAACACCAACTAGTTATAGTAAGGCACTAAAATTATCCACCATTTTGATTTATCTGTCACTTGTCAATTTTTTTGACAGTTGATTCAAAATGGCGATGTGCTATAGTTATAGAACACTGACAGATGGATATTAAGCTAGAATTTAACGGTTTTTTCTGTTTAATGTGCCAATTTATTACATTAATTTAAAAATTGTATATAAAAAGTTTAGGTATCTATAATGGAAAACGAATAATCAAAATTTAAAAATTGTATTTTATGAGTGAAATTATTTTTGTACAAGAAGTGTAAACTAAGTAAGTGGAAACCAAAGAAATGGTAATTGTTTCTCAAAAAATAATTATTATTTAATTAATTGTTAACAGTTACTTAAAATTTGGTAGCTTTATAAAATGCTCTCTTATTAAAAGTATTTTTAAATACTTAATTAATTAATTACGTTTGTAACGTACTAATTACTGATTTTTTTTTAATTAACATTTTATTTTTTATTTCTTGTTTACTTAATAAAGTGGTCTAAAAAATAAACAATTTTGTTTATTTCAAAACCAATTTCCTCATATTAAAAGTAAGTTTGGAAACAGATTTAGTAAGGTAAGTCTTAAATTATATTTTTTAAATAAATTTCTCATAGATTAATATAATTTTTTACACAAAAAATTATCCTAAAACCGGCCCTGTCGATAAAATAAACGCAAACGCAGGAATATTGATGTATGAACAGGTCCGGATTAAAAATTTTATATTTACCAAAAGCAAGTTCAGAAAGTTCAAAAAAAGAAAGAAAATCATAATCAAACACAAAACACAGGTCCGGTTTCTATTACTACACATCAATAACAGCTAAGTAACAATTTTTTTGTGTACTCTGATAAGCGAAAAGTGAAAAACAAAGAATTAAAGTTTGATAAAACGTTATATTAAGAAATACTAATTCACCTTTTGCTTTGGTTTTAACTCGAGTTAAAAAAGAAAGAGTACCATACAACTGTTTAAGTTTAGCAATTATACATATGAGAGGTATAGAGAGAAACAAAATTATTTAATAAAATGCTTTTACAAAAAACTGAATCACACTCTATGCGCCGCGATCACTGATGATTTTATAAAGTGTGAACTAACTAGAGTCCTGCAAGCACGGGTGCATGTAAGACTCTTGAACCTGGTCACAATATTCCCAGAGGAAGCAGTGTACAAACAGGGGGCTCCGCAGAGAGACCATGCCAGGTTATTTAGATTAGATTCCTTTCACTCATCCCAATGGCTATAGTTATACAGATAAGATAAAGATGTTTTCCATAAATCAAAATTTATTACTCAGTTACGTCTCGTTCTTTTAATTGATAAAGATTGATCAGAATAACATACACCAGGTAGGAAAGAAAATATATGGTTAAACAATAAACAATATTTATTACGCAAGGTGGTAATAACTGGGATGTACAAGAAATAAAATAATAAAAATAGAAAATATCAACTCATAAATATGATATCACATTATTAAACACATTGGTGTTTAATCAAAAAATAACTATTACTACACATCAATAACAGCTAGGTAACATTTTTTTGTGTACTCTGATAAGCGAAAAGTGAAAAACAAAGAATTAAAGTTTGATAAAACGTTATATTAAGAAATACTAATTCACCTTTTGCTTTGGTTTTAACTCGAGTTAAAAAAGAAAGAGTACCATACAACTGTTTAAGTTTAGCAATTATACATATGAGAGGTATAGAGAGAAACAAAATTAATTAATAAAATGCTTTTACAAAAAACTGAATCACACTCTATGCGCCGCGATCACTGATGATTTTATAAAGTGATGTAGGTATTATCGCTATTGAAAGTAACTATTAAAAAGTTTTCACTTAGATTCACAGATACCGGTGTTTCTATAAACTGAGTTACTCTCTGTAGTTTACGAAAACTAAATACATTAACTGTTCATAAGTAGATATTTATTATATAGATGACAATTAAATCCAAAGACATAAACAGTACTTTTTTTCTTGTAGTAAAGAAATAGTAATTATGCAATAAAAAGACTTACAAATTGGCTCCTAGGTAGTTAGATTAGCGTCTCGCCTAGCCTTGGACATACGGTAAAATTCGGCTTTTTACTAGCCTCAAACATAGGTAATAAACGGCAGCTTTCACCAAAACCATGAACGATCAACACAAACTGACTCTATCAGCACTAGGAACATTAATTAGCTTTTAATTTTAAGCATCTAAAGATAAAAAAAACCGCCAAAATTGGGCTTAACTATGTCACAGAGAAGTTATTGTTTTCATATCTACATCTACACCCCGACTAAATAAAAGTCGTTGGTACTAGTGGGACGCTCTCCTTTCGCGCCTAATCAAGTGATCTTAAACTCGGAACCTTATTGGTCGTTAAGAAAATCAATAAACTGCTTAGAGACAACCGTTAAATTCTCGTTTCGAGAATATTCCTTGTAACTTATCAAGCTCACAGGGCCGGCCTAAGTAGAAGGAATGGATTAAAATGAGATTTTATCAATAGGGTTTTTTAAACACGCTACAAAATAATAAAATTAGGAATTAACAAAAAATGGTTACAAAATGGTAAAAAACATTAAAAACCTATTAAAATGAAAAAAAATAAAAAAGCTAAAAATATTTCATTAGAAATTCGTCAAAATCTTAAAAAACATAAAAAAAACAAATAAAATTTGATAACGTTAAATTAAAAACATTTTGAGACACCCTGTATATACTTACCAATATATTAACATACCATAATTGTTTTTCTTTTACTATTTTATGTTTTTGCTGCAACTCAAATTATCCTGAATCAGGTCCTGTATGCAAATTGAACGCAATCGCGGAAATATTGATACCTAGACAGATCCGGACTTAAATTTTTTTATGTTTGAAAATGTAGAATGAAAACGCAATAATTTTGATTTATTTCAAAACCAATTTCCTCAATATTAAAAGTAAATGAACTCGATTGGAAACAGATTTATTAAGGTAAGTCTTTAATTATATTTTTTAAATAAATTTCTTATAGATTAATATAATTTTTTACACTAAAAATCATCCTGAAACCGGCCCTGTCGTTCAATTGGACGCAAACGCAGAAATATTGATGTATGAACAGGTCCGGATTAAAAATTTTATGTCTACCAAAAGCAACTTTAGAAAGTAAAGAAAGAAAATTGCATTTAAACACAAATACAGGTCCGGTTTCTCAAATTTCGTGCAGCCAAGAATCGTAATCAAATTATATAAAAAGTAGGAAAAATTTTACAATAAAGTTCAAAACAGTAAAATTCATTAGAAATTTGTAAAAATCTTTAAAAATATATAAAATAAACAGTTAAATATTGGTAAAGTTAAATTAAATTAAAACAAAAACATTTTGAGACACCCTGTATATACTTAACAATATATTAGCTTACCGTAATTGTTTTTTTTATCCAACTTTTTGTTATTACTGCAACTCAAATTTTCCTGAATCTGGTCCTGTATGTAAATTGAACACAATCGCGGAAATATTGATACATAGACAGATCCGGACTTAAATTTTTTTGTGTTTGAAAATGTAGAATGAAAACGCAATAATTTTGATTTAATTCAAAACCAATTTCCTCGTAATAAAAGTAAATAAACTCGATTGGAAACAGATTTATTAAGGTAAGTTTTTAATTACATTTTTTAAATAAATTTCTCATAGATTAATATAATTTTTTATACTAAAAATTATCCTGAAACCGACCCTGTCTTTCAAATGGACGCAAACGCAGAAATATTGATATATGAACAGGTCCGGATTAAAAATTTTATGTCTACTAAAAGCAACTTTAGAAAGTAAAGAAAGAAAATTGCATTTAAACACAAATACAGGTCCGGTTTCTCAAATTTCGTGCAGCCAAGAATCGTAATCAAATTATATAAAAAGTAGGAAAAATTTTACAATAAAGTTCAAAACAGTAAAATTCATTAGAAATTTGTAAAAATCCTTAAAAATATATAAAATAAACAGTTAAATATTGGTAAAGTTAAATTAAATTAAAACAAAAACATTTTGAGACACCCTGTATATACTTAACAATATATTAGCTTACCGTAATTGTTTTTTTTATCCAACTTTTTGTTATTACTGCAACTCAAATTTTCCTGAATCTGGTCCTGTATGTAAATTGAACACAATCGCGGAAATATTGATACATAGACAGATCCGGACTTAAATTTTTTTGTGTTTGAAAATGTAGAATGAAAACGCAATAATTTTGATTTAATTCAAAACCAATTTCCTCGTAATAAAAGTAAATAAACTCGATTGGAAACAGATTTATTAAGGTAAGTTTTTAATTACATTTTTTAAATAAATTTCTCATAGATTAATATAATTTTTTACACTAAAAATTATCCTGAAACCGACCCTGTCATTCAAATGGACGCAAACGCAGAAATATTGATGTATGAACAGGTCCGGATTAAAAATTTTATGTATACCAAAAGCAAGTTCAGAAAGTAAAGGAAGAAAATTGTAATTAAACACAAAACACAGGTCCGGTTTCTCAAATTTCGTGCAGCCAAGAATCGTTATCAAATTATATAAAAAGTAGAAAAAATTTGTCAATAAAGTTCAAAACAGCAAAAATCATTAAAAATATATTAGAAATTCGTCAAAATGCTTAAAAATATATAAAATAAACAGTTAAATATTGGTAAAGTTAAATTAAATTAAAATAAATATATTTTGAGACACCCTGTATATACTTACCAATATATTAACTTACCATAATTGTTTTTCTTTTACTATTTTATGTTTTTGCTGCAACTCAAATTATCCTGAATCAGGTCCTGTAGGTAAATTGAACGCAACTGCGGAAATATTGATACATAGACAGATCCGGACTTAATTTTTTTTATGTTTTAAAATGTAGAATGAAAATGCAATAATTTTGATTTATTTCAAAACCAATTTCCTCATATTAAAAGTAAATAAACTCGATTGGAAACAGATTTATTAAGGTAAGTCTTTAATTAAATTTTTTAAATAAATTTCTTATAGATTAATATAATTTTTTACACAAAAAATTATCCTGAAACCGGCCCTGTCGATAAAATAAACCCAAACGCAGAAATATTGATGTATGAACAGGCCCGGATTAAAAATTTTATGTAGGTATAGCAAATGCAACTTCAGAAAGAAAAGGAAGAAAATTGTTATTAAACAAAAACACAGGTCCGGTTTCTCAAATTTCGTGCAGCCCAGAATCGTAATAAAATTATATAAAAAGTAGGAAAAATTTTGCCAATAAAGTTCAAAACAGTAACAATCATTAGAAATTCGTCAAAATCCTTAAAAATATATAAAATAAACAGTTACATATTGGTAACGTTAAATTAAATTAAAATAAATACATTTTGAGACACCCTGTATATACTTACCAATATATTAACATACCATAATTGTTTTTCTTTTACTATTTTATGTTTTTGCTGCAACTCAAATTATCCTAAAACAGGTCCTGTATGTAAATTGAACGCAATCGCGGAAATATTGATACATAGACAGATCCGGACTTAATTTTTTTTATGTTTGAAAATGTAGAATAAAAACGCAATAATTTTGATGGGATTTAGGTGTGCCCTTTAGTTTGTCACAGCATATATAAAGCAAGTAGGATTAGATAAACATTTTATTTTTTATTTCTTGTTTACTTAATAAAGTGGTCTAAAAAATAAACAATTTTGTTTATTTCAAAACCAATTTCCCCATATTAAAAGTAAGTTTGGAAACGGATTTAGTAAGGTAAGTCTTAAATTATATTTTTAAAATAAATTTCTTATAGATTAATATAATTGTTTACACTAAAAATTATCCTGAAACCGGCCCTGTCGATAAAATCTACGCAAACGCAGAAATATTGATGTATGAACAGGCCTGGACTAAAAATTTTATGTTTACCAGAAGCAAGTTCAGAAAGTTCAAAAATAGAAAGAAAATCATAATAGAACACAAAACACAGGTCCGGTTTCTCAAATTTCGTGCAGCCAAGAATCGTAATCAAATTATATAAAAAGTATAGTCGCGTCAAAGTAGGTTTTCACTTCCAACTTTGGTCGGAAAGGTCCGATCGGGCTAATTTTTTTTTAAATGTTCATTGAGACCTCAGATTCAAAGTTGTATAAAATCTGGATGCCGCTCGGCCACTCTCCCCCTCCCAAATTCTACAAAAGTTGGGGGGTTTTCAAGATGATATATACATGATGAGACTGCCCTCCCAACCAGGCCAAATGGTCCACTCGGATGTTTTGAAGTCCCCTCCATCCATTATTCGGTCAGGTCGCTTTTTCGACCTATCCAGGGGCGTCTAGAAGGGCCTCCAAGGGTCCAAAATATGAGATATCTACAGAAATGTGCTCGGACTGCAATATTGGGTCAGGGGGATTCCAAAGGGCGGCGTTCTCATTTCTGTCAAAAATTAAGGATTTTTAACCCATTAGGGCCGTATAAAAAGGGGCCCATGGGGTCTCAAAATTATGATTACGCAGGATTGAATTTCAGTGTACAAAATTGGTACGATCAAGTATTATAAGGCTACCAACCCTTTATTTGAGCAGCCTGCGATTCTGTGACCCATCCAGGGGTGGACAGAATTGGTACGATCAAGTATTATAAGGCTACCAACCCTTTATTTGAGCAGCCTGCGATTCTGTGACCCATCCAGGGGTGGACAAAAGGGGTGCCGGGGCCCAAAAAATCTGATTTGATTAGATTCGATACCAACGTGAAAAGTTGATATAATCTGCCTAGCGAGTAGTCTCCTTAGCCTTTTTGAGACCATGTCATACCCTGTCGCAGCCAGGTATGGGCGGGTGGGGTTTCAAGGGCCACAAATTCAGCCCTTTTGTCCACCCCTGGATGGACCCCAGAATCGCAGGCTGCTCAAATAAAGGGTTGGTAGCCTTATAATACTTGATCGTACCAATTTTGTACACTGAAATTCAATCCCGCGTAATTATAATTTTGAGACCCCATGGGCCCTTTTTTATATGGGTTAAAAAGCCTTAATTTTCGACAGAAATGAGAACTCCGCCCTTCGGAATCCCCCTGACCCAATATTGCAGTCCGAGCCCATTTCTGTAGATATCTCATATTTTGGACCCTTGGCGGCCCTTCTAGATGCCCCTGGGAAGGTCGAACAAGCGACCTGACCGAATAATGGATGGAGGGGACTTCAAAACCCCCGAGTGGAACATTTGGCCAGGTTGGGAGGGCAGTCTCATCATGTATATACCATCTTGAAAACCCCTCAACTTGGGTCGAATTTGGGAGGAATGGCGCCCGAGCGGTATCCAGATTTTATACAACTTTGAATCTGAGGTCTCAACAAACATTTAAAAAAAAAATGAGCTCGATCGGACCTTTCCGACCAAAGTTTTTGGGTTTTTAGACCTATTTTGACGCGACTAGTAGGAAAAATTTGTCAATAAAATTCAAAACAGTAAAAATATATAAAATAAACAATTAAATATTGGTAAAGTCAAATTAAATTAAAATAAAAACATTTTGAGACACCCTGTATATACTTACCGATATATTAACTTACCATAATTGTTTTTATTTAAAACAACTTTTTATTGCTGCAACTCAAATTATCCTGAATCAGGTCCTGTATGTAAATTGAACGCAATCGCGGAAATATTGATACCTAAACAGATCCGGACTCAATTTTTTTTATGTTTAAAAATGTAAAATAAAAACGCAATAATTTTGATGGGATTTAGGTGTGCCCTTTATTTTATCACAGCATATATAAAGCAAATAGGATTAGATGAATATTTTTATTTTAAATTTAGGAAATTTCAGGTAGATATTCTTATAATTGATAAAAATTAAGTATATTAACAGTTAAGATGAGAAAAATTTTTATTATTGAAGAAATATTATATATTCTCATCTAAACTGTTTACATTAGGTTTAGTTTTATTGTCAAAAAGATAAAAGGAACATTTATTAAATTGGAAAATAAATAAATAAACATATGATAGTCCATTTGTTTGGAGTTGGCAGCTAAGAAAACTTATTAAATCGTAAAATGTTGTAAACAAGACCCTAAATCTTCTGTATAAAAAAACTTCAGTTCTACGGTCATCAGATCTATTCAGCTACCTGTTGTGACAATATTATCTAGGGTTTCTATTGTGTTTGGGTTAGTTAATCCCTAATTACAGGGTGGACTCTTTGAAAAATAACAACTATGACTATGTTTCAATAGAAATGTATATTACTTTTAGTTATTTTGGGCTTTGAAGGATTTGCATTTATAATAAATTCACTGTGCTGCCAACTGCAAACAAATAGACTATAGTAAATTTTTAAAATTTATAAATTATATAATTTATAAATTTTAAAAATTCTCTCAAAATAAATTAGTTTATAAACATTATAGTACAATAGAATTTGAATAGCTTCAACAGTAACATTTTTTTTCCTTATCACATATATTGGAAGTTAACACTTGATGGTGTATTTCGGGGGATTCACATAAGAACGAAATACACTTTTATGATTATTTAGTATTATTATAAAAGATCAGGGTGCCACACCAACTTTTATTATAAGAAAATTTTTTTAAACTTTAACAATAAATCAATATAGGCCATCAGATCAGATTAGTAGAAACAAAGAAACGGATATTTTACTAAATAAATAGATAAATTCTGCATACTAAATAGGTGCAGTATGCAGTGCTGTATTATTCGTGCCAAGTTCGTGCGGACTGAGCTGGTTTTGATATGTACAGGTTTAGGTGTACAAATTCGAGTTTTCTCAGAGTATTGTGAAAGAACAGAGCTTTCGAAAAGTTTCTGTTTCTGTCGCAAAGTAAACAGAATTTATTCTAGTAGTGCGAAATGTCAATCTTGTCACGTTTCACACTAAACTGTCAATCTTGGCAGTAAACAAACTATTCTCCATTTTTGACACTTAACTGTCAATATAACGTCAAAAGTCAATCTTGTCACTTTTCACACTAAAATGTCAATTTGTATACTGTCAGTCTTGTCAATAAACATACTATTTACGATTTTTGATAGTAAACTGTCATGAAACTGTCAATATAACGTCAAATATCAATCTTGACACTAACGACGACAGGTTATCGCTTCCATTGTATTATATTACCTGGTTTTGATATATACAGGTTTGGGTGTACAAATTCGAGTTTTCCCAGAGCATTGTTGCCAAACGGAGTTTTCAAAAAATTTCTGTTATTTATTCTTCTTTATGTGTTGTTGTTTTACGATGTCTATCGCAAAGTAAACAGTACTTATTCTAGTAGTGCGAAATGTCAATCTTGTCACGTTTCACACTAAACTGTCAATCTTGTCAGTAAACAAACTATTCTCCATTTTTGACACTAAACTGTCAATATAACATCAAAAGTCAATCTTGTCACTTTTCACACTAAAATGTCAATTTGTATACTGTCAATCTTGTCAATAAACATACTATTTACGATTTTTGATAGTAAACTGTCATGAAACTGTCAATATAACATCAAATATCAATCTTGACACTAACGACGGCAGGTTATCGCTTCCATTGTATTATATTACCTGGTTTTGATATATACAGGTTTGGGTGTACAAATTCGAGTTTTCCCAGAGCATTGTTGCCAAACGGAGTGTTCAAAAAATTTCTGTTATTTATTCTTCTTTATGTGTTGTTATTTTACGATGTCTATCGCAAAGTAAACAGTACTTATTCTAGTAGTGCGAAATGTCAATCTTGTCACGTTTCACACTAAATTGTCAATCTTGTCAGTAAACAAACTATTCTCCATTTTTGACACTAAACTGTCAATATAACGTCAAAAGTCAATCTTGTCACTTTTCACACTAAAATGTCAATTTGTATACTGTCAATCTTGTCAATAAACATACTATTTACGATTTTTGATAGTAAACTGTCATGAAACTGTCAATATAACGTCAAATATCAATCCTGACACTAACGACGGCAGGTTATCGCTTCAATTGTATTATATTACTTGGTTTTGATATATACAGGTTTGGGTGTACAAATTCGAGTTTTCCCAGAGCATTGTTGCCAAACGGAGCTTGCAAAAAATTTCTGTTATTTATTGTTCTTTATGTGTTGTTGTTTTACTATGTCTTTCACAAAGTAAACAGGACTTATTCTAGTAGTGCGAAATGTCAATCTTGTCACGTTTTACACTAAAATGTCAAACTAAGAACTGTCAATCTTGTCAGTACTAAAGTTTCTTATCATAATAAGGATTTAACGACGGTTGGTTATCGCTTCCATTGTATTATATTAACTGGTTTTGATATGTACAGGTTTAGGTGTACAAATTCGAGTTTTCTCAGAGTATTGTGAACGAACAGAGCTTTCGAAAAGTTTCTGTTTCTGTCGCAAAGTAAACAGGACTTATTCTAGTAATGCGAAATGTCAATCTTGTCACGTTTTACACTAAAATGTCAAACTAAGAACTGTCAATCTTGTCAGTACTAAAGTTTCTTATCATAATAAGGATTTAACGACGGTTTGTTATCGCTTCCATTGTATTATATTACCTGGTTTTGATATGTACAGGTTTAGGTGTACAAATTCGAGTTTTCTCAGAGTATTGTGAACGAACAGAGCTTTCGAAAAGTTTCTGTTTCTGTCGCAAAGTAAACAGGACTTATTCTAGTAATGCGAAATGTCAATCTTGTCACGTTTTACACTAAAATGTCAAACTAAGAACTGTCAATCTTGTCAGTACTAAAGTTTCTTATCATAATAAGGATTTAACGACGGTTTGTTATCGCTTCCATTGTATTATATTACCTGGTTTTGATATGTACAGGTTTAGGTGTACAAATTCGAGTTTTCTCAGAGTATTGTGAACGAACAGAGCTTTCGAAAAGTTTTTGTTTCTTTCGCAAAGTAAACAGGACTTATTCTAGTAATGCGAAATGTCAATCTTGTCACGTTTTACACTAAAATGTCAAACTAAGAACTGTCAATCTTGTCAGTACTAAAGTTTCTTATCACAATAAGGATTTAACGACGGCTGGTTATCGCTTCCATTGTATTATATTACCTGGTTTTGATATGTACAGGTTTAGGTGTACAAATTCTAGTTTTCTCAGAGTATTGTGAACGAACAGAGCTTTCGAAAAGTTTCTGTTTCTGTCGCAAAGTAAACAGGACTTATTCTAGTAATGCGAAATGTCAATCTTGTCACGTTTTACACTAAAATGTCAAACTAAGAACTGTCAATCTTGTCAGTACTAAAGTTTCTTATCATAATAAGGATTTAACGACGGTTTGTTATCGCTTCCATTGTATTATATTACCTGGTTTTGATATGTACAGGTTTAGGTGTACAAATTCGAGTTTTCTCAGAGTATTGTGAACGAACAGAGCTTTCGAAAAGTTTCTGTTTCTGTCGCAAAGTAAACAGGACTTATTCTAGTAGTGCGAAATGTCAATCTTGTCACGTTTTACACTAAAATGTCAAACTAAGAACTGTCAATCTTGTCAGTACTAAAGTTTCTTATCACAATAAGGATTTAACGACGGCTGGTTATCGCTTCCATTGTATTATATTACCTGGTTTTGATATGTACAGGTTTAGGTGTACAAATTCTAGTTTTCTCAGAGTATTGTGAACGAACAGAGCTTTCGAAAAGTTTCTGTTTCTGTCGCAAAGTAAACAGGACTTATTCTAGTAATGCGAAATGTCAATCTTGTCACGTTTTACACTAAAATGTCAAACTAAGAACTGTCAATCTTGTCAGTACTAAAGTTTCTTATCATAATAAGGATTTAACGACGGTTTGTTATCGCTTCCATTGTATTATATTACCTGGTTTTGATATGTACAGGTTTAGGTGTACAAATTCGAGTTTTCTCAGAGTATTGTGAACGAACAGAGCTTTCGAAAAGTTTCTGTTTCTGTCGCAAAGTAAACAGGACTTATTCTAGTAGTGCGAAATGTCAATCTTGTCACGTTTTACACTAAAATGTCAAACTAAGAACTGTCAATCTTGTCAGTACTAAAGTTTCTTATCATAATAAGGATTTAACGACGGTTTGTTATCGCTTCCATTGTATTATATTACCTGGTTTTGATATGTACAGGTTTAGGTGTACAAATTCTAGTTTTCTCAGAGTATTGTGAACGAACAGAGCTTTCGAAAAGTTTCTGTTTCTGTCGCAAAGTAAACAGGACTTATTCTAGTAGTGCGAAATGTCAATCTTGTCACGTTTTACACTAAAATGTCAAACTATAAACTGTCAATCTTGTCAGTACTAAAGTTTCTTATCATAATAAGGATTTAACGACGGTTTGTTATCGCTTCCATTGTATTATATTACCTGGTTTTGATATGTACAGGTTTGGGTGTACAAATTTCTCAGAGCATTGTCGTCGAATGGAGCTTTCGAAAAAATTTTGTTTTTTACTCTTCTTCATGTGTTATTTTACTATGTCTATCGCAAACTAAATAGGACTTATTCTAGTACTGCCAAATGTCAATCTTGTCACGTTTTACACTAAAATGTCAAACTATAAACTGTCAATCTTGTCAGTACTGAAGTTTCTTATCATAATAAGGATTTAACGACGGCTGGTTATCGCTTCCATTGTATTATATTACCTGGTTTTGATATA
Source organism: Altica lythri (assembly GCA_964028335.1). Lineage (NCBI taxonomy): Eukaryota > Metazoa > Arthropoda > Insecta > Coleoptera > Chrysomelidae > Altica > Altica lythri. Next base: position 21,348,367 of record OZ034810.1, read on the forward strand.
TACAGGTTTGGGTGTACAAATTCGAGTTTTCCCAGAGCATTGTTGCCAAACGGAGCTTTCAAAACATTTCTGTTAATTATTCTTCTTTATGTGTTGTTGTTTTACTATGTCTTTCACAAAGTAAACAGGACTTATTCTAGTAGTGCGAAATGTCAATCTTGTCACGTTTCACACTAAACTGTCAATCTTGTCAGTAAACAAACTATTCTCCATTTTTGACACTAAACTGTCAATATAACGTCAAAAGTCAATCTTGTCACTTTTCACACTAAAATGTCAATTTGTATACTGTCAATCTTGTCAATAAAGATACTATTTACGATTTTTGATAGTAAACTGTCATGAAACTGTCAATATAAAATCAAATATCAATCTTGACACTAACGACGGCAGGTTATCGCTTCCATTGTATTATATTACCTGGTTTTGGTATATACAGGTTTGGGTGTACAAATTCGAGTTTTCCCAGAGCATTGTTGCCAAACGGAGCTTTCAAAACATTTCTGTTATTTATTCTTCTTTATGTGTTGTTGTTTTACGATGTCTGTCGCAAAGTAAACAGGACTTATTCTAGTAGTGCGAAATGTCAAACTTGTCACGTTTCACACTAAACTGTCAATCTTGTCAGTAAACACACTATTTTTCATTTTTGACAGTAAACTGTCAGTATAACGTTAAAAGTCAATCTTGTCACTTTTCACACTAAAATGTCAATTTGTATACTGTCAATCTTGTCAATAAACATACTATTTACGATTTTTGATAGTAAACTGTCATGAAACTGTCAATATAACGTCCAATATCAATCTTGACACTAACGACGACAGGTTATCGCTTCCATTGTATTATATTACCTGGTTTTGATATATACAGGTTTGGGTGTACAAATTCGAGTTTTCCCAGAGCATTGTTGCCAAACGGAGCTTTCAAAAAATTTCTTGTACTTATTCTAGTAGTGCGAAATGTCAATCTTGTCACGTGTCACACTAAACTGTCAATCTTGTCAGTAAACAAACTATTCTCCATTTTTGACACTAAACTGTCAATATAACGTCAAAAGTCAATCTTGTCACTTTTAACACTAAAATGTCAATTTGTATACTGTCAATCTTGTCAATAAACATACTATTTACGATTTTTGATAGTAAACTGTCATGAAACTGTCAATATAACATCAAATATCAATCTTGACACTAACGACGGCAGGTTATCGCTTCCATTGTATTATATTACCTGGTTTTGATATATACAGGTTTGGGTGTACAAATTCGAGTTTTCCCAGAGCATTGTTGCCAAACGGAGTTTTCAAAACATTTCTGTTATTTATTCTTCTTTATGTGTTGTTATTTTACGATGTCTATCGCAAAGTAAACAGGACTTATTCTAGTAGTGCGAAATGTCAATCTTGTCACGTTTCACACTAAATTGTCAATCTTGTCAGTAAACAAACTATTCTCCATTTTTGACAGTAAACTGTCAATATAAAGTCAAATGTCAATCTTGTCACTTTTCACACTAAAATGTCAATTTGTATACTGTCAATCTTGTCAATAAACATACTATTTACGATTTTTGATAGTAAACTGTCATGAAACTGTCAATATAACGTCAAATATCAATCTTGACACTAACGACGGCAGGTTATCGCTTCCATTGTATTATATTACCTGGTTTTGATATATACAGGTTTGGGTGTACAAATTCGAGTTTTCCCAGAGCATTGTCGTCGAACGGAGCTTTCGAAAAGTTTATGTTTCTGTCTCAAAGTAAACAGGTTCTAGTAGTGTGAAATGACAATCTTGTCACTTTTGACACTAAAATGTCAAACTATAAACTGTCAATCTTGTCAGTAAACAAACTAATCTCTAGTTTTAACAGTAATCTGTCAATATAGTCTCAAATGTCAATCTAGTGACTTTTCAAACTATATACTGTCAATCCTAACAATAAACAAACTAATAACGATTTTTGACAGTAAACTGTTAATGGAACTTTAACTGTCAATCTTGTCACTTTTCACTCTAAAATGTCAAACTATAAAATGTCAATCCTGTCAATAAACAAACTATTTACGATTTTTGATAGTAAACTTCTAATATAGCGTCCAAAGTTTATGACAGTCAAACCACTTTAAGCCGAGTTATCGTGCATAAAGTGAGAGTACCATTTTAACATCGGTCAAAAAATGATCATCGAACAAAGAGCCAATATAAAGTTATGTTTTAAGTTTTAAAACATTTACCAAAACGCATCGATTGTTGAAGCTGAGTCAACGAGTGGTTTACTAGGTTCAAAGAGGGTCGTGAGTCGCTGGAAGACGGCAAACATGTTTGCCAAATTCGATCTATCGCTTTTCACGGGGAATTTGGGTATGAGAAGGATGTGTTCACGCACAAGCTCACGGATGACCAAAAAAATGCTTTAAATTTAACATTGGAGAGACATTATTAAAGAAGCCAAGAAAGATAAAAGCAACTTTGTGACTGGTGACGAAACGTCAAAAACCAAAGATCAAAGCTCCATATGGAAGAACCCAAACGAGCCAAATCCGATAAAAAGCCGTTTGGAAGTTGAATACAGTGTCCAAAGAAACGTTTAGTAAAGTAATTGAAAAGAACAGTGGATACCTGATGGTACAATATAGATCCTATTACAGTCCTGGCCTTGAAAGTTTCTGCTTATGTTAAATTTAGTCAGTCTGCAGTCTGCACAAACTTGGAACGCAATTATCCGTTTAAAATAGAATAGGAAGAGCTCTATTTATTTTTAACGATATGCCAAACCAGCCAACAACAAAAACAGTCTGGTGGATTATCACATCAAAATTTACACTTAACAATTACGTATTTGCTGATTTTGTTGTATCTTCATGTTCTTCAGCTTGTTTTCTGAGTGAATGCCACATTGCAACTGGTTTTCTGAGTGCAGTTAACATTTGATTCCAATGACTCAAAGATCTACCAAATGCTTGCGCACTTACTATTACATGTCCAATTGGTAGAGTTTTTGATGATGAGTTTTCATTAATTTCAGCCACTGTTAAACGTAATTGGATTGTCTGAAATTTTAATCAACAATTAACTAGTCTGCTCTCAATTGTCAATTATGACAAGAATAAGTTTTGTTACACATTTTTGTCACGGTTTTTGTGTCGCAGCACCTCTTTGAATGAGAAATTGTCAATTTGAAAGTGGAAACAGTAAATGAGAACACATTGAGACATTAATTTACTTGAAATTTGAGGTAATGAGAGATTATGAACTTAGAGGAAGTTCCGTTACTCATTTTCGTGACGATTTTTCTGTCACAGTAGCCATAGAAACTTTTAATGATATAAGATGAATCCAAAAGTTGGAACAACTAAAAAAAATGGTTGCAAAGAGAAGTAGAGAAGCCAGGAGAAGTTTTGTTACTTATTTTTGTCACGGTTTCAGTGTCACAGCACCTCTTCTGATGGTAAATGATGTATTTGAAAGTGGAAAATTTGAATAAAGACCAGAGATGATGGATTACTTGAAATTTGAACCAATGAGAGATAACGACTTCAAAGAAAGTTCTGTTACTTATTTTTGTGATGATTTTTCTGTCGCAGAAACTTTTAATGGTATAAGATCTAATCAAAAGTTGAAACAACTCGAAAAATGGAGTAAAACGAGATAAAGAAACCAAGAGAAGTTTCGTTACTGATTTTTGTGACGATTTTTGGAACTAAATTTCTTACGACGGGCTTGGAGGAGATAGGGATTTTACTGCGCGACCGAACTGAAAAAAATGTCGATTCTACATTAGCGGAAGGAACTTTGTTCCTATCTGGTGTACCATGACACCATTTTAACTTTTTTGTTAATAAATTTGTTTAGACTTACCGATAAAGTATGTGCTGGTACACTAAACATCATCGATTCATTGAAAATTGGACACTTTTCTCCTTTTTTCACTGATGTTTTCTTTTTATTAATCTTTTTATTTTGTTGCATTAAATAAACCTAGAAAAAAGAAGTTTAAAAAAATTATTTTTTAAATTTATTTATATATATATATATAAATACCTTAACAAAAGCTTCTCCAGGAACATCAGTAGAAAATTTTAAATTTCTCGCCTTTACCACAACAACTGTTAATCTTTCAGCTGTTGGAAGGTAGCTTAAAGAAAACAGTAATTCCCCATATTCAGTTCCTTTCTATAAAAAGAAATTCATATCTTTATGTTCTATTTATATGCGCTTAATCTTGTTTCGACAAGCGATCGAGAGATGCGTTACTATGATAATAAATAAATAGAATATAATTGGAAAAATATATCGAGGGATCTGTTACGGTGATAAAAATTGCGCGAAATAACTTCAATATAATTTAATTAGCGTAATGTATGCCTAACTATTTTTAAATCGTTTGTTAATAAATATTATAGATGAAAATTTTTCTATAAACAGAAAATCACATCTTTATGATCTATTTATATCCGCTTAATCTTGTGTCACGGGTTAAATTCTCGCAAGTGATAAATATTTAATTTGTAAACATAAGCGTCTTCCTACCTTGAAATTTCCCATTATTAAAGATTTACTTGGGTCGGGAACCGGTTGATCTGGTTCGGTATAGATAATCGCCAGCTATTATTTATTATTCTGGCCATAAATTATTCCTGATATCGCTGGAATTATTTTTAGAAGTATATTTATTAAAATTCCGTTTATGAATCCTTGGGGTTATGTTTTTATTTTCACCCGGCCGAGGTACTATTTCTCTTCTTTTGTCGATAACTCGACGTATAGTGTTCTACAGTCAGTGTTCCGTTATATTTCTATCTTGCTTAATAAAATTGAAAATGAACGAGGAATTAGGTAATGTTGAGATTTTTATTGATATCTTGATAAATTATAAGATTAGTCGTATCTAACGATCACTGTTTGTTCGTAAATTGGTAGCTGAAGATCCTACGGTTATTGTCCCTATAGTAGTAGAGGCCACCTCTTATTTCGACGTGTGTCAAATCCCGTGAACGTGATATGGAAGAATCGACTCTTTCTTTTACCAGCCTTTGTCTTGAAAACGTGGCAGTGAGAAGATTTTCTGGGTTTAAGTTGTAATCGCTGTTTATCAGAGACAATTAATTTTGGATTTACGAAATTAAACCTCAGTTTTTCATAACGAATAGTATTGGAGTGAGATTTTCCGTTATTTTGGTGGATTCGTTGGAAAAATTCCTCGTGAAGGGATATTTAGGAAATCTTCTGTGGTGAGTAACACGTTATTTATTCATGTGGTTGTTCGATTCTTATGGTTCTTTCGTTCCCAATGAGTGTAGGTAGCCCATAGAGCAGACAGTAGGGAAATTTTGGTAATTTAAAACCGTTCGGACGGTAAATTGTGGTAGAATTCCGATTGGTGCATTTAGCAACGAGAATACTGTTCCACCCGTTTACCAGCCAGGGGTGTCACGAGTTTAAAGAAATAAAACAACCCTATCTTAATAGGTGAGTTACTTTATTATATTTTTTTATATAAGATTAATAACGCCATATAGTCGCAATTTTAGTTTTAATATCTTGATTTTACATGTATATTTCTTTGTGTATTGTATGTAGGTTTATTTATGTGAAACTAGACTCCTTTTTGCTTATTCTTTTACTATTATAAATTAATTTTATGTTAAATTTTGATTTAATTTATTGTTATAATTTTGTCGTAACTAGCAACTCAAATTTAAGTTTGTTGAGTACATTTAAATCATTAGTTTTGATCATTAATTGTAAATTCAGAGAAGTCAGCTTCTAAATGTGGTATTATTCATTTAAATTCATTTTTATTTTTTCATTGTAGTACAAATTTAAGTTAATGTGTTCAAATTGTATTAAAGTCAGTAAGTCAATTAATTGAGGAGTCATTAAAATTTGTTTGAGCTATTATGAATTCCAAATTACGATTTTAGGGTTCTAGTTACGGGCTTAAGTCCTAGTTATAGGCTGAAATCCTAGATACAGGTATAAATCCTAGTTAAGGGTTTAAGTCCTAGTTTTTGGTTGAATTTCGATTGCTGACCTGAGCTTAAGTTAATTGTGATTGGTGCAAGCCTATTTGGTTCTGGGAACAGGCTTGATTTTTGGTACCGGCCTAAGTATTGGAGAAGCCAAGGATAGCGAGGAATCGTATTTTGTTAACAGATAAGCTATATTAGACTTAAGTCGTGACTTTAGTTTTTAGTTAAAAATCTATTTTTCTTGTTTTTGTATTGCGTGTGATCACACATATTAGATAATATTCTTTTTAATATTACTCACATATTTTTTTTTATATAACTATCAATAGCGTTGTCAAGCACGAGGCTTGACAGTTGTGTAAATTCTTAATTTTTATTAAAGAAGGGTCTAGTTGATATTTTGTTTTATTTAGCTCACTTTATCGTTATTTTTTTTTTATCGTGCAATTCAATTAGTACTGTTTAGTATTCTAAATTTATTTAATTTTCTCCAGTGGGGAAGGTAGTGCCTGGAACAACAGGGGTTTCCGATTTTAACCGTTTAAATCGGTGGCGCGACTCACTATTATTTGTTTACTTACCCTCTACGGCTGAGCTGGGCACTAATTTGCCAGTAGAGAAACCACTACCGAACTCAGCTGGAGTTGAATTTCAATTGGGTAAATTTGATTAACCTTTTTATTAATTTTTCAAAATTTGATTTTGTTTTTAATTTCATTAAAATTCGTGGCACTTGTTTCCCCAAGCGATTGAGAGATGCGTTACGATGATAATAAATAAATATAATTTAATTGGAAAAACACATCGAGGGATCTGTTACGGTGATAAAAATTGCGCGAAATAACTTCAATATAATTTAATTAACATAACACATGTTTAACTATTTCTATTTCTTGTTTGTTAATGAATATTATATTTGAAAATTTTTCTATAAATAGAAAATTACATATTTATGTTCTATTTGTATCCGCTTAATCTTGTTTCGACAAGCGATCGAGAGATGCGTTACGATGATAATAAATAAATATATTTTATTTGGAAAAACACATCTAGGGATCTGTTACGATGATAAAAATTGCTCGAAATAACTTAGCAGAACACATGTGTCACGGGCTAATTTCTCGTTAACACTGAGATATAAACATAGTGTATTCTAACCTTGAAAATTCCTATTATTAAAGGTTTACTGGGTCGAGAACCGGCTGATTTGGTTCGTTAATAGTTAATCGCCAACTATTGTTTATCATTCTGGCCATAAATTATTCCTAATGTTGCTAATACTGTTTTGTAAGTGAATTATATTTAATTCAGGCTATGAATTGTTTATTTTCTGAAATTTATTGTCATACCTCTCTTTCATCTGACTGAGGTACCACCTCTTTCCTTTTGTCGATAACTATTGTGTTTTTCGGCCAACTGTTTCGTGAAATTTTTATTTGCATATTAAGATCGAAAATAAACGAGGAAATTAAGTAATGTTGTGAATTTTATAGTTATCTATATAAATAATAAGATTAGTCATATCAAATGACCCCTGTTTGTTCGTAAGTTGTTGGCTGAATAAGCTATGGTTGTTGTCCCTATAGTAGTAGAGGCCATCTATTTCTTTCTGAAGTGTGTCAAATCGAGTGAAGGAACATATGCGGAAAAATTCTGTCTTTTTCATTTAAGAGCTTTCGACGTGAACACGTGTTAACGAGAAGATTTTTGGGGTTTAATTTGTATCCCTGTTCATCGGGGACAACTTAGTTTGGATTTACGAAATTAAGCTTCATTTGTTTCTATCGAATATTGTGGAAGAGATTTTTCTGAATTTTGGTGAATTCGGTAGAAAATACGGCACTGCGACCGGATATTTAATAAAATCTTCTGTTGGAACCCATAAAGCAGACAGTAGAAAAGACTGGTATTTTAAAACCGTTTAGACAGCAAATCGTGGTCAGAACTTACCCCATTATTGCAGTTAGCAACGAGGAAATTGTTTTTACCCGACTACCAGCTAGGGTATCACGTTTAACGAAGTAAAATAACCCTATTTTAATAGGGTCTTAGATACAGGCGTAAATCCTAGATATAGGTGTAAATCCTAGTTAAGGGTTTAAGTCCTAGTTATTTGGTTGAACTTTGATTGCTGACCTGATACTTAGTCGAGCTTTAGTTATTTGAGATTGATGTAAGCCTATTGGTTCTGGGAACAGGCTTGAATTTGGTACCGGCCTAAGTATTGGAGAAGCCTAAGACGACGAGGAACTGTATCTAGCGTTTCAGATAAGCTAACTAGATTTAAGTCGCGGTTATAGTTTTAGTTAAAATTATTCTTCTTGTTTTTTTTGTATTGCGTGTGATCACACCTATTGATAAATTTTCTTTCTATATTGTTCGCATAATCCTTTTTTTGATATAAATATCAATTGCGTTGTCAAGCACGAGGCTTGACAGTCTGTAATTCTGGATAATTGTTCATTAAAGAAGGGTCTAGTTGAGATTTTGTTTTATTTAGCTCACTTTATCGTCGTTTTCTTTTATCGAATAATTTAATTAGAACTGTTAAATATTCAAAATTTATTTAATTATCTCCAGTGGGTAAAGTAGTGCCTGGAACAACAGGGGTTTCCGATTTTGACCGTCTAAATCGGTGGCGCGACTCACTAATATTTGTTTACTTACCCTCTACGGCTGAGCTGGGCACTAATTTGCCAGTAGAGAGACCACTACCGAACTCAGCTGGAGTTGAATTTGGATTGGAGTAAATTGATTAACCCTTTTATTAATTTTTCAAAATTTTATTTTGTTTTTTTTTTTAAATTCAATAAAATACGTGGCACATGCTTAAATATTTTTAATTCCTCTTTGTTAATTAATATTATAGTTTTATATCAGAAATTATCAAGCGCTTGTCTATTTCTTTATTTTTTTGGTTGTTTATTAGAAAATATTTTGTACTAGATTATATCAAAAATTCCATTCCATAAATGCTTGGCGTCGCGACGCATTGGAACGTGGTTACATCAATAACGACGCCTACGTAAATTACCAACTGGAGATGCTCTGTAAATTTTCTTTATTTTCATTTTTTTATATGTCAATGGCTTGAGTAAACAATATAGAAAATGAAAATTGAAAATTCAGATCAAATAGTTTTCTTTTTACGTGATTTGATTATATTGTCTTAGTATGTTAGATTTTTATTTCAAGCAAGATAAGAGTCCGAAGTAACTCTGTAAAGGTCATTTTTCGAAAGGTACCTAAACAGACTTATTTGGGTCTTGTGCAAATGTTTATTATTCACTTACCTGTCCGGTATCAGTTAAAGTAACCCAAGTAGTAACAGGTTGTCTTAAACTAACATCTGATAGTCGTATATCTCCCTCTCCTACTAAAGTATGTGATAAAAAATCAGTTGAATACACATGGAAACAAAGTATTCTTAGTGATTGTTCGCTAAAAATGTTTATTATATAAAACTAACATACATTATATGTAAAGGTAAAGTATTGTGTTAAAAATCAGTAACTCAGTTCTATCTCACTCGAGAGGTAGAATATTGTGTTAAAACTTAGTTCTATCCCACTCAAAAGGTAGAGTATTGAGTTAAAACTCAGTTCCATTATAGTAAAGAGGTAGACTATTGAGTTAAAACTCAGATTCATCCCACTCAAAAGGTCGAGTATTGTGTTAAAACTCTGTTACATTCCACTGAAGAGATAGAGTATTGTGTTAAAAGTCAGTTCCATCCCCCTCAAGAGGTGGAGTATTGTGTTAAAACTTAGTTTCATCCTACTTAAGAGGTAGAATATTGTGTTAAAACTCTGTTACATTCCACTGAAGAGGTAGAGTATTGTGTTAAAAGTCAGTTCCATCCCCCTCAAGAGGTGGAGTGTTGTGTGTTTTATCCCACTCAAGAGGTAGAATATTGTGTTAAAACTCTGTTACATTCCACTGAAGAGGTAGAGTATTGTGTTAAAAATCAGTAACTCAGTTCTATCTCACTCAAGAAGTAGAATATTGTGTTAAAACTTAGTTCCATCATACCGAAGAGGCAGAGTATTGAGTTAAAACTCAGATTCATCCCACTCAAAAGGTAGAATATTGTGTTAAAACTCTGTTACATTCCACTGAAGAGGTAGAGTATTGTGTTAAAAATCAGTAACTCAGTTCTACCTTACTCAAGAGGTAGAATAGTGTGTTAAAACTTGGTGTCATCGTACTGAAGAGGTAGAGTATTGAGTTAAAACTCAGATTCATCCCACTTAAAAGGTAGAATATTGTGTTAAAACTCTGTTACATTCCACTCAAGAGGTAGAGTATTGTGTTAAAAGTCAGTTCCATCCTCCTCAAGAGGTGGAGTATTGTGTTAAAACTTAGTTTTATCCCACTCAAGAGGTAGAATATTGTGTTAAAACTCTGTTACATTCCACTGAAGAGGTAGAGTATTGTGTTAAAAGTCAGTTCCATCCCATTTAAGAGGTAGAATATTGTATTAATGAAATAAGATTACTTACCGAGGATTCATTGAAAATAAGAATCTTTCTTTATAGCTAGGACTACCAGAACTACGATAAACTTTAGTTTGTATTGTAGCTTCTTTATCAGGAAGTAAAGACACTCTAACATAAGTATCTAGATTGTCATCTTTTTTAATTACTCCTCGTAGTTCTTTGGCTTCTAATACATTAACAACTAAATCCCAACATTCGCTAAAATTAATCAAACAACTTTCAAAATCTAAAATTTTCGTATACCCAACTCACCTGTCATATTCTAGGCCTATACAAAGATATCCAGTAACATTAAGAGTTTCCAAATCTCCAAGAACAACAGATGTATCTGAACATACACTTTCACAAGATATAGCTCGTTTTAAATTTGCTGGTACAACTTCTATATCTTCGCTAGGAATCGGAGGTGAATCTGGGATATTCGGGATTGATCCTGATTGTATATACAATCCTGACATTTTCATAGGAGCACTCGTCGAGTATGTTGATTCTGTAGGAAATTGGGTTATTGAAGGACTTGGTGGTGGAGTTAAACAAACTGGAAATGAGGATTGGGATAGTAATGCTGCCATATTTACAGAGGATACAGGACGAGGTATGGGACAGATTGAAGTTTTTTCGATAAAACTACTTTCTTCAACTCTAAAAAATATAGTTTAAAGTTTTATCTTATCATATGCAATATGAATCAAATGTCCAATGTATATTGTGCAGTACTATTTATGAAAAATGAAACGCCATCTATAAAGCATAAATTGAACTAACAACTTAAAACTTGCTTTGTTCCACTACTGATGTCAGAATAAGTTTCGTTACTAATTTTTGTGACGAATTTTCTGTCTTAGCATATGCAATATGAATCAAATGTCCAATGTCTATTGTGCAGTACTCTTTATAAAAAATGAAACGCCATCTATAAAGCATAAATTGAACTAACAACTTAGAACTTGCTTTGTTTCACTACTGATGCCAGAAAAGTTACGTTACTAATTTTTGTGACGAATTTTCTGTCTTAGCATATGCAATATGAATCAAATGTCCAATGTATATTGTGCAGTACTCTTTATGAAAAATAAAACGCCATCTATAAAGCATAAATTGAACTAACAACTTAGAACTTGCTTTGTTTCACTACTGATGCCAGAATAAGTTGCGTTACAAATTTTTGTGACTAATTTTCTGTCTTAGCATATGCAATATGAATCAAATGTCCAATGTCTATTGTGCAGTACTCTTTATGAAAAATTAAACGCCATCTATAAAGCATAAATTGAACTAACAACTTAGGACTTGCTTTGTTCCACTACTGATGTCAGAATAAGTTGTGTTACTAATTTTTGTGACGAATTTTCTGTCTTAGCATATGCAATATGAATTAAATGTCCAATGTATATTGTGCAGTACTCTTTATAAAAAATAAAACGCCATCTATAGAGCATAAATTGAACTAACAACTTAGGACTTGCTTTGTTTCACTACTGATGTCAGAATAAGTTGCGTCACTAATTTTTGTTACGAATTTTCTATCTTATCATATACAATATGAATCAAATGCCCAATGTCTATTGTGCAGTACTCTTTATGAAAAATAAAACGCCATCTATAAAGCAGAAAATGAACTAACAACTTAAGACTTGCTTTGTTCCACTACTCATGTCAGAATAAGTTGCGTTACAAATTTTTGTGACGAATTTTCTGTATTAGCATATGCAATATGAATCAAATGTCCAATGTATATTGTGCAGTACTCTTTATGAAAAATAAAACGCCATCTATAGAGCATAAATTGAACTAACAACTTAGGACTTGCTTTGTTTCACTACTGATGTCAGAATAAGTTGCGTTACTAATTTTTGTTACGAATTTTCTATCTTATCATATACAATATGAATCAAATGTCCAATGTCTATTGTGCAGTACTCTTTATGAAAAATAAAACGCCATCTATAAAGCAGAAAATGAACTAACAACTTAAGACTTGCTTTGTTCCACTACTCATGTCAGAATAAGTTGCGTTACAAATTTTTGTGACGAATTTTCTGTCTTAGCATATGCAATATGAATCAAATGTCCAATGTATATTGTGCAGTACTCTTTATGAAAAATAAAACGCCATCTATAAAGCATAAATTGAACTAACAACTTAGGACTTGCTTTGTTTCACTACTGATGTCAGAATAAGTTGCGTTACTAATTTTTGTGACGCATTTTCTATCTTATCATATGCAATATGAATCAAATGTCCAATGTCTATTGTGCAATACTCTTTATGAAAAATAAAACGCCATCTATAAAGCATAAATTGAACTAACAACTTAGGACTTGCTTTGTTTCACTACTGATGTCAGAATAAATTGCGTTACTTATTTTTGTGACGAATTTTCTGTCTTAGCATATGCAATATGAATTAAATGTCCAATGTCTATTGTGCAGTACTCTTTATGAAAAATAAAACGCCATCTATAAAGCATAAATTGAACTAACAACTTAGAACTTGCTTTGTTTCACTACTGATGTCAGAATAAGTTGCATTACTAATTTTTGTGACGAATTTTCTATCTTATTATATGCAATATGAATCAAATGTCCAATGTCTATTGTGCAATACTCTTTATGAAAAATAAAACGCCATCTATAAAGCATAAATTGAACTAACAACTTAGGAGTTGCTTTGTTTCACTACTGATGTCAGAATAAGTTGCGTTACAAATTTTTGTGACGAATTTTCTGTCTTAGCATATGCCATATGAATCAAATGTCCAATGTCTATTGTGCAGTACTCTTTATGAAAAAATGAAACGCCATCTATAGAGCATAAATTAAACTAACAACTTAGGACTTGCTTTGTTTCACTACTGATGTCAGAATAAGTTGCGTTACTAATTTTTGTGACGAATTTTCTATCTTATCATATGCAATATGAATCAAATGTCCAATGTCTATTGTGCAATACTCTTTATGAAAAATGAAACGCCACTAATAAGGCATAAATTGAACTAACAACTTAGAACTTGCTTTGTTTCACTACTGATGCCAGAAAAGTTACGTTACTAATTTTTGTGACGAATTTTCTGTCTTAGCATATGCAATATGAATCAAATGTCCAATGTATATTGTGCAGTACTCTTTATGAAAAATGAAACGCCATCTATAAAGCATAAATTGAACTAACAACTTAGGACTTGCTTTGTTTCACTACTGATGTTAGAATAAGTTGCGTTACTAATTTTCTATCTTATCATATGCAATATGAATCAAATGTCCAATGTCTATTGTGCAGTACTCTTTATGAAAAATAAAACGCCATCTATAAAGTATAAATTGAACTAACAACTTAGGACTTGCTTTGTTTCACTACTGATCTCAGAGTAGATGTCAAAGGTAAAAGTTTAATACTATTATAACGTTTTACAGAGTCTTTGAAAATCAAAGAAGATAGACCGTTTCCTAAGAACCAACAACTACTTCCCTGGCTATATGCCCCGACGGACATTGAATTACAGTTCAAAGTTAAACGGGGTTAGTATATCTTCAAGATAGAACTAACCATTTTAGTTTGCAATTCGTAAGGATATCACTTGTAGACCGGTTTCGGCGTATTGCGCCTCATCAGTACAAGGAAGATATCCGTCCAGAAGCTCTGAGAGCATCTAGACTGGAGATATGTCTGAAATCACACAAATACATTATCTTCAGTAAAGAAAATGCTAAAAGTGCGATAATAGCGACATCTCCATAACTAATCACAAACTGAAATTCTATTTGATCTCAGAGTAAGTGGCGTTTCTAATTTTTGTAATGAATTTTCTGTCTTAGCATATCTTTAGTTCTTTTAACGCGAATTTTACCATGTTTAAACTTCGAGTACATTATTTTGGCTTACCCAATTTGTTTTTTGATTTGTTGACTTTGTTCAACATCTTCTTTTGGTGAAAATACAGCAACAGGGATTGGTGCTGGTCGTAAAGGTTGTGGAGGAATAGAATCGTCATGAAAACGATTCCAATCATCTGTCCCTACAGTCATTCGAAAATCTCTATCAACTGAATCAAATCTTCTAAAACTACCTGTACTGCAATTTAATTGGATATCCGAATCGGAATGTACCTAGATATGAATTTTTGTATAATTTAATAGAAATTGGTTACAAAAATAACTTACTAAATATCCATTAGCGTTGTAATGACCTTTTAGTCGAGTAAGAGATGCTTTTTCTTCTTTGTTTGATTGTATCCATGTATGAATCCAGCCAAAAAAATCAAGTGTATGGAAAAAAGCAAAGAAAACTATAAAGAGAATTGCAATAAGGCAAAGTATAGCTATGGCCAGTTGGATATTGCCCATCTGAAAACCAAAAACAACTGTCAAATATTTCAAAACGTTTAAAAGCAACAGACAAAACTTTTAAAAGCAACTGTTAAAACATTTAATAACTACTGTCTTAACAGTACAAATAGCTGTCACAACCTTTAGAACAACTGTCAAAATTTTAGAACAGTCGTCAAAACTTTTAGAATAACTGTCAAAACATTTAAAAAAAATTGTGCTGACAACTAAAACAGCTGTCAAAATATTCAAATCAACTTTCAAAACATTTATTTTGCAAATGTCAAAACTTTCAAAAGCAACTGTCAAAGCAATTAAAAACAACTATCCTAACATTTAAAAACAACTATCAGACCATTGAAAACAATTGTAAACTGTCAAAACATTCAAAAACAAATGTCAAACAGTCAAAAGAAATTGTCAAAGTTTTTAAAAACAAAATGTTTATTAAGCAACTACTGTCAAAACAATTTATCTTTTCTAATATTCAAAACGACAATCAACACATTCGATACACCTGTCAAAACATTTAAAAACAATTGTTAGAACATTGAAAATAACTGTTAAAAATTCAAAAACAACGTTCAGATCATTGAAAGCATGTGTCAAAACATTTAAAATATTAAAAAGCAACTGTCAAACGATTGACAACAATTGCCAAAGCATTCAAAAACAACTGTCAGACCATTGAAAACAACTGTAAACTTCCAGAACATTTAAAATATTCAAAAGCAATTGTCAAACCATTGAGAACAACTGCCAAACTATTTAAAAACAAATGCCAGACCATTGAAAACAACTGTAAACTGTCAATACATTCAAAAACAACTGTCATACCATTGAAAACAACTTAAACTGTCAAAACATTTAAAATGACTGTGAAAACATTCGAAACAGTTGTCAAAACATTCCAAACAACTGTCAAAATAACCAGAAACAACTGTCAAATTATATTATTGCCAAAATCAACAATTTTAAAAGCAACAAATAAAACCTTTAAAAGCAACTGTCAAAACATTTAAAACCACTGTACAACTGTCAAAAGATTCAAAACAATTGTCAATACATTAAAAAGCAACTGTCATACGATTGACAACAACTGTCAAACCATTCAATAACAACTGTCAAACCATTGAAAGGAACTGTAAACATTTAAAACAGCTGTCAAAACAGTCAAAAACAACTGTCAGACCATTGAAAACAACTTAAAACTGTCAAAACATTTAAAATGATTGTGAAAACATTCGAAACAGCTGTCAAAACATTTAATTGCAAATATTCAAAAGCAATAATCAAAATTTTTAAAAGCAATTGTCAGAACAATTAAAAACAACTGTCAAAGCATTTAAAAACAACTGTCAAATTATATTATTGTCAATATCAACACTTTTAAAAGCAACAGACAAAACTTTGAAAAGCAACTGTCAAATCAAATAAAAACAACTGTCATAACATTCAAACAACTATCAGTTCATAGAAAACATTTAAAACCACTGTACCACTGTCAAAAGATTCAAAACAATTGTCAAAACATTAAAAAGCAACTGTCAAACGACTGAAAACAACTGTCAAACCATTCAATAAGAACTGTCAAACCATTGAAAGAAACTGCAAACATTTGAAACAGCTGTCAAAACATTCGAAACAGCTGTCAAAACATTCAAAAACAACTGTCAGATCATTGAAAACAACTGTCAAAACATTTAGAACCACTGTATTACTGTCAAAACAATTGTTAAAACATTAAAAAGAAACTGTCAAACCATTGAAAACAACTTTTTGACAATTAATTGAAGAGAACTGTAAACATTTGAAACAGCTGTCAAAACATTCGAAATAGCTGTAAAAACATTCAAAAACAACTGTCAGACCATTGAAAACAACTTTAAACTGTCAAAACGTTTAAAATCACTATAAAAACATTCGAAACAGCTGTCAAAACATTCCAAACAACTGTCAAAATAATCAGAAACAACTGTCAAAACAAATAAAAACAACTGTCATAACATTCAAACAACTGTCAGATCTTGGAAAACAACTGTCAAAACATTTAAAACCACTGTACGACTGTCAAAAGATTCAAAACAATTGTCAAAACATTAAAAAGCAACTGTCATACGATTGAAAACAACTGTCAAACCATCGAAAGGAACTGTAAACATTTGAAATAGCTGTCGAAACATTCGAAACAGCTGTCAGAACATTCGAAACCGCTGTCAAAATATTTAAAAACAACTGTAAGACCATTGAAAACAATTTTAAACTGTCAAAACTTTTAAAATCATTGTTAAAACATTCGAAACAGACAAAACTTTTAAAAGTATTTGTCAAAACAATTAAAAACAACTGTCATACCATTCAAACAACTGTCAGATCATTAAAAACAACTGTCAAAACATTTAAAACCACTGTCAAAACATTAAAAAGCCACTGTCAAACGATTGAAAACAACTGTCAAACCATTCAATAACAACTGTCAAACCATTGAAAGGAACTGTAAACATTTGAAACAGCTGTCAAAACATTTGAAACAGCTGTCAAAACATTCAAAAACAACTGTCAGATCAATGAAAACAACTGCCACAACATTTAGAACCACTGTACCACTGTCAAAACAATTGTTAAAACATTAAAAAGAAACTGTCAAACCATTGAAAACAACTGTCAAACCATTCAATAACAACTGTCACACCATTGAAAGGGACTGTAAACATTTAAAACAGCTGTCAAAACATTAAAAACAACTGTCAAACCATTCAATAACAACTGCCAGACCATTGAAAGGGACTTTAAACATTTGAAACAGCTGTCAAAATATTTGAAACAGCTGACAAATCATTCGAAACAGCTGTTAAAACATTCAAAAACAACAAATTATGTTATTACCAATTACAACACTTTTAATAGCAACACACAAAACTTTTAAAAGCAACTGTCAAAACAATTAAAAACAACTGTCATAACATTCAAACAACTGTCAGATCATTGAAAACAACTGTCAAAACATTTAAAACCACTGTCAAAACATTACAATCAACTGTCAAACCATTGAAAACAACTGTCAAACCATTTAAAAACAACTGTCAGACCATAAAAAACAACTGTCAAACAATTAAAACCACTGTCAAAATTTTTAAAACAATTGTCAAAACATTAAAAAGCAACTGTCAAACCATTGAAAACAACAGTCAAACCATTCAATAACAACTGTCAGCCCAATAAAAGGGACTTTAAACATTTGAAACAGTTGTCAAAACATTCGAAACAGCTGTCAAATCATTATAAACAGCTGTCACATTATTCGAAACAGCCGTCACATCATTCGAAACAGCCGTCACATCATTCGAAACAGCTGTTAAACCATTCAATAACAACTGTCACACCATTGAAAGGGACTTTAAACATTTAAAACAGCTGTCAAAACATTCGAAACAGTTGTCACTAATCATTCGAATCAGCTGTCACATCATTCGAAACCACTGTCAAAACATTCAAAATAATTGTCACAACATTAAAAAGCAATTGTCAAACCATTGAAAACAACTGTCAAATCATTCAATAAAAACTGTCAGAGCACTGAAGGGGACTGTAAACATTTGAAACAGCTGTCAAAACAATCGAAACAGCTGTCAAATCATTCGAAACAGCTATCACATCATTCGAAACAGCTGTCAAACCATTCAATAACAACTGTCACACCATTGAAAGGGACTTTAAACATTCGAAACAGCTGTCAAACCATTTAATAACAACTGTCGCACCATTGAAAGGGACTTTAAACATTTGAAACAGCTGTCAAATCATTCGAAACAGCTGTCAATTTATTCGAAACAGCTGTCACATCATTCGAAACAGCCGCAGCCGTCACATCATTGGAAACAGCTGTCAAAACATTCGAAACAGCTGTCAAATCATTCGAAACAGCTGTCACATCATTCGAAATAGTCGTCACATCATTCGAAACAGCTGTCAAACCATTCAATAACAACTGTCACACCATTGAAAGGGACTTTAAACATCTGAAACAGATGTCAAAACATTCGAAACAGCTGTCAAACCATTTAATAACAACTGTCACACCATTGAACGGGACTTTAAACATTTGAAACAGCTGTCAAAACATTCGAAACAGCTGCCAAATCATTTAAAACAGCTGTCACATTATTCAAAACAGCTGTCAAAACATTCAAAAACAACAATCAAATTATGTTATTACCAATTACAACACTTTTAATAGCAACAGACAAAACTGTCAAAAGCTACTACCAAAACAATTAAAAACAACTGTCAAATCATTAAAACAAACAAAAATTTAAAACCACTGTCAAAACATTCAAAACAATTGTCAAAAGATTAAAATGCAACTGTCAAACCATTGAAAACAGCTGTCAAACCATTCAATAACAACTGTCACACCATTAAAAGGGACTTTAAACATTTAAAACAGCTGTCAAAACATTCGAAACAGTTGTCACTAATCATTCGAATCAGCTGTCACATCATTCGAAACCACTGTCAAAACATTCAAAATAATTGTCACAACATTAAAAAGCAATTGTCAAACCATTGAAAACAACTGTCAAATCATTCAATAAAAACTGTCAGAGCACTGAAGGGGACTGTAAACATTTGAAACAGCTGTCAAAACAATCGAAACGGCTGTCAAATCATTCGAAACAGCTATCACATCATTCGAAACAGCTATCAAACCATTCAATAACAACTGTCACACCATTGAAAGGGACTTTAAACATTCGAAACAGCTGTCAAACCATTTAATAACAACTGTCGCACCATTGAAAGGGACTTTAAACATTTGAAACAGCTGTCAAATCATTCGAAACAGCTGTCAAATTATTCAAAACAGCTGTCACATCATTCGAAACAGCCGCAGCCGTCACATCATTGGAAACAGCTGTCAAAACATTCGAAACAGCTGTCAAATCATTCGAAACAGCTGTCACATCATTCGAAATAGTCGTCACATCATTCGAAACAGCTGTCAAACCATTCAATAACAACTGTCACACCATTGAAAGGGACTTTAAACATCTGAAACAGCTGTAAAAACATTCGAAACAGCTGTCAAACCATTTAATAACAACTGTCACACCATTGAACGGGACTTTAAACATTTGAAACGGCTGTCAAAACATTCGAAACAGCTGCCAAATCATTCAAAACAGCTGTCACATTATTCGAAACAGCTGTCAAAACATTCAAAAACAACAATCAAATTATGTTATTACCAATTACAACACTTTTAATAGCAACAGACAAAACTGTCAAAAGCTACTGCCAAAACAATTAAAAACAACTGTCAAATCATTGAAAACAACTGTCAAAAATTTAAAACAGCTGTCAAAACATTCGAAACAGTTGTCACTAATCATTCCAATCAGCTGTCACATCATTCGAAACCACTGTCAAAACATTCAAAATAATTGTCACAACATTAAAAAGCAATTGTCAAACCATTGAAAACAACTGTCAAATCATTCAATAAAAACTGTCAGAGCACTGAAGGGGACTGTAAACATTTGAAATAGCTGTCAAAACATTCGTAACAGCTGTCAAATCATTCGAAACAGCTGTCACATCATTCGAAACAGCTGTCATACCATTCAATAACAACTGTCACACCATTGAAAGGGACTTTAAACATTAGAAACAGCTGTCAAACTATTTAATAACAACTGTCGCACCATTGAAAGGGACTTTAAACATTTGAAACAGCTGTCAAATCATTCGAAACAGCTGTCAAATTATTCGAAACAGCTGTCACATCATTCGAAACAGCCGCAGCCGTCACATCATTGAAAACAGCTGTCAAAACATTCGAAACAGCTGTCAAATCATTCGAAACAGCTGTCACATCATTCGAAATAGTCGTCACATCATTCGAAACAGCTGTCAAACCATTCAATAACAACTGTCACACCATTGAAAGGGACTTTAAACATTCGAAACAGCTGTCAAACCATTTAATAACAACTGTCGCACCATTGAAAGGGACTTTAAACATTTGAAACAGCTGTCAAATCATTCGAAACAGCTGTCAATTTATTCGAAACAGCTGTCACATCATTCGAAACAGCCGCAGCCGTCACATCATTGGAAACACCTGTCAAAACATTCGAAACAACTGTCAAATCATTCGAAACAGCTGTCACATCATTCGAAATAGTCGTCACATCATTCGAAACAGCTGTCAAACCATTCAATAACAACTGTCACACCATTGAAAGGGACTTTAAACATCTGAAACAGCTGTCAAAACATTCGAAACAGCTGTCAAACCATTTAATAACAACTGTCACACCATTGAACGGGACTTTAAACATTTGAAACGGCTGTCAAAACATTCGAAACAGCTGCCAAATCATTCAAAACAGCTGTCACATTATTCGAAACAGCTGTCAAAACATTCAAAAACAACAATCAAATTATGTTATTACCAATTACAACACTTTTAATAGCAACAGACAAAACTGTCAAAAGCTACTGCCAAAACAATTAAAAACAACTGTCAAATCATTGAAAACAACTGTCAAAAATTTAAAACAGCTGTCAAAACATTCAAAACAATTGTCAAAAGATTAAAATGCAACTGTCAAACCATTGAAAACAGCTGTCAAACCATTCAATAACAACTGTCACACCATTGAAAGGGACTTTAAACATTTAAAACAGCTGTCAAAACATTCGAAACAGTTGTCACTAATCATTCGAATCAGCTGTCACATCATTCGAAACCACTGTCAAAACATTCAAAATAATTGTCACAACATTAAAAAGCAATTGTCAAACCATTGAAAACAACTGTCAAATCATTCAATAAAAACTGTCAGAGCACTGAAGGGGACTGTAAACATTTGAAACAGCTGTCAAAACAATCGAAACGGCTGTCAAATCATTCGAAACAGCTATCACATCATTCGAAACAGCTATCAAACCATTCAATAACAACTGTCACACCATTGAAAGGGACTTTAAACATTCGAAACAGCTGTCAAACCATTTAATAACAACTGTCGCACCATTGAAAGGGACTTTAAATATTTGAAACAGCTGTCAAATCATTCGAAACAGCTGTCAAATTATTCAAAACAGCTGTCACATCATTCGAAACAGCCGCAGCCGTCACATCATTGGAAACAGCTGTCAAAACATTCGAAACAGCTGTCAAATCATTCGAAACAGCTGTCACATCATTCGAAATAGTCGTCACATCATTCGAAACAGCTGTCAAACCATTCAATAACAACTGTCACACCATTGAAAGGGAGTTTAAACATTCGAAACAGCTGTCAAACCATTTAATAACAACTGTCGCACCATTGAAAGGGACTTTAAACATTTGAAACAGCTGTCAAATCATTCGAAACAGCTGTCAATTTATTCGAAACAGCTGTCACATCATTCGAAACAGCCGCAGCCGTCACATCATTCGAAACAGCTGTCAAAACATTCGAAACAGCTGTCAAATCATTCGAAACAGCTGTCACATCATTCGAAATAGTCGTCACATCATTCGAAACAGCTGTCAAACCATTCAATAACAACTGTCACACCATTGAAAGGGACTTTAAACATCTGAAACAGCTGTCAAAACATTCGAAACAGCTGTCAAACCATTTAATAACAACTGTCACACCATTGAACGGGACTTTAAACATTTGAAACGGCTGTCAAAACATTCGAAACAGCTGCCAAATCATTCAAAACAGCTGTCACATTATTCGAAACAGCTGTCAAAACATTCAAAAACAACAATCAAATTATGTTATTACCAATTACAACACTTTTAATAGCAACAGACAAAACTGTCAAAAGCTACTGCCAAAACAATTAAAAACAACTGTCAAATCATTGAAAACAACTGTCAAAAATTTAAAACAGCTGTCAAAACATTCGAAACAGTTGTCACTAATCATTCCAATCAGCTGTCACATCATTCGAAACCACTGTCAAAACATTCAAAATAATTGTCACAACATTAAAAAGCAATTGTCAAACCATTGAAAACAACTGTCAAATCATTCAATAAAAACTGTCAGAGCACTGAAGGGGACTGTAAACATTTGAAATAGCTGTCAAAACATTCGTAACAGCTGTCAAATCATTCGAAACAGCTGTCACATCATTCGAAACAGCTGTCATACCATTCAATAACAACTGTCACACCATTGAAAGGGACTTTAAACATTAGAAACAGCTGTCAAACTATTTAATAACAACTGTCGCACCATTGAAAGGGACTTTAAACATTTGAAACAGCTGTCAAATCATTCGAAACAGCTGTCAAATTATTCGAAACAGCTGTCACATCATTCGAAACAGCCGCAGCCGTCACATCATTGAAAACAGCTGTCAAAACATTCGAAACAGCTGTCAAATCATTCGAAACAGCTGTCACATCATTCGAAATAGTCGTCACATCATTCGAAACAGCTGTCAAACCATTCAATAACAACTGTCACACCATTGAAAGGGACTTTAAACATTCGAAACAGCTGTCAAACCATTTAATAACAACTGTCGCACCATTGAAAGGGACTTTAAACATTTGAAACAGCTGTCAAATCATTCGAAACAGCTGTCAATTTATTCGAAACAGCTGTCACATCATTCGAAACAGCCGCAGCCGTCACATCATTGGAAACACCTGTCAAAACATTCGAAACAGCTGTCAAATCATTCGAAACAGCTGTCACATCATTCGAAATAGTCGTCACATCATTCGAAACAGCTGTCAAACCATTCAATAACAACTGTCACACCATTGAAAGGGACTTTAAACATCTGAAACAGCTGTCAAAACATTCGAAACAGCTGTCAAACCATTTAATAACAACTGTCACACCATTGAACGGGACTTTAAACATTTGAAACGGCTGTCAAAACATTCGAAACAGCTGCCAAATCATTCAAAACAGCTGTCACATTATTCGAAACAGCTGTCAAAACATTCAAAAACAACAATCAAATTATGTTATTACCAATTACAACACTTTTAATAGCAACAGACAAAACTGTCAAAAGCTACTGCCAAAACAATTAAAAACAACTGTCAAATCATTGAAAACAACTGTCAAAAATTTAAAACAGCTGTCAAAACATTCAAAACAATTGTCAAAAGATTAAAATGCAACTGTCAAACCATTGAAAACAACTGTCAAACCATTCAATAACAACTGTCAGACCATTTAAAGGGACTGTAAACATTTGAAACAGCTGTCAAAACATTCGAAACAGCTGTCAAATGATTCGAAACAGCTGTCACATCATTCAAAACAGTCGTCACATCATTCGAAACAGCTGTCAAACCATTCAATAACAACTGTCACACCATTGAAAGGGACTGTCAACATTTGAAACAGCTGTCAAAACATTTGAAACAGTTGTCAGATCATTCGAAACAGCTGTCAAATCATTCTAAACCACTGTCAAAACATTCAAAACAATTGTTAAAAAACAACTGTCAAACCATTCAATAAAAACTGTCAGACCATTGAAAGGGACTGTAAACATGTGAAACAGCTGTCAAAACATTCGCAACAGCTGTCAAATCATTTGAAGCAGCCGTCACATCATTCAAAACAGCTGTCAAACCATTCAATAACAACTGTCAGACCATTGAAAGGGACTGTAAACATTTGAAACAGCTGTCAAAACATTCAAAAACAACAGTCAGACCATTCGAAAGGAAATGTCAAAGTATTCAAGAGCGAAATGTTTATCATTAGAAAATTTCTAAAAGAGATAGCCGATGTGGTTATTGGAAGGTTAAATCAATAAATATCTTGAATTTAATCAAATTTGTTAATCAATTTTCAATTTAAAAGATAACACTTGACAAATTTGACAAATCTATTGACATCAAAAATGGGCAATTAAAAAAAAAATAATTAAGTAGATTTCTATTGTATACCCATCTATTGGTATTTGAATGAATTTGAGACAAACTAAACAACTCCACCTAATGGATGTCAAAATTGACTTGACCTACTTAAATCAACAGGTTTCTTGTAACGATATTGTTTTATATATAATTTGTTTATAATAAATTAAGTTAATTACCTTTATTTCTTACAAAATTTTCAAGGTTTCCTCCCTTTTGTAATCCACATAATTCATTCACTTCAAGTTAGCGTCAAAAAGAACAAAAAATCAATGAATGTTAAATATAAGAAAAGCTTAGAAAATTATTTTGTTTGTGTGTGCGTGCAAAGCAAAATGTGAGATAAAATTCAAAAACCGAGTTACATTGTGGGTTTTCCGACACGAGTTTTCAACTTACTGACGCTTTTCCGCTTTTGCTCTTTTCGATGCTTTTCAATCGAGCTTTACGGATTGTGCGCGAATGGAAACTGAATGAAAAGTGGTTGAGGGTTGGTTGGAGATTTTTCCGTGGGTATTCAATGTATTGATGACCGAAAGTCACATTAGATTTTCTCAATTTTATTTATAACCGAAGTAGTTTAATCGGTAAAAAGCCATTCTTTCTTTCTTCATCAGAATTTAATCACTTTTTTTATAAAAAGATTAGTATTTGATTATTAATTAAGTTAATCTATATTCTAAGTCCTTTTGATAGATTTTTTTGTGTCTCATTTATCGTTTAACATTTCTTGCAGCTTTCATATCTTCATTGAAGCTTTTAGATAGCCTCTAACACCTCTAAAATTCTTTTATGATTTTTAAAAATCCTGAAATGGAACCATTTAGTGCTCTTTGAGCACTAAATCTTCTTAAATTGCTGTGTAACACTTCTTACAGCTACCCTACCTTTTTAAGAGGCTTTCATAAGCTCTAAAATTGGAAACTTTGTATTGAAACCATTAAGGTTGTCTTCATATCCTTTTGAAGCTATTACGTTGGTGTAAGGTTCTTTTTCTTTGTAAAAATCACCCCTAAATAGGTTGGAACTTCTTTATTTAGTGTCTTATACTTCGTAGAGCTACCTTGTCTTCTTAAGAGCCTTTTAAAAGCTCTGAAATGGAAAACTTTTATGTTGGTAACATTTAGGTTTTGTTTAATTCCTCTTGGAGTTGTTTTACTTCTTTTTCTTTGTAAAAATCACTTTAAAATTGGTTGGAACTGCTTTATTTATTGCCTTATACTTCTTAGAGCTTACCTTGTCTTCTTTAAAGGCTTTTAAAAGCTCTGAAATGGAAAACTTTTAAGTTGGTAGCATCTAGTTTTGTTCAATTCCTCTTGGAGTGGTTTTAGTTTTTATTACAAGGTTCTTTAACTGCTTTTTCTTTGTAAAAATCACCCCTAAATAGGTTGGAACTCCTTTATTTGTTGCCTTACACTTTTTAGAGCTACCTCGTCTTCTTTAGAGGCTTTTAAAAGCTCTGAAATGGAAAAATTTTAAGTTGGTAGCATTTAGGTTTTGTTCACTTTGTTATAAGGTTCTTTAACTACTTTTTCTTTGTAAAAATCATCACTTAATAGATTGGAACTTCTGTATTTGCTGCCTTACACTTCTTAAAGCTACCTTGTCTTCTTTAAAGGCTTTTAAAAGCTCTGAAATGGTAAGCTTTTAAGTTGGTAGCATTTAGGTTTTGTTCAATTCCTCTTGGAGTGGTTTTAGTTTGTTATAAGGTTCTATATCTGCTTTTTCCTTGTGAAAA
Source organism: Altica lythri (assembly GCA_964028335.1). Lineage (NCBI taxonomy): Eukaryota > Metazoa > Arthropoda > Insecta > Coleoptera > Chrysomelidae > Altica > Altica lythri. The sequence continues at coordinate 21,374,814 of OZ034810.1, forward strand.
TCACCCCTAAATAGGTTGGAACTTCTTTATTTGCTGCCTTACACTTCTTAGAGCTACCTTGTCTTCTTTAGAGGCTTTTAAAAGCTCTGAAATGGACAACTTTTAAGTTGGTAGCATTTAGGCTTTGTTCAATTCTTCTTGGGTCTGTTTTACTTTGTTAAAAGGTTCGTTAGCTCTTTTTTTGTAAAAATCAGCCCTAAATAGGTTGGAACTACTTTATTTGTTGCCTTATACTTCTTAGAGCTACTTTGTCTTCTTTTGAGGCTTTTAAGAGCTCTGAAATGGAAAAAATTTAAGTTGGTAGCATTTAGGTTTTGTTCACTTTGTTATATAAGGTTCTTTAACTACTTTTTCTTTGTAAAAATCACCCCTAAATAGGTAGGAACTTCTTTATTTGCTGCCTTACACTTCTTGGAGCTACCTTGTCTTCTTTAGAAGCTTTTAAAAGCTCTGAAATGGAAAACTTTTAAGTTGGTAGCATCTAGTTTTGTTCAATTCCTCTTGGAGTGGTTTAAGTTTGTTATAAGGTTCTATATCTGCTTTTTTCTTGTGACAATCACCCCTAAATAGATTGGAACTTCTTTATTTGCTGCCTTACACTTCTTGGAGCTACCTTGTCTTCTTTAGAAGCTTTTAAAAGCTCTGAAATGGAAAACTTTTAAGTTGGTAGCATCTAGTTTTGTTCAATTCCTCTTGGAGTGGTTTAAGTTTGTTATAAGGTTCTATATCTGCTTTTTTCTTGTGACAATCACCCCTAAATAGATTGGAACTTCTTTATTTGCTGCCTTACACTTCTTGGAGCTACCTTGTCTTCTTTAGAAGCTTTTAAAAGCTCTGAAATGGAAAACTTTTAAGTTGGTAGCATCTAGTTTTGTTCAATTCCTCTTGGAGTGGTTTAAGTTTGTTATAAGGTTCTATATCTGCTTTTTTCTTGTGACAATCACCCCTAAATAGATTGGAACTTCTTTATTTGCTGCCTTATACTTCTTGGAGCTACCTTGTCGTCTTTAGAGGCTTTTAAAAGCTCTGAAATGAAAAACTTTTAAGTTGGTAGCATCTAGTTTTGTTCAATTCCTCTTGGAGTGGTTTAAGTTTGTTATAAGGTTCTATATCTGCTTTTTTCTTGTGACAATCACCCCTAAATAGATTGGAACTTCTTTATTTGCTGCCTTATACTTCTTAGAGCTACCTTGTCGTCTTTAGAGGCTTTTAAAAGCTCTGAAATGGAAAACCTTTCAGCTGGTAGCATTAAGGTTTTGTTCACTTTGTTATAAGGTTCTTTAACTACTTTTTCTTTGTAAAAATGACCCCTAAATAGGTAGGAACTTCTTTATTTGCTGTCTTACACTTCTTAGAGCTACCTTGTCTTCTTTAGAGGCTTTTAAAAGCTCTGAAATGAAAAGCCTTTAAGTTGGTAGCATTTAGGTTTTGTTTAATTCCTCTTGGAGTTATTTTACTTTGTTATAAGGTACTTTAACTACTTTCTCTTTGTAAAAATCACCCCTAAATAGGTTGGAACTACTTTATTTGTTGCCTCACACTTCTTAGAACTACTTTGTCTTCTTTAGAGGCTTTTAAAAGCTCTGAAATAGAAAACTTTTAAGTTGGTAGCATTTAGGTTTTGTTCAATTCCTCTTGGAGGTGTTTTACTTTGTTATAAGGTACCTTAACTGCTTTTTCCTTGTAAAAATCACCCCCAAATAGGTTGGAACGTCTTTATTTGCTGCCTTACAGTTCTTAGAGCTACCTTGTTTTCTTTAGACGCTTTTAAGAGCTCTAAAATGGAAAAGTTTTGAATTAAAGCTATTATACGTTTCTCAATATTTTTTACAACTATAAAAAGAGCTTGATTGCAATTATCCGTTAAAGTGATGCTTGACAGAACATATTGGGTCTTGTGCTTGTCTAAAAAAAATAATTTATTGGTAGAATTTAATCAAAAAGTAATTTTATTTTAAGATAGTTTTTACATTTTTATTCTTATAATAAATAATGGTAAAAAAAGAACTTTTGTTTCTTTAATAGATCATCATTGATTTCTTCTTTTAAGCCCTTTAGATCAGCTGTTCTTCTTATACTACAAAAAAAAGAATTTTTATAAGAAAAAGGACTGTAAACATTTGAACAAGCTGTCAAATCATTCGAAACAATTCAATTCAAATTCAATTCAATTCAATTCAATCAAATGTCAGAACATTAAAAAGCAACTGTCAAACCATTCAATAACAACTGTCAGACCATTGAAAGGGACTGTAAACATTTAAAACAGCTGTCAAAACATTCGAAACATCTGTCAAATCATTCGAAACAGCTGTCACATCATTCGAAACAGCTGTAAAAACATTCAAAAACAACTGTCAAATTATGTTATTACCAATTACAACACTTTTAATAGCAACAGACAAAACTTTTAAAAGCAACAGCCAAAACAATTAAAACAACTGTCATAATATTCAAATTACTGTCAGATCATGAAAAACAACTGTCAAAACATTTAAAACCACTGTCAAAGCATTCAATAACAACTGTCAGACCATTGAAAGGGACTTTAAACATTCGAAACAGCCGTCACATCATTCGAAACAGCTGTCAAACCATTCAATAACAACTGTTACACCATTGAAAGGGACTATAAAACATTTGAAACAGCTGTTAAAACCTTCCAAACAGTTGTCAAATAATTCGAAACAGCTGTCACATCATTCTAAACCACTGTCAAATCATTCAAAACAATTGTCACAACATTAAAAAACAATTGTCAAACCATTGAAATCAACTGTCAAACCATTTAATAAAAACTGTCAGACCATTGAAAGGAACTGTAAGCATTTGAAACAGCTGTCAAAACATTCGAAACAGCTGTCAAATCATTCGAAACAGCTGTCAAACCATTCAATATCAACAGTTACACCATTGATAGTGACTATAAAACATTTGTTACAGCTGTTAAAACATTCCAAACAGTTGTCAAATCATTCGAAACAGCTGTCACATCATTCTAAACCACTGTCAAAACAATTGTCACAACATTAAAAAGCAATTGTCAAACCATTCAATAAAAACTGTCAGACCATTGAAAGGAACTGTAAGCATTTGAAACAGCTGTCAAAACAGTCAAAACAGCTGTCAAATCATTCGAAACAGTTGTCACATCATTCAAAACAGCTGTCACATCATTCGAAACAGCTTTCAAACCATTCAATAACATTTGTTACACCATTGAAAGGGACTATAAAACATTTGAAACAGCTGTTAAAACATTCCAAACAGTTGTCAAATCATTCGAAACAGCTGTCAAACCATTCAATATCAACAGTTACACCATTGATAGTGACTATAAAACATTTGTTACAGCTGTTAAAACATTCCAAACAGTTGTCAAATCATTCGAAACAGCTGTCACATCATTCTAAACCACTGTCAAAATAATTGTCACAACATTAAAAAGCAATTGTCAAACCATTCAATAAAAACTGTCAGACCATTGAAAGGGACTGTAAGCATTTCAAACAGCTGTCAAAACATTCAAAACAGCTGTCAAATCATTCGAAACAGCTGTCACATCATTCAAAACAGCTGTCACATCATTCGAAACAGCTTTCAAATCATTCAATAACATTTGTTACACCATTGAAAGTGACTATAAAACATTTGAAACAGCTGTTAAAACATTCCAAACAGTTGTCAAATCATTCGAAACAGCTGTCACATCATTCTAAACCACTGTCAAAATAATTGTCACAACATTAAAAAGCAATTTTCAAACCATTCAATAAAAACTGTCAGACCATCGAAAGGGACTGTAAGCATTTCAAACAGCTGTCAAAACATTCAAAACAGCTGTCAAATCATTCGAAACAGCTGTCACATCATTCAAAACAGCTGTCAAATCATTCGAAACAGCTTTCAAACCATTCAATAACAACTGTTACACCATTGAAAGGGACTATAAAACATTTTAAACAGCTGTTAAAACATTCCAAACAGTTGTCAAATCATTCGAAACAGCTGTCACGTCATTCTAAACCACTGTCAAAACAATTGTCACAACATTAAAAAGCAATTGTCAAACCATTCAATAAAAACTGTCAGACCATTGAAAGGAACTGTAAGCATTTGAAACAGCTGTCAAAACATTCAAAACAGCTGTCAAATCATTCGAAACAGTTGTCACATCATTCAAAACAGCTGTCACATCATTCGAAACAGCTTTCAAACCATTCAATAACAACTGTTACACCATTGAAAGGGACTATAAAACATTTGAAACAGCTGTTAAAACATTCCAAACAGTTGTCAAATCATTCGAAACAGCTGTCACATCATTCTAAACCACTGTCAAAATAATTGTCACAACATTAAAAAGCAATTGTCAAACCATTCAATAAAAACTGTCAGACCATTGAAAGGAACTGTAAGCATTTGAAACAGCTGTCAAAACATTCAAAACAGCTGTCAAATCATTCGAAACAGTTGTCACATCATTCAAAACAGCTGTCACATCATTCGAAACAGCTTTCAAACCATTCAATAACAACTGTTACACCATTGAAAGGGACTATAAAACATTTGAAACAGCTGTTAAAACATTCCAAACAGTTGTCAAATCATTCGAAACAGCTGTCACATCATTCCAAACCACTGTCAAAATAATTGTCACAACATTAAAAAGCAATTGTCAAACCATTCAATAAAAACTGTCAGACCATTGAAAGGAACTGTAAGCATTTGAAACAGCTGTCAAAACATTCAAAACAGCTGTCAAATCATTCGAAACAGTTGTCACATCATTCAAAACAGCTGTCACATCATTCGAAACAGCTTTCAAACCATTCAATAACAACTGTTACACCATTGAAAGGGACTATAAAACATTTGAAACAGCTGTTAAAACATTCCAAACAGTTGTCAAATCATTCGAAACAGCTGTCACGTCATTCTAAACCACTGTCAAAACAATTGTCACAACATTAAAAAGCAATTGTCAAACCATTCAATAAAAACTGTCAGACCATTGAAAGGAACTGTAAGCATTTGAAACAGCTGTCAAAACATTCAAAACAGCTGTCAAATCATTCGAAACAGTTGTCACATCATTCAAAACAGCTGTCACATCATTCGAAACAGCTTTCAAACCATTCAATAACATTTGTTACACCATTGAAAGTGACTATAAAACATTTGAAACAGCTGTTAAAACATTCCAAACAGTTGTCAAATCATTCGAAACAGCTGTCACATCATTCTAAACCACTGTCAAAATAATTGTCACAACATTAAAAAGCAATTGTCAAACCATTCAATAAAAACTGTCAGACCATTGAAAGGGACTGTAAGCATTTGAAACAGCTGTCAAAACATTCAAAACAGCTGTCAAATCATTCGAAACAGCTGTCACATCATTCAAAACAGCTGTCAAATCATTCGAAACAGCTTTCAAACCATTCAATAACAACTGTTACACCATTGAAAGGGACTATAAAACATTTGAAACAGCTGTTAAAACATTTGAAACAGCTGTTAAAACATTCCAAACAGTTGTCAAATCATTCGAAACAGCTGTCACATCATTCTAAACCACTGTCAAAACAATTGTCACAACATTAAAAAGCAATTGTCAAACCATTCAATAAAAACTGTCAGACCATTGAAAGGGACTGTAAGCATTTGAAACAGCTGTCAAAACATTCAAAACAGCTGTCAAATCATTCGAAACAGCTGTCACATCATTCAAAACAGCTGTCAAATCATTCGAAACAGCTTTCAAACCATTCAATAACAACTGTTACACCATTGAAAGGGACTATAAAACATTTGAAACAGCTGTTAAAACATTCCAAACAGTTGTCAAATCATTCGAAACAGCTGTCACATCATTCTAAACCACTGTCAAAATAATTGTCACAACATTAAAAAGCAATTGTCAAACCATTCAATAAAAACTGTCAGACCATTGAAAGGAACTGTAAGCATTTGAAACAGCTGTCAAAACATTCAAAACAGCTGTCAAATCATTCGAAACAGTTGTCACATCATTCAAAACAGCTGTCACATCATTCGAAACAGCTTTCAAACCATTCAATAACATTTGTTACACCATTGAAAGTAACTATAAAACATTTGAAACAGCTGTTAAAACATTCCAAACAGTTGTCAAATCATTCGAAACAGCTGTCACATCATTCTAAACCACTGTCAAAATAATTGTCACAACATTAAAAAGCAATTGTCAAACCATTCAATAAAAACTGTCAGACCATTGAAAGGGACTGTAAGCATTTGAAACAGCTGTCAAAACATTCAAAACAGCTGTCAAATCATTCGAAACAGTTGTCACATCATTCAAAACAGCTGTCACATCATTCGATACAGCTTTCAAACCATTCAATAACATTTGTTACACCATTGAAAGTGACTATAAAACATTTGAAACAGCTGTTAAAACATTCCAAACAGTTGTCAAATCATTCGAAACAGCTGTCACATCATTCTAAACCACTGTCAAAATAATTGTCACAACATTAAAAAGCAATTGTCAAACCATTCAATAAAAACTGTCAGACCATTGAAAGGGACTGTAAGCATTTGAAACAGCTGTCAAAACATTCAAAACAGCTGTAAAATCATTCGAAACAGTTGTCACATCATTCAAAACAGCTGTCACATCATTCGAAACAGCTTTCAAACCATTCAATAACATTTGTTACACCATTGAAAGTGACTATAAAACATTTGAAACAGCTGTTAAAACATTCCAAACAGTTGTCAAATCATTCGAAACAGCTGTCACATCATTCTAAACCACTGTCAAAATAATTGTCACAACATTAAAAAGCAATTGTCAAACCATTCAATAAAAACTGTCAGACCATTGAAAGGGACTGTAAGCATTTGAAACAGCTGTCAAAACATTCAAAACAGCTGTCAAATCATTCGAAACAGCTGTCACATCATTCAAAACAGCTGTCACATCATTCGAAACAGCTTTCAAACCATTCAATAACATTTGTTACACCATTGAAAGGGACTATAAAACATTTGAAACAGCTGTTAAAACATTCCAAACAGTTGTCAAATCATTCGAAACAGCTGTCACGTCATTCTAAACCACTGTCAAAACAATTGTCACAACATTAAAAAGCAATTGTCAAACCATTCAATAAAAACTGTCAGACCATTGAAAGGAACTGTAAGCATTTGAAACAGCTGTCAAAACATTCAAAACAGCTGTCAAATCATTCGAAACAGTTGTCACATCATTCAAAACAGCTGTCACATCATTCGAAACAGCTTTCAAACCATTCAATAACATTTGTTACACCATTGAAAGTGACTATAAAACATTTGAAACAGCTGTTAAAACATTCCAAACAGTTGTCAAATCATTCGAAACAGCTGTCACATCATTCTAAACCACTGTCAAAATAATTGTCACAACATTAAAAAGCAATTGTCAAACCATTCAATAAAAACTGTCAGACCATTGAAAGGGACTGTAAGCATTTGAAACAGCTGTCAAAACATTCAAAACAGCTGTCAAATCATTCGAAACAGCTGTCACATCATTCAAAACAGCTGTCAAATCATTCGAAACAGCTTTCAAACCATTCAATAACAACTGTTACACCATTGAAAGGGACTATAAAACATTTGAAACAGCTGTTAAAACATTTGAAACAGCTGTTAAAACATTCCAAACAGTTGTCAAATCATTCGAAACAGCTGTCACATTATTCTAAACCACTGTCAAAACAATTGTCACAACATTAAAAAGCAATTGTCAAACCATTCAATAAAAACTGTCAGACCATTGAAAGGAACTGTAAGCATTTGAAACAGCTGTCAAAACATTCAAAACAGCTGTCAAATCATTCGAAACAGTTGTCACATCATTCAAAACAGCTGTCACATCATTCGAAACAGCTTTCAAACCATTCAATAACAACTGTTACACCATTGAAAGGGACTATAAAACATTTGAAACAGCTGTTAAAACATTCCAAACAGTTGTCAAATCATTCGAAACAGCTGTCACATCATTCTAAACCACTGTCAAAACATTCAAAACAATTGTCACAACATTAAAAAGCAATTGTCAAACCATTGAAATCAACTGTCAAACCATTCAATAAAAACTGTCAGACCATTGAAAGGGACTGTAAGCATTTGAAACAGCTGTCAAAACATTCAAAACAGCTGTCAAATCATTCGAAACAGCTGTCACATCATTCTAAACAGCCGTCACATCATTCGAAACAGCTGTCAAACCATTCAATAACAACTGTTACACCATTGAAAGGGACTATAAAACATTTTAAACAGCTGTTAAAACATTCCAAACAGTTGTCAAATTATTCGAAGCAGCTGTCACATCATTCTAAACCACTGTCAAAACATTCAAAACAATTGTCACAACATTAAAAAGCAATTGTCAAACCATTGAAATCAACTGTCAAACCATTCAATAAAAACTGTCAGACCATTGAAAGGGACTGTAAGCATTTGAAACAGCTGTCAAAACAGCTGTCAAATCATTCAAAACAGCTGTCACATCATTCGAAACAGCTGTCAAACCATTCAATAACAATTGTCGTACCATTGAAAGGGACTGTAAACATTTAAAACAGCTGTCAAAACATTCGAAACAGTTGTCACAAAACATTCGAAACAGCTGTCACATCACTCGAAACCACTGTCAAAACATTCAAAACAATTGTCACAACATTAAAAAGCAATTGTCAAACCATTGAAATCAACTGTCAAACCATTCAATAAAAACTGTCAGACCATTGAAAGGGACTGTAAGCATTTGAAACAGCTGTCAAAACAGCTGTCAAATCATTCAAAACAGCTGTCACATCATTCGAAACAGCTGTCAAACCATTCAATAACAATTGTCGTACCATTGAAAGGGACTGTAAACATTTAAAACAGCTGTCAAAACATTCGAAACAGTTGTCAATGAATTTATACGAGTTGTTATAAGAAAGTTTATTAAGTTTAACATACCACAAAATCAACTATTTTTGGTAATGTATTTGGTTGAGTATGTAAAATATCTTCATTATTTTCTAACTCATCTTCAATATGTGTTTGTGGTTCTGTTTGTTCTTTTTCTTGTAGTTCTTCTTCATCTTCTTCATTAATAATATTATTCTCATCACTTTCAACAATTTCAATATCTAAAAGATCATTGAAAGTAGATGATATAAATTTTTTCTGTTTCCTTTTTGATTTCGGTTTATTTCTTTTAGTTATAATCGTGTTATCGTTATTAGTTACCTCTTCTACCTCTTCTTCTTTTTTATTTAAATACGCCTCCCAAGTACTTAGTGTATAAAGTGATATTTCCGAAGCAACTCTTCTTTTTTCTCTTCTTGTAATTGGTAAAGTATTCAATGATTCTTCTTGTATTGAAAAATAATTTTTAACTTCTTCATTTGATAATTGTTTAGTTGTTTCTAATTTATGTATACAATTCTCGTGATATAAAATTTTTTTAATTTCGTTTTTAATGGTTTTTAAGATATCCAATATCTCACTGTAATGGTATATTTTCACTTTTTGTAATGGTAATTTTACATCTATAGTTTCAGAATTTAATATTTCTTCAGTTACTTTAACATTTTCATTTAAATCTAATTCAAAACTTTCGGCACAATGATATAAACTATCACAAATCTCTTTAAGTGACATTTTAGTCAACGAAAACTGCAGGTGTTTTGCCACAATTCAATTTAGTAATCTTGCTATCTTATCTACGTAAAATTTTTAAATTGAATAAATGTGAGATCATCGAATCAATAGATGTTTGTTTGTGTAAGGAAATGTCACCTTGAAAAATGGATTTATCACGAAATTTACATAATTACACGTTGAAATGTTTGTTGGGAAGTAATGTTTTAAAAATAAATGTTTGTTGTAAAGGATTCACTTTTAATCATGTTTTATGATTTATGTCATATGTCAAAGTCAGTTTTTTAACTTGTCATCCGTCAATAAGTCGTTTTCTGACACTTCATCTGTCAAGTATTCGTTTTTTAAGTTGTCAGTGTCCATTTTTTAACTTGTCACCTGTCAAAATCGTTTTCTTAATAGTCATATGTCAAATATTACTTTTTTAAGTTCCAAACAGTTCAGACAAGACTAGACCGGACTAAACAAGACTAGACAAGACTAGACGAGACTAGACAAGACTAGACAAGACTAAACAAGACTAGACTAGACAAGACTAGACAAGACTAGACAAGACTAGACAAGACTAGACAAGACTAGACAAGACTAGACAAGACTAGACAAGACTAGACAAGACTAGACAAGACTAGACAAGACTAGACAAGACAAGACAAGACTAGACAAGACTAGACAAGACTAGACAAGACTAGACAAGACTAGACAAGACTAGACAAGACTAGACAAGACTAGACAAGACTAGACAAGACTAGACAAGACTAGACAAGACTAGACAAGACTAGACAAGACTAGACAAGACTAGACAAGACTAGACAAGACTAGACAAGACTAGACAAGACTAGACAAGACTAGACAAGACTAGACAAGACTAGACAAGACTAGACAAGACTAGACAAGACTAGACAAGACTAGACAAGACTAGACAAGACTAGACAAGACTAGACAAGACTAGACAAGACTAGACAAGACTAGAAAAGACTAGACAAGACTAGACAAGACTAGACAAGACTAGACAATGTCGTCAACAAGTCGTTTTCTGACACTTCATTTGTCAAGTAGGTACTCGTTTTCTAATTTGTTAGAGTCCATTTTTAACTTGTCACCTGTCAAAATCAGTTTTCTTAATAGTCATATGTCAAATATTACTTTTTTTAAGTTGCTATCAGTTCAGTGTGGACAATTAGTCGTTTTCTGACACTTCATCTGTCAAATATTCTTTTTTGAGTTGTCAGTGTCAATTTTTTTAACTTGTCACCTGTCAAATTCGTTTTCTTAATAGTCATATGTCAAATATTACTTTTTTTGAGTTGCAAACAGCTCTGTGTCGTTAATAATTCATTTTCTGACACTTCATCTGACAAGTATTCGTTTTTAAGTTGTTAGTGACCATTTTTTAACTTGTCACCTGTCAAAATCGTTTTCCCAATAGTCATATGTCAAATATTACTTTTTTTTTGAGTTACTTCCAGTTCAGGTTCGTTAATGAGTCGTTTACTGACACTTCATCTGTCAAGTAATCGTTTTTTGAGTTGTTAGGGTCAGTTTTGTAACTTGTCACCTGTCAAATTCGTTTTCTTAATAGTCATATGTCAAATATTACTATTTTTGAGTTGCTGACAGTTCAGTGTAGTCAATAAGTCGTTTTCTGACACTTCATCTGTCAAGTATTCGTTTTTTAAGTTGTTAGTGTCCATTTTTTAATCTGTCACCTGTCAAAATTCGTTTCTTAATAGTCATGTGTCAAATATTACTTTTTTTGAGTTGCGAACAGTTCAGTAAGGTCAATAGGTCGTTTTCTGACACTTCATCTGTCAAGTATTCGTTTTTGGAGTTGTCAGTGTCCATTTTTTAACTTGTCACCTGTCAAAATTCGTTTTCTTAATAGTCATATGTCAAATATTACTTTTTTTGAATTGCCAACAGTTTAATGTAGTCAATAAGTCGTTTTCTGACACTTTATCTGTCAAATATTCGTTTTTGGGTTGTCAGTGTCAATTTTTTAACTTGTCACCTGTCAAAATTCGTTTTCTTAATAGACATATGTCAAATATTACTTGTGTTGATTTGCCAACCGTTCATTGTCGATTTTTTCGTCTTTTAACCTGTCAGCTGTCAATAAGTCGTTTTCTGACACTTCATCTGTCAAGTATTCGGTTTTTTTAAGTTTTCAATGTCCATTTTTTAACTTGTCACCTGCCAAAATCGTTTTCCTAATAGTCATATGTCAAATATTACTTTTTTTAAGTTGCCAACAGTTTAGTGTCTTAATAAGTCGTTTTCTGACACTTTATCTGTCAAATATTCTTTTTCGAGTTGTCAGTGTCCCATTTTAGAAATTGTCACCAGTAAAAATTCGTTTTCTTGAGTTGCAAACAGTTCAGTGATGTCAATAAGTCGTTTTCTGACATTTCATCTGTCAAGTATTCGTTTTTTGAGTTGTCAGTGTTCATTTTTTAACTTGTCACCTGTCAAAATCGTTTTCCCAATAGTCATATGTCAAATATTACTTTTTTTTGAGTTACTTCCAGTTCAGGTTCGTTAATGAGTCGTTTTCTGACACTTCATCTGTCAAGTAATCGTTTTTTGAGTTGTTAGGGTCAGTTTTGTAACTTGTCACCTGTCAAATTCGTTTTCTTAATAGTCATATGTCAAATATTACTATTTTTGAGTTGCTGACAGTTCAGTGTAGTCAATAAGTCGTTTTCTGACACTTCATCTGTCAAGTATTCGTTTTTTAAGTTGTTAGTGTCCATTTTTTAATCTGTCACCTGTCAAAATTCGTTTCTTAATAGTCATGTGTCAAATATTACTTTTTTTGAGTTGCGAACAGTTCAGTAAGGTCAATAGGTCGTTTTCTGACACTTCATCTGTCAAGTATTCGTTTTTGGAGTTGTCAGTGTCCATTTTTTAACTTGTCACCTGTCAAAATTCGTTTTCTTAATAGTCATATGTTAAATATTACTTTTCTTGAGTTGCTAACAGTCCAGGTTCGTTAATAAGTCGTTTTCTGACACTTCAGCTGTCAAGTATTTGTTTTTTGAGTTGTAACTGTCCATTTTTTAACTTGTCACCTGTCAAAATTCGTTTTCTCAATAGTCATATGTCAAATATAACTTTTTTTGAGTTGCCAACAGTTTAGTGTCGTCAATAAGTCGTTTAATGACATTTCATCTGTCAAGTATTCGTTTTTTGGGTTGTCAGTGTCCATTTTTTAACTTGTCACCTGTCAAAATTTGTTTTCTTAATAGTCATATGTCCAATATTACTTTTTTCGAATTGCCAACAGTTCAGTGTCGTCAATAAATCGTTTTCTGACACTTCATCTGTCAAGTATTCGTTTTTTGAGTTGTTAATGTCCATTTTTTTACTTGTCACCTGTCAAAAATCGTTTTCCTAATAGTCATATGTCAAATATTACTTTTATTGCGTTGCCAACAGTTCAGTGTCGTCAATCAGTCGTTTTATGACACTTTTTCTGTCAAGTATTCGTTTTTTGAGTTGTTAGTGTCCATTTTTTAACTTGTCACCTGTCAAAATTTGTTTTCTTAATAGTCATATGTCAAATAATACTTTTGTTAAGTTGCCAACAGTTAAGTGTGTTGTCAATAAGTCGTTTTCTGACATTTCATCTGTCAAATATTCGTTTTTGAGTTGTCAATGTCCATTTTTTAACTTGTCACCTGTCAAAATTCGTTTTCTTAATAGTCATATGTCAAATATTACTTTTTTGGTTAGTTATCTGTTCAGTATCCTTTTCCTAACTTATTTTATATGTCAAGTAATTGTTTTTTGTGTCCATGATTTGTCATATGTCAATTCTTACTTGTCATCTGTCAAGTGTCAATTTTTTTGACTTGTAATTTGTCAAATATTGGTTTTTAAGAAACCGATAACTGATTTTATTATAATGCTAATAAGTTTAAAGGCTATATATTTATAAATGAAATTATCGATAAAATTACCAATCACAGATTTAACAAAAAAAAAATAATAATTTAAATATTCAGACAAAAATAATCCTGTTACAATCCTGGTGAAAAAACTTTTATTTACTTTTATTTTCCCTTCTATCGTTATATCGAAAGTATTGAGAGATAAAATTTTTACGAATCCAGACGATGTTTAACGATGAGAGACAGAACTCTGATAATAAATTTATCACCATACAAGATCCCGGTTTTCTTCGGAAAAACAACCTCTCGCTTTTCGCGCACTTAACGGAAAATTCTTTAAAACAGCTGTTATAGATTTTCGGGTTGATTTTAAAGTTATTTTCGAATAAATTTGTTATTTATTGTAAGTATAAACAATATTCTTTTTAAATTTTATATTTTTATTAATTTAAAACAGTCTTTAATTTTATTAAATAATTAATATTTTATGTTTAATTAGTGTATAAATACAAATTCACTGAATATTTACAAAATTTAATAAAAATTAATTAAAAATAGAAGCAAAAGTGGTTTTTTCGACAAAATAAACAATTACGACAATAAAGGAAATGATAATCAATTGTATTACGTCACTAAATTAATCGATTTTTTCTAATAGCTTTTCGATAACAATTTATCTGATATCTTTTATTTCAGTCATTTAGGAGTTAGCTATTTTTAATATAAACATATTGTAATGGTTTAAACTAATTTATTACTAATTACAACACTTAATTAACTAAACTATAACACTAATTTACCCTTTAAAGGTTAAATTACCATTTATTTAATTCCCTCCAAAGATTAATTAAAGGGCGCCAAGTACAGACATACAAATAAAACTCGAAAAATCAGTTTTAAGTTGATTTATTACTTTAATTATGATTTAGTAAAAATTAATTAAATAAATTAATTATTTCTCTTATCTTTGGGTTTTTTAACCCTTTAAAGGTTAAATTGACGTTGGGCGCCAATCTGTAACCCTTAAATTAACCTAGACTACCTCCTAAGGGTCGTGGCTTCCTTCTGAGTTTTATTTAATTCCCTCCAAAGATTAATTAAAGGGCGCCCAGTACAGACACACAAATAAAATTCGAAAAAATGAGTTTTAAGTTGATTTATTACTTTAATTATGATTTAGTAAAAATTAATTAAATAAATTAATTATTTCTCTTATCTTTGGGTTTTTTAACCCTTTAAAGGTTAAATTAACGTTGGGCGCCAATCTGTAACCCTTAAATTACCCTAGACTACCTCCTGAGGGTCGTGGCTTCCTTCTGAGTTTTATTTAATTCCCTCCAAAGATTAATTAAAGGGCGCCAAGTACAGAGACACAAATAAAATTCGAAAAAATCAGTTTTAAGTTGATTTATTACTTTAATTATGATTTAGTAAAAATTAATTAAATAAATTAATTATTTCTCTTATCTTTGGGTTTTTTAACCCTTTAAAGGTTAAATTGACGTTGGGCGCCAATCTGTAACCCTTAAATTACCCTAGACTACCTCCTGAGGGTCGTGGCTTCCTTCTGAGTTTTATTTAATTCCCTCCAAAGATTAATTAAAGGGCGCCAAGTACAGACACACAAATAAAATTCGAAAAAATCAGTTTTAAGTTGATTTATTACTTTAATTATGATTTAGTAAAAATTAATTAAATAAATTAATTATTTCTCTTATCTTTGGGTTTTTTAACCCTTTAAAGGTTAAATTGACGTTGGGCGCCAATCTGTAACCCTTAAATTACCCTAGACTACCTCCTGAGGGTCGTGGCTTCCTTCTGAGTTTTATTTAATTCCCTCCAAAGATTAATTAAAGGGCGCCAAGTACAGACACACAAATAAAATTCGAAAAATCAGTTTTAAGTTGATTCATTACTTTAATTATAATTTAGTAAAAATTAATTAAATAAATTAATTATTTCTCTTATCTTTGGGTTTTTTAACCCTTTAAAGGTTAAATTGACGTTGGGCGCCAATCTGTAACCCTTAAATTACCCTAGACTACCTCCTGAGGGTCGTGGCTTCCTTCTGAGTTTTATTTAATTCCCTCCAAAGATTAATTAAAGGGCGCCAAGTACAGACACACAAATAAAATTCGAAAAATCAGTTTTAAGTTGATTCATTACTTTAATTATAATTTAGTAAAAATTAATTAAATAAATTAATTATTTTTTTTATCTTTGGGTTTTCGAAGACTTCTGAAGGGCGAAGATATTAAGATATAAATCTGAATTTAATAAGATTCGCAGATAAAATAAACAAATTTAAATCATAATCTATCGAAGAGACATATTTTCTGCTACCAAACTGGCAATCCCCTCTCGTATCGGCGCGATAACAATAGATAATATAAACATATATAGTCCGTTACATACTAGACTAACTTCTGAACGCTCCGTTAATACTTTTAAAATTCAAAATATAATTCTTGTGTTTTTTGTTTCTATGAAGATAATGGTAGAAACAGCAGTTTTTGGAGCTGCTTTAGGCACTGGTACAGCTCTTCTGATAGCAATGACGATAGTTGTGTATAAATATTACACTTTTAAAAAGAAATCTATTGAATGGGATTCTTTAGATAAAATGCCTCTTCCTTCAATATATGAAAAATATAATCGACCTTTTTATCCACTTCTCAATACGGTAAGTAAACTGTTTTAAAATTAAATAAAATTTGCTGGTTGAAAAAATGTTTGATTGTATTCATCTTGCTTGGTCTCGTTTCGCTTGATCTCATTTCATCTCGCTTCTTTTTGTTTCGCTTGGTATGTCTCTCTTTTCTTGCCATACTTATGGTGATTTCCACTGACTTATAGCAGCTCTTCTAGTCCTCTTATCCTCATTCGCTTGGTCTCATCTCGCATGGTTTCGTTTCGCTGGGTCTTATCTCGCTTCGCTTTTTTTATTATCTGGCTTTGTCTCATCTTGCATGGTATGATCTCATTTATGTTTATCTCGGTTTTTATCATCTCGCTTGTTCTCGTTTCAATTGGACTCATCTCACTTGGTCTCGTTTCGCTTGATCTCATTTCATCTCGCTTCATTTTGTTTCGCTTGGTATGTTTTCCTTTTTTTGCCATACTTCTGGTGACATCCACAGACTTATAGCATCTCTTCTAGCCCTATCTTTCTTAGGATATCGTTGGGCTTCAAGTTCGGTACATCTTCTTCTATTTTGAATGACCTTAGAATTGCAATTTAAGAAGAGATATCTTCTATCTTACAGAATCTGCACTTTGCTTCATCTACCAATCCTAGTTTCTGCATGTGTCCTCTTAATTGGCAGTACCTGGTTAGAATTCCTGTTATAATACGGAGGTTCTTCTTACTAAAGTTAAAATAGCTTAAAGATCTTTGCTTTGGTATCATCTCGATTATTATCATCTAGCTTGTTCTTATTTTCTTTGTTTTGATCTCGTTTATTCTCATTTTGATTAGTCTAATCTCAGTTATTGCCATCTCCTTAATCCTCATTCGCTTGGTCTCGTTTCGCTTGTTCTCATCTCACATGGTTTCGTTTCGCTGGGGCTTATCTCGCTTCGCGTTTTTATTATCTGACTTGGTCTCATCTCGCATGGTTACGTTTCACATGGTATGATCTCATTTATGTTTATCTCGCTTGTTCTTATTTTCTTTGGTCGGATCTCACTCCCTTATCCTCATCTTGCTTGTTCTGAGTTCGTTTATTCTCAAGTAACTTAACCTCATCTCTCTTGGTCATCTACTTTGCTCTCATTTTACTTTTTTATTGGTCTTGTTTCGCATGGTATCATCTCGCTCATGTTTATCTTTGTTCTTATTTTCTTTCGTCCATTCTCATCTTGGTTATACTGATCTCGCTTATTCTGAACTCTTTTAATGTGATTTTGCTGTTTCTGATTTCGTTTATACTCAAGTAACTGATCCTCATCTCGCTTATTCTTATCTCGCATATTCTGATCTCGGTTATTTTCATCTCGCTTATCCTCATCTCGCTTATCCTCATCTCGCTTATCCTCATCTCGCTTATCCTCATCTCACTTATCGTCATCTTGCTTGTTTTGATTTTATTTGCTCTGATCTTGCTTATTCTGTATTTTAAAAATGGCACTCCACTCCATCTTTTAAGATGTTATATGAGCAAATTTTGTTAAAATTGACAATTTTTGATGTTTTTATTAAGATTTTTATAATTTTAATGCAAATTATTATGTTCATATCAATTTTATTGAATTGTAAATATCAAAACTCTCATATCTTTTGTTACCCCTGAAACAGCAACGATTGATATTTGAAAATAGGTCAAGGTCGAGTGGTATCTCCGTTCCTCTACCCTTGATACACACACACTTCCTCTCTCGCATCCCTTATTCTACGCCACTGCCCCCATTCCCCCCAACCTGTTGAACTAGGAGAGTGTCGTGGGGAGCACGGGAGTATCGAAGTCAGTACGTAAAACGGCGTCCTGCGGCGCCAAACCGTTCTCCGGAAAATGTTCGTTTTCGTGAAAAGAAAATTCCTGCATTTCCTCCAATAAAAACCTTATTTACCATAAAATTATGTCCGGAATAAGTCCAGCAAGTTGCTGGATGACACACAAACGATTGGAATCGTGGGCTCGAGCAGCGAAAGAACGAGCATTGGGTAATCATTATCATCATCCTTTAGTTGGAAAAAGTGGTAATGGAAATGGAAAAAATGATAGCAATAGTAGTAGCAGTTTAGAGGTAATAAAAAAAATTGTTTATATCTTTATGTTTATACATACAAAACGGCGTACGCGCATTTAAGATGGAGTGTGATGAAAATCGATATAGCGTTTTTTATTTTTATTTTTGAGGTTAACAAGGTCTTTCGATAACTCACTGATTACTGATACAGATCCATATATGATTTTCTTTTTTATATAGGAATTTAATGTAGAAAAGGAACAATTAAATGTCCAACCCCCACAAAATTCATCAGCTCAAGATGTTACAGCAGAAATTTTAAAAACTCCATTAGAAGTTTGTTCAGCTTATGTACCACCACCACCTTTACAACATCAATCAAAATCTTATCCTACTGGACAACCTTTACTTTGTCGTACTCCAAGTGTATCTAGTCAAAGTAGCTTAGATAGTACAGCATCGAAACAAGTAAGTGTAGAAATATTATACTATATAATTTTTTTTTATCAAATTATTGATTTAAGTTCCGCCTGTGTTTGCTTTATTGATGAATATGTCATATTTAATTGATGGTTAAGAGTTTGTTTTATAAACTATTTAAAGCAATAAAAAAGGGGTAACCAAAACAACTAAACACCCTTTTTTCCTTCAAATAGTAGTGAAAATTAAGGAAATTTATTGGCTTCTTAAATTCTTTATTTCAGGAATATTGTAACTGTTGAAATTCCCAATATTTATGTTGTCAGAAATGACTCTTTTTTCCTTAAATTTTATTATAATTATTTTGCGCACCTCGTATAACTTTTAAATTAATACAAATAGCAAAAATCTGCTTTCATAATCTTAAAGCTAATAATATTTTTAAGTTAATTAAATATTTGTATAAAGATTGCATTACCAGAACTATTTTTAAATAATTTTTTATAAAACACTATAGTTTTCATGAATTTTCATGCAGTTATTTAGCGCACCTCGTATAACTCCTAAAATATTGCAGATAAACAAAAAATACTTTAAATATCTTTAAGTATACAGTTATTTTAAGTTATTTACTTAATTCTGTAAAAATCGTATAATAAGAATTGTTTATTATTAATTTTTTAGAAATGACTATTTTTTCATAATTTTTATTACAGTTATTTTGCGCACCTCGTATAACTTTTAAATCAATACAAATATCAAAAATCTGCTTATATAGTCTTAAAGTTAATAATATTTTTAAGTCAATTAAATATTTCTATAAAGATCACATTACCAAAATTATTTCTAAATAATTTTTTTACAAAACACTATACTTTTCATGAATTTTAATGCAGTTGTTTAGCGCACCTTGTATAACTTGTAAAATATTGCAGATATCAAAAAACTACTTTCATTATCTTTAAGTATATAGTTATTTTAGGTTATTTATTTAATTTTGTAAAAATCGTATGACAAGAATTGTTTATTATTAATTTTTTATAAATGACTATTTTTTCATAACTTTTATTACAATTATTTAGCGCACCTCGTATAACTTTTAAATCAATGCAAATATCAAAAATCTGCTTTTTTAATATTGAAGTTAATAATATGTTTAAGTTACTTAAATATTTGTGTAAAGATCACATTACCAGAACTATTTTTAAATAATTTTTTATAAAACACTATACTGTTCATGAATTTTAATGCAGTTGCTTACCGCAACTCGTATAACTTGTAAAATATGGCAGATATCAAAAAATTACTTTCATTATCTTCAAGTATAGTGTAATTTTAAGTTATTTACTTAATTTTGTAAAAATCGTATTACAAGAATTGTTTATTATTAATTTTTTAGAAATGACTATTTTTTCATAATTTTTTTACAGTTATTTTGCGCACCTCGTATAACTTTTAAATTAATACAAATATCAAAAATCTGCTTTCATAATCTTGAAGTTAATAATACGTTTAAGTTATTTAAATATTTGTATAAAGATCGCATTACCAAAACTATTTCTAAATAATTTTTTTACAAAACACTACACATTTCATGAATTAATGTAGTTATTTACCGCACCTTGTATAAGTTGTAAAATATTGCTGATATCAAAAAACTCTTTTCATTATCTTTAAGTATAGAGTTATTTTAAGTTATCTACTTAATTTTGTAAAAATCGTATGACAAGAATTGTTTATTATTAATTTTTCAAAAGTGACTATTTTTTCATAATTTTTATTACAGTTATTTAGCGCACCTCGTATAACTTTTAAACCAATGCAAATAGCAAAAATCTGCTTTCATAATCTCAAAGTTAATAATATTTTTAAGTTAGTTAAATATTTGTATAAAGTTCGCATTACCAGAACTATTTTTAAATAATTTTTTATAAAACACTATACTTTTCATGAATTTTAATGCAGTTGTTTAGCGCACCTCGTATAACTTGTAAAATATTGCAGATATCAAAAAACGCCTTTTATTATTTTCAACTATAGAGTTATTTTAAGTTATTTACCTAATTTTGTAAAAATCTTATAACAAGAATTGTTTATTATTAATTTTTTAGAAATGACTATTTTTTCATAACTTTTATTACAATTATTTAGCGCACCTCGTATAACTTTTAAATCAATGCAAATCTAATTTTATAATCTTGAAGTTGATAATATGTTTAAGTTATTTAAATACTTGTTTAAAGATCGCATTACCAAAACTATTTCTAAATAATTTCTTATTAAACATATAATTTTTATTAATTTTAATGCAGTTGTTTCGTACACCTCGTATAACTTGTAAAATATTGCAGATATCAAAGAAGTACTTTCATTATCTTCAAGTATAGAGTTATTTTAAGATATTTACCTAATTTTGTAAAAAGCGTATAACAAGAATTGTTTATTATTAATTTTTTAGAAATGACTATTTTTTCATAATTTTTATTACAGTTCTTTAGCGCACCTCGTATAACTTTTAAATCAATGCAAATAGCTAAAATCTGCTTTCATAATCTTAAAGTTAATAATATTTTTAAGTTAATTAAATATTTGTATAAAGATCACATTATTAAAATTATTTCTAAATAATTTTTTTACAAAACACTATACTTTTCATGAATTTTAATGCAGTTGTTTAGCGCACCTTGTATAACTTATAAAATATTGCAGATATCAAAAAACTACTTTCATTATCTTCAAGTATATAGTTATTTTAAGTTATTTACCTAATTTGTAAAAATCGTATGACAAGAATTGTTTATTATTAATTTTTTATAAATGACTATTTTTTCATAACTTTTATTACAATTATTTAGCGCACCTCGTATAACTTTTAAATCACTGCAAATATCAAAAATCTGCTTTTATAATATTAAAGTTTATAATATGTATAAGTTACTTAAATCTTTGTGTAAAGATCACGTTACCAGAACTATTTTTAAATAATTTTTTATAAAACACTATACTGTTCATGAATTTTAATGCAGTTGTTTACCGCACCTCGTATAACTTGTAAAATATGGCAGATATCAAAAAACTCCTTTCATTATCTTTAAGTATATAGTTATTTTAAGTTATTTACCTAATTTTGTAAAAATCGTATGACAAGAATTGTTTATTATTAATTTTTCAAAAATGACCATTTTTTTATAATTTTTATTACAGTTATTTAGCGCACCTCGTATAACTTTTAAATCAATACAAATATCAAAAATCTAATTCTATAATCTTGAAGTTAATAATATGTTTAAGTTATTTAAATACTTGTTTAAAGATCGCATTACCAAAACTATTTCTAAATAATTTCTTATTAAACATATAATTTTTATTAATTTTAATGCAGTTGTTTAGTACACCTCGTATAACTTGTAAAATATTGTAGATATCAAAGAAGTACTTCCATTATCTTCAAGTATATGGTTATTTTAAGTTATTTATTAAATTTTGTAAAAATCGTATCACAAGAATTGTTTATTATTAATTTTTCAGAAATGACTATTTTTTCAAAACTTTTATTACAATTATTTAGCGCACCTCGTATAACTTTTAAATCAATGCAAATATCAAAAATCTGCTTTTAAAATATTGAAGTTAATAATATGTTTAAGTTACTTAAATATTTGTGTAAAGATCACATTACCAGAACTATTTTTAAATAATTTTTTATAAAACACTATACTGTTCATGAATTTTAATGCAGTTGTTTACCGCACCTCGTATAACTTGTAAAATATGGCAGATATCAAAAAATTACTTTCATTATCTTCAAGCATAGAGTTATTTTAAGTTATTTACTTAATTTTGTAAAAATCGTATAACAAGAATTGTTTATTATTAATTTTTTAGAAATGACTATTTTTTCATAATTTTTTTTACAGTTATTTTGCGCACCTCGTATAACTTTTAAATTAATACAAATATCAAAAAACTACTTTCAGTATCTTTAATTATAGAGTTATTTTAAGTTATTTACTTAATTTTGTAAAAATCGTATCACAAGAATTGTTTATTATTAATTTTTCAGAAATGACTATTTTTTCATAATTTGTATTAGAGTTATTTAGCGCACCTCGTATAACTTTTAAATCAATGCAAATAGCAAAAATCTGCTGTCATAGTCTCAAAGTTAATAATATTTTTA
This sequence comes from Altica lythri, assembly GCA_964028335.1. Lineage (NCBI taxonomy): Eukaryota > Metazoa > Arthropoda > Insecta > Coleoptera > Chrysomelidae > Altica > Altica lythri. The sequence goes on from OZ034810.1 coordinate 21,397,689, forward strand.
AGTTAGTTAAATATTTGTATAAAGTTCGCATTACCAGAACTATTTTTAAATATTTTTTTATAAAACACTATACTTTTCATGAATTTTAATGCAGTTGTTTAGCGCACCTCGTATAACTCCTAAAATATTGCAGATAAACAAACAATACTTTAAATATCGTTAAGCATATAGTTATTTTAAGTTATTTACTTAATTCTGTAAAAATCGTATAATAAGAATTGTTTATTATTAATTTTTTAGAAATGACTATTTTTTCATAATTTTTATTACAGTTATTTAGCGCACCTCGTATAACTTTTAAATTAATGCAAATATCAAAAATCTGCTTTTATAATCTTGAAGTAGATAATATAATTAAGTTACTTAAATATTTGTATAAAGATCTCATTACCAAAATTATTTCTAAATATTTTTTTTACAAAACACTATACTTTTCATGAATTTTAATGCAGTTGTTTAGCGCACCTCGTATAACTTGTAAAATATTACAGATTTCAAAAAACTACTTTCATTATCTTTAAGTATATAGTTATTTTAAGTAATTTACTTAATTTTGTAAAAATCGTATGACAAGAATTGTTTATTATTAATTTTTCAGAAATAAATATTTTTTCATAATTTTTATTACAGTTAATTAGCGCACCTCGTATAACTTTTAAATTAATACTAATATCAAAAATCTGCTTTTATAATCTTAAAGTTTATAATATGTTTATGTTACGTAAATATTTGTATAAAGATCACATCACCAAAATTATTTCTAAATAATTTTTTTTACAAAACACTATACTTTTCATGAATTTTAACGCAGTTGTTTAGCGCACCTCGTATAACTTGTAAAAGATTGCATAAATTAAAAAACTACTTTCATTATCTTTAAGTATACAGTTATTTTAAGTTATTTACTTAATTTTGTAACAATCGTATGACAAGAATTGTTGATTATTAATTTTTCAGAAATGACTATTTCTTCATAATTTTTATTACAATTATTTTGCACACCTCCTATAACTTTTAAATCAATACAAATATCAAAAATCTAATTTTATAATCTTGAAGTTGATAATATGTTTAAGTTATTTAAATATTTGTTTGAAGATTACCAAAACTATTTCTAAATAATTTCTTATTAAACATATAATTTTTATTAATTTTAATGCAGTTGTTAAGTACACCTCGTATAACTTGTAAAATATTGCAGATATCAAAGAAGTACTTTCATTATCTTCAAGTATATGGTTATTTTAAGCTATTTACTTAATTTTGTAAAAATCGTATAACAGGAATTGTTCATTATTAATTTTTTAGAAATGACTATTTTTTCATAATTTTTATTACAGTTATTAAGCGCACCTCGTATAACTTTTAAATCAATGTAAATATCAAAAATCTGTTTTTATAATCTTAAAGTTGATAATATGTTTAAGTTGCATAAATATTTGTATAAAGATCGCATTACCAAAATTATTTCTAAATAATTTTTTTATAAAACCCTATACTTTTCATGAATTCTAATGCAGTTGTTTAGCGCACCTCGTATAACTCCTAAAATATTGCAGATAACAAAAAATACTTTCATTATCTTTAAGTATAGAGTTATTTTAAGTTATTTACCTAATTTTGTAAAAATCGTATAACAAGAATTGTTTATTATTAATTTTTTAGAAATGACTATTTTTTCATAATTTTTATTACAGTTATTTAGCGCACCTCGTATAACTTTTAAATCAATTCAAATAGCAAAAATCTGCTTTCATAATCTTAAAGTTAATAATATTTTTAAGTTAACTAAATATTTGTATAAAAATCGCATTACCGAAACTATTTCTAAATAATTTTTTTTTCCAAACCCTATGATTTTCATAAATTTTAATGCAGTTGTTTAGCGAACCTCGTATAACTTGTAAAATATTGCAGATGATCAAAAAATACTTTTATTATCTTTAAGTATATAGTTGTTTTAAGTTATTCACCTGATTTTGTAAAAATTGTATAACAAGAATTGTTTATTATTAATTTTTCAGGAATGACTATTTTTTCATAATTTTTATTACAATTATTTTGCGCACCTCGTATAACTTTTAAATCAATACAAATACCAAAAATCTAATTTTATAATCTTGAAGTTGATAATATTTTTAAGTTAATTAAATATTTGTATAAAGATCGCATTACCAAAATTATTTCTAAATAATTTTTTACAAAACACTATACTTTTCATGAATTTTAATGCAGTTGTTTAGCGCACCTTGTATAACTTGTAAAATATTTCTGATATCAAAAAACTACTTTCATTATCTTCAATTATAGAGTTATTTTAAGTTATTTACTTAATTTTGTACAAATCGTATAACAAGAATTGTTTATTATTAATTTTTCAGAAATGACTATTTTTTCATAATTTGTATTACAGTTATTTAGCGCACCTCGTATAACTTTTAAATCAATGCAAATAGCAAAAATCTGCTTTCATAATCTCAAAGTTAATAACATTTTTAAGATAGTTAAATATTTGTATAAAGTTCGCATTACCAGAACTATTTTTAAATAATTTTTTATAAAACACTATACTTTTCATGAATTTTAATGCAGTTGTTTAGCGCACCTCGTATAACTTGTAAAATATTGCAGATATCAAAAAACTCCTTTCATTATCTTTAAGTATAGAGTTATTTTAAGTTATTTACCTAATTTTGTAAAAATCGTATGGCAAGATTTGTTTATTAATAATTTTTCAGAAATAACTATTTTTACATAATTTTTCTTACAGTTATTTAGCGCACCTCTTATAACTTTTAAATCAATGCAAATAGCAAAAATCTGCTTTTATAATCTTAAAGTTAATAATATTTTTAATTTACTTAAATATTTGTATAAAGATCGCATTACCAAAATTATTTCTAAATAATTTTTTTACAAAACACTATACTTTTCATAAATTTTAATGCAGTTGTTTAGTGCACCTCGTATAACTTGTAAAATATTGCAGATATCAAAAAACTACTTTCAGTATCTTTAAGTATATAGTTATTTTAAGTTATTTACCTAATTTTGTAAAAATCGTATGACAAGAATTGTTTATTATTAATTTTTCAGAAATGACTATTTTTTTATAATTTTTATTACAGTTATTTAGCGCACCTCGTATAACTTTTAAATCAATGCAAATATCAAAAATCTGATTTTATAATCTTGAAGTTGATAATATGTTTAAGTTACTTAAATATTTGTATAAAGATCTCATTACCAAAATTATTTCTAAATATTTTTTTTACAAAACACTATACTTTTCATGAATTTTAATGCAGTTGTTTAGCGCACCTCGTATAACTTGTAAAATATTACAGATATCAAAAAACTACTTTCATTATCTTCAAGTATATAGTTATTTTAAGTAATTTACTTAATCACGTAAAAACAAATTAACAGAACTATTTTTTATTATTTTTTCAAAATAAACCATTTTTTTTTCATGAAATTTAACGCGAACCTTGTATAACTATAAAAATAATCCAAATATCAAAAAACTGCATTCACCATTTTTAAGTAAAAGAATTTTTTTAGTAACTTACTAAATTGTATAATAATCACAATACTAGAACTATTTTTTAATTAATTTTTCAAGTGAAAGTATTTTTTTCATGAATTTTATAACACACCCTGTATAATTTTTAAAAATAAAATCATAGCAAGAGATTAAATAAAGTTTCGTTATTTATTTTTGTAACGATTTTTCTTTCGGTACACCAAACCAAACATTAAAATCTTCGCCATATTATATTATTACAAATATCGAATATGTACTGTTACCATGGTAACCATTTCCATAGTAACCGTTTCCATAGTAACCATTTCCATAGTAACCATTTAGAATGCGGGAAAAATCTGAATATAGTGTGGTGGATTCTAATACTTAAACGATCCAATAGATCGTTACAATATTTATAAACCATACTTATCATCTGGCTTACTTTTACCTTTCCATTTTACAAACCTTTTCGAGCATGATCAAGTCTACTATTATTATTTGTATCCTATATATTTTTTTTTAATAATTTTAGGGCCATCGTGGTTCCTCACCACAAATCCGTACCTTTGCACCAGATGGTAAAACCACATTGCACCATCACCATGAAGCTACTCACACTTCCAGCTATCCATTACGCACTTCCAGTAGATCACCATCACCATTAAGAGCTGCCTCTTTGGATATACGTTGTTCTTCACCTGGTGCAGCATATGCTTTATCAGAAATAAGAACACCTTCACCATCACAATCTAGTCTAACTTCTCTTACAGGTAAGGTTTTCAATTATTATTTTTGACTGAATTAAACCACCGATGAAGATAAGAAGATAAAGAGTATATGTAAAAATTGATTTAGGTGGTTCAACCAGTTCTTGTAACTCACCAGTGCCAGCTTCACCAAGAACCGGCCTAGGAAGATGTTTATCTCCACTTTTCATACACCGAACTGTAACAGTTCCTGATACATCGGTCGTAGCTCCTCCAGCAAGTCCATTGGGTGCAATTCAACCCGATTTATACTTGAGGAAAGATGGACCTTTGTTTATTAGTGCGCCTAAGAGTTCACCAAGTATTGGTAGACTACATTTTCGATTGTCTTATGATTTTGATAAAAGTGATTTAGTTGTGCATCTTATTGAAGGTAAAAAAAGTTTATCTGTCACATTATCATCAGTGATTGAAGAATAATGAAATTTTTAGCACACAATCTGGCAAGTAGTGATCAAGGAGGGTTTAATGATCCATACGTCCGTTTAACTTTAATGCCAGAAGTTGATTCTCGTAAACGACAAACGAATATTTGTAGAAATGATCCGAATCCATTATTTGATCAGCATTTTAAATTTCCAGTGTCCCATGAAGAGTTACAAACCAAAAATCTTGTTTTGCAAGTGTTTGATTATGATCGGTAAGTTTATAATTACTGAACTATAAAGTATTATTACAGATATCAAAGAAACAACTACTTCCCGGGCTATATATATCCGACAGATATTGGATTACACTTCAAAATCAAACGGGGTTGGCATATCTAATAGATAATTTAAATTATGTGTAATCCAATATCTGTCGGTGCATATAGCCTGGGAAGTAGTTGTTTCTTCTTAGTTGAACGGTCATTGTCTTTGAAAATGTTTTCCAAAGCTTGTAAAACGTTAGAATAATAATATTCTTTGATATCTATTTATAATTACTGATTGAATTTGGTTGGAATATTTTGTTTTTGGTAGATACTCGAGGAACGATATTATTGGAGAAGTAAGTGTGGTAATGAGTGAGTTTGATGTAGCAAACAGTGTAGAAATTTGGGGAGAGGTTACAAGAAATAAAAAACCGAAAGAAGACACTCAAGAAATTTTGATATCATTAAGCTATCTGCCATCCGCTGAAAGACTAACTGTAGTTTTATTAAAAGCTAGAAATCTACTTGTGCCTCAATGTAAAGGAAATGCAGGTATTTTAATTATTATAATAAAAAAAAATTGATATATACAATGTTATTGTTATAGAATTGCAATCATTCGTTAAAGTGTACCTGATTGTAAATGGAAAACGAACTAAAAAGAAAAAAACTGCTACAAGAAAAGGTAGTTCGAGTCCAGTTTGGAATGAAGCATTAACTTTTACTTTGTCTTCTAGTAATATAGCTAATGCTGCTATAGAGGTAAGAAATTTCAATTTAAAGATACAAAAAGTATTAAAAATTCTTTCCAGCAAGCACACTGGTAAAAACACTGTAGTTCTTTGTATAATTATAACTTTTTTATAAATATCTTTAAAACAGATTTACAGATCTAAGTAAAATTTGGTAAAATTATAAAAAATAGTATACAGATTTAAAAAATCTAATCAGTTTTTGTATCATATCGTTATCCTTAAAAGCGCACTCCATTTTCTAATAGCTTATGTGAACAAATTTTGTTAAAAAGCTGGTGCTGGAACGGCTAACGGAGATGGACCTTCTTTTACCCACGGTGGTCTAAATGTTGTTTTTTTATCAGTTCCATCACCATTTTCACCATTTTCTTTTCCTGCTGGCATTCTCTTGTGTTATATATTTCTGAATCCAAAAAAAATAAAAATAGTTTTTTTTTTATTTTTCTATATTTTTCAAGACAACTATAGGCGATTTTACTACTTTCTTTTCCTGCTGGCATCCTCTTGTGTTATATATTTCTGAATCCAAAAAAAAAAAATATATTTTTTTATTTTTCTATATTTTTCAAGACAACTATAGGCGATTTTACATATTTTTAAATTTGATTATAGTTGGCCTGATAAATATAGTATAAAAAATAAAGGGCAATATTTTTTTAGTCTCTTATTTGTGTTCATTTATAAGCTCAAAATATTTCATTGAACACGTGTTTCATGGCTTATTAGAATTCACACCCTGAAGGGGTGAAATAAGGGTTGTAAGTTTATATATAAAAATCTTTAAATTGGCACCGATACTTATAAAAATTGAAATTCAGACTCTTAAAAATATTTCATTGAACAAGTATTTCATGATTTATTATAATTTACACCCTGAAGGGTTGATATAAGGGTTGAAAATTTATATGGAAAATTTTTTAAATTGACAGCGATTTTTATAAAAATTAAAATCCCATTTGACTTTTTCAACCGTGTAAACCACTCGTGGACTCTATCAATGCGCTTTGGGTTTAAAACAGAACTTAATATTGACTCTATGTTTGATGAGTAAAGGACCTACAAGAGAACGAGCCCAAAATCCCATGCTTTTTCTTATGAAGGTCCGAAAAGCGAATTTTGTTACCGTTCAAGGTCGTCTGACGTCATAGCCCCACCCGGCCCCACCCACTTTCACTTTTAACCTGATTGCTTGGTTCTGATTGGCTGACAGACTCCGCCCTTTAATTGCTTATTAATGACTTGTTAATTACTAGTGCCCCATTGCTTCGTTCTGATTGGCTGTCTGACTCCGCCTCTTAATTATTATTAATGACTTGTTAATTACTAGTGTCCCATTGCTTGGTTCTGATTGGTTGACAATCTCCGACCCTTAATTACTTAATAATTAGAAATGCCCCATTGCTTGGTTCTGATTGGTTGACAATCTCCGACCCTTAATTACTTAATAATTAGAAATGCCCCATTGCTTCGTTCTGATTGGTTGACAATCTCCAATCCTTAATTACTTAATAATTAGAAATCCCCCATTGCTTGGTTCTGATTGGTTGACTGCTAGCAGACAACTGTCAATTTTCGAGTGGCCTTTGACGTTTGGCGCAAGCAGCCAACCCTCTTTTCTTCTTTTTGTATATTTTCGAATTTTTTCGCGCTTTGCTGACATCGTACCAACTTTACATGCTACCAACTTTACAGTGCTACCAACTTTTGACCTTTTACATTCGACGCAAGCAGCCAATTCTTCTTTTTGTATATTTTTGAATTTTTTTTCGCACTTCGCTGTCATCGTACCAACTTTACATGCTACCAACTTTACAGTGCTACCAACTTTTGTCACAAATGCCCCATTGCTTGATTCTGATTGGTTGACAATCTCCGACCCTTAATTACTTAATTACAAGTGCCCCATTATCCGCTTCCGATTGTTTATTATTTAATAAACCCCACCCATTTTGTATTTATTTAATTATTTTTTGATGTTTACTACCCCCATTGCTTCGTTCTGATTGATGATTATTTAATTAGCCCCACAACTATTATTATGAAATAATTACATTATAATAAAAATATATAATTGATAAATATTTAATAAACCCCACCCATAATTTGATATTGAGTAGCCATGTTTGAAATAATTAATATTAAGAGTAATATATATTGATAAGCATTATAACACTATTAAAAATCATTAGGGTGATTATAGGATTAAAGAATAAAAAAAATATAATAATAAGAAGTTTGTTTTATTAAAAAATATATATTTAAAATGGTAAGACAACATTTTTTAACCAATTATTTAAACAATTTACATTATGTTGAGTACACATATATTTTCCATAAGCGTGGTTGAAACATTGAGTGAATGCAGGTTGAAAGACGTCAGTACAACAGGGGGTTCCATCATATTTTGTAACATCGTAAATATTTGTCGAAATTCCAAGTTCTCGACATTTGGTTTCTAAAAAATTTAGTTTTTGACTACCTCTGACGTATATGCAGTCTGCTGAATTTAATAAATATTTTTCCAGTATGTTATTAATTTCATTATATTCAATATCACCAGAGTCGTATTTTATTCCATGAACATATTTTTCAACATAATTATTAGTTCTCTTATCCTTAGAACTCAATGTGTGGAAGGGTACTGGTGGTTTAAACAGAAAACTAGTAATATGTTTTCCAATCAGTATAGACAATTCTTTCGGATAAAATATATCCTCAAAGATAATTCCTTGAATATCTACAAGTGCTATTCTCATGATGCCTTCTATGAAACTGAAAATTTGTATAAAAGTTTCGTTTTATATTAAGCTTTAAGGCTGGATAAGTGGGGTTTCAATCTAATATTTCTCCTTTTAAACAATCACTTTTAATCTTCTTATCTATATGATAGGTTTATATAAAAATTTTGATTGATTCTGGATTGATTAAATATTATTCCCATCTGTTTGAAATCGATCTAAAATCATATATAAGAAAAATAACATTATTATAATAAAAAAATTATTAAAGTCACTTTTAGACTCACCTATATAATATTCGACTCAAAAAATTTATATTATTGTCAAAACAGTTTGTAGAATTATTTCATCCATATATCTCTCATCCATTATCAGAATGCATTTTATATATTACATCTTCATCTTTTAATACATAGTCGTACGTAAATTTCTATCCAATTTGGTCTTAAAAATATTTTCAAAACAGTTTGTAGAATTATTTTATCCATATATCTCTCATCTATTATCAGACTGCATTTTATATATTCCATCTTCATTTTTAATCCATAGTCGTACGTAAATTTCTATCCAATTTGATCAAACTTCATAATATCAGACACGCTTATACATACTAATTTATATAAAACAAGTAGTTTTATTATATTACAATTATACTAAATTATGATAAAAAAAGAAAACAATTTTATGTAAATAATTTAAATTTAAAATAATAATTTTGAACTCTATAAACAATCCATTACTTGATCATCATCATAAACATTTATTTTAGGGTTAATAGAGTAATGCCCCCATGGTAATGTCTCATCTTTCCCTGGTATCAGATATCTTTTATCATCATCAGAGCTGAGAGCAATTTTCTTTTGTTCTATTGAAAAGACTTTATGATGTTTCGATTGTATGAGATTCTGTGAAGTGGTCTTACTTCTAGATGTTTCTAAACATTCAATATAGTCATTAAAAGTTATACTATTTTTTACTATCGACATTTTAACCCCCTTTGCTTTTTTGGTTACACCATAATTCATAACATTTTTTTCAATCTCATCATCATCATATTCTTCGTCTTTTAATTTTGCCCTCAGTTTTTGCACCTCATCTTCTGAGATGGCCACTTTCATAGTATATAATTTTGATCTCAGTCCTACATAATCAGTCATAATGCATCCATTATTTTCATCTTTCATCATACCTAAAACTTTCTTATTTAGTTGCGGTATTCCATACACATTATTTGTAGGATAGTCTGAAGTATCAAAGTATTTCTCACAATCATTCTTTATAATTTGATAAGGATCTTTTCCTCGTATCTCTAATAAAACGGAATCTGTATCACTGTAGCAAGTAGAGCAGTTTTCTCCAAATCGTGTTTGTAAATAATCATATTGAAAGCTATATATTGTAGTCTTTGCAAGATCCAAAATTGTTTGCCCTACATATATAGGTTTATTTAGATAAACCTCAATTTTTTTCATCTCTATCGCCACCAAATTTTCGTCAAATATTATACAATTCTTAAATTCAGGCTTAGATATATATGATTGAGCTCCATAACGACCCTCCCATTCGGTAAGAAGTTTTACATCAACCCTTTTTCTTACATTCTCCATAGTTTTACCGAAAACAGCATTGTTCATTAATTTGAATAAATTCTTCTCAAATTCGTTTTTAGCTTTTTTTCTAAGCTCCGTATTTAAATCAATATACGGTTTCAACCAAGGAGACTGTTTAAATTTTAATACTCTGTGTATTTTCGTTAATTTCAAGCCATGTTCTAAAGCTTGTTTTAGTGATCGATAGTGTATGATATATTTCTCTTTATTATAAAGTGTAGCCATAAGTTTAGTACTCTCTTTTAACTTTGCAGGAGGCTTCATAGTCTTAGGGTTGATATGTTCTGGACAGAAAGGTATATCTTTATGCTTATCATGTAAATCATGTGGATACTCTAAATCAACTTCAAGCATGTAACCTACATTATTATCATCAGCAATTGTAGTGACATCAATATTTGAATCCACCCACTCAAATTCTCCATATGGAAGAGCTTGACTCATAGCCCAACCATACTGATTGTTGACATCAAAATACATTAAATAGTTTTCCGGTTTTGCAGGATTATAATTCAACATATATTTATTGTTTGCATGAACCCTTCTTTTAGAGCAGACTTGACTGAGACCACCTCGAATGCCTCGCTCTACAAACAAAAACATATCCATATCAGTAAGAAGTTCTAACTCCTGTTTCGTAAACTTTAACATAGCATCCCAAGTAAATCCGGGTAGCGTAAAATAGTGGGCTGGATCTAGATCATACGTCTTAAGACAGCTCGATCTAAACTGTTCAAAGACATCTGCTAGGAGTAGAATGTCTGTTTTCATATATAAGTCTACATAATCACCTAGAGTTTTACAGTTAAACGAAGACCATACTTGTTGTGCTCTTTTATACATACGGCGGGGGCAAGCTTTATTATCTAATTTGTTATAAAAAGCATCTTGATGAGGTAAACAGGATTCACTAAAACGATCAAAACTATTGATGTAATCATATGGCATCACACCTTTCTTTGTTAACAAATTAAACTTATCTTCAGGTATGTTATTAAACTGAGACCTCAGATTTGTAAATTTTGTTAAAGAAGATGATAATTTATCTAAGGATGATGCCATAAATCTAAAACTATCAATGAATCTAAAGTGAATTCGAGCTTCATCAATATGCTTCGTAAACGAAATATATTTTTCTTTAGTGAGAGGCAGTAAGTCTATAGATCCTTTCATTCGGGTTGCAATATCTTTTATCACGAAATGTGCGTCATAACCACTCAAATTGTGAAAGATTACCGGGATTGTGTGCGTGTCTTGATAATTAACATTACACTCATTATGTGAAGCTCCACGGTAATTATTTTCAGAAATTAAGTAATTATAATCTCTCACTTTTTTCTCGCCAACTTTAAAGGGTTGTTCACAAATATGACAGCGGGTGGATGCTTGAAAATCACTCTCTTGTTGAGGAGTCATGTGTATATTATACGGACATAGATATATAGTAGAGACATCCTCAGCAAGTTGATTCATTTCATCAGCAAACCACTGCATACAATCGGATCCTCGATATGAACGGTAGAATGATAGATTGTTATCATAAGAAGATTTAAAATAATATCCTACTGCTGCTGGAATATGTTTTTGATAAGCAGTCTTTTCTGCACAAGGCTTTAAAATACTCTCTAAATCTGCATATACAGCAAAGGGGGCTTTTATTTTGTTTTTAAAATCCTTAAATTTAAGCATCTTTTTGCTATCTGTAGGCATTTTGGTGGCGGTATCATTTCTTTTAATGCAGTCTACTATGTGTTTACTTAGCTTATCTTCCGAACGGAAGTAGTGTAAACATCTATCACAAAAGTACTTTTGACCATTTTCATTACTGAGTTGTTTAGACAAAAGTCGTGAAAGATTCTTTATCCAAACGTAATGATATTTAGTAGACTCTTTGTCATACTGATCTTGTATTAGAAGCAGATTTACATGCTTATCTTTCTTTTCCGCTGTTAAATATGTAGGGAGGGTCGAAAATTGTTTATTATACTTTTTTAGGATATAAACATTGATAGAAATGTTATTCATTTTTTCAAAATTTGGAATCTGCTTGATAGTTATAGGAAACTGAATACCTTTAAGTTTTAATACCTCAGAATAATGTGGGTATTTATTTGTTCTTTGCGGATTATTATTAACAGGATACAAAGCTGATGTAATTGCCCATGCAAAGCAGGCTTGATCATCATTTTTAACATTAATGCATGCTTCTTTTCTTTTAATTTGAGGTGGTAGTTCAATATATGATGATCCAAGTTGTGGAACAAATTTATTAATATTTACGCCCAAGTTTACTACTCTTTTTAACGACCACCCGCTATCACGTTCCTGGAATTCTTCCAGGTCTTTTAGAATAAGTTTTGTCACATTATCATCAAACCAGTTATTTAAATTTGTATCTCTATAGATGGGGCAGTTAGCTGTGGTGAAATATTTATATTCAGTTATGATCTGTAGGCCTCTATATATCTCAAATTCACCACAAAAAACTGTGTTCACTTTAACAGACTCATCTTTCTTGAGTGCGTTACCAATTCTACGTTTGAAGAGTGTCTTACAATCGACAAGAAATGCTATAGGATCTTTATGTTTAAGGTTTGAAATGACTCCAGTTCGAATTCTAGACTTAAAAGCTGAAGTCAAATCATCCCATTCTACTTTTTTAATTCCAGACTCTTTTGCCCTAGTCATAATTCCAGATCCTCTCTTTTTTGTTAATTTAATCTGAGATCTTAACGATTTAACATTTCTTAAACAAGCCTCTAGGTGTTGTCTTTCGCCCATGGAAGTAGCATTTTTAATATCTTTATTTATCTTTCTGACAGCCTTTGTACATTCCAGCAACCCCTCCTCCACTGTTTTACCATCATAGGTAATACTTATAAATCCTAAAATAGCTGTTATATGTTGAATAAGATCAGTAATTATTGACATAATGCTAAATTTTAAATAGTTAGATAGAAAAAAAAGAAATTTAATTATGTGTCTGATATAAAGTAGGTAACTACACTGCAAGAGAAATATTAAATAATTAATTTTTAAAAATAATAATGGTAAAATATTATAATGAAATTTAAAAAAAAAATATATTAGTAAAAAAAAAAACATTAATTTGAAATTCAATATGATACAAAATAATCCATATAAACAGTTATAGCTATTTAAAATTATTTAATAAAAAAACTTACCAAAAAATTTTATACACACACTTCAATTATCACTTTTCGCAGACTATTAAAATCAACCAACTTCTATGAAATCTTTGACAATAAAGACTCTCATACTGTTAACACCATATTTTAAATAGTTTTTTCAATCATAATTAGAAAATATGAAATATAAAGTCATTAATTTACGTTTAAGTATTTAACAATAAATATATTAACGGAAATTTATTAATTTTTAAAGTGTTACAGATAAAAAAAATATAATCGACTCTTAATCGATACTTAATATTCTAAATTTCCCATTACCAAAATTAAATAGTAAAAATTTCTCCAAATACTTTATATATAATTTGTCATATTCGACTCTAAATCGATACTTAATATACTAAATTTCACATTACCAAAATTAAATAGTAAAAATTTCCTCGAGTACTTTATATATAATTTGTCATATACTTTATATTCTAACTTTCCCATTAAAAATTAATTAGTAAAAATTCCTACAAAGTACTTTATATATAATTTCCCCTATACTAAAATTTCCCTAAAATTATTTACTTTATATTTATTTTTTTCTTGTAAATTAGATTTTAATATAAAGAGTGGGTATAAATATAAGCGAAATATTCAATTTTATTAAGTTAGTTCCAGTTGTTTCTTGAAGTGCTATTACCTATAATTATTACAGTAAGTCTACTATTCTATACTCTTTATACATGATTTTTTATTAATTTATTCACTTATTTATTTATTTATTTATTTATTTATTTATTATACATTTTATCAGTTATATATATGCGACTACTATTCTATATCCTTTAGGTATACATGATTTTTTATTAATTTATTGACTTATTTATTTATTATACATTTTATCTGTTTTTTATATATAATGAGCTTTACGATATTTATATACTTACAATTTTATTTATTTCTTATAGATGGATTTTTCTAAAATAAACAAATCGTCTGTTTTATCGCAAAAGAAACCTGTGGTGAAGTTATCCTCCTTGGAGGTGGGCACATCATATCAAATATTAGATGCAAAAATTGTGAAATCAAACTATGGGAAAACTGTACTTTTAGAAATGTTGGATATGGTTGTTTTTCTACCAGAACGTGTGGTTGAAGATTATACACCATTCATGGAAGAATTTAAAAGCCAAAAATATGGCTTGGTGTTCCACGGGTTAGTGGACACCGGAAAACCGAAGCCTGCGGCTTCATTTGAAGTTATAGAAGTATAAAATATTAAATATATTTTTTAATAATTGTAAAATTGTTTTATTATTAATAACCACATTTTTTTTATTATTTTTTTATTATAAAAAAGTATAATATTTACATAGGTAATATAACACATTTAAATTAGGTATTTATATTATACTCTTGATTACCTCCGTAAGAGGGTAATATTCCATTAAACAGTCATGAATAATGATGCAATATACTTTTGTATCTTTTGGAAAACCATTGTTAGCTTCAATTTCTAATTTTATATCGACAGTTGAAGATTTCATTCCATCTTCTTGTTTTGAACAATCTATTACAAATAAGGCATGATCTTTAAATGCTTGATAATCTAAAAGTGATCGTCTCTCAGTCGAATATGAATAATTAGGATAAAATTCAGTGTAGTTATAATGAGCTGCAGCATAATCATTTTTCTCAAAGTCCAGTTGCATTCTTTCATTAGGCCAATATTCACCATTAAGAGATACTCGAACACTTGATATATTAACATTATCAAAAATTGTTGAATCCTTTTCTTTTCTATTGCGCCTCTCAGTTTGAAATGTTACTATAACATAACGCGGTTTTTCAATTGATGAGCTTGTTTTAACATTCCAGATTTCTCTTCTTGCACCGTCTTTAATTGAGGGTAGTTCATTAAGATCCCACTTTCTGAATGGAATATATATTGGTATATTATTTTTAATAGGTTCCATCAATTTAATTTTAATTTCATCATTGGGAAACACATGTTTCACTTTCAGTTCCATACTATTTATAATAATCTTAACAGTTGTTGTAGTTGCGGTACTACCAGCACCTACCTCATTTACAATAATACTATCATTATCGTAACTAGCTCGTACGAGACGAAATGTTTGTCTCCCATAAGCTATTGTTGTATAATCATTAAAAATGTTGAAAATATGTTTAAGAGGAATCAACAAACTAAAAGATTTATCATCTTCATTTAAGAACGGATGGTTAGGAAAATTCCATCCAGCAATACTCATAAATCTTGCATAATCACTGCGATAGCATAGCATACTACGTACGGCGCTAACAATTCCGGGATCTCTCACTGTTTCAATTTCTTTTGAACTTTCACTATATGAACAGGAATCGAATAGAAATACCCCAAAATTGGGAGCTAGATGTACGTTTCCACCTCCAACTATATCTAATCTACCTTTAATTTCTAATAAAGATTCATGTAGAGCAAAAAACGAATCAGCTTGATTTATTACAAACTCTACGACATCATTGTTATTAAATGATTTCACATATGGAGTGTACGATCTAAATTCTTCTTTTCTAATCGAATCATCATACTTTGGTTCACGATGTAGATCAAAAATGGGGTCAACTTTAAGTCGCTTAGATTCAACTTCAGATCGTATATATTTACGGTTTACCATATTTAACTTTAAGTCCAATCGATTGTAAAAAATCTCTGTTTACTCTAGTTAGTTTACGATGCTTGCAAGATCTAGATAAAACTGATGATTTTTTAGTTGGAACCGTCCTTTTATGTTCTATAATGAGACCCATTTATCGTTCTTGTAAAACTAGATGAAGGGTGCTTCTTTCTCCGCGAAAGTTAACAGGTCTTAAATCTTGATCAGACACCCTTACAATGATGTGATTAATTTCTTTCAAATTCTTTATAGGCAAATATATTGGATTGATAGGTCTCTCGTTGATAGCAAAACCAGGATCTACTGTTATAGGAATATCTAAAATTATATGAGCTGGTGTATTTCCATAGAAAGCTCCTTCAGTAATGTTGCAGTCAAAAAGTAGACTTGTCACTTTATTAATATTCACAGGTAGATCTGAAGAATGAACTATTCCAGGTTCTAATATTTTATTAGAAAATCCTAGGAGATTAGCAAGACTATCAGTCTTTTCAAAAGAGATTTCATATAGTTTACTATAAATTTCGCACTGAAGGGTATTATTATTTGGTTCTAAGAAAAAATCTTCTTCAGCAATGTTTTTTTTTAACATCAATTGTTTTTTTATATAAGCAGCTATATCACTAATCTCGTAACAACCTACAGGTAGAAGTATTTCTCTTTCTCTAAGTTGTTCTAAATTGTCGTACTCGAAGTAGTAAAATTTTTCACCATCAATATTAGGTATTGAATTGTAGGAATGAAACCCTAGCACTGCTAAATAGTAACTTTTATATGGATTAAGTACAAGAGGTGTTGACGGTGTAAAAGAGAACTCGTTATTGGTACTCGTTAAGGTTAAAAGTTGCGACATGACTAACCATTATCAGAAAATGTTATGATTTAAATAATAGACTAATATGCTAATCATTAAATTTATTTATAACATATAAAACAAAATAGACATTTTGACGTCATATTTCCACAAACATCTGACCATTCATGACAATCCGGATCTATACTGCATGGTAAATATTCTTTTAAATCCTCACGTATTTCACATGGCAGTTTATACCAAACTGAAGGTGAAATATTTTCCATAAGTATTTCAATGATATTAAGTGCCTCTTTGGATAAGTAAGCTGCCATTATATAAAAATTCCAAACACAGATGTCCACAATTAATTTGATTATATGTTTGATATTGATTATTGTTGTAGAAAATTCTAACACCTGAACCAAAATATTTAACAAGCTCTTTCATCGGCTTCAAATTACCAAATGAATCAAAATACTCTACGTTGTTATTTATCTTTTTATAAGCTACCCAATGTGTTCCAGCATTTTGCGATATATCTAAATTAACAATTGAACACTCGCATCTTCTAGATCCGTTAATTGGAAGACTATCTCGCATAAAAACACCACGAAAATATGGTATTTTTAATTTCTTTGCATAATTAATTAAATCGATGTTAGTTAGTGGTCTATTGGGTAGCTTTATTGGAAGTTTTTTTTTTCTTTCTTCAGATACAAGCCGTAGCCTCCTTTGATATTTTTCTTTAAATACAATCCCTTTCCTATAGACTCCATAGCTTTGTTGTGACGATGATCTTCATCAAGTTTCTTTTGAGCGTTTTTAGCATCAATTATAGTTTTTGCTATAGCTGAACTTCCTCCTGCTATTGTCCCTATCGCACTTAAAGCTGTCAATATAGGAATCAACGGCAAAAAACCCCCCATCTTGCTCTCAAACGGTATAATTCTAGGAACTCGAATATTCTTTTTTCCAGCTTTTGAAACAGTCTTTTTAGCAAATTTTAATGCATTTTGAATAGTCTTTTTTAATGTTAGGTTAGGTATTAAGGATTTTTTAATTTTATCTATAATTCCACGTTTAAAAGAAATTTTTCGTTTAATACCCATACCTAGTTTTCGCTTAGCTTTCATTACACCTGTAACTAATAATGCGTTTGCTCGTTCACCTAAACTCGCGTTCTTATTTTTGACACGTTCCCAAGCTTTATTTTCTAGAATTTGATCAGCCTTATGCCTCTTCGCTATTGTATTATCGATTGAATATGCAATATCATGCTCTTTACAAGCAACATCTAATGGATTAATACCAGGATCTCCACGTAATAGACGTTTTTGTAGTTTTGTTCCAGCTAAAAAACAAAAAAAATGTTAATAAAAAATTAAACATCTTTTTTTAAGATACTTACGTCCACAATACTGATAACCACCCAATAAATGTGCTTCGAAGGGAAGTTTGTTTATTAAGTTATTTACTAGACCCTCACCTTTAAACAGTAGCATGAGAACTAACTGTTTTGTTTTCAATAAACATATATTTATTAAAAAACGTGTTATATATTTTAACACAAAATGAAAATCATTCGACAAGTACAGTCGCTACCTGTGGATAACTTAGATTTTAATATAAAATGTGAAGAAAGTAAACATAGCAAATTGCTACCAAATACTCTTCGTATTATCATATGCGGTCCATCAGGATGTGGTAAAACAAACGCAATGATGTCATTACTCTTTAATCCAAATGGGATAAAGTTTCAAAACGTTTATGTATATTCTAAATCGCTCTATCAACCTAAATATCAGTTATTAGCAGAAGTATTAAATAATGTGAAAGGTGTTGAATATTTTCCGTTTAGAGATAATGATGAAATCATAAATGTTAGTGATGCGAAATCTAATTCAGTTTTCATCTTTGATGACGTTGCATGTGACAAACAACAAAAAATTCGTGAATATTTTTCTATGTGTCGACATAAAAATATTGATGTTGCATATCTTTGTCAGACCTTTTCTAAAATACCGAAAGTGCTAATAAGAGATAATTGTAACATGATTGTAATATTCAAACAAGATGAATTAAATCTTAAACATATATTCGATGGACATGTATCACCAGATATGAATTTTGATCAATTTAAAAACATATGTTCACAGTGTTGGAATGAAAAACATGGTATGATGGTTATTGTTAAGGAGTTCCCTCTAAATAACGGTCGCTATCGTAAGGGTTTTGATAAATATATTAAAATTTAAGCTTTGAATAATATTAATCAGTCTACAACAAAATGTTGAATAGTTTGGAAGCTGCCCGAAAAAGAAAAATAGCTCAACTAACCAAAGATATTAGAAAAAAATATCTTGCATTAAAACTTAATAGAACAGAAGAAGATGAAACGTTAAATAAGCTTTTTCAACCTATATCAAAACCGTTGGAGGATATCGCTAAATCATCAAAATTTTTAAATCAATCGACAGCTAATCTAAGTTATTGTAAACATGAAAAAAAACCTAATATTAAAAAAGAAAAACATGAGAATAAAAACATATCATTTCTAGAACTTAAACATGTAGCAGGTGATAATAGTGATGTTGAGAATGAGGTTGAGGATAACGCGGAAGTATCGGAAGAATTAGATGATAAAGATATTCCAGAAACTGTTTTAAATGAGTACCTCGAGCAATATCCACAAGGAGTTCTAAAATATTTAAAAGAATTTTGGCAAAATGATGATAAAATAGATAAAGTATATGGTCCAACATATGATATATCGACATCTAAATGGTTTCTTGGAGCAGAAAATATCAACTTTGATACTAAAACGGGAGCAGTTTTCACAAAAGAAGGATATGTTTCAGGATCACCTGAACTATATGAATTACTTTTCTATGATGCACCTCAAGACTACACTTCTAAAGATTTAGAAAATTACAAACTCTTATTAGAAGCAACAAATGTACATAGAAATAAGCGAGGATATTTAAAAAATAGTTCGACATTTAAGTATAAGTATATTATAAAACCTATGTATACATCTAAGACTTTAGGTAATGGAATGTATTTAACATATAATGATGATCCTGTAGAATATGTGTATTGGGATGATCCAAATGAATTATGTGAAAGATTGCAATTACTCTATGCTTCGAAAGAAGCTGGTAATACATCTCATTCTAATGAAATTGTTTCCATCATTAATGAATTACGAGAAGCAGATATTATATACTAATGTAACGTTGTAGTGTGATCATTTTCATAATGAGTCTTGATAAGTTTGGACGTAGTCATCAAAGTCAAATAATTGGATTAAAACAATTAAAAGGAGAATTTAGGCTTGGTTTATTATCTCTAAAAAATCAGCTGTATAATGAAGATTTACCAAAACTACAAGATCAAATATCAATTAAAATTTTATCTATAAAAAACAAAATAGATTCAATTGAAAACTTTATTTCAAGACATCCTCCTACTTCTGAAAAACATATGGCAACAAAGAAATACGTAGATGATGCAAATACACTTTACAATATTGATTTAGCAAAACTACATGGTGAATTAATACGGGAGCTAAACAAATATAAGGATGAACAGAATACTAGCAGACATAAAGTTGAATATGAGATAAGTAAAATTAATAATCAAATAGAAATATGGCTACAAAAATTTAGAGAAACCTCTGATATGTTACAATTACATGATATGAAAATTAATGATGTATTTAAGGAAATTTATGATATTAAATCTAAAATTAAACACTAAATAATATATTCATCTATCGTATTAGTCATTATCATGACGACGAAAGAGAAGCTTCAATTAGTTAACGAGCTTCACAAACCTGCTCGTAAAAATTATCCTCGTCGAAAAATAATTCTCAAAGGATTAGATGACTTATGGCAAATGGATCTTGCGGAAATGAGACCTTATGCTAATAGTAATAAGGGTTATAAAATGATAATGATAGTCATTGATTGCTTGTCTAAATATCTTTGGACAGTAGCTTTAAAAACTAAAACTGGAGAAGAAATTACAAAGGCTTTTGCAAGTATATTGAAACATTCAAAACGTTATCCTAAAAACCTGCAAACTGATCAGGGAACTGAATTTTATAACGTTAAATTTCAAGATTTAATGAGAAAGTATGATATCAACCATTATAGTACATATACTGTCAAGAAAGCTGCGATAGCTGAAAGAGTTATAAGAACTTTGAAATCAAAATTATACAAATATTTTAGTTTACATGGTAATTATAAATGGATTAATGTATTACCTCAAATTACTAAAGAATACAACAATACGATACATTCTACAATTAAATTTAGACCATCTGAAATAAATAAGCTAAATGAAAAAACGATTTTACATGATCGTTTTAATTATATAAAAACATCAGGACCAAGAAAATATAAAATAGGTGATCTGGTGCGAATATCGAAGGCTAAACATATTTTTGAAAAAGGTTATACTCCTAATTGGACCACAGAAGTTTTTAAAATCATAAAAGTTAATATTACTAATCCTACAACTTATTTGTTGGAGGATATACAGGGAAATCCGATTAAAGGGGCTTTCTATGAACAGGAATTACAGAAAACAAATAATGCAGACATCTATCTAGTAGAAAAAATATTAAAAAGAAAGGGAAACAAAATATTTGTTAAGTGGCTTGGTTTTGATAATAAACATAATTCTTGGATTGAACATGTTGACCTGTTATAACTTGTTAATAGTCTTATAATGATGTTTTTTAATAATCTTATAAAAATATTTTTAACGATTTATTTTGTAATGACATTATAATGATGCTGTTCTATAAAAAGTAATTGTAGTGGGGTTGGTATTATAAATAGTATGATTAAAATATAATAAATCATAGTTGTGATCAATATTTTGTTTAAATATGAGTAGTGAAGGTTATTTTAGTGCATCAACATCCTCATCAGTAGGTCAAGAGTATAATGATCAAATCGATGAAATTTTAGAAAGATATGAAACTGCAGCTAAACTGGAGCATTATAATTTATTACAAACATCATTTCCTATTGGAAGTTATGTGATAAAAGTTGGAATATCACCAGCCAGATCATTCAGTTCAGCTATAACTTTATCGCAATATTATCACACATCTAAAATATCGTTTAGTATTATTGAATGGAGCATTCTAATAGAATTATTGAATAATAACGTGAATGATTTCTTTATAAGTGATACATTGGATCAGCACATTCCTATAACATTTCAATGTGGTGATTACTGCATTATTACTCAAGTTGTATATGATGGTATAAAACTGCTAAGTGTTAGAAAGCATGATGTTGAATTTCATTTAAATGAGGAAGATATAAAACAAATTTTGGAAGCTGATCAAAATTTATTATCATATCACGTCTCACTATTGGACAGTATAAACTTTTGTAGTTATTATTATCATGTGTTAGATATAATTAAGACTCTTTTTCATAATAATATTAATAATAATAATTTCACTTTATTTGAAGTTCTAAAAAAATTTTGTGAAATGTGTACTGATTGTTTATTAGTTACAGCTTTAAGAGAATACATGTTTTTCTATAAAGCAAAAGTATTAAACGACTTAGATTATGTATAATATGTCTATAAACACATTTAATTATTAAGTAGAAATAAATAATTAGTTTAAAACTGTTGTATTACCATTTTAAATATATGTATATATTTTTTAATAAAACAAACTTCTTATTATTATATTTTTTTATTATTTAATCCTATAATCACCCTAATGATTTTTAATAGTGTTATAATGCTTATCAATATATTACTCTTAATATTAATTATTTAAAACAATGGCTACTCGATATCAAATTATGGGTGGGGTTTATTAAATAATAAACAATCGGAAGCGGATAATGGGGCACTTGTAATTAAGTAATTAAGGGTCGGAGATTGTCAACCAATCAGAATCAAGCAATGGGGCATTTGTGACAAAAGTTGGTAGCACTGTAAAGTTGGTAGCATGTAAAGTTGGTACGATGACAGCGAAGTGCGAAAAAAAATTCAAAAATATACAAAAAGAAGAATTGGCTGCTTGCGTCGAATGTAAAAGGTCAAAAGTTGGTAGCACTGTAAAGTTGGTAGCATGTAAAGTTGGTACGATGTCAGCAAAGCGCGAAAAAATTCGAAAATATACAAAAAGAAGAAAAGAGGGTTGGCTGCTTGCGCCAAACGTCAAAGGCCACTCGAAAATTGACAGTTGTCTGCTAGCAGTCAACCAATCAGAACCAAGCAATGGGGGATTTCTAATTATTAAGTAATTAAGGATTGGAGATTGTCAACCAATCAGAACGAAGCAATGGGGCATTTCTAATTATTAAGTAATTAAGGGTCGGAGATTGTCAACCAATCAGAACCAAGCAATGGGGCATTTCTAATTATTAAGTAATTAAGGGTCGGAGATTGTCAACCAATCAGAACCAAGCAATGGGACACTAGTAATTAACAAGTCATTAATAATAATTAAGAGGCGGAGTCAGACAGCCAATCAGAACGAAGCAATGGGGCACTAGTAATTAACAAGTCATTAATAAGCAATTAAAGGGCGGAGTCTGTCAGCCAATCAGAACCAAGCAATCAGGTTAAAAGTGAAAGTGGGTGGGGCCGGGTGGGGCTATGACGTCAGACGACCTTGAACGGTAACAAAATTCGCTTTTCGGACCTTCATAAGAAAAAGCATGGGATTTTGGGCTCGTTCTCTTGTAGGTCCTTTACTTTGATGCTCATTTTTCGATCTGTGTTAAAAAGGTACTTTCACTTTGAGACTCGATAAGTCTGTGTGAAGAGGTTGGATTATCATGAAATTTTGACAGAATATCAATAAAAGATGTACCTATCGAACACTAGCTCCAATAACAGATGGCGCTACTAGTATCGGATATTTCTTACAAATCCTGTTTATTTTGCGACAGACCTAGTCACTTTGAGGCACGATAACTCTGCGTGAAGAGGTTCGATTGTCATGAAATTTTGACAGAATATCAATGAAAGATGTACCTATCAAATGCTAGCCCCAATAACAAATGGCGCTACTAGTATTGGATATTTCTTACAAATCCTGTTTATTTTGCGACAGACCTAGTCACTTTGAGGCACGATAGCTCTGCCTAAAGAGGTTAGATTATCATGAAATTTTGACAGAATATCAATGAAAGATGTACCTATCAAACGCTAGCCCCAATAACAGATGGCGCTACTAGTATCGGATATTTCTTACAAATCCTGTTTATTTTGCGACAGACCTAGTCACTTTGAGGCACGATAACTCTGCGTGAAGAGGTTAGATTGTCATGAAATTTTGACAGAATATCAATGAAACATGTACCTATTAAACGCTATCCCCAATAACAGATGTCGCTGCTAGTATCGGATATTTCTTACAAATCCTGTTTATTTTGCGACAGACCTAGTAACTTTGAGGCACGATAACTCTGCCTGAAGAGGTTAGATTGTCATGAAATTTTGACAGAATATCAATGAAAGATGTACCTATTAAACGCTATCCCCAATAACAGATGTCGCTGCTAGTATCGGATATTTCTTACAAATCCTGTTTATTTTGCGACAGACCTAGTAACTTTGAGGCACGATAACTCTGCCTGAAGAGGTTGGATTGTCATGAAATTTTGACAGAACATCAATGAAAGATGTACCTATCGAACACTAGCCCCAATAACAGATGGCGCTGCTAGTATCGGATATTTCTTACAAATCCTGTTTATTTTGCGACAGACCTAGTAACTTTGAGGCACGATAACTCTGCCTGAAGAGGTTAGATTGTCATGAAATTTTGACAGAATATCAATGAAAGATGTACCTATTAAACGCTATCCCCAATAACAGATGTCGCTGCTAGTATCGGATATTTCTTACAAATCCTGTTTATTTTGCGACAGACCTAGTAACTTTGAGGCACGATAACTCTGCCTGAAGAGGTTGGATTGTCATGAAATTTTGACAGAACATCAATGAAAGATGTACCTATCGAACACTAGCCCCAATAACAGATGGCGCTACTAGTATCGGATATTTCTTACAAATCCTGTTTACTTTGCGATAGGTGTAATTGATGGGATCAGTGTCTGTATAAGTAAAATTTTTAAATTTCGATATGAGCTATTTTTTCACTATTACTATTCTTATTTCAGTTATCAGTTTTCGATCAAGGCACTGATTTGATAGTAAACAATTCATTAATTGGAAGTTGTACGATTGGTCCAAAAGAATCTGGACCAGAAAAGGATCATTGGTTGGATATGACACAAAGTCCTAGAAAAGCCATTGCCTGTTGGCATACTATAAGGTAAATTAATGCTCAATCAAAAAGATATATTTATAAAAAAAAATTGTAATCATGATATAAACATTATTACAATTTTTAATAATGTTTAACGATTTTCTTGATTTATCAATATAATATTTTTTGGTTAAAAAGTCTTTGAAATCACCATTTATCTAGAAACAGCGGGCCTTCCATAAATCCGAACCTTTTCTCGACCCTCACAGCAAGCTGTGAGGGTCGAGAAAAGGATCGGATTTATGGACGGCCCGCTGTTTCAAGATAAAGGGTAACTTCAAAGACTCTTTAATCTATTTTTTTTTAAACTTAATGAAATAAAACCTATTTTTGAAAATATTAATAAAGATAAATAAAGTAGTAATTTTCTGAGAAAACTTAAATGACAATCAAATTTTTTGTTAACAATTTCTTCCTTTAAGATATTTGTTTTGATATTTTTTTAAACTAACAGAACTAAAAAATGTATAAATAAATTTAAAAACATTGTAATAATTTCGATTTAAATTACAATATTTATATATTGTATCAATGGGTTTTGGGCTGTTAGGCCGGCGTCGATTGTCATGTTGACTTTAAGTTTCGCCAACACGACCGGTTGGCATCTTCAGAAGTTGCTTTCTGCTTGACAGTCTGCGAACTACTGACCTCTGCGTGAAAGGAGCCCGTATTTAAACGTCGGGAAGGAAGTGGGCGGGGCCTCAGTTGCTTTCGATTTCAATCGGCTCTGGTCGGTGTTGTTCGTTAAGGGTAGAGTTTTTGCACTCTTAACGAACAACACCGACCAGAACCGATTAAAATCGAAAGCAACTGAGGCCCCGCTCACTTCCTTGCCGACGTATAAATACGGGCTCCGTTCACGCAGAGCTCAGTAGTTCGCAGACTGTCAACCAGAAAGCAACTTCTGAAGATGCCAACCACTCGTGTTGGCGAAACGTCAAGTCAACATGACAATCGACACCGGCCTAACAGCCCAAAAACCATTGATACATTAGACAATGGCCGCGAAAGCCTTTCACAGTTTATTTATATATTCTTTAGTTAAATAATGAAAATAAAACCAGTACCTGTGCTTTGATTTTTTTTTATAATTTTTGTAAATTCACTTTGTTGTTAATAATAGTATAAATTTTGTGTTTTTCAAAACAAATTTGAGATTCATTAAATTTTTTTATAAAGCAACGATTAAAGTGAACATAGAAAAAGTGACAGAAAAAAAGCGTTACGAATTATGTGATTCACTTTCGCGGTAAGAAAAAACCACATCGAAATCGCTTATTTAAGCTTTTTTTATGGGATGCTTCGATAGACGGAATGAACGTGAAAAAAGTGACAAAATAAAAGCGTTACAGGGAATGGAAACAAGTTGCGTTGTAAGAAAAACAGGTACACACATTTTAACCTTCTAATATCTTCAGTAGCTTTTTTAACAATTTTTTACATTATTTCACTCTATCCAGAGGCTTTTTTAATGTATTTACTTTCTTCACAGGTTCTTGTAGCTTCTTCAGAAGCATTTTCAGATCCTTTAATTTTTCTAACAACTCTACAACTTTATTTAACATTTTTATCAACTTTTTACATTGTTGTACTGTATCCAAAGGCTTTGTTAATATATTTACTTTCATCGCAGGCTCTCGTAGCTTCTTCAGAAGCGTCCCTAGATTCTTTTACTTTTCTAACAACACCAGAACTTTATTTAACATTTCCATCACCTTCTTGCACTATTGCAGTGTATCCAGAGGCTTCTTTTAATGTATTGACTTTCTTCGCAGGCTCTTGTAGCTTTTCCAGAAGCATCTTCAGATTATTTTACTTTTCTAACAACTCCAGAACTTTATTTAACATTTTCATCAATTTCTTGCACTATTATAGTGTATCCAGAGGCTTTTGTAATAAATTTACCTTCTTCACAGGCTCTTGTAGCTTCTTCAAAAGCATCTTTAGATCCTTTTATTTTCTTAACAACTCCAGAACTTTATTTAAAATTTCCATAAACTTTTTGCACTATTGTAGTGTACCCAGAGGCTTTTGTAATAAATTTACTTTCTTCACAGGCTCTTGTAGCTTCTTTAGAAGCATCTTCAGATCTTTTTATTTTTCTAACAACTCCACAACTTTATTTAATAATTCCATCAACTTCTTATATTGTTGTACTGTATCCAGCGGCTTTATTAATATATTTACTTACTTCACAGGCTCTTGTAGCTTCTTCAGAGGCATCTTCAGATTCTTTTACTTTTCTAACAACTCCACAACTTTATTTGCTATTTTCATCAACTTCTTACATTGTTGTACTGTTCTTACAACTTTAGAACTTTATTTAACATTTACATCAACTTCTTTTATTGCTGTGCTGTAACCAGAGGCTTTTTTAATGTATTTACCTTCTTCACAGGCTCTTGTAGCTTCTTTGGAAACGTGTTCAGATTCTTTTATTTTTCTAACAACTCCACAACTTTATTTAACATTTCCATTAACTTCTTACATAGTTTTACTGTATCCAGAGGCTTTTTTAATGTATTTACTTTCTTCACAGGCTCTTGTAGCTTCTTCAGAAGCATCTTCAGATTCTTTTACTGTTCTTACAACTCCAGAACTTTATTTACATTTCCATCAATTTCTTACATTGTTGTACTGTATCCAGAGGCTTTTTTAATGTATTTACTTTCTTCACAGGCTCTTGTAGCTTTTTCAGAAGCGTCTTCAGTCTCTTTTACTTTTCCAACAACTCTAGAAGTTTATTTAACATTTCCATCAACTTCTTGCACTACTATAGTATATTCAGAGGCTTTTGTAATAAATTTACTTTCTTTACAGGCTCTTGTAGCTTCTTCAGAAGCATCATCAGATCTTTTTATTTTTCTAACAACTCCACAACTTTTTTTATTAATTCCATCAACTTCTTATATTGTTGTACTGTATCCAGAGGCTTTTTTAATGTATTTACTTTCTTCGCAGGCTCTTGTAGCTTTTCCAGAAGCATCTTCAGATTATTTTACTTTTCTAACAACTGCAGAACTTTATTTAACATTTCCATCAATTTCTTGCACTATTATAGTGTATCCAGAGGCTTTTGTAATGAATTTACTTTCTTCGCAGGCTTTTGTAGTTTCTTCAGAAGCATCTTCAAATTCTTTTACTTTTCTAACAACTCCAGAACTTTATTTAACATTTCCATTAACTTCTTGCACTATTGTAGTGTATCCAGAGGCTTTGTTAATATATTTACTTTCTCCGCAGGCTCTTGTAGCTTTTCAGAAGCGT
Organism: Altica lythri; assembly: GCA_964028335.1. Classification (NCBI taxonomy): domain Eukaryota; kingdom Metazoa; phylum Arthropoda; class Insecta; order Coleoptera; family Chrysomelidae; genus Altica; species Altica lythri. The sequence continues at coordinate 21,425,929 of OZ034810.1, forward strand.
CTTCAGATTCTTTTACTTTTCTAACAACTCCAGAACATTATTTAACACTTCCATCAACTTCTTGTACTATTGTAGTGTAAACAAAGGCTTTTGTAATAAATTTACTTTCTTCACAGGCTCTTGTAGCTTTTTCAGAAGCGTCTTCAGATCCTTTTATTTTTCTAACAACTCCACAACTTTATTTAATAATTCCATCAACTTCTTATATTGTTGTACTGTATCCAGAGGCTTTGTTAATATATTTACTTTCTTCGCAGGCTCTTGTAGGTTCTTCGGAAGCATCTTCAAATTCTATTACTTTTCTAACAACTCCAGTACTTTATTTAGCATTTCCATTAACTTCTTGCACTATTATAGTGTATAGTGTATCCAGAGGCTTTTGTAATGAATTTACTTTCTTTACAGCCTCTTGTAGCTTCTTCAGAAGCATCTTTAGATTCTATTACTTTTCTAACAACTCCAGTACTTTATTTAACATTTCCATCAACTTCTTGCAATATTGTAGTGCATCCAGAGGCTTCTGTAATAAATTTGCTTTCTTCACAGGCTCTTGTAGTTTCTTCAGAAGTATCTTGAGATTCTTTTACTTTTCTAACAACTCCAGAACTTTATTTAACATTTCCATCAACTTGTTGCACTATTGTAGTGTATCCAGAGGCTTTTGTAATGTATTTACTTTCTTCGCAGGCTCTTGTAGCTTCTTCAGAAATGTCTTCAAATTCTTTTACTTTTTAACAACACCAAAACTTTATTTAACATTTCTATCACCTTCTTGCACTATTTTAGTGTATACAAAGGCTTTTTTTAATATATTTACTTTCTTCGCAGGCTCTTGTAGCTTCCTCAGAAGCATCTTCAGATTCTTTTAATTTTCTAATAACTCCAAAACTTTATTTAACATATCCATCAACTTCTTACATTGTTGTACTTTATCCAGAGGATTTTTTAATATATTTACTTTCTTCACAGGCACTTGTAGCTTCTTCAGAAGCATCTCCAGATTCTTTTACTTTTCTAACAACTCCAGCACTTTATTTAACATTTTCATCAACTTCTGACATTGTTGTACTGTATCCAGAGGCTTTTTTAATGTATTTACTTTCTTCGCAGGCTCTTGTAGCTTCTTCAGAAGCATCTTCAGGTACTTTTACTTTTCTAACAATTCTAGAACTTTATTTATCATTTCCATCAACTTTTTACATTGTTGTACTGTATCCAGAGGCTTTTTTAATATATTTAATTTCTTCGCAGGCTCTTGTTGCTTCTTCAGAAGCATCTTTAGATTCTTTTCTTTTTGTAACAACTCCAGAACTTTATTTAACATTTCCATCAACTTATTTCATTGTTGTACTGTATCCAGAGGCTTTTTTCATGTATTTACTTTCATCGCAGGCTCTTGAAGCTTCTTTAAAAGCATCTTCAGATTCTTTTACTTTTCTAACAACTCCAAAACTTTATTTAATAATTTCATCAACTTCTTATATTGTTGTACTGTATCCTGAGGCTTCGTAAATATATTTACATTCTTCGCAGGCTCTTGTAGCTTCTTCAGAAGCGTCTTCAGATTCTGTTACTTTTCTAACAGCTCCAGAACTTTATTTAACATTTCCGTCAACTTCTTGCACTATTGTAGTGTATCCAGAGGCTTTTGTAATGTATTTACTTTCTACGCAGGCTTTTGTAGCTTCTTCAAAAGCGTCTTCAGATTCTTTTACTTTTCTAACAACTCCGAAACTTTATTTAAAATTTCCATCAACTTCTTGCACTATTGTAGTGTTTCCAGAGGCTTTTGTAATGTATTTACTTTCTTCACAGGCTCTTGTAGCTTCTTCAGAAGCATCTTTAGTTTGTTTTACTTTTCTAACAACTCCAGAACTTTATTTAACAGTTCCATCAACTTCTTGCACTATTGTAGTGTATCCAGAGGCTTTTGTAATGTATTTACTTTCTTCGCAGGCTCTTGTAGCTTCTTCAGAAGCGTCTTCAGATGCTTTTACTTTTCTAACAACTCCAGTACTTTATTTAACATTTCCATCAACTTCTTGCACTATTGTAGTGTATCCAGAGGCTTTTGTAATAAATTTACTTTCTGCACAGGCTCTTGTAGCTTCTTCAGAAGCATCTTTAGATTCTTTTACTTTTCTAACAACTACAGAACTTTATTTAACATTTCCATCAACTTCTTGCTCTATTGTAGTGTATCCAGAGGCTTTTGTAATAAATTTACTTTCTTCACAGGCTCTTGTAGCTTCTTCAGAATCATCTTCAGATCCTTTTATTTTTCTAACAACTCCACAACTTTATTTAATAATTCCATCCACTTCTTATATTGTTGTACTGTATCCAGAGGCTTTTTTAATGTATTTACTTTCTTCGCAGGCTCTTGTAGCTTCTTCAGAAACAACTTCAGATTCTTTTACTTTTCTAACAACTCCACAACTTTATTTGATATTTCCATCAACTTCTTACATTGTTGTACTGTTCTTACATTTTTAGAACTTTATTTTACATTTACATCAACTTCTTTTATTGGTGTGATGTAACCAGAGGCTTTTTTAACGTATTTACCTTCTTCACAGGCTCTTGTAGCTTGTTTGGAAACGTGTTCAGATTCTTTTATTTTTCTAACAACTCCACAACTTTATTTAACATTTCCATTAACTTCTTACATAGTTTTACTGTATCCAGAGGCTTTTTTAATGTATTTACTTTCTTCATAGGCTCTTGTAGCTTCTTCAGAAGCATCTTCAGATTCTTTTACTGTTCTTACAACTCCAGAACTTTATTTACATTTCCATCAATTTCTTACATTGTTGTACTGTATCCAGAGGCTTTTTTAATGTATTTACTTTCTTCACAGGCTCTTGTAGCTTTTTCAGAAGCGTCTTTAGTCTCTTTTACTTTTCCAACAACTCTAGAAGTTTATTTAACATTTCCATCAACTTCTTGCACTACTATAGTATATCCAGAGGCTTTTGTAATAAATTTACTTTCTTCACAGGCTCTTGTAGCTTCTTCAGAAGCATCTTCAGATCTTTTTATTTTTCTAACAACTCCATAACTTTTTTTATTAATTCCATCAACTTCTTATATTGTTGTACTGTATCCAGAGGCTTTTTTAATGTATTTACTTTTTTCGCAGGCTCTTGTAGCTTCTTCAGCAGCATCTTCAGATTCTTTAACTTTTCTAACAACTCCAGAACTTTATTTAACATTTCCATCAACTTCTTGCACTATTATAGTTTATCCAGAGGCTTTTGTAATGAATTTACTTTCTTCGCAGGCTTTTGTAGTTTCTTCAGAAGCATCTTCAAATTCTTTTACTTTTCTAACAACTCCAGAACTGTATTTAACATTCCCATCAACTTCTTACATTGTTGTACTGTATCCAGAGGCTTTTTTAATATATTTACTTTCTTCGTAGGCTCTTGTGGCATCTTCAGACACTTCTTCTTTTCTTCAAGTCCAGAACTGTATTTAACACTTCCATTAACTTCTTACACAGCTGTACTGTATCCAGAGGCTTTTTTAATGTATTTACTTTCTTCGTAGGCTTTTGTAGCTTCTTCAGAAGCGCGTTCAGATTCTTTTACTTTTCTGACTAGTCCAGAACTGTATTTAACATTTCCATCAACTTCTTCTATTGTTGGACTGTATCCAGAAGCTTTTTTATTGTATTTACTTTCTTCGCAGGCCCTTGTAGTTTATTCAGAAGCGTCTTTAGTCTCTTTTACTTTTCTAACAACTCCAGAAATTTATTTAACAATTCCATCAACTTCTTAGATGGTTGTACTGTATCCAGAGGCTTTTTTAATGTATTTACTTTCTTCACAGGCTCTTGTAGTTTCTTCGGAAACGTCTTCAGACTCTTTTACTATTCTAACAACTCCAGAACTTTTTTTAACATTTCCATCAACTTCTTACATAGTTTTACTGTATCCAGTGGCTTTTTTAATGTATTTACTTTTTTTACAAGCACTTGTAGCTTCTTCAGAAGCGTCTTCTTATCCTTTTACTTTTCTAACAACTTCAAAATTTATTTAACATTTTCATCAACTTTTACATTGTTGTACTTTATACATAGGCTTTTTTAATGTATTTACTTTATTGACAGGCTCTTGTAGCTTCTTCAGAAGCATCTTTAGATTCTTTTATTTGTTAACAATTCCACAACTTTTTTAACATTACCATCAACTTCTTACGTTGTTGTACTGTATTTAGAGGCTTTTATAATGAATTTACATTCTTCGTAGGCTCTTGTAGCTTCTTTAGAAGCATCTACAGATTCTTTTACTTTGCTAACAACTCCAGAACTTTATTTAATAATTACATCAATTTCTTCTATTGTTGAACTGTATCCAGAGGCTTTTTTATTGTATTTACTTTTTTCGAAGGCTCTTGTAGCTTCGTTAGAAGCGTCTTCAGATTCTTTAACTGTTCTAACAACTCCAGAACTTTATTTAACATTTCCAGCAACTTCTTACACACACTGTTGTATTTTATCCAGAGACTGTATTTACTTTCTTCGCAGGCTCTTGTAGCTTCTTCAGGAGCATCTTCAGACTCTTTTACTATTCTAACAACTCCAGAACTTTATTTAACATTTCCATCAACTTCTTACACAATTGTACTGTATTCAGAGGCTTTTTTAATGTATTTACTTTCTTCGCAGGCTCTTGTAGCCTCTTAAGAAGCTTCTTCAGATTATTTTATTGCTTCAAAATCTTCAGAAAACTTACATTATTGCCTTTTGAAGCTTTGAAGATAAAAAAACGTTAAAAACTGTACACAATTGGTTCTTATTGAATGTTTTGATAGAGTGAACGTAAAAAGAGCGACAGGCAAGAACAATAAAATCAAAATTTTTAATCCACTCAAATATTCGAAAAACACAAAATTTTCCTATTATAAAAGTGAATTAGTTTTATTGGAATAAAATATAGTATATAAAAAATATACCAAAACGCTTATAATGAGGTAAGGGATATCATAAAATACCCACCTCATACTTATGATGAATGTTGCTGTCTTATGTAATATTCTATATTATATATTATAATAATATACACTTAAGAAAAAAAAAGAAACATTTATTAACTACTTTTGAAATGTTTTTTGAACGTTTTATATAGAGTTAAACACGATATATGATAATATAAAGTAATGTAAATGTCAAAAAAGCATGATTGTTTCACGTTAAAGTTGTATTATGCAAAAAAAGGCAGTCAGTGGGACTGCCGGCAGAAGTTATACTTCTATGCACGCGCCCGGATTCATAAATTTGTATGTAAATGACTTTATTTCCTCGAATATTCGTAAAAACTCTGTTTATGTAGCCAACAACCTCAAAAGCATAGTGCAGGATATACTGCAACCATGTGACGGTACTATAGACTACAATACAGTACTCATTACTAAATATTATTATTATTAATATAAAATACTAAACTTAATATGTTAATTTCAGTGACAGAATTATAAAATAAGTTGTCAAACACAATGTGATACATCACTATAATATTCAAAATATTAGCTCAGACTATTTTTTGTATATCTATCTCTCTTTAATGTACTGAATGTTTAAACGGTATTCAAAGGATTTCTGTCTCTCTCTTACTCACACCATTACATATTTAATGATTTTTCGCATTTAACTCTACACAATTCTTTTCCGCAGAGTGCACGAATAGAAGTATAACTTCAAAAAAAAAACAAAAAATGTTCACAAATGTGTATAGATGTAAGTTTAATAAATAAGTATTAGTAAATTATTTCGGTATAAATATTGGTAAATATATATAGATAAGTATTTTCAATTAAAGAGTCTTTGAAGTCTATCTAGGAACAAAGGGCCGTCCATAAATCCGAACCTTTTTTCGACCCTCACAGCAGGCGGTTAGATATAATCTTGTTTTTACAATCTTTTGTTAACAACTTACTGTGAGAGTCGAGAAAAGGTTCGGATTTATGGACCACCCGATGTTCTCAGGGGTGATTTCAAAAACTCTATAACCATATTTTCTTTTATTAGATAAATTTTTATCTATTCCACTGTAGTGCTTTATAAAACACATACTTAAAGGATAATCGCCTAATTTTTCTTAATTACACAGCACAACAAAATAAAAATAACTTTCTTAACTTTCTTCTCTGAAATTTTTAAAGCAAATGTAACTAAGGCCGGTTATACACGTATATCGCAGCGGTACACCGAACAGAACAGATAGAGCCAGCGAGTTGTGTATGATCGGCCTAATGGCCGCTGAATTACTCTCCCATGACTGAATTTTAACATATCCATAAGTAAAAGAATCAATAATGCCGTAAAAGCGTTTGCTCTTCTTTCTAATATTTAAGTTTGCTAACATTTAGGTCACGTGGTCGATATATTTGACAGATTAGAGGTTCTTAGGGTTAGGAATTCTAACTCCATTTTCTAATAGCTTATGTGAACAAATTGTGTTATATATTTCTGAATCCATAAAAATTAAAATATTTTTTTTTATTTTTCTATATTTTTCAAGACAACTATAGGCGATAATACATCACCATTTTTACCACTTTCTTTTCCTGCTGGCATCCTCCTGTGTTATATATTTCTGAATCCAAAAAAAAATAAAAATATTTTTTTTTTTTTTTTCTATATTTTTCAAGACAACTATAGGCGATTTTACATATTTTTAAATTTGATTATAGTTGGCCTGATAAATATAGTAAAAAAAATAAAGGGCAATATTTTTTTAGTCTCTTATTTGTGTTCATTTATAAGCTCAAAATATTTCATTAAACACGTGTTTCATGGCTTATTAGAATTCACACCCTGAAGGGGTGAAATAAGGGTTGTAAGTTTCTATAGAAAAATCTTTAAATTGGCACCGATGCTTATAAAAATTGAAGTTCAGACTCTTAAAAAGATTTCATTGAACAAGTATTTCATGGAGCAAATGTAACTAAGGCCGGTTATACACGTATATCGCGCCGATACACCGAACAGAACAGATAGAGCCAGCGAGTTGTGTATGACTGGCCTAATGGCCGCTGAATTACTCTATCACGACAGAATTTTAATATATCCAAAAGTAAAAGAACCAATAATGCCGTAAAAGCGTTTGCTCTTCTTTCTAATATTCGTATATTTAAGTTTGCTCCCATTTAGGTCACGTGGTCGATATATTTGGCCGATTAGAGAGTTCTTAGGGTTAGGAATTCTAACTTCATTTTCTTATAGCCTATGTGAACAATTTTTTTTAAAAATTGACAATTGCTGGATCGTGTAACGGAGCTGGACCTTCTTTTACCCACGGTGGACTAAATGTTGTTCTTTTATCAGTTCCATCACTATTTTCACCACTTTCTTTTCCTGCTGGCATCCTCTTGTGTTATATATTTCTGAATCCAAAAAAAAATAAAAATATTTTTTTTATTTTTCTATATTTTTCAAGACAACTATAGGCGATTTTACATATTTTTAAATTTGATTATAGTTGGCCTGATAAATATAGTATAAAAAATAAAAGGCAATATTTTTTTAGTCTCTTATTTGTGTTCATTTATAAGCTCAAAATATTTCATTGAACACGTGTTTCATGGCTTATTAGAATTCACACCCTGAAGGAGTGAAATAAGGGTTGTAAGTTTCTATAGAAAAATCTTTAAATTGGCACCGATGCTTATAAAAATTGAAGTTCAGACTCTTAAAAATATTTCATTGAACAAGTATTTCATGAAGCAAATGTAACTAAGGCCGGTTATACACGTATATCGCAACGGTACACCGAACAGAACAGATACAGCCAGCGAGTTGTGTATGACCGGCCTAACGGCCGCTGAATTACTCTCCCACGACCGAATTTTAACATATCCATAAGTAAAAGAATCAATAATGCCGTAAAAGCGTTTGCTCTTCTTTCTAATATTTAAGTTTGCTAACATTTAGGTCGCGTGGTCGATATATTTGACAGATTAGAGGTTCTTAGGGTTAGGAATTCTAACTCCATTTTCTAATAGCTTATGTGAACAAATTTTGTTAAAAATTGACAATTTTTAAGTGTCCAAGCTGGTGCTGGATCGGGTAACGGAGCTGGACCTTCTTTTACCCACGGTGGACTAAATGTTGTTCTTTTATCAGTTCCATCACCATTTTTACCACTTTCTTTTCCTGCTGGCATCCTCTTGTGTTATATATTTTTGAATCCAAAAAAAAAATAAAAATATTTTTTTTTTTGTCTATATTTTTCAAGACAACTATAGGCGATTTTACATCACCATTTTCACCACTTTCTTTTCCTGCTGGCATCCTCCTGTGTTATATATTTCTGAATCCAAAAAAAATTAAAATGTTTTTTTTATTTTTCTATATTTTTCAAGACAACTATAAGCGATTTTACATATTTTTAAATTTGATTATAGTTGGCCTGATAAATATAGTATAAAAAATAAAGGGCAATATTTTTTTAGTCTCTTATTTGTGTTCATTTATAAGCTCAAAATATTTCATTAAACACGTGTTTCATGGCTTATTAGAATTCACACCCTGAAGGGGTGAAATAAGGGTTGTAAGTTTCTATAGAAAAATCTTTAAATTGGCACCGATGCTTATAAAAATTGAAGTTCAGACTCTTAAAAATATTTCATTGAACAAGTATTTCATGGAGCAAATGTAACTAAGGCCGGTTATACACGTATATCGCGCCGATACACCGAACAGAATAGATAGAGCCAGCGAGTTGTGTATGACTGGCCTAATGGCCGCTGAATTACTCTATCACGACAGAATTTTAACATATCCAAAAGTAAAAGAACCAATAATGCCGTAAAAGCGTTTGCTCTTCTTTCTAATATTCGTATATTTAAGTTTGCTCCCATTTAGGTCACGTGGTCGACATATTTGGCCGATTAGAGAGTTCTTAGGGTTAGGAATTCTAACTTCATTTTCTAATAGCCTATGTGAACAATTTTTTTTAAAAATTGACAATTGCTGGATCGTGTAACGGAGCTGGACCTTCTTTTACCCACGGTGGACTAAATGTTGTTCTTTTATCAGTTCCATCACCATTTTCACCACTTTCTTTTCCTGCTGGCATCCTCCTGTGTTATATATTTCTGAATCCAAAAAAAATAAAAATATTTTTTTTTATTTTTCTATATTTTTCAAGACAACTATAAGCGATTTTACATATTTTTAAATTTGATTATAGTTGGCCTGATAAATATAGTATAAAAAATAAAAAGCAATATTTTTTTAGTCTCTTATTTGTGTTCATTTATAAGCTCAAAATATTTCATTGCACACGTGTTTCATGGCTTATTAGAATTCACACCCTGAAGGGGTGAAATAAGGGTTGTAAGTTTCTATAGAAAAATCTTTAAATTGGCACCGATGCTTATAAAAATTGAAGTTCAGACTCTTAAAAATATTTCATTGAACAAGTATTTCATGAAGCAAATGTAACTAAGGCCGGTTATACACCTATATCGCAGCGGTACACCGAACAGAACAGATAGAGCCAGCGAGTTGTGTATGACCGGCCTAATGGCCGCTGAATTACTCTCCCACGACAGGATCTTAACATATCCATGAGTAAAAGAACCAATAATGTCGTAAAAGCGTTTGCTCTTCTTTCTAATATTCGTATATTTAAGTTTGCTCCCATTTAGGTCACGTGGTCGATATGTTTGGCCGATTAGAGAGTTCTTAGGGTTAGGAATTCTAACTCCATTTTCTAATAGCTTATGCGAACAATTTTTTTTTAAAATTGACAATTTTTAAGTGTCCAAGCTGGTGTTGGAGCGGGTAACGGACTAAATGTTGTCTTTTATCAGTTCCATCACCATTTTCACCACTTTCTTTTCCTGCTGGGATCCTCTTGTGTTATATATTTCCGAATCCAAAAAACATAAAAATATTTTTTTTATTTTTCTATATTTTTCAAGACAACTATAGGCGATTTTACATCACCATTTTCACCACTTTCTTTTCCAGCTGGCATCCTCCTGTGTTATATATTTCTGAATCCAAAAAAAAAATAAAAATATTTTTTTTATTTTTCTATATTTTTCAAGACAACTATAAGCGATTTTACATATTTTTAAATTTGATTATAGTTGGCCTGATAAATATAGTATAAAAAATAAAAAGCAATATTTTTTTAGTCTCTTATTTGTGTTCATTTATAAGCTCAAAATATTTCATTAAACACGTGTTTCATGGCTTATTAGAATTCACACCCCGAAGGGGTGAAATAAGGGTTGTAAGTTTATATAAAAAAATCTTTAAATTGGCACCGATGCTTATAAAAATTGAAGTTCAGACTCTTAAAAATATTTCATTGAACAAGTATTTCATAAAGCAAATGTAACTAAGGCCGGTTATACACGATATCACGCCGATTCACCGAACAGAACAGATAGAGCCAGCGAGTTGTGTATGACTGGCCTAATGACCGCTGAATTACTCTATCACGGCAGAATTTTAACATATCCATAAGTAAAAGAATCAATAATGCCGTAAAAGCGTTTGCTCTTCTTTCTAATATTTAAGTTTGCTAACATTTAGGTCGCGTGGTCGATATATTTGACAGATTAGAGGTTCTTAGGGTTAGGAATTCTAACTCCATTTTCTAATAGCTTATGTGAACAAATTTTGTTAAAAATTGACAATTTTTAAGTGTCCAAGCTGGTGCTGGATCGGGTAACGGAGCTGGACCTTCTTTTACCCACGGTGGACTAAATGTTGTTCTTTTATCAGTTCCATCACCATTTTTACCACTTTCTTTTCCTGCTGGCATCCTCTTGTGTTATATATTTCTGAATCCAAAAAAAAATAAAAATATTTTTTTTTATTTTTCTATATTTTTCAAGACAACTATAGGCGATTTTACATCACCATTTTCACCACTTTCTTTTCCTGCTGGCATCCTCCTGTGTTATATATTTCTGAATCCAAAAAAAATTAAAATGTTTTTTTTATTTTTCTATATTTTTCAAGACAACTATAAGCGATTTTACATATTTTTAAATTTGATTATAGTTGGCCTGATAAATATAGTATAAAAAATAAAGGGCAATATTTTTTTAGTCTCTTATTTGTGTTCTTATAAGCTCAAAATATTTCATTAAACACGTGTTTCATGGCTTATTAGAATTCACACCCTGAAGGGGTGAAATAAGGGTTGTAAGTTTCTATAGAAAAATCTTTAAATTGGCACCGATGCTTATAAAAATTGAAGTTCAGACTCTTAAAAATATTTCATTGAACAAGTATTTCATGGAGCAAATGTAACTAAGGCCGGTTATACACGTATATCGCGCCGATACACCGAACAGAATAGATAGAGCCAGCGAGTTGTGTATGACTGGCCTAATGGCCGCTGAATTACTCTATCACGACAGAATTTTAACATATCCAAAAGTAAAAGAACCAATAATGCCGTAAAAGCGTTTGCTCTTCTTTCTAATATTCGTATATTTAAGTTTGCTCCCATTTAGGTCACGTGGTCGACATATTTGGCCGATTAGAGAGTTCTTAGGGTTAGGAATTCTAACTTCATTTTCTAATAGCCTATGTGAACAATTTTTTTTAAAAATTGACAATTGCTGGATCGTGTAACGGAGCTGGACCTTCTTTTACCCACGGTGGACTAAATGTTGTTCTTTTATCAGTTCCATCACCATTTTCACCACTTTCTTTTCCTGCTGGCATCCTCCTGTGTTATATATTTCTGAATCCAAAAAAAAATAAAAATATTTTATTTTATTTTTCTATATTTTTCAAGACAACTATAGTCGATTTTACATATTTTTAAATTTGATTATAGTTGGCCTGATAAATATAGTATAAAAAATAAAAGGCAATATTTTTTTAGTCTCTTATTTGTGTTCATTTATAAGCTCAAAATATTTCATTAAACACGTGTTTCATGGCTTATTAGAATTCACACCCCGAAGGGGTGAAATAAGGGTTGTAAGTTTATATAAAAAAATCTTTAAATTGGCACCGATGCTTATAAAAATTGAAGTTCAGACTCTTAAAAATATTTCATTGAACAAGTATTTCATAAAGCAAATGTAACTAAGGCCGGTTATACACGATATCACGCCGATTCACCGAACAGAACAGATAGAGCCAGCGAGTTGTGTATGACTGGCCTAATGACCGCTGAATTACTCTATCACGACAGAATTTTAACATATCCAAAAGTAAAAGAACCAATAATGCCGTAAAAGCGTTTGCTCTTCTTTCTAATATTCGTTTATTTAAGTTTGCTCCCATTTAGGTCACGTGGTCGATATGTTTGGACGATTAGAGGGTTCTTAGGGTTACGAATTCTAACCCACACACAAATTCAGGCACGAGGTAAGTTTGTACCATAAGAATAATCGCCTAATTTTTCTTAATTACACAGCACAACAAAATAAAAACAACTTTCTTAACTTTCTTCTCTGAAATTTTCAAAGCAAATGTAACTAAGGGCGGTTATACACGTATATTGCAGCGGTACACCGAGCAGAACAGATAGAGCCAGCGAGTTGAGTATGACCGGCCTAATGGCCGCTGAATTACATTATCACGACAGAATTTTAATATATCCATAAGTAAAAGAACCGATAATGTCGTAAAAGCGTTTGCTCTTCTTTCTAATATTCGTTTATTTAAGTTTGCTCCCATTTAGGTCACGTAGTCGATATATTTGGCAGATTAGAGATTTCTTTGGGTTAGGAATTCTAACCCACACACAAATCCAAGCACGATGTGTAACCCTTAAATTACCCTAGACTAGCTCCTGAGGGCCGTGGCTTCCTTCTGAGTTTTAATTAATCCCCTCCAAACATTAATTAAAGGGCGCCAAGTACAGACACACAAATAAAATTGGATCACGTTGACTGCATGGCACAAGGTAAGTTTGTATCATCTTTTATTACTGTATCGTTAATTTTGCTACAATAAGGTCTCTAAAATTCCTAGTAGGATAGTAAGTCTTTAAATTTTCTGATTGAATCTAAAATTCTTAGTAGGCCTCTTTGAAAGAAACGAACAAATCAAAAAATGAAATGAGTTCTAACTCAAATCATTTCTAGCCAAATCTTAAAAGGCGCACCCACGCGGCTAAAGTTTAAACCACAAATCTATAATTTCCAGGGAGTTAAAAAGCAGTTACTCTAATTTATTAACTCTAGATACCTCATAACTTTGTTCATAAGTGCTGACTAACTAGATAGGTATTTATAAACATTTAGTTTATTTAATATATGTATTAGTTTATTTAAATATATGTATGCTGCTGGCTACAGGGACCATCAAAATTTGAAATGCTAAAAAAAAATTTAGCATTTATATGTGTACTGTGTTCAGTATTGAATTTGATTTGATGTTTGTACCGAAATATTTTGCCATTAATATATCAAATTATTTTGTTGTTATTTAAATGTAAAAGTTTTATATGTAAATATATGTAATTTTTGAAACAAAATGTTAACTATTTAACTCTATTCGTTTTTGTGTGCTTTAATTCTATTTGCACTTATTCTATGGTTTATAAAGAGAGTTAATACAAAATATCTGAAGTTTCGTAAAATTAGAAAGCAATTTATTTATATAAGTGTAGTAATCCACCTTAGATATAACACCCTTGTTCGCATTTCTTGTTCGTTCATCTCGTCTCGGCGTTCCTTCGACTCGCATCTAAAAATCCCAAATTCCAATCCCTGGACAAAATAAGAAAGACCAAGACGAGGCTACAAAGGCCGAAAAGAGGCGACAAAGACTGAGACGAAGCGACAAAGACAAAGAAGAGGCGACAAAGACCGAAAGAAGCGACAAAGATCGAGACGATACGACAAAGACCGAGAAGAGGCGACAAAGACCGAAACGATACGACAAAGACCGAGAAGAGGCAACAAAGACCGAGAGGAAGCGACAAAGACCAAGACGAAGCGACAAAGACCGAGAAGAGGCGACACAGACCGAGAGGAAGCGACAAAGATCGAAACGATACGACAAACACCGAGAAGAGGCGACAAAGACCGAAAGGAAGCGACAAAGATCGAGCCGATGCGACAGAAACCGAAACGAGGCGAGCGAGACCTAGACGAAGCGAAATAGTCTAATACGAGACTAGCACAAACAGTCTTGCTTGATTTCACAAACTTTACAGACGATATGAAGGTAGTATAAACATGCTTTTTAACGATAATACTATTCGAAATTGAAAATTATGTTACTTGTTTCGAAGGTTCGATCTGGCGCGCTGTCATCTATAGATTGATTATTCTACACTTATATAAAAACGACTGTAAAGCCCATTCTACACGAGCAACAAAAATACGACTACTTAGTCGCTTAGTCGCGTGAAAATGTTGACCATTCTACACGAGCGGGTTTTTTTGGCGCCGTTTTGTCGCAAGTAAAACGCGACTCATTCTACACTGCGCGACTAAACAGCGAGTGTAGCTATGGATCCCATGCAAGTTGTGTCAAACACAATCTACGTACTGCACTGCTGTATGGAGTGTGACAAGTCACTAGTCAGTGGGTTCGGCCGGCCAGACGCTTGCAAGTCGCTACGTGTAGAATGACACGCGACAAAGTGACGCGCGACTTTTAAGCAACCTTCGGCGTAAAAGTCGCGCGCTCGCCAACGAACGCGTCCTCACGCGACCACATTGTTGCTCGTGTAGAAGGTCCCATTTAAACTCTGTGGTTCTGTTACGTACGCATTTTACTCGCCACTAAGTAGTCGCGTTTTTGTGGTTCGTGTAGAATGGGCTTAACTCTCTTTTGAAAAAAAAAACTTTAATTTTAGCACTTTGATGTGTTGTAGTCTGGGGAAAACTGGAATAGAATATGTTTTTTTTTTGTAGTAACATATCATTATGTGTTTTAATAATTGTTATTGTATAATATATGTACAGGGTGTCGTAGAAGGTATGGATATAATTTAAAAAATAGCTTCAATAAAAAGAAAATCTATAGCTGGGTTGGACGATTTTTGGTTGCGGAAAATCTTATTGCCGGATTTCCCAGCTGCCGAATATTTATATTTATACCTATTGGAACACCCTGTATATTCTATATTTATTTATAAGACTGAATTTATTGTAACCAATGAAATGGATATTTTGAATATCAAATTATTTAGTTTTAAAGCAACTTTTAAATCTGGATCCGATATGCTAATAAGAAGATGATTTAGGAAATAATTGAGAGGTAAAGGTAGGTTTACACGTTTAGCAAGTCTCCGCGAGCATCCACAAGTTCCAATCCTTCACGAACGCTTGAACTCCATTTACACACTTGTGAGTGTGCTAGTGTCTTATTGACAGTTGATATTATTTCTAGTAATCTTAGTACTTGATCTTCGAAGGAGTGCTCTTTTTTCTTCTGGTAGGATTTTTATCATATCTACTTGCTCCCATATTCTTCGTAGTATAACTCTTTCTGCTACAATTCTCATTGCTTGTAGAAGGTTCGTGATTCTGTAGAAACGTTGGATCTATTCCAGGTGTTCCATTACTGTTTCCATTTCTTTGGGAAGTGTCGTAGTCTCAGGATTCCATTAGTTATAATCGTTATTAACATGACTGGTTCTTTTTATTTCATTGTGTCCCGGTTCTTTTATTGTCTTAAGTTTATTAATGATGTGTTCTACTTCTTCTAGGCTGGTGTGAGGCAGATTTTGTTCTTCTTGAGGTCTGATTTGATACACTGCTTCTGCCACTTCTTCTTCAAAATCTAGACCATCGTAAGGGTGTTGATTTTGTCGAAATTGATTTTCTGGATAAAAGTTCTTCTACCTGTTCCTCTAGTGCACTAGCTAGCTCTATTTCTACATGTAGTGTTGAGAGTGGTTTCTTATCGTCTTTTACACAGGACTGGCTCAGGGAGATCCCTTTCTGGAGCTTCATCACCAATTTTAAATCTGGGGTGGGGCAGACTTCCTTCTTCTTGGAAACTGATTTGATTCGGTTTCTTATTTCATCGTGTCCCGGTGCTTTTATTGTCTTAAGTTTCTTAATGCTGTGTCCTAATTCTTTTAGGCTGGTGTGGGGCAGATTTTCTTCTTCTTGGCGTCTGATTTGATCCACTGGTTCTTCCACTTCTTCTTCAAAATGTAGATCATTGTAAGAGTGTTGATTTTCTGGATAAAAGTGCTTCTACCTTTTCCTCTGGTGCACTAGCTAGCTCCATTTCTCCATGTAGTGTTGAGAGTGGTTTCTTATCGTCTTTTACACAGGATTGGCTCAAGAAGATCCCCTTCTGGAGCCTCATCACCTATTTTAACTCTCTAGGCCTGATGACAACCTAAGGTGTGGATATTTCTTCACACGAGAGGATGCACAATATGGGCCATATTTGGCACTTGCTCAGCCCACCACCAAATTTCGATATCCAGATCTAGACAACCCTGAAGGCTGAAGAATATATAGTTAGGAAGATAAGTATGATAATTTTTAGGAATTTGATGTATAGTGGACCCTGTCCTTTTCAGGAGGTGGGTGGAGTGTTGGAAAGGAGTTAGTATCTGTCTGTCGTCGGCCTCGCTCTAACAAATTTTCCAATTTGCATTTCTAGTAAAGTTGGATCTTCTAACTTCTCCTTATCCCTCCATGGTGCTTGAACGTGCCTAAAACCTCATTTTTCTTCAGTGTAAGTGTGACCCACGTGGTGCAATGTGGTTGGAAGATTGACGTTGTGGCTTGTCTCCTCCGTCGTGGAGCCCATTTGGTAAGGACGAAGGGAACCACAGAAATCTTCGCCATCCATGTTTATGTTTGTAGAAGCTTGCCGAGACTTGCTAAGCATGTAAACCTACCATAACTAAACATTCCATTCCCTGGAAAGATAAGTTCAGTTGAGTATAGCTTAGTGGTTAGAACATCCGTGTAGGAAATAGAAGATCTCGGGTTTGATTTTTTTTTTAAATTTGCTATAAAGATGATTTAAATGAGTTGATAGAATAAAGAAATTCAAAATAACCGTTTCACGAATTCAATCTGACTTTATATATAAAAAAAGTTATTTATATTAAAATCTATATGTAACTGATAATCTGTACTATGTTGGGTAAAGTTTAGATTTAAGATTGGTGTCAAAGGAATGCATTTATTATAATAGTTTACTTATGAAATTCGACTATACCTGGATTTGCAGTTCGTTGGCAACGACGTCATTTGACGTATATGCAAGTAGACCAATACGCGGTAAGTCTTTCTGGCAACTACGCTTCATTCCTACCGCGTATTGGTCAACTTGCACATACGTCAAATGACGTCGCTGCCAACGAACTGCAAATCCAGGTATATCTACATTTTCTTAATGTAGTTCAAAATACGAATACATAATTGTACTTCCTAACTTTGAAAACTTCACTTATGATGTAAAACACAGGGTTAAATAAGTATTCTGTCCTAGATTTTAGTTATTTTGAAAGGTTTTTGCCTTATTCACTTACAGAAAAATTTTAAAAAAATATTGTATTTTTGTATTGTACAAATTTGTATCTAAACATTTATTTAAATTATATTTATTATAATTATTATAGCTGTTTATATTTATTTAATAAAAAATTATGTTAGAACTGTGTAATACACCTATTTTTATCTAAAAATAAATAAATTATCTACACATTTTGTTTATTTCAGAACCAACCCTGTTTTATATCAGCATTTTTTAAATATCGCGCTGGTTTGGAAGTGAATTTTTTCCACACATGTGTAGAAAGTATCTCATTACGTGTATGTATGTAGCGACTGTTTATTTAGTTCTATAAATTCCTAATAGATGGCAGAATAATTTATTTTACCAAATTAAACACTCTTCCTAATTCTATCAAAGAGACCGGCTTTCAAATCAAGATTGTCAGATATATTTCCTTAAATTAAAGTTTATATATTATCAAAATGATCTCTCTGTTTTAATATTCAATTGTTAGTTATTGACACTCTTCTTCTTTTTCTTCCTCTTTCAGCAGCCCTTAACTGTCCACTCACCTTGACGTATAAGTCAAATGTCAAAAAACAGTATAAAACGTCAAAAAACTAAGTGAAACGTCAAATAGTTGTGTCAGATGTCAAAAAGTTTAATAAGAACGTCAAACAGCGAAGTCAAATGTCAAAAAAACAATATGAAACGTCAAAAAACTAAGAAAACGTCAAATAATTGTGTCACATGTCAAAAAAATCGACAAATGTCAAATATCTAAGTCAAATGTCAACAAACAGTATAAAACGTCAAAACACTGGGTGAATTGTCAAATAATTGTGTCAAATGTCAAAAAACATTATAAAACGTCAAAAAACTAGGTGAAACGTCAAATAGTTGTGTCAGATGTCAAAAAGTTTAATAGGAACGTCAAACAGCGAAGTCAAATGTCAAAAAAACAATATGAAACGTCAAAAAACTAAGAAAACGTCAAATAATTGTGTCACATGTCAAAAAAATCGACAAATGTCAAATATCTAAGTCAAATGTCAACAAACAGTATAAAACGTCAAAACACTGGGTGAATTGTCAAATAATTGTGTCAAATGTCAAAAAACATTATAAAACGTCAAAAAACTGAGTACAACGTCAAATATCAAAAAGCTAAGTCAAATGTCAAAAAGTTAAGTCAAATGTCAAAAAATAGTTCAAAACGTCAAAAAACTAGGTGAAACTTCAAGTATTTGTGTCAAATGTCAAAAAACAAAATAAACCGTCAGAAAACTGAGTGAAGCAACAAATGATTGTGTCAAATGTTAAAAAAAATTCGATAGGAACGTCAAAAAGCTAACCCGAATGTCAAAAACAGTATAAAACGTCAAAAAACTGAGTGAAACGTCAAATAATTCTGTCAAATGTCAAAAAGCTAAGTCAAATGTCAAAAAGTTAAGTCAAATGTCAAAAATAGTTCAAAACATCAAAAAACTAGTTGAAACTTCAAGTATTTGTGCCAAATGTCAAAAAACAAAATAAAACGTCAGAAAACTGAGTGAAGCAACATTTGATTGTGTCAAATGTTAAAAAATTTGATAGGAACGTCAAAAAGCTAACTCGAATGTCAAAAAATAGTTCCAAACTTAAAAAAACTAAGTGAAACTTCAAGTATTTGTGTCAAATGTCAAAAAATAGTATAAAACGTCAAAAAACTGAGTGAAACGTTAATTAATTTTGTCAAATGTCAAAAAATTTAATGGGACGTCAAAAAACTAAGTCAAATGTCAAAAAAGAGTATAAAACGTCAAAAAACTGAGTGAAACGCCAAATAATTCTGTCAAATGTCAAAAAGCTAAGTCAAATGTCAAAAAATAGTTCAAAACGTAAAAAAACTAAGTGAAACTTCAAGTATTTGTGTCAAATGTCAAAAAACAAAATAAAACGTCAGAAAACTGAGTGAAGCAACAAATGATTGTGTCAAATGTTAAAAAAATTCGACAGGAACTTCAAAAAGCTAACTCGAATGTCAAAAAATAGTTCAAAACGTAAAAAAACTGAGTGAAACTTCAAGTATTTGTGTCAAATGTCAAAAAACAATATAAAATGTCAAAAAACTAGGTGAAACGTCAAATAGTTGTGTCAGATGTCAAAAAGTTTAATAGGAACGTCAAACAGCGAAGTCAAATGTCAAAAAAACAATATGAAACGTCAAAAAACTAAGAAAACGTCAAATAATTGTGTCACATGTCAAAAAAATCGACAAATGTCAAATATCTAAGTCAAATGTCAACAAACAGTATAAAACGTCAAAAAACTGGGTGAATTGTCAAATAATTGTGTCAAATGTCAAAAAACATTATAAAACGTCAAAAAACTGAGTACAACGTCAAATAATTCTGTCAAATGTCAAAAAGCTAAGTCAAGTGTCAAAAAGTTAAGTCAAATGTCAAAAAATGCTTCAAAACGTCAAAAAACTAGGTGAAACTTCAAGTATTTGTGTCAAATGTCAAAAAACAAAATAAAACGTCAGAAAACTGAGAGAAGCAGCAAATGATTGTGTCAAATATTAAAAAAATTTGACAGGAACTTCAAAAAGCTAACTCGAAAAATAGTTTAAAACGTAAAAAAACTGAGTGAAACTTCAAGTATTTGTGTCAAATGTCAAAAAACAATTCAAAACGTCAAAAAAACTAAATAAAAACTTCCAATAATTGTGTGATATGTTAAAAAAACATTATAAAACGTCAAAAAAACTAAGTAAAACGTCAAATAATTGTGACAAATGTTAAAAAATTTTATAGGGACGTCAAAAAGCTAAGTCAAATGTCAAAAAACAGTTCAAAACGTCAAAAAACTGAGTAAAACTTCAAGTAATTGTGTCAAAAAACATTTTAAATTGTCCAAAAACTAAGTGAAACGTCAAATAATTGTGTCAAATGTCAAAAAAATCGACAAATGTCAAATATCTAAGTCAAATGTCAACAAACAGTATAAAACGTCAAAAAACTGGGTAAGTCGTCAAATAATTGTGCCAAATGTCAAAAAATATTATAAAACGTCAAAAAACTGAGTGAAACGTCAAATAATTGTGCCAAACGTCAAAAAAATCGCCAGTAATGTCAAAAAGCTAAAGCAAGTGAGAATTTAGGAAAAATGTCTTTATTTGTTCAACATTACATTCGAACTCTTCTGTACTGCTTTTAACACGTGTTTTTAATGTAATTTTCAATAAAACACAATATATCAATTATTGGACCTTTACTTTACAATAATTATAAATAATATGCATTTTTTTAAATAAAAATTAGACTAATTAATTTATTAATTAATAAACTAAATCCCATCACAAAATAATCCAAATCGGTTAAGCCGTTTCTGAGATTAGCATTAACAAACATACGAACATACTTTATTCTAATGGACGGAATACACTGGGCTAAACTATTTTATACTTAAAATTAATTAAAAGAGTTTATTATCATTAAATATTTATATACAATTTATTATTTAATGATTTTAATAAACCCTTTAATAGTACGATTGGATCCATTTCAAAATATACAATATTATAAATATAACTTAGCACTAAACTTAAAATTAAAAATCATATCAGAATAGAAAATAAGTAAAATGATCCAACGTTTTTAAGAAATGCAGTTTTATCAGTGTAACTTTTATTACTATAAAATTTACACTAAGAAAACGGAATTTCTTAAAAATATTCATATTTAAAAAGTATATAAGTAGATACAATTTATTATTTAATGATTTTAATAAACACTTTAATAGTACGATTAGATCCATTTCAAAATATACAATATTATAAACTTAAAATCAAAAATCAGAATAGAAAACGTGTAAAACAGTCTTAAGTTTAATAATAAACTAAATTTAACATAGAATAACTCGTGTGCAAGTAAGAGAAAGAAAACCAGAGGAACCAGTCCATTCGTTTATAATTCCCTAATTGATTACAAATGGTATTTAAGATACAGAGTACGACACTCAAACGGGAAGTTTTTGGGTAAAACTATGTCCACACAACCTCCATCAAGGTGGCTGACCCAAAGTGGAGAAATTTGTCGAAATTTATTTCAAAATTAGGTGCATTTTAGGTGCTATTTAGGTGCGCCAAACAAAAATTAGGTGCACTAACCGTTTTTGAAATATTTACGAAAAACCATGGGCCAGCCAGCCTTTAACAACCTAGCTGACCCATAAGAATAAAAAACAAAAAACAAGGATTAAATAATCTTTAAATTAGGTGCTAATTAAGTGCTTTTTAAAACACGAAACATAAAATAAAAAATTTAAAAATTAAACGTCTTAAAATTGAATATATTGATTGTGTATGGCAAAATGCCACATTTCTTCTTGCACTTTGAACCAAAATGGACATCGGCAGTTTAAGAACAATTAAAAATCGGTAAAAATTTCTTGTCCTGTAATTTTTTTAATGAATAATTCGGAAGGTCACCACAAAATTTTTTTTTTATTTTTTTTTTAACTCGGACCGCTGAGCGAGACTTGCAACCGGTCATTTCCGGAAATGATGATTAATATAAAATTCACTTTGTCAGAGATTTAAGTGCTTATTAAGTGCAATAGTTTCACGAGCAAAATAAACTGCTAATGAGCAATTTCAACTGAAAATATTTGGCCAAAGTTTTCTTGCGTCTCAACTAAGAGTGTCAATCTGCACTTTTTAAGCACATGATCAAGATCATTAAAATTTTCTTGTAATTCTATTACTTAATAATTCTCTCGTCCGAAATGAAATATTTTTTTTAATTTTTTTTTAACTGGGACTGCTGAGCTTGTTACCGGTCACTTCCAAATATAATAGTTATTATAAAAAACTTTTTCTCAAATATTTAAGTGCTCAGTAAGGGCAACAGACTCAATAGCAGAACAAACCGCTGATGAGACAAGTCAACTTGAAATTCTTAGCCTAAGTCTTAAACCAAGTGTGTCATTCTGCACTTTCTAAGCACTTAAAAACTGGTACAAATACCTACAAAATAATCCCATAAAATTTCCATTGTTTTTTTGCGCGTAGTTCCGATAATTAATTGACTTTACAAAAGATGCAAATGAGAATTTGATCGACGCTAATTTAGAATTAAAGTTGACAGAAAAAAAAAAACAAAAATAAACCGAATAAAAGAAAAATTATTTCGGAGGAGAGAATTATTAAGTAATAGAATTACAAGAAAATTTTAATGATCTTGATCTTGATCATGTGCTTAAAAAGTGCAGATTGACACCCTTAATTGAGACGCAAGATAACTTTGGCCAAATATTTTCAGTTGAAATTGCTCATTAGCAGTTTATTTTGCTCGTGAAACTATTGCACTTAATAAGCACTTAAATCTCTGACAAAGTGAATTTTATATTAATCATCATTTCCGGAAATGACCGGTTGCAAGTCTCGCTCAGCGGTCCGAGTTAAAAAAAAATAAAAAAAAAATTTTGTGGTGACCTTCCGAATTATTCATTAAAAAAATTACAGGACAAGAAATTTTTACCGATTTTTAATTGTTCTTAAACTGCCGATGTCCATTTTGGTTCAAAGTGCAAGAAGAAATGTGGCATTTTGCCATACACAATCAATATATTCAATTTTAAGACGTTTAATTTTTAAATTTTTTATTTTATGTTTCGTGTTTTAAAAAGCACTTAATTAGCACCTAATTTAAAGATTATTTAATCCTTGTTTTTTGTTTTTTATTCTTATGGGTCAGCTAGGTTGTTAAAGGCTGGCTGGCCCATGGTTTTTCGTAAATATTTCAAAAACGGTTAGTGCACCTAATTTTTGTTTGGCGCACCTAAATAGCACCTAAAATGCACCTAATTTTGAAATAAATTTCGACAAATTTCTCCACTTTGGGTCAGCCACCTTGATGGAGGTGTCCACACAGACGGGATTTCACGCTGTGTTTTGGAGTAAAAACACGTCAAAAAAATAGTTCACATTGCAAGTTAGGCTGGACAAACACGAAATGTTGAAGACGTCTACAAGGTCTCTCGCTCGATTTATTTTTGCAAATGTGAAGAACTGAAAACCACCGGGTATGATTAGGAATGAACTGCTTTTTACGCACGTGAAAAAACGCCTGTGTGACCGTAGCCTTAGGATTGCAGAACGTAGTATAGTGGTGAGCTCGTTCCATTCAGTTATAATGCTTACCAGACTGAAAGAAATTGACAACCAAGTTAACAACTTGTCGATGAATGATAAAGAGCACTTCCACCTCTCTGGGTTAGTCAACAAACAAAACTGGGTCGATGAAAACTATCGTTTGCTCCATGAAACACTACTTTATGCTCAAAAAATTACAGTTTGGTGTACGATTTCTGCAAATGGAATCATAGTTCAATATTTTTTTAAGGATGGGGCTGACAATGCTTCTTCACATCGACACTTGACCATTTTTCAGTGAAACACACTTTTTTAACAAGATGAGACAACAAGCCACTCTGCAAGAATTTCAATGAATGTTTTACGACTTGTTCCCAGGACGTATCGTTTCTCGAAACACAGATATCGGAATCCCGACTTAACTGGCATCTTCTTTTTGTGAGAATACTTGCAGACAAAACTGTTTGGAACTAATCCACACAGGACAATCCCAGTCTTTAAAAAACGAATTCAGGATCGACTCCAACAATGGAGAACATTTGGTAGATGTAGTTCCCTTTGATTTGTAATCGAAAACCGACGCTGGCCTGGAACCGCAACAAGCTTTTCCCATCTCCCGCAAACCAAGTCAAAGACTCTCTTTACACGATTGTGTTTGTGGAAGTTTGCCAAGGCTTGCCAATCATGTAAAGTATAAAAAAAATCTCAATTTTTAAGCATTTTAAACAGATTTAGAGGCACCACTTCACTCTCCTCTGATTGGCTCATTTAACACGAGTCTCAAACAATCTCTGTGATTATGACCAAGAGTGATTATAAACGATTCTATGGAGGCTAAAACTGTCTGTTATTCTCTAAATTTAGCTTTTATAAACGAAGGTAAAGGAATTAAATACAAAAACATATTAAAAACAATCATTCCTAACGCAAAACCGAATGTAGCTCCAATATTAGTATCCTCTTCAAGAATCCCACTAAAAATCACATCTGTAGGATCCCTACTATATCTTTCTGTTAGAAAAGTTTGTCCATTTGTATAACGACAATAAGAATGACTTACACCACTAAATAAAGTTGTATCAAAATTCATATTAGTACAATTTTGATTTAAATTAAATGGAAGAATTTGATTTAATACAGGATTTGTAAATACTTTTCTATTTAAAAATGCTGCAGCGTATCGTGTTTGTGTAGCATATGTTAAGTAGTAGAGCCAGTCTTGTAGACCTTTAATTGATCTGAAATATAAAAAAATACTCTATTCCATAAGTGACAAACTTGTTTTAATAGCAAAAGAAATGTTTATTGTTTACCATATTGGGTAAGTAAAATCATCCAACATTTCTACGTTTTTTTTAAGAAATTCAGTTTTCTCAGTGTAACTTTTATTACTATAAAATGTACACCAAGAAAACGGAATTTCTTAAAAATATTAATATTTAAAAAGTTTTTACAATTAGATTTTAAATTTTTGAAAAAATGTCGATGTTTTGAACAAAAAGTTTAGAAATATACAAATATAAAAAAAATATATCAAAATATGAAAATATACCAATAGAATTTCTAAATTTTATAATTAAGATAATTTCTTTTTAAGAAATGTTGTTTTATCAGTGTAAGATAAATTGTTATAAAACTTACACTCATAAAACATGATTTCTTAAATGTATTCATATTAAATTCTGTTATCATTAAATTTATTTATAAAAAAAATTACCTTAAAATTCCACTACTCAGTGTTATACAGACAACTGTAATATAAATACTAAACATCGTAGCTTTAAGATAATCTTTAACAATCATTAAAATTGCCATTGTTTGTTGTTCTGTAAATATATAACAAGCCCATAGAATTAAACTATAATAAACAAAATCCAAAGGGTTGCTAAAACTACCAACTAATCTAAAATACATATAAAAGTTATTTAAATTAAAAATTACCAATTAAAATTAATTACTTACGGATAAATTATAGCAGTTGCAGCAAATATAGAAATTAACGAAAATGGAAGTGATACTAAATTATAAGTTAAAAGAAATAATGTTCCACCATATAAACCTTCTTGAGTTTCTTGATAATATCGTGTCCGATATTGAGGATCTACAAAGAAAATTAGGTTGTAATATGGGACTAAATTTAATACTGTTCCTACTAATGTTTATAATGTTCCTACATGTTCCCACTCAAGTTTGTTGTGTTCCTACTAAAGTTTGTTGTGTTCTTACTAATATTTATAGTGTTTCTACTAAAGTTTATAGTGTTCCTACTAAAGTTTGTTGTGTTCCTACTAAAGTTTATTGTGTTCCTACTAATGTTTATAGTGTTTCTACTAAAGTTTATAGCGTTCCTACATTTTCCTACTAAAGTTTTTTGTGTTCTTGCTAATGTTTATTGTGTTCCTACTAATGTTTATAGTGTTTCTACATGTTACTACTAAAGTTTATTGTGTTCGTACTAAAGTTTATTGTGTTCCTAATAATGTTTATAGTGTTTCTACTAAATTTTATAGTGTATAGTAGGAACACACCATACTTTTGTGGGAACATTTTGGAACATTAGTAGGAACACAACAAGCTTTAAAAGGAACATATAGGAATACTATAAACTTTTAAATTAAAATTCTTCTTACATATTAATATCGTATTAATAATTCCAATGAAATATGCAGCTGATAAACAATTTAATACTAATCCACTTCTTGTTATATAAGTGTGTTGCCAGTCCTAAAATTAGATTAAAATGTAGAATAATTCTACTAATTATTTTATTAATAATTACCTTCATTTCTCTATAAAATAACCATAAGAAAAAGAAATATAAAGGTAGTAATAGTAACCTTAAAAATATCTGTTTTAAACCAGCTTTCTTAATGCTTAAAGTAGCTGCCAATAATCTCCTAAAACACTCGAGTTTATAAGAAATATATTTACTATACTATACCCTAGCCGCTCAAAACATGGAATTCAAGGACGCGTGATCAGTGACTGGACGACGTAATCGTACGGTGCCACGCCTTCTAAACTGAAATAACGAAGGACAGTTTACACTGTACTCATACCAGAGATAATATAAACTGTAGGCATCGAGGGTGGGTACGTTTTTGTTAAGTGGTGTAATTTGGACTTGTGACGTTGGTTGGGGAGACTAATATTCAAACAGTGCGTGCCGTTCACGTGATCATTCCATCTTTTGAGTGGCTCGGGTATAATTATTTATATCTAACTTACGTATAAATTGTCCATGCAGTACTGAAAGAACCAGGTCTACCAACTAATAAAGGTACTTTATTACCATGAATTCCATGTTCTAAATTATGATTTGGACCTAAAATACTTGAACCTTTTCGAAAAACAATACCTTCTACTTTAAATTTTTCTACTAATGCTGCAATTTGATGATTACTTTCAACAAAACGTTCTCTTGATCTTCTATCAACTGTTGAAAGGCACACTAAAAAGATTTGTTATGAATTAGTTTGATTTTCCTAGTAGCGCTGTGTTTTATGTATCCTCACTTTTCATTATAGTGTTTCTACTAAAGTTTATAGTGTTCCTACATGTTCCTACTAAAGTATGTTGTGCTCTTACTTAAATTTATTGTGTTCCTACTAATGTTTATAGTGTTTCTACCAAAGTTTATAGTGTTCCTACTAAAGTTTGTTGTGCTCTTACTAAATTTTATTGTGTTCCTACTAATGCTTATAGTGTTTCTACTAAAGTTTATAGTATTCTTACTAAAGTTTATTGTATTCCTGATAAAGTCTATAGTGTTCCTACAATCTTCCTACGAAAGTTTATAGTGTTTCTGCTAAACTTTATTGTGTTCCTACCAAAATTTTAAGTATGTTGTGTTCCTACTAAAGTCTATACTGTTCCTACTATAGTCCTACTAAAGTTTATAGTGTTCCTACATGTTCCTACTAAAGTTTGTTGTGCTCTTACTAATGTTTATTGTGTTCCTACTAATGTTTATAGTGTTTCTACTAAAGTTTCTAGTGTTCCTAAATGTTCCTACTAAAGTTTGTTGTGTTCCTACTAATGTTTATAGTGTTTCTACTAAAGTTTATAGTATTCCTACTAAAGTTTAATGTATTCCTGATAAAGTCTATAGCGTTTTTACAATCTTCCTACGAGAGTTTATAGTGTTTCTGCTAATTTTTATTGTGTCCTACCAAAATTTTAAGTATATTGTGTTCCTACTAAAGTCTATAGTGTTCCTACTATAGTCGTACTAGAGTTTATAGTGTTCCTACATGTTCCTACTAAAGTTTGTTGTGCTCCTACTAATGTTTATTGTGTTCCTACTAATGTTTATAGTGTTCCTACTAAAACTTCTAGTCTGCTGTGTTTGATATATACTTTAATAAACCTTTCTCTCTTTACTTATACTTACAATAATACATTAAAGGATTTTCCAATTGTGGACAAGGAAATCCAATAGCATTAAAATATTCTAACATCTGTCTTGTTCCTCCAGTATAAACAACATCACCAAGACATAAATACAAAACTCTTTCAAGAAATGGAAATACATCGGATCTAGGTTTCTCCATTGTTAGTACAATTGCTGTACCATACTTTTTAGCAGCATTTGAAAGAATTGAAACTATAAGGTAAGTATTTAAAGGATCTAGGTCCCATGTAGGTTCATCAAGAAGTAATATTACTAAAAAAAAAAGAAATGTTATAAACAATTTTAAAAGAAGAAGACTCTTTCTTAGATAGCAAAAGATTCATGGTACAGTAACAAATGTTCAAAAGAAGAGGAACTACAGAAAAAGAACAACACGTTCAATATGTCAAAAAGTTGACAAAGAAGACAACATCATCGTCAACAAATATGATAAACTAGAAAGATGGAACACATTGTAGAGTTGTTTAAAGATGAAAGGCAGAAATACGATTAGAAAATTGGACCAAAAATAACATTGGATGAGCTAGAACGAGCTATAAAGCTAGAAAAAATACGAAGGACCAGATGGTATACCGAACGAAATTGGAAACAATGGCAAACATCATCTTCTAAACCTCTTCAACTCAGAAAATATACCCACAGACTTGTTAATATCAACATTTGGAATCAGAGAAGCACTATTTAGCCTTCAGGTCTCAATGCAAAGATCTAAAGACATGCAACACCCAGTCTTTATGTGTTTTATTGATTTTGAGAAAGCATTTGATAAGGTAGGAATAGACTGAGGCACCCAGGAAAATATAATTGCTGAAAAAAGAGGACCAGGATGAAGAATCTTCAAGATGGATACCACAAAACATCTACTGAGCTACTCTGGTGAATGAAGTGATTATAGAAGAAGAAGATGAAGAAGAAGAAGAAGATTAAGAGGAAGAAGAAGAAGAAGAAGAAGAAGAAGAAGGAGAAGAAGAAGAAAAAGAAGAAGAAGAAGAAGAACAAGAAGAGGAAGAAGATTAAGAAGAATAAGAAGAAGAAGAAGAAGAAGAAGAAGAAAAAGAAGAAGAAGAAGAAGAAGAAGAAGAAGAAGAAGAAGAAAAAGAAGAAGAATTTAAAAAAATATCTCTAACCAGGATCTTTGATTAGTTGTACTCCAATCATCAATCTTCTATATTCACTCTGTGTTAAATCTTCTATACACTTATTAGCAACTTGTGACAAAGCCAAATCAGCCATCACTTGTTTAGCTTTAGAGTTTTTTATAAAACCTGAAAACTATAAAAAACATTCCAAATAGTCCATTTGTTTGGAGTTGGCAGCTAAGAAAAGTCATTAAATCGTAAAATGTAAACAGGTACATTTGTTTTACTTTTAATTTTTATTTGAATTATGCTTTAAAAAAACTTCGGTACTACGGTCATGGGATCTTGCTTGGGCTTTGAAGGATTTGCATTTATAATGAATTCACTATGCTGCCAATTACAAACAAATGGACTATAAAAAGAGATTTTTAACTTACTCTATTGGCTGTATAAAATAAAGTTTGTTGTACAGTTAATCCAGGAATAAAATCACATTTATGTGTTACATATGCGCATCTTTGTTGAAATAAACATAAACTCATTGGATGATTATTAAGTAGGATTTGTCCTCTTATTGTACCTTGTGCTCTTCGTGATATTACATCTAATAAAGCTTTTTTACCACTACCTAAAAAATCACAAGAGTAAACGCAGGTCTGATGGTCTAAAAGAAGGTATAATTATGTAGAAGAGTGTCTAATATGGTCCGAGTGCCGAGTGAGTGTTAAATGGTCCAAGAAAGTATGTGAAAGTCTGAGTGAGACTGATAATGTGGGTTTGTAATCTAGAATTTGATGGTCTGATTAAGCAACTGAAAATCTAAGTGGTCTAAATGGTCCAAAAGAGGGTTTAATTATGTAAAATGGTCCGAGTGAGTGTTAAATGGTCCAAGAAAGTATCTGAAGGTCTGAGTGAGATTGATAATGTGGGTTTGTAATCTGGAATCTGACAGTCTGATTAAGCAACTGAAAATCTAAGTGGTCTAAATGGTCCAAAAGAGGGTTTACCTAATTATGTAAAATGGTCCGAGTGAGTGTTTAATGGTTCAAGATAGTATTTAATGGTCTAAGAGAGATTGATAATCTGGTTCTGGAATCTGATGGTCTGATTAAGAGTCTAAAAATCTAAGTGGTCTAAATGGTCTAAAAGAGGGTTTAATTATGTAATAGGGTCCGAGTAAGTGTTTAATGGTTAGAGAAAGTATCTAATGGTCTAAGAGAGATTGATAATCTGGTTCTGAAATTTGATGGTCTAATTAAAAAGCTTAAAATCTGAGTGGGAGATTATTTGAATAGGTTTCTAAAGATCTAATAGACTCAATTAATATCCAGTGGTCCAAGAAAGCGTCTGATGGTTTGAGACAACGTATAATTGTGCGAACAAGATTGAGTATTTGATAATCTGAGTCTAAGTGTATAAAATGATTTGAGTAAAGATGTAATGGACTCAATTATAATCTAATGGACCAAAAGAGCGTCTGAAGGTCCGAGAGAGCGTATAATTGTGCTTAAAAGCGTCTCATCTGGTTCGAAAAAGCGTGTAATGGTCTGAGTATGGAATCCTATGGTCTGAGTAAGGATATGATTGAAAATCTGATAATCTGAGTGTGTATCTGATGTTCTAAAGAAGAATACGATGATTCCAGTAAGTTTCTTATGATTTTAGTAAAGATCTAATGATGTAAGAGAGCGTTAAATTTTCCGAAAAAGCGTCTGATGGTCCAAGAGAGCGTATAATTGTGTAATAAATCGTCTAATATGGATGTCTGAGTATGGATGTGACTGAAAATCTGAGTGTGCATCTGATGTACTAATGAAGAATACGATGATTCAAGTAAGTTTCTAAGGATTTTAGTAAAGATCTAATGGTCTAAGAGAACGTCTAATGTTCCGAAAAAACTTTTGATGGTCCGAGAGAGCGTATAATTGTGAGAAAAGCGTCTAATATGGTTCGAGAAAGTGTTTAATAGTTCGAGAGAGCGTCTGATGGTCTGAGAAAGACTGCTAATCTGTGTATGGAATCCTATCGTCTGAGTGTGGATGCGATTGTGAATCTGATAATCTGAGTGTGCATCTGATGTTCTAACGAAGAATACGATAATTCGAGTAAGTTTCTAATGATTTTAGTAAAGATCTAATGGTCTAAGAGAGCGTCTGATGGTCCGAGAGAGCGTATAATTGTGTAATAAAGCGTCTAATATGGTTCGAGAAAGTGTTTAATGGTTCGAGAGAGCGTCTGATGGTCCGATAAAGACTGCTAATCTGTGTGTGGAATCTTATGGTCTGAGTATGGATGTGATTGAAAATCTGATAATCTGAGTGTGTATCTAATGTTCTAAGAAAGAATACGATGATTCGAGTAAGTTTCTAATGATTTTAGTAAAGATCTAATGGTCTAAGAGAGCGTCTAATTTTCCGAAAAAGCGTTTGATGGTTCGAGAAAGCGTATAATTGTACGAAAAAGCTCCTAATATGGTCCGAGAAAGTGTGTAATGGTTCGAGAGAGCATCAGATGGTCTGTGTGTGGAATCCTATGGTCTGAGTATGGATATGATTGAAAATCTGTTAATCTGAGTGTGTATCTGATGTTCTAAGAAGAATACGATGATTCGAGTCAGTTTCTAATGATTTTAGTAAAGATCTAATGGTCTAAGAGAGCGTCTAATTTTTCGAAAAAGCGTTGATGGTTCGAAAAAGCGTATAATTGTGCGAAAAAACGTCTAATATGGTCCGAGTAAGTGTGTCATGGTTCAAGAGAGCATCTGATGGTCTGTGTGTGGAATCCTATGGTCTGAGTATGGATATGATTGAAAATCTGTTAATCTGAGTGTGTATCTGATGTTCTAAGAAGAATACGATGATTCGAGTCAGTTTCTAATGATTTTAGTAAAGATCTAATGGTCTAAGAGAGCGTCTAATTTTTCGAAAAAGCGTTGATGGTTCGAAAAAGCGTATAATTGTGCGAAAAAACGTCTAATATGGTCCGAGTAAGTGTGTCATGGTTCAAGAGAGCATCTGATGGTCTGTGTGTGGAATCCTATGGTCTGAGTATGTAGATGATTAAAAATCTGATAATCTGAGTGTGTATCTGATGTTCTAAAGAAGAATACTATGATTCGAGTAAGTTTCTAATGATTTTAGTAAAGATCTAGTGGTCCAAGAGAGCGTCTTATTTTCCGAAAAACCATCTGATGGTCCAAGAGAGCGTATAATTGTGTAAAAAAGCGTCTAATATGGTCCGAGAAAGTGTTTAATGGTTTTAGAGAGCGTCTCATGGTCTGAGAAAGACTGCTAATCTGTGTGTGGAATCCTATGGTCTGAGTATGGATGTGATTGGAAATCTGATAATCTGAGTGTGCATCTGATGTTCTAAAGAAGAATACGATGATTCGAGTAAGTTTCTAAGGACTTTAGTAAGGATCTAATGGTCTAAGAGAACGTCTGATGGTCCGAGAGAGCGTATAATTGTACAGAAAAGCGTCTAATATGGTTCCAGAAAGTGTTTAATGGTTCGAGAGAGCGTCTGATGGTCTCACAAAGACTGCTAATCTGTGTGTGGAATCTTATGGTCTGAGTATGGATGTGATTGAAAAGCTAATAATCTGACTGTGCAGCTGATGTTCTAAAGAAGAATAAGATGATTCCAAAAGTTTCTGAAGATTTTAGTAAAGATCTTATGGTCTAAGAGAGCGTCTAATGTTCTGAAAAAACGTCTGAAGGTCCGAGAGAGCGTATAATTGTGCGGAAAAGCGTCTAATATGGTTCGAGAAGGTGTTTAATGGTTCGAGAGAGCGTCTAATGGTCTGAGAAAGAGCGCTAATCTGTGTGTGGAATCCTATGGTCTGAGTATGAATCTGAGTGTGTATCTACTGTTCTAAATAAGAATACGATGATTCGAGTTAGTTTCTAATGATTTTAGTAAAGATCTAAAGGTCTAAGAGAGCGTCTAATTTTCCGAAAAAGCGTCTGATGGTCCGAGAGAGCGTCTAATATGGTCCGAGAAAGCGTCTGATGGTATCTAAGTGGAATCCGAAGGTCTGAGTATGGATTTAATTGAGAATTTTATAATCTTCATAAGATTTTGGCGTTTTAAGAGATTATCCTATGTTCTAAATGAGTTTCTAAGTTACACACTATACTTTTTCTACGATTGCACAGAGAGTATATAATATAGATAATTACCTTTCGAACCTAGTATTGCTAGAACTTCACCAGAATGTACCATCATCGAAACATCTTTTAATATAATTCCAGTTCTGATATTACCAATTATTCGTTGAATAAAAGAACCTTGTTCCACCTAAAATTTAATTAAATTTTATTAGCTTTCTCTAACAATAAAAAACTATTGTTTTATATGAGAAAAAAAATTGATTAGAAAGAATGTAATTAAATTCTTACCTGTCCTGAATAAAACACATTACAAAGTTCTAAAACGTAATCGTTTGATATCATTTTGAAAAGAGTACGATTTTAAGTATAAAAATATCAAAACAGGTGCTTAATTGCACATAATCAAACCATTATAATGACAATATTGAACAATGATATGGTCTACCTGCATTCAACTAAATTCAACAGGTAGGTTTACCATCAAACTAACTGACTTTACATTTGACTTTACCTACCTACCATCCAAGTAAAAAGGAAATTAGTTTTGAGTGTTTCATACAGTTTTATAGGTAGGGGATTGGGTCTATATTTTTTTATTGAAATTTCATACAAGGATGAATCAACAAAATTCTTGTACATTTATAGCGAATCATGGTTAAAAATTATATTTAATAAATTAATTTTATAAAAATTCTGTTATCGAAAACGATGCACAGTCACATTCTCTCCTATATGAGTCTCTAACTGAAAAAATGAGAGGAAAACTAATTACTCTACTTTAAAAAGCAGAAAAAGATGTGACGACAAAAAAATCGTCACAAAAGTGAGTAACTATACTTCCCCCTCCCTCTCTCTCTCTCTCTCTGTCTGTCTGTCTGTCTGCCTGTCTGTGTGTATGTCTGCCTGCCTGCCTGCCTGTCACTCTCTCTCTCTCTCTTTCTCTCTCAGTAAATCAGTAACGAACTTTATTTGGAGTCGTTATCTTTCTTTGCTCCCAATTTCAAGACTTTTTTGTCTCTCTTATTCATCTTTTCACTTTCCTAATATAACTTTAACGTTTATAGGCAAAGAGATTTAATTTGAAACCTCATTTGTATCTTTAGCTCTTGTAATAACAAAGATGTGTTTACAAACGGACAGACAAACGGAAGGAGAAAGATGGACTGATAGATTGACATTCTTAGAAATTGTGTACTTTTTCTTCTGCTTACGCTACCTTTCCCAGAGGATCTTCATTTTTTCATCATGTTTTTCTTTTTTCTAATATTTCTACTATATCTTCCACCATTTTTAGCCTTTCCAGAGTTCCTCTTTGTACTGATATTTCTTCTGATCATTGTCCATCGACTTTTAACATTTTCAAAAAATTCTTCTAGAATCTTAGAGAACTAATAAAGCATCTACTGATACAGATGATAACATCTCTTTTTATGGATTTTTCTTTATACTCTTCTACTTTTGGAGTTCCTCCCTTTGTACTGATATTTCTTCTGGTCATTGTCCACCGACTTTTAACTTTTTCAAAAAATCCTTATAGAATCTTAGAGAACTAATAAGGCATCTACTAATTCAGATGATAACATCTCCTTCTATGGATTTTTCTTTATACTCTTCTACTTTTTGGAGTTCCTCTGATGTTTGCTACACCTTCTGGTCATTGTCTACATTTTGTACCATTTTCATCTAGCTTTTCCGATTGTATTGCACTACTTTTAACACTTGTCTTTCTCCTGTTACTCCTTCTGGTCATTGTTTACAGTTTATAACAACTAGATTCAATTTTCTTTTCAGCTTTTGTGGTTTCTTTACTTATTCTTATCATTTTTGGAAATTGTGTACTTTTTCTTGTGCTTACGCTACCATCCCCAGAGGATCTTCATTTTTTCATCATGTTTTTCTTTTTTCTAAGATTTATACTATATCTTCCACCATTTTTAGCCTTTCCAGAGTACTTCTTTGTACTGATATTTCTTCTGGTTATTGTCCACCGACTTTTAACATTTTCATCTAGCTTTTCTGATTGTATTGCACTAATTTTAACACTTGTCTTTCTCCTGTTACTCCTTCTGGTCTTTGTTTACAGTTTATAACAACTAGATCCAATTATCTGTCCAGCTTTTTTGGTTTCTTTACTTATTCTTATCATTTTTTGAAATTGTGTACTTTTTCTTGTGCTTACGCTACCATCCCCAGAGGATTTTCATTTTTTCATCATGTTTTTCTTTTTTCTAAGATTTATACTATATCTTCAACCATTTTTAAATTTCCAGAGTTCCTCTTTGTACTGATATTTCTTCTGGTCATTGTCCACCGACTTTTAACATTTTCAAAAAATCCTTCTAGAATCTTAGAGAACTAATAAAGCATCTACTAATTCAGATGTTAACATCTCTTTCTATTGATTTTTCTTTATACTCTTCTAATTTTTGGAGTTCCTCTGATGTTTGCTACACCTTCTGGTCATTTTCTACATTTTGTACCATTTTCATCTAGCTTTTCTGATTGTATTGCTCTACTTTTAACACTTGTCTTTCTCCTGTTACTCCTTCTGGTTATTGTTTACAGTTTATAACAACTAGATTCAATTTTCTTTTTATGTAGCTCTTGTGGTTTCTTTACTTATTCTTATCATTTTTGGAAATTGTGTCCTTTTTCTCTTTTGCCTACGCTACCATCTCCAGAGGATCTTTATTTTTTCATCATGTTTTTCTTTTTTCTAAGATTTATACTATATCTTCCACCATTTTTATGCCTTTCCAGAGTTCTTCTTTGTACTGATATTTCTTCTGGTCATTGTCCACCGACTTTTAACATTTTCAAAAAATTCTTGTAGAATCTTAGAGAACTATTAAAGCATCTACTAATTCAGTTGATAACATTTCCTTCTATAGATTTTTCTTTATACTCTTCTTCTTTTTGGAGTTCCTCTGATGTTTGCTACACCTTCTGGTCATTGTCTACATTTTGTACCATTTTCATCTAGCTTTTCTGATTGTATTGCTCCACTTTTAACACTTATCTTTCTCCTGTTACTCCTTCTGGTTATTGTTTACAGTTTATAACAACTAGATTCAATTTTCTTTTTATGTAGCTCTTGTGGTTTCTTTACTTATTCTTATCATTTTTGGAAATTGTGTCCTTTTTCTCTTTTGCCTACGCTACCATCTCCAGAGGATCTTTATTTTTTCATCATGTTTTTCTTTTTTCTAAGATTTATACTATATCTTCCACCATTTTTAGCCTTTCCAGAGTTCTTCTTTGTACTGATATTTCTTCTGGTCATTGTCCACCGACTTTTAACATTTTCAAAAAATTCTTCTAGAATCTTAGAGAACTAATAAAGCATCTACTGATACAGATGATAACATCTCTTTTTATGGATTTTTCTTTATAAACTTCTACTTTTGGAGTTCCTCCCTTTGTACTGATATTTCTTCTGGTCATTGTCCACCGACTTTTAACATTTTTAAAAAATCCTTCTAGAGTCTTAGAGAACTAATAAAGCATCTACTAATTCAGATGATAACATCTCTTTCTATAGATTTTTCTTTATACTCTTCTACTTTTTTTTTGTACCATTTTCATCTAGCTTTTCTGATTGTATTGCACTACTTTTAACACTTTTTTTTCTCCTGTTACTCCTTCTGGTCATTGTTTACAGTTTATAACAACTAGATTGAATTATCTGTCCAGCTTTTTTGGTTTCTTTACTTATTCTTATCATTTTTTGAAATTGTGTACTTTTTCTTGTGCTTACGCTACCATCCCCAGAGGATTTTCATTTTTTCATCATGTTTTTCTTTTTTCTAAGATTTATACTATATCTTCAACCATTTTTAAATTTCCAGAGTTCCTCTTTGTACTGATATTTCTTCTGGTCATTGTCCACCGACTTTTAACATTTTCAAAAAATCCTTCTAGAATCTTAGAGAACTAATAAAGCATCTACTAATTCAGATGTTAACATCTCTTTCTATTGATTTTTCTTTATACTCTTCTAATTTTTGGAGTTCCTCTGATGTTTGCTACACCTTCTGGTCATTTTCTACATTTTGTACCATTTTCATCTAGCTTTTCTGATTGTATTGCTCCACTTTTAACACTTGTCTTTCTCCTGTTACTCCTTCTGGTTATTGTTTACAGTTTATAACAACTAGATTCAATTTTCTTTTTATGTAGCTCTTGTGGTTTCTTTACTTATTCTTATCATTTTTGGAAATTGTGTCCTTTTTCTCTTTTGCCTACGCTACCATCTCCAGAGGATCTTTATTTTTTCATCATGTTTTTCTTTTTTCTAAGATTTATACTATATCTTCCACCATTTTTAGCCTTTCCAGAGTTCTTCTTTGTACTGATATTTCTTCTGGTCATTGTCCACCGACTTTTAACATTTTCAAAAAATTCTTGTAGAATCTTAGAGAACTAATAAAGCATCTACTAATTCAGTTGATAACATCTCCTTCTATAGATTTTTCTTTATACTCTTCTTCTTTTTGGAGTTCCTCTGATGTTTGCTACACCTTCTGGTCATTGTCTACATTTTGTAACATTTTCATCTAGCTTTTCTGATTGTATTGCTCCACTTTTAACACTTGTCTTTCTCCTGTTACTCCTTCTGGTTATTGTTTACAGTTTATAACAACTAGATTCAATTTTCTTTTTATGTAGCTCTTGTGGTTTCTTTACTTATTCTTATCATTTTTGGAAATTGTGTCCTTTTTCTCTTTTGCCTACGCTACCATCTCCAGAGGATCTTTATTTTTTCATCATGTTTTTCTTTTTTCTAAGATTTATACTATATCTTCCACCATTTTTAGCCTTTCCAGAGTTCTTCTTTGTACTGATATTTCTTCTGGTCATTGTCCACCGACTTTTAACATTTTTAAAAAATCCTTCTAGAGTCTTAGAGAACTAATAAAGCATCTACTAATTCAGATGATAACATCTCTTTCTATAGATTTTTCTTTATACTCTTCTACTTTTTTTTTGTACCATTTTCATCTAGCTTTTCTGATTGTATTGCACTACTTTTAACACTTTTTTTTCTCCTGTTACTCCTTCTGGTCATTGTTTACAGTTTATAACAACTAGATTGAATTATCTGTCCAGCTTTTTTGGTTTCTTTACTTATTCTTATCATTTTTTGAAATTGTGTACTTTTTCTTGTGCTTACGCTACCATCCCCAGAGGATTTTCATTTTTTCATCATGTTTTTCTTTTTTCTAAGATTTATACTATATCTTCAACCATTTTTAAATTTCCAGAGTTCCTCTTTGTACTGATATTTCTTCTGGTCATTGTCCACCGACTTTTAACATTTTCAAAAAATCCTTCTAGAATCTTAGAGAACTAATAAAGCATCTACTAATTCAGATGTTAACATCTCTTTCTATTGATTTTTCTTTATACTCTTCTAATTTTTGGAGTTCCTCTGATGTTTGCTACACCTTCTGGTCATTTTCTACATTTTGTACCATTTTTATCTAGCTTTTCTGATTGTATTGCTCTACTTTTAACACTTGTCTTTCTCCTGTTACTCCTTCTGGTTATTGTTTACAGTTTATAACAACTAGATTCAATTTTCTTTTTATGTAGCTCTTGTGGTTTCTTTACTTATTCTTATCATTTTTGGAAATTGTGTCCTTTTTCTCTTTTGCCTACGCTACCATCTCCAGAGGATCTTTATTTTTTCATCATGTTTTTCTTTTTTCTAAGATTTATACTATATCTTCCACCATTTTTAGCCTTTCCAGAGTTCTTCTTTGTACTGATATTTCTTCTGGTCATTGTCCACCGACTTTTAACATTTTCATAAAATTCTTGTAGAATCTTAGAGAACTAATAAAGCATCTACTAATTCAGTTGATAACATCTCCTTCTATAGATTTTTCTTTATACTCTTCTTCTTTTTGGAGTTTCTCTGATGTTTGCTACACCTTCTGGTCATTGTCTACATTTTGTAACATTTTCATCTAGCTTTTCTGATTGTATTGCACTACTTTTAACACTTGTCTTTCTCCTGTTACTCCTTCTGGTCATTGTTTACAGTTTATAACAACTAGATTCAATTTTCTTTTTATGTAGCTCTTGTGGTTTCTTTACATATTCTTATCATTTTTGTAAATTGTGTCCTTTTTCTCTTTTGCCTACGCTACCATCTCCAGAGGATCTTTATTTTTTCATCATGTTTTTCTTTTTTCTAAGATTAATACTATATCTTCCACCATTTTTAACCTTTCCAGAGTTCCTCTTTGTACTGATATTTCTTCTGGTCATTGTCCACCGACTTTTAACATTTTAAAAAACAATCTTCTAGGATCTTAAAAAACTAATAAAGCATCTACTGATACAGATGATAACATCTCTTTCTATGGATTTTTCTTTATACTCTTCTACTTTTTGGAGTTCTTCTGATGTTTGTTACACCTTCTGGTCATTGTCTACATTTTGTAACATTTTCATCTGGCTTTTCTGATTGTATTGCACTACTTTTAACACTTTTTTTTCTCCTGTTACTCCTTCTGTGCATTGTTTACAGTTTATAACAATTAGATTCAATTTTCTTTTCAGCTTTTGTGGTTTCTTTATTTATTCTTATCATTTTTGGAAATTGTGAATTTTTTCTTGTGCTTAAGCTACCATCCCTAAAGGATCTTCATTTTTTCATGATGTTTTTCTTTTTTCTAAGATTTCTACTATATCTTCCACCATTTTTTGCCTTTCCAGAGTTCCTCTTTGTACTGATATTTCTTCTGGTCATTGTCCACCGACTTTTAACATTTTAAAAAACAATCTTCTAGGATCTTAAAAAACTAATAAAGCATCTACTGATACAGATGATAACATCTCTTTCTATGGATTTTTCTTTATACTCTTCTACTTTTTGGAGTTCTTCTGATGTTTGTTACACCTTCTGGTCATTGTCTACATTTTGTAACATTTTCATCTGGCTTTTCTGATTGTATTGCACTACTTTTAACACTTTTTTTTCTCCTGTTACTCCTTCTGTGCATTGTTTACAGTTTATAACAATTAGATTCAATTTTCTTTTCAGCTTTTGTGGTTTCTTTATTTATTCTTATCATTTTTGGAAATTGTGAATTTTTTCTTGTGCTTAAGCTACCATCCCTAAAGGATCTTCATTTTTTCATGATGTTTTTCTTTTTTCTAAGATTTCTACTATATCTTCCACCATTTTTTGCCTTTCCAGAGTTCCTCTTTGTACTGATATTTCTTCTGGTCATTGTCCACTGATTTTTAACATTTTCAAAAAATCCTTCTAGAATCTTAGAAAACTAATAAAGCATCTACTAATTCAGATGATAACATCTCCTTTTATGGATTTTTCTTTATACTCTTCTCATTTTTGGAGTTCCTCTGATGTTTGCTACACCTTCTGGTCATTGTCTACATTTTGTACCATTTTCATTAAGCTTTTCTGATTGTATTGCAAACGGCTATCATCTCTAAGTATCGTCTAGTTTTTTTTTGTTTCTAGACCAGACCAACAGACAGATAGAGACACAGACAGACAGACAAACTGGCAGACATAAAGACATAACGACATAAAGACATAAAGACATAAAGACATAAAGACATAAAGACATAAAGACATAAAGACATAAAGACATAAAGACATAAAGACATAAAGACATACAGACATATGGACATATGGACATAAAGTCAGAAAGACATAAAGACATAAAGACATAAAGACATAAATACATAAAGACATAAAGACAGACAGACAGGCAAACAGACAGAGAGACAGAGAGACAAACAGACAGACATACAAACAAAACGATTTCCAAATTCAAAGAGATGTTTAATTAGAGCTCTTACTTATAACTTATTTTTACAGGAAATTTTTTCTTACGTTAGTTCTCAGAGTATTTGTATTACAAATTCCTTTTGTAACCTTATTGCACATAAATGGATTAATCATACGCGGTATTTAAACGATACAAAAGTCCTCAAAATTATCTTCCATCGAACGTTTACGGTAAACCGTGCCTGAGGAAATACTATACTAGTGTGTGCTTTCAACAAAACGTCAGTATCAACTTTTGTTAACTTTACAGTACA
Organism: Altica lythri; assembly: GCA_964028335.1. Taxonomy (NCBI): domain Eukaryota; kingdom Metazoa; phylum Arthropoda; class Insecta; order Coleoptera; family Chrysomelidae; genus Altica; species Altica lythri. The sequence goes on from OZ034810.1 coordinate 21,467,174, forward strand.
TCTCGGGCATTTTTTGACTCTGTGAATGTGTTAACTATTTGTTTAACTGATTTTTTATTAATTTAGTGTTAATTTTTGAAGAGTTTTATTTGCTGGTAAATGACATTATGTGCTTGAGATTAGTTTTTTAGTTCATTCTAACAGGATATACAAAAATTTCTACATTTTTTATAGCATGAGAGGTGAGTCAAATAGTTATAAGTTAGTATTTTGTTGCAATTTTGCTTTATTATTTAAAAATTTCGTTATGGAGAGACAGTGGTGACATTCCCTTGGTAAATAGATCTTGCAGACCTAATAGGGACCATAGATGAGCCTCTGGAGGTAGCGTAGAAACAAAGATAAACTAGACGATACTTAAAGATGATAGCAGTTTGCAATACAATCAGAAAAGCTAGATGAAAATGGTAAAAAAATGTAGACAATGACCAGAAGGTGTAGCAAACATTAGAAGAACTCCAAAAAGTAGAAGAGTATAAAGAAAAATCCATAGAAGAAGATGTTATCATCTGAATTAGTAGATGCTTTATTAGTTCTCTAAGATTCTAAAAGGATTTTTTGAAAATGTTAAAGGTCGGTGGACAATGACCAGAAGAAATATCAGTACAAAGAGGAACTCTGGAAAGGTTAAAAATGGTGGAAGATATAGTAGAAATCTTAGAAAAAAGAAAAACATGATGACAAATTGAAGATCCTCTGGAGATGGTAGCGTAGGCAAAAGAGAAAAAGTACACAATTTCCAAAAATGATAAGAATAAGTAAAGAAACCACGAAAGCTAAAAAGAAAATTGAATCTAGTTGTTATAAACTGTAAACAATGACCAGAAGAAGTAACAGGAAAAAGAAAAGTGTTAAAAGTAGTGCAATACAATCAGAAAAGTTGGATGAAAATGGTACAAAATGTAGACAATGACCAGAAGGTGTAGCAAACATCAGAGGAACTCCAAAAAGTAGAAGAGTATAAAGAAAAATCCATAGAAAGAGATGTTATCATCTGAATTAGTAGATGCTTTATTAGTTCTCTAGATTCTAGAAGGATTTTTAAAAATGGTAAAAGTTGGTGTACAATGACCAGAAGAAATATCAGTACAAAGAAGAACTCTGGAAAGGCTAAAAAAGGTGGAAGATTAAGTAGAAATCTTAGAAAAAAGAAATACATGATGGAAAAACGAAGATCCTCTGGAGATGATAGCGTAGGCAAAAGAGAAAAAGTACACAATTTCCAAAAATGATAAGAATAAGTAAAGAAACCACAAAAGCTGAAAAGAAAATTGAATCTAGTTGTTATAAACTGTAAACAATGACCAAAAGGAGTAACAGGAGAAAAAAAGTGTTACAAGTAGTGCAATACAATCAGAAAAGCTAGATGAAAATGGTAGAAAATGTAGACAATGACCAGAAGGTGTAGCAAACATCAGAGTTACTCAAAAAAGTAGAAAAGTATAAAGAAAAATCCAGAGAAAGAGATGTTATCAACTGAATTAGTAGATGCTTTATTAGTTCTCTAAAATTCTCGAAGGATTTTTTGAAAATGTTAAAAGTCAGTGGACAATGACCAGAAGAAATATCAGTACAAAGAGGATCTCTGGAAAGGCTAAAAATGGTGGAAGATATAGTATAAATCTTAGAAAAAAGAAAAACATGATGAAAAAATAAAGATCTCTGGGGATGGTAGCGTAAGCACAAGAAAAAGTACACAATTTCCAAAAATGATAAGAATAAGTAAAGAAACCACAAAAGGTGAAAAGAAAATTGAATCTAGTTGTTATAAACTGTAAACAATGACCAGAAGAAGTAACAAGAGAAAGACAATTGTTAAAAGTAGTGCAATACAATCAGAAAAGCTAAATAAAAATGGTAGAAAATGTAGACAATGACCAGAAGGTGTAGCAAACATCAGAGGAACTCCAAAAAGTAGAAGAGTATAAAGAAAAATCCATAAAAAGAGATGTTATCATTTGAATTAGTAGATGCTTTATTAGTTCTTTAAGATTCTAGAAGGATTTTTTGAAAATGTTAAAAGTCGGTGGACAATGACCAGAAGAAATATCAGTACCTACAAAGAAGAACTCTGGAAAGGTTAAAAATGGTGGAAGATATACTATAAATCTTAGAAAAAAGAAAAACATGATGAAAACATGAAGATCCTCTGGGGATGGTAGCGTAAGCACAAGAAAAAGTATACAATTTCCAAAAATGATAAGAATAAGTAAAGAAACTACAAAAGCTAAAAAGAAAATTGAATCTAGTTGTTATAAACTGTAAACAAGGCCCAGAAGGAGTAACAGGAGAAAGATAAGTGTTAAAAGTAGTGCAGAAAAGTAGTTAAGAACATTTGAAGACATCTATCCTTTAATATTTTGAAGTCTTCTTTGGTTTCACTTCTTTTTGTTTGTCTTTTGAGTGCTTAACACTGAACCCCTTTTCCAACTGTTTTGTTTCGTATTTTTTGCATTTCTGCTCTTCTGGATCATCTAAAGAAAGATAGTCTCATCTAAAGATGAAGAATTTAAAGATAAAGAAGATTCTTCCAAAATTCCGAAGACTTATTTTGTTTTTTTTTGGTAACATTAATAGATTATTAAAAAAAACTAGTTTTCACAGTGATAACTAGGACTGACTGTGGTTTTCCCATTAGATTAAAGAAGATAACATCATTGAAATATAACAAAAACAACCCATGAAGTGTAAAATTGATTCCAACCAATACTTTAAATCTTCTAACGGAACAAAAATTAAAAAAAAAATGCGCAGATATCAACATTTTTGTGGTTAAATTTATTTTTATAACTATATTGCATGACAATAAATAAATGTAAAAGTAGAACAGTATAAAATATACATTTAAACCGGTTATATAGTCTTTGAGAATACAATAACACAACTTTTTAAAGTGAATACTTCTTATCGGTTCTTCTTCTTTTTGCTGCTCTAGTTGCTAGCTGCTTCTCCCTGCTTCTCTACTTTCTAGCTCCTTCTTTCTGCTGCTCTACTTGCTATTTTCTTCTCTCTGTTCCTCTACCAACCAAAAATACGATTTTCCTTTTTTTTCTTCCTGTGGCTAGTCTTCTTTTTGCTTCTCTACTTTTTGACTTCTTTTTTCTGCTGCTCTAGTTGCTAGTTGCTTCTCTTTGCTCTTCTACTTTCTAGCTCCTTCTTTCTGCTGCTCTACTTGCTATTTTCGTCTCTCTGTTCCTCTACCAACCAAAAATACGATTTTCCTTTTTCTTTCTTCCTGTGACTAGTCTTCTTTCTGCTTCTCTACTTTTTGACTTCTTCTTTCTGCTGTTCTAGTTGCTAGCTGCTTCCCCCTGCTTCTCTACTTTATAGCTCCTTCGTTCTGCTGCTTTAATTGCTTTTTTCTTCTCTCTCTCTCTGTGTTTGCTTGCTTTATAGACTACGAGAAAGCTTTCGACAGAGTTCAGCATTCAAAAATCTTGGCTTAGGATCATCAGGATATGGAGTGGCATGCGTGAAGCTGGAGAACTTTTTAGAATAGCTGAGGATTGAGAAGCCATCTCTTTTTTAATAGCCAACGTTTAGGGCACCGAATACGATACATAAAGAAGAAGAAAAAGGAAATCGGTATATTACGATGGAAGCGAAGATATTAATAATAAATGTTAGAATTAAAAATAAGAGCAGTGGATAAGAGAGATAAGAATTCTACAGAAGTGTCGCGATCAACGTAGGCTGTTTTTGTTTGCTTTATAGACTCCGAGAAGGCTTTCGAAAACGTGAAATAGTTCAGAAGTTCCGTTACTCACTATTGTGATGATTTTACTTTAGCAACACATTTTCCGAGGTACTTTACTTTAAAAATAATAACTTTAGTTGCAAGAAAATGAATACAAAACCATTTTTTTTTACTCTTAGAAGATTTCTAAAAAGATAACGCTATCCATATTCATAAAAATTCAGTTATAACATAATAATTTATACAGTAAACCTTTTGTTGTTTTATAATTCATTAAATAACAGTTAGAAATTGTTGTCTTAAAAATTTACAACTCAACTAATAAATTCATTGTAAAGTTAAGCAATTCGATGCTGCACCTTTCGATTTGAATCTATTTAAGAAAGTAGGTTTTTGGGTGTGCGAAAATTTACCCATTGTAGCTGAAGAATATTAAGTTTTTAACAGTATTTTATATACAAAAATAATAGTAAATAAATAATGAAAAATACTATTTTTTAACTGTAAATGACACTAATTAGGGGTTAAAAAATATATAAAAGAAAGATTTTTTTTTCAAAAATTATTAAAAATGGTTTATGAATGGAATGTTTCTATAAAAATTATAGTATATAAAACAATAAATCTACATTTTTATGTAGCTGTCAATTTTGCAGTATCCCGTATATATTATAAAATATACGAGGTGCGCGTTTTGCTAGTTTGAAAAATATATAAAAAATCATTTTTTTTAATTTTTAAAAATGTTTTTGTTGTAGGAATATTTCTATAAAAATTATAGTACATAAAACAATATGTTAAGCTTCTAATCCAGCACTCAGTTTTGCAGTATACCGCTTATATTATAAAATATACGAAGTGCGCGTTTTGCTAGTTTGAAAAATATATAAAAATTCGTTTTTTTTTTCAAAAATCTTTAAAAATGTTTTTGTTAATGAAATGTTTCTATCAAAATTACAGTACATAAAACAATATGTTAACCTTCTAAGCCAGCACTCAGTTTTGTAGTATGCCGCATATATTTTAAAATATACGAGGTGCGCGTTTTGCTAGCTTGGATAATATATAAAAAATCGTTTTTTTTTCAAAAATCTAAAAAAATGTTTTTGTTAATGAAATGTTTCTACAAAAATTATATTATATAAAACAATATGTCTACTTTTTTATGTAGCTGACAGTTTTGCAGTATTCCGTATATATTGTAAAATATACGAGGTGCGCGATTTGCTAGTTTGAAAAATATATAAAAAATCGTTTTTTTTTTTTAAATCTTTAAAAATGTTTTTGTTAATGGAATGTTTCTATAAAAATTATAGTACATAAAACAATATGTTATCCTTCTAACCCAGCACTCAGTTTTGCAATATACCGCATATATTATAAAATATACGAGGTGCGCGTTTTGCTACTTTGAAAAATATATAAAAAATCGTTTTTTTTTTCAAAAATCTTTAAAAATGTTTTTGTTAATGGAATGTTTCTATAAATATTATAATACATAAAACAATATGTTAAATTTCTAATCCAGCACTCAGTTTTGCAGTATACCGCTTATATTATAAAATATACGAGGTGCGCGTTTTGCTAGTTTGAAAAATATATAAAAATTCGTTTTTTTTTTTCAAAAATCTTTAAAAATGTTTTTGTTAATGGAATGTTTCTATAAATATTATAATACATAAAACAATATGTTAAATTTCTAATCCAGCACTCAGTTTTGCAGTATACCGCTTATATTATAAAATATACGAGGTGCGCGTTTTGCTAGTTTAAAAAATATATAAAAATTCGTTTTTTTTTTTTCAAAAATCTTTAAAAATGTTTTTGTTAATGAAATGTTTCTATAAATATTATAATACATAAAACAATATGTTAAATTTCTAATCCAGCACTCAGTTTTGCAGTATACCGCTTATATTATAAAATATACGAGGTGCGCGTTTTGCTAGTTTGAAAAATATATAAAAATTCGTTTTTTTTCAAAAATCTTTAAAAATGTTTTTGTTAACGGAATGTTTCTATAAAAATTATATTACATAAAACAATATGTTAGCCTTCTAAGCCAGCACTTAGTTTTATAGTATACTGCATATATTTTAAAATATACGAGGTACGCGTTTCGCTAGTTTGGCAAATATATAAAAATTCTTTTTTTTTTTCAAAAATCTTTAAAAATGTTTGTGTTAATGGAATTTTTCTATAAAAATTATAGTACATAAAACAATATGTTAGCCATCTACGCCAGCACTCAGTTTTGCAGTGTACCGCATATATTATAAAATATACGAGGTGCGCGTTTTGCTAGTTTGAAAAATATATAAAAAATCGTTTTTTTTTTCAAAAATTTTTAAAAATGTTTCTGGTTATGGAATGTTTCTATAAAAATTATACTACATAACTCAATATGTTAACCTTCTAAGACAGCAATCAGTTTTGTAGTATACCGCATATGTTTTAAAATATACGAGGTGCGCGTTTTGCTAGTTTGAAAAATATATAAAAAATCGGTTTTTTTCAAAAATCTTTAAAAATTTTTTTGTTAATGAAATGTTTCTATAAAAATTATAGTATATAAAACAATATGTTAACCTTCCAAGCCAGTACTCAGTTTTGTAGTATACCGCATATATTTTAAAATATACGAGGTGCTCGATTTGCTAGTATGAAAAACATATAAAAAATCGTTTTTTTTTTTCAAAAATCTTTAAAAATATTTTTGTTAATGAAATGTTTCTTTAAAAATTACAGTACATAAAGCAATATGTTAACCTTCTAAGCAAGCATTCAGTTTTGCAGTATACCGCATATATTTTAAAATATACGAGGTGCGCGTTTTGCTAGTTTGAAAAATATATAAAAAATCGTTTTGTTTTTCAAAAATCTTTAAAAATGTTTTTGTTTATGGAATGTTTCTATAAAAATTATAGTATATAAAACAATATGTTAACCTTCTAAGCCAGCACTCAGTTTTGCAGTATACCGCATAGATTTTAAAATATACGAGGTGCGCGTTATGCTGATTTGAAAAATAGATAAAAAATCGTTTTTTCTTTTCAAAAATCATAAAAAATAGTTTTAGTTAAGGAATGTTTCTATAAAAATTATATTATATAAAACAATATGTTTATTTTTTTATGTAGCTGACAGTTTTGCAGTATTCCGTATATATTGTAAAATATACGAGGTGCGCGTTTTGCTAGTTTGAAAAATATATAAAAAATCTTTTTTTTTTTCAAAAATCTTTAAAAATGTTTTTGTAAATGGATGGTTTCTATAAAAATTATAGTATATAAAACAATATGTTAACCTTCTAAGACATCACTCAGTTTTGTAGTATACCGCAAATATTTTTAAATATACGAGGTGCGCGTTTTGCTAGTTTGAAAAATACTTAAAAAATCGTTTTGTTTTCAAAAATCATAAAAAATAGTTTTATTAAAGGAATGTTTCTATAAAAATTATATTATATAAAACAATATGTCTTCTTTTTTATGTAGCTGACAGTTTAGAGGCAATTCCGTATATAATTTAAAATATACGAGGTGCGCGTTTTGCTAGTTTGAAAAATAGATAAAAAATCGTTTTTTTTTTTTTCATAAATCTTTAAAAATATTTTTGTTACTAGAATGTTTCTATAAAAATTATATTATATAAAACAATATACCTACTTTTTTATGTAGCTGACAGTTTTGCAGTATTCCGTATATATTTTAAAATATACGAGGTGCGCGTTTTGCCGATTCAAAAAATATATAAAAAATCGTTATTTTTTCAAAAAATCATTAAAAATGTTTTTATTATTGGAATGTTTTTATAAAAATTATGGTATATAAAACAATATATATACTTTTTACTGCAGCATTCAGGTTTGCAGTATCCCGTATATATTATTAAATATACGAATCTATTTAAGAAAGTAGGTTTTTGGGTGTGCGAAAATTTAACCATTTTATATTTAAAAATCACAGTAAATAAATAATAAAAATTACGATTTTTTAATTATAAATGACACTAATTAGAGGGATATTTCTGATGTTGTCAAAAAAGTCGAAACTAAGTAAGTATTTACATTAATTTTCATTGTATAAACTCTATTGTATAAATTATTAAGTTGTTATTTCCACTCGATATAATTCAGAATAGCAAAACCACTGAAGAAATACAGAATAAAAGATTATACAAGCTTCTTCAGTCAAGCCATTGGCCCATCAGTCAGTAACCTCTTCAAGGTCTAAATCTAACCTCTGGTTTACCTTTAAATAACATGCGATTATTTTTTTAAACATTATTCAGACCGTGTAAAGCTGTTATTTTCAAATTATAAAAAAATTTTCTTCATATCATAAAAATTAACTAAAGACATTTACGTACATGATAATCAATTAGATAGTTTAAATATTAACTATCATTTACAACTTCAACGATTTTCATGAAATTTAATAATCAGGAGATTACGGAAGCGATACATCGAAAAGAATTTATGAATTTATTCACGAATAAGAGTTTAATTGGTTTTCTGATATTGTTTGATATTTGCATTATATGTAGTTGCAGAAATTACTTCTTATTCAACATCTCTTCATAATTCTCGCCATAAGGTTTTTAAAGAAGGTTTTTAGTCCGTATACGGTATATTAAAACCGTTTTAAATTGAATACTTTTAATTATCTCAAACAACTGTGAGACTTATCGCCTTAATTAATCAACTAAAAATTCTATTCTTTACAAAGATTATAAATATTTTTATTCTGTTATTAAATTGAAAAATTAACAACCTTATACGACGTATGTTCAGAAGAAAACAAGGATTTTGAATATCACGGGCTACGTATATTCGATTCTAGATTTTTTTTCCCTATATTCTACTCAAGTAGAAAGTAGACAATCTTCCTACTAAGATTGACCAACTTCCTACTTAAGTAAACAAACTTCCTATTAAAGTAGACAAACTGTTTACTAAAGTAGATAATTTTCCTACTAAAGTTGACAAACTTCTTACTTAAGTAGACAAACTTCTTATTCAAGTTGACAAACTTCCTACTAAAGTAGACAATCTTCTTAAAAAAGTTGCTTCGTCTCTGGATCTGGAAATTTGGGAGGGGCGAGCTAGTGCTCAGCCAGCACTGAGGCCACATATGACCCATTGTGCATCCTCCCGTATGTAGGAATATCCTCACCTCAGGCTGTCACCAGGCCTATTGATTTAAATAGGTGATGAGGCTCCCGAGGGGGATCTCCCTGACATCGGCTGGTGTAGCCAATACTCGCCAAACACGGATCTTCTGATTTCAAAAAAAGCAGAGCAGTCATACATAATGTGTTCTACTGTTTCCTCTTCTTGTTCGCAGCCTCTGCATAGCGGCGATTCTGTAAATTTCATCCTAAAGAGATGTTGTCGCAATTGGCAGTGACCTGTCAGAATTCCCACAGCTGTTCGGAAAATTTGGCTGGTCAATGCCTTAAACTCTCTGGCCAGTCTACAGTCCGTAGTTTCATCCCAGCACTGTATAAATTTTTGGGGAGAGTGCTGTTTGATAAGGTCCACGACTGCGGACAATGTTAGCTTGGTAGATGGGCGAGGGCTAACATATTTGTAGCCCACAGCCCTCCTTGCTAAATTGTTCGCAATGCGGTTGCCTTTAGAGTTCCCATGTCCTTTGATCCAGCTGAGAGTGACCACGTTATTCTGGCTGGCTTCAGTTAGAGATTGGTGATATTCTAGTACTAAACTTGAAGTGAAACGTGGTCTATTCAAGGTCAGTAGTGCTTGTTGGCAGTCTGTGTATATATTTATATTCCTGCCTGTGATGTTCCTATTGATCAATTCTTTTGCAGCTATGGTTATGCCTGTGAGTTCTGACTGAACCACACTTGACAAGCCATCCATAGCCCATTTTATTTTTAGGATTAAGGATCTAGAGTAAATTCCACATTCCACACCTTGCTTTGTTTTTGATCCATCCGTATATACGCTCAGAGCGTTCACTACGTTGGGGTCTGCTGGCTTGTTTGTTAATATTTTGTAGGGTTTGTCAAAGACAAATCTTGGTGCGACGGCATCCGTGTCTGCCTGTAAGAGTGGTATCACTTTTATCGATTCCCTCCACAGACTATCCCTATAGGTGCCAGTCCCTACAGTGGGTTCGATACCAACCGTGCGAAAGCGTATCATGGTCATCAATGCGACCTCCTTAACAAATATATCAAGGGGGGTGAGACCGAGTATGACTTCCATTGCGCTGGTCGGTATGCTTCGCATGGCTCCTGTTACGAGAAGGCATGCTGATCTTTGAATTTGGTTTAATTTTTTTATAGCTGTCGTTTGTTTCACTTTAGGCCACCACACGACAGCACCATATGTTATCATAGGTATTATGATTGCGGTGTAGATTCACATGGTGACCTTGGGGGATAATCCCCAGGTCTGTCCTATGGTTCGGCGCTCATAAGATATAAATGCTTTTTTAACTCTGCTTTCTATGTGTGAGTTCCACGTCAGCTTGCTGTCAGGGATAACACCTAAGTATTTCACTTCTGTAACAAAGCTTAATTTAACGTTGAAAAGACTGGGTGCGTTTAAGCCCCTAGGTTTCTTTTTCTTCGTGAAGAGAACCATTTCAGTCTTTTTGGGGTTAATAGACAGCGATTGCTCTTTACACCATGTCTCTAAAGTTCTGAAAGCCACTTGCATTCTGTCGCAAAGGGTGCTGCCAAACTTCTTAATAAAGTAGATAATCTTCCTGCTAAAGTTGACAAACTTCTTCCTTAAGTAGACAAACTTCCTATTAAAGTAGATAAACTTCCTACTAAAGTAGACAATCTTCTTACTAAAGTTGACAAACTTCTTAATAAAGTAAATAATCTTTCTACTAAAATTAACAAACTTCTTCCTTAAGTAGACAAACTTCCTATTAAAGTAGATAAACTTCCTACTAAAGTAGACAATCTTCCTACTAAAGTTGACAAACTTCTTACTAAAGTAGATAATCTTCCTACTAAAGTTGACAAACTTCTTACTTAACTAGACAAACTTCTTATTCAAGTAGACAAACTTCCTACTAAAGTAGAGAATCTTCCTACTAAAGTTGACAAACTTCTTAATAAAGTAGATAATCTTCCTACTAAAGTTGACAAACTTCTTCCTTAAGTAGACAAACTTTCTATTAAAGTAGATAAACTTCCTACTAAAGTAGACAATCTTCCTACTAAAGTTGACAAACTTCTTACTAAAGTAGATAATCTTCCTACTAAAGTTGAAAAACTTCTTACTTAAGTAGACAAACTTCTTATTCAAGTAGACAAACTTCCCACTAAAGTAGACAATCTTCTTACTAAAGTTGACAATCTTCTTAATAAAGTAGATAATCTTCCTACTAAAGTTGACGAACTTCCCTTAAGTAGACAAACTTCCTATTAAAGTGGATAAAGTAGAAAGTTTGTCGACTGAATAAGGAAGTTTGTCAACTCTAGTAGAAAGATTGTCTACTTTAGTAGGAAGTTTGTCTACTTAAGTAAGAGTGTTGTCAACTTTAGTAGAGAAATTGTCTACTTTAGTAGGAAGTTTGTTTACTGAAAAAGTAAGTTTGTCTACTTAAGTAAGAAGTTTGTCAACTTTAGTAGGAAGTTTGTCTACTTAAGTAAAAAGTTTGTCAACTTTAGTAGGAAGATCTATCTACTTTAGTAGGAAGTTTGTCTACTTTAATAGGAAGTTTATCTACTTAAGTAATAAGTTTATCAACTTTAGTAGGAAGATTTTCTACTTTAGTAAAAAGTTTGTCAACTTTAGTAGGAAGATTATCTACTTTAGTAAGAAGTTTGTCTACTTTAATAGAAAGTTTGTCTACTTAAGGAAGAAGTTTGTCAACTTTAGTAGGCAGATTGTCTACTTTAGTAGGAAAATTATCTACTTTCTACTTGAGTAGAACATAAGGAAAAAAATCAATAATCGAATATACCTATACGTAGCCCGTTTAGTTTCTTTCTGAACAAACCTCGTATTACTGAAATTGTAAATTTTATTATAAAAAAATAGAAACCTACTTTATGCATATAAAAGATTAAAAAAACAATAATTAAAACAATACTTTATTAATCGAAATTAATTTGTTTATATAAAAAAAATGTTGTTAGCTTATCAAGTATGCAAATTTCAATAAATTGTAAATGAATAATAATCTGAAAGTGAATTATTAAAAGTAAAAGTAATTAATTAATCCTTAAGTATTTTTTTATTGATTAATAAATCATGTTTAAGAGGATTTAAAAGTTGATTACAACAACAATAAATTACTTGATTTATGCGGGATAAAAGTCATTAATAAATAAAAAAATAAATTTTATTTGTGATCGCTGTTTTTTCCAATAATTTCGTCTAAATCGAGCGTAAGAAGGGTAAGTTAAACATGGCGCGTAACAGAAAAAATGTGACGCGTAACCAAAAAATGTGACGGCAACTGTTTTCCAATATCGATAACGAAGTTTCACTTTAAATATACTATAAAAATTAGAGAAAACAAAAAAAGATATTTTCTATACATACTTTCTCATTATAGATATTATTTCATAGGTATGTAATGGAAAGTTTTTAATTATACAGCATAACATAAATTATATATAAATGATAGAATTAGATTGAAAGGATATTACTTATAACTAATTGATTTCCATTCATAATATATTACAATGCGAGGATATTAATTATATGACCTTGACTGAAATTTTTTTATTGCATCATAATATGTAATTAATACCTAATTATATAATTATTGTATCAAAATATATTGTAAAAATATAAAACTTGTTATTAGGTCATATAGAATTGTATAGAAAGTTGACAGAAAAAAAGCGTCAACTATTAAGAAGCAACAATCTGTCAAAAAGTGACATAAACTATCAAGAAGCAACGTTAACTGTTAACAAGCAACTTCAACTGTCAAAAATCAATATAAAACTGTCAACAATCAACGTCAACTATCAAGAAACATTCATCAACTATAAAGAAACAATGTCAACTGTCAAAAAGCAACTATAACTGTCAAGAAGCAACGTGAACTGTCAAGATACAATAACCAACTGTCAAAAAGCAACGTGAACTGTCAGGAAGCAACGTTAACTGTTAACAAGCAACATCAACTGGCAAAAATCAATATAAAACTGTCAACAATCAACGTCAACTATCAAGAAACATTCTTCAACTGTAAAGAAACAATCTCAACTGTCAAGAAGCAACGTGAACTGTCAAGATACAATAACCAACTGTCAAAAAGCAACGTGAACTGTCAAGAAGCAACGTCAATTGTGAAAAATCAACGTCAACTGTAAACAATTAATACAAAACTATCAACAACCACTGTCAACTATTAAAAAGCAACAATCAACTGTCAAAAAGTGACATAAACTATCAAGAAGCAACGTTAACTGTTAACAAGCAACGTCAACTGGCAAAAATCAATATAAAACTGTCAACAATCAACGTCAACTATCACGAAACATTCTTCAACTGTAATGAAACAATGTCAACTGTCAAGAACCAACTTCAACTGTCAAGAAGCAACGTGAACTGTCAAGAAGCAACGTGAACTGTCAAGAAGCAAGGTCAATTATGAAAAATTAACGTCAACTGTAAACAATCAATACAAAACTATCAACAACCAATATCAACTATTAAGAAGCAACAATCAACTGTAAAAAAGTGACATAAACTATCAAGAAGCAACGTTAACTGTTAACAAGCAACGTCAACTGTTAAAAATAAAAAAAAACTGTCAACAATCAACGTCAACTATCAAGAAACATTCATCAACTGTAAAGAAACAATGTCAACTGTCAAGAAGCAACTTTAACTGTCAAGAAGCAACGTGAACTGTCAAGATACAATAACCAACTGTCAAAAAGTAACGTGAACTGTCAAGAAACAACGTCAAATGTAAAAAATCAACGTCAACTGTAAACAATCAATACAAAACTATCAACAACCACTGTAAACTATTCAAAAGCAACAATCAACTGTAAAAAATTGACATTAACTACCAAGAAGCAACGTTAACTGTTAACAAGCAACGTCAACTGGCAAAAATTAATATAAAACTGTCAACAATCAACGTCAACTACCAAGAAACATTCATCAACTGTAAAGAAACAACGTCAACTGTCAAGAAGCAATTTCAGCTGTCCAGAAGCAACGTGAACTGTCAAGATACAATAACCAACTGTCAAAAAGTAACGTGAACTGTCAAGAAGCAACGTCAAATGTAAAAAATCAACGTCAACTGTAAACAATCAATACAAAACTATCAACAACCACTGTAAACTGTTTAAAAGCAACAATTAACTGTCAAAAAGTGACATTAACTATCAAGAAGCAACGTTAACTGTTAACAATCAACGTCAACTAGCAAAAATTAATATAAAACTGTCAACAATCAACGTCAACTATTAAGAAACATTCTTCAACTGTAAACAAACAATGTCAACTGTCAAGAAGCAACTTCAACTATCAAGAAGCAACGTGAATTGTCAAGATACAATAACCAACTGTCAAAAAGCAACGTGAACTGTCAAGAAGCAACGTCAATTGTGAAAAATCAACGTCAACTGTAAACAATTAATACAAAACTATCAACAACCACTGTCAACTATTAAGAAGCAACAATCAACTTTCAAAAAGTGACATAAACTATCAAGAAGCAACGTTAACTGTGAACAAGCAACGACAACTGACAACAATCAATATAAAACTGTCAATAGGTACTCAACGTCAACTATCAAGAAGTATTCATCAACTATAAAGAAACAGTGTCAACTGTCAAGAAGCAACTTCAGCTGTCATGAAGCAACATGAACTATCAAGATACAATAACCCACCGTCAAAAAGCAACGTGAAGTGCCAAGAACCAACGTCAAATGTGAAAAATTAACTTCAACTGTAAGCAATTAATACAAAACTATCAACAACCAATGTCAACTATTAAAAAGCAACAATCAACTGTCAAAAAGTGACATAAACTATCAAGAAGCAACGTTATCTGTTAACAAGCAACGTCAACTGTCAAAAATCAATAAAAAAACTGTCAACAACCAACGTCAATTATCAAGAAACATTCTCCAACTGTAAACAAACAATGTCAACTGACAAGAAGCAACTTCAACTGTCAAGAAGCAACGTGAACTGTCAAGATACAATAACCAACTGTCAAAAAGCAACGTAAACTGTCAAGAAGCAACGTCAATTGTGTAAAATCAACGTCAACTGTAAACAATTAATACAAAACTATCAACAACCACTGTCAACTATTAAGAAGCAACAATCAACTGTCAAAAAGTGACATAAACTATCAAGAAGCAACGTTAACTGTCAACAAGCAACGACAACTGAAAACAATCAATAATCAACGTCAACTATCAAGAAGTATTCATCAACTGTAAAGAAACAACGTCAACTGTCAAGAAGCAACTTCAGCTGTCATGAATCAACGTGAAATGTCAAGATATAATAACCAACTGTCAAAAAGCAACGTGAACTGTCAAGAAGCAACGTTAACTGTTAACAAGCAACGACAACTGACAACAATCAACATAAAACTGTCACAAATCAACGTCAACTATCAAGAAACATTCTTCAACTGTAAAGAAACAATGCCAACTGTAATAGAGAAACATTTATATCTTAAAATTTCTTACAATTGACATCAAATAAATCATATTTAACTGTACTTTTATGTATTGTAATTTTATCGTCACCAATTTAAACTTGTTGAACATATGTTTTTACATAATATTCTTACGGTACTATTATTTACTTATAGAGTTACTGTAAATTTGATTTATTATATTCTTTTTACAATTTGAATGCCTAAAGTGATTATTGTTTATTTGATTTTTAGGTTGAAGATAATAAAACGAAATGGTGCGGAGTCGCACCCCCTCACAAGGGGGTGGTTCGCAGGGTTTTGAAATGGAAAGAAAATATTCGGTACCATCAAATCCAGAATCGAGAGCTTTTTCGGGTGCTACTGCAAGTGAAGATTTACATGCTTGGTCAATATACAGGTAAAAAAAAATTGATTTTCGATTTAATTTAACTTTCTTGTTTAACCCTGTATATCTCAAAAACTATAAAAGGTAATAAAAAAATGAGAAGATTTATGGGAAAAGTGAAGATTTTTGTATAAATCTGCAAAATTTCATTAAAATTGATTAAAGAAAAATATCGAAAATTTAAGGGAGAGACTCGCTATGTTTTTTTTGTTGATTTTCGATTTTATTTAATTTTCTTGTTTAACCCTGTATATCTCAAAAAATATAAGAGATAATAAAAAAATGAAAAGATTTATGGGAAAAGTGAAGATTTTTGTATAAATTAGTAAATTTTTATTAAAATTGATTAAAGAAAAATATCGAAAATTTAAGGGAGAGACTCGCTATGTTTGTTTTTTTTTGTTGATTTTCAAATTTATTCAATTTTCTTGTTTAACCCTGTATATCTTAAAAACTATAAAAGGTAATACAAAACTAAGAACATTTATGGAAAAAGTAATAATTTTTGTTTAAATTAACAAATTTTCATTAAAATTGATTAAAGAAAAATATCGAAAATTTAAGGGAGAGACTCGCTATGTTTTTTTTGTTGATTTTCGATTTTATTCAAATTTCTAGTTTAACCCTGTATATCTTTAAAACTATAAAAGTTATTACAAAACTGAGAACATTTATGGAAAAAGTAAAGATTTTTGTTTAAATTTACAAATTTTCATTAAAATTGATTAAAAAAAAATATCGAAAATTTAAGGGGGAGACTCGCTATATTTTTTTTTGTTGATTTTCGATTTTATTTAATTTTCTTGTTTAACCCTGTATATCTTAAAAACTATAAAAGGTAATAAAAAAATGAGAAGATTTATGGAAAAAGTGAAGATTTGTGTATAAAATTGCAAATTTTCATTTAAATTCATTGAAGAAAAATATCGAAAATTTAAGGGAGAGACTCGCTATGTTTTTTTTTGTTGATTTTCGATTTTATTCAACTTTCCAGTTTAACCCTGTATATCTTAAAACCTAGAAAATTTATTAAAAAATTAAATAAATTTTTTGAAGAAGTGAAGACTTTTCTATAAATTTGCAAAATTTCATTAAAATTGAGTAAAGTAAAATATCAAAAATTTAAGGGAGAGACTGACTATATTTTTTTATTCAGCTTTCTAGTCTAACCCTGTATATTTTAAAAATATAAAGGACATTAAGAAACCGAAAACATCTTTAAAAAAATAAAGATTTTTGTATGAATTTGTAAAATTGATTTTGACCAAAAAATGTTAATAGTTACAATAGCACAAGACCCAAAGGAGTCTGTCTAAAGTCCTGAAAATTATTAATTTCATTCATATTTTATTTTGTTTGTATTGAACGTTTTGGTGGATGGTAAGAAAGTAGAAAAAGGGACATAAAAAAGCGTTACTATTTTCACATGCATAATAGAAGCCACCCCTGATCAGACTCCAGATAGAATTAATGTTTCATTAAATTGTAAAGGATGATGGATAGATAAGAAAACACTACAAAAGTTAAACAATAAAATTGCGATTAAAGTTAAAAAAAGAATCTTGAATAATTTCCGTTGGTTAATTTGTAAATAGGTAAGAAAATTGGATAAAAATCTTTAAAACTTTTGTTGTTGTAACATCCTTTTTAGATATTTGTAATTCCACAAAAACAAATACAAATTGATCACTTTCTATATATTCTAATTAACTGCACATATTTAACATACATAGATACATTCACGACCTACTTATTTATAACTACTACATATGTATAACAAATTATTTGATATTATTAATTGGACCAACATTTGTCCTTATATTTTGTCAAGCTATTCTATTCTTGAATGTGTAAGAAAAAAAACAAGATAATTAGAAATACTTTTACCTTGTCTTCTATTTATCACAATACGGTGAAATAGCTTGTTTGTCATACAGGAAACAAGGTCAATTATATATGAAACAAACATTTTTTAGTATATCAATGATTAAAGAGAATTTCTATCACATTTTTTTTTTCAAAAATCATTAAAAATGTTTTTATGAATGGAATGTTTCTATAAAAATTATAGTATATACACCAATATATCTACTTTTTTATGTAGCCGTCAATTTTGTAGTATCCCGTATATATTATAAAATATACGAGGTGCGTGTTTTGCTAGTTTGAAAAATATATAAAAAATCGTTTTTTTTTTCAAAAATCTTTTAAAATGTTTTTGTTAATGGAATGTTTCTATAAAAATTATAGTACATAAAACAATATGTTAACCTTCTATTCCAGCACTCATTTTTGCAGTATACCGCATATATTCTAAAATATACGAGGTGCGCGTTTTACTAGTTTGAAAAATATATAAAAAATCGTTTTTTTTTTTTCAAAAATCTTTAAAAATGTTTTTGTTGAGGGAATGTTTCTATAAAAATTATAATACATAAAACAATATGTTAGCCTTCAAAGACAGTACTCAGTTTTGCAGTATACCGCATATATTTTAAAATATACGAGCTGCGCGTTTTGCTAGTTTGAAAAATATATAAAAAATCGTTTTTTTTTTCAAAAATCTTTTAAAATGTTTTTGTTAATGGAATGTTTCTATAAAAATTATAGTACATAAAACAATATGTTAACCTTCTAATCCAGCACTCATTTTTGCAGTTTGCCGCATATATTCTAAAATATACGAGGTGCGCGTTTTGCTAGTTTGAAAAATATATAAAAAATCGTTTTTTTTTTTCAAAAATCTTTAAAAATGTTTTTGTTAAGGGAATGTTTCTATAAAAATTATAATACATAAAACAATATGTTAGCCTTCAAAGGCAGTACTCAGTTTTGCAGTATACCGCATATATTTTAAAATATACGAGGTGCGCGTTTTGCTAGTTTGAAAAATATATAAAAAATTGTTTTTTCCTTCAAAAATCTTTAAAAATGTTACTGTTAATGAAATGTTTCTATAAAACTTATAGTACATAAAACAATATGTTATCCATCTAATCCAACACTCAGTTTTGCAGTACACTGCATATATTTTAAAATATACGAGGTGCGCGTTTTGCTAGTTTGAAAAATATATAAAAAATCGTTTTTTTTTTCAAAAATCATTAAAAATGTTTTTGTTAATGGAATATCTCTATAAAAATTATAGTACATAAACCAATATGTAAACCTTCTAATCCAGCACTCAATTTTGCAGTATACCGCATATATTTTTAAATATACGAGGTGCGCGTTTTGCTAGTTTGAAAAATATATAAAAAAAAAGTTTTTTGTTTCAAAAATTATTAAAAATGTTTTTGTTAACGGAATGTGTCTATAAAAATTAAAGTACATAAAACAATATGTTAACCTTCTAATCCAGCACTCAGTTTTACAGTATACTACATATATTTTGAAATATACAAGTTGCGCGTTTTGCTGATTCGAAAAATACATATTTTTTTTTTCAAAAATCTTTAAAAATGTTTTTGTTAATGGAATGTTTCTATAAAAATTATAGTGCATAAAACAATAATATGTTAACCTTCTAATCCAGCACTCATTTTTGCAGTATACCGCATATATTTTAAAATATACGAGGTGCGCGTTTTGCTAGTTTGAAAAATATATAAAAAATGGTTTTTTTGTTTCAAAAATCTTTAAAAATGTTTTTGTTAACGAAATGTTTATATAAAAATTATAGTACATAAAACAATATGTTAACCTCCTAAATCAGCCTTCAGTTTTGCAGTATACCGCTTATATTATAAAATATACGAGGTGC
The DNA here is from genome assembly GCA_964028335.1 of Altica lythri. Classification (NCBI taxonomy): domain Eukaryota; kingdom Metazoa; phylum Arthropoda; class Insecta; order Coleoptera; family Chrysomelidae; genus Altica; species Altica lythri. The sequence continues at coordinate 21,486,670 of OZ034810.1, forward strand.
GCGTTTTGCTAGTTTGAAAAATATATAAAAAATCGTTTTTTTTCTCAAAAATCTTTAAAAATGTTTTTGCCAATGGAATTTTTTTATAAAAATTATAGTACATAAAACAATATGTTAACCTTCTATGCCAGTACTTAGTTTTGCAGTATATCACATATATTTTAAAATATACGAGGTGCGCGTTTTGGTGATTCGAAAAATACATAAAAATTCGATTTTTTTTTCAAAAATCATAAAAATAGTTTCATTAAAAGAATGTTTCCAGAAAAATTATATTATATAAAATAATATACTTACTTTTTTATGTAGCTGACAGTTTTGCAGTATTCCGTATACATTGTAACATATACGAGGTGCGCGTTTTGCTGAATCAAAAATTAATATAAAAAGTCGTTTTATTTCAAAAAATCATTAAAAATGTTTTTATTATTGGAATGTTTCTATAAAAATTATGGTATTTAAAACAATATATTTACTTCGTATTGCAGCACTCAGTTTTGCAGTATCCCGTATAGATTATTAAATATACGAGGTGCGCGTTTTGCTGATTTGAAAAATATATAAAAAATCGTTTTTTTTTCAAAATTTATTAAAAATGTTTCCAATCTTGCTTGATGTATCTTTGTTCCAGACAAAATTTGAACTCAGATTTTACTGACAGTGCCCTTGGATCAACAGATAAAAGTCCACTTCCTTATGGAAACTTTCAATTACGTGATACAACTGTTCAATCAATTCTTTCACATCCTCGTTATGGACCAAAGTTAGTATAACTTTTAATAAGATTTATACAGTTTCTTTTTTAATTCTATATAAATTTTAGATCCGCCTTAGGTTCAAATATGTATACTTATTTAAAATTTGGACTTCCCCGGGTTTTTCCACCAAATCATAATGGTTCAAATCGTTCCGGTACTCCACAACATTTTAGAAGAAATTCTTCAACTCGACCACATAACAGGTAAATATAACATTTTTTAAAACCTACATCATTTCTATTGTAAATAAATTAGTTACTTCGTAATGTTTAATCACCATTACATAATTGCTGCATAATTATTTATTGCATAGTAATGTGGATTTGGTTTCTAAATTAAATACATTGTTAATGATTTTTGTAACATAAACCAATTTGCTTTTACCACTGAAGATAATTAATTAGAACTAAAATTTATTAGGTACTACATTAAATAAATATAGATTTCTTTTTTATAAGATTATTTGGATTACATGAGGAGAACTGTTCTTTTTGGAACTAAGTTCCTTACGGCAGGCTTGGAGGAGATAGGGATTTTGCAGCGCGACTGAACTGAAAAAAATGTAATAGTAAAACCGTAACGAAAAACCGTTAAATGAGACGTGCATTAACCGCATTCTAGAAGTTATTATACGTAGCATCGGTGTTTCATTGGTGGAATGCTCGCCTGCCACGCGGGTGGCCCGGGTTCGATTCCCGGCCGATGCAAATTTAACATTTTTTAAAAAATTTGACACCTTTTTTCAGCCTCTTAAAATTTTCTTAAAATTTGATAATTTAATTATGAAAAAGTTTTAAATTTTAAGAAATGTAGTTTTCTTCGTGTAAATTTTATGGTATAATACTTACACTGATAAAACTGCATTTCTTAAAAACAGATTTAATTCTAACAAATATAATTTTTTTGCATACTTCCATATTTTGAGTATTTGACCGTTAAATAGTGTGTGTCGATTCTACATTAGCCGAAGAAACTTAGTTCCTACCTGGTGTCCCACGACACTATTTTAATTTTAAAGCTGTTTAAAGCTATTAAAAATGTATTTAAAAGCATTTTAAAGCTGTTTGAAGAACAGTTCAACCTGTTTTCAAGATCAGTTGGATTACATGAACTATTAAACTATTGAAAAATGTTTTAATTTTGTTATAAGACCATTTTACACAATTTTTAAAGGACTTTGAAGGCAGGAAGTCGCGGCCCAAGAGATGGTAGTTCCGGATATGACAGTTCAGACAATGAAACCACAAATAATTACAAACAGAACAGGAAATACCGATCAGACCCTGATTTTAGGATGCAGAATATGTACCAAGGGGTAGGGCTTTTATTTTGTTTTATATAGGCTATTTAATGGTATAATTTATATGCCTCATTTACCGTTCAGGTTCATAGTTAACTATTGTTAAAGGTCATAATAGAAATATACCAAATATGAAAGTAAAAGTTATTTTGCATAATATTAAAGTCACGTTTTTGTAAATTTTTTTATAGCAAAGTAGTCCAGCGCTTCCTATAGCAGCAATACAACAACAGGGTGCTTTAAAGCACCAACACAATAAATGGAATCGTAATAAAAGTATTTCTGAAGCAAATTTATTAGCTTCTGAGTATCATAACAGATCTTATCATACTCTAGATCAGCATCATTCAAGAGATCCAAGAAGAAATAGTGTGGCTGATTTTATACACCATCACAATCATGATGTTGTTGATCATGCGTAAGCAATTTCTTTTCATAACAAAATTTTTTAATTATCTAGTATTTCGTTTAATTTAGAATGATGGGACACATAACCAGACCTATGTCTAAAGCTGAAAGTCAATTTTCTATACCTCCTTCAAGAAGAGGCCCACCATCAGTTTTAAGAGCAGAATATTTGAATCAAGATGATGATGCTGGAACAACATTTATGTATCCTCATTTACAAGTAAGAATTTTATTTTTTAACTATCTTTTTATATTTCAAACAACTCTGTTTCATGTTATCGTGCTTTTTGTTTTCCCAATATCATTTCTAATAGGGTTTGGGTATTCGGGACAATTACAAAGTTCTGGCACGCAATATAGCCTACGATTAAACTCCCAGGAGTTCAGCCATTTCTTCAGAAGAAGTCTTCTTCCATAACATGAATTCCTCGGACATTAAGGAAGCCTACTAAATTTCTGTTACACTTACACCAAACCTTTTACTAAGACTTCTAACTCCAGAAGGATTCCTCCAACGAGTAAAGAGACATTACTTCCACGGACACCCAGGAAGCCTGCTAAGTGTCTGTTACACTAAGACCAGACCTAATACAAAGACTTCTAACATCATTAATGGTCACCATCACCAGAGTTACGACCTGGAAGCTCATACCAGTAACAGCCAGAGAACTAGAGAAAGGTCGTGGACCCAATTGGACCATATCCCGAAGATCTGAACTGGTTGGAAATTAGTAATCCACCAATGAGTTTCGGAATTCTGGACAATTTTAAAGTTCTGACACGCACTATAGCCTACGATTAAACTCCCAGGAATTCAGCCATTTCTTCAGAAGAAGTCTTCCACCAAGGCCCCTAACATCAATTTCACGGACAATGAGAAAGCTTCCTAAGTTTCTGCTAAACTTACACCAAACCTTTTACTAAGACTTCTAATCCAGAAGAGTTCCTCCATCGCGAAAAGCGACATTACCTCCATGGACACTCAGAAAGCCTGCTAAGTGTCTGTTACACTAAAACCAAACCTAATACGAAGACTTCTAACATCATTAATAGTTACCAGAGTTACGACCTGGAAGCTCATACCAATAACAGCCAGGGAACAAGACAAAGATCGTGGATCCAATTGGATCTTATCTCAAAGATCTGAACTGGTTGGAAAGTAGCAATCCACCAATGAATTTGGGAATTTCTGACAATTTCAAACTCCCGAAACGCAATATAGCCTACGATAAAAGTCCCAGGACTTCGAAATTTAGAATCAAGTTCGAGTATCGAACCGATTATCTTGACTTAATTCACCAAACAAGACCCAAAACCTAATCTCTATTTTTTTTTAGGTTTGTGGTGTAGGAATGTTTCCAAATAACAATACCTGTTGCAAATCTCGACAACATCTTCTTCTGAATGAAATTTCCTTTGAAATAAGAGGTGGAGAAATAATGGCAATTATGACAACATCACAAGAAGAGGGTACATCTCTTTTAGATGTAGTTGCAGGTTTTAAATCCCCAGTTTTAGGATGTGTAGTTTTAAATGGACAAACTGTACGACCACACAGTTTAAAATCAAGAGTAGCTTACGTACAAAGTGATCTAAATTTATGTAAAGATATGACTGTGGTGCAAACCTTGAGGTTTCATTATGATCTCAAAAAACCTACTGATAAGTTAGGATATTTAAAAATTGAAGCTATGGATAGGGTAAGTATATAAACACACTCAGATAACATTTTTTTTCATATTTTCTTCTAGGTGAATGTTCTGATAGAGGATTTAGGTTTAGAGCAAGTACGTGATACCAAAGTATCAGCAATGACAGTATCAGAGAAAAGAAGACTGAATGTAGCTTGTCATCTAATCTTAGACACAGATATCGTAGTTTTAGATCAACCAACACGTGGTATGGATATTTTTGATACATTCTTCTTGGTGGAATATTTAAAACAATGGGCGAATGGTGGTACTGGAAGCTCGTTAGGAAGGATAGTAATTTTAACTATACATCCACCTACTTATGAGATTTTTACAATGTTATCCAGGATTTTATTGGTATCTGCTGGAAGAACTATGTATAGCGGGAAGAGAAGGGATATGTTGCCATATTTTGCTTTAGTTGAATATCCTTGTCCATCGTTTAAAAATCCTTCGGATTATTATCGTAAGTATATTTTTCAACAAATTTTATCGAAGTCTTTGTAACTACGCGCCAAAAAGGAGCTAACAAAAGATTTAGCATAAAAACAGGTGTAACTATGCGATCAATGGTCTCCGAGCGCTGATCAGATTGTCAGAAATCTATTCTCGTAGTTGCAACGGCTTTTGCTGCATTCTACGTAAAAAACGTGGGTATTTCCTCCGAAACAAAAGGAGAGGAGTTACTCACGCGCTTAAGGATGAAAATTCTATGCTAAAGGCTAATAGTAAACCCTATATGAATAGAGACAATAATAAGAGACAGAATATGTCTAATAAAAATTAGTTTCTATAAACAAAAAGACCGTTAAAGAACAGAAAGACGTTATTTTGTATCTAAATCTACTTTAATTAGTGCGAATTTACAAAGTTTTATTTTCAGTTGATCTTGTAACATTAGATGATCTTTCTGCGGAAGCCATGTTGGAATCATCTCAAAGAATAGAACAGTTAGCAGAAATTTTTCGACAAAAACAAGAGCCATTAAGTGATCCAGGTCCTCCATCAGCTTTACCAATGACAGTACAAAATTCAAACTGTTTAGTAACAGCTTTTGTCTTATTTACGTAAATATTTATTTGACTTATTTTATTATCATTTCTTCTAAAAAAAGTATTACAATTTCAGAAAGTCAATTATTTACACCCAATCAGTAACATTTCTTAATTGGTTATTGGTAATTATACTCTCAGCTAGTTTATCAATGATAATGGGTGCAATTTTCTGGGATTTACCCACTTCAGATTCTCAACTTATTCTTAATGATAGATATGGTTATCATTATAGTGTAATGTGTGTTGTACATTGGCCGTTACTTTTAAATATGACTATAACAGAAGTTAGAAGGAATAGAAAAAGTGTAGAAAGAGATATAAAAGATGGATTATATGGGAGGTTAACATATATTTTTACTAAGGTATGAAACTTATATTCAAAAATTTATTCATGAATAAACTGAAGATCATCTTGAGAGAGTTTTGGTTTCGTGAATTTATATTATATATACTTTATATTTTGTCGATTTTTCAAATTTTTGACATTTTTTTAAACATTTTGACACCTTTTTTCAGCATCTTAACACTGTTTTACAATTTAATAATTCAATTGTAAAAAAGTTGTAAATTTTAAGAATTGTAGTTTTCTTCGTGTATATTTTATGGTATACAACTTACACTGATAAAACTGCATTTCTTAAAAACAGATTTAATTCTAACATATATAAATTTTTTATATGTACTTCCATACTTTGATGATTTTTCAAGTTTTTTGACGAATTTATTCATGAATAAATTATAGATTTAAATTTTTATGGATTCTTTTGTTGCAGTCAGTGATAAGTTTATTTCCATCTTTATTTGTATGGTTAGTATATGTTGTGCCAAGTTATTCCATGAGTGGATTGTATACCCAAAATTTGAATAATTATAATGGGTTTTATATCTATATAGGTTAGTTTTTGAACTATTTTTAACAAAAATTAAATCAATATATGAAAAATGACACTTGCTTATTTATCTTGATGGATATGTCAAATTTACGTTTTATAATCAATAAAAAATGTCTTTGAAGTCACCTCTTACCTGGGAACAGCGGACCGTCCATAAATCCGAAACTTTTCTCGACCCTCACAGTGATATGCACTCATAATTTTACTGTGAGGGTCGAGAAAAGGTTCGGATTTATGGACGGCTCGGGTGACTTCAAAGATTTTATACCAAAATGTCTTTTTAGGTATGATGTTGCTGTATTTAAGTTGTATGCAAATATTTTTAATATCATTTATATATCTGGTTCCATTACCAAATACGGTAACAATTTTCTCATCTATGATATTAACAGCATTCTTCGTAACATCAGGTTATCTACTACATCTAAAAGATGTACCGAATTATTTTACATGGGTGCAAAAATTGAGTCCAACTGCTTGGGTAATTCCATATTTATTAAACAGGGAATTATCAGCTGAAGCTATTCAAAGTTTGCATACTAGTATGACTACGTTGTGTAGAAATAAACAGGTAAGATATTTTGGTTATTAAAATTAAGAATTAGTTGAGAAAATGAAGTAATGTACAATAAGGTGGATTAAGATGCATATTTTTATATATGATTTGATAGCCTCAAACTCACAACTTTTAAAATGAAATCTATCCAGTCTCCATTCTGGACGAAAAATCTGGAACTGTTGAATATTCTATTCGCAGAATTATCGCTGTCGACTATATAGATATATTAATGTAACTAAAGAAGTTTTAGTTCAAAAAATGCATCTTTTTGCGTCTTATTGTACAAAAAAATCGACAAAAAAGTGTATTTTAGTTGCTTATTTCCTTTTTTAGATCCAACATCAAGATATAATTGTACAATTACCATGTCCTCCTCCAAATGGCACCAATAATTTAATATCTTTCGGATATTTAAAATCTGATAATTTAACAGTTGATTACGATAATCCACCTCTTGCTATGGCAGTTTTTTATTTAATTCTATTCATAGTAGTGTGTGTGGCTTTTACTTTAAATTTTTATAAAAGTGGTAAAAATTTCAAGCAAAGATCTAATGATAACGCAAATAAACCTTAGATTTGTATTATTTTTTTTATAAGTGCCTTTTTTTGTATGAAAAAAATTTAGATAGTAGTAGTTGTCTTTATTAAAATTTAATAACAAATATATAAAAAATAAAACAATTTTATCTCAATTAGTATTCAATTCCCATAGATGCTCCAATATCTTCAGTTTTGATTATAACCACAAGAAATTCGTTTAAAAAAAAACCTGGAATCCTGTGGTTTAGTCATCGAAATTATAAGTAAATTGTTTACGGTACGAACAAACACAATTACTTGGTACAGGAAAATACGCATATTCTAATTTCCCAGCATGACTGACACTCAATAATCTAATTACAGCGTAGGATTGTTTACAAAAAGTTTCAATATCGTTTGGCCAATTTTCATTTCCATAACAACTATTTCCAGCATCCCTACAAAAAAATATTTCGTTTTTTATTTTTATATATTTCTAAGGATAACTATAAAAATAGTGTTTTTTCTTAATATCTCGTAAACCGTTAAAGAGAGAACTGTCAAAATTTAAAGGGTGATGTTAAATTTAATTCTAAACAAAAAAGTATTTTTGTGTTTTTTCGAATAAACGTTTACTTTTCGAAATATTTGCAAAATTACAAATGACACAAAATTGCGAGTATCTCAAAAACAGTCAACGTGACAGCTGTCAAAATTTGACAGTTGATGTTAAATATAATTTTAAGCAAAAAAGTATTTTTATGTTTTTTCGAATAAACGTTTATTTTTCGAGATATTTGGAAAATTACAAATGACACAAAATGGCGAGTATCTCAAAAACAGTCAACGTGACAGCTGTTAAAATTTGACAGTTGATATTAAATGTAATTCTAAACAAAAAAGTATTTTTATGATTTTTTGATTAAACGTTTACTTTTCGAGATATTTGCAAAAAAACAAATGACACAAAATGGCGAGTATCTCAAAAACAGTCAACGTGACAGCTGTCTGTTAAAATTTGACAGTTGATGTTAAATATAATTTCAAACAAAAAAGTAATTTTATGTTTTTTTGAATAAACGTTTACTTTTCGAGATATTTGCAAAAAAACAAATGACACAAAATGGCGAGTATCTCAAAAACAGTCAACGTGACAGCTGTCAAAACTTGACAGTTGATGTTAAATTTAATTCTAAACAAAAAAAGTATTTGTATGTTTTTTCGAATAAACGTTTACTTTTCGAGATATTTGCAAAAAAAGAAATGACACAAAATGGCGAGTATCTCAAAAACAGTTAACGTGACAGCTGTCAAAATTTGACAGTTGATGTTAAATATACTTCTTAACAAAAAAGTATTTGTATGTTTTTTTGAATAAACGTTTACTTTTCGAGATATTTGCAAAAAAACAAATGACACAAAATGGCGAGTATCTCAAAAACAGTCAACGTGACAGCTGTCTGTTAAAATTTGACAGTTGATGTTAAATATAATTCCAAACAAAAAAGTAATTTTATGTTTTTTCGAATAAACGTTTACTTTTCGAGATATTTGCAAAAAAAGAAATGACACAAAATGGCGAGTATCTCAAAAACAGTTAACGTGACAGCTGTCAAAATTTGACAGTTGATGTTAAATATACTTCTTAACAAAAAAGTATTTGTATGTTTTTTTGAATAAACGTTTACTTTTCGAGATATTTGCAAAAAAACAAATGACACAAAATGGCGAGTATCTCAAACACAGTTAACGTGACAGCTGTCAAAATTTGACAGTTGATGTTACCTATAATTCTAAACAAAAAAGTATTTTTATGTTTTTTTGGAATAAACGTTTACTTTTCGAGATATTTTCAAAATTACAAATGACACAAAATGGCGAGTATCTCAAAAACAGTCTACGTGACAGCTGTCAAAATTTGACAGTTGATGTTAAATTTAATTCTAAACAAAAAAGTATTTTTGTGTTTTTTCGAATAAACGTTTACTTTTCGAAATATTTGCAAAATTACAAATGACACAAAATTGCGAGTATCTCAAAAACAGTCAACGTGACAGCTGTCAAAATTTGACAGTTGATGTTAAATATAATTTTAAGCAAAAAAGTATTTTTATGTTTTTTTGAATAAACGTTTATTTTTCGAGATATTTGGAAAATTACAAATGACACAAAATGGCGAGTATCTCAAAAACAGTCAACGTGACAGCTGTTAAAATTTGACAGTTGATATTAAATGTAATTCTAAACAAAAAAGTATTTTTATGATTTTTTGATTAAACGTTTACTTTTCGAGATATTTGCAAAAAAACAAATGACACAAAATGGCGAGTATCTCAAAAACAGTCAACGTGACAGCTGTCTGTTAAAATTTGACAGTTGATGTTAAATATAATTCCAAACAAAAAAGTAATTTTATGTTTTTTTGAATAAACGTTTACTTTTCGAGATATTTGCAAAAAAACAAATGACACAAAATGGCGAGTATCTCAAAAACAGTCAACGTGACAGCTGTCAAAACTTGACAGTTGATGTTAAATTTAATTCTAAACAAAAAAAGTATTTGTATGTTTTTTCGAATAAACGTTTACTTTTCGAGATATTTGCAAAAAAAGAAATGACACAAAATGGCGAGTATCTCAAAAACAGTTAACGTGACAGCTGTCAAAATTTGACAGTTGATGTTAAATATACTTCTTAACAAAAAAGTATTTGTATGTTTTTTTGAATAAACGTTTACTTTTCGAGATATTTGCAAAAAAACAAATGACACAAAATGGCGAGTATCTCAAAAACAGTCAACGTGACAGCTGTCTGTTAAAATTTGACAGTTGATGTTAAATATAATTCCAAACAAAAAAGTAATTTTATGTTTTTTCGAATAAACGTTTACTTTTCGAGATATTTGCAAAAAAAGAAATGACACAAAATGGCGAGTATCTCAAAAACAGTTAACGTGACAGCTGTCAAAATTTGACAGTTGATGTTAAATATACTTCTTAACAAAAAAGTATTTGTATGTTTTTTTGAATAAACGTTTACTTTTCGAGATATTTGCAAAAAAACAAATGACACAAAATGGCGAGTATCTCAAACACAGTTAACGTGACAGCTGTCAAAATTTGACAGTTGATGTTACCTATAATTCTAAACAAAAAAGTATTTTTATGTTTTTTTGGAATAAACGTTTACTTTTCGAGATATTTTCAAAATTACAAATGACACAAAATGGCGAGTATCTCAAAAACAGTCTACGTGACAGCTGTCAAAATTTGACAGTTGATGTTAAATTTAATTCTAAACAAAAAAGTATTAATGTGATTTCAAAAAAAAATGTTTACTTCTTTACGAGGTTTTCTAGGCCTCTGCAAATATGTTTGCAAATATTGCAAAGAAATTCTGCTAGGACCAGGACTGTCAAGATGCTGTCGAGACTCGAAAGAAACATTTTTTCTACATCGACAAAAAGTTATAACCCATCAAAAGAAAGGAAATTTCCTTAGGCATCTCAAAGTGCAACAAATTTTTTCATAGCTTTTGTAGTTTTTGATATACGAGGGAGTTACAAATTCAAAACTATATAAGATATAAAAAATTAATTGTAATTTGAGATTCCTAAGAAATGATAAATATATGAATATATCCCGTTTTTTTTTCAGTTCCCGTGGGACAAAGACCAGCTTACGTGTTATTCCAGACCTTAATCTACTCTTGTTACAAATTCCATCCTGATCCCTTTTTTTCTATGTATATTTCCATATTTTGACGATTTTTCATGTTTTTAACATTTTTTAAACAATTTGACACCTTTTTTCAGCATCTTGACACTTTTTTACAATTTAATAATTTAATTGTGAAAAAGTTGTAAATTTTAAGAAATGTAGTTTTCTTCGTGTGAATTTTATGGTATAAAACTTACACTGATAAAACTGCATTTCTTAAAAACAAATTTAATTTTAACATAAATAATTTTTTTATATATACTTCCTTATTTTGACGAGTTTTTAAGTTTTTTGACGAATTTATTCATGAATAAATTATAGATTTAATTTTTTATGGATTCTTTTGTTACACTCAGTAATAAGTTTATTTCCATCTTTATTTGTATGGTTAGTTATGTTGTGCCAAGTTATTCCATGAGTGGATTGTATACCCATCCTGATCCCCTTAGCCGTTTTGACGTTTTCGCATTTATAAAATTAGTAAGATGACCTCGTATACCTTTTAAGGGAGTGCCTGACTGTATTTGTTCTTTTTAACTTTGTGACAGGTCCTCGTATAACCTTTGAATTCTAAATTATCATTTGACACCTGGAAAATCTCTGTTTTAAAGGCATCGATGGCTTCTTCTGGCGACTAGAATTGCTGTCCACGAATTGAACTTCTAATCTTTGAGAATGTGGACGAGTCTTTGGGATAGTCTAACAATTCGATGTTTTAAAGCTCCAAAAACTCGATTGTCTTTTGGGCAACGTGAAGATTTGCATTGAAGAACTTTCGATTGGTATATAAACGTTAGTTTACCAGAAAAGCGACTCATTCTACATCAGGACAATTCAAGTGCTTCAAAACATCGAAATTAACACATAGTTTCATCGACTTCTTCACGTTTCCAAATATCAAGAATTCAATTGGTGGGCAGTGATTCCAATCGCCAGAAGAAGCCAATCGATGGCTTTAAAAGAGCAATTTTACAGGTGTCAACTGAAGACTTGAATGTTTGCAAAAGTATATCGATCTTAGTGGGACATATTGCAAAACAACCTATGTAAAAGTAAAGTTGTCAATAGAAAAAAAAAATACTTACACACAAGTTTCATAAGTTATAACTTGTTTCATATCATCAACATTAACAACATATTTAAGTTTCTTTTTAGTATCAAAAGCTGTCTTCGGTAACATAGAAACTTTCCTTGTTTTACACATATTTTCTTCTTGATCCGCCGGTGCTCGATAATTCAAAATAACAGTTTCATTTAACGGTTCTATCACTGATCCAGATAAAAATTGAAATCCTTTATTTCTATTCAACATTTTTTTAATAGCCATTTTCGGATATGAAGGAGTTTTCGTACAAGGTTGATCCGGTTTACAAGTATGTTTTTTTGGTATAAATTTCTTCTTTGGTCGAAGATCTGTTGTGTTAGTTGCGATTATCTGTTAAATATTTTTTTATATATAAAAAAATAACAAAATTTAAGATCGTAGAGTACTTACAAAAGTCCATAATAAAGCACATATTAAAATAAATATAAAAAAATTAAGATTCATTATTGATTCGTTTCGTTTAAAAGTTCGTTCGATACTATCATTTCTGTGTGTAAAATCTGGTTTTTAAGAGATGTTTAGTTTACTTCCTAAGAGGAAACCGCGATTTTAAAATAATATTTATATTAAGGATTACTAATTTTTGTGATTACGTATTTAGTTTGCTTAAAGTAAGTGTGTCTCTATTACAATCTCTTTTGAATCACTTACCTTTTTTTTACTTAAAATACGAGAATTTACAGGAACTAATTTTACGTCATTAAAATACTTATTATGTTTGATCATTTAAGTAAACTTTCGTAAATTTAAACAAAACATATAGTAAGAGTGTATTTCTAGGTGTGATGCAATCATTTCTAATCGAAAACTTCAGTAGATATTCTAAAAGCAGCCAAATAATCAAGAATTGTAACTTATGCAAGTTAAGTTTTATCAAAATAAAAATATAAATAAAAAGGTAAGAAATTTTTTAACATAAAAAAGGATGTTACTTTTTTATGAATGTAGCAATTGCATAAAATTTCACCATCAACTGTCAAAAAGTAACGACAGGTGTCAAAAATCAACGTGAACTGTCAACAATCAACGTCAACAATCAAGAAGTATTCATCAACTGTAAAGAAACAACGTCAACTGTCAAAAAGCAACTTCAACTGTCAAGAAGCAACGTTAACTCTAAAGATACAATAACCAACTGTTAAAAAAGCAACGTGAACTGTCAAGTAGCAACGTCAATTATGAAAAATTAACGTCAACTGCAAAAAATCAATAAAAACTGTCAACACTCAACGCCAACTATCAAGAAACATTCTTCAACTGTAAAGAAACACTGTCGACTGTCAAGAAGCAACTTCAACTGTCAAGAAGCAACGTGAATTGTCAAGATACAATAACCAACTGTCGAGAAACAACGTCAACTACCAAAAAGTGACATAAACTATCAAGAAGCAACGTTCACTATTAACAAGCAACGTCAACTGACAACAATCAATAAAAATTTGTCAACAATTAACGTCAACTGTCAAGAAGTATTTATCAACTGTAAAAAACAACGTCAACTGTCAAGATACAATAACCAACTGTCAAAAAGCAACGTGAACTGTCAAGAAGAAATGTCAATTGTGAAAAATCAACGTCAACTGTAAACAATCAATACAAAACTATCAACAACCAATGTCAACTATTAATAAACAACACACAACTGTCAAAAAGTGACATAAACTATCAAGAAGCAACGTAAACTGTTAACAAGCAACGTTAACTGTCAACAATCAACGTCAACTATCAAGAAACATTCTTCAACTATAAAGAAACAATGTCAACTTTCAAGAAGCAACTTCAACTGTCAAGAAGCAATGTGAACTGTCAAAACACAATAACCAACTGTCAAAAAGCAACGTGAACTGTCAAAAAACAACGTTAATTATAAAAAATCAACGTCAACTGTAAACAACCAATACAAAACTATCAACAACCAATGTCAACAATTAAGATCCAACAATGAACTGTCAAAAAGTGACATATAAACTATCAAGAAGCAGCGTCAACTATCAAGAAACATTCTTCAACTGTAAAGAAACGATGTCAACTTTCAAGAAGCAACTTCATCTGTCAAGAAGCAATGTGAACTGTCAGGATACAATAATCAACTGACAAAAAGCAACGTATACTGCCAACAAGCAACTTCAATTGTGAAAAATCAACGTCAACTAAAAACAATCAATACAAAACTATCAACAACCAACATCAACTATTAAGAAGCAACAATCAACTGTCAAAAAGTGACATAAAATATCAAGAAGCAACGTTAATTGTAAACAAGCAACGTCAACTGTCAAGAAACATTCTTAAACTGTAAAGAAACCATATCAACTGTTAAGAAGCAACGTGAACTGTCAAGATACAATAACCAACTGTCAAAAAGCAACGTGAATTGTGAAAAATCAACGTCAACTGTAAAAAATTAATATAAAACTATCAACAACCACTGTCAACTATTAAGAGGCAACAATCAACTATCAAAAAGTGACATAAATTATCAAGAAGCAACGTTAACTGTCAACAAGCAACGTCAACTGACAAAAATCAATATAAAACTGTCAACAATCACGGTCAACTATCAAAAAACATTCTTTAACTGTAAAGAAAGAATGTCAACTGTCAAGAAGCAACTTCAACTGTCAATAAGCAACGTGAACTGTCAAGATACAATAACCAACTGTTAAAAAGCAACGTGAATTGTGAAAAATCAACGTCAACTGTAAACAATTAATATAAAACTATCAACAACCACTTTCAACTATTAAGAAGCAACAATCAACTGTCAAAAAGTGACATAAATTATTAAGAAGCAACGTTAACTGTCAACTAAGCAACGTCAACTAACAAATATCAATAAAAAAACTGTCAACCATCAACGTCAACTATCGAGAAACATTCTTCAACTGTCAAGAAGCAACTTCAACTATCAAGAAGCAACGTGAACTGCCAAGATACAATAACAAACTGTCAAAAAGCAACGTGAACTGTTAAGAAGCAACGTTAATTGTAAAAAATCAACGTAAACTGTAAACAATAAATACAAAATTATCAACAACCAATGTTAATTATTAAGAAGCAACAATCAACTGTCAAAAAGTGACATAAACTATCAACAAGAAACGTTAACTGTTAACAAGCAACGTCAACTGTCAAAAATCAATATAAAACTGTCAACAATCACGGTCAACTATCAAAAAACATTCTTTAATTGTAAAGAAAGAATGTCAACTGTCAAGAAGCAACTTCAACTGTCAATAAGCAACGTGAACTGTCAAGATACAATAACCAACTGTTAAAAAGCAACGTGAATTGTGAAAAATCAACGTCAACTGTAAACAATTAATATAAAACTATCAACAACCACTTTCAACTATTAGGAAGCAACAATCAACTGTCAAAAAGTGACATAAATTATTAAGAAGCAACGTTAACTGTCAACTTAGCAACGTCAACTAACAAAAATTAATAAAAAACTGTCAACCATCAACGTCAACTATCGAGAAACATTCTTCAACTGTCAAGAAGCAACTTCAACTATCAAGAAGCAACGTGAACTGCCAAGATACAATAACAAACTGTCAAAAAGCAACGTGAACTGTTAAGAAGCAACGTTAATTGTAAAAAATCAACGTCAACTGTAAACAATAAATACAAAATTATCAACAACCAATGTTAATTATTAAGAAGCAACAATCAACTGTCAAAAAGTGACATAAACTATCAACAAGAAACGTTAACTGTTAACAAGCAACGTCAACTGTCAAAAATCAATAAAAAAACTGTCAACAATCAACGTCAACTATCAAAAAACATTCTTCAACTGTAAAGATGTAATGTCAACTGTCAAGAAGCAACTTGAACTGTCAAGATACAATAACCAACTGTAAAAAAGTAACGTTAACTGTCAAGAAGCAACGTTAATTATGAAAAATCAACGTCAACTGTAAACAATCAATACAAAACTATCAACAACCAATGTCAACCATTAAGAAGCAACAATCAACTGTCAAAAAGTGACATAAACTATCAAGAAGCAACGTTAACTGTTAACAAGCAACGTCAACTGACCACAATCAATATAAAACTATCAAGAAGTATTCATCAACTGTAAAGAAACAACGTCAACTGTCAAGAAGCAACGTCAACTGTCAAGACACAACAACTAACTGTCAAGAAACAACGTCAACTGTCATTGTCAACTTTCTTACAAACAAAAAAAGTTACGATATACTCAAATTTGTTGCGACTTTGTATTTTTTCATTTAATTACACAGTGGTTCTCAAACTGTGGGGCGTGCACCCAGGGATAGCGTGTTAAGTTGGTTACTTTATAAATATATACAAATTAATAATAATATTGGTTTATTAAATAAAATTACAAACGTTTTAAAAAATAATTTTCATCACTCCGTGCGGAAAGCACTGCTTTCGACCATGCAGGACCGTGCGGAAAGCAATGCTTCCTTTAACGTTACGAATTATAAAACTTTTCATCAGTCCGTGCGGAAAGCACTGTTTTCGACCATGCAGAACCGTGCGGAAAGCAATGTATGACCGAAACAGAGTTGATAAGTCAAAAATAAATGAGATAGAAAGTGAATTAAGAGAAATTGAGGAGGAATTTTTTAATAGTTTTGCATCTGATACCGCGGTAGTAAATGCACCACGATATAATCAATCAAACGTTTCATTACTAAATAAAGATTTTGTTGATTCTCAATTATTAGGTATCTAATATAGTTAAGTTAAATAAAAAAAATATGTCTATAGAATGAAGCAACTGTTCAAATATTACATTTAACGTATTTAACAAAGATTCATAACTACACATAAAGAAAGAGTTTTTTTAATAAAAATGGTATAATTTATAACTCTAAAAATTTTTGTTTTAATGGGGGGGATCCGCCTCCCCCAATCCTCCTTCAGCGCCTTCGTGGTGCAGGCGGATCAGACCTAATACTACTTTTATTATCTTCTTTCCTTTAATTTTAGCCAAATTCAAGAGCGTTCCTCACGGAGTGATGAAAAATAGAATACGTAACTCGTGCGGTGCGCAGGTAATCCCATCACGCACTCGTGATGGGATCACTTGCTTTCCGCACTCGTTACATAATGTACTATAATTAGAAAAAGGCTATTTTTTTAATAATTACATCAAAAAACAAGCAAATTTTAAATTTTAAAGTGTCCAAAAAAATCTTTGGTTTCATTAAAAAAATATATAAAAATCATATTGGGTAAGTATTAATAATAATATTAATAATAATTATGTAAACATACCAATACCAATAAAAAAAAACTTAATAAAACTTTAAGTACATCTTTGGCGATTATAGTTAAATAATAATACTCTAAAATTTTGGCAAAAATAGCCTTTTTTCTCACTTATCTCTTATTTAATTTCAACCATAAAGCTAAATAGGTTCCAGCATGCATTACGCACCACACACAAATAATTAAAATAATATTTGACACCAAATCAATATCAACAATATCCATTTCGGTTAAAAATTTTTCAGGATCTTGATAATGGCAGTAATCCTCCAATCCACAAGTTAATTTCCCGCGATTTAACCCATAAACTGAGTAAACAACACTTTGGAACGATGCCCGGAAATAACTGATAAAAAAAACTGGTTTAAATATAGGTGGCGTGTCGTACGAACGGATACAGAAACCGAAAACTGATAAAAAACATGTGATTACTGGTGCAATGAAAACTGCTATCTGGAAATAAAAAATAATAATATCACTTTATCTGATTGGATCAGATCAACGTCATAAGTCAAAGTCATACGTCAACTGTCAAAAATATACACATACACAACCAATTTTGTGTCAAATTCGTGTTTTATATAATTAAAATGTACCATTTTTAATATGTTAAAAATAAAATCACTATCTGATTGGATAAGATCAACGTCATAAGTCAAAGTGATACGTCAACTGTCAAAAATAAACATATATATAATACAAATAAATTACCTTAACTGGAGTAGTCGCACCAATAAAATATCCCATAGACTGAGCACATAAAGAACAGGCAGTTACAAAAATTACAAATAAAACTAATCGAAAATCCAATGGTTGGCTGGTTAACCAATAGGATATGGCTATATATAACCATATACATATTACCTGAAAATAAATATATTTTAATCAATATTTTATATAACATGTATAGTTGGCATAGTTTTACTCAATATGTAATAACTCGTTTATTAATAAAGAAAATTCAACAAAAATTTATTATATTATATATTGTACTTTATTTTATAAGTATGCAAAATTTGAGGTAAATACCTCAAAGCATTCTTAAAATACAATTTTTTAAAAAAATACCTTCATATGCTTTATAAAATATTAAATTAAACCATTAAAAATTGATCAAATATTTTTTTTATTATTTTTTTTATCTTGATATTATCATATATTTACATAATTCCCCCTTTTTTATTTTAAAATTCAATATTTTATATAACGGAATTCCCTTTTCAGAAATCTCTTTAAATTCTAAGAATTTAAATAGAGCACATTCCAACCGTTACCATAGAAACGACGTATTTGACCTAATTTCCTATTGGTTGAAACCAGGTCGGCCATTATTATAATTCCAAGAAATGACATTTCATTGACAGCAGTCTGTTATTGTGTATTTAAATATGTAAACATTGCAATATTTTAGTAAATAAACTGTTTAGAGTTGGTTGTTACGCAGTAATAAAGGGTTATAATTTGTTTTAATACTTTTAGATTTCGTTTTATAAGCATTTAATCATTGAAAAATTCTGTAATATAATAAAAAATACGATCAAAAGAGTACCAAATTGTAGTCTTAACCTCAAAGTTTTAAATACAGTTTAAAGCTAATATAGGCATTGACATTTAATAGTAAAATGTTTGTATTAATTTTAATACTTATATATTTCGTTTTACATGGATTTTATCATTGATAATTGTTTTATTTATATATATTTATATAAATAATCTGGTACATAACGATTACCTGTCAATGTTAATGAAGGTTGTTTTATATATAAAAACGTCATTTTAAGTAATCAAAATGTCTAATTAGTGTTTATTGTATATTTATAATTATTAGTATTTGATTTGTAAATTTCAAAATTAAGATATAGAAAATATAAGTATTTGTTACATGAAACTAATACGTAAAATTGATAAATTTTATAATAAGGTCTCGTGGCGTAATTGTATCAGAGGTAAGTGTGCGCTCGTCGTTGTGTATTAACGTGGGTTCGAGTCTCCACAGTGAATTTTTCTTTTATCAAATAATTAAGATTTTTTTATTTTCGTAGTGTTTTAAAAACGTCATTTTAAGTAATTTAAGTCTTATTACAGTTTATTGTATATTTATAATTAGTATTTAGTTTGTAAATTTCATAATTAAGGTATAGAAAATATAAATATTTATTACATAAAACCAATACGTAAGTTTGACATCATATTGTCAAAGGTGTAATGGCCTAATTGTATCAGTGTTAAGTATACGCTCACATATGATTAATAAAGTGGGTTCGAGTCTCCACAGTTAGATTTTTTTTTTTTATTTTTTTTTATTTAAATAAAATACAATTTAAGATTTTATTATTTATTTTCGTCGTGTTCTTTGTCTCTTTGTCTTTGTCTCTGTCTCTTTGTCTTTGTCTCTTTCTCTTTGTCTCTTTGTCTTTATCTCTTTCTTTTTGTCTCTTTTTCTTTGTCTCTTTGTCTCTTTCTCTTTGTCTCTTTCTCTTTGTCTTTGTCTCTTTGTCTTTGTCTTTGTCTCTTTGTCTTTGTCTCTTTTTCTTTGTCTCTTTGTCTTTGTCTCTTTTTCTTTGTCTCTTTGTCTTTGTCTCTTTGTTTTTGTCTCTTTGTCTTTGTCTCTTTGTCTTTGTCTCTTTGTCTTTTTGTCTTTGTCTCTTTGTCTTTCTCTTTGTCCTTCCGGGTTGAATTTTGTAATCGAATTTAAACCTCTTTCCCCTCCACCTAGAGGTCTGGTATTTTCAGGATAGCTAAGAACTGGATGACATTACATGTTTCAAATGTATTTAGGCATATTTATAGAGATTTTGTGATTATTTAACTTTTTTTTTAATTACGATTTTTTTTTATATATATTAATTAATTATAAACAAATACTTACTTGAAATGGAATTTCAACTAAAATCACAGATAATAAATAAGGTGTAAGTTTATACCAACGATTAAAATGTTCTCTTGATAATATTTTCATTTCTAATGGAACTAAAAACAATTAAAATTTAAATTAATTACAATTTTTATCAGTAATAATAGTAAATACTTACAAGATAACGTAACAGGCATTTTTCCGGTATAAACAGTGAGTAATAACGTACCATATAAATAAACATAATTTGCTAAAATTGTATTTGCAAATTTACCAACATTCATATATAAATAACCAAAAATGAAACCAATAACTATATGAGCTATAATTCGATTTAGAGCTGGACACTATAAAAGAAAATACAATTTAAAATGTTTATATTTATAAAATATATATAAAGAATACTCACGTAACATCTTTTAATTGTTAATAAATTTCGTTTATAAAGTAATAAAAATTGCATTACAATCGCTGCTGGAGCAGCTTTAGAATCATCTATGCAAATACCAATTTTTTGCTTTTCAAATAAATCACTGGAATTAATTTTACTATCTAAAATTTTAAATATAAATTAAACTTAATCCGGTACTGTCTAGTATAGAAATTCAATACAATTTTAACGCTATTTCGTATTCAACGCATGCGCAGTTAACAAATTTATCATGCGTGAGTCGACCATCAGTACAGAGTCGGAGTTAGAATTTCGCTTACAAAAAGTAGAAATAGGTGTAAAAATTGAATTAAAATATTGTTTATTGGTTAATATCTAATATTTAATTTTTCTTACCTTTTTTGTCATATTCAATAGATTGTAATTTTGTATTAGTTTGTAAATTTGTAACAGCTTCTGATAGCATATTTATATCGGCACCATGATCACCTATGGCTACTTCTATTACTAAAAAAATATAAAAAAAATGTTTAAGGTGGATTATCTTAAATAGTAACTTCACGTTTTAAGAATATTTGGTAGAAAATCGTCATCAAGAATCATTTTATAAAATTAATCAGGTTTCCGCTCGTCTTATACGTGCTGCTAAAGCAAGATGCATGCAAAAAGCTCTTGTCAGTCTTATCTGTCAAACTCAAGTATCATTTTCTTCTGTTACTATAAGTAACTCATCACTTTCATCTGTCACTTGTCATTTTCGTTTGTCACTGTGTACTTTCATCTGTCATTTTTTGGAGAAGAAATCGATTTTATTGGTTAAAGTTATGATTGAAATGTTATTAACTGTCAAACTCTATTGTCATTTTCCACTATCACTGTTTAGTTTTATCCGTCACCTGTCAAAGTCAATTTTGATTGTTGAAATCATTTTAGGGGAATTTATGAAAATAATTAGGTTTCTGCTCGTCTCACACGTGCTGATAAAGCAAGATGCATGCAAAAAGCTCTTGTCAGTCTTATCTGTCAAACTCAAGTATCATTTTCTTCTGTTACTATAAGTAACTCATCACTTTTATCTGTCACTTGTCATTTTCATTTGTCACTGTTTTACTTTCATCTGTCACCTGTCATTTTTTTTATGAAGAAATCGATTTTATTGGTTAACGTTATGATTAAAATGTTATTAACTGTCAAACTCACTTGTCATTTTGCACAGTCACTGTTCACTTTTATCCGTCACCTGTCAAAGTTAATTTTGATTATTGGAATCATTTCAAGGGAATTTATGAAAATAATCAGGTTTCTGCTCGTCTCACACGTGCTGCTTTAGCAATATGCATGCAAAAAGCTCTTGTCAGTCTTATCTGTCAAACTCAAGTATCATTTTCTTTTGTTACTATAAGTAACTCATCACTTTCATCTGTCACTTGTCATTTTCATTTGTCACTGTTTTACTTTCATCTGTCACCTATCATTTTTTTATGAAGAAATCGATTTTATTGGTTAACGTTATGATTAAAATGTTATTAACTGTCAAACTCACTTGTCATTTTCCACTGTCACTGTTCACTTTTATCCGTCACCTGTCAAAGTCAATTTTGATTGTTGGAATCATTTTAGGGGAATTTATGAAAATAATTAGGGTTCTGCTCGTCTCACACATGCTGCTAAAGCAATATGCATGGAAAAAGCTCTTGTCAGTCTTATCTGTCAAACTCAAGTATTATTTTCTTCTGTTACTATCATTTCGTTAAGTAACTCATCACTTTCGTTTGTCACTTGTTACTTTCATTTGTCACTTTTACTTTCATCTGTCAGCTGTCATTTTTTTGAGAAGAAATCGATTTTATTGGTTAACGTTATGATTGAAATGTTATTAAATGTCAAATTTTATTGTCATTTTCCACTATCACTGTTTACTTTTATCCGTCACCTGTCAAAGTCAATTTTCATTGTTGGAATCATTTCGAGGAATTTATGAAAGTAATTAGGTTTCCGCTCGTCTCACACGTGCTGCTAAAGCAAGATGCATACAAAAAGCTCTTGTCAGTCTTATCTGTCAAACTTAAGTATCATTTTCTTCTATTACTATTATTTCGATAATTAACTCATCACTTTTATCTGTCACTTGTCATTTTCATTTGTCACTGTTTACTTTTATCTGTCATCTGTCATTTTTTTAAGAAGTAATCGATTTTATTGGTTAACTTTATGATTAAAATGTTATTAACTGTCAAAGTCACTTGTCATTTTCCACAGTCAGTGTTCACTTTTATCTGTCACCTGTCAAAGTAAATTTTCGTTGTTGGAATCATTTCAAGGATTTTATGAAAATAATCAGGTTTCCGCTCGTCTCAAACGTGCTGCTAAAGTAAGATGCATGCAAAAAGCTCTTGTCAGTCTTATCTGTCAAACTCAAGTATCATTTTCATTTGTTACTATAAGTAACTCATCACTTTCATCTGTCACTTGTCATTTTCATTTGTCACTGTTTTACTTTCATCTGTCACCTATCATTTTTTTATGAAGAAATCGATTTTATTGGTTAACGTTATGATTAAAATGTTATTAACTGTCAAACTCACTTGTCATTTTGCACAGTCACTGTTCACTTTTATCTGTCACCTGTCAAAGTTAATTTTGATTATTGGAATCATTTCAAGGGAATTTATGAAAATAATCAGGTTTCTGCTCGTCTCACACGTGCTGCTTTAGCAATATGCATGCAAAAAGCTCTTGTCAGTCTTATCTGTCAAACTCAAGTATCATTTTCTTTTGTTACTATAAGTAACTCATCACTTTCATCTGTCACTTGTCATTTTCATTTGTCACTGTTTTACTTTCATCTGTCACCTATCATTTTTTTATGAAGAAATCGATTTTATTGGTTAACGTTATGATTAAAATGTTATTAACTGTCAAACTCACTTGTCATTTTCCACTGTCACTGTTCACTTTTATCCGTCACCTGTCAAAGTCAATTTTGATTGTTGGAATCATTTTAGGGGAATTTATGAAAATAATTAGGGTTCTGCTCGTCTCACACATGCTGCTAAAGCAATATGCATGGAAAAAGCTCTTGTCAGTCTTATCTGTCAAACTCAAGTATTATTTTCTTCTGTTACTATCATTTCGTTAAGTAACTCATCACTTTCGTTTGTCACTTGTTACTTTCATTTGTCACTTTTACTTTCATCTGTCAGCTGTCATTTTTTTGAGAAGAAATCGATTTTATTGGTTAACGTTATGATTGAAATGTTATTAAATGTCAAATTTTATTGTCATTTTCCACTATCACTGTTTACTTTTATCCGTCACCTGTCAAAGTCAATTTTGATTGTTGGAATCATTTTAGGGGAATTTATGAAAATAATTAGGTTTCCGCTCGTCTTATACGTGCTGCTAAAGCAAGATGTCTTATCTGTCAAACTCAAGTATCATTTTCTTCTATTACTATCATTTCGATAAATAACTGATCACTTTCATCTGTCACTTGTCATTTTCATTTGTCACTGTTTACTTTCATCTGTCAGGTGTTATTTTTTTAAGAAGAAATCGATTTGATTGGTTAATATTATGATTAAAATGTTATTAACTGTCAAACTCACTTCTCATTTTCCACTGTCACTGTTCACTTTTATCCGTCAACTGTCAAAGTCAATTTTCAGGTTTCCGCTAGTCTTACACGTGCTGCTAAAGCAAGATGCATGCAAATAGCTCTGGTCAGTCTTATCTGTCAAACTCAAGTATCATTTTCTCCTGTTACTATAAGTAACTCATCACTTTCATCTGTCACTTCGTCATTTTCATTTGACACTGTTTACTTTCATCTGTCATCTGTCATTTTTTTGAGAAGAAATCGATTTTATTGGTTAACATTATGATTGAAATGTTATTAACTGTCAAACTCTATTGTCATTTTCCACTGTCACTGTTTACTTTTTTCCCTCACCTGTCAAAGTCAATTTTGATTGTTGGAATCATTTTAGGGGAATTTATAAAAATAATCAGGTTTCTGCTCGTCTCAGACGTGCTGCTAAAGCAAGATGCATGCATTATTTTCGAGATATTGTTTAATACTTACAATAATCCGCTGGATTATGATAACTCGGACATTGTAAATCCATTTTTTCCAAATAAGGTATCAAATCACTGGCTTTTCCATCATAAATACATTTTCCTTCGGATAGAACGTATAATTTATCAAACATTTCAAATAGTAACGCTGAAGGTTGATGAATTGTTAGAATAACCGTTCGTCCTTCTTTCGCTAATTTTTTAAACAAAGACATACATTGCGTACAGGATAAACTATCTAATCCACTTAAAAAAAAATTTAAACAAATTAATGATTATTTCATAGTTTAAATAATAATTCTTACGTAGTCGGTTCGTCAAGAAATAAAATAGGAGGATTATTAAGTAATTCTAAAGCCACAGCCAATCTTTTCCGTTGACCTCCAGATAATTTCGATGTTAAAGTATGTTGACACTGATCTAATCCTAACATTTCAAGAAGTCCTATCACCTAAAAAAGTAGTAAAACGATATAAATACTGACATTCTATCAGATCAGATCAGATCCCATCAGATCAGATCCCATAATATCAGATCCCATCAGATCAGATTCCATCAGATCAGATCCAACTAGATCAAATCAGATTCCATTAGATCAAATCAGATTCCATCAGATCAGATCAGATTCCATCAGATCAAATCAGATTCCATCAGATCCGATCCTAAAAATTTGGATACTGACGTCATATTTAACTTCTATCACATCAAATCAGTTCAGAGTGACAAATAAATGTATTTTATTCAATTGACATCTGTCAATTTTTTTTTATTAATTATTGACAATTGAAATGATAAAAATTGTAGATTATTTGATCTGATTAAATTGATTGTAATTAGATGAATTATCGGAGAAAACGTACCTTTTGCATTTTATATTCATTAGTGACATTATAACCTAGTTTTAGATGTGCAGCAAAAGTCATGGCCTCCTTTGCGGTCAAAGCCATCCGTAATTCTTCATCTTGAGGAATGTAAGCGGATAATTTTCTAAAACGAGGACTTTGGTCACGAACCACATCATTTAATTTCACTGTTCCACTGCTTCCTCTCGTACTACAAAATCATTTTTTTATTAGTTTTTTATATTAAAAAAAAGTAAGAGTTTATTAACGTTTTGTATTATTACAATTTATCTAATATAGAAACAAATACAATCTAAGAAAATTGTAGAAAATGGTTTTCTGTTTTTATTTTTGTGATATTACACAGAATTAACAATTCATATAAAGGGTTTTTGTTGTTGTAGAAAAAGTTTAGTATATAACGTTGTCACAATTGTGTCAAGTGTCATCTGTCAACACTCTTCGCGAAATAATTCTTTTAAGTTACTTTTTGTGGTCATAAATAAACTATAGAATGTAAAACTGTCACAAATGTGCCAAAAGTGTCAGTTGTTAACATTTCATACTAAGAGTGTTTTTGTCGTCATAAAAAAACAAAACATTCTTCAACTGTAAAGAAACAATGTCAACTGTCAAGAAGCAACTTCAACTGTCAAGAAGCCACGTAGACTGTCAAGATACAATAACCAACTGTCAGAAAGCAACGTGAACTGTCAAGAGGCAACGTCAATTATGAAAAATTAACGTCAACTGTAAACAATCAATACAAAACTATCAACAACCAATGTCAACTATTAAGAAGCGACAATCAACTGTCAAAAAGTGACATAAACTATCAAGAAGCAACGTTAATTGTCAACAAGCAACATTAACTGTCAAAAATCAATATAAAACTGTCAACAATCAACGTCAACTATCAAGAAACATTCTTTAACTGTAAAGAAACAATATCAACTGTCAAGAAGCAATTTTAACTGTTAAGAAGCAACGTCAACTATCAAGATACAATAACCAACTGTCAAAAAGCAACGTGAATTGTCAAGAAGCAACGTCAATTGTGAAAAATCAACGTCAACTGTAAACAATCAATATAAAACCATCAACAACCAACGTCAACTATAAAGAAGCAACAATTAACTGTTAAAAAGTGACATAAACTATCAAGAAGCAACGTTAACTGTCAACAAGCAACGTCAACTGTCAAAAATCAACGTCAACTATCAAGAAACATTCTTCAACTGTACAGAAACGATGTCAATTGTCAAGAAGCAACTTCAACTGTCAAGAAGCAACGTGAACTGTCAAGATACAATGACCAACTGTCAATAACAACAACCAATCATTGTCAACTATCAAAAAGTGAAATAAACTATCAAGAAGCAACGTTAACTGTCAACAAGCAACATCAACTGTCAAAAATCAATATAAAACTGTCAACAATCAACGGCAACTATCAAGAAAGATTCTTCAACTGTAAAGAAACAATGTCAACTGTCAAGAAGCAACGTGAACTGTCAAGATACAATGAACAACTGTCAAGAAACTACATCAACTGTCAATAACAACAACCAATCATTGTCAAGTAGGTATCAAAAAGTGACATAAACTATCAAGAACCAACGTTAACTGTCAACAAGCAACATCAACTGTCAAAAATCAATATAAAACTGTCAAAAATCAACGTCAACTATCAAGAAACATTCTTCAACTGTACAGAAACGATGTCAATTGTCAAGAAGCAACTTCAACTGTCAAGAAGCAACGTGAACTGTCAAGATACAATGAACAACTGTCAAGAAACTACATCAACTGTCAATAACAACAACCAATCATTGTCAAGTAGGTATCAAAAAGTGACATAAACTATCAAGAACCAACGTTAACTGTCAACAAGCAACATCAACTGTCAAAAATCAATATAAAACTGTCAACAATCAACGTCAACTATCAAGAAACATTCTTCAACTGTAAAGAAACAATGTCAACTGTCAAGAAGCAACTTCAACTGTGAAAAAGCAACGTGAACTGTCAAGATACAATGATTAACTGTCAAGAAACAACGTCAACTGTAAAGAAACAATGTCAACTGTCAAGAAGCAACTTCAAGTGTCAAGAAGCGACGTCAACTATCAAGGTACAATAACCAACTTTTAAAAAGCAACGTGAACTGTCAAGAAGCAAGGTCAATTGATAAAAATCAACGTCAACTGTAAACAATCAATATAAAACCATCAACAACCAAAGACAACTATAAAGAAGCAACAATCAACTGTTAAAAAGTGACATAAACTATCAAGAAGCAACGTTAACTGTGAAAAATCAATATAAAACTGTCAACAATCAATGTCAAATATCAAGAAACATTCTTTAACTGTACAGAAACAATGACATTTGTCAAGAAGCAACTTCAACTGTCAAGAAGGAACGTCAACTATCAAGATACAATAACCAACTGTCAAAAAGCAACGTGAACTGTCAAGAAGCAACGTCAATTATAAAAAATTAACGTCAACTGTAAACAATACAAAACTATCAACAACCAATGTCAACTATTAAGAAGCAACAATCAACTGTCAAAAAGTGACATAACTATCAAGAAGCAACGTTAACTGTCAACAAGCAACGTCAACTGTCAAAAATCAATAAAAAAACTGTTAACAATCAACGTCAAATATCAAGAAACATTCTTTAACTGTACAGAAACGATGTCAACTGTCAAGAAGCAACGTGATCTGTCAAGATACAATGACCAACTGTCAAGAAATAACGTCAACTGTCAATAACAACAACCAATCATTGTCAACTATCAAAAAGTGAAATAAACTATCAAGAAGCAACTTTAACTGTCAACAAGCAACATCAACTGTCAAAAATCAATATAAAACTGTCAACAATCAACGGCAACTATCAAGAAACATTCTTCAACTGTAAAGAAACAATGCCAACTGTCAAGAAGCAACTTCAACTGTCAAGAAGCAACGTGAACTGTCAGGATACAATGAACAACTGTCAAGAAACAACGTCAACTGTCAATAACAACAAATAATCATTGTCAACTATCAAAAAGTGACAGAAACCATCAAGAAGCAACGTTAACTGTCAACAAGCAACATCAACTGTCAAAAATCAATATAAAACTGTCAACAATCAACGGCAACTATCAAGAAACATTCTTCAACTGTAAAGAAGCAACTTCAACCGTCAAGAAGCAACGTGAACTGTCAAGATACAATGAACAACTGTCAAGAAACTACATCAACTGTCAATAACAACAACCAATCATTGTCAAGTATCAAAAAGTGACATAAACTATCAAGAATCAACGTTAACTGTCAACAAGCAACATCAACTGTCAAAAACCAATTTAAAACTGTCAACAATCAACGTCAACTATCAAGAAACATTCTTCAACTGTAAAGAAACAATGTCAACTGTCAAGAACCAACTTCAACTGTCAAGAAGCAACGTCACCTGTCAAGGCTAAACAGAAACGGAGCGTCCACTGTCATCTGTTAACATTTTTGGTAGAATATTGCATATTAAGTGCTTTTTATAGTCATAGAAACACACTCATTGCAAAAACTATTTTTTTATACTTAAAATGTTTTTGTTGTGTCCTAAATGATAATAAATATGACTAAAATAAAATTTTCCGTTATTCTAATTGAAATCGTCATCGTAAAAACGGAAGAAAATGTTTACACAAATAGAAATACTTTCATACTCATACAGACAAAGTCTAATTTTGTTATCGTTGTTTTGATTATGACGTGCACACACACACACATGTAAATGATTATATTGAAAAACGGAATGAAAATGAGTAACAACTTCAAGGACGTTTTATCGATAAAAAAAACTATATCTGTAAATGTCATTAAATGCGTATATCTTTCAAATGAACCAATTTCAAAACTGCATACGTGACTTAAAAAATATAAGACGATTTTTGATTAATTATTTATTAGTTCTTGTTTATTCTGCATTGTTAATTGTGTTTTTAATATAATAAAGTAGCAACTTTTTTGCAACCGCAATTTTAACCATGAAAAACAATGGAAATTACCAATTAACATCAAAACTTTATAGGTTTTGACTACTTTTGTAACAATTTTTTATAAAATTCTAGAACAAGAAGTAGGTATCTTCCACTTTGAACACCAGAAACTTCGGAGATTTTCGGCACCATATTAATCATGATAATCGTGTTCAGCGATTCCAAAAACCCTCTAGTACAAAGTGTGCACTGCTTTTGTATAGAATATGCATAAATTTACAGGAGAAGATGTAAACACCATGCACCCTAAACACTAGGTGCCTCGGAGACTTTCTGTACCATGATATTCGTGTTCAGCGACCCCAAAAACTCCCTAGTAGCAAGTGCTTTTTTTTTGTATCGAATTTGCATAAAATTTTTGAAGAGGTGGTCCGTTCTGAGCACCAGGTTCCTCGAAGCCTGTTGAAACCATCATATTCATGTTCAGCGACCTCCAAAACTCCCAAGTACCAAGTGTGCGTATATTTCGTATAGAATTTGTATAAAACTCTAGGAGAAGAGGTAATCCCATGCACCAAGTACCACAGAGAGTTTCGGCATCATAATATTCGTGTTCAGTGACCCCAAAAACCATCTAATACCTAGTGCACACTCATTTTGTATCAAATCTGCATAAGATTCTTGGAGATGAGGTCCATCTTAAGCACCAGGTATCTCGGAAACCATCGCCATCATAGTGTTCGTATTCAGCGACTCCAAAAACCCCCCGAGTACCAAGTGTGTAGAGATTTTGTATAGAATTTGCATAAAACTCTAGGAGAAGGGATAATCCCATGCACCAAGTACTTCGGAGAGTTTCAGCATCATAATATTCGTGTTCAGCGACCCCAAGAACCACCTAGTACCAACCAAACACTCATTTGTATCAAATCTGCGATAAAATTCAAAGAGATAAAGTCCATCCTAAGCACCAGATGTCTCGGAGACCATCGCCATCATAATATTCGTATTCAGCGAATTCCAAAACCCCTGAGTACCAAGTGTGCACAGATTTTGGTATATAATTTGCATAAAACTCCAGGAGAAGATGTAAATACCATGCACCAAGTACATCGCAGAGTTTTGGCATTATGATATTCGTATTCAGCGACCCCAAAAATCACCTAGTACCCAGTACACACACATTTTGTATCGAATTTGCATAAAAATCTTGAAGACGTGATCCGTCCTGAGCACCAGGTTCCTCGGAGCCATTTAAAACCATCTTATTCGTGTTCAGCAAGTCCAAAACCCCTGAGTACCAAGTGTGCACAGATTTTGTATAAAATTTTCTTAAAACTCCAGAAGAAGACGTAGGTACCATTCACTCTGGACACCAGATACTTCGGAGAGTTTCGACACCATAATATTTGTGTTCAGCAACCCCAAAAACCCTCTAGTAGCAAGTGCACACACACTTTGTATCGAATTTGTATAAAATTCCTCGAGACGATGTCCGTCCTGAGCACCAGGTGCCTCAGATTCTTTCGGTACCATAATATTCGTGTTCACCGACCCCAAAAACCCCGAGTACCAAGTGTTCACTGATTTTGTATAGAATTTGCATAAAATTCCAGAAGAAGACGTAGGTACCATCCACTCTGGACACCAGATACTTCAGAGAGTTTCGACACCATAACATTTGTGTTCACCGACCCCAAAAACCCCGAGTACCAAGTGTCCACTGATTTTGTATAGAATTTGCATAAAACTCCAGGAAAAGAGGAAAATACCACGCACCCTGAACACTAGGTGCCTCGAAGACTTTCGGGATCATGATATTCATGTTCAGCAACCCCAAGAACCTCTGAGTACCAAAATTGAACCCATTTCCAGCAATGCTTAACGAGTTATATTTTTTCAAATGCAATTTTCTAATTAAAAAATACAATTTCCCATTTTTACATCCTTTATAAAATTTTAATAAGCCTTTGAAACAATTTTCTATAAAAATTCTACATCCTGGATAATTCCCAAGTAAACAATACACGAAACATATTTCTATCTCGCTCCAACTCATTACAAATAATTTTTATTTAAAAATTATTAAAATTGGACAGGTCCAGTCTTGTTATCAGTGTCGCAAAACAAAAAACAATCGTCGCTTAGTTACACAAGGGTAAAAAAAATTGAAAGGGGTGGAGAGGCAGACAGGAATTACGCAGTTTCGACAGTCCAAATTCCTACGCCGTTATTTTGTGATGAAATTTATCCTTAAAAGAGTGTTTTCGTAAAATTGTTGTTTTAAACTAATTATTGGTAAGTAGATTAATAATTTCTTTATGTAAATTTGATATTTTGTTTAAATTATTGTTTATTGTTGCTAATTTTAACAAATTGGTAAATAGCGATCTTCAAACGTATCTAATAATCGAGGAAATAGAGCACTGGACCCAAAGTTTGTAAAGTGTGATGTTTTTTTTGTATTCGATTCGTTAGAGCGTTAGGATTTTTTTAGTCGGAGGTTTGTGGAGTCACTGGTGCCCAGGGTGTATGGTATTTACCTCTTCTTCTGGAGTTTTATGCAAATTCTGTACAAAATCTATACACACTTGGTACCCAGGGGTTTGAGGAGTCGCTGAATACGAATATTATGACCGCGATGATCTCCGAGATACCTGGTGTTTAGGACGAACCTCATCTCCAAGAATTGTATGCAGATTCGATTAGAAATGAGTGTGTGCTTGGTACTAGGTGGTTCTTGAGATCGCTGAACACGAATATTATGATGCCGAAACTCTCCGAGTTACTTGGTGCATGGTATTTACCTCTTCTTCTGGAGTTTTATGCAAATTCTATACCAACATCTGTGTATGCTGTGTATCTGGTGTGCAGAGTGGATGGTACCTACGTCGAGAGGCTCCGAGACACCTGGTGCTCAGGACGAACCTTTTCTTGAGGAATTTTATGCAAATTCGATACAAAATAAGTATGCACTTGCTACTGGATGGATTGTGGAGTCGCTGAATACGAATATCATGATGGCGATGGTCTCCGAGATACCTGGTGTTTAGGACGCACACCATCTCCAAGAATTTTATGCAGATTCGCTTAGAAATGAGTGTGTGCTTGGTACTAGATGGTTCTTGAGGTCGCTGAACACGAATATTATGATGTCGAAACTATCCGAGTTACTTGGTGCATGGTATTTACATCTTCTCCTGGAGTTTTATGCAAATTCTATACCAAAATCAGTGCATGCTTGGTACCCAGGAGTTTTTGGAGACGCTAAATATGAATATCATGATGGCGATGGTCTCCGAGATACCTGGTGTTTAGGACGCACACCATCTCCAAGAATTTTATGCAGATTAGATTAGAAATGAATGTGTGCTTGGTACTAGAGGGTTCTTGAGGTCGCTGAACACGAATATTATGATGCCGAAACTCTCCGAGTTACTTGGTGCATAGTATTTACCTCTTCTCCTGGAGTTCTATGCAAATTCTATACCAAAATCTGTGTATATTTGGTATTCGGGGGTTTTTGGGTCGTTGAATACGAATATCATGATGGCGATGGTCTCCGAGACACCTGATGCTTAGGATGGACCTCATCTCCAAGAATTTTATGCAGATTTGATACGAAATTAGTGTGCACTAGTACTAGGTGGTTTTTGGGGTCGCTGAACACGAATATCATGATGCCGAAACTCTCCGAGTTACTTGGTGCATGGTATTTACCTCTTCCCCTGGAGTTTTATGGAAATTTTATACAAAACCTGTGCACACTTGTTACTCAGAGGTTTTTGGACTTGCTGAACACGAATTTGATGGTTTGAAAAGGCTCCAAGGAATCTGGTGTTTAGGACGGATCACGTCTTCAAGTTTTTTATGCAAATTCGATACAAAATGTGTGTGTACTGAGTACTAGGTGATTTTTGGGGTCGCTGAATACGAATATCATGATCTGTGATGTACTTGGTGCATAGTATTTACATTTTCTCCTGGAGTTTTATGCAAATTGTATACAAAAACTGTACACACTTGGTACTCGGGGGTCTTGGAGTCGCTAAATACGAATATCATGATAGCGATGATCTCCGAGATACCTGGTGTTTAGGACGGACTTCAGCTCCAAGAATTTTATGCAGATTTGATACAAAATGAGTGTGTAATTGGTACTAGAAGGTTTTTGGAGTCGCTGGACACGAATATCATGATGCCAAAACCCCCCGAGGTACTTGGTACATGCTATTTATCTCTTCTCCTGGTGTTTTATGCAAATTATATACCAAAATCGGTGCATACTTGGTATTCGTGGGTTTTTGGAGTTGTTGACTACGAATATCATAATGGCGATGGTCTCCGATACACCTGATGCTTAGAATGGACCTCATCTCTAAGAAGTTTATGCAGATTTGATACAAAATGAGTGTGCACTCGGTACTAGGTGGTTTTTGGGGTCGCTGAATACGAATATCAAAATATCATGATGCCGAAACTCTCCGAGGTACTTGGTGCATGGTATTACCTCTTCTTCTAGAGTTTTATGCAAATTCTATACAAAATCTGTGTACACTTGGTACTCGGGGTGTTTTGGGAGTCGCTGAACACGAATATGATGGTTTCAAAAGGCTCCGAGGAACCTGGTGCTCAGGACGGACCACGTCTTCAGGAATTTTATGCAAATTCGATACATAAAGAGTGTGAACCTGCTACTAGGGGGTTTTTGGTGTCGCTAGACACGAATATCATGTTGCCGAAAGTTTTCGAATACCTGGTGTCCAGGGTGGAAGTACCTACCTACATTTTCTTTTGGAATTTTATAAAAATTTGTTACAAAATTAGTCGAAACTTGTTATTTTGAGTTTTTTGAAGTCACTGAATATAATTTTTTATATATTGCTGTCAGTTAATGTGTCAAAATTGTCTAAATTTGACAGCTAATATAATCAAATTATTAAATTTATGTTATTTTGATAGCTTACCTATATGTCGAAACTTTCACTTTGACAGCTAATATGTTACACCTGTCTAAATTTGACAGGTTATGTAATAAATTTACTAAATTTCTCGATAGGAAATCGAATACAATGTTTTGGTTTATATTTTAATTTATGTTTATAAATTTAAATTTGTTATATTAAAATTAATATTAAAATTAAATTTTATTTTCAGGTGTCTGCATAGAGCGGACAAGTAAATTCAGTGCGTTTAAAAAATCGAATCGTAAAAAGTAAATCGCGCGATCTCGGGAGAAATTGCAACACAACTTGCAATCGGGCGAAGTAAAAACCGTCGTTTTCCAGGCGTTGAAATCGTGTCAACTGCCACTTTTATAATAAATAAATTTCTAATTTTTCTAAATCGGGAAATCGCGGGGATAATTATACCAATTTCCTCACAAACCTTGAAGACAGGTATAGTCGATATTTATATGAATCCATTTAGTTATTTGGGTTTATACATTTATTGGGTATATCTGGATAAGGCTGGAATACGCTGTTATATGATTTTCTTAAACGTATAACTTTGGCGTAGGGGAAATTTGGGAAATTATTCTAGAAGAAAATTCGTACGAAACAAGAGTGAACGTAAACCGCGGGGATAATTATACTAATTTCCTTAGGATACAATAAGGACAGGTATAGCAATCGATATTTATATAAAACCAAAACGATTTTTGGATTTATACATTTATTGGCTATATCTGGACGAGGCTGTGGTATACGCTGTTATATGATTTTCTTTTAAATCGTATAACTGTACGTAGGGGAAATTTGGGTAATTATTCTAAAAGAAAATTCGTACGAAATCCGGAAAATCGCGGGGATAATGTTACCAATTTCCTCACCAATACCTTAAATACAGGTAAATTCGATATTTATATGAATCCAATTAGATTTTTGGATTCATAAATTTATTGGGTGTATCTGGACAAGCTTGGCAGACGCTGTTATATGATTTTTTTAAATCGTATAACTTAGGCGTAGAGGAAATTTGGGAAATTATCCTAGAAGAAAATTCGTAATAAAATAGAGTGAACGTAAACCCGGAAAATTCGGAAAATTTTTCTTATAAATTTTTGATAATCCGGAAAATCGCGATAATATTTATACCAATTTCCTCACCATCCAATAAAGACAGGTATAGTCGGTATTATGAATTCAATTAGTAATTTGGATTTATGATTTGTTGGCTATATCTGGAGGCTGGGATACGCTGTTATATGATTTTTTTTATATCGTATAACTTAGGCGTAGAGGAAATTCGTCCGACACGGGAGTGAACGGGAGTGTACGCGAATGGAAACTATGGAGAGAACTAGAAATTCTAGTTATGGAGGAGCCAGCGTTAGGGAAGGAGAAAATAGGTAATTTATCAAAATTATTCTTCTTCTCTCTTTCAGCAATTTAGGTATCCACTACATAATGTGGTCTTCTAGGTCAGTGGAAGGAGGAGTCTTATATTTTGTAGGATTTTCTTTTTCCTTTGTTTTTTCAGCTTTTTTTGATTTCCATTGTGTTTGTCTGCGTATTTCATCGTTACAGATGTAATTTTTCAAGGCTATTCCTAGCATAAGCTTTTTTTTTATTAAGGAGTTAAATTTAACTTATTACAATGTGCGGGAAATCGTGACCGGAAAACTTGAAATGCGCAAAGTGTGTGCCAAATTGGTTCCAAAGGTTGACTGATGAACAAAAGCAATTGCGTGTGGAAAAGAGTCGTGAAGTATTGGAAAGTGACGAACATGATAATACTTTACACAATTGTATCACAGGAGATGAAACCTGGTGCTTTGAGTACGATCCTGAGGGCAAGAGAGAGAGTGCGGAGTGGCACACGAGCCAGTCGCCACGACCCAAGAAGGCGCGCATGTTGATCATCTTTTTCGACTCTCGAGGCATCGTCCACAAGGAGTTTGTACCTCCAGGAAGCACTGTAAACGCAGCATTTTACAAAGAAGTGCTCCTTCGGCAGAAAAACCGCGTTGCCCGGATTCGCCCAGTCCTCGTCAAAAATTGGACCCTTCATCACGACAATGCGCCGGCGCACACCGCCTTCCTCTGCACCTCTGCATTGGCCAAGATGGGGGTTCCGGTGCTTCCCCACCCTCCTTACAGCCCAGATCTGTCCCCTCCGGACTTCTTCTTGTTCCCGCGCCTGAAAAAAAAGCTGAAGGGGAGGCGTTTCGACTCCATCGAGGCGATCCACAAAACTATGACAGCCGAATTGAACGCGATTCCGGCGGATGAGTTTAAGAAATGTTTCCTGCAGTGGAAGGACCGCGTACTAGCGGTATATTAACGCTCAAGGGCCCTATTTTGAAGAATATTGGTGGTATAAGCCAAAAGGTTTAATAAAACTGCTTAAAAAAATAAGGCTCATTACTTTTCAATCGAAACCTATATTGGGGCAGAAGAGACAATTTATTAATTCGGGATTTAAAGGCCTGCAAGTTAGGCGAGTGGGGAAGACGTGGGAAGGTAAGGAGTTCCACAATCTGGAGACCCTGGGGATGAAGGAATGATCGAATCGATCCGTTCTCGATGTCGGCCATTGAACAGTATATGGGTGTATGTAGTTGGCACGTCTCGTTGCTCTGGCTGGTCTGGCAAGTGGAGACATTATAGAGCAGAGTTCTTCTGAGCAAAATCCGTTAATGTATCGGTAGAACAAGGAAAGATCAGCCACTGCTCTTCGGTGGGATAATGGGGCTAGGTTTTTGGTGATACTGGTGTCGTTTATTAGTCGAACTGCTCTTCTCTTTATTGCATCAAGAACTCCGAGCCTTGACGGAGCCGCCGAACCCCATACATGTAAACAGTATTCAAGATTAGGCCGTATTTGGGCTTTGTAAAGAGTAGCTAAGTTGGATGGAGAAAAATATTTCCGTGCTCTAAACAGAAAGCCTAATTTCTTTCCTGCTGCAGTTGCTATGGATGCAATATGTTAGTACCAGAGTAAGTCCTGGGAGATCGTTATACCAATTAGCATAATAGAGTCGCCCGCTACCAGTGTCTGATCGTTGATTGTAATGGATGAGTCGCATGTTTGCTCCTTTTTGGATAGGCAACATGTCTTTGTCTTGGAAGCTTGCACGCTGTGTGGTTCCAAACTTTTATGGTCATCGTAGTTGTCTCCAGACAATAAGCCATTACTGGAAAGATGCAACTTTGGTTTTTAGGTTGATGGGAATGTTGCTGAGGACATTTTTAAGTTTACCAAAGGCAGTCGAAGACTCTTCTGTTTATATCTGCTTTTTGCTTTTCTTTTCCCAACTTAATTAAATGGTCTAAGTAAATATATCCTCAAATGTTTAATATTCAAATTGGATGCGAATTTATAAAGCAGAAAAGAGATACTAAAATTTTGTTTCTTTTTTTATTTCAGGTAGGTCCAGAAGGCGCAGGATAGCTATTTTTTGGTGAGTGTTTTTGCACAAAAATTACTGCATGTTGGCAAATTCGAAATGATATTTCGAATTTGATTTATTTATTTAGCGGATTGTAGCAAAAGTTGCGTTCGCGTTTCTATTTCAGAATTTTACAAATAAAATTTCTTCTTCCTACTTTACTAATTAGCTCATGCCTGTTTTACTTCGATTTTTCGCCTCAATTGATGTCTGACAATCTTTTCCTCGGTCGTCCCATTGATCTTCTTCCGCTTGGCGGTTTGTCTCTTGCTATTCGTACTGTTCTTTATTCTGTCATTCTTTCCATGTATTAATTCCATTCTATTTTTCTTCTTTTGGTTCATAGATTTATTTCCTCTGTACCACATCTTACTCGTATTTCCTCACTTCTTACTGTTTGGTTTGTTATTTTTAGTAAGACTTTCATTTCTGCTAGTTCCAGTAATCTTTGTATTTTCACTGTATCTGATTGTTTCCGTCATTATTCGTCTTACTGTTGATTTATATATCCCTAGTTTTTGTTTCCGTTGTGAGATATTTCTTTCTCCAGATTGTTGTTGAGATATCCTGCTGCTCTGTTCACCTTGTTCAACTAAATCGCTTGATCGCTCTCCTCTATTCATCTGGTATTTTGTTCGAGGTGATTTTATTTTTGATCACAAGTTGCAGTTGTTGTATAATGTAACCATTTCCATATTTTAGGAGTTCATTTGGTATTTGATCTTCTCCTGGTGACTTTCTTAAGGAAGGCCATCCATGTATCCTCTGTTATTTGTGGTATTTCAAAAATGTGTTGGTTATTCTCAATTCGTTTGATGTGCAGAAGTACACGTTTCTCTTTTCGGTCTCATTGATGACTCTTTTGTTAAACCTTTGTTTGATTCATCGTCTCCTATTCTGACATTTAAATATCCCAATAATATAATCGATTCATTTTACTTTACTTCTTCTTCCACTAATGTTTGGAGGTCATCATAGAATTCTTCTTTATCTCTGTCAGGTTTGAAGTCTTCTTGTGTTAATACTGTTAATAATTTTGGTATTCGCCCCAATTTTACTAAAAGTATGTACTAGCAATCTTTAATTTAACCTTTGTATTGTGTTTTGGTCATTATTTATACACCTTCCTTTACTCTCTCTTCTTTGGAACCTTACTATATATTAGTAAATATTCTCCAAGGAGCGTGTGTCCTTTACCTTTCCTTTTTGTCACTTGTAGAGTGTAAATATCTATCAAATGTTTTCTCAACTTTTTTTCTATTTCCTGATCTCGGTTATTTAGGCTTAAAAGCCTCTGGATACACAAGAAGAAGTTGATGGAAATGTTAAATAAAGTTCTGCAGTTGTTAGAAAAGTATAGAATCTGAAGATGTTTCTGAAGAAGCTACAAGAGCCTGCGAAGAAAATAAATACATTAAAAAAGCCTCTGGATAGAGAAGAAGAAGTTGATGGAAATGTTAAATAAAGTTCTGCAGTTGTTAGAAAAGTAAAAGAATCAGAAGATGCTTCTGAAGAAGCTGCAATAGTTTCACGTAACCAGTCTCATATTTTTCGTTTTCTAGTTCGTCCTCCTTGCCATATTTTCCGTCCTAGTCTGTTGATCTTCATCGGTTCTTTGAGCTTTTTTTTATTTAAGGAAATCCTCGTAGGTGTAGACTGAAATACAAATGTACCGAGAACATCTTTTGGGGCAGAAGAGACAATTTATTAATTTCGGATTTGAAGGACTGCAAGTTAGGACGAGTGGGAAAGACGTGGGAAGGTAAGGAGTTCCAAAATTTGGGAAGGAGTTCCAAAATTTGGGAACCCTAGGGATAAAGGGCCGATCAAATCGATCCGTTCTCGATGTCTGGCACTGAACAGTAGGGATAAGGGTGCATGGAGTTGGCACGTTATGTTGCAGTGGCTGGTCTGACAAGTGGAGTGGAGTTCTTCTGAGCAAAATCCTTTTAAGTATCGGTAGAACAAGGAAAGATCAGATACTGCTCTTTGGTGGGACAATGGGGCTAGGTTTTTGGTGATACTGCTCTTCTCTGTATCGCATCAAGAACTATGAGTCTTGATGGAGTCGCCGATCCCCATACATGCGAGCAATATTCAAGATTAGATCGTATTTGGGCTTTGTAAAGAGTAGCTAAGTTGGATGGAGAGAAATATTTCCGTGCTCTAAACAGAAAGCCTATCTTCTTTCCTGCTGCAGTTGCTATGGATGCAACATGTTTCAGAGTAAGTCCAGGGAGATTGTTATACCAACCAGCGTAATGGAGTCGTTTTCTACTAGTGTCTGATCCTGATCGTTCATTGTGATGGATGAGTCGTTTGTTTACCTCTTGTAGGGCAGGCAACATGTCTTTGTCTTGGGAGCGTTGAAATTAACAAGATTCTTTCTTCCCCACTCGTCAACAATATCAAATCTTGATTAAGAAAAGCCGTTGTAGATCTTCTTCGAATTTGGGACCGGCAAGATCACCCACTAAGCTACTCGATCCACACAGTGGATAATGCAAGCAGAGTTTAATAAAATTTGTTATTAATAAACCATAACTCGTTTTATAAAGATATTAATTAATTGACCAATTAATTAATTAAAGCCTTTTGCTACAATTCTGTCGTCTACAAACGGTAGATGATGAAGAGCTCCAGAGGATAGGAAAACGAAGAAAGTGTCAGCTTCGTACAAAAATTTAAGTCCAATTGTTCTATTCTCTGTCATTCTTTCTGTGTTGATTCTATTTTATTTTTCTTCTTTTGGTCCAAGTTAAATTTCTTCCATACCATATCTCGCTTGTATTTTCTTTGTCTCTTAGACATACTCAGTCTCTCCCTTAAATTTTTGGAACTTCTCATTATTGGAATCAATTAATTTTTTGTAAATGGATCCAGAAAAGTATATACTTTCTCATGGTAAACACCACTTTTTAGTATCTTTTCTTATATTAAAGATATATGAGGTGTAATCAAAAAACTAATTTTTTATTACTTTTCTTTTTCCAACTTTAATAAAATTAGTTGACCTTATTTGTTGAATTAAAAACTAATAACAATTAATTTACAATAAGCAACACTTAGAACAAAATAGCAATAAATTATCAGCTTCAATAAAGAAAGTAATAAAAAAATTAAAACAAACAAGTTTTTTTATACCAAATTGAAAAATTAGAGTCATTGACTCACACACCAGAAATAGTCCGGACAACAACAGTCTAGACACCTAAAAAATATTTTTTTATTCAAAAAAAAAATCGAATGAATGGATCGTTACACTTTTTATCAACCAATTATAATATATAATTAAATTTTATATCAAAAATAACGAAGTTAAACTTTGATTTATTACTATTTTAGTGTTACTTATTCAAGTTGAGTCATAGAATTGTAAAAAAAAAAATTGTGTAATTCTATACTTGGAGGAGGGGGACCATTAGTCATTATTTTTTTTTTCTACATTTACACATAAACAAACGCTCATAAATAAATAGTAAACCTGATTAATCACTCTATGACCATTTTTATATATCAAATTATTGCGCAAAATCGAGAAATCGAGTATGTAGGTGAATGCATTTTATAACTCAACACAAGATGAGATCAAAAGAATTCTTTATCAAGGTAATGAGGTCGTTTTTTATATATATTTTCAAGGATTTATTCATTAGAATAATTTAGATTTAGAAAGGAACATTTTTTATATTAGATGGATACATACACGAAATTTTCATAAAGGGATTGAACGTCGAAAGAGCGACAGAAAAATCGTTACGTTAAAATAAAGGAAAATAAGAAAAATTGGAAATTTCGGGGGGGGATAATCAGAAAATTTATAAATAAGTTAAAAAATTATAAAAAATAAATAATTATACTTACATAAAACCAGCTAAAACATTAAGTAGAGTACTTTTTCCAGAACCAGAGGGGCCCATAATTACCGATAATTCACCAGATTTAAACTGTCCGGATACTCCATGTAGGATTTTTTTTGTTTCTAAAACAAACCAAAAAATTTAAAAAATATTATTTTTTATATAAATTTAATGAGGGGGAGGGCAATTATTTTACTAATTTAAAATTTTATTTTATTACGAAAGTTAATAGAATTTTTTTTAACTTGACATTAATTTGATTTTAATGTATTTTTTAACTGACCAAATATTTATTTTTAAGTGTTAATTAGTTTATTTTGTTGTGCAAATTTTTTATTTCAACATTAACTTTATATTTCAAATTGAAAATCAAATAAAATAATAAAAAAAAATCAGTTTTATTGCATCTGTAAAAACGCTTTACTTAAATAACAAAAACATAATAAACTATAAATATTTAGGTCAAAATTTGAAGTTTGTTTATTCGTTTTATAAATAATGTTTATGACTATGATATTTATAATTTAATTAAATTTTTAATGGGTTTGGAAAAAAAAAGATTTTTTGTGGTTTTGAAATCAGCAAAAAGCGCACCTCGTATATTTTATAAAATATATGAGTTATTACAAAACTAAGGACAGCATATACGAGTAGACATAATATTTTACATATAGAATTTTTTATAGAAAAATTCCATTATTAGAAATATTTTTAATTATTTTTTATAAAAATACAATTTTTTATGTATTTCTATGTTTAGCAAAAGGCGCACCTCGTATATTTGATAAAATATACTAGTTGCCGCAAAAGTCATTATAGCACAAACGAGTAGACATATTATATTATAAACTAGATTTTTTATGCAAACATTCTGTTACTAGAAATATTTTTAATGATTTTTGAAAAAAAAAACGATTTTTTTACGTATTTCTATGTTTAGCAAAACGCGCACCTCTTATATTTGATAAAATATATTAGTTAGCGCAAAAGTCATTATAGCATAAACGAGTAGACATATTGTTTTATATACTAGATTTTTTATGCAAAAATTCTATTACTAGAAATATTTTTAATAATTTTTGAAAAAAAAAACGATTTTTTTATGTATTTCTATGTTTAGCAAAACGCGCACCTCGTATTATTGATAAAATATACTAGTTAGCGTAAAAGTCATTATAGCATAAACGAGTACAGATATTATTTTATTTAATAGATTTTTTATGCAAAAACATCGTTACTAGAAATA
Source organism: Altica lythri (assembly GCA_964028335.1). Lineage (NCBI taxonomy): Eukaryota > Metazoa > Arthropoda > Insecta > Coleoptera > Chrysomelidae > Altica > Altica lythri. The sequence goes on from OZ034810.1 coordinate 21,529,597, forward strand.
TTTTTAATGATTTTTGAAAAAAAAACGATTTTATTATGTATTTCTATGTTTAGCAAAACGCGCACCTCGTATATTTGATAGAATATACTAGTTGCCGCAAAATTCATTATAGCAAAAATGAGTAGACATATTATTTTATATACCAGATTTTTTATGCAAAAATTCTGTTACTAGAAATATTTTTAATGATTTTTGAAAAAATAATGAATTTTTTTATGTATTTCTATGTTTAGCAAAACGCGCACCTCGTATACTTGATAAAATATACTAGTTAGCGCAAAAGTCATTATGGCATAAACGAGTAGACATATTATTTTATATACTAGATTTTTTATGCAAAAATACCGTTACTAGAAATATTTTTAATGATTTTTGAAAAAAAAAAGATTTTTTTCATGTATTTCTATGTTCAGCAAAACGCGCACCTCGTATATTTGGTAAAATATACTAGTTAGCGCAAAAGTCATTACAGCATAAACGAGTAGACATATTATTTTATATACCAGATTTTTTATGCAAAAATCCCGTTACTAGAAATATTTTTAATGATTTTTGAAAAAAAAACGATTTTTTTACGTATTTCTATGTTTAGCAGAACGCGCACCTCGTATATTTGATAAAATATATTAGTTGCCGCAGAAGTCATTATAGCATAAATGAGTAGACATATTATTTTATATACTAGATTTTTTATGCAAAAATACCGTTACTAGAAATATTTTTAATGATTTTTGAAAAAAAAAAGATTTTTTTCATGTATTTCTATGTTCAGCAAAACGCGCACCTCGTATATTTGGTAAAATATACTAGTTAGCGCAAAAGTCATTACAGCATAAACGAGTAGACATATTATTTTATATACCAGATTTTTTATGCAAAAATCCCGTTACTAGAAATATTTTTAATGATTTTTGAAAAAAAAACGATTTTTTTACGTATTTCTATGTTTAGCAAAACGCGCACCTCGTATATTTGATAAAATATATTAGTTGCCGCAGAAGTCATTATAGCATAAATGAGTAGACATATTATTTTATATACTAGATTTTTTATGCAAAAATACCGTTACTAGAAATATTTTTAATGATTTTTGAAAAAAAAAAGATTTTTTTATGTATTTCTATGTTTTGGAAAAAAACGAGCACCTCGTATATTTGATAAAATATACTAGTTGCCGCAAAAGTCATTATAGCATAAACAAGTAGACATATTATTTTATATACCAGATTTTGTATGCAAAAATTCTGTTACTAGAAATATTTTTAAAGATTTTTGAAAAAATAACGATTTTTTTTATGTATTTTTATGTTTAGCAAAACGCGCACCTCGTATATTTGATAAAATATACTAGTTAGCGCAAAAGTCATTATAGCATAAACGAGTAGACATATTATTTTATATACTAGATTTTTTATGCAAAAATCCCTTTACTAGAAATTTTTTTAATGATTTTTGAAAAAAAAACGATTTTTTTATGTATTTCTATGTTTAGCAAAACGCGCACCTCGTATATTTGATAAAATATATTAGTTAGCGCAAAAGTCATTATAGCATAAACGAGTAGACATATTATTTTATATACTAGATTTTTTATGCAAAAATCCCTTTACTAGAAATTTTTTTAATGATTTTTGAAAAAAAAACGATTTTTTTATGTATTTCTATGTTTAGCAAAACGCGCACCTCGTATATTTGATAAAATATATTAGTTAGCGCAAAAGTCATTATAGCATAAACGAGTAGACATATTATTTTATATACTAGATTTTTTATGCAAAAATTCTATTACTAGAAATATTTTTAATGATTTTTGAAAAAAAAAAAGATCTTTTTATGTATTTCTATGTTTAGCAAAACGCCCACCTCGTATATTTGATAAAATATACTAGTTGCCGCAAAAGTCATTATAGCATAAATGAGTAGACATATTATTTTATATACCAGATTTTTATGCAAAAATCCCGTTAATAGAAATAATTTGAATGATTTTTGAAAAAAAAAATATTTTTTTATGTATTTCTGAGCTTAACAAAACGCGCACCTTGTATATTTTATAGAATATACGATTTACCTTAAAACTAATGCCATCATAGTTAAGTAGACATATTGTTTTATATACTTGAATTTTTATACAAAGATCCCTTTAATAGAAATATTTTTAATGATTTTTGAATAATAAAACATTTTTTATGTATTTCTGTGTTTAGCAAAACGCGCACCTCGTATAATTGATAAAATATAGTAGTTACCGGAAAAGTCATGTTTGCATAAATAAGTAGACACATTTTTTTACATACTTAAATTTTAATACAAAAAACCCGTTAATAGAAATATTTTTAACAATTTTTGAAAAAAAAACATTTTTTTATGTATTTCTGTACTTATCAAAACGCGCACCTCGTATATTTTATTAAATATGCGAGTTATCGCAAAATTTATAGTAGGATAATGAAGTAGATATATTGTTTTACATACTTGATTATTTATGAGAAGATACTATCAATAGAAATATTTTTAATAATTTTTGAAAAAAAAAACAATTTTTTATATATTTTTCACGTCAGCAAAACGCGCAACTTATATATTTTATAAAATATACGATTTACTGCAAAACTAATGCCATCATAGTTGAGTAGACAGATTGTTTTACTTACTTAAATTTTTATACAAAAATCCATTCGATAGAAATATTTTTAACGATTTTTGAACAAAAAAATCATTTTTTTTTATGTATTTCTTTACTAATCAAAACGCACGCCTCGTATACTTTGTGAAATATGCGAGTTATCGCAAAATTTATAGTAGCATAATGAAGTAGATATATTGTTTTACATACTTGATTTTTTATAAGCAGATGCTATCAATAGAAATATTTTTAATAATTTAAAAAAAAAAAACAATTTTTTATATATTTTTCATGTCAGCAAAACGCGCACCTTGTATATTTTATAAAACATACTATTTACTGCAAAACTAATAGCACAATAAAAGAGTAGACATGTTATTTTACATACTAGATTTTTTATAGAATAATCCTATTAATAGAAATATTTTTAATAATTTTTGAAAATAAAAACGATTTTGTTTATATATTTCTGAGCTTAGCAAAACGCGCACCTCGTATATTTAATAAAATATACGATCTACTGCAAAAATCATGGCAACATAAACGAGTAGATACATTGGTTTACATACTTGAATTTTTTTACAAAAATCCCATTAATAGAAATATTTTTAATTATTTAAAAAAAAAAACGATTTTTATATATATAGTTTACAAAAATGAACCATAAAGAAATATATTTATCGAAAAAGCTGCCAAGAAATGAAAGGTCAAAATGTGTTTAAACTTTTATTGCGATAAAAAGTATAAAATTATATTTAATAAACTTTCCTTTATGATATTTATCTAAACAATATAAAATATCATTTATTTAATTAAAACTTTTTAAGATTAATTTATTATAAATTTTATACTACGTAAATTTTAAATAAAAAAAAATATAATTTATAATTTAATAATAAAAAGTATCATCTTCCAATAAGGGTTATTAATTATTTAATTGTTCAATTAAATTAAATGATATACAAGGTTATATCAAAAAGTTAATATAATATTAACGTTAACATTTTATGGTATTTTTGATTAACCCCTGGTCTTCATCTATACTACTGGACCGATTTCAAAAATTCTTTCACTGTTGACAAGCTACACTATTCCCGAGTGACATAGGCTATGTTTCATTAAAAAAAAAATAGGGATCCTTACTAAAATGCCATTAATGTAACCAAAAATGACCTTAAAATCCTTACATCGCGTGCGCTGAGAATACTATTGATTATAGAATAACGTAATGTACTACGATTTTGAAGAATATATAAATATCTACAAAAAATGCCGCAACAGCATATGTCTAACTGTTATAGTTACCCCACAATAACTAATTTTTAATTTTTTAAAAGTTTTTATCTTGGTATTAATCCTTATCAAAATAACTTATTTCATAATCACGACAGATATCACAAATTTAGCATGTGTAATGGGACGAGGCTACTTATAAAGGAATTAAAGGACAATTAAGTTGTAGCAACCAATATTACTGAACCACCAGCTGGTCAACTAGCCCATAAAATGAGGATACCGATGATCCCAACTGATCTACCAAATCCATTTAAACCGCTTCAATTTCCTATCAAAACATCTGTCACTTTTACTAATAATAAGTCTCAAGGGCAAACCTTCCAAATAGTAGGGATCGGTTTTCTTCATGGCCAACCGCCTAAGGCGGGCGGAGCACCTGAAAATCAATTTATTTTGCTGCCAGAAAATAGAACAACATGTAATATTGTTTACAGGGAAGCGTTGACCCAATAAATTTAATGGCTTTTGTTATTTTTCTTTAATCCCCGTGCAAAGCCGGGGCGGTTTGCTAGTATTTATATAAAAAAATGATTTTATTTTGTTTAATTATCAACAATAATTATACAGTATTTATTATCTATTATTGCTATCTTTTTAATTAAAATTGATTGATTGATAGTGAGTATTTGTTTAAAAAGATTTTGTTATCAAGTAAGTAACCTTTAAACTTTATTTTTTTTTTTTAATAAACAATATAATAAATTTTCAAGTAGTAAAAATTGCTAAAAGCATTAATATAAATAGATATCAGGTATTTTGTTTAATTTACTTTTAAGTAATTTGAAATTTATATTATACACTAAATAATTGGTTACGTGATTCGAAAATGGAAAATTCTTATCAATATTTGGTTTATTCATTAAGCTAATAACCACCTCTTACATTTCATAAATTAATTAGAAATTTAGAAAGTATTCACAAATTTTTTGTATTAGGATAACTACGAGGGTTGTTTTTTTAGTTTTGGATATAGCATTTTTGCGCTTCTTTACATTTTTGCTCTTCTGGATCATCTACGGAAGAATAGGGTCATTTACAGAAAAATAAATTAACGTTATGCAACATTTTAAAGAGTTATTTGATTTTGACGCTCTTTAGTAAGAAGTTTGTCAACTTTAGTAGGAAGAATCTCTACTTTAGTAAGAAGTTTGTGAACGTTAGTAGGAAGTTTGTCTACTTGAGTAGGAAGTTTGTCAACTTTATTAGGAAGATTCTCTACTTTACTAAAAAGTTTGTCAATGTTAGTAGGAAGTTAGTCAACGTTAGTAGGAAGTTTGTCTACTTAAGTAGGAAATTTGTCAACTTTACTAGAAAGATTGTCTACTTTAGTAGGAAGTTAGTCAAAGTTAGTAGGAAGTTTGTCTACTTAAGTAGGAAATTTGTCAACTTTAGTAGGAATATTGTCTACTTTAGTAGGAAGTTTATCAACTTCAGTAGAAAGATTCTCTACTCTAGTAAGAAGTTTGTCAACGTTAGTAGAAAGTTTGTCAACTTTAGTAGGAAGATTGTCTACTTTAGTAGGACGTTTGTCAACTTTAGTAGGAAGATTCTCTACTTTAGTAAGAAGTTTGTCAATGTTAGTAGGAAGTTAGTCAACGTTACTAGGAAGTTTGTCTACTTAAGTAGGAAATTTGTCAACTTTACTAGGAAGATTGTCTACTTTAGTAGGAAGTTAGTCAACGTTAGTAGGAAGTTTGTCTACTTAAGTAGGAAATGTGTCAACTTTACTAGGAAGATTGTCTACTTTAGTAGGAAGTTTGTCAAATTTAGTAGGAAGATTCTCTACTTTAGTAAGAAGTTTGTCAACGTTAGTAGAAAGTTTGTCAACTTTAGTAGGAAGATTCTCTACTTTAGTAAGAAGTTTCTCAACGTTAGTAGGAAGTTTGTCTACTTAAGTAGGAAGTTCATCAACTTTAGTAGAAACATTGTCTACTTTCAACTTTAGTAGAACATAAGAAAAAAAATAAGAATAGGGTAATTTAAAGAAAAATAAATTAACTTTATGCAACATTTTGAAGAGTTCTTTTGATTTTGATGCTCTTTTGATCCTCTGGATGTTTTAACGTTTCGGAAGGCTCTTTTGGTACATCTTTGACACAAACTATCAAAGACTACCATATCAGAAAGAAGAAATTAATGATATGCAAAATTCTTCCTAAAATTTCGAAGAGTTCTTTTGGTCTTTTATTTTGACGCTTTTTTTGTCTTCTGGATGCTTTAACATTTCTTTAGGTTCTTTTGGTACATTTATAGAAACAAATTTTCAAAGACTGCCATATCCAAAAGAAGAAACACTCCTCTGGACCACTTTTCCACGTGTTGTGTTTTATCTTCTTTGCTTTTTTGATCTTCAAATGAAGAATAATCTCATCTAAAAACGGTTTTAAAGCTCTTTTGGTCTTGTGGATGCTTTAACATCTCTTTAAACTCTTTTGGTAAACTTTTGACACAAAAAATTTTTTTCAAGATTTTATATTAATTGTAGAAATTGAATGGAAATTTGGTTTAAATAATTAAAATTAAATAAAATTCAGATTCCATTGGAATATTATTACATTTTAATAAACAAAACAACAGGTTTTTGATACGATAACAAATTAATTTACTGATTTCAATTTGATTTTTATTGAAATTGGAAAAGTTTATAACACTTAATATTAACGAGTCAATTGTATTGTTTATTATAAATTTTATTTGCCAAAATGTCAATTGAAGGAAATCACATGTTATCATTGCCTTCCTTCCCAGAAGAAAAGGGCTATCAGCTGATAAACTACTTCAGCTGATTAAGCCACAAAATAAGGGTTTGAGGAAGAACCAATACAAAGTTCTCAATCTGAAAGAAGAGGCTCTATGGCAACTATTAAGAGCAGCGATAGATAAGCTATCCTGCCAATCTCTTAAGTAAGGGTTTTACCTTCTTCTGTCGGTTCGGGAAAAACCCCGTTCACTGTCTAAGAATGGAAGGGAAAGTAAACCCAAAGACGTGGAGGGGAAACCACCACGGAGGAAAGAGGAGGTGGCTCACCTAGAGCGATGCAGAAAGCAAAGACTGAGAAGATGAGGCAGCCATGGAGGTTCAGGATGACTATGGCACCCTCTCGGGTGGGTCGGACCATGACACCTTCGTTGGAGCTGAGGAAAAGGTGTTTTGGTAAATCCAAAGACGTGGAGGGAAAACCACCACGGAGGAAAGAGGTGGTGATTCACCTAGAGCAATGCAGAAAGCAAAGACTCAGAAGATGAGGCAGCCATGGAGGTGCAGGATGAGTATGTAACCCTCTCGGGTGAGTCGGACAATGACACCTTCGTTGGAGGTGAGGAAGAGGTGTTTCGGTAAATCCAAAGACGTGGAGGGAAAACCAGCACGAAGGAAAGAGGAGGTGGCTCACCTAGAGCAATGCAGAAAGCAAAGACTCAGAAGATGAGGCAGCCATGGAGGTGTAAGATAAGTATTTCACCCTCTCGGATGGGTCGGACAATGACACCTTCATTGGAGGTGAGGAAGAGGTGTTTCGGTAAATCCAAAGACGTGGAGGGAAAACCACCACGGAGGAAAGAGGAGGTGGCTCACCTAGAGCAATGTAGAAAGCAAAGACTCAGAAGATGAGGCAGCCATGAAGGTACAGGATGAGTATTTCACCCTCTTGGGTGGGTCGGACGATGACACCTTCGTTGGAGGTGAGGAAGAGGTGTTTCGGTAAATCCAAAGACGTGGAGGGAAAACCACCACGGAGGAAAAAGGAGGTGGCTCACCTAGAGCGATACAAAAAGCAAAGACTCAGAAGATGAGGCAGCCATGGAGGTGCAGGATGAGTATGTAACCCTCTCGGGTGAGTCGGACAATGACACCTTCGTTGGAGGTGAGGAAGAGGTGTTTCGGTAAATCCAAAGACGTGGAGGGAAAACCAGCACGGAGGAAAGAGGAGGTGGCTCACCTAGAGCAATGCAGAAAGCAAAGACTCAGAAGATGAGGCAGCCATGGAGGTGTAAGATAAGTATTTCACCCTCTCGGATGGGTCGGACAATGACACCTTCGTTGGAGGTGAGGAAAAGGTGTTTCGGTAAATCCAAAGACGTGGAAGGAAAACCACCACGGAGGAAAGAGGAGGTGGCTCACCTAGAGCGATGCAGAAAGCAAAGACTCAGAAGATGAGGCAGCCATGAAGGTACAGGATGAGTATTTCACCCTCTTGGGTGGGTCGGACGATGACACCTTCGTTGGAGGTGAGGAAGAGGTGTTTTGGTAAATCCAAAGACGTGGAGGGAAAACCACCACGGAGGAAACAGGACGTGGCTCACCTAGAGCAATGCAGAAAGCAAAGACTCAGAAGATGAGGCAGCCATGGAGGTGTAAGATAAGTATTTCACCCTCTCGGATGGGTCGGACAATGACACCTTCGTTGGAGGTGAGGAAGAGGTGTTTCGGTAAATCCAAAGACGTGGAGGGAAAACCACCACGGAGGAAAGAGGAGGTGGCTCACCTAGAGCGATGCAGAAAGCAAAGACTCAGAAGATGAGGCAGCCATGAAGGTACAGGATGAGTATTTCACCCTCTTGGGTGGGTCGGACGATGACACCTTCGTTGGAGGTGAGGAAGAGGTGTTTTGGTAAATTCAAAGACGTGGAGGGAAAACCACCACGGAGGAAACAGGACGTGGCTCACCTAGAGCAATGCAGAAAGCAAAGACTCAGAAGATGAGGCAGCCATGGAGGTGTAAGATAAGTATTTCACCCTCTCGGATGGGTCGGACAATGACACCTTCGTTGGAGGTGAGGAAGAGGTGTTTCGGTAAATCCAAAGACGTGGAGGGAAAACCACCACGGAGGAAAGAGGAGGTGGCTCACCTAGAGCGATGCAGAAAGCAAAGACTCAGAAGATGAGGCAGCCATGGAGGTGCAGGATGAGTATGTAACCCTCTCGGGTGAGTCGGACAATGACACCTTCGTTCGAGGTGAAGAAGAGGTGTTTCGGTAAATCCAAAGACGTGGAGGGAAAACCACCACGGAGGAAAGAGAAGGTGGCTCACCTAGAGCAATGTAGAAAGCAAAGACTCAGAAGATGAGGCAGCCATGGAGGTGCAGGATGAGTATGTAACCCTCTCGGGTGAGTCGGACAATGACACCTTCGTTGGAGGTGAGGAAGAGGTGTTTCGGTAAATCCAAAGACGTGGAGGGAAAACCAGCACGGAGGAAAGAGGAGGTGGCTCACCTAGAGCAATGCAGAAAGCAAAGACTCAGAAGATGAGGCAGCCATGGAGGTGTAAGATAAGTATTTCACCCTCTCGGATGGGTCGGACAATGACACCTTCATTGGAGGTGAGGAAGAGGTGTTTCGGTAAATCCAAAGACGTGGAGGGAAAACCACCACGGAGGAAAGAGGAGGTGGCTCACCTAGAGCAATGTAGAAAGCAAAGACTCAGAAGATGAGGCAGCCATGGAGGTGCAGGATGAGTATTTAACCCTCTCGGGTGAGTCGGACGATGACACCTTCGTTGGAGGTGAGGAAGAGGTGTTTCGGTAAATCCAAAGACGTGGAGGGAAAACCAGCACGGAGGAAAGAGGAGGTGGCTCACCTAGAGCAATGCAGAAAGCAAAGACTCAGAAGATGAGGCAGCCATGGAGGTGTAAGATAAGTATTTCACCCTTTTGGATGGGTCGGACCATGACACCTTCGTTGGAGGTGAGGAAGAGGTGTTTCGATAAATCCAAAGACGTGGAGGGAAAACCACCACGGAGAAAGAGGAGGTGGTTCAACTAGAGCGATGCAGAAAGCAAAAACTCAGAAGATGAGGTAGCTATGGAGGTGCAGGATGAGTATGTCACCCTCTCGGATGAATAGGACGATGATATCTTCGTTGGAGGTGAGGAAGAGGTGTTTCGGTAAATCCAAAGACGTGGAGGGAAAACCACCACGGAGGAAAGAGGAGGTGGCTCACCTAGAGCAATGTAGAAAGCAAAGACTCAGAAGATGAGGCAGCCATGGAGGTGCAGGATGAGTATGTAACCCTCTCGGGTGAGTCGGACAATGACACCTTCGTTGGAGGTGAGGAAGAGGTGTTTCGGTAAATCCAAAGACGTGGAGGGAAAACCAGCACGGAGGAAAGAGGAGGTGGTTCACCTAGAGCAATGCAGAAAGCAAAGACTCAGAAGATGAGGCAGCCATGGAGGTGTAAGATAAGTATTTCACCCTCTCGGATGGGTCGGACAATGACACCTTCGTTGGAGGTGAGGAAAAGGTGTTTCGGTAAATCCAAAGACGTGGAGGGAAAACCACCACGGAGGAAAGAGGAGGTGGCTCACCTAGAGCGATGCAGAAAGCAAAGACTCAGAAGATGAGGCAGCCATGAAGGTACAGGATGAGTATTTCACCCTCTTGGGTGGGTCGGACGATGACACCTTCGTTGGAGGTGAGGAAGAGGTGTTTTGGTAAATCCAAAGACGTGGAGGGAAAACCACCACGGAGGAAACAGGACGTGGCTCACCTAGAGCAATGCAGAAAGCAAAGACTCAGAAGATGAGGCAGCCATGGAGGTGTAAGATAAGTATTTCACCCTCTCGGATGGGTCGGACAATGACACCTTCGTTGGAGGTGAGGAAGAGGTGTTTCGGTAAATCCAAAGACGTGGAGGGAAAACCACCACGGAGGAAAGAGGAGGTGGCTCACCTAGAGCGATGCAGAAAGCAAAGACTCAGAAGATGAGGCAGCCATGAAGGTACAGGATGAGTATTTCACCCTCTTGGGTGGGTCGGACGATGACACCTTCGTTGGAGGTGAGGAAGAGGTGTTTCGGTAAATCCAAAGACGTGGAGGGAAAACCACCACGGAGGAAAAAGGAGGTGGCTCACCTAGAGCGATACAAAAAGCAAATACTCAGAAGATGAGGCAGCCATGGAGGTGCAGGATGAGTATGTAACCCTCTCGGGTGAGTCGGACAATGACACCTTCGTTGGAGGTGAGGAAGAGGTGTTTCGGTAAATCCAAAGACGTGGAGGGAAAACCAGCACGGAGGAAAGAGGAGGTGGCTCACCTAGAGCAATGCAGAAAGCAAAGACTCAGAAGATGAGGCAGCCATGGAGGTGTAAGATAAGTATTTCACCCTCTCGGATGGGTCGGACAATGACACCTTCGTTGGAGGTGAGGAAAAGGTGTTTCGGTAAATCCAAAGACGTGGAGGGAAAACCACCACGGAGGAAAGAGGAGGTGGCTCACCTAGAGCGATGCAGAAAGCAAAGACTCAGAAGATGAGGCAGCCATGAAGGTACAGGATGAGTATTTCACCCTCTTGGGTGGGTCGGACGATGACACCTTCGTTGGAGGTGAGGAAGAGGTGTTTTGGTAAATCCAAAGACGTGGAGGGAAAACCACCACGGAGGAAACAGGACGTGGCTCACCTAGAGCAATGCAGAAAGCAAAGACTCAGAAGATGAGGCAGCCATGGAGGTGTAAGATAAGTATTTCACCCTCTCGGATGGGTCGGACAATGACACCTTCGTTGGAGGTGAGGAAGAGGTGTTTCGGTAAATCCAAAGACGTGGAGGGAAAACCACCACGGAGGAAAGAGGAGGTGGCTCACCTAGAGCGATGCAGAAAGCAAAGACTCAGAAGATGAGGCAGCCATGAAGGTACAGGATGAGTATTTCACCCTCTTGGGTGGGTCGGACGATGACACCTTCGTTGGAGGTGAGGAAGAGGTGTTTTGGTAAATTCAAAGACGTGGAGGGAAAACCACCACGGAGGAAACAGGACGTGGCTCACCTAGAGCAATGCAGAAAGCAAAGACTCAGAAGATGAGGCAGCCATGGAGGTGTAAGATAAGTATTTCACCCTCTCGGATGGGTCGGACAATGACACCTTCGTTGGAGGTGAGGAAGAGGTGTTTCGGAATTCATGACAAGAGATCTCGTTCCGATTGAAAGATTTCGAACGAATTGTCGCTCTCTGATCACAGATTAGAGTGCAATTCTCCTCAGGAAAGACCCCAGGAAAAGCAACTAGGAAAATTTTAACACTAATTTGAAGGGGTCCTTCGAGTCACAGGGAAAACCAAGAACCACTTAGTACCAAAGAATAATCTCATAGAGACAATACTCGATATCTATGAATCAAACTGATCTCTCGAGAGAACTAGAAAGTCTAACGATACAATCTGGTGGAAGAGTTATCTGTTAAATCTAAGATCCGTATCACGGAAGGTCTTCAATAGATAAATAAACGTTTATTTTGTCAGGGACAAGTGTTTGTTATGAATGAAGAATTTTTAAAATAAAAATTTATCTATTTCTTAAGTTATCTAAATTTTTATTGTAGATACGTGTTGAAGATGAGAGCAACTAAAAATATTACGTGACAAGGTTAATTGCTCTTATTATAAATGAGATATTTTTTTTATATACTTATTTATCTTTTGACATCATTATTTACATTAACAAACTAATTACAAATGTAATTTTTTGTCTTTTTTACAACGTGATAAGTATCACTTTTAACGTCCAATTTTGTAAAACAGTGTACGAGGTATGTTCAGAAAAGGATACCTATTTTGTCCCCCCTTGAAGAGAAACTATCATTTTTCCCTAGAAACTACCATTTTGTTGTTCGAAACTGTAGTTCGTCATTTTCCCACAAAAAAACTGATTTCCACCAAAAACTATCATTTTTCGTCAGAAACCATCGTTTTTTTACTAAATTTATCTTTTATATCAAAAACGTGTTTTTACTAAAAACTATAATTGTCTCTTAGAAATAGTCAACTTAAGTAGGTCTTTAGTAAAAAGTGTGTCAACTTTAGTAGGGAGATTGTCTACTTTAGTAGGAAGATTGTCTGTTTAATAGAAACATTGTCTACTTTAGTAAGAAGTTTGTCAACTTTAGTAGGAAGACTTTATACTTTAGTATGAAGTTTGTCTACTTTAATAGGAAGTTTGTCTACTTAAGTCTACTTTAACAGAAGGGTTGTCTACTTTAATAGGAAGTTTGTCAACTTTAGTAGGAAGATTGTCTGTTTAATAGAAACATTGTCTACTTTAGTAGGAAGATTGTCTGTTTAATAGAAACATTGTCTACTTTAGTAGGAAGATTGTCTACTTTAATAGGAAGTTTGTCAACTTTAGTAGGAAGATTGTCTGTTTAATAGAAACATTGTCCACTTTAGTAAGAAGTTTGTTAACTTTAGTAGGAAGTTTATCTACTTTAATAGGAAGTTTGTCTACTTAAATAAAAATTTTGTGAACTTTAACAGGAAGGTTGTCTACTTTAATAGGAAGTTTGTCAACTTTAGTAGGAAGATTGTCTGTTTAATAGAAACATTGTCTACTTTAGTAAGAAGTTTGTTAACTTTAGTAGGAAGTTTATCTACTTTAGTATGAAGTTTGTCTACTTTAATAGGAAGTTTGTCAACTTTAGTAGGAAGATTGTCTGTTAAATAGAAACATTGTCTACTTTAGTAGGAAGATTGTCTACTTTAATAGGAAGTTTGTCAACTTTAGTAGGAAGATTGTCTGTTTAATAGAAACATTGTCCACTTTAGTAAGAAGTTTGTTAACTTTAGTAGGAAGTTTATCTACTTTAATAGGAAGTTTGTCTACTTAAATAAAAATTTTGTGAACTTTAACAGGAAGGTTGTCTACTTTAATAGGAAGTTTGTCAACTTTAGTAGGAAGATTGTCTGTTTAATAGAAACATTGTCTACTTTAGTAAGAAGTTTGTTAACTTTAGTAGGAAGTTTATCTACTTTAGTATGAAGTTTGTCTACTTTAATAGGAAGTTTGTCTACTTTCGTAGAAAGTTTGTCAACTTTAGTAGGAAGATTGTCTGTTTAATAGAAACATTGTCTTCTTTACTAGGAAGATTGTCTACTTTAATAGGAAGTTTGTCAACTTTAGTAGGAAGATTGTCTGTTTAATAGAAACATTGTCAACTTTAGCACGAAGATTGTCTACTTTAATAGAAAGTTTGTCAACTTTAGTAGGAGGATTGTCTGTTTAATAGAAACATTGTCTGTTTTAGTAGAAAGATTGTCTACTTTAATAGGAAGTTTGTCAACTTTAGTAGGAAGATTGTCTGTTTAATAGAAACATTGTCTACTTTAGTAATAAGTTTGTCAACTTAAGTAGGAAGATTGTCTGTTTAATAGAAACATTGTCTACTTTAGTAGGAAGATTGTCTGTTAAATAGTAACATTGTCTACTTTAGGAAGAAGTTTGTAAACTTTAGCAGGAAGATTGTCAACTTTAGTAGACAACCACCATGAAGAGCACCACTTACAGAGTTCAAAGATCCAACTTGCAATGGTAGAAATCAAATCTACCAAAAAAAATCTAAGAGTCGGAGCTGTTTATTGTCCACCAAGATATAACCTTAAAGTAGAAGACTATAAATCATTGCTGCAACATCCTGGAGACAGATTTATATTAGGAGGAGACTTCAATGCCAAACATACGGATTTGGGAGCCAGACTAATTACTACTAAAGGGAGTGAGCTAAGGAAAGCTATTAGAGAAATAGGAGGAAATTACCACTCCACAGGCAAACCCACAAACTGGCCAACAGATAGAAATAAGGTACCAGATTTATTAGATTTCTTTATTTCAAAAAAAGTTTCACCAAACTTCACCGAAATGGAAGAAAACTTTGACCTAAACTCTGATCATTCGGCTGTCATACTAACACTGAGTGAAAAAATTATTAAAAAGGTGGCACGTGCAGCACTAGTAAACAAAACCACTGACTGGGAAAGCTTTAGAAGCGATTTACAAGAAAAAATTAACCTAAATATCAATCTAAAAACAACAGAACAGCTAGAAATAGAAACCGAGAACTTCACCAGACTAATACAAACAACAGCTTTTGAAAATACCAAAGAGATCACTCATGTTACAAAAGGTATAAATTATCCAGTTGAAATAAGAAAATTGGTCAAAGAGAAAAGAACATCAAGGCGTAGATGGCAGCAAACAAGAGATCCCACTGACAAGACTATTCTTAACAACAAAACACAAACTTTAAAAAGAGAAATACAGAAGATAAAAGAGGCTTCAATAAAATCTTATTTGGAAAACTTAACAGCAGAAGCTGAAACAGACTATTCTCTATGAAAAGCCACAAGGAAAATAAAGAGACCAATAATGTCAATCCCTCCCATTAGAAAAGAGCAAGGAGAGTGGGCTAGAGACAACAAACAGAAAGCAGCGATGTTTGCAGAACACCTAGCTGAAGTATTTACACCCAACTTAACACCAATGAATAACATAATAGAAGAAACAGAAAACCATAAATCAGAAAACATCGCACTTGTTACACCAAAAGATGTGGCAGAGGAAATAAGAATAAACCTAAATCCAAAGAAGGCGCCAGGTTTTGATCTGATCACAGGATAAATACTGAAAAATTTACCAAAAAAAGAAATAGTTATGCTTACATATCTATTCAATACAGTATTTAGATTAAAACACGTACCATCTATCTAGAAAGTAGCCGAGGTGATCATGCTTCCGAAACCAGGAAAAACTCCACATGAAATCAAATCATACAGGCCGATTTCCCTTTTACCAATTATTTCAAAATTGTTCGAAAAGCTTCTCTTAAAAAGACTAAACCCGCTTATACAGAAAACTAAACTAATTCCGGACTACCAATTTGGATTTAGGCAGAAACACTCGACAATTGATCAGGTGCATAGTATTACAAATATAATTGAACAATCATTAGAAAAAAAACAAGTCTGTTCAGCCCTCTTTCTGGATGTCGCACAAGCGTTTGACAAGGTGTGGCATAAAGGATTAATTCTAAAACTTAACAAAATGCTTCCAAAGCAATATGTAGAAATACTGACTTCTTACATCTCAGAAAGACTATTCAGGATAAAACAGGAAGACGAATATTCAGACTTACAGGAGATTAAAGCAGGAGTGCCTCAAGGAAGCGTTCTCGGGCCTATTCTCTACATCTTATATACTAGCGATGTACCAGAGTTAGAACAAATCACCCTGGCAACCTTTGCAGATGATACAGCCATTCTTGCAACAGGACAGGAGCAAACAATTTCTACTGTAAAAATACAAAGAGCTTGTAACACAATATATGAATGGACAGAAAAATGGAAAATCAAACTGAATGAGCTAAAATCAATCCAAATAAACTTCACCAATAAAAGGATAAATGATTTCTTACCAATAGAAATAAATGGTACGAGAGTTAAATACGAAAACAATGCAAAATATCTTGGTATGACTCTAGACGCCAAATTAAGATGGAAAGAGCATGTCAAAAAGAAAAAAACAGAATTAAACCTAAAATACAGACAGTATAGATGGATCCTTGGAAGAAACTCCAGTCTATCATTGTGTAACAAAATACTAATTTATAATCAGGTATTTAAACCGGTTTGGTTATACGGTATCCAATTATGGGGATGTACCAAAGATAATAATATCAAAATTATACAGACCATCCAGAATAAAATATTGCGTGCCATGGTAAACGCCCCATGGTATGTAAGAAATACAGATCTTGGAATACCAACAGTGAAAGAAGAGATCAAAAGGTTTGCAAAGTAGCACGAAGATAGACTTCACCTACATGAGAATGCAGAAGCTCTTCAACTGATGGATAATCAACACCATATCCTAAGATTGAAGACGATGAAACCATATGAGCTCGTATAGTGTAATGTGTAAGGTCTTGTGTAAAAGCAGAGCACTGTGTACGGGTGATAGTGTTTAATCTAGATATTCCAGTCAGAGAAACTAAGAACATTATTGAATGGACCTTAGTAGAGATAAGTACCTAGGTTTAAGAAGTATCAGATGAGAATTAATGGTTGATCTTAAGATCAGTTTTAATAGAATAAAAAAAAAAAAACTTTAGTAGAAAGATTGTCTGTTTAATAGAAACATTGTTTACTTTAGTAGGAAGATTGTCTACTTTAATAAAAAGTTTGTCAACTTTAGTAGGAAGATTAACTACTTTAGTAGGAAGTTTGTCTACTTTAATAAGAAGTTTGTCTACTTAAGTAGAAAGTTTGTCAACTTTAGTAAGAAGATTGTCTATTTTAATAGGAAATTTGTCAACTTTAGTAGGACCATTGCCTACTGTCTACTTTAGTAAAAATATAAGTAAAAAAAAATTGAGAATGGAATATATGTAGTCTGTGAAATCCAAATTTCTTTTTGAACAAACCTCGTAGGTATTGACCACAAATTAATTTATTTAAATTTTTGTTTAGTAAGAACTCATTGTATGTAATTGACGTCAAATGCTATTTTCTAACCTTGATTATAAAATATGTAACGCTTATTCTATTAAAAAATATACATGCAGACGTGATTATTTTATCATAAAAAATACTTCTAATAAATTTACAATTGTTATCTACTCTAATATTTCCTGAAAAAACCACGCATATTTCAATAAAATTCGTATTAAGCAAGATATTATTTTAATGTTAAAAAACAAGTTCAAGGTGAACTTTTAATGGCAATTTCTGTATTGTTAATTGATCCTCCTTCACCAAATTGATCCATTTCAACTGACCCCAATTAACATTAGAACAATAAAAAAAATTATATAAAACGGACAGGAAATGGTGTCTCGGACGTTTTTTTAGATAGATAAATACAAATTTGTGGTCATTTCACTAAAATGCTCAACAGAAAAACGGAAAATCGTGAAAATTCGACGGATTTTGAATCAGTAATCAAAGAGATACCCAGAGAAGTAACTTTTTATTTAACCTCGTATATCTTTTAAATTAATTAAATATTAAACAATCTTTTTTTAGTATTAAAAAATATAGACTTTTATCTAATAAATAACCAAATTTTGTCAATATAAGAATAATAGTTATTGTTTAATAACAAATTTTAAATAACAGAAATTTACAGGAAATACATTTTAACAAACAAAAACGATTTTTGATATAACCTTGTATAGTGTTTAAATAAATAAAGTAAATGAAAAATTAGTATTAATAGTGAATAATAGATACTTTTTTTTTATTAAATAACAATATTTTATTCAGTTATAAATAATATAAGTATTATTAATAATAATTTAAAATTTTTGAATAAAAAATAAACAACTTTTCATTTCACCTCGTATATCTTTTAAATTAATAAAATATTAAAAAATCTTTTTTTAGTATAAAAAAATATAGACTGTCATCTAATAAATAACCAAATTTTGTTAACGTAAAAATAATAGTTATTGTTTAATAACAAATTTTAAATAACAGAAATTTACAGGAAATACATTTTAACAAACAAAAACGATTTTTGATATAACCTTGTATAGCGTTTAAATAAATAAAGTAAATGAAAAATTGGTATTAATAGTAAATAATAGATACTTTTTTTTATTAAATGACAAAATTTTATTTAAATATAAATAATATAAGTATTATTAATAATAATTTAAAATTTTTGAATAAAAAATAAACAACTTTTCATTTGACCTCGTATATCTTTCAAATTAATAAAATATTAAAAAATCTTTTTTTACTATTAAAAAATATAGACTTTTATCTAATAAATAACCAAATTTTGTCAATGTAAAAATAATAGTTATTGTTTAATAACAAATTTTAAATAACAGAAATTTACAGGAAATACATTTTAACAAACAAAAACGATTTTTGATATAACCTTGTATAGCGTTTAAATAAATAAAGTAAATGAAAAATTGGTATTAATAGTAAATAATAGATACTTTTTTTTATTAAATGACAAAATTTTATTTAAATATAAATAATATAAGTATTATTAATAATAATTTAAAAATTTTTGAATAAAAAATAAACAACTTTTCATTTAACCTTGTATATCTTTTTAAATTATTAAAAAGTTAAAAACTTTGTTTGTTTTGAAAAATATAAACTTTGATCCAATAAATTACAAAATTTTTTCAAAATAAGATTAATCAAAGTATTTTTAATATTTAATTAAAAACTGTGTACAAAAACATGATATTTACGAAAAAAAAAAATTATTTTTTTTGATAAAATTTTATATTCTTCAAAATAATAAAATATTTGAAAAAGTATTTTTGTTATTGAATAATAGTTACGATTATTTAGTTTATATTATTTTTTTACAATAATACGAATATTAGAAATATTTTTAATATTAAATCATAAATTACATATGATATTTTAAACAAAAACAATCACTTTTTTGTATAACCCTGTATATTTTTGAACTGAATCAAATATTTAAGAAATTATTTATTTTATTAATAAATAGATTCTTTTATTTACAAATTAAGAAATTTTGATAAAAATAGCAATAATGGAAGTATTTTTAATTTTAAATTATAAACAATGTATTCTACAAGAGATGCTATTAAAAGTACAAAAAAACTTTATGATTTAACCCTGTATATCTTGCAATCTAATTAAAAATTTAAGAAACTAATAGTTGCATTAACAAAAATATACTATTATCTAAAAATTTGCAAAATTTTATAAAAATAGCAATAATGAAAGTATTTTTAATTTTATATTATAAACAATATACTCTATAAGAGACGATTTTGAAAGTACAAAAACACTTTATGATATAACCCTGTATATCTTTCAAATAACTTATAGATTTATCAAACTAATTTTTTTATTAAAAAATATTAACTTTTATAGACAAATTTACAAAATTTAATTAAAATAGCAATAATGGAATTATATTTAATTTTATATTATAAACAAAGAGACGTTTTGAAAGTACAAAAACACTTTATGATATAACCCTGTATATCTTTCAAATAACTTATAGAATCATCAAACAAATTTTTTTATTTAAAAATAGTAACTTTTATAGACAACTTAACAAAATTTTATCAAAATAGCAATAATGGAAGTAATTTTAATTTTATATTATAAACAATATACTCTATAAGAGACGCTTTTGAAAGTACAAAAACACTTTATGATATAACCCTGTATATCTTTCAAATAACTAATAGAATCATCAAACTAATTTTTTTATTAAAAAATAGTAACTTTTATAGACAAATTGACAAAATTTTATTAAAATAGCAATAATGGAAGTATTTTTAATTTTATATTATAAACATTATACTCTATAAGAGACGATTTTGAAAGTACAAAAACACTTTATGATATAACCCTGTATATCTCTCAAATAACTTACAAATTTATCAAACTAATTTTTTTATTAAAAAATAGTCACTTTTATGGACAAATTGACAAAATTTTATTAAAATAGCAATAATGGAAGTATTTTTAATTTTATATTATAAACATTATACTCTAAAAGAGACGATTTTAAAAGTACAAAAACACTTTATGATATAACCCTGTATATCTTTCAAATAACTTACAGATTCATCAAACTAATTTTTTTATTAAAAAATAGTAACTTTTATATACAAATTTACAAAATTTTATTATAATAGCAATAATGCAAGTATTTTTAATTTTATATTATAAACAATATACTCTAAAAGAGACGCTTTCGAAAGTACAAAAACACTTTATGATATAACCCTGTATATCTTGCAATCTAATTAAAAATTTAAAAAAACTAATTGTTGCATTAACAAAAATATACTTTTATCTAAAAATTTGCAAATTTTTATAAAAATAGCAATAATGAAAGTATTTTTACTTTTATATTATAAACAAAGAGACGCTTTTGAAAGTACAAAAACACTTTAAGATATAACCCTGTATATCTTTCAAATAACTTATAGATTCATCAAACTAATTTTTTTATTAAAAAGTAGTAACTTTTATAGACAAATTGACAAAATTTTATCAAAATAGCAATAATGGAAGTAGTTTTAATTTTATTATAAACAATATACTTTAAAAGAGACGCTTTTTAAAGTACAAAAACACTTTATGATATAACCCTGTATATCTTTCAAATAACTTACAGATTCGTCAAACTAACTTTTTTATTAAAAAATAGTAACTTTTATAGACAAAGTTACAAAATTTTATTAAAATAGCAATAATGGAAGTATTTTTAATTTTATATTATAAACAATATACTCTATAAAAGACGATTTTGAAAGTACTAAAACACTTTATGATATAACACTGTATATCTCGAATAACTTATAGATTCATCAAAATAATTTTTTTATTAAAAAATATTAACTTTTATAGACAAATTAACAAAATTTTATGAAAATAGCAATAATGGAAGTATTTTTAATTTTATATTATAAACAATATACTCTATAAGAGACGTTTTTGAAAGTACAAAAACACTTTATGATATAACCCTGTATATCTTGCAATATAATTAAAAATTTAAAAAACTAATTGTTCTATTAACAAAAATATACTTTAATCTAATAATTTGCAAAATGTTATTAAAATAGCAATAATGAAAGTATTTTTAATTTTATATTATAAACAAAGAGACGTTTTGAAATTACAAAAACACTTTATGATATAACCCTGTATATCTTTCAAATTACGTACTGGTTTATCAAACTATATGTTTTATTAAAAAATAGTAACTTTTATAGACAAATTTACAAAATTTTATTAAAATAGCAATAATGGAAGTATTTTTAATTTTAAATTATAAACAATATACTCAAAAAGAGAAGCTTTTGAAAGTACAAAAACACTTTATGATATAACCCTGTATATCTTTCAAATAACTTACAGATTCATCAAACTAATTTTTTTATTAAAAAATAGTAACTTTTATAGACAAAGTTACAAAATTTTATTAAAATAGCAATAATGGAATTATATTTAATTTTAAATTATAAACAATGTATTCTATAAGAGATGGTTTTAAAGGTACAAAAAAATGCTATGATATAACCCTGTATATCTTGCAATCTAATTAAAAATTTAAAAAACTAATTGTTGCATTAACAAAAATATACTTTTATCTAAAAATTTGCAAAATGTTATAAAAATAGCAATAATGAAAGTATTTTTAATTTTATATTATAAACAAAGAGACGTTTTTGAAATTACAAAAACACTTTATGATATAACCCTGTATATCTTTTAAATTACGTACAGGTTCATTAAACTAATTTTTTTATTAAAAAATAGTAACTTTTATAGACAAATTTACAAAATTTTATTAAAATAGCAATAATGGAAGTATTTTTAATTTTAAATTATAAACAATATACTCAAAAAGAGAAGCTTTTGAAAGTACAAAAACACTTTATGATATAACCCTGTATATCTTTCAAATAACTTACAGATTCATCAAACTAATTTTTTTATTAAAAAATAGTAACTTTTATAGACAAAGTTACAAAATTTTATTAAAATAGCAATAATGGAATTATATTTAATTTTAAATTATAAACAATGTATTCTATAAGAGATGGTTTTAAAGGTACAAAAAAATGCTATGATATAACCCTGTATATCTTGCAATCTAATTAAAAATTTAAAAAACTAATTGTTGCATTAACAAAAATATACTTTTATCTAAAAATTTGCAAAATGTTATAAAAATAGCAATAATGAAAGTATTTTTAATTTTATATTATAAACAAAGAGACGTTTTTGAAATTACAAAAACACTTTATGATATAACCCTGTATATCTTTTAAATTACGTACAGGTTCATTAAACTAATTTTTTTATTAAAAAATAGTAACTTTTATAGACAAATTGACAAAATTTTATTAAAATAGCAATAATGGAAGTACTTTTAATTTGATATTATAAGCAATATACTCTAAAAGAGACGCTTTTGAAAGTACAAAAACACTTTATGATATAACCCTGTATATCTTTTAAATTACGTACTGGTTCATCAAACTAATTGCTTTGTTAAAAAAAAGTAACTTTTATAGACAAATTGACAAAATTTTATCAAAATAGCAATAATGGAAGTATTTTTAATTTTATATTATAAACAATATACTCTAAAAGAGACGCTTTTGAAAGTACAAAAACACTTTATGATATAACCCTGTATATCTTTCAAATAACTTAAACATTCACCAAACTAATTTTTTTATTAAAAAATAGTAACTTTTATAGACAAATTTACAAAATTTTATTAAAATAGCAATAATGGAAGTATTTTTAATTTTATATTATAAACATTATACTCTAAAAGAGACGCTTTTGAAAGTAAAAAAACACTTTATGATATAACCCTGTATATCTTTCAAATAACTTACAGATTCATCAAACTAATTTTTTTATTAAAAAATAGTAACTTTTGTAGACAAATTTATAAAATTTTATTAAAATAGCAATAATGGAAGTATTTTTTATTTTATATTATAAACAATATACTCTAAAAGAGACGCTTTTGAAAGTACAAAAACACTTTATGATATAACCCTGTATATCTTGCAATCTAATTAAAAATTTAAAAAACTAATTGTTGCATTAACAAAAATATACTTTTATCTAAAAATTTGCAAAATTTTATAAAAATAGCAATAATGAGAGTATTTTTAATTTTATATTATAAACAAAGAGACTTTTTGAAGGTACAAAAACACTTTATGATATAACCCTGTATATCTTTCAAATAACTTACAAATTCATCAAACTAATTTTTGTATTAAAAAATAGTCACTTTTATAGACAAATTGACAAAATTTTATTAAAATGACAATGATGGAAGTATTTTTAATTTTATATTATAAACATTATACTCTAAAAGAGACGATTTTAAAAGTACAAAAACACTTTATGATATAACCCTGTATATCTTTCAAATAACTTACAGATTCATCAAACTAACTTTTTTATTAAAAAATAGTAACTTTTATATACAAATTTATAAATTTTATTAAAATAGCAATACTGGAAGTATTTTTAATTTTATATTATAAACAATATACTCTAAAAGAGACGGTTTTGAAAGTACAAAAACACTTTATGATATAACCCTGTATATCTTTCAAATAACTTGCAGATTCATCAAACTAATTTTTTTATTATAAAATAGTAACTTTTATAGACAAATTGACAAAATTTTATCAAAATAGCAATAATGGAAGTATTTTTAATTTTATATTATAAACAGTATACTCTAAAAGAGACGCTTTTGAAAGTACAAAAACACTGTATGATATAACCCTGTATATCTTGCAATCTAATTAAAAATTTAAAAAACTAATTATTCTATTAACAAAAATATACTTTAGTCTAATAATGTGCAAAATGTTATAAAAATAGCAATAATGAAAGTATTTTTAATTTTATATTATAAACAAAGAGACGCTTTTGAAAGTAAAAAAACACTTTATGATATAAACTGTATATCTTTCAAATAACTTAGATATTCATCAAACTAATCATTTTATTAAAAAATAGTAACTTTTATAGACAAATTGACAAAATTTTATCAAAATAGCAATAATGGAAGTATTTTTAATTTTATATTATAAACAAAGAGACGTTTTGAAAGTACAAAAACACTTTATGATATAACCCTGTATATCTTCCAAATAACTTACAAATTCATCAAACTAATTTTTTTATTAAAAAATAGTAACTTTTATAGACGAACTTACAAAATTTTATTAAAATAGCAATAATGGAAGTATTTTTAATTTTATATTATAAACAATATACTCTATAAGAGACGATTTTAAAAGTACAAAAACACTTTATGATATAACCCTGTATATCTTTCAAATTACGTAAAGGTTTATCAAACTAATTTTTTTATTAAAAAATAGTAACTTTTATAGACAAATTGACAAAATTTTATTAAAATAGCAATAATGGAAGTATTTTTAATTTTATATTATAAACATTATACTCTATAAGAGACGATTTTGAAAGTACAAAAACACTTTATGATATAACCCTGTATATCTTGCGATCTAATTAAAAATTTAAAAAACTAATTGTTGCATTAACAAAAATATACTTTTATCTAAAAATTTGCAAAATGTTATAAAAATAGCAATAATGAAAGTATTTTTAATTTTATATTATAAACAAAGAGACGTTTTTGAAATTACAAAAACACTTTATGATATAACCCTGTATATCTTTTAAATTACGTACAGGTTCATTAAACTAATTTTTTTATTAAAAAAGTAGTAACTGTAATAGACAAATTGACAAAATTTTATCAAAATAGCAATAATGGAAGTATTTTTAATTTTAAATTATAAACAATGTACTTCATTAGAGATACTTTTAAAAATATAAAAACACTTCATGAAATAACCTTGTATATCTTTTATAGAAATAAACAAATTAAAAAATTAGTTTCGCTATTAAAAAATATAAACTTTAATCTTATCAACAATAAAATTTCATATAAATTGATCCAGTAGAAATAATATTAATTTTACATGAAAGAAATGATATTTTGACCTTCTTGAATGTTAAAAAAAATCTAATTACATACACGCAAATGCAATATGAATAACAAAGGCTGTTTAAATAAACAATTATCTTAAAATTTTCAATAGAAATTCGTAGAATAAATGGAAAATTGTTTATTTAATTCGTATAATTTCTCGATGATTAAATTATTATCATCTTCAATTTATCACATGATTTAATAATTCTAATCATGATTGTTTAATTGACGTATCCAGTTAAAGTAAATTATTATGAATTAAATTTAATTATTGTGTAAAATTTGTTAGAAATATAATAATAGGTTATTCTACGAGCATGAAATGCGATATAATCACGCGATTGGAAAAGTTTGTCATACGAGCCGAAAGCGAGTCATCAATTCTATACGAGGTATGTTCAGAAGAAAATCTTCAGAAGTCTTCTGGGTAGATCTAGTAAGGTAAAAAAGTATTTGGAAATGTTATAAGAGTCTACCAAGAAAGTTAAATCTTCTGGAGATTCTAAAAGTGATTCAGAAGAAATTGAAGAAGTTGTAGAAAGCCTCTGGTGACTCTGCTGAAGATTAAAATAGTAATAAATCTTCTGGAGACTGTACAAGAAGTTAAAAAAGGTTCTGGATAGACTACAAAAAAGTTAAATCTTCCGGAGACTCTACAATTGGTCCAGAAAAAGGTGAAGAAGTTGTAAAAGCTTCTGGTGACAGTACAGAAGTACAATAAGGTACAAAAGTTCCTAGAAAGGTTACAACACGCTACCAAGAAGGTTAAAATATTAATGAACCTTCTGGAAACTGTACAAGAGGTCCCGAAGAAGTAAAAAAAGCTTCTCGATAGACTACAAAAAGTCTAGTAAAGTAAAAAAGTATTTAGAAATGTTATAAGAGCCTACCAAGAAAGTTAAATCTTCTGAAGACTCTACAATGGGTCCAGAAGAAAGTGAAGAAATTGTAGAAGGCTTCTGGTGACTCTACAGAGTTTAAGAAGGTAAAAAAAGTACCTAGAGGTTACAACAGCCTACCAAGAAGATTAAAATAGTAATGAATCTTGTGGAGACTGTACAAGAGGTCCAGAAGAAGTTAAAAAAGATTCTGGATAGACTACAAAAAAGTCTAGTAAGGTAATAACGTATTTTGAAATGTTATAAGAGCCTACTAAAAAAGTTAAATCTTCTGGAGACTCTACAATTGGTCCAGAAGAAGGTGAAGAAGTTGTAGAAGGCTTTGGTGACTCTATAGAAGTTTAAAAAAATAAAAGATGTATCTACCTAGCGATGTTACAACAACTTACGGAGAAGATTAAAATAGTAATAGATCTTCTGGAGACGGTACAAGTAGTGCAAAAGAAGTTTAAAAAGTTTAGGGATAGACTACAAAAAGTCTATTACAGTAAAAAAGTATTTAGAAATGTTATAAAAACCTACCAAGAGAGTTAAATCTTCTGGAGATTCTAAAATTGGTCCAGAAAAAGTTGAAGTAGTTGTAGAAGACTTCTGGTGACTCTATAGAAGTTTAATAAGGTAAAACAGGCACCTAGAGATGTTACAACAACCTACGAAGATAATTAAAATAGTAATAGATCTTTTGAAGACAGTACAAGAGAACCAGAAGAAATTAAAAAAAGCTTCTGGATAGACTACAAAAAGTCTAGTAAAGCAAAAAAAGTATTTAGAAATGTTATAAGAGCCTACCAAAAAAATTTAAATCTTCTGGAGACTCTAACATTGGTCCAGAAGAAATTAAAGAAGTTGTAAAAGGCTTCTGGTGACTCTACAGAAGTTTAATAAGGTAAAAAAAGTACCTAGAGCTGTTACAACAACCTACGAAGAAGATTAAAATAGTAACAGATCCTCTGAAGACAGTAAAAGAGGTCCTGAAGAAGTTAAAAAAAGCTTCTGGATAGACTACAAAAAGTCTAGTAAAGTAAAAAAGTATTTAGAAATGTTATAAGAGCCTACCAAAAAAGTTAAATCTTCAGGAGACTCTATAAGTTGATCAGAAGAAAGTGAAGAGGTTGTAGAAAGCTTCTGGTGACTCTACATAATTTAAATAAGGCAAAAAAGTACCTAGAGATGTTACAACACCTACTTAGTAGGTTAAAATAGCAATGAATCTTCTGGAGACTGTACAATAGGTCTAGAAGAAGTTCACAAAGCTTCTGGATAGACTACAAAAAGTCAAGAATGGTAAAAAAATATTTGGAGATAAAAGCCTACCAAGAAAGTTAAATCTTCTGGAGACTCTACAAGAGATCCAGAAGAAGGTGAAGAAGTTGTAGAAAGCTTCTGGTGACTCTACAGAAGTTTAATAAGGTAAAAACAGTACCTAGAGATGATACAACAGCCTACGAAGAAGATTAAAATAGAAGTAGATCTTCAGGAGACAGTATAAGAGAACCAGAAGAAGTTAAAAAAGCTTCTGGATGGACTACAAAAAGTCTAGTAAGGTAAAAAATTATTTGGAGATGTTATAAAAGCCTACCAAGAAAATTAAATCTTCTGGAGACTTTACAAGAGATCCAGAAGAAGGTGAAAAAGTTGTAGAAAGCTTCTGGTGACACTACAGAAGTTTAATAAGGTAAAAAAAGTACCTAGAGATGATACAACATCCTATGAAGAAGATTAAAATAGAAGTAGATCTTTTGGAGACCGTATAGGAGAACCAGAAGAAGTTAAAAAAGCTTCTGGATGGACTACAAAAAGTCTAGTAAGGTAAAAAATTATTTGGAGATGTTATAAAAGCCTACCAAGAAAATTAAATCTTCTGGAGACTTTACAAGAGATCCAGAAGAAGGTGAAGAAGTTGTAGAAAGCTTCTGGTGACACTACAGAAGTTTAATAAGGCAAAAAAAGTACCTAGAGATGATACAACAGCCTACAAAGAAGATTAAAATAGAAGTAGATCTTCAGGAGACAGTATAAGAGGACCAGAAGAAGTAAAAAAAGCTTCTGGATGGACTAAAAAAAGGCTAGTAAGGTAAAAAATTATTTGGTGATGTTAAAAAAGCCTACCAAGAAAATTAAATCTTCTGGAGACTTTACAAGAGATCCAGAAGAAGGTGAAGAAGTTGTAGAAAGCTTCTGGTGACACTACAGAAGTTTAATAAGGTAAAAAAAGTACCTAGAGATGATACAACAGCCTATGAAGAAGATTAAAATAGAAGTAGATCTTTTGGAGACCGTATAAGAGGACCAGAAGAAGTTAAAAAAGCTTCTGGGTGGACTACAAAAGGTCTAGTAAGGTAAAAAATTATTTGGAGATGTTATAAAAGCCTACCAAGAAAGTTAAATCTTCTGGAGACTCTACAAGAGATCCAGATGAAGGTGAAGAAGTTGTAGAAAGCTCCTGGTGACTCTACAGAAGTTTAATAAGGAAAAAAAAGTACCTAAAGATGATAAAAGCTTCTGGATGGACTACAAAAGGTCTAGTAAGGTAAAAAATTATTTGGAGATGTTATAAAAGTCTACCAAGAAAGTTAAATCTTCTGGAGACTCTACAAGAGATCCAGAAGAAGGTGAAGAAGTGGTAGAAAGCTTCTGGTGACTCTATAGAAGTTTGATAACGTAAAAAGAGTACCTAGAGATATTACAACAGCCTACGAAGAAGATTAAAATAGTAATGAATCTTCTGGAGACTGTACAAGAGGTCCAGAAGAAGTTAAAAATCTTCAGGAGACTCTACACGTAGTCCAGATGAAGGTGAAGGAGTTGTAGAAAGCTTCTGGTCACTCTTCTGGCCACTCTACAGAAGTTTAAGTCTAGTAAGGTAAAAAAGTATTTTGAAATATTGTAAGAGCCAACCAAAAAAGTTTAATCTTCTGGAGGCTCAACAATTGGTCCAAAGGAAGGTGAAAAAGTTGTAGAAGGCTTCTGGTGAGTCTACAGAAGTTTAAGAAGGTAAAAAAGTACCTAGAGGTTACAACAGCCTGCCAAGAAGATTAAAATAGTAATAAATCTTCTGAAGACTGTACAAGAGGTCCAGAAGAAGTTAAAAAAGCTTCTGGATAGACTACAAAAAGTCTATCAAGGTAAAAAAGTATTTAGAAATGTTATAAGAGCCTACCAAGAAAGTTAAATCTTCTGGAGGCACTACAATTGGTCCAGAAGAAGGTGAAGAAGTTGTAGAAAGCTTCTGGTGACTCTATAGAAGTTTAAGAAGGTAAAAAATGTACCTAGAGGTTACAACAGCCTACCAAGAAGATTAAAATAGTAATGAATCTTCCGAAGACTGTACAAGAGGTCCAGAAGAAGTTAAAAAAGCTTCTGGGTAGACTACAAAAAGTCTATCAAGGTAAAAAAGTATTTAGAAATGTTATAAGAGCCTACCAAGAAAGTTAAATCTTCTGGAGGCACTACAATTGGTCCAGAAGAAGGTGAAGAAGTTGTAGAAGGCTTCTGGTGACTCTATAGCAGTTTAAGAAGGTAAAAAATGTACCTAGAGGTTACAACAGCCTACCAAGAAGATTAAAATAGTAATGAATCTTTCGGAGACTGTACAAGAGGTCCAGAAGAAGTTAAAAAAGCTTCTGGGTAGACTACAAAAAGTCTAGTAAGGTAAAAAAGTATTTAGAAATGTTATAAGAGCCTACCAAGATAGTTAAATCTTCTAGAGGCTCTACAATTGGTCCAGTAGAAGGTGAAGAAGTTGTAGAAGGCTTCTGGTGACTCTACAGAAGTTTAAGAAAGTACCTAAAGGTTACAACAGTCTACCATAAAGATTAAAATAGTAATGAATCTTCTGGAGACTGTGCAAGACGTCCAGAAGAAGTTAAAAATCTTCAGGAGACTCTACAAGTAGTCCAGATGAAGGTGAAGAAGTTGTAGAAAGCTTCTGGTCACTCTTCTGGCCACTCTACAGAAGTTTAAGTCTAGTAAGGTAAAAACGTAATTTTGAAATATTGTAAGAGCCAACCAAAAAAGTTTAATCTTCTGGAGGCTCAACAATTGGTCCAAAGGAAGGTGAAAAAGTTGTAGAAGGCTTCTGGTGAGTCTACAGAAGTTTAAGAAGGTAAAAAAGTACCTAGAGATTACAACAGCCTGCCAAGAAGATTAAAATAGTAATAAATCTTCTGGAGACTGTACAAGAGGTCCAGACGAAGTTAAAAAAGCTTCTGGATAGACTACAAAAACTCTATCAAGGTAAAAAAGTATTCAGAAATGTTGTAAGAGCCTTAGGTAAAAAATTATTTGGAGATGTTATAAAAGCCTACCAAGAAAGTTAAATCTTCTGGAGACTCTACAAGAGATCCAGAAGAAGGTGAAGAAGTTGTAGAAAGCTTCTGGTGACTCTACAAGAGTTTAATAAGGTAAAGAAAGTACCTAGAGATGTTACAACAACCTACGAGGAAGATTAAAATGGTAATAGACCTTTTGGAGATAGTACAAGAGGTCCAGAAGAAGTTAAAAAAGCTTCTGGATAGACTACAATAAGTTTATAAAAATTTTTTGTGGATGTTTATAAGTTTAAAAAAATAATTATTAAAATTATAAATTTAATTAGATATTTTCATTTAGCAATTAAATTAAATGTTGTAATATTTGTGTAATGATAAGAAATATACACTTTAAAAAAAAATATCAATAATAAATTTTATTTTTATTTAATAAATCCTTGACCAGAAAGGAGAATACAAGATTTCATATTTACTCAAGAATAAATTTATCAGTAAAATCCTTGTATTAGATATAACTAATTTTTTTAATTAGAAGATGCCCGTTAATTTAATAATTATAAAAATAATCAACAATATTAAAATTAACCATGACTTCAAAAATTGTTTACAAAAACAGTAATAATGTTTAACCTATTTTGGAAACACACTAAGATTACGGTAGCCGTGCTTAACACACACCAGGCATGAAAAATATGCCACGGCATGAGGGGGGCGAAAGGAGGAATGGTTTAGTTGGTAGGGGCCTTACGGCCGAGCCCAACACTACCCACAGGAGCACGTGCCCCTGTGAGTGTGCGCAACAAGCATTCTCCCCTCTTAAAAAAAAAAGGCATGAAAAATATAACAGATACGAAAAATATATTTATATCTTTGAATTCGTTATAAAATCTTCTTTCATTTGACATATTACACTATTTAGATTGTTTGTATTGGTCAAAAACGAACTAGGTGTCTTGTGTATTATAAAGTAAAAGGCCATGCGCTCATATATGTGTCAATTATTATAAAATTTCTTACCTTTTACAAAAACAAGAATAATTTTTAACCTATTTACACTAGCTCGTATATAGATTAAGGTAGCCGTGCTTAACACACACCAAGCATGAAAAATATAACAGATACGAAAAATATAATTATATCTTTGAATTCGTTATAAAATCTTCTTTTATTTGACATATGACACTATTTAGATTTTTTGTATGGATCAAAAACGAACTAGGTATCTTGTGTATTATAAAGTAAAAGGCCATGCGCTCATATATGTGTCAATTATTATAAAATTTCTTACCTTTTACAAAAACAGGAGTAATTTTTAACCTATTTTGATAACACACAAGCTCGTATATAGATTAAGGTAGCCGTGATTAACACACACCAGGCATGAAAAATATAACAGATACGAAATATATAATTATATCTTTGAATTCGTTATAAAATCTTCTTTCATTCGACATATTACACTATTTAGATTTTTTGTATGGGTCAAAAACGAACTAGGTGTCTTGTGTATTATAAAGTAAAAGGCCATGCGCTTATATATGTGTTAATGATTATAAAATTTCTTACCTTTTACAAAAACAGGAATAATTTTTAACCTATTTTGATAACACACAAGCTCGTATATAGATTAAGGTAGCCGTGATTAACACACACCAGGTATGAAAAATATAACAGATACGAAAAATATAATTATATCTTTAAATTTGTTATAAAATCTTCTTTCATTTGACATATCACACTATTTAGATTTTTTGTATGGGTCAAAAACGAACTAGTTGTCTTGTGTATTATAAAGTAAAAGGCCATGCTCTTATATATGTGTCAATTATTATAAAATCGTTAAAATAATCAAATTTCTTACCTTTTTTAAACTTTGTAATAGACCATGATGTTGATTGAAAAGAAATATTATCAAAATTCAAATCAACAGCTTGTTTTTTCGGAAAAACGTTATAAAGCTGTTGTCTTTGCATATTTTGATAAATTGTGTTGTTATTGTCGGTGGATTTTATCGGTAAATCAACTACAATTTCCTCATTGGTTGAAATTGATGTTAAAGAGTTGTTAGATTGACAACATTTTAGTGGAAGAATTTTATCCTTTGTGTTGTTTATCTGTAAAAAAATGAAAAATAAAATAAATAAAAAATAAAATAAACTAAGAGAAAACAACTACTTCCTGGGCTATATACCCCAACGGATATTGGATTACACTTCAAAGTCAAACGGAGTTGGCATATCTAGTAGATAATTTAAACCAACCATTCTGGTTTGCAGTTAGAAGGGACAACATAACTTGTAGACCGGTTTCGGCCTATTGGGCCTCGTCAGTACAAGGTATATGTTATCCGTCAGGAAGTAGCTGTTTTTAGAATAATTTTATTATTTCTTTGATATCTATTGATAACACGCTTTATTAAACACGACAATGTTACAGTTTTCTGTAATAATACTAAATATTTGAATATTTAAATAGAGTTTTCTGAACTTTGAAATACACGATCTAGAAATTTAAAAAATGTTGTAAAATAATTGGAAAAAATGTTTGATTATAATAGAAAAACGTAAAATGTACATATGAAAGCTATTTGTTGTTTTATTTTAATGATAATAATCATTTTCTGTTTAATTAGAAATAAATTGGTGTAAAAAATAGAATTTTCAATTATGTTGAACATGTAAGTTATTTTTTAGACGCAGTTTAATTAGTGACTCATTTATGTTTCGATTAATTTATTTCCGCTTTTAAAAATATGCCAAAAAAATATTGAAAAATTAGAAAATTCGTAAAAATTGTTAAAAATAGTAAAATTCATAGTTTTCCTACAAATTTTTAATGGTTATAGTGGTTTGTCATTATTTTTTTCTTTTTTTATGAATTTTTTAAAATTTTTATTAATTTTTGCAATTTTTTAGATTACTATCTTATTTTTTACGATTTTTACAATTTTTTATTGTTTTTTGTCATTTTTTTCTGTTTTTTATGAATTTTTCAATTTCTTATCATCCTTTTATTAATTTTTCTTAATTTTTGCAATTTTTTTAGATTACTTTTTTATTTTTTACGATTTTTTCAATTTTTCATAATTTTTGCAATTTTTCATATTACTTTCTAATTTTTTACGATTTTTTTCAATTTTTTATTGTTTTTACTAAATATTTAAGGGTTTTTCATTTTTTTTTTTCCATTTTTATGATTTTTTTAATTTTTTCTGATATTTTTATTAATTTTTAAAATTTTTGCCATTTTTCATATTATTTTTTAATTTATTACGATTTTTTGTGATTTTTTATTATTTGTACCAAATTATTTAAGGTTTGTAAATATTTCCATTTTTTTTTTTTGAATTTTTCATAATTATTTCCATTTTTCGATTAATTTATTTCCGCTTTTAAAAATACGCCAAAAAAATATTTAAAAATTAGAAAATTTGTAAAAAATAGTAAAATTCATAGTTTTCCTGCAAATTTTTAATGGTTATAGTGGTTTGTTATTATTTTTTTCATTTTTTATGAATTTTTTAAATTTTTATTAATTTTTCTAAATTTTTGCAATTTTTTACATCAATTTCCAATT
This sequence comes from Altica lythri, assembly GCA_964028335.1. Lineage (NCBI taxonomy): Eukaryota > Metazoa > Arthropoda > Insecta > Coleoptera > Chrysomelidae > Altica > Altica lythri. Next base: position 21,563,556 of record OZ034810.1, read on the forward strand.
TGTTACGATTTTTACAATTTTTTATTGTTTTTTGTCATTTTTTCTGTTTTTTATGAATTTTTCAATTTTTTATTATCTTTTTCTTAATTTTTGCAATTTTTTTAATTTTTCATAATTTTTGCAATTTTTTATATTACTTTCTAATTTTTTACGATTTTTTCAATTGTTTATTGTTTTTACTAAATATTTGAGGGTTTTTCATTTTTTTTTTTCGTTTTTTATGATTTTTTTAATTTTTTCTGATTTTTTTATTTATTTTTAAAATTTTTGTGATTTTTTATTATTTTTACCAAATATTTTAAGATTTGTAAATTTTTCCATTTTTTTTTGAATTTTTCATAATTTTTGCAATTTTTCATAATTTTTGCAATTTTTGCAATTTTTTATAATTTTTGCAATTTTTCATAATTCTTGCAATTTTTCACAATTTTTGCAATTTTTCATATTACTTTCTAATTTTTTACGGTTTTTTCAATTTTTTATTGCTTTTACTAAATATTTTGAGGGTTTTCATTTTTTTCCTTTTTTTATTGTTTTTTTAATTTTTTCTGATTTTTTTTTATTAATTTTTAAAATTTTTGCAATTTTTCACATTATTTTTTAATTTATTACGATTTTTTGTAATTTTTTATTATTTTTAATAAATATTTTAAGGTTTGTAAATTTTTCCATTTTTTTTTTGAATTTTTCATTTTTGCAATTTTTCATAATTTTTGCAATTTTTCATATTACTTTCTAATTTTTGACGATTTTTTCAATTTTTTATTGCTTTTACTAAATATTTTAAGGGCTTTCTATTTTTTTTCCGTTTTTTTATGACCTTTTTAATTTTTTGTGATTTTTTTATTAATTTTTAAAATTTTTGCAATTTTTCACATTACTTTTTAATTTATTACCATTTTTTGTAATTTTTTTATTATTTTTACCAAATATTTTAAGATTTGTAAACTTTTCCATTTTTTTTTTTTGCAATTTTTCATAATTTTTGCAATTTTTCATAATTTTTGCAATTTTTCATAATTTTTGCAATTTTTCATAATTTTTGCAATTTTTTATAATTTTTGCAATTTTTCATATTACTTTCGAATCTTTTTCGATTTTTTCAATTTTTTATTGATTTTACTAAATATTTTAAGGGCTTTTCATTTTGTTTCCGTTTTTTTTATGACTTTTTTAATTTTTTGTGATTTTTTTATTAATTTTTAAAATTTTTGCAATTTTTCACATTACTTTTTAATTTATTACCATTTTTTGTGATTTTTTTATTATTTTTACCAAATATTTTAAGATTTGTACATTTTTCCATTTTTTTTTGCAATTTTTCATAATTTTTGCAATTTTTCATAATTTTTGCAATTTTTCATAATTTTTGCAATTTTTCATAATTTTTGCAATTTTTTATAATTTTTGCAATTTTTCATATTACTTTCGAATCTTTTTCGATTTTTTCAATTTTTTATTGCTTTTACTAAATATTTTAAGGGCTTTTCATTTTTTTTCCGTTTTTTTATGACTTTTTTAATTTTTTGTGATTTTTTTATTAATTTTTAAAATTTTTGCAATTTTTCACATTACTTTTTAATTTATTACCATTTTTTGTGATTTTTTTATTATTTTTACCAAATATTTTGAGATTTGTAAATTTTTCCATTTTTTTTGCAATTTTTCATAATTTTTGCAATTTTTCATAATTTTTGCAATTTTTCATAATTTTTGCAATTTTTCATAATTTTTGCAATTTTTCATAATTTTTTCAATTTTTCATAATTTTTGCAATTTTTCATAATTTTTGCAATTTTTCATAATTTTTGCAATTTTTCATAATTTTTGCAATTTTTCATAATTTTTGCAATTTTTTATAATTTTTGCAATTTTTCATATTACTTTCGAATCTTTTTCGATTTTTTCAATTTTTTATTGATTTTACTAAATATTTTAAGGGCTTTTCATTTTTTTTCCGTTTTTTTATGACTTTTTTAATTTTTTGTGCTTTTTTTATTAATTTTTAAAATTTTTGCAATTTTTCACATTACTTTTTAATTTATTACCATTTTTTGTGATTTTTTTATTATTTTTACCAAATATTTTAAGATTTGTAAATTTTTCCATTTTTTTTTTTGCAATTTTTCATAATTTTTGCAATTTTTCATAATTTTTGCAATTTTTCATAATTTTTGCAATTTTTTATAATTTTTGCAATTTTTCATATTGCTTTCTAATTTTTTTACGATTTTTTCAATTTTTTATTGCTTTTACTAAATATTTGAGGGTTTTTCATTTTTTTTTTCATTTTTTATGATTTTTTTATTATTTTTCAATTTTTTATTAATTTTTCACGCATATTTTTGTAAAATTTTTAAAATCCATTTTTTGTAATAAAATAATAAAAAAATTATTTTTAAATTATTAAAAAATATATAATTTTTAACAAAATAAAACAAATAAATAAATACTTACATAATCATTATTAATATTAGCCATATTTTCAAAAACTGTTTACTTATTTGCACACAAAACCATTGATATTAACAATAATAATAATAATAATTTTAAACTAAAAACATTCTTATCACTTTTAACCAATAAAAAGATTATCTAATTTTTTTGTGTTTTAATTGGACCGAAAAATAATAAACGAACGTCAAATAATTTTTTTTTAAATAATTCTCCAACAACTCGACCGAAGCGTCCGAACGAATCTGGCGCACTTCAACAAACGAATATTTTTAAATTTATTTTCGTACTCGTTGCCGTCCCTTCTCTACTCTGACTAAACCGAAGCGAAATTACACTAAATTACTTTTAAATTATCTCTTTACTGCGCTCATCCATGAGTTTATCACCGATAAGTTATCTTGCTCGATTCATACTATGTATATTTACATGCAAATTATAAGTGTACAAATTTGATCAAGAGAAGAGAAAAGAAATCACAAGACGAGAAGAGACGAGAAGAGACAAGAAGAGACGAGAAGAGACGAGAAGAGAAGAGAAGAAAAGAGAGGAGACGAGACGAGACGAGACGAGACGAGACGAGACGAGACGAGACGAGACGAGACGAGACGAGACGAGACGAGACGAGACGAGACGAGACGAGACGAGACGAGACGAGACGAGACGAGAAGAGACGAGACGATTGAGTTTACATTTTTTTGCCATTTGTTACCTTTTCTACTTTTTCAATAAATCTTGAAAGCAGAAACCCAGAAACCACAAGTGGCAAAAGAACAGTTTTAATATCAATTTGGAAGAAGATATTGATCTAATGTCGAACAAGAAAATGATCCAGGTCTCAAAGAACAAGATACAGAGACTCGTGAAGAAAGGTATTGAGCTCGCCAAACTAAACACCAAATGATCAGAGACTACAAAAGGTAAAAAAGTATTTGGAGATGTTATAAAATCCTACGAAAGAAGTTAAATCCTCTGGAGACTCTACAATTGGTTCAGATAAAGGTGAAGAAGTTGTAAAAGCTTCTGGTGACTCTACAGAAGTTTAATAAGGTAAAAAAAGTACCTAGAGAGGTTACAACAGCCTACCAAGAAGGTTAAAATAGTAATGTTTCTTCTGGAGACTGTACAAGTAGTCCAGAAGAAGGTGAAGAAATTCTATAAAGCTTCTGGTGACTCTACAGAAGTTCAATAAGGTAAAAAATTACCTAGAGATGTTACAACAGCATACGAAGAAGCTTCAAATAGTAATAGATCTTCTGGAGACAGTACAAGATGTCCAGAAGAAGTTTAAAAAGCTTCTTGATAGACTACAAAAAAGTCTAATAAGGTAAAAAAGTATTTTGAAATGTTATAAAAGCCTACCAAAAAAGTTAAATCTTCTGGAGACTCTACAGAAGAAGGTGAAGAAGTTGTAGTAGACTTCTGGTGACTCTACAGAAGTTTAATGAAAGTAAAAAAAGTACCTAGAGATGTTACAACATCATACGAAGAAGATTAAAATAGTAATAGGTCTTCTGGAGACTGTACAAGAGCTCCAGAAGAAGTTAAAAAAGCTTCTTGATAGACTACAAAAAAGTCTAGTAAGGTAAAAAATTATTTTGAAATGTTATAAGAGCCTACCAAGAAAGTTAAATCTTCAGGAGACTCTACAAGTGGTCCAGAAGAAGTTGAAGAAGTTGTGAAACGCTTCCAAGAAGGTTAAAATAGTAATGAATCTTCAGGAGACTGTACAAGAGGTCCAGAAGAAGTTAAAAAGCTTCTCGATAGACTATAAAAAGTCTAGTAAGGTAAAAAAGTATTTTGAAATGTTATAAGAGCCTACCAAGAAAGTTAAATTTTCTGGAGACTCTACAAGTGGTCCAGAAGAAGGTGAAGAAGTTCTAGAAAACTTCTGGTGACGCTACAGAAGTTTAATGATAAAAAAAGTACCTAGAGATGATACAACAGCATACGAAAAAGATTAAAATAGTAATACATCTTATGGAGACAGTACAAGCGGTCCAGAAGCAGTTAAGAAAGCTTCTTGATACACTACAAAAAACAAGATATAGAAACTTGTGAAAAAAGATCTCAAGCTCGTCAAAGCTAAACACCAAGTGATCAGAGACAACTTCAGAAGAGCGGCAGAGGGTGATTAACAACAAGAAGGAAAAGAAACCAAAACCTACAGCACAACTAACTTCGAAACAGAAACGCCAATAGTTAACAGCGCCAAAGAAGGCAATGGTAGAAGCTGGATACCTAGAGGAAAAGCTAGATTTTACAAAGCTGAAGGCAGTAGAATCAGCACTGGAGGAAATTCCTGAAGATGACCCTCAAGTACAGGTTTTCTATTGCCACGTGTACACAATGGCTAAAAGATATAGTTCCAAGTCTAAAACCCTTAAAAGGCTTAGAAGAGGGTAAAAGGCTTGATGCCGATTGAATCCTTAGAAGACTAGAAGGCTAAACACAGTCTTTGGGAAGAGCCCAACGGAAGAGGGAGGAGTTTGGATGTTCTCCATGGATAGGGAGTCAGTGGAGGTGTTAAAAGTGCAGGACACTTTGAGATAGGAACGATTTAATTTATGGATAAATGGGAATGAGCATTCTGCGACTTAGGAATCTCAAAATCGAAGACATACAATGAGTCGAACAAAGATGGAAGGACCACAGCTCCATCTAGCAAAGGTCGCACCAAGACTATGGAAGCGATTGGTGAGAGCGAACCTCTTGGAGACACCTGGAGAAGGTTCTGCGAGATCAAGAATTCACAAGGTCCTGACAAAGGATAGTACAGCAAGAAGGGTCTGCCTCCTTAAAAATGATGGAGGAGTGCTAACACTGGCACATTTTCTGGGCTCACAGATTATGGTTAAAGGCTGGCAAGGCCTCAAGGAATGACTGGAAGTTAGCTGGAAATAGACCCGCAAAATTCGATGAGCTATCATAGAGATATAAGATATAGAGCACGTGAGCCATAGGAACGCACACAAGTGAAAGCCAGCACGGAATAGAAAGAGAGAGACTCGCCTGTTGCGCATGTGATTAGACAAAGATAAACCGACGCACTAGTTGTCCTCTATCTTTCTATTTCGTGCTGGTCGTATCGGCACCGACGCACTAGTTGTCCTCTCTCTTTCTATTTCGTGCTGGTCTTATCGGCTGGCTCCCGTGCTCTATATCTTATATCTCTATGTGAGCTATCAGTACATTCCATCCAATCAAATCACTTCTTCTCAACTATCTAAGACTTGTACGTTTAAGTCAACAGCAACACAAATATTTGATATTTCCTCTTTTGATTACACCGGATATTTGGAACAATGGCCTTTATTCATATGAAACAATTAGTCTCACAAAATTAGTATTTTTATATATAAATTAGTAAATTTTGAAATATGTAATAATAAAGTACAATTTATGATTTGTTTTGATAAAAAAATAATAATATATTATTAATATAATAATATATTATTATTACAAATTAACCATATAATTTGCAAATAATCAGCTTTTAAATATAGAGAAATATTTATTGAAGAATTTAAACAAGATTGTTACAAAAAACTGTTTTTCATTCTCCTTCGATTAGGATTACTCCTGTTTCTCTGCCTTTATTTCGTTTCTGTGGTTGTTGTCTGCCAGCTTTCTTTCTATCTTTTGGGTTGTCTTCCTTGAGGTCTTTTGCTATATAGTTTGTTGTTCTTGGAAATTTTCGGTAGTCTCTTCTTTTCCATTCTGTCTACGTGTTGATCCCATTGCTTTCCTCTGTTTTTATAAATCTTCTTCTCCTTCTTTCTCCTTCGACTAGGATTACTTTTGTTTGTCTGCATCTATTCTATTTCTGTCGTTGTTGTCTGAGGATGATGATGATGATGATGATGAGGATGATGAGGATGATGAGGATGATGATGATGATGAGGATGATGAGGATGATGAGGATGATGAGGATGATGATTGATGATGATTGATGATGATTGATGATGATTGATGATGATTAATGATGATTGATGATGATTTCAATTTCAATTTCAATTGTCAAATGTTAAAAATGTCAAATTTTAACTGTCAAATATCAGAGATATCAAATTTCAACTGTCAAATGTCAGAAATGTCAAATTCTAACTGACAAATGTTAAATTTTAACTGTTAATGTTAATAATGTCAAATTACAACTGTCAAATGTTAAAAATGTCAAATTTTAACTGTCTAATGTCAAAAATATCAAATTTCAACCGTCAAATATCAGAAATGTCAAATTTCAACTGCCAATTGTCAGAAATATCCAATTTCAATTGTCACATATCATAAATATAAAAATTCAACTGTCTAATCTAAGAAATATCAAATTGCATCTGTCAAATGTCAAATTTCAACTGTCAAATGTTAAAAATCTCAAATTCCAACTGTCAAATGTCAGAAATATCAAATATCAGAAATGTCAAATTTCAACTGTCAAATGTAAGAAATGTAAAATTTCAATTGTCAAATGTTAAAAATGTCAAATTTTAACTGTCAAATATCAGAGATATCAAATTGCAACTGTCAAATGTCAGAAATGTCAAATTCTAACTGAAAAATGTTAAATTTCAACTGTTAATGTTAATAATGTCAAATTACAACTGTCAAATGTTAAAAATGTCAAATTCCAAGTGTCAAATGTCAGAAATATCAAATTTTAACCGTCAAATATCAGAAATGTCAAATTTCAACTGCCAAATCTCCAATTTCAATTGTCACATATCAGAAATATAAAAATTCAACTGTCTAGTCTGAGAAATATCAAATTTTAACTGTCAAATGTCAAATTCTAACTGAAAAATGTTAAATTTCAATTGTTAATGTTAATAATGTCAAATTACAACTGTCAAATGTTAAAAATGTCAAATTCCAAGTGTCAAATGTCAGAAATATTAAATTTCAACCGTCAAATATCAGAAATGTCAAATTTCAACTGCCAAATGTCAAATTTCAATTGTCAAATGTTAAAAATGTCTGGGTTCGGTGATTTCCTGTGTTTTTTAGGCATTTCATTGCATTATTTATTTCCGTCTGTTCCTATATATTCTTCGGTATCTTTATCATTATTTTCTATTAAATAAGATATAAATATGTCATCGTAAATTTTTAATTAATTATTCTATTCATTAATAATTCGACCATTTTTTAGATACATTTAAATTTTAAATTTAATTATATGTAAATTCCCATGAAAAAATAATTCATTGACGAAATTTAATAAAAAAAAATTTGCAATAATTTTTAGTTATGTCAACCAAATGTGATGCGTTGTTGTTATAATTGTCAAACACAAACTAATTAAATTACAAATTAACATAAAAACTCGCCTTGTATAGTTCACTATAATATTATAATTAGATTTAATGACATTTTAATTATATATTACCCTTTTTACATATTAAATACATCACAGAAGGAAATACCTAGATTATAATTAAAATTCATACACAATGTCACAAATTAACAATAAGAGTACTATCTCTATGAAGAGTATACGTGTGTGTAAGAAGTTATACTACTTTGGTATAACAGGAGAGTTTTTCCACGAAAGACTAGGGTTGCCAACTATTTTTATTTTTAAAATAAAAATGATTAAATGTAACACTCATTACATAAATATGTATATATTTATTTAGGTATAATTATGTCATTTATACAATTTTTACGCAACAAATATGATAAATTTGACAAGATTGACAGTTTATAGTTTGACATTTGAGTATGAAGTGACAAAATTGACATTTGACGTTATATTGACAGTTCAGTGACAAAAATAGTCAAGAGTTTGTTCACTGACAAGATTGACAGTTTATAGTTTGACATTTTACTGTGAAAAGTAGGTAACAAGATTGACATTTGACGTTATATTGACAGTTTAGTCACAATAATAGTAAATATTTTGTTATCTGACAAGATTGACATTTAAAAGTTTGTCATTTTTGTGTGAAACGTTAGAAGATTGATATTTGCCGTTAAAGTTTAATGACAGTTTACTGTCAAAAATACTGAATAAGTTGTTTACTGGCAAGATTGATAGTTTATGACAGTTTAGTGTGAAAAGTGACAAGATTGACATTTGACGTTATATTGTTAGTTTAATGACAGTTTACTGTCAAAAATGTTGAATAATTTGTTTGCTGACAAGATTGACAGTTTATAGTATGACATTTTAGTGTGAAAAGTGACAAGATTGACATTTGACGTTATATTGTTAGTTTAATAATAGATTAGTGTCAAAAATAGTAAATAGTTTGTTTACCGATAAGATTGACATTTTAATGTAAAAAGTGACTAGATTGACATTTGACAGATTTGATATTTGACTCCAAAATTTCACATTGACATACGTTTGTGTCTCTTTTTGACATTTGACAATACAAATATGACAATTTTGGCATTTTCACATATTAATATTTTATATTTGACACAACAATTTTGACATTTGACGATATAAATATGATAAGTTTGACATTTGACACATTGATATGTCACTTTTTGTCGTTTAACACTGCAGATATGACATTTTTGGCATTTTTACATATTTATATATCAATATTTGATATATGACACTACAATTTTGACATTTGACGGTACAAATATGATAAGTTTGACATTTGACACTTTGATATGTCACTTTGTGTCATTTAACACTGCAGATAGGACAGTTTTGAAATTTTTACATTCTTATATATTAATATTTGATATTTGACACTACAATTTTGACATTTGACGATATAAATATGATAAGTTTGACATTTGACACATTGATATGTCACTTTTTGTCATTTAACACTGCAGATATGACAGTTTTGGCATTTTTACATACTTATATATCAATATTTGATATTTGACACAACAATTTTGACATTTGACGATACAAATATGACAAGTTTGACATTTGACACATTGATATGTCACTTTTTGTCATTTAACACTGCAGATATGACAGTTTTGGCATTTTTACATACTTATATATCAATATTTGATATTTGACAGCACAATTTTGAGATTTGACATACTTATATGTCATTTTGTCACTGAAAATATAACAGTTTTGGTATTTTTGCATACTTATTTATCATTATTTGATATTTTACAATATAATTTTGACATTTAATGCAACAAATATGATAAGTTTGACATCTGAGATACTTATATATCAATATTTGACAGCACAATTTTGAGATTTGACATACTTATATGTCATTTTGTCACTGAAAATATAACAGTTTTGGTATTTTTGTATACCTATTTATCATTATTTGATATTTTACAATATAATTTTGACATTTAATGCAACAAATATGATAAGTTTGACATCTGAGATACTTAAATGTCATTACATACTTATATATCAATATTTGATATTTGACAGCACAATTTTGACATTTGAAATACTTATATGTCACTTTTGGGTGCATTCGTCTTGGACGCTCACACGCTTTCAGCGCACTCAATCGTCTTTTTTATAATTCACGTTCACAAAGTTTCTATTTCGATACTAAAAACAGTATCGAAATAGATTCATTGTAACACTGTTTTTGGTAACTTTTTGTTTTACACAATTGGTTGCACTGCACTGATTTTCAACGAAAGAGTTCATGTAGTAAATCAAGAAGTATGTTGTAGTAAATTATTAACTACATTATCAGCGTTATTGCTAAATTCGGAATATTTTATACAAATTTGACAAACATTCTAATTTAAAATCATTAAAACTGACAAGTGTCAAAACTGTCAAGATTGCCAACATAAATAAATATTTCGAAAAACTCTCATTTTATTTATTTTTTTTACTTTTAAAAGTTCATTATAAAAAATAGTATGTAACACTCGAATTACAATGACGGTTTGTAGTACTCGTTCTTTGCGAAACTCACCGCTTCGCGGTTCGTTTCACAAACTGAACTCGTACTACGAAACCTCTGTCATTGTAACACTTGTATTACAATATACTATTTCAGCGTTCGACTTGGCGCTGTGAGTAACAAAAAGTCACGCTCGCGGCTAACTTCGTGAGATTAATCTTGTGTTGTGCTCACAGACGCTAAATCCACAGAGGTAGGGCAGCAAAAGCGTGAGCGCTTAATGGTACTGTTTTTCTCATATACTTGTTTTTCTAAACGAATGATGCATGAGCATAAGCTAACCAAACTTTGTAATCAAAAAACAAATTGTTAATATTAAAAATGGCGAGATTTAAATTCTGGTATAACCTGTTCAACGAAATGTTTAAGCCTTTATAAGCATTCTTTTTATTAAATAAATTTAAATATTCTCATTCCATTTCATTATCACTATCTTCTATCATATTGTATTCATCATCACTATCGTCAGAATCATTGATAATTTCCAATAAATTATGTATTATCTAAAAAACATTTCCTTTAGTCGCCATGCTGATACAAACTAACGCAACGCTCACAACGTCCAAAACGAACGATATTTTCTAAACGATTCTAAGCACAGATTAGTTAATAATCTATGATTCTAAGCGTTCTTAGGCCAACACGAACAACAATAATTTGTGGTTATGCGTGAGTGCTTAAAGCGTGTGAGCGACTGAGCGTCCAAGACGAATGCACCCTAATCACTGAAAATATAACAATTTTGGTATTTTTGCATACATATTTATCATTATTTAATATTTTACAATATAATTTTGACATTTGATGCAATAAATGTGATATTTAACAATTGTTTACTGACCAGCATTTTTATTTATTTCTGAATAAAATGAAATTAAAAAAATAGATATAAAGTATGGTTGGCAACCCTATGTAAGACACAGTTTCTTCATAAAAAAGGTGGTTTTTCCACAGAAAAGAGAGTTTTTTCATATAAAAGTTTGTAATACGAAAAAATGTATAAGATACTTACTTTATATAGAAACACTTATATTTGATGTTATATATCACAAAATAAAACCACCCTTAATTTAATCGATCTGCGCATTTGTATAATAAAAATATGCGCACAACAAATTATAAAATTTCACCTTGAACGACTTTATTTTTAAAAATAAAATAATTCCATATAAAGTCTTATTTAGGTATTTCACAATTAGGAATAAACAAATTTGAAAAGGATGTGTTTACAAAAATTAATAAAAACATTATAATCTTTATCTAATAGTGTTTATTTAAATAAACAACGTTAATATAAAAAAATACTTATTTAAACTTAATACAAACTTGTTTTTTTCATAATTCTAAGGAATTCTTCTTGATTTATTTCACCATCACCATCCCGATCAGCTTCATCAATCATTTCTTGTAATTCTTCATCAGTTAAATTCTCACCTAATTCCTTTGCGACACGTTTTAAGTTTTTAAAACTGATTTTTCCGGTTTCATCATCATCGAATAATCTAAACGCTTTCATTATCTCTTCTTTCGAGTCTTTTTCAGCCATTTTCACAGACATTAACTCTAAGAAATCATCGTAAGATATCTCTCCTGTACCTTCTTTGTCGATATCTGCGATCATTTTTTTAATTTCTTCCTTTTTAGGTTCGAATCCCAATGCTCTGATGGCGACTTTTAAGTCTTTAGCGTCGATTTTACCGGAGGAATCGTTGTCGAAAAGATCAAATGCTTCTTTTATGTCGGTTTTTTGTTCTTCGGTTAATTCGAATTTGGGGCCCGATTTTTTTCGAGCAGCTGTTGAAGGTTTTTTGAATGTTGTTGACTGAAAATAATTATGTTTATTAATAAAAGATTTAGTTTTTGATATTTTTTATGTATTTACCATTTTGAGTTGTGTTTAATTGTTATATTTTAATTAAAAATCACCATGGTAGTTTTTGAAATGTAAACAATCAGTTTGACTTTGACGTTTACGTCAGGAAGTGATGTTATTGGTTTACAATGTTGCCATATTGTTTAAATTAAAACACGTGTTCATAATAACACAACCAACATTACATAATTTTAAAATTTTCTGATTTTTCTCGTACTTTAATTTGACTTTAAACTAGTTTTTTTTACAATTTCGTTCTATTTTTATACTTTTTTATTGATTTTTTGCAATGTTCAGGCTTGACGTTGATCAAATTTCATATTATAAACTCATGCGTTGTTGTCAGTTTTCGCGGCGAAATTAAAATTAAATTCTTGGGGATTGATAAGATCATCATATCACTGTTAAGAAGTACATATGTGCTCTAGTCCATGTCTATTTTATACTTCCCTTTCGAAATAAAGTTAGTCTTCAATTCTCTATAATGTAGTATCCATTTTATTAGATACCGTAGCGATTTTGATATTTCAAATATTACTATAACGAAATTGATCTGACAACAATGTTTCTCGCGTAGGAATTTCAACCTATTTTGTGTTGACGAATTCAAGTTTTCTGATTTTTCTCGGGTCTATATTATTTTTTTACTATATTTTGTTTACAATTTCGTTCTATTTTTATTTTTTTTTAATGATTTTTCTAGTTTTTGTTAATTTTGAGGTCGCGATGTCCGGGATTAACGAGGATAAAGTTGATCAAATGTCATATTATAAACTCGTGCGCTGTTGTCAGTTTTTGCGGCGAAATTAAAATAAAATTTTTAGAAATTGATGAGATCACCTTATCACTGTTAAAAAGTGCACATGTGCCCTAGTCCTCGTTTATTCTATACTTCCCTTTCTTAATAAATTTAGTTCTTAGTTCTTTATGGTATAGTATACATTTGATTATATACCGTAGCGGTTTTGATGTTTCGAATATTACTGTAACGAAATTGATCTGACAACAATGCAAGCTTTAGCTTTTCACGTAAGAATTTCAACCTAATTAGAGTTTAATATTTCGTTTTCTGATTTTTTTGGGGTCTATATTATTTTTTAACTATTTTTTTACAGTTTCTTCCAGTTTTTAAACTTATTCCAAGTTTTCTGGAGCTTTCTATTTTTCATCATATTTTCTGACGTTGGTTTGCAATGTTGCCAGATTATACTTTTTATCATAGATAACCTAACTTTTTGATTTTTGGACCAAACTATATACTCCAACCACTTTTTTAATAGTAAAAATGTCTCAAAAACCTAAAAACTTTTATATAATCGAAAAAAATAATAAATGCATTTTATTTTAAAATCAAATTTTATTTATTTATTTTTTAATTGTACTTAAAAATAATTTTATTATACACAGAACCCATTAAATTACATATTTACATTAAAATAACAAAATTTATATATTAATAAAACTATATATTTGAAGATTAAAAATAAAAATGGTAATTTCTGTCAAATTTGACGCACTTTAAATAATAAATTTACTAAATGAAATAAATTCAAGTGTTAATGAGTCTTCTTTTACCTGGAAACAACGGGGCGTCTATAAATCGGAACCTTTTATCGACCCTCACCTCCTGTAAGGGTAGAGAAAAGGTTCGGATTTATCGACAGCCCGCTGTTTCCAGGTAAGACTCTATTAACTAATTAAAGATTTCAACAACTAACAGATCTTGGTTTGAATTTTAATAACGTATAATATATATTTATCACAGATTGTTATATTAAAAAGTAACGTCAAATTTTTCTAAAAAAATTAACCCTAAACTTAAATTATGATTTATATCACAGAATCATCACTCTACAAAGTAAATAAACATTTTAATTCAAACGTAAAAATCCAATTAGAATATTTATTTAGTTTTATCAAATCGTTCTCGGTAAATATTTTCACGGTGTTTTTTCTGAAAAACCGGTTTTAGTAAAGTTTCCGTTGCGGTGATTCTGCGATTAAATCGTTCTCGATCTCGCGCGTATTCTTCCCACGGACCTTTTCTCGCATTTCGATACGCAAATGACCACTGAACCATTGGATGAATTTCACATAAATCTTCTTTTTCAGCAAATCGTACCTAAGAAATTTGTTAATGTCAAAAACAAACTGACAGAAACTGATTTTATGCAATCAACTCATTTACTCTTCAAATTCGGTGTCGTTTGATCATCCGAGTCAAGGTCAAATGTAAAATGTCAAAATTGACGTACGAAACAATGACAGATGTTAATAATGTCATATAAACCAATGATACTATATCAAAAATGACATTTAAAACGTTATTTTAACAAAATTAATATATGAAACAATGACAGATGTCAAAAATGACGTTGAGATGTGAAAAGTGACGTATAAACCAATAATACATGTCAAAATTGACAAGTGACATTAAACAATAACACATGTCAAATAAACGTGATTTTGCACTGTGCTCCAATGACAGATGTTAAAAATGTCATATAAACCAATGATACTATATCAAAAATGACGTTGATGTGAAAAGGGACGTATAAACCAATAATACATGTCAAAATTGACATTAAACAATGACAAAAAAAAATGATTTTGCACTGTGTTCCAATGACAGATGTTAAAAATGTCATATAAACCAATGATACTATATCAAAAATGACATTTAAAACGTTATTTTAACAAAATTGATATATGAAACAATGACAGATGTCAAAAATGACGTTGAGTTGTGAAAAGCGACGTATAAACCAATAATACATGTCAAAATTGACATTAAACAATGACAGATGTCAAAAAAACGTGATTTTGCACTGTGTTCCAATGTTTGAGTGCAGTTGTTTAGAGCAATAATTTAATCAATTCTTTCACACAACGATTATGATAAAAATATCTTAAGTACTGATAATAATAACAATTCAATTATAGAATATTATCTAAATGATTTGAATTTAAATTATTTTAAATAATATGAAAACTTACTTTTTTACATGGTACAACAGAATTGGAAGAATCACAGTCATCATCTGATTCGTCACTTTCATCATCTGTATCTTCAGAATCATCATATGATGATGATGATGAAAATGTTAGATCTTCATCAGTTTCACAATCAAAAACAATAAAACTATCTTCAGATTCACACACTGAAATTTGTCTCTCTTTTATTATTGGTTCTTTTGATAAATTATCATCATTTTCAATAATAATTTCAATATTACTATCTTCAATAGGAATTTCTTCTATTTCCATCATTTCTTTTGTATTTATTCTATTTTTATTATTATTTTTATTTTTCTTTTTACGTCTTCTTGTTTTTTTACAACGTTTCCTACTTTCACACATTATTGGGCTTTTGCTGTTATCAACACTTTTATTATATGTTTGATTTTGTTTTAGATGTTGATTGTTAACAAAATTTGGGTTTGTAAATGATTTCCCTGGTAATATTTCGATATTACTTAAATCAAAGTGATACTCTCTCTTTGGGGCTTTGTATGGGCACAAAATAGTCCCTAAAGCTGCTGTACTCAATGCTTTCCACATTTTTAGTCCAAATAAAGTTCACACAATACCACAAACTTGTTCAAAATGTACTTGAATAAAGTCCAAACAATGAGAATACTGTAACAATAATTTCGAGTTAAAAAGCCGACATTTCCAATTATTGCACACTGTATCACTGAATTTGATTTGTAATAATTGGTTTTTAGCACTTTTAATACTTTCTTTAGCCATTTTTCATAACACAATATTGATTAATATTAAAATACGTTCAACTATGCTGCCATTTTGTAAGAAACTAACACTAATTATAATTTGACGTTTCTCAGCTTCTAGATTTTATTATTGGCCTTGTACAGCATAGTTATTAGTTTACTCATTACAAAACCTCTGACTATGTGGATCAACAGTTAGCTGTTCTAAAGGTAATTAAAAAAAACTGATTAATTTTTTAATAATTTACTTTATAACAAATAAAAATATAAATATTTATACAACGATTTTGATAAAATACATGAAATTGTAAAATAAACAAATAACACAAAGAGCAGAAAAAAATAATTAAGTGTAAAAATATTTTTTTTGGTATAAAATATTTAAATATATAATTCTATTCAAAAAATTGTTAAATGCTATTAAATGGAATGTAAATTACGGAAAACAAATTTACTTCTTAAATTATGACATTTGACAGTTAACGGTTGACATTTGACAGTTATATTTTGACACTGTCAAATGTCATTTGTAAAATATTCAAATTAAAATAATATAAATGGAATTAACAGAATATAAATGCAAACAATTGAACTGACATTTGGTGATTGATATTTGATAAATGACATTTGATAGTTGTCATTTGATATTTGACAGGTGACATTTGATAGCTAACACTCGAAATTTGGCGGTTCATATTTGAAAGTTACGATTTGGCATTGACAATAGACAAATGACAGTTACAATTTGACACTGTAACTGTCAAATGTCATTTGTAAAATATTCAAATTGAAATAATATAAATGGAATTAACAGAATTTAAATGCAAACAATTAAACTGACATTTGGTGATTGATATTTAATAAATGACATTTGACAGTTGTCATTTGATATTTGACAGTTGACATTTGATACTTAACACTCGAAACTTGGCGGTTCATATTTCAAAGTTATGATTTGGCGTTGACAATAGACATTTGACAGTTACAATTTGACATTGTCAAATGTCATTTGTAAAATATTCAGATTGAAATAATATAAATGAAATTAAAAGAATATAAATGCAAATAATTGAACTGTTCCTATCGTAATAGGAACTATAATTGTATACACAACTAAAATTTGACGTTTAATGAAAACTTTACCAAATTTTGTTAAACAAATCCATAAACGAATCGTAGATCATAAATGTAATGGCAACATCGAGACAAACTCGTCCCAATCTAGGAACAGTTCCTTTGTAAAATGCTCCAGGTCCTTCATTTTTCAAAATTTGTACAGCACAATCAAAAGTATTTTTATATTTGGCAGCTTCTAATCCTTGCATTCGAGTTTTTACCACATCGACAGGATTGTTACCATAAACTGAGGCAGCACCTAAATTTTTACAATATTAAAATTTGTTCCTAGATTTTTGACGTGAAACGTCTTTAAAATCGCAAAACCGGCGCTCTCGCTCGTTTCTATTCACTGTAACTCGTGACTCCGATTTTCTTTCCAAAAACATTAAAACGATTTTTGTACCATTTATAGTTTTTGAGATATTTACAGATTTGTAAAAGGCTGTTGTGAAAGTTGAAAAAATAGCATTCTATTTACTCGAGTGCAAATATCTCGAAAACAAAGCGTTTTATCGAAAATTTGCAAGAATACATTTTTGTGTAAAATTAAATTCCTCATCAAAAAACGTGGAAAAATTTTATTTTAATTAAAAACTTCAAAAGTTATGACCGAAAAACTGAGATCAAATTTATATTTACAAACTTTTTGTTTGACCCTGTTTATCTCGAAAAGTATCAGTTTTTTCAAAAAAACTCAGGAATACTTTTTTGTGTAAAATTAAATTCTACATCAAAAAACATCGAAAAATCTTATTTTAATGAAAAACTTTAAAAGTTATGACCGAAAAACTGAGATCAAATTTATATTTACAAACTTTTTGTTTGACCCTGTATATCTCGAAAAGTATCAGTTTTTTCGAAAAAACTCTACATTACTTTTTTTTTGTAAAATTTAATTTTCTTTCTAAAAACATTAAAACGATTTTTGGACCATTTATAGTTTCTGAGATATTTACAGATTTGTAAAAGGCTGTTGTGAAAGTTGAAAAAATCGCATTCTATTTACTCGAGTGCAAATATCTCGAAAACAAAGAGTTTTATCGAAAATTTACAAAAATACATTTTTGTGTAAAATTAAATACCTCATCAAAAAACATAAAAAAATCTCATTTTAATTAAAAACTTTAAAAGTTATGACAGAAAAACTGAGATCAAATTTATATTTACAAACTTTTTGTTTGACCCTGTATATCTCGAAAAGTATCCGTTTTTTCGGAAAAAATCAAGAATACTTTTTTGTGTAAAATTAAATTCTACATTAAAAAAACATGAAAAAATCTCATTTTAATTAAAAACTTTATGAGTTATGACAGAAAAACTGAGATCAAATTTATATTTACAAACTTTTTGTTTGACCCTGTATATCTCGAAAAGTATCAATTTTTTCAGAAAAACTCAAGAATACTTTTTTGTGTAAAATTAAATTCTACATCAAAAAACATAAAAAAATCTCATTTTAATTAAAAACTTTAAAAGTTATGACAAAAAAACTGAGATCAAATTTATATTTACAAACTTTTTGTTTGACCCTGTATATCTCGAAAAGTATCAGTTTTTTCAAAAAAGCTCAGGAATACTTTTTTGTTTAAAATTTAATTTTCTTTCCAAAAACATTAAAACGATTTTTGTACCATTTATAGTTTTTGAGATATTTACAGATTTGTAAAAGGCTGTTGTGAAAGTTTCTATTTACTCGAGTGCAAATATCTCGAAAACAAAGAGTTTCATCAAAAAAATTGTTTTTGTGAAAAAAATACGTACCAGCTATCGCACCAAAAGCTCCAACAACAATTTTCGGAACCTTTTTATCACGATCTCCACCTTTATAAGCATCTTTTAATGTTTCCATAATAAAGAACCTAATAGCCTGATTCGAACCTTGTTTAATAATCGTTGCTGTTACACCTTTATATACACCACCAAGACCTAAATTAAGATTAAGTACACTTTAAGAGCAATTTTTTTACGAATAAATTCACCTACCTTGTTCTTTAACAATTAATCCAACACCATGAAAAAATCCTCGATATCTGGGATTCCCAGATCGTTGATCGTTAATAAATTTAACTTTAACTGTCTCCATAGGAGTTACAGCGAATATAGCTTCACATACACCTGCTCCTAAACCACATAATAATCGTCCAGATACACTTAAAGTACCATCTTCACGTATCATACGATTTTTAAACGATTCAAATGCACCAAACCTAAATTATATACAAAAAAATAAAAATTTCTTTATATTTCATTAAATTTATACCTAACTGCACTTTTTGGTATAGAACCATATAATAATACACTCAATCCTCGATAAAGTCCAAGAAATCCATGATTTTTAACAGTTTTCTTTACACAATCAGCTATACCACTATATTTCTTTTTATCACCTTTTTCATCTAATTGAAGTTGTGTTTTTACATATTCTGTAGGGAATGTTATACAAATTTCAATTCCTCCTGTTATTCCACCAGCTATAATTCCTTTAAGACCCACATTTCCAGAAGGAGCACCTGCAGCTGCTCCATATTCGCGCATCCAAGGTCTTCTAAAGGGTGTTGTAAATTTTTGAGGAACAGGTGTATTCATTATTTTTAATTTAATATAATTTCAATGAAAATACTTGTTCTGCAAATAATTACATTTGTTAAATATTGTTGAACTACTACGAGGGAATTACAAATTTTAACAAAAATTTTGTAATTCCCCTGTATACTAAAAACTATAAAAGATATGTAAAAACTATTTAGAATTTTGGATTTTTGAGAAAATTTCCTATCGTTTGATAGGTTAGGTTTAATCACCGAAAATTAAATAAAAAGTTAATAAAATACTTACCGAAGTATAATACAACAAAAACAAATATTTATAAAGATACTCTTTACGCAAATTTATCGCAAAATTTATCAATTCAAAAGATAAAAATCATGTTGCTATACGAATTTAATAAAAAAAATTTTTAAATTTTACTACGAATTATTTAACAAAACCTAGAAAACAACGATAAAAGTTTTACGTAACCTGTATAATTGGCGGTCAAAGTTTAAGTATTGTAAAAACACAATCCGATCTATTTAAATGAAATCAAAATTATAAAATAAACATAAAAGTATATAAAATACCTTTTTTTAGTGAAAAAATTTCAATAATTAAATGTTAGAAAGAACTTATATTACGTAAATTGTCGATAATAATTGAACATTCTCGTATCACGTTGTTTAACCAAACAAAAATCTAATCAGTAGTTAATTATGTAAACTTAAATGCAATGTATAAAGGGTGATTTTAAATATATAAAATAATCTAAAAATAGATACATTTATCGATAAACACAATATTTAATCAAGATTTAACCTATTTGTTTTAAATCATTCTAAATATGGTGAATGGTCAGTTAAATTTAAATAATTACCGATTAAAAAGTTTTAGAAATATAATTTTAATATTATTCTATAAGTTGATATAGTTTTTAATATAAAAATAGATAAATTTTATTAAAAAACAACACTTACGTAAAAAAAAATGTTGCACCACTGCTACACACAACTAACATAAAACTGATTAAATTAGGTTATATAAGATGTTGCCATATAGTATAACTTGTATAAATAACTAACTTATAATATATATTAATAAAATAATAACTTTTTGTATTAATTAGATGAATAAAAATGCATTTATTTAACTTATAAACATAAAATTGTACTTTTATCAACCCTATTTTGACAGAACAAATATTGTTTATAGATAGCGCCACAGTCGGTGGTAAAAAATTTAAATTTTTAATAATATAATTTTATTTATAAATTTCTTTACTAAATAAAAATCGATGAATTTATATATATAATTTAATTTATTAAACGTATTTTTATGGTATTTAAATTAGGAATATTAACAGTAGGTTTAATTCCGAGTAGTTCAAAAGTTATGATTATGTCACACTGGAACTATTCGTTAATAATTGTCAGTGTTATAAATCTGGAAAACATTAATATGGGTTTTTTAATGTAATTAGACGTAATTTAATGAATATCTGACAACTCTGTGTTATTAAATTATGTGGAATTTACACAATACCAAATTAAGGTATTATTAAACCAGATTATCTCAATAAGATTGGAAAAATTAAAAAAAGTTAAAACAAGTTACGAAGTATTCAAATAAACTCGTGGACAAAATTAAATAAGCTTAAGTTTTCCTGTATTCGATTGATAACTACATATTAAAAGTTTTGGTAATATAATTTATTCTATCACTTGGCATAATTTTCAATTTAGAAATAGATAACTGTTATCAAAAAAAAAAAACACTTACGGTAAAAAATGTTGCATCACTACTACACACAACAAACATAAATTAGGTTATATAAGACGTTGCCATTTTGTATAAATAATGAACTTATAGTGTATATTAATAAAATAACTTTTTATATTAATTAAATAAATAAAAACTCATTTATTTAGCTTATAAGATTGACAGCGGTAACCTTGACCAAAAAACTGTGTTTTAAATTCGTGCGCTGTTGTCAGTTTTTGCGGCAAAATTAAAATGTAATTCTTTAGGTGTTATTCGTGATGTTAGAATTATATTATAATCCTAACATCACGATAAGAAGCAAATTTTGTTTATAAAGTTTTCTTCTAACTAGCTTAGTTTAGTCAATTTAAATATAGGTATGATTTCTTTTCATTAACATAAAAGAGACCTATTGAGGGGTGAAAAGTCAAAGTTAGATAAGAAATTGTCCAGAATTACCAATAAAAGATAATTATTACAAAAGATATTTGTTTTATTTATTTAATGTGTAAAAACATAGTTATTTAATCTTTACACCTGGAGTTTTGCTAAGCACACAAACTAAAAAGTGCATTGCATAATACATAACGTTTGTATTTTGGATAAAAAATATTTCTAAAATTAATATATCCAAGCTAATTATTGGCATCGTTACCTAGAAGAACCTATAAATAGTGGAAAAACAATTAATTACATAATTTTGCTAAACAATTAATCCAAATTTAAATTAATATACAAAATATTTTGAAAATCGCGCCATTCTAAACGACTTTGGACAAGTTGACGTCACTAAAGATGCGCAAGAACACATCATATAATCCTAACATCACGGTTATATTGCATTTGATATTTCTTCTTTTTTTTATTCCTGATCTAGTACATCTGTCAGTTTGACGTTTATAAATAATAAAATTATAAAAAATAAATTTACGCACACGTTTTTTTTTATTTATTACTTTCATCAATATCTTCTAAAATATAATCATTATCGTTATTAAAATTATTATTTATTATATTGTATTCTTCTTCTTCTTCCAATAAACTATGATCATCATCAAATTTATTCTGTTTTAATTTCTGCTTCAATAACTGAAAAATCAATATTAATTACAACAATTTTAATTATACAGGGTGGGCCTCTAGGTCCACCCTGTATATTTATGTATTTATTATACCTGTCGTTGTTTTAAAAACTTATTAAAAGCTTCCCTTTGCATTTTAGCATTACCCAAAACTACAGGTTCTGTATTTGAATATTGTTTTAATTTAAATTCAGCCCAATTATTATTTTCATCATTTCCAATATCTAAATTGATTTTTTTATTAGATTGTTTAATCTAAAAATATATTTTATTTAAAACTTTTTTTAATAAAATTATTGTATTAACTTTACTCTATTCAATATTTCGTTGTGGTGTAAATTAAAAATTGATTGAAACATTGGTGGTAATTCATTTTCTTCATCAGAATTATACAAATCTTCTTCTTCTAATTTTTCTATTTGTGATTTTAAATTTTCCTCAACTGGAATTGAAAGTATTGGTTCAGTAATGAATTGTGATACTGAATCAGTAAAATTTGGTACTTCTTCACCATAATCAGCAATAGCGAGACGTTTATTTAATTCCACTAGTTGTCCATATTGTTTATCTAAAAATTTTTAATATATTGGATATGTATCCAACTAGAACTCTTCTAACCCAGATCGAACCAACTGATTAACATTCTAATATACTCAATAATAAAAAATGAAAAATATAACCACACAAGACTCAAGCTGTCAAAGTGACAGCTGTCATAATTCGACAGTGCATGTAAAATTTAATTCTTAATAAAAAAGTATTCCTGTGTTTTTTCATAAAAACGTTTACTTTTCGTGATATTTGCAAAAATGTATATCTCGAGAACTGTCAAAGTGACAGCTGTCATAATTTGACAGTTGATGTAAAATTTAATTCTAAGCAAGCGTCTATCTAGAAACAAACCGAAACGACACCTTTTACAGACAACTTTAGCAATACGTTTTTTATAGCTTAATATTCCACATAAATATAATAAACGAAAGTGCCTTTACCTTTAACAAAATGAATTCGAGGTACACTTCCCATTAATCTAAGTTGTGAAAGTTCATGTCTTAATAAACCAGCATTTTTTTGTAAAATTTCTTCTACTTTATCCTGCTCAGCTTCATTTGCTATCCAATAAACGTTAACAATTTTAAAATCAGGTGCTATATTAACTTTATTAATTTCTAATCCAACTCCAGCTAGTAATGATGAGTAGTTTTCACTCGACATTAAATCTGTTATATTTCTCATAAATAATTTATTTAAAACTGTAATTCGTTTTGGATTAGTTGTTGGAGGCTTGGAAAATGTATTATCTGGTGTTACTGATATGGTTTCAATGTATTTAGATTTTCTACGAATTTAATCTGATTTTAAATAAAGTTATTGAAATTGTAGATACGTACATACCTTTTCTTTACGTTACTGTGTAATACTTTTTTCATTGTTTTTCCCATTTGTAACGTTTTGTTTACAATACTTGATGTACTTAAACATAACTTACTATTACTATAAATGTTTATAACTTTTTGTAATTTACAAAAATTCATTTTTAGATAAATATGCACAAATATCACAATATAAATAACCAATGACATATAGTAAGTATTAGTTCAAATAAAACATAGGACTTGTATACTATTATACATCCAGCCAAAAAAGTTCTATTAAATTTTAATTTATTTTATAAACTTTTATGACATAAACTTACTAATTATCTACATCACATTATAAATAAAATAATATAATATTTCAAAGAAGTATAATTTATAAAGTTTTATTGGTAATATTAGTAATGTCTATGGTAAAGGCCATCATATATTGACATTAACCTCACTTTCTATCTTGTCTACACGTTGTAAATATTTATTTAACTCGAAAATATGAATAAACCTGTAAACTATTTGGTTGTTGATACTAGTGCTTTTATACAAAATGCACAGTTACAGGTAAGTGATTTTTTTTTTCTATAATTAAAGTGTTGTAATTGATATTTCTATATTTTTTCATATACAGAACATCGCTGAAAACATCATCACCTGTCCTGAAGTAGTAGATGAAATTAAAAATAAACGCCAATTACGTCGATTAGTAGTATTACCATACGATCTAATAGTAAAAGAAGTATTTCCTGAAAATATCGTAACAGTTACAGAATTCTCAAAAAAAACTGGTGATTATCCCAGTTTATCAGCAACAGATCTAAAAGTAATTGCTTTAACATATCAGTTAGAAAAAGAAAAGGTTGGTATTGATCATTTAAGAAGTGAACCTATTTTACAAACAGCTGTTGTTACTACTGAAAATGTTAGTGTTAATATTAACCCTGATTTAACTGGTTTCTATTTACCAAAACCTAAAAACGATTCATCTGTTAATGAAGAAGTTGAGGATGATGATGATGATGGTGATAAAACTGAAGCACAATGCGTGAAAGATGATATTTTACAACCTCTTGAGGATGATAATGATGATAGTTATGATAGTTACACTGATGATGATGATGAAGGATGGATAACACCGTCGAATATAAAGTTCGCTAAAGAGCAAATAAATTCTGAAACAATGGAAGAAAAACACGTCGAAGTATCTTGTTTAACAACAGATTTCGCTATGCAAAATGTTCTTAAGCAACTGAATTTAAATGTATCTTCATTAGATGGTAAACTAATAAAACAACTCCGAACATACATTCTTCGTTGTTACACTTGTTTCAAAACCACGAGTGTCATGACGAAAAAATTCTGTCCAAAATGTGGAAATAACACTTTAAAAAAAGTCGCTGTTTCATTGGATGAAAATGGAAAAATGCAAATTCATATAAATCCAAAAAAACCGTTAACAGGACGTGGAAAAAAGTATAGTTTGCCTAGAATACGTGGTGGAAAACACCCAAATAATCCGATTTTAGTTGAAGATCAACCGATGCCTGATAATCGCCCAACTCGACTTGCTCGAACAAAAAATAATCCACTTGATGATGATTATACTGCTGGATTTTCACCGTTTGTTATGCGAGATGTAAATTCGAAATCTGCTCAACTTTGTATACGACCAGGACAAGAATTCAAATATTGGATGCGGAAAAATCCGAATGAATCGCGAAGGAAACGAAAATAAAAGTTATTTTTATAAGTATAAATAAATATATTGTTAATTTAGAGAGTTGTTTTAGTGTTATTTTTCTTCTTTTATTGGTGAAATTGTATTAGATTCAAGAAATGTCAACAAGATAGAAATCTGCGTATATTTATAACATCCTTTATATTTTTTATGTAAAAATTTATAAATAAGCTTTATTTATTTATTTTTAATGTATATTTATCAATATTTTGTTAAAATAAGGCAATTTTTTTTATTAGATTCTAGAAATGTCAACGAAATTAAAATCTTTGAATATTTATAGCATCCTTTGGTATTTTTATGTAAAAATTGATAAATAAACATTGTTTATTTATTTTTGATGTGTATTTATCGATATTTTGTTAAAATATGGCACTTTTTTGTATAAATATAAAAATTACGATTCTGTTTACAATTCTTCTTTTTCTGATTAGATTCTGGAAATATTAACGAAGTAAAAATCTGCGATTGGGGAAGAATAACTGAATGTTTGCAAATATACTCATCTGGGGTAGTTAAATTAGAATACAGAATTACAGAATAATAATAAACTAAATTATTTGTAGAGTATTCATTTATTGCATTGGCTGTTAGTTCTAACAGGTAATACATATAGTAAATTATAATAAAAGATAATATTAAGAAATTAATTATTATATTACTAAATTATTATTTTAATTTATTATTATGATTTAAAATTTAACAAATTAATAATTTATTTTTAAAATAAATGATTACAATTCTTACCGAGCTGTCGATAACAAATAAAAAAGAAGAATGCTTTAAGCAGCGCCCTCACTAGTAAAAAGTACAACTATTAAAATTCGGCTTTCTTTTCCCTTTCATGTCGTTTTTATCGCGTTTGTATCGTCCATTTTGTTGATAAACCAAAACGGTTATTAGTGAATTTCGAGTAATATTAACTTTTAATGTTTTAATAAAAAAATGAGTGATTATTCTGCGGTCGCTCCGCCACCACAAAACTTTAATCAGTGTTCAGCATTCGCTGCAGCACTCCAACGTGCCAAACAGGTAAGCCATTCTTGACAGAAAATATGTTAGTTGATACGAAAAGAAAACTTGTTTACGATATAGATCGCAGCTAAAATAAATCCAGGTTCAACAGGAGCAGATAACGGTAACAGATCTAAAAGACCTTTAGAGGACGGTACAGGTAAGATTTAATTTAGAACAGTAAATATTATAAAAATGAAGTAGACGATTTCGATACAGAACCGGATGCGAAAAAGGGTCCTGGATCAGTTGGAGTCCCTACAAATCAAAGCGCACCTATTGGTAGACCCCCACAAAACTCAGGAATGGGAGGACCTGGAATGGGACCTGGAGGAATGGCCGGTATGCAGCAAATCAACGAAGATATGAAAGTACCTGATAAAATGGTTGGATTAAGTAAGTACTTTTATTTTTTTTTAATTATTCATTTATTTTAAGATTTAAGGTTGTTGTTATGAGTATACTTTACTTTTTTTTTGTTAAACCGCCACGATTTTATTATAATAATATTCAAAATAAGGTGTCTTAATTTATCTAAGGTATCGAGTGTTTTTTATACAAATACTATTTCGATAAATTGGTAATGGAGATTAAATTAGTGAATAACGATATTTATTGTTAAAATTTTTACTTGTTTAGAATAAAATTTCGTAAATCTACAATCAGTATTATCGTTACAGTAATCGGTCGCGGAGGAGAACAGATAACAAGACTCCAATCAGAGACCGGTTGCAAGATACAAATGGCTCCGGATTCTCAAGGTATGCCGGACAGAATTTGTTCGTTATCCGGACCTAGAGAGGCGGTCGAAAGGGCCAAACAGATAATTACGGACATTATTCGACAAAAAGGAGGCCCTTCCGACGATGAATCCTCTTCCAACAACCATTTTGATTTCCAAGGTTATTTTCTTATTATTTTTATTAATAATAACAACAGTATTTCGTTAATTTTCAATCAATCCTTGGTGGAATAATAAGGCTATATGCTATAGGAAGATATATGATTTTGTTATCCCAATTATTCCACCACGGTGAATTTTATTTATTTGCATGTAGCATGTGTAGTTTTTTGATATTATTGCTTTAATGTAAATAATAGTATACTTAATGCTTTTTAAAAAGATAAATTGACACCTTATTTTGAATTAAAAGTATAAACAATGAATAATAAAATGGATTTTTTAGGGGTAAATAATTTGGGTCCTGGTGGTGGTAGAAACAGTGTTGAAATTATGATTCCTGGTCCGAAAGTTGGTTTAATTATTGGAAAAGGCGGTGAAACTATAAAACAATTACAAGAGAAAAGTGGTGCAAAAATGGTTGTAATACAAGAAGGACCGAATCAAGAACATGAAAAACCATTAGTAATCAGTGGTGATCCTCAAAAAGTTGAATATGCAAAACAATTGGTTTACGATTTAATTGCTGAAAAGGAAATGAAGAGTTTTAATCGAGGAGGTGCTGGTGGAGGAGGACGTGGACGGAATCCTGGAAATGATGGATATAATGATTTTGGAGGTGGTGCTGGTGGAGGCGGTGGAGATTCAATGGAGGTAAGTTATTTTAGTTTTTTTCAGCATTTTTCTTCTCAGCTTCTTGGTCTTCCTCTTCTTTTTTGACATTTGACGTTATATTGACAGTTTAGTGACAAACATAGCCAATAGTTTGTTTATTAACAAGATTGACAAGTTATAGTTTGTTATTTTAGTGTAAAAAGTGACAGTTTAATAACAGTTTACTGTCAAAATAGTGGATAGTTTGTTGATTAACAAGATTGACAGTTTATAGTGATATTTTGATGTGAAAATTGATAATATTGACATTTTATGTTATATTGACTGTTTACTGTCAAAAATCGTAAATAGTTTGTTTATAGTTTGACATTTTAGTGTGAAAAGTAACAAGATTGACATTTGACGGTATATTGACATTTTAGTCTCAAAAATAGTAAATATTTTGTTATCTGACAAGATTGTCATTTAAAAGTTTGACATTTTCGTGTGAAACGTTACAAGATTGATATTTGACGTTTTATTGATAGTTTAATGACACATTTCTGTCAAAAATAGTGAGTAATTTGTTTACTGGTAAGATTAACAGTTGATAGTTTGACATTTTAGTTTGAAAAATGACAGGATTGACATTTGACGTTATATTGTTAGTTTAATGACAGTTTACTATCAAAAATGGTAAACAATTTGTTTATTGACAAGATTGACAATTTATAGTGTTACATTTTAGTGTGAAAAGTGACAAGATTGACATTTGACGTTTTATTGACAGTTTGCTGTCAAAAATAGTAAATAATTTGTTTTGTTTTCAGCATTTTTGTAATGTGCAGGATTAGATCATTTTCTTTCTTCTTTATCTCTTAGCTTCTTGGTTTTCCTCTTCTTTTTTTGATGTAGGGACTCTTTTTATCTTTGTTTTGGTAAATTTTATAAAATTTTCAGGTTTTAGTGCCTAGACCAGCCGTAGGTGTTGTAATAGGTAAAGGTGGTGATATGATCAAGAAAATCCAAGCAGAAACAGGAGCGAAAGTACAATTTCAACAAGCAAGAGATGAAGGACCTGGAGATCGTAGATGCTTTTTATCGGGGAATCCCAAACAAGTAGAAATGGTAAATTTTATCTAACTTATTTAAAAATATCTATTTTAAGAGATTTTTTTTTTAAAGGCACGCCAGCGAATAGACGAATTAATAGACAGTGTTCTTCAACGGGATAACGGTGGTGATAATGGAATGGGAGGTGGTCCAATGGGTTCAGGAATGCGAGGAGGACGTGGTGGTGGCCGAGGTGGTCGTGGAGGTCATCACGGTGGTCGTGGAGGAGGCGGAGGAGGTTTTGATCGTGGTGGAGATCGAAATGGAAGTGGAGATTTTGGTGGAAATCAATGGGATGATCGAAGAGGTGGCGCTGGTATGCAAGATGTTGTTAGTTTTACTGTTCCTGCTAATAAATGTGGTGTTATAATTGGAAGAGGTAAATATTATTCAAATTTCATAATGTTGGAGATTAACTGCATTTTGTATTGTTGTTTTTAGGTGGTGAAACAATTAAACAAATCAATCAACAATCAGGAGCGTATTGCGAATTGGATCGAAGATCTCAAAATCCAAATTCTAATGAGAAAGTATTTATTATTAAAGGCGATCCAGATTCAATTGAAACTGCAAAACGAATTATTCAAGATAAAGTACAATTACCATTACATTTCGTACCACAAAGTGGAGGAGGTGCTGGAGGTGGTGGTGGTGGACCTGGTGCAATGAATTCAAATATGCCCACGGTAAATAATCATTAATAAGAAATTTAATTTTTTTCAATTTTTTTCTTATTTTAATATAGGCATATCCTGGAATGACACCACAAGGTTATAATCCGCAAAATAATTGGGGAATGCAAAGTTACCAACAACAACAACCTCAACAACAATGGGGCGGTCATCAACAACAAAGTGGTAATGATGCTCAACAACAATCTCAACCGAATCCATTACAAGTCAATCCTTCTACGGGACAAGCTGATTATTCGATGCAATGGGCAGAATATTACAGATCATTAGGTAAATACAAAAATGACATTTGACAGTTTTGACGTTGACGTTTGACGTTTTTGACATAAAATTTTAACTGTTAAACTTTGACATCCTTAATTCTAAAGATAAGAAAATATACAAACGAAGATGTTATAAAAATCTCAAGAGGATTCTGGAAACAGTCCAGTTAGCATAAGAATTGTTGAATAAGACTTTAATAAGAATCTAAGAAGTTAAAGATCATCTAGAGATATTACAAGAAGCCTTAGAAGCTTTTGGAAACAGTCCAATAGTCTAAGAAGTGTTGAACATACCAACGAAGACGTTTACAAAATCTCAGAAGTTAAAAGAGCACCTGGAGATGTTAAAAAAAGCCCAAGAAGACTCTGGAAACAGTCCAATTAGCATAAGAATTGTTGAATAAGACTTTAATAAGAATCTAAGAAGTTAAAGAGAATCTAGAGATATTACAAGAAGCCTTAGAAGCTTTTGGAAACAGTCCAATAGTCTAAGAAGTGTTGAACATACCAACGAAGACGTTTACAAAATCTCAGAAGTTAAAAGAGCACTTGGAGATGTTAAAAAAGTTCAAGAAGACTCTGGAAACAGTCCAATTAGCATAAGAATTGTTGAATAAGACTTTAATAAGAATCTAAGAAGTTAAAGAGAATCTAGAGATATTACAAGAAGCCTTAGAAGCTTTTGGAAACAGTCCAATAGTCTAAGAAGTGTTGAACATACCAACGAAGACGTTTACAAAATCTCAGAAGTTAAAAGAGCACTTGGAGATGTTAAAAAAGTTCAAGAAGACTCTGGAAACAGTCCAATTAGCATAAGAATTGTTGAATAAGACTTTAATAAGAATCTAAGAAGTTAAAGAGAATCTAGAGATATTACAAGAAGCCTTAGAAGCTTTTGGAAACAGTCCAATAGTCTAAGAAGTGTTGAACATACCAACGAAGACGTTTACAAAATCTCAGAAGTTAAAAGAGCACCTGGAGATGTTAAATAAGTTCAAGAAGACTCTGGAAACAGTCCAGTTAGCATAAGAATTGTTGAATAAGACTTTAATAAGAATCTAAGAAGTTAAAGATCATCTAGAGATATTACAAGAAGCCTTAGAAGCTTTTGGTAACAGTCCAATAGTCTAAGAAGTGTTGAACATACCAACGAAAACGTTTACAAAATCTCAGAAGTTAAAAGAGCACCTGGAGATGTTAAATGAGTTCAAGAAGACTCTGGAAACAGTCCAGTTAGCATAAGAATTGTTGAATAAGACTTTAATAAGAATCTAAGAAGTTAAAGATCATCTAGAGATATTACAAGAAGCCTTAGAAGCTTTTGGAAACAGTCCAATAGTCTAAGAAGTGTTGAACATACCAACGAAGACGTTTACAAAATCTCAGAAGTTAAAAGAGCACTTGGAGATGTTAAAAAAGTTCAAGAAGACTCTGGAAACAGTCCAGTTAGCATAAGAATTGTTGAATAAGACTTTAATAAGAATCTAAGAAGTTAAAGATCATCTAGAGATATTACAAGAAGCCTTAGAAGCTTTTGGAAACAGTCCAATAGTCTAAGAAGTGTTGAACATACCAACGAAGACGTTTACAAAATCTCAGAAGTTAAAAGAGCACTTGGAGATGTTAAAAAAGTTCAAGAAGACTCTGGAAACAGTCCAGTTAGCATAAGAATTGTTGAATAAGACTTTAATAAGAATCTAAGAAGTTAAAGATCATCTAGAGATATTACAAGAAGCCTTAGAAGCTTTTGGAAACAGTCCAATAGTCTAAGAAGTGTTGAACATACCAACGAAAACGTTTACAAAATCTCAGAAGTTAAAAGAGCACCTGGAGATGTTAAATAAGTTCAAGAAGACTCTGGAAACAGTCCAGTTAGCATAAGAATTGTTGAATAAGACTTTAATAAGAATCTAAGAAGTTAAAGATCATCTAGAGATATTACAAGAAGCCTTAGAAGCTTTTGGAAACAGTCCAATAGTCTAAGAAGTGTTGAACATACCAACGAAGACGTTTACAAAATCTCAGAAGTTAAAAGAGCACCTGGAGATGTTAAATAAGTTCAAGAAGACTCTGGAAACAGTCCAGTTAGCATAAGAATTGTTGAATAAGACTTTAATAAGAATCTAAGAAGTTAAAGATCATCTAGAGATATTACAAGAAGCCTTAGAAGCTTTTGGTAACAGTCCAATAGTCTAAGAAGTGTTGAACATACCAACGAAAACGTTTACAAAATCTCAGAAGTTAAAAGAGCACCTGGAGATGTTAAATGAGTTCAAGAAGACTCTGGAAACAGTCCAGTTAGCATAAGAATTGTTGAATAAGACTTTAATAAGAATCTAAGAAGTTAAAGATCATCTAGAGATATTACAAGAAGCCTTAGAAGCTTTTGGAAACAGTCCAATAGTCTAAGAAGTGTTGAACATACCAACGAAGACGTTTACAAAATCTCAGAAGTTAAAAGAGCACTTGGAGATGTTAAAAAAGTTCAAGAAGACTCTGGAAACAGTCCAATTAGCATAAGAATTGTTGAATAAGACTTTAATAAGAATCTAAGAAGTTAAAGAGAATCTAGAGATATTACAAGAAGCCTTAGAAGCTTTTGGAAACAGTCCAATAGTCTAAGAAGTGTTGAACATACCAACGAAGACGTTTACAAAATCTCAGAAGTTAAAAGAGCACCTGGAGATGTTAAATAAGTTCAAGAAGACTCTGGAAACAGTCCAGTTAGCATAAGAATTGTTGAATAAGACTTTAATAAGAATCTAAGAAGTTAAAGATCATCTAGAGATATTACAAGAAGCCTTAGAAGCTTTTGGAAACAGTCCAATAGTCTAAGAAGTGTTGAACATACCAACGAAAACGTTTACAAAATCTCAGAAGTTAAAAGAGCACCTGGAGATGTTAAATAAGTTCAAGAAGACTCTGGAAACAGTCCAGTTAGCATAAGAATTGTTGAATAAGACTTTAATAAGAATCTAAGAAGTTAAAGATCATCTAGAGATATTACAAGAAGCCTTAGAAGCTTTTGGAAACAGTCCAATAGTCTAAGAAATGTTGAACATACCAACGAAGACGTTTACAAAATCTCAGAAGTTAAAAGAGCACCTGGAGATGTTAAATAAGTTCAAGAAGACTCTGGAAACAGTCCAGTTAACCTAAGAAGTGTTGAAGAAGACTTTAATAAGAATCTAAGAAGTTAAAGATCATCTAGAGATATTACACGAGGACTTAGAAGCTTTTGGAAACAGTCCAATAGTCAAAGAAGTGTTGAACATACCAACGAAGACGTTTACAAAATCTCAGAAGTTAAAAGAGCACCTGGAGATGTTAAATAAGTTCAAGAAGACTCTGGAAACAGTCCAGTTAACCTAAGAAGTGTTGAAGAAGACTTTACTAAGAATCTAAGAAGTTAAAGATCATCTAGAGATATTACAAGAAGCCTTAGAAGCTTTTGGAAACAGTCCAATAGTCTAAGAAGTGTTGAACATACCAACGAAGACGTTTACAAAATCTCAGAAGTTAAAAGAGCACCTGGAGATGTTAAATGAGTTCAAGAAGACTCTGGAAACAGTCCAGTTAACCTAAGAAGTGTTGAATAAGACTTTAATAAGAATCTAAGAAGTTAAAGATCATCTAGAGATATTACACGAAGACTTAGAAGCTTTTGGAAACAGTCCAATAGTCTAAGAAGTGTTGAACATACCAACGAAGACTTTTCAAAATCTCAGAAGTTAAAAGAGCACCTGGAGATGTTAAAAAAGTTCAAGAAGACTCTGGAAACAGTCCAGTCAGCCTAAGAAGTGTTGAAGAAGACTTTACTAAGAATCTAAGAAGTTAAAGATCATCTAGAGATATTACAAGAAGCCTTAGAAGCTTTTGGAAACAGTCCAATAGTCTAAGAAGTGTTGAACATACCAACGAAGACTTTTCAAAATCTCAGAAGTTAAAAGAGCACCTGGAGATGTTAAAAAAGTTCAAGAAGACTCTGGAAACAGTCCAGTCAGCCTAAGAAGTGTTGAAGAAGACTTTACTAAGAATCTAAGAAGTTAAAGATCATCTAGAGATATTACAAGAAGCCTTAGAAGTTTTTGGAAACAGTCCAATAGTCTAAGAAGTGTTGAACATACCAACGAAGACGTTTACAAAATTTCAGAAGTTTAAAGAGCACCTGTAGATGTTAAATGAGTTGAAGAAGACTCTGGAAACAGTCCAGTTAGCATAAGAATTGTTGAATAAGACTTTAATAAGAATCTAAGAAGTTAAAGATCATCTAGAGATATTACAAGAAGCCTTAGTAGCTTTTTGAAACAGTTCAATGGTCTAAGAAGTGTTGAACATACCAATGAAGACTTTTCAAAATCTCAGAAGTTAAAAGAGCACCTGGAGATGTTAAATAAGTTCAAGAAGACTCTGGAAACAGTCCAATTAGCATAAGAATTGTTGAATAAGACTTTAATAAGAATCTAAGAAGTTAAAGATCATCTAGAGATATTACAAGAAGCCTTAGAAGCTTTTGGAAACAGTCCAATAGTCTAAGAAGTGTTGAACATACCAACGAAGACGTTTACAAAATTTCAGAAGTTTAAAGAGCACCTGTAGATGTTAAATGAGTTGAAGAAGACTCTGGAAACAGTCCAGTTAGCATAAGAATTGTTGAATAAGACTTTAATTAGAATCTAAGAAGTTAAAGATCATCTAGAGATATTACAAGAAGCCTTAGTAGCTTTTTAAAACAGTTCAATGGTCTAAGAAGTGTTGAACATACCAATGAAGACTTTTCAAAATCTCAGAAGTTAAAAGAGCACCTGGAGATGTTAAAAAAGTTCAAGAAGACTCTGGAAACAGTCCAGTCAGCCTAAGAAGTGTTGAAGAAGATTTTACTAAGAATCTAAGAAGTTAAAGATCATCTAGAGATATTACAAGAAGCCTTAGTAGCTTTTGGAAACAGTCCAATAGTCTAAGAAGTGTTGAACATACCAACGAAGACTTTTCAAAATCTCAGAAGTTAAAAGAGCACCTGGAGATGTTAAAAAAGTTCAAGAAGACTCTGGAAACAGTCCAGTCAGCCTAAGAAGTGTTGAAGAAGATTTTACTAAGAATCTAAGAAGTTAAAGATCATCTAGAGATATTACAAGAAGCCTTAGTAGCTTTTGGAAACAGTCCAATAGTCTAAGAAGTGTTGAACATACCAAGGAAGACGTTTACAAAATCTCAGGAGTTAAAAGAGCACCTGGAGATGTTAAATAAGTTCAAGAAGACTCTAGAGACAGTCCAGTTAGCATAAGAATTGTTGAATAAGACTTTAATAAGAATCTAAGAAGTTAAAGATCATCTAGAGATATTACAAGAAGCCTTAGAAGTTTTTGGAAACAGTCCAATAGTCTAAGAAGTGTTGAACATACCAACGAAGACGTTTACAAAATTTCAGAAGTTTAAAGAGCACCTGTAGATGTTAAATGAGTTGAAGAAGACTCTGGAAACAGTCCAGTTAGCATAAGAATTGTTGAATAAGACTTTAATAAGAATCTAAGAAGTTAAAGATCATCTAGAGATATTACAAGAAGCCTTAGTAGCTTTTGGAAACAGTCCAATAGTCTAAGAAGTGTTGAACATACCAAGGAAGACGTTTACAAAATCTCAGGAGTTAAAAGAGCACCTGGAGATGTTAAATAAGTTCAAGAAGACTCTGGAAACAGTCCAGTCAGCCTAAGAAGTGTTGAAGAAGATTTTACTAAGAATCTAAGAAGTTAAAGATCATCTAGAGATATTACAAGAAGCCTTAGTAGCTTTTGGAAACAGTCCAATAGTCTAAGAAGTGTTGAACATACCAAGGAAGACGTTTACAAAATCTCAGGAGTTAAAAGAGCACCTGGATATGTTAAATAAGTTCAAGAAGACTCTGGAAACAGTCCAGTTAACCTAAGAAGTGTTGAAGAAGACTTTAATAAGAATCTAAGAAGTTAAAGATCATCTAGAGATATTACACGAAGACTTAGAAGCTTTTGGAAACAGTCCAATAGTCTAAGAAGTGTTGAACATACCAACGAAGACGTTTACAAAATCTCAGAAGTTAAAAGAGCAACAATAGGCTAAGAAGTGTGAGAAAGATGTTATCAATATCTAAGAAGTTAATGACCACCAGGAGATTATAAAAGAAACCTAAGAAGCCTTTGGAAATAGTCCAATTTGAACACACCAACGAAGACATTGACAAAATCTTATTTTTGACAACTTTGACATTTTTAACATACGATAACTGACATTTAATGTTTGATTTTTGTAGGAATGCATCGAGAAGCAGAAATGATTGAACAACAAGCAAAAGCAAAAGCAGGAGGAGCAGCACCAGGAGGTGGTTTAACTCAAACTGGAACAGCACCACAATCTGCAGCTCCAGCACCACCAAATTCCGTTGGAAGTGCAGCAATGGCTCAAGCTGATTATAGCGCTCAATGGGCTGAGTATTATAGATCGATAGGTAAACATAAAGAAGCTGAAGCTATTGAAGCTCAAATGAAAAATAAAACAGCACCAGGTGGTGGTGCTAGTGCAACTCCAGCGGCTCCAGGTACTCAACCTGGTGCTTATCAAACATCTCAAACAGGACAAGCTTATGCTGGATATCAACCACAAGCAACTGCAGCATCAGGTAAATTTTATTTTCCCACTTTTTTTTCGGTGATTCCTTGTAGCATAATTAGCCCCGGTAAAGGCAAATTGTTACTCACCAGAATCAGAAGGGCAAAGATAGTCGGAAAATTTTAAATTTCTTCAACGAAATAAAATCACAAATTCACGACGAAACCCATTCTGTCCCTCTCAAGCAGCAATCCCCTCTCGTATCAAGCGAACTTACTGGCAGAACTATTTTCTTCTCATTCCAACGTAGACTTTCAGGGAAAAACACCACCGAACATTCCAGCAGTTCAATCGGAAATGACTGATATCGTATTCCGTCAGCGTCCTGTCAAACGAATTCTTAAAGGGCTCGATGTCAGGAAGGCTTCTGGTCCAGATGAAATTCCTATTATAGTGCTCAAGGAATGCGCTGATGAGCTAACACCAATATTTTGTAGACTTTTTAACCTATCCTACAAAAAAGGAATATTTCCATCTTGCTGGAAGAAGGCAAGAGTTCAGCCTATACCAAAGAAAGGCAAGAAAACCATGCCAAACAACTATCGACCTGTCGCATTGCTTTCAGTTATATCAAAAGTGATGGAGAAAGCTATTAACCAACAACTTCTAAAGTACCTAGAGAGCCTTAATATTATCAGCGACCATCAGTACGGCTTTCGTAAGTCCAGACCAACAGGAGACCTCCTAGCATATGTCACCCATCTTTGGAGCAACGCAGTCGAACATCATGGGGAGTCCCGGGCTATTGCACTAGACATTTCTAAAGCATTTGATCGTGTCTGGCACGAGGGGCTCCTAAGTAAACTGCGATCCTACGGTATGCCCGGTCGATTCTGTTCATGGCTTTCTAGCTTTCTTCAGGACCGTTCTCTGCAAGTGGCGATTGACGGGTTTCTCTCGGACACCTTTACCATCAATGCTGGTGTTCCTCAGGGGTCCATATTGTCCCCAACCCTCTTCTTACTATACATTAACGACCTTCTAGCGAAGACAGAAAATCCAATTTATAGCTTTGCTGACGACAGCACACTTATCTCATCGTTTACTTTGAATTCTCGAACATCGGCTGCTGACGCACATCTTCGCAGACAGCATGAAGTATCACGACTCAATAAAGACCTGGAAGAAATTTTGTCTTGGGGTGACAGTAACCAAGTCGAGTTTAACGCTAAAAAAACCAGGCAGCAGTTTTCTCTAAGAAGGTTAACATTGCAGAACCAGATATAGTCATGGCAGGACACGCAATTCCACTGGCTTCGTCTATTAACTTACTGGGTGTCAATCTGGGAGGAGATATGTCTTGGCATAATCACGTGGTAACAATCGCCAGGACAGCTTCTCAGAAACTCGGTGTACTTTTCCGTACCAAAAAGCTGTATACACCACAACAACTTTTGACACTCTACAAAGCCCAGATTCGACCATCACTGGAATACTGCTCTCATGTCTGGAGTTCTGCACCGAAGCATACCCTTCGGTTGTTGGATTCCATCCAAAGGAGAGCCATTCGCCTGATCGGTGACCACGAGCTAACCAAGAACCTCGACAGCTTAGAACATCGAAGACAGGTTGGTGATTTAACCCTCTTTTACAAATATTTCGATGGCAAGTGTTCTACTGACATTGCCCGCTTGATTCCACCTAGAGCAACTCATAGCAGAAATACACGACAAACCACTTCCGCCCATCCCTATGTGGTTCAACTTAATACTCCTCGAACATCATTGTTTAAGAACTCTTTCTTCTGGAGGACATCCTCTTTGTGGAACGGCCTTTCTGAGGCCGTATTTCCCACCGAATATAACCTTCAACGATTCAAGAACAACGTGAATCGCTTTCTTCGCACACGCACCGCTCTCAGAGCGCCTTAAAGGATTTTTCCTGCAGTGCTTGTGCTTGACCATATAAAAAAAAAAATATATATATAAAAATATTTATAGTCCGGATGGAATGCTAGAAAACCAACGTTAGAAACGTTACATCCCAAACTGTCAATATCTTTTTTTATTTATTTATATATAGGTTATTATGGTGGTCAACCACAAGGTGGCGCTGTACCAGGTGGTGTTCCACAAGGTGCTTACGCTTTTCCATCATATGGTTATGGAGGTCAATCAGCAGGTGGCGCTCCTTCGCAGGATAATTAAATTTTTTATTAATTTTCTTTAGGTAAGATTAATATTTTTATTATTATATATATAAATTTATATTTCTATTTTATTATTATTATTATTATTATTACCTACTTTGGAAAACAATATTTGACTTGCGTATTATTTTTGATAAAATTTATTTATTTTATATTTTTCGTATTTTATTATTTATATTTCTTGTAGTATATATTGTTTGGTTTATTTTTATATATCTATATATATATATTTATATAAATATACAATTACCCATTTCAGGAGCATTTACAAGATTGCAAATGCCTAATGGTAGATATTTGCATTGTGCTGATTGTTTTCTATGTAGTATTTAATTATTTTTTTTTGTTTGCTTTTTTTATTATAAACATTCTGCTCATATTTATTATATTTTGTTTAAATTTAAACAAAAAGTTTTAAATTTTAGTGTAAATAATGACAGGATTGACATTTGTCGTATTCCGAAATCTACACCAGTGTGCTGGCCAGTGATAATGTCAAAATGGATCGACGCCATGCTGGTAATTCATTCCGAAATACTCTGGCCAGCAGAGTCACAATAGTTAATACCTGCGCTTGCTCTTTCATACTGTTGTGGAGATACAGTTAGTGTATAAGACTTGCGATTTCCTTTATCTATCAATACTAATTGTTGTTTGGTATCCTGAGATGCCATTATTGATGGATAGTATTACATCACACTGTCACAGTATTCTTAGAGACGATTCCAAAATAAACGCGACAGCTAAGCTTTTCCCACCTATCTTTACCATCGACTCGAACGCTATCGATTACCTAGTTCGAGAGGTTTTGTAAAGATGGCTGTAGCGGTAGCGAACGCTTTCTAGAATACTTCGTCTTTCGATAAAAATAGATTCCAGTGGCGTAACAATTTTAATTTTTTTGGTGAATTTGGTTTTTATTTGGATTTGTAAATTCTGTAAAAAATACGCAAATTAAACAATTTAAATGTTTATTTTTTCTTTCTAGTTAAAAGTTTTATATACATTTTTAATTAAGTTCATCAATTAAGTTTTGCTCAATTTAGCTCATAACAATTCTTACTTTTAAATTGTTATTACCCAGCGAAGACCACGGGGAGGTATGAGTCTTCTTCGCCAACGGGATAGAGGGGTGAGGTATAAATTTTAGCGAGGTTACGAGTGTTTCTTGGGCAGTGTCTAATAGATGCTCTTTTTTCATTAAATCTAATTCGTACTTCTGTACATGTTCGCAAACTCTTTTCCGCTATTCAGTGGTAATGCTGGAGAACTTCTGTCTTGCAAGATTTTCGACGTCACCACATCTAAATGTTATATTATGACTTCCAACCCAATTTTTGACCGCGGCCCAAATTTTTTCTATAGGGTTTAATTCTGGGTGATATGGTGGTAATCTTACAACAGAGTGTCCGTGTTTTCTCATTTCCTCATCTAGAACGTATTTTAGAAAGCGGGGTTTATGCGATTTTATTACTTCATAGAGTTCGACTTTTGTCATGTCGACTGTATGAGGGATGCTTTTGTCCGTTAGCCAATTCAACATGACTTCCTTTCTAGATGAGGCGGTTGGAAGTTTTTCCATCATAGCTAGCATTATCTATCACCAACACACTTTTTTCTGGAATGTTGGGAATGAGTTGTGTTCTCATCCAACGCATGAAATTTTCCGTGTTCATGTCATCGTGATAATCTCCAGTCTTTTTTCCAGACTTAAATATTAACAGTCCATTTTCCACAAACCCCTTTTCTCCTCCTGCATGTACTATAATTAGCCTTTGTCCCTTGCTATAAGGCGCTTTTAATGTTTGGTCTGGTTTGGTCGTATCTATCCATGTTTTTGTAGAGGTATGCGAACTATGCAAATAAGTTTCATCGGTATATATTATATTTCTACCGTCGCGGCGAAAATCTCTAATTTTTTTCAAAAACTCTACGCGTTTTAACCTTACATCGTGGCTTTCCATAAGTGATTGTCGATTGTCTGGTGTTTTGTCCCAGGTGAAACCTAATTTTTCTACAACCCTTCTAAAGGATTGTAATGACCCTTCAAAACCTACTTGGGCGTCCTTCATTCTTTGTAGAGCCTTCTTCATCGTTGGGCGTTGTTTTTCTATGATGTAAAAGTTGTTAATAATGGATCGAATTCGATCTCCTTGTCCTTGACTAATAAATGTTTTAGAATTCGGACGACCCCTCTTTTTTTGAGAATTACTTAAATTTAAATCATTTGAAGTTGATGTCGAGGGACGGTCGTCAATGACGACTGATGTTGACATTTTTGTAACATCATCTACTTCTAAAGCACTTATTTTTTTATTTACTCGATGGATGACATCCTTAGAAACACCCGTAGCTGCCATAATTCGTTGGCGAAAATTATTGATGGGAATTTGTAGCCCATTTTTGGCTTCGTTTTTCATAAATTTACTTACGGAGTTAATAATTTGGTAGGCATCCGCCGAGTAATGCTTTTTTCCCATTTTTGCGATGAAAAAATAAAAATACACTCTGTACTTACTCTACAAAACTTAAAACACTCGAACTGAAACGAGGCACAAATTCACGACGCCGCTGGGTCTGGGACTAACTAACAACGCTCACGAAATTCGCTTAGCAACTGAATAGTACTAGAATTCTCTGGAGGCGCTGCGGCGCGCGCCGATCAGAGATCGTCGGCAAATATCCCCACATTGCCTAATTTTACTAGAGCTGTCGCGTTATTTTTGTAATCGACTCTACCAGCGTGGTCTACCAGTACAATATGGCGTCGAAATCATGACGTCATAACTACTGGTCAGCACACTGGTGTAGATTTTAGAATACACCCATAGTTAGTTTAATGACAGTTTACTTTTAAAAATAGTGAATAATTTGTTTACTGACAAGATTGACATTTTATAGTTTGACATTTTAGTCTGAAAAGTGTCAAGGTTGACATTTGACTTTTTGTTGTTAGTTTACTGACGTTTACTGCAAAAGTAGTTTACTGACAAGATTTACAGTTCAGAGTTTGTTATTTTAGTGTAAAAAGTGACAAGATTGACAGTTTAATAACAGTTTACTGTCAAAATAGTGGATAGTTTGTTTATTAACACAATTAACAGTTTATAGTTTGACATTTTAGTATAAAAAATAACAGGATTGACATTTGTCGTTATATTGTTAGTTTAATGACAGTTTACTTTCAAAAATAGTGAATAATTTGTTTACTGACAATATTGACAGTTTATAGTTTGACATTTTAGTGTGAAAAGTGACAACGTTGACATTTGACTTTTTATTGTTAGTTTACTGACAAAAGTAGTTTATTGACAAGATTTACAGTTCATAGTTCGTTATTTTAGTGTAAAAAGTGACAAGATTGACAGTTTACTGTCAAAATAGTGGATAGTTTGTTTATTAACACAATTAACAGTTTATAGTTTGACATTTTAGTGTGAAAAGTTATAAGATTGACATTTGACGTTATATTGACAGTTTAGTCTCAAAAATATTAAATATTTTATTGACATTTAAAAGTTTGACATTTTCGTGTGAAATGTTACAAGATTGATATTTGACGTTTTATTGATAGTTTAATGATAGTTGACTGTCAAAAAAAGTGAATAATTTGTTTACTGATAAGATTAACAGTTGATAGTTTGACATTTTAGTGTGAAAAATGACAGGATTGACATTTGGCGTTATATTGTTAGTTAAATGAAAGTTTACTGTCAAAAATGGT
Source organism: Altica lythri (assembly GCA_964028335.1). Lineage (NCBI taxonomy): Eukaryota > Metazoa > Arthropoda > Insecta > Coleoptera > Chrysomelidae > Altica > Altica lythri. Next base: position 21,606,179 of record OZ034810.1, read on the forward strand.
GAATAATTTGTTTACTGACAAGATTGACAGTTTATAGTATGACATTTTAGTATGAAAAGTGACAAGATTGACAGTTTAATAAAAGTTTAGTGGATAGTTTGTTTATTAATCAGATTGACAGTTTATAGTGATATTTAAGTGTGAAAATTGATAAGATTGACATTTTATGTTATATTGACTGTTTACTGTCAAAAATCGTTAATAGTTTGTTTACTGACAAGATTGACAGTTTATAGTTTGATATTTTAGTGTGACAAGTAACAAAATTGACATTTGACGTTATATTGACAGTTTAGTCTCAAAAATAGTAAATATTTTGTTATCTGACAAGATTGACATTTAAAAGTTTGACATTTTCGTGTGAAACGTTACAAGATTGATATTTGATGTTTTATTGATAGTTTAATGACCGTTTACTGTCAAAAAAAGTGAATAATTTGTTTACTGATAAGATTAACAGTTGATAGTTTGACATTTTAGTATGAAAAATGACAGGATTGACATTTGACGTTATATTCTTAATTTAATGACAGTTTACTATCAAAAATGGTGAATAATTTATTTACTGACAAGATTAACAGTTTATAGTTTGACATTTTAGTGTGAAAAGTGACAAGATTGACATTTGACGTTATATTGACAGTTTAATAATAGATTAATGTGAAAAATAGTAAATAGCTTGTTTACCGACAAGATTGACATTTTAATGTAAAAAATGACTAGATTGACATCTGACAGTTTTGATATTTGACCCCAAAATTTCACATTGACATACATTTTCTCTCTTTTTGACATTTGACAATACAAATATGACAGTTTTGGCGTTTTCACATAATTATAATCAATATTTTATATTTGACACAACAATTTTGACATTTAACAATACAAATATGATAAGTTTGACATTTGACACATTGGTTTGTCATTTAACACTGCAGATATGACAGTTTTTTTATTTTTACTTAGTTATACATCCATATTTGATATGTGACACTACAATTTTGACATTTAACGTTACAAATATGATAAGTTTGACATTTAACACCTTGATATGTCACTTTTTGTCATTTAACATTGTAGATATGACAGTTTTGGTATTTTAACATACTTATATATCAATATTTGATATTTGACACTACAATTTTGACATTTGACGATACAAATATAATAAGTTTGACATTTGACACATTGATATGTCACTTTTTGTCATTTAACACTGCAGATTTGACAGTTTTGGCATTTTTACATACTTATATATGATTATTTGATATTTCACATAAGAATTTTGACATTTGACGATACAAATATGATAAGTTTAAAATTTGACACATTGATATGTTACTTTTTGTCATTTAACACAACAGATATGACAGTTTTGGCATTTCTACATACTTATATATCAATATTTGGTATTTGACACTACAATTTTGACATTTGACGATACAAATATGATAAGTTTGACATTTGACACATTGATATGTCATTTTTTGTCATTTAACACTGCAGATATGACAGTTTTGGCATGTTTATATACTTATATGTCAATATTTGATATTTGACCCAACAATTTTGACATTTGACGTTACAAATATGATAAATCTGACATACTTAAATGTCATTTTTTGACAATTGACATTTTCGACAATTTTCACATACCTACGTATATTATATGATATAGTACAGTTGGCAACCCTAGTTCCAATTAACCAAAGAACCATCTAGGAACTGCACAGTAGACGAAATTTTTGGTATTCAAATTTATTAAAAAAAAAATTATTATAAAATAATAGTAATAATAGAATTTAATAAAAAAAAATTGAGTAATATGAGCAGGATGTTGATAAAATTGTTTCAGGTGGTGTTATATGAAGCAGCGAGATATCAGATTTATATATTTACAGATTATAGACTGGCCGCAATTGTCTACTAAGAACTTCCAAGAGAAAAAAATCTATATTCGTTTATAGAGCTTAAGAATACCTATTTTAAAGAAACATACATTCAAGGTATATTTTTTAATTAAAAAAAAAAATTCAAAACCGTAATGTTGGTTGGGCGCCAAAATTAGAAGTTACACTACACTCTCCAAAAACAAAAATTAAAAATCGTTTAATATTTTTTAGGTATTTAATAATTGATATATTCATAGATTTAAGTGATTTTCTTTTCTGTTCAATTTCGAAATAGTTAAATAGAAAAATAATAATTTCCAAATAAAAATATTTGAATTGTATTTATTTGTTGATTTTCCTTTTTGTTTAAACAAAAAAAAATTAAATTTGTAGTACCAGGTATTTTTTATAATAGAATGTAAGTTATTTATAGGCCATGTTGGATATTGGACCTTGGATTTCTTTGGTAAGATTAATATGAGTCAGAAATGTTTTTTTTTTCTATGATAAAAAATTATTTTAATAATTATTTTATTTGTTTTCACAAATATATTTTGAGTAAATAATGAGTCTTTGGTAACAGCGGGCGGTCGATAAATCTGACCCTTAAAATATTTGGTTGTATGCATTTATGATTTTAAAATCTATTAAATTGATAATTTCTTATATTTTTTAAAAAATTTTAATTTATCATGATTTTCAAAATTTTTTAATTTTTCAATGCATCCGAGCATATAATTAGATTTTTTTTATCTTTCATAGTTTTTGAGATATTTTAAAATTGGTATTAACAAAAATTCAAATTTGTGAAAAATTTCAAAGTTTAATAACTTTTTTATTTGTTAACGTACAAAAAGTTATAACCTATCAAAAGATAGGAAATTTTCTCAAAAATTTAGAAATGTTACTATTTTTTTTATATCTTTTCTAGTTTTCGATATACGAGGGAATTACAAATTTTAACAATAATTTTGTAATTCCCCCGTATATTGAAAACTATAAAAGATATGATAAAACCAATCGGAATTTTGGATTTTTGAGAAAATTTCCTTTCTTTTGATAGGTTATAACTTTCTGTACGTTAATAAATAAAAAAGTTATCAAACTTTGAAATTTTTACCATTTTTTAGTTTTTTAAAGTTCTTGATTTTTACATTTTCCAACTTGATAAGGATTTTACAGAAAATTTTAATATATCAAAAGAAAGGAAATTTCATCGTAAATCTGAGCATATAATTAGATTTTTTTTATTTTTCATAGTTTTTGAGATATTTCAAAATTTGTGTTGAAAAAATTGGTATTAACGAAATTCAAATTTGTGAAAAATTTCAAAGTTTAATAACTTTTTTGTTTGTTAACGTACAAAAAGTTATAACCTATCAAAGGAAAGGAAATTTTCTCACAAATTTAAAAATGTAATTAATTTTTTTATAACTTTTCTAGTTTTCGATATACGAGGGAATTACAAATTTTAACAAAAATTTTGTAATTCCCTCGTATATTGAAAACTATAAAAGATATGATAAAAGCAATCGGAATTTTGGATTTTTGAGAAAATTTCCTTTCTTTTGATACGTTATAACTTTCTGTACGTTAATAAATAAAAAGTTATTGAACTTTGAAATTTTTACCATTTTTTAGTTTTTTAAAGTTCTTGATTTTTACATGTTCCAACTTGATAAGGATTTTACAGAAAATTTTAATATATCAAAAGAAAGGAAATTTCATCGTAAATCTGAGCATATAATTAGATTTTTTTTATTTTTCATAGTTTTTGAGATATTTCAAAATTTGTGTTGAAAAAATTGGTATTAACGAAATTCAAATTTGTGAAAAATTTCAAAGTTTAATAACTTTTTTATTTGTTAACGTACAAAAAGTTATAACCTATCAAAGGAAAGGAAATTTTCTCACAAATTTAAAAATGTAATTAATTTTTTTATAACTTTTCTAGTTTTCGATATACGAGGGAATTACAAATTTTAACAAAAAGTTTGTAATTCCCCCGTATATTGAAAACTATAAAAGATATGATAAAACTTGTTGGAATTTTGGATTTTTGAGAAAATTTCCTTTCTTTTGATAGGTTATAACTTTCTGTACGTTAATAAATAAAAAAGTTATCGAACTTTGAAATTTTTACCATTTTTTTTAGTTTTTTAAAGTTCTTGATTTTTACATTTTTCAACTTGATAAGGATTTTACAGAAAATTTTAATATATCAAAAGAAAGGAAATTTCATCGTGAATCTGAGCATATAATTAGATTTTTTTTATCTTTCATAGTTTTTGAGATATTTCAAAATTTGTGTTGAAAAAATTGGTATTAACAAAATTCAAATTTGTGAAAAATTTCAAAGTTTAATAACTTTTTTATTTGTTAACATACAAAAAGTTATAACCTATCAAAAGATAGGAAATTTTCTCACAAATTTAAAAATGTAATTAATTTTTTTATAACTTTTCTAGTTTTCGATATACGAGGGAATTACAAATTTTAACAAAAATTTTGTAATTCCCCCGTATATTGAAAACTATAAAAGATATGATAAAACTAATCGGAATTTTGGATTTTTGAGAAAATTTGCTTTCTTTTAATAGGTTATAACTTTCTGTACGTTAATAAATAAAAAAGTTATCGAACTTTGAAATTTTTACCATTTTTTAGTTTTTTAATGTTCTTGATTTTTACATTTTTCAACTTGATAAGGATTTTATAGAAAATTTTCATATATCAAAAGAAAGGAAATTTCATCGTGAATCTGAGCATATAATTAGATTTTCTTTATCTTTCATAGTTTTTGAGATATTTTAAAATTTGTGTTGAAAAAATTGGTATTAACAAAATTCAAATTTGTGAAAAATTTCAAAGTTTAATAACTTTTTTATTTGTTAACGTACAAAAAGTTATAACCTATCAAAGGAAAGGAAATTTTCTCAAAAATTTAGAAATGTTACTATTTTTTTTATATCTTTTCTAGTTTTCGATATACGAGGGAATTACAAATTTTAACAAAAATTTTGTAATTCCCTCGTATATTGAAAACTATAAAAGATATGATAAAACTAATTGGAATTTTGGATTTTTGAGAAAATTTCCTTTCTTTTGATACGTTATAACTTTCTGTACGTTAATAAATAAAAAAGTTATTGAACTTTGAAATTTTTACCATTTTTTAGTTTTTTAAAGTTCTTGATTTTTACATTTTTCAACTTGATAAGGATTTTACAGAAAATTTTAATATATCAAAAGAAAGGAAATTTCATCGTGAATCTGAGCATATAATTAGATTTTTTTTATCTTTCATAGTTTTTGAGATATTTCAAAATTTGTGTTGAAAAAATTGGTATTAACAAAATTCAAATTTGTGAAAAATTTCAAAGTTTAATAACTTTTTTATTTGTTAACGTACAAAAAGTTATAACCTATCAAAAGAAAGGAAATTTTCTCACAAATTAAAATATGTAACTATTTTTTTTATAACTAGTCTAGTTTTCGATATACGGGGGAATTACAAATTTTAACAAAAATTTTGTAATTCCCTCGTATATTGAAAACTATAAAAGATATGATAAAACCAATTGAAATTTTGGATTTTTGAGAAAATTTCCTTTCTTTTGATAGGTTATAACTTTCTGTACGTTAATAAATAAAAAAGTTATCGAACTTTGAAATTTTTACCATTTTTTAGTTTTTTAAAGTTCTTGATTTTTACATTTTTCAACTTGATAAGGATTTTATAGAAAATTTTGATATATCAAAAGAAAGGAAATTTCATCGTGAATCTGAGCATATAATTAGATTTTTTTTATCTTTCATAGTTTTTGAGATATTTTAAAATTTGTGTTGAAATAATTGGTATTAACAAAATTCAAATTTGTGAAAAATTTCAAAGTTTAATAACTTTTTTATTTGTTAACGTACAAAAAGTTATAACCTATCAAAGGAAAGGAAATTTTCTCACAAATTTAAAAATGTAATTAATTTTTTTATAACCTTTCTAGTTTTCGATATACGAGGGAATTACAAATTTTAACAAAAATTTTTTAATTCCCTCGTATATTGAAAACTATAAAAGATATAAAAAAACTAATTGAAATTTTGGATTTTTGAGAAAATTTCCTTTCTTTTGATACGTTATACCTTTCTGTATGTTAATAAATAAAAAAGTTATCAAACTTTGAAATTTTTACATTTTTTGAAGTTCCTGATTTTCCACTTTTTTTTACATTTTCCAACTTGATAAGGATTTTACAGAAAAATTTCAAACTTTAATAACTTTTTTATTTGTAAACGTACAAAAAGTTATAACCTATCAAAAGAAAGGAAATTTTCTAACAAATTTAAATATGTGACTATTCTTCTATAACTTTTCTAGTCTCCCTGAGGCGCTCGCGTTTTTTTTTTTTTTTTTTTAATTATGAATGCATACAACTAGATGCTGTAAGGGTCGAAAAAAGGGTCGAATTTATGATTTCAAAGACTCTTTGAATCCACATTTTTTTTTTATCTAATTTAAGAAGAAAAAAAAATTATTAAAAATAATTTTTTATCTTTCTTTTTTTAAATATTATAATCTTAAATATGTATTAATTACAATTTAATAAATTTGCTTCACTGTGTAAAAAAATTAAATATGAAACGTATAATTACTGGTGTTTTGTTGTTTTTACTTTTATTTTTTCAGATCCACCACAACCTCAATTTCTCTACTGAAAAATATATTTTATTTTAATTTCCTATAATATAATAATCAAATATTCTTATTGAATATAATTTTAATTTTAAATACAAAAAAAAAATGATATATTTACAGTCAGACAAGTATCTCGTGACAAGGCGGAGCTTCCAGCGCGCAGAAAGAGAAAGTATACGGCCAGACTAGGATGGAATTTACCTGAATGATGTCAATATGTTGATGGTCACAGTAATATTGGCTATTTTTAAGAATGATATTTAAAGAAATGAATGATTTTTATGGGTGACTAGTAGAAGGGAAAACAAAAATAAAGACTTGATTAAAAAAAAAAAATTGTCAAAAAAATAAATAACAGAATATACAAATACACACAATTAAATTTCACGAGATACTTGTCGGATTTTATATTTTATATAAAGATAAAAAATGGTTCGGGTGCAGTAATCCCATTCCCGTTTTTACGAAAATTTAAATTATAGCCCCCTTAGAAGACCATTTTAATTTCGCTCTTGGGTTCTTCTATTATCCATAGGAATAATATCAGGTGCGGGAATGGGATTACAAATGGTTTTTATGTTGTTGATTTTAATGAAAATTTTTATGGTATTATTCTTCATCTTCTATTATTTATTATTATTATTATTATACACTTAAGATTTGTTTATATTTGGGTGTGTATAATTGTTTTTTCTACAGGATTTTAATGGATCTACTATACTTACATGAATTTAAATAATTTCGTTTTTTAAAGTGTTTATATATAATTATGATATTTTCTATATTCTATTTCTGTGGTTATCTTATTGATGATTATTATTATTATTATTAATTTAATATGAAATGAGTTTATTCCTATATTTACGTAGTCGTACCGTAAGCTCTATTACAAAACATCAAAAACCGCCACTACTATTATGACTACATGTTTTTTTTTATTTTTAGCGAACATATTATAAAAAAACAACTACTTCCTGGGCTATAGGCCCCGACGAATATTGGATTACACTTCAAAATTATCTATTAGATATGCCAACGCCGTTTGACTTCGAAGTGTAATCCAATATTCGTAGGGGCATATAGCCCGGGAAGTAGTTGTTTCTTCTTAGTTGAACGGTCATTGTCTTTGAAAATGTTTTTCAAAAACTTGTAAAGGGTGTAACGTGAAAATACCATTGCTAGCTCCAGGGTTGTGGCTTTCTTTTTTTTTTTTTTAACTCTCCCCAAACAATTAAATAAGGGCGCCAAATACAGACATACAAATAAAGAGAAAAAATCAGTTTAAAATTGTTTATTTAAATTACTGAATTGAAAATTTTCAAAGATATTAGTAAGAAAAAATAGTGAATAACTAGTTTCTTATCTTTTTTGGTTTCTTCCTCGGAAAAGGTCGTGGACGACGGTAAATTCGGTCCTGGTTAAAGAGGCCGATGGCAAGATGTTTTCATTAAAAAATCTTCAGTGCGGTCACAGGCTGGATTCGGCAGAAAATTAATTTCGGTTAGGCCAAAGCTTCTTTGTCAAAATAAATTGTTTCCTTGTTTCCAGTCCTTTCTTAGGACCCTTCAAAATTTGGCAATCGGCCGAAGAACTGATTACTTTAGAGGCACAAAATGAAAAGAATTAAAATAGCGACACTTTTCACGATCGAACTAAAAATTCCACTCTCATCACCGAATCCGAGTCTGCGGCGACTCCGATAGACGAAGAATTGTAAAAATTAAATAGTACGTAGGCCAGGCCAAAAAATAATGTTGCAAAATAGCCGAGAAATTATAAAAATTAGATAGTATATAGGCCAGGCCAAAAAATAACGTTGTAAACGTTACAAGGGTTAGAATGATAATATTCTTTGATATCTATTGGTAACTCGCTTTATTAAATACGACAATATTACAGTTTTCTGTAATAATACAAAAGAGCTATACCAATATCTCGGTATAAGTGGAGTTATAGAGGCACAGAGACTAAGATGGTTAAGTCTCACAAAAAGAATATTAAACACACGAAACCAAAGCAGATCTTGACGCATTTAATAGGAACAAAGAAAAGACGATGAAGACCAAAAGGAAGTTGGAAAATGTAAAAAAAAGTGGAAAATCAAGAACTTTGAATGTAAAAATTTCAAAGTTCGATAACTTTTTTATTTATTAACGTACAAAAAGTTATAACCCATCAAACAATAGGAAATTTTCTCAAAAATCCAAAATTCTAATTAGTTTTTTTGTATCTTTTATAGTTTTCAAAATACAGGGGAATTACAAAATTTTTGTTAAAATTTGTAATTCCCTCGTATATCGAAAATTAGAAAAGTTATAAAAAAAATAGTAACATTTCTAAATTTTTGAGAAAATTTCCTATCGTTTGATAGGTTATAACTTTTTGTACGTTTACAAATAAAAAAGTTATCGAACTTTGAAATTTTTTTATATTTTCCAATTTCTACATTTTTATTTTCATAATCTACATATTTTGAATTGGAACAACTCCTGAGATACCTTTCAGTTCGTTTCTTTTTCTCTCGCTTTTATAAACAAGAAAAAATTGTTACTGAGTTAAAAATGCCAAAGCCCCACGTTGGGCGCCAATTGATATGGAAACCATTCTGGAATACCTTCAAATCAATAAAACATCTGGGGTGTGGATGCTACTGGAAATTGCTGATATTACAAAAAAAAATCAATTGTCTTTTTTCCTTTCTCTTCCCTTTTCTTGTTTCCCTTACTTTGGTATTACAAAACCTTGACCAAACTGTTTTGAACGATCTTAGAGAGTAAATCTGAGTAAAGAAACCTTAGGAAACGTATGAAACTGTTTGAAACGTTATCTAGGACCAAACCTAGGTAAAGAAACGTTATCAAATGTCGGAAAAGATTACTGAACGATTTTGAATAGAAAACTTTAGTGCCGATACTTTACCAAACCTTGGAAACTGATTTCAACCATCTTGGATACAAAAACCGAGTTAGAAGTGCCAAAACCCCACGTTGGGCGCCAATTGATGTGGAAACCATTCTGGAATACCTTCCAATCAATAAAATCTCCGGGATGTGGATTCTAAAGGAAATCGGCTGATATTACAAAAAAATCAATTCTCTTTTTTCCTATTTGATGGTCTCCCTTTTTTTGCTTCTATTACTTTGGTATTACAAAACCTTAATAAAAAACTTTTTTATTTATTAACCTATAGAAAGTTATAACCTATCAAAAGAAAGGAAATTTTCTCACAAATCCAAAATTCCAATTAGTTTTTTCATATCTTTTATAGTTTTCAATATACGGGGGAATTACAAAATTTTCGTTAAAATTTGTAATTCCCTCGTATATTAAAAACTAGAATAGTTATAAATAAAATAGTTACATTTTTAAATTTTTGAGAAAATTTCCTATTGTTTGATAGGTTATAACTTTTTGTACGTTTACAAATAAAAAAGTTATCGAACTTTAAAAATTTTTGTAGTACGTTCTTCGGTAAAATACTAAAGTTCAAAGTTACGAAAAGTTTTAAAAGCCTGTAACTTTTTTATTTTTGAACCGACAAAAAGTTATAACCTATCAAAAGAAAGGAAATTTTCTGAAAAATCTAAAATTGCAATTAACTTTTTTATATCTTTTCTACTTTTCGATATACGAGGGATTTACAAAATCTTTTTTAAAATTTTTTTAAATATTATTTTTGTAATAGAACTTATAGGGTGACTACGTTTATATGATAATATATTATATATTTAAATTTTTCGTCCCATATATTAATATATACATATTTGAATTTGTTTCTCTGGTGAATTGTTTTTTAAAAAAATATTTCTCGATTGTTTGGCTCGTTTTCTTGAAATACACTCGATAGTTTTCTACATATTTTCTATCTGATTTCATGTCAGAAAAGTTGGAAACCGAAAGAAACCACGAGGCTCTCCCTGCATGCCCTCAACAAAAAAATACTCGAGTGGGAGTTAAGAATTTGATGAGCTCGCTGTTTTTATGGGTAAGTGTTTTTTTTTTAGGATAAAATAATGATTTATTATTTTTCGTTTCTGTGTTATTCTAGGAAAATCTCATTTCATGTACATATATAATAAAAATGAAACGAACGCCTTTAAAAATCCTTACAAAAAGAAATTAAATAAAGAATAAAAGTTAAAATGGTGTTGTGGGACACCAGGTAGGAACTAAGTTCCTTCGGCTAATGTAGAATCGACACATAACACTGCGCACGTCTCAGGTGGCAGGCGAGCATTCTACCAATGAACCACCTACGTATAATAACTTCCAGAATGCGTTTGATGCACGTCTTATTTAACGGTTTTTCGTTACGGTTTTACTATTACATTTTTTTCAGTTCAGTCACGCAGCAAAATCCCTATCTCCTCCAAGCCTGCCGTAAGGAACTTAGTTCCAATAAATAAAAATGATTTAATTATTTTTTTTTATAAATATATATCTTTATTTAATTTTTTAAATAAATTACTATTTTTTTGTTGCTATAAATTATAAGAAACTAATTATAATTTGATATAAACACGACTTTTCTATTTTATTGTTGAACTATTTCTATCTTTATTTAGCTCATCAATAATAATAATAAATATTATATAACTATATAAAAGTTGTTTCATTATAAATTTATTTAATAATTAATTAATGAATCCAACTCACTTCAAAAAATTTTAAAATACTGATCAGCAAGTCATGAAGAAATGTCAAATGTCAGTTATAGAATTCGGATCGATTTTATTAACAAAAAACAATTATTTTTCTAAAAAATAAGCTCTATTTTGCATAAAAGAAACCAGAAAAACGTAGAAAATCAACAAATTTCACAAAAACTGTCAACGATTCCCAAAATAAAACAAGATTTCTTTTATTGTAATGAAAAACTGCTGTTTATAAACCTCAAGTTGACAGATGTACTAAACGTCAAATTTTACTCCGTACGTAATGATTGCATTAACGACAGAATTTAGATAGATTTTATCAACAAAATTAATTTCTTTTTATTCAAAAATATGTTCTATTTTGCATAAAAGAGACGACAAAATTGTTAAAAATCAGGAAATTTCCAAAAAACAATAAACGATTCCTAAAATAAAACAAGATTTCGTCTACTCTAATCAAAAACACGCGTGATAATAGTTCTTCATATACGTCAAACTGACCGATGTACTAGATCAGGAATAAAAAAAGGAGAAATACAAGAAATGTCAAATGCAATAATATAACCACATCAGTGATTATAGAATTCGGATCGACTTTATTAACAAAAAACGATTATTTTTCTAAAAAATAAGCTCTATTTTGCATAAAAGAAACCACAAAAACGTAGAAAATCAACAAATTTCATAAAAACTGTCAACGATTACCAAAATAAAACAAGATTTCTTTTATTGTAATGAAAAACAGCTCTTTATAAACATCAAGTTGACTAGATTAAAAAAAAGAAGAATAAAATAAACGTCAAATTTTACTCTGTACGTAATGATTGCATTAACTAGAGAATTAAGATCGATTTTTTCAACAAAATTCAAAAATATGTTCTATTTTGCATAAAAGAGACGACAAAATTGTTAAAAATCAGGAAATTTCTAAAAAACATTAAACGATTCCTAAAATAAAACAAGATTTCGTTTACTCTAATCAAAAACAGGCGTGATAATAGTTCTTGATATACGTCAAACTAACAGATGTACTAGATTAAGAAATAGAAGAAACGTCAAATGCAAATTAACTATATCAATAAATAGAGAATTTATATTAAAAAACTTCGTTTTTAATCGAAAATTAGTGAAATTATCGTTAATAAGAGTGTCTGTGATAATTTTAAAAGTTTTAACAATGTATTATTATATAAATAACCTTTATATTAATTACTATCAGAGTAACCCATATAGGAAAAGGCCATTTTATGACATATGTCAACCATCCAGAAAATTGTATTAGTAGCTGTCAATTTCGTATTAATTTCGGTAACTACGCTGTATTTTCGCGTGAAAAAACTTTGGTTTTAATCGAAAATTAGTGAAGTTATCGTTAATAAGAGTCTCTATTTTCGTTTATATAACTGTTTTTATGTGGTTTGTGTGTAATTAGTGCTATAAGTGATATTTAAATAGTACCCCTTTATCGGTATTTAATAACAGTTTCATTTGAGTCGTTTTTTCAAGTTTTGATGGTTTAATATGTAAGTAAAACCCGATTTTATTGTTAAAAAAAACATTTCTACATAGTTTTAATAATATATTATTGTATAAATTTTCTTTAAAATTATTAATATAAGAAAATTTACCAAATAACTCATATAGGAAAAGACCATTTTATGACATATGTCAACCATCCAGAAAATTGTATTAGTAGCTGTCAATTTCGTATTAATTTCGGTAACTACGCTGTATTTTCGCGTGAAAAAACTTTGGTTTTAATCGAAAATTAGTGAAGTTATCGTTAATAAGAGTCTCTATTTTCGTTTATATAACTGTTTTTATGTGGTTTGTGTGTAATTAGTGCTATAAGTGATATTTAAATAGTACCCCTTTATCGGTATTTAATAACAGTTTCATTTGAGTCGTTTTTTCAAGTTTTGATGGTTTAATATGTAAGTAAAACCCGATTTTATTGTTAAAAAAAACATTTCTACATAGTTTTAATAATATATTATTGTATAAATTTTCTTTAAAATTATTAATATAAGAAAATTTACCAAATAACTCATATAGGAAAAGACCATTTTATGACATATGTCAACCATCCAGAAAATTGTATTAGTAGCTGTCAATTTCGTATTAATTTCGGTAACTACGCTGTATTTTCGCGTGAAAAAACTTTGGTTTTAATCGAAAATTAGTGAAATTATCGTTAATAAGAGTCTCTACTTTCGTTTATATAACTCTTTTTATGTGGTTTTTGTGTAATTAGTGCTATAAGTGATATTTAAATAGTACCCCTTTATGGGTATTTAATAACAGTTTCATTTGAGTCGTTTTTTCAAGTTTTGATGGTTTAATATGTAAGTAAAACCCGATTTTATTGTTAAAAAAAACATTTCTACATAGTTTTAATAATATATTATTGTATAAATTTTCTTTAAAATTATTAATATAAGAAAATTTACCAAATAACTCATATAGGAAAAGACCATTTTATGACATATGTCAACCATCCAGAAAATTGTATTAGTAGCTATCAATTTCGTATTAATTTCGGTAACTACGCTGTATTTTCGCGTGAAAAAACTTTGGTTTTAATCGAAAATTAGTGAAATTATCGTTAATAAGAGTCTCTACTTTCGTTTATATAACTCTTTTTATGTGGTTTTTGTGTAATTAGTGCTATAAGTGATATTTAAATAGTACCCCTTTATGGGTATTTAATAACAGTTTCATTTGAGTCGTTTTTTCAAGTTTTGATGGTTTAATATGTAAGTAAAACCCGATTTTATTGTTAAAAAAAACATTTCTACATAGTTTTAATAATATATTATTGTATAAATTTTCTTTAAAATTATTAATATTAGAAAATTTACCAAATAACTCATATAGGAAAAGACCATTTTATGACATATGTCAACCATCCAGAAAATTGTATTAGTAGCTATCAATTTCGTATTAATTTCGGTAACTACGCTGTATTTTAGCGTGAAAAAACTTTGGTTTTAATCGAAAATTAGTGAAATTATCGTTAATAAGAGTCTCTACTTTCGTTTATATAACTCTTTTTATGTGGTTTTTGTGTAATTAGTGCTATAAGTGATATTTAAATAGTACCCCTTTATGGGTATTTAATAACAGTTTCATTTGAGTCGTTTTTTCAAGTTTTGATGGTATAATATGTAAGTAAAACCCGATTTTATTGTTACAAAAAAAATTTCTACATAGTTTTAACAATATATTATTGTATAAATTTGCTTTAAAATGATTAATATTAGAAAATTTACTGGATAACTCATATAGGAAAAGGCCATTTTATGACAAATACAAGATCTGTACCAAAAATATCTATTTTTTGAAACTTGACTTATTCTTCTCCCATTTGATCATCAATAAAAGATAGCTCATGGCTTGGTATTTCTCAACTGTTTTCCTCCATTTTCTTCTCTCCATAGCCGCAGTTGTCCAATTTGCTATCCCGATTGTTTCTAGGTGTTCCTTACACGCTTCTAGCCACTTCCATCCTAAGTTTCGCCATTTTTTCCGGTATTTCATAATTTTTATTAATATTGATCAAAAAAACAACTTACATGCTCCTTTATGGTATCGTCTGTAACCACCTTTTTCTAGATGTTGAATGCTCACCAGAGGATATCAGAATGCGAGCGGCACTCAGGTGGTAAGAGGAGAGCGAGTCGTGGATTGGGGGAACAATTGGGCCAAGACATATTTAGAGACAAACTGAAATTATCGTAAACGGAAATCTTTTTAGAAATGTTTTAAGAGGTAGGAGGAGAGCGAGTCGTGGATTGGTAAAACATTTGGGCCAATATTGAAGAAAAATAAATATTTAGAGACAAACTGAAATCGCTAAAGGGCGCCATTTATGTTTTTAGAAATGTTTTAAGAGGTGGGAGGAGAGCGAGTCGTGGATTGGGAAAGAATTGGGCCAATATTGAAGAAAGAAATATTTAGTGACAAACTGAAATTATCGTAAACGGAAATCGGTAAAGGGCGCAACTTATCTTTTTAGAAATGTTTTAGGAGGTAGGAGGAGAGCGAGTCGTGGATTGGGAGAGCAATTGGGCCAATATTGAAGAAAAAGAAATATTTAGAGACACACTGAAATCTTTTTAGAAATGTTTTAAGAGATGGGAGGAGAGCGAGTCGTGGATTGGGAGAGCAATTGGTTCAATATTGAAGAATAAAAGAAATATTTAGAGACAAACTGAAATTATCGTAAACGTAAATCGGTAAAGGGCGCAACTTATCTTTTTAGAAATGTTTTAGGAGTTAGGAGGAGAGCGAGTCGTGGATTGGGAGAGCAATTGGGCCAATATTGAAGAAAAACAAATATTTAGAGACAAACTGAAGTTATCGTAAACGGAAATCTTTTAAGAGGTAGGAGGATAGCGAGTCGTGGATTTGGAGAGCAATTGGGCCAATATTAAAGAAAAAGAAATATTTAGAGACAAACTGAAATCGGTGCCTACACGTCTCTTTTCCTGGGTCTTGTGCTCTTATTTATTAATAAATACAAACTAATTCCATATATTTATTATAATACTTTTTTTACATCAAGTTATAATCTAAACACGTCTAATATAAATATCATTTATATAACAATAAATGCATTTCACCAATAAAATCCATTTTTATTAACACAATAATCAAATTAATAAGAATATCTTAAAATTAGTACGAACTTTGGTACAATTTTATATCTCACTCTTTATAATTTAAAGACATCCTTTATTTCTTAATTTATAAAAAAATAGTTGCTTAGAAATTCTTTGAAATTACCCACTTACCTGGAAACAGCGTGATGTCCATAAATCCGACTCTTTTTCTCAAACTTTAACTATCAATATAAAGTCAAATGTCAATCTTGTCACTTTTCACACTTAAATGTCAAACTCTTACTGTCAATATAACATCAAATGTCAATCTTGTCATTTTTTACAATCCAACTGTCAATATAAGGTCAAATGTCAATTTTGTCACTTTTCATACCCAAATGTCAAACTCTAACTGTCAATATAAAGTCAAATGTTAATCTTGTCACTTTTCACACTTAAATGTCAAACTCTAACTGTCAATATAACGTCAAATGTCAATCTTCTCACATTTCACACTCAAATGTCAAACTCTTACTGTCAATATAACATCAAATGTCAATCTTGTCACTTTTTACGCTCTAACTGTCAATATACGGTCAAATGTCAATTTTGTCACTTTTCACTCTTAAATGTCAAACTTTAACTGTCAATATAACGTCAAATGTCAATCTTGTCACTTTTCATACCCAAATGTCAAACTCTAACTGTCAATATAAAGTCAAATGTCAATCTTGTCACTTTTCACTCTTAAATGTCAAACTTTAACTGTCAATATAACGTCAAATGTCAATTTTGTCACTTTTCACTCTTAAATGTCAAACTTTAACTGTCAATATAACGTCAAATGTCAATCTTGTCACTTTTCACAGCCAAATGTCAAACTCTAACTGTCAATATAAAGTCAAATGTCAATCTTGTCACTTTTCACACTTAAATATCAAACTCTGTCAATAGTACGTCAAATGTCAATCTTGTCACATTTCACACTCAAATGTCAAACTATTACTGTCAATATAACATCAAATGTCAATCTTGTCACTTTTTACACTCAAATCTCAAACTCTAACTGTCAATATAAAGTCGAATGTCAATTTTGTCACTTTTCACTCTTAAATGTCAAACTTTAACTGTCAATATAAAGTCAAATGTAAATCTTGTCACTTTTCACCCCCAAATGTCAAACTCTAACTGTCAATAGTACGTCAAATGTCAATTTTGTCACATTTCACACTCAAATGTCAAACTCTAACATTTGTTTGTATACACTAATGATTTTACAACCTATTGTTTAAATTATGAGTGTATACAACCAGATGCTATGAGGGTCGGATTTATAGACCGCCCGCTGTTCCCAAGTTTCAAAGATTCTTTAACAAAACAGTTTATTTGATATGGTTAAATACGAATTCAAAAAATAAAATAAAATGTGATAAAAAATAACAAATTAATTTGGAAGACAAAAAAGCTTATATATAAAAAAGGAATCTAATACTCAAAAAAATTATATCACAATAATACATTAAATAAAATTACAACCATCACCTAATTTGTTAAGATTGCACACACAAAAAACTAGATTAAGGAACTATTATTCGAAATTTCCCAATTAACTATTCTAGTTTTCTAGTTTAAAATAGGAATTAAAAAAAATATATGAGCAAAATTGATAACTATATATTTATCTAAATACGTAATTATTTTTATCAACATTTTACACCAAATTATAAAAAGAAAGTATCATTTTTATTTTGACGTGAAACGTCTTTAAAATCGCGCCGAAACATACGAGTAACTGTGCGAAACCGGCGCTCCCGCTCGTTTCTATTCAGTGTAACTCGTGATTCCCACTTTATAGCGCGGTAATTTGGACAGTATTTATATTAAAAATAACCAGAAAGTGATAAAAATATATATAAACATTTGCTATGTCGGCCTCAGCTCGTACAAGAGCCAGCCAGAAATTTAAATCACGGCTAACGTTGGAAAGAGGGAGCTATGGGACAAACAGAGGTAGTCCAATGTCCAGCGCCGAGCGAGCGAGACGGTTTCGGGAACGTCACAAAGCCGCTGCCGTCGAAAACGCCGACGACGCATCTCTACCACTCGAATACCTGTACTTATGGACATAACGAATGAACAGACAATCGATATCGCTAACATAGACGTTTCACGTGAAAACCAACGGGTGTGTGCCCCAGCACAGCCCCACCCGATTTTTTTTTTTCAATAATATACATAATTAAATAATAACAAATTAAAAAGAGTTTTATATTTAAATAAAAATTCGAATTTGAAACACCATAATCCTAGAGATCAATAAATACATTAATTTATATTGTGAAATTAATGGCACAATTAAATAAATAATAATAATAATAAAAAAAAAATAAACAATTTATAGATTCGGTGCAAGAATCTGTCTGGTTTCCAAACTTTCTTTCAACATATGAAATAGTTGCAATTGTTGTTCGGGTTTCAAATATAAAACTTGTGTTAATAATTTTTGTGGACTATCTCTTTGTATAAAACTGCTGATGTAAACATTAACAAAGGTTGCCATGAGAAATTGACAATCGAAACGGTCCATTATACCACCATGACCTGGGATTACGTCACCAAAATCCTTTAAAAACAAAATTTTTCATAAAAAATTAATAAAATCCAACCCTGTAACCACAATTATTACGCGACAATGTTTTAACCCATCCGCGGTTCAAGCGCTGTTACGTAAAGACTAAAATTACTGGTTCACTTCCTGTTAAATACCTGTGGCTTAGTTATTAAGGCACTGTCGCGTATAGACAGGGGTCACAGGTTCAATTACTTTTAGATGTAACATTTTTATTTAATGTTATAAAATCCTTTAAAATTAAAACTATTTTTGTTAAAAAATTACTATAATCCGACCCTGTAAACTCTATTATTACGCGATAATGTTTTAACCCATCCGCGGTACAAGCGCTGTTACGTAAAGACTAAAATTACTGGTTCACTTCCTGTTAAATACCTGTGGCTTAGTTATTAAGGCACTGTCGCGTAAAGACAGGGGTCACAGGTTCAATTACTTTTAGATGTAACATTTTTTCTTAAATGTTATAAAATCCTTTAAAAATAAAACTATTTTTGTTAAAAAATTACTATAATCCGACCCTGTAAACTCTATTATTTTAACCCATCCGCGGTTCAAGCGCTGTTACGTAAAGACTAAAATTACTGGTTCACTTCCTGTTAAATACCTGTGGCTTAGCTAGTAAGGCACTGTTGCGTAAAGACAAGGGTCACAGGTTCAATTACTTTTAGATGTCACATTTTTTTCTTTAATGTTATAAAATCTTTTAAAAATAAAACTATTTTTGTTAAAAAATTACTATGATCCGACCCTGTAAACTATATTATTACGCGACAATGTTTTAATTCATCCGCGGTTAAAGCGCTGTTACGTAAAGACCGAAATTACTGGTTTATTTCCTGTTAAATACCTGTGGCTTAGCTAGTAAGGCACTGTTGCGTAAAGACAGGGGTCACAGGTTCAATTACTTTTAGATGTCACATTTTTTTCTTTAATGTTATAAAATCTTTTAAAAATAAAACTATTTTTGTTAAAAAATTACTATAATCCGACCCTGTAAACTATATTATTACGCGACAATGTTTTAATTCATCCGCGGTTAAAGCGCTGTTACGTAAAGACCGAAATTACTGGTTTATTTCCTGTTAAATACCTGTGGCTGTAAGGCACTGTCGCGTAAAGACAGGGGTCACAGGTTCAATTACTTTTAGATGTAACTTTTTTTCTTAAGGTAGTACGGTTATGAATGCAATGTTTCAAGAATTTCGCAAAACTCAGAATATAAGCTCGTAAATGTATAATACACATACTGTTAAAATTTGAAGACGATTTACCTCATCAGATATGAGATATTTGCAATTAAAAATGACATTAATTGTACATGTAACATGGGGGATGCGTGGGAAACATAAATTTATTTTAATTTATGAATGAATGACTTTTACCATCTCGATGAAAAACTGATATTTGGTAAAATACTATATTTAGATGATATAAAAAATAAATAAAAATTATTTACCTCGTAGTTTCCCTAAAAAATTGAAATAAACAACTCGTTTCAGCGATAATTTTCTAAGGAGTGGATATAAAGACTAATGAAATGAAAACGATGTGGCAACGTTGTCACAGGACTTTGCGACATTGCGACTTTGACGTTTCTATTACCAATATGGCCGCTGAGAGGCAAATAAAGGTTGTGTTTACTTTGGTTTTGCATTTAAATCCATGTTACTTCGTATTTAAATTGTCTTTTCCTAACTTTTTGTTGCCGATTGTGTAGTTATAATAGTGTTTGAGTGACTTTATTTATTGTTAAGTTCTAAAGAAATAAACGTAGAAGATTCAGAGAACTCTAGAAATAAGCAAAAGATGAGTAAAATAAATAATTTAAATGTAAAATCAAAGGTGTGTAGAGCTCTTACATGAATTAAATATGTAATTTGTATTATTTGTCATTATATTTTATTAATAAAACACATTTTAATAAAGTTTATTTTTATTTCTATATTTAGTAAAAATCTATTTGTCTTACGAAAGTAAGCAGTGGAGCAGAAAGAAATAGCGCGAAATTTAAACGATTAAACGAATTTAATATTTTTAAGGATATCACAACTTTTTTTTAATAAATCATAACAATTATTAATAATTATTAAAATGAGAAAATAAATCTTATAGAGCAATCTTGTAATTTATTATTATTTATAACAATAGATACAAAATATATTCAACAATATTATAGGTATTAATAAACATTTAAAAACGAAACTTTCACGATAGTAAATTTTTAATTATTGCAATACTTTATGACGAATACGATCACCCGTAAGTATTTATTTATTTATTGCAATAAAAATAGCAAGTTTACTTTACGTATAAAGTATATAAACTATAAGTAAGTTTTAGCGGTTAGGAGAAATAAGAATAAAAATAACGCGACGTTGCCACATTTCCAAACAGAATTATATTTCACAGTATATGTGTATACATTTAAGGGATAGAAGTACACTCACGTTAACAAATTTAACGTACAGTTATAGTACAAACAAACGTGTTTAACGATAGTGCGATTCCGAAACTTTTTGACTGGACTGTCGCGGAGGAACTACCTTAAGGCGCTGCGGCATAAAAACAAAGATCATAGGTTCGATTCTGCGCTTGGTATATCCTTGAAACAACTGATAAGACGCTTTTACATTAGGCAAACATCATAGATTCAATTCCTGTCGTAAATTAATCGATATTTCCATGATTCAGTAATTAAAACACTGTCGCGTAAAGACAGAGATCATCAGTTCGATTCTTGTCAGATATTTTGATAGAAACATTTATCTTACCTTAATTTTAAAAGCTCGTTTAAAACCAGAAGCAAAAAATCCTCCAAACGGTCCAATAACACTACTAAACACCGACAAAGATAAAGAATGCAACATAAACGGATATAAAGACACACTATCCGATAAACCAAACTAAAAAATAGAAAATTAATAATAATTATATCTAAAAAAGCAATTTTTTAACATACTGTAGTCAAAAATCCCGCCAAAAATTCAGGCAATTTATAATTCGTAGGTCGGAATAAAATACTCGGTTCACATTCCATCGTCATCCTTCCTAACGCCTCAGAATACTCAATTGGACATACAAAATAAGGATACTGGCACATAATATATGATATCTAAAATCAATTTGTAAGCAAACACACAAAAATGAAAAAAAAACACAAATAGCGAAGCTTTTAATGGTATCTGGTTTACTGGATGCTAAATCCAGTTCCGTTACTCATTTTTGTCACGATTTTTCCATCGCAACATCTATTTCGAATCTACCATTCAAAAAATCGCTTTAAGAATGATTACAATAGAAACGAACTTTTTACTGATTTTTGATGTACCTACTTGTCAAAAAATGACATTTAAGTATGTCAGATGTCAAACTTATCATATTTGTATCGTCAAATGTCAAAATTGTTGTGTCAAATATAAAATATTGAATATAAGTATGTGAAAATGCCTAAACTGTCATATCTGCAGTGTTAAATGACAAAAAGTGACATATCAATGTGTCAAATGTCAAACTTATCATATTTGTATCGTCAAATGTCAAAATTGTTGTGTCAAATATCAAACATTGATATATAAGTATGTAAAAATGCCATAACTGTCATATTTGTATTGTTAAATGACAAAAAGTGACATATCAATGTGTCAAATGTCAAACTTATCATATTTGTATCGTTAAATGTCAAAATTGTTGTGTCAAATATCAAACATTGATATATAAGTATGTAAAAATGCCAAAACTGTCATATCTGCAGTGTTAAATGACCAAAAGTGACATATCAATATGTCAAATGTCAAACTTATCATATTTGTATCGTCAAATGTCAAAATTGTTGTGTCAAATATCAAACATGTATATATAAGTATGTAAAAATGCCAAAACTGTCATATCTGCATTGCCAAATGACAAAGAGTGACATATCAATGTGTCAAATGTCAAACTTATCATATTTGTATCGTCAAATGTCAAAATTGTTATGTTAAATATCAAACATCGATATATAAGTATTTAAAAATGCCAAAACTGTCATATCTGCAGTGTTAAATAACAAAAAGTGACATATCAATGTGTCAAATTTTAAACTTATCATATTTGTATCGTCAAATGTCAAAATTCTTATGTGAAATATCAAATATTGATATATAAGTATGTTAAAATAACAAAACTGTCATATCTACAGTGTTAAATGACAAAAAGTGACATATCAATGTGTCAAATGTCAAACTTATTATATTTGTATCGTCAAATGTCAAAATTGTAGTGTCAAATATCAAATATTGATATATAAGTATGTTAAAATACCAAAACTGTCATATCTACAATGTTAAATGACAAAAGGTGTCAAATGTCAAACTTATCATATTTGTAACGTTAAATGTCAAAATTGTAGTGTCACATATCAAATATGGATGTATAACTAAGTAAAAATAAAAAAACTGTCATATCTGCAGTGTTAAATGACATATCAATGTGTCAAATGTCAAACTTATCATATTTGTATCGTCAAATGTCAAAATTGTTGTGTCAAATATCAAACATTGATATATAAGTATGTATAAATGCCAAAACTGTCATATCTGCAGTGTTAAATGACCAAAAGTGACATATCAATGTGTCAAATGTCAAACTTATCACATTTTTATAGTCAAATGTCGAAATTGTTATGTCAAATATCGAACATTGATATATAAGTATGTAAAAATGCCAAAACTGTCATATTTGTATTGTCAAATGTCAAAAAGAGACATAAACGTATGTCAATGTGAAATTTTGTAGTCAAATATCAAAAATGTCAAATGTCAATCTAGTCACTTTTTACATTAAAATGTCAATCTTAACGGTAAACAAACTATTTACTATTTTTGACACTAATCTATTATTAAACTAACAATATAACGTCAAATGTCAATTGTAGTGAATAAACATTAAATATATTATTTTATTATAGTAATATTTCATATTACATATTTCATTTTCTTATTTTATTAATTGGTAATAATACTTAGTTGCAATTTTGATAGTTGAACGAACGAACAGTTCATTACACTTCCTTGCCACACTTTAAAATGAGGTGTGCTATTTTATTGCTGACACCAGCAACATGATTATTTTAAGTTTTCTTTTATTGTTAAAAATTGATTTTAATTCGAATTCAATAAATGAAGTTGAAGCATCAATGCCTTTATTTTCACTAATAATACGAGTTCAGTACATGGCGACCCTGCCAGTCCTGCGACAAATGTTTTAATATTGTTTGTGCAAAATCGTAGTAAAAAAACAAACAATCAACAAAATGGGACAACAAGCATCAAAAGAAGAGGTAATTATTGCTCAGGCGGGCAACAGTGGTGGTCTTACAAACAGCCCTAGTATAAAGGGGGATGATTCATTTTCTACAGCAGAGTTGTTGGGAATTATTGCATTCGTTGGATTTGTAGCGGTAGTAATTTATTTTTTGATCAGAAGATGTAAGAAATATTTTGAAAAGAAGATACAGCGTGAAATAACAAGAAGTCAAGAATTAGTGTAGTGAAAGTTAAAAAGTTAAAGAAATAATAGTGAAAAGTGAATAGTGCTAATAACGACAATTAAAATGGGACAAGGTATATGTAGCTATAAGTTTTTATTTTATGTTTCAAATGAGTAGTATAGATAGTTTTAATAATTTATATGAAACACTAAAGGCATTAAAAGTTAAGTTAAAGAAAGACAATCAACAAAGGCGTACCAATGTAGAAGTTTATAAACAATATAATTCTGAACTAACGAAATTAATAACATATTTTAAGGAATTAAGAAATGTATTTAATTTAAGTAGTCATAAGGTAGAAACAATTAATTCTGTTAAGGAAACTGTAGGGTATATTGAGGATATAATTATTGAATTGAAAGTAATTTTAGAGGAAAGGAAAAAATTGACAAATAAAGAAAATTTAGTCAATATGGGGGAAAAATTTGATTTAAAAGTAGCTTCAAGTTTAATTCCTACAATTAATAATACTGAAGACTCGGTCAAACAACTAATTGATGCCATCGAATTATATGATAGCATGTTAGATAACGACGGAAAAGATTTTCTAGTTAAATATGTTTTAAAAACGCGGTTATCACAAAGTGCAAAATTAAAATTAAAACAAAATTATAATTCCAACGCAGAGTTAATTAGGGACATTAAAAACCATTTATTAACAAAACAATCTGCAGCTTCGTTATCTTTAGAATTGCACACTCTAAAGCAAAATAATAAATCAATCGATGACTTTGGAAAATCAATCGAAGAGATAATGGTTAATCTAACATTGGCGCAAGCTGATGGTGACGAGAACGTGGCAAACGTGTTAAAGGCACCAAATGAAAAATTAGCAATAAATTCATTTTCAAATGGTTTACGGGATCACGATTTAAGAACAATAATAAAAGCACGAAATTATACATCATTAAACGACGCGATACGGGGAGCTAAAGATGAAGAAATAACGAGAAATTCAAACCCTCAAATTTTTAGCATGCGGGGTAAAACAAATTTTAGATCTTTCAATAGCGATAACCGATCACGAGGCCGAGGATTACGGAATTTTACTCGCAGTAGAGGATCACGCAATTATGCTCCAAATAGACCGAATTTTTCCGCAAATCAAACGTTTTTTAATAATTCTTATGGGAATCAGAATTCTAGGTTTCAAAATAGAGGGGGCCATCGAGGTACTAGAAGTAGCAGAAATAATTTTAATAGATATGGGAATGAAGGACGAGTACAGCGAAATTTCCTAATAAATAATAATGAACAAGTCTCGGAAACTAACGAAGACGTTTTTTTTCGTCCCTAATAATGATTTTAAAAATATTCACACGGTATTTGATATAAATGGACTAAATTATATAAACTTAAAATATGGAAATAAAAATTTAATATTTTTATTAGATAGCGGTGCATCTATTAGTGTAATTTTTTCGTCTAGTATAAACAAAAGTCAGTTCATCGACACTTCAAACAAGATAACAATTAAAGGCATTACAGGATCAACAGTTACCATTGGGTCAGCAAATATTTTATTAGAATATGATAATGTTAGGATAGGTCATAAGTTCCAGGTAGTAAATGATTTTGAGAGTAATATAAACGGGGTACTCGGATCAGATTTCTTTATTAAACATCAGGCTGTTTTAGATTATGAACAATTTATTTTTTATTTTTATGCAAACAATAAAAAATTAGCTATACCATTAGAGTCTGAACAAAGTAATTATACAATAATTCCTCCTCGTTGTGAAGTTATTCAATATTTTCAAGTTGGAAGTAAATATGATAGTTTGGTAGTTCCAGAAGAGATTTCACAAGGTGTTTTCGTAGCAGGAATTATAACAAGACCAAGCGGTAGTAAAGTACCAGTTAGAATATTAAATACTAATGATAGGGAGATTAAGTTAAAGAATTTTAAACCAACGCTCCAGAATATATCGGATTTTGACATACATCAATTTGGAAATATCCCCTTTTCAGTAGATCGGGTTGATAAATTATTAAAATTAATAGATATTAAAGGGTTAAATAAAGAAGAAAAAACGAGTATTCAAAAAATATGCGCAAAATATGCTGATGTTTTTTATTTAGATAATGAACCTTTCACTGTAACAAATATCTATAAACATAAAATTAAACTACAAAATGATGCAAATCCAGTTTATGTTAAACCATATCGATTACCTCATGCCCAAAAATCAGAAATCCATAAGCAAGTAGATAAGTTATTAGAGAACGGTATAATCGAACCGGCTAAGTCAGCATTTTCCAGCCCATTATTATTGGTAGAAAAACATCCCGTCAACGGTCAAAAACGTTATAGGGTTGTTATCGACTACCGACAATTAAATAAACAAATTATCGATGATAAATTTCCTTTGCCGTGCATAGATGAAATTTTAGATTCCTTATCGGGTGCAGTCTATTTTTCTCATTTAGATTTGTCTCAAGGTTATTACCAGGTGGAGTTGGAACAGGAATCGCGACCTTGTACAGCGTTTACTACAGACAGGGGACAATTTCAAATGACTAGACTACCGATGGGTCTAAAAATTAGCCCGAGTGCTTTTTCGAGAGCAATGACAATAGCAATGGCGGGTTTAAATTATGAAAATTGTTTTATTTATCTGGATGATCTTGTAGTTTTCGGAAACAACTTAACAGTACATAATCAAAATTTAGTAAAAGTTTTACATCGTTTACGAAAAGTTAATTTAAAATTGAATCCAATAAAATGCGAATTTTTGAAAAAAGAAATATTATATCTGGGTCACGTAATTTCAACAAAGGGTATTTTACCAGATCCGGAAAAAATTAAAGTAGTTCAATCCTATCCAGTGCCAAAAGATTCAAACGAAACTAAACGTTTCGTAGCGTTCGCGAATTACTACAGAAAATTTATAAAAAAATTTTCACATATTGCTGCACCACTAAATCGATTAAGTAAGAAAGGAGTAGTTTTCCAATGGACTACGGAATGTGGAAAAGCGTTTGAAACTTTAAAAAGTGCACTTCTTAACCCTCCAATATTAGCTTATCCTGATTTTTCCGATGAAAATAGATTTATTTTAAAAACAGATGCTTCTAACGTGGCAGTAGGAGCAGTTTTATCAAATAGCGACGATAAACCTGTAGCTTTTGCGAGTAGACAGTTAAATAAAGCCGAAAAAAATTACTGTACCATAGAAAAGGAATTATTAGCTATTTGCTGGGCAGTAAAAAAATTCAGACCTTACTTATTTGCTAAAAATTTTTTAATACAAACTGACCATAGACCATTAGTATATTTGTTTAGTATGACCAACCCCTCAAGTAGACTTACCAAATTTAGGCTAACATTAGAAGAATACGATTTTATAATAGAATACGTTAAGGGTCGAGAAAACGTAGTAGCTGATGCTTTATCTAGGGTAACTATAAGTTCAGATGACTTAAAGTCAATTTGTTCAAATAACACTGAAACTGTTAATGTAATAACAAGAGCGCGTAAAAAGAAAATGGAAAACAACGACAATTCTGTGAAGGATTCTAATGTTCCTTCTAACGAAAGGCTTGATCACCCAGGAGTTGTGGAATTATTAAAATCCCCATCAGAATGTGTCGAATTACGATTTGTTAATAATAAATATTTTAATGATAAAATTAGTCAGGGAACAAATAAAATATATAACGAAGGCGTAACAGTAGCTACTATATTTGATAAAGAATCGAAAATTATTTATGTAAACCAGGAAACTCTATCAGTGACTGGCTTAGGCACAGCATTGAGAGTCCTGAAAGAAATTTGTGACAATGAGAAAATTCCGGAATTAGTCATAATTAAAAATGAAAAATGCGCTTCAGTAGTTAATAAATTTTTAAAAGTTTCCGACAGTATAAGAAAGTTAGGTATTAAATTAAATATAATAAAGGGTACTCAAAATATTAACAACAAAGAAACACAACAATTAATAATTAACGACTATCACATGCTTCCAACGGGAGGCCATGCAGGCATTAAACGTACGTACAATAACATCAGAAAGTCATATTCTTGGCCAGGACTTCGAAAGCATGTAGAAGAATTTATTAAGCGTTGTGATGCATGTCAACGCTATAAATATTCTAAAAATATAAAACAACCGTTAACAATTACAAGTACTGCAACATCGGCTTTTCAAAAAATATTTCTTGACTTGGTGGGCCCCTTAGATCAAGACAATGATAATAATCGATACATTTTAACGTTGCAGTGCGATTTAACGAAATTCGTCGAGGCATATCCTATTAAAAACAAAGAGACAGTAACAGTTGCTAAAGCTTTTGTCCAAAATTTTGTTCTTCGATTTGGTATTCCAGAGCAAATATTAACCGATCAGGGTTCAGAGTTCATGTCTTCTACTTTTAACGAAATGTGTAATTTGTTAAATATCAAAAAACTTAACTCTACGGCATACCATCACGAAACCTTGGGTGCATTAGAAAATTCTCACAAAAATTTAGGTGCTTACTTGCGCATCTATTCTTCAAGTCATATTAATAATTGGAGTTCGTGGATTCCTTTTTGGTGTTTTGCGTATAACAATTCCGTCCATTCCGAAACATCTTATACACCGTATGAATTAGTTTTTGGAAAACAAAGTAGAATACCGTCAAACTTTTTAAATCAAACAGATCCTGTATACAACTTTGATGATTATCCTATTGAATTAAAGTATCGATTGCAAGTCGCATGGAATGACGCGAGAAATAATTTGCTGGCATCAAAGTTGAATCGAAAAGAAAAATGGGATAAAAATTTAAATATGGTTAATGTTAATATAGGCGATAAGGTTTTAATTAAAAATATGGGTAGTACTAGTAAATATGAGCCTCTATTTAAGGGACCGTATGAGGTCATAGATGTTAAGGATTCTAATGTAGTTTTAAGTATAGGAAATAAAGCTGTTGAAGTCCATAAAAACAGAATAAAAATCTATATAGAATAAATATTAGCATTTGACAATTAAAATATCCAGTTTAACATTTTACTTTTAAGTTAAAAAAAAAATTGTTATTGTAATAAAATTTTTTTTTACTCAGCAAGGGAGGTGTAGTGAATAAACATTAAATATATTATTTTATTATAGTAATATTTCATATTACATATTTCATTTTCTTATTTTATTAATTGGTAATAATACTTAGTTGCAATTTTGATAGTTGAACGAACGAACAGTTCATTACACTTCCTTTCCACACTTTAAAATGAGGTGTGCTATTTTATTGCTGACACCAGCAACATGATTATTTTAAGTTTTCTTTTATTGTTAAAAATTGATTTTAATTCGAATTCAATAAATGAAGTTGAAGCATCAATGCCTTTATTTTCACTAATAATACGAGTTCAGTACACAATCTTGTCACTTTTCACACTAAAATGTCATACTATAAACTGTCAATGTTGTCATTAAACAAATTATTTACCATTTTTGACAGTAAACTGTCATTAAACTATCAATAAAACGTCAAATATCAATTTTGTAACGTTTCACACGAAAATATCAAACTTTTAAATGTCAACCTTGTCAGATAACAAAATATTTACTATTTTTAAGACTAAACTGTCAATATAACGTCAAATGTCAATCTTGTCACTTTTCACACTAACATGTCAAACTAGAAACTGTTAATCTTGTCAGTAAACAAAGTATTTACGATTTTTGTCAGTAAACTGTCAATTTTGTCACTTGTCACACTAAAATGTCAAACTATAAACTGTCAATCTTGTCAAATTTATCATATTTGTTGCGTCAAAATTGTACAAATGACAAAATTATCTAAAAAAAGTTGGCAACCCTATAGACAAGGGAAGATAATAGAAAAATTGGTTTTTGTATCGATTTTTCTGTCGTCGCACCTAAACATTAAAAGCTTCGCTATATAAACAAAAATTTCTTACAATAAATCCAAATATAACAGTTGAAATTCCACCTCCAATAAATCCCTCCCAGGTTTTTTTCGGTGATAATTTTATCAACGGTGTTTTACCGAAAAAGAATCCAAACACATACGCCATTATATCGTTAGAAATAATCATTGAAACTGGTACAATAAACCAAATTAATCCTTCGAAAATATTTTGTATTATTAAATAAGATTGTGTAACAACAATTAGAAGAGCCACATGGGTCCATGCGAAAAGTGAAAATTGTTTCATGTAATATTTTTTTACCAAACTTAATACAAAAAGTACGAATCCACCACAATATAATGAAAATGATATAAATCTATGATATGTTACCAAACCGCGTAAGAAATCCTGAAAATATAAAACAAACTTAATACATTAAATAATCTTATTAAACTTTATTTTTAACCCTATATTATTATATTATTTTTGTACCATTTATATTTTTTGAGATATTTACAGATTTGTAAAAGGCTGTTGTGAAAGTTGAAAAAATCGCATTCAATTTACTCGAGTGCAAATATCTCCAAAACAAAGCGTTTTATCGAAAATTTGCAAGAATACATTTTTGTGTAAAATTATATTCTACATCAAAGAACAGCAAAAAATCTCATTTTAATTCAAAACTTTAAAAGTTATGACAGAAAAACTGTGATCAAATTTATATTTACAAACTTTTTGTTTGACCCTGTATATCTCGAAAAGTATTAGTTTTTTCGAAAAAACTCAAGAATACTTTTTTGTGAAGAATTTAATTTGCTTTTCAAAAACATCAAAATTATTTTTGTACCATTTATATTTTTTGAGATATTTACAGATTTGTAAAAGGCTGTTGTGAAAGTTGAAAAAATCGCATTCAATTTACTCGAGTGCAAATATCTCGAAAACAAAGCGTTTTATCGAAAATTTGCAAGAATACATTTTTGTGTAAAATTATATTCTACATCAAAGAACATCAAAAAATCTCATTTTAATTAAAAACTTTAAAATTTATGACTGAAAAACTAAGATCAAATTTATATTTACAAACTTTTTGTTTGACCCTGTATATCTCGACCCCTAATATGATATAATAAAAAAAACACTTACAGTTCGATTGATGAGAACTCCAAAATACTCCACTAAGCTTTCACCGTAGAAAAAATAATTAGATGTAATTAAAAAATACCATGACAAAGATCTAAACCATGGTAAACCATGTATACGATAAACAGTATATCCAATATTAATAATTTCTTGAAAACATTTCACTTGTACCACCAAAGTCTAATGTAAGTATATAAAAATTAGTTAAATATAATTAATTAATTAATTAACTTACTGTAATCATTAAAGCAAGAGGTCCCCCATAAATAACCACAAAGAAAAATGATAACATAAGAATACTAAACACACCTCTAACTACCCAATTCCTCCATTTATCAGGTAAATCTTGTACAAACATTTCCAATAAAAACGGTGCTTTATCAGTTCCTGTGGGAATATTTGAAGATAAATCAATATTACCTTTAAGCCCATTTTTATCATCTTCACTGTCAATCTATTAATTAATATAATCAACAAAATGCAATTATATTTAGTTATAAGAACACTTACTTCACTATCTCTTAGATTTGAAGCAAGATTTTCTGAACTACTGTTTGATTCTGCTCTCACCAATTTTGGTTCTGCCTGAATTACAAATAAATAAATTCGTACATAAACAATATACTTACACCACTAATTTACGTAATAACAAACATTACTTACATTTTCAACCCCAACATTTCTCTTCCTTAATTCTTCACTCATTTTCGTTTAAATTTTATCGAAAATTATTATTAGCACAACGATAATACCTAATTTGTAAATCTAATTTAGTAAATTGTGTTTATAGTACAGAAAAATCAATAAACACAATTTAGATGTATCGATAGAATGCTTTTACGCCATCTATGAACTTACGATTATTCAAATTTTTCTGATTACGACATAGATTTTATTATATTCATTTTTAGCACAAAACTGTATAATTAAACCACTTCCTTTTTTATTATCAGTAATGTAAATTTTAGTAGAAACACACTAAAATGTAATTTAAATTGACTGACATTGACATCTAACCAACAAATGAACTATTATGACAATTCATTTAATATTTTCCAGCTAAGTTTATTAATTATTAAATATTATGTTATAAATTAATTTATAAACAATAAAAACAATAAAATATTTCTATTTCTATAAAATAAGTCTATTAATTTATAACCAGTATTAATTTTGTAACTAATACCTTCATTATAAAAGGCCACCAAAAATAGTTCTACTAGAAGTTAGCAAACGTCAAATTTGATTAATTGTTGCAGTTTTATGGCAAAATTAGATAATTATCAAATATTTTTGTGGTTTTGTTCAAACTATCATCTCTAGAATGTTGTTAGAAAGTTTCTTGAAAATCGTAAACTATAATTTAGTCATTATGAATGTTTTATATACAATTACTACATTATTTTTATACAGTTTGTGATTCTTGGTTATAAAATAAATTTTAAATATTAAAAAATGTGGCAAAGTAAGTTAAGACCTATTATTAAATACTCCTTAATAAGTGCATTAATTGGTGGTACAGCTATAAGTCTTAAAACAAATCAATACCAATTCGATTCTATAGGAATTGTGAGGTTAAGTAGGGCAGCGTATGCTGTTTTACAAATTGGGGTTATTTACAAGAAAAATTTATATGGAAGTAACATTGATAAAACTGATCCAGAATATAAAAATCTAAAATCATCTTGCCATAAAAGAAGTGCTGAAAAACTATTGGAATTATGTTGTACAAATAAAGGAGTATATATAAAAGTAGGTCAACATTTAGCTGCTTTAGAGTATTTATTACCTAATGAATATGTGGAAACTATGAAAATTCTTCATTCTCATGCACCAGTTAATAAAATTGAAGAAGTTTATAAAGTTATTAAAGAAGATTTTAAAAAAGATGTAAGTATTGTATAACATCATTTCCATCATTCTACTCTTTTTTTTTTCTATTTACAAAATAATTCTTTCAGCCATTTGAAATATTTGAAAGTATCGATAAAGAACCTTTAGGAACGGCCTCGTTGGCCCAAGTACACAAAGCAAAATTAAAAGACGGTTCAATAGTGGCTGTTAAAGTACAACATCCTTACGTTCAAGGCAATTCTAAAGTTGATATGAAAACTATGGAAGTTTTAGTTAAAATGATGAGCTATATTTTTCCCGAATTTAAATTCCAATGGTTAGTTGATGAATCTAAGAAAAATATACCGCAAGAATTAGATTTTTCTCAAGAAGGACATAATGCCGAGAAAGTTTCTAAGTTATTTCAAAATTTAACTTGGTTAAAAATACCTTCTATTAGGTATAATTAGTTTACTAATTAATATATTCTCTTAGATTAATTTAAATTTATTCCAGATGGGATTTAACTTCTAAAAGAGTACTTACAATGGAATTTATAGAGGGTGGTCAAGTTAATGATTTGGATTATATTAACAAAAATAATATTAATCCTTATGAAATATCAGATAAATTAGGACAATTGTATTCGAAAATGATTTTTATTTATGGTTTTGTTCATAGCGATCCTCATCCAGGAAATATATTGGTGCGAAAATCACAAAAAGGATGCTGTGATATAATTTTATTAGATCATGGTTTATATGCTGTAAGTTATTATTATTTTTTTGAAGTGATAACTTCTCATGGGAGGGTAAATTGTGATATATCAAAAGAACGGAAATTTCATCACGAATCTGAATATATAATTAGATTTTTTGTATCTTTTATAGTTTTCGAGATATTTCAAAATTAGTGTTGAAAAAGTTGGTACTAACAAAATTTCAAATTTGCTAAAAATTTCAAACTTTAATAACTTTTTTATTTGTAAACGTACAAAAAGTTATAACCTATCAGAAGAAAGAAAATTTACTTACAAATCTAAAAATGTAATTTATTTTTTTATACCTTTTATAGTTTTCGACATACGAGGGAAATAAAAATTTTAGACAAGATTTTGTAGTTCCCTGGTATATTGAAAACTATAAAAGGTATGAAAAAATTAATTACATTTTTAGATTTGTGAAAAAATTTTCTTTCTTTTGATAGGTTATAACTTTTTGTACGTTTACAAATAAAAAAATTATCGAACTTTGAAGTTTTTATATTAATTGAAGTTATTACTTCTGTCGCGCGTCCTGAGACGCACACGTTTTTTTTTTTAACAGGTAGCATCAATTTTATTTTTTTTTACAGAATTTAAAAGATGATTTACGGGTAGAATACGCAAATTTGTGGTTAAGTATCTTAAATCGCGATAGAAAAGGAATGAGAGTTCATTGTAAAAATTTAGGAATTGAAGGGGATGCTTATGGCCTTTTTACTTGTATGGTAACCGGAAGAACGTGGAGTAATATCATGAAAGGTGTTGATAAAGAAAATATGTCAGCAAAAGAAGCTGCTTTTATGAAACAAAATTTCACTGGAATCCTTCCAAAGATATCAGAAGTTCTACAAAATGTTAATCCACAAATTTTATTAATTTTAAAAACGAACGATCTTATGAGAGGTATTGAACATGCGTTAAAAACGAAAGAACGTATGGGATCGTTTCGCGTTATGTCTGAATGTTGTGTTAAATCTGTTTATAATATGAAATATGCAAAATCAGTAAAAAGATTCGAAAAAATTCAAATATCTTTAGCAGAATTTTGGGCATTATTTAAAATTAGTTTATATTACACTTATCTTAATTTAAGAAATAAAACTTGGTATATTTTTTCGTAATGCCTGTCAAATGTCAAATTTCAACTGTCAAACATCAGAAATATCAAATTTTAACTGTCAAATGTCAGAAATGTCAAATTTTAACTGTCTAATGTCAATAAATAGCAAATTTCAAATGTCAGAATTATCAAATTTCAACTGTCATAAATGTCAAATTTCAATTGTCAAAAATGTTAAATTTCAACTGAAAAATGTTTAAAATGTTAAATTTCAACTGTCAAATTATCAGAAATGTCAAAAGATTCGAAAAAATTCAAATATCTTTAGCATAATTTTGGGCATTATTTAAAATTAGTTTATATTATACTTATCTTAATTTAAGAAATAAAAGTTGGTATATTTTTTCGTAATTAAAATATATTTAATTTATTTTTAATTTTTGGAACAATGTTAAGATTTTAAAAATATATATTTTTATGCAAATAGTTGTTTATTTTCTGCTACTACTTTAAAGCTATTTTTACCTTTATCACAAGCAAAAACCACAGTTAAATTACATCTTTTTTGGGCCTATATAGTCTCTTGAAACGTCTTTAAGATCACATTTTTTAGGAATATCTGCTATTAAATCCGAAATATCGATACAGTTTTTCGTATTTTTACTTTTATAATGATCTAATTCTCTACGATCTCGTGAAGTCTCGATGTAGTTCTTTGTGTATCCATCATTCTCTACTTCTCCATAACCTCTTGGAACATTTTTAAAATCTTTTTCTTCAGGAATATCTGCTAGTAGATCAGAAATACATTTCCTCTTGTATTGAGCATAAAACGAATTCTCAACATCTCTTGAAACGTTTTTGCGATCATTTTTAGGAACAACATCTGGTCTCATACTTATACTATCAATACAAATACTCTTGTATCTCTCATATAACGGATCTACTGTTTCTTTATGATCCATTTTTTAAGCAAAAACTTGTGTTATTAAATAAAGTTTCTCGATACCGTTTTTTTGTGTCAAAACTGTCAAAATCTGGTTGCAATCGTGCACTCCTAACTGTGGTCTTTTACTATAGAATTATTCGAACAGTGCTATAGAAAACATATAATTACTTGAAAAATTATAAAGAATGGGATAATAATTTATATATTTTGTAACTGTAATTAAAAATATGTATACCATATTATTATATTTTAAATTACTTTTACTGAATAATTATAATATTAAAGTCCACTGTTTGTGACAGTGACAGTGACGTTTATTGAATTGAATTATATATTTCCAAAGTAAAAAGTGTGTTAAATATAATTATATATAGTTTTATAAGTTCATACCTAATTAATTATACATATAAATAATAAAAATGACAGATAAACAAGAAAAAGTCTCGAATGATAGTACAAGTGAAGAACTATCGAATCTTTTAGACAGTAAGTATATTACATAACCATAAATTAACTTAATAGACAATTTTATGATTATATCAGGTGCTCTAGAAGACTTTACAAAGTTAGAAAAAACTGAATCAAGTAAACAAATAGAAGAATCAAGTAGTGCTTCAAATCGAGTAGATCAAGATTGGTCAACAGATTTCATTCAACAAGCAGCCAGTCAGTTTGAAGATAACTTTGGTAAACTTCTAGCTAGCGCTGATCCAAATGCACAAGTTACACCCGAATTTATTCAACAAAAATTCCAACAAATGGCAGGTATGTATCTTATTAATAATTTTAATTAAATTTAATTTTTATTATGAAATAGAAGCTGCTCAACAAGTTCTTGATAATCCTAATCAAGTAAGTGATACTTCTACTGATTTCGCAAATTCTATTACTCAGGCTATTCAATCTTTAAATGTTGGTGCTGATGATTTACAAAATCCGTTTAATGAAGAGGAATTAATGAAAATGATTACACAGAATGATAGCGTACCGTTTATGCAAGGTAAAGTACAATTTTAGAAACTGTCAAATGTTAATTGTCAAACATTAATTGTCAAATGCCATCTGCCAAATGTCAATTATTACGATTTTTTTAGGTATAATGCAAGGTTTGTTATCAAAAGAGGTTCTAGGTCCAAGTTTGGAAGATTTTGTGAAAAAATTACCGGAATATATTGAAAAAAATAAAGATACTTTAGATAAAAAAGATGTAGAACGTTATGAGAACCAAAAGAAACTTATGGAGGAAGTTTTAGAAGAATTAAATAAAGAAAAAGAAGATGATAATAGCGCAACGAAAAGTGAACGATTTAGTAAAGTTTTAGCATTAATGCAAAAGGTAGGTCGAGATTCCTGCACAAATGTTGTTTTTATAGGAAAAAATTTGCTTTTTAGTTACAAGATTTTGGTCAACCACCTTCAGAATTAGTTGGAGATTTAGAGTCTCCTTTTAATTTTGATCCACAAGGAAATCCTCTTAATATTCCAAATCCAGCACAAGCGAATTCTGAATGTAATTTAATGTAGAATGTCTATTAAATTTAGAACAATAATAATATATTATGGCAATATTTAGATTTTTATGCATTTTTGTTGTATGGTGTTTTATGATGTTATTATATTCAATAAATTTTGTGTTAATTTATGTCAAATTTTCTTCTGGGACTCCTCATGTAGTATATATAAAAAAACTGTTTTTTCAACTGTCAAATTTCAGAAATATCAAATTTCAACTGTAAAATATCAGAAATGTCAAATTTTAACTGTCAAATGTGAGAAATGTCAAAGTTCATCTGAAAAATGTCAAATTTCAACTGTCAAATATCAGAATTATTAAATTTCAACTGTAATGTCAGAAATATCAAATTTAATCTGTCAACTGTCAGAAATGTCAAATTTTAACTGTCAAATGTAAGAAATGTCAAATTTTAACTGTCTAATGTTAAAAATATCAAATGTTAAATTTATTTTTTTAGACATATATTTTATTAATAATACATAAAAATAAATATAATAAAGAATACTTAATTTGATATTATTATTATCAAGTTTTTTAACATAAAATATTGATAATATTTTATAATAATTAATCCTTATCATCATCATTATCATCATTTGTTTGCAATTGTTGAGTTTGCAAACCTTCTTGCAACTGAAGAACGTGTTTTATTGGTACCGCTTTTCCATATTCATTAACAATACATGGTTTAATTGTACCACATTTTAATAAACTATCCATTAGTTCCACTAATTTCATTGCCTCATATTCTTTCTGAAAAAAATCATTTAACTAATATGCTATATAGTAAAAGGCCATACGTTCATAGTTATGGACTTGTATGTGCTATTAAATTTCAAGTGTCAAATATCAGAAATATCAAATTTTAACCGTCAAATGTCAGAAATGTCAAATTTTAACTGTCAACTGTCAGAAATGTCAAATTTTAACTGAAAAATGTCAAATTTCAGAAAGATCAAATTTCAACTGTCTAATGTCGAAAATATCAAATTTGAACTGTCAGAAATGTCAAATTGTAACTGTCAAATTTTAATCAATGTCAACAATATCAAATGTCAGAATTATCAAATTTCAACTGTCAAATGTCAGAATTGTTAAATGTCAGAAATGTTAAATTTTAATTGAAAAATGTTAAAAATATCAAATTTCAACTGCCAAATATCAGATGTGTCAAATTTTAACTGTCAAATGTCAGAAATGTCAAATTTCATCTGAAAAATGTTAAATTTCAACTGTCAAATATCAAATTTCAACTGTCTAATGTCAGAAATATCAAATTTAATCTGTCAACTGTCAGAAATGTCAAATTTTAACTGCCAAATATCAGAAATATCAAATTTTAACTGTCAAATGTCAGAAATGTCAAATTTCATCTGAAAAATGTTAAAAATGTCAAATTTCAACTGTCAAATATCAAATTTAATCTGTCAACTGTCAGAAATGTCAAATTTTAACTGTTAAATGTCAGAAATGTCAAATTTAAACTGTCTAATGTCAAAAATAGCAAATATCAACAAAGGTAAAAAATGTCAAATTTCAAATGTTAGAATTATCAAATTTCAACTGTCAAATGTCAGGATTATTAAATTTCAATTGTCAAATGTCAGAAATGTCAAATTTCATCTGAAAAATGTTAAAAATGTCAAATATCAGAAATATCAAATTTCAACTGTCTAATGTCAGAAATACCAAATTTAATCTGCCAATTGTCAGAAATGTCAAATTTTAACTGCCAAATGTAAGAAATGTTAAATTTCAACTGAAAAATGTCAGAAATATCAAATTTGATCTGTCAACTGTCAGAAATGTCAAATTTTAACTGAATATCAAAAATAGCAAATATCAACTGTCAAATTTCAACCAAGGTCAAAAATGTCAAATTTCAAATGTCAGAATTATCAAATTTCAACTGTGAAATGTCAGAAGTGTTAAATTTCAATTGTCAAATGTTAGAAATGTTAAATTTCAACTGAAAATTTTTAAAAATGTTAATTTCAACTGTAAGAAATGTAAAAAATTATAAAAAAATGAATCATTTATCTGATATGCTTTATAGTAAAAGGCCATACGCTCATAGTTATCGACTTGTATGTGTTATTAATGTTTTTACCTGTTCCTCTGACATATTAGCAGTAATACTCGGTTTATTTTCTTGATAACAACCAATCACAGGATTAATTCCATGTTTATGATCAGCATATTCTTCAGTTTCGCTATTTTCACTATCAGAACTGTAATCGCGTTCACCAGAATCGTGTCCACCGGCTAAAAGTCCTCTTTGTGCAAATAAACCGGCTGCATTTCCATATCCAGTATATTTAATCATACGAGTAACTAGAATATGGAAAAATCATAAAGAAATTGTGAAAATTTGATATTTGGTGTTACTTACCACTTTTTTTGCAAAGTACAAATAAAAATTCAGCAACTAAATCTCGTAATTGCGTTATTGGAGTTGTTAACATTCGACAAAGATGATTACGAATCGATTTACCTTCTTCAGGTCTCGAATGAACTTCTTTTAATGGCGGTAAAATTTGATTTCGTAAAAATTTTCGAATAACTCGATAACCGTTTGCTCCTTTTAATAAAACTGTTACAACAGGTGAAAAAATTTCATGTTGAGCTGAAACGGTCTAAAAAAAATTTCTACTGTAACACATTTAAACTGTCAGAAATGTCAAATGTCAAAAATAGCAAATATCAAATGTCAGAACTATCAAATTTCAACTGTCAAATGTTAGAAATGTCAAATTCTAACTGAAAAATGTTCAATTTCAACTGTAAATGTTAATAATGTCAAATTACACCTGTCAATTGTTAAAAATGTCAAATTCCAACTGTCAAATGTCAGAAAATGTTCCATTTCAATTATCAAATGTCAGAAATGTTAAATTTCAATTGTCAAATGTCAGTAATGTTAAATTTCAACTGTCAAATATCAGAAATGTCAAATTCTAACTGTCAAATGTCAGAAATGACAAATTGCAACCAATGTCAAAAATATCAAATTTCAAATGTCAGAAATATCTAATTTTAACTATCAAATGTCAGAAATGATCTGTCAACTCTCAGATGTCAAATTTTAACTGTCAAATGTCAAATTATAACTGTCTAATGTCAAAAATAGCAAATATCAACTGCCAAAAATGTCAAATTTCAACCAATGTCAAAAATATCAAATTTCAAATGTCAGAATTATCAAATTTTAACTGTCAAATGTCAGAAATGTTAAACTTCAATTGTCAAATGTGAGAAATGTTAAATTTTAGCTGTCAAATATTAAAAATGTCAAATTTTAACTGTCAAATATCAGAAATGTCAAATTTTAACTGTCAAATATCAGAAATGTCAAATTTTAACTGTCAAATTTCAACGGAAAAATGTTAGAAATGACAAATTTCAACTGAAAAGGTCTAAAAATTTTTTTTTAAATCTTATCAAAATTGTGAAAATATTATCATTAAATACTTACTGGTTCATCATTAAATTTGGTTTTTAAACACATCAAAATTTCATAAATTGCCGTCATATTATATTGTTCATATTGTAAACTTTTCACAATATTCTGCTTATTGGAAATTGGTATTAAAAGTTGATCAAAAGCTTCTTCAGGCATATTTGTAAGAAGATTTATAACATTATTACGTAAAGTCCAAGTTTTATCTAAATTTACCGAAGAAATTAATAAATAACTACGTAGAATTTTAACAAGATTTAAACAAATTGGTAAAATTTCTGGATCTTCATAATTTATATTTATTGTTATATTAAAAAGTGCTTTTAATATTTCCGATACTAAATCCACTTGAACATCCTAAAAACAGATATAAATGTCAAATTTTAACTGTCAAATATCAGAAATGTCAAATTTTAACTGTCAAATGTCAGAAATGTTAAATTTCAACTGAAAAATATTTAAAATAATAAATTTCAACTGTCAAATATCAAAATGTCAAATTTTAACTGTCGAATGTCAGAAATGTTAAATTTCAACACTTACTGTTAAAAAAATTGGTGGAAGATTATCGTTTTCAGTATGATTTTCTGCAGATTTTTTTAAAGTATCCTCTAATAGATTTATCAATGGTTCAATCATATTATTAACTTTTTTTCGTGCTTCAGGACATAAAGCTGTTATTATAAATAATAATCTCATATCCATATATCTTATTTCATCTGATATATTTTTATCACTTAAAAAATTTGTACGTAATAACGAATTTTATTAAAATATAAATATTTATTCTTACCTATTAGTTATTCTTGTTGTAAGTCCGTCTAAAACTCCGTTATTTATAGATTTTGCAGCGAGTTGTCTCGAATTAAATAAAATATTTGAGAAACTTTTTAATACTTCAATCGATATATCAATATTAGTTTGATTATATTCAAATTTCTCAATTGTATCTAAACCTGAATGTAGTTTCATTAAATTAATCCAATCATCAGTAATAACTTCAATTAAATTATCTTTTTGTCGACTAGAATTTATATAAGTTAACGTTTATCGATTTATAGATAATTTACGTACATACCTTAAAATTCGTACTGCAATAAAACAATTTTTAATAATAATCGGATCGTTGGAATATTTTGTTATATTAAACAAAGCATTCCAAACATCTTTACGTTTTGATCCTATATTAAGTTCAGGAAACATAAATACATCTGAAGACTAAAAAAAAAATACAATTGATTGTTTATATTAAAGTTTTATGTATTTACCTTTTCTATAAATGTTTCAACAGTAGCGCCCCAATTTTCTTTATCTGCTGTTATAATAGCGTCAATATTTGTACCCATTGTTATGTTTTATAGTTTAAATACTCAAATAATCACTTATTTTTACGAATTGATATGATAACAATATAAATTGTTTACTGATATTTACTTAACGTTGACAGTTGACATTTGAACTACTTTAAATAGGTCTAATTATATACAGCTATCCAGCTAAGTAAGTATATTATTAAATTATTGTAATAATTAGTTTATTAGATTACTATATTCATTTTATATAGCTAAATATATTTTTATTTACTGATAATACGATAATAGTTATTATATTTCTTAATAATTAAAGGCTTTAGGAACCGAAATGAAGTTAGGTATTATTCGTTTCTATTATGACAGACTAATCAAATCAATGATGGCGTGACATTTATGTTTTACGTTTACCGAAAAACTAAAACATTTCACAATTTTGGATAATAAGAAAATTGTTGGTGTTTTGTTGAGACTCATAACTCGTAACATTAATATTTCCAGTATATGTATCATAACCAGTTATTACAAGTTTATCTTTTATTAGTTTAAAATCGAAAGTGTGACTCATATTTGTTTAATAATCTTTAGATCGATAGTATTTATAATAACAATAATATAAGAATGGAAGCTGCACCGAAATTACCTATGTTATCATTTGATTTAAATATTTGTACAGAAAATGTACAATTTGGACCTCAACTTAAAAAGGTATGTATTGTTTTTAATATCGATATTTGTGTAATTTGTGATTAAAATTAAAGTATATCGGTGCGTTTTATGGAGAGGATCCAGATTCGTATATAACAGAAATAAATAATTTAGAAGCATTACGAGCAGCTGCGGTAAGACCAACAATGGATGTCGATGGTGTTCAATTATTAAAGAAGTATTATTGTCAGTTGCATTTTTTAAAATCTAGATTTCCGATGGAGGAAAATCAAGATGCTGCTGTTCAATTTTCATGGTAAATATATTGAATATCCCGCGTAAATTTAAATATCTCATATATACATTATTTAATTAGGAAAAATAATCAATTAGAATCAAGTTACTCATCAACTGATATAAGATATGAATTAATGGTTATAATGTATAATATTGGTGCTTTACATTCATATTTGGGTGCCAGTGATTCCCGTATTAATCAAGAAGGAATGAAAATGTCTTGTACGCATTTCCAATGCGCAGCTTGGGCTTTTCAGGTCAGTTAGATTTTTGTTTTTTCACCAACTTTTTAACTGTAATAAGTAATTTTATTTTAGATGGTAAAAGAACAATATCATCAATTCATTGTCTATGTTTCATTAGTAGAACTTGTTCATTTTTTCCAACAAGTTTCATTAGCGCAAGCACAAGAATGTATTCTTGAGAAAAGTATGTTTGATAACAGAAAACCTACAATTATTGGTAAGAAATTAGCATTCTAACACAATTTTTATAATACTATTTCTCTTTAGTCTTAATATAGGATCTAGTTTTAGCGATTGAAATTGAATATGTAGGAAATCGAATAGAATAGAAAGTAACTTGTGAAAAATGACAAGTGACAAATGATATTTGACGTTTGATCTATCATTACTGACATTTGATCTATGATTACTGACATTTCATATGTACCTTTTAACATTTGACATTTAATTAATGATTACTGACATTTCATATGTGCTATATGACATTTGACATTTAATCTATGGTTACTGACATTTCATATGTGATGAATAATGACAATAATGAAATTTATAAATAATATTAATTTTAGCTAAAGTTGCAGTACAAGTATACAGTTATTACCGACAATCGTTAAGTATATTAGAATCAGTAAATGAAGATTATTTTCGCGATAAAATATCGAAAGAATGGAGAAAATTTTTGCAATTCAAAATATCATATTATAAATGTATAGCATTACTTTATCAAGGTCAACAAGCTGAAGAACAACAAAAAATGGGTGAACGAGTAGCTTATTATCAAGCTGCTTCAGAACAATTAGACGAAGCTAAAAAAATAGCTGCAACATTAAAAAATCAAAATCAACAACAAGAAATCAATGAAGGATTATCTTTTACTACTGATGTAGTCGAAGGTAAAAGAAAAGCTGCAAAAAATGAAAATGAGTTTATTTATCACGAATCGGTTCCTGATAAAGATCAATTAGAAGAGATTAAAGGAGCATCTTTAGTTAAAGGAATACCATTTAGTATTAATGATAGCGAAGTATCTGGTTCTGATATATTTTCTCGATTGGTACCAATGGAAGCTCATGAAGCTGCTTCTTTATATAGCGAAAAAAAAGCGCAAATTCTGCGAGAAATTGGTGAATTGATTGAAAGTAAAGATCAAGCTTTAGCTGAATTTATGTCATCGATGCATTTAGATTTATCGAATAAAGTAAGTGGAGATAATTTTTTTTATAGAAATCAATGATAAAATTATGGTTTTAGATGCATCAAGCAACAGGTATTCCACAAGAATTGATTGATCGTGCAGCTGCGTTATCAGCTCGACCAGCAGCTGTACAAGAATTGGTAAATGCAATGGGGAAATTGTCAAATATTTACCAAGATGTTGAGGCGAATTTAAATGAAATTGATACATTATTAAAGGTATTCTTTTACTTTTTTGTTGTTATATTTTGTCATTTTAGCAGTTTTGTTGTATCTCGCGCCATGTTGGCAAAACCAAACTGTAGACATTGTGTTTCGCTCTATTAGAGCTCATCAGTACAGTACATTGACATTTT
Source organism: Altica lythri (assembly GCA_964028335.1). Lineage (NCBI taxonomy): Eukaryota > Metazoa > Arthropoda > Insecta > Coleoptera > Chrysomelidae > Altica > Altica lythri. Next base: position 21,650,822 of record OZ034810.1, read on the forward strand.
TAACATTTGACAATTGAATTTTGACATTTCTGACATTTGGGAGGTGAAATTTGACATTTCTGATATTTGACGGTTGAAATTTGTTATTTCTGACATTTGACAGTTGGAATTTGACATTTTTAACTTTTGATCGTTGTAATTTGACATTATTAACATTTACAGTTGAAATTTAACATTTTTCAGTTAGAATTTGACATTTCTGACATTTGACAGTGGATATTTCTGATATTTGACATCTCTGACATTTGGCAGTTGAAATTTGACATTTCTGATATTTGACGGTTGAAATTTGATATTTCTGACATTTGACACAAGGAATTTGACATTTTTAATATTTGACAGTTGTCATTTGACATTATTAACATTAACAGTTAAAATTTAACATTTTTCAGTTAGAACTTGACATTTCTGACATTTGACAGTTGAAATTTAATACTTCTGATATTAGACAGTTGAAATTTGATATTTGACAGTTGAAATTTGACATTTTTAATATTTGACAATTGAAGTTTGACATTTCTGACAATTGACAGTTGAAATTTGACATTTCTGATATTTGACGGTTGAAATTTGATATTTCTGACATTTGACAGTTGGAAATTGACATTTTTAACATTTGATATTTCTGATATTAGACAGTTGAAATTTGATATTTCTGATATTTGACAGTTAGTAATTGACATTATTAGCATTTGACGGTTGTAATTTGACATTATTAGAGCTCATCAGTACTGTACTGATGAGCTCTAATAGAGCGAAACACAGGGTCTACAGTTTGATTTTGTCTTTGTATTGTCTAATTAATACTTATATCTATGTCACAGCATTCTGTGCTTTGAGTTAGGAATTTTAACTATGCATAAATCAAGGTTCATTTTTGAAGTAGAGATGGCACTACTTACGATTGTGTTTCAATTTCGCAAATAAAAATAAGAAATATTAGCCAGTCTATACCGGGGATGTCTTTTCATTAGTGACTGAAGAGATGAAACCTGTACTGTACTGATGAGCTCTAACAGAACATTTGTCATATTCTATATTTGACATTTAACATTTCTGATATTTTTGATAGGTTGACATTTCTGTTATCTTTAGCATTTCACCGTTGACATCTGACATTTTCGATATTAAACATTTCCAACATTTGACATTTTTAACATATAAAAGTTGAAATTTGTCATTTTTAACATTTGACAATTGAAATTTGACATTTCTGACAAGTTGAAATTTGACATTTCTGATATTTGACAGTTGCAATTTGATATTTCTGACATTTGACATTTTTAACATTTACAGTTGAAATTTAACATTTTTCAGTTAGAATTTGACATTTCTGACATTTGACAGATGAAAATTGATATTTCTGATATTAGACAGTTGAAATTTGATATTTTTGATATTTGACAGTTGAAATTTGACATTTTTAACATTTCTGACATTTGACAGTTGGAATTTGACATTATTAACATTTACAGTTGAAATTTAACAGTTTTCAGTTAGAATTTGACATTTGACAATCGAAATTTGACATTTCTGATATTTGAGAGTGATAATTTGACATTTCTGACATTTGACAGATGAAAATTGATATTTCTGATATTAGACAGTTGAATATCGATATTTCTGATATTAGATAGTTGAAATTTGATATTTCTGATATTTGACAGTTGAAATTTGACATTTTTAACATTTCTGACATTTGACAGTTGGAATTTGACATTATTAACATTTACAGTTGAAATTTAACAGTTTTCAGTTAGAATTTGACATTTCTGACATTTGACAGTTGAAAATTAATATTTCTGATATTAGACAGTTGAAATTTGATATTTCTGATATTTGAAAGTTGAAATTTGACATTTGACAATCGAAATTTGACATTTCTGATATTTGAGAGTGATAATTTGACATTTCTGACAGTTGACAGTTTAAATTTGATATTTCTGACATTAGAAAGTTAAAATTTAATAATGGACAGTTTAAATTTGACGTTTTTAAAATTTGACAGTTTAAATTTGACATTTTTTAACAGTACTGTACTAATGAGCTCTGACATAGCGAAGCATAGTGCCTATAGTTTGGTTTTGCCCTGATATAGGTTGAATGATATTTATATCTAGTTATATCGCAGCATCCAAGGTGTCTTTTAAAGTGTTAGAAATTTCTAACCGACACCATTTCAGTTCAAAACTAAAATTATTACTTTTGGCAGTATGGCATTAGATACGTTATGTATCATCTTTGGACATTTTTAGACTGTCACAAAACGCTCTGTTTATTTATAATTTTAGTTAGATGAAGAATCAGAAAAAGTGTATGAAGAAAAAATTGGAAAACGTCCCGCAACCATTCTCGTAACAGATTTAACACGAGAAGCAGCAAAATACAGAGAAGCTCATTCGAAAGCAAATGAATCAAATCAAACATTGCATCGTGCAATGACTGCACATGCGGCAAATTTAAAAATACTTCAACAACCATTAAAACAACTACAAATGTATCTTCCTTTTGTTGAATTACCGAATCCTAATATCAATGAGAAAAGTTTACAACATTTGGATAGTTTAGTTGCAAAAGTTGAAGAAATGAGAAATCAACGAGCAATGCTTTGGGCGCAATTAAGAGAAACTTTACATAATGATGATATTACCAGTTCTTTGGTTACTAAACAACCTAATCAATCATTGGAGCAATTATTTCAACAAGAATTAGAAAAACATCAACAATTGGTAAGATTTCTTTAATTTCTTTCTCAACAAACCTCCTCTTAGCGATCGATATAATGTTTATAATTTTTAGATTTCACTAATAGAACAAAATACAACTGCACAAGAAAATATTAAAAAAGCTCTAATTGATGCTTACGCGCAATCAGTTACAACCAGAAAATACATACAAGAAATAATACAAAAACGATCAACAACAATATCTTCATTAATCACATCATATGATTCATATGAAGATTTATTATCAAAAGCTAATAAAGGAATTGAATTTTATACAAAATTAGAAACAAATGTATCGAAACTTTTACAAAGAGTAAAAAGTACATGTAAAGTACAACAAGAAGAACGCGAACAAGTATTAGGTACCACTGAAGTACCATTATCCAAAAATGATACACCAAAATTAAAAGATTATCTAGAATCTCGTAAAACATATAATTTACAATATCAAAATGAAACTAGACCAACACCAGTTGGTTCTGAAGTTACTTTACCACATTATCAATATAACGAAGAAGATTTCTTAAAAAAAATGAATTTAAATTATTCATCACCATATATTAATTCTGATATGAAATCATCACAAGCTTCTGCTACTAAAGCTTTTACTTCAACAACAAATACTTATAAACAATTACAAACATCATCAGGACATTTACAATATCCGAGTAGTTCTTCATCAACATCTACAAATTATAATCAACATTCTGTTACTTCTACTAATACAACTAATTATCATCAGAATGTTATTAAACCGATTGATGTAACTAATTATCATACAACAACATCAAATTATCCGAATAATCAACTTGAACATAATATTAATATATATTATCCACAAGGATATGCTCCGATTGATCCATCGCGGAATGAAAATCTTGATAATAAATATTTTACTGGAAGTAGTAATATTAAATATCATTCTGTTGAATATGCTACTTCTGTACAATCACCGATTTTTAATAATTTAAATAACAGTTCGATTTATTCATCACCATTGTCTAATGTTTCGAATAGTACGAATAGTGGTACTGGTACTGATGTTAATTATCAGTATCAAAATGTTTCTGGTTATTATAATACAAATCCGTATATGGCTGTTGGACAGAATTATACATCACAGGTAAGATTTTTTGATACGTAATTCTTTACTGTAATCTAATGTTGATACGACAAAAATTGAGGAAAAATAATTATATTTTGACTAGCTGGCCCGGCGAACTTCGTACCGCCTAACAATAAATAATTTTTTTCTCATTTCCTTTTTTACAATTTTTACATTTTTTTCTACATTAATTTCCCTGTTTTTTTATCGATAAAAAATTAAATATAAATAAACAGTGTCATCTATTGCATACTTGCACGACCTAAAAATATGATTGTAAGAGGAAAATTGTATAAAAATCGATAAATAAACTTAATTAATCGATTATAAACAAAAATTAATCGATATTTTCTTAAAAAATTACGATTTTATTAAATATCTGACAATTCTTCTTCTTTTTCTTAGTGAGCATGATAAATGTCAAAAATTAAAAATCCGTTAATATTTCAAACATCCTTTTAAATTTGAATAGAAAACTGTTAAAATTTGTCAAAAATCAAATTTTTATTAAAAAATATTAAAGGATGTTCGAAATATACGCAGATTTCACAAATCATACAAATAAGAGTTCGATCTGTCAAAAATTAAAAATCCGCTTATATTTCAAATATCCTTTATTATTTTCGATTAAAAATCGATAAATACGCTAAATTAATCGATTATAAACACAAATTAATCGTTATTTTCCTTAAAAGATTGCAATTTTATTGAATATCTGACAATTCTTCTTTTTCTTAGTGAGTATGACAAATGTCAAAAATTAAAAATCCGTTAATATTTCAAACATCCTTCATTATTTTCGATAAAAAATCGATAAATACGCTTAATTAATCGATTATAAACACAAATTAATCGATATTTTCATTAAAACTTGCGATTTTATTGAATATCTGACAATTCTTCTTCTTGTCCTTAGTGAGCATGACAAATGTCAAAAATTAAAAATCCGTTAATATTTCAAACATCCTTCATTATTTTCGATAAAAAATCAATAAATACGCTTAATTAATCGATTATAAACACAAACTAATTGATATTTTCATTAAAACTTGCGATTTTATTGAATATCTGACAATTCTTCTTCTTGTCCTTAGTGAGCATGACAAATGTCAAAAATTAAAAATCCGTTAATATTTCAAACATCCTTCATTATTTTCGATAAAAAATCAATAAATACGCTTAATTAATCGATTATAAACAAAAATTAATCGATATTTTCATTAAAACTTGCGATTTTATTGAATATCTGACAATATTTCTTCTTGTCCTTAGTGAACATGACAAATGTCAAAAATTAAAAATCCGTTAATATTTCAAACATCCTTCATTATTTTCGATAAAAAATCGATAAATACGCTTAATTAATCGATTATAAACACAAATTAATCGATATTTTCATTAAAACTTGCGATTTTATTGAATATCTGACAACTCTTCTTCTTTTCCTTAGTGAGCATGACAAATGTCAAAAATTAAAAATCCGTTAATATTTCAAACATCCTTCATTATTTTCGATAAAAAATCGATAAATACGCTTAATTAATCGATTATAAACACAAATTAATCGATATTTTCATTAAAACTTGCGATTTTATTGAATATCTGACAACTCTTCTTCTTTTCCTTAGTGAGCATGACAAATGTCAAAAATTAAAAATCCGTTAATATTTCAAACATCCTTCATTATTTTCGATAAAAAATCGATAAATACGCTTAATTAATCGATTATAAACACAAATTAATCGATATTTTCTTAAAAAATTACGATTTTATTAAATATCTGACAATTCTTCTTCTTTTTCTTAGTGAGTATGACAAATGTCAAAAATTAAAAATCCTTTAATATTTCAAACATCCTCCATTATTTTCGATTAAAAATCGATAAATAAGCTTAATTAATCGATTATAAACACAAATTAATTGATATTTTCATTAAAACTTGCGATTTTATTGAATATCTGACAACTCTTCTTCTTTTCCTTAGTGAGCATGACAAATGTCAAAAATTAAAAATCCGTTAATATTTCAAACATCCTTCATTATTTTCGATAAAAAATCGATAAATACGCTTAATTAATCGATTATAAACACAAATTAATCGATATTTTCTTAAAAAATTACGATTTTATTAAATATCTGACAATTCTTCTTCTTTTTCTTAGTGAGTATGACAAATGTCAAAAATTAAAAATCCTTTAATATTTCAAACATCCTCCATTATTTTCGATTAAAAATCGATAAATAAGCTTAATTAATCGATTATAAACACAAATTAATCGATATTTTCATTAAAACTTGCGATTTTATTGAATATCTGACAATTCTTCTTCTTGTCCTTAGTGAGCATGACAAATGTCAAAAATTAAAAATCCGTTAATATTTCAAACATCCTTCATTATTTTCGATAAAAAATCAATAAATACGCTTAATTAATCGATTATAAACACAAATTAATCGATATTTTCATTAAAACTTGCGATTTTATTGAATATCTGACAATATTTCTTCTTGTCCTTAGTGAACATGACAAATGTCAAAAATTAAAAATCCGTTAATATTTCAAACATCCTTCATTATTTTCGATAAAAAATCGATAAATACGCTTAATTAATCGATTATAAACACAAATTAATCGATATTTTCATTAAAACTTGCGATTTTATTGAATATCTGACAACTCTTCTTCTTTTCCTTAGTGAGCATGACAAATGTCAAAAATTAAAAATCCGTTAATATTTCAAACATCCTTCATTATTTTCGATAAAAAATCGATAAATACGCTTAATTAATCGATTATAAACACAAATTAATCGATATTTTCATTAAAACTTGCGATTTTATTGAATATCTGACAACTCTTCTTCTTTTCCTTAGTGAGCATGACAAATGTCAAAAATTAAAAATCCGTTAATATTTCAAACATCCTTCATTATTTTCGATAAAAAATCGATAAATACGCTTAATTAATCGATTATAAACACAAATTAATCGATATTTTCTTAAAAAATTACGATTTTATTAAATATCTGACAATTCTTCTTCTTTTTCTTAGTGAGTATGACAAATGTCAAAAATTAAAAATCCTTTAATATTTCAAACATCCTCCATTATTTTCGATTAAAAATCGATAAATAAGCTTAATTAATCGATTATAAACACAAATTAATCGATATTTTCATTAAAACTTGCGATTTTATTGAATATCTGACAATTCTTCTTTTTGTCCTTAGTGAGCATGACAAATGTCAAAAATTAAAAATCCGTTAATATTTCAAACATCCATCATTATTTTCGATAAAAAATCGATAAATACGCTTAATTAATCGATTATAAACACAAATTAATCGATATTTTCATTAAAACTTGCGATTTTATTGAATATCTGACAATATTTCTTCTTGTCCTTAGTGAGCATGACAAATGTCAAAAATTAAAAATCCGTTAATATTTCAAACATCCTTCATTATTTTCGATAAAAAATCGATAAATACGCTTAATTAATCGATTATAAACACAAATTAATCGATATTTTCATTAAAACTTGCGATTTTATTGAATATCTGACAACTCTTCTTCTTTTCCTTAGAGAGCATGACAAATGTCAAAAATTAAAAATCCGTTAATATTTCAAACATCCTTCATTATTTTCGATAAAAAATCGATAAATACGCTTAATTAATCGATTATAAACACAAATTAATCGATATTTTCTTAAAAAATTACGATTTTATTAAATATCTGACAATTCTTCTTCTTTTTCTTAGTGAGTATGACAAATGTCAAAAATTAAAAATCCGTTAATATTTCAAACATCCTTCATTATTTTCGATAAAAAATCGATAAATACGCTTAATTAATCGATTATAAACACAAATTAATCGATATTTTCTTAAAAAATTACGATTTTATTAAATATCTGACAATTCTTCTTCTTTTTCTTAGTGAGTATGACAAATGTCAAAAATTAAAAATCCGTTAATATTTCAAACATCCTTCATTATTTTCGATAAAAAATCGATAAATACGCTTAATTAATCGATTATAAACACAAATTAATCGATATTTTCCTTAAAACTTGCGATTTTATTGAATATCTGACAATTCTTCTTCTTGTCCTTAGTGAGCATGACAAATGTCAAAAATTAAAAATCCGTAAATATTTCAAACATCCTTCATTATTTTCGATAAAAAATCGATAAATACGCTTAATTAATCGATTATAAACACAAATTAATCGATATTTTCATTAAAACTTGCGATTTTATTGAATATCTGACAACTCTTCTTCTTTTCCTTAGAGAGCATGACAAATGTCAAAAATTAAAAATCCGTTAATATTTCAAACATCCTTCATTATTTTCGATAAAAAATCGATAAATACGCTTAATTAATCGATTATAAACACAAATTAATCGATATTTTCTTAAAAAATTACGATTTTATTAAATATCTGACAATTCTTCTTCTTTTTCTTAGTGAGTATGACAAATGTCAAAAATTAAAAATCCGTTAATATTTCAAACATCCTTCATTATTTTCGATAAAAAATCGATAAATACGCTTAATTAATCGATTATAAACACAAATTAATCGATATTTTCTTAAAAAATTACGATTTTATTAAATATCTGACAATTCTTTTTCTTTTTCTTAGTGAGTATGACAAATGTCAAAAATTAAAAATCCGTTAATATTTCAAACATCCTTCATTATTTTCGATAAAAAATCGATAAATACGCTTAATTAATCGATTATAAACACAAATTAATCGATATTTTCATTAAAACTTGCGATTTTATTGAATATCTGACAATTCTTCTTCTTGTCCTTAGTGAGCATGACAAATGTCAAAAATTAAAAATCCGTAAATATTTCAAACATCCTTCATTATTTTCGATAAAAAATCGATAAATACGCTTAATTAATCGATTATAAACACAAATTAATCGATATTTTCATTAAAACTTGCGATTTTATTGAATATCTGACAACTCTTCTTCTTTTCCTTAGTGAGCATGACAAATGTCAAAAATTAAAAATCCGTTAATATTTCAAACATCCTTCATTATTTTCGATAAAAAATCGATAAATACGCTTAATTAATCGATTATAAACACAAATTAATCGATATTTTCTTAAAAAATTACGATTTTATTAAATATCTGACAATTCTTCTTCTTTTTCTTAGTGAGTATGACAAATGTCAAAAATTAAAAATCCTTTAATATTTCAAACATCCTCCATTATTTTCGATTAAAAATCGATAAATAAGCTTAATTAATCGATTATAAACACAAATTAATCGATATTTTCATTAAAACTTGCGATTTTATTGAATATCTGACAATTCTTCTTTTTGTCCTTAGTGAGCATGACAAATGTCAAAAATTAAAAATCCGTTAATATTTCAAACATCCTTCATTATTTTCGATAAAAAATCGATAAATACGCTTAATTAATCGATTATAAACGCAAATTAATCGATATTTTCATTAAAACTTGCGATTTTATTGAATATCTGACAATATTTCTTCTTGTCCTTAGTGAGCATGACAAATGTCAAAAATTAAAAATCCGTTAATATTTCAAACATCCTTCATTATTTTCGATAAAAAATCGATAAATACGCTTAATTAATCGATTATAAACACAAATTAATCGATATTTTCTTAAAAAATTACGATTTTATTAAATATCTGACAATTCTTCTTCTTTTTCTTAGTGAGTATGACAAATGTCAAAAATTAAAAATCCGTTAATATTTCAAACATCCTCCATTATTTTCGATTATAAACAAAAATTAATCGATATTTTCATTAAAACTTGCGATTTTATTGAATATCTGACAATTCTTCTTTTTGTCCTTAGTGAGCATGACAAATGTCAAAAATTAAAAATCCGTTAATATTTCAAACATCCTTCATTATTTTCGATAAAAAATAGATAAATACGCTTAATTAATCGATTATAAACACAAATTAATCGATATTTTCATTAAAACTTGCGATTTTATTGAATATCTGACAATATTTCTTCTTGTCCTTAGTGAGCATGACAAATGTCAAAAATTAAAAATCCGTTAATATTTCAAACATCCTTCATTATTTTCGATAAAAAATCGATAAATAAGCTTAATTAATCGGTTTTAAACACAAATTAATCGATATTTTTATCAAAATTGCAATTTTGTTGAATATTTGACAATTCTTCTTCTTTTTCTCAGTGAGCATGACAGATATCAAAATTTAAAAATCTGTTAATATTTCAAACATACTTTATTATTTTCGGTGAAAAATCGATAAATAAGCTTTATTAATCGATTATAATGACAAATTAATCGATATTTTCTTAAAAATTTCGATTTTTTGCGAATTATGTCATAAAATAGATATTCTATCAAAAGTGGCCTTGAACGTTATAGAAAAAGTTGCTAAGTTTTAAAAAAAATCTATTTTTGATAAAAATATGATTAAATTTGAATAGAAAACTGTTAAAATTTGTCAAAAATGCAATTTTTTTCAAAAAATATCAAATGCTGTTCGAAATATACGCAGATTTCAAAAATTATACAAATGAGAGATCAATCTGTCAAAAATTATAAATCTGCTTATATTTCAAACATCCTTCAATATTTTCGATAAAAAATCGATAAATACGCTTAATTAATCGATTATAAACACAAATTAATCGATATTTTTATAAAAAATTGCGATTTTATTGAATATTTGTCAATTCTTCTTCTTTTCGTTAGTGAGCATGACAGATGTCAAAAATTAAAAATCCGTTTATAATTCAAACATCCTTCATTATTTTTGATTAAAAATCGATAAATACGCTTAATTATTCGAGATAAAAACTATCCTATCTTTTAAGTTAGAACAAACAACACATTTCTACAAAATTTCATTGAAATCGGTTCAGTAGTTTAGGAGTCCATCGCGGACAAACAACGTGACACGTAATTTATATATATTAAGATAACTAATAATAGAAAAATCCTTTACTGTAATCTAATGTTGATACGACATAAACTTAGAAAAAATAATCCTATTTTGATAACTAATAATAGAAAATATGTTTAAAAAACAATCTTTACTGTAATCTAATGTTGATACGACAAAATTTTTTTTTCCTGTTGAAACCTGTTTATTTACAATCTACTACAACATAAAGTTAGTATTTAGTAAATATGATGACTCCGATTTTGGCTTAGTAGGTATTGCCGGCCATTGCCGGTTCACCTTCATTTACAATAGGTCCTCAGGCCAGTGTCTTTTGAGTCTTCTCTCAGCTAGTGGGGCATTCGTGATATTGTGGATCAATTCATTTTCATGGTTGAGGTTTCTGGCTCTGTGCTTGGTGGCTCGTGGATTTATGACTTCTGTAATATATGGTATTTTCAAGTCTTCGTAGAGTGTCTGGTTTGAAACATACCAGGGGGCATTTGCTAGTATTCTTAGCGTTTTTGACTAATATGTAACTTTTTTATATTTGAAGGTTTCGCGCAACCCCAGAGTTCTATCCCATATACGTTTTGTAAACTGTTAATTTATTTTCTAGCGATAGCTGAGATCTTCTGACAATGAGCCAGTTCATTTATCGTGTTTTAATATTTAATTGCTGCTTTTTAGCTCTAATGAAGACCTAGATATTTTACTTCATTTTTTATTGGAATAGTGTCATTGTTTAATGTAACTTAGGGCATACGACTGGTCTTGTTGTGAATCTGATTTGTACCGATTTTCCATTGTTGTCTTTAATTTTCCACTTTTGGAGTAGATCAAGATGGCGTTGAAGTTTTTCAGCAGCTATGACGGGATTCAAATCCAGTGCAAACAATGCTGTGTCATCGGCAAAGGTGGCTAATTCGGTTTTAGTTGTTGTTGGGATGTCAGCAGTGTAAACAAGATAAAGATAGGGGTCTAAGACACTACCTTGTGGTCCTCCAGCTTGAATAAGTTGGTAGTTATTGTTCTCTTTGTCCATTTTAATATCTGTCTGATAGGTAAGATTTCAGTAGTAAATATAATTGACTTGGCATGATTCTTTTGAGTTTAAAAAGCAATCCTTGATGCCACACTTTATCAAATGCCTGTTGTATATCCAAAAATACTGCAGCACATATTTTCTTAGATTGTAGACTCCCCCTGATGCAGTTCACTATTCGGTGACACTGTTGAACCGTTGAGTGGTTCTCTCTGAATCCAAATTGGTGGTTGGGTATCAGATTATCGTGGTCAATTGTCTCTTTTATTCTTTTCAGTATGAGTCGTTCAAAAATTTTTGATAATAACCGTAGCAAGCTTATTGGTCGATAAGATGCCGCTTCAGTTGGAGGTTTACCCGGTTTATTGATCATGATGATTTAAGCGACCTTCCATTGGGTTGGAAAGTAGGAGAGATGAATCATTCGATTGAATAAAGTGGTTAGAAGAACTATCGCTTTTCTAGGTAAATGTTTCAGAACTTCACCTACTATCAGATTATATCCAGGTGCCTTGTGCGGATTTGTGAGTTTTATTTGCTCTGTTACTTCAAACGGCGTAATAGAACGAATTGGCGGTGATAATTGACAGGGGACGTCAAGAAAGCTGTTAATTTCGTCATCTTCTTGTGGGTCTATTGGACTAAAAGTTTATTCTAGATGAGTGGCAAAAACTTTGGCTTTGTCACTGTCTGATCTAGCCCAGCTTCCGTTTTCCTGTCTAAGCGGAGATTTTGTCATAGTTGGCCTTTTAATTTTTTTGTTGGCCTTCCATAATGAGTGGTCGTTAGGTTCGAGATTTTTAATATAATAGTTGAATGTCTCGTATTTAAATTCACATATGGAATTATGGAGTCTATGGGTGAGTCTATTGAGATGTCCCTTATCATCAGGATTTCTGGTACGCTGCCATGTTCTACGAGCTCTTCGTTTTTCTTGGACGAGTTCTTTGATACGGAGTAGTATACTGGTTTCGGCTTTTGTGTGGGGGTGTATTGGAGTTGCTTTCCAAGCTGCTTGCTGTATTAGTACAACGTAATTGTGCACTGCGGCTTCTATTTCTTCTTGATTCTTTAATCGTATTTTTAGGTTGATATTAGCGTTTATGTGTTCCTGGAATTTGTTTGTTTAGAACATAATCTAGGTTCAGGTTCTGTATGCAGTACTTTAGTACTGACATTAATAATGATGGGGCTGTGATCTGAACTGAGATCAAAGCTTGATTTTATGTTGCAATGTATGTCAGGTATTCTTTTCGTAATTGCAAAGTCTAGCAAGTCTGGTATTTTGTTTCTATCAGTGGGCCAATACGTTGGTTCTCCGGTTGATAAGTGATTTAGATTTTCTTGTTGAATTGCACCAAGTAAGTTTTTGCCTTTTTTTTATTGTAATCCTTGAACCCCATACAACATGTTTAGCATTCCAGTCTCCGGCAACTATGAAGTGAGATCCTAAAGTGTTGAAGTAGCGTTTGTACTCTTCTATTGTGATTGTATGTCTGGAAGGACAGTATATTACTGCTACAGTAATAGACCACTGAAAATTTGTAACTGTTACCTTTGTACACTGGATCTTGTCAGTTATGTATGGATTTAGTGCACTATGTTTAATCGTATTTCTAATTATCATGGCTGACCCTCCATGTGCTCCACCATCAGGATGGTTAGCGTAATAGATCATATAATTAGGAATCTTTATCACAGTTCTGTTTGTAGCATGGCTTTAAGAGATCAAAAGGATGTCAATTTTGTTTATATTTAGAAATAACTTGATTTCGTGAACTATTTGAGTTCCAAGCTGCTATTATCAGTGATTTAGTGAACTGCTTTACTGATGACTGTGGTGAGCATGTTCAGAATCATACTGTTTTGGTTCAATAGTTGGTTAAACATTTCTCTGAATTGGTTGACGAAAGTGGATAATGTGGACGCTAAATTTTCATCTCAATTTTTTGCTGTGGGCTCATTGGGATTATTCTGTATACTCTCAGCATATGCATAGTTTCCTGGTCGTATGATTGCATTGTTTAAAATTCCTTGTGGTCGTGGTTGATGTTGACTTTGTTGTTGGGTAAGAGTTTGGTTTTTGGTAGTATTAGAAATGTGAAATTTCCAACTGTCGAATGTTAAAAATATCAAATTTAAACTGACAAATGTTATAAATGTCAAATTTTAACTGTCAAATATCAGAAATATCAAATTTTAACTGTCAAATGTCAAATTTCAACCGTCGAATGTTAAAAATATCAAATTTGAACTCAAGAAATGTCAAATTTCAACTGAAAAATGTTAAGTGTCAAATTTTAACCGTCAAATGTCAAATTTCATCTAATCTCATGTTAATACGATAAAATTTAAGGAGAAGAATCATATTTTGATACCTAATAATAGGAAAATCCTTTACTGTAATCTAATGTTGATACGACAATAATTAAGGAAAAATAATCATATTTTAATAACTAATAATAGAAAAATCCTTTACTGTAATCTAATATTATCTAATTTTTGTTATTTCTTTGTTCTATTATTATTATTATTATTTTTAGATTCAACAAGTAGATGGTACCAACACTCACATCAATACATACATTCCAAGTAGTATTAATCAATATTACACTTCTACTTCTACACAACAAATCAATCCAAATCTAACTCATCAACAAATCAATCCTAATATACCCTCTCAACAATTAAATCAGAATGTAACTCCACAACAAATCCATCCTAATATGCCTTCACAACAAATCAATCCAAATTTAACCCCTCAACAAATGAATCCGAATATAACTCCCCAACAAATCAATCCAAATATAACTCCTCAACAGTTAAATCCAAATTTAACTCAACAATACATGAATTCTAATTTACAATCACAACAAATGAATCCAAATTTACCTCCTCAACAAATCAACCCAAATATATATTATTCACAAGCAAGTTATTATAATTATTCAACAACATTACAACAACCATCAACAACAGTACAACAACCAAAAACAACGTCAAATATAGATTTATTAAGTGGTTTAGATTTCAATATAAGTCAACCACCACTTGTCCCTCAACAACAACAACAACCACATCCACAACAAAAAGTGGTATCGAACAACAAAGAACCTGAAATAACTAACAAATCGACACCTACACCAGTTATTGTTGAAATAAAACGTCCGATTGTTAAAATTTTACCGAGTAAACCATTGAATAATAAAGATGTTAAAAATTTGTTCAATCAAGAATTGGAACGATATGAAAAGTTTGTTGAAACTTTAACAAATAAAACATTAAACGGACCAACTAATTTGGAATTGAAATGGAAAGAAATACAAGATCAACAAGAATTTGATGGACAGAAAAAAATTATATCTGTGGCTCGTTGTTATCCAATGAAAAATAGATATCCGGATATATTGCCTTATGATTATTCTAGAGTTGAATTATGTGATAGTAAGGATGATTATATTAATGCTTCGTATATTAAGGTAAGTCTTTTTTGAAGTACTTCTTATTCTTCATATCTTTTGGTATTCTTCAATTTTGATCTGTAATTCGCTTCATTTATCTCGTTTTTTCTTTATATTTTCCATATTTTAATGTCTGTAATTTATGAGGAAGTCATTATTTTACGTTAATTTAGTGGAGATAATTTGTACGAATTGCGATCCTTTACTGTAATCTAATGTTGATACGACAAAAATTAAGGAAAAAATAATCATATTTTGATACCTAATAATAGAAAAATCATTTATTGTAATCTAATGTTGATACGATAAAAATAAAGGGGTAGAATCATATTTTGATTCCTGATAATAGAGAAATCCTTTACTGTAATCTAATGTTGATACGACAAAAATGATCATATTTCGATAACTAATAGAAAATATGTCTTTATAACATTCTTTACTGCAATCTTATGTTAATACGACCAAAATAAGGAAAAATCATCATATTTTGATAACTAATAGAAAATCCTTTACTGTAATCTAATGTTGATACGACAAAAATTAAGGAAAAATCATCGTATTTTGATAACTAATAGAAAATATGTGTTTATAACTTCCTTTACTGTAATCTAATGTTGATACGACAAAAATTAAGGAAACATAATCATATTTTGATAACTAATAGAAAATCCTTTACTGTAATCTAATATTGATACGATAAAAATAAAGGAGAAGAATCATATTTTGATACCTATAAAGAAATTCCTTTATTAGGATGTGCTGCCTACATATCATAGGTTGCTAATACACAGCATACCGATCAATCCAAAGGACAATTATATAATTTAAAACATTAGATATTAATTAAAATAATTAAAATTGATACAAATAATGAACTAAAAACTATTAATAGTTAATGCATTAATCAGGAATAGATGTGACAATGCAAAATATTAATAGAGTCGATTAAAATGTTTTCAGTGATTTTAGGAATCGCTGATTTGTCAAACTTAAATTCGTTGAACTTTTTCCAATAGAACCACGAGCGCCAAACCATAGTCCATGGACAGACCAATTTCTTTCACCAAATTCGTCTCGATATTTTTCGGCATAATGGTTGACGCAAGAGCTGTATATGTTTGACTTTTCTTGTTTGATTTTTTCATCTTAATCATCGTCATTTGTTTCAAAACGCACCGTTGGATCAATTACGAGGGCTCTATTTGATTTCGTATCAAACGCAATTATGTCTATGAACTCGAAGCTACCATGTTGATCATATGCATGAACTTCCTCGAAGCATTTGTATTTTTTGTCAATCATTAATGATTTTATTGCGTGTTTAACTTTGTGATGTCTCGAAATAATTTGGGGTTTATTTGATGGAGAAAATCCGAAAACATGAGCAGGGGTTTCTTTCTCTCTATTGCATTTGCGACAGAGGCTGTTATCGGACACTGCACCAGGAATTCCCTTGATATTTGCGTAATTGGTATTGAGTTTAATTACAGCAGTAAATTCTGAAGAGCTTAATCTTGACTTTTTTTGACATAAATTGGTTGCTTATATGGGATGTGTTGAAGTGCTTCACTCCAATTCCTTGCCAATTCTGTCGGCACCATTTGTCATAAAAGATTTTTCGTAATTTCGCTCTTATCCTTTACTGTAATCTAATGTTGATAACACAAAAATTAAGAAAAAATAATCATATTTTGATAACTAATAGAAAATCCTTTACTGTAATCTAATGTTGATACGACTAAAATTAAGGAAAAATCATATTTTGATATCAATACAAAATACGTCTTTTACTGTAATCTAATGTTGATACGACAAAAATTAAGTAAAAATAATCATATTTTGATAACTAATAGAAAATCCTTTACTGTAATCTAATGTTGATACGACAAAAATTAAGGGAAAATCATTATATTTTGATATCAATACAAAATACGTCTTTAAAACGTCCTAGTATCACAAAAATTGGTCGAAACCGATCTACAAGTTGTGTTGTCCCTCTAACTGCAAACGTGAATTGTTGACTTCAATTCCATAATTTTTATTGCTTCGTTTTGTTTACTTTTGAGGGCTTGTTGATGGGAATATTTATTCCCGAAATTTGTACCCCCTTAAATTAAAATATTTTTGTGGTACTAGACTTTGAGTTTATTCCTTTGTATTACCATTGGACCACATTTGAGATTATGGATGATTTTCTCTTTCTCCAGAAAATCCTTTACTGTAATCTAATGTTGATACGACAAAAATTAAGGAAAAATCATCATATTTTGATAACTAATAGAAAATATGTCTTTATAACTTCCTTTACTGTAATCTAATGTTGATACGACAAAAATTAAGTAAAAATAATCATATTTTGATAACTAATAGAAAATCCTTTACTGTAATCTAATGTTGATACGACAAAAATTAAGGAAAAATCATCATATTTTGATAACTAATAGAAAATATGTCTTTATAACTTCCTTTACTGTAATCTAATGTTGATACGACAAAAGTTAAGGAAAAATAATCATATTTTGATAACTAATAGAAAATCCTTTACTGTAATCTAATGTTGATACGACAAAAATTAAGGGAAAATAATCATATTTTGATAACTAATAGAAAATCCTTTACTGTAATGTTGATACGACTAAAATTAAGGAAAAATCATTATATTTTGATATCAATACAAAATACGTCTTTAAAACGTCCTAGTATCACAAAAATTGGTCGAAACCGGTCTACAAGTTGTGTTGTCCCTCTAACTGCAAACGTGAATTGGTAAGTGTCACTTGGCGCTACGCGCTCTGGTGGTTAAAAATATTACTACTGCTAGGATGATGGATGTAATTTAATTACCTAAAGTTATGTAGTTTTTATTTACAATTGAAATGTTTTTATCATTAAATCAAGTTCTTGACTTTATTGAGGCTACTCCCAAGTCTCGAAATTTTGTAAAGGAGAAAAAATAATTAATGCAGGACATTTAATGTATAATGGGTTGGAAAATCAAAACAATGATCAATACGATATTTTGTCGTATTGTATACAATCATCAGCTTTTCGTGATAAACCCCATGAAATAAAAACAGTTATACTTACAAAAAAATGGTCAAATTGTTTCATCAAAGTGTAGCTGTACAGCTGGACTTAGTGAAAGATGTAAACACATCACAGCGTTGTTATTTTATATTGTAGGTACTTGGTAAGTGTTAATTTTAATGACACTGAATATAGTTTACCTTTTTCATTGTTTTTATTTTAACAAAAAACCGATTAGGTTTTGGAAAATGATGAAAACGAACGTCTGAATTTTGGGCTATTATCTCTGGCTGCATTACTTGAACATCCATAAACACAACAGTATTTTCTACTTTGGGTTTTTTTTTTTTTTTGAGAAAATCTAGCTCCACAATTATTTAATAAATCTGAGGCCATAGTTAAATGTTAATTTTCACTGATGTACACTTTTTTTATTATTAATAGACTAAATATAAATAAATAAAATTTAAGAGCATACAAATTTGCCTTATTTTTTTGTATGGCTAACTACCAGCTGTCACCCTAGCGCTAGTTTATAATGTGACCACCAGTCAGCGCACCATGCCCGGTGACACATACCAATTGTTGACTTCAATTCCATAATTTTTATTGCTTCATTTTGTTTACTTTTGAGGGCTTGTTGATGGGAATATTTATTCCCGAAATTTGTACCCCCTTAAATTAAAATATTTTTGTGGTACTAGACTTTGAGTTTATTCCTTTGTATTACCATTGGACCACATTTGAGATTATGGATGATTTTCTCTTTCTCCAGAAAATCCTTTACTGTAATCTAATGTTGATGCGACTAAAATTAATGAAAAATTATTATATTTTGATATCAATACAAAATACGTCTTTAAAACGTCCTTTACTGTAATCTAATGTTGATGCGACAAAAATTAAGGAAAAATCAACATATTTTGATAACTAATAGAAAATCCTTTACTGTAATCTAATGTTGATACGACAAAAACTAAGGAAAAATCCTCATATTTTGATAACTAATAAAAAATCCTTTACTGTAATCTAATGTTGATACGACTAAAATTAAGGAAAAATCATATTTTGATATCAATACAAATACGTCTTTTACTATAATCTAATGTTGATACGACAGAAATTAAGGAAAAATCATCATATTTTGATAACTAGTTAAAACGTCCTTTACTGTAATCTAATGTTGATACGACAAAACATATGGAAAAATAATCATATTTTGATACCTAATAAAAGAAAAATCCTTTACTGTAATCTAATGTTGATACGACTAAAATTAAGGAAAAATCATATTTTGATATCAATACAAAATACGTCTTTTACTGTAATCTAATGTTGATACGACAAAAATTAAGTAAAAATAATCATATTTTGATAACTAATAGAAAATCCTTTACTGTAATCTAATGTTGATACGACAAAAATTAAGGGAAAATCATTATATTTTGATATCAATACAAAATACGTCTTTAAAACGTCCTAGTATCACAAAAATTGGTCGAAACCGATCTACAAGTTGTGTTGTCCCTCTAACTGCAAACGTGAATTGTTGACTTCAATTCCATAATTTTTATTGCTTCGTTTTGTTTACTTTTGAGGGCTTGTTGATGGGAATATTTATTCCCGAAATTTGTACCCCCTTAAATTAAAATATTTTTGTGGTACTAGACTTTGAGTTTATTCCTTTGTATTATCATTGGACCACATTTGAGATTATGGATGATTTTCTCTTTCTCCAGAAAATCCTTTACTGTAATCTAATGTTGATACGACTAAAATTAATGAAAAATTATTATATTTTGATATCAATACAAAATACGCCTTTAAAACGTCTTTTACTGTAATCTAATGTTGATACGACAAAAATTAAGGAAAAATCATCATATTTTGATAACTAGTTAAAACGTCCTTTACTGTAATCTAATGTTGATACGACAAAACATATGGAAAAATAATCATATTTTGATACCTAATAAAAGAAAAATCCTTTACTGTAATCTAATGTTGATACGACAAAAATTAAGTAAAAATAATCATATTTTGATAACTAATAGAAAATCCTTTACTGTAATCTAATGTTGATACGACAAAAATTAAGGGAAAATCATTATATTTTGATATCAATACAAAATACGTCTTTAAAACGTCCTAGTATCACAAAAATTGGTCGAAACCGATCTACAAGGTGTGTTGTCCCTCTAACTGCAAACGTGAATTGTTGACTTCAATTCCATAATTTTTATTGCTTCGTTTTGTTTACTTTTAACGGCTTGTTGATGGGAATATTTATTCCCGAAATTTGTACCCCCTTAAATTAAAATATTTTTGTGGTACTAGACTTTGAGTTTATTCCTTTGTATTACCATTGGACCACATTTGAGATTATGGATGATTTTCTCTTTCTCCAGAAAATCCTTTACTGTAATCTAATGTTGATACGACTAAAATTAATGAAAAATTATTATATTTTGATATCAATACAAAATACGTCTTTAAAACGTCCTTTACTGTAATCTAATGTTGATGCGACAAAAATTAAGGAAAAATCATCATATTTTGATAACTAATAAAAAATCCTTTACTGTAATCTAATGTTGATACGACTAAAATTAAGGAAAAATCATCATATTTTGATATCAATACAAAATACGTCTTTAAAACGTCCTAGTATCACAAAAATATGTCTTTATAACTTCCTTTACTGTAATCTAATGTTGATACGACAAAAATTAAGTAAAAATAATCATATTTTGATAACTAATAGAAAATCCTTTACTGTAATCTAATGTTGATACGACAAAAATTAAGGAAAAATCATTATATTTTGATATCAATACAAAATACGTCTTTAAAACGTCCTAGTATCACAAAAATTGGTCGAAACCGATCTACAAGTTGTGTTGTCCCTCTAACTGCAAACGTGAATTGTTGACTTCAATTCCATAATTTTTATTGCTTCGTTTTGTTTACTTTTGAGGGCTTGTTGATGGGAATATTTATTCCCGAAATTTGTACCCCCTTAAATTAAAATATTTTTGTGGTACTAGACTTTGAGTTTATTCCTTTGTATTACCATTGGACCACATTTGAGATTATGGATGATTTTCTCTTTCTCCAGAAAATCCTTTACTGTAATCTAATGTTGATACGACAAAAATTAAGGAAAAATCATTATATTTTGATAACTAGTTAAAACGTCCTTTACTGTAATCTAATGTTGATACGACAAAACATATGGAAAAATAATCATATTTTGATACCTAATAAAAGAAAAATCCTTTACTGTAATCTAATGTTGATACGACAAAAATTAAGGAAAAATCATCATATTTTGATAACTAGTTAAAACGTCCTTTACTGTAATCTAATGTTGATACGACAAAACATATGGAAAAATAAGCATATTTTGATACCTAATAAAAGAAAAATCCTTTACTGTAATCTAATGTTGATACGACAAAAATTAAGGAAAAATCATTATATTTTGATAACTAGTTAAAACGTCCTTTACTGTAATCTAATGTTGATACGACAAAACATATGGAAAAATAATCATATTTTGATACCTAATAAAAGAAAAATCCTTTACTGTAATCTAATGTTGATACGACAAAAGTTAAGGAAAAATCATCATATTTTGATAACTAGTTAAAACGTCCTTTACTGTAATCTAATGTTGATACGACAAAACATATGGAAAAATAATCATATTTTGATACCTAATAAAAGAAAAATCCTTTACTGTAATCTAATGTTGATACGACAAAAATTAAGGAAAAATCATCATATTTTGATAACTAATAGAAAATATGTCTTTATAACTTCCTTTACTGTAATCTAATGTTGATACGACAAAAATTAAGTAAAAATAATCATATTTTGATAACTAATAGAAAATCCTTTACTGTAATCTAATGTTGATACGACAAAAATTAAGGGAATATCATTATATTTTGATATCAATACAAAATACGTCTTTAAAACGTCCTAGTATCACAAAAATTGGTCGAAACCGATCTACAAGTTGTGTTGTCCCTCTAACTGCAAACGTGAATTGTTGACTTCAATTCCATAATTTTTATTGCTTCGTTTTGTTTACTTTTGAGGGCTTGTTGATGGGAATATTTATTCCCGAAATTTGTACCCCCTTAAATTAAAATATTTTTGTGGTACTAGACTTTGAGTTTATTCCTTTGTATTACCATTGGACCACATTTGAGATTATGGATGATTTTCTCTTTCTCCAGAAAATCCTTTACTGTAATCTAATGTTGATGCGACTAAAATTAATGAAAAATTATTATATTTTGATACCAATACAAAATACGTCTTTAAAACGTCCTTTACTGTAATCTAATGTTGATGCGACAAAAATTAAGGAAAAATCAACATATTTTGATAACTAATAGAAAATCCTTTACTGTAATCTAATGTTGATACGACAAAAACTAAGGAAAAATCATCATATTTTGATAACTAATAGAAAAACCTTTACTGTAATCTAATGTTGATACGACAAAAACTAAGGAAAAATCCTCATATTTTGATAACTAATAAAAAATCCTTTACTGTAATCTAATGTTGATACGACTAAAATTAAGGAAAAATCATCATATTTTGATATCAATACAAAATACGTCTTTAAAACGTCCTAGTATCACAAAAATATGTCTTTATAACTTCCTTTACTGTAATCTAATGTTGATACGACAAAAATTAAGTAAAAATAATCATATTTTGATAACTAATAGAAAATCCTTTACTGTAATCTAATGTTGATACGACAAAAATTAAGGGAAAATCATTATATTTTGATATCAATACAAAATACGTCTTTAAAACGTCCTAGTATCACAAAAATTGGTCGAAACCGATCTACAAGTTGTGTTGTCCCTCTAACTGCAAACGTGAATTGTTGACTTCAATTCCATAATTTTTATTGCTTCGTTTTGTTTACTTTTGAGGGCTTGTTGATGGGAATATTTATTCCCGAAATTTGTACCCCCTTAAATTAAAATATTTTTGTGGTATTAGACTTTGAGTTTATTCCTTTGTATTACCATTGGACCACATTTGAGATTATGGATGATTTTCTCTTTCTCCAGAAAATCCTTTACTGTAATCTAATGTTGATGCGACTAAAATTAATGAAAAATTATTATATTTTGATATCAATACAAAATACGCCTTTAAAACGTCTTTTACTGTAATCTAATGTTGATACGACAAAAATTAAAGAAAAATCATCATATTTTGATAACTAGTTAAAACGTCCTTTACTGTAATCTAATGTTGATACGACAAAAATTAAAGAAAAATCATCATATTTTGATAACTAGTTAAAACGTCCTTTACTGTAATCTAATGTTGATACGACAAAACATATGGAAAAATAAGCATATTTTGATACCTAATAAAAGAAAAATCCTTTACTGTAATCTAATGTTGATGCGACTAAAATTAATGAAAAATTATTATATTTTGATATCAATACAAAATACGCCTTTAAAACGTCTTTTACTGTAATCTAATGTTGATACGACAAAAATTAAAGAAAAATCATCATATTTTGATAACTAGTTAAAACGTCCTTTACTGTAATCTAATGTTGATACGACAAAAATTAAAGAAAAATCATCATATTTTGATAACTAGTTAAAACGTCCTTTACTGTAATCTAATGTTGATGCGACAAAACATATGGAAAAATAAGCATATTTTGATACCTAATAAAAGAAAAATCCTTTACTGTAATCTAATGTTGATACGACAAAAATTAAGGAAAAATCATTATATTTTGATAACTAGTTAAAACGTCCTTTACTGTAATCTAATGTTGATACGACAAAACATATGGAAAAATAATCATATTTTGATACCTAATAAAAGAAAAATCCTTTACTGTAATCTAATGTTGATACGACAAAAATTAAGTAAAAATAATCATATTTTGATAACTAATAGAAAATCCTTTACTGTAATCTAATGTTGATACGACAAAAATTAAGGGAAAATCATTATATTTTGATATCAATACAAAATACGTCTTTAAAACGTCCTAGTATCACAAAAATTGGTCGAAACCGATCTACAAGTTGTGTTGTCCCTCTAACTGCAAACATGAATTGTTGACTTCAATTCCATAATTTTTATTGCTTCGTTTTGTTTACTTTTGAGGGCTTGTTGATGGGAATATTTATTCCCGAAATTTGTACCCCCTTAAATTAAAATATTTTTGTGGTACTAGACTTTGAGTTTATTCCTTTGTATTACCATTGGACCACATTTGAGATTATGGATGATTTTATCTTTCTCCAGAAAATCCTTTACTGTAATCTAATGTTGATACGACTAAAATTAATGAAAAATTATTATATTTTGATATCAATACAAAATACGCCTTTAAAACGTCTTTTACTGTAATCTAATGTTGATACGGCAAAAATTAAGGAAAAATCATTATATTTTGATAACTAGTTAAAACGTCCTTTACTGTAATCTAATGTTGATACGACAAAACATATGGAAAAATAATCATATTTTGATACCTAATAAAAGAAAAATCCTTTACTGTAATCTAATGTTGATACGACAAAAATTAAGGAAAAATCATCATATTTTGATAACTAATAGAAAATATGTCTTTATAACTTCCTTTACTGTAATCTAATGTTGATACGACAAAAGTTAAGGAAAAATAATCATATTTTGATAACTAATAGAAAATCCTTTACTGTAATCTAATGTTGATACGACAAAAATTAAGGGAAAATAATCATATTTTGATAACTAATAGAAAATCCTTTACTGTAATCTAATGTTGATACGACTAAAATTAAGGAAAAATCATTATATTTTGATATCAATACAAAATACGTCTTTAAAACGTCCTAGTATCACAAAAATTGGTCGAAACCGGTCTACAAGTTGTGTTGTCCCTCTAACTGCAAACGTGAATTGGTAAGTGTCACTTGGCGCTACGCGCTCTGGTGGTTAAACATATTACTACTGCTAGGATGATGGATGTAATTTAATTACCTAAAGTTATGTAGTTTTTATTTACAATTGAAATGTTTTTATCATTAAATCAAGTTCTTGACTTTATTGAGGCTACTCCCAAGTCTCGAAATTTTGTAAAGGAGAAAAAATAATTAATGCAGGACATTTAATGTATAATGGGTTGGAAAATCAAAACAATGATCAATACGATATTTTGTCGTATTGTATACAATCATCAGCTTTTCGTGATAAACCCCATGAAATAAAAACAGTTATACTTACAAAAAAATGGTCAAATTGTTTCATCAAAGTGTAGCTGTACAGCTGGACTTAGTGAAAGATGTAAACACATCACAGCGTTGTTATTTTATATTGTAGGTACTTGGTAAGTGTTAATTTTAATGACACTGAATATAGTTTACCTTTTTCATTGTTTTTATTTTAACAAAAAACCGGTTAGGTTTTGGAAAATGATGAAAACGAACGTCTGAATTTTGGGCTATTATCTCTGGCTGCATTACTTGAACATCCATAAACACAACAGTATTTTCTACTTTGGGTTTTTTTTTTTGGAGAAAATCTAGCTCCACAATTATTTAATAAATCTGAGGCCATAGTTAAATGTTAATTTTCACTGATGTACACTTTTTTTATTATTAATAGACTAAATATAAATAAATAAAATTTAAGAGCATACAAATTTGCCTTATTTTTTTGTATGGCTAACTACCAGCTGTCACCCTAGCGCTAGTTTATAATGTGACCACCAGTCAGCGCACCATGCCCGGTGACACATACCAATTGTTGACTTTAATTCCATAATTTTTATTGCTTCGTTTTGTTTACTTTTGAGGGCTTGTTGATGGGAATATTTATTCCCGAAATTTGAACCCCCTTAAATTAAAATATTTTTGTGGTACTAGACTTTGAGTTTATTCCTTTGTATTACCATTGGACCACATTTGAGATTATGGATGATTTTCTCTTTCTCCAGAAAATCCTTTACTGTAATCTAATGTTGATACGACTAAAATTAATGAAAAATTATTATATTTTGATACCAATACAAAATACGTCTTTAAAACGTCCTTTACTGTAATCTAATGTTGATGCGACAAAAATTAAGGAAAAATCATCATATTTTGATAACTAGTTAAAACGTCCTTTACTGTAATCTAATGTTGATACGACAAAACATATGGAAAAATAAGCATATTTTGATACCTAATAAAAGAAAAATCCTTTACTGTAATCTAATGTTGATACGACAAAAATTAAGGAAAAATCATCATATTTTGATAACTAGTTAAAACGTCCTTTACTGTAATCTAATGTTGATACGACAAAACATATGGAAAAATAATCATATTTTGATACCTAATAAAAGAAAAATCCTTTACTGTAATCTAATGTTGATACGACAAAAATTAAGGAAAAATCATCATATTTTGATATCAATACAAAATACGTCTTTAAAACGTCTTAGTATCACAAAAATATGTCTTTATAACTTCCTTTACTGTAATCTAATGTTGATACGACAAAAATTAAGTAAAAATAATCATATTTTGATAACTAATAGAAAATCCTTTACTGTAATCTAATGTTGATACGACAAAAATTAAGGGAAAATCATTATATTTTGATATCAATACAAAATACGTCTTTAAAACGTCCTAGTATCACAAAAATTGGTCGAAACCGATCTACAAGTTGTGTTGTCCCTCTAACTGCAAACGTGAATTGTTGACTTCAATTCCATAATTTTTATTGCTTCGTTTTGTTTACTTTTGAGGGCTTGTTGATGGGAATATTTATTCCCGAAATTTGTACCCCCTTAAATTAAAATATTTTTGTGGTACTAGACTTTGAGTTTATTCCTTTGTATTACCATTGGACCACATTTGAGATTATGGATGATTTTCTCTTTCTCCAGAAAATCCTTTACTGTAATCTAATGTTGATACGACTAAAATTAATGAAAAATTATTATATTTTGATACCAATACAAAATACGTCTTTAAAACGTCCTTTACTGTAATCTAATGTTGATGCGACAAAAATTAAGGAAAAATCATCATATTTTGATAACTAGTTAAAACGTCCTTTACTGTAATCTAATGTTGATACGACAAAACATATGGAAAAATAAGCATATTTTGATACCTAATAAAAGAAAAATCCTTTACTGTAATCTAATGTTGATACGACAAAAATTAAGTAAAAATAATCATATTTTGATAACTAATAGAAAATCCTTTACTGTAATCTAATGTTGATACGACAAAAATTAAGGGAAAATCATTATATTTTGATATCAATACAAAATACGTCTTTAAAACGTCCTAGTATCACAAAAATTGGTCGAAACCGATCTACAAGTTGTGTTGTCCCTCTAACTGCAAACGTGAATTGTTGACTTCAATTCCATAATTTTTATTGCTTCGTTTTGTTTACTTTTGAGGGCTTGTTGATGGGAATATTTATTCCCGAAATTTGTACCCCCTTAAATTAAAATATTTTTGTGGTACTAGACTTTGAGTTTATTCCTTTGTATTACCATTGGACCACATTTGAGATTATGGATGATTTTCTCTTTCTCCAGAAAATCCTTTACTGTAATCTAATGTTGATACGACTAAAATTAATGAAAAATTATTATATTTTGATATCAATACAAAATACGCCTTTAAAACGTCTTTTACTGTAATCTAATGTCGATACGACAAAAATTAAGGAAAAATCATCATATTTTGATAACTAGTTAAAACGTCCTTTACTGTAATCTAATGTTGATACGACAAAACATATGGAAAAATAATCATATTTTGATACCTAATAAAAGAAAAATCCTTTACTGTAATCTAATGTTGATACGACAAAAATTAAGGAAAAATCATTATATTTTGATAACTAGTTAAAACGTCCTTTACTGTAATCTAATGTTGATACGACAAAACATATGGAAAAATAATCATATTTTGATACCTAATAAAAGAAAAATCCTTTACTGTAATCTAATGTTGATACGACAAAAATTAAGGAAAAATCATCATATTTTGATAACTAATAGAAAATATGTCTTTATAACTTCCTTTACTGTAATCTAATGTTGATATGACAAAAGTTAAGGAAAAATAATCATATTTTGATAACTAATAGAAAATCCTTTACTGTAATCTAATGTTGATACGACAAAAATTAAGGGAAAATAATCATATTTTGATAACTAATAGAAAATCCTTTACTGTAATGTTGATACGACTAAAATTAAGGAAAAATCATTATATTTTGATATCAATACAAAATACGTCTTTAAAACGTCCTAGTATCACAAAAATTGGTCGAAACCGGTCTACAAGTTGTGTTGTCCCTCTAACTGCAAACGTGAATTGGTAAGTGTCACTTGGCGCTACGCGCTCTGGTGGTTAAAAATATTACTACTGCTAGGATGATGGATGTAATTTAATTACCTAAAGTTATGTAGTTTTTATTTACAATTGAAATGTTTTTATCATTAAATCAAGTTCTTGACTTTATTGAGGCTACTCCCAAGTCTCGAAATTTTGTAAAGGAGAAAAAATAATTAATGCAGGACATTTAATGTATAATGGGTTGGAAAATCAAAACAATGATCAATACGATATTTTGTCGTATTGTATACAATCATCAGCTTTTCGTGATAAACCCCATGAAATAAAAACAGTTATACTTACAAAAAAATGGTCAAATTGTTTCATCAAAGTGTAGCTGTACAGCTGGACTTAGTGAAAGATGTAAACACATCACAGCGTTGTTATTTTATATTGTAGGTACTTGGTAAGTGTTAATTTTAATGACACTGAATATAGTTTACCTTTTTCATTGTTTTTATTTTAACAAAAAACCGATTAAGTTTTGGAAAATGATGAAAACGAACGTCTGAATTTTGGGCTATTATCTCTGGCTGCATTACTTGAACATCCATAAACACAACAGTATTTTCTACTTTGGGTTTTTTTTTTTTGGAGAAAATCTAGCTCCACAATTATTTAATAAATCTGAGGCCATAGTTAAATGTTAATTTTCACTGATGTACACTTTTTTTATTATTAATAGACTAAATATAAATAAATAAAATTTAAGAGCATACAAATTTGCCTTATTTTTTTGTATGGCTAACTACCAGCTGTCACCCTAGCGCTAGTTTATAATGTGACCACCAGTCAGCGCACCATGCCCGGTGACACATACCAATTGTTGACTTCAATTCCATAATTTTTATTGCTTCATTTTGTTTACTTTTGAGGGCTTGTTGATGGGAATATTTGTTCCCGAAATTTGTACCCCCTTAAATTAAAATATTTTTGTGGTACTAGACTTTGAGTTTATTCCTTTGTATTACCATTGGACCACATTTGAGATTATGGATGATTTTATCTTTCTCCAGAAAATCCTTTACTGTAATCTAATGTTGATACGACTAAAATTAATGAAAAATTATTATATTTTGATATCAATACAAAATACGCCTTTAAAACGTCCTTTACTGTAATCTAATGTTGATGTGACAAAAATTAAGGAAAAATCATTATATTTTGATAACTAGTTAAAACGTCCTTTACTGTAATCTAATGTTGATACGACAAAACATATGGAAAAATAATCATATTTTGATACCTAATAAAAGAAAAATTCTTTACTGTAATCTAATGTTGATACGACAAAAATTAAGGAAAAATCATCATATTTTGATAACTAGTTAAAACGTCCTTTACTGTAATCTAATGTTGATACGACAAAACATATGGAAAAATAAGCATATTTTGATACCTAATAAAAGAAAAATCCTTTACTGTAATCTAATGTTGATACGACAAAAATTAAGGAAAAATCATCATATTTTGATAACTAATAGAAAATATGTCTTTATAACTTCCTTTACTGTAATCTAATGTTGATACGACAAAAATTAAGGAAAAATAATCATATTTTGATAACTAATAGAAAATCCTTTACTGTAATCTAATGTTGATACGACAAAAATTAAGGGAAAATCATTATATTTTGATATCAATACAAAATACGTCTTTAAAACGTCCTAGTATCACAAAAATTGGTCGAAACCGATCTACAAGTTGTGTTGTCCCTCTAACTGCAAACGTGAATTGTTGACTTCAATTCCATAATTTTTATTGCTTCGTTTTGTTTACTTTTGAGGGCTTGTTGATGGGAATATTTATTCCCGAAATTTGTACCCCCTTAAATTAAAATATTTTTGTGGTACTAGACTTTGAGTTTATTCCTTTGTATTACCATTGGACCACATTTGAGATTATGGATGATTTTCTCTTTCTCCAGAAAATCCTTTACTGTAATCTAATGTTGATACGACTAAAATTAATGAAAAATTATTATATTTTGATATCAATACAAAATACGCCTTTAAAACGTCTTTTACTGTAATCTAATGTTGATATGACAAAAATTAAGGAAAAATCATCATATTTTGATAACTAGTTAAAACGTCCTTTACTGTAATCTAATGTTGATACGACAAAACATATGGAAAAATAATCATATTTTGATACCTAATAAAAGAAAAATCCTTTACTGTAATCTAATGTTGATACGACAAAAATTAAGGAAAAATCATTATATTTTGATAACTAGTTAAAACGTCCTTTACTGTAATCTAATGTTGATACGACAAAACATATGGAAAAATAATCATATTTTGATACCTAATAAAAGAAAAATCCTTTACTGTAATCTAATGTTGATACGACAAAAATTAAGGAAAAATCATCATATTTTGATAACTAATAGAAAATATGTCTTTATAACTTCCTTTACTGTAATCTAATGTTGATACGACAAAAGTTAAGGAAAAATAATCATATTTTGATAACTAATAGAAAATCCTTTACTGTAATCTAATGTTGATACGACAAAAATTAAGGGAAAATAATCATATTTTGATAACTAATAGAAAATCCTTTACTGTAATGTTGATACGACTAAAATTAAGGAAAAATCATTATATTTTGATATCAATACAAAATACGTCTTTAAAACGTCCTAGTATCACAAAAATTGGTCGAAACCGGTCTACAAGTTGTGTTGTCCCTCTAACTGCAAACGTGAATTGGTAAGTGTCACTTGGCGCTACGCGCTCTGGTGGTTAAAAATATTACTACTGCTAGGATGATGGATGTAATTTAATTACCTAAAGTTATGTAGTTTTTATTTACAATTGAAATGTTTTTATCATTAAATCAAGTTCTTGACTTTATTGAGGCTACTCCCAAGTCTCGAAATTTTGTAAAGGAGAAAAAATAATTAATGCAGGACATTTAATGTATAATGGGTTGGAAAATCAAAACAATGATCAATACGATATTTTGTCGTATTGTATACAATCATCAGCTTTTCGTGATAAACCCCATGAAATAAAAACAGTTATACTTACAAAAAAATGGTCAAATTGTTTCATCAAAGTGTAGCTGTACAGCTGGACTTAGTGAAAGATGTAAACACATCACAGCGTTGTTATTTTATATTGTAGGTACTTGGTAAGTGTTAATTTTAATGACACTGAATATAGTTTACCTTTTTCATTGTTTTTATTTTAACAAAAAACCGATTAGGTTTTGGAAAATGATGAAAACGAACGTCTGAATTTTGGGCTATTATCTCTGGCTGCATTACTTGAACATCCATAAACACAACAGTATTTTCTACTTTGGGTTTTTTTTTTTGGAGAAAATCTAGCTCCACAATTATTTAATAAATCTGAGGCCATAGTTAAATGTTAATTTTCACTGATGTACACTTTTTTTATTATTAATAGACTAAATATAAATAAATAAAATTTAAGAGCATACAAATTTGCCTTATTTTTTTGTATGGCTAACTACCAGCTGTCACCCTAGCGCTAGTTTATAATGTGACCACCAGTCAGCGCACCATGCCCGGTGACACATACCAATTGTTGACTTTAATTCCATAATTTTTATTGCTTCATTTTGTTTACTTTTGAGGGCTTGTTGATGGGAATATTTATTCCCGAAATTTGTACCCCCTTAAATTAAAATATTTTTGTGGTACTAGACTTTGAGTTTATTCCTTTGTATTACCATTGGACCACATTTGAGATTATGGATGATTTTATCTTTCTCCAGAAAATCCTTTACTGTAATCTAATGTTGATACGACTAAAATTAATGAAAAATTATTATATTTTGATATCAATACAAAATACGTCTTTAAAACGTCCTTTACTGTAATCTATTGTTGATGCGACAAAAATTAAGGAAAAATCAACATATTTTGATAACTAATAGAAAATCCTTTACTGTAATCTAATGTTGATACGACTAAAATTAAGGAAAAATCATTATATTTTGATATCAATACAAAATACGTCTTTAAAACGTCCTTTACTGTAATCTAATGCTGATACGACAAAAATTAAGGAAAAATAATAATTTAGTGAAGAGAATTTGTACGAATTGGATTGTTTTTTTTAAGGATATTTCACCATATTCGCCTCCTTTTATTGTAACGCAACTTCCATTATCTGGTACAATTGGTGATTTTTGGACAATGATTAGAGAACAACAAGTTGAATTAATACTTTGTTTGCAAAATGATAATGAGGTAATCTATTCACTAATTTTTAGCAAAACTAAGAGTTCAACCGTCGTATAGAATTTTTAAAGTTTTAAAATTTCAGATTGGTGATGAAATTTATTGGCCGAAAGAAAAGGATAAAAGTATTAATATATTAAACATGGTTATTTCATTACAAAGTATTATCAAAAAAACACATTGGATTGAACGTTTGATTTGTATTAATTTACCGGAAAAACGAGAATCGCGAGTTATATTACATTTACAATTTACATCATGGCCTGGAAGGTAAATATTATTTATAAAACTAATATTTTGCAAAAAAATCCAAATTATTATGAAAATATCGATTAATTAAGATTAATAATCGATTAATTATGCTTATGTATCGATTTTTAGTCGTAAATAATACAGGATGTTTAAAATATAAGCAGATTTTAAATTTTTGACATTTTTCATGCTCACTAAGAAAAAGAAGAAGAATTGTCAGAGATTTAATAAAATCGCAATTTTTAAGAAAATATCGATTAATTTGGGTTAATAATCGATTAATGAAGCTAATTTATCGATTTTTAATCGTAAATAATACAGGATGTTTAAAATATAAGCAGATTTAAAGTTTTTGACATTTGTCATGCTCACTTAGAAGAAGAATTGTCAGGGATTTAATAAAATCGCAAGTTTTAAAAAAATATTGATTAATTTGGGTTAATAATCGATTAATGAAGCTAATCTATCGATTTTTAATCAAAAATAATACAGGATGTTTAAAATATAAGCGGATTTTTAATTTTTGACAGATCGAACTCTCATAAATCTGCCTTATATTTCGAACATTTAGTAGTAGTAGAAAAAGTTAAGTATATGACTCGTATGGAATATAATATTATTAAATTATTTTTAGTTTGTTTCCAACAAGTCCCGAACCGTTTGTGAATTATATTTTGGAATCAATAAATATGTATCAACAACAAAAATCAAATACACATCCAATTGTTGTTCATTGTTCTTCAGGAATTGGAAAAAGTGGTTTAATTTGTTTATTAACAGCAGCAATATTTGATGTTGCTAATAATGCAAATTCCATACCTGATTTAAATGTTCTTACTGTTAAATTATCTTCTTGTAGAAAGAATATTTTGAGATATAGAGAACATTTAAAATTCGCTTATGAATGTTTTTTGGCTTATATGCATCAAGTTGTTTCTGAAGGTATTTATTTATTTATATAAAAATAATTTTTTAATGTATTTGTTCATATAATTGTTCTTGTAGATAAATCAAAGAAAAAAATGAATGAAGTAGAAGCACCGAAAATAAAAGAAGAAGAATTACCGCAGCTACAAGTTAATACTGATAAAAATATTGATCCATTAAGTACTTTAGATCCGTTTTGGGCTAGTAAAAAATAAATTTTAATTATTATTATTATAATATTAAGCAGGCAATTATTTCAGTGCGTAATTTTGCATATTAGGTATGTCTATAATTTTTAGTTCCTCCACTGTTATAATTCACATTTTCTTTTTAAATTGTAATAAAAATTATATTCAATTAATAATATATACTTAAAAAAATTAATTGTGTTTGTCTGTCTGTCCGTCCATATGTCAGTCACTTTTTTAATACAGGATGTTTAAAATATAAGCAGATTTAAAATTTTTGACATTTGTCATGCTCACTAAGAAGAAGAATTGTCAGAGATTTACCTATGCAAACTTAGCACCCCATCCATGGAATTTTGTTTCGAAAATGACCTTAATCGATAGGTCCCCGTTAGGTACTTCAAGGTCCCACAATTTTTTTGTTAGGTCCCCTTTAGTATTTTCATAAATATTTTTTTAAATTTTGGCCAAAAAAAAACTACACTTTAGCACCCCATCCAATGCAAAATTGACAAATTTAATCAAAATTGTATTCTTTAGCGTTAGGTCCGTATTGGTCCATTATTTTAATTGATAAATAATTTATTTTACAAAATACAAAATTCAACAAATTGACACTATTGACAGCTAGAAATAGAAATTTTTTGATTGGTTACAAATCTTTCAAATAAATTGGCCTCAGTCTTTGAAGTTGTTCGGTTAAATTTATAATAATCATTGTAAAATATATTTAAATAATAGTAAAATAGATTAAAATAGTTATAAAAACTAGTTTTTACTTACATTTTATACCTTTTAAATATAAAAAAAGCACCAGATTTATTAATTGGTATTGTTTTAACACTAATAAAATTTTATTTGATTAATAATTTGAAACTGTAACAACAACATTGAGTGCGCTGCACTCCTCAACAGCTAGAGGCCACTGACGTTCCCTCTACGAAGAGAGAAGAACGTCACTCACTATTCATTCATTCATTATTCATGATTCAACCACCATAAACGCAATATATGACAACTTGCTCTTTTTACTAATATATTTTCACGTGTATTGTATTACATATCAAACAGTAGTGTTATATTAAATACGTATTCCTGTTCATCAGTGTGTCTCTCTGTGTTTAGTGTAGTAATTGCTCATTGTTCCCTACGCAGAACCTCACACCACACCCGTTTGTATTAACATCCTTACAATACCCCCACAAAACTAGTTAAATAAACTTAAATAGCAGAAATAAAAAAACTGTAACAAACATATAAATTTATTGGCCCTTAAATAAAATTAGTTTCGTATACATACTTCTTACGCTTTTATCTTTTATATAGTTTTTACAAATATAATTTATCCTTATATTTAAAAAAACAATCACAAACATAATTTATTAATTGGATGGATAGTTAGTTGTCTAAACCATTTTTATCATGATTTTGCATGCTGTGAAATACGTTTTTGTATTAACTTAAAATTATAACACAATTGTCAAAAATATTAATATAAATAGGTAATTTTAACAGTAACTAAAATACACAAAAGAAATAAAACTAAAAACACACGACAAATAGACTATTTAATAGACACAAAAAAGAAACGACCATTAAACACAACCAAAAGTAAATAAGAATGAGTCAAAAAGTGGCTGTCCAACATGGCCGTTTCCGTCGCACTTTTTAGTATTGACAATACGCAGATCCCTTCACTCCTTCCTGATGTTTTATATTCAAAGGGATACACTTTATAATGAAATCAGAAGAAGATAAATAACGAGAAACGTTTTCTACTTCTTTTTGGTGAATGCACGCTGTGTTAGCAGGCTCCGTCTCACGGATACCTGAAGTATCAAACACTTGCATTTTCGTGGGAAAGATAGAATATGGCACACTACATTTAAAGGAAGCTAAGGTGGAGAATAATGAAAAAATGACAAAATTCGAATAAACCAGATAAGGATAAACTTTATAATGAAATCGGAAGAAGATGAATAACGAGAAACGCTGGGTTTTCTATTTCTTTTTGGTGACTGCGCGCTGTGTTAGGCTCCGTCTCACGGACACCTGAAGTATCAAACACCTGCATTTTCGTGGGAAAGATAGAATATGGCACACTACATAAGGAAGCTAAGGGGGAGAATGATGAAAAAATGGCAAAAATCCAATAAACCAGATAGGGATAAACTTTATAATGAAATCAGAAGAAGGTGAATAACGAGAAACGCTGGGTTTTTTACTTCTATTTGGTGACTGCGCGCTGTGTTAGGCTCCGTCTCACGGACACCTGAAGTATCAAACACTTGCATTTTCGTGGGAAAGATAGAATATGGCACACTACATTTAAATGAAGCTAAGGTGGAGAATAATGAAAAAATGACAAAATTCGAATAAACCAGATAAGGATAAACTTTATAATGAAATCGGAAGAAGATGAATAACGAGAAACGCTGGGTTTTCTACTTCTTTTTGGTGACTGCGCGCTGTGTTAGGCTCCGTCTCACGGACACCTGAAGTATCAAACACTTGCATTCTCGTGGGAAAGATAGAATATGGCACACTACATTTAAAGGAAGCTAAGGTGGAGAATAATGAAAAAATGACAAAATTCGAATAAACCAGATAAGGATAAACTTTATAATGAAATCGGAAGAAGATGAATAACGAGAAACGCTGGGTTTTCTATTTCTTTTTGGTGACTGCGCGCTGTGTTAGGCTCCGTCTCACGGACACCTGAAGTATCAAACACCTGCATTTTCGTGGGAAAGATAGAATATGGCACACTACATAAGGAAGCTAAGGGGGAGAATGATGAAAAAATGGCAAAAATCCAATAAACCAGATAGGGATAAACTTTATAATGAAATCAGAAGAAGGTGAATAACGAGAAACGCTGGGTTTTTTACTTCTATTTGGTGACTGCGCGCTGTGTTAGGCTCCGTCTCACGGACACCTGAAGTATCAAACACTTGCATTTTCGTGGGAAAGATAGAATATGGCACACTACATTTAAATGAAGCTAAGGTGGAGAATAATGAAAAAATGACAAAATTCGAATAAACCAGATAAGGATAAACTTTATAATGAAATCGGAAGAAGATGAATAACGAGAAACGCTGGGTTTTCTACTTCTTTTTGGTGACTGCGCGCTGTGTTAGGCTCCGTCTCACGGACACCTGAAGTATCAAACACTTGCATTCTCGTGGGAAAGATAGAATATGGCACACTACATTTAAAGGAAGCTAAGGTGGAGAATAATGAAAAAATGACAAAATTCGAATAAACCAGATAAGGATAAACTTTATAATGAAATCGGAAGAAGATGAATAACGAGAAACGCTGGGTTTTCTATTTC
The DNA here is from genome assembly GCA_964028335.1 of Altica lythri. Classification (NCBI taxonomy): domain Eukaryota; kingdom Metazoa; phylum Arthropoda; class Insecta; order Coleoptera; family Chrysomelidae; genus Altica; species Altica lythri. The sequence goes on from OZ034810.1 coordinate 21,688,465, forward strand.
TTTTTGGTGACTGCGCGCTGTGTTAGGCTCCGTCTCACGGACACCTGAAGTATCAAACACCTGCATTTTCGTGGGAAAGATATAGAATATGGCACACTACATTTAATGGGAGCTGAGGGGGAGTATGATGAAAAAATGACAAAATTCGAATAAACCAGATAAGGATAAACTTTATAATGAAATCGGAAGAAGATGAATAACGAGAAACGCTGGGTTTTCTACTTCTTTTTGGTGACTGCGCGCTGTGTTAGGCTCCGTCTCACGGACACCTGAAGTATCAAACACTTGCATTCTCGTGGGAAAAATAGAATATGGCACACTACATTTAAAGGAAGCTAAGGTGGAGAATAATGAAAAAATGACAAAATTCGAATAAACCAGATAAGGATAAACTTTATAATGAAATCGGAAGAAGATGAATAACGAGAAACGCTGGGTTTTCTACTTCTTTTTGGTGACTGCGCGCTGTGTTAGGCTCCGTCTCACGGACACCTGAAGTATCAAACACTTGCATTCTCGTGGGAAAAATAGAATATGGCACACTACATTTAAAGGAAGCTAAGGTGGAGAATAATGAAAAAATGACAAAATTCGAATAAACCAGATAAGGATAAACTTTATAATGAAATCGGAAGAAGATGAATAACGAGAAACGCTGGGTTTTCTATTTCTTTTTGGTGACTGCGCGCTGTGTTAGGCTCCGTCTCACGGACACCTGAAGTATCAAACACCTGCATTTTCGTGGGAAAGATAGAATATGGCACACTACATAAGGAAGCTAAGGGGGAGAATGATGAAAAAATGGCAAAAATCCAATAAACCAGATAGGGATAAACTTTATAATGAAATCAGAAGAAGGTGAATAACGAGAAACGCTGGGTTTTCTACTTCTATTTGGTGACTGCGCGCTGTGTTAGGCTCCGTCTCACGGACACCTGAAGTATCAAACACTTGCATTTTCATGAGAAAGATAGAATATGGCACACTACATTTAATGGGAGCTGAGGGGGAGTATGATGAAAAAATGACAAAATTCGAATAAACCAGATAAGGATAAACTTTATAATGAAATCGGAAGAAGATGAATAACGAGAAACGCTGGGTTTTCTATTTCTTTTTGGTGACTGCGCGCTGTGTTAGGCTCCGTCTCACGGACACCTGAAGTATCAAACACCTGCATTTTCGTGGGAAAGATAGAATATGGCACACTACATTTAAAGAGAGCTGGAGGGGAGAATGATGAAAAAATTGCAAAAATCCAATAAACCAGATAAGGATACACTTTATAATGAAATCAGAAGAAGATAAATAACGAGAAACGTTTTCTACTTCTTTTTGATGAATACTCGCTGAGTTAGGCTCCTGCTAACCGACACCTGAAGTATAAAACACCTGCATTTTCGTGGGAAAGATAGAATATGGCACACTATATTTAGAGGAAGCTAAGGTGGAAAATAATGAAAAAATTACAAAATTTGAGTAAACCAGATAGGGTTAAACTATATAACGAAACCAGATGATAATGATTAACGAGAAATGCTGAGTTTTCTACTTCTTTTCTGGTGACTGCGCGCTGTGTTAGAAGAAACGCATGAGGGCGGAGAAATGGTCAGTTTTTAATAGGATTTTTTGAATCAGAATGCAACCAATACCATTGAATACAGTATACATTCTTCTTCTTTGTCTTCTTCTTAAGCAGTCCCTTCTAGGCCACTCCTGGACATAGGCCTCCCCTTGTCTTTTCAAACTTCGTTGGTCTTGAGCTAACTAGTGCTAGTTTTTCCCTAGATGTTCCTTGATGTCATCGGCCCATCTTTTTGTGGTCTTCCTGCACCTCATCTATGTTGTCTTGACCTCCATTGTATTATTCGCTTTGTCCACTTTTCTTCGTTATCTCGTGCCACTTTGTTTTTTTTTAATTTGTAATTTCCGCCCTTTGGTTTTGTTTGCCTTGTTTTATTTCATTTATTGTATGAAATAACACGGTATACATTAGATAATGAAATCCCTAATCTTCTGTTTTATGTTTGCGCGCTCTTTTTCTTCTAGTTTATTATTCTTCTATATTTAATGCACAATTGAACAGCGCATTTGTTGGTAATATTAGGAGCGTTTTTTACGTTAAAATACGGGTAGACCTTTCTCGCCCCTGGGCAACAGCGAAGGAAGTTGTCTCGGAAAAGATGTTCCAGCTTTTAGGAAGGATCTGTAATTAAAAATGTTTAATATTAATTTTATTGTATTCTAAAACCAAATCTTTATTTTTTTAGTTAAAAAAATAAAATAAAAATAACTTAACACCTAACACATACTAAATTGTTAGTGAATGTTTACAATTATGTACAAATAAAAAATTTGTATTTCAAATATAAAATCTAGAGCAGCCACAATCAAATCGTTCTAACTAAAATAAACGATACTTACAAAGATAAAATTTTCTACAAAAACTATAAACTAAATGTTATTATCATACTTTATTTAAAAATAAAATATCACTTCTAAAACAAAATTGACTGTTTGTGTTACAATTCCCGAAACAAATGATTTAATCTTGTATCGAGCGAAGACTGACTCACATCCTTGTACAATCATCGGCATGAGTTTTTTCTATATATGATACGATAACAAGAATATAAAAAAGTATATGCACAAATACAGGGTACCTACATGAAACGATACCAATTTAAATTTCACGCTGTTTGTGTCTGAAGTGCACATGCGCAGGTTTTATTTATTTTATAATTAAGAATAAAACAAATAAAATAAATTATTGATCAATTAAAATAATAGACCAATACGGACCTAACGCTAAAGAATACAATTTTAATTAAATTTGTCAATTTTGCATTGGATGGGGTACTAAAGTGTAGTTTTTTTTAGCCAAAATTTAAAAAATTATTTATGAAAAAACTAAAGGGGACCTAACGAAAAAATTGTGGGACCTTGAAGGACCTAACGGGGACCTATCGATTAAGGTCATTTTCGACCCAAAATTCCATGGATGGGGTGCTAAGTTTGCATAGGTCAGAGATTTAATAAAATCGCAAGTTTTAAGAAAATATCGATTAATTTGGGTTAATAATCGATTAATGAAGCTAATTTATCGATTTTTAATCGAAAATAATAAAGGATGTTTACAATATAAGCAAATTTAAAATTTTTGACATTTGTCATGCTCACTAAGAAGAAGAATTGTCAGAGATTTAATAAAATCGCAAGTTTTAAGAAAATATCGATTAATTTGGGTTAATAATCGATTAATGAAGCTAATTTATCGATTTTTAATCGAAAATAATACAGGATGTTTAAAATATAAGCAAATATAAAATTTTTGACATTTGTCATGCTCACTATACCCCATTTCGTCATTCGTTGGCAGTGTATGAAAGATAGGAATAATGCGTAATTGCCAGGTTTATCTTAGAAAGACTTACTATCTTTGTCTTATTAACGCGCAATAGAAAGAGATATATTTAGGTTAAATGGCAACCGGTGCCTAAAAACACGCCACTGAACGATCACTGGATGACAGAACGATTTACGCTGGCACCGGTTGCCATTTAACTTAAAAATATCACTTTCTATTGCGCGTTAATAAGACAAAGATAGTAAGTGTTTCTAAGATAAACCTGGCAACTACGCATTATTCCTATCTTTCATACACTGCCAACGAATGACGAAATGGGGTATAAGAAGAAGAATTGTCAGAGATTTAATAAAATCGCAAGTTTTAAGAAAATATCGATTAATTTGGGTTAATAATCGATTAATGAAGCTAATTTATCGATTTTTAATCGAAAATAATACAGGATGTTTAAAATATAAGCAGATTTAAAATTTTTGACATTTGTCATGCTCACTAAGAAGAAGAACTGTCAGAGATTTAATAAAATCGCAAGTTTTAAGAAAATATCGATTAATTTGGGTTAATAATCGATTAACGAAGCTAATTGATCGATTTTTAATCGTAAATAATACAGGATGTTTTTTAACTCATATCTATACTTCGTGGGTGTGCTTCTCATTTTTTTACAAATCAAACAGGTTTGCCTCCCTTCTCTAATGGGAAAATCTGGACATGGATACTGATTTTGTATGCAACTACGTTGATAGGATTTTATTTTAAGGATTATATTTTACCTTTCACTTGTAGATAACATCAATATTTGTTAGTTTAATAGGCAATAGTTTTAGTAAATAAATAGAAAAATGGAAATTCAGAAGAAAAAGATGAGAAGCTAGCGAAATTATAAATATAAATTAATATTTAAGTTATCCTATCTTTCAAGTAGAATCAAACGGACAAACATACTAAGGTAATTTAATTGGAATACTTTCTGAGTAGACCGTAGACCATGTATTCGTTGTCCTTAATTCTATAAAGGGTTAAGGGTTATTAAAAATAAAAAGGAAATACCTAAAGTGAAATATTATATGTATAAAAGGTATAAAGAAGAAAAAAGGTGTTGTTCGTGGGTGTATATATAAAAGGCCGGAGTGTGGTTTAAAATAGGGAGATAAGATAAGAAAACAAACAACTTAGGATTTTAAATTTTATGGAATATATATATATATATATAGATTAAGAATAAGAAAGGAAGAAATACAAGAAACGTCAAATGCTAATTAACTATATCAATAATTACAGAATTTGTGTTAAAAAAACTTTGTTTTTAATGGAAAATTAGTGAAATTATCGTTAATAGGAGTCTCTATTTTCGTTTATTTAACTCTTTTTGTGGAATTAGTGCTATTAAAGCACTATAAACATAGTGCCTTAGTGCTATAAGTACTTAATATGTATAGTACCCATTTATCGGTATTTAATAACAGTTTCATTTGAGTCGTTTTTTTAAATTTTGATGGTATAATATGTAAGTAAAACCAGATTTTATTGTTAAAAAACATTTCTACATAGTTTTAACTATTTATTTTTGTATAAATTTGCTTTAAATTAATTAATAGAAAATTTACCGAGTAACTCATATGGGAAAAGGCCATTTTATGACATATATCAACCATCCAGAAAATTGTATAAGTAGCTGTCAATTTCGTAAACTACGTAGCAAAGACTACGTAGTATTTTCGAGTTTTTTGTGTGAAAAAACTCTGTTTTTAATCAAAAATTAGTGAAATTATCGTTAATAGGAGTCTCTATTTTCGTTTATGTAACTCTTTTTGTGGTTTCTGTGTAATTAGTGCTATAAGTGATATTTAAATAGTACCCCTTTATCGGTATTTAGTTTCATTTGACTCGTTTTTTCAAGTTTTGATGGTATAATATGTAAGTAAAACTCGATTTTATTGCTAAAAAACATATTTTAATTCAAAAATTTTGAAAGTTATCACTTCAAAATCAATTATAATTATTATTTTATCGAATTTTAACAGCAGCACGTAATTTAGCTGATCTACTTCTTGGATTTTCCTCAACTTCTTCATATTTCGGTAATTCAACATGTTGATGCAACATTTTCCAATTTCCTTTCATAATTTTCTCAACTAAATCATTATCAATTGAACTCGAATAATTACTATATTTAAGTGGTAATGGATTAGCAGCATTTCCTAATAAATTACCAGTAAAATGTCTTTTTACAATTGTATCTTCCAACGAATGAAAAGATATTGCAACAATTCGACCACCAATTTTTAAATAATGATGAGCTAAAATCAAACCGTAATTAATTTCATTTAATTCATTATTAACAAAAATTCGTAACGCTTGGAAAGTTTTTGTAGCAACATGTGATGTTCGTTGAAGTTTATCCAATCGAAAATCTTCATTACACACACTTGATACTAAATCGCATAAATCTTCGGTGGTTTTTAATGTTTTAAACATATATCGAGCCTCGATTATACCTCTCGCTATTTTCTTTGCTTGTTTCTCTTCTCCGTATATTTTTATTATTTTATACAAATCTTCTTCGGTGGCTTTTGCTAGGATATCTGCTGCTGTAGGAGCTTCTGGAATATTTATATTAAAAATTAGAGAAAGAAACGTATTAATTTACAGTCAATCTGTCAAATTTACTGTCAATCTGTCATATTTACTATCAATCTGTCAAATTTAATGCCAATCTGTCAAATTTACTGCCAATCTGTCAAATTTACTGCCAATCTGTCAAATTTACTGTCAATCTGTCAAATTTACTGTCAATCTGTCAAATTTACTGTCAATATGTCAAATTTACTATCAATATGTCAAATTTACTGTCAATCTGTCAAATTTAATGTCAATCTATCAAATTTACTGCCAATCTGTCAAATTTACTGTCAATCTGTCATATTTACTATCAATCTGTCAAATTTAATGCCAATCTGTCAAATTTACTGTCAATCTGTCAAATTTACTATCAATCTGTCAAATTTATTATCAATCTGTCAAATTTACTGTCAATCTGTCAAATTTACTGTCAATATGTCAAATTTACTGCCAATCTGTCAAATTTACTATCAATCTGTCAAATTTACTGTCAATCTGTCAAATTTACTATCAATCTGTCAAATTTACTGTGAATCTGTCAAATTTACTGTCAATCTGTCAAATTTACTGCCAATCTGTCAAATTTACTATCAATCTGTCAAATTTACTACCAATCTGTCAAATTTACTGTCAATCTGTCAAATTTACTACCAATCTGTCAAATTTCCTGTCAATCTGTCAAATTTACTATCAATCTGTCAAATTTACTGTCAATCTGTCAAATTCTAAAAATTTTGAAAATTCTAAATATTTTTTTTCATACCACATATCGTTTCTTAAGGAGTAAACTCCAATAATTACCTGGATATCTATCTCCATCCATTCTCATATCAAGAGGACCATTTTGTGATACAGAAAATCCTCGAAAACCATTATCGAATTGCATCGATGAACAACCGAAATCAAATAATATACAATCAATCGAATTTGGTTTAATATTTTTCGATTTCAGTATTGTTGGAAGTTCTGAAAATTTGCTAAGTATTGGAGTAATTTGATAAGGAAATTCGTTTGCTAAATGTTTAGCGTATTTATTTGCTAATGGATCTCGATCTACAGCTAGAATTTTAATATTATCAACACTTTCTAATAGTTTACGACTATGTCCACCTGCTCCGAAAGTCATATCTATTATAGTTTCTCCTTTATTTGGGTTTAAATATTTTAAAACTTCATTTACCATAACAGGTTTATGAGGATCTATTCTATTACTAAATTTTCTAATAATATTCAACATTTTTACGGATCAGCTTTGATAGATATTAATTTACCGAAAAAAGATTTATTCTTTTGATTTAATTCATCCAAACATTCATTGGATAAAGCCAAATTGCACTGTTCAGCAGTTAAACCTGTTACCGAACTACTCAATTTACGTTTATATTTATTTTTGTTAGTATTATTTACTAATTTTTGTATAGCAATGTATTGTTGATCCCAATATTTATGATTCGTTTCAAATTTGTTTTCTTTGTAAGCTGAATTCACAAACTTCGTTAAACATTCACTGATATCTCTAAAAAGTTACGAAAACTTATGACATAACCTATAAAAAATATAAAAAAAAACTAAATACCTTCCTCCAGATTTATTCTTATCAACAGGCCACTTTTCTAATAATGATAATATACGTTTATATATTCCTGCAGATGATGCCATTTAAATTATATAAATAAATTAGAAGTAAATTTTTTAAACTGCATTAGGTTTTTATTATGTTGATGACAACTGACATTACATTACAGCAATTTATAATGGATGTGTCTATACAACCGATATTGCATATGCGAAACTACGAACCGTACGCTATAATCAAGTTCCTTCAAAATATTACAAATAGAAAGTCCTTTAAAATAACACAAACAGAAATTCCCTTTACAAGTAAACAGTAAGCCTCTTTAATTTGGCATACGCTAATAATTGTCAGGATTTTTTATTTTTCTGAATTAGCGTACGTAATATCTGTCAAATAGACACTCTCATTGACAATACCATAAATATTATAATTTATGCTTTGAAACATAGTTAGATATTAATAATTAATATAAGATTTGTATAAATAAAATAAAAATTAATAATATATTAATTATAATTTATGATTATTGTTCACTAACTCAGTAAAAGGCCAATTATTATTAGAACTACTAGCAGTACTGGCTAACTTCAGAGTTAATTTTTGACACGTCAGTAAAAAGATTGAAGTGTTAAATTGAGTTTTTTGATAAAATAATCAATTATACACAATTATGGCTCAAATTATTAAGGTAATTTCAAAATTCTATAATGAATATCAACATAAAACATCGAAGAAGTTAAAAGTAATTGATGCATACCTATTTTATATATTATTAACCGGTGTGTTTCAATTTGTTTATTGCTTATTAGTTGGAACTTTTCCTTTTAATTCGTTCCTGAGTGGATTTATATCTTGCGTTAGCTGTTTTGTACTTGCTGGTAAGTTAAATTTACAATATTGTGATTATTAGACCCATATTTAATTGTTGTGCTTTTATGTAAGCTTTTGATTACTAAATTAACTCTTTTCTGTTTATGTAGTATCAAATTTTAATTATGTATTTCAGTAATTATTTTGTTAATCATTTGGAATTAGTGTTTATTGTATTTTTTATATATTAATTGCTTATGGGCCCATAACCTATTAAAGTACTTTTTTTTTAGTTTGTTTAAGACTCCAGGTAAATCCTGAGAATAAAAGCCAATTTAGTGGAATTAGTCCCGAAAGAGGATTTGCTGATTTCATATTTGCACATATTGTACTTCATTTAGTTGTCATGAATTTTATTGGTTAAATAATTGATGTTAATAAATTGTAATAAATATTTTTGTGTTTAATTAAAAAATGAGTAAAAATAAATATTGCTAAAAAAGGTAATTGCTAATAATATATTTCTAATCTAATGCATTTATTTAGTATTAACGAGAAAAGTGAGAATTAATAAAACTAGTTGTTTATACACTTTTAAATGAATCTTCACTGTATACACTGTAAAGATCAGCATCTCCTTCAGATCTTGAAGATTTTGCACTATAAAAACTAGTCATAGATATAGTTCTATCAATTCTTTGATGATTATTTGTATTAATTTGTGGTTCTTTTGGTTCTGTTTTTTGTTCTATCGATTTTTCTATATTCATTCTGCTACTTTCTATATTCAAACTGCTATTTTCTATTTATATAAAAAAATATATAAATACTTTATATTGAATTATAAATAATTTTATTTACCGTTATTAGTTTGTAGATCTTCAGAATTCTTACGTGAATTATTTAACTTCTTTTTTATACAACAAGTCAACATTTTTTTTGTTACTATTTTTACATTTTACTATATTATAACTAACGAGCGCGACATACAAAGATAAGCGTTAAGATAATATTTATAGATTAAAATTTATTACATATAAATTACTGATAATGTATTACTAAGATAACGTTGTACTCGATTTTTATCAATACTTAGAATTGTTTTGTTTATAAAATCGAATATAAATTAATAGTATTATTTTTTAATCTTTCAAAACTATCGAGAAATGGCGATTTTAGTGCGTTAACACTGTGCGAAGCCGGCGCTCTCGCTCGTTTCTATTCAGTGTAACTCGTGACTCTGACTTGATAGCGCGGTGATTCTCTCGTGTGTTTATCAAGATTATTGAAACGAATTGATTCACTGTTTCCCAAATTCTCACATTATCCTAATAATTCTCCAGGAAGCCTTAGGTTCCTCCGAATACTCCTAAAATTTTCCCAACTCTTCTAATTGGTCCTGAAATCTACCGGAGTGTTTCTAAAACCGTATAGATGTTCTCGTGGTGTACCAAATAATCCTATAATCTTCCTAACAGTCCGAAACACCTCTAAGCCATTTTAGAAACTTCCAAACACTCTTAGAATTCTCTGATCCTTTCGTGTTCAGGGAGTCATAGGATCCTTCGAATACTCCTAAAATCTTCCCCAACTCTTCTCCAATCTTCTAAATGGTCCCAAAATCTTTCTGAATGCCACTAGGATCCTCCCAAACTTCCCCAACTATTTCAAATGTTTTTATATTGTCCCAAATGATCCTAGGATCCTCCTTAACATTTCTAAGATACACCAAACCGTCTTCAAACCTTTTGAACAGTCCTAGAATCTTCCAGACATTCTTAAAAACCTCTCCGTGTTTCTTAAATTCTCACATTATCCTAATAATTCTCCATGAAGCCTTAGGTTCCTCCGAATACTCCTAAAATTTTCCCAACTCTTCTGATTGGTCCTGAAATCTACCGGAATGTTTCTAAAACCGTATAGATGTCCTCATGGTGTACCGAATGATCCTATAATCTTCCTGGAGGTTCCTAAAACACTCGAAACCGTTTTCAAATCTTCCGAACAGTCCGAAACGTTCTTAACATCCTCTAAGCCATTTTAGAAACTTCCAAACAGCTTAGAACTGTCTTTGTGTTACTCACAATTTTCCAGGGAATCTTAGGATCCTCCAAATACTCCTAAAACCTTCCCAACTCTTCTCGAATCTTCTAAATGGTTCTAAAATCTTCCTGAATGCCACTAGGATCCTCCTAAACTTCCCCGATTATTTTAAATGTTTTTATATTGTCCCGAATGATCCTAGGATCCTCCTGAACATTTCTAAGATACTCTAAACCGTTTTCAAACCTTCCGAACACTCCTAGAATTTTCAGACATTCTTAAAAATCTCTCCGAATACTCCTAAAATCTCTCCGAATAGTCCTAAAATCTCCTCAACTCTTCTGATTGGTGCTGAAATCTACCGAAATGTTTGTAAAACTGTATAGATGTTCTCATGGTGTACCGAAAGATCCTATAATCCTCCTGGATGTTCCTTAAAGAGTCGAAACCGTTTTCAAATCTTCCGAACAGTCCGAAACGTTCTTAACATCCTCTTAGCCATTTTAGAAACTTCCAAACACTCTTAGAATCCTCTGACGGCTATCCTTGGAAAGAGGGGGCTATCGGCCACACACAGGACCCCAATGTCCGGCACCGAGCGAGCGAGACGGTTTCGGGAACGCTGCCGACGAAAACGCCGACGCCGCGAGGTACTTTTCTCGCGAGCACCTCTACCACTGGAATACCTGTACTTATGGACGTAACGAATGAAGGGACAGTGGATATCGCTAACATAGACGTTTCACGTGAAAACCAACGACTGTGTGCCACAGCACAGCCCCACCCAATTTTTTTTTAAATCTTGAAAAACAACCTTTATAAGACGATTTTAGTGAAAACTTTTTTTTTATTAATTACAAAATTTATTTTTTATAAAAATATTAGTTTAAACTTAAATAGTTATCTAATTTATTATTATTATTAAAAAATAAATATCATCCAGATAATCGATGTTGATATTGCCTTATTAAATTTTTAGCAACATCTGTATGACCTAAAAATAATTAAAAATTTTATTTATTTATAATAAATTAATTTTTAAATTTACCTAATTGTAATTCAATGTAAATAAACAACATAATAATATGTGTTGGTACTCTACAAGTTCTTTTATGTTGCCAAATTTGTCTTAATAGTACTGCTGCTTGATCTAATTGGCCTCGTATAGTTTTAGCTACAGCTATATTATATTGCATTACTGAATAAGCTGTTTGGAGATTATTTGGAAACCATTCTACAAAAAAACAAACTTTCTATCTTCCAGAATTCTAAAAGTGTTCAGGATATTCGAGAAAGGTTCAGAGTAAGATTCTAGAACTATTCATGAAAGATTTGGACAGTTTTAAAACTGTTTGATGAATATTATAAACATCTTTGATATTTAAGAAGTGTTCGCAAGATTCAAGAATGGTTCGAAGGATGTTAAGACCGTTAAGAACTGTTCGGAAGATTCAAAAACGTTTTGGAGCATTTTAGGAACATTCAGGAAGATTCTAGAATCATTCGGTACACAATTGGACATTCAGAGAGTTTTACAAAGATTCAGAAAAGTTGGGAAGGTTTTAGGAATATTCGGAGGATCCTAAGACTCCCTGAAGAATTGCGAGGAACAAGAGAAGAGTTCTAAGAATGTCTGGAAGATTCACGAAAGGGTTAGAGGATTCTAAGAGTGTTTGGAAGTTTTTAAAATGTCTTAGAGGATGTTTCGGAATGTTCGGAAGATTTGAAAATGATTTCGAGTGTTTTAGGGACATCCAGGAAGATTATAGGATCATTCGGTACACAATGAGGACATCTATACGGTTTTAGAAACACTCCGGTAGATTTCAGGACCAATCAGAAGAGTTGGGAAGATTTTAGGAGTATTCGGAGGAATCTCAGGCTCCTGGAGAATTGTTATGACATTCAGGAAGATTCTAGGATCATTCGGTACACAATTGGACATTAATAGGGTTTTAGAAAGATTTCAGAAGATACAGAAAAGTTGGGAAGGTTTTAGGAATATTCGGAGGATCCTAAGACTCCCTGAAGAATTGTAAGAAAGACTAGGATAGTTCTAAGAATGTCTGGAAGATTCAAGAGGATTCTAAGAGCGTTTGGAAGTTTCTAAAATGGCTTAGAGGATGTTAAGAACGTTTCTAACTGTTCGGAAGATTTGAAAACGGTTTCGAGTGTTTTAGGAACATCCAGGAAGATTATAGGATCATTCGGTACACCATGACGACATCTATACAGTTTTAGAAACATTCCGGTAGATTTCCAGACCAATTAGAAGAGTTGGGAAAATTTTAGGAGTATTCAGAGGAAGCTAAGGCTTCTTGGAGAATTATTAGGATAATGTGAGACTTTGAGAAACACGAAGGGATTTCTAAGAATATCTGGAAGATTCTAGGACTGTTCGGAAGGTTTGAAAACGGTTTGGAGTATCTTAGAAATGTTCAGGAGGATCCTAGGATCATGTGGGACAATATAAGAACATTTGAAATAGTCTGGGAAGTTTTGGAGAATCCAAGTGGCATTCAGGAAGATTTTAAGACCATTTAGAAGATTCAAGAAGAGTTGGGAAGGTTTTAGGAGTATTTGGAGAATCCTAAGATTCCCTGAAGAATTGTGGGAACAAGAAGATAGTTCTAAGCTGTTTGGAAGTTTCTAAAATGGCTTAGACGATATTAAGAACGTTTCGGACTGTTCGGAAGATTTGAAAACGGTTTCGAGAGTTTTAGGAACATCCAGGAAGATTGTAGGATCATTCGGTACACCATGAGGACATCTATACGGTTTTAGAAACATTCCGGTAGATTTCAGGTCCAATCAGAAGAGTTGGGAAGATTTTAGGAGTATTCGGAGGAATCTAAGGCTCCTGGAGAATTGTTAGGACATTCAGGAAGATTCTAGGAACATTCGGTACACAATTGGACATTCATAGGGTTTTACAAAGATTTCAGAAGATTCAGAAAAGTTCGGAAGGTTATAGGAATATTTGGAGGATCCTAAGACTCCCTGGAGAATTGTAAGAAAGACAAGGATAGTTCTAAGAATGTCTGAAAGATTCACGAGGATTCTAAGAGTGTTTGGAAGTTTCTAAAATGGCTTAGAGGATGTTAAGAACGTTTCTAACTGTTCGGAAGATTTGAAAACGGTTTCGAGTGTTTTAGGAACATCCAGGAAGATTATATGATCATTCGGTACACCATGAAGACATCTATACGGTTTTAGAAATATTCCGGACCAATCAGAAGACTTTGGAAGATTTTAGGAGTATTCTAAGGCTTCCTGGAGAATTGTTAGGACATTCAGTAAACAATTTGATATTCATAGGGTTTTAGAAAGATTTCAGAAGATTCAGAAAAGTTGGGAAGGTTTTAGGAATATTCGGAGGATCCTAAGACTCCCTAAAGAATTGCGAGGAAAACGAGGAGAGTTCTAAGAATGTCTGAAAGATTCACGAGGATTCTAAGAGTGTTTGGAAGTTTCTAAAATGGCTTAGAGGATGTTAAGAACGTTTCGGACTGTTCGGAAGATTTGAAAACGATTTCGAGTGTTTTAGGAACATCCAGGAAGATTATAGGATCATTCGGTACACCATGAGAACATCTATACGGTTTTAGAAACATTCCGGTAGATTTCAGGACCAATCAGAAGAGTTGGGAAGATTTTAGAAGTATTCGGATGAACCTAAGGCTTCCTGGAGAATTATTAGGATAATGTGAGACTTTGAGAAACACGGAGGGATTTCTAAGAATGTCTGGAAGATTGTAGGACTGTTCGGAAGGTTTGAAAACGGTTTGGAGTATCTTAGAAATGTTCAAGAGGATCCTAGGATCACTTGGGACAATATAAGAACATTTGAAATAGTCGGGGAAGTTTAAGAGGATCCTAGTGGCATTCAGGAAGATTTTAGGACCATTTAGAAGATCCGAGAAGAGTTGGAAAACGTGTCTAAAGATTTGAGACCGGTTTAGATCATTCGGAGGATTCTAGGACTGTTCGGGACTTATGGGAAAGGAACCTTTAGGATAGTTTTAGGACCATTTAGAAGATTGGGAGAACCTTAAGACTCAAGGATGACTTAAATTAAAAAAATCTTACTTGCTAAAGGATTGGTTTTCACTTGAACATCATCTGACTTCTCATTATCCATTGCAGGTAAATCAAACGATAAATCTTTAATATTTTCTGGATTAAGATACTCTAACGCTTCAGATATTTTATCTAGTAATACTAAACATTCAGCAGCATACAAATTCCCTAACAATCTTTAAAAAAAAATAATCAACAGATATTCGAACTGTTTAAAAATAAAAAACAAACTCACCTATGTACTCCTGATATTCTAGGTTGGTCTAAAAGTTCCTTGGAATATTCTAGAGCTAGAATATAATCTCCAAGACACAAAGAAACATACGCACTGGCGATAAGAATGGAATTTCTTAAATTAGCTACAGCATCAGGAGAAAGAGGAGGCGATGGAGATGGTGACGGATTTGGAGGTGGTACCGGAGGAGTAACACCAGGAATAAGAAAAAGTGGTAAAGGAGGAGAAGCTTTATCTGAAGGAATTAATAAATATGCATTTTGTAGACATAATGATGCAAATTCTAATGATGGTACTGGTATTGCATATGATTGACTTTCTGTGCTGTAAAAAAATTGGTTAAAGGTAAATAAATGATGATTCAAAGAGTTCAGAGGATTTTTGAATCATTCAGGATGGTTTGGAAGATCCAAGAAGAGTAAGAAGAATTTTTGGAAAGTCCAGAATGATCCAGAAGATACAAGAAAGGTTAGGAGGATTTTTTAAAGGTTCAGGATGATTTTTGAACCAGTCTGGAAGGTAAAGAATGATTCAGTTGATTCTAGGACTGTTTTGAAGGATGTTTGGATGATTGCAGAACTATTCCGAAGATCTGAGAAAGATTCTGAGGATTCTAGGACTGTTTAGTGAATTTAAGAAGCAATTGGAGGATTCTAGCACTGTTCTGATCATTCTAAAGAGGTTCGGAGCATTTCGGAGTGTTTGGTAGAATCGAGGATCTTTTAGAGAACTATTCGACCATCAAAAACACTTGAGGAATGTTCGGAAGATTCAAGAGAGGTTCGAGAATGTTTCGGAATACCAGAGAACAGTTCAGGATGATTTTTGAACCAGTCTGGAAGTGAAAGAAACATTCAGTTGATTCTAGGACTGTTTTGAACATTCGAAAATAGTTCAAAGCATTTTAGAAGATTCGATAAGTTTTGGAACATTCAGAATGGTTCTAGAATCGTTTCACTAGGTTCACTAGATTCTAAGACTGTTTGATGTAGATCCTAGAAGGGGATAAGGATGTTTGGATGATTATAGGACTATTCCGGAGATCTGAGAAAGATTCAGAGGATTCTAGGAATGTTTAGTGGATTTAAGAACCAACTGGAGTATTCTAGGACTATTCTGATCATTCTAAAGAGGTTCGGAGCATTTCGGAGAGTTTGGTAGAATCGAGGATATTTTAGAGAAGTATTGGACCATCAGAAACACTTGAGGAATGTTCGGAAGATTCAAAAGAGGTTCAAGAAGTTTTGGAACATTCAGAATGGTTGTAGAATCGTTTCACTAGGTTCACTAGATTCTAATACTGTTTAATGTAGATCCTTGAAGGGGATAAGGATGTTTGGATGATTCTAGAACTATTCCGGAGATCTGAGAAAGATTCTGAGGATTCTAGGAGTGTTTAGTGGATTTAAGAACCAACTGGAGGATTCTAGGACTGTTCTGATCATTCTAGAGATGTTTCGGAGTGTTTGGTAGATTTGAGGATCTTTTAGAGAACTATTGGACCATCAGAAACACTTGAGGAATGTTCGGAAGATTCAAAAGAGGTTCAAGAAGTTTTGGAACATTCAGAATGGTTGTAGAATCGTTTCACTAGGTTCACTAGATTCTAATACTGTTTGATGTAGATCCTAGAGGGTGATAAGGATGTTTGGATGATTGTAGGACTATTCCGGAGATCTGAGAAAGATTCTGAGGATTCTAGGACTGTTTAGTGGATTTAAGAACCAACTGGAGGATTCTAGGACTGTTCTGATCATTCTAGAGATGTTTCGGAGTGTTTGGTAGAATTGAGGATCGTTTAGAGAACTGTTGGACCATCAGAAACACTTGAGGAATGTTCGGAAGATTCAAAAGAGGTTCAAGAAGTTTTGGAACATTCAGAATGGTTGTAGAATCGTTTCACTAGATTCTAATACTGTTTGATGTAGATCCTAGAGGGTGATAAGGATGTTTGGATGATTGTAGACCTATTCCGGAGATCTGAGAAAGATTGTGAGGATTCTAGGACTGTTTGGTGGATTTAAAAACCAACTGGAGGATTCTAGGACTGTTCTGATCATTCTAGAGATGTTTCGGAGTGTTTGGTAGATTTGAGGATCTTTTAGAGAACTATTGGACCATCAGAAACACTTGAGGAATGTTCGGAAGATTCAAAAGAGGTTCAAGAAGTTTTGGAACATTCAGAATGGTTGTAGAATCGTTTCACTAGGTTCACTAGATTCTAATACTGTTTGATGTAGATCCTAGAGGGTGATAAGGATGTTTGGATGATTGTAGGACTATTCCGGAGATCTGAGAAAGATTCTGAGGATTCTAGGACTGTTTAGTGGATTTAAGAACCAACTGGAGGATTCTAGGACTGTTCTGATCATTCTAGAGATGTTTCGGAGTGTTTGGTAGAATTGAGGATCTTTTAGAGAACTGTTGGACCATCAGAAACACTTGAGGAATGTTCGGAAGATTCAAAAGAGGTTCAAGAAGTTTTGGAACATTCAGAATGGTTGTAGAATCGTTTCACTAGGTTCACTAGATTCTAATACTGTTTGATGTAGATCCTAGAGGGTGATAAGGATGTTTGGATGATTGTAGGACTATTCCGGAGATCTGAGAAAGATTCTGAGGATTCTAGGACTGTTTAGTGGATTTAAGAACCAACTGGAGGATTCTAGGACTGTTCTGATCATTCTAGAGATGTTTCGGAGTGTTTGGTAGAATTGAGGATCTTTTAGAGAACTATTGGACCATCAGAAACACTTGAGGAATGTTCGGAAGATTCAAAAGAGGTTCAAGAAGTTTTGGAACATTCAGAATGGTTGTAGAATCGTGTCACTAGGTTCACTAGATTCTAATACTGTTTAATGTAGATCCTTGAAGGGGATAAGGATGTTTGGATGATTGTAGAACTATTCCGGAGATCTGTGAAAGATTCTGAGGATTCTAGGAGTGTTTAGTGGATTTAAGAACCAACTGGAGGATTCTAGGACTGTTCTGATCATTCTAGAGATGTTTCGGAGTGTTTGGTAGATTTGAGGATCTTTTAGAGAACTATTGGACCATCAGAAACACTTGAGGAATGTTCGGAAGATTCAAAAGAGGTTCAAGAAGTTTTGGAACATTCAGAATGGTTGTAGAATCGTGTCACTAGGTTCACTAGATTCTAATACTGTTTAATGTAGATCCTTGAAGGGGATAAGGATGTTTGGATGATTGTAGAACTATTCCGGAGATCTGTGAAAGATTCTGAGGATTCTAGGAGTGTTTAGTGGATTTAAGAACGAACTGGAGGATCCTAGGACTGTTCTGATCATTCTAAAGAGGTTCGGAGCATTTCGGAGTGTTTGGTAGAATCGAGGATCTTTTAGAGAACTATTGGACCATCAGAAGGACTTGAGGAATGTTCTAGGATATTCTAGAAAAATTTTACTCTATCAGAAGAAATAGTGAAATGTTTGGGAGGTTCGAGAAATGATTGGAGATTTTTTGGAAGATTCAGAATCATTTCGGAGGATTCTAGAACTGTTCTGATCATTCTAAAGGTGTTCAGAACATTTTGGAATGTTTGATAGCATCGAGGATCTTTTAGAGAACTATTGGACCATCAGAGGGACTTGAGGAATGTTCGTAAGATTCAAGAGAGGTTTAAGAGCATTTTTGGAATACCTAAGGTAATTCTAGGACCATCCGAGGAATGAGGTTCATATACATACCTATATTTCTTATCTTTTGATAAATTAGTAACCAATACAATTTTTTGTTTATCATGACTACCAACAAAACTAGCAATTAGATTTTTTTGTTCAGTAAAATCAATTTCATTACTCTAAAAAATTTCAAAATTTCGTATTTTTTGAAAAAGAGAACTTAGATAATAACAATTTTACCTCTTTATGTACCATAATACAACATTCAGCAATTCTCATCCATAATCTTGAATTTCGATGATATCTTCGTACAGCTATTATCAAACAATCAAACGCTTGTATTGGTTTTTTCGCATATAATAAAGATATACCTAAATTATATATTAATTCGTGATATTTAGAACCTCCCAAAGTATATAACGATTTTTCTCCTACAATTCAATCAATAAAAAAAATCGATATTTATTGATTAAGTTTAAATGTCAGAAATAACAAATTTCAAGTGTCAAATGTCAGAACTATCAAATTTCAACTGTCAAATATCAGAAATGTCAAATTTCAACTGTCAAATTTCAATTGTCAAATGTTAAAAATGTCAAGTTTCAACTGTCAAATATCAGAAATATCAAATTTCAACTGTCAAATGTCAGAAATGTCAAATTCTAACTGAAAAATGTCAAATTACAACTGTCAAATGTTAAAAAGGTAAAATTCCAACTGTCAAATGTAAGAAATATCAAATTTCAACTGTCAAATATCAGAAATGTCAAATTTCAATTGTCAAATGTTAAAAATGACAAATTTTAACGGTCAAATAACAGAAATATCAAATTTTAACTGTCAAATGTCAGAAATGTCAAATTCTAACTGAAAAATGTTAAATTTCAACTGTAAATGTTAGGAATGTCAAATTACAACTGTCAAATGTTAAAAATGCAAAATTCCAACTGTCAAATGTCAGAAATATCAAATTTTAACTGTCAAATATCAGAAATGTCAAATCTTAAAAATGTCAACTGGTAAAAATTTTAAATTCAACTGTCGTGTATCACAAATATTAAATTACTACTGTCAAATGTCAAATTTCAACTGTTAAATGTTAAAAATATAAAATATCAACTGTAAAATGTTAAAAATGACAAATCTCATTTGGTAAATGTTAAAAATGTCAAATTTTAAAAATGTAAAACTTCAACTGTCAATATTAAAAATGACAAATTTCAACTGTCGAATCTCAGAAATAATAAATTTCAACTGTCAAATTTTAAAAATGTAAAACTTCAACTGTCAACTATTAAAAATAATAAATTTCAACTGTCAAATTTTAAATCGTAAAACTTCAACTATCAACTATTAAAAATGACAAATCCTAAAAAGTCAACTGCTAAAAATTTAAAATTTCAACTATTAAGTGTTAAAAATGTTAAATTTTAACTGTCAAATGTCAGAAATGTTAAATTTTAAATGCCTAATGTCAAAAATAGCAAATATCAAATGTCAGAAATGTTAAATTTCAACCAATGTAAAAAATATCAAATTTCAAATGTCAGAAATGTTAATTGTTAAATGTCAGAAATGTTAAATTTCAACTAAAAAATGTTAAAAATGTCAAATTTCAACTGAAAAATGTTACAAACGTCAAATTTTAACTGTCAAATATCAGAAATATCACATTTCAACTGTCTAATGTCAGAAATATCAAATTTAAACTGTCAACTGTCAGAAATGTCCAATTTTAACGGTCAAATGTCAGAAATGTAAAATTTTAATTGTCTTATGTCAAAAATAGCAAATATCAAATGTCAGAAATGGCAAATTTCAACCAATGTCAAAAATATCAAATTTCAAATGTCAGAATTATCAAATTTCAACTGTCAAATGTCAGAAATCTTAAATTTCAATTGTCAAATGTCAGAAATGTTTAATTTCAACTAAAAAATGTTAAAAATGTCAAATTTCAACTGAAAAATGTTTAAAATGTCAAATTTCAACTGTCAAATATCAAATTTCAACTGTCTATTGTCAAAAATATTAAATTTGAAGTGTCAACTGTCAGAAATGTCAAATTATAACTGTGAAATGTCAGAAATATCAAATTTCAACTGTCTAATGTCAGAAATATCAAATTTGAACTGTCAACTGTCAGAAATGTCCAATTTTAACTGTCAAATGTCAGAAATATCAAATTTGAACTGTCAACTGTCAGAAATGTCCAATTTTAACTGTCAAATGTCAGAAATGTTAAATTTTAACTGTATAATGTAAAAAATAGCAAATATCAAATGTCAAATTTCAACCAATGTCAAAAATATCAAATTTCAAATGTCAGACTTATCAAATTTCAACTGTCAAATGTTAGAAATGTTAAATTTCAATTGTCAAATGTCAGAAATGTTAAATTTCAACTAAAAAATGTTAAAAATGTCAAATTTTAACTGAAAAATCTTTAAAATGTCAAATTTGAACTGTCAAATATCAGAAATATCTAATTTGAACTGTCAACTGTCAGAAATGTCAAATTATAACTGTCAAATGTCAGATATGTCAATTTTTTAACTGTCTTATGTCAAAAATAGCAAATATCAACTGTCAGAAATGTCAAATTTCAACCAATTTCAAAAACTGTCAAATTTCAACTAAAAAATGTTAAAAATGTCAAATTTCACCTGAAAAATGTTTAAAATGTAAAATTTCAACTGTCTATTGTCAAAAATATCAAATTTGAACTGTCAACTGTCAGAAATGTCAAATTATAACTGTGAAATGTCAGAAATATCAAATTTCAACTGTCTAATGTCAGAAATATCAAATTTGAACTCAACTGTCAGAAATGTCCAATTTTAACTGTCAAATGTCAGAAATGTTATATTTTAACTGTCTAATGTAAAAAATAGCAAATATCAAATGTCAAATATATCAAATTTCAAATGTCAGGCTTATTAAATTTCAACTGTCAAATGTCAGAAATGTTAAATTTCAACTAAAAAATGTTAAAAATGTCAAATTTTAACTGAAAAATCTTTAAAATGTCAAATTTCTACTGTCAAATATCAGAAATATCAAATTTCAACTGTCTAATGTAAAAATATCAAATTTGAACTGTCAACTGTCAGAAATGTCAAAATATAACTGTCAAATATCAGATATGTCAAATTTTTACTGTCTAATGACAAAAATAGCAAATATCAACTGTCAGAAATGTCAAATTTCAACCAATTTCAAAAATGTCAAAAACTGTCAAATATCAGAAATATCAAATATTTACTGTCAAATGTCAGAAATGTTATATCTAATTTGTCAAATTTCAACGGTCAAATATCAGAAATATCAAATTTCAACTGTCTAAAGTCAAAAATATCAAATTTGAACTGTCAACTGTCAGAAATGTCAAGTTATAACTGTCAAATGTCAGATATGTCAAATTTTAATTGTCTAATGTCAAAAATAGCAAATATCAAATGTCAGAAATGTCAAATTTTAACCAATGTCAAAAATATCAAATTTCAAATGTCAGAATGATCAAATTTCAACTGTCAAATGTCAGAAATCTTAAATTTCAATTGTCAAATGTCAGAAATGTTTAATTTTAACTAAAAAATGTTAAAAATGTCAAATTTCACCTGAAAAATGTTTAAAATGTAAAATTTCAACTGTCTAATGTCAGAAATATCAAATTTGAACTCAACTGTCAAAAATATCAAATTTTTACTGTCAACTGTCTAATGCCAGAAAGTCAGAAATATCAAATTTGAACTCAACTATCAGAAATGTCCAATTTTAACTGTCAAATGTCAGAAATGTTATATTTTAACTGTCTAATGTAAAAAATAGCAAATATCAAATGTCAAATATCAACCAATGTCAAATATATCAAATTTCAAATGTCAGGCTTATTAAATTTCAACTATCAAATGTTAGAAATGTTAAATTTCAATTGTCAAATGTCAGAACTGTTAAAAATGTCATATTTTAACTGAAAAATCTTTAAAATGTCAAATTTGAACTGTCAAATATCAGAAATATCAAATTTCAACTGTCAACTGTCAGAAATGTCAAATTATAACTGTCAAATGTCAGATATGTCAAATTTTAACTGTCTTATGTCAAAAATAGCAAATATAAACTGTCAGAAATGTCAAATTTCAACCAATTTCAAAAATATCAAAAACTGTCAAATATCTCACTTGTCAAATGTTAAACATGTCAAATATCAGAAATATCAAATTTGAACTGTCTAATGTAAAAATATCAAATTTGAACTGTCAACTGTCAGAAATGTCAAATTATAACTGTCAAATGTCAGATATGTCAAATTTTAATTGTCTAATGTCAAAAATAGCAAATATCAAATGTCAGAAATGTCAAATTTTAACCAATGTCAAAAATATCAAATTTCAAATGTCAGAATTATCAAATTTCAACTGTCAAATGTCAGAAATCTTAAATTTCAATTGTCAAATGTCAGAAATGTTTAATTTTAACTAAAAAATGTTAAAAATGTCAAATTTCAACTGAAAAATGTTTAAAATGTAAAATTTCAACTGTCTATTGTCAAAAATATCAAATTTGAACTGTCTTATGTCAAGAATATCAAATTTGAACTGTCAACTGTCAGAAATGTCAAATTATAACTGTCAAATGTCAGATATGTCAAATTTTAATTGTCTAATGTCAAAAATAGCAAATATCAAATGTCAGAAATGTCAAATTTTAACCAATGTCAAAAATATCAAATTTCAAATGTCAGAATTATCAAATTTCAACTGTCAAATGTCAGAAATCTTATATTTCAATTGTCAGAAATGTTTAATTTTAACTAAAAAATGTTAAAAATGTCAAATTTCAACTGAAAAATGTTTAAAATGTAAAATTTCAACTGTCTATTGTCAAAAATATCAAATTTGAACTGTCAACTGTCAGAAATGTCAAATTATAACTGTGAAATGTCAGAAATATCAAATTTCAACTGTCTAATGTCAGAAATATCAAATTTGAACTCAACTGTCAGAAATGTCCAATTTTAACTGTCAAATGTCAGAAATGTTATATTTTAACTGTCTAATGTAAAAAATAGCAAATATCAAATGTCAGGATAATTAAATTTCAACTGTCAAATGTCAGAAATGTTAAATTTCAACTAAAAAATGTTAAAAATGTCAAATTTTAACTGAAAAATCTTTAAAATGTCAAATTGCAACTGTCAAATATCAGAAATATCAAATTTCAACTGTATAATGTAAAAATATCAAATTTGAACTGTCAACTGTCAGAAATGTCAAATTATAACTGTCAAATGTCAGATATGTCAATTTTTTACTGTCTAATGACAAAAATAGCAAATATCAACTGTCAGAAATGTCAAATTTTAACCAATTTCAAAAATATCAAAAACTGTCAAATATCAAATATTTACTGTCAAATGTCAGAAATGTTATATCTTACTTGTCAAATTTCAACTGTCAAATATCAGAAATATCAAATTTCAACTGTCCAAAGTCAAAAATATCAAATTTGAACTGTCAACTGTAAGAAATGTCAAATATCAAAAATATCAAAAACTGTCAAATATCAGAAATATCAAATTTTTACTGTTAAATGTCAGAAATGTTATATCTCACTTGTCAAATGTTAAAAATGTCAAATTTCACCTGTAAAATATCAGAAATATCAAATTTCAACTATCTAATGTCAAAAATATCAAATTTAAACTGTCAACTGTCAGAAATGTCAAATTATAACTGTCAAATGTCAGATATGTCAAATTTTAACTGTCTAGTGTCAAAAATAGCAAATATCAACTGACAGAAATGTCAAATTTCAACAAATGTCAAAAATATCAAAAACTGTCAAATATCAGAAATATCAAATGTTTACTGTCAAATGTCAGAAATGTTATATCTCACTTGTCAAATGTTAAAAATGTCAAATTTCAACTGTCAAATGTTGAAAAGGTCACATTTCCACTGTCAAATATCAAAAATATGAAATTTTATCTGTCAATTGTTAAAAATGTAAAACCTCAATTGTCAAATATTAAATATGACAAATTTTAACTATCATATGTCAGAAATGAAACGTTAAATGCTAAAAATGGTGTTTGTAAAGTATACAATAAATAAATAAATGAATAAATAAATAAATAAATTAAATAAATAAATTTAACTAACCATCATCTTTTTTTTGATAACTTTCTGATATTTTTATATCTTCTTTTAAAGCCATTTGAAAATAATGACAAGCTAAATTTGGTTTACCCATTGCATGGTGAATTGTTCCCATATTATTATAGAATATTACATTAGAAGATTCACCGTATTCGCTATAAAAATTATATTTAATAAATTTATAAAAATATATTTAAAACAAAAACAAACCTGTAAATAAGACAATCATTTGGTATTGCAGTTAACATTTTTATAGCTTTTTCATAATTTCCTTGTAAATATTCGATATTTGCTGCCAGAACCATTGCATCTATATTCTGAAAATTACAATTCAGAATCAGTTCAGAAAGAGTTCAAAGCATTTTTGATGATCCAAATGATCCGAAAAGAGTTAAAAGGATTATTGGATTGTTCAGGATGATTGTAGGATCATTCCGGAGATTCTAGAACTGTTTTGTGGATTTCAGAACCATCTAGACGAATTTAGAATTAATCTGAACATTCTTGAATAGTTCAGAGCATTTTCTAGATGTCTATTGGGCCACCAGAAGTGTTTGAAAGATTCCAAAAGGTATCGCAGAATTGTTGGAATGATTGTAGAAGGGTTGAGAAGATTTTAGGACTGTTTAGTGGATTTAAGAATAATCTGGACGATTCTAGGACTGTTCTGAACATTCTAGAAAGGTTCAGAGTATTTCGGGAGAGTTTGAAGATTTTTTAGACAACTCTTTGGCCATCTGAAGGATTTTAGAAATGTTTAAAAGATTCGAGAAGGGGTTGGAGAATTCCTGAAACGTTCCGAAAGATCCAGGAAGGATTAAGAAGAGTTTTGGAACGACCAGGATGATTGTAGAACCGTTCCGGAGATTCAGTGGATTCTAGAACTGTTTCGTTGATTTCAGAACCATCTGGACCAGTTTAGAATTAATCTGAACATTCTTAAATAGTTCTAGAGGTCTATTAGGTCACCAGAAGTGTTTGAAAAGGTATCGCAGAATGATTCTAGAAGGGTTGAGAGGATTTAAGGACTGTTTAGTGGATTTAAGAATGATCTGAACGATTCTAGAACTGTTCTGAACATTCTAGAAAGGTTCGGAGCATTTCGGAAGAGTTTGAAAACTTTGAAGATTTTTAAATGGCTTTCAACACAACTAGAACTTTATATTAAATAAATAACTTACAGATTTATCTTTAAGAAGAACCGGTATCTCTTTTATTGCAGTATTCATATCATGATTCATAATATAACATCTCACTTTATATTTTAATAACTTTTTCTCAAATTCTTCTGATAAAGGTTTCGGTGGTGGTAATTGTATCTAAAAATGTAATTTGTTTATAAAAAATGCCGACAAACGATATGCTATACATACCTTTCTTTCTTTACCATTTTTATCTAAACCTTTCAAAGGAATACTTCCACCATAAATTAAATTATTTTCTAAATAACTAATTAAAGTTAATGCTTTATCAGGTTGTCTAAGACATAATTGTAACTCAATTGCTAATAAACTAACTTGTTTCGCTAAAGATTCCTCTAAAAATTATTATTATTACTATAAAAACAATCTTTATAAATAATAATATAAATATTTACCCATAGGTTCAATAAATTTATAAACTTTATCAACAATTCTTTGAGCTGCTGTGTATTGTTTTTGATGGTATAATAATACTGCTTGATTAAATTGAATTATACAATGATCAATATCATCTAGTTTATCAAGTTTAACTTGAAACTGAAATTTAAGTAAAACTAAAATAAATTCAATTTATAAACGTACTGTTCTTACTTGGTTGCATATTTGTGTTAAATTCTTCTGAAGTTGTTCGGTTTTTTTGTAATCATTTTTACAATACTCGACAATAGCTCGATTTTGTACAACTTTAAGATCACCATTTCTATCTTCTAGTTTATTTATTTGTTGTAAACACGCTGAATAGTTTTTTCTAAATATTTAGAGGTTAGAAAATTTATAAATTAAAATATAATGTTTATTACCTTTTATATTCAGTAAGTGCGAGTTGTGCTATTTCTCTTTCTTGTTCAGAGATTATTTCGGGACCTTTGTCTAATTCTTTTTCTGCCATTTTTAACAATAATAATGAAAATTTTATAAACAAAAATAAACTTTTGACGGCGTCTTGTCTATCGGTATAAGAAATGGGGCTGTCTATTCGACCAATACTGCGTACGCGAAACCTTGAAGTGTAGGAAAATTTATTAAGTTTGTTCCAATTCACTAGTTAAATCGTTTTAGAACGATTCGTACAATGAGCATGCACGAAAAATCACATAATCCTCAAGTAGCACAGTTTTCTGCTGAACACAACACACTTATTAACACGTGCTTAATTAGAGAGAGAGAGAGAATGTCTTTATTGGTAGCTATTACCAAAAGGCCATCGACCGGAGTCCTTCAGCCTGTACATTATACAAATTGTTATAT
The DNA here is from genome assembly GCA_964028335.1 of Altica lythri. Taxonomy (NCBI): domain Eukaryota; kingdom Metazoa; phylum Arthropoda; class Insecta; order Coleoptera; family Chrysomelidae; genus Altica; species Altica lythri. The sequence goes on from OZ034810.1 coordinate 21,715,453, forward strand.
TTCTAATTACATGTAAATTGGTGGCTTAATTAAGTTTATGCATTTTTCACGTGAGAGAGTATTGGCACCAATTTTGTCATATACCTCTCCTATTGTACCCTAATACTCCAAATAAAGGTATCAGTACTTGAACTATACACATACTTAAGCACGTGTTAAGTGTGTTGTATTTAGAAGAAAATTGTGCTACTTAATTCACACATGAGGAACATTTGATTTCGTGCACGTGTAGGCTAAATTAAGCTTTCCATTCTTTTCGTCTTCACATTTTCCAATTATTAACGTAAACTAATAATTTACCGAAATTCGAGTACGTGATATCTGCCGAATAGACACTCCCTTCTTTTTAACTAATATGACAATTATAGTAGTTCATTTATCACGACTTATGTCATATTTTTAGATTGTTTTGTTCAAATTTTCATCAAATTATTACATAAATCCATAATGTAATTGCACAAAATTATGAATTTACTTTTTCATTTTCAAAAACATAAATCTCTATTCGCACTTCAAAAACATACTTCATTTAAATAGTAAGAATAAACTCCTAGGTTAAGTTTTTATATATACACAATTGTTACATTTTTAGTAAATCAACACATTACGATGTTTTAAAACTGAAACCTAATTGTACAACTAAAGATATAAAACAATCATTTATAAAGCTATCTAAAGAGGTATGTAATTAAATCTTTTTATAAACAATAATGTACAAAATTTAATACTTATAGAATCATCCTGATGTAAATAAAAGTAAAGATGCAAATAAAAAATTTCAAGCAATAAACGAATCGTATAAAGTTTTAAGTAATCCACAATCTAGAAGAAATTATGATTTAGGTTTAATTCCTCAAGAACACACACGTGGACCTCAAGTTTACAACTCAGGGTAAATATAAGATTTTTAAGGTTATGTTTTCTTTTATTATTTATATATTTAGTGGTTGGAACGATCCTTCTTTTTATGCAAATCGTGATAAAAGTAAAGATAAATATTACAAAAGTAAACCGTATTATGGGATCAAAAATCAGGAGAAATTACCAAATTTGGTGGTGGTTTCAATATGTTTAAGTATTGCTGCTTTGATTGTAGGACTCCAGTTTTTAGCTATAGCGTATGTATAAAATAATAAAAAAAAAATTATAATAACTGTTTATGCATTTTAGTAAATCTCGTACTTTTCACCGCCAAGCTTTGATACAAAAATCTGAAGAAGCACAACAGGATTTAAATATATTGAAAAAAAATGCAGAAATTAATGGAAATCAATTGCAAATAGAGATATTAAAATTAAAATTCGACGAAAGGGATAAATCTAATAAAAAAATATAATAATTATACTCATTGGCAAATTGAAAAGTTGTTTTATTAATACTTAAAACACTCAAACTCAGACGTAAATGGTAAATAAAATATAAACAAATCTGACAACTCAGACAACTGTCAAAACCATGTTTATAATGAAATATCTAGTAACAGGCCAGTGTGACATTTGAACTATTATGTTAATTGGAATAAAATAAACTATCATGTTTTATTTCACTATTTTTATTAAATAATATCATTATTGCCATTACAATATACAATTATATATATATATATAATTCAAAATGAACGATAATATTTAGTTATCAGTGGTACAATTATATAATATTAAAAAAAGAAGAAGAAGCACAATGACAGTTAAGTTAACCTTAATAGATGAAGTTATTTTTGTTTACAAAAGTATGTTATAAAAATGAATATAAATGTAATATACAGAAATACACGAAATTTTAGTAAGTTAAATTCATTATTACAACGTACATTAACATCAACAAGATGTATTGGAGTTGATTTGATTCAAAAACGATGTTATTCCAATGAAGGATCTGGATCACAACCTAATCCTAATAAATTACCACCGTTACTACCGGATTTTCCTGTCGTAGTATGGCCTTCTTTTTTAAAAACTATACGAAATTTTATATTATCTACATTCGTTATAAAACCATATTTAGATAATGAATTCAATCTTAAAGATTTTGTTAGTGCATCCAAAAAAGCTGTACAGGTATGTAACATAATTAAATTATAATTTTTCAATCATGATCGTAAACAATACGTTAAATTCGATGGTTTATTGTTTTTTTTTCGGTGTTCCACAAGGGTCTAATATGGAGCCATTACTTTTTATTATCTTTATAAATCATATCTAAATAGTACAACGTGTCTTTTTTGTAAGATTCGCTAGAATGTACGAATAATTATTCTTATATTTAGGTGGTATCTAAGAAATTAGCTGAAGGAGATATGAAATCTTTAGATGGTTTAGTTACAACTGATATTATAACGAATCTTCAAAAAGCATTATCGATTATGTCTTTAAATCAAAGAGAAGAAATTGCTATTGATGTTGAAGATATTTATTTTTCATTTCCATATCAGGTATTTATAGTTTATATAACTTTTTCTACAAATTTAAATTTCTGATTTACTATAGGTAGGAATTATGTTTAATGAAGATGAAGTTGGAAATAATCAGAAACGTTTTGTTGAAATAACGATGGTTTATCACACTCTAAAAGGTTTATCTAATATGAGATCTCGTGGAGAAGAACCGCCTATAAATATGGGAATGATACCTGAATATCAAAATCGTATATTAATATGTAATTATAGATTTATAAGAGAATTTACCAAAGGCGTCGATGGAGAATGGACAATAAATTTAATAAACCATTTTAAACCTGCTGATGATTTGAAATAAAATAAAAACTCTTGTTATAAGATCATTAGTATTAATAATTTTTTAAAATTCTAATTGGTTATTTATTGTAAACTACATCATTCATTTTTCCATGGTTTAGAAGAAGTATATTTAAGCTACAATTAAAACGTTATATCTCGTTAACTACAATAGATACAAATGTCATATTTTGACAGTTGACGTAAAATTCAATTCTACATCAAAAAGTATCGTTATGTTTTGTCGAAAAGCAATAGAAGGAGAACTGTTGGAAAAATCATCAGGGAAAGTGCATCAGAAAATAAAGAGGTGAGGTGATGGAATGACGAAGTAGTAAAAGCGAAAAAGGTGACGAAGAAGTTTGATTAATCAGGGAGTGTAAGTGATGAAGGAGAATATAAAGTTACAAAGAGGTATAAAAGGAAGATAGAAGGAACATTACGAGAATCTTTCTCTTCTTGTTATCTCTATGAACTGGTGTTAACTGCCTACAAGCTACTACCGTATACGACTCTTTCTATAGTTCTTTTAGAAATATGTATTTCTCCAGCTTCTAACAAACGATTAGCGAGACCATTTTACGTTAAACGCGGTTTCGTAATGCGGAATTCTTTTAAAAAACCTTCATCAGCTCTTTTTTCTACCTGATCCTGTCTTTTTAGTTAATTATCCAGTCTGACTATACTTTATAAGACTTATAAGAGCAAAATTCCGTATACTGCATACTTACACAACTTTTGCATTTTTTTTTCGGGTATTATTGAAAACACGAATAAAAGTTAATCTGAATTTAGAGTAAACATAAAAGTTATCGTCATTTATTCCCCATTAAAACCGTTAAACAACAATAAAATTTAAAAACTGTACAAACTAGAAGTGTTTACGTTTATTCAGTCTAAGAGTTTATATTAAAAAACTTACTTTTAAAGGATACACATTGTGATTTTCGATAAAATTAAGATTCACAATTATTGTCAGCACTAAAACTTGCACTTATATAAAATAAAACACAGCAAATATTAACTTTTTATCACTTAAAACAAAATAACATTCAAAATTTGTATTTGTATCGTCAAAACATAATCTGACAGTGGTCTTGATCTTGATCTATTCAGTTATTTAAACACTCTCTAGGGTACGCAACAACTTTTTATTAATAGGATTTTACTTTTCAGGAATTTATACTGGAAATAAATTAAACAATAAATAAAGAACAGGATGTATTTATTGTGGCTTTTATAGCTTTTGTGAACAAATTTCGTATTCTACAAGTTTTATGTTGATGTTAGGCAACCAACATGACACTAATCTAATTATTGCTTTTTTATCATAAACTCGTATTTTATTGAATATACTCTTAAGTGCAACTTAATTTAATTAATCCTGCAATTAATTATTAGTGATTTAGTTTTTGAAATATTGAGTAATTACATTTAAAATGAATATATTGATCCGGTTCTGTAGTTGATGGTGACGTATAACATCACGCCACTCTCCCTCCTAAAGAAGTTGAGTTCCCATTGGCCATGAAACAGAGACGTTTTGTCCAAAAAATACGGTATATGTTATTTTTCCTTATACACGCGACTAAGGTAGTGTCAAAATCTTATATGTTGTTGAAATAAACTTTTGTGCGCGATATCAATTAATCACAATTAATAGTGTTTATCATTTTGGAAATCGTTTAAAAGCTGTCGTCAATTACTACGCTTGGTAAGTACTATTTAAACAATACTTTTTAAACATTTCTATCGGATAATTATATTTAAATCCCTTTATTTTTAATAGTTATTACCACCCTGGTTATTACGGTAAAATGATATTTTATTTATTTATTTTCAATAAATAATGACATTTATATTTGACTTTTGGTATTATCATAGGTTATGTTTATGCGGTTAAATGTCACATTTACAACTCTTATAAAATATCCATTTTTAAATTAAATTAATCAATAATTCATTTATTATAAAGAAAAAAACAATCAAAATAACTTTTATACTTAATATTTTGTAAACATTGTATTAAAGTATTGTTTACGTAATATATTTATACAATTTTAAAAAGTAAGGTTAAGTTTGATGTTTTAATAATATAAATAAAAAATCTTGTTATTAATATAATAATTAATATGTTTATAATCGTTTTTGAGGTAAATTTAATATAAATTTGTGTTATAGATGTTATTTTTATAATTTTTTAAAAGTTTATTGTTTAAATTTATATTGTTTCTATACGAGTTGTATTTGGGGTGAGTGGGGCAATTTTTATTGCTTTATTTAATCTATTTAAAAAAAAAATTATAATTAACGATTATTTTCATATTTTTCGTAACTTTTAATGATATTTTAATTGTGTTATTTCGCATAATTTTCCATTGTTGATAATTTAGTAATTTATTATTATTTATGTATCAGCATTTCCCAGCAATTTTAATAGGAAATTATAGATATTTATATGATTTAAATTTATATATTTGTGATCCCCTAGACGAATTAGGTTGATTTTTAAAGAGAAAAGGAAATTCCTCATTTAGTCGGATATTATTTTAAGAGTCGTACAAAGTCCAAAGGTTGTTATAGTTTAAAGTTAATTAGAACTAAATTGCGGTGTGGGTCGATTCACAACCTTGTATCATTCCTGAAATAACACGTGAAATAAATATTATTCATAAAAAAATATCGTTTTATCTCTAATTTATCATTAGTACGTCTGCAGAACTTTGGACTAATAAAAAAATCATTCTAAATTGGAAAAATCGTAATAATTGATAAAAAGATTTTAATATACTGGAAAAATGATAAAAATTGTAAAAAAAAGATTTACCTTTGTACTGTATTGACCTTGTTGAACCTTTTTTTTCATTAAACTTCATTAGATTACGTGAGATATATCAATTTTTTAAAATATATAAGGATAAATATTTTGATAAGATTAGTACCTAGTAAGTTTGTGTCCTCGTGTTAATATTAGTGTAATATATTTTTATACAGGTAATATTATTTATTTTCTATTAATTTTCTACAAAAAAAATTAGTAAAAATTAATTTTTTTAAATGATAAACATAAAGTTAATGATTTTATAAATAAATATATACTCTTTGTCTTCTTATTATTTATATTTTTTTTTTAAGATAAAAAATTATTTAGCCTTGATCTTAGCTGTGTTCTGTGTTTACATGGGTATTAATAACAAGATTTTCTTTATACAACAAAGTTCATTGTCAGTTAATGCAAAAGGTTTGCATACAATTTGATTTGTTAATCTATTTTATTCTATTGTGTTTCGTTTTATGCGTTTTGATCAAAATAACAATTATCTTGTTAAGGTTAAAGTATAATCTCTTACGCAATATAATAAATTTAATGGCAAAAAGTAAAGGAAAATTGTGGGTTTGGGTATATTTATACAAAATTAGCTGACCGCCACTTGAAGAAGAAGAAATTTCGCTTTGTTTATCAGTTTTATCTTATTTTGTTGTTTATTTACAGTTTCTTACCCATTTTCATCTAATTCCTCTCCGTTTTTTACGATTTTTTACATTTTCAGTGTTTTGTTTTCAATTTTTGCGATTTTTATTAATTTTTTTGTTGTTGTTTGAATTTGTCTTACCTATTTGCTAAGATGATAGAGAGTTGTATCGAAATAACTTGAAACTCCATCTATTGGGAATTCTTATTAGTCAATTTTTTTACTGATGTATAATAAAACAACTTAAAGCATTACAAAGGTTGCATAATCTGATTAGATACAAAAATTTAGAAAACCCATAAAATAATTTTATCTAATTTAATAATCTAATTCTTGTTAAGATACAAATATCAATTGATAATCAATTTTTATTATTCTCATTAAATAAAAAATAACTGTTTAAAAATTAGTTCCCACCTCTAACCGCTCCAAGTAACCGTACGTTCCTTATGGCGATAAGTAACAGTTTAGAGATGGTAAAAATAATTATGTAGAAATTAAAATAACTTCGCTTTAGTTATTTTTATATTTAATATTTTAAGGGAATGATACTTTTTTTTATAATAAAATTAAGTATTTCGTTTTCTAAGATTATATTATATCATTTTAAATAAGATATTCCCTTAGGTTATATTAAAGGAAGTTTGTTATGAGATAAAATTTTATGGGCATCAATAAATATATAATTTAGTAATCTAAAGAGGGTACAAAGTCTGTAGTTTATATCAGTTTAAGAGATAATAAGATGATAATATGATTTAGAAACTAAAACTATGAAAGGTGTTGTTATAATAATTGTTTATTGAATTTGTAGACAAAATTTGTTAATATCCTATCAAGTTTTTTATTATCAATTCAATTTATAATGTTCTAACATAAATTTTATCGATAAATTTTTGTATTAAGTTCAAAGTGTGTTGGTACAAACGACACAGAACAAAGGTGAAGTATAACATGCATTTAAATTATTTAAAATTAAATATACAACAGATAAGATTAATTTTTTCTAAAGTACAAAAGTTCTATTCTCTAATGAACGCATTTGAATAAATAAATAAAAAAAAAAATACGTGCCAATATCTATTTTTAATTATTCAGGTATGATATGGAATTAACCAATCATTGATAAACAAATTAATGTATTTTTAAATGAATGATTATTTAATGTTTGTTTGGTTGTAATTAAAAGCAAATTAGTATTACTAATGGATTTATTTTTTGCATTATTACCAATTGTATTAGCTACCATCAAAGAACATTATAAGCTTGTATTATTACGAGTCGGTCCGGACCTGTCGCCAAAGAAGTTGCGCCAGACAAACGTTAGTTCTTAAAATTTTCGAAGATTCTAGTTGCTTTTCGATCGATCGAAAATTCTAGTGGCTGTTAGAACGTTCGATTTTAGAAATGTAGTTTTTCGTTGTAATGTTGGAGATACTTCTAGAAGGATTTAATTTTATAATAAGGGTTGGCTTCACTGCACCCCATTTCTTATAAGACTGCACCAAAAACATCGGTCTGCCTGGTTGTCGCTCACCAGGAGCGTGGCCAACCTAAAATTTCTGAAATCGGTAGATTGATACAAAAAAATAAAAGTAGAAATCGCTAGATTTAAGAAATGGCGCAAATTTACAAAAGTGTTTATTTCATCTAAAAAAAAAATTATATTAAATAAAAATGAATGAACATATAACGGTATATCGCTAGATTACTTTCTAAATTGGTAGAATTGGCATCGCTGCTCACTATTTCTCATAAAACTGCACCAAAAATCGGTGCGCATGGTTGTCGCTCACCAGGAGCGTGGCCAACCTAAAATTTCTGAAATCGGTAGATTGATACAAAAAAAATACGTAGAAATCGCTATATTTACAAAATGGCGGCAAATTTACAAACTTCTTTATTTAATATAAAAAAGTTTAAATTAAGTTGCAAAGAGATTAAATAATAATGAAAGAATCTATAACGGTATATCGCTAGATTACGTCCTAAATCCATAGAGTTGGCTTCGCTGTCACCATTTCTTATAAAACTGCACCAATAATCGGTCTACATGGTTGTAGCTCACCAGGAGAGTTGCCAACCTAAAATGTCTGAAATCGGTAGATTGATAGAAAAAAAAGTAGAAAGCACTAGATTTACAAAATGGCGATAAATTTACAAAAGTCTTTATTTAATTCAAAAAAGTTTAAATTAAGTTACAAAAAAATTAAATAATAATGAACGAACATATAAAAGGGTATATCGCTAGATTACTTCCTAAATCGATAGAGTTGGCTTCGCTGCTCACCATTTCTCATAAAACTACACCAAGCATGGTTGTCGCTCACCAGGAGCGTTACCAACCTAAAATTTCTGAAATCGGTAGATTGATACAAAACAAAAACAAGTAGAAATCGCTAGATTTACAAAATGGCGGCAAATTTACAAAAGTGTTTATTTAATATAAAAAAAATTTAAATTACGTTACAAAAAAATTAAATAATAATAAACGAACATATAAGGGTATATCGCTAGATTACTTCCTAAATCGATAGAGTTGGCTTCGCTGCTCACCATTTCCCATAAAACTGCACCAAGCATGGTTGTCGCTCACCAGGAGCGTTGCCAACCTAAAATATCTGAAATCGGTAAATTGATACAAAACAAAAATAAGTAGAAATCGCTAGATTTACAAAATGGCGGCAAATTTACAAAAGTGTTTCTTTAATATAAAAAAAGTTTAATTTAAGTAACAAAAAAATGAAATAATAATGAAAAAACATATTACGGTATATCGCTAGATTACTTCCTAAATCGGTAAAGTTGGTATCGCTGCTCACCATTTCTCATAAAACTGCACCAAGCATGGTTGTCGCTCACCAGGCGCGTTCCCAACCTAAAATATCTGAAATCGGTAGATTGATACAAAACAAAAATAAGTAGAAATTGCTAGATTACTTCATAAATCGGTAGTTGGCTTCGCTGCTCACCATTTCTCATATAACTCCACAAAAAAACGTTGTCATACCGACCGGAGCGAAATGTGGTACATAGAAGATCAAAAGTGGCGGGAGAATGATGATTCTACTATTCTTTTCCATATACGTTATAAATATAAATATTGAACAGTATATACAAGGGCAAAACACATGTTTCGCTCTTATTAGAGCTCATCAGTACACTTCTTCAGTCACTAATAAAGAGACATCCCCGGTATAGATTGGTCAGTATTTAATGTAAATGTATTGCGAAAGTATAAACTAATCGCAAGAACCGCCATCTCTACTTCAATGTTTGTATTAAAAAAAAAATATGTAAATATATTTAATTTTTCAGTAGTATCAACAATGGCAGGCAATGATTCAATGTAAGTAAAATGCTACGTATGCACGTTGCATGCACTTGCAGCCTCTTATACACTAGTTGTATACTATATTTTATCTACAATTGCTTTCCTAGTATATGCATGTATTTATAAACATCACTTTATTTTATTTGCTCGTTTGTTTTGAGTTTCTTTCTGATTTACATTTTCATTTTTTCTTCTTTTTCTTTTTCTATCTTATTATATTTTTTCGTTTGTTTTCAATTTCTTACGCATTTTCATGCAATCCTATGGACTTTTTTATTTTATTTTAATTTTTTCTTGTTTACATTTTCCGTGATTTTTCCAATTTTCGCAGTTTTTTTCTTATTTTTACACATTTTAATTTAAATTTTCAATTTTATCATTCTCAAAATATATTAACTTATAAAAAAAGTATTAAATTAAAATTTAATTTTAAAATAACCGATATAACGTTATTTATATTTTTAAATTATTATTTCGCCCACCTCTAAACACTTACTTTTCGCCATAAGCAACTAACGGTTACTTGGAGCAGTTAGAGATGGGAACTAATTTTTAAACAGTTACTTTTTAATTTTAATAAATATGATTAAATATTATTTTTTGTATGATTTTCTCGTTGGTGTCCACTTTTTTATTTTTTTCTAATTTCTTTATTATTTTCGTTATTTTCTATTATTTTAATTTTTTTTAATTTTTGTGATTTTCTAATTTTTTTTAATTTAGAGATCGAAATATAGCGCCTTCTATCGGGTATGTATGCAATTGAAATGTCAAACGATGATAGAGAGTTATATCGATAAATTTACTTATACCGCCATCTATTAGGAATTCTTGAAACTAAAAAAAGAAATGCATACTATTTTAAATAAATAATTTAAAAAAAATATTCTCGACTTCACTTGAACTAATTTTTTTTTTATCAAATAAGACACGCACAGATTTTGATAAATTTTATATTTAAAGATATTTATTTTTTTCTAATCTAACTCTAGCACTTGAAGTCTGATAAATATTTAGATAAGAAATTATATAATAAATTTTATTTCTTAAGAGTATAAGGATCACTATTTTAAAATTGAACTTGAGGTTAACAAATTTTTCTGTGGGAAAAAAGTTTTTTTTTTTTTTTTGATAAGACTGTCTGGTTTTTAAGTCTAGACTCGATTATGTATAAATAATGATGTTTTGGTAAGTCGAATATATTTTCTATTTATTTTTTGATAAATTTTTGTGTAGAATTTTGGTAATCTTTGATTGTAGATGTTTTTATTTTTTGTTTATTTTCATTTATTTCATTTTTTTTTTTATTTTTTTAATAAAGTTTTGACAGATATATCATTAAATCACTAAAAAAATGATAAAAATGCTGGAATATGTTAAAAAAACGAAGAAATAATAAAAATAGAAAAGTTAAATCACAAAAAAAAACAAAAAAAGTTTGACACTTGAGGGTGCAAAGTTACAAAAATGACATTTGACGTTATATTGACAGTTAGAGGTTGACGTTTGAGTGTGAAAAGTGAGAAAATTGACATTTGACGTTTTATTGACAGTTAGAGTTTGACATTTGAGTGTGAAAAGGGACATTTGACGTTATATTGACAGTTAGAGTTTGACATTTGAGTGTGACAACTGACAAAATTGACATTTGACGTTATATTAACTGTTAGAGTTTGACATTTGAATGTGAAAAGTTACAAAATTGATATTTGATGTTATATTGACAGTTAGAGTTTGACATTTGAGTGTGAAAAGTGACAAAATTGACAATTGATGTTATATTGATTGTTAGAGTTTGACATTTGAACGTGAAAAGTGAGAAAATTGACATTTGACGTCATATTGACAGTTGGTTTTTCATATTTGAGTGTGTAAAGTGACAAGATTGACATTATATTAACAGTACGAATTTGACATTTTAGTGTAAAAAGTGACAAGATTAACATTTGAGTTTATATTGACAGTTAGAGTTTGACATTTGAGTGTGAAAAGTGACAAAATTGACATTTGACGTTATATTGACAGTTAGAGTTTGACATTTGAGTGTGCAAAGTGACAAGATTAACATTTGAGTTATATTGGCAGTTAGAGTTTGACATTTGAGTGTGAAAAGTCAGAAAATTGACATTTGACGTTATATTGACAGTTAAGAGTTTGACATTTGAGTGTGAAAAGTGAGAAAATTGACATTTGACGTTATATTGACAGTTAGAGTTTCACATTTGAGTGTGAAAAGTGACAAGATTAACATATGAGTTATATTGACAGTTAGAGTTTGACATTTGAGTGTAAAAAGTGACAAAATTGATATTTGACGTTATATTTACAGTTAGAGTTTGACATTTAAGTGTAAAAAGTGAGAAAATTGACATTTGAAGTTATATTGACTGTTAGAGTTTGACATTTGAATGTGAAAAGTTACAAAATTGACATTTGACGTTATATTGACAGTTAGAGTTTGACATTAAGTGTGAAAAGTGACAAAATTGACATTTGACGTTATATTGACAGTTAGAGTTTGACAATTGATTGTAAAAAATTACAAAATGGACATTTGACTTTATTTTGACAGTTAGATTTTCAAATTTGAGTGTAAAAAGTGACAAGATTGACATTTGACGTTATATTGATAGTTAGAGTTTGACAGTTGAGTGTAAAAAGTTACAAAATTGACATTTGACTTTGTTTTGACAGTTAGAGTTTGACATTTGAGTGTGAAAAGTGACAAAATTGACATTTGACATTATATTGACAGTTAGAGTTTGACGTTTGAGTGTGAAAAGTGACAAAATTGACATTTGATGTTATATTGACTGTTAGAGTTTGACATTTGAACGTGAAAAGTTACAAAATTGACATTTGACGTTATATTGATAGTTAGAGTTTGAGATTTGAGTGTGACAAGTGACAAAATTGATATTTGACGTTATATTTACAGTTAGAGTTTGACATTAGAGTGTGAAAAGTGACAAAATGTCATTTGACGTTATATTGACAGTTAGAGTTCGACATTTGAGTATGAAAAGTTACAAAATTGACATTTGACGTTATAGTGACAGTTAGAGTTTGACATTTGAGTGTGAAAGTGACAAAATTGACATTTGACGTTATATTTACATTTAGAGTTTGACATTTGAGTGTGAAAAGTGACAAAATTGCCATTTGACGTTATATTGACAGTTAGAGTTCGACATTTTAGTGTAAAAAGTGACAAGATTGACATTTGAGTTTATATTGACAGTTAGAGTTTGAGATTTGAGTGTAAAAAGTTACAAAATTGACATTTGACTTTGTTTTGACAGTTAGAGTTTGACATTTGAGTGTGAAAAGTGACAAAATTGACATTTAACGTTATATTGACAGTTAGAGTTTGACATTTGAGTGTGAAAAGTGACAAGATTAACATTTGAGTTATATTGACAGTTAGAGTTTGACATTTGAGTATGAAAAGTGACAAAATTGCCATTTGACGTTATATTGACAGTTAGAGTTCGACATTTTAGTGTAAAAAGTGAGAAGATTGACATTTGAGTTTATATTGACAGTTAGAGTTTGAGAGTTGAGTGTAAAAAGTTACAAAATTGACATTTGACTTTGTTTTGACAGTTAGAGTTTGACATTTGAGTGTGAAAAGTGACAAGATTAACATTTGAGTTATATTGACAGTTAGAGTTTGACATTTGAGTGTGAAAAGAGACAAAATTGACATTTGGCGTTATATTGACAGTTAAAGTTTGACATTTGAGTGTGAAAAGTGACAAAATTGACATTTGACGTTATATTGACAGTTAGAGTTTCACATTTGAGTGTGAAAAGTGACAAGATTAACATATGAGTTATATTGACAGTTAGAGTTTGACATTTGAGTGTGAAAAGTGACAAAATTGACATTTGACGTTATATTGAAAGTTAGAGTTTGACATTTGAGTGTGAAAAGTAAGAAAATTGACATTTAACGCTATATCGACAGTTAGAGTTTGACATTTGAGTGTGAAAAGTGGCAAGATTGACGTTTGAGTTTATATTGACAGTTAGAGTTTGACATTTGAGTGTGAAAAGTGAAAAAATTGACATTTGACGTTATATTGACTGTTAGAGTTTGACATTTGAGTGTGAAAAGTGACAAAATTGACATTTGACGTTATATTGACAGTTAGAGTTTCACATTTGAGTGTGAAAAGTGACAAGATTAACATATGAGTTATATTGACAGTTAGAGTTTGACATTTGAGTGTGAAAAGTGACAGAATTGACATTTGACGTTATATTGAAAGTTAGAGTTTGACATTTGAGTGTGAAAAGTAAGAAAATTGACATTTAACGCTATATCGACAGTTAGAGTTTGACATTTGAGTGTGAAAAGTGTCAAGATTGACGTTTGAGTTTATATTGACAGTTAGAGTTTGACATTTGAGTGTGAAAAGTGAAAAAATTGACATTTGACGTTATATTGACAGTTAGAGTTTCACATTTGAGTGTGAAAAGTGACAAGATTAACATATGAGTTATATTGACAGTTAGAGTTATACATTTGAGTGTGAAAAGTGACAAAATTGACATTTGACGTTATATTGAAAGTTAGAGTTTGACATTTGAGTGTGAAAAGTAAGAAAATTGACATTTAACGCTATATCGACAGTTAGAGTTTGACATTTGAGTGTGAAAAGTGGCAAGATTGACGTTTGAGTTTATATTGACAGTTAGAGTTTGACATTTGAGTGTGAAAAGTGAAAAAATTGACATTTGACGTTATATTGACTGTTAGAGTTTGACATTTGAGTGTGAAAAGTGACAAAATTGACATTTGACTTTATATTGGCAGTTAGAGTTTGAAATTTGATTGTTAAAAGTGACAAAATTGTCATTTGACGTTATATTGACAGTTAGAGTTTGACATTTGAGTGTGAAAAGTTACAAAATTGACATTTGTCGTTATAGTGACAGTTAGAGTTTGACATTTGAGTGTGAAAAGTTAGAAAATTGACATTTGGCGTTATAGTGACAGTTAGAGTTTGACATTTGAACGTAAAAAGTTACAAAATTGACATTAGACGTTATTTTGACAGTTAGAGTTTGACATTTGAGTGTGAAAAGTGACAAGATTGACATTTGACATTATATTAACAGTAAGAGTTTGACATTTAAGTGTAAAAAGTGACAAGATTGACGTTTGAGTTTATATTGACAGTTAGAGTTTGACATTTGAGTGTGAAAAGTGAGAAAATTGACATTTTACGTTATATTGACAGTTAGAGTTTGACGTTTGAGTGTGAAAAGTGACAAAATTGACATTTGACTTTATTTTGACAGTTAAAGTTTCACATTTCAGTGTGAAAAGTGACAAGATTGACATTTAACGTTATATTGATAGTTAGAGTTTGACATTTGAGTGTAAAAAGTTACAAAATTGACATTTGACTTTGTTTTGACAGTTAGAGTTTGACATTTGAGTGTGAAAAGTGACAAAATTGACATTTGAAGTTATAGTGACAGTTAGAGTTTGACATTTGAACGTGAGAAGTTACAAAATTGACATTAGACGTTGTTTTGACAGTTAGAGTTTGACATTTGAGTGTGAAAAGTCACAAGATTGACATTATATTAACAGTAAGAGTTTGATATTTTATTGTAAAAAGTGACAAGATTGACGTTTGAGTTTATATTGACAGTAAGAGTTTGACGTTTGAGTGTGAAAAGTTACAAAATTGACATTTGACATTATATTGACTGTTAGAGTTTGACATTTGATTGTGAAAAGTTACAAAATTGACATTTGACTTTATTTTGACAGTTAGAGTTTCACATTTGAGTGTGAAAAGTGACAAGATTGACATTTGACGTTATATTTACAGTTAGAGTTTGACATTTGAGTGTGAAAAGTGACAAAATTGACATTTGACCTTATATTGACATTTAGTGTGTAAAAAGTGACAAGCTTGACATTTGATGTTATATTGACAGTAAGAGTTTGACATGTGAGTGTGAAAAGTGACAAAATTGACATTTGACCTTATAGTGACAGTTAGAGTTTGACATTTAAGTGTGCTTTCCACATTTTCCAAAGTGTCTCAAAAGATCTTTTCGGTTGGTCTTCTATCATACATCCAGTGTCATGACTTTAGACATCTGTCATGCATCCTGTGTCAGGACATGTGACATCTGTCATGTGTAATGATTTATTGAAAAATTTGAAATCACAACCATTTTCTCTACGAGGTTTTCTCCAAAAATTAATTAAATTTTAAGATCATAATTATTTCCTTAATTGATATAAATTTGTATCATTAACACAATAATAAATAAGTATTAAATAAACAAATTTTGAAGTATTTCCTAAATTCATAATTATGTAAATCTAATAAAATCATAAACTAATTTACATTAATTTAGTTGTTAAATATATTCGGGTATAGATTATCATATTTGATAAAATTTCATATTTTTATCAATAAACATTTGGTGTACGGCTTTCAGTCTTTTGTAGAAAGTGGAATGTTAACATTCTTTTTGTTTGAGTTTGTTTGTTGTGTTATTGTTTAAGTTTTTTGTTATATTTTATTATTTTTATAATTTTTGGTCTTTTGGAGGAATTGGAGTTGTAAAAATGTATTTTGGGTATGTTTTGATTGAATTATTTATAAATTTTTATTAATATTATAAAGGTTAAATTTTTTTGTTATAAAATCTAAAACCTTGTCAATTTGATCAAGGTTTTCTATAAATTATAATTTTATTTAAACGAAAACTGATTGTATTTGTTCCTTGTTACTTTTTGTATGATTTTTAATGAATTATTCTAATTTATTCCAATATCAATTATTTTTAAAGATTTTTTGGGCCCATTTCAAACATTTAATTATTTTAAATTATATTTTATTTCCACTTTTTTAAATTTTTAATAAAAAATAACTGTTTAAAAAATAGTTCCCACCTCTAACTGCTCCAAGTAACCGTTACGTTCTTATGGTGAAAGTAAATGTTTAGAGGTGGGCGATAATATTTATTTGAAATAAATATAACGTTATGTATGTTATTTTTATAAACTATAAAATAACTTGAAAATAACTTTTTAATAATTTGAAATAACTGAAAAAATATTAAAAATTTGTTTAAAAACCCAAAGAAACGTTAAAAATTCGAAGAAACGTTAAAAAACAGAAAAAAAGTTAAAATTGGAACTTTCCACATTTTCCGAAGTGTCCCAAAGCTATTTTCGGTTTGTCTTCTGTCACACATCCTGTGTCATGACATGTGACATCTGTTATGTGTCCTGTGTCATCACATGTGACATCTGTCATGCGTCCTGTGTCATGACATGTGATATCTGTCATGTGTAATGACTTGTGACATCTGTCACGTGTAATGTCATGTGATATCTGTCACGTGTTATGACAAGTGACACCTGTCAGTTGTAATGACATGTTACATCTATCATGCATCCTGTGTCATAAAATGTGACATCTGTCATTTTTTGTAATTGAAATATTTGAAGAAACGTTAAAAAACAAAAAAAAATTAAAATTGGAGCTTTCCACATTTTCCGAAGTGTCCCAAAAGCATTTTCGGTTTGTCTTCTGTCACACATCATCTATAAAGACATGTCACATCTGTCATGTGTAATGCCATGTGATATCTGTCATGTAATATCTGTCATGTGATATCTGTCATGTGATATCTGACATGTGATATCTGTCATGTGATATCTGTCATGTGATATCTGACATGTGATATCTGTCATGTGATATCTATCATGTGATATCTATCATGTGATATCTGTCATGTGATATCTGTCATGTGTAATGACATGTGATATCTGTCATATTGACAATTAGAGTTTTGACATTTGAGTTTAAAAAGTGACAAGATTAACATTTGACGTTATATTGACAGTTAGAGTTTGACATTTGGGTGTAAAAAGTGACAAGATTAACATTTGACTTTATATATTGACAGTTAGAGTTTGACATTTGAGTGTGGAAAGTGACAAGATTGACATTTGACGTTATATTGACAATTAGAGTTTGACATTTGGGTGTGACAAGTGACAAGATTAACATGTTCGGTTTGTCTTCTGTCACACATCATGTATAAAGACATGTCACATCTGTCATGTGTAATGACATGTGATATCTGTCATGTGATATCTGTCATGTGATATTTGTCATGTGATATCTGTCATGTGATATCTGTCATGTGATATCTGTCATGTGATATCTGTCATGTGATATCTGTCATGTGATATCTGTCATGTGATATCTGTCATGTGATATCTGTCATGTGATATCTATTATGTGATATCTATCATGTGATATCTATCATGTGATATCTGTCATGTGTAATGACATGTGATATCTGTCATGTGATATCTGTCATATTGACAATTAGAGTTTGACATTTGAGTTTAAAAAGTGACAAGATTAACATTTGACGTTATATTGACAGTTAGAGTTTGACATTTGATTGTGAAAAGTTACAAAATTGACATTTGACTCTATTGTGACAGTTAGAGTTTAACATTTGCGTGTGAAAAGTGACAAGATTGGCATTTGACGTTATATTGATAGTTAGAATTTGACATTTGAGTGTGAAAAGTGACAAATTTGACATTTGACGTTATATTTACAGTTAGAGTTTGACATTTGGGTGTGAAAAGTTACAAAATTGACATTTGACGTTATAGTGACAGTTTGACATTTGAGTGTGAAAAGTGACAAAATTGACATTTGACGTTATATTGACAGTTAGAGTTTGACATTTGAGTGAGTGTATGTTTGCACTATTTTCAATTTTAATATGTTTGTACCTTTTAATATGTATTGTTTAATGCCGAACTTGTTTTAACATTTTAACATTTTTATTAACTTAATTGTACATTAGGATTACCTATTTAATAAAGATTATTATTATTATTATAAAAGTGACAGGATTAATATTTGACTTTATATATTGACAGTTAGAGTTTGACATTTGAGTGTGAAAAGTGACAAAATTGACATTTGACTTTATATTGACAGTTAAAATTTGACATTTGAGTGTGAAAAGTGACAAGATTGACATTTGACGTTATATTGATAGTTAAAGTTTGACATTTGAGTGTGAAAAGTGACAAGATTGACATTTGACGTTATATTGATAGTTAGAGTTTGACATTTAAGTGTAAAAAGTGACAAGATTGACGTTTGAGTTTATATTGACAGTTAGAGTTTGACATTTAAGTGTAAAAAGTGACAAGATTGACGTTTGAGTTTATATTGACTGTTAGAGTTTTACATTTGATTGTGAAAAGTTACAAAATTGACATTTGACCCTATTTTGACAGTTAGAGTTTCACATTTGCGTGTGAAAAGTAATAAAATTGACATTTTACGTTATATTGACAGTTAGAGTTTGACGTTTGAGTGGGAAAAGTGACAAAATTGACATTTGACGTTATATTGACAGTTAGAGTTTGACGTTTGAGTGTGAAAAGTGATAAAATTGACATTTGACTATATTTTGACAGTTAGAGTTTCATATTTGAGTGTGAAAAGTGACAAGATTGACATTTGACGTTATATTTACAGTTAGAGTTTGACATTTGAGTGTGAAACGTGACAAAATTGACATTTGACCTTATATTGACATTTAGTGTGTAAAAAGTGACAAGATTGACATTTGACGTTATATTGACAATTAGAGTTTGACATTTGAGTATAAAAAGTGACAAGATTAACATTTGACTTTATATATTGACAGTTAGAGTTTGACATTTGAGTGTGGAAAGTGACAAGATTGACATTTGACGTTATATTGACAGTTAGAGTTTGACATTTGGGTGTGAAAAGTGACAAAATTGACATTTGACGTTATATTGACAATTAGAGTTTGACATTTGGGTGTGAAAAGTGACAAAATTGACATTTGACTTTATATTGACAGTTAGAGTCTGACATTTGAGTGTGAAAAGTGACAAGATTGACATTTGACGTTATATTAACAGTAAGAGTTTGACATTTAAGTGTAAAAAGTGACAAGATTGACATTTGACGTTATATTGACAGATAGAGTTTGACATTTGAGTGTGAAAAGTGAAAAGTTACAAGATTAACATGTTCGGTTTGTCTTCTGTCACACATCATGTATAAAGACATGTCACATCTGTCATGTGTAATGACATGTGATATCTGTCATGTGATATCTGTCAGGTGATATCTGTCAGGTGATATCTGTCAAGTGATATCTGTCATGTGATATCTGTCATGTGATATCTGTAATGTGATATCTGTTATGTGTAATGACATGTGATATCTGTCATATTGACAATTAGAGTTTGACATTTGAGTTTAAAACGTGATAAGATTAACATTTGACTTTATATATTGATAGTTAGAGTTTGACATTTGGGTGTGAAAAGTGACAAGATTGACATTTGACGTTATATTGACAGTTAGAGTTTGACATTTGATTGTGAAAAGTTACAAGATTAACATGTTCGGTTTGTCTTCTGTCACACATCATGTATAAAGACATGTCACATCTGTCATGTGTAATGACATGTGATATCTGTCATGTGATATATGCCATGTGATATCTGTCAGGTGATATTTGTCATGTGATATCTGTCATGTGGTATCTGTCATATGATATCTGTCATGTGATATCTGTCATGTGTAATGACATGTGATATCTGTCATGTGACATCTATCATACATCTTGTGTCATAAAATGTGACATCTGTCATTTTTTTTTTCAATAAATGTGTAATTTTTTTTTCAGGGATATGGATGGCGTTGGCTTTTCGTTGGCAATTGGGGCACTAAAAGCCTTAGCCTTCGTTTATGACGTCCTCACGTTCCCAGTTTATATCATCCTCCAAAGGCCATGGCATTTACGCCAACTTTCCAGAACTATAAAGGTCAGTTATCTTATTACTGATCAACAATTTTTTTTATATATACGATAATAGCCCTAAAAACGCACGCCTTGATTAACATTTTTCGGTTAAAAGGGATATTTCATTAACAAATTGTATAAAAATCATTTAGCTTATCAGAAAAATTATTATTATTTCAATTAAATCATTTTTTTTTTCTGTGATTGTTTAATCTATTCAAGCATTAAGTTTATTAAAAAAAAAATATTTCAATAGATTGAAGGTGAAGGGATATGAATTATTCTTGCGTAAAATCACCCAAGTATAATCACAATTAGAAATAATATAATTCAAGGTCTTAAGATTTTTACGTTTCTATTATAATTTTATATACAGTATAATATTATTATAATTATAAATTAACAATAACATTTTTTTTTTTATTTTAATATTAAAAATTTCATTTTTACTTAATTTTTTCTATTAAATTATTATTTTTTTAAATTCATTTTTCCAATTTTTTATTATTTTTCAACATTTTGTCATTTTTCATAACTTATGAATAAAAAATAACTGCTAAATTATCTCGTTCTATCTCTATTCCGTTCCAATTTAACACAGTGCGGTACGTTGGGATAGAGTTGGGAACTAACTTTCAAACAGTTAAATTTTCACATTTTTAATAAATCGTCATCCGCTTAATTCTCACCAGTTCCAGTTTCATTACCAGAATCTTCTTCTTTTTTATTTGCATTTTTGTTCACTTCGGATTTTGGAACGCTGCTAGCGTCATCTAGTTTTACCTAAACAAATTCGTGAATAATAAACACAAACATCGAAAATATGGAGATATCTGGCAATTGGCAGATGACAAGTTTGACGTTGACATTTAAACAACAAAATTGACAACTGTCACTTGAAATTCACATTTGACAATGAAATCTTATCACAAAAATTGATATGTCTCAATAAAGATTGACATTTGACATTAAAAATTGATATTTTCCATTTATAATTAATGTTTGAGATTAAAAAATTAATAAGTTGTTATTTGCAACGTTGACAGTTGACATTTAGATTTGACATTTATCACTAAAATTCATCTTACAATGACATTTGTCACAAAAATTGACATTTTGCATTAAAATATTAATGAGCTGTCAGTTTCAACGTTGACATTTAGTCAGTATCATTGACATCTGACAGATATGAGATTTGTCACTTAAATTGACTTTTGACAGTAAAATAAACATTTCAGAATGAAATCTGTCAGCAAAATTGAAATTTCTCACAAAAATTGACATTTGTCATTTGCAACGTTGACAGATGACATGTTTGACGTTGACCTTTAGACATCTGTCAGATTTAACATTTATCACTCACATTCACATTTGACAGTAAAATAAACATCTTATAACAACATCTGTCACCAAAATTGAAATGTCACACAAAATTGACGTTTTGCATCTGTCATTTGCAACGTTGACAGATGACATCTTTGACGTTGACATGTAGATATCTTTCAGATTTGACATTATCACTCAAATTCATCTTACTATGACATTTGTCACAAAAATTGACATTTGACATTAAAATATTAATGAGCTGTCATTTTCAACGTTGACATTTAGTCAATATAATTGACATCTGTCAGATGTGGGATTTGTCACTTAAATTGACTTTTAACAGTAAAATAAACATTTCAGAATGAAATCTGTCACCAAAATTGAAATTTCACACAAAAATTGACATTTGTCATTAAAAATTGATGAGCTGTCATTTGCAACGTTGACAGATGACATGTTTGACGTTGACATTTAGACATGTGTCAGATTTAACATTTGTCATTCAATTAAACATTTCAGAATGACATCTGTCACCAAAATTGAAATGTCACACAAAAATTGACATTTGTCATTCAAAATTGATACTTTAAGATTAAAAAGTTAATGAGCTGTCATTTACAACGATAAGAGATGACATGTTTGGCGTTGACATTTAGACATCTGTCAGATTTAACATTTATCACTCACATTCACATTTGACAGTAAAATAAATATCTTATAACAACATCCGTCACCAAAATTGAAATGTCACACAAAATTGACGTTTTGCATCTGTCATTTGTAACGTTGACAGATGACATCTTTGACGTTGACATGTAGATATCTTTCAGATTTGACATTTATCACTCAAATTCATCTTACAATGACATTTGTGACCAAAATTGACATTTGACATTAAAATATTAATGAACTGTCATTTGCAACGTTGACAGATGACATGTTTGACGTGGACATTTAGACATCTGTCAGATTTCACATTTATCACTCACTTTCACATTTGACATTAAAATAAATATCTTACAATAACATCTGTCACCAAAATTGACGTTTTACAATAAAATATTAATAATCTGTCATTTCCAACGTTGACAGATGACATTTTTGACGTTGACATTTAGATTTGACAGTTATCACTCAAGTTCATCTTACAATGACATTTGTGACAAAAATTGACATTTAGTATTAAAATATTAATGAGCTGTCATTTTCAACGTTGACATCTGTCAGATATAAGATTAGTCAATTAAATTGACTTTTGACAATAAAATAAACATTTCAGAATGAAATCTGTCAGCAAAATTGAAATTTCATACAAAAATTGACATTTGTCATTTGCAACGTTGACAGATGACATGTTTGACGTTGACATTTAGATATCTTTCAGATTTGACATTTATTACTAAAATTCATCTTACAATGACATTTGTCACAAAAATTGATTAAAATATTAATGAGCTGTCATTATCAATCATCATCAATTATCATTAATCATCATCAATCGTCATCCATCATCATCAATCATCGTGAAACATTATTAATCATCAACAATCATCATCAATCATCATCAATCATCATCATCAATCATCATCAATCATCATCATCAATCATCATCATCAATCATCATCATCAATCATCATCAATAATCATCAATCATCATCACTCATCATCAATCATCACTCATCATCAATTATCATCAATCATCATTAATCATCATCAATTATCATCAATCATCATCAATCATCATCAATCATCATCAATCATAATCATCAATCATCATCAATCATCATCAATCATTATCAAACATTATCAATCATTATCAATCATCATCAATCATTATCAATCATCATAAGTCATCATCAATTATCATCAATCATCATCAATCATCGTTGACATTTAGTCAATATAACTGACATCTATGAGATGTCAGATTTGTCACCTAAATTGACTTTTGACAGTAAAATAAACATCTTAAAATACCATCTGTTACCAAAATTGAAATGTCACACACAAAATTGACATTTTACAATAAGCTGTCATTTGTTACGTTGACAGATGACATTTTTGACGTTGACACTTAGACTCCAAAATTGACATCTGTCAAAATTGTCCAAATTATAATATATCATTAACGAATCATTAGATTATCATTAAAGGGTGATTAAGGGTTTGGTTTTTCGTGGTGGTGGTTAAATGTTGTAGTTTTTCGTCATATCTGTGCTTATCGTTGTGTTTTATAGGGCGTTATCGTCGATGTTGAACGAGGAAATTCAAAAGACATTTTCATTGATATGAAGGAAAATCAAAATAGTTTTCGAGATCCTACAATTTTATTTGATAAGGTACTTACTTATATATGGCGATTATTAAAAGTTTTTCTTTTTTTAAGAACGCCCTGTATACATGTCTTTCGAAATATTGAATTTATTATATAATTTTCTTTTATTTAGGTATCTATAAACAGGTAAGTATACAAGGTTAATAAATGTTGTAAAGTACATTTTAAGCTATATCGTCTTATATTTATATTTGCTTAAATCAAACAAACTTTTCTATAGAAAATAGTTATTTATGCAACTAGTGCGTAAAGTGACCTTTTTTTGACGAATGTAAATGCGAATTAAATAATAAAAAAAATATTTCCTTACCCGGAATTGAACCCGAGTCATCTGGGTAGAAGGTAAACACCTTACAACTTCGGCCAATATCACACGTAAAAATCTTTGCATAAGTTAAACTTTATGAACCTTAAACCGTGCATAAAGGGTATCCCGCGACCCTAGAAAGACCGACAGAGCAGCTTACGCTTCTCGGTTGGAAAGGGCTCTGCGGGAGCTTGGGGTCACCACACCCGGAAATAATAGTGATCTGGAACGGTATACAACAACGATACAGAACACAATCATCAAGTCTTACAAAAGCTCTTGCCCCCTAAGGCTGACTAATAATAAAGGCAACTTCACCCCTTGGTGGTGCCCAGAATTAGAACGCCTAAGGAAGATGGCGAGAAAGGCTTTTAACAAGGCAAGTAGTTCAAAACTCCTCGAGGATTGGAACTTATACAAGCTCCACCTTAAGGAATACAAAAAAGTCGTTAGGCAAAAACAGAGAACGGCATGGAGAACCTACTGTGAAGAAATCGAGGATTTTCCACAGGCAGCGAGACTCCAAAGAGCCTTAACAAAAGATCCATATAGAGATATTGGTATACTTAAGAAACAGGATGGTAGTCAAACTACCAACCTGGAAGAAAGTTTACATCTCTTGCGAGAAATACACTTCCCCGATTCTGTTGCCACGGTAGAGGCAAAGTGGAACGAGGAACATCACATACCCTCGACAGAGGACTGGCACATTGCCAGACTCATTGTTACCGAGGACAAAGTTAAATGGGCAATATCTAGCTTCTCCCCCTTCAAATCACCGGGAATGGATGGAGTTTATCCAGCCCTGCTGCAGTGGGGTCTGGAGGAACTTCTTCCTCACCTAGTGCAAATATTCAGAGCTTCCCTAGCTCTGAATTATATACCGAAGATGTGGAGAGAGGTAAAGGTTGTCTTCATACCAAAACCTGGAAGAATGGATTACTCCATTCCAAAAGCTTACCGGTCTATTAGCCTTACATCGTTCTTATTAAAAACGCTAGAGAGGCTAAATGAAAGGTACATAAGGGATACAGTGATAAACACCAAATCACTGCATCCCAACCAACATGCATACACAACAGGGAAATCCACCGATACGGCCCTACATCATGTGGTTGGTCAGATCGAGCGATCATTGGACAAGAAAGAGTCCACCCTGGGCATATTCATAGATATCGAGGGAGCTTTCGACAAAACCACGTTCCCTAAAATAATGCACTCGCTTACTGATCGAAATGTACCTACAACAGTAAGCGGATGGATTCTCAGCATGCTCTCCATGCGTGCAATAGAAATAACTGTAAATGATGTCAAGATACGAGGCAAGGTTACGAGGGAGGGGTTTTATCACCTCTACTGTGGAACGTTGTTCTAGACAGCCTAATTCACCGCCTCAATGAACATGACAAAATCTATACAATAGCCTACGCAGACGACATTGTTATTCTGCCAACAGGAAAGTTTGAAAGCACCCTTTGCGACAGAATGCAAGTGGCTTTCAGAACTTTAGAGACATGGTGTAAAGAGCAATCGCTGTCTATTAACCCCAAAAAGACAGAAATGGTTCTCTTCACGAAGAAAACGAAATCTAGGGGCTTAAACGCACCCAGTCTTTTCAACGTTAAATTAAGCTTTGCTACAGAAGTGAAATACTTAGGTGTTATCCTTGATAGCAAGCTGACTTGGAACTTACACATAGAAAGCAAAGTTAAGAAAGCATTTATATCTTATAAGCAATGCCGCCGAACCATAGGACAGACCTGGGGATTATCCCCCAAGGTCACCATGTGGATCTACACGGCAATCATAAGACCTATGTTAACATATGGTGCTGTCGTGTGGTGGCCTAAAGTGAAACAAACGACAGCTATCAAAAAATTAAACCAAATTCAAAGATCAGCATGACTTCTCGTAACAGGAGCCACGCGAAGCACACCGACCAGCGCAATGGAAGTCATACTTGGTCTCACCCCCCTTGATATATTTGTTAAGGAGGTCGCATTGATGACCATGGTACGCTTTCGCACGGTTGGTATCGAACCCACTGTAGGGACTGGCACAATATAGGGATAGTCTGTGGAGGGAATCGATAAAAGTGATACCACTCTTACAGGCAGTCACGGATGCCGTCGCACCAAGATTTGTCTTTGACAAACCCTACAAAATATTAACAAACAAGACAGCAGACCCCAACGTAGTGAACGCTCTGAGCGTATATACGGATGGATCAAAAACAAAGCAAGGTGTGGGATGTGGAATTTACTCTAGATCCTTAAGCCTAAAAACAAAATGGGCTATGGATGGCTTGTCAAGTGTGGTTCAGTCAGAACTCACAGGCATAACCATAGCTGCAAAAGAATTAATCAATAGGAACATCACAGGCAGGAATATAAATATATATACAGACTGCCGACAAGCACTACTGACCTTGAATAGACCACGTTTCACTTCAAGTTTAGTACTAGAATGTCACCAATCTCTAACTGAGGCCAGCCAGAATAACGTGGTCACTCTCAGCTGGATCAAAGGACATGGGAACTCTAAAGGCAACCGCATTGCGAACAATTTAGCAAAGAGGGCTGCGGGCTACAGATATGTTAGCCCTCGCCCATCTACCAAGCTAACATTGTCCGCAGTCGGGGACCTTATCAAACAGCACTCTCACCAAAAATTTATACAGTGCTGGGATGAAACTACGAACTGCAGACTGGCCAGAGAGTTATTACCTCATCCTGGCGAGGAAACAGCAAAAAAATTTAAGGCATTGACCAGACAAAATCTCCGAACAGCTGTGGGAATCCTGACAGGTCACTGCCAATTGCGACAACATCTCTTTAGAATGAAATTAACAGAATCGCCGCTATGCAGAGGCTGCGAACAAGAAGAGGAAACAGTAGAACACATTATGTATGACTGCTCTGCTTTTTCTGAAATCAGAAGAACCGTGTTGGGCGAGTATTGGCTTACACCAGCCGATGTCAGGGAGATCCCCCTCGGGAGCCTCATCACCTATTTTAAATCAATAGGCCTGGTGACATCCTGAGGTGAGGATATCCCTACATACGGGAGGATGCACAATGGGTCATATGTGGCCTCAGTGCTGGCTGAGCACTAGCTCGCCTCTCCCAAATTTCCAGATCCAGATCCGTGCATAAAGGTAATACTTTACGCACGGTTGTAGAAATATTGTATTTTTTAACATTTTTTTTCCAATTAATTTGTTATAAATAAATAAATATTCATTAATGTGAAAGTATGAATGAACTACATTATTAATAATTAATAGTTTATTTAATTCAAGGTTATAATCTGGTATTTAAATTTTTTTAATTTACTATTAGACACATATTATAATATTTATATTAAATATATGATTATTAATAATCTTAACATCCAATAAATTTTTTTTTTACAACCAATAATTAACAACAATATCTCGAATCATAAAAATAATCAGCAAACAACAGACGGTATGAATTTAGTTTATTTATTAATATATAAACATTGTAGGCGCAAAATACGACTTTTTTATAATAATTTTTATCATTTGATAAATTATTTTCCAATATTTTGATAAATTTTCAAATAAATATTAAACTTTTGTCGATGTTTTGTCAGTGATAACTTCTTATGGGAGGGTAAACTGCTTTGTAACGTAACGCGTTACGGTGCCACTATGTCTAGTAGGCTACGTATAAAAAGTTTATAACCTATCAAACGATAGGAAATTTTCTCAAATATTCAAAATTCTAATTAGTTTTTTAATATCTTTTATAGTTTTCAATATACGAGGGAATTAAAAAATTTTTGTTAAAATTTGTATTTTCCCCGTATATCGAAAACTAGAGAAGATATGAAAAAAATTGTAACGTTTCTAAATTTTTCAGAAAATTTTCTATCTTTTGATAGGTTATAACTTTTTGTACGTTTACAAATAAAAAAGTTATCGAACTTTGAAATTTTGCAGTACGTTCTTTGGTAAAATACTGAAACACGTATGGGGGCTCTTTACACAATTTATTTACAAAATTGTTAAGATACACTGAACTCTGCTGGATAACGTCTAACTACTTGACAATACAATGAACTATTGTGAACACTTGACTTGAACTGACGTTAACTGCCCATGCATCCCCTTATATACAACATTATTTAATCTAGTCAGTGTGTTTAGAAGTTTCTAGAATTTTCTAGAAACATTATTTAAAATAGTCAGTTGATTTTTTTACAAACTTCTAAAAATCAACTGTCAACAACAATCTTTCAAATTAAGGTCCCTTCCTTTACGGTTATCCCGTTACACTGCCCCCTCCTTAGATTCATTCCTCCTGGAATGTTATTTCCTACATCGGAATCCCGCACACTCCCTGAGCCAGCCAAACCATCTTCTTGGAGTTGCTGCGCATCTCCACTGTGGTTTCCCTGGTAAGGCGCCAAACGATCATGATGGACCACGACGGGTTTCCCTCTTGGAATTTTCACGATCCGATAAATGACATCGTTAATCTTCTTCTTGATGGTGTAAGGACCTTCCCAGTTCTTTTGTAATTTGGGACAAATACCTCGACGCCGTCGGGGGTTATAGAGCCAGACTAAATCTCCAACTTGGTAACTCTTTTCCATTGTCCGTATGTCATAGTACCTCTTCATGCGATCACTAGATAATTGTAGTTTTCCACGCACCAGGTTGTGTATATTCTCCATTCGATTCTGAAGGTCGGCGACATATTGTTCACGTGCCATTTCTTCACCAGGTTTACAACCAAACACCAAGTCACATGGTAGCCTCATTTCTCTACCGAACAGGACCTTTGCAGGCGTTTGGCCAGTTGATTCATTGATGGCCGATCGAATTGCCATTAGAAATAGTGGAATATGTCGATCCCAATCCCTCTGACAATCTGACACCACTTTTGACAGATAGTTGGTTATAGTCCGGTTCATTCGTTCCACCATTCCATCAGACTGAGGGTGCATCGCTGTGGTTCTCGTTTTGTGGATGCCTAATCTTTGGCAAACTTCTTGAAACAGCTTGCTCTCAAAATTTCTTCCTTGGTCTGAATGTAATTCTAATGGTACCCCAAATCGGCTTACGAATTCTTCAACCAATATATCTGCTAAAGTGGTAGCTTCCTGATTGGGAACTGCATATGCTTCAACCCATTTAGTGAAGTAGTCCATTACAACAAAGATGTACTTGTTTTCTACATCGGTCTGTGGAAGTGGCCCCAATACATCTACTGCGATTCTTTCAAAAGGACTTCCAACCAGGTATTGCTGCATTTCCGCCTTCGGTTTTCGGTGCGGACCGTTACTGGCAGCACATGTAGTGCATTTACGACACCAATCTCTAACATCATTAGTGCAATTTACCCAGTAAAATCTATCTCGGATCTTTTGCAGCGTTTTCGTGATACCCAGATGTCCTCCAGAACTATCATTATGCATCTGTTTTAAAATTTCCGGTACAGCATTTCTTGGGACCACTATTTGTTTCCTTGTTTCTGTGCCTTCGGAATTTTCTACAAGTCTTTTAACGAGCCCACCGTCCAAAATTAAAGAGTTCCATTGGGACCAGTATGCTTTTAAAGCAGGAGAGGATGACGATATCTCTCTCCACAACGGACGACGGTCCATTCTCTTCCATTCTCGAATCTTTTTTAGAACGGGATCGTTTTCTTGTTGCTCCTCCAGCATAGAGCTCTCGTCTTCTGGCACAACCTTAACTAAGGCAAGTTTTTCCTCGTTCTGCTCCACTCGGGTACAATGGGGGCAAGTATTTCTTATGTGGCCTAGTTCTCCGCAGTTCCAGCACCTCACTGGGCGCCTTCTTTTTGAAGAAAACTTTATTAACCTCTCCACTACCGCTTCGACTTCTCTGACGGCATAAACGGCATGGTCGAAGTTACCAGTGTCTTCCATTATTCGAGCAGCTGCATGTAAGGCCTCCGTCGCCGTATCGAACTCCAGGGCAATGGTCAAGGCGTTTACAAGAGATCTCGGCCTCGCCAACCGTACAGCCCGTTGCAATTCGGCGTCTCGAAGACCATCGGTAAAGGTTTGGATCGCCAGGCACTCCAGAAAATCTTCCGCTGCATTTGGATACGCAAACCGTACCATTTTTTCCACTTTAGCTTTGAACTCCTGGATAGTTTCTCCATTTTTCTGCTTCCGGCTTTTCAACTGCACTCGGTATACTGGTTGTGGATGACTTTGACCATAACGCATCTCTAGACGATTTACCAATAGCTCAAAATTGTCAACCTCATCCGGTGTCAATACATGCAGGACGTCTAAAGCCTCGCCTCGCAGAGCCATGGTTAGGAACAATGCCTTCTGTTGGGGTGACCATCCATTCGCTCTGGCCACTGCGTCAAATTGTTTCAGGTAATTTGACCAGGAAGTCATCCCGTCGAAGGTCGGGGGTTTTATCGTCATCCGTACCTGGGCCACCTCTCCGTTTCCTCGTCGTTCGACGTCTACGTGGCCAGTTTCCCTCCTTTCTGCATTTCCGTCGCCGTGGTGGATGATTTGGTTTCGGCGACAAGCTGCCAGTTCTTGTTGAAGCTTTCTTATTTCGGACTGCATTTGCTGGTTGATCTGGTTTTGCTCGTCTCGCAAGTTGGACACTTGCTGATTTTGTT
This sequence comes from Altica lythri, assembly GCA_964028335.1. Taxonomy (NCBI): domain Eukaryota; kingdom Metazoa; phylum Arthropoda; class Insecta; order Coleoptera; family Chrysomelidae; genus Altica; species Altica lythri. The sequence continues at coordinate 21,746,475 of OZ034810.1, forward strand.
CGTCTCGCAAGCTGGACACTTGCTGATTTTGTTCGTCACAAAGAGTGTACATTTCGGAGCGCAAATGCGATATTTGCTGGAAGAAGGAACTGGATAACTTCTGGTAGGGTAGACATCCGTTGTGACAGCTGGGACATATCTTCGCGCTGGCTCTTCATCTGACTGGAAAGCTCCTCTTGCTGGCTCTTCATCTGACTGGATAGCTCCTCTTGCTGGCTCGTCATTCGTTCTGATAGCTCCTCGTGCAGCCGGGAAAGTTGTTGAGTTTGCTCTTCTTGCTGGCTTGTCATTCGTCCTGATAGCTCCTCTTGCAGCCGGGAAAGTTGTTGAGTTTGTTCTTCTTGTTGGCTTGTCATTCGTTGCGACAGCTGGGACATATCTTCGCGCTGGCTCTTCATCTGACTGGATAGCTCCTCATGTTGGTTCGTCATTCGTCCTGATAGCTCCTCTTGCAGCCGGGAAAGTTGTTGAGTTAGTTCAGAATTTGCTTTTTGAACTGAGTCTTCGAACTCCACAGCGTCAGGGTCCAAATTATCATTTAGGTAGTATTCACGGAGCCTTCTCAACAATACGGATTTACTTCCAGTAGTTTCCAACTCTAATTCTTCAAGCTCTCTTCTGAGCTCAGCCACCAATAGTTCATTTATCTTTTTTCCAGGCAATCTTGTATCTTCACTCCACACCTGACACCAATTTGAAACACTTATGGGGACTTTTACACAATTTATTTACAAAATTGTTAAGATACACTGAACTCTGCTGGATAACGTCTAACTACTTGATAATACAATGAACTCTTGTGAATACTTGAACTTGAACTGACGTTAACTGCCCATGCATCCCCTTATATACAACTTTATTTAATCTAGTCAGTGTGTTTAGAAGTTTCTAGAATTTTCTAGAAACATTATTTAAAATGGTCAGTTGATTTTTTTACAAACTTCTAAAAATCAACTGTCAACAACAATCTTTCAAATTAAGGTCCCTTCCTTTACGGTTATCCCGTTACAATACTAAAGTTCAAAATTACGAAAAATTTTAAATACTTGTAATTTTTTTATTTATTAACGTACAAAAAGTTATAACCTATCAAACGATAGGAAATTTTCTCAAAAATCCAAAATTCCAATTAGTTTTATCATATCTTTTATAGTTTTCAATATACGGGGGAATTACAAAATTTTTGTTAAAATTTGTAATTCCCTCGTATATCGAAAACTAGAACAGTTATAAAAAAAATAGTAACATTTCTAAATTTTTGAGAAAATTTCCTATCTTTTGATAGGTTATAACTTTTTGTACGTTTACAAATAAAAAAGTTATCGAACTTTAAAATTTTTTTAGTTTTATAATTTTTACTTTTTACTTCTGTCGCGCACAAGTTTTTTTTTAAATAAATTCTTAGGCAATCTATGAACCTAGAGTAATTATTTTAGGCAAAAATAACACAAGATGATGCAAAATCTGTCACTTATCGATCAACAGTACCACCAAAAGAACATCACATCACTTTGGTTCGCGAACAAATCACAACTATGGCCAAAATGTTCGAATATTGCAGCAAAAAGTATCCAAATAAAAGATGTTTAGGTACAAGAGAAATTCTTGCAGATGAAGATGAATTACAACCTAATGGAAGAGTGTTTAAAAAGGTAAGAATCAGATGAGCCCCACGTTGGGCGCCAATGAATTTATAGTTTGTTGTGTTTTAAAATAACTGGTACGAAATTATGTCCATCCATCTCTATTCTGTTCTCTCTTAAACTCAAAGAGTCTTAATCAGTCAAGCTAGAGTTGGAACAGTTACTTTTTAATGTGACAGTCTTTTTAAATCTTTTTTTTTACCATCTTTTCTAACAAGTTTAAAAATGTGTTGTAAAATAAGTTAAAGATAAGATGCGCCACACGTTGGGCGCCAATGAATTTACAGTTTTTTTTACATGTTTCAAAACAAGCTTATAAATGTATTAACTGGTACGGAATTATGTCCATCCATCTCTATTACGTTCCAATTTACCAATCGCTCTCTTAAGCTCAAATAGTCCAATTAATCGAGCTAGAGTTGGTACCTAATTTCCAACCAGTTACTTTATAACAACTCAATTTTTCCAAATATTTTCAGTTTGTATTGGGCGACTACAAATGGAAAACCTTCTCCGAAGTAAACATTCTAGCAACAAATTTCGGTAGAGGTTTACGCGAACTAGGTAACCAACCCGGTAAAAATTTAGCAATCTTCGCTGAAACACGTGCTGAATGGATGATAGCAGCGCATGGTATATTTAAACAAAACATTCCATTGGTCACAATTTATGCAACACTAGGAGATGAAGCTATTGCACATGCAATAAACGAAACTGAAGTTTCGACTATCATCACCAGCTTCGATTTGTTACCGAAATTTAAAAAAATTCTTGCAATGACACCGCGAGTACAAACTTTGATCTATATGGAGGATCAGTTGAAGAAATTGGAAAGTAGTGATGGGTATAAAGAAGGAGTACAAATTATTAAATTTACTGATGTTATTGCGGTTGGAAGCAAATCGAATATTGGTAAATAATAACAATATAACCCCAAAAGAAGATTATTTTTATTGTTAATTTAATTTTGTAGAAGCGCAACCTCCAGCTCCAGAAGATATTGCTATTATTATGTATACAAGTGGTTCTACAGGAGTTCCTAAAGGAGTGGTACTTTTACAAAAAAATCTTATTGCTACGTTGAAAGGTTTTTGTGATTCTACTCCGATTTATGAAAGTGATATTATGATTGGATTTTTACCTTTAGCGCATGTTTTTGAATTGTTGGTGGAGAGTGTTTGTCAATTTGCTGGAGTTCCTATTGGATACTCTGGTGCTCTTACAATGACAGATACTTCTAGTAAAATTAAAAAAGGGACAAAAGGGGATGCTAGTGTTTTAGGGCCAACTGTTTTAACCAGTGTTCCAGTAAGTATTTTTTTATTTAATACGATTTTAAAACCGCACGCGGCAAAAAAACCGGATTGAGTAAACACGTTCAAATCGTGTTAAAAATATCAAAAACTGTCTTGGAATTATTTTAAGATCGTTTTTGAATGATGCGGTTTTAAAACCGCACGCGGCGAAAAAACCGGATTGAGTAAACACGTTCAAATCGTGTTAAAAATATCAAAAACTGTCTTGGAATTATTTTAGGATCGGTTTTTGAATGATGCGGTTTTAAAACCGCACGCGGCAAAAAAACCGGATTGATCAAAAACGTTCAAATCGTGTTAAAAATATCAAAAACTGTCTTGGAATTATTTTAAGATCGTTTTTGAATGATGCGGTTTTAAAACCGCACGCGGCAAAAAAACCGGATTGAGTAAAAACGTTCAAATCGTGTTAAAAATATCAAAAACTGTCTTGGATTTATTTTAAGATCGTTTTTTTAATGATGCGGTTTTAAAACCGCACGCGGCAAAAAAACGGATTGATTAAAAACATTCAAATCGTGTTAAAAATATCAAAAACTGTCTTGGAATTATTTTAAGATCGTTTTTGAATGATGCGGTTTTAAAACCGCACGCGGCAAAAAAACTGGAGTAAGTAAAAACGTTCAAATCGTGTTAAAAATATCAAAAACTGTCTTGGAAATATTTTAAGATCGTTTTTCAATGATGCGGTTTTAAAACCGCACGCGGCAAAAAAACCGGATTTATTAAAAACGTTCAAATCGTGTTAAAAATATCAAAAACTATCTTGGAATTATTTTAAGATCGTTTTTCAATGATGCGGTTTCAAAACCGCACGCGGCAAAAAAACCGAATTGATTAAAAACGTTCAAATCGTGTTAAAAATATCAAAAACTGTCTTGGAATTATTTTAAGATCGGTTTTTTAATGATGCGGTTTTAAAACCGCACGCGGCAAAAAAACCGGATTAATTAAAAACTTTCAAATCGTGTTAAAAATATCAAAAACTGTCTTGGAATTATTTTCAGATCGTTTTTCAATGATGCGGTTTTAAAACCGCACGCGGCAAAAAAACCGGATTAACAAAAACGTTCAAATTGTGTTAAAAATATTAAAAACTGTCTTGGAATTGTTTTAAGATCGTTTTTTAATGATGCGGTTTTAAAACCGCACGCGGCAAAAAAACCGGATTGATCAAAAACGTTCAAATCGTGTTAAAAATATCAAAAACTGTCTTGGAATTATTTTAAGATCGTTTTTGAATGATGCGGTTTTAAAACCGCAAGCGGCAAAAAAAGTCGGATTATCAAAATACGTTAAAATCGTGTTAAAAATATCAAAAACTGTCTTGGAATTACTTTAAGATCGTTTTTCAATGATACGGTTTTAAAACCGCACGCGGCAAAAAAACCGGATTGATCAAAAACGTTCAAATCGTGTTAAAAATGTCAAAAACTGCCTTGGAATTATCCAAAAAGAAAGTTAATATCGTTTTAGAATGATCCAGTTTTAAAATCGGACGCGACAAAAAAACCGGATTGACAAAAAACGTTCAATTAGTGTTAAAAATGTCAAAAACTGTTTTGGGAACATTCAGAACGAATTTTAAAATCGTTTTTTAATGATGCGGTTTTAAAACCGCAAGCGGCAAAAAAAGTCGGATTATCAAAATACGTTCAAATCGTGTTAAAAATGTCAAAAACTGCCTTGGAATTATCCAAAAAGAAAGTTAATATCGTTTTAGAATGATCCGGTTTTAAAATCGGACGCGACAAAAAAACCGGATTGACAAAAAACGTTCAATTAGTGTTAAAAATGTCAAAAACTGCCTTGGAATTATCCAAAAAGAATGTTAAAATCGTTTTAAAATGATGCGGTTTTAAAACCGGACGCGTCAATAAAGCCGAATTAACAAAAAACGTTCAAATAGTGTTAAAAATGTCAAAAACTGTTTTGGAATTATCCAAAAAGAAAGTTAATATCGTTTTAGAATGATCCGGTTTTAAAATCGGACGCGACAAAAAAACCGGATTGAGAAAAAACGTTCAAATATTGTCAAAAACATAATTTTTTTTTGTGAATTTATTTTCTTCTTCTACGATTTGATATAATTTTTAGTTAATCCTGGACAGAATATCAAAAAGCATTCAAGAAAAAGTATCAAAAAGTAGCAATTTAAAAAAAATAGTCTTCAAATTCGCCTACGAATACAAATCAGCATGGAAAAGACGCGGTTATCAAACACCACTTATCGATAAAATTATTTTCGCTCCAATAACAAAAATTGTCGGTGGAAATATGAGATTGATGATTTCTGGTGGAGCACCTTTATCAGCTGAAACTCACGAACAAATCAGCACTTGTATGTGTATTACTATTATACAGGGTTATGGATTGACTGAATCTACTTCCTCTGCCTGTGTACAAGATTGTAAGTATTTTTTTCTGTCTATTTTTATCAAATATAGGTAAAAATTCCATTGGTAGTACGACCCCGTTCTCGGGTCGAACCGAAATTCTCCGATGATATTTGAAAGACTAACCATGCCATTTTTGCCAACTTAAACCACAAAAATAGACTAAACCAATATTAAAAATGTACTTTTTACAATGTTTTCACTTTTTTTACGATTTTTCTTATATGGTTACGATTTTTACACTATTTTTATGATTTTTCCAATATTTTTACGATTTTTCCAATATTTTTACGATTTTTCCATAATTTTTACGATTATTCCAATATTTTTTACGATTTTACAATATTTTTTACGATTTTTCTAATATTTCACAATTTTTCCAATATTTTTCCAATATTTTTTCAATTTTTTCAATATGTATACGATTTTTCTAAGATTTGTACGATTTTTACAATATTTTACGATTTTTCCAAGATTTTTACGATTTTTCCAATATTTTACGATTTTTCCAAGATTTTTACGATTTTTCTAATATTTCTACAATTTTTCCACTATTTTTACGAATTTTCTAATATGGTTACGATTTTTACACTATTTTTTACGCTTTTTCCAATATTTTTACGATTTTTCCAATATTTTTACGATTTTTCCAATATTTTACGATTTTTACAATATTTTACGATTTTTCCAAGATTTTTACGATTTTTCTAATATTTTTACGATTTTTCCAATATTTTACGATTTTTCCAAGTTTTTTACGATTTTTCCAATATTTTACGTTTTTTCCAAGTTTTTTACGGTTTTCCAATATTTTACGATTTTTTCAAGATTTTTACAGTTTTTCCAATATTTTATATTTTTCCAATATTTTACGATTTTTCCAAGTTTTTTACGATTTTTTTAATATGTCACGATTTTTACAATATTTTTGCAATTTTTCCAATATTTTACGATTTTTCCAATATTTTACGATTTTTCCAAGATTTTTACAGTTTTTCCAATATTTTATGATTTTTCCAATATTTTACGATTTTTTCAAGATTTTTACGATTTTTCCAATATTTTACGATTTTTCCAAGATTTTTACAGTTTTTCCAATATTTTACGATTTTTCCAATATTTTACGATTTTTCCAAGTTTTTTACGATTTTTTTAATATGTCACGATTTTTACAATATTTTTGCAATTTTTCCAATATTTTACGATTTTTCCAAGATTTTTACGATTTTTCCAATAATTTACGATTTTTCCAATATTTTACGCGTTTTCCAATATTTTACGGTTTTTCCAATATTTTACGATTTTTCCAAGTTTTTTACGGTTTTTCCAATATTTTACGATTTTTCCTAGATTTTTACGATTTTTCTAATATTTCTACAATTTTTCCACTATTTTTACGAATTTTCTAATATGGTTAAGATTTTTACACTATTTTTACAATTTTTCCATTATTTTTACGATTTTTCCATAATTTTTACGATTATTCCAATATTTTTTACGATTTTTCAATATTTTTTACGAATTTTCTAATATTTTACAATTTTTCCAATATGTATACGATTTTTCCATAATTTCTACGATTATTCCAATATTTTTTACGATTTTACAATATTTTTTACGATTTTTCTAATATTTCACAATTTTTACAATTTTTTCAATATTTTTCCAATTTTTCCAATATGTATACGATTTTTCTAAGATTTATACGGTTTTTACAATATTTTACGATTTTTCCAAGATTTTTACGATTTTTTCAATATTTTACGATTTTTTCAAGATTTTTACGATTTTTCTAATATTTCTACAATTTTTCCACTATTTTTACGAATTTTCTAATATGGTTACGATTTTTACACTATTTTTACGATTTTTCCAATATTTTTACGATTTTTCCAATATTTTTACGATTTTTCCAATATTTTACGATTTTTCCAATATTTTTACGTTTTTTCCAATATTTTTACGATTTTTCCAATATTTTACGATTTTTCCAAGTTTTTTACGATTTTTCCAATATTTTACAATTTTTCCAAGTTTTTTACGGGTTTTTCAATATTTTACGATTTTTCCAAGATTTTTACAGTTTTTCCAATATTTTACGATTTTTCTAAGATTATTACGATTTTTCCAAGATTTTTACGATTTTTCCAATATTTTACGATTTTTCCAAGATTTTTACGATTTTTCTAATATGGTTAAGATTTTTACATTATTTTCACAATTTTTCCATTATTTTCACGATTATTCCAATATTTTTTACGATTTTACAATATTTTTTACGATTTTTCCAATATTTTACGATTTCTCCAATATTTTTACGATTGTGCTTTAAATATCAGCACAACAGACTCAAAACGATAATTCACTAAACAAGTGTCTTATTTAAAACTAAAAACACCCGGGAATTATATCAGATCAAAATCCCACAGCGGCCATTGGTAGTACGATCCCGTTCTCGGGTCGATCATAAACGCTTTAAAGTAATAATAAAATCCGAAACTATTAAATTTCAGTATACGATATGTCATTTGGTCGAGTGGGTGCTCCATGTACAATTTGTGATATTAAATTGGTGAGTTGGGAAGAGGGAAATTATCGAGTAACAGATAAACCTTATCCAAGAGGTGAAATTTTAATTGGTGGTGAAAATGTTAGCGCAGGATATTACAAATTACCAGAAAAAACTAATGAAGAGTTCTTTGAAGCGGATGGCGTTCGATGGTTCAAAACTGGTGATATTGGTGAAATTCATGAAGATGGTGTTGTTAAAATTATCGGTAATTATTTTTCAACACTTTTTTGATACAATTTTCTTGACAGTTTTCTTTAATAGATCGAAAAAAAGATTTGGTGAAATTGCAAGCAGGAGAATATGTTTCTTTGGGGAAAGTTGAGGCTGAATTGAAAACTTGTCCGTTGGTCGATAATATTTGTGTTTATGGGGAATCTAGTAAAGATTTTTGTGTGGCGTTAGTTGTTCCTAATCAACATCAATTGCAAGAATTAGCGGAGAAAAAGGGAATTGAAAATAAGAAATTTGAAGAACTTTGTGTGGATTCGGTGATTGAAAAGGCTGTGTTGCAAGAACTTGCTGAACATGGGAAAAAGAGTAAGTTTTTTTTCTATTTTTTTTTTAATTTTTATGCTCATTTTGATGATTTCTACAATGTTGTTTTCTTTTTAGGGTTTTTCTAATGTTTTTTTCGGTTTTTCTAATATTTTTCCGATTTTTCCAATATTTTTACGATTTGTACCAAATTTTTACGATTTTTTTAAGGTAAACTGATGAAATTTGAAATTCCCGCCGCAATAAAACTTGTAACGGAAGTATGGTCACCGGATATGGGGCTCGTAACGGCAGCTTTCAAATTAAAACGAAAAGATATTCAAGAACGTTACAAACACGAAATAAATCGAATGTACGCTTCCTGAAAATTAAGGTTTTTTTAGGTTTAATTAGTTTTATAATTAATTATTTTTTGGCGAAGTTTAAGAAAAATACGGATTAAAGAGTCGCATTATCTGTGAACAGCGGGTGGTCCATAAATCCGACCCTTATTTCGACCCTCGATCCACCTCGTGGTGGTAACGGCCTGCTGTGAGGGTCGAGAAAAGTTTCGGATTTATCGACGGCTCGTTGTTCACTTTAAAGACTTTTTAACCAAAATATTATTGTGTGTAATATAATAAAATGTAAAAAGTATTTTTTGTATAAAAACTTTGTATTTGTACATATTTTGAGTATAGAAAATAGGATTATTATTATTATTAATTTTTATTTATAATTGCGCTCATTTTGTATATAAGAACAAAATATTTTTATTGTTAAATTTGTTAGCATCACTAATATAAAAAATTCGTATGTTTTTGTATTATTATTATTATTATTAGCAATATTGAGATTTTTGTCTTATATAAATAATTTGTTAATTGTTATAAATTTTTTTTTTTGTTAATAATTTTTAGAAAAGACTGTTTTATGATCAGATATTGAAAAAAAATTGTCAATTTTTTTGAATTAAGCGGTGTAAATAGCCGTTTTCTTTTTGAATAAAGACATGTACTTAAATTGTTTTTTTTTATTTTTTTTTATTATAATAAAAAAGAGAAGACACTACTACAAAAGCTTGCTGAAGGTGAGGAAAAAAAGTAAGTGATTTTTTTTTGTATTCATACAGTTTAAACGATTTTTTACGATTTTTTTGTGTTTTTTACGATTTCACTATTTTTTTTACGATTCTTATCATTTTTTTTACAATTTGTCAATTTTTTACACTTTTTTCCAAGTTTTACGGTATTTTTGCATTTTTTACGAATTTTCTTCCATTTTCTTTGCGATTTTTTCAATATTTTTACGATTTTTAAACATTTTTTCAAGTTTTAAGTTTTTTTTGTGCATTTTCCCTAATATCTTTACGATTTTTACACTATTGCACGTTTTTCTCGGTTTTGCACTTTTCTTATATTTTTTTTATTTTTTTTCGGTAATTTTCTATTATTTTAATCCAGATTTCTAAAAAATTACCGTGGCCGACAACGTGTTAATAAAATTTAAATAGTGGCCTCGAACTATAATAACAAACAGTCAAAATATGTCTAGTAGTTCAAATGTACCCACGTATATTTGACGTTCCTGTCATAAACAAAGGTTATTAATATTTCCTCTACAAAAATCTTCTGTTTGTTCTTAAAGAAATGGTTTTATTAAAATTATTACGAAACTTAAAAGTTTATAGATACAAAAATATGTATTTGTATCCATCAAACACAGTTGTCATTAAAGAATTTGATAAAAATTCCGAAATAAACGTAAGAAATCAACAAAAGAATTCAAAAGAAAATTATTATACATCGATAAAAATACCATGGAAATTATTTACAATAGCTGCTGGTCTAGTATTTTGTAAAGATTATTCTACACAAGATCTAGATGAAAAACGTTTCTTTAAATCGTGTTTTTTTGGTTTAATTCACGAAGTTCAAAAGTAAGTACATTTATAGGTTATGTATTCAATTTATTTATAAAAAACTTAATTAATAGGTTAATTAAAGCAGGTATAGATGTTAATAAAAGACATAATTTAGGATGGACACCTTTATTAGTAGCTACTGTTAATGAAAGATATGAAATTGTTGAATGTTTATTAAAAGCTGAAGCTGATCCTAATCTTAGTGATAATTATATTAATCCTACAAGAACAGCTAGCGAAAAGGGAACACATCCTATTGAAGGTTAGATTTATGTTTTTATTGTGATTTTTGTGTATAAAAAGCTATATTTTATGTCCATTTTTCAATTTGAATATCACTAATATGCTGAATTTATTAACGTTATTTTTTTATATTTATAATAAAGTAATTCTGATAAAATTTTATCTACATATACAATCAAGTTTCTAGATTATAAAACTGTTCAAATATTTACAATATTTTTACAATTGTTAAAGATATACAATTTTTCCTATCGGGGTGTTTTGACGTTTAAAATTTGCTACTGTTAGTTTCTTATCTAATTTTATTATATTTTTATCTGTGAACAGCGGGTGGTCCATAAATCCGACCCTTTTCACGACCCTTCGATCCAGCTCGTGGTTGTAACCGCCTGCTGTGAGGGTCGAGAAAAGTTTCGGATTTATCGACGGCTCGTTGTTCACATTAAAGACTTTTTAACCAAAATATTATTGTGTGTAATATAATAAAATGTAAAAAGTATTTTTTGTATAAAAACTTTGTATTTGTACATATTTTGAGTATAGAAAATAGGATTATTATTATTATTTATTTTTTATTTATAATTGCGCTCATTTTGTATATAAGAACAAAATATTTTTATTGTTAAATTTGTTAGCATCACTAATATAAAAAATTCGTATGTTTTTGTATTATTATTATTATTATTATTATTAGCAATATTGAGAATTTTGTCTTATATGAATAATTTGTTAATTGTTATAAATGTTTTTTTTTGTTAATAATTTTTAGAAAAGACTGTTTTATGATCAGATATTGAAAAAAAATTGTCAATTTTTTTGAATTAAGCGGTGTAAATAGCCGTTTTCTTTTTGAATAAAGACATGTACTTAAATTGTTTTTTTTTATTTTTTTTTTATTATAATAAAAAAGAGAAGACACTACTACAAAAGCTTGCTGAAGGTGAGGAAAAAAAGTAAGTGATTTTTTTTTGTATTCATACAGTTTAAACGATTTTTTACGATTTTTTTTGTGTTTTTTACGATTTCACTATTTTTTTTACGATTCTTATCATTTTTTTTACAATTTGTCAATTTATTACACTTTTTTCCAAGTTTTACGGTATTTTTGCATTTTTTACGAATTTTCTTCCATTTTCTTTGCGATTTTTTCAATATTTTTACGATTTTTAAACATTTTTCCAAGTTTTAAATTTTTTTTGCGCATTTTCCCTAATATCTTTACGATTTTTACACTATTGCACGTTTTTCTCGGTTTCTGCACTTTTCTTATATTTTTTTAATTTTTTTCGATAATTTTCTATTATTTTAATCCAGATTTCTAAAAAATTACCGTGGTCGACAACGTGTTAATAAAATTTAAATAGTGGCCTCGAACTATAATAACAAACAGTCAAAATATGTCTAGTAGTTCAAAAGTACCCACGTATATTTGACGTTCCTGTCATAAACAAAGGTTATTAATAATATATCCTCTACAAAAATCTACTGTTTGTTCTTAAAAATATGGTTTTATTGAAATTATTACGAAACTTAAAAGTTTATAGATACAAAAATATGTATTTGTATCCATCAAACACAGTTGTCATTAAAGAATTTGATAAAAATTCCGAAATAAACCTAAGAAATCAACAAAAGAATTCAAAGGAAAATTATTATACATCGATAAAAATACCATGGAAATTATTTACAATAGCTGCTGGTCTAGTATTTTGTAAAGATTATTCTACACAAGATCTAGATGAAAAACGTTTCTTTAAATCGTGTTTTTTTGGTTTAATTCACGAAGTTCAAAAGTAAGTACATTTATAGGTTATGTATTCAATTTATTTATAAAAAACTTAATTAATAGGTTAATTAAAGCAGGTATAGATGTTAATAAAAGACATAATTTAGGATGGACACCTTTATTAGTAGCTACTGTTAATGAAAGATATGAAATTGTTGAATGTTTATTAAAAGCTGAAGCTGATCCTAATCTTAGTGATAATTATATTAATCCTACAAGAACAGCTAGCGAAAAGGGAATACATCCTATTGAAGGTTAGATTTATGTTTTTATTGTGATTTTTGTTTATTAAAAGCTATATTTTATGTCCATTTTTCAATTTGAATATCACTAATATGCTGAATTTATTAACGTTATTTTTTTATATTTATAATAAAGTAATTCTGATAAAATTTTATCTACATATACAATCAAGTTTCTAGATTATAAAACTGTTCAAATATTTACAATATTTTTACAATTGTTAAAGATATACAATTTTTCCTATCGGGGTGTTTTGATGTTTAAAATTTGCTACTGTTAGTTTCTTATCTAATTTTATTATATTTTTAGCCAACCAGTTTTGATAAAATTTGAAATATCTGTTTAATAAAGTGTCTAATTAATATAATAATTAAATTTTTTAAGATATATTTATAACTTTTTGAAATATAAAACTTTATTATCGTTGCGGTATGATGTTCACAATGTAATACGAGAAGGTTATTAATTGATAATTTTTTTTATTTCACAGTTAACTAAAGTTGATAATTTTTAATAAATTTATAGAATAGGATCTCTAGATTCTATATGTGTTTAAATTTTTAAAATATTTTAAAAATTATTTAAGATACGCACTTTTTTCTATAATCGTGTTTTAATCTTAAAATTTGTCTACTACTCCTTTGTAAATTTTTTTGATAAACTTCTAGTCGACCAATATTAATAATTTTTGGTTAATTTATAGAATAGGGTCTCTAGATTCTATATGTGTTTAAATTTTTAAAATATTTTAAAAATTATTAAAGATACGAATTTTTTTCTATAACCGTGTTTTAACCTTAAAATTTGTCTACTACTCCTTTGTAAATTTTTTTGATAAACTTCTAGTGGACCAATATCGATAATTTTCGGTAAATTTATAGAATAGGGTCTCTAGATTCTATATGTGTTTAAATTTTTAAAATATTTGAAAAATTATTAAAGATACGCATGTTTTTCTACAACCGTGTTTTAACCTTAAAATTTGTCTACTACTCCTTTGTAAATTTTTTAAATAAACTTCTAATGGACCAATATCGATAATTTTTTGTAAATTCATAGAATAGACAATCAAGTTTCTAAAACTATTTAAAAATCTACGATTTTTTAGTGTTAATGATTAGAGATGAAGAATTTTCAAATGCACTAAATAACAAAGCGACTTTTCTGGGATTCACACCATTACATTACGCAGTTTTAACCGATAATTTAAGTTTGGTTAAATTATTAATTAGTTACGGTGCAAATCCAACTTTAGAAAACGATATCGGCCACGCACCGTTAATGTACGCTAAAGATGAACAATTAAAAAAATATTTAGAATCACAAATTAAAGTCGTAAGTAAATAAATTAGTTTACAGAAGTTCTTTCTTTTATTTTTTTTTAAATAGAATTCTACTTCTTATAAGTTTCAGTCAAACAAAACAGAAAGAATGTTTTATTTGTTATTAATTTGTGTTATTTAAATTGTAAGTATGAAGAAAAGCAGCTGGAGAAAGAATTAGAAGAAAGGAGAAGATATCCATTGGAGGAAAGATTAAAAAAACATATTGTGGGACAAGAGGGTGCTATAGCTATTGTAGCTGCAAGTAAGGTTATACTTTTTTGTGGATATTTCGTTATGAGAATTTTATACACTTTTTTTGACATAACTTGTAAATTTTTGAACTTTTTGACCAAGTTTTGGGCTTTCTGGGATCCTTAAATACTATTCTGGACATCTCTGATGATTCGAAGACAGTTTTGGACCCTTCTTTGATCTTTCAAATATAATCTTGGACTTCATTTAATTTGTTGACAGAATTTGGCAGCTTTTCTAGATTTATGACCAATTTTTGGCTTTCTTGGACCTTTAGAATCACAATTTGAACCTTTCTGATGATCTGAAGACAATTTTGGACATCTCTGATTTTCCAAGTGGAAATCTAGACTTCTTGGATCTTCTAAATACAATTTTGGACTTCATTTAATTTTTTGACATAACTTGGAACTTTCCTTAACTTTGTGGCCAAGTTTTGGCTTTCTCGGATCTTCAGAATCATAATCTGGACCTCTCTGACGATTTGAAGACAATTTTAGACCTCTGTGATTGTTCAAATTCAGGTCTAAACTTTTATTGATCTTTTAGAACAACTTTTTGATCTTCCAAATATAATTGTGGACTTCATTTAATGTTTTGACATAATTTGAAACCTTTTCAAACTTTATGACCAGTTTTTGGCTTTCTCGGATCTTTAGAATCATAATTTGGACCTTTCTGACGATCCGAAGATAATTTCGGACCTCTCTGATTTTCTACAAAGAGATCTAAGCTTCTTTGATCTTTCAGAGCAACTTTTTGATCTTTCCAATAAACTCTGGGACTTCATTTCATTTTTTGACAGGATTGGCAACCTTTTCGAACTTTATGACAAATTTTTGGCTTTCTCGGATCTTTAGAATCATAATTTGTACCTTTCTGAAGACAATTTTGGACCTTTCTGATTTTCTATATAGAGCTAAGCTTCTTTGATCTTTCAGAGTAACTTTTTGATCATTCAAATACAATCTTGGACTTCGTTTAACTTTTTTTCATAATTTGGAATCTTTACGAACTTTATGACCAAGTTTTGGCTTTCTTGGATCTTCAGAATCGTAATATGGACCTCTGTGAAGATCTGAATACAATTTTGTACCTCTATGATTTTCCCAATAGAGTTCTAAGGTTCTTTGATTTTTCACAACAACTTTTTGATCTTTCAAATACAATTTTGGACTTCATTTAGTTTTTTTACATAACTTCGAACCTCTCTGATTTTTTTAACCAAGTTTTGGCTCTTTTGGATCTTTATAATCATAATTTGGACCTTTCTGAAGATCTGAAGACAATTTTGGAAATCTCTGATTTTCCAAGTGGAAATTTAAACTTCTTGGATCTTCCAATTACAATTTGGGACTTCATTAAATGGTTTGACATAATTTGAAACCTTTTCAAACTTTATGACCAAGTTTTGACTTTCTCCGATCTTTAGAATCATAATTTGGACCTTTCTGACGATCTAAAGGTAATTTTGGACCTCTCTGATTTTCCAAGTGGAAATATAGACAATTTTGGACTACTCTGATGAAATAAACTTCTTGGATCTTTCAAATACAATTTTGGACTTCATTTAATGTTTTGACATACTTTGAAACCTTTTCGAACTTTATAAACAAGTTTTGGCTTTCTCAGTTCTTTAGAATCATAATTTGGACCTTTTTGACGATCTGAAGACAATTTTGGACCTCTCTGACTTTCCAAGTGGAAATCTAAACTTCTTGAATTTTCCAATTACAATTTTGGACTTCATTTAATGTTTTGACATAATTTGAAACCTTTTCGAACTGTATGACCAAGTTTTGGCTTTCTCCGATCTTTAGAATCATAATTTGGACCTTTCTGACGATCTGAAGACAATTTTGGACCTCTCTGATTTTCCAAGTGGAAATCTAAACTTCTTTGATCTTCCAAATACAATCTTGGACTTCATTTAATGTTTTGACATAATTTGAAACCTTGTCGAACTGTATGACCAAGTTTTGGCTTTCTCCGATATTTGGAATCATAATTTGGACGTTTCTGACGATCTGTAGTTAATTTTGGACCTTTCTGACGATCTGAAGGCAATTTTGGACCTTTCTGACGATCTGAAGGCAATTTTGGACATTTCTGACGATCTGAAGACAATTTTGAACCTTTTTGACGATCTGAAGACAATTTTGGACCTCTTTGATTTTCCAAGTGGAAATCTAAACTTCTTGGAACTTCCAAATACAATTTTATGAACAAGTTTTCGCATTCTCGATCTTTAGAATCATAATTTGGACCTTTCAGACGATCTGAAGACAATTTTGGACCTTTCTGACTATCTGAAGGCAATTTTTAAACTTTATTGACGATCTGAAGACAATTTTGGACCTTTCTGACTATCTGAAGGCAATTTTTGAACTTTATTGACGATCTGAAGACAATTTTGGACCTTTCTGACGATCTGAAGACAATTTTGGACCTCTCTGATTTTCCAAGTGGAAATCTAAACATCTTGGATCTTCCAAATACAATTTTATGACCAAGTTTTTGCATTCTCGATCTTTAGAATCATAATTTGGACCTTTCAGACGATCTGAAGACAATTTTGGACCTTTCTGACGATCTGAAGACAATTTTGGACCTTTCTGATGATCTAAAGACAATTTTGGACCTTACTGACGATCTGAAGACAATTTTTGAACCTTACTGACGATCTGAAGACAATTTTGAACCTTTCTGACGATCTGAAGACAATTTTGGACCTTTCTGACGATCTGAAGACAATTTTGGACCTTTCTGACGATCCGAAGATAATTTTTGACCTTCCTGATGTTCTATATAAAGATCTAAACTTCTTTGATCTTTCAGAGCAACTTTTTGATCATTCAAATACAATCTTGGACTTTGTTTAACTTTTTTTTCATAATTTGGAACCTTTACGAACTTACGATGACATACTTTGGGTTTTATCACTCTACAAAAAAGTAGTCTAGTATTTTTTCGAAAAAACCGCTTAGTTTGTTTTTTCTTTACATAGCTGTACGTCGCAAAGAAAATGGTTGGGCAGACGACGACCATCCGTTAGTGTTTTTATTTTTGGGTTCATCAGGAATTGGTAAAACTGAATTAGCTAAACAATTAGCTGCATATATGCACAAAAGTAAACCACAGGCGTTTATTAGATTGGATATGTCAGAGTATCAAGAAAAACATGAGGTAACTTTGGTAATCTTCTCATTATCAATTCTAAATTTATAAAAATTTAGGTAGCGAAGTTAATAGGTGCTCCTCCAGGTTATATCGGACACGATGAAGGTGGTCAATTGACTAAAAAGTTAAAAAAATGTCCAAACGCTGTTGTTTTATTCGATGAAGTCGATAAGGCACATCCAGATGTCCTCACTGTTCTTCTACAATTATTCGACGAAGGTAGACTTACTGATGGTCAAGGAAAAACGATAGAATGTCGCGATGCTATTTTTATTATGACGTCAAATTTAGCTAGCGACGAAATTGCTTCTCATGGTTTATATTTGAGGCACGAAGTGGAAAAATTGAAAGCTGAACGTTTGTCTATTCCCGATTCAAAGGAATCTGAACAGAAAATTAGCGATACCATCACAGTTTCGAGGAAGTTTAAGGATGAAGTTGTTAAACCGATTTTAAAACGACATTTTAAACGAGATGAGTTTTTGGGGAGAATTAATGAAATTGTGTATTTTCTACCGTTTTCTAGAAATGAATTGATACAGTTGGTAGCGAGGGAAATGCAGACGTGGGCTCAAAGGGTAAAGTATACAAAATTATTAATAATTTCTTCACCTTGGACCTCTCTGAGGAACTTTCTAATCTTTTAAATACAATCTTGAACCTATCTAAACTTTATGAGCAAATTTTGGCTTTCTTGGATCTTCAAATTAATAATCCTGACCTCTCTGATGATCGCAAGACAGTTTTGCACCATTCTGATGATCCCAATACAGTTTTGCACCTCTCTGATTGTCCAAGTGGAAATCTGAGCAAATTTTGGCTTTCTTGGATCTTCAAATTAATAATCTTGACCTTTCTGATAATCCCAAGACAGTTTTGTACCACTCTGATGATCCCAAGACAGTTTTGCACCTCTCTGATTTTCCAAGTGGAAATCTGAGCAAATTTTGGCTATCTTGAATCTTCAAATTAATAATCTTGACGTTTCTGATGGTCCCAAGACAGTTTTGCACCACTCTGATGATCCCAAGACAGTTTTGCACCTCTCTGATTTTCCAAGTGGAAATCTGATAATCTTGATCTTTCTGATGATCCTAAGACAGTTTTGCACCACTCTGATGATCCCAAGACAGTTTTGCACCTCTCTGATTTTCCCAAGTGGAAATCTAAACTTTTCTGATGTTTCAGAGCAATTTTTTGATCATTCAAATACGATCTTAGACTTTGTTAATTTTTTTAACATATTTTTGGACTTATCTGAACTTTATGATCAAATTTTGACATTCTCGGATCTTTAGAATCATAATCTGCATATTTTGGATGATCCGAAGATAGTTTTGGAGGTCTGGGAAATTCCAACTACAAATCTAAACTTTAGAGCAAATTTTAAATACAATCTTGGACTTCGTTAATTTCTTTGGCATAATTTTGGTCCTAACTAAACTTTATGATCAAATTCTGCTTTCTCGGACTCGAAAATCATAGTTTGGACCTCTCTGAGTTTCCACATAAAAATCTAAACTTCTCTGTTGTTCCATAGCAACTTTTTAATCTTTTACATATAATCTTGTATTTGATGACCAAATTCTGGCTTTCTCGGATCTTCAGAATCCGATTTGGAAATCACTGATGGTCTGAAGACAATTATGCACCTCTTAGATCTTCCTAAAAAATCTCTGAGGTTTCAGAGTAAGTTTTTAATCTTTCAAATGCAATTTTGGACATTATTGAAGTTTTTGACTTAACTTAAAACCTCTACGAACTGTATGACTAAGTTTTGGCTTTCTCGGATCTTTAGAATCATAATTTGGACCTTTCTGACGATCTGAAGTTAGTTTTAGACCTCTCTGATTTTCCAAGTGGAAATCTTAACTTCTTGAATCTTCCAAATACAATTTTGGACTTCATTTAATGTTTTGATATAATTTGGAACCTTTTCGAACTTTATGACCAGTTTTGGCTTTCTCCAATCTTTAGAATCATATTTTGGACCTTTCTGACGATCCGAAGACAATTTTGGACCTCTCTGATTTTCCAAGTGGAAATCCAAACTTCTTGGATCTTTCAAATACAATTTTGGACTTCATTTAATGTTTTGACATAATTTGGAACCTTTTCGAACTTTATGACCAAGTTTTGGCTTTCACAGATCTTTAGAATCACATTTTGGACCTTACTGACGATCTGAAGACAATTTTGGACTTCTCTGATTTTTCAAGTGGAAATCTTAACTTCTTGGATCTTCCAAATACAATTTTGGACTTCATTTAATGTTTTGACATAATTTGGAACCTTTTCGAACTTTATGACCAAGTTTTGGCTTTCTCAGATCTTAAGAATCACAATTTGGACCTGTCTGACGGTCCGAAGATCATTTTAGACCTCCTAAACTTCTTTTATCTTTCAAAGCAACTTTTTGATCTGTCCAATAATCCCTGGGACTTTTTGACAGAATTTGGAATCTTTCCGAAATGTCTGACCAAGCTTTGGCTCTTTCGAACCTTTAGAATCATAATTTGGACCTTTCTGACGATCAGAAGACAATTTCGGACCTCTCTGATTTTCTATATAGAGATCTAAACTTCTTTGATCTTTCATAGCAGCTTTTTGTTCATTCAAATACAATCTTGGACTTCGTTTAACTTTTTTTCATAATTTGGAACCTTTACGAACTTTATGACCAAGTTTTGGCTTTCTCGTATCTTTAGAATCATAATTTGGACTTTTCTGATGATCCGAAGACCATTTTGGACCTCTCTGATTTTCCAAATAGAAATTTAAACTTATTCGATGTTTTAGAGCAACTCTTTGATCTTTCAAATACAAGCTTGAACTTTTTAACATAACTTGGAACTTTTCCGAACTTTATGAGCAAGTTTTGGCTTTCTCGGATCTTCAGACTCATAATCTTCACCTCTTTGAAGATCCAAATACAATTTTAGACCTCTCTGATTTTCCAAATGGAGATCTAAGCTTCTTTAATTTTCCAGAGCAAGTTTTGGCTTTCTCCTATCTTCAGAATCATAATCTGGACCTCTCTGACGAGTTGAAGACAATTTTAGACCTCTCTGATTGTCCAAATAGAGATCTAAACTTCTTTTATCTTTCAGAACAACTTTTTGATCTTTTAATTCCAATCTTGGGCTTCTTTTACGTTTTTGACATAACTTTGAATCTCTCGAATTGTTTTGACCAAGTTTTGGCTTTCTGGGATCTTCAGAATCATATTTTGGACATCTTTGGTGATCCAAAGACAGTTTTGGACCCTTCTTTGGTCTTTCAAATACAATTTTGACTTTATTTTATTTTTTGACATAATTTGGCATCTTTCCTAGCTTTATGATCAAGTTTTAGTTTTTTCGGATCTTTAGAATCATAATCTGTACCTTTCTGACGATCCGAATACAATTTTGGACTTCTCAGTTTTTCCAAATCGAAATTTAAACTTCTGTTATCTTTCACAGCAACTTTTTGATCTTTCTAATGTCCAATATACTATTCTGGACATCCCTGTTGTTCAGAATATCAATTTGGACATCACTGATGTCCCAAAACTTATTCTTGATGTCCCTGATGTCCCAAATCGTATTCTAGATGTCCCTGATTTTCCAAATTTTATTCTAGATGTCCCTGATGTCCCCAAATCTTATTCTAGATGCCCCTGATGTCCCAAATCTTATTCTGCTATTCAGATATCATTTTGGATCTTTTCTTCGCATTAATTTCCTTCTGTAAAGAGCTACTGGTCCAAAAAATGACCAATTAATAATGGCAAAAGATTCTAATTTCATTTTTCCTTCTTCAGGCAAAAGATAAGCATAAAATCGAAATAAGTTGGGACAGATGTGTTGAATCATCTCTAGCTGATGGTTACGATGTAAATTATTATTTTTTTGACCAAGTTTTGCCTTTCTGGGATCTTTGAATCAAATTTTGGACATCTGACGATCCGAATACAATTTTGGACTCAGATTTTCCAAATCGAAATTTAAACTTCTGTTACCTTTAGAGGAACTTTTTGATCTTTCTGGTGTCCAAGATACTATTCTGGACATCCCTGTTGTTCAGAATATCAATTTGGACATCCCTGATGTCCCAAATCTTATTGTAGATGTCCCTGATGTCCCAAATCTTATTCTAGATGTACCTGATGTCCCAAATCTTATTCTAGATGTCCCTGCTATTCAAAATATGATTTTGGAACTTTTCTTTGCATTAATTTCACACTGTAAAGAGTTATTGATCCAAACAAAGTCCAATTAATAACGGAGGAAGGTCCTAATTTCATTTTTCCTTCTTCAGGCAAAAGATAAGCATAAAATCGAAATAAGTTGGGACAGAAGTGTTGAATCAGCTCCAGCTGATGGTTACGATATAAAATATTATTTTTTTGACCAAGTTTTGGCTTTCTGGGATCTTTGAATCATATTTTGGACATCTCTGACGATCCGAATACAATTTTGGACTTCTTAGTTTTTCCAAATCTAAATTTAAACTTCTGTTACCTTTAGAGAAACTTTTTGATCTTTCTCGTGTCCAATATAATATTCTGGACATCCCTGTTGTTCAGAATATCAATTTGGACATCCCTGATGTCTCAAATCTTATTCCAGATGTCCCTGATGTCTCAAATCTTATTCAAGATTTCCCTGATGTCCCAAATCTTATTCTAGATGTCTCTGATGTCCCAAATCTTATTCTAGTTGCCCCTACTATTCGAAATATTATTTTGGACCTTTTCTTCGCATTAATTTTGTTCTCTAAAGAGCTACTGGTCCAAAAATTGACCAATTAATATTGGAAGAAGATCCTAATTTTATTTTTCCTTCTTTAGGCAAAAGATAAACATAAAATCGAAATAAGTTGGGACAGAAGTGTTGAATCAGCTCTAGCTGATGGTTACGATGTAAATTATGGCGCCCGATCAATAAAATATGAAGTCGAACGCAAAATTGTGAACCAATTGGCAGCTGCGCACGAAAAAGGGTTTATAGGTAAAGGAAGCGCTGTACAAATTTGCGCATCTTGGCCTGAAAACGCTGATTGTGCTGAAATTAAATTAAAAGTTAAGAAACAAGGTTTAAAGGATTACGTAGATTTGGATAATTCGAAGTTGTCGTTAAAAAATTTAACTTCTATTTTTAAATAAGATTTAAAATTTAAATTGTGATTTAGAACGGGTATCGTTATTAAATAATAATTCTCATCAGATTATCGTTATGTTTTTATTAATAAATTTGTTATGATTTCTTTCGTTTTTATTTCACCATTTTCTAGAGAAGAGTTAGTTGAGAAGAAATGCAGATGGGCCCAAAAGGTAAAGTATAAAAAGGTTCAACTATAACCTTATAAATGGTCTTCTTTAATTGGATCTCTTTCCTCTCCAAAAAGCTATTCTAGACGAAACATTGGTGGCTTGGTTTTCCTGTAGGAAGAGGCTAAATTTATGTCCAGCTCTGCCTTATGTCTTGGACAAGAACTTCCCTTTCGGCAAAAATTTTGCCTTAGGGGTTGCTCTTGTCTATTATTGCTACTCGTAGGTGATGGTAGCACTTCTTTGTAGCTTTTTGGCCGTTGTGTCTTGCAGTACCTCTTTCAGTGCTCCTCTTTTTTTTTACCTTCAGGTATGTTATGTTCCTTGACTCTTTTGGTGGAAGCACTAGCAGCACTTCTTCTGAAACCCTTTAAAAATTCAATTAAAATTTTGGATCTTTTTCCTCTACGAAAAGTTATTTTGGAATCATTTTGGATCTCTTTAACTTCCTTTTGGACACATCTAAAGTCCAACATTTGAGTATGACTTAAGAATTTTCCTGACCTTGCAAATGGACGTCTTTAATCTGCTTCTGAACACCTTTAAACGTCCAATTACAATTCTGGATCTCTTTGTTTTTCCTAAAAGTTATTCTGAACCGTTTTGACCTTTAAATATCATTTTGGATCTCTTCAATTTCGCTGTGGGCACCTTTAAACGTCCAACTACAATTCTGGATCTCCCTTTTTTTCTTAGAAGTTATCCTGGACCGTTCTGACATTTAAACATCATTCCGGATCTTTTCAATTTCGCTCTGGACACATCTAAACATCCAACGGTCAACTGTAACTCAGAATTCTCCTAACCGTGTAAATGGACGTCTTTAATCTTCTTTAGAACACCTTTAAACGTCCAACTACAATTCTGGATCTCCTTTTTTTCCTAGAAGTTGTTCTGGACCGTTTTGACTATTAAACATCATTTTGGATCTCTTCAATTTCGCTCTGGACACATCCAACGTTCAATTGTTACTCAGAATTTTCCTGACTTGTAAATGGAAGTCTTTAATATTCTTCTGAACACCGTTAAACGTCCATGCAACTACAATTCTGGATCTGCGTTTTTTCCTAGATGTTTTCTGGACAGTATTTACCTTTAAACATCATTCTGGATCTGTTCAATTTAGCTCTGGACACATCTAAACATCCTGGATAATCTCTGGATTTGGAAAATTGGAGAGGGTCGAGCAAGTGCTCTAAGGCCAACAACAGTACTGTTAGCCATGCCAACGTCGCGTCGTCATCGCAGGTGACTAATGATTTCATCAGAGTGCGACTACTGATCTAACGTTGGTGGCTTGGTTTTACTGGAGGAGAAGGCTAAAAATATTTTGGCTAGGACTCCCAGGATAAGAACTTCCTTTTCGGCATAAATTTTGCCGTGGAGGTTGCTGTTGTCTGTTATTGCTAGTTGTAGGTAGGTTTTTGGCGTCACCTCGGTTAAGGAGGCGCCTGACCTGTTCCTCTTTTTCGTTTTACCTTCAGGTTTGTTGTGTTCTTTGCCTTTGTTCTTTGAAGGAAGAACCAGCAGCACTACCTGAAGTTTGTGTTTCTAAATCTCCAGAAGTTGTTCGCACTGTGCAGCTTCCCCTTAGCCTTGCGTGTCTTCCTCCTCTTCAGTTCCGCACCACAGACTCGTTTACATCTGTGGTACTTTGGTTTTTCTGATTCAGGCGGACATTTCAGTCCAGCCTCAGTGGTGTTGATTTTTTTATTAGTTTTTTCGATTTCCATGTTGGTCCCACGAGTAGCAAGGGAAAGAAGGTCATTACCTGACAGAGCCCCGTATGCCAGGGGAAGGCTAAATACAAGAGGATGCGCCTGGTGCCCTCAGGGGAATGTTCGCGACCATATTCGAACCAGTGGCCTTTCTGGGGGCCTCTTCCCCAAACAGTATGGATTCAGATAGCGCCTGAGTACAGTGGACGTAGTTTTGGAGGTTGTTCGTCTGACGAGGGGCGGGCAGCGAGAGAAGTGGTCCGAGATCCTCCTTGATGTTCGGAATGCCTTTAACACGATCCAGTGAAGTGTGGTAATGAGGGTCTTAGCAGAAAGGAGATTATCTGTCGGCGAAGGACCAACATGAGCTTATGTTTAGGACAAATTTTGCTTGTGGTCCGTTAGAAACTGAATGCGTGAAAAGGGTTTGAATCTGGCGGCAGATAAACCCGAAGCGGTGGTGTTAAAATGACCCAAAAAAAAGAAGGAGTGGTTTTCGAAGTGGATGAGGTGCAGATTAGACCCAAACGATACGTTGAGTATCTAGGGGTAACTCTGTCGGAGAATTGGTAGAGCACCTAAGTAGGGTGACCCTAAAAACCGTAATGTCAAGGATTAGAGTCCAAACCCGAAAGGAGGAAGGCTATACATTCGACGGTACAGTCCATTGTCCTCTACGTGGCTCCGGTCTGGTGTTCACCGATGGAAACCTCCTTCTACCGGCGGCTTTTTACCAGAGTTGATAAGACAAGTCTGTTAGGGTGTCGTGTGCCTACTGGACAGTAGGTATCCGCGTCTGCGCTTTGGGTAGTTGATATCTATTGAGATGTGGAAAGGACTATTTACTTTTAACGTAAAACCCAAATATAGAAATATCAAAGATGAGACTCGTTTAGTATCTACCATTACTGACAAGTTTTTTTTTATTCCTTTTAATGGACGAAGTCACTCATTCCGATCATAAGAACCTGGTTGGGGTGAAAGCACCATTCTACGTACTATGCCCTGACGCAGATACTGACAGGACACGGTTGTTTCCGGTCATGTCTGCACAGGTTCAGAAGGGCATCAACCTCTACAGTGGGGCTTTAGATACTGTGCAACATACAATATTGGAATGTGAGAATTGAACTGGTGAAAGGAAAGTGTTGGGTGAGATTGCTTGGGCCGATACGCTGGAATGTATGATCGAGAATGAAGGTAACTGGAGGATTGTGCATGAGTATGTTTGTGCGGTGATAAGTATAAAAGAGGAGGATGAAAAAAGATGTAGATGAGTCTCCACCACAGAAGCCAGGGGAGGTAGGGTTGTGCGTGTGAGAAAGCGGGTGAAAGGATAGATCAGTGTGTGAGTAAGAGAGTGTAAGGGCAGGTGAGTTCGTGAGAAAGTGGATGAAAGGACAGATGGGCGAGCAGCTGATTATGCCTGCACCAGGTTGGCTTCTTGCTGGTCTATGGGAGTAAAGAGTTGGTTTTAGTCGGTAGAAATCCGACACTACCGTGCTCTCTTCCCGGTGTTTTTGCAAGATTTCCAATTATTAATAAACACAAAAAAAGATCTATGAAAGAGACAGAAAACTGTAAACTGGTCTAAATTTGTTATGGTTAAAGTAAACGGTTATCGAAGCACCATCGGTGAAGAACAAATTTTACTAAAAGGTGTTTTTGTCCACTTGATACGTTAAATTCGTTTCATTTACTTAATTTGTTGCTATTAATAAGTATTTAACATAATTTCAAATAATAAGCCATTCAATTTCGCTTAGCTCGACTAAAAAAAAAAAAAAATAAGTGGGTTATTATTCTCATCTGAAAATTTAATAAAGCCAAGACAAAGTTTCTCAAATGACAATATTCCAGTAAGTTACATATTTTGTGTCCGTTGCGACAATAAAGACATAATTTGATTGTGTTTCATTTGAAATTCAAATCGACACGTTTCTTTTAACATTATGCTTCTTTGCGCATAGTATATATTTCCCATAATAAGATTAAGGACCGTTGAAAGCATTGTTATTTTCTCATTCTTTTTTCGGGTTTCGCTAACACTGAATATTACCGAGAGATGCTGTTTTAAATTATATATTATTTGATACCTTTAAATCGCTTTTTTTATACAAAATTAAGATTCCTACCCGCAGAATCAAGTATGGTTTTTGAGATTGTGAAGTTAGTATATTAACTACTGTAGCTTAATTTTAAAATTGAGAAAAATGTGTTACTTGAGTTCACTTAAAGGGTCCTGTCTCCGATAATCATTTTTATCTAAAGTTTGAACCTTTCTTAACATTGTGTCCAAATTTCTGGACTCTCGGATCGTCAGAATCATAATCTGGACTTCTGTGATGATTAGAAGACAATTTGGACAATTTGGATATTCCAAATGTAATTCTGGGTGTTTCTGAGCAACTTCTTTATCTATCAAATAGTAACCTGGACTTTGTTTACTTGTTTAACATAACTTCAAACTTCTCTGAACTTTTTGACCAAATTTCAGCTATCTTGGATCGTCAGAATCACAATCTGGACTTGTCTGATGATTAAAAGACAATTTTAAGTTTCAAAATGTTAATCTAAACTTTCCGGGTGTTTCTGAGCAGCTTGTTGGGCTATTAATTCGTAGCTTTGACTTTGTTTACTTGTTTAACATAATTAAGAAGATCTCTGAACTTTATGACCAAATTTCAGCTATCTTGGATCGTCAGAATCACAATCTGGACTTCTCTAATGATCACAAGACAATTTTGAGTTTCAAAAACTTAATCTAAACTTTCCGGTTGTTTCTAAGCAGCTTGTGGGGCTATTAATTCGCATCTTTGACTTTGTTTACTTGTTTAACATAATTTAGAAGATCTCTAAACTTTATGACTAAATTTTAGCTATCTTGGATCGTCAGAATCACAATCTGGACTTCTCTGATGATCAGAACAAAATTTTGAGTTTCAAAATGTTAATCTAAACTTTCCGGGTTTTTTTGAGCATCTTCTTGGGCTATCAAATAGTATCTTGGACTTTGTTTACTTGTTTAACATAATTTAGAAGATCTCTGAACTTTATGACCAAATTTTAGCTATCTTGGATAGTCAGAATCACAATCTGGACTTCTCTGATAACTAGAAGACAATTTTAAGTTTCAAAATGTTAATCTTAACCCTCCGGGTGTTTCTAAGCAGCTTGTTGGGCTATTAATTCGTATCTTTGACTTTGTTTACTTGTTTAACATTATTTAGAAGATCTCTGAACTTTATGACCAAATTTCAGCTGTCTTGAATCGTCAGAATCACAATCTGGACTTCTGTGAGGATCAGAAGCCAATTCTGAATTTCTTCGATAATCCAAATGTAAGTATGTGTGTTTCTGAGCAACTTCTTTATCTATAAAATAGTATCTTTGACTTTGTTTACTTGTTTAAAATAATTTCGAACTTCTTTGAATTTTATGACCAAATTTCAGTTTTCTCAGATCGTCAGAATTATAATCTGGACTTCTCTGATGATCAAAAGACAACTTTGTATTTTCAAATGTTAATCTAAACTTTCCGGTTATTTCTGAGCATCTTCTTGATCTATCAAATAGCATCCTGGGACACGTTTATATGTTAGCAAGTGTCCAAAGGTACAGAAAGGTGATTTTGTCTGGTTGTACAATTCTCGAAGAAGAGTCTGTGTCCAAACTGCAGAAGAATTGGGAACATACATCGTAAATAAGTTGGGCTCAGGGCTACAGGACCAGGTCAGTGCAAGCTATCCTGGCTTTGACAGGTAAACCACTATAAGAACCACAAAGCCTGTCTTAGTCTAAGTAACCAGTGCAACTTTTTTCCAGTGGGAAACACAGAGGTCGCGAGGCGGTGAAAACAGCTATTAAGGAGGATAACGTGACAAAAATCATCGATCTCATGTTGACAGACCGCTGATTTTAGGTACGTGGGATAGGTAAGACAGTAGGCATCTTAAAATACTACGTGGATGATATTCTGCATGAAATTTTGGACATAAAGCTGTCAAGCGATGGGTTTCGCATTTGCTATCTCCGAGACTAGTTCAGATCAGTTTTGCCGCTGTTTAGGCGGAATACAAAGGAGTTTCTGCGTAGTTTTGAGACCGTCGATGAAACATAGATCCACTGTTACACACCAGAGACTAAGAAATAGTGGTAACGTGGATTTCACTAGGCCATCATGCTCTGAAGAAAGCGAAAATTGTTTCATCGACTGAAAGAATTAGAAGGGTTTGATCTACACCGACTACCTGGAGATTATTAGACCGATTTGACGCTGAATTGAAAAAAAAAACATTTGGCGAAGAAAAAGTGCTCTTCCTCTATGAGACCGCACCGACTCACATCTCCACGTGCAACTTTTTCCGAGTAATAGAGAGTTCTGGAAAATGGCCACTGGGGAAACCACAAAGGTCACGGGACAGTTTAAAGTTCGATAATTATGTTTCTGTATGATTGAAGTAGTCTCCTCCTCTCTTTCTTTAATATCACTTCTGTCGGGTTTTCTAAAGCGCAGACGTTTTTATGGTACTTCGTTTAATAAGTTGTATTGCAATTTTTTCGGTAAAAACAGCTATTATGGAGGATAACGTAACAAAAATCATCGATCCCAAATTGGCAGACCGCTGATTGAGGGTATGCGAGATAAGCATGTTAAAAGACTGCGTGAATGATATTTTGGACAGATCAGTTTTGCCGCTGTTTAGGCGGAATCCAAAGGAGTTTCTGCGTAGTTTTGAGACCGTCGACAAAACATAGATCCACTGTTACATACCAGAGACTAAGAAATAGTGGTAACGTGGATTTCACTAGGCCATCATGCTATGAAGAAAGCGAAAATTGTTCCATCGACCGAAAGAATTGGAAGAGTTTGATCTACACCGACTACCTGAAGATTATTGGACCGATTTGACGCTGAGTTGAAAAAAAAATTTGGCGAAGGAAAAGTGCTCTTCCTCTATGAGAACGCACCGGCTCACAT
The DNA here is from genome assembly GCA_964028335.1 of Altica lythri. Lineage (NCBI taxonomy): Eukaryota > Metazoa > Arthropoda > Insecta > Coleoptera > Chrysomelidae > Altica > Altica lythri. The sequence goes on from OZ034810.1 coordinate 21,775,842, forward strand.
CTGCACGTGCAACTTTTTCCCAGTAGTCGAGAGTTCTGGAAAATGGCCACTACGGAAACCACAAAGGTCGCGGGGCAGTTTAAAGTTCGATAACTAAGTTTCTGTATGATTGAAGTAGTCTCCTCCTCTCTTTCTTTAATATCACTTCTATCAGGTTCCCTAAAACGCAGACGTTTTGATGGTACTTCGTTTAATAAGTTGTATTGCAATTTTTTCGGTAAAAACAGCTATTATGGAGGATAACGTAACAAAAATCATCGATCCCAAATTGGCAGACCGCTGATTGAGGGTATGCGAGATAAGCATGTTAAAAGACTGCGTGAGTGATATTTTGGACATAAAAAAGCTGTCAAGCGATGGGTTTCGCATTTGGTACCTCCGGACAACAACCGCAACTGCGAGACCAGTTCAGATCAGATTTGCCGCTGTTTAGGCGTAATCCAAAGGAGTTTCTGCGTAGTTTTGAGACCGTCGATGAAACATAGATCCACTGTTACACACCAGAGACTAAGAAATAGTGGTAACGTGGATTTCACTAGGCCATCAAGCTCTGAAGAAAGTGAAAATTGTTCCATCGACCGAAAGAATTGGAAGAGTTTGATCTACACCGACTACCTGGCGATTATTGGACCGATTTGACGCTGAGTTGAAAAAAAAATTGGCGAAGGAAAAGTGCTCTTCCTCTATGAGAACGCACCGGCTCACACCACCACGTGCAACTTTTTCCCAGTAGTCGAAAAACGAGCGTTCCAGAGTGCTGGAAAATGGCCGCTGGGAAAGCCACAAAGGTCGCGGGACAGTTTAAAGTTCCATTATTATGTTTCTGTATTATTGAACTAGTTTCCTCCTCTCTTTCTTTAATATCACTTCTGTCGGGTTTCCTAAAACGCAGACGTTTTTATGGTACTTCGTTTAATAAGTTGTATTGCAACTTTTTCCACTTTGTTAAAAACTAAAAAAAAACGCTAGACTCATAAAAATGAATATAATAGGTTTCCTAAAGGATCTCTATATAGATATAATATCATATTAAATATAAAAAGTCCCACAGGCTAGTCAGAAACGTGCCGACTGTATATCTCTAGTTTATACTTAGTTCGTGCGTTTATTAAATATTCCTATTTTTACTTTATATATCCGTTCGACGCCGCACCAATATAAAATTATTTAACGTTATGGTTTTGCAGAGAGAATATGCAGAAAACATGGTGAAATAATTATTTAGGAAGAGCGCACAAACCGACCACGAAAACGTCACAGATGTACAGGACTTGTATGAATATTTAAAACCGGTTCGTTCCCGTTTAATAGCAGCAACATTATCGAGAATGCTGCATGGGTGATTCTTGGTTGTTTAAGTGTGAACATGTAGATAACAATTTTATATTTCTCGAATGTGATAAGAATGGTTTTTTTAGTGGTTGTTTATGGTTCTTTGTTCCTTATTTTCTTAGTCATGATTTTCTATAGTAATAGATACATTAAGTATATACGATGATGGTCCGCTTTGTAGCTCACACTAGCTCAACAAAAATGGTTTTGGATTTTTACTATAAGTCTGTCCCAAAAACAAGAATTTTCTACGGCCTCAACATATCTGGATGTACCCCATTTCTACTCGCAAAGTGACTTTTGGAAACAAAAAGAAGTCGCACTGGAGCAAATATGACAAATACGGTGGGTGGGGCAGCTCAATCGACAAATTTGACCGTGGTGACGACAGAAGTGTTCTTCCATCGTGGTCATGGTGGACGAGCACGTTTTTTTTCGATGTAGATCACACCTCCTGAATCCTAGAAAACGGTGGCCATAACTTTTCTTGGTTTTGAAATAGACTTTGCCTTCTTCGGAGCTGGTTCACCTGGTGAAGTCCACTGTTTTGACTGTTTTTTATCTTTGGTGTGTACCAGTGGTTCTATGTTTTATTGAAAGTCATAAAACAATGCAGAAACTTCTTTAGATTGCGCTTAAACAGCGTCAAACACTGCTACGAGTGTACTGGTTGTCTGGAGTATCCGATAAGTACTGTGCTGACTTATTTCTCAACATACTCTCATACTGTTTAACCCGTCTGGCTTTCTTATTTGACTTAACATTCTGCTCGGAAAGTTTAGAACGAAAGAAAAATCGCACGGATCCAAATCTAGAAAATACAGTGGATAAGCCAGCAGTTCGTAGCCCAATTCAACCAAAATGGTCGTGGTGGCGACCGAGGTGCTTGTCCACCGGTGTCTTCTCAATATTCGACCGTTTTTTCTGCAATTCAGGTTATTACACCTCGTGAATCCCAGAATACGATGGCAATTACATTTCCGGCCATTATGATAGTCTTAGCCTTCTTCGGAAAGAAAATTTTGCTCTTTTTCTATTTTTCCAATTCGATTCTGGTTGTTGGAAGAGAAATTACGCAAAAAGATGGCTACCATCTAACGTAATACAAATCCACGATCTTATATTGGCAAACCACCAATTGGTGTTGCGCGAGATAGCTAAAACAGTAAGCATCTTAAAAGACCGCGTGGGGGATATTCTGCATGATTTTGGGACCTAGGAAAACTGTCAGCGTGAATGGTGTGGCGTTTGCTACCTCTGGACAACAACCCCAAGTGCGAGACCAGTGCAGATCAGTTTTGACGCTATTTAGGCGCAATCCGAAGGAGTTTCTGCATCCGTCGACAAAACAGATCCACTGGTACATTTCAGACACCAAATAACAGTGGAAACCTTGGACTTCACTTGGTGATCGTGCTCTGAAGAAGGTGATAAGTGTTCCGTCAACCAAAAAGGTAATGGCCACAGCATTCTGGGATTCACGAGGATGTATCTACAAAAACTACTTGAAGAAGGGCAAGACTGTTATGGGGCTCTACTATGCTGAATTGTGGAGTCAATTCGGCACTGAATTGCAAGAAAACTTCCCATCTAGTGAATAACAAAGAGTTTTTCCATTATGACAACGCACCTGCTTACAACTCCGCTATCATCACTGCTAAATTGATCGATTTGATCTAAAAACTGCTGCTCATCCACGAAATAGGGATCCAGTGGTATACACCGGAGACCAGTGGACTTCGCCTGAAGAACGTGCTCCGAAGAAGACAAAGGCTGTCTGGAAAAGTGATTGTCACCGTTTTCTGAGATTTGCAAGGTGTGGCTACATGGACAAACTGGAGAGAGTCAAAACGATCACAGAGCTCTATTATGCCCAAATATTGGACCAATTCTACGCCAAATTACAAAACAACGCACTCTTTTACCCTGACACGGATAGTCGTCACCACGGCAATTTTTTTCGACTTAAACTACAAAATGCAGCTCCAGATACATCAGATTTGGCACCATGCGACATCTTCTTGTTTTCATACTTCAAGAAAATTCATTTTCCGGGCAGAAATTTGAGTCAAACAAGGAAATCAACGACACCATGGAGTCCTAGTTTGCAGAACTCTAGAAAACAGGTTTATAGAGTTGGAAACAGAAAATTTAAGAAGTTGAAGCTTAGCAGAAACAATTTTATCGATGTAAAAGGAGGCTATCTTGAGAATTAAGCTAAAGTACTTATCCGACAGCCCTCGTATATAAAAAAGGGTGAAAAACTAGTTTGTAGAGCAGAACTCGTGTATGTTCAAAAACATATGCAAAATTTATCCCAAATTCTTGGTTATAAATGAGAATTATTACATTCCGCCATTATTCACTCCAGAATATAAATAAGGGTTCGAAAGGGTCCTAAGAAAGGTGCAAAAGCATCGAACAGGTGTCCATATTTTCCTGTAGTCACCCTTGGTTGTATATGTGAATTGTCATAACCTGCCATTATCTACTACTTCAAATAAATAACGTATAATGCCTATTCGAAGAATGAAAATTGAGGTAGTTTATAACAAAAGTTGAGAAAATAGAAGAGCGCGTGTGCTGGTTGAGGCAAAAAGGGAATTTTCCTCTAATCCGTTACGGTTTTAGTCGCTCGCGGGCTTTTCCGAACGAGAGTTCTGTTGTTCAGTGTGTGTTAGAATGAAATGTGACATTACGATAAGGAAATCGTGGACACTGGGAAGAATTTTCTTTAATTATTTTATGGTTTTTTACCAATAAAAGTAAGTAAAGATTTTTTTTTCATCAAAGAGGAGTCTGTATTCATGTATGCGATTTATCTAGTTATATAAATTGGTAGGTACTAAAAAATTTTTTTTTGAGTGTTTTTTTTTTAAATGTTGTTTAGTTGTTGTATGTTGTTTTCTATATCTAAAAATAATAGTAAAAAAAATAAATACTTTTTTTAAGTATTTATAAATGTTATGACAATTTTTTTCACCCATATTCATTAAATTTTTAACAACACCTCGTATATCTTTTGATCAGTACGAGATATTAAAAAACTGTTTATGCCATTGGAAAGAACATACATTTTTGCATAAACAGTAAATATTTGGTTAAATTTGAGGTATGAAAAATAATTTAAAACTAAGGGAGAGACCAACTCTGCATTATTTATTAGCACCAACATTTTGACTCTTATTCCACCTTTAATATCTCTATCTTTACTGTAGATAATTAAAAACTGTATACTAGTTTAAAAAGTCTGTAAATCATTTTATAATCTGTTACAATTTTGTTAAAATAAATGTTATAAAAATATTTTTTAAATATTATGACAATTTTCTCACCCATATTCATAAATTTTTTAACAACACCTCGTATATCTTTTGATCAGTACGAGATATCAAAAAACTGTTTATGTCATTGGAAAGAACATACTTTTTTGCATAAACTGTAATTATTTGATCAAAATTTGAGATATGAAAAATAATTTAAAACTAAAGGAGAGACCAACTCTGCATTATTTATTAGCACCAAAATTTTGATTCTGATTCCACCGTTAATATCTCTATCTTTACTACAGATAATTAAAAATTGTATACAAGTTTATAAAGTCTATAAATCATTTTATAATCTGTTAAAATTTTGTTAAAACAAAAGTTATAAAAATATTTTTAAAATATTATGACAACTTTCTTACCCAAATTCATTAAATTTTTGACAACACCTCGTATATCTTTTGATCAGTACGAGATATCCAAAAACTGTTTATGTCATTGGAAAGAACATACTTTTTTGCATAAACAGTAAATATTTGATCAAATTTGAGATAAAAAAATAATTTAAAACTAAGGGAGAGACCAACTCTGCATTATTTGTTAGCACCAAAATTTTGATTCTGATTCCATCGTTAATATCTCTATCTTTACTATAGATAATTAAAAACTGTATACTAGTTTCAAAAGTCTGTAAATCATTTTATAATCTGTTAAAATTTTGTTAAAATAAATGTTATAAAAATATTTTTTAAATATTATGACAATTTTCTCACCCAAATTCATTAAATTTCTAACAACACCTCGTATATCTTTTGATCAGTACGAGATATCAAAAAACTGTTTACGTCATTGGAAAGAACATACTTTTTTGCACAAACAGTAAATATTTGGTCAAATTTGAGGTATGAAAAATATTTTAAAACTAAAGGAGAGACCAACTCTGCATTATTTATTAGCACCAACATTTTGACTCTTATTTCACCTTTAATATCTCTATCTTTACTGTAGATAATTAAAAACTGTATAATAGTTTAAAAAATTTGTAAATCATTTTATAATTTGTTAAAATTTTGTTAAAATAAATGTTATAAAAATATTTTTTAAATATTATGACAATTTTCTTCCCCATATTCATTAAATTTTTTAACAACACCTCGTATATCTTTTGATCAGTACGAGATATTAAAAAACTGTTTATGCCATTGGAAAGAACATACATTTTTGCATAAACAGTTAATATTTGGTCAAATTTGAGGTATGAAAAATATTTAAAACTAAAGGAGAGACCAACTCTGCATTATTTATTAGCACCAACATTTTGACTCTTATTTCACCTTTAATATCTCTATCTCTACTATAGATAATTAAAAATGGTATACTAGTTTAAAAAAATTGTAAATTTTGTTAACATAAATGTTATAAAAATATTTTTAAAATTTTATGAAAATTTTCTCACCCAAATTCATTAAATTTTTAACAACACCTCGTATATCTTTTGATCAGTACGAGATATTAAAAAACTGTTTATGCCATTGGAAAGATAATACTTTTTTGCATAAACAGTAAATTTTTGATCAAATTTAAGGTATGAAAAATAATTTAAAACTAAGGGAGAGACCAACTCTGCATTATTTATTAGCACCAAAATTTTGATTCTGATTCCACCGTTAATATCTCTATCTTTACTATAGATAATTAAAAACTGTATACTAGTTTCAAAAGTCTGTAAATCATTTTATAATCTGTTACAATTTTGTTAACATAAATGTTATAAAAATATTTTTAAAATATTATGAAAATTTTCTCACCCAAATTCATTAAATTTTTAACAACACCTCGTATATCTTTTGATCAGTACGAGATATTAAAAAACTGTTTATGCCATTGGAAAGATAATACTTTTTTGCATAAACAGTAAATTTTTGATCAAATTTAAGGTATGAAAAATAATTTAAAACTAAGGGAGAGACCAACTCTGCATTATTTATTAGCACCAAAATTTTGATTCTGATTCCACCGTTAATATCTCTATCTTTACTATAGATAATTAAAAACTGTATAATAGTTTAAAAAATTTGTAAATTATTTTATAATTTGTTAAAATTTTGTTAAAATAAATGTTATAAAAATATTTTTTAAATATTATGACAATTTTCTTACCCATATTCATTAAATTTTTTAACAACACCTCGTATATCTTTTTATCAGTACGAGATATTAAAAAACTGTTTATGCCAGTGGAAAGAACATACATTTTTGCATAAACAGTTAATATTTGGTTAAATTTGAGGTATGAAAAATATTTTAAAACTAAAGGAGAGACCAACTCTGCATTATTTATTAGCACCAACATTTTGACTCTTATTTCACCTTTAATATCTCTATCTCTACTATAGATAATTAAAAATTGTATACTAGTTTAAAAAAATTGTAAATCATTTTATAATCTGTTAAAATTTTGTTAACATAAATGTTATAAAAATATTTTTAAAATATTAAGAAAATTTTCTCACCCAAATTCATTAAATTTTTAACAACACCTCGTATATCTTTTGATCAGTACGAGACATTAAAAAACTGTTTATGCCATTGGAAAGATAATACTTTTTTGCATAAACAGTAAATTTTTGATCAAATTTAAGATATGAAAAATAATTTAAAACTAAGGGAGAGACCAACTCTGCATTATTTATTAGCACCAAAATTTTGATTCTGATTCCACCGTTAATATCTCTATCTTTACTATAGATAATTAAAAACTGTATACTAGTTTCAAAAGTCTGTAAATCATTTAATAATCTGTTAAAATTTTGTTAAAATAAATGTTATAAAAATATTTTTTAAATATTATGACAATTTTCTCACCCATATTCATTAAATTTTTAACAACACCTCGTATATCTTTTGATCAGTACAAGATATTAAAAAACTGTTTATGCCATTGGAAAGAACATACATTTTTGCATAAACAGTAAATATTTGATCAAATTTGAGATAAAAAAATAATTTAAAACTAAGGGAGAGACCAACTCTGCATTATTTGTTAGCACCAAAATTTTGATTCTGATTCCATCGTTAATATCTCTATCTTTACTATAGATAATTAAAAACTGTATACTAGTTTCAAAAGTCTGTAAATCATTTTATAATCTGTTACAATTTTGTTAACATAAATGTTATAAAAATATTTTTAAAATATTATGAAAATTTTCTCACCCAAATTCATTAAATTTTTAACAACACCTCGTATATCTTTTGATCAGTACGAGATATTAAAAAACTGTTTATGCCATTGGAAAGAACATACATTTTTGCATAAACAGTAAATATTTGGTTAAATTTGAGGTATGAAAAATAATTTAAAACTAAGGGAGAGACCAACTCTGCATTATTTATTAGCACCAACATTTTGACTCTTATTCCACCTTTAATATCTCTATCTTTACTGTAGATAATTAAAAACTGTATACTAGTTTAAAAAGTCTGTAAATCATTTTATAATCTGTTACAATTTTGTTAAAATAAATGTTATAAAAATATTTTTTAAATATTATAACAATTTTCTCACCCATATTCATTAAATTTTTAACAACACCTCGTATATCTTTTGATCAGTACGAGATATTAAAAAACTGTTTATGCCGTTGGAAAGAACATACTTTTTTGCATAAACAGTAAATTTTTGATCAAATTTAAGATATGAAAAATAATTTAAAACTAAGGGAGGGACCAACTCTGCATTATTTATTAGCACCAAAATTTTGATTCTGATTCCACCGTTAATATCTCTATCTTTACTATAGATAATTAAAAACTGTATACTAGTTTCAAAAGTCTGTAAATCATTTTATAATCTGTTACAATTTTGTTGAAATAAATGTTATAAAAATATTTTTAAAATATTATGACAATTTTCTCACCCAAATTCATTAAATTTTTAACAACACCTCGTATATCTTTTGATCAGTACGAGATATCAAAAAACTGTTTACGTCATTGCAAAGAACATACATTTTTGCATAAACAGTAAATATTTTATCAAATTTGAGTTATGAAATATAATTTAAAACTAAGGGAGAGACCAACTCTGCATTATTTATTAGCACCAAAATTTTGATTCTGATTCCACCGTTAATATCTCTATCTTTACTATAGATAATTAAAAACTGTATAATAGTTCAAAAAATTTGTAAATCATTTTATAATTTGTTAAAATTTTGTTAAAATAAATGTTATAAAAATATTTTTTAAATATTATGACAATTTTCTTACCCATATTCACTAAATTTTTTAACAACACCTCGTATATCTTTTGATCAGTACGAGATATTAAAAAACTGTTTATGTCATTGGAAAGAACATACTTTTTTGCATAAAAAGTCAATATTTGACCAAATTTGAGATATGAAAAATAATTTAAAACTAAGGGAGAGACCAACACTGCATTATTTATTAGCACCAACATTTTGACTCTTATTTCACCTTTAATATCTCTATCTCTACTATAGATAATTAAAAATGGTATACTAATTTAAAAAAATTGTAAATCATTTTATAATCTGTTAAAATTTTGTTAAAATAAATGTTATAAAAATATTTTTTAAATATTATGACAATTTTCTCACCCATATTCATAAATTTTTTAACAACACCTCGTATATCTTTTGATCAGTACGAGATATCAAAAAACTGTTTATGTCATTGGAAAGAACATACTTTTTTGCATAAACTGTAAATATTTGTTAAAAATTTGAGATATGAAAAATAATTTAAAACTAAAGGAGAGACCAACTCTGCATTATTTATTAGCACCAAAATTTTGATTCTGATTCCACCGTTAATATCTCTATCTTTACTATAGATAATTAAAAACTGTATACTAGTTTCAAAAGTCTGTAAATCATTTTATAATCTGTTACAAGTTTGTTGAAATAAATGTTATAAAAATATTTTTAAAATATTATGACAATTTTCTCACCCAAATTCATTAAATTTTTAACAACACCTCGTATATCTTTTGATCAGTACGAGATATTAAAAAACCGTTTATGCCATTGGAAAGATAATACTTTTTTGCATAAACAGTAAATTTTTGATCAAATGTAAGATATGAAAAATAATTTAAAACTAAGGGAGAGACCAACTCTGCATTATTTATTAGCACCAAAATTTTGATTCTGATTCAACCGTTAATATCTCTATCTTTACTATAGATAATTAAAAACTGTATACTAGTTTCAAAAGTCTGTAAATCATTTTATAATCTGTTAAAATTTTGTTAAAATAAATGTTATAAAAATATTTTTTAAATATTATGACAATTTTCTCACCCATATTCATTAAATTTTTAACAACACCTCGTATATCTTTTGATCAGTACAAGATATTAAAAAACTGTTTATGCCATTGGAAAGAACATACATTTTTGCATAAACAGTAAATATTTGAACAAATTTGAGGTATAAAAAATAATTTAAAACTAAGGGAGAGACCAACTCTGCATTATTTATTAGCACCAAAATTTTGATTCTGATTCCACCGTTAATATCTCTATCTTTACTATAGATAATTAAAAACTGTATACTAGTTTAAAAAGTTTGTAAATCACTTTATAATCTGTTAAAATTTTGTTAAAATAAATGTTTTAAAAATATTTTTAAAATATTATCACAATTAAATTTTTAACAACACCTCGTATATCTTTTGATCAGTACGAGATACCAAAAAACTGTTTATGTCATTCGAAAGAACATACTTTTTTGCATAAAAAGTTAATATTTGGTCAAATTTGAGATATAAAAAAGAATTTAAAACTAAGGGAGAGACCAACTCTGCATTATTTATTAGCACCAATATTTTGACTCTTATTTCACCTTTAATATCTTTATCTTTACTGTAGATAGGTAATTAAAAACTGTAAACTAGTTTAAAAATTTTGTAAATCATTTTATAATCTGTTAAAATTTTGTTAAAATAAATGTTATAAAAATATTTTGAAAATATTATCACAATTTTCTCACCCAAATTCATTAAATTTTTAACAACACCTCGTATATCTTTTGATCAGTACGAGATACCAAAAAACTGTTTATGTCATTCGAAAGAACATACTTTTTTGCATAAAAAGTTAATATTTGGTCAAATTTGAGATATAAAAAATAATTTAAAACTAAGGGAGAGACCAACTCTGCATTATTTATTAGCACCAATATTTTGACTCTTATTTCACCTTTAATATCTTTATATTTACTGTAGATAATTAAAAACTGTTTACTAGTTTAAAAAGTTTGTAAATCATTTTATAATCTGTTAAAATTTTGTTAAAATAAATGTTATAAAAATATTTTTAAAATATTATGACAATTTTCTTACCCAAATTCATTAAGTTTTTAACAACACCTCGTATATCTTTTGATCAGTACGAGTTATCAAAAAACTGTTTATGCCACTGGAAAGAACATATATTTTTGCATAAACAGTAAATATTTGGTCAAATTTGAGGTATGAAAAATATTTTAAAACTAAAGGAGAGACCAACTCTGCATTATTTATTAGCACCAACATTTTGACTCTTATTTCATCTTTAATATCTCTATCTTTACTGTAGATAATTAAAAACTGTATATTAGTTTAAAAAGTTTGTAAATCATTTTATAATCTGTTAAAATTTTGTTAAAATAAATGTTATAAAAATATTTTTTAAATATTATGACAATTTTCTCACCCAAATTCATTAAATTTTTAACAACACCTCGTATATCTTTTAAACAGTATGAAATATCGAAAAACTGTTTATACCACTGAAAAGAACATATATTTTTGCATGAACAGTAAATATTTGATCAAATTTGAGGTATGAAAAATAATTTAAAACTAAGGGAAAGACCAACTCTGCATTATTTATTAGCACCAAAATTTTGATTCTGATTCCACCGTTAATATCTCTATCTTTACTATAGATAATTAAAAACTGTATACTAGTTTCAAAAGTTTGTAAATCATTTTATAATCTGTTAAAATTTTGTTAAAATAAATGTTATAAAAATATTTTTAAAATATTATGAAAATTTTCTCACCCAAATTCATAAAATTTTTAACAACACCTCGTATATCTTTTGATCAGTACGAGATATTAAAAAACTGTTTATGCCATTGGAAAGAACATACTAAGTCAATATTTGATCAAATTTGAGTTATAAAAAATAATTTCAAACTAAGGGAGAGACCAACTCTGCATTATTAATTAGCACCAAAATTTTGATTCTGATTCCACCGTTAATATCTCTATCTTTACTATAGATAATTAAAAACTGTATAATAGTTTAAAAAATTTGTAAATCATTTTATAATTTGTTAAAATTTTGTTAAAATAAATGTTAGAAAAATATTTTTTAAATATTATGACAATTTTCTTACCCATATTCACTAAGTTTTTTAACAACACCTCGTATATCTTTTGATCAGTACGAGATATTAAAAAACTGTTTATGTCATTGGAAAGAACATACTTTTTTGCATAAAAAGTCAATATTTGACCAAATTTGAGATATGAAAAATAATTTAAAACTAAGGGAGAGACCAACACTGCATTATTTATTAGCACCAACATTTTGACTCTTATTTCACCTTTAATATCTCTATCTCTACTATAGATAATTAAAAATGGTATACTAATTTAAAAAAATTGTAAATCATTTTATAATCTGTTAAAATTTTGTTAAAATAAATGTTATAAAAATATTTTTTAAATATTATGACAATTTTCTCACCCATATTCATAAATTTTTTAACAACACCTCGTATATCTTTTGATCAGTACGAGATATCAAAAAACTGTTTATGTCATTGGAAAGAACATACTTTTTTGCATAAACTGTAAATATTTGATCAAAATTTGAGATATGAAAAATAATTTAAAACTAAAGGAGAGACCAACTCTGCATTATTTATTAGCACCAAAATTTTGATTCTGATTCCACCGTTAATATCTCTATCTTTACTATAGATAATTAAAAACTGTATACTAGTTTCAAAAGTCTGTAAATCATTTTATAATCTGTTACAATTTTGTTAAAATAAATGTTATAAAAATATTTTTTAAATATTATGACAATTTTCTCACCCATATTCATAAATTTTTTAACAACACCTCGTATATCTTTTGATCAGTACGAGATATCAAAAAACTGTTTATGTCATTGGAAAGAACATACTTTTTTGCATAAACTGTAAATATTTGATCAAAATTTGAGATATGAAAAATAATTTAAAACTAAAGGAGAGACCAACTCTGCATTATTTATTAGCACCAAAATTTTGATTCTGATTCCACCGTTAATATCTCTATCTTTACTATAGATAATTAAAAACTGTATACTAGTTTCAAAAGTCTGTAAATCATTTTATAATCTGTTAAAATTTTGTTAAAATAAATGTTATAAAAATATTTTTAAAATATTATGACAATTTTCTCACCCAAAATCATTAAATTTTTAACAACACCTCGTATATCTTTTGATCATTACGAGATATCAAAAAATTGTTTACAATAATAAAAAATACAAACATTTTTTTATAAACAAACAAAAATTCATTAAAATCTATTAACGGAAAGTATATTTAAATGAATTTCGAATCTTATCATACTTTTATGGTTAGTAGTAGTAGTAGAGGTGGTAGTAGTAGTAGTAGTACTCCCTAAAAATAATTTCAAAAAGTAATATTCTATTGCCGAATTGATTTAATCAACTAGTTGAGCTTTTAAATTCAGGTAATAAACTTTTTTTCTAAAAAAAACCCACTCTGAACGCTATTTGAATTTTCCCTCTGAGTCTGATCGTAAAACAGGCAAACGAGAATATGTCAATATTGGCAGCGAAATATGCATATGTCCGGGAATGTAGTTTAACTAGTTTATGCCACATTAAAACCACAAAACATAAATAAGCAGTTTCATTACATCAAACAGCCATCGTAAAATTCTTTTTCTCAATTTTGTATCGTCGTACTTTTTGGGTATTTGTTTCAAAGTTTTATTAAACCATCGCGCATCGTTTCTAATTTTTTACCGGTAAAAAACACTTTAATAAATCAGGAACGGGACACTACTCACCCCAAATCCCTTACATCGTTTGTTCTTAAGACAATCTGTCAACCTTCGTCAGCATAAAGTGGGCAAATCTACGGAGGCGAAATCCAAGACGCTCTAAACAAAAAAGAAACCATGGTATGTGCCTTTCTGGACACAGAGAGGTCTTTTGACAATACTCCAAACGAGGCTGTCAAAAGAGTACTCAGAGGAGTACATAGAATGAAGGTAGGCCAAGATACTATCTCCATCAATACAAACAGTGGTTACCCGAAGGGGAGTTGCATCCCCACTCATGTGGAGTCTTGTAGACAGCTTACTCTGGCAATTCACCAAACTAGGCATACTTTGCTAAGGTTATTCCGATGACGTAGTTATCTTCGCAAGAGGGAAATATTGAAACCTCCCCTGTACCATAGTACAAAGAGGACTGGACAAAGCACTGGAACGATCTAGAAGGACTAAGACAATCGAAAACGCTCCTGGCAAAGTGCAACCAGAAGAGGTCTCTCAACTGTCTTAAACTTAATAAGAAGAACCTCCGTATTATAACAGGAATATTAACCGGGCACTGTCGATTAAGAGTCCTACAATCACTAGAGTTGTGGTTTTCTTCCTCGGGTTTCATGCACCTGTTGCCCTTCGTTCTGTCGTTCCCTTTGCAGTCAATGGATGTGTGCCCTATCTTCCACCTTTTAAAGGGCACTTTCTCCCTTATCCTACACCTTGACAAGGTTACTTTAGTTGTTCCTAAGAAGATTAGAGATCGAGTCTTTTCCACAGCTACCGAAAGCGTGACGTTCTGTTTCTCATCCTTTGTGCTCTTTAAGGCAACTACATCAATTCCTCCATCCCCTACTGCATTTTCTACTACTTTTTTTTAGGTCCTCTTTCGTTGTCCATGTCAGTTATGTAGACCATTTTTATTCTTTCGCATGCTTTCTTTACCAACTCATTTTGTAGCTGATCCTCTAGAGTTTTTTTCCAGGTTGACGTTTTAGGGTGATGAGCAAGTCACTAGAGTTGTATTTTTCTTCTACGCATTTCCTGCACCTGTTGCCCTTCGCTGTATTTATCCCTTTGCATTCAATGGTTGTGTGCCCTATCTTCCAGCATTTGTAACACCTTTCAAGACGAAATCCAAGATGCTTTAAACAAAAAAGAAGCCTTTCTGGACATAGAGAGAACTTTTGACAATACTCCACACGAGGATGTCCAAAAGCATTCAGTGATGAAGGAGTAGATAGAATGACTTCCACCTGGTTGTCGCAATTACTGTCTACAAGGTTACTTTAATTGTTCCTAAGGAGATTAGGGTTTGTGCCTTTTCTACAGCTACCAAAAGCGTGGTGTTCTGGTTCTCATCTTGTGTGCTCTTTAATGCAACCACATCAATTCCTCCTTCCACTACTGCATTTTCTACTACTTTTAGATCCTCTTTCGTTGTCACTGCGTTCATGTCAGATATGTAGACTATTTTTCTTCTTTCGCATGCTTCCGTCACCAACTCACTGTGTAGCTGATCCTCTAGAGTTTTTTCCAGGATGACGTTTTATGGTGATGAGCAGGTCCTTTATCTTGTCACTCTCTTCTTGTAGCCCCGCATTGCCTTTGATTTCTTTTAGCAAGTCAACATAAGTCCTCCCCTTCGCCTGTATGACTATAGCGGATGTGTCATATTTTCTATTTTTCTTTTCTTGAGCCAGTTTCCATCTCTCTACGTTCCTCTTTAGCTTTCCCATGTCAAAAATAGAGACAGTTCTTTCAGAATCTGTTAGGACTACTGCCAGGATTAGTTCTTGCTTTTGTGCTTAAGAGTTACTTGTCAATGATAATTATTTTTGATTACAAAAGTCCACCCGGAGAGACAAAGAGAAAACAAGCGAAGAATATAAAAAGGTATTGACATACTGTGGACTGGGTATTTATGGAGGAAATTATCACGTTACTTACGTCGCGAAAAAGTGTCTCTGATTGGTCAATTATAGAGTTGCACCCGAAAACCATGTGATACAGTAATACATTTCTTCGCACGTAGGTATCTACGAACTTCGTGATTTTAAGAAGTTATCAAAAACAGGATCAAATGCATGCATATATACAAGAGTTTCGTTTAAATGTAGTATATTTTAAAATCATATTATGTATGTAATATAAACGTACATATTTGAGTATCATAAATATGGGAGTAAAAAGAATGACACACCAGTTTGAATAAACATAACTTTGTCGGTTTCATATATACATGAATTATGTTTTTTATAATATTTCAGCTTTTACCGCCAACAAGTTGATACACATTTCAAAGATTACTTTTTGGTAACACATGAATAAGGCAAAAGCAAATAAAAAGAATAAAAAAAATAACCGAATATATATTTCATTCACACACACTACTGTATATGACGCTGGCTGATGCTCAACCGAGCCCGAAAAATGGAATGCAAACCGTTTTCGCATTTTCTCTAGCAATAAATTTATTTCCTGAATACAAACAACTGAGGATGTGGCGTTAAAAATTTTTTATCGCCCAACCACATTTTTAATATAAATCACAAGTGACGACATGAGTATTCTTCCAGTAAACTTGGGCTTTTACTATGGGATGTGGAGAGGATCCAAAAAATGAATTCTTTAGCATAATATTTCTAGTGTATCAGAATATAATCTAAGCGCGCCTACTAGTCAAGATTCTATGGAGAAATGTAAGACATACGTTTCAAACATTTTAACGCATGCATCAGAGAACTTTTATGGTAGGTTTACACGCTCGGCAAGTCTCCGCAAACATACACAAGCCTTCACAAACGCTTGCATGCCATTTACACACTACCGAGCTCGCTGGTGTGTTACGAAAGCTTTCTTTGACCTGTGTCAAATAACAAGCTCTTCCTATCTCACGCAAGTCAAACCAAACACACATTTACACGCTTGTGTTTGTGGAAGCTTAAGGATACTTTTCCACATTTACATGTTCTGGGCCAAACTTTAGAGCGCAAAAAATAAAGTGAAAGAAAATAGACACAATATCAATATCAACCATAAAGACTAAGGCAATCCCAGGTCTAAACAACATCGTAGTAATATTCCTTAAGAATTGTGCCAAAAGTCTTGGTAAACTTATCTGTAAAGCCATAAAAGAATCTTTGAACCTACTCATCACATGGATATAGTCAATAATAACACCCATCTAGAAGAACAACGATAAATTCTGACCTGAAAATTAATGGAAAAGAACATGGTAAGACAATTAAGTAGCTTTTGGTCAAATTCCAAAGTAATGCCCGATACGCAGCTTGGTAACCAATAAAAAAGTCCAAAAGACTCGTAGCTACGACTAAGAGACCGCAACATATGTTATCTACCTAGATACTGACAGTGCGATTTAACAAATTGCTGCTTATGAAATAACATAAATAGATGGATTAGTAACGTAATAAAAAATAGAGTTTACAGTGTTAGGGTCAATAAAGACTACTCATCATACCACACAGTTCTTAGTGGAGTAACCTAGGGGTCAATTTTGGGGCCACTTCTATTTTTAGTGTAGGCTTCTGAGCTAGGGGCAATACAAAACCAAAATAAAATATTTTGCTCACGACACAAAATGAACCACTCCAACAAATTTAATTCATCATCTCCTTACGAATTCTCCTAATGAAGATAATGTAAAAAACTTCTCTGTCTTGGTAAAAAATACAAATATGTTAAAGAAGTTTTTAACACTTACAGATCTTCTGGTGCTTACCTCCAATGATTATAATCCATCATCTTCAGAAGATTTCTCTTTGTCAAGATGAAGTAGAAGAAGTGTTTGTATTGCTTATACAAATGCAAGTCTAAAATATGTCAAAGAAGCTCTCCAGCAACTGTAATCTATCATTTCCAGAAGTATTCTTCTGATGAAGATGATGTAAAAGACTCCTTTGTGTTGATTAAACAAATGCAAATATAAAATATGTTAGAAAAGCTTTTAACACTAACAGTTCTTCTGGTACATTCAACGACTGTAATCCATCATCTTCAGAAGATTTTTTCTGATAAAGATAATCTAAAAGACTCCTCTGTCTTGGCCAAAAAAGTACAAATATAAAGAAGTTTTTAACACTTCCAGATCTTCTGGTGTTTACCTCCAACGACTATAATCCATCATCTTCAGAAGATTTGTCTTTGTCAAGATGAAGTACAAGTAGTGTTTGTGTTGGTTATAGAAATGCAAGTCTAAAATATGTCAAAGAAGCTCTCCAGCAACTGTAATCTATCATCTCCAGAAGTATTCTTCTAATGAAGATGATGTAAAAGACTCCTTTGTGTTGCTCAAACAAATGCAAATATAAAATATGTTGAAAAAGCATTTAACACTAACAGTTCTTCTGGTGTTTACCTCCAACGATCGTAATCCATCATATTTAGAAGATTTATCTTTGTCAAAAAGAAGTAAAAGAGTCCTTTGTGTTTGTCAAACAGATACGAATATATGAAAAATATTTTAACACTAACCTCTAGAGATTGAAAACCATTATCTTCTAAAGATTTCCAAGTCCAAGATCCTTTGTGTTGGTCAAACAGATGCAAAAATATAAAATGTTAAAGAAGTCTTACAGTTCTTCTAGAGTTTATCTCCAAAGACTGGAATCCATGATTTTAGGAAGATTTCTTTTGGTTAAGATGAAGTAGAAGACGTAGGTGTGTTGGTCAAACAGCTACAAATGTTAAATATATTGAAGAAGATTTAAATATTTGCTTTCTTTTGTTGTCTACTTCCAGCAGGCTGTAATCTATCATCTCCAATAGATTTCTCTTGGTCAATGTGAAATAGAAGACTTCTTTGTGTCAATTAAACAATTCCAAAAATAAAATGTGCATAAGAAGCCTTTAACAGTTACAGATCTTTTGGTGTTTACCTCCAACGACTATAGTCCATCATCCCCAGAAGATTTCCCTTGATCGAGATTAAGCAGAAGACTTCAGACACAGATATGGAAAAACCGTTAACTCTGACAGTTCTTTTGTTGGTTACCTCCAGCAACTATAATCCATCATGTAAAGAAGATCTCTTTTGATCAAGAAGAACAAGAAGACGTCTTTGTGTTGGTAAAACAGTTACAATTACAAAAATATTCACATATGGATAATGAAGAAGGCATCTTTAAGATCCACAATATTTACTAACAGTTCTTTTAGTCTATGAAAGGCTTTCGCGGCCATTGTCTAATGTATCAATGGTTTTTGGGCTGTTAGGCCGGCGTCGATTGTCTTGCTGACTTGACGTTTTGCCAACACGAGCGGATGGCATCTTCAGAAAATGCTTCCTGGTTGACAGTTTGCGAACTACTGAGCTCTGCGTGGACGGAGCCCGTATTTATATGTCGGGATAGCAACTGAGGCCCCGCCCACTTACTTCCCGATACAGTTCTTTTAGTGTTAATCTTAAGAGAATGTAATTCATCAACTCCAGAAAAGGTCTTTTTTTGTTGGTGTAACAATATTTACAGTTCATAATATTATTCTGAAACATTTTATCTACCCAAATGATTTTTGGCTTTATAAAATTATCAGACCAATGCTGGCGTTATTATCAGTAAATATTTTTTCGGTAATAATTTACTCGGCTTTAAAAAATTTATTGTTCAATCGGAACATCCATATTCATTTACATATATATGTCGTTCTGATTTCATATTTAAAATTATCAAATGCAAAATATTATAGTTTCGTGCAATAATGATGATTTTGCTTGTTATTTATTTTTGGATTATTATTTTATATATTAAATTTGAATTAACGTTAAAAATATAAATTATTTCGAATATTATCATAATTATTAAAAGCTATGTTACATAAAAAAAAAATTATATTTCATGTAATATATTTTATATAAAACTAGCAGCCCGCCCCGGCTTTGCACGGGGATTAAAGAAAAATAACAAAAGCCATTAAAGTTATTGGGTCAACGTTTCACTTTAAACAATATTAAATGTTGTTTTATTTTCTGGCAGCAAAATAAATTGATTTCAGGTGCTCCGACCCACCTTAGGCGGTTGGCCATGAGGAAAACCGATCGCTACTATTTGGAAGGTTTGACCTTGAGACTTATTATTAGTAAAAGCGAAAGATGTTTTGATAGGAAATTGAAGCGGTTTAAATGGATTTGGTAGATCAGTTGTGATCATCGGTATCTCAGTGTATGAGCTAGTTGACCAGCTGGTGGTTCAGTTATAATGGTTGCTACAACTTAATTGTCCTTTAATTCCTTTATAAGTAGCCTCGTCCCATTGCACATGCTAAATTTGTGATATCTGTCGTGATTATGAAATAAGTTATTTTGATAAGGATTAATACCAAGATAAAACCATTTAAACAATTAAAAAATAGTTATTGTGACGTAACTATAACAGTTAGACACATGCTGTCGTGGCATTTTTTGTAGATATTTATATATTCTTCAAAATCGTAGTACATTATTTTATTCTATAATCAATAGTATTCTCAGCGCACGCGATGTAATGATTTTAAGGTAATTTTTGGTTACATTAATGGCATTTTAGTAAGGATCCCTATTTTTTGTAAAAATGAAACATAGCCTATGTCACTCGGGAATAGTGTAGCTTGCCAACGGTGAAAGAATTTTTGAAATCGGTCCAGTAGTTTCGGAGCCTATTCATTTCAAACAAACAAACAAAAAATTAAACCTTTCCTCTTTATTATATTATAGTATAGATAACTAAATTTGCTCGACAGATTAAGTGAAAAATTTAGTAAACAAGGTGCAAACGGACAATTAAGTTTTTAAAGAAGATCGAGTCGTGGGTTCTCAGATAGTATAACGAGCAGTAAAACTAAGAGGTATGATGTTATAAATCAGGAATAGGGTTAGAGCCCTTTGCCTATCTCTACTCTCTTCATGATACTTAACAGTAAATTGGTTAATTAATTGATTAATTTTTTTGTATGACTTTAAAACATTCATTAAATTACATCAAAAGTGTGCAAGATGAGCAGAAAAGAAAATACAATCGTTTTCGTAAAATAAGTCTAAGAAATCTATTTGAAAATGCTACAAAAGAAGTATAACTTCGGCCCTGTTAAAAGTACTCCAAATACACCAACATTATTTCATGCAAAATCTAAACACTTGCCAGAAAATGGAGACACACACACATACATAGTTCTTTGATGGCATTCAAAAGCTCTGACTGTTATCGTAAACATTTTTTCCTGTCTTTCATCCCCTTTATATCCATTTCTCAGACTTTAAATTTCAAATTTCTCGTTTAGTCACTTTTAAAGTTGAATTTTTTAGAAGTCTCAAAGAATGTCGGTGATGAGCACGTTGTTCGAAAAGAGTAAAAGTGTCTATTGTTATAAAGTAGGCACTGTGTTAAAAAAATATGAAAATAAGTGTGACATCTGTCAAATTTAGCAGTGTAATTGTCAACTGTTGTATAATTGACAGAGTTTAATGATGAATATAATGATACACTTCAAGAATGGACCACTTTTGTTGGTTTTCCCTCATCGTGAAACACTCACTCAGTGGATTGGTGTTACTTTTCTGGTTCGTAGGAGTAAATCCAAGATTCATCGCCACTGATAATACTTTAAACGTTTTTGAGCTTCCTTTGTTGAACCGTTCCAATGCTTTTTGACACCAATTGACGCTTTTTGCTCTTTTGTGAGCAAATAAGGGATCCAACGGAAAACCAACTTCAGCTAAAGAAGGCTAAAGAATATAAAGATTGGTTGGTAAAAGGAGTAATTTATAGGAGTATGGTAGGTAAGAGGACTCTGCTGTAGGACTTATGTCATTTTCAGGGAATGGATAGGAATGTTTGGATGGTGTTAGTATCTGTCGTCGGCCCCGCTCTCACAAATTTTCCCATTTGCATTCCCCTTTGCAGCTGGTTATATGCTCTTGAGTCTTCTCTTCATCCATGGTGCTTAAACGTACCTAAACAGTCTTCTCTCTTTGGTGTGAGTGTACGTGTTGTTTAGTAGTGTGGCCAATGTGGGTTTGGGAGATTGACGCTGTGGCGTGTCTCCTCCGTCGTGGAGCTCTTCTATTTGGCAAGGACGAACCCAGTTCTTTATGTGGGATCTTTTGTATCGAAGTCTTTGAAATGCTTAAAGGTGCCTCTAACTTCTGGTATATTACACGGAGATCATCCTTAATTAGCTGACGAACCACATCAATGTTTTGCTGTGTGACTGCTGTTTTAGGTGGACCTAGCCTGGATTCGTCGCTAAGACTGAAGCGACCACATTGAAAATCGCAATACCAGCGGGAAATAGTTGACTGGTGTGGTGCTTTATTCCCAAACAGAGAATCCATTTGCGCCAAAATGTTCTCAGCTAAGATCCATTTTTAGACAGACTTGCTAACTTCAACAACTCACTGTAACCACACAACTTGTCAACAAAAGATTGAGATTAAAAATGAAGGTTCTATTTGTGGTAACTAATATCAACCTCGTATATAGACGATCTGGGGCTTATGCCCTTTACTCTAATATGTAATGACCTGGTTAACACCGACGTTCTTTGATATATATACCTATATATAAAGTGAAATGGTTGGTTTTTAATTTTTCCCCCAAACAAACATCCACGTTAATGATGTCTCTAACAAAAGGAAAACAAACAAAATTCCGTTTCCTCGTTTTGAAACGTAGGTACAAATTTTAACATTTGCGAATCTTTTATGTAGCAAAAAGCGCCCGAAGACACAAGAGGGAAGTCGACCGCAAACGTATTGTTTAAACCTCAGAATATTTAATTGGAACGAATAAGATTAATAGATCTAAAACAAAGATATTTACGAGATCTTAATTAAACTGTGCCACTGTTTGTTGCTGAACGAATTTTAGTTTGCAAAGTGAAAACGGTTTCTATCAATCAGCGAGCCACATAAATACTCTTTTCGTTTCTGACTAATAAATTCACTTTCTACCAAAGAATTTTAATGACCAATTATCCAGATAGCAATAAAAACACTACTTAGGTGACGAAATCTCAATAACAGCTTTTTGTGGATCCTAAAACGAAATTTTCTTTTCAATTTTTAATGGCCAAAGTTAGTCTCCGGTTGAACTCAATCTACAGTAAGGTTTTTAATTTTTTTGACAAAATAGCACAAACTCTCTTTTACCGAAAAAACACTCCCAACATTGATCCCCTTTCTGAAACTTCCTACGGCCTCCTCGATATAGTTGGATGTACCTCTGAGAGAAACGAACGAATCAGTCTTGATCTCAATGTAAAAATTGTTCCCAGTGGATATTTTAGTCAAATTTGAATCCCCTAAAACTGAATCCCTTAGTTAGTCTCCGGTTGGACTCAATCTACAGCAGAGGTTCTTCTGGCCTGGGTAAGCTGGCTACTGTTTTCCAGGCTGAAGTTGTTGCCCTATCAGAGTGTGCTAAAGTGTGTTTGGAGCGTGGTATGACAGACCACACCATATACATAAACTCGGATAGTAAAGCAGCGCTAATGGCACTTGACAGTTTTGACTTTACCTCTAAAGCAGTATGGGACTGTCATCAGGCCATAAAAACCCTGGGAGAGTACAAAAAGGTTATCCTTAGTTGGGTTCCGGGGCACAAAGGTATCGCTGGCAATGAGGGAGCAGACAAGTGGGCAAACAAAGGAGCTGAAAGCCCGCTCATTGGCCCAGAGCCGACGTGTGCTATTGCTTACAACACAGCACGAAGAGCTGTTCGCCAGTGGATGGGCATAGAACATCGAAAGAGCTGGGAAAGAACAGAAGGTAAAATACAGTCAAAGAGAATGCTGCAGACACCTACTGGTGCTATAGCGGCAGATGCCCTTGGGCTGAGGAGGAAGACCCTGCGGAAAGTGGTTGGCTTCATTAGCGGCCACTGGGTATTTCGCGGACACCTACATAAGATGGGAATTCAAGTTGAAAACCTCCTATGTAGAAAATGCGGTGAGGAGGAGGAAACAGCCTTCTACGTGATATTCATGAGCCCAGCCCTGCAAGGTCTGCGTGTGAGATCCCTTGGCCTACCGACTGGAGATCAAAGGGAATAACGGGCAACCATAGTCAAAAGAATCTCTTGGTTCATTAAGAACCTGGGATTTGACCGAGAATGAGGACCTGTGAATGAGGGTGCACAATAAGCTGTACTAGGTGCGATGCAATCCCATGGACTACCTTTAAGCCTGGCCCTCTTTTAAAAAAAAAGAGGTTCTTCTTGGGATCTGGGAAAGGTTCTTCATTTTGTATCAATGATTTTTGGGCTATTAGGCCGGCGTCGATTGTCTTGCTGACTTGACGTTTCGCCAACACGAGCGGTTGGCATCTTCAGAAGTTGCTTTCTGGTTGACAGTCTGCGAACTACTGAGCTCTACGTGGACGGAGCCCGTATTTATACGTCAGGAAGGAAGTGGGCGGGGCCTCAGTTGCTTTCGATTCCAATCGGTTCTGGTCGGTGTTGTTCGTTAAGGGTAGAGTTTTCGCACCCTGGGTACGGCCTCCTCAATAAATCTGGATGTATTCCTGAGAAAAACGATCGAAATAGTCAAGATCTCATTGCAGACTATTTCTCTTATCTTGTGGATAGCTGAAGTTTATATAAATCCTTAGTCTGGATCAGTTGGATTCAATTAACACTGGAGGTCCTTCTTTGGATGTGGGAAGGTCCTTAATTTTCATACATAGCACGAACTGTCTTTTTCGGATAAAATTTTCAAATTTTTTAAACATCTTTCAGCATCTTCCTACATCCTCCTCAATAAATCTGGATGTACTCCTGAGGAAAACGATGGAATCAGTCATGATTACATTGAAAAATATTGCTCTTATCTTGTGGATAGCTGAACTTTATATGAATTGTTAGTCTGGTTTCGGTTAGATTCAATTAACACTAGAGGTCCTTCTTTGGATCAGGGGGAGGTCCTTATCTTACATAAATAGCACGAACTTTTTTTTCCGGAAAAATTTTTTAAGATCTAAAAAATAGGCTTCTGAGGTGGTGATGACTTTTTTATTTGACTTAAATTTCTGTCCGGAAAGTGACTTTTTCAATTTTGCACGAAGATAAATCTAAAAAACGATCGATTTGGCCTAGAATCGATCCAATATTTTGGCGTAATAGAGCTCTTTACTTTTTGGTCGATACCGTGTCCGTATCCAGACCTATAAAAAATTCACTGACACACCAATAAACTCTCTCTGGGTAAATTATTATTTTTTTCTACCTCCACTAATCAATGATGCTCATAGAAATCCAAAATATTCTGTTTTGTTTAATATTTAAGAAAAAAAATGCTTTGATGTAAAGTATGATCAAAGCTCTATCCATACAGAAATTTTCAATGCACAAACGGTGCATATGTGTGTGTGTGTGTGTGGGAATGTGTGGGTTTTGCTGTAAAGAGAAATAGGAATAACTGAATTGATTCAAAGATAAATTTTAATTTATTGACCAGTGTGTAATGAAAGCGATGTTCAATGAAATGCTAATTTTGATGGATTGATTGATTTATTACAGAAATCCTTAGTCCTAAAATTGAGGAAATTTTGAATGCATTGGCCCACTTTCATTTCATACTTTGATCCATTTTGTTTGATAGTAGAAAATCGAAGAGTATACCAAAACACGTCTAATCTTTCTGCCTGTTAAACACAAACTAACAATGCAAAATGACTGATACTGTAATATTATACGTTACAAGGTCGGTAGGTAACTTATTACAGTATGAGTTAGTTTACGGACGAGGCGACGTAGGAGCCGAGTCTGGAAATAAAAACGAGTCCTTTAATAATACCTAACGACTATTGCCACGTACTTTTAGTGTAATAAAAAAATGAATTGAAAATAAAAATAAGAAAAATAAATTTTAAAAAATTAATCAAATACTTCCAATTGAAGTTCAACTCCAGCCGAGATCGGTAAGTGGTTTCTCTACTGGTAAATTAGTGCCCAGCTCAGCCGTAGAGGGTAAGTACACAAATAATAGTAAATCGCGTCACCGATTTTGAACGGTTAAAATCGTAAACCCCTGTTGTTCCAGGCACTGACCTTTCCCACTGGAGATAATTAAATAAATTTAGAATATTAATCAGTATTAATTGTATAGCACAACAAAACGATAAAGTGAGCTAAATAAAAAAATTATCAACTAGACCCTTCTTTAATAAAAAGTAAACTATTTACACTACTGTCAAACTCGCGCTTGACAATGTTATCAATATAAAAAAAATATTTAAGAGTAATCTAAATAAAATTATCTACTAAGTGTGATCACACGCAATACAAGAAGAAAAATAAGGAAAATTTAAATTAAAATCTAGTTACGACTTAAATCTAATATCGGCTTATCTGTTAATCCAGATACGATTCCTTGCAGTCCATGGTTTCACCAATACTTAGGCCGGTACCAAAAATCAAGCCTGCTCCCAGAAACAAATAGGCTTGCACCAACCACAAATAACTTAAGCTCGTACCAAGAATCAGGACTGCACCAAAATTAGAGCCTGTATCTAGGATTTAAGCCTGTATCTAGGATTTTAGCCTGTATCTAGGACCCTAAAATCGTAATTCGGAATTAACAATAGCTTAAACAAATTTTTATAACTCCTCGAATTAATTGTTTTAATAACGTTATACTACTTTACTGACTTTAATACAATTTAAACACATTAACTTATATTTGCTCAACAATGAAAGAATGAAATGAATTTAAATGAATTACACAAGTTTTAGAAGCTGATATTTCTGAATTTTACAATTTCTAACCAAAACTAATGATTTGAATGCACTTAACAAACCTAAATTTGACTTACTAGCCATAACAAAATTATAGCAATAAACTAAATTAAGGTTTAACATAAAATTAATTAATAATAGCACAAAGGAACCGAAAGGAGTCTAGTTTCTCAAAATAATACACACATACAATACACAAAGAAGAAAATACATGTAAAATCAAGATATTAAACTAAAATAGCGACTATATGGCGTTATTAGTCATATAAAATATAATATTGTAACTCACCTATTGTAATAGGGTTTAATTCCTGTGAAATCGTGACACCCTGGCTGGTAAACGGGTGTAATATTATACTCGTGGCTAATTGTACTATTAAGGTGCGTTTACACCAAAGTTTCAAACAAAAAGTTGCAAACTTTTATTGCAAACAGCAGTTTCAAACAGTACTTTCAAATAAAAGTTTGCAATTTTTATTTCATGGTTTTATTTCCATGTTTCATGAAAATGTTTGAAACACTTTCGACATTGATTATGACTCGCCTGGGATCAGTACTTCCCAGGATGTCAAGTGTCGAGGATGTCATTTTAGCCGCGGCGGCGTGTGTCGTGTTGTCAAAGCAACTTAGGCTGAGACGATACTGGGTGAGGCCGTCTCTGCATTCCAGAGCTACGTACAGTGGAAACGACCTGTTGGTCGATTTAAATAGAGATGATGTTGACCCTCTATCAGGTGAACTGAAAACGGACAGAAGTTTTAAGAACTTTGTAAGAATGACCAGTGAGGATTTTGAATATCTAACTTTAATAATTGGTCACAAAATTTTAAAAATGGATACGAATTACCGAAAGGCTATTTCTGTAACGGAAAAACTAGCCGTAACATTACGCTTTTTAGCTACCGGAGATTCATACACAAGCTTGAGTTACCTGTTCAAGATATCAAAATCAACCATATCTTTGTTTATACCTGAGGTGTGCTAGGCTTTGATAGATCTTCTGAAGGATAACATAAAGGTAAAACGTTATAAGTAGACTACACATAGCCTATATTTGTTATTTTGACAGCCATTTTTAAATAATATAGTATAAAATATTGTTGTTAAGACTCAGAACCTGTTTAAGAATCCCCCACTCTCACTCCTAAAAGGTCCTAGGGTATTTTATGGCAAATATATTTTTATAATTTTAAGCAATAAAATTTACTACTGGTATTTCTTTATTTGTACCAGAAGTGTGTGCTGCTCTTATAGATTTGTTGGGAGACAACGTAAAGGTAATTAGGGATATTTAGTTTTTAAATAATAACTGATATTTTAAGAAATAATCACTGAAAATATTTTTATTATCGTTAACGTTTATTTAATACATGTTTCTGTTTCCTGTTTCAACGGCACATAGTGACCGAAGCCAGTGTTGCAAACAAAAGTTTGCAACTCCCTTTGATCTTTACCGACTTCAGGTGGAAACAAAAATTTCTGTTGCAAACACTGAAAAACTGTTTGCAACAGCGAAATGTTTTGTCTAAAAATGCGCGTTTTTAGAGATGTTTGCAATTTCTGTTTGCAACTCGTGTTTCAAACTCCGGTGTAAACGCACCTTTAGGAAACTAATTCTGTCACTCTAACCACCATTCGTTGCCTGGTACTGAATTTACCAAATATTTCACTGTCTGTTTCGATCTATCTACGTTTCGTCGGAAATAAAACAAGAAAAGAGAAAAACCATAAGGATTGAACAACCATATGAGTAAAGAAACGTGTTACTTACCACCGAAGATTTTACAAAAATCCGAAAACGCGGTTTTTCCAAAGAATCCGTCCCAACAAAAGAAAAATCAACAGGAACAACTCCACACGATTCAAAATGGAAAAATAAGGTTTAGTTTCATAAATCCAAAATTAATTGACCCGGATGTACCAAGATTAAAACTAAAACCCAAAAATCTTCTGGCTTGTACACAACAACCTTCTTGGTTAAAAGCAGAAAACGAAAAGAACGAGGGGTCACTTATTTTCGATAAAATTTGACAGACTCGGAAAATGGCCTCTACCACTGTAAGGACAATAACCGAAGGATTGTCCGCCATCAATTTACAGACAGCTACGGAAATAAATTAATAACGACCAATCCTATTACTTATCGTAGTAACACCAAAATTCTCAATAATACTCAATTTCTTGTTCATATTCGATATTTATATACTAAATGTCAATATAACGAAACAACTGGCTGTAGACGACAATATTGTAAGTTTTACGACAAAAAGGAAAAGAAGATTTCTTTGAACGGTGACAGTAGTTCAAAACAATCACATAACCCCACAATTTGTTCTGAATTTAATAAATAGACTTCCAAAACAATATTAGCAATATTAGCAATGATTTATGGCCAGAATATATCTATTAGTTGATGATTATCTACAACTGAACTAAAATCAACCTGTTCCTGACTCGATTTAACCCTTAGTAATGAAGAATTTATAAGGTAAGAAATTAGTTATAACTAGAGCAAATTTTAACCCGTGACACTATGTATCGTATTATATTTTATTTTATCCTGTTTTTATAAATTAATAAAAACATAAAAATTTAAAAAATAGTTTGTAACTTGACTAGTTACGTCAAATTATACCTAGTGTTTTTAAATGTCAAAAATTAAAAGTAATTGTCTTTCCTTAAGCAATCAGAGCAGAGTTGCTAGGCAACACATTACAGTACATGATACCGTAATGTTTTACTTACCGGCGCCGAATTGATGATAGGGAAGTTTATTTACTGGACAGGATGAAATAAACATATTGTAGGAACATGTGTACCAACGCAAGGAAAAAAATGTACGTAGCTCGTTTCTTTCTGAACTACCTTCGTATTTACCTCTAAATATTGGCTTTTTTAACCCGTATTGTTTTCACAAACGTTTACTAGGGATATTTAAGATAAGTCTGTTTTTGGTAATACTCACCAACAATTTGTAAGATAACTAAAAAAATTCTTTGTGTAAGAGAAATTAATTTCCACAAGAACGGCTCTTTTTGTCGGACATATTGCTAGATCTTCATTAATCATTTTCGTAATAACCAAGCAACTTTCCAGACTCGAACTTGTTATGCATTCAATATACATATTCGCTGGTTAAGGTTTTATTTAGATCAAAACTTATAATGAGTTTGTTTAACTATATTGATAATAGTGAATAGACCAAGTTCTCATATTGATACCGATGATATGGGAAAAGAGGCTTTGGAATGTTGTGTATATTCAGTATGCAAGAAAATCTTAATTTTTTATCTAAACTATTTTATTTTTTAAATTTATAAATAACACAAACACGAAATGGTCAAAAAAAGTTACATCCTTCAAAAACAGGATCTGTACTTGATAGTGCCGTAAACCGCTTGGCTACGCTCACCTCAGTTAAAAGTTTTTTAAATCTTGGTTAGCATTACAGTGCGGTAAAAGTTCTTATTATTTATTGTTGACTAGATTTTATCAGATTTACCTGACCTTCTCACACTTATTTATACTCTAGAAGATTAGCTTATGAACGTGTCTCTGGGTACGTTGTAGCTTACCCTCAGGACCAAACACTCCCACACTGCAGACCATAGTTCCCACAGTGCAGCTGTCGGAGCCAGTCACCGGAACCGCAGGGAGCTCCAGGTGACTTGATTACCAAGTCCGCAATTTTCTGGATGATACCTTGGTGTTTTCGTAAACACCTTCCAGCTATTTTTTCTCGATGAGGGTCAAGCCCTCTTTGCGGCTCTCGCACTCTCTCATTTGGTTCGTTATGTCCTCCGTTCTCTCGACGAGGAGCGCGGGGTCCTCGTCTACAGAGATCTGGACCTCTGTTCTCCTATACCTAGCTCTCACGAGCGATACGTCGGTCTGCGTGCTCGTTTATTTATCAAGGTGTTCTTGCATTCGCCCTCACTCCGTTAGATTCGGGAGAGAGCCTGTTTAAAGCTTTCGGCTAACGTTTTCAGCTCATTTATACCTTTCTTTATTTCCACTACTGTGTTCGGGATCCTGTGTGCTCCTGAAGGCCTCCATTCTTGGAGCAAAGTATTACAAATTGCTTTTGCATAACTAAAAAGCTAGCTGGGGTAGCGGCCTCCGGACTTTTGTTCTCCTTGGGCCTTTTCGTCTTTTTTCTCCGACTCGTCTCCCATCGGGGCTTCGCTCACATTGAAGACCTCTATTGGAGGTACTCCTATTGTGGTTGGAAAGTTGGTGCAGGATTTGAAACCCTCTGCGACAACTCTCCAGCTTTTGAGGTCTATTCTCAACGACTTTGTGGACTTTCTTTATAGTGCCTCTAAGTACTGCACTATTGGCCCTCAAACTGCCTCTTCGTATCAACACCAGTCTCTGCGACGGTAATGATCTCGCCCATTGCTCCCTTGTTCGTCAATCCAGCGCCTGGCACAGATACCGGGGCGGACGATACGAAGCGTCTCAACCAAGTGTCGAATTCTCCCCCCTTCTTAGCCTATCGTCATCCTTGTCATTGCCTGATCTATTTTGCTGTTCATATCCGTCTGTATGTCTCACGAATGGGGTCGAAAAAACAGTCCAGCTGGGCAGTGCGCCCTTACCCAGCTAAGGCTTCTTACTCAGAGGGGGTAATGGTCGCGGTCAACTAAGTATGACCATCCAGACCTAAGCACGATAGCTCACACCTTATCTTACGGATTTTTTATCGCAGGTTGTCCCCGCTGAGTTTTGAATTTTATTAGGTTTTCTCTTGGGGTTTGGGGCATAGGAGTATTTGGGGACAGGAGTGTGGATGGTTTTTGGGACAGGGGTATGATGGCCCCACAAGGACTACCTTAGGTACGGTTCGACAGAGAAATCATCACTCTAACGCCACGAGGACGCGGTGTGTTACTTCTTGGCCGGGGAAAAATGCTCGAGAGAGTACCGCACCCTAGATCCCCCCAACTACAACAAAGTCTTGCACCACCCATGAGGGGAATTGAAATTAACCTAGCTTTTTTTATTTCCCTAGACAAAAATCAGATCGAGACATTTTGTGTAATATTTCAATTCAGTACCTACTGGTTTGAAACACTTGTTTTTTAATATTTTTTAACTTCCCGCCAAAAAAATTAAAAATTTTTTTAAAATCGGGAAGTTACTGGTTTTACCCCGTTTTTCGAAAATCGAGTTTTCATCGGATCTCAACGTTTTGAGGTATTTGGAACCTCCCCTGACAATTTTTACGAAGGTGTCTGTATGTCTGTATGAACGTGTGGATGTGTGTGTGTGTGTGTGGATGTATGTAAACCTCTTACAACTTTTGAACGGCTTGACCGATCGAAATGAAATAAAACGCGTTCCAAAGAGTTCCATCTAACTTAGACTCTCTGTAAGTTTGAGCCGATTCGAACTGGTATATTTTGAGAAATTTCAAAATAACCGAAAAAAACAATTGGTAAAAATGATGTTTTTTGGGCATATCTTTTTGGCTATTACATCGATCATTTCCATAACCTAATCAGCTCTCAAGCTTAAAAAAACACGTCGAATGCCGTTTTTCAAATTAAAATCGGTTGATCCGTTCGTGAGATATCGTTGTCAAAAAATTTTAAAAAAAGTGTTTTTTTTTAATAACTTTCAGGTTTTTCTACTAATCGATTTTGCACTCCCGGTAACATTGTTAGGTCTCAAAAAACTGCGTCGAATGCCATCTTGAACATCAAAATCGAATAACGCGTTAAAAAGTTATGGCTTTTTAAACATTTCAAAAAAAGTCAAAAACGTCAAAATACGTCACGTTACTATAGCTTTGCGGTTAAAACTAGCGGGAAGTTGCAAGGATGGCCTTTAAGGTCAACCTCTTTTCGAATTTTTTTTTCTAAAAAATAAAAATGAGGTTTGTGGTACAAAATAATTTAATGAAGATTTAATTATCGTGGTTTGTATAATTAGGCAGTGTAAAATACGTTCCATATATTTAAATTAAGAATTAAAAACAATGCAAATTCTCTTCGGCGTTAACATACTTACAAATAGCATTTTCATGCAGTCGAGAAAATTAAATTAAAAATTTAATGGTGTTTATAACGTCTGTTGAAAAGAGTCTAATTACTCTATTATAAAATAGATAACATAAAGTTGTAATTTGTTTAATAATTAGAGCTTTATAATTTTGTTATATATAATTATGTATCATTTAACAATTACCAATATTTTAAAGTAAAAAAGGCACTTTAATTGTTAAAAATCGGGTGGGGCTCTGCTGGGGCACACAGCCGTTGGTTTTTACGTAAAACGTCTATGTAATTGCTTCACTTCTACTGATATTAAGATCTTTCAGTTCCGTGGCGGATCCAATAGATATATCGATTGTCTGTTCATTCGCTACGTCCATAAGTACAGGTATTCCAGTGGTAGAGGTGCTCGTGAGGTTGGTGGCAGCAGAAAAGTTCCTCGCGGCGTCGGCGTTTTCGTCGGCAGTGGCTTTGGGGTACCTGTGTGGCCCATAGCCCCCTCTTTCCAACAATAGCGGTGATTTATATTTCTGGCTGGCTCTTGTACGAGCTGAGGCCGACATAGCAAATATTTATATATTTTTTTATCACTTTCTGGTTATTTTTAATATAAATACTATCCAAATTGCACTTATTTTTGTATGAATCAATCGGTTTCAATAATCTTGATAAACACACGAAAGAATCACTGCGCTATCAAGTCGGAGTCACGAGTTACACTGAATAGAAACGAGCGAGAGCGCCGGTTTCGCACAGTTAACGCAGTACCCCTCCCTTGCCGCCCCGCTTGACCCAGACCCGGACTCAAGATCATAACAGCGAGCTGACTATATAAGTGAAATATTCACACCACATTTTTGTTTCTAGGACTAATAGTTTTGTAATTATTAAGGTACGATGATATAGACCTTTTCGTAACGGTCCACTTTTTGAACCTGGTACTAGTTTCAAGTTAAAAATTTGCATCAATCGTTTTAAGGGTTGCTTGACAGTTTGTCAGTTTACAGCATTCTAGCGCGCGTTCTATATGTCATTTTTTACATAGTGTCATTGTTTAATATGTCATTTATGACATGCATCATTACTCTATACGTCAATTCTGACATCTGTCATTCTTGTATTCATTCGTTTTGTCACCAACGTCATATATGCCATTATAAATCTAGGGTCATTGTTCATATATCATTTTTGATAATCTAAAATTTCAAGTCTTTCTCACTGGTATGTGTAGTTAAATTTATCAATTACAAAGTAAATAGAATTACTGGTGGTATCTGGGGAAAAATAACGAGTTTGTAATGAACTCTGACAGATGCTCATCTGTATGAAGTGAAGAGTAATAAACAAATTGAATAAACTTTCGTAATTAGCAAAGTTTGGTAATGAAATGCTTTGTCAGTGATATAGAAGAGTAATACTTTTCTGATTAGGTTTCATTTTGCTTTAATCTTATAAAGCAAAAACTTCTTCGTTGTATCAATAAAAAAGTTTTATTTACTCCAAGAAGTGCAGATTCATCAAATTTTATTTTTTTTGCATTTCGCTATTGCTCCAATGCTAGTTTCTACTTGATAAAGTGTATCTTTTATTTTTTCAAATAAAAAAATATCAAGGATAATAGTTAGGCCGTTACTGTTAGCGTGAGCATCACGTCCATCGTTCCTGTTTTTCTTCCACTTCCAAATTAATTCGCGAAAAGATAATGCCACTTTCATTCGATCGACACTCGACGCGGCGAATTCTTTTTTGATATGTTTTTAATGGCGTACGGACGAAAAGCTGCAACAAATCATTTTATTGCTGCCTTTCGAAAAAGATAAAGCTCGCTTCGGAAATGAAAAAAAAAACAACTATTTCAATCGTGTCGAACTATCTGAGAAATTGAATTAGGAGCAAAGTTGAAATGGTCGGGAAGAGAGGAATTAGAAGTTTACAGGAATGGGTAAATACATGGGAAAATAAAACAATAATAAAAAAAGAGTGTGTCTTATTTATAGCTCTTGATAAGATTCTTTTAGTTGAAAGTTGAGAATTGTTTTATATATTTGAGGAAAAATCTCTACGTGGCTCCCCTCACAAATGTGGATTAACCCTAATTATAAAATTTATAATCAGAATTCCATCCCTTTATGAAATTACAATCAAGTAGAATCAGTGTCTGTGTAAAACTCATTCAAGATCACAAAAACTGATGTTTGGCGAAAGTGAAACTACTTGAAATTAAATGTTAGTAATAATTAAAAAATCAGTTCAATTTGAGATATTTCTGCAAATGAAACAATAAATCAACTTACTTGTATTGAAGAGGAGATACTTCTGGATACACAACGCACTACTCGTTTTCCCCATCCCTCTAGGGCACCCTCCACGTGTTATTTAATAACCAGACCTCGTATTAACAATTCTTCTAATTTAATGAAATTACAATCAAGTAGGATCAGGACAAAATTCATTCAAGATCACAAAAACTGATGTTTGGCGAAAGTGAAACTACTTGAAATCAGATGTTAGTAATATTTAAAAAAATCACTTCAATTTGAGAAATTTCTACAAATTAAACAATAAATCAACTTACTTGTATTGAAGAGGAGATACTTCTAGATACCCAACGCACTACTCGTTTTTCCCATCCCTCTAAGTCACCCTCTACGTGTTATTTAATAACCAGACCTCGTATTAACAATTCTTCTGATTTAATGAAATTACAATCAAGTAGGATCAGTGTCTGTGTAAAAACAGGACTAAAATTCATCCAAGATCACAAAAACTGATGTTTGGTGAAAGTGAAACTACTTGAAATTAGATGTTAGAAAAATATAAAAAAATCACTTCAATTTGAGAAATTTCTACAAATGAAACAATAAATCAACTTACTTGTATTAAAGAGGAGATACTTCTACATACCCAACGCACTACTCGTTTTTTCCCCATCCCTCTAAGTCACCCTCTACGTGTTATTTAATAACCAGACCTCGTATTAACAATTCTTTTAATTTAATGAAATTACAATCAAGTAGGATCAGTGTCTGTGTAAAAACAGGACAAAATTCATTCAAGATCACAAAAACTGATGTTTGGCGAAAGTGAAACTACTTGAAATTAGATGTTGGTAATATATAAAAAAATCACTTCAATTTGAGAAATTTCTACAAATGAAACAATAAATCAACTTACTTGTATTCAAGAGGAGATAGTTCTAGATACCCAACGCACTACTCATTTTTTCCCCATCCCTCTAAGTCACCCTTTACGTGTTATTTAATAACCAGACCTCGAATTAACAATTCTTCTAATTTAATGAAATTACAATCAAGTAGGATCAGTGTCTGTGTAAAAACAGGACAAAATTCATTCAAGATCACAAAAACTGATGTTTGGCGAAAGTGAAACTACTTGAAATTAAATGTTAGTAATATTTAAAAAAATCACTTCAATTTGAGAAATTTCTACAAATGAAACAATAAATCAATTTACTTGTATTGAAGAGGATATATTTCTAAGTATCCAACGCACTACTCGTTTTTTCCCCATCCCTCTAGGGCACCCTCTACGTGTTATTTAATAATCAGACCTCGTATTAACGATTCCTCTAATTCAAATAGAAACTCATATCTGTTTAAAAAGATAAAATTCCTATTTGTTTAAGAAACAAGATGCCGCTTTCGTCGCTTTTTTAAATTGGTTTAAAAATATATAGTATACTTCGTAATGAGGGTTATTCAAACGTTATTTGAACACCGTACTACCAACGCAAATAAAACCAGATACGGAGCGAGAGCACATCCTGGATATTTATTCTGCTTTAGTCTAACCATGTCTAACCTGGTCTCAGATACTCGATAATATTCCACAAAGGCTGCGGTAACATGAGCTGCATATTTATTACCCAAAAACCTTATAATTATATCCGAGATTTCGACCGTAAGCTTATCACCAGGATTACTAAATTGTTAAATATAAAACCGGAAAAGATCTTCTTCTTGAGATATAGAGGGTGTTAAAAAAAAGAGTCACAAAATGAAGTGGCTGGTAGTTTGGCCCAAAATATGTAAAAAACATATTTCCACAAATTCACGGTATCGTATTTGGATTATCCCTTTTTCATTGTCAAAAACTTGCTCTTCCTATCAATGTTTTATCTAGATATTATTTATAGCTAGTCTTTAGTTATTGGTGAACAATTTACAAATTTTCGTAATGCGAGGAAAGCGCTACATCTATATGTAGACACTTTCCCTAATCACCACAAGTCACAAGCCTTTACTTCGTGTGGTTGGAAGACTGCACCAAAGGTTGCGTGCTGCAGGTACATTTGGAAAATAAACAGTTTCATAATTCCGGGAGCCCAAGATCGGTCTCCACACATGAGACAAAAGAAGCAATTTTGGCACGAGTAGAGGAGTATCCAGAAACTAATTTACAGAGAATATCAGTGGAGGTAGGAGCTCTTGGGGCTCTTCTGGTTTGGAGAATAATCCACGAGCAGCAGCTTTACTCTGTATACTCTAGTTCTGGGGTTTAAAGGGTTTCAGGCTGCCCATCCTATTCTGACTTAACGACTGATCTCTGCAACACCCTGTATATATTAAACAAAAACTAAAACACTCTTTATTATTTGTGTATTAAATCAAAACTTGATCGATTTCTGCTGACCCAGTGTTAACCTTTTTAAATTACTCGGATCGCTTTATTGTACAATAAAACGTTTACTAACCAAATCAATCTTAATTTTGAAAATTGCTGTTGGAAAGTTATAAAAGATAATATAATCCAAACATGAACAAAATCGATCTCAATAATAGACCTTGGATAATATAATTATACGGCAAAAATTGTTTCCTTTATATTCGACTATCAAACTACCATAACAAAACTATAATTACTTAAATAACTTTTTGATATAAATTATGGGGGGTTTCGGTTTATAATTACAGGAATGCCAATACAGAAAATAAAATAGGCTTTAAAACTCATCAAAGGTCACCTATGAGCTTAGCGTATGAAATATTAAAATCATGTGTGCGATGAGCAGATACCTGATTATTTTATGAAGGTTTTCATACATTACCATCGCAGTTTTAGATTAGCACACGAGAGGGCAGAGCTTACGCGCATTGATCGACCGTATACCAAACAAGATCAAATAGCTGTAGTTTAAACACACACACACATTAGGCATGAACGTTCTCACTAAACCTTCTACAGTGGTTAAAACATTGGAAGATATTAAGTGAGCCTTACTCCTAGGTATTACAATACAGTCTACAATTACAAGCTCAAATGACACAAATGTCAAAGAGCACAATTCTCAGCCAATACTTTGGAAGCATTCGTTAATAAAGACCTGTGACACTTCTCTGCCCTTTAAACAGCTCAAAAATTCACGACTCGATCTCCTACAAAAACCTGTAAAGGAAATACATAACCTAGTTGAGTTGCTGTTACGATATATTGCATTTTTAAAATAGTATTTGAAATTTTAAACGTGCTTTTCGATGTTTTTAAAGTATTATTCGACATATTTAGGATTTAGTGGGCGAGGATTACACAAATTCCTGATGGCTTAAATATTGAAAACGTTAAATATAACCAAATGCACGTTAAATATTTTGATTGTAAATGACATAATTTATAATCCATGAATGCTGTCATAATCTAGACAGGTAAATTCAGATCAATACAAATTTTTCCCGCTGGCTTGAATATTGAAATTAATCCTTTTTTAATGCATCTCTTCGGTTATTTATGGATGTAAAACAAAATAGCAAAAATTCCCAGGTCTCGTAAATATTGTTTTCAGTCGAATGTTTTAACAGAAATTTACTTTATGCAGATACAGATAGTTTACTGTATGTATCATTGTTTTATATGTTGGGGTGACATCTGTCATTGTTTTATATCTCATTTTGACAGCTGTCATTATTTTATATTTCATTTGAACATCTGTTATGGTTTTACATGTCAATTTTAAAAATAACTTTGACATAAATGTTTTAAATGTTACAGATGTCGTTTAGTGTATTACCAGAAATTTACTTTATTCAGATACAGATAGTTTACTGCATGTATCATTGTTTTATATGTTGGGGTGACATCTGTCAATGTTTTATATATCATTTTGACAGTTGTCATTGTTTTATATAACGTTTTGACATCTGTCATGGTTTTATACGTCAATTTTAACAATAATTTTAACATCAATGTTTTAAATGTTACAGATATCATTTTTGTATTACCAGAAATTTACTTTATGCAGATACAGATAGTTTACTGTATGTATCATTGTTTTATATATTGGGGTGATATCTGTCATTGTTTTATATCTCATTTTGACAGCTGTCATTGTTTTATATGTTATTGTAAAATCTGTCATGGTTTTATACGTTAATTATAAAAATAATTTTGACATCAATGTTTTAAATGTTACAGATGTCGTTTTTGTATTACCACAAAATTTACTTAATGCAGATACAGATAGTTTACTGTATGTATCATTGTTTTATATATTGGGGTGATATCTGTCATTGTTTTATATCTCATTTTGACAGCTGTCATTGTTTTATATGTCATTTTGACATCTGTCATAGTTTTATACGTCAATTTTAACAATAATTTTGACATCAATGTTTTAAATGTTACAGATGTCGTTTTTGTATTACCACAAAATTTCCTTTATGCAGATACAGATAGTTTACTGTATGTATCATTGTTTTATATGTTGGGGTGACATCTGTCGTTGTTTTATATCTCATTTTGACAGCTGTCATTGTTTAATATGTCATTTTGACATCTGCCATAGTTTTAACGTCAATTTTAACAATAATTTTGACATCAATGTTTTAAATGTTACAGATGTCGTTTTTGTATTTCCACAAAATTTACTTTATGCGGATACAGATAGTTTACGGTATGTACCATTGTTTTATATGTTGGGGTGATATCTGTCATTGTTTTATATCTTATTTTGACAGCTGTCATTGTTTTATATGTCATTTTTACATCTGTCATGGTTTTATACCTCAATTTTAAAAATAATTTTGACATAAATGTTTTAAATGTTGCAGATGTCGTTTTGTATTACCACAAAATTTACTTTATGCAGATACAGATAGTTTTCTGTATGTATCATTGTTTTATATGTTGGGGTGACATCTGTAATTGTTATATATCTCATTTTGACAGCTGTCATTGTTTTATATGTCATTTTTACATCTGTCATGGTTTTATACGTCAGTTTTAAAAATAATTTTGACATAAATATTTTAAATGTTGCAGATGTCGTTTTTGTATTACCACAAAATTTACTTTATGCAGATACAGATAGTTTACTGTTTGTATCATTGTTTTCTATGTTGGGGTGACATCTGTCATTGTTTTATTTCTTACTTTGACAGCTGTCATTGTTTTATGTGTCATTTTGACATCTGTCATGGTTTTATATCTCAATTTTAACCATCATTTATACATCAATGTTTTAAATGTTACGGATGTTGTTTTCATATTACCACAAAATTTACTTTATGCAGATACAGATAGTTTACTGTATGTATCATTGTTTTATATGTTGGGGTGATATCTGTCATTGTTTTATATCTTATTTGGACAGCTGTCATTGTTTTATATGTCATTTTGACATCTCTCATAGTTTTATACGACAATTTTAAAAATAATTTTGACATCAATGTTTTAAATGTTACAGATGTCGTTTTTGTATTACTACAAAATTTAGTTTATGCAGATACAGATAGTTTACTGTATGTATCATTGTTTTATATGTTGGGGTGATATCTGTCATTGTTTTATATCTCATTTTGACAGCTGTCATTGTTTTATATGTCATTTTAACATCTGTCAGTTTTATACGTCAATTTTAACAATCATTTTGACATCAATGTTTTAAATGTTACAGATGTCGTTTTTGTATTACCACAATTTTTTTTTTATGCAGATACAGATAGTTAACTGTATGAATCATTGTTTTATATGTTGGGGTGACATCTGTCATTGTTATATATCTCATTTTGACAGCTGTCATTGTTTTATATGTTATTTTGACATCTGTCATGGTTTTATACGTCAATTTTAAAAATAATTTTGACATCAATGTTTTAAATGTTACAGATGTCGTTTTTGTATTACCGCAAAATTTACTTAATGCAGATACAGATAGTTTACTGTATGTATCATTGTTTTATATATTGGGGTGATATCTGTCATTGTTTTATATCTCAGTTTGACAGCTATCATTGTTTTATATGTCATTTTGACATCTGTCATAGTTTTATACGTCAATTTTAAAAATAATTTTGACATAAATAATTTAAGCGCAAGAATATCATCCATTACTCAAATGTGGTCAAATGGTAATACCAAAGAAACACAAAGTCTCGCACCACAAAAAATTTAATAGTATGTTAAAAATATGTTGACAACTAGTTTCGACCAAACACGGTCATCATCAGGTCAAAATAAGGTCGAAACTAGTTGTCAACATATTTTTAACATACTATTAAATTTTTTGTGGTACGAGACTTTGTGTTTCTTTGGTATTATAAATAATTTAAATGTTACAGATATCGCTTTTGTATTACCACAAAATTTACTTTATGCAGATACAGATAGTTTACTGTATGTATCATTGTTTTATATGTTGGGGTGATATCTGTTATTGTTTTATATCTCATTTTGACAGCTGTCATTGTTTTATATGTTATTTTGACATCTGTCATGGTTTTATACGTCAATTTTAAAAATAATTTTGACATCAATGTTTTAAATGTTACAGATGTCGTTTTTGTATTACCACAAGATTTACTTTATGCAGATACAGATAGTTTACTGTATGTATCATTGTTTTATATGTTGGGGTGATATCTGTCATTGTTTTATATCTCATTTTGACAGCTGTCATTGTTTTATATGTTATTGTGAAATCTGTCATGGTTTTATACGTTAATTTTAAAAATAATTTTGACATCAATGTTTTAAATGTTACAGATGTCGTTTTTGTATTACCAGAAATTTACTTTATGCAGATACAGATAGTTTACTGTATGTATCATTGTTTTATATGTTGGGGTGACATCTGTCATTGTTATATATCTCATTTTGAGAGCTGACATTGTTTTATATGTTATTTTGACATCTGTTATAGTTTTATACGTCATTTTTAAAAATAATTTTGACATAAATGTTTTAAATGTTGCAGATGTCGTTTTTGTATTACCACAAAATTTATTTTATGCAGATACATATAGTTTAGTGTATGTATCAATGTTTTATATTTTGGGGTGACATCTGTCATTGTTTTATATCTCATTTTGACAGCTGTCATTGTTTTATACGTTATTTTAACATCTGTCATGGTTTTATACGTCAATTTTAACAATAATTTGACATAAATGTTTTAAATTTTACAGATGTCATTTTTGTATTACCAGAAATTTACTTTATGCAGATACAGATAGTTTACTGTATGTATCATTGCTTTATATGTTGGGGTGACATCTGTCATTGTTATATATCTCATTTTGAGAGCTGACATTGTTTTATATGTTATTTTGACATCTGTTATAATTTTATACGTCAATTTTAAAAATAATTTTGACATAAATGTTTTAAATGTTACAGATGTCGTTTTGTATATTACCAGAAATTTACTTTATTCAGATACAGATAGTTTACTGCATGTATCATTGTTTTATATGTTGGGGAGACATCTGATAATGTTTTATATCTCATTTTGACAGCTGTCATTGTTTTATATGTAATTTTGAAATCTGTCATGGTTTTATACGTCAATTTTAACAATAATTTTAACATCAATGTTTTAATTGTTACAGATATCATTTTTGTATTACCAGAAATTTACTTTATGCAGATACAGATAGCTTTATGTATCATTGTTTTATATGTTGGGGTGATATCTGTTATTGTTTTATATCTCATTTTGACAGCTGTCATTGTTTTATATTTTATTTTGACATCTGTCATGGTTTTATACGTCAATGTTAATAATAATTTTGACATCAATATTTTAAATGTTACAGATGTCGTTTTTGTATTACCACAAAATTTACTTTATGCAGATACAGATAGTTTACTGTATGTATCATTGTTTTATATGTTGGGGTGACATCTGTCATTGTTTTATATCTCATTTTGACAGCTGTCATTGTTTTATATGTTATTTTAACATCTGTCATGGTTTTATACGTCAATTGTAAAAATAATTTTGATATCAATGTTTTAAATATTACAGATGTCGTTTTTGTATTACCACAAAATTTACTTTATGCAGATACAGATAGTTTACTGTATGTATCATTGTTGTATATGTTGGGGTGACATCTGTCATTGTTATATATCTCATTTTGACAGCTGTCATTGTTTTATATGTCATTTTGACATCTGTCATAGTTTTATACGTCAATTTTAAAAATAAGTTTGACATCAATGTTTGAAATGTTACAGATGTTGTTTTTGTGTTACCAGAAATTTACTTTATACAGATACAGATAATTTACTGACTAATCTAATAATTTATTGAAGGAATAATTAGAACTCGGGTATTAGTAAAAGTCATTTTTCAGTCTTTACCTGCAGTTATAAATCTCAAAGTACAACAAACTTATGAAAATCTTCTGTGCAAGATTTTCGTTTGCATAATTCAAAAAACTTTCACAATTAACAAATCATCACCGAAGAAATATTTGTTAAAGAAAACTTAATTAACCTTTATATAAATTAGATTTTTTTTTAACAATTTTTATGTGTTTTTTATTAACTTTTTACGTTTTTACTGTTTTACATTTATACTAATCGACAGTTTTAACAATTTTGACATTGATTTATATATCATACATCTACATCACATTTGACGGTGTATCATTGTTTTATATATTGGTTTGACATCTGTCATTGTTTTATATGTCATTTTGACATCTGTCATTGTTTTATATGTCATTTTGACAGCTGTTATTGTTTTATATGTCATTTTGATAGCTGTCATTGTTTTATATGGCATTTTAACATCTGTCATGTTTTCATACGTCAACAAACTTAAGAAACTCCTTTGTGCAATATTTCTGTGTACATAATTCAAAAAGTTTTTCCAATTATCTACTTATTAACGAAGAAATATTTGTTATTTTAAACATAATTAACCTTTACACAAACTAGCGAATAAATTTATTCCCTTTATTTACACTATTTTTATTCCACAAATATAAAGTAGCTATATTAAGAGTTGAGTGTATGTCATCTTAAAGTATTTTAATCTTTTTTTTCCCTTTGCTGAAGGCACTTGGGAAATCTTTACCGTTTGTTCTTAACCACTGGAGATAAACTTTACGACAACGGAATGTCTATTATTTGAGATTATATTTAATAGCTGCTATTTTATGCTTCTTGAATCTTTTTGAAATTGTTTTGGTTATAAACTTATATATTTTATTCTTTATATTCATGTAATACTTTTTTATTTGGTTTAAGATTTGAATTATAATACTCTACGAATAAGATAGAGTTATTAATGGAACAGCCTCAAAAATTTAAATTTGAGTTTGGAATGATTTAATCGAGGCAATAAAGCACGAAAATCGAAATTTAAACGGCAAGACAAATTTTAATGATTTGATTCATGAGAGCATCAGGAAACTTTGTGACCTTATGTAATCATGTAATATTGGAAAACTGCATTTGTGCATACAAAAATGAATTCTTAAAGTGCATCTTAAACAGAACTCTTTATTTATTGTTACCTATAGTCAGGCACTATAAACTATTATTAAGGGTTAAATGAATATTTTCTTAAAAGTCCTTAAAAAAAGTTATTTTATTGTAAAAAATTTCACTACAGAAGTTCTC
Source organism: Altica lythri (assembly GCA_964028335.1). NCBI lineage: Eukaryota > Metazoa > Arthropoda > Insecta > Coleoptera > Chrysomelidae > Altica > Altica lythri. The sequence goes on from OZ034810.1 coordinate 21,820,126, forward strand.
ATCGAGAGAAAGAGATCAGAAGACAGAACCTAGAAGGAAGGTAGAAATAAAACCCTAGTAACCAGAAGGAAGAGCAGCAGCTAATTCCTTCCCCTGCGAAGTAATGCCTAGATGGCGGTTTCCGTGGGGGATCAGAGGATAGATAAAAAGGGGTTTAGGGTTTAGTGAGTATGGGTGTCAGCGTCGACTCTGTGTGGCGCTGCGTCGAGTCTCACATATCCAGGCGAAACACCTATGCCTGGAATCCGTAAAAGGATTCCCCCTCTTAAAAAAAACACACACACACACACAGACACACACACACACACACACACACACACACACACACACACACACACACACAACACACACACACACACAAACACGCGCGCGCGCGCACACACACACACACAGTTCTGTTTAAGAAGCACTTTAAGAATGCATTTTTGAGCTTTGTTGATGAACAAATATTCGTGCGATCTTTTTTGCCATACACAGAAATGATAAATTTTAGTATCTTTAACATAAACTATAGATTTATTAAATAAAATTTATACCTACAAATAAATAAAACAGGAAAGGAAAATAAACTTAGTTAACTACCAATCACAATATCCAAACCGTCAATAAATTAAATTGGAATAACCGAAATTGAACATTAATCTATAAAATTTCGAATTGCAGATATATAGATAGATAGATAGATATTCAAATTAATTCAGATAACGCCTGAACCGATATATTGGTTGAATAACAAATATAGATATGTCAGATACATAATATACAAATAAATTTATCTATATACGTAATGAGACATTTGCAACAGAATCAATATTAAATATAATCATAATTGAAATTAATTTCAATTAGTAATCTTTGCTTAATAGATTCTTTTACTACGTGTTGTTCTTTACTCCTTAAAGAAACAAGTTACTTCTCAGTCTTCCATTTGATTTATCCTTGAACTGATCGATTTTAAAGTGAAACTTCTTTATCGACGTTGCTGTCACATTTTTCGTTAACGCATCACATTTTTCGGTTCACGTTCACATTGTTCTGTTACGCGCCATGCTTATCTTGCCCCTCTCACGGTCGAATCAGACCAAGCAGTACTTTTTTGGATAGCAATCCATCGTATAGTCCCGACCTAAGCCTCATCGACTTCTTATCGTTCCCAAAGATCAAGAATTCAATAAGTGGGCGACAGTTCCAATTGCCAAAAGAAGCCAGCGATTTTGTGGGTGTTAAATGAAGATTGGAATAACTGTTCTATTCTACCAATTGGTTTAAACTTATACAAAAGTATATCGATCTTGGTGAAATATATTTAAATGACAATAAAGGAATTTAAATCTATATATTTTTTGTCTTTATGGCTATATTGTAGCGTTTTAATAAACTGGATTAATTAAAATTCTTTTTTATAATTTCTTTTTACCTATGCCAACCCTGTAGGCATAACATATTAGATGGAACATTCCAGAACGTTGAAATCTAACGAATTTTTCGAAGCGAAGTATTTCACGTTCAAGATCAGATGACTTAAGCGGGGATGCTTACCGGTCTTTTTTAGTACCAACGGCTTTATTCATTCTAGGTGTGGTAGGGTTGCTAATAACATCTCGGCGAGACGCCTAGTTTCAGTTTCCCGGTTTTTTCTTCTTGTATCTTAAAAATTATAAACAGTTAAGTGTTTCTAGTGCCCATTATCGTTTATTCTACCTGAAGGTTTATCAGAAGATTTCTAGACAGTGCTATCTTTAAGACTACTTCGTATATCGTGTAGTAATGGCGGCAAATTAGCCAGAATTACAATATCTCTTTAATCACCAGCTATGAAGAGTAAGTTTATGGTTTATTCTCTAAATACCTACCAATCTAGACAAGAATGGGGTCTAGATCATATCTTACAATATGCAAAACACAAAAGATAACCCTCGCACCAATCGATATTCTAATAGGGCTATTTTTTTTACTCCTCGATATTCTTTAGGTAGCGCTCAAGATTTTTAAAATATCGCACAACATTCCAGAACGTTGAAATCTAACGAATTTTTCGAAGCGAAGTATTGATTTTTTTTTGTGATCAATCAAATTTCACGTTCAAGATCAGATGACTTAAGCGGGGATGCTTACCGGTCTTTTTTAGTACCAACGGCTTTATTCATTCTAGGTGTGGTAGAGTTGCTAATAACATCTCGGCGAGACGCCTAGTTTCAGTTTCCCGGTTTTTTCTTGTTGTATCTTAAAAATTACAAACAACTAAATGTTTCTAGTGCCTATTATTGTTTATTCTACCTGAAGGTTTATCTGAAGATTTCCAGACAGTGCTATCTTTAAGACTACTTCGTATATCGTGTAATAATGGCGGCAAATTAGCCAGAATTACAATATCTCTTTGATCACCAGCTATGAAGAGTAAGTTTATGGTTTATTCTCTAAATACCTACCAATCTAGACAAGAATGGGGTCTAGATCATATCTTACAATATGCAAAACACAAAAGATAACCCTCGCACCAATCGATATTCTAATAGGGCTATTTTTTTTACTCCTCGATATTCTTTAGGTAGCGCTCAAGATTTTAAAAATATCGCACAACATTCCAGAACGTTGAAATCTAACGAATTTTTCGAAGCGAAGTATTGATTTTTTTTTGTGATCAATCAAATTTCACGTTCAAGATCAGATGACTTAAGCGGGGATGCTTACCGGTCTTTTTTAGTACCAACGGCTTTATTCATTCTAGGTGTGGTAGAGTTGCTAATAACATCTCGGCGAGACGCCTAGTTTCAGTTTCCCGGTTTTTTCTTGTTGTATCTTAAAAATTACAAACAACTAAATGTTTCTAGTGCCTATTATTGTTTATTCTACCTGAAGGTTTATCTGAAGATTTCCAGACAGTGCTATCTTTAAGACTACTTCGTATATCGTGTAATAATGGCGGCAAATTAGCCAGAATTACAATATCTCTTTGATCACCAGCTATGAAGAGTAAGTTTATGGTTTATTCTCTAAATACCTACCAATCTAGACAAGAATGGGGTCTAGATCATATCTTACAATATGCAAAACACAAAAGATAACCCTCGCACCAATCGGTATTCTAATAGGGCTATTTTTTGTACTCCCCGATATTCTTTAGGTAGCGCTCAAGATTTTTAGAGTATCGCACAAAATTTTTTGTGCCAGCCATCATTGTTAAAGTAATTTTTGTTAATTAAAGCCTTTTTCTTTTAGCTGGTCCGTTTGATAAAACCCTTTACTGTAATTACTTCCCCAAGAAGTTGATTTTTAACAATCGCCCTAACCTTTAAGTGTCCTACTCCTACTTTCTAATGTCTTGAATTTCCATTTATCCGTATAAAGTTTAGTTTAATTGTAAAATTCTTTTCCCTTAAAAGAAACTACTTATTTCTTAGTCTTGCATTAGCGTTATTCTTGAACTCCCAAGAAAGTTGTACAGCTATTTATGACGTTATTAAAGTTAAAATAGAAATTGTCTAAAGATATACTGTTATGTTTTCGTATTAAGTAATTCTCGCAGCTGCATGAATTAAAATCATAAATTGCAGTTATGTTTACTTAAATAATAGCCTTATTTGCTGATTTAGAACTGCAGTTTTGTTTATTAATTTTTTATCATATTTAACTTACAGAGCAAATACAATACAAAGATACTCATTAAATTTACAGAGCAAAATTAACGTACGAACCAACGACAGATGTCAAACTTTTAGTATCAAACAATAAATGACATATAAAACGTCAATATGTCAAAATTGACGTTGAAAACAAAATATCACGAAATTGACATACTTTTATGCAAAACTACAATCCAAAGTAGGAAAATATAAATTTTGTTGCATGAGCTGCTTAAAAATTAACAAAACAATTAGGCTGTACATTAGTACGGATTGAATTACTTTTGAACAAATCAAGCTTTGTTTGATGCTAAGTTTCTAGAAGTTCTTAAGTTTCAAAACAAACTTTTCTATGGGCTGTCAATCAGTATGAATTAAACAAGCTAACGAAAATTGGAGTTGATGTCTTCTCCTATTAACTTGATCATTTATAATATATCAGAACTTTATTTTAGTTGCATATTAAACTTTGAATGTTATTAATCAAATCAGAAATGGTTAATAAAACCATTTATTCTGATGTTAAAATTAATATACAAAAAAACGACAGATGTCAAAATTGAGGTAAACAACAATGACACGTGACAAAAATGACGAACAAATCTGTCACACGTCAAAAGAGTTTGTGCAGAATTTATGACGTGACAGATTTCTGTCAAAAATGACAGCTGTCAGATTTTTTGTGATCCACATCTGTCATATGTCAAAAATGTAATGCACAGAAGTGGTAAGACACACAACTCCATTTCTACCCAAATTTATTTGTTCTTGATGAATTTTTATGACGTAACTGACTTGTCACAAGATTATTGTGATGCAAAATTGACAGTATTGAAGTTTGACTTGGCTGTCATTAAGTGACAAGTTGGCAGTTTTGGTAGACACAAATCTGTCATACGTCAAAAGAGTAATACTTTGTGAAGAATTTACGACCTGAAAGATTTCTGTCAATAATGACAGGTGTCAGATTTTTTGTGATCCACATCTGTCATATGTCAAAAATGTAATGCACAGAAGTGGTTATCCACACAACTCCATTTCTACCTAAATTTATTTGTTCATGATGAGTTTTTATGACGTAACTGACTTGTCACAAGACTAATGTGGTGCAAAATTGACAGTATTGAAGTTTGACTTTTGACTAGGCTGTCAATAAGTGTCAAGTTGGCAGATTTGGTAGACACAACACACAGACACGACCGAACAGATTTCTGTCAAAGATGACAGGTGTCAGATTCTTTGTGGTCCACATCTGTCATATATCAAAAATTTAATGCTTTATTTACAGCATAGAAGTGGAACGCTACCCAACTCCATTTTTAAACAACCCACTTGTCTATATTACCAGAAATTTACTTTATGCAGATACAGATAGTTTACTGTATGTATCATTGTTTTATATGTTGGGGTGACATCTGGCTTTGTTTTATATCGCATTTTGACAGCTGTCACTGCTTTTTTATGTCATTTTGACGTCTGTCATGGTTTTATACGTCAATTTTAACAATAATTTTGACATAAATGTTTTAAATGTTACAGATGTCGTTTTTGTGTTACCAGAAATCTACTTTATGCAGATACAGATAGTTTACTGTATGTATCATTGTTTTATATGTTGGGGTGACATCTGTCATTGTTTTAAAGATGACAGGTGTCAGATTCTTTGTGGTCCACATCTGTCATATGTCAAAAATTTAATGCTTTATTTACAGCATAGAAGTGGAACGCTACCCAACTCCATTTTTAAACAACCCACTAGTCTATTGTGGTGCAAAATTGATTTTTTTTGTTATGCAGATCTTCTTGTAGTGAAGTGGACTGTGCTAAAATTCACCTTCCCAATTCAACAAGATATGCTTGTTCAGATAATTGGCCTTGCACAATAATCTCTATCTCAATTTATTCGAATGCCAAACTATGTAAACAGCAATTATCCATTTTATATAAATGCGTAACTCGCCTTCAACTATACCAACCAAGTAATATTATTATCTTCAAGACCACTCGAGAACTTCTTACAAGCAAATAATAGTCACGGCTGCAAAATGAGTAAATGGTATTAATAACTAAAGAGAGAGAAATTCAGACAAGTTTCGAAGTTGTAAAAGAACTTATTCAAACTTATATAAAAGTAAAACTTTTGCAGCACAAACTTCGTGAAGCTGTCGATAGGATTTTGTACTTAAAAAGTATATTAAATTAGTATAAGCTAGGTTAAAGGAAATTTTTCTCCATTTCCTTACGGTTAAAAACTACCTTTTTATTTATCAAATATGCTCAATCTTTATCCAAAAACGAAACTTGTTTTTTAGTAGCTACAACTTGTGCCTTGTGCTTTTATCACGGTTTTGCAAAGTAAAGAAAAAGAAACTTTGAAAATCTAATCTACAAACTGGAATCAACATTTTCTACGTGCACTTGAAACAATTCAGCAATTTGTTTCGGATAAAGCAACAGCACATCTACGATTTCCTGTCAAGAAAAGGATGAGTAGAGTTCCTGTATCGGTCACGACGCTCTGTCGACGTCTCGACGAGCGTCTCGTCGGCGGACGTGGCGCGAAATTAGGTTACCTGATCCTTACGTGTCGCGTGGAAATTGGAACCACATTCGACGCAAAAAAATCCACTAACATTGTTAAGTTTAAATTCTCGACGAGAAGTTTGAGGAACAACATTGTTCCGGTAAAAGTTGAATGTAGTTTGTTGAAAGTTCTACAAAGTATTTTAGAATTTGATGGATTATTATGCAATCTAATTTGTGATGCTGCTAAAGTTATTTAAAAAAGAACAAAGAACTATTATTTGACTACTGTCACATTTAGATAAATTAAGCAGAAGTTAAAGCTATCAATGACAATTTAAACTTCATTAGCAGACATTTTTATTGATGGTATATTTTGTCACTTCTGTTAGTAAACTGTCACTTTACTTTTGTCAAATGCAGATTAAAGTGATAGCTAATGATAGTGTGTTCTAGAACCATATATCAAGAACGGTTTTTACTTTATCAGAAAAAAATTTCACTGGTGGGATAAAATTTAAACGTTTGACTTAGCTGTCACAAACTGTCAATGCTTATATTTTCACTTCTTTCAGTTAAGTGTCATTTTGCTGACAAGTGAAGTAAACTATTTTAATATTTTTTGGTCGCTGGTGTGTACCCCTGTTTCGTCGACGATCTCATTTTTTGACGTATCAACTCTTAATGGGACGAGAGTAGTATAACAAGCGGGCTCCCAGGACAAATAGTAAGCATGGCATCGAGGAGCCATCTTGTCCTCACCTCACCTCACCTTATCACAACTCACCTGTTCCTACAAGATTAGACTTTTTGACATATCAACTCGTAATGGGACGATAGTAGTATAACAAGTGGGCTCCCAGGACAGATAGTAAGCATTCCATCGAGAAGCCTTCTTGTCCTCACCTTACCTCACCTCATCTTATCACAACTCACCTGTTCCTACAACATCAGACTTTTTGACATATCAACTCTTAATGGGACGAGAGTAGTATAACAAGCGGGCTCCTAGGACAGATAGTAAGCATGGAATCGAGGAACCTTCTTGTCCTCACCTCACCTCACCTTATCACAACTCACCTGTTCCTACAAGATCAAACTTTTTGACGTATCAACTTGTAATGGGACGATAGTAGTATAAAAAGCGGGATCCTAGGACAGAAAGTAGGTATGGCATCGAGAAGCCTTCTTGTCCCCACCTCACCTTACCTCATCTTATCACAACTCACCTGTTCCTACAAGATCAGTCTTTTTGACATATCAACTCGTAATGGGACGATAGTAGTATAACAAGCGGACTCCTAGGACAGATAGTAAGCATGGCATCGAGGAACTTTCTTGTCCTCACCTCACCTCAGCTGACCTTATCACAACTCACCTATTTCTACAAGATCAAACTTTTTGAGGTATCAACTCGTAATGGGACGATAGTAGTATAACAAGCGGGCTCCTAGGACACATAGTAAGCATGCCATCGAGGAACCTTCTTGTCCTAACTTCACCTCACCTTATCACAACTCACCTGTTCCTACAAGATAAGACTTTTTGACATATCAACTCGTATTGGGACGATAGTAGTATAACAAGCGGGCTCCCAGGACAGATAGTAAACATGCCATCGAGGAGCCTTCTTGTCCTCACCTCACCACACCTTATCACAACTCACCTGTTCCTACAAGATAAGACTTTTTGACATATCAACTCGTAATGGGACGATAGTAGTATAACAAGTGGACTCCCAGGACAGATAGTAAGCATGGCATCGACGAGCCTTCTTGTCCTTACCTCAACTCACCTTATCACAACTGACCTGTTTTTACAAGATCAGACTATTTGACACATCAACTCGTAATGGGACGATAGTAGTATAACAAGCGGGCTCCTGGAACAGATAGTAAGCATTCCAACGAGAAGCCTTCTTGTCCTCACTTCACCTCACCTCACCTTATCACAACTCAGCTGTTCCTAAAAGATCAGACTTTTTAACATATCAACTCGTATTGGGACGATAGTAGTATAACAAGTGGGCTCCTAGGACTGATAGTAAGCATGCCATCACGAAGCCTTCTTGTCGTCACCTCAACCTAATCACAACTCACCTGTTCCTACAAGAACTCACCTCAACTCACCTGAACTTACCTGTCCAAGTGCTGTCACAACACCATGTTTACCTGCTGACGTCACAAACGTGAATTTCTAGTAAATTTCAAAAAAAAATTGTGGGATCATAGTGGGATTCAAACCCACAAACTCTTGTGTATAAAGTTGACCAGTTTAACCAACACAGCTATCAAATAACTTGCTAAAGATAGTTAAGAGGGATTGGACAGACAGCTCCCTCTACGTCATATCGTGTAGCAAAGTCATTATTTTTTAAATATCTAGCAGAGGCGTACTAACAATTAGTCGAGCCGATCCTAGCCTTTTGGTTCAAAGCAGTTGATATATTTTAAACAAATTTGTAGATCTTTCTAGTGTTTAACTTCTACTTAAAGATCTAAATGTTGATGTTAAGAATGTTGATATACATTTTTAACCAAGCTGAACCTTATCTATCAGCGCCGATCGACTATAAGAATGAATTCAATATTCAAATGAAAATAAAGCCATGACACAATCTACGATAAGTATCGAAAATCCACAGGGAAGAAATTTCAAGTGAATAGATTCGGTTCTATATACACCATAGAAATGGGCCAGAGTGTCGTCGTCATTTCTGATTTTGTTCGATAGAAGTCGTGCTTAGAATTTTTCTGTCTTACTTACCGCCATTTCATGTACAAATATATGTCAGTTATATGCTTAACATTCATGAATTATGCAGTTGGATAAAAGGGTTTAGAAGACCAGGAAATGTCCAGGAATCCAATTCTACTATAATGTAAGACACTACGAAAAATTCTTTTATACTTTCTTTTATCATCACAAGTAAAGAAAATTCTTGTTTTATATTTACAACAAAACGAAATTGAATTCAATATAATTCCATTGAATTGAATGAATATATTTTTAATTTGTCAGTTCATTTGGTGACTCCAAAACAAATTACTTACATAGAAAATTATACTTAAACTCTCCTCTCTTTCGTTCCTTATGAATATTTATCGAAATTACCTCGAAAGCTTGAAAGTCTCATTTAAAGGTCCATATACTTGATTAAATAGCAGTAACGCAATATCGATTTTTTATACACTGATTATCCATCGTTTAAAATAAAGAAGTTAGATAGAATAGATCACGTAGGGTTAAGTTTATCCAAAGGAACTTAAAATGCCAATCAATTTTACAATCTTACCAGGGCAACTTTAAAAGAACGTCATTATATAAACAAACACAGAAAAATTCCTATCTAATTCCACGTTAGCCACCTGATCACTCGCAAGGTTCTGTACTGTGTTTCGGAGCTCATCAGTACAGTACATGTTATTTCTCTCTAATTACTAATGAAGAGACATTCTGTGCTTAGAGGTAATGATTCGGACTGACTTAACCTGTACTGATCTGATGAGCTCTAATAGAGCGAAACACCAGTGTCAACAGTTTTGTTTTGCCCTGGTATGGGCTTTTTTTTACAGAGGGCCAGGCTTAGGGGTAGTCCATGGGATTGCATCGCAGCTAGTACAGCTTATTGCACCCTCATTCACAGGTCCTCATTCTCCGTCAAATCCCAGGTTCTTAATGAACCAAGAGATACTTTTGACTATGGTTACCCGTTCTTCCCTTTGATCTCCAGTCGGTAGGCCAAGGGATCTCACACGCAGACCTTGCAGGGCTGGGCACAGGAATATCACGTGGAAGGCTGTCTCCTCCTCACCGCATTTTCTACATAGGAGGTTTTCAACTTGAATTCCCATCTTATGTAGGTGTCCGCGAAATACCCAGTGGCCGCTGATGAAGCCAACCACTTTCCGCAGGGTCTTTCTCCTCAGCCCAAGGGCATCTGCCGCTATAGCACCAGTAGGTGTCTGCAGCATTCTCTTTGACTGTATTTTACCTTCCGTTCTTTCCCAGCTCTTTTGATGTTCTATGCCCATCCACTGGCGAACAGCTTTTCGTGCTGTGTTGTAAGCAATACACCACGTCGGCTCTGGGCCAATGAGCGGACTTTCAGTTCCTTTGTTTGCCCACTTGTCAGCTCCCTCATTGCCAGCAATACCTTTGTGCCCCGGAACCCAACTAAGAATATCCTTGTTGTACTCTCCCAGGGTTTTCATGGCCTGATGACAGTCCCATACTGCTTTAGAGGTAAAGTCAAAACTGTCAAGTGCCATTAGCGCTGCTCTACTATCCGAGTTTATGTATATGGTGTGGCCTGTCATACCACGCTCCAAACACACTCTAATATGGCAACGACTTCAGCCTGGAAAACAGTAGCCAGTTTACCCAGGCTTACGCAAAACTGCGCCTTGGGTCTAACTCCATATATTCCCGCCCCAGTGCATGTTGGCTTTTTCGAGCCATCCGTATACCAAGTGATCCCCCTTTTCATATATTTAGGTTCACCTTTCTCCCAGGCAGCCCTGTCAATAATATTGACATTGTATGGCTTTTCTAGATCTGTGATCTTCACCATCCTGTCTGGTAGCATTTCCAAGGTGTCCATCTGTACAGTGTCCACAATCCTTGTATGCCCACTGGAGGCATTGTACTTCCAGTTGCCACTGCAACCCATTCTGTAGGCTGCCATCCTTGCCTCCCCTTTCACAATGATGTCGAGAGGTGGGAGGTTTAGCACTACTTCCAGGGTTGCAGTTGGAGTACCTCTCATGGCTCCTGTGATGCCAAGACACGCTACTCGCTGGATCTTTTGTAATCTCATTACAGCGGTAGTTTGCATCACCTTGGTCCACCAGACTATCGAGCCATACACCATCATCGGTCTTGCAACCCTAGTGTATAGCCAGTTAGTCATTTGTGGCCATGTCTTCCCAACGGCCCGTCTCATCATCATAAGTGTGGTCTGAAAACGTTGCGTTATATGTGCCAAATGGCTGTTCCAGGTGAGCTTATCGTCCAGCCTTATTCCTAGGTACTTGAACTCTCTTTTAACCTGGATCTGATTACCGAAGAGAGTTGGTACCATAGCGATATCAACATTTCTCTTCCTTGTAAATGGTACCATTACAGTCTTCATTGGAGTGACGCTCAGACCCTCCTGGTTACACCACCTTCCCACTATGAACAATGCCCTCTGCATGAGTTCTAGGCAAGTGTTTATGAATTTTCCTCTTATTAGGACAACAATGTCGTCAGCATATCCTTGAGCGTACATTCCCTGTGCATTGAGCTCAGAGAGGAGGTCATCAACCACTAGGTTCCACAGATTCGGTGACAGGACGCCACCCTGTGGACACCCTCTTTGTGCCTTGACCTCCTTTACCGTTTCACACAGAGATGTTTGCGCTCTCCTACTTTCGAGCATGTTGCCTATCCACCTCACCACAGTGTTTTCCACATTCCTTGATACCAGCTTTGACACAATAGAGCGAGTACTAGTGTTGTCGAAAGCTCCTTGATTGGGCTGATTGATAGTTATATCTATATCACAGCTATCTGTGCTTAGTGTTAGGAATTCCAACCACGCACAATTGACAGTATGGAACGAGATACGTTTGCATCATTTTTTTATGACTTTACGTATAAAACTGTCAAAAAAACGCTCTGTTCGTTTGATTATATAGCCAGACGAGATTTGTTTATGCAAGAACGGATTTTTAAGTTTGGGATAATTTTAAACAAGTCCTAAATATGTTAAAAGGGTTTATTTTTGAATAAATAATGTGATGAACCTTTAATCATAAAGAGGTAAAAATTTTGGTGTCTCTATCCTTTTTTGTGGTTGCTGTGTAGGAGTAGAAGCCAAGCTTTTAAATATGTGATAAGTATTCTTGAATATTCATTTAGAAGGGTAAATAGGATGGTTATTTACATAAAATATAGTCGTGGGGAATATATTGGTAAAATATTCAATTTTGGTCTCCAAAACCACAAAAAACTTTTCTAAAAATACATTTTCTTTAATAATAAATAAATTTCATTTTCTATTACATTTCTTAAAAAATAAATAAATAAACTTTAAATCTATCGTTCTAAATAGTTAGTTCGATGTTCAGTGCTTGTTTCGTTAATATTTAACAAAAAAACTGTAAAACAAAACGACACAAATGCATTTTCTGAACAATAAAATAAGAAGAGAGCAAAATTGAAAGTAAGTAAATGCATTTAACTCGAAATTATAACAGAAGTTTGTTGACTGAAGTTAAGTCTAAATAAGAAATTTTCGTTTTGAATGAGTAAACATTAATTTTGAATAGAAATTACTTAGCTTAAGTTATAATTAAGTATTTCTATAGATACAGTGTTTAATTGCTGTTCTACAACACAATGAAAATTGCTTTATTTTGAGAAAGCTTTCCTTGCTCATTGTTTTAAAAGATTTACTATAAAACTGCTCCAAATAAGCTTTGTTTAGAACATGAGAGTTTCGGTTCCAGAGCTTCTGTTCTAATATAATTATCTACAGCTTCTTCCATCGTCTTAAGAACAAACGATGGGGATTTGGGTTGTGTGGTGTCCCATTTCCCTACCTTTGGGATGAAGGTGATTCTGCTCCTCCTCCACACTTCTGGTATAACCCAGTTCAAAATTGTTCAAGCAAGATCTGTGTCGCTAAATGAGAAACGTTTTACTGAATTGTTATTACCTCAACATCATATGTCAACATCATGTGTCAACGTCAAATGTCAACGTCAGATGTTAACGTCAGATGTCAACGTCAGATGTCAACGTCTTATGTCAACGTCTTATGTCTGCTCCTCCTCCACACTTCTGGTATAACCCAGTTCAAAATTGTTCAAGTAAGATCTATGTCGCTACATGTCAATGTCTTATGTCAACGTCAGATGTCAACGTCTTATATCAACGTCTTATGTCTGCTCCTCTTCCACACTTCTGGTATAACCCAGTTCAAAATTGTTCAAGTAGGATCTATGTCGCTACATGAGCAACGTTTTACTGAATTGTTAGTACGTCAACGTCATATGTCAACATCACGTGTCAACGTCATACGTCAACGTCAGATGTCAACGTCAGATGTCAACGTCAAATGTCAACGTCAGATGTCAACGTCAGATGTCAGCGTGTTATATCAATGTCTTATGTCTGTTCCTCCTCCACACTTCTGGTATAACCCAATTCAAAATTGTTCAAGTAAGATCTATGTCGCTACATGAGCAACGTTTTACTGGATTGTTAGTACGTCAACGTCATATGTCAACATCATGTGTCAACGTCATATGTCAACGTCAGTTGTCAACGTCAGATGTCAACGTCAGATGTCAACGTCAGATGTCAACGTCAGATGTCAACGTCTTATGTCAACGTCAGATGTCAACGTCAGATGTCAACGTCAGATGTCAACGTCAGATGTCAACGTCTTATGTCAACGTCAGATGTCAACGTCAGATGTCAACGTCTTATGTCAACGTCATATGTCATTGGTTAGTGTTGCCAACTTCACCACGTAGTGTACTTTTTCAATAATCTGCTACAAAAAGCTCTGTTGCCCTAGATGGTCAGTCTTTTAATGAACTTTTAATTTTGCAATAATACCGAAAATAAAACTGCTCACATTGTTTAAAGCTACATTATGTATACCTTGTTGCTCGGTTTCTTGAATTTTTTATATACAATTTAAATCAAAGACATTCTGCGACGAGTAAGGAAATGTGAAGTTATGATATTGACGTAATTTCCAATTAGTATAAACGAACTATATGTTTCAAGTTTGGTATCCCAAAGGAAACTGATTCTTACATAAATTGGATAACGTATATATCTTCATTAATGTTAAATAGTTTTCATCACATGAGAGTAATTCAAGAAAGTCGCGATGAAACCCTACAATTTTATGTCACAACCACTACTCATAGCAATATCTCAAAAGTTGTACTGAGTTTAGAATTAGCTTTCAAGCTGTGTGCCTGCTTTACACATGGACAGAATTTTAATATAGGGTGTTAAATTAAGAAAATTTTGCTACGTTCTTATCCGCTTTATTAAGAATTATTGCACCAACTGCTACAGAAAAATTGTATCAAATTGTTTTAAATCCAGCCAGAGATATACAGCCATGATTTGTGACTGTCTTAAATGTAAATTTCTTAAGGAAATTGCATTATTTTTATATAACTGGTAAAAAATGTATTTAATTTCATTTTGTCATCTTTTTTTATTAGATTTTGATTCTTCTTTAATAGTTGCTGATTCTTCTTTTATAAATCTATTTGTCACTATCAGCTGTCAACATTATACGTTACTGGCGTTATGCTTGTACGACCAGCAATTCTTGCACAGTTCGACCCTCAGCCGCTCTTCAATAAGGCACTTTGCTAATCCCACCCTCAGAAACCTTATTATATCCAAGATCTATTTCCTTATCTGCCATGAGGGTTAGCACTACTGTGTTATTTCTCATTGGGAATGTGTAGCTTCATTTATAGTTGCCCTTGATGTTCAGTTCTTCGTCGATAGCTCTTTCCATCTGCTGATTTGTTGTCCCTTCTTTTTGAAACCTTATGTAGAGGGTTTGGTATATTATCTTCCTAACCTCTGGGCCTTTAACTCTGGGGCAAATTGGCTTAGGACCTTTCCTAGCTTCGTGAATTCCTTACTTGCCTTATCTATGATCATCAAGAGTTTTTCGTCTTGGTGTTACGCACTGCCCTAGGAGCCTTTACGGCTTTATTGTCCTCCTTGAAGCTTCCTTCCGTAGTTACTGAACATCACTTCCACCATCTTCTATAGAGTCCAAACTGGTAGAGACACGACATGTATTGCAATTGTCTCGCCAATTTTCGATGCCTCTCTTAACTTATACAATTTCTCCAATAAATCTCTCTCATGATGCTATATTCTTACTACTTCCCTTCTTATTATTTTCCTCTTAGAGCTGTCCTAGTCGATTGCTCCAAGATCTCGAAGTCTGTTTTCACTTCAGTTAGGTCTGGGAACTTGTCCTTAAACAATTTCTGTATGCTTCTCTTCAAGTTCAGGTCTACTGGCTCCACCAGTAGCATCTTGGTGTGTCATTTGAGTTCCCTACTTGGACAATGGTCACCACAAGGAATTTTTCTTCCCATTCTTTCTTCACAATTTTTAGAAAATCCTTTTTAGTTTCTATACCAGATTTTGTCCACACATCTGCAAGAAAGCATTTAATTCACCACATCCTGTTTCACCCAGAGGGAACCCTTAAACCATTTCTGTATGCTGATCTTCAAGTTCGGGTCTGTTGGCTCCTCCAGTAGCACCTTGGTGTTAAAATCTGGTATGTCAATTGGGTTCCCTACTTGGACATTGGTCTCCGCAAGGAGTTTTTTGTCCCATTTCTTCTCCACAATTTGTACAAAATCCTTTTCAGCTTCTATACCCTCCAGGATCCAGATTTTGTCCACACATCTGCAAGGCAGAATTTAATTCACCACATTCTGCTTTACCCAGAGGGAACTTGTCCTTTAACAATTTCTGTATGCTGCTATTCAAGTCCGGGTGGGCTTAATCTGGTGTGCCAATTGGGTTCCCTACTTGAACAATGGTCTCTGCAAGGAGTTTTTCTTCCCATTTCTTCTCCACAATTTGTAGAAAATCCTTTTCGGCTTCTATACCCTCCAGGGTCCAGATTTTGTCCACATGTCCAAGGCAGCATTTTGCTCACTGTGTCCTGTTTTACCATCTCTTCTTCTTCTTTCTTTTTTATTGGTCTTATACTTATTTTGTTAAACTTAAAAGTGAATTAAACAAAATTTTAAAAGCAAAAAATGATGGTAATTTAGTTCCAATCAAGTATAAATGAATATATTAACTAATCTGTCTTATACTACCTATGGTGGAAACAACACTGCAACCCTGTAAATTAGTTATTTGAAATTGATCCAAGCACTCAGTATGCAACTTAATATGAGTATTAATTGGTATTTGATTCTAAATGAGTAGTTTCGGTATCGTGCTACGATTTGAAAATGGTCTAATTGTGCTTCGAATATGCCGAAATGTATATTGATCTTAACAGAAATTATATATAAATTCAAGAGTTTTCATTAATTGCTAAGACTCTATTGTTATATAAAGCTAATTAAAACACTTTTTACCAATTCATAAGTCAGTTTGTATGTGTGAGAAGAAGTTATATTTCTTTGAACTAAAAGTAAAGTTTAATCTAATGTCTAGATAGTAAAAGGCCACTTCTTTTATTATGTCTATTAAAAAAAAGGTTACTAGAAGTTCACTTAAAGCGGTTTTAATGTGTTTATTAGGAAGAATATTTTGACTACATCAAATAAAGATTTTCATTGTATCACAAGTGATCCCGCGTGTCCACTAATAGTTGCATGAAATGGATAGTGATCACGCACTAATTACTTTATTTATCTAAGATCCTATTTCATACTCTTAATAATAATATTCCTTATCGCAATAAAATATGCAGAAGTTCATATTCCCCATACACATTCTCATTACAAAATTAGAACTCGGAGATGGATCAAATAACTCATTTCAATATTAAAAATTTTATACTAAGAGTAGGTATCTAGAAACATGTACGTTGCAGATGCAGAATAGTTTTCTGCAATAGAACAATTATTTTCATTTCGCGTTCTTCGGTGTCTATTCTCATGAGAGACAATGATAATTATGCTGCAGTGCACATCCGCCATATATCTTACACTTTTGGTTTTTGTCCCTGTACCTTTTTTGCTCGGAAAAGTTTTGTTGCAATCAGCCATGTTGGAAAAGTGTGACCGGTTAATGGGTCAGTTACAGAATTACGTTTCCACAAGGTGAAATTTAATCCTAATTGGCATTATTAACACAAAATACATATGAAGAGAGATGAGTGTATTCCATTGTTGTTTATGTACACTCAGATTCTATTTTATTTAGAAATAGTATAAAAGAATAACTTTCTGTTTTACTTTTAACTTTTTACTCAACAACTTGATATACTTGATAAAATCAACCTCCAAAACTAGCGTTTTGTATTGCCACAATGTAAACTTAAATTTTAAACAAATAAACTGTTAAAACAAGATAACAATGTCCAATGGACCATTGCTCCAGTGATTCATACAGAGGCTAGTATCTGAATCTTCGCGAGGTTTGCCATCGTAGTAGTCTGCACACCATAAGGGCTTTTGTAGCTCCACTAATGTATGCATAGGCTAGTTTTGAATCTTCGAAAGGGTTGTGCGAGTAGTTGTCAGATTAGTTCTCGTGCCCCCAAGCTACTGCCCCATAAGTGATGATAGGCCTCATTATTGCCATGTACGTCTACTGTAATGTCTTTGGGCTACAACCCTTTATTCTTTTCAGCAATGTTTCTGCACACCATAAGGGCTTTTGTAGCTTCAGTGAGCTTCATAGGCTAGTCTCTGAATCTTGAAGAGGGTTGTCTGGGTAGTGATCAGATTAGCTATCGTGCCCCAAGCTACTGCCCCATAAATAATGATTGGTCTTACTATTACCAAGTACGTCCATTGCAATGTCTTTGGGTTACAACCCTAATTTTTTCTTTTCAGCAATAATTCTGCACACCATAGGGGCTTCTTTAGCTCCAGTAATGTATACATAGGCTAGTCTCTGAATCTTCGAGTGGGTTGTCCGGGTAGTGATCAAATTATTTCCTCGTGCCTCATAAATGATGATTGGTCTTATTATTGCCGTGTACATCCATTAAAATGTCTATTGGTTACAACCACAATTTTTCCAGCAATGTTTCTGCACACCATAAGGGCTTTTGTAGGTCCACTAATGTATGCATGGGCTAGTCTCTAAATCTTCGAGAGGGTTGTCCAAGTAGTGGTCAGATTAGACCTCGTGCCCCCAAGCTACTGCACCATAAGTGATGATTGACCTCACTATTGTCAAATACGTCCATTGCAATGTCTTTGGGTTACAACCACAATTATTTCCAGCAATATTTCTGCACCCCATAAGGGCTTTTGTATCTCCAGTAATGTATGCATAGGCTAGTCTCTGAATCTTCGAGAGGGTTGTCCGGGTAGTGGTCAGATTAGCTCTCGTGCCCCATAAGTGATCATTGGTCTCACTATTGCCATGTACGTTCATTGCAATGCATTTGGGTTACAATTCTTTCCAGCAATGTTTCTACACACAATAAGGGCTTTTGTATTTCCACTGATATAGGTAGACACAGGCTAGTCTCTGAATCTTGGAGAGGGTTGTCCGGGTAGTGGTCATATTAACTCACGTGCCCCATAAGTGATGATTAGTCTCACTATTGCCATGTACGTTCATTGCAATGCCTTTGGGGTTACAATTCTTTCCAGCAATGTTTCTGCACCCCATAAGGGCTTTCTTAGCTCCAGTGATGTATGCATAGGCTAGTCTCTAAATCTTCGAGAGGGTTGTTCACATTAGCTCTCGTGCCCCCAAGCTTCTGCCCCATAAGTGATAATTAGTGTCACTATTGCCATGTACGTTCATTGCAATGTCTTTTGCAATTCTTTCCAGCAATGTTTCTGCACACCATAAGGGCTTTTGTAGCACCAGTGATGTATGCATAGGCTAGTTTCTGAATCTTCGAGAGGTTTGTCCGGGTAGTGGTCAGATTAACTGTCGTGCCCCATAAGTGATTATTGGTCTCACTATTGCCATGTATGTACATTGCAATGCATTTGGGTTACAATTCTTTCCAGCAATGTTTCTGCACACAATAAGGGCTTTTGTATTTCCACTGATATAGGTAGACACAGGCTAGTCTCTGAATCTTCGAGAGGGTTGTCCGGGTAGTGGTCATATTAACTCAAGTGCCCCAGAAGTGATGATTAGTCTCACTATTGCCATGTACGTTCATTGCAATGTCTTTGGGGTTACAATTCTATCCAGCAATGTTTCTGCACCCCATAAGAGCTTTCTTAGCTCCAGTGATGTATGCATAGGCTAGTCTCTAAATCTTCGAGAGGGTTGTTCACATTAGCTCTCGTGTCCCCAAGCTACTGCCCCATAAGTGATAATTGGTGTTACCATTGCCATGTACGTCCATTGCAATTCTTTCCAGCAATGTTTCTGCACACCATAAGGGCTTTTCTAGCTCCAGTGATGTATGCATAGGCTAGTCTCTAAATCTTCTAGAGGATTGTCCGAGTAGTGGTCAGATTAGCTCTCGTGACCCAAGCTACTGCCCCATTGCAACGTCTTTGGGTTACAACCCCAAACGTGGGGGTAACTTTATATGACCTCCTCAACAAATCTGGATTTACCTTTATAATTCAGAAGGTATTTTCACAAGACTCACCAAATTTAAATGTTCTTTCTATTGAAGCAAATAGGAAAAAAGCTTGGGAAATACAAAAAGTGGCTAACCAATATTCCTAATCGACCTGCGCGTTAAAGCACTTCAAACTTGAAATTGAAACGTTTCATTAACTCGTTACAAGAAATAGGAGAATCCCAATGGACCGTGCTATGGTTATTTAAACCCTAAAAACATACACAAAACAAGTTTGTTAAGTATGTAATGTTTTAGATTAAAATTTGTTGAACTATAAACTAAATATTTCGTAACAATTTTTTTTTCAGTATGTGCATTATAGCAAAATGTTGTATAACAATTCGCAACGTAATATGTACCGGCTATAAAAAAAAGTCGGTCAAACATATATCAGCTAATAAATCATCGACCTTTTTTGATCCATTTATTACAATTTTACATCTACGTATAGCCATATTAGCTATAAAGCCGTTATTTTAAATATTCAACGAAATGCACTTTGCCGTCATATATTTTCCGCGTTGACTTTTATAATATCGAATTGGAACGAAAACTTCCAATAAGGAAACCGTAAACTTGACGATTTGTGAAGTAAGGTTATAGTTTTAAAAGAGGAAGGTCTTTTGGTTGTGGTGAAACTTAGAAATTGTTGTGACGGTAATTTGTTTCTTGAAAAACACTTTGAGTTAGTAAACTGATGGATATTGTATTTATTTGTTTTTGGAACGAAGTTCCCTTTCGGGCGATACGAGCAGTTACGACTGAGGCTAGAAGCTAGCCGGAAAAAATTCAGACCAAAATATGTCACGACACGACACGAAACGACACACGCATGTTTCTCTGTGTGTCTGTCTCTCTCTCTCTTGTACATTAAAAAGCAGATACTGTAGAATAAAAAATAAGTATTTCATCCTGTTTTTATAAATTAATAAGTTCATAAAAATTTTAAAAATAGTTCGTAACTTGACTAGTTAGGTACGTCAAATTACCTTAACTGCCAGTTACTGTCAAATATTTTAATTTTAAAATTTTGTATTAAATTGTTAATTCCTGTTTTAAATTTAATTGAAATAAAAAGTAATTCTAGGTAGATGTATGTCATCTAAACCTCTGGTATTGCATAAATGGACACTTTTGTTAAAAGAAACGAACTGTTGAAGATATTCAGGTGATAATGGATTTACTATTTTCTATTTTAATTTGAACAGTGTAGTGTCGCGACTTTGTTAAGTTTATACAGGTTTTTTGTAAATAATGTAACGTTAATCGTGGCCTGGCCTATTGACTATTAAATTTTTATAAATATCATTGTTATTTTGCGTCGACGCGACTACTTTATCAAATATGAGTAGGAGAGTTTTAGTTTGTTCGTAAGTTGCATCGCTATATTTTTTTTTTTCATTTTGTGCTTCGATAAAAATTAGTTCTCTTCACTTCTTACACCCTTCTTGGGCTTTTGCCAAATAACGAAGGGTCCTAGGTGAGGGCTTATCGAGCCATATCTATTTAAAGAAAAAACCATCTTGCCATCGACACCGTAGACCGGTGCTGTCCATTTCCAGAAGTCTCTACATTTCCTTAAAGAAAAAACCATCTTGCCATCGACACCGTAGACCGGTGCTCACCATTTCCAGAAGTCTCAACACTTCCTTACTGAAAAACATCTCGACATCGATTCCGAAGAACGCAAAAAGCTAAGATAAGAAATTAATTAATTACTTTTTTATTAACCAATTAAAGATATTTTCTTAATAAACAATTTAAAGACTGCTTCATTTTTTTATTTGACTGTCTGTACTTTGCGCCCATTATTAATTGTTGGGAGGAAATTGATAAAAAAACTCAGAAGGAATCAACGATCCTGAAAGCTAGCTAAGGGTAATTTAAGGGCTACAATAATAAAATAATAGAAAATAATAACAATAATGTATCCTGACAGTGTTTCTGCACAAGTTCCGGATATTGCTGATAGAGTCAGGTAAGTA
Organism: Altica lythri; assembly: GCA_964028335.1. NCBI lineage: Eukaryota > Metazoa > Arthropoda > Insecta > Coleoptera > Chrysomelidae > Altica > Altica lythri. The sequence goes on from OZ034810.1 coordinate 21,841,548, forward strand.
AAGTAGACATTTTATACAGACAGTATACTTATGTATGTTAAACATTCTGTTGTGTTTGCAAATTATAATTCCTTCACTAATTAATCGAAAGGAACTTCGTTCCATCCGGGTGTCCCTTGACACCTCTCACTTTTTTTTATAAAATACTTGGATGACCGAGCTTTGTATGTATGTATGAGCAAATAAGGGTTACAGATACACAGGCGATCTATAAGATCTATTGTGTTACCATTTTCTTGGTATACTTCTGATGTTTCCTTAGACTTTAGCAGCTCTTTTAGTCCTATCTTTCTTAGAAAGTTTAGGATATCGTTGGGCTTCAAGTTAGGTAGATCTTCCTTTTCTACCTCACAGAATCTTCATTTTACTTCATCTGCCAATCTTAGTTTCTTTGCCACGTACTTTTAGTGTAATAAAAAAAAATTTAGAAAAATTATCAATTACTTCAAATAGGAGTTCCACTCCAGTTGAGATCGGTAAGTGGTTTCTCTACTGGCAAATTAGTGCCCAGCTCAGCCGTAGAGGGTAAGTAAACAAATAATAGTAAGTTGCGCCACCGATTTGGAACGGTTAAAATCGGAAACCCCTGTTGTTCCAGGCACTGACCTTTCTCACTGGAGATAATTAAATAAATTAAGAATATTAATCAAGATTAATTGAATTGTACAATAAGAACGATAAAGTGAGCTAAATAAAACAAAAATATCAACTCAGACCCTTCTTTAATATAAAAAGTACTACTACAGTACACTACTGTCAAACCTAGCGCCTGACAATAATATTAACACGAAAGGAAAAAAAAAGTAATACAAAGTAAAATTATCCGAAAAGTGTGATCACACGCTAAACTTAAAATTAAGAGCTAAAGTCACGACTTAAATCTAAGTACAATGCTTATAGCTTATCTGGTAATCCAGTTATTAATTCCTTCCAGTCCTTGGCTCCAATTAACTGAGCCTGTACCAAAATATAGGCCCGAACCAAGAATTAGGACTGCACCAAAATTAAGCCTGCTCCCAAAACAAATTAGGCTTCTCCAAACAATTAAGCCCGTAGCAAGAACTTAGGCCTGTACCAAAAAAATTAAAGCCTGTGCCAAGGACTTAAGCCTGTACCAAGGACTTAGACCTGTACCAAGAACCCTATTGTAATAGGGTTTAATTTTTCCTAGAATTGCTTTATTCCGGTCGTGTATGGGAAATTAAATAATTAACACCGTCGCTGACTTCGTCGAAATGCTAACTACAGTTCACTGCGGCCGTAGGGCTGCGCTACTCCGGTCTGGTATGGGAGATTAATCAACGAACACCTTAACTGGCTTCGCTGTAGTCCTATCTACAGTTCGCCGGATAGAGAAAAAGCCATAAGAATCGGACGACTTAACATGAATAAAAACGTGTTCACTTACCACAGAAGATTTCCTAATATCCCTTGTAATAAGGCTCCTTTCGAATCAGAATTCACAACTAACAACAAAATGTGATCCCACTAACGATTCGAATGGATAATAAAGGTTTAGTTTCAAAATCCAAAATTAATTGACCCGGATGTACCGAGTTTTAAACTTAAACCGAAAAATCTTCTAACTTCCTCAACAAGTACTTAGGTGGAAGGCTGATAGCGAAAAAGGACTCACAACGCGTTTCCTTTCACGAAAAATGACACTCTCGGAGATGGTCTCTGCCCGTTCGGTTCTTAACTACTAACTACTGTAAAGCCAGTAAAAGGAGAAGTGACGGTCAGCGATAATACTTTCATAACAACAGATCTTATTTCTCGTCGATAATAACCCAATTATTCTCAATATATACCCAATTTCTCGTTCGTATCCAATCTTTAATATGTCAGATGCCAAAATAACGAACTGCAGACAACACCATTCTAAGTTTTACGACAAAAAGGAAAAGAAGAATTCGCCTCGTTGAAAGCAAAGGTGACAGTAGTTCAAAAGTCACATAACCCTAACAATTTGTTCTGAATTTAATAAATAGACTTTCAAAGCAATATTAGTAACAATATAATAAAATAGTTGGCGATTATCTATAACTGAACTAAAATCAACCTGTTCTTAATACTGACTGACTCGGTTTAACCCTTAGTAATGGAAAATTTATAAGGTGAGTAATAAATTATGTTTACCTCTAAAACAACTATAACTAGAGCGGATTTTAACCCGTGACATCTTCATGTGTCCTCTTCTGGTTATAGTTTTCCAGGAGCGTTGTCTTAGTCCTTCTAGATCGTTCCAGTACTTGGATTTTTTGCTATCCCTTTCTTTCTTAGTTTTTCTAAGGTTGTACTCTACTGATTCCACAAAATGGTTATGGTCCCAAGTATGGGGTTTCAGCTCCTTTTTTTGCCAGCATATCTGCTGTTTCGTTTCCTTCTATTCCTACGTGTCCCGAAGCTTTGGTCGTCAAATATTTTAGTTTATTGTAGTGGTCTTTCATTTCCTAAAATCTCAGATAAAACAACGTGTTCCAAAGATAAATCCTAACTATATGAAATATCAGCCCTGAAACCCTTTGAATACTAAATTTAATAATTTTTCGTGTTTCAATTCAAATCGCAATTCGTTTAAATATGGATTAATATCGTTGCAATTTTGCAATAGAAACGTATGTTAGAAATGTCGATACAAAGTTACTTTTTAGTAGTTTGTCAGATTTTCGTGTGGCTGACTAATGCACGCGAATTTTTTTATTGCTATTCTTATCACGCTACGTGTTTCAGAGTAGTTAGATTTTTCGATTAGGTTTCCATGTTTTCAATGCAATAAGATGCACATCAAAAATTCTTCATATTGAAACAATGTTTTATGATAAATACGTCAATTTTCTATTTGAAAATTTCAATTGAAAGTTGCTTCTTTTGGATAGAAAACATCAACAGGAAAATTTAACACAATTTGATTCACATTGAGAGATGACGTTGACAGATGACGTTGACAGATAATGTCGACAGATGACATTGAGAGATGACGTTGACAGATGATGTGACAGATGACGTTGACAGATGACGTTGACAGATGACGTTGACAGATGACGTTGACAGATTTCATTGACTGCTATTAAATTGAGATTTTCCTGCAAAGAAGATTTCCCTACAGAGCAAAATTGATAGAACTATTTAGAACCAGTTTTTAACTAAAACAGTCGATTTTTATACTTTTATCAGCTTATATTTCCTACGAAATATAAAAACCTGCTTTCATATATATTTGTTATTAATGTTAACACCACCTCAAATGCGTGATCAAAGCAATGATCTACCCTACCGTAGAAATTTACGAAATTGCTCAAGTTCTCTAAAACGAACGGTCCTGTCAATACAAAGCCATAATCTTTAGTGTATAATCAATAAAACGATTAAAGAAAGTGTATAATTTACTATTCCACATTCTAAAAATAAATAGTAATGGATTTATAACTACCTATACCTACACGTTTACCTCTACTCGAACTTTGTTCGAAAATTAGGTTCGCCAAACTTTTTTTTTGTCTAAACAAACTTTTGGCATAACAGTAAATTCATTGGTTTTGTAATGATACTTCTTTGGCAAGGACACATATAAATTACAATAATTTACAGTTGCAGGAAGAAATTTAGTATAGTTTGGAGAACAATTTAACATTATCACGTAACAAAAAAGAATATATTGGTTTTTGCATAGCTGTAGTTGTTTGTGATGATCATATCAATAAAAAAAATACAGCGTCATCTGTCAACGTTGTCTGTCAATTTTATCTGTCAATGTCATCTGTCAATGTCATCTGTCAATGTCATCTGTCAATGTCATCTGTCAATGTCATCTGTCAATGTCATCTGTCAATGTCATCTGTCAATGTCATCTGTCAATGTCATCTGTCAATGTCATCTGTCAATGTCATCTGTCAATGTCATCTGTCAATGTCATCTGTCAATGTCATCTGTCAATGTCATCTGTCAATGTCATCTGTCAATGTCATCTGTCAATGTCATCTGTCAATGTCATCTGTCAATGTCATCTGTCAATGTCATCTGTCAATGTCATCTGTCAATGTCATCTGTCAATGTCATCTGTCAATGTCATCTGTCAATGTCATCTGTCAATGTCATCTGTCAATGTCATCTGTCAATGTCATCTGTCAATGTCATCTGTCAATGTCATCTGTCAATGTCATCTGTCAATGTCATCTGTCAATGTCATCTGTCAATGTCATCTGTCAATGTCATCTGTCAATGTCATCTGTCAATGTCATCTGTCAATGTCATCTGTCAATGTCATCTGTCAATGTCATCTGTCAATGTCATCTGTCAATGTCATCTGTCAATGTCATCTGTCAATGTCATCTGTCAATGTCATCTGTCAATGTCATCTGTCAATGTCATCTGTCAATGTCATCTGTCAATGTCATCTGTCAATGTCATCTGTCAATGTCATCTGTCAATGTCATCTGTCAATGTCATCTGTCAATGTCATCTGTCAATGTCATCTGTCAATGTCATCTGTCAATGTCATCTGTCAATGTCATCTGTCAATGTCATCTGTCAATGTCATCTGTCAATGTCATCTGTCAATGTCATCTGTCAATGTCATCTGTCAATGTCATCTGTCAATGTCATCTGTCAATGTCATCTGTCAATTTCATCTGTCAATTTCATCTGTCAATGTCATCTGTCAATGTCATCTGTCAGTGTCATCTGTCAATGTCATCTGTCAATGTCATCTGTCAATGTCATCTGTCAATGTCATCTGTCAATGTCATCTGTCAATGTCATCTGTCAATGTCATCTGTCAATGTCATCTGTCAATGTCATCTGTCAATGTCATCTGTCAATGTCATCTGTCAATGTCATCTGTCAATGTCATCTGTCAATGTCATCTGTTAATGTCATCTGTCAATGTCATCTGTCAATGTCATCTGTCAATGCCATCTGTCAATGCTATCTGTCAATGTCATCTGTCAACGTTAACTGTCAATGTCATCTGTTGTAACGATCAGAGACTTTTTTTGTGCCGAAATCCACCTGACTATGGGTAGATATTTATTTTATTGTTTTGTGCCACGATTATTAAGTGGGAGACGAGACGATTTCCCGTCGGTTTCCTTGTGCGTAGATTATAACTGCTCGTTCATTTCATCACTGTTTATATTCCTGATAGATGCTCTTTGATACAGTAAGTAATTCGTTAGCTTCAGTTATAAATTTTATTTTTATTAAATTGTCTACATTGTGGTGAATTTTGTTATCAACACTTAATTTCAAGTACAATCGCTATCGCAAACATCAGTTTTTGTGATCATAAAGTATATAAAACACGTGTATTTAAATTAATTATATCTCGATAATATTGAGAAACCAGATAGCGATTCTACTTGATTGTAGTTCATTAAAGGATAGAGTTTTGATTATGATTTCATTATTAGAGTTTTTGCCACATCCAGAAGGGCTCTATTAGAGATAGACAATAAATGTTAGAGAATGTGACAAGTCGTCAGCCATTTTGTTAGCCGATATTGATAAAGTTATCGAAGAGAAATCATACCTTCCCTGGCGCCCTGTAATTAGTGTTTGGAGGGAATTGATAAAACTCAGGAAGAAAGCCACGAACCCAGTTAAGCTAGCCTAGGGTTGTAATCCCTTAAACGTCAACGTCATCTATCAACGCTGTTAATGTTAGGTACCTCTCACCGACATCTGTCAACGTAATCTTTTAAAATGATTTTATCGAAATATCGTTGTTTATGTTCGATAAAATCAGTATCATTTATTGGGAAATGAAATAAACAGAGTACGTTTAGAGAAATTAGGGACGACTACTAGATATCATTCCAGATGTTAATAATTATACCACACTGTTAACGAAATTACTTAAACCGGGGGATAAATACGACAATTCTGAAAAGGATAATTATACAATAATGGAAAGTCGCGCTATTAAGCTGATGCCGCGTGAATGCTCTGAATGTAAACAATAATCCAGATTAGCGAAAAGGAAATATTAAAAGGTCTCTAGATGAGCCAAGATTTCTGTTTCCCCGTCCTTGCTAATTAACTACTTAGTTTTCCTTTAAAAGATAAGACAATGGAAATGGAATTTTGTTACTTACGATCTTCTTGGAGCCGTTTTTCGAGCGTTGGTCATTAATTATGGAAATATTAAAGATGTCAGTTTTTCACAATTATCTGTTCTTTAGAAGTGTGATGGTGATGTCGATTCCAATGAAAATCATACTTCTAATCGTTCATTTTTATTCGTGAAAAATGGAAATGAATAATGAGATTAATCTGCCAGATTTTAGATGTCTGACTAAACATGAAATCATTCCATTTTTATCTTAAATTATTTTCTTTTCGTTATAAAGTCTTTGCTTTTAAAACTAGTAGAAAATTAAAAAATTGAAAAACATATTTACTACATAAAGAATAATCAATACACACCCATTGAAAACTTTTCTCAAAACATTTCAATATGTAAAAAATACAGCGTCATCTGTCAACGTCGGCTGTCAATATTGTCTGTCATTTTTATCCGTCAATGTCATCTGTTAACGTTAACTGTCAATGTCATCTGTCGACATCATCTATCAACGTCATCTATCAACGCCATCTGTCAACGTTATCTGTAACCAGCATCTGTCAAACGTCATCTGCTAAAGTCATCTAAACATGAAATCATTCCATTTTTATCTTAAATTATTTTCTTTTCTTTTCTTTATAAAGTCTTTGCTTTCAAAAACTAGTATTGAATTAAAAAATTGAAAAACATTTTTACTACATAAAGAAAACTTTCTGCATATAGGTATCTGTCAAATTTCATCGTTTATAAGAATAATCAATACACACCCATTGAAAACTTTTCTCAAAACATTTCAATACAGCGTCATCTGTCAACGTCGTCTGTCAAAGTTGTCTGTCAACTTTATCTGTTTATGTCATCTGTCAACGTTAGATTAGATTAGATGTTTATTGGGTTGGCTGTTAGCCTGTATCACTGCGACCTTTGCAGATCTATTGTGACCACCTATTATCTCAAGAATAGGATTAGAGAACCTAGTCCAGCCCTGCCTTCTTAATGAGACTTAATAGCCTTGACAGTGGCCACTCCGCATAACTTGGAGCAGCCGGTTTCTCCTCTCCCAGTACTAGATACCGCGTCCTTGCAAGGCCTTCGCATTGGCATAGGACATGAAATGCGGTCTCCTCCTCCTCTTGGCAGTATCGACAGATGTCTTCATCTGCTAAGTTCAACTGACTCATGTGTTTCTTGAGCCTACAATGTCCTGTCAAGAGACTGACAATCATTCTGACATCGTTTCGCCTTTGTGATAGCAGCTCTGCAGTAAACTTCGCCGAGTGTCCCTTTATGAAGACTTTGGCTTGTCGCTTGCCCGGTGATTTTTCCCACCACTCCTGGGCCTTCTCTTGCCTCCATTTCTCAATGGCTGCCTTTCTGAATGTGTCAGCAACTCCGCCGAATGGTTCCGGGCCAATCATTGGGGTATTAGCTCCCGCACGGGCCAGTTCATCAGCCTTCTCATTGCCTCGAAACCCTGAGTGTCCTGGTATCCATGCCAGTGTCAGAGAATTTTGACTTGCGGCATGTGTCAGGGCCCCAACGCAGTCCCACACCAGCTGTGAGCTTATTTGTGCTGAGACTACCGCCTTTAGAGCTGCTTGGCTGTCCGAGTATACGACTACGGTTTTACCCGTTATACCCTGACTTACGATCTCCGTTGCACAGTGTTGTATGGCCGTTACTTCAGCCTAAAACACTGTGGCATACGCACCTAGACTTAGTTGGACTTTTATCCTGTGTCCTCTACTGTATATACCTGACCCTATGCCTTTCTCAGTCTTTGAGCCATCGGTATACCTACCAAATTGACTCCCCTTGGATTGAGGGGGCATTGTTTCATGAGTACCTTTCCAGTATTTCTACTCGAAAGTTTCTCACAAAGTTATACCTGGGGACTATCCTGTCCTGAGGCATACTCATTATTTGATCTGCCTTAACCCTATTGTATAACTCTGCTTGCTTTTTGCCTTTTAATAAGGTAATGGGGGCCTGGCCTTGTAGCAGTCTGTGAGCAGTTGCCATAGCCTCGCTCTGAATGTCAACGTTAACTGTCAATGTCATCTGTCGACATAATCTATTAACGTCATCTGTCAACGTCATCTATCAACGCCATCTGTCAATGTTATCTGTCACCGGCATCTGACAAACGGCATCTGCTAAAGTCATCTAAACATGAAATCATTCCATTTTTATCTTAAATTATTTTCTTTTCTTTTCTTTATAAAGTCTTTGCTTTCAAAAACTAGTATTGAATTAAAAAATTGAAAAACATATTTACTACATAAAGAAAACTTTCTGCATAAGGTATCTGTCAAGTTTCATCGTTTATAAGAATAATCAATACACACCCATTGAAAACTTTCCTCAAAACATTTCAATATTTCAAGAGTTTTCCATTTTTCTAAAAAACAACTTACAACGAAAACGGGGTTGAATCGTTAGGAGATTTAATACTTTTTGGATTTATGACCTTTTGTACTGGTCCCTTGATACCGCTACCCATTTCTCAGTAATATATGCAAAATATATGATAAGCTGGAAATATCCATTAGAATTTATATTTCAGCAAGTTTTACAGCTGCCAATAAATATATCGTCAAGTATTAAACAAGGATAGGTAACCAGGAAAAAGTTATTTCTATTGGAAAAACCAATTTGATAATGCGAAAAGTTTATTATGAACATAAATTATACAAGCAGTAGTAAAAACAAGTTATAATGGTGTCGTGGGACACCAGGTAGGAACGAAGTTCCTTCGGCTAATGTAGAATCGACTCGCTTGTGTAACACTACAATTTATTCGTACTAATGTTTTAGCCAAATTAAATTTTGTGCAGCTTCGATTTTGGCTTCTGTTGCTGAAATTGCAACTGAGATTTGTCCTTAACCCATCCTGGATACTACTCCTCCTCCATACATGTAGATTATTTCAGAAGTAGAGCGACCTGTCTCTAGATTTCCATCATGATCTGCATCGCTGAAGTTACATATGTAATTTTTCTTAAAATTTGGTTTGCCATAGTCCAACCCATTTAAGAATCTAAATATCCTTTTTACCATGCCGTAATTCCCAGGAGTTGGAATATTAAGTTTTCTTGAGACAACACCTACTGAAAAGGCTATATCAGGTCGGGTACCAGTCATTAAATAAATAAGTGCACCAACAGCCTCTTTATAAGAAAACCGAATACCATTTTCTAGATTTTCCTACCCTTCTTGTGAGTCTTTTATAACTGGTGTAGTTATTGGTTAACAATCTTTCATCCAAAAACGGTCCAGCAATATCTTAGCATAAGAGTAGTATAACAACGCCAAATCTAGATCAATTTGACTTTGATTTCTCCTTTAGAAAAATGACTGGAAAATGACTTTTCAGGTTAATGATCCTTTAGGATATTGAACCAACCTAAAGGATCATTAACCTGAAAAGTCATTTTCCTAAATGGAAAATCAAGGTCAAATTGATCTAGATTAAGTGTTGTATTATACTACTACAATATAATAGACGTGACAAGCTTCAGAGGGGCCGAAGCAGACTCTGACCATCTGTTGGTAGCAGCCAAAGTGAGAACCCGAATATCTTCAGGCAAAAATAAGAAATCTAACATAGAGGCACAATATGACATAAACAAACTACGAGACCCTCATATATGCCTGGATTATAAGAACAGAATTTCAGGAAATCTCGACAGAATACCTGAAATGGATAATATAGAATCTAGTTGGAAACATATAAAGGACAGCATCGAAGAAGCAAACGAAAAGGTGTTAGGTCCAAAACCAAAACCCAAACGAAATCCCTGGTTTGATGATGAGTGCCAAAATCTTAGTGCCATTAAAACAGAGGCGCGAATTGAAATGCTCCGTAACACAACAGAGCAGACAACAGCAAGATTTAACGATCTAAGAACACAGCTAAGGAAACTGATCAGGAAGAAAAAGAAAGAATACGAGACAGGAAAAGTTCTTAAGTTACAGGAGGAGTTTCACAATGGCAACACAAGGAGCTTCTACAAGGAAGTGGGGAAGCATAAAAAGGGATTCCGACCAAGAAGTGCGACAATGCTTAAACGTAATGATGGCACAATTACCGCGTCCAAAGTAGACGTTCTAGACAGATGGAAATCTCACTTTGATGAACTACTAAATAGGCCGATGCAGGACGACACTGAAAGTATCGTATTCCTTACAGCCGAGGTTTGTATTCCGCCCATATCCATGGAAGAGACAGCTAGAGCCATTAATAAACTTAAAAATAACAGAGCAGCAGGCCGAGATAACATCATGGCAGAAAGTATCAAACTTGGGGGGGATGACCTAATTAAACAACTACACAAACTCGTGCAACAAATTTGGAGTCAAGAAATAATTCCCAACGATTGGAAAGAAGGTGTTCTCATCCCACTTCATAAAAAAGGGGACCAAATGGAGTGTAAAAACTATCGAGGTATTGCTCTGCTAAGTCACGCCTATAAGATCTTCTCCAACATACTCCTTGAACGTCTTTCTCCATATACTGAAGAGATTATTGGAGATTACCAATGCGGGTTTCGAAGCGGAAGATCTACAGTGGACCAGCTTTTCACTATTCGGCAGATCCTAGAGAAATGTTGGGAGTTTAACAAGAACTTACATGCACTGTTTTTAGATTTCGAACCAGCATATGACAGTGTGATAAGGGTAAGGTTATGGGAAGCTATGGAAGAATTTGGTATTCCGCACAAGCTAATTCGTCTGTGTAGAGCTTGCCTAGAGGGGTCAAAGAGCTGCGTTAAAATTGAAGGAGAATACAGCCAAGCCTTTTCTATCAACAGAGGCCTAAAACAGGGAGATGCTCTATCGCCAGTATTATTCAGTCTTGCACTAGAGAAAGCGGTAAGAACAGCTTCAGTTGACGCAGAGGTTTTTGGCCTTAGTGGACCTAAACTGATGTTGGCTTACGCCGATGATATGGGCGCAATAGGAGAAAGCACAGTGAGTGTAAAGGAAAACTTCACTAAGATCGGAAAGGAAGCTCAGAGAATAGGCCTCCGAATAAATGAAGGAAAGACCAAATACATGCATGTCCACCGCAACCCTGCTCGGGACAGAGTCAGACAAAACGTCACCATGGACGTCTATAATTTTGAGCATGTTCAATCCTTTAAGTATCTGGGCGCAATAATAACCGCAGACAACAATATGCAGGAGGAAAATAAACAACGCATCACACAAACTAAGAAATGTGCATATGCCATTAAAAGCCTGCTTAAGTCGAAATTTATCACTAGGAGGGCAAAAATCGTAATTTACCAAACTATAATAAGACCAGTAGCAACATACGCCAGTGAAACATGGGCCCTGACAGTTCGCGATGCGGAGCTTCTAAGAAGGTTTGAGCGAAAAATACTCCGCATTATATATGGCCCATACCGTGAACCTCAAACCGACCGCTACCGAATGAGGAGTAACCTAGAGCTGGCGGAAATATATCAAAGCCCTGACATTATCCAAGAAATAAAATCCAAAAGATTGAGATGGGCAGGACATGTTCAATGAAGTCAAAACGACCGACTAATTAAACGAGTATGGGAGGAAGCACCGCAAGGGAAACGACCACTGGGAAGACCTAAGCTGAGATGGAGAGATAACGTTAGCAAGGACCTAGCTAGCCTTGGAGTGAACCAGCAAGAATGGAGGGAGCTAGCACAAGACCGTTCTAAATGGAGGCAAATAGTTAAGGCAGCCAAAACCCATCCTGGGTTGTAGTGCTACAGGAAGAAGAAGAAGAAGAAGATTATACTACTTGGCTATATACAAAATCGTTTATACCAGTTACTGGCGTAATCACAAATTTCGGCTGGCCATCATGTTTGTCGTCTTCCAGCGACTCACGACCCTCTTTAAACCATGTAAACCACTCATGGACTAGGTCACGAAATAAACAATCATCACCATAAACTTGTTTCAACAAAGTATGCATTTCGTTAAATGTTTTACCAAGTTTAAACCCAAATTTAATATTGACTCTTTGGTCGATGCTTATATTTTGACCGACGTTAAAAAGGTAATTTCACTTTAAGCAGGATAATTTCGCGTATAATGGTTCGATTGTCATGAAATTTTTACAGAATATCAATAAAAGATGTACCTATCGAACTCTGGCCCCAAAATTGTGTTTACCTTGATACAGACTTCATATAATCGATTGAAATATCCACATTTACAGGAAAACAAAATAAAAAGTATTTGCGTATAATTTATCAATATTTCCATTTTGTAAATGACAAAATATTATTTATTTTATTTTGATAAAAGCATTGTTTGATGTGTCAGTGTGTATATTAATGCTACACCTATAAATAAAAGGTTTTTCTAAATATTAGTTAATCAAATTATTTATTCAAACAAATTACCGTACAAGTGTGCGTGCCTGCAACTGTAAATTATTTTCCTCATTTATCATTGAAAATTAGATGTAGAGAAATACAGTTTCGATATAGATATTAATATTTAATGTTTAGGAATGGAGGGTTTATATTTACAGATAGATTACATAACTGTTTGTATCATAAATTAGGTAAAATTTACTGTTGTTTGTAAGGTATATACAGTCTTAATTGGCATTTCAATCAGTATTTTGTAACTGATGAAAAAAAAAATTATTTACAGTGGTTATAAAAAGTCCTGGATCACCTGTAGTTACTTTAAGACATTTACTACAACGATTTGTTTCACGCTGAAATCCATTTAGCTTTTATACCCTTTTGGCACTTTCAATACAGCCTTTTTTGACTCCGCAATGCCGTTGGATCGTTATAGCTCTTTTCTCGATATGCTGGAACACATTGGGTAGCTTATAGCAAAATATGTAATAAAATTATAACTATAATGCCCTTTTGGCACTTTCATTATTGACTTTTTGACACTATTTACCACTCTTCGCCCAAATCCTGTTACAACGATACGCTTCACGCTGAAATCTGTTTAGCCCTTTATAAAATACAGGTTTTATACCATTTTGGCACTTTCAATACAGCCCTTTTGACTCCACAATCTGTTTACATCGTTATAGCTCTTTTCTTGATATGCTGGAACACATTGGGTAGCTTATAGAAAAATAAGTAATAATATTATAGCTATAATGCCCTTTTGGCACTTTCATTATTGACTTTTTAACACTATTTACAACTCTTTACCCCAACTTCGTTACAACAATATATTTCACGCCAAAATCCATTTAGCCCTTTATAAAATACAGCTTTCATACTCTTTTGGCACTTTCAATACAGCCCTTTTGACTCTGCAATCCCGTTGGATCGTTATAGCTCTTTTCTCAATATGCTGGAACACATTATGTAGCTTATAGAAAAATAAGTAATAACATTATAGCTACAATGCCCTTTTGACACTTTCATTATTTACTTTTTGACACTATCTACCAATCTTCACCTCAACCCCGTTACAACGATACGCTTCACGCCAAAATCTATATAGCCCTTTATAAAATACAGCTTTTATACCCTTTTGGCACTTTTAATACAGCCCTTTTGACTCCGCAATCCCTTTTGATATTTACAGCTCTTTTCTCGATATGCTGGAACACATTGGGTAGCTTATAGTAAAATATGTAATAACATTATACATATAATGCCCTTTTGGCACTTTCATTATTTACTTTTTGACACTATCTACCACTCTTCACCTCAACCCCGTTACAACGATACGCTTCACGCCAAAATCTATATAGCCCTTTATAAAATACAGCTTTTATACCCTTTTGGCACTTTCATACAGCCCTTTTTAACTCCGCAATCCCGTTAGATCGTTATAGCTCTTTTCTCGATATGCTGGAACACATTGGGTAGCTTATAGAAAAATATGTAATAAAATTATAGCTATAATGCTCTTTTGGCACTTTCATTATTGACTTTTTGACACTATTTAACACTCTTCGCCCAAATCCTGTTATAACGATACACTTCACAATGAAATCTGTTTAGCCCTTTATAAAATACAGCTTTTATATCCGTTTAACACTTTCAAAACAGCTCCTTTGACTCTGCAATCCCGTTGGATCGTAATAGCTCTTTTCTCGATATACTGGAACACATTGGGTAGCTTATAGAAAAATATGTAATAAAATTATAGCTATAATGCCCTTTTGGCACTTTCATTATTTACTTTTTGACACTATTTACCACTCTTCACCTCAAACCCGTTACAACGATACGCTTCAGTTTTTGGAACACATTGGGTAGCCTATAGAAAAATAAGTAATAACATTATAGCTATAATGCCCTTTTGGCACTTTCATTATTAACTTTTTGACACTATTTACCACTCTCCACCCTAACCCCGTTACAAAGATACGCTTTAGCCCTTTCTAAATTACAACTTTTATACCCTTTTGGCACTTTCAATACAGCCCTTTTGACTCCACAATCCCTTTGCATCGGTTATAAAAAGTCCTGGATCACCTGTAGTTACTTTAAGACATTTACTACAACGATTCGTTTCACGCTGAAATCCATTTAGCCCCTTTATACACTTTTGGCACTTTCAACACAGCCCTTTTTAACTCCGCAATCCCGTTGGATTGTTATAGCTCTTTTCTTGATATGCTGGAACACATTGGGTAGCTTATAGAAAAAAAAGTAATAATATTATAGCTATAATGCCCTTTTGGCACTTTCTTTATTTACTTTTTGACACTATTTACCACTCTCCACCCCAACCCCGTTACAACGATACGCTTCCTGCCGAAATTCATTTAGATCTTTATAAAATACAGCTTTTATATCCTTTTGGCACTTTTAATACAGCTCTTTTGACTCCCCAATCCTGTTGGATTGTTATTAGTCGCGTCAACGCCCGCGAAAACCTCGGAATTTTGTGCCACAGGTCGGATCGGGATGCGGTTTTCTGCATTTTCTTCCAAAACGATCATGTAAAAATGTGCCTAAGAAAATTTTCCCCGGAGACCGAAAATTGGCCCGCTGCAGGCCAAAGTGCACGCGAAAAATGCATTATCTGGGAGGCCTTTTGGAAGATTTTCAAATTTGATAAATAAGGGTCAGAACTCGCCCGGATCGGGTACTCGGGGGTTTTCGAGGCCGCTGATCACGAATATAATGTTCAAATTGACCTTCGAACACCTGGTGCACCAGAACCTGACCCAAAACGTCATCTCCGGGACTTTTCCTGACACAATCAAAGAAGGTCAACCAAAAATAATTTCTAGGGGTTTTTTGGCCCGCTGAATCCAAATCTGGCATCGGCGAGCACCCCATTGGCACCTGGTGCACAGAAACCCGGGCTAGAACGTCATCTCCGAGAGTTGTACAGACACGACCCCAACAAACTCACCAAAAACCGTCTCATAATTTGACACATTTATTAATGTGTAACTCTGGCGTAGGGCCCTCGAAAGAGTTGTTCCAGTGCTGCAGGAACAACGAGAAGAATTCCCCCCCCCTCCCCCTAAGATCACCAAAGCATGCCGAGCGGGCCTTTCACTTTCTAACGAAGCGTAGAGAGAAAGTTTGAGTTGGGTTGAATTTGATCTGAATTGAATAAACAGTTTTTAATCCGAAATTGTATATATATTGACTTCTTTATTTACTTTACATCAATTTCTCTACTCCTCGCATTGTGTAAGTAGAATCAATAATTCCACAAGATGTAAAGATAAAAATCCCAGCGTGGCAGGGGTCGAGAAGGTTGATTTGGACGTGAAATTCGGAACCACCGCCCCACACAACCGCCCTCTCATGATTTTCGGGTGGGTTTTGGCAGTCTTGTCAAGAAAACTCTCGAAGACGACGTTCTAGCCCGGGTTTCTGTGCACCAGGTGCCAGTGGGGTGCTCGCCGATGCCAGATTTGGATTCAGCGGGCCAAAAAACCCCTAGAAATTATTTTTGGTTGACCTTCTTTGATTGTGTCAGGAAAAGTCCCGAAGATGACGTTTAGGGTGAGGTTCTGGTGCACCAGGTGTTCCGGGAGTTGTTTTCGGCGTGAAATTCTGGACCACCGCCCCACAGAACTGCCCTCTTATGATTTTCGGGTGGGTTTTGGCAGTCTTGTCAAGAAAACTCTCGAAGACGACGTTCTAGCCCGGGTTTCTGTGCACCAGGTGCCAGTGGGGTGCTCGACGATGCCAGATTTGGATTCAGCGGGCCAAAAAACCCCCCGAAATTATTTTTGGTTGACCTTCTTTGATTGTGTCAGGAAAACTCCCGGAGATGACGTTTTGGGTCAGGTTCTGGTGCACCAGGTGTTCGAAGGTCAATTTGAACATTATATTCGTGATCAGCGGCCTCGAAAACCCCCGAGTACCCGATCCGGGCGAGTTCTGACCCTTATTTATCAAATTTGAAAATCTTCCAAAAGGCCTCCCAGATAATGCATTTTTCGCGTGCACTTTGGCCTGCAGCGGGCCAATTTTCGGTCTCCGGGGAAAATCTTCTCAGGCACATTTTTACATAATCGTTTTGGAAGAGAATGCAGAAAACCGCATCCCGATCCGACCTGTGGCACAAAATTCCGAACTTTGTACCCATTTCCGCGAGCGTTGACGCGACTATATAGTTCTTTTCTCGATACGCTGGAACACATTGGACAGCTTATAGAAATTTAAGTAATAACATTGTAGCTATAATGCTCTTTTGGCACTTTCATTATTGACTTTTTGACACTATTTTCCACTCTCCACCCCAACCCTGTTACAATTTCTGTCGAAATTCATTTAGCCCTTTGTAAAATACAGCTTTTATACCATTTGGGCACTTTTAATACAGCCCTTTTGACTCCGCAATCCCATCGGATCGTTATAGCTTTTTTCTTGATATGCTGGAACACAATAAGTAGCTAATGGAAAGATAAGTAATAACATTGAAGCTATAATGCCCTTTTGGCACCTTCATTATTGACTTTTTAACACTATTTACCACTCTCCACTCCAACTCCGTTACAACGATACGCGTCACGCCAAAATCCATTTAGCCCTTTATAAAATAACAATTTTATACCCTTTTGGCACTTTTAATGCAGCCCTTTTGACTCTGCAATCCCGTTGGATCGTAATAGCTCTTTTCTTGACATTATGTAGTTAATAGAAAAAAGTAACATTATGGCTATAATGCCCTTTTGGCACTTTCATTATTGACTTTTTGACACTATTTACCACTCTCCACCCCAACTACGTTACACCGATACGCTTCACGCGGAAGTCCATTTAGCCCTTTATAAAATATAGATTTTATACCCTTTTGGCATTTTCAATAAAGCCCTTTTGACTTCACAATCCCTTTGAATCGTTATAGCTCTTTTCTCGATATCCTGGAACACATTGGGTGGCTCATAGAAAAATAAGTAATAACATTATTGCTATAACGCCCTTTTGGAACTTTCATTATTAAATTTTTGACACTATTTACCACTCTTCATCTTAACCCTGTTACAACGATACGCTTCATGCCAAAACCCATTTAGCCCTTTATAAAATACAGCTTTTATACCCTTTTGGCACTTTTAATACAGCTCTTTTGACTCCCCAATCCTTTTGGATTGTTATAGTTCTTTTCTCGATACGCTGGAACACATTGGACAGCTTATAGAAATGTAAGTAATAACATTGTAGCTATAATGCTCTTTTGGCACTTTCATTATTGACTATTTGACACTATTTACCACTCTCCACCCCAACCCTGTTACAACTGTACACTTTCTGTCGAAATTCATTTAGCTCTTTATAAAATACAGCTTTTATACCATTTGGGCACTTTCAATACAGCCCTTTTGACTCCGCAATCCCATCGGATCGTTATAGCTCTTTTCTTGATATGCTGGAACACAATAAGTAGCTAATGGAAAGATAAGTAATAACATTAAAGCTATAATGCCTTTTTAGCACTTTCATTATTAACTTTTTGACACTATTTACCACTCTCCACCCCAACCCTGTTACAATGATACGCTTCACGCAGAAATCTATTGATCCATTTACAAAATACAGCTTTTAAACTCTTTTGGCTTTTTCAATACAGCCCTTTTAACTCCGCAATCCCATTGGATTGTTATAGCTCTTTTCTTGATATGCTGGAACATATTGGGTAGCTTATAAGAAAATAAGTAATAACATTCTAGTTATAATGCCCTTTTGGCACTTTCAGTATTGACTTTTTAATACTATTTACCACTCTCCACCCCAACGTTCTTACAACGATACGCTTTACGCCCAAATCTATTTAACCCTTTATAAAATACAGCTTTTGGCACTTTCAATATAGCCCTTTTCGACCCCGTTGGATCGTTATAGCTCTTTTCTCAATATGGTCTGTTTCCTAGCCTGCAAAGATAGCTCACATAGTCGATGGTCACGTCGTTGGAGGCAAGAGACAAAAATGACCAGAATGTTGATATTCCTATGGTGATTTACATGTAAAAAAGCTGGTTATGAGCTTGGAATGTTGCTGATAACAGATCCAATTTCAGCTAAGGTCTATCATGACAGTTTGAAGGTCATTTTTTGGCCAAACTGTGAAAAAACCATCCGAAAAATGTACTGTTGTTCAATTAAGTAGCAATTAATTGTATAATAGCTTAAAATATCTTTTCTTTACACCTTTTAAATAAAGATCTTTATTTCGGATAAAGTAGAGGATCATTTTTTTAAAGAGTTTTTTCTTGCTAGCCACCTTAATTCATATAAAAATTTTATAACATAATAAATTTCAGTTAACTGCTATAACATTCCCATACATCAAATAAATTCCAGTTAATCGCTATAACATTCGCATACTAAATTTTCTATATAAATACATCAAATTTTTGAAACGAAAAAAATCCGAAGGGCGTACGTACATGAAAGCCAAATGCATATCTTGGTCTCTTCGTTTTATTCTCTCTCTTCTTTCGGCACTTCTTCAACCATTGTTTCCGCTACATTTCACGTGTTTCCGAGCCATATTCTTGTACGAATCTCTTATCGCAGCCAACCCCTGATTATCCACATATAGGGTACGTCTGTTTGATCTTATTACATCCCGTTGATGTATCGAACAACTTTCCCGCTTGCCACTTTTGCCTTTGAACTTTCATTGGAATCTTGATTTTATTTTATTTGTTTTCAATATTGATTCTATTTAGAATTGTATTAAACGCCAATCAAATTTTAGTTAAGTGTAAGTCTTTGGATGATGTGTTTTTTATTGTATACAGGGTGTTAAAAAAAGTGTCAGAAAATGAAATTGGTGGTAATATGCAGAAAGGAATACTCAATAAACCAAGTTCTATGACGCCACCGTAAGGTGGCGTAGTTGATATCTCATAATCTTTTAAAGATTCTCTACCTCTTGACGGTTTTCCTTTAGTAAAATATGATTTAAAGTACTTTTTAGATTAAATTTCTTATATTTATTATCATTTACTATTAAAACTTTTATCTGTTCTTTGTAATTAAACTTAAGGCATTAGACGTAACCGTAAATATGTTGTTGGTGGTGCAATGTCGTTTTCCATATTAAACAAAAAACACAATTTTTGTTCTTAGTGGAAACCCCGACAGGAGAAAATCCTGCTTCGGCTTGTTAGCCATTAATTACATTTCCATAATTCAGTTAATATGCAAATGAGTCTCTGGTTTTTCCTTTTAAATATGTTTATAGTCATCTGCGTGATGGCGTGCGCTACCGTTATGATAACCAGAATCCTAGTCAGTATGATATAAAAATTATTTTATTACGTTTTTTTAAACGAAACTACCAACGAGCTGTTTGCCTTTTAAATTCCGCATTCCATCCGTATTTCTTTTACATAAATACTCGTATGTGTGATGGAAGAGAATGTAAATTAGATAGCTGGTATCGACCAAGAATTAAAGTTTATTTATTTCTCTATACAAAAACATATGGTTGCCTGAAAAATAAGTGCCGCAAATAGATGTTGCCATCATTTAAAATAATGTCTCAATCTGGATGACTGTAAGCAAGATAGTCAAAATTTGCGCGACACTTTGGGTTGTTATTATAGGTTGGTTCCAACAGATAAAGAACCATTCTAGAACCGCCCGGGAACTGCACAGTAGACGAAATATCGAATAGACAAAAACCAACCAAGAGGACACAAAAAGTGTGAAATTGGACCAAGAAACCGAAATCGAATAGAACCATAAAAAAATTGGCACTTAACGTGGGGCACAGATAATCACAAGACAACCAATCAAAATGGAAAGAACGTTAAAAAATTGGAATCAAGGGAGACTATACAAGAGACCAAGATTAAAGACAAAATAACCAAATAAGAGGAAAAGAATAGTTAGAAATTGGACTAAGAAGTTAGCGTAGAATATAACCATAACAAAATTGGCGCCCAACGTAGCCAGTCTATAACGGGAATGTCTTTTCCGTAGTGACTAAAGAGACAAACCTGTACTGCACTGATGAACTCTAAAAGAGCGAAACACAGAGTCTAAATTTGGTTTTGTAAAATCCGCATTCCCTCCGTATTTCTTTTACATAAATACTCGTATGTGTGATGGAAGAGAATGTAAATTAGATAGCTGGTATCGACCGAGAATTATATATAAAATTAAAGTTTATTTATTTCTCTATACAAAAACATATGGTTGCCTGAAAAATAAGTGCCGCAAATAGAGGTTGCCATCATTTGAAATAATGTCTCAATCTGGATGACTGTAAGCAAGATAGTCAAAATGTGCGTGACACATTGGGTTGTTATTATAGGTTGGTTCCAACAGATAAAGAACCATTCTAGAACCGGCCGGGAACTGCACAGTAGACGAAATATCGAATAGACAAAAACCAACAAAGAGGACACAAAAAGTGTGAAATTGGACCAAGAAACCGAAATCGAATAGAACCATAAAAAAATTGGCACCTAACGTGGGGCACAGATAATCACAAAACAACCAACCAAAAGGGAAAGAACATTAAAAAATTGGATTCAGGGAAGACTATACAAGAGACCAAGATTAAAGAGAAAATAACCAAATAAGAGGAAAAGAATAGTTAGAAATTGGACCAAGAAGTTAGCGTAGAATATAACCATAACAAAATTGGCGCCCAACGTAGCTAGTCTATAACGGGAATTTCTCTTCATTAGTGACTACAGAGACAAACCTGTACTGTACTGATGAACTCTAAAAGAGCCAAACACAGAGTCTTAATTTGGTTTTGTAAATTCCGCATTCCCTCCGTATTTCTTTTACATAACTACTCGTATGTGTGATGGAAGAGAATGTAAATTAGATAGCTGGTATCGACCGAGAATTATATATAAAATTAAAGTTTATTTATTTCTCTATACAAAAACATATGGTTGCCTGAAAAATAAGTGCCACAAATAGAGGTTGCCATCATTTGAAATAATGTCTCAATCTGGATGACTGTAAGCAAGATAGTCAAAATGTGCGCGACACATTGGGTTGTTATTATAGGTTGGTTCCAACAGATAAAGAACCATTCTAGAACCGGCCGGGAACTGCACAGTAGACGAAATATCGAATAGACAAAAACCAATCAAGAGGACACAAAAAGTGTGAAATTGAACCAAGAAGCCGGAATCGAATAGAACCATAAAAAAATTGGCACCTAACGTGGGGCACGGATAATCACAAAACAACCAACCAAAAAGGAAAGAACATTAAAAAATTGGAATCAGGGGAGACTATACAAGAGACCAAGATTAAAGAGAAAATAACCAAATAAGAGGAAAAGAATAGTTAGAAATTGGACCAAGAAGTTAGCGTAGAATATAACCATAACAAAATAGGCGCCCAACGTAGCCAGTCTATAACGGGAATGTCTTTTCATTAGTGACTAAAGAGATAAACCTGTACTGTACTGATGAACGCTAAAAGAGCGAAACAAAGAGTCTAAATTTGGTTTTGTAAATTCCGCATTCCCTCCGTATTTCTTTTACATAACTACTCGTATGTGTGATGGAAGAGAATGTAAATTAGATAGCTGGTATCGACCGAAAATTATATATAAAATTAAAGTTTATTAATTTCTCTATACGAAAACATATGGTTACCTGAAAAATAAGTGCCGAAAATAGAGGTTGCCATCATTTGAAATAATGTCTCAATCTGGATGACTGTAATTAAGATAGTCAAAATGTACGCGACACTTTTGGTTTTTATTATATGTCGCCATATTTTAATAAAGCTTGCATCAAGGGAGATTAAAAAAGAGACAAAGATCGGATAGACAATAATCAACCAAAAGGAAACGAGTAGTGTGAAATTGGAGCAAAAAGCCGGAATCGGATAGAACCATCGGATGGCCCAAATAATAATTGGAATCAGGGAAGACTATACAAGAGATTGAATAAAAAATAACCAACCAAGAAGAAAACAATAGTGAGAAATTGGATAAAGAAAACCGGGATCGAATAGAACTGTAACAAAATTGGCACCCAACGTGGGGCTCAAATAATAACAAGATAATCAACCAAAATAAAAAGAACAGTAAGAAATTGGATTCAAGAGATTTTAGACAAGCGATCAAGATCAAATAGGAAAAAATAGTGAGATATAGGACTAAGAAGTTGGAGTAGAATAAAATCACAACAAAATTGGCGCCCAACGTAGGTCTTAAATAATAAAAAGACAACCAACCAAAGGGCAAAGAACAGTAAGAAATTGGTATCAAGGGAGATTAGCCAAGAGACCAAGTTCGAATAAAAATCAACCAGGCTGGAGAAAAAGAATAGTAAGGAATTAGAGTTATTAAGGGAAAGAGCGGCCCAAATAAGAAAAAGACAACAAATTAATAGGAGATTAATAAAGAGACCAAAAACAACCAACCAAGAGGACACGAATAGTGTGAAATTGGACCAAGAAACCGAAATCGAATAACAAAATTGGCACCTAACGTGGGGCACAGATAACCAACCAAAAGACTATACAAGAGACTAAGAATGAATAGAAAACAACCATATAAAAGAAAAAGAATAGTGAGAAATTGGACCAAGATGTCACAGTAGAGTATAACCATAACAAAATTGGCACCCAATGTAGCCAGTCTATACCGGGAATGTCTTTTCATTAGTGACTTAATTAGCCCCTTAAAGGTTAAATTGGCGTTGGGCGCCAACTTTGAAACCTTAAAATTTCTCTAGGCTAGCTCCTGAGGGTCGTGGCTTCTTTCTGTGTTTTGCTTAATTCCCCCGAAACATCTATTATAGGGCGCCAAGTACAGACACACAAATAAAATTCCAAAAATCAGTTTTAAGTTAATTTATTTCAAAATTTAAGTAATTAAGCCAAAATTTTTAATTCAATTCATTAATTTGATCTCTTATCTTTATTTTTTCCGATGGTCTTCCTGTCGGAGTTTTCGATAGTGATGAAATCAGCCCAAGTGAATGGAAGTGATCTTCCTGTCGGTTTTTCGGTAGAGACGAAACAGTACTGCCCAAGTGGTGGAAATGGTCTTTCTTATGAGAACTTTCTCAGAAATAATTCCGAAATGTATGGTCGGCTTCAAAATGGCCGACGACACTCAGCAATATTATTCAGAAATGAATAACTGCAATCTCAGTAGGGTCCTTCTCAGATTTGGCATTAAATCCAGAAATGAAGGGCGAAGGTAGTCAGAAAATAAAATCTGAATTTACCAAGAATCGAAGACGAAATGAACGAGAAGAGAAATCATTCCGTCGACGAAGCATCAATTCCCACTACCAAATCGGCAATCGACCATCGCATCGGCGCGATAAAATTAAACAGAATAAAAATATATAGTCCGGATGGAATGCTCGAAAACCAACGTTACAAACGAGACAAACTTGTACTGTACTGATGAACTCTAAAAGTCCGAAACACAGTACTAAATTTGGTTGAATAAAAAATTGTTTTGTGATACGTTTATATGCATACTAATAAATGTGGTGTTATATTGTTTAAATATAACAGTTACAATTATCATTAATATTGAATTTTACCGTATCTATCTATTTGAATAGAGAACACTCTAATTTAATTCAGTGCTTTAAATTTATGCAACAGTCGACTATCTATTCAAATTTGTTTCACAGCTTACTATCATTTTCCGCTTTGATGACTCCTTTCCATTGTTATTTTCAAGTTTGGATAATACACCTTCCCACACCTGATATATTTGTTAAACATATATAATAGATATTCAGCTTAAAGGCTTAACAATGTTCCTAAATTTGCACCTATTTGAAATAGAAATTCTTTTATCAAACTGTTTTTGTTAGTAACTCATTACAATAATTGAATTTACTCACTGATTAATCACAGATTGTATTGTAAACTAACTGACCCTCTGGCAAACTACGTACCTACCATCTAATAAATCAATGATTTTATGGTTCCGATTTTCCGTTTCTTCCAATTTTAACGATTTTCCTCAAATTTTCTTTTTTCATCTTTCATCTTTTTCTCGTTTACCAAAAAACAAACTAATATTCAGAATCTTGTTTATTTGAAATGAAAGAATAATCGTTAACAATTTCTTCGTGTGTGTGGTTGAAAAATATTTCAGCACGTTTCCGTGTTAAATTTTGTAAGGAAAATTACAACTGGATTTCGTAGGTGAAAATTATATTAGATGTTCTCAAATAAATTCCAAAATTAGATTTTAGACCGTCTGGAAAATTATTTTTAAACATAAAATGTTCTTAAAAATATAATACTTATTGAAAACAATATTGCAAAACTTAATCATAGATCATATTGTTTACAATATAGTATCTAACGTCATCGTACAATAACTGTTTCGTTTTACATATAAAATAGTAGATATACAATGTTACTTCGAAGTTACTACTTCCAAATTTCGCCGCTAGATGTTGCCATAGATGACGCTGTTAAAATCTGTGCTAAATAGTTTGAAAGCACCCCAAAAACGAATTTTTTAATATAACCGCTGGTTAGCGAGCTCTAGCAGTTAACTATCAAAAATTGCCAAAAGGGTTTTAGGGCTGTATCTCATAAATAGCCGAACGGATTTCGCCTGTGACGTATTGTTGTAAGTAGGATGAACAATAATGTAAGATGAAGTGTCAAGAAAACCGTAACTGCCAAAAGGGCATTACCGTTGTAACTCGAAAATGGCCAAACGAATTTCGTCGAGTGACGTATTGTTGTAAAGGGAATAAACAAAAGAGTGAGATGACAATTGACATCGCCACAAGGGCATTAGGATTGTATCTCGTAAATGGCCAAACGGGCTTTAACGTGTGATGCGTTGTTGTAAAGAGAATGCGGCGTAGACTAATAAATAGTATCAAAAAATAAAGATAAGATAAAATGTAAAAAAGACCGTAACTGCCAAAAGGGCATTAGCGTTATAACATTGATTTCGGCGTGTAACGTATCGTTGTAAATAAGATATACGATAGGGTATTATGAAGTGTCAAATAGTCCGTAATAACATTGTCAAAAAGGCTTTAGCTTTGTATCTCATAAACAGCCCAACGGATTTCTTGATTTCTTCGAGTGACAAGTCATTGGAAAGGTCATAAACAATAGGGTGAAATTAAGTATTATCTAACGTCGACAAAAGGGCATAAGGATTGTAGCTCGTAACCAGCATAACGGATATTGTCGTATAATACGTTGTTGTAAAGGAGATGCGCGGAAAATGAGTGAAAACACTGTAAAACAAGTGTCAAGAAAACCGTAACTGCCAAAAGGGCATTATCGTTGTAACTCGAAAACGGCCAAACGAATTTCGTCGAGTGACGTATTGTTGTAAAGGGAATAAACGAAAGGGTGAGATGACAATTGACATCGCCAAAAGGGCATTAGGATTGTATCTCGTAAATGGTCAAACGGGCTTTAACGTGTGATGCGTTGTTGTAAAGAGAATGCGGCGTAGACTGATAAATAGTATCAAAAAATAAAGATAAGATAAAGTGTAAAAAATACTGTAACTGCCAAAAGGGCATTAGCGTTATAACAGATTGATTTCGGCGTGTAACGTATCGTTGTAAATAAGATATACGATAGGGTATTATGAAGTGTCAAATAGTCCGTAATAACATTGTCAAAAAGGCTTTAGCTTTGTATCTAATAAACAGCCCAACGGATTTCTTGATTTCTTCGACTGACAAGTCATTGGAAAGGTCATAAACAATAGGGTGAAATTAAGTATTAACGTCGCCAAAAGGGCATAAGGATTGTAGCTCGTTACCTGCTTAACGGATGTTGTCTTATAATACGTTGTTGTAAAGGAGATGCACGGAAAATGAGTGGAAACACTGTAAAACAAGTGTCAAGAAAACCGTAACTGCCAAAAGGGCATTATCGTTGTAACTCGAAAACGGCCAAACAAAATTTCGTCGAGTGACGTATTGTTGTAAAGGGAATAAACGAAAAGGTGAGATGACAATTGACATGGCCACAAGGGCATTAGGATCGTATCTCGTAAATGGCCAAACGGGCTTTAACGTGTGATACGTTGTTGTAAAGAGAATGCGGCGTAGACTGATAAATAGTATCAAAAAATAAAGATAAGATAAAGTGTAAAAAATACCGTAACTGCCAAAAGGGCATTAGCGTTATAACAGATTAATTTCGGCGTGTAAGGTATCGTTGTAAATAAGATATAAGATAGGGTATTATAAAGTGTCAAATAATCCGTAATAACATTGTCAAAAAGGCTTTAGCTTTGTATCTCATAAACAGCCCAACGGATTTCTTGATTTCTTCGAATGACAAGTCACTGGAAAGGTCATAAACAATAGGATGAAATTAAGTATTAACGTCGCCAAAAGGGCATAAGGATTGTAGCTCGTAACCAGCATAACGGATATTGTCATATAATACGTTGTTGTGACGGAGATGCGCGGAGAATAAGTGGAAACACTGTAAAACAAGTGTCAAGAAAACCGTAACTGCCAAAAGGGCATTATCGTTGTAACTCGAATACGGCCAAACGAATTTCGTCGAGTGACGTATTGTTGTAAAGGGAATAAACGAAAGGGTGAGATGACAATTGACATCGCCAGAAGGGCATTAGGATTGTATCTCGTAAATGGCCAAACGGGCTTTAACGTGTGATGCGTTGTTGTAAAGAGAATGCGGCGTAGACTGATAAATAGTATCAAAAAGATAAAGATAAGATAAGGTATAAAAAAGACCGTAACTGCCAAAAGGGCATTAGAGTTATAACAGATTGATTTCGGCGTGTAACGTATCATTGTAATTAAAATATAGGATAGGGTATTATGAAGTGTCAAATAATCCGTAATAACATTGTCAAAAAGGCTTTAGCTTTGTATCTCATAAACAGCCCAACGGATTTCTTGATTTCTTCGAGTGACAAGTCATTGGAAAGGTCATAAACAATAGGGTGAAATAAGTGTTACATCGCCAAAAGGGCTTAAGGATTGTAGATCGTAACCGTTGTTGTAAAGGAGATGCGCAGAAAATGAGTGGAAACACTGTAAAACAAGTGTCAAGAAAACCGTAACTGCCAAAAGGACATTATCGTTGTAACTCTAATACGGCAAAACGAATTTCGTTGAGTGACGTATTGTTGCAAAGGGAATAAACGAAAGGGTGAGATGACAATTGACATCGCCACAAGGGCATTAGGATTGTATCACGTAAATGGCCAAACGGGCTTTAACGTGTGATGCGTTGTTGTAAAGAGAATGCGGCGTAGACTGATAAATAGTATCAAAAAATAAAGATAAGATAAAATGTAAAAAAGACCGTAACTGCCAAAAGGGCATTAGCGTTATAACAGATTGATTTCGGCGTGTAACGTATCGTTGTAAATAAGATATACGATAGGGTATTATGAAGTATCAAATAGTCCGTAATAACATTGTCAAAAAGGCTTTAGCTTTGTATGTCATAAACAGCCCAACGGATTTCTTGATTTCTTCGATTGACAAGTCATTGGAAAGGTCATAAACAATAGGGTGAAATTAAGTATTAACGTCGCCAAAAGGGCATAAGGATTGTAGCTCGTAACCAGCATAACGGATATTGTCATATAATACGTTGTTGTAAAGGAGATGCGCGGAAAATAAGTGGAAACACTGTAAAACAAGTGTCAAGAAAACCGTAACTGCCAAAAGGGCATTATCGTTGTAACTCGAAAACGGCCAAACAAATTTCGTCGAGTAACGTATTGTTGTAAAAGAAATAAACGAAAAGGTGAGATGACAATTGACATGGCCACAAGGGCATTAGGATCGTATCTCGTAAATGGCCAAACGGGCTTTAACGTGTGATGCGTTGTTGTAAAGAGAATGCGGCGTAGACTGATAAATAGTATCAAAAAATAAAGATAAGATAAAGTGTAAAAAATACCGTAACTGCCAAAAGGGCATTAGCGTTATAACAGATTGATTTCGGCGTGTAAAGTATCGTTGTAAATAAGATATACGATAGGGTATTATGAAGTGTCAAATAATCCGTAATAACATTGTCAAAAAGGCTTTAGCTTTGTATCTCATAAACAGCCCAACGGATTTCTTGATTTCTTCGAGTGACAAGTCATTGGAAAGGTTATAAACAATAGGGTGAAATTAAGTATTAACGTCGCCAAAAGGGCATAAGGATTGTAGCTCGTAACCAGCATAACGGATATTGACGTATAATACGTTGTTGTAAAGGAGATGCGCGGAAAATGATTGGAAACACTGTAAAACAGTATGAACATTGCCAAAAGAGAATTATGGTTGTATTTTATAAACGGCAGATTAAATTTCGTCGAGTGATGTATCGTTGTAAAGAGAATAAATGATCGGGTAAGATGAAGAGTTAAGAAAGCCAAAAGGGCATTAGGATTGTATCTCGTAAACTGTGAAATTGGTTTTAACGTGTGATGTGTTGTTGTAAAGGGAATGTGATGTAAAGTGGTAAAGAGTGTCAAAAAGTCTGTATTGTGATTGCCAAAAGGATATTAGCATTGTATCTGGTAAACGGCCGAACGGATTTCGGCGTGTAACGTTTCTTTGTAAAGGGGTTATAACGACGCATTATACGCCAAAATCTGTTCGGCCGTTTACGAGATACAACGCTAATGCCCTTTTGGCTTTTTAAAATGCACTCTTTTTGACACTTTATTGTTTAGCCCCTTTACAATGATACATCACAAGTTGAAATCTGTTTATCCGTTTTAAAATAACGGATTCAAAGATCCTGGTCAGATCAATAAACAAGCTAGAGCTATCTTGATAAATACTAGAAAACGCTTCTAAAATTGATTAAAGAAATGGATACTTTTCTAAAACACTTTATTTTTAAATTGTCAAACAGTATATTGTTAAACTTAATTTGATAATCTAAAAACAAATCAGAAATCAAATTGTATTCTGCTAGTTTCGTTCCACTTTGTCTAACGCATACCTTTATCGTGTTAAATTTTCTATTTTTCTTTTCCAGGTTTCTTTAACCGTGAACGAAAATGACCAACTATTTCTGCAATTCTTTTCCTTGTACTTTTCTATTCTGAGTGATCTCATTGAGCTATTGTTTGAAAATTGTTTCACCAGGGCAGTCCGCAATTGGCTACAGAAGGGCCCTGTTATTATAAGGTTGGTATAAAATATTTATTAACAGATATGGAACTGATCGATTTGGTGATTTTTATCGCTTTTATGGTATTTAAATGGAATTAAGTAGTGATAAGAGTAGGAAATTATATAAGCCACTGCTTCAAAATTGCCTCTGGATCTTTTCTTAGTTTTATACCAAACTTTTTAAAAAAAAAATAAGTATTTATAGTAGTACGGCTTATGAAAATGCTACTGGCTCTTCTTCAACTTAAAAAAATAACTTCTGTTTTACTTTTTGAGGAATCGAATACTTGCAGTCCTGTTCGTATGGGAGTACATACAAAACCTCAATGAACTGGCTAGACACAACAGGGTCTTCTTGGAGTGGGTGCCAGGGCATGAGGGTTTTGAAGGTAATGAAACCGCGGACCTTCTGGCCAAGAAGGGAGCGGACACCCGATTCATTAGTCCAGAACCTGTATTGGGAATGCCCAGAGCCTGGGAAAGGACCAAAGTCAAGAATTGGGTCTGGGAAGAGTCGACCAAACACCGGAGTAATACTGTAGTGCTGAGGCACTCGAAGCTGACGCTCAAAGGCTACTCCAAACAACTGACGTCTGACATACTGAATCTTGGTTTGAGTCAGATAAGAGTACTGGTGGGCCTGCTCACTGGGCATGGACCATTCAGACTGCACCTTTGAAGGATGGGGATTCTGACACAGGAACCACCTCGTGCCGATTGTGCGGCATGAAAGATGAGCCGGCAACTCATATTCTATTCGAGTGTGAGGCCTTGGTATGTATGGTATGGTATGTATGGTGTTAGGGGTGACAGATACACCTGCGACCTATAAGATCTATTGTGTCCCCCTTTTCTTGCTATATTTCTGATGATTCCTCAGACTTATAGCAGCTCTTCTAGTCCTATCTTCCTTAGAAAGTTAAGGATATCGTTGGGTTTTAAATTAGGTAGTTCTTCCCTTTCTATTTCGTATGACCCTAGGTATTTGACCCTAGAATTACTTAATGCCATGCATTCTGAAAGTATATGTATTGAGGTTTCATCCTCTACCTCACAGAATCTGCAGTTTGCTTCATCTACTAATCCTAGTTTCTTCATATGTCCTCTTAATCGACAGTGACCGGTTAGTATTCCTGTTATAATTCGGAGGTTTTTCTTACTCAGGTTAAGACAGCTGTGAGATCTCTCCTGGTTATAGTTTCCCTTGTCTTCGATTGTCTTAGTCCTTCTAGATCATTCCAGTACTTGGATTTTTCGCTATCCATTTTCTTCTTTAGTTTTTCTAAGATTGTACTACTGCTGATCCCACAGGATGGTTCTGGTCCCAGGTATGGGGTTTCAGCTCCTTTTTTTGCCAGCTTGTCTGCTGTTTCATTTCCTTCTATTCCTACGTGTCCTGGAACCCATAGGAGGGTAACAGTGTTATTCTGTCCTAGTTCATTTAATTTGCCTAGGCATTCCCAGACCATCTTTGAATTGATTGTATCTGAGTTCAGAGCTTTGATGGCTGCTTGACTATCTGACATGATTACAATCTTCTGTCTACGATAGTTCCTTTCAATGTTAAATTCTATACATCTTTCGATGGCACGAATTTCCGCTTGAAAGATGCTTGGGTATGTACCCAAGCTTTCTGAGTATTTGGTTCTAGGTCCAAACACCCCTGCTCCTGTTCCTTTATCTGTCTTGGAGCCGTCCGTGTACCATTTTATGGCGTTTTCGCTTAGCCCCAATATGGTGTTTTCGTCCCATTCAGATTTGCTTCCCAGTTTAGTGGTAAATTTCCTTACAAAGTTAAATTTCTTTGGCATGTCATCTTGGGGCATTTCCCAAGTTTGATCAAGTGATCGAGGTTTTTCCTTGATTATTCCTTCTTTGATCATTCTATATATTGTTTTCTTCCTAGCATTTTCTACTTGAATATGCAGTGGCGAGAGATTGTGTGAGGCCTTGGACCAAAAACGGTTTCTCATCTTCGGTGACACGAACCCTGAATCCTATCACAACCTTGAGCAGCTAGTAACAGGACTCAAATCTCTTATAAAGGGAACTGCCCTGTGGCAACAGTAACTCAAGGAACTTGGGACAAGCCTACCTGAAGATCAGCGTGGTGTTGAATTTCAGCTGAGCAAACTAGAGTCTTGCACGCATCGGGTGCTTGTAAGGACTCTTGGTGCCAAACCTGGTCACAATATTCCCATAGGAAGCAGTGCTTAAGACATGGGGCTCAACAGGAGTGACCATGCCAGGTTTACTTAGATTAGATTAGATTAGATTAGTCCTGTTCGTAAAATTGTCTCTGGCTTGTTTGAAACTTTAATTTTGGTTATTCTTTTGGTGAATCTTTTTTCTTTTTTGCTTCTGCACCGAAATGTTACTGGAGGAATCAATAAGTGTTAAAAGCACGAAGAAAGTTAAAGCTTCTGCTTTTAAAAGTGCCTTTTCATGTGCAAAACAATAACTGACCAATCAGATCCATTTTCTTACGTGTCCTGTAAGATACGTAAGATAATTTTGGCCTATAAATAGGGCAAAAAACATAATATGGAACTCCACAAACTTATGGCAACTTTTAGACCTTTACAAACTAATGGAGGATATCAAGAGCCTAGATTAGGTAATATGAACCATTAGGAGCCTGATAATTATGACCGATAACTATCAGGTAACCAAATAAGTTAATGTGATTTCTGTATATCGCACAATACCTATATTCGACCATCGGATTAAGTTTGAGGAGACCCAAGTCATCGCTACTACATCAGCATACCATTCCCGACTCTACAGAGAAGCACCCGAACAACTTTAATAAAAAAGAGGAAGCAGTTAAGATCAACAAAATAATTAAGGGTGCGAAAACTCTACCCTTAGCGAACAACACCGACAGAACCGATTGGAATCGAAAGAAACTGAGGCCCCGCCCACTTCCTTCCCGACGTATAAATACGGGATTCATCAACGCACAGCTCAGTAGTTCGCAGACTGTTAAACAGGAAGCAACTTCTGAAGATGCCAACCGCTCGTGTTGGCCCAACAGCCCAAAAACCATTGATACAATACCTATATTGTTTATATTTTTCTATAGTCACATTTTGAAGGATTAAAGAAATAAGTGAAGAAAATGAAATCACAGCTTAAAGAAGGATGAAATAGTTAAAAATGTTCATTTAAGGTAAAAATGAGAAATATAATTCATTTTACCGTCAAAATTAAAAATGTTAACACGTTTATATCATATATATAAGAGCATAAAACTCATATAGAGTTTTTATCCCATAAGGCAATATTTAACTCGATTGTTGCCATGTTTTCTAAAGCTCGAACATCAACCAAACGAAAAGTCTCATTGAATGAACTTTTGATTGATGGTAGTCAACATTTTCCCCTTTGCAAAACTCAACAAACTTTACTAAAAATAACGTTAAACTGAATTTTATCGCGTGAATATTTTGGTCAATTATTTAGAACCTGTTCGTTTTATTAATGGCTATGCGGTAACGATTTTAATGAATTTTCATTTTTAACATTTCACTGTTTAAAATGTTTAAAGCTACGTTTAGAATGTTGATTTTTAAATATTTTGTAGGTGTGTTAGTATATTTCAGGTAATTGAAACTGTAATGTTTCTTCGAATTTATTATGATAAAAAAGGGTGTGGCAGTCTGCCACGTATTTTAATGAATTTAAAACAAAAATTATTAATTAATGGAAATACAACTCCAGCTGAGTTCGGTAGTGGTCTCTCTACTGGCAAATTAGTGCCCAGCTCAGCCGTAGAGGGTAAGTAAGTCGAATTTTGGTTTGCAGTTAGAGGTAAGGATGTCACTACTATCGTGTCCTTTAAACTTTCTTTATTGAAAGATATATAAGGATTATGATTTTAGTTCAATCTTTAGTCAGCGATTATGCTTTAAGCTCGCTGACGGATAACATATACCTTATACTGACAAGGTGCAAATACACCGAAACCGGTCTATAAGTTATGTTGTCCCTTCTAACTGCAAACCAGAATGGTTGGTTTAAATTATCTTGTAGATATGCCAACCCCGTTTGACTTTGAAGTATAATCCAATATCCGTTGGGGCATATAGCCCAGGAGGTAGTTGTTTCTTCTTAGTTGAACGGTCATTGTCTTTGAAAATGTTTTTTCAAAAACTTATAAAGCGTTAGAATAATATTATTCTTTGCCATCTATCTCTAAATATTAGTGAGTCGCGACACCGATTTAGACGGTCAAAATTGGAAACCCCTGTTGTTCCAGGCACTACTTTACCCACTGGAGATAATAAAATAAATTTCGAATATTTATCAGTTCCAACTGAATTACACAATTACAGAAAATAACGTTAAGTGAGCTAAATAAAACCAAAATATCAACTAGAGTCTAGTTACTAGACCCTTCTTTAATAAACAAATCGAGAATTTACACAACTGTCAAGCCTCGTGCTATCAATATTTATATATAAAACAAAGAATTAATAAATGAATAATTTTAAAGTTAAATTTATCAATATATGTGTGATCACACGCAATACAAAAAAAAACATAAACAAGAAAAATAAATCTTAACTAGTTACTATAACCGCGACTTAAATCTAGTTAGCTTATCTGTTAAACTAATAAGTTTTTGCAGTCCTTTGCTTGTCTAATACTCGGGTCGGTTCCAAAATCAAGCCTTCTCCAAAACCAAAAGGCTTGCACCAATCACAATCGTATGCTCGAACCAAGTATCAGGCCTGCTCTCAAAAGAAGCCTGTCTCTAGGACTATAGCCGGTAACTAGAACTTATGCCTGTATCTAGGACCCTATCAAGATAGGGTTATTCTACTTCGTTAAACTCGTGATACCCTAGCTGGTAGTTGGGTAAAAACAATTTCCTCGTCGCTAACTGCAATAATGGGGCAAATTCCGACCACGATTGCTGTCTAAGTGGTTTTAAAATACCAGTCTTCCCTCCTGTCTGCTTCATAAGGAACAAAAGGACCATAAGAATCGAATAATTACATGGATAAAGAAACGTGTACTCACCAACAGAAGATTTTACTAAATATCCGGACACAATGCCGTATTTTCCACCGAATTCACCAAAATTCAGAAAAATCTCTTCCACAATATTCGATGGAAACAAAAGAATCTTAATTTCATAAATCCAACCTGAGTTGACCCCGATGAACAGGGATGCAAATTAAAACCTCAAAAATCTTCTGGTTAACACGTGTTCACTTCGAAAGCTCTAGGTGAAAAAGACAGAATTTCTCCAAATATCATCCTTCACTCGATTTGACACACTTCAGAAAGAAATAGATGGCCTCTACTACTATAGGGACAATAACCATAGCTTATTCAGCCAACAACTTACGAACAAACAGAGGTCATTTGATATGACTAATCTTGTTATTTATATAGATGGCAACAAAAATCCCAACATTACCTAACTTCCCCATTTAATTTCGATTTTAATAATAAAATTATAAGTATGACGGTACACTGGCTACAGTACCGCTATATCCAAGTTATCAACGACAGGAAGAGAATGAGTCAGATGAACTACTGGCAATGATTTCAAAACAATAACAAGAATAATAAATTACTTACAAAACCTATATTAGCAACAACTAAAAATAATTTATGGCCGAAAATAATAAACAACAGTTGGCGATTAACTATAATCGAACTTAAATCAACCGGTTTTGCCTCGATAAATCCTACAATAATTAAGAATTATAAGGTAAGAATTTAGCTGTTACTAAGGTAAATTTTAACCCGTGACAAGTCAGTGGGACTGCTGGCAGAAGTTATACTTCTATGCACTGTTAACTAATAAAACTTAATAACTACAAACACAGGCAAGTAGAAATAATTTTTTTTTTAAATTAACTGTATTCAATTAAATAAATACTAAGAAAAATAAGACTAGCTGATGTGTGTCCTTACTTCAAACACGAAAACCAAACAGTAAAACGATCAATGTACAAAAAAAGTGTTTACAAAACCCGATTTGCTTACCGTGGGCTATTACAGATTTTAAAACACTAGAAAACAATGCAAAACATTTTCTAACAACATACAGGTACACACTTTTACAAAATTTTAACGCACTTTGAACTGCACTTTTCAGTAACTTTGCAGGAACAGGTTTTAACTCTGCCACGTATTTTAATGAAATTAAAAACAAAATCAAATTTTGAAAAATTAATAAAAAGGTTAATCAAATTGACCCAATTGAAATTCAACTCCAGCTGGGTTCGGTAGTGGTTTCTCTACTGGCAAATTGTGCCCAGCTCAGCCGTAGAGGGTAAGTAGGTACCAAAATAAAGTGAGTGCGCCACCGATTTGTACGGTTAAAATCGGAAACCCCTGATGTTCCAGGCACTACTTCACCCACTGGAAATAATTAAATAAATTTTGAATATTAAACAGTACTAATTGAATTACACAATAAAAAAAATAAGCGACGACAAAGTGAGCTAAATAAAACAAAATCTCAACTAGACCCTTCTTTAATGGAAATATTAAAAATTACAAAACTGTCAAGCCTCGTGCTTGACAACGCTATCGATATTTATATAAAAAAAAAAAAATATATTGATATGGATTTTTCTTCAATGGTGCACGTTCTTTCAAAGAAGTGTTGGAACGTGGTCATGATTTTTAAATCGGTTGTCTTGATTAAGTATTTTTTTTGATATTATATTTGTTTTTGTGGGAGTTAGGAGATTGTTTTTAAGTTGTTAGGTTGTTAAGATGTTATTATTGATTGATTTGTCATGAGAATTATAAAACCGTTGTCATTATCAGAAAGTAATAAAACATATTGAATTGATTAAATGGATTTGAATTTATAAATACTAAAAGTAAAGAAAAAGTAAAAAGTAAACAAAATAAATATTAGAAGAATTGATAGAAATATTTAGGTAGCAGATATTAAACAGAAAGAGCAGAAGGAAGTTAACAATTTCAGAAAAGCAGTGTGGTCAGGGCTGGAAAGTGGTAGGAGGAGATAAAAAGCAAGAAATAGAAAGTAGCAGAAAGAAGCAGTGAATAGGAAGAAATCAGAAATTTGAAGGTATAGAGAAAGGGTTGAAGAACAGAAAAAGGAAGTAGAGTAGAAAGAAGAGGAAGAAAATAAAAATTTTTATATTTATATTTTTGTTGTAATTTATTTTAGGACAATCAATTTAGAAATTTTGGAATCCACGACCGATAACTTGATTGAGAGAGGATGTTCCGGAAAAAGGATCCATTTCAATATGAATAATATTATAAGAAAATTTTATCCCAAAATGTGTGATCACACGCAATATATAAAAAAAAATATAAACAAGAAAAATAGATCTTAACTAACTATAGTTGCGCCTTAAATCTAATTAGCTTATCTGATAATCTAGATACAATTCCTCGTCGTCCTAGGCTTCTCCAATACTTAGGCTGGTACCAAATTCAAGCCTGTTCCCAGAACCAATAGGCTTGCACCAATCACAACTAACTTAAGCTCGACTAAGTATCAGGTCAGCAATCAAACCTCAACCAAAACTAGGACTTAAACCCTTAACTAGGATTTATACCTGTATCTAGGATTTCAGCCTATAACTAGGACTTAAGCCCGTAACTAGAACCCTAAAATTGTAATTTGGAATTAATAATAGCTCAAACAAATTTTAATGACTCCTCAATTAATTGACTTACTGACTTTAATACAATTTGAACACATTAACTTAAATTTGTACTACAATGAAAGAAGAAAAATGAATTTAAATGAATAATACAACATTTAGAAGCTGACTTCTCTGAATTTACAATTAATGATCAAAACTAATGATTAAAATGTACTCAACAAACTTAAATTTGACTTGCTAGTCACGACAAAATTATAACAATAAATTAAATCAAAATTTAACATAAAATTAATTTATAATAGTAAAAGAATAAGCAAAAGGAGTCTAGTTTCACATAAATAAACCTACATACGATACACAAAGAAATACACATGTAAAATCAAGATATTAAAACTAAAATTGCGTCTATATGGCGTTATTAATCTTATATATAAAAAAATATAATATAGTAACTCACCTATTAAGATAGGGTTGTTTTATTTCTTAAAACTCGTGACACCCCTGGCTGGTAAACGGGTGGAACAATATTCTCGTTGCTAATTGCACCAATCGGGAATTCTACCACAGTTTACCGTCTGAACGGTTTTAAAACACCAAATCTACCTACTGTCTGCTCTGTGGGCTACCTACACTCATAGGGAACGAAAGAACCATAAGAATCGAACAACCACATGAATAAATAACGTGTTACTCACCACAGAAGATTTCCTAAAATCCGCTAAAGCGATTTCCTTACGAATCCAACAAAACTACTGAAAATCTCACTCCAATACTGTTCGGTAGGAAAACTGTGGTTTAATTTCGTAAATCCAAAATGAATTGTCTCCGATGAATAGAGATTACAACTTAAACCCCGAAAATCGTCTCACTGCCACGTTCTCACGACAAAGGCTGGTAAAAGAAAGAGCCGATTCTTTCATATCACATACACGAAATTTTGACACACGTCGAAATAAGAGGTGGCCTCTACTACTATAGGGACAATAACCGTAGGATCTTCAGCTACCAATTTACGAACAAGCAGTAGTCGTTAGATACGAATAATCTTATTATTTATCTAGATATCGATAAAAATCTTAACATTATCTAATCCCTCGTTCATTTTCGATTTTATTAAGCAAGATAGAAATATAACGGAACACTGACTGTAGAACACTATACGTCAGTTATCGACAAAAGAAGAGAAATAGTACCTCAAGGATTCATAAACGTAATTTTAATAAATATACTTCTAAAAATAATTCCAGCGATATCAGGGATAATTTATGGCTAGAATAAAAAATAATAGCTGGCGATTATCTATGCCGAACCAGATCAACCGGTTCCCGACCCAAATAAATCTTTAATAATGGGAAATTTCAAGGTAGGAAGACGCTTATGTTTACAAATTAAATATTTATCACTTGCGAAAATTTAACCCGTGACAACTCACACGCATGTCTTCGACTCAAAAGCATAGTGAACGATATAATGCAACCATGTGACGGTATTTTAGACTACAATACAATACTGATTACTGAATATTATTATTAATATAAAATACTAAACTGGACAGAATTATAAAATAATATGTCAAACATAATGCGATACATCAATGTAATACAATAACAATAGCTCAGACTGTTTGTTGTATATCTATCTCTTTTCAATGCAATGAATGTTTAAACGGTATTTAAAGGACTTATAGTGATGACTAATAACATGTAGTAAATATTTCATCTTTGTTTTTACCGAACAATATACCTTATATGTGATTCTGTCTCTCTCTTACTCACAGCATTACATATGTAATGATTTTTCCCATTTAGCTACACACTAATTTATTCCACAGAGTGTCCGAATAGAAGTATAACTTCAAAAATGTAATTGTATCTAAACCTGGCCCTGTTTGTTTTTTTATAATACTTTATCTCATTAAATTATTTTTTTTTATCGATTTTTATCTGAGAATTTTGTTATTCTACCCCATTTCTTACCACAACTCATTATAATCTGATCCTTAAACATTATTTCCAATTATCGCACATGGTATTTATTTGAGTTGAAGTAAAGATAATTAGAAATGTCATTCTACGCATTTTCCTCTGGGATTTCTTCTACTTTTTTGATATACGTAGTAAAAAAACGACTGAAAAGGGAAAGTATAGCTTCTTTAAGGCTCTGAATTATTATATAACCACCTCATGACAGAATAGTCCCCAGGTATAACTTTGCGAGAAACTTTCGAGTAGAAATACTGGAAAGGGACTCATGGAAGAATGGCCCCCGAATCCCAGGGGAGTCCATCTGGTATACCGATGGCTCAAAGACTCAGAAGGCCACAAGGTCAGGTATATATAGTAGAGGACACAGGACAGAAGTCCAACTAAGTCCAGGTGCGTATGCCACAGTGTTTCAGGCTGAAGTAATGGCCATACAACACTGTGCAACGGAGATCGTAAGTCAGGGTATAACGGGTAAAACCGTAGTCATATACTCGGACAGCCAAGCAGCTCTAAAGACGATAGTCTCAGCATAAATAAGCTCACAGCTGGTGTGGGACTGTGTTGGGGCCCTGACACATGCCGCTAGTCAAAATTCTCTGACACTGGCATGGATACCAGCACACTCAGGGTTTCGGGACAATGAGAAGGCTGATGAATTGGCCCGTGCGGGAGCTAATACTCCAATGATTGGCCCGGAACCATTCGGCGGAGTTGCTAATACATTCAGAAAGGCAGCCATTGAGAAATGGAGCCTAGAAAAGGCCCAGGAGTGGTGGGAAAAGTCACCGGGCAAGCGACAAGCTAACTCTTCATAAAGGGATACTCGGCGAAGTTTACTGCAGAGCTGCTATCACAAAGGCGAAATGATGTCAGAATGATTGTCAGTCTCTTGATAGGACATTGTAGGCTCATAAAACACATAAGTCAGCTAAACTTAGCAGGTGAATACATTTGTCGATACTGCCAAGAGGAAGAGGAAACTGCATTTCATGTCCTATGCCAATGTGAAGGCCTTGCAAGGACGCGGTATCTATTACTGGGAGAGGAGAAACCGGCTGCTCCAAGTTATGCGGAGTGGCCACTGTCAAGGCTATTAAGTCTCATTAAGAGGGCAGAGCTGGACAAGGTGCTCTAATCCTATTCCACAGATAATGGGTGTTCACAATAGATCTGCAAAGGTCGCAGTGATATAGGCTAACAGCCAATCCAAAAAATATTTAATCTACACATTTTTCAACTGGGGGAAAAGAAAAAAATCTCAAGGACTCAATTCAGGTGAATAAGGGGACTAAGGAGCCACATGATTGTTTTACTTAACAAAAATATGTTTATTGAAATTTTGGTGTAACAACAAGCCTGATCGTGATCCACTTGTCTTTGATGTTTGTTCTCACCCTTTTTTTAAAAACCTCCCAGTAGAGTATTGATTAACGTTGGAATTGGGTCAGAAATTCTTTGTGGACGATTCTGTGGATATCGAAAATCCTTCGACTGCGCCATTCTTGTTTTTTTGGGTCTTTAAGAAGGTTAAATTGTGCGGATTCATGCTATGGTGATTGGGTCGTACTAAAACACCAAAATAAGGTCATCAGTAAATGCGTGTTATTTTCAATCAAATCCAAAGGGAAAGTGTAGCTTCTTTAACGCTCCGAATTATTATATAACCACACATTTTTCAACTGGGGGAAAAGAAAAAAGTCTCGAGGACTCAATTCAGGTGAATAAGGGGGCTAAGCAGCAACATGATTGTTTTTATTTAACAAAAATTTGTTTATTGACATTTTGGTGTAACAAGAAGCCTTATCGTGATCCACTTGTTGTTGATGTTTGTTGTCACCTTTTTTTTTTAAAAACCTCGCAGTAGAGTATTGATTAACGTTGGAATTGGATCAGAAATTCTTTGTGGACGATTCTGTGGATATCGAAAATCCTTCGACTGCGCCATTCTTGTTTTTTGGGCCTTAAAGAAGGTTTAAGTGTGCGGATTTATGCTATGGTGATTGGGTAGTACTAAAACACCAAAAAAAGGTGACCAGTAAATGCGTGTTATTTTCAATCAAATCCAAAGGGAAAGTGTAGCTTCTTTAACGCTCCGAATTATTATATAACCACACATTTTTCAACTGGGGGAAAAGAAAAAAGTCTCGAAGACTCAATTCAGGTGAATAAGGGGGCTAAGCAGCAACATGATTGTTTTTATTTAACAAAAATTTGTTTATTGAAATTTTGGTGTAACAAGAAGCCTTATCGTGATCTACTTGTTTTTGATGTTTGTTGTCACCCTTTTTTTAAAAACCTCCCAGTAGAGTATTGATTAACGTTGGAATTGGGTCAGAAATTCTTTGTGGACGATTCTGTGGATATCGAAAATCCTTCGACTGCGCCATTCTTGTTTTTTTGGGTCTTTAAGAAGGTTAAAGTGTGCGAATCCATGCTATGGTGATTGGGTCGTACTAAAACACCAAAAAAAGGTCACCAGTAAATGCGTGTTACTTTCAATCAAATCCAAAGCGAAAGTGTAGCTTCTTTAACGCTCCGAATTATTATATAACCACACATTTTTCAACTGGGGGAAAAAAAAAGTCTCGAGCACTCAATCCAGGTGAATAAGAGGGCTAAGAAGCCACATGATTGTTTTTACTTAACAAAAATTTGTTTATTGAAATTTTGGTGTAACAAGAAGCCTTATCGTGATCCACTTGTTTTTGATGTTTGTTGTCACCCTTTTTTTACAAACCTCGCAGTAGAGTATTGATTAACGTTGGAATTGGATCAGAAATTCTTTGTGGACGATTCTGTGGATATCGAAAATCCTTCGACTGCGCCATTCTTGTTTTTTTGGGTCAGAAACTCTTTGTGGACGATTCTGTGGATATCGAAAAATCCTTCGACTGCGCCATTCTTGTTTTTTTGGGTCAGAAACTCTTTGTGGACGATTCTGTGGATATCGAAAAATCCTTCGACTGCGCCATTCTTGTTTTTTGGGCCTTAAAGAAGGTTAAAGTGTGCGGATCAATGCTATGGTGATTGGGTCGTACTAAAACACCAAAAAAGGGTCACCAGTAAATGCGTGTCATTTTCAATCAAATCCAAAGGTACCTTTTCTTTCTTGCAGATATTTTTCTATTTTTAGTAATTCATACATCTTTGTGATTCAACCTGGTATTCCGCCTTAAGAAATCAGTATTATTTGGTATAAAGCAATATTTTCTTTTAGCATATAAATACCTTTTGTTCTATCACTACAAGAAAAGAAAATGTTCAATAACGAGCGCTCATTAAGAAGGTTTTAAAAGTCGAAATATTTCATAAATATAATACATACGAACGATTTCAGGATTATTAGTCATTACTT
This sequence comes from Altica lythri, assembly GCA_964028335.1. Classification (NCBI taxonomy): domain Eukaryota; kingdom Metazoa; phylum Arthropoda; class Insecta; order Coleoptera; family Chrysomelidae; genus Altica; species Altica lythri. Next base: position 21,884,083 of record OZ034810.1, read on the forward strand.
ATTTTTATTTCCTATCTAATGACTCTGAAAAATATATTCTTGAATGTTCGTTTTGCCAAGCGATGCGGAATAACGAAGTATAAGTAAAAGGCGTATCATCAATTATCCGACAGTAGACTCCTTAAAAACAACTTTTTTTCTGTTAGCTTTTAACTTATAAAAATTGTCAATAATGGCCATTATTTGTTTCGGATTTAATGACAAGATAAAATAATTTATATTCTCTTTCTTTTAATAAAAATAAAATTATTATCAAATACATTCACAATCGTAGAGTGGTTTTAGAAGAGTATGCACATTGCAAACAGCACATTGAGAAATAAGAATAAGAACTAAGCTGGATTTCTTGACCTGGAAAGGGCATTCGATAAAGTGTGTAAAGATCTATCGTATCGTTTTATTTAAAGAATTTACCGGACTAATGTTTACATGCCTATATTGGTGATAACTACTTAGTTTAATGGCTGTAGTTCAAAATTGTACCGTAAGCGGGTTTATAGTATAATTTCGACTCTTTCGGGTGGCAAAGTAGGAAATTCATAAATAGGCATAATTTAAGCTGAAATCCGAGCTAATTGGATGCAGATTTTAATTTTTGCAAACAATTGGAGCTACCATGATGAATTTTCAAAAAGCTTCATGGTTTTCAAAAACTCTTATCTACATCTGTTGTATCGTTTTATTTAAAGAATTCACCAGATTATTGTTTCCATGTTATATGGGTAAGAATTACTTAGTTTGATAGCTGTAGTTCAAAATTGTGCCGTAAGCGGGTTTATAGTATAATTTCTACTCTTCCTGGTGGCGAAGTAGGAAGTTCTTAAATAATAATAGTTTGATCTAAAATTCAAGCTAATTGGTTAAAGATTTTAATTTTTGCAAACAATTGGAGCTACCATGATGAATTTTCAGAAAACCACATAGTTTTCAAAAACTCTTATCTACATCTATTGTATTGTTTTATTTAAAGAATTCACCAAATTATTGTTTCCATGTTATATGGGTAAGAATTACTTAGTTTAATAGCTGTAGTTCAAAATTGTGCCGTAAGCGGGTTTATAGTATAATTTCGACTCTTTCTGGTGGCAAATTAGGAAGATCATAAATAAACATAATTTGAACTGAAATCCGAGCTAATTGGTTGCAGATTTTAATTTTTGCAAACAATTGGAGCTACCATAATGAATTTTCAAAAAGCTACATGGTTTTCAAAGACTCCTATCTACATCTATTGTATCGTTTTATTTAAAGAATTCACCAGATTATTGTTTCCATGTTATATGGGTAAGAATTACTTAGGTTGGTAGCTGTAGTTCAAAATTGTGCCGTAAGCGGGTTTATAGTATAATTTTGACTCTTTCGGGTGGCAAATTAGAAAGTTCATAAATAAACATAATTCAAACTGAAATCCGAGCTAATTGGTTGCAGATTTTAATTTTTGCAAACAATTGGAGCTACCGTGATGAATTTTCAAAAAACCAGATGGTTTTCAAAAACTCTTATCTACATCTATTGTATCGTTTTATTTAAAGAATTCACCAGATTATTGTTTCCATGTTATATGGGTAAGAATTACTTAGTTTGATAGCTGTAGTTCAAAATTGTGCCGTAAGCGGGTTTATAGTATAATTTCGACTCTTTCGGGTGGCAAATTAGGAAATTCATAAATAAACATAATTTGAGCTGAAATCCGAGCTAATTGGTTGCAGATTTTAATTTTTGCAAACAATTGGAGCTACCATGATGAATTTTCAAAAAACCAGATGGTTTTCAAAAACTCTTATCTACATCTATCGTATCGTTTTATTTAAAGAATTCACCAGATTATTGTTTCCCTGTTATATGGGTAAGAATTACTTAGTTTGATAACTGTAGTTCAAAATTTTGCCGTAAGCGGGTTTATAGTATAATTTCGACTCTTTCGGGTGGCAAATTAGGAAGTTCATAAATAAACACAATTTGAACTGAAATCCGAGTTAATTAATTGCAGATTTTAATTTTTGCAAACAATTGGAGCTACCATGATGAATTTTCAAATAACCACATGGTTTTCAAAAACTCTTATCTATCGTATCGTTTTATTTAAAGAATTCACCAGATTATTGGTTTCATGTCATATGGGTAAGAATTACTTAGTTTAATAGCTGTAGTTCAAAATTGTGCCGTAAGCGGGTTTATAGTATAATTTCGACTCTTTCTGGTGGCAAATTAGGAAGATCATAAATAAACATAATTTAAACAGAAATCCGAGCTAATTGGTTGCAGATTTTAATTTTTGCAAACAATTGGAGCTACCATAATGAATTTTCAAAAAGCTACATGGTTTTCAAAGACTCCTATCTACATCTATTGTATCGTTTTATTTAAAGAATTCACCAGATTATTGTTTCCATGTTATATGGGTAAGAATTACTTAGGTTGGTAGCTGTAGTTCAAAATTGTGCCGTAAGCGGGTTTATAGTATAATTTTGACTCTTTCGGGTGGCAAATTAGAAAGTTCATAAATAAACATAATTCAAACTGAAATCCGAGCTAATTGGTTGCAGATTTTAATTTTTGCAAACAATTGGAGCTACCATGATTAATTATCAAAAAACTACATGGTTTTCAAAAACTCTTATTTACATCTATCGTCTCGTTTTATTTAAAGTATTCACCAGAGTATTGTTTCCATGTTATATGGGTAAGAATTACTTAGTTTGATAGTTGTAGTTCAAAATTGTGCCGAAAGCGGGTTTATAGTATAATTTCGACTCTTTCGGGTGTAAAATTAGGAAATTCATAAATAAACATAATTTGAACTGAAATCCGAGCTAATAGGTTGCAGATTTTAATTTTTGCAAACAAACTGGAGCTACCATGATGAATTTTTAAAAAACAACATGATTTTTAAAAACTCTTATCTAGATCTATAGTATCGTTTAATTTAAAGAATTCACTAGATTATTGTTTTCATGTTATATGGGTAAGAATTACTTAGTTTGATAGCTGTAGTTCAAAATTGTGCCGTAAGCGGTGTAATAGTATAATTTCGACTCTTCCTGGTGGCGATTAGTAATTCTCGAGACAGACCTAAAATCTGAGCTTATTGTTTGCAGATTTTAATTTTTGTTGTATATTTAATTTTTCCCTACGTTTCAACCGCCACAGAGTTTTCAATAACTCTGATGTAAACAAACAATTTAAGCAAGATTCATTCTAATTACGACGCCGCCAATGAGTCATTTAATGTCCCTTATATAAAGTATTGTCTAAATCGAACACAATTAGAGTATTTGTCATAAATTGAATCTGCAAAGTAATAACACACATTTAATATTAGATTTCTTTTTGTAAAAAAACTTTTATCAAATCTTGTATAATAAATCATACACTTAGACACCTACATAAAATTTATATTCAATAGCGAATTGAATCAAAGGACGAAAACAAATTAAAAAAGTCTAGATGTGAAAATGAAATTTTACTAAAAGTTTACTTCGCTGAAAGTTGAATAAGTATATACATTTGAAAGAAAGTTCTTTAGCCTTATTACTACTGTTCTTTTGATGTTTTCCTCATGAAACAATGGTTATTTCACAATACTTTAGGGTAATAAAAGTCTTATTTGCGGGTAAACAAGTGTTTATTAATTTTAGAACGGAGTTTAAAGTGTTTTAATATTATAATTGAATGGTTTTCATTAATATACAATGTGGGTGTTCTATTTAAATAAACCAAACACTGGTTGAATGTATTATTTAATGGATTTTATAATGCAATTAACATTTTAAAGCACTTTGCGTCAATAATTTAATAAAAAAAAAGGAAGAGAGAGAGCATCACTTTATAATCGCTTTAAAGTATAAGACCACCGAAAACACCTTGAAAAGGATTGTGATCTCTTACACTTACATCCGATCGTAATAAAAACATGATATCCATCGGAAACATCCGTTGTTAAATTTAAAAATAACATCAATAAAAGATAACTTAGAAAGCAATTAATTAAATCTGGGTTTTCCCACTACATAATCCTGGCCGTTAAGGAACGGTAGATCCTTTGATGGACAGTCTCTACATCTGTGGCAATAGTTTATGCCGTCGAGTGGTCTCGTATCGGTGGTTATACATAGATCATGATGTCCAGACTCAACCGCAACCCGTCTGGAATTTTGTCATACTTAAAATGAATAGAAACAAAATTATTCCCAAAACAGTTTATTAGCAACTAGCTGATCCTGCTGATTTTGTCTCTTCTTTTATTGCTTTCAATATTTTTTTTAATTTTGTTATTTTTATTATATTTCCTTGTTACTTTTTAGGTTTTTACTATTTCTTCATTTAAAAGGGTGTTTGTATGTAATTTGCTTAGTTTGTTCTTTGGCGCCCTTATATTTTATGTTTGGGGTGCACTGGTAAAACTCTTAAAAGAAGCCACGACCTAGTGAGGGCCTTTATTGGGAATTTTTATAGTTACACCATCGCCATAGTGCTACTTGTGTTTCTCGACCCTGTAATCTCCACTCTAATGAGTTTTAATTGAATTATTATTTTCTTCTTAAGTTGCCTTCTCCATTCCTGAAGGTTGGCTATAAGAGTGTCAAATTGTTCCCTGTCTTGCGATGTACTAAATATTGTGTGTGTGTGTGTGTGTGTGTGTGTGTGTGTGTGTGTGTGTGTGTGTGTGTGTGTGTGTGTGTGTGTGTGTGTGTGTGTGTGTGTGTGTGTGTGTGTGTGTGTGTGTGTGTATATGCGTGTGTGCGTGTGTGTGTGTGTGTGTGGTGTGTGTGTGTGTGTGTGTGTGTGTGTGTGTGGTTTGCCAGAAGATTTTTTATTTTTTGAAAACCCGATCTTGCCTTCTCTATTCTTATAATAACATTAAAACAATTTTCTACGTTTTAGAATAAAGAAAAATAATTAATGTAGCTCAATTTGTCTACAGTTTATAAGGATTATTAAAATAACTGTCAGTTAAGCAACAAAGTAGAATAATAGAGAAGAGAATCAAAGTTTCCGCGCAATAGAAGCCAAGCTATAGTAGCATTATAGCGGATTTTAGAAATTAATACTAATTATAAAACTTGTAACGTTGCCTGCGCATTTCCGGTTTCCGTCTAAATAACCCGTTTCATCTCGCTTTGTTAAAATGAGGATTAATTTTTCGCGTTATCCCTAAAGGCCGAATGTGTGGAAAATTCATTTTCACAGTTAATATTATTGCCTTTTCTGTACAGAAACACTTTTGTAATTCTAACTTTCTGGATATGTTCTGCCAACATTTTCAATATAGTTTGACTTAAACAAAGATTGTTAAATCAAAAGAAAAACAACATAGAAAGTCAAAGCATTTTATAGAAATATCACTTCTTTGCCATATTTGTCGAACACTTTTTATAAGTAAAAATAAGGTTGGTATATATAATAACAAAGCAATTTTGACTCAATTAAGTACTTGGACGCAACCGTTAAGGTGGCGCAGTTGTTATCTCATATATTTATGAGTCCAAAATTGTTTACCTATCGCATCAATCCTGTCCACCATGTGTTGAAGATGTTATCTGTCAAAGTTGCTATCTATCAAAGTTGTTATCTGTCAAAGTTGCCATCTGTCAAAGTTATTGGCTGTAAAAATAGTCATCTGTCAAAGTTGTCATTTGTTAAAGTTGTCATCTGTCAAAAATGCCATTTGTCAAAATTGTAATCTGTCAAAGGTATTTGTAAAACATTTTTAAATGAAGTTTTTGAGTGTAAAGGTGATTGTTTCTTGTATATGTCACTCGATTTTTTAAATTTTTTTCTCTTTTTCTATGTCTAACGAAACATTGTTTCAACTAATAATTATTCGGTATCCGAGTTGGTGGTGTATTGACTGAAACCTTTTAAAGGGTATTTTTCTAGAAACGCACTAAATATGTGGTCATAACAAACGATTTTATGAGCTTTCTAAGAACAAACTATAAAACTGCACTGTTTATTGCTGACAGAAATGTTTAATTACCTTAAAAAAGTGTTTCAACAATGTACGTTTATATCCTGTCATTTACTGATCCTTTTGGTTCTTAACTATTTCTTTTAGAACATAATAGGATTGTTATATTTTTCAAATAACTATCTTCCCTCATTATTTTCTTTAAGGAAAACCTTTAATTTGTTTCCCAAACAAGTAGTTATGACAAACGATTACTATTCATTGATTTCAACAAAGCCTTCGGGGCAATTAAGCAATGTATCTAACAGTAGATGATTTATGTCTTAATGGATTTTTGTTAAATCAATATCGAGTCCATATTCTTAAGCTGTTACTGATATGAGCTTTTAGGGTGTGTTTCTGAGGAGGACGGTCAGGAGGAATTAAGTCAGAAGTTTTGTTAGGTGTTAGTGTAACAAACACTATATACATAGCAAACTTTCTGAGTGATTGTGAAAGCGGTGACACGGTGCAAAAGTCCTTTTGAAGAATTGGCTAAAGGTTGTGCTCTTTAATGTTAGTGTCATGGAAGATTGTGATTTGAGACTGTCTTGTAATACCCTGTGCGTATAAGTGTCGTAGACAGACCTCCCAAGAGGATAAAAAGACACAATACACTTAGTAGGTTTCTGGAAGTTTGTGAAAGTAGTGTCACAGGTCTCGATGGAGGAGTTATTATAAAGAATTGGCTAAGGATTCTGGTTTTTGATGTTCCAATTATGGGAGCTAGTGATTTGAGATACACTGGGCTTATGAACTTTGTACAAAGATTACTAAATACCTCCCGATGATAAGAAGACACAATACACATAGCAGGCTTTCTGGAAGTTAGTAAAAGTGGTGTCACAGGTCTCGATGAAAGAGTCATTATAAAGAAATGGCTGAGGATTTTGATTTTTGATGTTCGAGTTATGGCAGCTGGTGATTTGAGATACACTGGGCTTAAAAGCTCTTTAAAAAGTTCACTCAATACCTCCCGATGATAAAAAGACACAATACACATAACAGGCTTTCTGGGAGTTCGTGAAAGTAGTGTCACAGGTCTCGGAAGAGGAGTGCTTTTATAGCTTTCGCTAAAGATAGAGTTCTTTGACGTTACTGTCATAGAAACTTGTGTTTCTTGTATATGTGTATAAACACCGTAGACAGATCGCTCAGTATCTCCCAAAGCCCGCTCATTGGTCCAGAGCCGACGTGTGGTATTGCTTACAACACAGCACGAAGAGCTGTTAGCCAGTGGATGGGCATAAAACATCGAAAGAGCTGGGAAAGAACAGAAGGCAACATACAGTCAAAGAGAATGCTACAGACACCTACTGGTGCTATAGCGGCAGATGCCCTGAGGAAGACCCTGCGGAAAGTGGTTGGCTTCATCAGCGGCCACTGGGTATTCCGCGGACATCTACATAAGATGGGAATTCAATTTTAAAACCTTCTATGAAGAAAATGCGGTGAGAAGGAGGAGACAGCCTTCCACGTGATATTCATGTGCCCAGCCCTGCAAGGTCTGCGTGTGAGATCCCTTGGACTACCGACCGGGATCAAAGGGAAGAACGGGTAACCATAGTCAAAAGGATCTCATGGTTCATTAAGAACCTGGGATTTGACGGAGAATGAGGACCTGTGAATGAGGGTGCACAATAAGCTGTACTAGCTGCGATGCAATCCCATGGTCTACCCCTAAGCCTGGCCCCTGTTAAAAAAAATATCCCAAGGATAAAAAGACTACTAGGTTCAACTACCGTAGAAGGATCAATGAGAATGATCATGCCTGGTGTGTTTTAAACTAGGCTACTTGATTTCGTACAGTACGCGATCGGATAAGGCGCGTAAGCGATGGTCTCTTGTGGTGTTTTAAAACCATGTTGCCAGTAGAACCTAGATGACTTTTTAGGTTAATGACCCTTTTGGGAAAATAATTTTTCAGGTGAATGACCCTTTGTTTATCAAGTTCCTAAAGGTTTACTATAATCCTCTCCCAGAAAGTTAAAAGTTCTCCAAAGGGTCATTCACCTGAAAACTCATTTTCCTAAAGGGTCAATAATTTGATAGTGACCTAGTTACCGTCTTGTTATACTACTGTTGTTACACATCAAGACAATGTTGACAATTTATTATGACGCAAAAAATGTAAATTAATAACACGATTTAGTAAAATAAAACTTTTTTTCAGATGCCCTTGGGCAGTAATACGACTATTCAATGTGCTTTGGCGCTTCTTTTTCTACATTCTGCAACATTAACTTTACTTCCAATTTGTCCACCAGAGTGTATTTGTTTATCACAGACTCAGGTAAGATAATCTTTTCTATCTATTAACTAACAAACACCAATCTACAATCTTATTTTCAAAAACATTAAAATTTATTATACATATATCCGGTTATTACATATTTAAGAAGCTATAGAATTTTATTATCCGTCTTCAAGTGTGCTTTTATGACCATATGAATTTTCCATTAAATCGGCTTAGATTTAAGCGTGCTTACACGTTCCGATACAATGTACGAGGAAAATCATTTGAGCCGGACTTTATGTTTGAACAAGAAAAGCTGGAACGACAATTGTAATGAGAAACGTTATTAGTTTTTTAATTGCGAACCTTTTTCCAGACAAGGTTTTTTATCATAAAGCTGGATTACAATGTCGGCTTTCGTTCTGTTTGAGTAACTGAATTTTGTATCAGTTATCTATTGATATATTCAAATTTACAGAGGGCGCGGTTTGATTCTACATAAAATTAAATTTTTGTTAAAACTGTCCTAATGTCTTTTAAGAAATAAATGGAAAGGAGCTCTGGTAGGTTAACACTGCAACCATTGAGTACTTTTTGTTACCCCAAAAAGATGTAAGAAGATATTGTAACGGTTGTATAATCAAGATTAAGTCCATCAATCTGACAACTTTACTTCCCAATGTTTTTTTGATCTTTGCTTTTGCGATATAGGAAACTTACTTAAAAAATTTTTGGTTTCAATTTCAGGTATTATGCAATTCTGGTGGCCTAAGAGAAATTCCAAAGAAACTTCTTCCTGCAACAGTGGAACATCTCTCTTTGACCCGCAACCATTTTCCCATCATCAAAAGCGACTCTTTCGCAGGACTAAGATACTTAAGAAAACTCTCGTTGGACGGCAACAACATCTCCATTATAAAGCCGTTCGCCTTCAGAGGATTACCTCGCCTACGGGAGTTATCCATCGAACAGACTCCGTTGGCAACGGTCGCTCAATTTGCCTTCGCTGGCTTGCAGAATATCAGTGCCATCTATCTAAGCCACAACAAGATAAAGAAGGTTGAATCGTACGCGTTTGCGGGCACTTCCAATTTGAAGCTGTTAGTTTTAACGAATAATCCTTTGCACAAGATCGAGCGCCATGCGTTCAGCGGGTTAAACAATGTGGAAAGGATAAATTTACCTTCCGGTGAGTTTGTTCACATTTACGATACTTTGTTACCGATTTTACGAATTACAATTGTATACGCTACGGATTTTACAGTAGCGGCACATATTATTTTATTAGATTTGAATTTTAATTGAAACCACTTTTAGTTTTCATAGAAGTGCAGTTCTTTGTTTAAATTTCACCGTGTTAACATTGTTTATGGATCGGAATTCAATTTTATATTGTTTATAGTTTGTAGTCTTGCCAACTTCACACTGCTGCCAAGTCTTCTTTTTTTAAATGATCTGTGTTATTTGGTCCAAGTAGCTACTTCTTTTAACTAAGACGCGGGCAGGAGTTTATTTTGTCCTTTGTAGCTGGGGCACCAAGCACCCGTTTCTGTGCACTTACGCTCCTTTTGCTCATCGTTGCCACACTTTCTACATTCCTTAAACTCTGCTCCCTTACATTTCGCCTTCCTGTACCCAACGCATCTTTCGACTCTCACACGCTTCTTAATCCGGTAGGTTACAATACCCATTTGGATCATTCCATGCCTAATTAGCTTTTTAACTACATCTTCGTAGACCTTCTTAATCATACAACGTTTCCCATTAAGTAGAGGCCGAATCCCTTTCACCCTGCAGACTTCCTTACGTCCCGCAAACTTCGTCCTCCATGATTACGGCATCCAATGCGTGCAAGAATATCTCTCTCCTAACCACTTAGCCCTTAGCAAGGGCCTTTGAGGCATACTGGCCAAAAGAGAGGATCTTCCTGACTTTCTCTGCCATTTGTCTGTCACTTTCAAGTTTATAAGAATGACAGGTTACAATACCCACCTTGATCCCTCCATGCATAATTAGCTTTTAAATGACATCTTCGTCAACCCCTTCAAGAGAACTACTATCTCCATTAAGCAGAGGCCGAATTCCTTTCACCCTGCAGACTTTCTTACGTCCCGTAAACTTTGTTCTTCGTAATTATCGCATCCATTCCGTGCAGGAAGATCTCCTTCCTGGCTACTCCGCCATTTGAAATAGCCTTTAAGGCATACTGGCCAAAAGCGACGATTTTCTTGACTTTCTCTGGCATCTCTCTGTCACCTTCTTGTTTACTTTTACCTCTTTCTCGCCTTTAAGACTTTCGCGCAGTCCTTTAAGCAGTGATTTGCCCTCGCTGATGTTACGAGCACACCGCACTTACACACTTTGGGCTTTGTTTCTATTTCGCCCCTTGCTTTCTTACCATATATGCGGACCTTTTTAAGGTCTGCTCAGAAAATTGGTTACAATATATCGCAGGTGAAAGTAAAATATCCCTAACTGATACTAAATATTTTAATTACAGGTATAAGACTGATAGAACCAGATGCCTTCGACGGATTAGACACTGTGGGATACATAAAACTGGCGTTTATGGACCTTCCAGGTTTATCAACTGGTATATTCCGGGGTCTAACTAACATCGGTGTATTTTCCATCCAAGAATCAGATTTAGGTGTAATAGACGGTTCTGCGTTTAACGGCATGTCTCTAATAAGGAATTTCAATTTACTCAACAATAAAATAGACGCTATTGAGTATTTTAACATAAGTGAAGAACAAAAAATCGGTCATTTAAAGTTCCAGGGGAATCATATATTAGAAATTCCGAAGGCTGATACGTTATTGATAGAAGTTGAAAAGTTAACTGTGATAAATAACCATTTTCCATGCAACTGCCATATTCATTCACTGTTAGAAGGACCTCTTACTAACGGTAGTGTCCCCGAATTTATATCTAAAAATTTTTGCATATCACCGTTAGAAGTTAACGGATTACCGATGAATAGTTTGGATGTTGAAACAATCGGACGATGTGAAGAAGAAGTAACGAAAGGTAATTTAGAAAGTTCAAAAGACTCTTCTACTAATATGTCGTACAGAATTTATAATAGCGCGTGTGTTATTGTTGTGATTACCTTGATTTTTAGGTGATTGTCAATTTGTTGTATATAAATATTTTTTAGGTATTTATTGTATATAATAGTCAATATATAATTTGTTGTAAAAAATAAATATATAAGAGTATTTACATCTGTTTTATTTCCTTGTAAAGATTCAATTAAAACTCAAACTCAAACTCAAACTCAAACTCAAACTCAAACTCAAACTCAAACTCAAACTCAAACTCAAACTCAAACTCAAACTCAAACTCAAACTCAAACTCAAACTCAAACTCAAACTCAAACTCAAACTCAAACTCAAATTCAAACTCAAACTCAAACTCAAACTCAAACTCAAACTCAAACTCAAACTCAAACTCAAACTCAAACTCAAACTCAAACTCAAACTCAAACTCAAACTCAAACTCAATATCAAACTTAAACTCAAACTCAAACTCAAACTCAAACTCAAACTCAAACTCAAACTCAAACTCAAACTCAAACTCAAACTCAAACTCAAACTCAAACTCAAACTCAAACTCAAACTCAAACTCAAACTCAAACTCAAACTCAAACTCAAACTCAAACTCAAACTCAAACTCAAACTCAAACTCAAACTCAAACTCAAACTCAAACTCAAACTCAAACTCAAACTCAAACTCAAACTCAAACTCAATCTCAAACTCAAACTCAAACTCAAACTCAAACTCAAACTCAAACTCAAACTCAAACTCAAACTCAAACTCAAACTCAAGCTCAAACTCAAACTCAAGCTCAAACTCAAACTCAAACTCAAACTCAAACTCAAACTCAAACTCAAACTTAAACTCAAACTCAAACTCAAACTCAAACTCAAACTCAAACTCAAACTCAAACTCAAACTCAAACTCAAACTCAAACTCAAACTCAAACTCAAACTCAAACTCAAACTCAAACTCAAACTCAAACTCAAACTCAAACTCAAACTCAAACTCAAACTCAAACTCAAACTCAAACTCAAACTCAAACTCAAACTCAAACTCAAACTCAAACTCAAACTCAAACTCAAACTCAAACTCAAACTCAAACTCAAACTCAAACTCAAACTCAAACTCAAACTCAAACTCAAACTCAAACTCAAACTCAAACTCAAACTCAAACTCAAACTCAAACTCAAACTCAAACTCAAACTCAAACTCAAACTCAAACTCAAACTCAAACTCAAACTCAAACTCACACTCAAACTCAAACTCAAACTCAAACTCAAACTCAAACTCAAACTCAAGCTCAAACTCAAACTCAAACTCAAACTCAAACTCAAACTCAAACTCAAACTCAAACTCAAACTCAAACTCAAACTCAAACTCAAACTCAAACTCAAACTCAAACTCAAACTCAAACTCAAACTCAAACTCAAACTCAAACTCAAACTCAAACTCAAACTCAAACTCAAACTCAAACTTCAACTCAAACTCAAACTCAAACTCAAACTCAAACTCAAACTCAAACTCAAACTCAAACTCAAACTCAAACTCAAACTCAAACTCAAACTCAAACTCAAACTCAAACTCAAACTCAAACTCAAACTCAAACTCAAACTCAAACTCAAACTCAAACTCAAACTCAAACTCAAACTCAAACTCAAACTCAAACTCAAACTCAAACTCAAACTCAAACTCAAACTCAAACTCAAACTCAAACTCAAACTCAAACTCAAACTCAAACTCAAACTCAAACTCAAACTCAAACTCAAACTCAAACTCAAACTTAAACTCAAACTCAAACTCAAACTCAAACTCAAACTCAAACTCAAACTCAAACTCAAACTCAAACTCAAACTCAAACTCAAACTCAAACCCAAACTCAAACTCAAACTCAAACTCAAACTCAAACTCAAACTCAAACTCGAACTCAAACTCAATATCAAACTTAAACTCAAACTCAAACTCAAACTCAAACTCAAACTTCAACTCAAACTCAAACTCAAACTCAAACTCAAACTCAAACTCAAACTCAAACTCAAACTCAAACTCAAACTCAAACTCAAACTCAAACTCAAACTCAAACTCAAACTCAAACTCAAACTCAAACTCAAACTTCAACTTAAACTCAAACTCAAACTCAAACTCAAACTCAAACTCAAACTCAAACTCAAACTCAAACTTAAACTCAAACTCAAACTCAAACTCAAACTCAAACTCAAACTCAAACTCAAACTCAAACTCAAACACAAACTCAAACTCAAACTCAAACTCAAACTCAAACTCAAACTCAAACTCAAACTCAAACTCAAACTCAAACTCAAACTCAAACTCAAACTCAAACTCAAACTCAAACTCAAACTCAAATTTAAAGTTGACTTTGAAAATCACATTGACATTGGACATTGGACATTGGACATTGGACATTGGACATTGAATATTGGACATTGGACATTCGACATTGACATTGACACTTCTCGCAAATAGTGACTCTGTGTTCTCTTCCACTTTGCAATTGTCCAGAATTATACGGAAGTTCGTTTTGGCCTTTATTTCTTCTACAGCATTGCTTATTTGAAGACATCTTTCCATCTTTTACTTTTTTTACTCAGACCATCTCCGACTTTCTCCTTATTTGTACCCGCTTCCATGCTTCTGGTTATCAGTGTTTCTATAGCAGCTTTGATTGTAAATTATTTTGTTTTTGGGGTCTATTTTATATTTTCCAGACCTTTGAGAATCAGGAGCTTTACCTATTTGGTACTCCTAATGGTTTTAATAGGTTTCACCGTCTAAACCTTGCTGACGATCATGCCAAAGATTTCTTTGGCTTTTTGGTCTGTTTGCTTTTTGCAAATAAGACTCCAACCATATTTTGAATAGTCTCCATTGTCAAAATTTCAAATGGTGAATTGCCACAACTTCTTCTTTTTCAGTCTTGGTTCTAATGAGCTCTATCTTGCTCCAAAGTTCAGGTAGACTAGTAAACATGTCAATTTCATACCAAGACCTGGTACCGCTTCTGGTACATTCCAGCGATCACAATAGCTAAACTGCAAGCAAAGCTGTCAGCAAGTGTCAAATGGCAACCGTTAAACGCCAACTGTTAAATGTCAACTGTTAAATGTCAACTGTTAAATGTCAACTGTTAAATGTCAACTGTTAAATATCAACTGTTAAATGTCAACTGTTAAATGTCAACTGTTAAATGTCAACTGTTAAATGTCAACTGTTAAGTGTCATCTGTTAAATGTCAACTGTTAAATATCAACTGTTAAATGTCAACTGTTAAATGTCAACTGTTAAATGTCAACTGTTAAATGTCAACTGTTAAATGTCAACTGTTAAGTGTCATCTGTTAAATGTATATAGGCAAAAATTTTTGAGGTTATCGACAGAGAATTGTTGGAACTAATAAACAACTAAACAACTCAATAGGGCTTAAAAAACGTTTTGTACATTCTTGTGTTCCAATTTTGAGATACTCCGTAGAATCTTAATTCTTATAATCCAAGAGGAAATCCGTGCTAGTGGAGGAGGTTTATTTATTAAATCTGAAAATTAATTCGTACTATGAAAGATGTTAACCCAAAATGAATAGAAAAGGCCTCGACATGTTCTTGTCTAATTAAATCCTATGCCAAGTAATTAGTCGTTCCACACTTGCGGTGACACTTCAGTGACACCCGTCAAACTGCTGAGAAATCTAACAAGTTAACACTCCTCACACTCCCAGCACCGCTTTTCTCTTATGTTCGTAATTCAGCGAATAAATTTGAATGTTTGCAAACAAAACGTAAAATGAATAGTAATCTTGTATTCCGGATATGTGAGCTGCTGAAACTGGAGACAATACGTATTGTTTCTTAAGCTAAAGGCACGTTATTCTTAACAATAGACGAATTGTTTGAAAATTATATATCTGAAATTAGGTTAAATTGTTCAAATGTCCCGAGACAAGTTCAATCTTTCTACTTTCTGTTCAGTGATTCTCCAATAATTGGATACTTTTCCTGTAATGTCACATGTTAAATGTCATTTCTCAAATGTGAGGTTTCAAATGTCATGTGGCAAATATCAAATGGCAAGCAGCTCTTTTAAACTGCCTCGCCATACCTTAGCAGATGAATATCCAACTTTCTTTCCAACAGGCACATCCAAGTTGCCGTAGATGGACATTCCTCCAACTACTACAAGATCAACGCTGGAGTTCCCCAAGGATCGGCTCTAGGTCCTACTCTATTCCTTTTGCACATTAATGATCTACTAGAAGCCATTAATGACCCGATACACGATTTTGTAGTTGATAGCAACCTACACTGTAGCTAAGCACTCAATCGTCATGTCTCTAATGTTAAATGTCATTTGTCAAATGTCATGTGTGAAATATAATTCGTCAAATGTCAAATAAATAATTGTAAGTGATTGAAAAAAGCTTAATACATAACAAAAATTTCTTTTAATTCTGGTTTACTGCTGTATTCATAACGTTCCAACCGTAGGCTACTTTAAATAAATAAATAAAAATAAAGCCTAACATTATTTATTCAAATTGTAGAACATCATGGAAAAATATTTTCAAGAAAACGGTTTTACATTTTTAAAATTTCGTCGATTGAAAGTTACAGAGTACGTTAAAGTGAAATATGCCTTGATATTAACAACAGCTGACCTCCAGCATTTACGTTCACACGGAATGTGTTCCTTTACCGTCAGCAAAGGGAATATTTCTTCGTTTTTGTGGTCAGCTATTTGTAAAAACAACGAACAGAATGGGATAAAAGGATATTCGGTTAGACAATGAAACATATTTAAGTGTTTTACACTTCGTAGAATAATGTCTCACGTTAGACGCCATAGATTTTCTTTGTAAGGTAGTGTAAATCTTAGATATACATTATTAAATTATTTAAGTTTAAAAACAATTTTAGTATAAAATTTTTCCTATCATGTGTTAAAGATTGTGACTAATATCATGTGTCAAATGTCATGTGTTAATTGTCAGGTGTCGAATGCCAGGTGTTAAATGTCGGGTTTTAAATGTCAGTTGTCAAATGTAATGTGTCAAATGATTCACCGCATTTGGACAATTTAATAAAAATGAAATTTATAACTGAAGCTAAAGAATTACTTACTGTATTCGAAGGGCACCGGTCAGGTATAGAAAAAGCGAGGAAATGAACGAACAGATATAATTTACGTACAAGGAAACAACGGATAACCGATCGGCTCGTTCCCCACTTCATATTCGTGGCACATAACATTAAAATAACTCTATCGGACAAAAACGGTCCTGATCGTTACACTATGAGTGATTATTTTGTAATAAACAACAATAAATTGGCTCGTCTCCCACTTAATAATCGTGGCACAAAACATTAAAATAAGTCTATCGGCACAAAACGGTCCCTGATCGTTACACTATGAGTGATTATTTTGTAATAAACAACAATAAATTGGTACAGTCTTCTTATTTTAATGAAATGTATTTAAGGTGCAGTAAACACGCTTTGAATGTAATATTTTCTTTCTGAAAATTGGTGTTAATGTTTTTCAAGAAAAATAGATTAATTGCGTTTAAAATTAGCATATCAATGAAACTTTATCATAATTAATTTATAGCTTTCCACATTCTATCATTTTCCCCGAGAAATAAATTCGAGTCTCATCGACAAAAGATGCAATTAAGTGCCGATACAGGATATAGATAGAACGATCACAGTATAGAGAGGATAAGTAGATATATTAGCATACATTAGTCCTCCCATTTTACGTGCTCGTCCCACGGAGTTCATTAGAGTTCAGAAAGCTTCTGGTGCAGAATAAGCAATAACTCTCTGTCTCTCTAGGAGGTGGCAATTTGGTTACAAAGGCTTCGTAGCGTTTCTATTTTGTAATGAGAAATACCCTTTTCTACGCCGATAAACACAACATTATCAATTGGGATTTGTATTCTTTTCGTACTTATCTGCTTATTTAGATATTTGTTAGAAATACAACCATATTTTAAAAATGATTAATCGTGGTTCATCGGTAGCTTTATCTTTCTTTTATTTATCCATAATTTCGTTTAATCTAATTTTAACTATTGTCTGTGCTATTAAGATTATTAAACAACTATTTTAACGTAAGGGAATAAACTTCTGTTCTCGTTTCCGCACGGTTGGTTACTTCGTGTCAGCACATTAATTGATTCTATTTGTTAAATGGTAAATGACCTCTCTTCTACGTATGATGCTATATGACAATTTTGGGCACGCTGACAATAAAAGCCCATTTCATTGACATCAGTCTCCTGAGCATCAGTACCTTTTGACTAGAAGAAATCTTGTGGTTTTGTTCTAATCAGAGTGAATCTTAATCATTTAGTTGTGCATTTTGACTGAGCTATTGAATCCTTCTGCGTTTTGGTTGTATTTTTGGGTTATTTCGTTTCCAGTGTGTAACGATAACGCCGAAACCCCGCGTCATCGTTTTGTATTTGCCAGTATTTCCAACATCTGTCCGAGGTGCGCGACCAAGATACGACACGTCGTCAAGACTCGCGCAGACACAATCAGTAAGTGGGAGCACCGTTCAGCTGGGAAGGCAGGAAGGCAGTTCGACTGAGAGTACTGATCTTAAAAGAACTCTAACCTGGGCTCTGGGTATTGACCAGTAGCCACCGACCTTTCCTGCCTTTGCAGCCGGGTATTGATCGGTTGTAGAGAAAATTTTCTTTGTCGGTAAGTACTAAAATTCTGTCATTTGTGGTCACATAGGAACATTATTCTTATTGCAATTTCCTTAATTCGTAGGGAAAAATGAACGTCCCAGGTTATTGTTAGGAGTACATGGTCATACTTTTTTTACCCTATAACATTTTTAGGTAAGTTATTTTCTAATTTCTTTTCTTTACTATAGTCGGTTTGCCCCATTTTTTTGTCGCAACCCTTGGCGATTTTTCATATTTTTGCATTTAAGCTTTAGTATCTCAATATGGTAATAAAAAATTCAGTATACAAACTGAACAATTAACTTCCCCAATATAAGTTTTACACTGATAGTGAACAAATTGCGTATTCGATTAATCCGGCAAATTGCAGAGCAGTTTTAATTAACCACCGAGCAGCCTAAACAGGTCGAGCATTAACAGCCTCATATATTTCGGGACTGTACAGTGAAGTGAAACAGAGGGTTTAATCCCTGTTTTCCAAGAGATTCGAGAGTAGAAAGGGAAAAGACCGGATTCGTAGCCGGAGCCGAGCTCAGCAGTTGCGGTCGTAGGTCGGCACTCCGGCAATAAAGAAGTTGCCGAGCTGGTCATTCGGGCTTAACTTGCTAAGCTCGAATTATGGCGTGGCATTGCGGTCTCTTGTTTCTCTTCTGTCCGGACAGTTTATCGGTGATTGTTATTCTGTCTCGGACTCCTTTTCGAATATCAATTAACTGGCTTGCTCGACAACATTATTCAGCTTGGTCAGCGATAATCAGATAATCTAAGGTGTTTAAATGCAACGTTGTATTTCTTTCTATGTAACTTTTTTACAAGAAAATTTATACTACACTGAGAAAAATCTATTTCTTAAGTGGTTTTTCCCACTGGACACGAAATAACCAAAAATATAACCAAAACGCAAAGGGATTCAATGGTCCAGTCAGAAATTAGAGGTTATGCTTCAAGATCCACAATTAAACGATTAAGATTCACTCTGATTAAAGCAAAACCACAAGATTACTTCTAGTCGAAAAGTACCGTTGCTCAGAAGACTGATGTCAATGAAATGAGCTTCCGTTGGCAGTGTGCCCAAAATTGTCATATGGTAACATACGTAGAAGAGAGGTCTTTTACCATTTAACAAATAGAATCAATTAATGTGCTAACACGAAGTGACCAAGGATCGGAACGGTATTACCGATCAATACCTGACTGCAAAGGCAGGGAAGGTCGGTGGCTACTGGTCAATACCCAGAGCCCAGGTTGGAGTTCTTCTAAGATCAGTACTCTCAGTCGAACTGCCTTCCTGCGGCGATGGCTTCGGCTTTTTATCCCAGCTCAACAGTGCTCCCACTTACTGAATGTGTCTGCGCGAGTCTTGACGACGTGTCGTATCTTGATCGCGCACCTCGGACAGATGGTGGAAATACTGGTAAATACAAACGATGACGGGGGGTTTCGGCGTTATCGTTACACACTGGACACGAAATAACCCAAAAATACAACCAAAACGCAGAAGGGTTCAATGGCTCAGTCAAAATGCACAACTAAATGATTAAGATTCACTCTGATTAGAACAAAACCACAAGATTTCTTCTAGTCAAAAGATACTGATGCTCAGGAGCCTGATATCAATGAAATGGGCTTCCGTTGTCAGTGTGCCCAAAATTGTCATATAGTATCATACGTAGAAGAGAGGTCATTTACCATTTAACAAATAGATTCAATTAATGTGCTAACACGAAGTGACCAACCGCGCGAAACTTAAGGAACAGACCAGAAACGAGAACAGAAGTTTATTCCCTCACGTTAAAATAATTGTTTACTAATCTCAAGCACCAGGCTGAGGTATTCGCCTTACTAAAGGCTGCCAACCACTTCCGAGGCCGTGGATGGAGAGGGGAGAGGATAACTTTTTTCTCAGACAGCCAGGCTGCACTGCTGGCCTTGAAACAATGCCGCGTTAATTCCAAGCTGATCTGGGAGTGCATACAAAATCTCAATGAAATGGCTAGACACTACATGGTCATCTTGGAGTAGGTGCCGGGGTATAAAGGTTTTGAGGGCAATGAAATCGCAGACCTTCTGGCCTCAAAGGGAGCGGATACACGATTCATTGGTGCAGAACCTTGTCACGGGGTAAAATCCGTTCTAAGTATAATTGTGTTAGAAGTAATATAATTGATTTCTTACCTTATAGAGTTCGCCTTAACTACGGGTTAAACAGAGTCATTTAATGTTAAGAACAAATTGAATCTCGGTTGTTTGTAGGTAAACACCTTCTATTTTATTATATTCTGGCCACATTTGTTACTAAAACTACTTTGAATTACTGTCTATTTATTATATTCAGGTCACAAATTATTTGGATTGTTTACGTAAATTTATCATCGCTGTCACTTAAACAGGTGATTGTCACTTCTCCTTCTGTTCGTATAACTCGTCATATTGTTGTCTACAGTCAGGTGTTTCGTTATATTGGCATCTAATATATTAAAGTTTGGACACGAACGAGTAATGGAGTATCTATCGAGATTTTTGGTTTTACTATGATAAGTAATAAAATTTATTGTTATTAAACGATTACCGTTGTTGTTTGTAAATTGTTGGCTCTCAATTCTTCGGTTATTGGCCTTACAGTAGTAGAGGCCATCTTCGAGTGTGTCATATTTCGTCGAAAGGAAACGAAGGTTCTTTCTTTTTGCTATCTGATTTAGACCGAAAAGGATGTTCTAGAGCAAGTCAGTAGATTTTTAGGTTGAAGTTTTAATCACGGACCATCCGTTACAATTAATTTTGGATTTTTGAAACTAAACCATTTTGTCCATTGGACTAGTTGTTGGAATTAGTTTCTGTTGTTATTTTTGGATTGCTTGGACGAACCTAGATTAGGATTTTTATGAAATCTTCTGTGGTAAGTGAACATGTCTTTTATTCATGTGGTTTGATCAATTCTTATGGTTTTCTCTTTCTTTCTTTTATCTTCGGCGGAATGTAGGTAAGAACACGGTATAGTCAGCGAGTTGTTGGTAAATTCAATACCATTCAAGCCAGCAAATTGCAGTTTAAACCATCTATCAATACAGTTAGCAGCATTCACGCCTACATACATTCATATCAGTGAGAGTACCACGACTCTAGAGAAAATTAAACCCTATTACAATAGGTGAGTTACAATGTTATATTTTACTTTGATTAATAACGACATACAGTCGCAATTTTGGTTTTATATCTTGATTTTACATGTGTTCTTCATTGTGTATCGTATGTGTGTGTTATTTTAAGAAACTAGACTATTCTTTCAGCTCCTTTGCGCTATTACTAATTAATTTTATGATACACCTTAATTTAGCTTATTGTTATAATTCAGTTATGGCTAGTACGTCATATTTAAGTTTGTTAAGTGCGTTCAAGTCATTAGTTTTGATTAGAAATTGTAATTCAGTAATATTAACTTCTAACTTCTGTAATTTGTGTAATTCATCAAAATTCATTATTTTTTTTATTGTTAAGCAAAATAAGTTTTTCTTTGTAAGTTGTATTAAAGTCAGTAAATTAGTATAACGGTATTAAGTCAATTAACTCAAGGAGCCATGATAAATTGTTTAAGCTTATTGTTAATTTCAAATTACGATTTTAGGGTCCTTAGTACAGGCTTAAGTTTTTGTACGGGCTTAAATTTTTGGTACAGGCCTAAGTTCTTGCTACGGGCTTATTTGTTTGGAGAAGCCTAATTTGTTTTGGAAGCAGGCCTAATTTTGGTGCAGTCCTAATTCTTGGTTCGGGCCTACATTTTGGTACAGGCTCAGTTAATTGGAGCCAAGGACTGGAAGGAATTAATAACTGGATTACCAGATAAGCTATAAGCATTGTACTTAGATTTAAGTCGTGACTTTAGATCTTAATTTTAAGTCTTGCGTGTGATCACACTTTTCGGATAGTTTTATTTTGTTTACTTTTTACTTACATGTTAATATCATTGTCAGGCGCTAGGTTTGATAGTAGTGTATATTAAAGAAGGGTCTAGTTTGAGATTTTCGTTTTATTTAGCTCACTTTATCGTTCTTATTGTACAATTCAATTAATCTTGATTAATATTCTTACTTTATTTAATTATCTCCAGTGAAAAAGGTCAGTGTCTGGAACAACAGGGGTTTCCGATTTTAACCGTTCAAAATCGGTGGCGCAACTCACTATTATTTGTTTACTTACCCTCTACGGCTGAGCTGGGCACTAATTTGCCAGTAGAGAAACCACTTACCGATCTCAGCTGGAGTTGAACTTCTATTGGAAGTATTTGATTAATTTTTCAATTTTTTTTTTTATTTTAATTCTTTTATTACACTAAAAGTACGTGGCAACCTGTATTGGGACTGCCTAGAGTCTGGGTAAGGGCCAAAGTCAGGAACTGGGTCTGGGAAGAGTCGACCAAACACTGGAGTACTGTATGGCTGAGGCATTCGAAACTGACACTCCAAGGCAACTTTAAAAATTTGATGTCTGATATACTGAATTTTGGCAGGAGTCAGATAAGAGTACTGGTGGGCCTGCTACCTGGGCATGGACTATTCATACTACACCTTCCAAGGATGGGGATTCTGATACAGGAACCCACCTCGTGCCAATTGTGCGCCATGGAAGATAAGACGGCAAATCACAATTCGAGTGTGAGGCCTTGGATCATAAACGGTTCCTTATCTTCGGTGACACGAATCGTGAATCCTATCACCACCTGGAGGAGCTAGTCACAGGACTCAGATCTCTTATAAAAGGAACTGCCCTGTGGCAACAGTGGTGTTGATTTTCAGCTGAACAAACTAGAGTCCTGCACGCATCGGGTGCATGTGAGGACTCTTGGTGCCGAACCTGGTCACAATATTCCCTTAGGAAGAAGAGCTCCGCAGAAGAGACCATGCCAGGTTTACTTAGATTAGATTAGATCATAATCTCAAGCACTATATATTTAATGATCGTAATTATTCCACAATTAATTAATGATATATATTTTGTTTTTTTCTGTCAAAAAATTCAAATTGTGGGAGAAGATATGAAAAGGTAAAACAATGATAAACAGAAAACTCGTAACAAATTTTATAAATAAAACAAATTGAATAACCCATAAAGAGCATCGCTCCAAGCGATCAAAGATCGTACCCAAACAACCAATTTATACACTCACATTTTAATTAAATTTTCCAACAGTAATTTCAATCAATATAAATAATTGTATAGTAATCGAAATAATAAAAGATAACTCCATCAGATTATACAGTTTCGTTAAATCTCCAATTAAAATAAACTGAACTGGCCAACGCAAACAATATGCAACTATATTACTGCAGTTGTCATAATTAATTTAATTAATATGTTTCAATCCAGTCCGCTTTATGAACAAGGTAAACGCCTGAAATGATCAACATCGAATCGCAATATGGAAAACAGGAAATATTTGAACGGAATGTAATCCTGCCGGAAACACGTGCGTCTACTTTATTTCACACCAAACACATTCAAATATGTACAAATTTATTGTTGTTCATTTCATGATATTCATCTCTAGGAATGGTTTTCCTGTAAAAAAATGTTAAAATGTTAGTTTTCACATGTCGTCTGTCAAATGACTAATGTCATGTGACAAATGACGTCTGTCAAATGAATAATGTCAAATCTTATGTTCCTTATGTCAAGTGTTAAATGCCATATGATAAATTTTCTATCACAAAATATCATATGTCAAATGTTGTCTGTCAAATAAATAATGTCAAAGGTTGGTAGACAAATGTCATATGCCAAATATGATGTGTCAAATCTTAGATGCCTTAAGTCAAAATATCATGTGTCAAATATCATTTGTCAAATGAGCAATGTCAAGTTAGTATACAAATATCGTGAGTCAAAATTCTGGTATCAAATGCCATGGCAAAAATTTTATATGTCAAAATGTCATGTATCAAATTGCTAAAGCCAAGAGTTAGAAGAAAAATGTTCTGAGTCAAATATCATTTGTTAAATGTCATGAGAGAAATGTCATGTGTCAAATAATATGTGTCAAGTCTTATAACTGTCAAAAGGCAGTTGTCTAGTTGTATGTGCCAAATGTCAAGTGTTAAATGCCATATGATAAATTTTCTATCACAAAATATCATATGTCAAATGTTGTCTGTCAAATGAATAATGTCAAAGGTTCGTAGACAAATGTCACATGCCAAATATGATGTGTCAAATCTTAGAAGCCTTAAGTCAAAATATCATTTGTCAAATGAGCAATGTCAAAAGTTAGTAAAAAAATGACGTGAGTCAAAATTCTGATGTCAAATGCCTTGGCAAAAATTTTATATGTCAAAATGTCATGTATCAAATTGTTAAAGCCAAACGTTAGAAGAAAACTGTTCTGAGTCAAATATCATTTGTTAAATGTCATGAGAGAATTGCCATGTGGCAAATAGCATGTGTCAAGTCTTATGTTTTTAAAGTCAAGTGTCAAATTATAACTGTCAAAAGGCAGTTGTCTACTTGTATGTGCCAAATGTCAAGTGTTAAATGCCATATGATAAATTTTCTATCACAAAATATCATATGTCAAATGTTGTCTGTCAAATGAATAATGTCAAAGGTTCGTAGACAAATGTCACATGCCAAATATGATGTGTCAAACCTTATATGCATTAGGTCAAAATATCATGTGTCAAATATTGTTTGTCAAATGAACAATGTCAAAAGTTAGTATACAAATGTCGTGAGTCAAAATTCTGGTATCAAATGCCATGGCAAAAATTTTATATGTCAAAAGGTCACGTATCAAATTGCTAAAGCCAAAAGTTAGAAGAAAAATGTTTTAAGTCAAATATCATTTGTTAAATGTCATGAGAGTAATGTTATGTGTCAAATATTATGTGTCAAGTCTTATGTTTTTAAAGTCAACTGTCAAATTATATGTGCCTAATGTGCCAATTGTCTAATTATATGATAAATTTTATATGTTTAAATATCATGTGTCAAATAACTATTGTCAATTGACTAATGTCAAAAGTTGTTTGGCAAATGTCATGTGTCAAATGTCAATGATACATTTTTTCTTGAAATGTCATGTGTTAAATGAATAATGTCAAAGGTTGGTAGACATATGTCATAAGTCAAATATAATGTGTCAAATCTTATGTGTCTTATGTCAAGTGTTAAATGCCTTATGATAAATTGTCAAAAGTTAGTATAGAAATGTCGTGTGTCAAAATTTTATATGTTAAAATGTCATCTATCAAATTGCTAAAGCCAAAAGTTAGTAGACAAATGTTCTGAGTCAAATATCATTTGTTAAATGTCATAAGTGAATTGTTATGAGTCAAATATCATGTGTCAAGTAAAGTAAAGTGTCAAATTATATCTGCCAAATGGCAGCTGTCTACTTATATGTGCCATATGACAAATTTTCTATCACAAAATATCATGTGTCAAATGTCGTTTGTCAAATAAGTAATGTCAAAAGTTAGTATACAAATACAAGGCAAAAAGCAAGCAGAGTTATACAATAGGGTTAAGGCAGATCAAATAATGAGCATGCCTCAGGACAGGATAGTCCCCAGGTATAACTTTGTGAGAAACTTTCGAGTAGAAATACTGGAAAGGGACTCATGGAACAATGGCCCCTCAATCCAAGGGGAGTCAATTTGGTATACCGACGGCTCAAAGACTGAGAAAGGCACAGGGTCAGGTATATACAGTAGAGGACACAGGATAAAAGTCCAACTAAGTCCAGGTGCGTATGCCACAGTGTTTCAGGCTGAAGTAATGGCCATACTACACTGTGCAACGGAGATCGTAAGTCGGGGTATAACGGGTAAAACCGTAGTCATAACCTCGGACAGCCAAGCAGCTCTAAAGGCGATAGTCTCAGCACAAATAAGCTCACAGCTGGTGTGGGAGTGCGTTGGGGCCCTGACACATGCCGCAAGTCAAAATTCTTTAACATTGGCATGGATACCAGGACACTCAGGGTTTCGAGGCAATGAGAAGGCTGATGAATTGGCCCGTGCAGGAGCTAATACCCCAATGATTGGCCCGGAACCATTCGGCGGAGTTGCTGACACATTCAGAAAGGCAGCCATTGAGAAATGGAGGCTAGAGAAGGCCCAGGAGTGGTGGGAAAAATCACCGGGCAAGTGACAAGCCAAAGTCTTCATAAAGGGATACTTTGCGAAGTTTACTGCAGAGCTGCTATCACAAAGGCAAAACGATGTCAGAATGATTGTCAGTCTCTTGACAGGACATTGTAGGCTCAAGAAACACATGAGTCAGTTGAACTTAGCAGATGAAGACATCTGTCGATACTGCCAAGAGGAAGAGGAGACCGCATTTCATGTCCTATGCCAACGCGAAGGCCTTGCAAGGACGCGGTATCTAGTACTGGGAGAGGAGAAACTGGCTGCTCCAAGTTATGCGGAGTGGCCACTGTCAAGGCTACTAAGTCTCATTAAGAGGGCAGGGCTGGACAAGGTTCTCTAATCCTATTCTTGAGATAATGGGTGGTCACAATAGATCTGCAAAGGTCGCAGTGATACAGGCTCACAGCCAACCCAATAAACATCTAATCTAATCTAGTATACAAATGTCGTGAGTCATAATTCTACTGTCAATTGCCATAGCATAAATTTTATATGGCAAAATGTCATGTATCGAATGTGGTGTATTAAATTGCTCAAGCAAAAAAGGTAGTACATAAATGTCATGAGTCAAAAGTCATGTGTCAAATTTTATGTGCTAAATGTCATATGCCAAATGTCAAGTGTCAATTACAGATTTTTTTAAACTACAAAACCATAAAAGTCTGTTATAAACAATTTAAATGCTAAATTATACCAGAATTTATTTTATATCTATACTTTATATAATAATTTCCAATATATCAATCACAATGCGTTTTTAAAATATGAATGTACATTTAAATTTCATTTAATATTAATTCGTTTGTTACTTTATGGTTTGTAATTAATTTACGTAATGGATTTGTGTAATGAATGTACCAACGTAGTACAAAAAAAGTTTAATTTTACCATCAAGAAAAACTACGAGAAAATTGCCCTTTAAAACCGAAAGTATCCAAGTTAAAACTAACATTACGTTATTGGTATTGATCCCTACAAAACATAATCAACATTTTTAAAATGGTCTTTTACACAAATGGAATCAATTAATGTCCTAACTTGAAGTAACCAACCGCGCGAAAATTAAGGAACAGGCCAGAAACGAGAACAGAAGACCCTGACGTCAACATAATTGTTTACTATACTCGAGCCATTCAAAAGAAGGAATTCAAGGATGCGTGATCAGTGACTGGCCGGCGTAATCGTACAATGCCACGCCTTCTAAACTGAAATAACAAAGAACAGTTTACACTGTAATCATACCAGAGATAATATAAACTGTAAGCATTAAGGTTGGGTGCCCGAACAACTTTGATGAGGGGGAGGAGGCGGTCAAGATCAACAAAACATGGGTCCCCATAATTAAGGGTGCGAAAACTCTACCCTTAACGAACAACACCGACCAGAGACGATTGGAATCGAAAGCAACTGAGGCCCCGCCCACTTTCTTCCCGACGTATAAATACGGGCTCCGTCCATGCAGAGCTCAGTAGTTCGCAGACTGTCAACCTGTCGAATTATCGAATAGAATCTATGTAAACATTAATGAATTTTGTAATCAAACAAATAGGTAAGTTTATTATGATTTACAAATTCTATAGTCAACAATATAACAACTAGATATACAAAATGTATATCTAGTTAAGAAATCAACAAAACAACAACACAATGTAGAATAAAATAAACAAACCAAATCTTAAAACCTTGTATGTATGTAGTTATATAACAAAACTCCAAATGAATTCATCGTGTAGTTGTTTTCAGCTTCAGCTTCCGGCACTCTCCTTCTTCGCTAAACAAAAGTAAATGCTTGCTTGTCATATTAAGAAGTGGAAATTTAATTAAGCTGAATTTGTAGGATTTAAATGAAAGGAACTTTAGTTAGGTTTATAATTACTAAGATCTCATTTGCGGAGTCGAATATGTACCGTCTCTTCGAGGGTATGTATAGAAACTTACAGTATGTAAATTTACGATAATTACGATATGCAGTTAGTGAGGAAGAAAAGCAACTTTAAAAATCTATATACTATTAGCTAATACAAATATTTCCTTCAGTGGTAAGCTGAGTCTTTTAAATCACTTTGCTTTTTGTGTTGCAAACTTGTTTTGGTATTTTGGATGGGTTTAGTCTCTCTCGCCTCGCTTGGTTTCGTCCTCTGAAATCTTGCTAATTTGAAAATCATCTTCTACTTTGTAACATAACAATTCCTTAATAAGCCAAATCGGCACGTTGGGCACCAATTTTGTAACCCTAATTTACCCTAGGCTAGCTCCTGGGTTTGTGGATTCCTTCTGAGTTTTATCAATTCTCTCCAAAACATAAATTTAGAGCGCCAAGTACAGACAAACAAATAAAACGCAAAAATCAGTTTTAGGATGATTTATTAAATCAAGTTTCAGATGTTAAAGCTAAAAAATAAAAAAAAATAAAAATTAATAGTTTCTGACTTCAATTACGGTAGAGCTTTGAGAATTCACTGGGGGATTTCATTCCTTCAACCAGTTCAGGGATGGTACGGCTTTTTCTTAAAAAATCTTTCCATCAACTATCACGGGATGGTAGGTTTTTTCTCTTTGTTACGACTTCTCTAGGTTGTCTACCAAAATGGCTGATGGCTTGTCAGCGTTTCTCCAAACGTGTCTAGATAATTCCCTTACTAGGGTCCTTCTGGATTTGGCAATAACCCTAATAATGAAATTATAATCAAAACTCCAACCTTTAATAATTTACAATCAAGTAGATTCGCTATCTGGTTCTCCGTATTATCGAGAAAAAATTAATTATATACACATGTTTAAATACTTTATGATCACAAAAATTTGACGTTTACGATAGCGAATGTACTTGAAATTAAGTGTTAGTAAAATATTAAAATAACAAATTCACCACAAATTGGATAATTTAATAAAAATAAAATTTATACTGAAGCTAAGAATTACTTAATATTATCGAAGGGCACAAATATTAGATAATGTTTCTGTTCAGATGAAGAAACTGCGAGTAAGTGAATGAACGAATATAATTTACTGTCGAAGAAAACGAATCGTCCCTTCTCCCACTTTGATCGACGCACAAAACATAAAAAGCATTTAACTAAAAATTTTTTGAATAATATTCCATTATCGAAATCGAAATCGAAATCGAAATCGAAATCGAAATCGAAATCGAAATCGAAATCGAAATCGAAATCGAAATCGAAATCGAAATCGAAATCGAAACCGAAACCGAAACCGAAATCGAAATCGAAATCGAAATCGAAATCGAAATCGAAATCGAAATCGAAATCGAAATCGAAATCGAAATCGAAATCGAAATCGAAATCGAAATCGAAATCGAAATCGAAATCGAAATCGAAATCGAAATCGAAATCGAAATCGAAATCGAAATCGAAATCGAAATCGAAATCGAAATCGAAATCGAAATCGAAATCGAAATCGAAATCGAAATCGAAATCGAAATCGAAATCGAAATCGAAATAGAAATCGAAATCGAAATCGAAATCGAAATCGAAATCGAAATCGAAATCGAAATCGAAATCGAAATCGAAATCGAAATCGAAATCGAAATCGAAATCGAAATCGAAATCGAAATCGAAATCGAAATCGAAATCGAAATCGAAATCGAAATCGAAATCGAAATCGAAATCGAAATCGAAATCGAAATCGAAATCGAAATCGAAATCGAAATCGAAATCGAAATCGAAATTGAAATCGAAATCGAAATCGAAATCGAAATCGAAATCGAAATCGAAATCAAAATCAAAAATAAACAACAACATGCACCAGCAAAAAGTAATACTATACACTACACGGTCAGCTGCTGCAAACTATAGGCGCCGCCTACTATATTCTTTATACCTACTCGGTGGTCGACCGACATGCGACATGCACTAACACATACCAAAAAACGATGTAATAAAAGTTTTGCGGTTCGACGTCGGTAGTTCATTCTTTCGTAGACGCGTTTGTTCTATTATAGAAAGACTAACTTTTAGCTGATTTGTAAGATAACGTTGATATGTGATAAAAGCGATGCAGTCAACAAAAGGTAAAACGTAGTGAATCTTCGGGGTGTGGTCCAATCGGGTCCACATCTTTGTAAACTTTTCTGGCTGTTACTGGTATGAGCTGTAGTGGTAAGGATTGATGATTTTAGTCATGGAGTCATGGAGACTTAGTAGGCTTCCTGGATGTCAGTGAAAGTGGTATCACAGGTCTTGGTGAAGAAGTTCTTTTGAAGAATCATCTGAGGATTATGGTCTTTGATGTAAAAGTTTATGATTTATTATTGTTGTGTAATACCCTGTGCTGTAGACAGATCGTTTAGTATCTTTTGAGGATAAAAAAAATAGTTTCCATTACCGTAGACAAATTAGTGAGAACATTCATGCCAAGTGTGTGTTAACTATTGATACTTGGTGTACTACGGTACGTGGTCAATCAAATAACATAAGTGATGCCCTCTCGTGAGTTTATTTAAATATGTGCTAGTGTTGCTTTCTCGTGTGTTGATTGAATACTTTGTTAATACATTTTTTAAAAGGGTTTTAAAGCTTATTTCAGAAGAATGCTAAAGTATTCTAATAATAAAGCATGTTCATTTTATAAATATTCTTAACCTATAAAGATTAAATAACCCTCTATTTAAAGTTTCTCAATTACGTTTTTAAGTACTTCATACTGAATGAATTTTAAATAGGTAAAGTAGTTATGTTTTGTACCAGAGAGTTTGTCGACTTACATTCATTTTATGTCTGAATTTATTATTGGACTAAAGCTCAAAAACTTATTACTAATTAAAGTTTAGAAAGTGACTTACATACCACTTGAATATTAATAAGTTATATAGAGTTAATTATGCTCTTTAACAATATACAAGACCACTTCGGGAGTTACGGCATGCTTTGCGAATATCCGAAAGCGACAACTTCATTTTCTCTCCGCGTTCTAAATTTTTACCATCTTGTTTAGGAAAATTTAGTTTATAAAGCATTACTTTAAATTGCTTTTGATAGATTTTACAATTAAATAGAAATAATTAATCTAAATCAAGTCGATATTCATGGTTAGCTTTAACCAGGAATAACATAGTAGATATCCGAACTTTGAAATATAAATGATCCGCGACAACAATTAATGTGGGCATTTTGCTCTTGTTTGAGAACTTGAAATACCGAGCTTTAGGAGACAGAAACTGTACGACAAATTTACCCATTACATTACATTCGAGGAATGAACTTCTATAAATTATTCATAGAGATCATTTGGCTCGAAAAATCGTAAAAATTCTACCAGATATATGATGGATATATGTATAGATACGTTTCATAGTAAAATTACTCTAATAACACAACTCTTTTTATGTTATAACTCTTTATTCGAACTGTTTACATATATGTAAAGAATTGAAGGTGCCGGATAATTGACCGAAAACAATTTCCCGAATGGACAATTGCCCGAAAAACAATTGACCGAAAAAATCATTGCCCGAATGGACAATTGCCCGAATAACAATTGCCCGAAAAGACAGTTGATCAAAAATAGTATTAATAGTGTCTCTCGGGAAATTGTTTTCGGGCAATTGCCCTAGATCCCAAGATTAACCAGGCTTGAACGATGTAGAATGTAGAATATTGTCACGCATGGGGGGATAGGCGTTGTGCCATAGTTTGTGATGAGGGGTAGCTAACTGAAGGCACTTCCCACCCAGGTCGTGGTTATCTACCCCCTGGTTAGGTATCCTGCTGAAGGCAGAAACATAACCAGGGGGAAGATGAGATAAACAACAGGAAACACACAACAAATATATTAACAAGAAACAAACAATGAATAACGGATAACTAAATACAATAATCTATGCTAATCTTACCAAATAACTACATGGTGGCATGTCACACTTACTCACGAAAATATGTCAAGAGTCAAACCGGCCCAGACCCAAGGGTCTGTCTTAGGGACACCACAAAGAGTGACCCTTACAGACAACCTCAGGCTCCGAACTCCTCGAGTGCGACCTCAACGACGCTCTTTTATAGCCAATTCATACGCTACGTGAGAATAAGAATTAAACTATATAAGGTCGCCTTGAAATCTAACGTACTGACTTTGACCTGGATGATTACAATACAAAATAATACAATGAAATCTAAAACAATTAAACTACCCTATTATCGTATGTGACAATACAAAGCACAAAAAAGGCACTTGAAAGGCTTATACACCTTTTGAAAAAGAGATGCTAGAGGAAGCTGTGAACCAATCTGAACGAGGACGTTTGGAGACAGACGTACAAGATAGTCATCAGAAGACGCCAAGCGTGCCCCCCTTTCCAAATGCCGATGGGGAGAAAGCTTTAGCTTTCGCGAGAGCTTTTCCCGGCGATGAAATGGCACAGGGTGCACAGATCATTAGAAGAAGCGGAAGATCCCTTCACTGAAAATGAACTGTTGAGTGCACTGTCCAAACTGAGAAACGGGAGGACACCAGGATTAGACGGAATACCACCAGAGGTGGCGAAAAGGCCGGGAAAATTGGAGCCCACCTGATTCATAGCCGCTGTTAGGTTTAGTCGAAAGATACTATCTTCGACTTATTTTTGTTATTATTATTTTTTGATGGAATTTGTCAATTTTTATGATAATGTTATGTCGAATATATTTTTGAAAGTTAATGCTTCAGTCTTTTAATTTTTATCGAAGAAAATATTTTTTGATAGTGCAGCCAGCACATTTGGTCCTTCGAGATTTGACGTAATATAAAATGTCCCAGGAAGGTGGATCTTTAAGAAGAACCAGTAGGAAAAATGCAGGAGTTCCTTCCCAGCGATATCCGGAGTCAGGTGTATCTCTTAGTAGCAGTCGCTTGAGACAAATTCAGCTAAGGAAGATTGAAGCAGCAAATAAAATTAGACGAGAGGAAGAAAAGAAGGAGTTGGAATTAAAACAACGAGAACAAGAAAGGGAAAGAAATTTTGAGTTGCAACGACGAGAATTTGAAAGAAATGAAGCTCAACGAGAATTAGAAGAAATAGAAGTACGCGCTTTGCTAGAAACAGAAGAAGTGTTGGAGAAATCGAGTAGTAGAAGATCAATTAGAAGTAAGTTCGATTTACAGAGACAAGAAAATGATTATGAAAAAGTGCAATCTTGGTTAGACGAAGAATTGAATTCTAAAGGCAGCGATGTGGAGGAGGGACATACTGAATGCGAATTAAGATCTGCAGGGGAACCCGCCACGGTTAATGAATTACCCACTGCAGTAAGGGAGAATATCGCCGATGTTTCATCTTCTAGACCCGCCACGGTCAGAACACATATGCATGCTGGAAAGGAAAATTTTGGAGTTCAGGTAAAGGAGTCACAAGTAAAAGTTGCTGAGTTGCAACATGTCGCGGTTGAATCGGCTCAACTTCAGGTAATAAAAGATTTATTTGTTTTAAATCAAAGTACATCTGAGAGAATTGCAAACGCAATGACGGAAGCTTTAAAGTCATTTAACATACAGTCAAAAGTAAAAGCTACGAATGATATAGATTTTAAACATGTTCTAGGAAAAGATTTACCCAGCTTTAGTGGTAATATCGAAGAATGGCCAATGTTTATTTCGTATTTTAAACGTTCATGTGAAAAAGGTAATTTTACTGAAGAAGAAAATCTTCTACGTCTTCAAAAGAGTTTAAGAGGTGAAGCTTTGAATGAGGTTAGATCCCTCTTTCTTTCACCTGGAAATTTAAATATTATTTTACAAATTTTAGAAACAAGATTTGGAAGACCTGAATTTATTATAGAGTCAATGATAAATAAAGCGCGTTTGATGCCAAATATTCATTTTAGAAATCCACTATCACTAATCCAGTTTTCAAATGCTATTCAAAATATTGTAGCTACCATACAATCACTTGATATGTCTGCTTATTTAGTAAATCCTCAACTTCTTAGTTATTTAGTATTAAAGTTACCGGAACATTTGCAATTTCAGTGGGCAAGAGAAGTCATTAAAGTTAAAGAAAATTCAATTCCAGTTCCCACATTGTTGGATTTTGCCCAGTGGCTGAGAAAAGAGTCATCCGCAGCAAGTTTATTGTGTAGACCGTCAACTTCAACAGAACACAAGAATCGTAGCAATGTACTAGTAGCAATGGATGAAAAAAGTAAGAAGTCTGTATGTAGTTTTTGTCAGAATACCGATCATCCAATTTATAAATGCAAAAAATTTAAAGATTTGGATACAATCAAGAAGTGGGAGTGGGTTAAAGAGAAACGGGTATGTTTTTCATGTTTAAAACCTAACCATAGAACATTCAAATGTAGGTTTAAGAAAGAATGTGGTATAGAGAGTTGTAAAAAATTTCACAATTCATTATTGCATACTAAGGATAATCAAAATAATCATTTTGAAGTTTTAGAGGTTCAAGACGGAATAATTAAGGAAGAAATGGAAAATGATACTTCTAGAATTGAACATGAACATCATTTTCTTCAGGTTGGTTCGGGGAAAAATGACGTTATGCTTCGAGTAGTTCCTGTAGTCGTCATTGGGAAATCTAAGCTAGTAGAAACGTTTGCTTTATGTGATGAGGGAAGTAAACTGTCACTTATTGATGCTAATCTAGCCAGAGAAGTCGATGCTGAAGGAACCATAGATCCATTAAAAATGTATTGGACCAATGACAAAGATTGTTATTCAGAGCCACAATCTAGACGGGTAACATTAAAAATTAAAGGTAATTTGACTAATGAAATATTTGAACTCACAAATGTTCGTACAGTTTCAAATTTATCGTTGCCATCTCAGACAATAAATGTAAAGCAATTGTCTGATAAATGGAATCATTTATCTAAAGTTCCTCTAGTAAACCTACAGAACGCAAAACCATTGATTCTTATAGGGCAAGATAATATAAATTTAACAGTAGCTAGGGAAGTAGTTGAAGGACGGCCTAATGCTCCTTTGGCAACAAAAACAAAATTAGGTTGGATAGTTCATGGAAGAGTTCCTAATTTAAAGTATAGAGTGGATACTGATTTTTGTTTCCATTGTTACACCAAAGAAGATGATGGTGAGCTTAAAGAATTAATAAAACAAGCAATTATTTATGATAACTTAGGCGTTTCTAATAAAAATGAAAAGGTTTTATCTCAAAACGATAAAAAAGGTCTAGAAATTATGGAAAGAACAAGTTGTCATTTGGAAAATAACCACTGGGAGATAGGGTTGATTTGGGAAAAAGATCATATAAAAGTACCAGAAAGTAGGTCAGCAGCCCTAAGTAGACTTTATCACATTGAAAGGAAAATGTCATTGGACACTAATTTTGCAAACCAATATTGCGAACAAGTAGAAAGTTTTGTAAAAAAAAGGTTACGCAAAACTGTTAAATTCAGAAGAGATCGCACAGAATGTTGAAAAATCATGGTATTTACCACATTTTGCGGTAAAGCATCCAAGCAAACCCGACAAATTTCGGTTCGTGTTTGATGCAAAAGCAAAAGTAAATTGTAGAAGTTTTAATGATAATCTTTTGAGAGGTCCAGACTTGCTTAATTCACTAATTGATATTTTATTTAAGTTCCGTCAGTACCAAATCGCAGTAGTAGGAGATATTGAAGAGATGTTTTTGCAGGTGCAAATTAAAAAGGAAGATCAAGATTTTCAACGATTTTTATGGAGGGGTAAAAATAAAAATGATCCAGTTCTCACTTATAAAATGAAAGTAATGATATTCGGTGCTATTTGCTCTCCAAGTTGTGCAATATTTGTTACACGTAAGAACGCCTCTGAATATGAGGAAAAGTTTCCAGAAGCAGCGAGGGCCATTAAACAGAATCATTATATGGACGATTATTTAGACAGTTTTGAAAACGAAAGTAAGGCTATACAAGTTGTTACAGAGGTAATTAAAGTTCATCAAAATGGAGGATTTAAAATGCGAAATTGGTTGAGCAATTCTGCAGAAGTTTTAGAAAGTATTCCTAAAGATCTGAGGGCTAAAAGTATTGCAGAATTAAATTTGGAAAAATCTCCGGTTTCTGAAAGAACCTTAGGCCTAATATGGTGTCTCCAGAGTGATGAACTACAATTTTCATGCAATTTTATCAAGAAAAATAAAGAAATTTTATTAAGTAAGAGTTTTCCAACAAAAAGAGAAGTCTTGAAAGTTGTTATGTCGGTTTACGATCCTCTTGGGCTTCTAGCAGCGTTTACCATTCAAGGTAAGATTTTAGTACAAGACATCTGGTGCGAAAAAATTGATTGGGACGAAAAAATTAGTCCAATATTTTATGAAAGATGGAAAATTTGGATAGCTGAGTTAGAAAAGATGAGATCTTTCAAGATTCCTCGTTGGTATGGACTCAACTCAAACGATAACATTGAATTGCACACCTTTTGTGATGGAAGCCAAAAAGCCTATGCTTGTGTATCTTATTTTAGAATAAATTCATTTGGTAACATACTGACTACTATCGTGATGGCCAAATCAAGAGTAGTATCAAAAAAGCCCATGACTATTCCTAGGGTTGAGTTGCAAGCAGCGTTATTAGCTTCACGACAAGCAAAAAATATAGAATTAGGTCATAGTGTAAATATTTATAAAAAATATTTTTGGACTGATTCAAAAATTGTTTTAAGTTGGATTAGATCTAACCCACAAAATTTTAAAATTTTTGTTTCTAATAGAATAGGAGAAATTTGTGAGTTGACAAATGCAAAAGACTGGTTTTGGATTCCCACAGAGCAAAATGTAGCAGATGAGGCAACAAGAGGACTATGGAATGAGGATAAGTATAAACGTTGGTTTCAAGGCCCTGAATTTTTATTATTAGAAAAAGATTTTTGGCCAAATGAAATAAATCAAAATTTTGTAAGTGTTGAGAGTGATAAAGAGAGAAAAAATGTTCTGTTAATTAATCACACAAAAATGTTACCAATCTTTGATTTTTTTAGATTTTCAAGTTATTTGAGACTTACACGTGCAGTTGCCTGGGTATTAAGATATATTTTAATTTTAAAAATAAAGACTGGATTAACAAAAGTAGAGTTCCCACCTAAAGATTTAACAGTTATAGAGTGTCAAGAAGCTGAACAGAAAATTATAAAGCAGGCTCAAGAGGAGAGTTTTAGTGAGGAAATAGCTTTGATCTCTAGAGGTAAGCCCATCAAGCGATCTAGTAGACTTTCTCAACTAAATCCGGTTTTGGACATTAATAATATTTTAAGAGTGAGCGGACGACTAGATTTTGCATCAAATCTTGATTATGGGCTAAAACAGCCAATTATCTTGGACTCAAAGCATTACATTTCGAAGATTCTAGTACGTTACTACCATATATTAAATAATCACCAGGGAACAAATCACATTTTAAATGAGATTCGTCAACGATTTTGGATTTTGAACGGAAGAGCGGCAGTCAGAAATTACCAGAAGAGTTGTATATTATGTAAAATCAAGAACGCAAAATTGCAAACTCAGCTAATGGGAGCGTTACCTGATTTTAGAGTTTCTGTTCAAGTAAGAGCGTTTAAAATATCAGGCATGGATTATTTTGGCCCGATAAATGTATCCGTAGGTAGAAGAAGAGAGAAAAGGTATGGAGTGTTATTTACCTGTATGTCCACAAGAGCTATACATATAGAACTTGCCTCTTCTTTGACAACAGATTCAGCCATAATGGCAATTCGACGTTTTGTATGTAGAAGAGGAAATCCCTCAGAAGTATATTCGGACAACGGCACAAATTTACGTAGAGCAGAGAAAGAATTGAAGAAAGCTATTAAAGAGTTTGACAACACCCGTATTCAACATTTTTGTTGTGTTAGGAAAATTCAATTTCATCAAAATCCACCAGCTGGTCAACACCATGGAGGTGTTTGGGAGAGGATGATAAGATCCGTAAAAGATACTCTAAAGATTATACTAAAAGATCAATGTCCAAAAGAGGAAGTACTTCATACACTCTTGGTAGAGGCGGAGTATTCCGTCAATAGTCATCCTTTAACTTATGTCTCATCTGACCATCAAGATTTAGAGAGCTTAACACCAAACCACTTTCTTATTGGAAAAGAATGTGATGTATTACCACCCGGAATTTTCAGTGAAAATGACATGCATATGCGTAAACAGTGGCGGGTTTCCCAAGCATACGCCGATGCCTTTTGGAAAAGGTGGCTCAACGAGTATGTCCCTACCCTAATCAAACGCAGTAAATGGCAACATCGAAAGGAAGATCTTTCTGAAGGCGACCTTGTAATACTGGCAGATGACAGCTGTCCTAGAAATACATGGCCGCGTGGAATCGTAACCAGAACTTACCCAGGGCGGGACAACAGAACGAGAGTGGTTGACGTAAAAACGTCAACTGGGGAATATAGAAGACCAATTACGAAAATCATTTTATTGCAAAGCAACCAAGCAGCAGAAACTTCAGCATCATCATAACCTTCGTTTAAATTTTTATTTTTATGGTGCCCGGAGAAATGTTAGGTTTAGTCGAAAGATACTATCTTCGACTTATTTTTGTTATTATTATTTTTTGATGGAATTTGTCAATTTTTATGATAATGTTATGTCGAATATATTTTTGAAAGTTAATGCTTCAGTCTTTTAATTTTTATCGAAGAAAATATTTTTTGATAGTGCAGCCAGCACAGCCGCGTTTAACCGACTACTCCCGACGATGAAATGGCATGGGGTGCACAGATCATTAGAAGAAGCGGAAGATCTGTTCACTGAAAACAAAGTGTTGAGTGGCACTGTCCAAAATGAGAAACGGGAGGGCACTAGGAATAGACGGAATACCGTCAACGTCTGGGACAAATGGAACCCACCTGGGTCATAGCCACGTTAAACCGACTACTCCTGACGGGGAATTGGCACGGGGTGCACAGATCATTAGAAAAATCAGGAGATCCCTACACTGAAAACGAACTGTTAAGTGCACTGTCCAAACTAGAAAACGGAAGGGCACCAGGAATATATGGAATACCGCCAACGTCTGGGACAAATAAAGCCCACCTGGGTCATAGCCGCTTTAAACCGACTACTCCTGGCGAGGAATTGGCATGGGGTGCACAGATCATTGGAAGAAGCGGAAGATCCCTTCACTGAAAATGAACTGTTGAGTGCACTATCCAAACTAAGAAACGGGAGGGCACCAGAAATAGACGGAATACCGCCAAAGTCTGGGACAAATGGAGCCCACCTGGGTCACAACCCCGTTAAACTGGCTACTCCCGGCGAGGAAATGGCCCGGGGTGCACAGATCATTAGAAGAAGCGGGAGATTCCTACACTGAAAATGAACTTTTGAGTACACTGTCCAAACTGAGAATCGGAAGGGCAGCAGCACTAGACAGAATACCACCAGACGTGATAAAACGTCTGGGACAAATGGAGCCCACCTGGGTCACAGCCGCGTTAAACGGACTACTCGAGGCGCAGGTCTTTCTAGAATCCTGGAAAACGGCAAAAGTGGTATTCATACCCAAAAATCAGAGAAGTATAGGCTTATTCTTTTATGCTTGAGTAAAGTTTATGAAGAAATGCTGCGTGCAAGGATTGACGAAGAGGTTTTTTCCCCAGACAGTATGGATTTAGCGATGTAGATGTGGTGCTGGAGGTACTACGATTTTCACTTGGAGGACAGCGGGACAAATGGTCAGCGCACCTACCCCTAGACGTTCGGAACACCTTCAACACGGTCCAGTGGGGTGTTCTGATGAAAGTTTTGGCAGCGAAGGATTGTACAGGCTATCTGAGAAACATTAAAGTCAGACTCTCCATGAAGACTTTTGACATCATAAACCCTGACCATTACCCGAAAGCTTATACCAGTACCAGTTTGCGAACTTAAATTGGACTCCATTGTAACACACCCCGAAGATCCACGACGTTTCACCGTTCGCCGACAGCATGGATTTCCTAGCGAATCGACGCAACCTTCGTGATTATTTTTGGACATTGTAACGTTCGTTTTTGAGTATATCCTCCGGAGAATATTTTTATTTATTTTAATTTTATCGCGCTGATGCGGATGGTCTGTTCGCGTCGATTTGGTAGGAGAAAGTTTGTCACTTCGCTAGTAAAATATTTTAATTTCTTCATTTTTATCTTCGATTCTTATTAATTGCAGAATTATTTTCTGATTACCTTGGCCCTTCATTTAGGTAATTGCCAAATCCAGAAGGGCCCAAATAGAGAAATACCGAATTTTTTTTGAGAACGTGACAAGCCATCAGCCATTTTGTTTGCCATTATCGATAAGCTTATCGACGAGAAAACCTACCTTCCTTGGACTGGATAATTGAAAATATACGAAGAGAAGCCATACCATCCCTGGATTGAAAATTTAATTAATGAAATCCCGAAGAATATTGCGAACTCATTCCGAAATGTCAATTCTGGTTGGATTCCTGGGAAAAATAACAAGATAAGAGATTTAATAATTTATTTATTTAAAAATTTGATTAAGTTAAATTTGATTAATTAATAAATCAACTTAAAAGTGATTTTACCACTTTTTATTTGTTTGTCTGTACTGGGCGCCCTGAATTAATGTTTGGGAAGAGTTGGTAAAGACTCAGAAGAAAGCCACGTCCCTCAGGAGCTAGCCTAGGGTAATTTAAGGGTTACAAATTGGCGCCCAACGCCAATTTAACCTTTAAAGGTTTAATTAAGCTACAACATTCAATAATTTGTAAATAGTTATTTAATTTTGATTAATAATGATTATAAAGAACGTTTTTTAATTCACCCAAACTAAAAACAGATTACATTCATGTAAAAACGTTTCGTTAAATAAGCTATAATTATTACTAAAAGCAACATACCAATTTATTCATTAGCTATGGTATAACAAAGTGTAGAACTTAAATCCCACTTAAACCATTCAGATTCTAATTTACCTAAGTTTGTCTTTCAGTTTTTCGTGTTGTTTTAAGCATTTGAGAGAGGATTTGAAATATGACAGCTTAATTTGAGGCTCAGAATACGTCAAGATGAGCATTTAACTCATAATTCCAGTTTAACAACTTTCTCGTTATGCATTATACACTTTATGAATAAGGCAAAACAATATTTTCCCACCGCTTTGCTTTTACACAACAAACCAAAAACATGGACGAATGATTTCAGTTAATGTCACTGAAATGCAAATGCAAATCTGTTGTTGGATATTTTTATTATGTTATTGTATTGGACATGTTTATTCATATTCATGTAGATTGTGATTTATACGACATATAATGTTTAGTTTGTTTAAAATATATTTCTATTGTAAACTAAATTTTAAAAAATCCATAATCTCCGCATTCTAAATTGTTAATAAAAGTCAAAAAATGGCTACATTGCTTTTTCTTATGATCAATACAAAGAAACAGAAGTGGAGAGTCAGAAGGTGATCAATTGCGAACGGTACCAACAGCGACTCGTGGAATCAAAGGAATACCATTTATGTGGAGAGTCGTGGATTCAAGATGATACTGTTTATTACTTTACACACTTTTAGTTTATTTATTCCATTCGCTGAGAAAACAGTGGTTGCTTAGATAACTCGATTAGCGGCATTCTTAGTACAACACCATAAAAGTTTTTAATATACTTAATGCTATATAGTGGATACTTCGCGTTATTTACAGAGCACTAAATGAATTTAACACCAGTACTACTGGTCTCTACAATTAAAAACTAAAGTTACACTCCTTACGAAGTGGATCTAATCAGCCTTTCTCTCAGGAAAGATAAGATCAGATTAGATATAAAATTCGGTTAACTCATTATTAATGTCCTCGTTTTCGAGGCTTAGCCTGCCCAGGCATCTACGCGGTAAAAAGAAAGTAGAAAGAAGATTTAGCATGACAACAGTTGTAACATACAAACGTAGAATGGTCTAATCGGGTCCACGTCTTCGTACAGTTCGCTGACTGTTACTGGTATGAGCTTCTAGGCCGCAGCTGTGGTGATGGTCAGGATTTATGATGTCAGAAGTCTACTTATTAGTGAAACAGACAATATACACTTAGGAGAGGGAGTCTATGGAATGGGTGTTACAGGTCTCTGTGAAGAAGTCTTTCTGAACAATTGGCTGAGTATTGTGTTTTTTGATGTGAGCAGATTGTGATTCAAGACTGTCTTATAATACTGAAACACTTATGGGGACTTTAACACAATTTTATTTACAAAATTGTTAAAATACACAGAACTCTGCTGGATAACGTCTAAACTGCTTGACAATACAATGAACTCTTGTTAATATTTGAACTTGAACTGACGTTAACTGCCCATACATCCCCTTATATACAACATTATTTAATCTAGTCAGTGTGTTTATAACTTTCTAGAATCTTCTAGAAACATTATTTAATCTAGTCAGTGTGTTTAGAACTTTCTAGAGTTTTCTAGAAACATTATTTAATGTAGTTAGTGTGTTTAGAAGTTTCTAGAATAACAATCTTTCAAATTAGGGTCCTTTTCTTTACGGTTATCCCGTTACACTGCCCCCTCCTTAGATTCATTCCTCCTGGAATGTTATTTCCTACATCGGAATCCCGCACACTCCCTGAGCCAGCCAAACCATTTTCTTGGAGTTGCTGCGCATCTCCACTGTGGTTTCCTTGGTAAGGCGCCAAACGATCATGATGGACCACGACGGGTTTCCCTCTGGGAATTTTCACGATCCGATAAATGACATCGTTAATCTTCTTCTTGATGGTGTATGGACCTTCCCAGTTCTTCTGTAATTTGGGACAAATACCTCGACGCCATCAGGGGTTATAGAGCCAGATTAAATCTCCAACTTGGTAACTCTTTTTCATTGTCCGCGTGTCATAGTACCTCTTCATCCGATCATCTTCTTGGAGTTGCTGCGCATCTCCACTGTGGTTTCCTTGGTAAGGCGCCAAACGATCATGATGGACCACGACGGGTTTC
Source organism: Altica lythri (assembly GCA_964028335.1). Taxonomy (NCBI): domain Eukaryota; kingdom Metazoa; phylum Arthropoda; class Insecta; order Coleoptera; family Chrysomelidae; genus Altica; species Altica lythri. The sequence goes on from OZ034810.1 coordinate 21,927,067, forward strand.
CCTCTGGGAATTTTCACGATCCGATAAATGACATCGTTAATCTTCTTCTTGATGGTGTATGGACCTTCCCAGTTCTTCTGTAATTTGGGACAAATACCTCGACGCCGTCAGGGGTTATAGAGCCAGATTAAATCTCCAACTTGGTAACTCTTTTTCATTGTCCGCGTGTCATAGTACCTCTTCATCCGATCACTAGATAATTGAAGTTTTCCACGCACCAGGTTGTGTATATTCTCCATTCGATTCTGAAGATCGGCGACATATTGTTCACGGGCCATTTCTTCACCAGGTTTACAACCAAACACCAAGTCATATGGTAGCCTCATTTCTCTACCGAACAGGACCTTCGCAGGCGTTTGGCCAGTTGATTAGTTAATGGCCGATCGAATTGCCATTATAAATAGTGGAATATGTCGATCCCAATCCCTCTGACAATCTGACACCACTTTTGACAGATAGTTGGTTATAGTCTGGTTCATTCGTTCCACCATTCCATCAGACTGAGGGTGCATCGCTGTGGTTCTCGTTTTGTGGATGCCTAATCTTTGGCAAACTTCTTGAAACAGCTTGCTCTCAAAATTTCTCCCTTGGTCTGAATGTAATTCTAGTGGTACCCCAAATCGGCTTACAAATTCTTCAACTAATATATCTGCTAAAGTGGTGGCTTCCTGATTGGGAACTGCATAGGCTTCAACCCATTTAGTGAAGTAGTCCATGGCAACAAAGATGTACTTGTTTCCTACATCGGTCTGTGGAAGTGGCCCCAATACATCTACTGCGATTCTTTCAAAAGGACTTCCAACCAGGTATTGCTGCATTTCCGCCTTTGGTTTTCGGTGCGGACCGTTACTGGCAGCACATAAAGTGCATTTACGACACCAATCTTTAACATCATTAGTGCAATTTACCCAGTAAAATCTATCTCGGATCGTTTGCAGCGTTTTCGTGATACCCAGATGTCCTCCAGAACTATCATTATGCATCTGTTTTAAAATTTCTGGTATAGAATTTCTTGGGACCACTATTTGTTTCCTTGTTTCTGTGCCCTCGGAATTTTCTACAAGTCTTTTAACGAGCCCACCGTCTAAAATTAAAGAGTTCCATTGGGACCAGTATGCTTTTAAAGCAGGAGAGGATGAGGATATCTCTCTCCACAATGGACGACGGTCCATTCTCTTCCACTCCCGAATCTTTCTCAGAACGGGATCGTTTTCTTGTTGCTTCTCCAGCATAGAGCTCTCGTCTTCTGGCACAACCTTAACTAAGGCAAGTTTTTCCTCGTTCTGCTCTATACGAGTACAATGGGGGCAATCAGGTCGACATGGTCTTCTGGAAAGTGCATCAGCATTACGATGTCTTGTTCCAGGTCTGTGCTCGATTTCAACATCATATTCCTGCAGTTTTTCGAGCCATCTTGCTATCTGTCCTTCTGGGTTCCTAAAGCTAAGTAACCACTTTAAACTAGCATGGTCTGTTTTGATCAGGAATTTTCTGCCATACAGATATTTATAAAAGTGTTCGACAAATTTTACAACTGCTAACAGTTCCCTCCGAGTTACACAGTAAATCTTTTCAGCTTTTGATAAAGTTTTGCTCCAATTCCCACATTGCTGGCGTCGGTGTCCAGAATAAGCTTACCATCAGGAAGTGGATAAGCAAAAATAGGTGCTGACGTAAGCTGTTTCTTCAATATATCAAACGCCTCTTGACATTCCTGATCCCAACAGAAGGACTTATCTTGTTCTGTCAAACGTGTCAAGGGTTTGGCGATGTCTCCAAAATTCTTGACATATCGTCGGTAATGGGAACAAAGACCCAAGAAACTCCGGAGCTGATGTTTGTCGATAGGGACTGGCCATTCCTGAACGGCTTGTATCTTAGCGGGGTCAACAGCAACGCCATCCTTGCTTACGTTATGTCCTAACTAGTTGACCTGTCTCTGGAACAAGTGGCATTTCTTAACATTCAATGTTAGGTTAGCGTTCTGTAATCTTTTAAAGACTTCATCCAGGTTAGATAAATGTGTCTTAAAGGTCTTGCCCATTATGATGATGTCGTCTAGATAAACTAGACAAGTTTCCCATGACAAACCCCGCAGGATGTTCTCCATGACTCGTTCAAACGTTTCAGGAGCATTACAGAGGCCAAACGGAAGGACCGTGAATTGCCACAACCCTGATCCACTGGTAAAGGCAGTCTTTTCTTTGTCTGCAGGATTCATTTTAACTTGCCAGTATCCGCTTTTAAGGTCCAAGGTAGAAAACAAAGTAGAACCCGCCAAAGCGTCGAGGGCATCATCAATCCTTGGCAGAGGATAACTGTCCTTCTTAGTGACATCATTTAGCTTTCGATTGTCGACACAAAACCGCATTGATCCGGCTTTCTTTCTCACTAATACCACAGGAGAAGCCCACGGACTACTGAATGGTTCGACTATGCCATTTTGAATCATTTCTTTAAGGGCTTTGTCTGCTTCTTCCTTCTTAACTTGAGGCATCCTACGGGGTACCTGTCGAATCGGACGTGCATCACCAGTGTCAATTCTATGTATTTCTTATATGGCCTAGTTTTCCGCAGTTCCAGCATCTCACTGGGCGCCTTCTTTTTGAAGATAACTTCATTAACCTCTCCACTACCGCTTCGACGTCGCTAACGGAGTGAACGGCATGGTCGTAGTTACCGGTGACTTCCCTTAGTCGACCAGCTCCACGTAAGGCCTCCGTCGCCGCCTCAAACTCCAGGGCAATGGTCAAGGCGTCCACAAGAGACTTCGGCCGCGCCAACCGTAGAACCCGCTGCAACTCAACGTCTCGAAGACCATCGGTGAAGGTTTGGACCGCCAGGCACTCCAGGAAATCCTCCGCTGCATTTGAATACGTAAGCCGTACCATTCTTGCCACGTCCGCCTCAAACTCCTGGATAGTCTCACCATTTTTCTGCTTTCGGCTCTTTAACTGCATTCGGTACACCGGTTGTATATGACTTTGGCCATAACGCATCTCTAGACGATTCACCAATAACTCGAAGTTGTCAGCTTCATCCGGGGTCAATGATTGCAAGACGTCTAAAGCCTCGCTTCGCAGAGCTACGGTTAGGGACAATGCCTTCTCCTGGGATGACCATCCATTCGATCTGGCCGCTGCGTCGAATTGTTTCAGGTAATTTGGCCAGGAAGTCTTTCCATCGAAGGTCGGAGGTTTTATCGTAGTTCGTACCTGGGTCGCCTCCCCATTTCCTCGTCGGTCGATGTCTACGTGGCAGGTTTCCATCGCTTCTGCATCTCCGTCGCCGTGGTGGATGGGCTGGTTTCGACGACAAGCTTCCTGTTCTCGTTAAAGCTTCCTTATTTCGGACTGCATTTGCTGGTTGATCTCGTCTCGCAAGTTGGCCACTTGCTGATTCTGCTCGTCTCGCAAGTTGGCCACTTGCTGATTCTGCTCGTCTCGCATGTTGGCCACTTGCTGGTTCAAGTTGTCCACTTGCTGATTCAAGTTGGTCCCTTGCTGGTTTTGCTCGTCTCGCAAGTTGCATATTTCGGAGCGCAAATGCGATATCTGCTGGGAGAAGGAACTGGATAATTTTTCTGGTAGGGTACACATCCGTTGTGATAGCTGGGACACCTCTTCGCACTGGCTTCTTATCTGACTGGATAGCTCCTCTCGTTGGTTCGTCATTCGCTGTGACAGCTTCTCTTGTTGGCTCGTGATTCGTCCTGATAGCTCCTCTTGCAGCCGGGAAAGTTGTTGAGTTTGTTCTTCTTGTTGGCTCGTCATTCGTCCTGATAGCTCCTCTTGCAGCCGATAAAGTTGTTGAGTTTGTTCTTCTTGTTGGCTCGTCAGTCGTTGCGACAGCTGGGACATCTGTTGTGCTAGTTCAAAATTTGCTTTTTAATTTGGGTCTTCGAACTCCACAGCGTCAGGGTCCAAATTATGACCTAGGTAGTATTCACGGAGCCTATTCAACAATACGGATTTGGTCCCAGTAGTTTCCAACTCCAAATCTTCGAGCTCCTTTCTGAGCTCAGCCACCAATAGTTCATTTATTTTTTTCCAGGCATTCTTGTATCTTCACCCCACACCTGACACCAATTTGAAACACTTATGGGGACTTTAACACAATTTTATTTACAAAATTGTTAAAATACACAGAACTCTGCTGGATAACATCTAAACTGCTTGACAATACAATGAACTCTTGTTAATATTTGAACTTGAACTGACGTTAACTGCCCATACATCCCCTTATATACAACATTATTTAATCTAGTCAGTGTGTTTAGAACTTTTTAGAATCTTCTAGAAACATTATTTAATCTAGTCAGTGTGTTTAGAAGTTTCTAGAATAACAATCTTTCAAATTAAGGTCCTTTTCTTTACGGTTATCCCGTTACAATACCTTCGGCCAATGAGCACCGTAGACGGATCTCCCATTGCTTAGTGCCGGGGATACGTGCTAGTTCCAATTTTAAACAACATTAAAACTTCGCAAACATAAAACACTTCGTCAAGTAAGCTCCTTTTTTTGGCTCGCTCTGGGTGTATTCTAACGGGATAAATTCTCTAGGCTCTCTCGCGAAGTGTGTCTACTTAGATCCCCCAGAGTATTCTAAAATAGAAAAATTGGTTTGCCGGGACCTCTACGTACTTCACTTTCTTTTACAAGTTGTCGTGAAAAAAATGCACTAAAAGAGATCGATGTGTATCTTTATTTGTAAAAATAACGGCAAAGGTAAATAAAAAGTATTTTTAACTGTGAAATAGCTTTATTCTATTATATTAAAACAAATAGCAATTCAGAAGGTCATAAGTACAGAGGTTTCATATAATTTAGGGTGCGAACAACACCGACCAGAACCGATTGGAACCGAAAGCAACTGAGGCCCCGCTTACTTCCTTCCCGATGTATAAATACGGGCTCCGTCCACACAGAGCTCTATTATTATTATTATTATTATTATTATTATACAGAGCTCAGTAGTTCGCAGACTGTCAACCAGGAAGTAACTTCTGAAGATGCCAACCGCTCGTGTTGGCGAAACGTCAAGTCAGCAAGACAATCGACACCGGGCTAACAGCCCAAAAACCATTGATATATTGTTGTTAACCCAATATTTATATAGATACAACTATGTCAAAAATACAGAAGTTTCATAAAAATCAACAGGTTTCCACTCGTCACACACGTGCTGCTAAAGTAAGATACTTGCAAAACTTGACTAACATTATACGAGGATAAAAGTCATCCAGGTACAATGTTTTAAAGTAAGTATTGGCTAATTTACGTATGGTAAAATCGGTATAGTTAAGTGCTGTGGTGTTTTTGGTTTCTTGTATCTACAAAGCAGCTTATTTATCCAAAAGTAAATAACATCAATTCCACTTACAAAACTAAAACCTAGAAAAAATCCCAGCAGACTACCAATTAGAGCTAAAATACATATTTAAGTTATAAATAACAAGTTAAAATGGTGTCGTAGGACACCAGGTAGAAACTAAGTTCCTTCGGCTAATGTAGAATCGACACATAACACTATTTGCTTCTGTATACGACTGTAACGCCTGCGCACGTCGTATTTAACCGTCAATATATCAAAATCAGTGAAATCTTGGCGTTAAGAAAGAAGCTTCTTTAAAATTCAAGGTGAGCTTTAAAGAGTAATGTATACATTTATTTTTTCTCACCTTTCCTAACTACTTTCAACTATCAAGATTTTTAAAAATGATATCTCATATTCTAATCTAATCTAATCTAATCTAAATAACCTGACATGGTCTCTCTGCGGAGCCCCCTGTTTGTACACTGCTTCCAGTGGGAATATTGTGACCAGGTTCGGCACCAAGAGTCCTTACATGCACCCGTGCTTGCAGGACTCTAGTTTGTTCAGCTGCAAATCAGCATCCCGCTGATCCCCAGGAAGGCTAGAATCCAGGTGTCCTAAATTCCTTAAGTTACTGTTGCCACAGGGCTGTTCCCTTTATAAGAGATTTGAGTCCTGTGACTAGCTCCTCAAGGTGGTGATAGGATTCAGGATTCGTGTCGCCGAAGATGAGGAACCGTTTATAGTCCAAGGCCCCACACTCGAATAGAATGTGAGTTGCCGTCTCATCGTCCATTTCACACAGTCGGCACAAGGTGGGTTCCTGTGTCAGAATCCCCATCCTCCGAAGGTGTAGTCTGAATGGTCCATGCCCGGTGAGCAGGCCCACTAGTACTCTGATCTGACTCCTGCCAAGATCCAGTATGTCAGACGTGAGTTTTTTGGAGTATCCTTTGAGCATCAGCTTCGAGTGCCTCAGCCCTACAGTGTTACTCCAGTGTTTGGTCGACTCTTCCCAGACCCAGTTCCTGACTTTGGTCCTTACCCAGGCTCTAGGCAGTCCCAATACAGGTTCTGGACCAGTAAATCGTGTATCCGCTCCCTTCTTGGCCAGAAGATCCGCGGTTTCATTTCCTTCAAAACCTTTATGCCCTGGTATCCACTCCAAGAGGACACTGTTATGTCTAGCCAGTTCATTGAGGTTTTGTATGCACTCCCAGATCAGCTTGGAATAACCCGGAATTGTTTTAAGGCCGGCAGTGCAGCCTGGCTGTCTAAAAAGAAAGTTATCCTCTCCCCTCTCCAGCCACGACCGCGGGCATGGTCGGCAGCCTTTAGTAAGGCGTATACCTCAGCCTGGTACACGGTTGACTCCGCTCCCAAGCTGAAGTACTGCCTAAGGTTGCGTGAACCACAGACCCCTGCACCGGTTCCTTCTGACGTGCGAGATCCGTCAGTAAAATACTTGATCCCTGCGTCATCAAATATTCTTTGAGAGCCGTCCACAGTCCACTCAGCTCTGTTTCTCAGCCGGACTTGGTATCGACTCTCAAAGTTGTAACAGGAGATCATCTGGTCAGTCGGCAAGCCTGTCAACAGGACCTGACAATCTCCAGTGAACAGTGTGCGATGACGATGCAAACCATCAACATCGCACCCGTTAACTTTCAGCCTGTAAGCTCCCGACATCGCCTCCCCTTTAATGTAAACATTGAGAGGTGGCAAGCCCAGGATAACTTCCAGTGCCGCTGTAGGTGCTGTCCTCATGGCCCCAGAGATCTGCAGGCATGCAAGCCTCTGAAGCGAGTCCAGTTTCCTCTGAACAGTTGATTGCTCAACCTTGTTCCACCATACGCATGATCCGTAGGAGACTATGGGTCTGACAACCGCCAGGTATATCCATCGGACGACCTTGGGTGAGATTCCCCACGTCTTCCCCACAGACCGCCTAAGCATGTTTAGAACACGCCTAGACTTGTCTATAGTGTATTCTAAATGCCGATTCCAGGTAAGTCTCTGGTCCAGATGGACGCCTAGGAACTTTACCTCCTCGGCAATTGTTATTCTTTCACCGAAGATTCTGGGTGGCGTTAAGCCTGCCAGCTTATACCTGCGTGTGAAAGGTACGACTACTGTTTTGGCAGGGTTGACCGTAAGATGTCGACTCCTGCACCAGCGTTCCACTCTTGACAGAGCTCCATTGAGCAGCTCCGGTATAGTGGTCACACAAAAGCCTCGGACCAAGATGACGAAATCGTCAGCGTAGGCCTGGGCATGTATTCCCGACTCGTTGAGCTCCCGAAGCAGAGGGTCAGACGCGAGGTTCCACAACCGAGGAGAGATAACTCCCCCCTGCGGGCAGCCCCTAGTGGCCAACACCTCCCTCGAGGCGCCAAACAAGTCGGCAGTGATGAGTCGCCCTCTCAGAAAGGTCTCTATCCATCCAGTGGTGGTAGAGTCTAACCCTCCAAGGGAACCGACTATGTTATCAAAGGCACGCTGGACATCTAGGAAGACGGCCAGAGCCACTTCTTTTCGATCCAGCGCTGATTCTATCTTGTCAACCAAGACGCGCAGCGCGGTTTCTCATATTACTTTAACAAAAAAAGGTAAAAGTTAAGAGATATATACAAAAAAAAAACATTACATCGGCCGGGAATCAAACCCGGGCCGCCCGCGTGGCAGGCGAGCATTCTACCAATGAACCACCGATGCTACGTATAATAACTTCCAGAATTTGTTTGATGCACGTCTCATTTAACGGTTTTTCGTTACGGTTTTACTATTACATTTTTTTCAGTTTAGTCACGCAGCAAATTCCCTATCTCCTCCAAGCCTGCCGTAAGGAACTTAGTTCCAAAAAAAAGAAACCTATAAAATATTCGGAAGTCTATCTATTGTACCTAAAATAGTATCCCAACTCATTCTTACATGTCTTCTATTCTTTGTACCATCAATACTATTAAAATAAATTCTAAGCACACTATGATCTTTTATTGGAATTCCTTCGCTAAAATCAAACCAAATCAATTATAAATCATTAAAAAAAATGTGTACGTGTACTAGAGTACACATATAACAATTGCAACTTCATTCTTTACATGGGCAAGATAAGCATGGCGCGTAACAGAAAAATGTGATGCGTAACCGAAATATGTGACGGCAATCGTAAATAATAATAACCACTTACAATAAATATTGCACATATACCATGTAACGTTCGTTTTTGAGTATCCTGGATCTGGATCTGGAAATTTGGGAGGGGCGAGCTAGTGCTCAGCCAGCACTGAGGCCACATATAACCCATTGTGCATCCTCCCGTGTGTAGGGATATCCTCACCTCAGGATGTCACCAGGCCTATTGATTTAAAATAGGTGATGAAGCTCCCGAGGGGGATCTCCCTGACATCGGCTGGTGTAAGCCAATACTCGCCCAACACGGATCTTCTGATTTCAGAAAAAGCAGAGCAGTCATACATAATGTGTTCTACTGTTTCCTCTTCTTGTTCGCAGCCTCTGCATAGCGGCGATTCTGTTAATTTCATCCTAAAGAGATGTTGTCGCAATTGGCAGTGACCTGTCAGGATTCCCTCAGCTGTTCGGAGATTTTGTCTGGTCAATGCCTTAAATTTTTTTGCTGTTTCCTCGCCAGGATGAGGTAATAACTCTCTGGCCAGTCTACAGTTCGTAGTTTCATCCCAGCACTGTATAAATTTTTGGTGAGAGTGCTGTTTAATAAGGTCCACGACTGCGGACAATGTTAGCTTGGTAGACGGGCGAGGGCTAACATATCTGTATGTTTATATTCCTGCCTGTGATGTTCCTATTGATTAATTCTTTTGCAGCTATGGTTATGCCTGTGAGTTCTGACTGAACCACACTTGACAAGCCATCCATAGCCCATTTTGTTTTTAGGCTTAAGGATCTAGAGTAAATTCCACATCCTACACCTTGCTTTGTTTTTGATCCATCCGTATATACGCTCAGAGCGTTCACTACGTTGGGGTCTGCTGTCTGGTTTGTTAATATTTTGTAGGGTTTGTCAAAGACAAATCTTGGTGCGACGGCATCCGTGACTGCCTGTAAGAGTGGTATCACTTTTATCGATTCCCTCCACAGACTATCCCGTGCGAAAGCGTACCATGGTCATTAATGCGACCTCCTTAACAAATATATCAAGGGGGGTGAGACCAAGTATGACTTCCATTGCGCTGGTCGGTGTGCTTCGCATGGCTCCTGTTACGAGAAGGCATGCTGATCTTTGTATTTGGTTTAATTTTTTGATAGCTGTCGTTTGTTTCACTTTAGGCCACCACACGACAGCACCATATGTTAGCATAGGTCTTATGATTGCCGTGTAGATCCACATGGTGACCTTGGGGGATAATCCCCAGGTCTGTCCTATGGTTCGGCGGCATTGCTCATAAGATATAAATGCTTTTTCAACTCTGCTTTCTATGTGTGAGTTCCACGTCAGCTTGCTGTCGAGGATAACACCTAAGTATTTCACTTCTGTAGCAAACCTTAATTTAACGTCGAAAAGACTGGGTGCGTTTAAGCCCCTAGGTTTCGTTTTCTTTGTGAAAAGAACCATCTCTGTCTTTTTGGGGTTAATAGACAGCGATTGTTCTTTGCACCATGTCTCTAAAGTTGTGAAAGCCACTTGCATTCTGTCGCAATCGTTTTTGAGTATATCCTCCTGACTATATTTTTATTTATTTCAATTTTATCGCGCCGGGCGAAAGGTTGGTTCGCGTCGATTTGGTAGGAGAAAGTTTGTTACTTCGTTAGAAAATTATTTCAATTCTTTCATTTTATCTTCGATTCTTAATATAATCAGAATTATTTCCTGATTTCCTTGGCCCCGTCGGTTATTGCCAAATCAAAGAAGGGTCCTATTAAGGAATTATCTTATTAACTGAAAAGAATCGCTGATCGTACATTCTTGTTTGGAATAATAGGAGTTCCAAAATTCATTCTCCAACTGGAAGAAGCCAGAGGACTTAAAAGATAAAAGATTAAATTAATTAATTTTTTGATAATTTTCACCAACTTTAAAAGATTGAATAAATCAGCTTAAAACTGATTTTTTCGTTTTTTATTTGTTTTTCTGTACTTGGCGCCCTAAATTAATGTTTGGGGAGGATTGATAAAGACCCAGAAGGAAGCCACGTACCCAGGAGCTAGCCAAGGGTAATTTAACCTTAACCGGAAAAAGTACTACTTTCGACCGTAACATGGCGCGTAACAGAAAAGTGTGACGCGTAACAAAAAAATGTGACGGTTTTTTTAAACGTCGATAAAGAAGTATCACTTCAAAAATAATATACACTTACAATAAATATGGCACATATACCACGTTATCTTGGTTTAATGTAGTAGTCATACTATTAGTGTAATAAAAAGTAAAATCGCAGTCACGATAACAGTTAAAGTTACATCTTTTTCTTAGTCCTGTATAAAGAGGTTTATTATCGGTGTGATTTTCATTCGGTAAAGAAGTTGTTACTAAATCTATAATAAAAAATAAATCAAAATCAAAAGGGTGAAGATGAAGTGAAAACTTACTTTCAATTTTTGACAGACATGGTATATCTAGAAGATTGCATACTCTTACTGTGGGATCTGTAACTAAAAAATGGTATGCTAATGGTAATTGTTCAATAGTGCTGATTTGTTAAATAAAAGACTTGGCACCATCTCCTAGTCGTCAAAGTGTTCCTAGTCGTCTTATAGCAATACATATATCATTTTCAAAGATATTGACCATTTAACTAAGAAGAAACAACTACCTCCCGGGCTATGGGCCCCGACGGGTATTGAATTACACTTCAAAGTCAAACAGAGTTGGTATATCTACAAGACATTTAAACCAACCATTCTAGTTTTTATTTAGAAGGGACAGCATAACTTGTAGACTGGTTTCGGCGTATTTGCGCCTCATCAGTACAAGGTATATGCTATCCGTCAGCGAGCTTAAAGCATACCCAATGGCTGACTGAAGACTACACTGAAATCACAATCAATATATGTCTTCCAGTAATGGAAGTGTAAAAGATGTGATAGTAGCGACATCTTCACATCTAACGGCATACCAAAATTCGATTTGACAACAAGACATATATTGATTGTGATTTTAGTGTAGTCTTCAGTCAGCGATTATGGTTTAAGCTCGCTGACGGATAGCATAAACCTTGTACTGATGAGGCGCAAATACGCCGAAACCGATACTATTAAAGTATTATTAAAAAAAAAACTGTAAAATTGTCTTGTTGTCAAATCTAATTTTGGTTTACCGTTAGAGGTGAAGATGTCGCTACTATCACATCTTTTACACTTCCGTTACTGGAAGACATATATTGATTGTGATTTTAGTGTAGTCTTCAGTCAGCGATTATACTTTAAGCTCGCTGACAGATTACATATACCTTGTACTGATGAGGTGCAAATACGCCGAAACCGGTCTACAAGTTATGTTATCTCTTCATTTTTTTTGAATTGCGTCTCTATTGAAGCTATTTTAAAGAAGTTATCTACTTACTGGTTTCATCGATATAATAATACGGTGTACAATTACATAAATCTCTTGTGATATTCATTCTACATTCCACTAAACAGTTATGGAAGTTGTACTGTTTGAAATACAATAATTTTCGTTCATCTGCAAATATACATTGTCTATATTCCAAAGGTACATTTCTAACATCATCATTTGAATGGGTTATTACAGGTGAAATACTGATAAAATTTACAACAGATTTTGGACTAAGAATGTTGTTTGTATTCCAATCAGGAAATGCATAAGGATTGTGTACTTTTACCTGAAAATAAAATATTTAAAAGTTTGAATGTTAGATAGTGCCATCTATACAGAAAATAGTTTAATAGGTTTTCCCATATGAAGATTTTCTAGATAACAATATAGATGGCACACGCTTCCAAATCGATAACATTGTATAAATCGATAATGTCATTTGAATATTTCTTTGTCTAATGATATATAGATGGCACAAGCTTCTAAATCGATATACTTATTTAAACATTTCTTTGTCTATTGATACATAGATGGCAGCAGAAATTGTAAAAAAAGATGTTCACTAACTAAAAGTGTAATTCAAATAAAATATGCATACTTTATGACCAATCGATGGAATATATGTAGCAAAATAATCATCTTTATCATTATTTACTAACAATATCAAACCAGAGTGGTAACCACAAGAAGACACTCGATGAGGTTGTTTGGATAAATTTGGTTTTGCAAGTCTAAAAATTAAAAAATAAAATGTAAAATTTACATTAAACTAGCCAAATCCATATTTAAGCTCAATTACATACAAGAAACTTGGCGTAATTCGTTTCTTAAGAACTCTCAATTCTAACCCATTCTCCCAGTGCAGAAAGAAAAGAGCTGAACAGTGTTTTTTTCTCCTTCTAATATGCTTCTAGAGATAGAGTGCAATCTGCATCAAGAAAGAGAGAGCAATGAAGACAGCAACTACCATTTCAGTCGTCCACTAACTTGATTGGCTGAAAGCCAAAGTTTACTTGAGTATATAGGTAAGATAGAATAGTTGAGAAGAGAAAAGAGATGAGTTTAATTGAAGAGCTGGTTGGATTTATGCCAGGGATGAAAACGACTAAGATAGAGCACCCATGGGATACTTGAAAGAAAACTTAAGACACTCTTGAGAGGAGAATCGGTAAGGCGAAGACAAAAAGAAGTCAGATCGAATCAAAATTAATCTACAGGATCAAATGCTGCCAGCTGTACAAAACTTCAAACAGTTAGAGTCTGTATCAGGATACTCAGGGCTTAAGGGCATTGTGAAGGATAATAAATGGGCCCGAGCAGAAGCTAATATGACAATAATTGGCCTAAAACCATTTGGCTGATTTGCTTACACGTGCAGAAAGGCAGCTATTGAGAAATGTGGGCTAGAGAAGGCCAAAGTGTTAATAAAAGTACGCTTAGCCAAATTTACTGTAAAGCTGATATCAAAAAAGTCTCTTGACAGGACATTGGTGTCTCAGCATTGTGAAGGATCATGAATGGGCCCGAGCAGAAGCTAATACGACAATGATTGGCCTGGAACCATTTGGCTGATTTGCTTACACGTGCAGAAAGGCAGCCTTTGAGAAATGAAGACTAGAGAAGACCAAAGTGTTCATAAAAGGACACTTAGCCAAATTTACTGTAGAGCTGATATCAAAAAAGTTTCTTGACAGGACATTGGTGTCTCAGCATTGTGAAGGATGATGAATGGGCCCGAGCAGACGCTAATATGACAATAATTGGCCTGGAACCATTTGGCTTATTTGCTTACACGTGCAGAAAGGCAGCTATTGAGAAATGTGGGCTAGAGAAGGCCAAAGTGTTAATAAAAGTACGCTTAGCCAAATTTACTGTAGAGCTGATATCAAAAAAGTCTCTTAACAGGACATTGGTGTCTCAGCATTGTGAAGGATGATGAATGGGCCCGAGCAGAAGCTAATATGACAATAATTGGCCTGGAACCATTTAGCTGATTTGCTTACACGTGCAGAAAGGCAGCTATTAAGAAATGTGGGATAGAGAAGGCCAAAGTGTTCATAAAAAGATGCTTAGCCAAATTTACTGTAGAGCTGATATCAAAAAAGTTTCTTGACAGGACATTGGTGTCTCAGCATTGTGAAGGATGATGAATGGACCCGAGCAGAAGCTAATATGACAATAATTGGCCTGGAACCATTTGGCTTAATTGCTTACACGTGCAGAAAGGCAGCTATTGAGAAATGTGGGCTAGAGAAGGCCAAAGTGTTAATAAAAGTACGCTTAGCCAAATTTACTGTAGAGCTGATATCAAAAAAGTCTCTTAACAGGACATTGGTGTCTCAGCATTGTGAAGGATGATGAATGGGCCCGAGCGGAAGCTAATATGACAATAATTGGCCTGGAACCATTTAGCTGATTTGCTTACACGTGCAGAAAGGCAGCTATTAAGAAATGTGGGATAGAGAAGGCCAAAGTGTTCATAAAAAGACGCTTAGCCAAATTTACTGTAGAGCTGATATTAAAAAAGTCTCTTAACAGGACATTGGTGTCTCAGCATTGTGAAGGATGATGAATGGGCCCGAGCAGAACCTAATATGACAATAATTGGACTGGAACCATTTGGCTGATTTGCTTACACGTGCAGAAAGGCAGCTGTTGAGAAATGAGGGCTAGAGAAGACCAAAGTGTTTATAAATGAACGCTTAGCCAAATTTACTGTAGAGCTGATATCAAAAAAGTCTATTGACAGGACATTGGTGTCTCATTATTGTGAAGAATGATGAATGGGCCCGACCAGAAACTAATATGACAATAATTGGCCTGGCACCAATTGGCTGAATTGCTTACACATGCAGAAAGGCAGCTATTAAGAAATGTGGGCTAGAGAAGACCAAAGTGTTCTTAAAAGGACGCTTAGCCAAATTTACTGTAGAGCTGATATCAAAAAAGTCTCTTGACAGGACATTGGTGTCTCAGCATTGTGAAGGATCATGAATGGGCCCGAGCAGAAGCTAATATGACAATGATTGGCCTGGAACCATTTGGCTGATTTGCTTACAAGTGCAGAAAGGCAGCCTTTGAGAAATGAAGACTAGAGAAGACCAAAGTGTTCATAAAAGGACACTTAGCCAAATTTACTGTAGAGCTGATATCAAAAAAGTCTCTTGACAGGACATTGGTGTCTCAGCATGGTAAAGGATGATGAATGGGCCCGAGCAGAAGCTAATTTGACAATAATTGGCCTGGTACCATTTGGCTTATTTGCTTACACGTGCAGAAAGGCAGCCATTAAGAAATGGGATCTAGAGAAGGCCAAAGTGTTCATAAAAGGACACTTAGCCAAATTTACAGTAGAGCTGATATCAAAAAAGTCTCTTGACAGAACATTGGTGTCTTAGCATTGTGAAGGATGATGAATGGGACCGAGCAGAAGCTAATATGACAATAATTCGACTGGAACCATTTGGCTAATTTGCTTACACGTGCAGAAAGGCAGCTATTGAGAAATGTGGGCTAAAGAAGGCCAAAGTGTTCATAAAAAGACACTTAGCCAAATTTACTGTAGAGCTGATATAAAAAAAATCTCTTGTCAGGACATTGGTGTCTCAGCATTGTAAAGGATGATGAATGGGCCCAAGCAGAAGCTAATATGACAATAATTGGCCTGGAACCATTTGGCTGATTTGCTTACACGTTCAGAAAGGCAGCTATTGAGAAATGTGGGCAAGAGAAGGCCAAAGTGTTCATAAAAGGACGCTTAGCCAAATTTACTGTAGAGCTGATATCAAAAAAGGCTCTTGACAGGACATTGGTGTCTCAGCATTGTGAAGGATGATGAATGGGCCCGAGCAGAAGCTAATATGACAATAATTGGCCTAAAACCATTTGGCTGATTTGCTTACACGTGCAGAAAGGCAGCTATTGAGAAATGTGGGCTAGAGAAGGCCAAAGTGTTAATAAAAGTACGCTTAGCCAAATTTACTGTAGAGCTGATCTCAAAAAAGTCTCTTGACAGGACATTGGTGTCTCAGCATTGTGAAGGATGATGAATGGGCCCGAGCAGAAGCTAATATGACAATAATTGGCCTGGAACCATTTAGCTGATTTGCTTACACGTGCAGAAAGGCAGCTATTGAGAAATGTGGGCTAGAGAAGACCAAAGTGTTCATAAAAGGACGCTTAGCCAAATTTACTGTAGAGCTGATATCAAAAAAGTCTCTTAACAGGACATTGGTGTCTCAGCATTGTGAAGGATGATGAATGGGCCCGAGCAGAAGCTAATATGACAATAATTGGCCTGGAACCATTTAGCTGATTTGCTTACACGTGCAGAAAGGCAGCTATCAAGAAATGTGGGATAGAGAAGGCCAAACTGTTCATAAAAAGACGCTTAGCCAAATTTACTGTAGAGCTCATATTAAAAAAGTCTCTTGACAGGACATTGGTGTCTTAGCATTGTGAAGGATGATGAATGGGCCCGAGCAGAAGCTAATATGACAATAATTGGCCTGGAACCATTTGGCTGATTTGCTTACACGTGCAGAAAGGCAGCTATTGAGAAATGTGGGCTAGAGAAGACCAAATTGTTCATAAAAGGACGCTTAGCCAAATTTACTGTAGAGCTGATATCAAAAAAGTCTCTTGACAGGACATTGGTGTCTCAGCATTGTGAAGGATGATGAATTTGCCCGAGCAGAAGCTAATATGACAATAATTGGCCTGGAACCATTTAGCTGATTTGCTTACACGTGCAGAAAGGCAGCTATTGAGAAATGTGGGATAGAGAAGGCCAAAGTGTTCATAAAAAGACGCTTAGCCAAATTTACTGTAGAGCTGATATTAAAAAAGTCTCTTGACAGGACAGTGGTGTCTCAGCATTGTAAAGGATGATGAATGGGCTCGAGCAGACGCTAATATGAAAATAATTGGCCTGGAACAATTTGGCTGATTTACTTACACGTGCAGAAAGGCAGCTATTGAGAAATGTGGGCTAGAGAAGGCCAAAGTGTTCATAAAAGGACGCTTAGCCAAATTTACTGTGGAGTTGATATCAAAAAGTCTCTTGACAGGACATTGGTGTCTCAGCATTGTGAAGGATGATAAATGGGCCCGAGCAGAAGCTAATATGACAATGATTGGCCTGGAACCATTTGGCTGATTTGCTTACACGTGCAGAAAGGCAGCTATTGAGAAATGTGGGCTAGAGAAGGCCAAAGTGTTCATAAAAAGACGCTTAGCCAAATTTACTGTAGAGCTGATATTAAAAAAGTCTCTTGACAGGACATTGGTGTCTCAGCATTGTGAAGGATGATGAATGGGCTCGAGCAGACGCTAATATGAAAATAATTGGCCTGGAACCATTTGGCTGATTTGCTTACACGTGCAGAAAGGCAGCTATTGAGAAATGTGGGCTAGAGAAGGCCAAAGTGTTCATAAAAGGACGCTTAGCCAAATTTACTGTGGAGTTGATATCAAAAAGTCTCTTGACAGGACATTGGTGTCTCAGCATTGTGAAGGATGATGAATGGGCCCGAGCAGAAGCTAATATGACAATGATTGGCCTGGAACCATTTGGCTGATTTGCTTACACGTGCAGAAAGGCAGCTATTGAGAAATGTGGGCTAGAGATGGCCAAAGTGTTAATAAAAGTACGCTTAGCCAAATTTACTGTAGAGCTGATATTAAAAAAGTCTCTTGACAGGACATTGGTGTCTCAGCATTGTGAAGGATGATGAATGGGCTCGAGCAGACGCTAATATGAAAATAATTGACCTGGAACCATTTGGCTGATTTGCTTACACGTGCAGAAAGGCAGCTATTGAGAAATGTGGGATAGAGAAGGCCAAAGTGTTCATAAAAAGACGCTTAGCCAAATTTACTGTAGAGCTGATATCAAAAAAGTCTCTTGACAGGACATTGTTGTCTCAGTATTGTGAAGAATGATGAATGGGCCCGAGCAGAAGCTAATATGACAATAATTGGCCTAGAACCATTTGGCTGATTTGCTTACACTTGCAGAAAGGCAGCTATTGAGAAATGTGGGCTAGAGAAGGCCAAAGTGTTCATAAAAGGACACTTAGCCAAATTTACTGTAGAGCTGATATCAAAAAAGGCTCTTGACAGGACATTGGTGTCTCAGCATGGTAAAGGATGATGAATGGGCCCGAGCAGAAGCTAATTTGACAATAATTGGCCTGGTACCATTTGGCTTATTTGCTTACACGTGCAGAAAGGCAGCCATTAAGAAATGGGGTCTAGAGAAGGCCAAAGTGTTCATAAAAGGACACTTAGCCAAATTTACTGTAGAGCTGATATCAAAAAAGTCTCTTGACAGAACATTGGTGTCTTAGCATTGTGAAGGATGATGAATGGGACCGAGCAGAAGCTAATATGACAATAATTCGACTGGAACCATTTGGCTAATTTGCTTACACGTGCAGAAAGGCAGCTATTGAGAAATGTGGGCTAAAGAAGGCCAAAGTGTTCATAAAAAGACACTTAGCCAAATTTACTGTAGAGCTGATATAAAAAAAATCTCTTGTCAGGACATTGGTGTCTCAGCATTGTAAAGGATGATGAATGGGCCCAAGCAGAAGCTAATATGACAATAATTGGCCTGGAACCATTTGGCTGATTTGCTTACACGTTCAGAAAGGCAGCTATTGAGAAATGTGGGCAAGAGAAGGCCAAAGTGTTCATAAAAGGACGCTTAGCCAAATTTACTGTAGAGCTGATATCAAAAAAATCTCTTGTCAGGACATTGGTGTCTCAGCATTGTAAAGGATGATGAATGGGCCCAAGCAGAAGCTAATATGACAATAATTGGCCTGGAACCATTTGGCTGATTTGCTTACACGTGCAGAAAGGCAGCTATTGAGAAATGTGGGCTAGAGAAGACCAAATTGTTCAGAAAAGGACGCTTAGCCAAATTTACTGTAGAGCTGATATCAAAAAGTCTCTTGACAGGACATTGGTGTCTCAGCATTGTAAAGGATGATGAATGGGCCCGAGCAGAACCTAATATGACAATGATTGGCCTGGAACCATTTGGCTGATTTGCTTACACGTGCAGAAAGGCAGCCTTTGAGAAATGAAGACTAGAGAAGACCAAAGTGTTCATAAAAGGACACTTAGCCAAATTTACTGTAGAGCTGATATCAAAAAAGTCTCTTGACAGGACATTGTTGTCTCAGTATTGTGAAGAATGATGAATGGGCCCGAGCAGAAGCTAATATGACAATAATTGGCCTAGAACCATTTGGCTGATTTGCTTACACGTGCAGAAAGGCAGCTATTGAGAAATGTGGGCTAGAGAAGGCCAAAGTATTCATAAAAGGACGCTTAGCCAAATTTACTGTAGAGCTGATATCAAAAAAGTCTCTTGACAGGACATTGGTGTCTCAGGATGGAAAAGGATGATGAATGGGCCCGAGCAGAAGCTAATTTGACAATAATTGGCCTGGTACCATTTGGCTTATTTGCTTACACGTGCAGAAAGGCAGCCATTAAGAAATGGGGTCTAGAGAAGGCCAAAGTGTTCATAAAAGGACACTTAGCCAAATTTACTGTAGAGCTGATATCAAAAAAGTCTCTTGACAGAACATTGGTGTCTTAGCATTGTGAAGGATGATGAATGGGCCCGAGCAGAAGCTAATATGACAATAATTGGCCTGGAACCATTTGGCTTATTTGCTTACACGTGCAGGAAGGCAGCCTTTAAGAAATGAAGACTAGAGAAGGCCAAAGTGTTTATAAAAATCAACTTTATACTTACTTAGAATTGAAATTAGTTTGATTTTTAATGACAAAGTAATTAAAAGTGCAACAAATTCCTGCAGGAGTTAGAATCGGTCTAAATAAATCATTACATTTTATAGCTGATCGTTTCCAAAGACATTTTACTATCATATCATCACAATCATTAGCTAACCATTTAATAACTTGGTGAGATGAAACATTATGCGTATCAAAAAAATTTTGTAGATACATAAAATGACTAATTAGGTTCCTATCATTAGGTAATCTATTTTTGATATAGAAATACATATACTTAAATTCATTAGCTAAGTCATTAATTTTGTCTGTATCATTGGTTTGAAGTCTACAAAAAATGATTTTAATAGGAGTTACTTATAAAATTTTATTACTAACAACTTTGCAGCAACTCTAAAGGCTCTTGCTTTAGAAATTTTGTTGTTT
The DNA here is from genome assembly GCA_964028335.1 of Altica lythri. Taxonomy (NCBI): domain Eukaryota; kingdom Metazoa; phylum Arthropoda; class Insecta; order Coleoptera; family Chrysomelidae; genus Altica; species Altica lythri. The sequence goes on from OZ034810.1 coordinate 21,947,118, forward strand.
TCACAAATTGTTACAGCAGGAAAATCATAATTCCAGATACTGTAATGAGTAGAATCAGTTATAAGGATGAGAGGATTGTCTTTAAAATTTTGAATTGCTACTGCAATTAAAACCAACACTGTTATTAGGGCTGCCATACAAACTACGACCCAAGATGCCCTAAAAAAAGATGAATAATTTGGTAGCTTGTTGCACAACTAAATTTTTTCTTAAAAGTAAGTAAAATTCGCTTAACGGATAAAAAGAGGTTTCTTTATTTGAAAAAGGCCATCTTCTTACTTAAAACGACAGTTCTGACTCATTTATTGACGATACGTCACACGCCACCCAAAATGCGTTCTGCTGTTTACGAGATACAGTCGTAATGCCCTTTTGGCAGTTATGGACATTTTAACACTTTATCTCACCCTATCATTTTTCCTCTTTACAATGATATGTCACACGCCAAAATCCGTTCTTTCGTTTACGAGATACAGTCTTAACGCCCTTTTGGCAATTACGGACTTTTTAATACATTTCCTCACTCTATTTATTACTTTTACAACGATACATTACACGCCAAAATCTGTTTATCTGATTATAAGATGCAACTCTTAATGCCATTTTGGCACTTCATCTTAGCCTATTGTTTATCCTCTTTACAATGATACGTCACAAGCAGAAATCCGTTAGGCTGTTTACAAGGTACAACTCTGTTGCCCTTTTGGTAGTTATGGTCTTTTTAACACTTCATCTTAACCTACAGTTGATCCCCTTTACAATGCTAAATCACACACCGACAACCGTTCGATTTTTTTCGATATACACTCATAAAGCCCTTTTGGCACAATCTTTTTAAACTTTATCTTACTCTATTGCCTTATCCTTTACGAAATGCTACCCTAATGCACTTTTGGCAGTTAAGTTCTTTTTGACACTTTTTCTTACCCTATAGTTCATCCTCTCTATAACAATACTTCACACGCTGAAATCTGTTCGGCCATTTACAAAATGCTACCCTAATGCTCTTTTGGCTGTTACGGGCTTTTAACACTTCATCTTACTCTATTATTCATTTTTTTTACAACAATACGTCACACGTCGAAGCCCGTTTAGCCGTTTTAAAATTAACTGATTTAAGGGCCCTTGTCAGATCAATAGATGAGCCAGAAAATGGTTTATTTTCTTTTGAACTAGCAGATTGAACAACTAATTTTGAGAAACTAATTTTGAGCAACTAATTTTGATCAACTAATTCTGAGCAACTTATTTTGAGTAACTAACTTTAAGAATCTGAGTTTGAGCTACTAATTTTGAGAATCTTATTTTGAGCAATTAATTTTGAGCATCCAATTTTTAGCAATTTCTATTGAGCAATAAAATTTTGATTAAGTCATTTTAAGCAACTCATTTTGAGCAACTGATTTTGACCAATTAATTTTGAGCAACTAAGTTTGAGCAACTAATTTTAGGAAACGAATTTTGATCAACTAATTCTGAGTAACTAACTTTAAGAATCTGATTTTGAGCTACTAATTTTGAGAATCTTATTTTAAGCAATTAATTTTGAGCATCCAGTTTTGAGCAATCTCTATTAAGCAACTAATTTTGATTAAGTCATTTTAAGTAACTCATTTTGAGCCACTAATTTTGACCAATTAAGTTTGAGCAACTAATTTTGAGCAACTAATTTTGAGCAACTAATTTTGAGCAACTAATTTTGAGTAACTAATTTTGAGCAACTAATTTTCATAAACTAATTCTGAGCAACTTATTTTGATCAACTAACTTTAAGAATCTGATTTTGAGCTACTAATTTTAAGAATCTTATTTTGAGCAATTAATTTTGAGCATCCAATTTTGAGCAATTTCTATTGAGCAAATAATTTTGATTAAGTCATTTTAAGCAACTCATTTTGAGCAACTAATTTTGACCAATTAATTTTGAGCAACTAATTTTGAGCAACTAATTTTGAGCAACTAATTTTAGGCAACGAATTTTGATCAACTAATTCTGAGCAACTTATTTTGAGTAACTAACTTTAAGAATCTGATTTTGAGCTACTAATTTTGAGAATCATCTTATTTTGAGCAATTAAATTTGAGCATCCAATTTTAAGCAATTTCTATTGAGCAAATAATTTTGATTAAGTCATTTTAAGCAACTCATTTTGAGCAACTGATTTTGACCAATTAATTTTGAGCAACTAATTTTAAGAATCTGATTTTGAACTACTAATTTTGAGAATCTTATTTTGAGCAATTAATTTTGAGCATCCAATTTTGAGCAATTTCTATTGAGCAAATAATTTTGATTAAGTCATTTTAAGCAACTAATTTTGATCAACTAATTCTGAGCAACTTATTTTGAGTAACTAACTTTAAGAATCTGGTTTTGAGCTACTAATTTTGAGAATCATCTTATTTTGAGCAATTTATTTTGAGCATCCAATTTTGAGCAATCTCTATTAAGCAAATAATTTTGATTAAGTCATTTTAAGTAACTCATTTTGAGCCACTAATTTTGACCAATTAAGTTTGAGCAACTAATTTTGAGCAACTAATTTGGAGCAACTAATTTTGATTAACTAATTCTGAGCAACTTATTTTGATCAACTAACTTTAAGAATCTGATTTTAAGCTACTAATTTTGAGAATCTTATTTTGAGCAATCAATTTTGAGCATCCAATTTTAAGCAATTTCTATTGATCAAATAATTTTGATTAAGTCAATTTAAGCAACTCATTTTGAGCAACTGATTTTGACCAATTAATTTTGAGCAACTAATTTTAGGCAACGAATTTTGATCAACTAATTCTGAGCAACTTATTTTGAGTAACTAACTTTAAGAATCTGATTTTGAGCTACTAATTTTGAGAATCATCTTATTTTGAGCAATTAAATTTGAGCATCCAATTTTAAGCAATTTCTATTGAGCAAATAATTTTGATTAAGTCATTTTAAGCAACTCATTTTGAGCAACTGATTTTGACCAATTAATTTTGAGCAACTAATTTTAAGAATCTGATTTTGAACTACTAATTTTGAGAATCTTATTTTGAGCAATTAATTTTGAGCATCCAATTTTGAGCAATTTCTATTGAGCAAATAATTTTGATTAAGTCATTTTAAGCAACTAATTTTGATCAACTAATTCTGAGCAACTTATTTTGAGTAACTAACTTTAAGAATCTGGTTTTGAGCTACTAATTTTGAGAATCATCTTATTTTGAGCAATTAATTTTGAGCATCCAATTTTGAGCAATCTCTATTAAGCAAATAATTTTGATTAAGTCATTTTAAGTAACTCATTTTGAGCCACTAATTTTGACCAATTAAGTTTGAGCAACTAATTTTGAGCAACTAATTTGGAGCAACTAATTTTGATTAACTAATTCTGAGCAACTTATTTTGATCAACTAACTTTAAGAATCTGATTTTAAGCTACTAATTTTGAGAATCTTATTTTGAGCAATCAATTTTGAGCATCCAATTTTAAGCAATTTCTATTGAGCAAATAATTTTGATTAAGTCAATTTAAGCAACTCATTTTGAGCAACTGATTTTGACCAATTAATTTTGAGCAACTAATTTTAGGCAACGAATTTTGATCAACTAATTCTGAGCAACTTATTTTGAGTAACTAACTTTAAGAATCTGGCTTTGAGCTACTAATTTTGAGAATCATCTTATTTTGAGCAATTAATTTTAAGCATCCAATTTTGAGCAATTTATATTGAGCAAATAATTTTGATTAAGTCATTTTAAGCAACTCATTTTGAGCAACTGATTTTGACCAATTAATTTTGAGCAACTAATTTTGAGCAACCAATTTTAGGCAACAAATTTTGATCAACTAATTCTGAGCAACTTATTTTGAGTAACTTACTTTAAGAATCTGATTTTGAACTACTAATTTTGAGAATCTTATTTTGAGCAATTAATTTTGAGCATCCAATTTTGAGCAATTTCTATTGAGCAAATAATTTTGATTAAGTCATTTTAAGCAACTCATTTTGAGCAACTGATTTTGACCAATTAATTTTGAGCAACTAATTTTGAGCAACTAATTATAGGCAACGAATTTTGATCAACTAATTCTGAGAAACTTATTTTGAGTAACTAACTTAAAGAATCTGATTTTGAGCTACTAATTTTGAGAATCTTATTTTGAGCAATTAATTTTAAGCATCCAATTTTGAGCAATTTATATTGAGCAAATAATTTTGATTAAGTCATTTTAAGCAACTCATTTTGAGCAACTGATTTTGACCAATTAATTTTGAGCAACTAATTTTGAGCAACCAATTTTAGGCAACAAATTTTGATCAACTAATTCTGAGCAACTTATTTTGAGTAACTTACTTTAAGAATCTGATTTTGAACTACTAATTTTGAGAATCTTATTTTGAGCAATTAATTTTGAGCATCCAATTTTGAGCAATTTCTATTGAGCAAATAATTTTGATTAAGTCATTTTAAGCAACTCATTTTGAGCAACTGATTTTGACCAATTAATTTTGAGCAACTAATTATAGGCAACGAATTTTGATCAACTAATTCTGAGAAACTTATTTTGATCAACTAACTTTAAGAATCTGATTTTGAGCTACTAATTTTAAGAATCTTATTTTGAGCAATTAATTTTGAGCATCCAATTTTGAGCAATTTCTATTGAGCAAATAATTTTGATTAAGTCATTTTAAGCAACTCATTTTGAGCAACTAATTTTGACCAATTAATTTTGAGCAACTAATTTTGAGCAACTAATTTTGAGCAACTAATTTTAGGCAACGAATTTTGATCAACTAATTCTGAGCAACTTCTTTTGAGTAACTAACTTTAAGAATCTGATTTTGAGTTAATAATTTTGAGAATCTTATTTTGAGCAATTAATTTTGAGCATCCAATTTTTAGCAATTTTTATTGAGCAAATAATTTTGATTAAGTCATTTTAAGCAACTCATTTTGAGCAACTGATTTTGACCAATTAATTTTAAGCAACTAATTTTAAGAATCTGATTTTGAGCTACTAATTTTGAGAATCTTATTTTGAGCAATAAATTTTGAGCATCCAATTTTGAGCAATTTTTATTGAGCAAATAATTTTGATTTAGTCATTTTAAGCAACTCATTTTGAGCAACTGATTTTGACCAATTAATTTTGAGCAACTAATTTTTAGCAACTAATTTTAGGCAACTAATTCTGAGCAACTTATTTTGAGCAACTAATTATATTTACCTTTCTACTAACATCGTTTTAGATTTAAATATAAACTTGTATCCATGTAGATTTGTACTTAAACAAAATTGTTTTATATTCTTGTAAAACCTGTCCTCAACGCATTTTTTATTTTTTAAAATAGGTATTTTCTTATTTCTCACATCCATCTTTAAAGAAGAAGGGAATGAAAATGTGTATTTAGTAAAAAAGAAGACAATTTTTTATCAACCGGATATCCTGAAGTAGGTAATTAATACAAAAAATAGAATCAAACTTATTATTTATTAATAAATTTTAAGCTTTAATGATAATGATAATGATGATGGTGTTGGATTTTATTAAAAACCAAATTTTTATCAGATTTCTTTTTGAAGCGATTTGTAAAAGGTCGAATAATAAAAAAATATATTACTTCTATAGCAGATACAAAGCTGAAACCCATAAATAATCCTAGTAAACCACCATAGAAAGCTAAAATGTGTATAATTATGATTAGTTTCCTTTCAAATTATTCTCTTGTAATGAGAATATAAAAGCATCAAAAAGAACATAAGCTAAAAAATTCCGAGGAGGCCGGAAACAAGATTATTATTGGTAGTTTGAGAGAGTTTTTGTGCGTAATAGTAACTAATGTAGAGTTTGTGTGGAAGAACAAAGTATGTAGCTAAACACCAAACACATAATTTACCTAACAATGTATGCCAGTTAAATCTCAAATCTCGTCTATTTTTGACACCAACAAGATCATTAAAAAACACTCGAAACACCGAATGATTAACTAAATTAACTCCACCACTAAAAAATAAACCGTTAAATTAATCAATACAGAAGTAAGAGTAAGAGAGATAGAGCGAGTTTTGGCAAACAGCTCTTACAAATCTAAAAGTAAGAGAGACAGTACGAGTTAGAGCAGACAGCACATCACAAAGCTTACCATCTCTTACTCTTACAAACATTGAAGTAAGAAAGAAAGAGCGAGTTTAGGCAAAGTTCACCATGTCTTAGTTCTACAAATCTAAAAGTAAGAGAGACAGTATGAGCTAGAGCAAACAGCACTTCACAAAGTTTACCATCTCTTACCCTTACAAACATAAGAGTAAAAGAAATGGAGCGAGTGTAGGCAAATAGCGTTTCACAAAGTTTACCATCTCTTACCCTTTTAAATCTTAAAGTAAGAGAGACAGTATGAGCTAGAGCAAACAGCACTCCACAAAGTTTACCATCTTTTACTCTTACAGACATAAAAATAAAACAAAAGCAGCGAGTGTAGGCAAATAGCGCTTTACAAAGTTTACCATCTCTTACTCATTCAAATCTAAAAGTAAGAGAGACAGTATGAGCAGCACTCCACAACGTTTACCATAAGAGTAAAAGAAAAGGAGCGAGTGTGGGCAAATAGCGCTTCACAAAGTTTACCATCTCTTACTCTTTCAAATCTAAAAGTAAGAGAGACGGTATGAGCTAGAGCAAACAGCACTCCACAAAGTTTACCATCTCTTATTCTTACAAACATTAGAGTAAAAGAAAAGGTGCGAGTGTAAGCAAATAGCGCTTCACAAAGTTTACCATCTCTTACCCTTTTAAATCTTAAAGTAAGAGAGACAGTATGAGCTAGAGCAAACAGCACTCCACAAAGTTTACCATCTTTTACTCTTACAAACATAAAAGTAAAAGAAAAGCAGCGAGTGTAGGCAAATAGCACTTCACAAAGTTTACCATCTCTTACTCATTCAAATCTAAAAGTAAGAGAGACAGTATGAGCTATAGCAAGCAGCACTCTACAAAGTTCACCATCTCTTACTCTTACAAACATAAGAGTAAAAGAAAAGGAGCGAGTGTAAGCAAATAGCGCTTCACAAAGTTTACCATCTCTTACTCTTTCAAATCTTAAAGTAAGAGAGACAGTATGAGCAAGAGCAAGCAGCACTCCACAAAGTTTACCATCTCTTCCTCTTACAAACATAAGAATAAAAGAAAAGGAGCGAGTGTAGGCAAACAGCGCTTCACAAAGTTTACCATCTCTTACCCTTCAAATCTAAAAGTAAGAGAGACAGTATGAGCTAGAGCAAGCAGCACTCCACAAAGTTTATCATCTCTTACTCTTACAAACATTAGAGTAAAAGAAAAGGAGCAAGTGTAGGCAAACAGCGCTTCACAAAGTTTAACATCTCTTACTCTTTTAAATCTAACATTAAGAAAGACAGTATGAACTAAAGCAAACAGCACTCCACAAAGTTGACCATCTCTTACTCTTACAAACATAAGAGTAAAAGAAGAGGAGCGAGTGTAGGCAAACAGCGCTTCACAAAGTTTACCATCTCTTACTCTTACAAATCTAAAAGTAAGAGAGACAGTATGAGCTACAGCAAACAGCACTCCACAAAGTTTACCATCTCTTATTCTTACAAACATAAGAGTAAAAGAAAAGAGCGAGTGTACGAAAATAGGGCTTTAGAAAGTTTACCATCTCTTACCCTTACAAATCTAAAAGTAAGAAAGACAGTATGAGCTAAAGCAAACAGCACTCCACAAAGTTTAACATCTCTTACTCTTTTAAATCTAAAAGTAAGAGAGACAGTATGAGCTAGAGCAAACAGCACTCCACAAAGTTTACCATCTCTTACTCTTACAAACATTAGAGTAAAAGAAAAGGAGCGAGTGTAGGCAAACAGCGCTTTACAAAGTTTACCATCTCTTACTCTTTCAAATCTAAAAGTAAGAGAGACAGTATTAGCTAGAGCAAACAGCACTCCACAAAGTTTACCATCTCTTACTCTTACAAACATTCTAGTGAAAGAAAAGGAGCGAGTGTAGGCAAATAGCGCTTCACAAAGTTTACCATCTCTTACTCTTTCAAATCTTAAAGTAAGAGAGACAGTATGAGCTAGAGCTAGCAGCACCCCAAGTTTACCATCTCTTACTCTTACAAACATAAGAGTAAAAGAAAAGGAGCGAGTGTAGGCAAATAGCGTTTCACAAAGTTTACCATCTCTTACTCTTTCAAATCTAAAAGTAAGAGAGACAGTATGAGCTAGAGCAAACAGCACTCCACAAAGTTTACCATCTCTTACTTTTACAAACCTAAGAGTAGGAGAGACAGTACGAGTTGTAGCAAACAGTGCTTTACAAAGTCTCTTACTCTTATATAAAACCTCTTGTTTGGTGGGATTTATAACTTACTACAAAGTTCGATGATTCATAGAAAAGTCTCTATAAAGAGCACCATACGAATTTTCAAGAGTATAATCAGTAAATTCGCAATCTGGTAAACAGTTGCAACCACGTGTTTGTATGTTCTTGAAATCGATTTCTGCTGTGGATGAGTTAAAACCAGGTTCTGAACTTAAAATAGAATCTAAAAAAATGTATTATTGAAATATATACATATATAGATAGATAGATAGATTCTACCTGCGTTATTATATAAACATGGTATATCTTGAAGATTGCAAATACGTGCATGATGATACTGAGCTGAAAGTGACAGTATGGTGAGTATGTAAGGTATGTTGAATAAGTATCGGGATTGGTTTCAATAAAATGAGAATTCGAGTGTTCCTCCTAGGTACTTTGGGTGGTAGACTCGGAAGATGTCACTCCAAAGCCCTATAAGGTCGTGCCATATTCTGCCTTTCTTTAAAGAATGTTTCATTCAGTTCTTGCCTCAGAGAGAGCCATTGCTCGAAGAGCAGAATACCTACACCACCTTTATCTAAGCCGCCTGAACTACTATAATACAAAAACACTTCACGTTCCTTCTTGATTTCAGATGTTACAACAAAGATACGTCACTAGAACTCTACAGGGAACCAACAACTCCATACCCACTAGAATGGAGGACTCCAGAAAACGTCAAGAATGAAATCCTTCTTCCTTCCTTAAGAATTATTCGAACTGCAGATTGAAACCTTTCTACTGACCTCAACGACCTACTTGACACCACTCCTCTCTCTTAAAGATAGAAACAGGAAAAAAATTAAGGCCTTTGTTTTTGTTGTTTCCTTTGTCTTTGCAAAATGGCAGGTCTCACGCTGGAGGAGCGTCAGTCTCCCAAATCGACATTGCACAACGTGAGATTACACAACCACACACTCTTACAAACCACCAATATTTTTAGATTCATTTTGGCAAGTTGCAGGAAATAGGAAAACAAAAGCAATAGCAAGCACCAAAAAGGATCAGGTGACTGGCAGTTGAAGAGGTGACCACAGAGATTCTTAAATGTATTGCGGAAAGCGACTTCCAGCAGACTTTTGATGTGTTTCAGACGCACCAAATTATGTATCTATATCAGTATAGGAAGATATAGAATTTAGATTTCTAGAACCAATCCCGATACTTAATGAGGAAGCAAACGAGACTCTTACCATCATCTGGTATGTAAAAAAATGGTACACATTTACATAAACTTAAAGTAAGATTCATCCGACATTCCACCATACAATTATGAAAACTGTATTTAGAAAAATAGATTAGTTGTTTTTCATTTGTAAACCAACAGTTTCTTTTACTTGCTGATACTTTGGTAACATCTTCAGTACAAAAAGTTTGTCTTGGATTTATACCAAGAAAATTAACAGTTTTTAAACGGATTAGGGAAAATTGTGAATTCCAGTCTGGATAATCGTAGGGATTATGAATAAGTATCTAAAATTAGTAATTGTATTAAATATCTGCTCGAAATTATCTAAAGAACAACGCTTGTTTCAAAAGTTCTCATTACTCTTTTTGAACACAAAATGCCCATGAATGATGGGATTAACTCTTGCCCAACAGGGTTAAGGTCAGATGTCTAAGAAAGCGTGGTAAAATAAGCACGTTTATCTTCTTTAACCATTCTTGGACCTGCCGAATAACTTAAGAGCGTTGTCGTGCAGGGTTGAAGAAACTTGTTAAATCATCGTTCTATTCAAGCAAACTAGCTGAGTTCTATGGTAGGGTATACTTCCAGCCCATACCATGATAGGGCCACCCTAGTAATTGTAGACCTTCTGGAAGTTTCTTAAGTTTCCATTGATCTCTAAAGGCATTTTCAAACACAAGATGTCCAGTAATGATGGAATTTAGCCTTCGTTGACTTATCTCCTACACATGTTCAATAAGGTAAAGTTGGGGTGATTAAGCAAGCCATAGTAAAATAGCAAATTTTTCTTGTTTTAAAATTATAGCGTTGTTGCTTGGAGCATTTTGAGCAGTGAATTCAAAATTTGTAATAATGGCTATAAGTACTTACTTGATATCCAGCTGATGGTATTATCGAGCTAAAGTAATTATTTGGTGAATTATCTATTAGGACTTCCAAACTGGTAGTGTAACCACAAGCTGATACTCTTCTAGGTTCTTTCGGTGATTTGTATGCCATACTTCTATATAAAAAAAGTTGTGTATGATACTGTTTTAAAAAGTCAATTTAAAGTACTTGATTTATCAAACAAAGATCTTCTTTGAGGGCTTATTAATCCGTCCTCAGCGTTTATGAGCACAGGGTATAACAAGATAGTATCGAATTACACGAACCTCAAAGAGCACAATCTTTAGCCAAATCTTTAGAACAACTTCTCCATCAAGGCTCGTAACACCACATCCACCAACACACAGGAAGCCTACTTAGTCTATGGTTTATGTTTCACTAACAACAGACCTCTTACGAAGACTTCTGAATGCTGACCATCACCAGAGCTTCGCCATGGAAACTCATACCAATAACAACCAGCAAACTCTATGAAGAAGTGGGTCCGATTGGACCACAACCCAAAGATCCACGACGTTTAATCCGTTGCCGAAAGAATCGCTCTCATCGCGAATCAAAAACAAAAAAAGGTTAGTGGGGCAAAGTTCACGAAACACACAGGAAGCCTACTAAGTCTTTGGTGTATTTTTCACTAACAATAGACCTCTTAGGAAGACTTCTGTCATCATGAATGCTGATCATCACCAGAGCTTCGCCATGGAATAACAACCAGCAAACTCTATAAAAAATTGGATTGGACCACAACCCGAAGATCCACGACGTTTCATCCGTTGCCGACAGAATCACTCTCATCGCAAATCGAAAACAGGAAAATGTCTGGTGGGACAAAGTCTAGGCTCTACACGTTACCACTCCGATTCTCTTTAGTAGCAACTGCACAGCAATCGCACCACCTAAATTTTCTTTCGAACTTTCTACACCGACAGGTTTTCTTTTTTGCTTTTAAGACTTTTGGCATCAACTTCATTCAGATCCTCTGATACAATTGTGTGTACAGTTTCGACTGAAAGGTGGGACTCCTCGCTGAAGTCAAGGTTATGTCCTTTAAAATCTCTTTATATTCGAGAAAAAAAGAAAATGTCTGGTGGAGCTAATTCTAGGCTGTAGAGGTTGCCACTTTGAATTTCGTCAGCAGCTGCACCCACCAAAATTTCCTCCCAAGGTTTTCTTCCCCGCTTAAGACTTTCAACATCACGCACAATTTTCTCTTCGCAAGACCATCTGTTACAATGGTGTGGACGGTTTCGACCTCCTCATCAACAAGAGCTATGGTTAAACGACTGTCAGAGTCCAGAATATAGTACTTTTGCCAACTGATGATGCGAATGCGAATGAATAAAAGATAGGTAGGTAAATAGGGAGTATGGTGGACCCTGCTGTAGGACTTATGTCCTTTTCAGGGAATGGATGGGAGTGTTTGGATGTAGTATCGGTCGTTGGCCCTGCTCTCAAAGACTTTCCCATTTGCTGCAGTTTGGATTGCTGTTGTTTCTACTGCTTCTTGCCATCCATGGTACTTGAACGTACCTCAACAGTATTCTTCCTTTGGTGTCTGTGTAGGTGTTGTGTGGTGCAATGTGGGTCTGGGACATTGATGCTGTGGCGTGTCTCCTCCGTCGTGGAGCCCTTACCTTTGGCAAGGACGAACCTGATGATGCTCGCAGGTGACTGTAATGACTGAATGGTACCAGACCCCTCTACCGTGGCCAACCTGTAGAATCTCCATCCACAGCTTAGTTGACGATACAGCGAACTACCCCTGATACTTATTGAATGTAAAAACTTCATATTTACCCTTTAAAAGTGTGATTTCTAAATGCAAAGCTATTAAAAGTACAACAAAATCCATGTGTTGTTTTAATAGGCTCAAAAATACTATCGCATCGTTTTTCTTCTCCTTTCCAAACACATTTCGTTAGAATATTTTTACATTTATTTGTTAAACGATAGAGAGCATCCTCGGTACGAATATTTTTTTGTTCCAATAACATCTGTAAACTTGTTAAATTTTCAGTTAACTTTGGATTATAGTAATTAAAATGGATTAGATAAATAAAATCTTTGAACTGGTTGAATGTATCCTGGTAGTTAGATGGCCCGTTTCTAAAAAATGTGCATTATAGATTGTTATACAATGCAGGGATCTGCACTCGAAGTGTTAATTGTAGAATACTGCTATAGCAGCCAAAGAGATAAAGATAAGACTCATATTTTTTGTCAGGAGTAAGTCTACGGAAACATATAGTTATACGTCCATAGCTCAATGCAACTCTAACTCCTTCCTTATAGAAGGTAGTGAGCTCTAACTCCTTCTTTATACTTCCCGATGGAATAGCGAAATTTGGAACAATTTCTGCCCTGAAATGCTATTTTGAAAGTGTTGAAACACTTCAAGTGCTGACCCCATAAAAAAAATTTAGTATTACAATTCCTTGGCTAGCTTTCTTGCTTGTGTTCTCGAAATTTTGTTGTTTTCACATAAAGTAACTGCAGGAAATGAATAATGCCAAATTGGATAATGATTTGAATCGGTTACAGTAACAATTGGGTCATTATTAAAATCTGTCCATGCTATATATACAAGTGATAAAGCAGTTACAAAAGAAATTAGACATATAAATAGCCAAACATACCTAAAAAATATATGAATTTAAATATTGTACCAAATGGTGTTTTTAAAGCACAGAGTGCTTTACCTTTTGAGTGGTGTTGAAACGTATTTAATCATAGGTCAAATGTCAAACGTCAAAGTCTTATGTCAAAAATTTTAAATGTCGACTGTCAATAAATGTTAAAAAGGTAAAATGCCAACTGCTAAATATGTCAAATTTCAAATGTGAAAAATGTTAGATTTAAAAAATGTCAAATGTCAAAATTGTCAATGTAATATGACAAATAGATAAAAAATGTAAAAAATGTAAAAAATGTAAAAAATGTTTAAAATGTAAAAAATGTTTAAAATGTAAAAAATGTAAAAAATGTAAAAAATGTAAAAAATGTAAAAAATGTAAAAAATGTAAAAAATGTAATAAATGTAAAAAGTGTAAAAAATGTAAAAAATGTAAAAAATGTAAAAAATTTAAAAAAATGTAAAAAATGTAAAAAATGTAAAAAATGTAAAAAATGTAAAAAATGTAAAAAATGTAAAAAATGTAAAAAATGTAAAAAATGTAAAAAATGTAAAAAATGTAAAAAAATGTAAAAAATGTAAAAACTGTAAAAAAATGTAAAAAATGTAAAAAATGTAAAAAATGTAAAAAATGTAAAAAATGTAAAAAATGTAAAAAATGTAAAAAATGTCAAAAAAGGTAAAAAATGTAAAAAATGTAAAAAATGTAAAAAATGTAAAAAATGTAAAAAATGTAAAAACTGTTTAAAATGTAAAAAAAGTAAAAAATGTAAAAAATATAAAAAATTTAAAAGAATTTAAAAAAAGTAAAAAATGTAAAAAATGTAAAAAATGTAAAAAATGTAAAAAATGTAAAAAAATGTAAAAAATGAAAAAAATCAAAAAAATGTGAAAAATGTAAAAAATGTAAAAAATGTAAAAAATGTAAAAAATGTAAAAAATGTAAAAAATGTAAAAAATGTAAAAAATGTAAAAAATTTAAAAAATTTAAAAAATTTAAAAAATTTAAAAAATTTAAAAAATTTAAAAAATTTAAAAAATTTAAAAAATTTAAAAGATGTAAAAAATGTAAAAAATGTAAAAAATGTTTAAAATGTAAAAAATGTAAAAAATATAAGAAATGTAAAAAATGACAAAAATATCAATTCTGACAAAAATTTTCAATGTCAAAAATTCATTAAGATAAGAATATAAATCCGATAGAAAATATATTTAATATCAAAAATGTTCAGAATGAAAAATGTCATTCTGCCAAATTATTAAAATGTCATTAAATGTAAAAATTGACAAATGTTTAACATGTTAAATGTTGCAAATGTTAGTTGATTAATAATAAAAATGTAAAAAATGTAAAAAATGTAAAAAATGTAAAAAATGTAAAAAATGTAAAAAATGTAAAAAAAATTTTAAATGTAAAAAATATAAAAAATGTAAAAAATGTAAAAAATGTAAAAAAAGTAAAAAATGTAAAAAATGCAAAAAATGTAAAAAATGTAAAAAATGTAAAAAATGTAAAAAATGTAAAAAATGTAAAAAATGTAAAAAATGTAAAAAATGTAAAAAATGTAAAAAATGTAAAAAATGTAAAAAATGTAAAAAATGTAAAAAATGTAAAAAATGTAAAAAATGTAAAAAATGTAAAAAATGTAAAAAATGTAAAAAATGTAAAAAATGTAAAAAATTTAAAAAAATTAAAAAAATTAAAAAATGTAAAAAAATTAAAAAATGTCAAATCGAAAATGTCAGATTTTAAGCATGTCAAATGTTAAAAATGACAAATGTCAAATCTGACAAAAATTTTAAATGACAAAAATTCATTAAGATAAGAATATAAATCCGATAGAAAATCATACCTACCGTTCTAATAGCATTCTTTTAGGCAAAACTATAAATTTGTATCCATGAAGTGCAGTGTTAAGGCAAAATTGTTTAGCTTCTCTTTTAAACATCTTTCTCTCGTATGTACGTTTTTAGACTAATTGACTATTTATTTAATTCATTATTTTCCTGTTTATCTAGTACAAAAAATCAATATTTGTACACACATGTACTCATATATTATAGTCTTGGCAGTTTCTAACAATATTTAAAACGAATAAATAGAACACGAACAATAGATTTAAAGTAAACTAAAAATTTAGGAAATAAACAATCCAAAATTATTAAGAAGAAATTAAAAAAAATTAAAAACTGTCAAATGTGAAAACTGTCAAATGTCAAATGCCAAAACTGTCATATGTCAAAACTGTCAAATGTCAAATGCCTAAACTGTCATATGTCAAAACCGTCAAATGTCAAAACTTTCATATGTCAAAACTTTCATATGTCAAAACTGTTATATGTCAAAACTGTTATATGTCAAAACTGTCCAATATCAAAACTGTCAAATGTCAAAACGGGTAAATGTTAAAACTGCCAAAAAACTGTTACATGTCAATACTGTCAAATGTCAAAACTGTGACATGCCAAATGTTAAATGTCAAAACTCTCAATTCTGTCAAATATGTCAAATTCTATAAATGGCTTAGATTGGAGCATAGAATTATGTAAATTGATAGATAGAATTAACTGTTTAAACATGTTTAATGATAATTTGTTAATCCCATACTATACCTACTGTTTATAAAATATTCATAACAAAAATAACGCGTGTGACACGATTTCCTACCGGTAATCAATATGAAAGTAAATTAAACTTGTTTGTTGTTTTCGTTTTAATATAAACTACATTAGATATTAAAAATACATGTGGAGTAATTAAATCATGAAAAAAATAACTTTTTAATACAAAACATTAAATTTATTACAATTCATTAAATCCTAACATAATCCTTCTTTGGATGAATATAGTGTTAATGAATCTGCTTCATTCTGATTTTCAATTATACAGTCTTCTTCAACTTCTTCATCACCCAAATTTGTACTACCTTCTATTCTTTCCATTATCTTATCTTCTTGAACAGCCTGAAAAAAAAAATGTGTCAAAAATGTCAGATTTTTAAAAAGACAAATATTAATTGTCAATACTGTCAATTATCAAAATTGAGACATTTGGAACAAGTTTTGAGACCCTAGAATAAGAAATATGAGACACTAGGGACAAGTTTTGAGACTCTAAGATCAGTTTTGGGACTGTCAGACAAGTTTCAAGATACTTGGACAACTTTTGAGGCCCTAGAATAGGTTATGGAACTTTCTGACAAGTCTTGGGACTGTCAGGCAAGCTTTGAGACACTCGAACAAGTTTTGGGACCTCTTGACAAGTTTTGGGACGTTCCAACTAGTTTTGAGACACTCGTAAAACATTTGTAGACTATCGGATCAGTTTTGGGCCCTTCTGACATACTTTGAGACTGTCAGAAAAGTTTTGAAACCATATAATAAGTTTTAGGACCTTCTGACAAGTTTTGGGACTTTCAGACAAGTTTTGAGACATAAGGAACAAGTTTTGAAAACCTAGAATATGTTTCGAGACCTTTTGACAAGTTTTTGAGACACTCGGATAAGTTTCGAGAGTCTAGAATAAGTTTTGGGATCTTCTGACAAGTTTTTGAGACACTCGCACAAGTTTTGACAGTCTCGGATCAATTTTGGGATCTTTGGATAAGTTAAAGTATCTTCAGTCACGTTTTGAAACTGTCAGACAGGTTTTGAAACGCTTAGAACTATTTTCACAACTCCCGACAAGTTCTGGTAAATTCTACTACTTATGATAGCTTCAGAGAAGTTCTGACACATTCAGAGCACTATTGGCACCTCCTAAGAAATAATATTTGAATGAATCCTCCTAAGACAAATTTTGCGACAGTAGGGACAAGTTTTGATACTCTAGGATCAGTTTTGGACCTTCAGAGAAGTTATGAGACACTAGAGACAAGTTTTAAGACCAGTTTTGGGATCTTCAGACAAGTTTTGGGACTGTCAGACAAGTTTCGAGATACTCGGACAAGTTTTGAGGCCCTAGAATAGGTTATAGAACTTTGTGACAAGTTTTGGGACTGTTAGGCAAGCTTTGAGGCTCTCGAACAAGTTTTGGGACCTCCTGATAAGTTTTGGATCCTTGCAACTAGTTTTAAAACACTCGTAACACGTTTGGAGACGATAGGATCAGTTTTGGGCCATTCTGACATACTTTGGGACTGTCCGAAAAGTTTTGAAACGATATAATAAGTTTTGGGACCTTCTGATAAGTTGTGGGATTTTCAGACAAAGTTTGAGACATTTGAAACAAGTTTTAAGAACCCAGAAAAAGTTTCGAGACCTGCTGATAAGTTTTTAAGACATTCGGACAAGTTTTGAGAGTCTAGAATAAGTTTTGGGATCTTCTGAGAAGTTTTTGAGACACTCGGACAAGTTTTGACAGTCTAGGATCAGTTATGGGAACTTTGGACAAGTTTTGAGTATCTTCAGTCAAGTTTTGAAACGGTCAGACAGGTTTTGAAACGCTTAGAAATGTTTTAGAACTATTTTTACAACTCCAGACAAGTTCTGGTAAATTCTACTATTTATGATAGCTTCAGAGAAGTTCTGACACATTTAGAGCACTATTGACACCTCCTAAGAAATAATTATTGATTGAATCCTCCTAAAACAAATTTTGAGACACTAGGGACAAGTTTTGCTACTCTAGAATCAGTTTTGGACTTTCAGAGAAGTTATGAGACACTAAGGACAAGTTTTAAGACTCTAAGATCAGTTTTGGGATCTTCAGACAAGTTTTGGGACTGTCAGACAAGTTTCAAGATACTCCGACAAGTTTTGAGGCCCTGGAATAGGTTAAAGAACTTTTTGACAAGTTTTAGGAATGTCAGGCAAGCTTTGAGACACTTAAACAAGTTTTGGGGCCTTCTGACAAGTTTTGGGACCTTCCAACTAAATTTGAGACACTCGCAACACGTTTGGAGACTATAGGATTAGTTTTGGGCCATTCTGACATACTTTGAGACTGTCAGAAAAGTTTTAAAACGATATAATAAGTTTTGGGACCTTCTGACAAGTTTTGGGACTTTCAGACTAGTTTTGAGACATTTGGAAGAAGTTTTGAGACCCTAGAATAAGTTTCGAGACCTTTTGACAAGTTTTTGAGACACTCGAACAAGTTTCGAGAGTCTAGAATAAGGTTTGGGATCTTCTGACAAGTTTTTGAGACACTTGGATAAGTTTTGACAGTCTAGGATAAATTTTGGGATCTTTGGTGAAGTTTTGAGTATTTTCAGTCACCTTTTGGAACTGTCAGACAGGTTTTGAAACGCTTAGAAATGTTGTAGGACTATTTTTGCAACTCCAGACAAGTTCTGGTAAATTCTACTACTTATGATAGCTTCAGAGAAGTTCTGACACATTTAGAGCACTATTGACACCTCCTAAGACAAATTTTGAGACACTAGGGACATGTTTTGGGAATTTTGGATCAGTTTTGGGACTTTCAGAGAAGTTATGAGACTTGAGGGACAAGTTTTGAGACTCTAAGATCAGTTTTGGGACCTTCAGACAATTTTTGGGACTCTCAGACAAGTTTCGAGACGCTCAGACACGTTTTGAGGCCCTAGAATAAGTTTCTGATAAGTTTTAAGATTGTCATGTGTCAAAATTGATAGCATTCTCAATGTTAAAAATATCAAATGTATTAAAAAAATCGTGACAAACTTCATTACTGAGACCACATCCTCTTAACGCGATTAAAACACCGGTTGCTAATTCAACAAAATACTTAAGTAAGAACGCGATCCCACTATTCGCTGACATAATCCGTTCTCTTTTTATATATATCGTTTTCTCAACCAAAACGATGCAGTTAAGGTCATCAACTTCCTAAT
The DNA here is from genome assembly GCA_964028335.1 of Altica lythri. Classification (NCBI taxonomy): domain Eukaryota; kingdom Metazoa; phylum Arthropoda; class Insecta; order Coleoptera; family Chrysomelidae; genus Altica; species Altica lythri. The sequence goes on from OZ034810.1 coordinate 21,966,018, forward strand.
CTCGAACATACTTAACCTAAATTGTTTATTAAGATATCATTTTGTATGAATAACATTGTTTTCTGAGGTGTTTCAGGCATAGTTTGGTATGTAAAAAATTATATTTTTAAATCTAGAAAATGGAAACTGAAACTGTGACACAATTAGCTAATCCAATTTTATCCAGTCTTAAAGACTTACTTAAAGATTTGGGTGTTAAAGATTATAAATTAGATATATCTAAAGGTTCCTCTAAAGGTGATAATTATTTAGGAATAATAACAAGAGTAAAAGTGATCGAAGATGATGGTAAAATCATAAATTTAGTGATTAAAAACGCTCCAGAAGCTGAGGAATTTAGAAATTATATAAAAATTGAAATTTTACATGAAAGAGAAACGTTTATGTATGAAAATGTGTTTCCAGTATTGTTAAAATTTCAACAAGAATGTGGATTAGAAGATGTTTTTGATCCGTTTGTAAAATGTTATAAAACTTCGAAAACTGCTCCGTATGAACATTTAATTTTTGAAGATATGACTGCTAAAGGATTTGTTATGAAGAATAGGAAAAATGTTACAGGTAAGATTAGTTTTTATTATCTATTTTTAATAACTTTTAAGTAAAAATAACGGTGGGAAATCATAGATCGCATCTACAAACGCTTTTGGTCCTTATTTTCTGGGCTATCATTGTTTTAAAATCGTTTTTATAGCAAAATTTCCAATTTCAGTTATGTTTTCCTGGACTATTACTTATAAAAACTGTATTTAACAGGACCGGGCTTATTTTTTTTTAAATGTCAATATTTAACAAAAAAGTTGTAGAATAGGATTAAAAAATGCCTTTAGTCGTGATATCCTGGACTATTACTTATTAAAAATATATTTAACAGGACCGGGCTTATTTTTTGAAATAATACCAATATTTAACAAATAATTGTAGGATAGGACAAAAAAGGTCTTTAGTCGTGATTTCCTGAACTATTACTTATTATAAATATATTTAACAGGACCGGGCTTATTTTTTTTAAAAAATATCAATATTTAACAAAAAAATTGTAGAATAGGATTAAAAAATGTCTTTAGCTGTGATTTCCTGGGCTATTATTTAGTAAAAATATATTGTACAGGACCGGTATTATGTTTTTTAGCAAATACCAATATTTAACAAAAAGTTGTAGGATAGGTCAAAAAAGGTCTTTAGCCTTGATTATCTGGACTATTACTTATTAGAAATATATTAAACAGGACCGGTCTTATTTTTTTTAAATGCCTATATTTAACTAAATTTCAGATGTGGAACACTGTATTGCAGTATTAAAAACCCATGCTCAAATTCACGCCCTATCTTTAGCTCTTAAAGAAAAAGTTGTGGAATTATACAACAAATTGTCAGAAAGAGCAAAAGAATCTTATTTTAATAATGTAAATCTAGTTAATTTGGGCACTCGAACAAGTTTTGGGACCTCCTGACAAGTTTTGGGGCCTTTCAACTAGTTTTAAGGCAGTCGTACTACGTTTGGAGACTATAGGATCAATTTTGGTCCCTTTTCACATACTTTGGGACTGTCAGAAAAGTTTTGAAACGACTTAATAAGTTTTTGGACCTATTGACAAGTTTTGGGCCTTTCAAACAAGTTTTGAGACATTTGGAACAAGTTTTGAGCCGCTAGAATAAGTTTCGAGACCTTCTGACAAGTTTTTGAGACACTCGAACAAGCTTCGAGTGTCTAGAATAAGTTTTGGGATCTTCTGACAAGTTTTTGAGACACTCGTACAAGTTTTGACAGTCTATGATCAGTTTTGTGATCTTTGGACAAGTTTTGAGTATCTTCAGTCACGTTTTGGAACTGTCAGACAGGTTTTGAACAGCTTAGAAATGTTTTAGAACTATTTTCACAACTCCAGACAAGTTCTGGTAAATTCTACTACTTATGATAGCTTTAGAGAAGTTTTGACACATTCAGAGCACTATTGATACCTCTTAAGAAAAATTTTGTTGAATCGTCCTAAGACAAATTTTGAGACACTAGGGACAAGTTTTGGGACTCTAGGATCAATTCTGGGAACTTTAGAGAAGTTATGAGATACTTGGGACAAGTTTTGAGACTTTAAGATCAGTTTTGAGACCTTCAGACAAGTTTTGGGACTGTCAGACAAGTTTCGAGACACTCGGACAAGTTTTGAGGTCCTAGAATAAGTTATGGACTTTTCTGACAAGTTTTGGGATTGTCAGTTAAGCTTTAAGACACTCTAACAAGTTTTGGGACTTCCTGACAAGTTTTGGGAGCTTTGAACTAGTTTTGAGACACTTGTATCACGTTTGGAGACTATAGGATCAGTTTTGGGCCCTTCTGACATATTTTTTTTAATGCCTATATTTAACAAGTAATTTATCTATTAAATTTTAGATGTGGAACACTGTATTGCAGTATTAAAAACCTATGCTCAAATTCACGCTCTATCTTTAGCTCTTAAAGAAAAAGATGTTGAATTATACAACCAATTATCAGAAAGAGCAAAAGAATCTTATTTTAATAATGTAAATCTAGTTAATTTGGGCCAAACTATTAAAGCTCTTATTGATAAAATTGTTAAAAACTTGGATACAATCGAAGATAAAGAGTTGATAGTGAAATTAAATGATTTTATTAAGTATCCAGAAATGGGTTTATTGGAAAATTTATCAATAGAAGCAGCTGATGGACAAGCAGTTTTTTGTCATGGAGATTGTTGGATTAATAATATTTTATTTAAATACGAGGTAAATTTTTGATCCTTTCTTCTCCATTTCTTTTCTTTTAGGTTCCCATTTGTTTTATCCATCCACTTTAACTTCGATCTTCCTCTTTTCCTCTTACCCCAAATATAACTCTTTTACTTATAGAATTCCTTCTCCAATCTTACCAAATTTCGTCTTTCTTTTTGTCAATTTAAATTTGTAACCACTGTTAAAATTTCAGACAAATTCATCAACACCTTCATCAGTATGTATACTGGATTGGCAGCTAAGCAGATGCTCTTCACCAGCAATAGATGTATCTTACTTTATATTTTCATGTACAGATAAAAAATTAAGAGATACTCACTACCAAAACCTTTTAGACATCTACCATTCAACTTTAACATCATTTCTTATAAAAATCGGTTGTAATCCTGATATATTTACAAAAGAATCTTTCCTCAAGCATATGGAAAAGTTTTCTAAATATGGTCTAATGATGTGTTTGATTGCTGTACCTTTATTTACAGCTGAACTAGAAGAAATCCCAGATTGGACCGGAGAATTGGATCACGACAAACGGAAGAAAATGTTCACAAAAGAACGGAAGAGTGAGGTGTATATTGTTGAGAAATTAACAGATATTGTTAAAGATTTTAATAGATTAGGATATTTGTAACACCTACTTAAGTTTTATCAGATTGTTTTTGTTAAATAAAAATTAGGTAAAAACTCAATACATTTTTGTCACCAGACAAAAAGACTCTTATCAAAGCACGTGAGCAAAAAAAATGAAATCTGATAGTTACCACCCTGTTTATTAAGACTTTTTTGCATATTTTAACCTTTTTTATCTTACTAAAAAAAGAATAAACTTACAGCAGCCTTCAAGTTGGCCAATTCTTCCTTCTTGGTCCGTTTAAAGAATCCCATCTAAAAATATCCATTAAATAACAAATTTTCTTAAAAATTATCAAAGAAGCAGTTACCTTTATTAAAACTATTGTTAAAATTATTAATAATATCAATCCCACAATAGCAGATAATATGATTATCCATAAGGCAACTTTTTGTATCTTCAGATCATTGATATAAACCGTTGAAACTTCTGTTGACACCACCAAATGATTTTCAATGTGGACACTAAATAAAGAGAAATTTTTTAATATTTTATATTAGAATGTATTAAAAAGAATATTTACCTTGTATTTTCATTTTTATATAGTGTAGGATCCAAATTCAAAGCATCTCCTGTTGAAGATATTAAAACCATATCCATATCTTTACCTATTTCTACAAGAATAATGAATATTACAAATTTGTTGTTAAAGAAGATATAATATATCATCATCTAAGATGATAGGAGTATTTATTGAATTAAACTCTCAACCGAAAAATTGAAAGACTGCTGTACCAGTTCTCCACCTGGTGCTGCAGATGGAGAGTAGCTCTCAACCCCATCGAAACCCAAACCATCATCTCTAGACATCCAAACCTTAGCAGTGTAACCTTAAAAGTATCCTAGGCTAGCTCTAGAGGGTCGTGGCTTCCTTCTGTGTTTTACTAGATTCTCTCCAGACATTAATTTAAAGGGCGTCAAGTACAGACATGGATGGAATGCTAGAAAGCCAACGTTACAAACGTTACAGCAAACAAAAAAATTTCACTTTCGACCATTTTAGTCCCTCACTATGGGGAAAATAGCTCGTTCGTCACGATTCACTCAGATGGAACATCGATGTCGAAATCACCATTAATAAAGTAAGAAGACGATCGTTCCTCCTAAGTGCTCTGAGTGGTAGACTCGGAAGATGCCAGTCCATAACCCAACAAAATTTTTATTTGACCTCTTGTCGATTATAAGATCGTGCTCTAACTCAAAGACTCCTCCATTTGCTTCTTGACCCAGAGAGAGAGCCATCATCCGCAAACTTAAGAACCTACACCACCTTTACCCAAACTGGCTAGTTTACCAAAATACAAAAATGATTCCCATTCCTTTTCGATTTCAGATACGTTGCACGGATTTTACAAGGAATCAACATCATAGCCCAGAGGACCCTTCATACCCATTGGAATGGAAGACTCCAATGAACCTCCTTCCTTAAAACGCCTCCAAATGGTAGACAGGAATCTTTCTTCCGAACTGGATGATCTTCTTGACGAAACCTTCCTCTCATATAGGTAGACAAAGGACGACGATAGGGTAAACAAAAAGAAAATTGTTTAGGCACGTTCTAGGAACTAAGAACCAGGAAACAACGCAACAGCCAGAACTAACTCCATCCCTAACTTCATCATCCATCCCTGAAAAGGTCCTTAAACCTAACACGCCAAAACCCACCAACATTAAACTCCTGTTAAACCGATTATTTCTAGTATCCTTAAAATGTGAAATGAAAGGGGATGACAGAAGCATATGCTAGAAAAGCTCTAACTCAAATTCGCTTCTTGTCCCAGAGAGAGAGCCATCATCCACAAACTTAAGAACCTACACCACCTTTACCCAAACTGGCTAGTCTACCAAAATACAAAAATGATTCCCATTCCTTCTCGATTTCAGATGCTACAACAACGATACGTTGCATGGATTTTACAGGGAATCAACATCATAGACCAGAGGACCCTTTATACCCATTGGAATGGAAGACCCCAATGAACCTTAAAGATTCACGCCTCCAAATGGTAGAAAGGGATCTTTCTGCAGAACTGGATGATCTTCTTGACGAAACCTTCCTCTCCTGTAGGTAGACACAGGATGACGATAGGGTAAACAAAAAGAAAATTGTTTAGGCACGTTTTAGAAACTAGGAATCAGGGAACACCGCAACAGCCAGAACTAACTCCATCCCTAACTTCATCATCCATCCCTAAAAAGGTCCTTAAACCTAACACGCAAAAACCCACCAACATTAAACTCCTGTTAAACCGATTATTTCTAGTATCCTTAAAATGTGAAATGAAAGGGGATGACAGAAGCATATGCTAGAAAAGCTCTAACTCAAATTCGCTTCTTGCCCCAGAGAGAGAGAGCCATCATCCACAAACTTAAGAACCTACACCACCTTTACCCAAACTGGCTGGTCTACCAAAATACAAAAATGATTCCCATTCCTTCTCGATTTCAGATGCTACAACAACGATAGGTTGCATGGATTTTACAGGGAATCAACATCATAGACCAGAGGACCCTTTATACCCATTGGAATGGAAGACCCCAATGAACCTTAAAGATTCACGCCTCCAAATGGTAGAAAGGGATCTTTCTGCAGAACTGGATGATCTTCTTGACGAAACCTTCCTCTCCTGTAGGTAGACACAGGATGACGATAGGGTAAACAAAAAGAAAATTGTTTAGGCACGTTTTAGAAACTAGGAATCAGGGAACACCGCAACAGCCAGAACTAACTCCATCCCTAACTTCATCATCCATCCCTAAAAAGGTCCTTAAACCTAACACGCCAAAACCCACCAACATTAAACTCCTGTTAAACCGATTATTTCTAGTATCCTTAAAATGTGAAATGAAAGGGGATGACAGAAGCATATGCTAGAAAAGCTCTAACTCAAATTCGCTTCTTGCCCCAGAGAGAGAGAGCCATCATCCACAAACTTAAGAACCTACACCACCTTTACCCAAACTGGCTGGTCTACCAAAATACAAAAATGATTCCCATTCCTTCTCGATTTCAGATGCTACAACAACGATAGGTTGCATGGATTTTACAGGGAATCAACATCATAGACCAGAGGACCCTTTATACCCATTGGAATGGAAGACCCCAATGAACCTTAAAGATTCACGCCTCCAAATGGTAGAAAGGGATCTTTCTGCAGAACTGGATGATCTTCTTGACGAAACCTTCCTCTCCTGTAGGTAGACACAGCACGACGATAGGGTAAACAAAAAAAAATTGTTTAAGCACGTTCTAGGAACTAGGAACCAGGGAACACCGCAACAGCCAGAACTAACTTCATCATCCATCCCTGAAAAGGTCCTTAAACCGAACACGCCAAAACCCACCAACATTAAACTCATGTTAAACCGATTATATTTCTAGTATCCTTAAGATGTGAAATGAAAGAGGATGACAGAAGATAGAAGGAAGGAAGAGAGAGAAGCATATGCTAGAAAAGTAATGTCTTCATTGAGTTTAAATGATCTTCCCTTTGCTATGGCTGATGAGAGAGAGTTTGAAACAGTCAAAGGATAAAACTGGCTCTTCCTTGACGAAGAGTTTCAACTTTAACGCCTTTAGCATAAAAGAGCATCAGTTCTCATTAATTTGCACAGTACTGTAGATAGAAGATAGGAGATGGTAGGAAATAGAAGATATTAGTAGACAAAAAAGGATACCACATAGAAGAAGACAAAAGCTAGGATAAAGAAGATAAAAAAGGGATGTTAAATAATGACAGATAGGAAATAGGAGCAAATAGGAGATGGTAGGAGATAGATCTTTGCGACAACGGTCATGACTGGGAAAGAACAGGAAAAAAGGTACCACAAGAAAGAGGTGCCCTCTAGGATTCTAGTAAGATAAAAGCTTTATATATTTAAAAAATTTCTTACTCGAAATCAATGTATTGTTCAATACCAAATTAAGTACAAATTTTGCTGGTGTTTTCTGTTTATAATAAGGTCCAAAATCGCATGTAACAGTAAAACATGTAACACCAGGAGTGGTACAATTTAAATATAAAGTTTTAGCAGACACCTCAATCTCTTTATCTTCAACTCGTATTTGTTCCGTTTGAACTTTTGAAATGGGTTTAAAAACTTCTGTTACACCTCTTCTACGTCGATTTAATTGATCTTCTAATTCAATTTTTTGTGTAACTTTTTCAATTTCAACTCCTTTATACTCGCAGTTTATCAATTGGTCTCCGAAATCTGATTCGTCTCCTGTGAACTTTAAGAATGTCACATTTTTGTTTTTGTAGGTGTAAATATGAGGTACATTCATTGTTACTCTTACTGCATTTATTGGACTTACACCCATTTTTTCAACCTGTAAACAAAATAGTTTAAATAGCATAACTCCTTATCGTTATGTTAATAAAAGAAACGTACCAGATATGAATGAGTAAATTTTGTACCATCGACGAATCCAACACCATAGAAATTGGTCTTTTGGTTGGATTTTCTGTAAAATAGTTCATCAAAAATGTTAATAGTAGAAACCCAATGCGACTGTCGTTCAATTAGCTGTCACTTGACAACTAACGGAAATGGACTGTCATTCAATCAGCTGTAATTTGCCAACTAACGGAAATGGACTGTCATTTCTGTCAGCTGTCATTTGCCAACTAACGGAAATCGACTGTCATTCAATCAGCTGTCACTTGACAACTGACGGAAATGGACCGTCACTCAATCAGCTGTCACTTGACAACTAACGGCAATGGACTGTCATTCAATAGAATGGAAGAATGGATTACTCCATTCCAAAAGCTTACCGGCCTATTAGCCTTACATCGTTCTTATTAAAAACGCTAGAGAGGCTAAATGAAAGGTACATAAGGGATACAGTGATAAACACCAAACCACTGCATCCCAACCAACATGCATACACAACAGGGAAATCCACCGATACGGCCCTACATCATGTGGTTGGTCAGATCGAGCGATCATTGGACAAGAAAGAGTCCATCCTGGGCGTATTCATAGATATCGAGGGAGCTTTCGACAAAACCACGTTCCCTAAAATAATACACTCGCTTACTGATCGAAATGTACCTACAACAGTAAGCGGATGGATTCTCAGCATGCTCTCCATGCGTGCAATAGAAATAACTGTAAATGATGTCAAGATACGAGGCAAGGTTACGAGGGGCTGCCCACAGGGAGGGGTTTTATCACCTCTACTGTGGAACATTGTTCTAGACAGCCTAATTCACCGCCTCAATAACCATGACAAAATCTATACAGTAGCCTACGCAGACGACATTGTTATTCTGCCAACAGGAAAGTTTGAAAGCACCCTTTGCGACAGAATGCAAGTGGCTTTCAGAACTTTAGAGACATGGTGTAAAGAGCAGTCGCTGTCTATTAACCCCAAAAAGACAGAGATGGTTCTTTTCACGAAGAAAACGAAACCTAGGGGCCTAAACGCACCCAGTCTTTTCAACGTTAAATTAAGCTTTGCTACAGAAGTGAAATACTTAGGTGTTATCCTTGATAGCAAGCTGACTTGGAACTCACACATAGAAAGCAGAGTTAAGAAAGCATTTAGATCTTATGAGCAATGCCGCCGAACCATAGGACAGACCTGGGGATTATCCCCCAAGGTCACCATGTGGATCTACACGGCAATTATAAGACCTATGTTAACATATGGTGCTGTCGTGTGGTGGCCTAAAGTGAAACAAACGACAGCTATCAAAAAATTAAACCAAATTCAAAGATCAGCATGCCTTCTCGTAACAGGAGCCATACGAGGCACACCGACCAGTGCGATGGAAGTCATACTTGGTCTCACCCCCCTTGATATATTTGTTAAGGAGGTCGCATTGATGACCATGGTACGCTTTCGCACGGTTGGTATCGAACCCACTGTAGGGATTGGCACATATAGGGATAGTCTGTGGAGGGAATCAATAAAAGTGATACCACTCTTACAGGCAGTCACGGATGCCGTCGCACCAAGATTTGTCTTTGACAAACCCTACAAAATATTAACAAACAAGACAGCAGACCCCAACGTAGTGAACGCTCTGAGCGTATATACGGATGGATCAAAAACAAAGCAAGGTGTGGGATGTGGAATTTACTCTAGATCCTTAAGCCTAAAAACAAAATGGGCTATGGATGGCTTGTCAAGTGTGGTTCAGTCAGAACTCACAGGCATAACCATAGCTGCAAAAGAATTAATCAATAGGAACATCACAGGCAGGAATATAAATATATATACAGACTGCCGACAAGCACTACTGACCTTGAATAGACCACGTTTCACTTCAAGTTTAGTACTAGAATGTCACCAATCTCTAACTGAGGCCAGCCAGAATAACGTGGTCACTCTCAGCTGGATCAAAGGACATGGGAACTCTAAAGGCAACCGCATTGCGAACAATTTAGCAAAGAGGGCTGCGGGCTACAGATATGTTAGCCCTCGCCCATCTACCAAGCTAACATTATTGTCCGCAGTCGGGGACCTTATCAAACAGCACTCTCACCAAAAATTTATACAGTGCTGGGATGAAACTACGAACTGTAGACTGGCCAGAGAGTTATTACCTCATCCTGGCGAGGAAACAGCAAAAAAATTTAAGGCATTGACCAGACAAAATCTCCGAACAGCTGTGGGAATCCTGACAGGTCACTGCCAATTGCGACAACATCTCTTTAGGATGAAACTAACAGAATCGCCGCTATGCAGAGGCTGCGAACAAGAAGAGGAAACAGTAGAACACATTATGTATGACTGCTCTGCTTTTTCTGAAATCAGAAGAACCGTGTTGGGCGAGTATTGGCTTACACCAGCCGATGTCAGGGAGATCCCCCTCGGGAGCCTCATCACCTATTTTAAATCAATAGGCCTGGTGACATCCTGAGGTGAGGATATCCCTACATACGGGAGGATGCACAATGGGTCATATGTGGCCTCAGTACTGGCTGAGCACTAGCTCGTCCCTCCCAAATTTCCAGATCCAGATCCAGATGTCATTCAATAGCTGTCACTTGCCAACTAACGGAAATGGACTGTCATTTCTGTCAGCTGTCACTTGACAACTAACGGAAATGGACTGTAATTCAATCAGCTGTCACTTGACAACTAACGGAAATGGACTGTCATTCAATCAGCTGTCACTTGCCAACTAACGGACTAACTGTCATTGAAATCTTGTGTGCTTTGGGACAAGGAATACAATTTTTGATACCAAATAATTGTAAGGTCCAAAAGTATACATACCCAGATATTAAAATTTGGTTGTCTTTGCCTATGTTTAAACGTGTTAAAGTAGTTTCTTTTTGTAAATTTTCACTTGCTGTTAATATTTTTGCATATATATCCACATGATCTTCAAATGGATTAAAATCTGCAACGTCTACAAGTAGCTCAATAGTTCTCTAAAAAATTTTTATTTATTTTTAACGTGCACAATTACAAATTTAAAAAACAAACTTTCTTATTCTCTGCTAACGGATTACCAATTGGAAGAAGTAGAGCTGAATCATTTTTCCATCCACCTATATTCTGATCTCTATTGAATAACATTTTTTCCGGTAAAACTAAGAATAGTTCGGTATTGTAAGCATTTTCGCCATCGTTTTTAACTGTAGCTAACAATTTTAGTGTGTCCATTGAACCCAAAATTAATGTGTTATCCCTAAAAAAATTTTTGCACAATAAAAAAATTTGTTCAAAATCCGAGACATGTCCAGAAAGTAAGTGTACTAAAGGTTATGAACCAGGGTATTTATTTTTTAATGGTTTTCTTAACATAGTTATTCGCCAAACTCTTCGTACATTTCTCATATATTTTCTTCAGTTGTATAGAGATTTTAATCTTGAGGTAATAGGTCTGAGGAAGGCCTATTTTGCTTAGGATATCCCATTTAAACATGGCTTTCTCAAAGTACTTATCAGACCAACCTCTTTATCCAATTCCCAAAACAAGAAAACAGTTTCTGGCAAAAATTGTGATTTTACACTTTTTGACAAAGGTTGACAAACTAAGACGCCATCTACATAGAGTTTGTTCCATCTCAAAAACCGTTGCCTCACCTCTATTCTCTGCTCTTTCAGCTCTTTTGGTACCCACCTCGTTTACCGTTTTTCCATATACAAGAGTTATGTGGGTATGAGAAAGTATTATTTTATTATCACCGGCCATGACTCGGTCCGAGAGATGTATAGGGCAGTATAACTAACATATCTGGACATGCCTCGTATATATATTTTTAATACAAACTTTAATTGAGGAAATGTAATCTCCACAGTAATATCTGACTGACATTTCTCATCAGTTCCACAATTTAAAGAAAAAGGAACTTCAGTTTTATATAGAGTTAAGTTAGATTTGACTTTATCTAAAATTGGACATCTTATACATAACCAATCATTATCTTCTAAAATTTTATCTGAAATTATTGTAACCGATTTATTTGTTTCATCTTCTTTTAGTTTGTAAGTGAATAATATTGCGATTGGTTTCCTAACACCTGAATAAGCATCCATCTTAAACATAAAAGGTAAACTCAATTTAGGAGTTCTTAAAGATTTCTTAGATGTTAGGCACAAAACGAAAGTCACTTCATCTGACATGTGACATATGTGACATGCGACATATGTGACATGTGATATGTGATATGTGATATGTGATATGTGATATGTGATATGTGATATGTGATATGTGATATGCGATATGTGATATGTGATATGTGATATGTGATATGTGATATGTGATATGTGATATGTGATATGTGATATGTGATATGTGATATGTGATATGTGATATGTGATATGTGATATGTGATATGTGATATGTGATATGTGATATGTGATATGTGATATGTGATATGTGATATGTGATATGTGATATGTGATATGTGATATGTGATATGTGATATGTGATATGTGATATGTGATATGTGATATGTGATATGTGATATGTGATATGTGATATGTGATATGTGATATGTGATATGTGATATGTGATATGTGATATGTGATATGTGATATGTGATATGTGATATGTGATATGTGATATGTGATATGTGATATGTGATATGTGATATGTGATATGTGATATGTGATATGTGATATGTGATATGTGATATGTGATATGTGATATGTGATATGTGATATGTGATATGTGATATGTGATATGTGATATGTGATATGTGATATGTGATATGTGATATGTTACATATGTGACATGTGATATGTGACATGTGATATGTCTTACAATTGAAACACTAATATCACGGCATTCACGTTGATGTCGTGGTATGGTAACATTTCCAGTTGTATTACGATCTTTTGAGTCAATTAAAGCTCTACCAGATGATCCATCAATTTCCAAAAAATAAGTTATATCTGAAACCAACTATTTTAAATAATTTCCTAATAATGCAAACTACATACTAACTTGCATGGTTCTCTTTTCGCATTTGGTATTGAAAACATAGAGTAATTGTAAAATTTGTTGTGTTGTGTGGTAAAATTTTTGGATAAGTGGTCAAATCGTATCTTATGGCTACTAATGGTCTGTTTCTAATGAGTACTGCATGTCCTGAGATATGGGAACCAACGGTTATATCTGAAAATAAAATATTTAGTACATATTGTAACGGGATAACCGTAAAGAAAGGGACCTTAATTTGAAAGATTGTTATTGACAGTTGATTTTTAGAAGTTTCTAAAAATCAACTGACCATTTTAAATAATGTTTTTAGAAAATTCTAGAAAGATCTAAACACACTGACTAGATTAAATAATGTTTCTAGAAAATTCTAGAAAGATCTAAACACACTAACTGGATTAAATAAAGTTGTATATAAGGGGATGCATGGGCAGTTAACGTCAGTTCAAGTTCAAGTATTCACAAGAGTTCAAGTAGTTAGACGTTATCCAGCAGAGTTCAGTGTATCTTAACAATTTTGTAAATAAATTGTGTAAAAGCCCCCATAAGTGTTTCAAATTGGTGTCAGGTGTGGGGTGAAGATACAAGAATGCCTGGAAAAAAGATAAATGAACTATTGGTGGCTGAGCTCAGAAGAGAGCTCGAAGAATTAGAGTTGGAAACTACTGGGAGTAAATCCGTATTGTTAAGAAGGCTCCGTGAATACTACGTAAATAATAATTTGGACCCTGACGCTGTGGAGTTTGAAGACCCAGTTCAAAAAGCAAATTCTGAACTATCGCAACAACTTTCCCAGCTATCACAACGAATGACGAACCAACAAGAGGAGCTATCCAGTCAGATGAAGAGCCAGCAAGAGGAGCTATCCAGTCAGATGAAGAGCCAGCGCGAAGATATGTCCCAGCTGTCACAACGGATGTCTACCCTAACCAGAAGAGTTATCCAGTTCCTTCTCCCAGCAAATATCGCATTTGCGCTCCGAAATGTACACTCTTCGTGACGAACAAAATCAGCTAGTGTCCAGCTTGCGAGACGATCAATATCAGCAAGTATCCAGCTTGCGAGACGAACAAAATCAACAAGTCGCCAACTTGCGAGACGAGCAAAATCAGCAAGTGGCCAAATTGCGAGAGGAGATCAACCAGCAAATGAAGTCCGAAATAAGAAAGCTTCAACAAGAACTGGCAGCTTGTCGCCAAACCAAATCATCCACCACGGCGACGGAAATGCAGAAAGGAGGGAAACCGGCCACGTAGACGTCGAACGACGAGGAAACGGAGAGGCGGCCCAGGTACGGATGGCGATAAAACCCCCGACCTTCGACGGGATGACTTCTTGGTCAAATTACCTGAAACAATTTGACGCAGTGGCCAGAGCGAATGGATGGTCACCCCAAGAGAAGGCATTGTTCCTAACCATGGCTCTGCGAGGCGAGGCTTTAGACGTCCTGCATGTATTGACACCGGATGAGGTTGACAATTTTGAGCTATTGGTAAATCGTCTAGAGTTGCGTTATGGTCAAAGTCATCTACAACCGGTATACCGAGTGCAGTTGAAAAGCCGGAAGCAGAAAAATAAAGAAACTATCCAGGAGTTCAAAGCTGAAGTGGAAAAAATGGTATGGTTTGCGTATCCAAATGCAGCGGAAGATTTTCTGGAGTGCCTGGTGATCCAAACCTTTACCGATGGTCTTCGAGACGCCGAATTGCAACGGGCTGTACGGTTGGCGAGGCCGAGATCTCTTGTAAATGCCTTGACCATTGCCCTGGAGTTCGATACGGCGACGGAGGCCTCACATGCAGCTGCTCGACTAATGGAAGACACTGGTAACTTCGACCATGCCGTTTATGCCGTAAGAGAAGTCGAAGCGGTAGTGGAGAGGTTAATGAGGCGCCCAGTGTGGTGCTGGAACTGCGGAGAACTGGGCCACATAAGAAATACTTGCCCCCATTGTACCCGAGTGGAGCAGAACGAGGAAAAACTTGCCTTAGTTAAGGTTGTGCCAGAAGACGAGAGCTCTATGCTGGAGGAGCAACAAGAAAACGATCCCGTTCTGAGAAAGATTCGGGAGTGGAAGAGAATGGACCGTCGTCCGTTGTGGAGAGAGATATCCTCATCCTCTCCTGCTTTAAAAGTATACTGGTCCCAATGGAACTCTTTAGTTTTAGACGGTGGGCTCGTTAAAAGACTTGTAGAAAATTCCGAGGGCACAGAAACAAGGAAACAAATAGTGGTCCCAAGAAATGCTGTACCGGAAATTTTAAAACAGATGCATAATGATAGTTCTGGAGGACATCTGGGTATCACGAAAACGCTGCAAAAGATCCGAGATAGATTTTACTGGGTAAATTGCACTAATGATGTTAAAGATTGGTGTCGTAAATGCACTACATGTGCTGCCAGTAACGGTCCGCACCGAAAACCGAAGGCGGAAATGCAGCAATACCTGGTTGGAAGTCCTTTTGAAAGAATCGCAGTAGATGTATTGGGGCCACTTCCACAGACCGATGTAGGAAACAAGTACATCGTTGTTGTAATGGACTACTTCACTAAATGGGTTGAAGCATATGCAGTTCCCAATCAGGAAGCCACCACTTTAGCAGATATATTGGTTGAAGAATTCGTAAGCCGATTTGGGGTACCACTAGAATTACATTCAGACCAAAGAAGAAATTTTGAGAGCAAGCTGTTTCAAGAAGTTTGCCAAAGATTAGGCATCCACAAAACGAGAACCACAGCGATGCACCCTCAGTCTGATGGAATGGTGGAACGAATGAACCGGACTATAACCAACTATCTGTCAAAAGTGGTGTCAGATTGTCAGAGAGATTGGGATCGACATATTCCACTATTTCTAATGGCAATTCGATCGGCCATCAACGAATCAACTGGCCAAACGCCTGCGAAGGTCCTGTTCGGTAGAGAAATGAGGCTACCACGTGACTTGGTGTTTGGTTGTAAACCTGGTGAAGAAATGGCACGTGAACAATATGTCGCCAACCTTCAAAATCGAATGGAGAATATACACAACCTGGTACGTGGCAAACTACAATTATCTAGTAATCGGATGAAGAGGTACTATGACACACGGACAATGGAAAAGAGTTACCAAGTTGGAGATTTAGTCTGGCTCTATAACCCCCGACGGCGTCGAGGTATTTGTCCCAAATTACAGAAGAACTGGGAAGGTCCTTACACCATCAAGAAGAAGATTAACGATGTCATTTATCGGATCGTGAAAATTCCCAGAGGGAAACCCGTCGTGGTCCATCATGATCGTTTGGCGCCTTACCAGGGAAACCACTGTGGAGATGCGCAGCAACTCCAAGAAGATGGTTTGGCTGACTCAGGGAGTGTGCGGGATTCCGATGTAGGAAATAACATTCCAGGAGGAATGAATCTAAGGAGGGGGCAGTGTAACGGGATAACCGTAAAGGAAGGGACCTTAATTTGAAAGATTGTTATTGACAGTTGATTTTTAGAAGTTTATAAGAATCAACTGACCATTTTAAATAATGTTTCTAGAAAATTCTAGAAACTTCTAAACACACTGACTAGATTAAATAATGTTTCTAGAAAATTCTAGAAAGATCTAAACACACTAACTAGATTAAATAAAGTTGTATATAAGGGGATGCATGGGCAGTTAACGTCAGTGTTTCAATATTGATCAAATCAACATATGTCAGTTGTCATACTTCTAAATTTCAACTGTCGAGCTTGAAATATGTCAAATGTCATACTTTTCAAATGTCATTTGTCACAATTGACATGTTATCTGTAATACTTTTCAAATCTCATTTAGTAAACTGGATATATGTCATCTGTCATACTTTTTAACTGTGATTTGTTAAAATTGATTGTACCTGTCATACTTCTTATTGTCATTTAAAAAATTTGACATTTCACCTGTCATGTACCTTGTCATACTTCTTTTCAAATTCTTTTTAAGTACCATTTATAGAAGTTGACATATGTCACCTGTCGAACTTGACATATGTAACCTGTCATACTTTTTAAATGTCATTTGTCATACTTTTCTAATGCCATTTGTCGAATTTTACTAAAGTTAAGTACGTTTACCTAAATATGCATTTTCATCCATATCTACCGGCTTAGAGATTGAAATACCAAATCCACGTATACTGGATAAAACATCTTTTCCATAAATAATCTGGACAGGTTCAGGATGTAAACCATCATTTGTTCCTCTATAAATATAAACAGTTCCAGTGTTTTCATTCTCGTAAGGAGCGCCTATTGCTACCTCTAAAAATAAAATTAATTATATAGGTCAGTTTTGGTGTTGCTGTACATCTAATCTAATCTAATCTAATCTAAATAACCTGGCATGGTCTCTCTGCGGAGCCCCCTGTTTGTACACTGCTTCCTGTGGGAATATTGTGACCAGGTTCGGCACCAAGAGTCCTACATGCACCCGTGCTTGCAGGACTCTACTTTGTTCAGCGGCAAATCAGCATCCCGCTGATCCCCAGGAAGGCTAGAATCCAGGTGTCCTAAATTCCTTAAGTTACTGTTGCCACAGGGCTGTTCCCTTTATAAGAGATTTGAGTCCTGTGACTAGCTCCTCAAGGTGGTGATAGGATTCAGGATTCGTGTCGCCGAAGATGAGGAACCGTTTATAGTCCAAGGCCCCACACTCGAATAGAATGTGAGTTGCCGTCTCATCGTCCATTTCACACAGTCGGCACAAGGTGGGTTTCTGTGTCAGAATCCCCATCCTCCGAAGGTGTAGTCTGAATGGTCCATGCCCGGTGAGCAGGCCCACTAGTACTCTGATCTGACTCCTGCCAAGATCCAGTATGTCAGACGTGAGTTTTTTGGAGTATCCTTTGAGCATCAGCTTCGAGTGCCTCAGCCCTACAGTGTTACTCCAGTGTTTGGTCGACTCATCCCAGACCCAGTTCCTGACTTTGGTCCTTACCCAGGCTCTAGGCAGTCCCAATACAGGTTCTGGACCAGTAAATCGTGTATCCGCTCCCTTCTTGGCCAGAAGATCCGTGGTTTCATTTCCTTTAAAACCTTTAAGCCCTGGTATCCACTCCAAGAGGACACTGTTATGTCTAGCCAGTTCATTGAGGTTTTGTATGCACTCCCAGATCAGCTTGGAGTGAACCCGGAATTGTTTTAAGGCCAGCAGTGCAGCCTGGCTGTCTGAGAAGAAAGTTATCCTCTCCCCTCTCCAGCCACGACCTCGGGCATGGTCGGCAGCCTTTAGTAAGGCGTATACCTCAGCCTGGTACACGGTTGACTCCGCTCCCAAGCTGAAGTGCTGCATAAGGTTGCGTGGACCACAGACCCCTGCACCGGTTCCTTCTGACGTGCGAGATCCGTCAGTAAAATACTTGATCCCTGCGTCGTCAAATATTCTTTGAGAGCCGTCCACAGTCCACTCAGCTCTGTCTCTCAGCCGGACTTGGTATCGACTCTCAAAGTTGTAACAGGGAATCATCTGGTCAGTCGGCAAGCCTGTCAACAGGACCTGACAATCTCCAGTGAACAGTGTGCGATGACGATGCAAACCATCAACATCGCACCCGTTAACTTTCAGCCTGTAAGCTCCCGACATCGCCTCCCCTTTAATGAGAGGTGGCAAGCCCAGGATAACTTCCAGTGCCGCTGTAGGTGCTGTCCTCATGGCCCCAGAGATCTGCAGGCATGCAAGCCTCTGAAGCGAGTCCAGTTTCCTCTGAACAGTTGATTGCTCAACCTTGTTCCACCATACGCATGATCCGTAGGAGACTATGGGTCTGACAACCGTCAGGTATATCCATCGGACGACCTTGGGTGAGGGCCCTCACGTGTTCCCCACAGACCGCCTAAGCATGTTTAGAACACGCCTAGACTTGTCTATAGTGTATTCTAAATGCCGATTCCAGGTAAGTCTCTTGTCCAGATGGACGCCTAGGAACTTTACCTCCTCGGCAATTGTTATTCTTTCACCGAAGATTCTGGGTGCCGTTAAGCCTGCCAGCTTATACCTGCGTGTGAAAGGTACGACTACTGTTTTGGCAGGGTTGACCGTAAGATGTCGACTCCTGCACCAGCGTTCCACTCTTGACAGAGCTCCATTGAGCAGCTCCGTTATAGTGGTCACACAAAAGCCTCGGACCAAGATGACGAAATCGTCAGCGTAGGCCTGGGCATGTATTCCCGACTCGTTGAGCTCCCGAAGCAGAGGGTCAGACGCGAGGTTCCACAACCGAGGAGAGATAACTCCCCCCTGCGGGCAGCCACTAGTGGCCAACACCTCCCTCGAGGCGCCAAACAAGTCGGCATTGATGAGTCGCCCTCTCAGAAAGGTCTCTATCCACCCAGTGGTGGTAGAGTCTAGAGTTGCTGTACATACACAGGACTAAAAAATTCCAAAACAACAAGTGTCATTTGTTGAAGTTGACATATGTCATCTGTCAAACTTGACATATGTCATCTGTCAAACTTGACATATGTCATCTGTCAAACTTGACATCTGTTCTGTCAAACTTGACATATGTCATCTGTCAAACCTGACATATGTCATCTGTCAAACTTGACATATGTCATCTGTCAAACTTGACATATGTCATCTGTCAAACTTGACATATGTCACCTGTCATACTTTTCAAACGTCATTTGTCGAATTTACAATCGACTTTCGTAGGCTGGTGAACAAGATAAGTTAACAATTTGCTAATCATACCTCGAAATCCATCATCATTTATATCTTCTAAACACATAATTGTTTTACCAAATTGACCACCCTTGTGATTCCCCTTTAAAATCGTTGCCTTTTGTAAACTACCCTAAAAAAATTAATCAAATAACCAACCAATGACAGTTTCATTAATCATATTTACTTACAAACCGACCTAAGAACAGGTAAACTTTTCCTTGATCAAAAGTGTTTCCTCCAAAATATGGAGCTCCAACCAATAAATCATCGAAAAAATCGTTATTTATATTACAGGTTTCCAAACTACCTCCAAAATATTCACCAAGAGTTTCTCCTACTTGATATTCTTTTTGAAGGATTTTATTCCATGTTATTGTTTTATTAAAACGGAAAGTTATAACCTAAAATTCAAAAATGCATAGTACCTACCTTAAAGGTAATAAGGTTATAACAAATTTACCTCCCCTTTATAGTGCTCGCCCTTTGGACTACTAGCTGCATAGTATAATCTTTGAGGACCGTAATAATAACCAGAAGTAACACAATATCCTATAATTATAAAAAAATAACATTTTAAAAGTTGATTTTAACCGGTAAAACTTGATTTTTAACCAATAAAACTTGATTTTAACAGGTAAAACGCATTTTTTAAACCATAAAACTTGATTTTAACCGGTAAAACTAGTTTTTTTCACAAATAAAAGTTGATTTAAACTGGTAAAAATTGAATTTGAATCAATAAAATCTAATTTAAACAGGTTAAACTTAAATTTTACCCCATAAAACTTGATTTTAATAGGTAAAACTTGATTGTCGACCAACAAAACTTTATTTTAACCGGTAAAACTTAATTTTTAAACAATAAAACTTAATTTTAAGTGGTAAAACTTAATTTTCAACCGATAAAACCTGATTTTAACTTGGAAAACTTGATTTTAACCAATTATACTTGCTTTTTAACCAATAAAGTTAGATTTTGATCGGTTAAACTCGATTTTTAACCAATAAAATTTAATTTTAATTAGTAAACCTCGAATTTAAATCTATAATACTTAATTTTAAAAGATTATAATTATAAAAAAATAACATGTTAAAAGTTGATTTTAAACGGTAAAACTTGATTTTTAACCAATAAAACTTGATTTTAACAGGTAAAACGCCATTTTTAAACCCTATAACTTGATTTTAACCAGTAAAACTTGATTTTAACTAAAAACACTCGTTTTTTACAAATAAAATTTGATTTTAACTGGTAAAAATCGAATTTGAATCAATAAAATCTAGTTTTAACAGGTTAAACTTAACTTTTAACCTATAAAACTTAATTTTAACAGAAAAAACTTTATTGTTAACCAACAAAACTTTATTTTAACAGGTAAAACTTAATTTTTAAACAATAAAACTTAATTTTAAGTGGTAAAACTTGATTTTCAACCGATAAAACCTGATTTTAACTGGGAAAACTTGATTTTAACCAGTAATACTTGATTTTTAACCAATAAAGTTAGATTTTGACCGGTTAAACTCGATTTTTAACCAATAAAACTTAATTTTAATCAGTAAACCTCGAATTTAAAACTATAAAACTTAATTTTAAAAGATTATAATTTAAAAGTTGATTTTAACCGGTAAAACTTGATTTTTAACCAATAAAACTTGATTTTAACAGGTAAAACGCCATTTTTAAACAATAAAACTTGATTTTAACCAGTAAAACTTGATTTTAAACGGTAAAACTCGTTTTTTACAAATAAAATTTGATTTTAACTGGTAAAAATCTCATTTGAACCAATAAAATCTAATTTGAACAGGTTAAATTTAACTTTAAACCTATAAAACTTGATTTTAACAGTTAAAACTTGATTGTAAAACAACAAAACCTAATTTTAACCGGTAAAACTCAATTTTTAAACGATAAAACTTAATTTTAAATGGTAAAACTTGATTTTCAACCGATAAAACCGGATTTTAACTAAGCAAACTTGATTTTAACCAGTAATACTTGATTTTTAACCGATAAAACTTAATTTTAATCAGTAAATCTTGAATTTAAACCTATAAAACTTAATTTTAATCATTAAAATTTGATTTTTAACCGATAAAACTTGATTTTAATAATTAAAATTTGATTTTTAACCGATAAAACCTAATTATAACCGGTAAAACTCGATTTTTAACCAAGAAAACTTGATTTTTACCGGTTATACAAGATTTTTAACCGATAAAACCTGTTTTTAACAAGTTTAACTTGATTTTAATAAAACTGGATTTTAACCGGTAAAACTCGATTTTTAACCAATAAAACTTGATTTTAATCGGTAATACTCGAATTTTAACCAATAAAACCTAATTTTAAAATGTTAAACTTAATTCTTAACCGATACAACATGATTTTAAATAGTAAAATTTGATTTTTAACCGATAAAACTTGATTTTATCAGGTAAAACTCGATTTGTAACCGGTAAAACTTCATTTTTAATCAATAAAACTTGATTTTAACAGCAAAATGCCATTTTTAAACCATAAAATTTGATTTTAACCAGTAAAACTTAATTTTAATTAGTAAAACTCGTTTTTTTACAAATAAAATTTAATTTTAGCTGGTAAAAATCGAATTTGAACCTATAAAATCTAATTTTAACAGGTTAAACTGAATTTTAACCTTTAAAACTTGATTTTAACAGGTAAAACTTGATTGTTACACAACAAAACTTTATTTTAACTGGTAAAACTCAATTTTTAAACAATAAAACTTAATTTTAAATGGTAAGACTTAATTTTCAACCGATAAAACATGATTTTAACTAGGAAAACTTGATTTTAACCAGTAGTACTTGATTTTTAACCAATAAAGTTAGATTTTGACCGGTTAAACTCGATTTTTAACCAATAAAATTTAATTTTAATTAGTAAACCTCGAATTTAAATCTATAAAACTTAATTTTAAACGATTATAATTATAAAAAAATAACATTTTAAAAGTTGATTTTACCGGTAAAACTTGATTTTTAACCAATAAAACTTGATTTTAACAGGTAAAACGCCATTTTTAAACCATAAAACTTGATTTTAACCAGTAAAACTTGATTTTAAATAAAGAAACTCGTTTTTTACAAATAAAATTTGATTTTAACTGGTAAAAATCGAATTTGAACCCATAAAATCTAATTTTAACAGGTTAAACTTAACTTTTAACCTATAAAACTTAATTTTAACAGAAAAAACTTGATTGTTAACCAACAAAACTTTATTTTAACAGGTAAAACTTAATTTTTAAACAATAAAACTTAATTTTAAGTGGTAAAACTTGATTTTCAACCGATGAAACCTGATTTTAACTGGCAAAACTTGATTTTAACCAGTAATACTTGATTTTTAACCAATAAAGTTAGATTTTGACCGGTTAAACTTAATTTTCAACCAATAAAACTTAATTTTAATCAGTAAACCTCGAATTTAAATCTATAAAACTTAATTTTAAAAGATTATAATTATAAAAAAATAACATTTTAAAATTAAATTAATTGTACATATAACTTTCACTTTAATTAAAAAATTTTTAAAATGACATGTTTCTCTGAACTTTATATGTCAAGCGAAACATGTCATTTTAAAAATTTTTTAATTAAAGTGAAAGTTATATGTAAAAAACATAGAGTTTTTTATTACTTCTATTATTCCAAATAAAAACATTTTAAAAGTTGATTTTAACCGGTAAAACTTGATTTTTAAACCATAAAACTTGATTTTAACCAGTAAAACTTGATTTTAAGCGAATAAACTCGTTTTTTTTACAAATAAAATTGATTTTAAATAATAAAAATCAAATTTAAACCAATAAAATCTAATTTTAACAGGTTAAACTTAACTTTTAACCTATAAAACCTGATTTTAACCGGTTAAACTTGATTTTTAACCAATAAAACTTAATTTTAATCAGTAAACCATGAATTTAAACCTATAAAACTTAATTTTAAAAAGTTAAAGTTAATTTTTAACCGATAAAACTTGATTTTAACCATTAAAATTTGATTTTTAGCCGATAAAACTTGATTTTATCCTTTAAAACTCACTTTGTAACCGATAAAACCTAATTATAACCGGTGAAACTCAATTTTTAACTAAGAAAACTTGATTTTTACTGGTTATACACGATTTTTAACCGATAAAACCTGATTTTAACAAGTATAACTTGATTTTAATAAAGCTGGATTTTAACCGGTAAAACTCGATTTTTAACCAATAAAACTTAATTTTAATCGGTAATCCTCGAATTTTAACCCATAAAACCTTATTTTAAAAGGTTAAACCTAATTTTTAACCGATAAAACTTGATTTTAACTAGTAAAATTTTATTTTTAACCAATAAAACTTGATTTTATGTGGTAAAACTCGATTTGTAACCGATAAAACTTGATTTTAACCAGTGAATTTCGATTTTTAACCGATAGTTCTGGATTTTAATTTGTAGAACTTGATTTTCAACCAATACAACCTAATTTTTACCAGTAAAACTCGATTTTTAACCGATAAAACTTTTTTATTCGGTAAAACTTGATTTTTCACTGATAAAACTTAATTTTAACCGCTAATACTCGATTTTTAAACAATAAAACTTGATTTTAAATTGTAAAACTTGATTTTTAACCAATAAAACTTGATTTTAACAGGTAAAACTCGATTAAAATATTACCAAATAATTGGTATGGAGTGTTTACATAACGTTCTGGATTTGGTACTTCTGGTTGCATAAATGGTTCGGCTTCTCTTCTACGTCGATTAGCATCAGGTTGATGGGAAAATCTATCAGTCACTTTTAAAGGAGTTCCAATCCAATTAAATATTCCTGGAGCTCCTAACAACAACCCCTTTTCTTTCTATTCACAAAAACATTTTAAAATTAAGATGTTAAACAATGTCAGATGTTAAAATACATAAAAGCATATGTCAAAAATGACATTTGTCAAAAATGATATATAAAACATTGTTCTGTCAAAGTTGAGGTTCAAACAGTGACACATGTCAAACTGTTGATAAGTCAAAGATGACGTACGAAACGATGACAAATGTCAAAAATGACACTTGTCAAAAATGATATATAAAACGTTGTTCTGTCAAAGTTGAGGTACAAACAGTGACACATGTCAAACTGTTGATAAGTCAAAGATTACGTACGAAACGATGACAAATGTCAAAAATGACACTTGTCAAAAATGATATATAAAACTTTGTTCTGTCAAAGTTGAGGTACAAACAGTGACACATGTCAAACTGTTGATAAGTCAAAGATGACGTACGAAACGATGACAAATGTCAAAAATGACACTTGTCAAAAATGATATATAAAACGTTGTTCTGTCAAAGTTGAGGTACAAACAGTGACACATGTCAAACTGTTGATAAGTCAAAGATTACGTACGAAACGATGACAAATGTCAAAAATGACACTTGTCAAAAATGATATATAAAACTTTGTTCTGTCAAAGTTGAGGTACAAACAGTGACACATGTCAAACTGTTGATAAGTCAAAGATTACGTACAAAACGATGACAAATGTCAAAAATGACACTTGTCAAAAATGATATATAAAACTTTGTTCTGTCAAAGTTGAGGTACAAACAGTGACACATGGCAAACTGTTGATAAGTCAAAGATGACGTACGAAACGATGACAAATGTCAAAAATGACACTTGTCAAAAATGATATATAAAACGTTGTTCTATCAAAGTTGAGGTACAAACAGTGACACATGTCAAACTGTTGATAAGTCAAAGATTACGTACAAAACGATGACAAATGTCAAAAATGACACTTGTCAAAAATGATATATAAAACTTTGTTCTGTCAAAGTTGAGGTACAAACAGTGACACATGTCAAACTGTTGATAAGTCAAAGATTACGTACAAAACGATGACAAATGTCAAAAATGACACTTGTCAAAAATGATATATAAAACTTTGTTCTGTCAAAGTTGAGGTACAAACAGTGACACATGTCAAATTGTTGATAAGTCAAAGATTACGTACGAAACGATGACAAATGTCAAAAATGACACTTGTCAAAAATTATATATAAAACGTTGTTCTATCAAAGTTGAGGTACAAACAGTGACACATGGCAAACTGTTGATAAGTCAAAGATGACGTACGAAACGATGACAAATGTCAAAAATGACACTTGTCAAAAATGATATATAAAACTTTGTTCTGTCAAAGTTGAGGTACAAACAGTGACACATGTCAAACTGTTGATAAGTCAAAGATTACGTACGAAACGATGACAAATGTCAAAAATGACACTTGTCAAAAATGATATATAAAACGTTGTTCTATCAAAGTTGAGGTACAAACAGTGACACATGTCAAACTGTTGATAAGTCAAAGATGACGTACGAAACGATGACAAATGTCAAAAATGACACTTGTCAAAAATGATATAAAAAACGTTGTTCTGTCAAAGTTGAGGTACAAACAGTGACACATGTCAAACTGTTGATAAGTCAAAGATGACGTACGAAACGATGACAAATGTCAAAAATGACACTTGTCAAAAATGATATAAAAAACGTTGTTCTGTCAAAGTTGAGGTACAAACAGTGACACATGTCAAACCGTTGATAATTCAAAGATGACGTACGAAACGATGACAAATGTCAAAAATGACACTTGTCAAAAATGATATAAAAAACGTTGTTCTGTCAAAGTTGAGGTACAAACAGTGACACATGTCAAACCGTTGATAATTCAAAGATGACGTACGAAACGATGACAAATGTCAAAAATGACACTTGTCAAAAATGATATATAAAACTTTGTTCTGTCAAAGTTGAGGTACAAACAGTGACACATGGCAAACTGTTGATAAGTCAAAGATGACGTACGAAACGATGACAAATGTCAAAAATGACACTTGTCAAAAATGATATAAAAAACGTTGTTCTGTCAAAGTTGAGGTACAAACAGTGACACATGTCAAACCGTTGATAATTCAAAGATGACGTACGAAACGATGACAAATGTCAAAAATGACACTTGTCAAAAATGATATATAAAACTTTGTTCTGTCAAAGTTGAGGTACAAACAGTGACACATGGCAAACTGTTGATAAGTCAAAGATGACGTACGAAACGATGACAAATGTCAAAAATGACACTTGTCAAAAATGATATAAAAAACGTTGTTCTGTCAAAGTTGAGGTACAAACAGTGACACATGTCAAACCGTTGATAATTCAAAGATGACGTACGAAACGATGACAAATGTCAAAAATGACACTTGTCAAAAATGATATATAAAACTTTGTTCTGTCAAAGTTGAGGTACAAACAGTGACACATGGCAAACTGTTGATAAGTCAAAGATGACGTACGAAACGATGACAAATGTCAAAAATGACACTTGTCAAAAATGATATAAAAAACGTTGTTCTGTCAAAGTTGAGGTACAAACAGTGACACATGTCAAACCGTTGATAATTCAAAGATGACGTACGAAACGATGACAAATGTCAAAAATGACACTTGTCAAAAATGATATATAAAACGTTGTTCTATCAAAGTTGAGGTACAAACAGTGACACATGTCAAACTGTTGATAAGTCAAAGATGATGTACGAAACGATGACAAATGTCAAAAATGACACTTGTCAAAAATGATATATAAAACGTTGTTCTGTCAAAGTTGAGGTACAAACAGTGACACATGTCAAACCGTTGATAATTCAAAGATGACGTACGAAACGATGACAAATGTCAAAAATGACACTTGTCAAAAATGATATAAAAAACGTTGTTCTGTCAAAGTTGAGGTACAAACAGTGACACATGTCAAACCGTTGATAATTCAAAGATGACGTACGAAACGATGACAAATGTCAAAAATGACACTTGTCAAAAATGATATATAAAACTTTGTTCTGTCAAAGTTGAGGTACAAACAGTGACACATGGCAAACTGTTGATAAGTCAAAGATGACGTACGAAACGATGACAAATGTCAAAAATGACACTTGTCAAAAATGATATAAAAAACGTTGTTCTGTCAAAGTTGAGGTACAAACAGTGACACATGTCAAACCGTTGATAATTCAAAGATGACGTACGAAACGATGACAAATGTCAAAAATGACACTTGTCAAAAATGATATATAAAACGTTGTTCTATCAAAGTTGAGGTACAAACAGTGACACATGTCAAACTGTTGATAAGTCAAAGATGACGTAAGAAACGATGACAAATGTCAAAAATGACACTTGTCAAAAATGATATATAAAACGTTGTTCTGTCAAAGTTGAGGTACAAACAGTGACACATGTCAAACTGTTGATAAGTCAAAGATTACGTACGAAACGATGACAAATGTCAAAAATGACACTTGTCAAAAATGATATATAAAACTTTGTTCTGTCAAAGTTGAGGTACAAACAGTGACACATGTCAAACTGTTGATAAGTCAAAGATGACGTACGAAACGATGACAAATGTCAAAAATGACACTTGTTAAAAATGATATAAAAAACGTTGTTCTGTCAAAGTTGAGGTACAAACAGTGACACATGTCAAACTGTTGATAAGTCAAAGATGACGTACGAAACGATGACAAATGTCAAAAATGACACTTGTCAAAAATGATATATAAAACTTTGTTCTGTCAAAGTTGAGGTACAAACAGTGACACATGGCAAACTGTTGATAAGTCAAAGATGACGTACGAAACGATGACAAATGTCAAAAATGACACTTGTCAAAAATGATATAAAAAACGTTGTTCTGTCAAAGTTGAGGTACAAACAGTGACACATGTCAAACCGTTGATAATTCAAAGATGACGTACGAAACGATGACAAATGTCAAAAATGACACTTGTCAAAAATGATATATAAAACTTTGTTCTGTCAAAGTTGAGGTACAAACAGTGACACATGGCAAACTGTTGATAAGTCAAAGATGACGTACGAAACGATGACAAATGTCAAAAATGACACTTGTCAAAAATGATATAAAAAACGTTGTTCTGTCAAAGTTGAGGTACAAACAGTGACACATGTCAAACCGTTGATAATTCAAAGATGACGTACGAAACGATGACAAATGTCAAAAATGACACTTGTCAAAAATGATATATAAAACGTTGTTCTATCAAAGTTGAGGTACAAACAGTGACACATGTCAAACTGTTGATAAGTCAAAGATGACGTAAGAAACGATGACAAATGTCAAAAATGACACTTGTCAAAAATGATATATAAAACGTTGTTCTGTCAAAGTTGAGGTACAAACAGTGACACATGTCAAACTGTTGATAAGTCAAAGATTACGTACGAAACGATGACAAATGTCAAAAATGACACTTGTCAAAAATGATATATAAAACTTTGTTCTGTCAAAGTTGAGGTACAAACAGTGACACATGTCAAACTGTTGATAAGTCAAAGATGACGTACGAAACGATGACAAATGTCAAAAATGACACTTGTTAAAAATGATATAAAAAACGTTGTTCTGTCAAAGTTGAGGTACAAACAGTGACACATGTCAAACTGTTGATAAGTCAAAGATGACGTACGAAACGATGACAAATGTCAAAAATGACACTTGTCAAAAATGATATATAAAACGTTGTTCTGTCAAAGTTGAGGTACAAACAGTGACACATGTCAAACCGTTGATAATTCAAAGATGACGTACGAAACGATGACAAATGTCAAAAATGACACTTGTCAAAAATGATATATAAAACTTTGTTCTGTCAAAGTTGAGGTACAAACAGTGACACATGGCAAACTGTTGATAAGTCAAAGATGACGTACGAAACGATGACAAATGTCAAAAATGACACTTGTCAAAAATGATATAAAAAACGTTGTTCTGTCAAAGTTGAGGTACAAACAGTGACACATGTCAAACCGTTGATAATTCAAAGATGACGTACGAAACGATGACAAATGTCAAAAATGACACTTGTCAAAAATGATATATAAAACTTTGTTCTGTCAAAGTTGAGGTACAAACAGTGACACATGGCAAACTGTTGATAAGTCAAAGATGACGTACGAAACGATGACAAATGTCAAAAATGACACTTGTCAAAAATGATATAAAAAACGTTGTTCTGTCAAAGTTGAGGTACAAACAGTGACACATGTCAAACTGTTGATAAGTCAAAAATGACGTACGAAACGATGACAAATGTCAAAAATGACACTTGTCAAAAATGATATATAAAACTTTGTTCTGTCAAAGTTGAGGTACAAACAGTGACACATGTCAAACTGTTGATAAGTCAAAGATGACGTACGAAACGATAACAAATGTCAAAAATGACACTTGTCAAAAATGATATAAAAAACGTTGTTCTGTCAAAGTTGAGGTACAAACAGTGACACATGTCAAACTGTTGATAAGTCAAAAATGACGTACAAAACGATGACAAATGTCAAAAATGACACTTGTCAAAAATGATATAAAAAACGTTGTTCTGTCAAAGTTGAGGTACAAACAGTGACACATGTCAAACCGTTGATAATTCAAAGATGACGTACGAAACGATGACAAATGTCAAAAATGACACTTGTCAAAAATGATATATAAAACGTTGTTCTGTCAAAGTTGAGGTACAAACAGTGACACATGTCAAACTGTTGATAAGTCAAAGATTACGTACGAAACGATGACAAATGTCAAAAATGACACTTGTCAAAAATGATTTATAAAACTTTGTTCTGTCAAAGTTGAGGTACAAACAGTGACACATGTCAAACTGTTGATAAGTCAAAGATGACGTACGAAACGATGACAAATGTCAAAAATGACACTTGTCAAAAATGATATAAAAAACGTTGTTCTGTCAAAGTTGAGGTACAAACAGTGACACATGTCAAACCGTTGATAATTCAAAGATGACGTACGAAACGATGACAAATGTCAAAAATGACACTTGTCAAAAATGATATATAAAACGTTGTTCTATCAAAGTTGAGGTACAAACAGTGACACATGTCAAACTGTTGATAAGTCAAAGATGACGTACGAAACGATGACAAATGTCAAAAATGACACTTGTCAAAAATGATATAAAAAACGTTGTTCTGTCAAAGTTGAGGTACAAACAGTGACACATGTCAAACTGTTGATAAGTCAAAAATGACGTACGAAACGATGACAAATGTCAAAAATGACACTTGTCAAAAATGATATATAAAACTTTGTTCTGTCAAAGTTGAGGTACAAACAGTGACACATGTCAAACTGTTGATAAGTCAAAGATGACGTACGAAACGATAACAAATGTCAAAAATGACACTTGTCAAAAATGATATAAAAAACGTTGTTCTGTCAAAGTTGAGGTACAAACAGTGACACATGTCAAACTGTTGATAAGTCAAAAATGACGTACAAAACGATGACAAATGTCAAAAATGACACTTGTCAAAAATGATATAAAAAACGTTGTTCTGTCAAAGTTGAGGTACAAACAGTGACACATGTCAAACCGTTGATAATTCAAAGATGACGTACGAAACGATGACAAATGTCAAAAATGACACTTGTCAAAAATGATATATAAAACGTTGTTCTGTCAAAGTTGAGGTACAAACAGTGACACATGTCAAACTGTTGATAAGTCAAAGATTACGTACGAAACGATGACAAATGTCAAAAATGACACTTGTCAAAAATGATTTATAAAACTTTGTTCTGTCAAAGTTGAGGTACAAACAGTGACACATGTCAAACTGTTGATAAGTCAAAGATGACGTACGAAACGATGACAAATGTCAAAAATGACACTTGTCAAAAATGATATATAAAACGTTGTTCTATCAAAGTTGAGGTACAAACAGTGACACATGGCAAACTGTTGATAAGTCAAAGATGACGTACGAAACGATGACAAATGTCAAAAATGACACTTGTCAAAAATGATATAAAAAACGTTGTTCTGTCAAAGTTGAGGTACAAACAGTGACACATGTCAAACTGTTGATAAGTCAAAGATTACGTACGAAACGATGACAAATGTCAAAAATGACACTTGTCAAAAATGATATATAAAACGTTGTTCTATCAAAGTTGAGGTACAAACAGTGACACATGTCAAACTGTTGATAAGTCAAAGATTACGTACGAAACGATGACAAATGTCAAAAATGACACTTGTCAAAAATGATATATAAAACGTTGTTCTGTCAAAGTTTAGGTACAAACAGTGACACATGTCAAACTGTTGATAAGTCAAAGATTACGTACGAAACGATAACAAATGTCAAAAATGACACTTGTCAAAAATGATATATAAAACTTTGTTCTATCAAAGTTGAGGTACAAACAGTGACAGATGTCAAACTGTTGATAAGTCAAA
Source organism: Altica lythri (assembly GCA_964028335.1). Taxonomy (NCBI): domain Eukaryota; kingdom Metazoa; phylum Arthropoda; class Insecta; order Coleoptera; family Chrysomelidae; genus Altica; species Altica lythri. The sequence goes on from OZ034810.1 coordinate 21,997,850, forward strand.
GATGACGTACGAAACGATGACAAATGTCAAAAATGACACTTGTCAAAAATGATATATAAAACTTTGTTCTGTCAAAGTTGAGGTACAAACAGTGACACATGTCAAACTGTTGATAAGTCAAAGATTACGTACGAAACGATGACAAATGTCAAAAATGACACTTGTCAAAAATGATATATAAAACTTTGTTCTGTCAAAGTTGAGGTACAAACAGTGAGACATGTCAAACTGTTGATAAGTCAAAGATGACGTACGAAACGATGACAAATGTCAAAAATGACACTTGTCAAAAATGCTATATAAAACTTTGTTTTGTTCTGTCAAAGTTGAGGTACAAACAGTGACACATGTCAAACTGTTGATAAGTCAAAGATGACGTACGAAACGATGACAAATGTCAAAAATGACACTTGTCAAAAATACATACCTCCGGAAAATGCATAGAAAAACCTGCCTCTCCTAATCCATAATAGATTGCAGTGCCCTCTCCAGGTATATATTTAGTTAACAGAGCTTAAATAGTTAAATCCACTTTATACACCATTATAAACAAATAATAATATTTACCTTTATACTGCAGAAGAGGAGAAAACATACTCCATTCTGTTGAGTTTGCAAAGGACCAAAAACAAGCACCAATCATTTCATAACTGTACAAATATCTATTGAAATAATAACTTCCATATGCGCAAGTCTGAAACCAATACCAATTATAGCCATGTTCCAAAAAACTGTTCTAGAACCGTTATGAAACAACTCAGTTCAAAAATGGTATCGAGATTTCGTCTACAACGCAGTTCCCGGACGGTTCTAGAATGGTTCTTTGCTCTGTTGGAAGAGACCAAAAAACCGTTCTAGAACCTTTACGAAACAACTCTGTACTTAGTTGGTATCAAGATTTCGTCTACTGCGCAGTTCCCGGATAGTTCTAGAATGGTTCTTTGGTCTGTTGAAACAGACCAAAAAACCGTTCTAGAACTATTACGAAACAACTCAGTACATAAATGGTATCGAGATTTCGTCTACTGCGCAGTTCCCGGACGGTTCTAGAATGGTTCTAGAACCGTTACGGAACAACTTAGTACATAAATGGCATCATGATTTCGTCTACTGCGCAGTTCCCGGACGGTTCTAGAAGGGTTCTTTGGTCTGTTGGAACAAACACAGATTGCGTATTAAAATTTTGATACACCTACCACAACTCTGTGATCGTTAGATACAGCAATGGATGATCCGATTGATTGGTACTTCCAGTCTTCTGTTAATTTTATTAAGAGAATTTTATGTTAAAAAATTTGGGATTTGGATTAATTAATATATATATTACCTTCTTTGTTTTGAATGAAATTCATGTTTCTACAACCTTGTCTATCACAATTATATACGGTTCCTGGTAATGGTTCATTTTTACGTTTATTTTGTAAACCACCTTTTGGAGCTCCTATTCGAATCCTATGTGTAAAGTTTTTGTATTAATGAACAATTTTTGGATTCTTTTTACAATTTTTAACTGTTTTTACAATTTTTTAACGGTTTTTAACAATTTTTTAACGGTTTCTAACTTTTTTTAACAGGTATATGACGTATTTATAACATGTTAACAAATTTTAACTGTTTGTTTTTACTAAGTTTTAACGGTTTTGTAAGAATTTTTAACAACAATTTGAGGTGTTTGCGGAAGGTTATAGGGTCATAAAATTTGGTATATAGAATCCGCATATTATAGGAAAAAACCTTACTAATTTTGGCCTAGATCAGATACCCCTACCCGTAAAATTTTAACGGTTTTCTGTAACTATTGGTTAAAATGCATATTTCCCTTGTTTTGTATGGGCTATAACTCTTGAACGGAAGATCACAGAATAATAAAATTTGGTATATAGAATTCTAAAAGTATGCATAGAAATCCCGTTGATTTTAGTTAAGATCAGAAAATGTTAACGGTAAAATTTTAACGGTTTTCTGAAACTATTGGTTAAAATGCATATTTCCCTTGTTTTGTATGAGCTATAACTCTTGAAAGGATGATCACAGGATAATAAAATTTGGTATACAGAATTCTAATATTATGCATAGAAACTTCGTTGATTTTGGTTAAGATCGTAAAACGTTAACGGTAAAATTTGAACGGTTTTCTGAAACTATTGGTTAAAATGCATATTTCCCTTGTTTTGTATGAGCTATAACTCTTGAACAGATGATCACAGGATAATAAAATTTGGTATACAGAATTCTAATATTATGCATAGAAATTTCGTTGATTTTGGTTAAGATCGGAAAACGTTAACGGTAAAATTTTAACGGTTTTCTGAAACTATTGTTTAAAATGCATATTTCCCTTGTTTTATATGAGCTATAACTCTTGAACGGTTGATCACAGGATAATAAAATTTGGTACACAGAATTATAATATTATGCATAGGAATCCCGTTAATTTTGGTTAAGATCAGAAAACGTTAAAGGTAAAATTTTAACGGTTTTCTGAAACTATTGGTTAAAATGCATATTTCCCTTGTTTGTATGAGCTATAACTCTTGAACGGATGATCACAGGATAATAAAATTTGGTATACAGAATTATAATATTATGCAAAGACATTTCGTTAATTTTGGTTAAGATCGGAAAACATTAACGGTAAAATTTTAACGGTTTTCTGTAACTATTGGTTAAAATGCATATTTCGCTTGTTTTGTATGAGCTATAACTCTTGAACGGATGATCACAGGATAATAAAATTTAATATACAGAATTGTAATATTATGCAAAGGAATTTCGTTGATTTTGGTTAAGATCGGAAAACATTAACGGTAAAATTTTAACGGTTTTCTGTAACTATTGGTTAAAATGCATATTTCCCTTGTTTTGTATGAGCTATAACTCTTGAACGGATAATCACAGGTTAATAAAATTTGGTATACAAAATTCTAATATTATGCATAGGAATTTCGTTAATTTTAATTTAGATCGGAAAACGTTAACGGTAAAATTTTAACGGTTTTCTGAAACTATTGGTTAAAATGCATATTTCCCTTGTTTTGTATGAGCTATAACTCTTGAACGGATGATCACAGGATAATAAAATTTGGTATACAGAATTCTAATATTATGCAAAGAAATTTCGTTGATTTTGGTTAAGATCGGAAAACGTTAACGGTAAAATTTTAACGGTTTTCTGAAACTATTGGTTAAAATGCATATTTCCCTTGTTTTGTATGAGCTATAACTCTTGAACGGATTATCACAGGATAATAGCATTTGGTATACAGAATTTTAATATTATGCGTAGGAATTTCGTTGATTTTGGTTAAGATCGGAAAACGTTAACGGTAAAATTTTAACAGTTTTCTGAAACTATTGGTTAAAATGCATATTTCCCTTGTTTTGTATGAGCTATAACTCTTGACGGATGATCACAGGATAATAAAATTTGGTATACAGAATTCTTATATTATGCATAGGATTTTCGTTGATTTTGGTTAAGATCGGAAAACGTTAACGGTAAAATTTTGGTTTTCTGAAACTGTTGGTTAAAATGCATATTTCCCTTGTTTTGTATGAGCTATAACTCTTGAACGAATGATCACAGGAGAATAAAATTTGGTATGCAGAATTCTAATATTATGCATAGAAATTCCTGTGATTTTGGTTAAGATCGGAAAACGTTAACGGTAAAATTTTAACGGTTTTCTGAAACTATTGGTTAAAATGCATATTTCCCTTGTTTTTTATGAGCTATAACTCTTGAATGGATGATCACAGGATAATAAAATTTGGTATACGAAATTCTTATATTATGCATAGGAATTTCGTTGATTTTGGTTAAGATCGGAAAACGTTAACGGTAAAATTTTAACGGTTTTCTGAAACTATTGGTTAAAATGCATATTTCCCTTGTTTTGTATGAGCTATAACTCTTGAACGGATGATCACAGGATAATAGCATTTGGTATACAGAATTTTAATATTATGCGTAGGAATTTCATTGATTTTGGTTAAGATCGGAAAACGTTAACGGTAAAATTTTAACAGTTTTCTGAAACTATTGGTTAAAATGCATATTTCCCTTGTTTTGTATGAGCTATAACTCTTGAACAGAAGATTACAGGATAATAAAATTTGGTATACAGAATTATAATATTATGCAAAGACATTTCGTTAATTTTGGTTAAGATCGGAAAAGGTTAACGGTAAAATTTTTAACGGTTTTCTTAAACTATTGGTTAAAATGCATATTTCCGTTGTTTTGTATGAGCTATAACTCTTGAATGGAAGGTTACAGGATAATAAAATTTGGTCTACAGAATTCTAATATTACGCATAGGAATTTCGTTGATTTTGGTTAAGATCAGAAAACGTTAACGGTAAAATTTTAACGGTTTTCTGAAACTATTGGTTAAAATGCATATTTCCCTTGTTTTGTATGAGCTATAACTCTTGAACGGAAGATCACAGGATAATAAAATTTTGTATACAGGATTCTAATATTATGCATAGAAATTTCGTTGATCTTGGTTAAGATCGCAAAACGTTAACGGTAAAATTTGAGCGGTTTTCTGAAACTATTGGTTAAAATGCATATTTCCCTTGTTTTGTATGAGCTATAACTCTTGAACGGATGATCACAGGATAATAGCATTTGGTATACAGAATTTTAATATTATGCGTAGGAATTTCGTTGATTTTGGTTAAGATCGGAAAACGTTAACGGTAAATTTTTAACAGTTTTCTGAAACTATTGGTTAAAATGCATATTTCCCTTGTTTTGTATGAGCTATAACTCTTGAACGGAAGATTACAGGATAATAAAATTTTGTATACAGAATTCTTATATTATGCATAGAAATTTCTTTGATTTTGGTTAAGATCGGAAAAGGTTAACGGTAAAATTTTTAACGGTTTTCTTAAACTATTGGTTAAAATGCATATTTCCGTTGTTTTGTATGAGCTATAACTCTTGAATGGAAGGTTACAGGATAATAAAATTTGGTCTACAGAATTCTAATATTATGCATAGGAATTTCGTTGATTTTGGTTAAGATCAGAAAACGTTAACGGTAAAATTTTAACGGTTTTCTGAAACTATTGGTTAAAATGCATATTTCCCTTGTTTTGTATGAGCTATAACTCTTGAACGGAAGATCACAGGATAATAAAATTTGGTATACAGGATTCTAATATTATGCATAGAAATTTCGTTGATCTTGGTTAAGATCGGAAAACGTTAACGTTAAAATTTTAACGGTTTTCTGAAACTATTGGTTAAAGTGTATATTTCCCTTGTTTTGTATGGGCTTTAACTCTTGAAGGGAAAATCACAGGATAATAAAATTTGGTATATAGAATTCTTATATTATGCAAAGGAACCTTATTGATTTTTGTTAAGATCAAATAACCTTAACGGTAAAATTTTAACGGTTTTACGAAACTCGTGTATATAATTCATATTTTCACTATAACTCTTAGACTGAAGATCATAGGCTTATAAAATTTAGTATGTAGAATCCCAATGCCATAAAAAAGAATCCAGTTAATTTTGGTTTCGATCGTATAACTTTAACGGTAAAATTTTAACGGTTTTACGAAACTCGTATGTATAATATATATTTATACCTTCATTTGTATGCGCTATAACTGTTGTACGGTACAGGACAGCGTCATGAAATTTGGTATATAGAATTATTGTGTCTTTAAAAATAATTATATCGATTTTTGTTTAAATCAAATAACCTTAACGGTAAAAATTTTCTGGTTTTACAAAACTCTTGTATAAAATACATACTTCCCTTGCTTTTTGTGAGCTATAGCTCTTGAACGGCAGCTCATAGGATTTTAAAATTTGGTATATAGAATTCTTATACTATGAAAAGTATCCCTATTGATTTTGGTTAAGATCGGATAAACTAAACAGTAAAATTTTAATGGTTTTCTGAAACGCGTGTATATAATTAATATTTTCATTATAACTCTTGAATTGAACATCATAGGCGTATGAAATTTGGTATATAGAATTCTAAGGTCATAAAGAAAAACTCTGCTGATTTTGGTTTAAATCGTGAAACTCTAACGGTAAAATTTTAATGATTTTACGAAACTCGTATACATATTTATACCTCCCTTTGTAAGCGCTATAACTCTTAAACGGAACAACACAGCATCATGAAATTTGGTATATAGAATTAATATTTCATGAAAAAGAACTCGACTAAGCTTTATCCGGATCAAATAACTTTAACGGTAAAATTTTAACGGTTTTCTTACTTCTTACATTGACTTTGTTTAAATATTATATTTAAAGTAAGAAATTTTGTGTTTATATTTAAAATTAGGCCTTCTACTTACCATTTTGTACCATAATGATTATACATAGCCACAGAATACCCAAAATAAGTATTATGCTTAACATTCTTAACTTTTTGGAAAACTATTGGAAAATCAGTATCAAAATTAAAACTGATCACATTTTGAACACACAGAAGAACTACCAACACAGTTAAATTCATCGTAAAGAAGTAATTTTAACACATTTCTTAATTGACTAATGTCAGATAATCTAAACAAGTCGTATTTATCAGAAATCAGGAAGTGTTCTAACCAAAACTCTTCCTGCGAAACACGAAATCTTTATGTAGTGGAAGGTAGATAAATCATATTTATATAAATAGATAAAATTTTATAAATTTTTAATAAAAATAATTTTAGAAATTATTTTTACATATTTGGATTCCTTGGGGAATTTGCTGTTTTTAGAGATGTTACTCGATATATGTTGGTTAACTTTTTTCAAAGTCTTAATTTTTGTTCAACTCAGATTTTGTATAAATTATAAACTTTTAAAGAATCTTTGTTACATATTTGGATTCCTTAAGAAATTTGCTACTTTTAGAGATGTTACTCGATATATATTGGTTAACTGTTTTCAAAGTCTTAATTTTTGTTCAACTCAGATTTTGTATAAATTATAAACTTTTAAAGAATCTTTGTTACATATTTGGATTCCTTAGGAAATTTGCTACTTTTAGAGATGTTACTCGATATATATTGGTTAACTTTTTTCAAAGTCTAAATTTTTGTTCAACTCAGATTTTATGGATGGAGAAGTTTGGGATGGAGTTACAATCAGTCGTCAGCGCCATTAAGTCTTTGCTTCCTAGTTTTTTTGAATGTTTCGGTGTCTTCTGTTTCCTGTAACGTGCCTTTAGCATATAAAAAAAAAGTAAAAAGAAGAATAATCAGAAGTTTATAAAGAAAAAGAAGCAACAGATAAACCAGCATTGAAAGCTGACAAGGAAACGTATGAAGATCGAAATTTTATAAAAAAAAAGAATCTTTAAACGCAAGCTTCAGATGATCCACAATGAAAAGGAAAAACTAACTTCGACGAACACACTTCAGATAATCCTTCAGGGTGGTCAAAGAAGACCTTAGCAAGATTCATTATTGGATCAAGAGAGACTTGTTGGAGAGTGTGGTGGTGTCAAAAACTGTATATTTAGAACAAAGGTGAAGAGAAAATTGCTCTTTACGATCCTAAAGAATCCCAAAATAAAAAAGCTTTTGCAGATACAAAAATAGATACAAACAAAGAAGCTTTAGATGAGCTGAAAGAGATAAAAGTAGAAAAAAATGTAAGATTAAGAAAAAAAACGTGTAAATTCAAAAAGAATTATTTGAAGAGAAAGATCTTTCACCAGATCCAGAAGTCTAAACATCCAGAAAGTGAAATGATATTTCCAGAAAGTTAACAATTAGACTAAATCCTCATCAAATAGCCAATACCAACATCGAAAATTTTAGAGTCCTTTCAGATCTAACACTTTTTACAATCAGATTTCTTAAATAAAAGCAGAAACTTAATAAATTGTTAATTTATTCAATATCTTCATTTAAACTACATTTCAAAGTTATCTAATTGTTTCTTTGTCTTGGTCTAAATGTCCTGTTTGAGAACTTGATGACAACATCTTGGACTCTCATATTAGGTGTAAGGAATTGCCTCAAAGTATCAACACCTTGTCTAGGTTGCCTATCGAATGGGTATCCCATGGAACGACGATCAGGATATAACCTATCTTTAATACCACAGAAGGAGTCAGCATCATTGCAAAGACCAGTTATATCTTGTTCTACCTGTAAACAAAGAAAAAAACCAAGTTAGTTAATACAAAAACGTGCTGAATACAACAACTTACTCTATCATCTTCGTAGTTACTGATCATCACGAATAATTCAGCACGGAATCCAGGATTATCAGTATTTCCCATTGGGATCAACATATGTTGAGGCCATCCACAACCACAGAAGTTAAACTGTGCTAATGTATCACCACCCTCTGGTCTGTTGGTATCCAAATCTCTGAAAGTTCTTTCAAATGGAATTGTTACTGAAGAGTCTGTTGAAGCACGTGTGATGGTGTTTTGACCTTGTCTTACTGAAACCAACAAAATTAATCTTAGTTAAGTAAAAACTTGAGAATAACAAGCTTACAGTTAACTGTAAATCTATCAAGCTCGATGAATAGTCCCTTTTGGTCTCTGAGTAACCACGGGTTGCCCCTTTCGTCATGTTTTGGTGCCATAAAGATCCTACAGGTTCCTTGTCTTTGTCCTCCAGTATTATTAACTGTGATGCGGTAATTGAATGGTTGGTGGTTCAAATGAGTAAACCTAGCAAACACAGATCCACGTGGTTGGAAGTCCATACCTCTGGATAAATCTACATCAGATTGTTGCCAGAAAGTATTGAAGGTGTTGCGAGTTTGACCTGATTCAATTGCTACACTTTCTACTGTTACTCCTGGATAGTTCAACTGGAAATCAAGTGTTATTACCACAAGATATCTTAATTTTTTAAAGAGATACTTACTTGAGCTTCAGTGTAACGTGGTAGAGTTGATTTGAACTCCTGGAAGATATAATCTATGTATGCATGCCATCTGTAGAAGATTGGATCTCTCATAGCAGTAGCCGAATCACCCATCACACCAAAAGTTTCCTAAATATATAAAAAGTGTAATTAAATTTGTAAAAGAATAATAAAATTAATACTCACCAAATGTCTATGATCAGGATCATGGATATAAGCAATGAAGATATGTCCCATATTGTGTAAATCTCCATAGTGACCTCTATTAGCTGATAGGATACTGGATTCTATTAAATTACCAAGAACATCTATACCTTCAAATTCTGTTAGCTCGATATCTCCATTTTCCTACAAAAATACAAAATAAAGCAACCTGGTGAAGTTATTGCCTTGGATTTGTAGATCAACGAGGAGAGATAGAGTAAGAAATAAGAGAGTAAGAGGAAAAGTAAAGGTGAAGCTAAGAAGGCTGAAAAAATCCAGGAAAAAAAGGGATGCACTTAATAGAGACAGGTGGTAAAAGAGGAAGACCGAATTAAGGTGAGGACCGGGAAGAGAAAAGAGAGGATGCATTCAATAGAGACAGGTGGTTAAAGACCGAATTAAGGTGAGGATCTGAAAGAGAAAACAGCGGATGCCTTAATGGAAACAGATGATATGGAATAATACAGAAGGTAACGACTACTCCAAGCAGGATGGAGAAAGAGAAAAGAAACAGATATAAAAGAGGAAGACTGAATTAAGGTAAGGACCTGAAAGAGAAAAGGGAGGATACTTTCAATAGAGAGAGGTGGTAAGGAGCAATATAGAAGATACGACTACTCCAACTAGGCTAGGGAAAGAGAAAAAAAGGATGCTTTCAATAGAGACAGGTGGTAAAAAGAGAGCATGCATTCAATAGAGGCAGATGGTAATAGATGAAGACCGAATTAACGTAGGGACCTGAAAGAGAAAACACAGGATGCTTTCAATAGAGACAGGTGGTAAGGAGTAATACAGAAAATAAAGACTACTCCAACTAGACTAGCGTAAGAGAAAAGAGAAGATGCATTTAATAAAGACTGGTGGTAAAAGAGGAAGACCTAATTCAGGTAAGGATCTGAAAGAGAAAACAGAGGATGCTTTCAATAGAGAAAGGTGGTAAGGAGTAATACAGAAGGTAACTACTGTTCCACTTAGGCTAGGGATAGAATTAAGGAGACAAGAAGCAGAAGAAGAAGAAGAAGAAGAAAAAATAGCAATTGTTAAGACAATAAACACAACACTTACACCTTGGACTCTTCCAGTACTAATAGCATTTAAAATCCTGTCCCTCCATCTTATTAAATCATCGATATCTTGTGAAATTTGATCAGTTTCTCGTCTTAAATTGCTAATTTTTTGATCGGCAACACGTGCGGGCCATGATCTGCTTGAAACCAAACTATCTAATTTAGGGAAATAAGCTTCAGGAATAGGTTTTCTCCAATCGATAAAACGTTCAACTCGCTTCATATTATGGCAAAGTCGTTCAAAGTTGTATCTAGCAATAATTTGTTGATGCATATAATAGAAAAGTTCTCCTCTTCTGTTCTTATTAACAACTTCTAGGGCAGCTTCGAAAGGGTAAACCAAATGCCAGTGCCAATGATGAAGATTAATTCCTAAGTCTTCTCTGAAGTAAGCCAAACGATGTTCTGGTTCTAAATCAGATGCTGTATAATCTTTAGCCACTTCAATTGGAGTCTAGAAGATAATAAAGTAAATATACAATAACAAAGAAGACAAAAAGATATCTTACTCTAGATCCATCAGGAACAATATTAGCTTCTTCTCTGGCCTTCGCAAATATTTTGCTGTCTACATATTTATCAGGGAAAGCAGTGATGAAAGATGGTAGATCAATATCTTGAGTATCCTGTCTGTGTAACAGAGCAACAGAAAGAGCGTAGTTAAATAGATATGGGTTGACACGATCTCTTGTGTAAACAGCTACAGATAGAAGATCATCAACATTTCTCATACCAAGATAAATGTTAATTAATTGTCCCGCAACTCTGCGATGTTTAGGGATAAACAATGAGAAGTTCTCATCTCTAGCTAGATCAAGAATTTCACCTAGTGGTGGGATCGAAATTGTATTAACAGCAACTTTTCCTTCAGCTTGTTCACCAAATCTGCTTACTATTTGGTTGGTAACATTTTTATACTCATCACGCTAAAAATAAATACATTATTGTGTTGTTTAGGAGTAATTATGGTCAATACTTACAATGTATGATGGAGGTACATCAAAAACGGTATTATCTCTGCCTTTTGGCATGATGACTAACTCTTTTGGTCGGTCGAAGAGTTTAAGAATGTTCTGTTTGGTTCTTGCAGCCATGTTGACTTGATTTGTCTATAAAGAAACAAAGATTATTACTATTGGAGCTAACAAAATCAATCTTCAGAACCAAGTGGGACTGCTGTCCAAAACTTTAGGGTCTGTGCTACAAAAGAATGGAGTGTTTTATGAGTAATGAACCAAAGAATTAAGTGAGGATGAAAGACCTGAAGAACAATAAGTAAAGTTTGGTGTGAAAAGAATATGAATGTAAAAATGAAAGGTACAAGAGAGTTGCAAGACCAGCGTTGATGTATAACTCAAAACCTGCATCATTAATGAAAGAGCAAGAGAGAAAGTTAGAAGTGGTGGAGAAGTAGATCTGTGTATTAACGAGGAGAGATAGAGTAAGAAATAAGAAAGTGACAGGCAGCTGTCCAAAACTGACCAAATCTTCTGTCTGTGCTAGAAATGTATAAAGGGTTGAAGAGTGAGATGAATCAGAAAAGAGTTTTGTGTGACAGAAATGTGAGTGCAAAAATGAAAGGTACACTGTATAAGAGAGTTATAAGAGACCAGCGTTGATGTATTGCTTAGAAACTTGGTCAATAAAGAAAGAGCAAGAGAGAAAGTTAGAAGTGGTTGAGAAGTAGATCTGTGGATTAACGAGGAGAGATAGAGTAAGAAATAAGAAAGTGACAGGCAGCTGTCAAAATCTTCTGTCTGTGCTAGAAATGTTTAAAGGGTTGAAGAGTGAGATGAATATGAGAAAAGCTTTGTGTGACAGAAATGTGAGTGCAAAAATGAAGGTAGACTGTATAAGAGAGTTATAACAGACCAGCGTTGATGTATTGCTTAGAAACTTGGTCAATAAAGAAAGAGCAAGAGAGAAAGTTAGAAGTGGTGGAGAATTAGATCTGTGGATTAACGAGGAGAGATAGAGTAAGAAATAAGAAAGTGACAGGCAGCTGTCCAAATCTTCTGTCTGTGCTAGAAATGTATAAAGGGTTGAAGTGTGAGATGAATCAGAGAAGAGTTTTGTGTGACAGAAATGTGAGTGCAAAAATGAAAGGTAGACTGTATAAGAGAGTTATAAGAGACCAGCGTTGATGTATTGCTTAGAAACTTGGTCAATAAAGAAAGAGCAAGAGAGAAAGTTAGCAGTGGTGGAGAAGTAGATCGGTGGATTAACGAGGAGAGATAGAGTAAGAAATAAGAAAGTGACAGGCAGCTGTCCAAATCTTCTGCCTGTGCTAGAAATGTATAAAGGGTTGAAGTGTGAGATGAATTAGAGAAGAGTTTTGTGTGACAGAAATGTGAGTGCAAAAATGAAAGGTAGGCTGTATAAGAGAGTTATAAGAGACCAGCGTTGATGTATTGCTTAGAAACTTGCTCAATAAAGAAAGAGCAAGAGAGAAAGTTAGAGGTGGTTGAGAAGTAGATCTGTGGATTAACGAGGAGAGATAGAGTAAGAAATAAGAAAGTGACAGGCAGCTGTCCAAATTTTCTGTCTGTGCTAGAAATGTATAAAGGGTTAAAGTGTAAGATAAATCAGAGAAGAGTTTTGTGTGACAGAAATGTGAGTGCAAAAATGAAAGGTAGACTGTATAAGAGAGTTATAAGAGACCAGCGTTGATGTATTGCTTAGAAACTTGGTCAATAAAGAAAGAGCAAGAGAGAAAGTTAGAAGTGGAGGAGGTGAAGTTATTGCGTTGGTTGTGTGGATTAACAAGTAGAGCTGGAGTAAGAAATGAGAGAGTAAGAGGTACAGTAAATGTGGAAAAACTGAGCAAGAAAATCCATGAAAATAGGTTGACATGGTTTGGACATGTAGAGAGGAAGGATGAGAGTTATGTGAGTAAAAGAGTAAAAGAGACTGGGGTTAAGAGAGTAAGAGGATGACTGAAGTTGAGTTAGAAGGATAAAGCAGATGAAGATCTAAAAGTGAAAAAATGCAGAAGAGAGAATGCAGGAAAAACTGAAATCCATTAAAAATTTGAAAAAACGAGAAAATCAAAAAAAAATTTTTTTCAGAAAAATGGGAAAATAACAAAAAAAATGTAGAAAATTGGAAAAATCAAATATTAAAAAAAAATGTTAAAAATAATAAAAAAAATTTTTACCTCTGCCTGTATGAATGTAGAAAATATATGAAGAGTTGAGTTTGACTGGATACCAACAAACTTAATTTAGTGAATAAAATTCGTCGCTTATATACCAAAAACCGTGTGATATGCGGTTAAAATTTATTGATATCTGGTTATAGAATTTTGGTAATATTAGGATGTGGTTGAAAAACATATTTTCAATAAACAATATCTGTTAGAATACCAAAATTTTAACAAAAAATTCTTTTCTAAAAGATCTAAGTATTACTTTAAAATCCTATACTTTCATTTACTTTTTAAACAATTTTTATTCTATATAAAAGTCTTTCTGTAGAGTATTTATTACTATTTCGACCTACTTTGTAGTCTCTTGTAACATCTTCATGTTGGTTTTTGTCCATTTTATTAAACTTTTGTATTGTCTCTAGAACCTTTTTTAATACTTTTATCTTCTTCGGAACAATTTGTCTACAGATGTTTTTTTACCTCTTCAGCTTCTTCTCAGGCTTTTAGAAGATACTTTACGAGCTTTTTTACTTTCTTAGATTGTTGTATTGTGTCCACAAGCTTTTCCAAAGTCTCCTCCTTCTTCTGGATTTCTTCTATTGTCTGCAGAGGATGGATTATTATTTCAAACTTTTTTGTAACATCTTCTGATGCTTTTTTACCTTGTATTGTCTCCAAAACGTTTTCCAACATATTTACATTTTCCTAAACACCTTTTATTGTCTCCATAGTCTTTTTTAACATCTTATTCTTCTTCCTAGGCTTTCATAACATCTTCAGATTATTATTTTGAACTTTTTTGTAACATCATCTGATGCTTTTTTACCTTGTATTGTCTCCAGAAGGTTTTCCAACATATTTATATTTTCCTAAACACCTTTTATTGTCTCCATAGTCTTTTTTAACATCTTATTCTTCTTCCTAGGCTTTCATAACATCTTCAGATTATTATTTTGAACTTTTTTGTAACATCATCTGATGCTTTTTTACCTTGTATTGTCTCCAGAAGGTTTTCCAACATATTTATATTTTCCTAAACACCTTTTATTGTCTCCATAGTCTTTTTTAACATCTTATTCTTCTTCCTAGGCTTTCATAACATCTTCAGATTATTATTTTGAACTTTTTTGTAACATCATCTGATGCTTTTTTACCTTGTATTGTCTCCAGAAGGTTTTCCAACATATTTATATTTTCCTAAACACCTTTTATTGTCTCCAGAGTCTTTTTAACATCTTATTCTTCTTCCTAGGCTTTTATAACATCTTCAGATTATTATTTTGAACTTTTTGTAACATCATCTGATGCTTTTTTACCATGTATTGTCTCCAGAAAGTTTTCTAACAGATGTACGTTTTCCTAAACATCTTTTATTTTCTCCAAATTCTTTTTTAACATCTTATTCTTCTTCCTAGGCTTTTATAACATCTTCAGATTATTATTTCAAACTTTTTTGTAACATCATCTGATGCGTTTTTACCTTGTATTGTCTCCAGAAGGTTTTCCAACATATTTATATTTTCCTAAACACCTTTTATTGTCTCCAGAGTCTTTTTAACATCTTATTCTTCTTCCTAGGCTTTTATAACATCTTCAGATTATTATTTTGAACTTTTTTGTAACATCATCTGATGCTTTTTTACCTTGTATTGTCTCCAGAAAGTTTTCTAACAGATTTACGTTTTCCTAAACATCTTTTATTTTCTCCAAAGTCTTTTTT
The DNA here is from genome assembly GCA_964028335.1 of Altica lythri. Classification (NCBI taxonomy): domain Eukaryota; kingdom Metazoa; phylum Arthropoda; class Insecta; order Coleoptera; family Chrysomelidae; genus Altica; species Altica lythri. The sequence continues at coordinate 22,012,851 of OZ034810.1, forward strand.
AACATCTTATTCTTCTTCCTAGGCTTTTATAACATCTTCAGATTATTATTTCAAACTTTTTTGTAACATCATCTGATGCGTTTTTACCTTGTATTGTCTCCAGAAGGTTTTCCAACATATTTATATTTTCCTAAACACCTTTTATTGTCTCCAGAGTCTTTTTAACATCTTATTCTTCTTCCTAGGCTTTTATAACATCTTCAGATTATTATTTGAAACTTTTTTGTAACATCATCTGATGCGTTTTTACCTTGTATTGTCTCCAGAAGGTTTTCCAACATATTTATATTTTCCTAAACACCTTTTATTGTCTCCAGAGTCTTTTTAACATCTTATTCTTCTTCCTAGGCTTTTATAACATCTTCAGATTATTATTTTGAACTTTTTGTAACATCATCTGATGCTTTTTTACCTTGTATTGTCTCCAGAAAGTTTTCTAACAGATTTACGTTTTCCTAAACATCTTTTATTTTCTCCAAAGTCTTTTTTAACATCTTATTCTTCTTCCTAGGCTTTTATAACATCTTCAGATTATAATTTCAAACTTTTTTGTAACATCATCTGATGCGTTTTTACCTTGTATTGTCTCCAGAAAGTTTTCTAACAAATTTACGTTTTCCTAAACATCTTTTATTTTCTCCAAAGTCTTTTTTAACATCTTATTCTTCTTCCTAGGCTTTTATAACATCTTCAGATTATTATTTCAAACTTTTTTGTAACATCATCTGATGCGTTTTTACCTTGTATTGTCTCCAGAAGGTTTTCCAACATATTTATATTTTCCTAAACACCTTTTATTGTCTCCAGAGTCTTTTTAACATCTTATTCTTCTTCCTAGGCTTTTATAACATCTTCAGATTATTATTTGAAACTTTTTTGTAACATCATCTGATGCGTTTTTACCTTGTATTGTCTCCAGAAGGTTTTCCAACATATTTATATTTTCCTAAACACCTTTTATTGTCTCCAGAGTCTTTTTTAACATCTTATTCTTCTTCCTAGGCTTTTATAACATCTTCAGATAATTATTTTGAACTTTTTTGTAAGGTCATCTGATGCTTTTTACCTTGCATTGTCTCCAGAAAGTTTTCCAACATATTTACATTTTCCTAAACACCTTTTATTGTCTCCAGAGTCTTTTTTAACATCTTATTCTTCTTCCTAGGCTTTCGTAACATCTTCAGGTTATTTTTTTGCCTTTTTAGACTTTTCCAATATTTACTAAAAATATTCCAAGAGCTTTTATTTTTTCTGATTCTCTTGTACCATCACTAAGGCTTTTTACTTGTTTACTTTTTATTGTATAGTTTCCAAAAACATTTTTAACACCATTATTTTCTTTTGAATATCTTGTACTAACTCCAGAGTATTTTTTAATATCTTAGCCTTCTTTGTGAGCTCGTGTAACATATCCAGGTACGTTTTTACCTTCTTAATTTTTTCTGGTATTTCCAGAAACTTTTTTAACGCTTTTACTTTTCTCTAAACATCTTGTACTATGTCTAGAGTCCTTTTTAACATCTTAGCCTTCTTTGTAGCCTGTTGTAACTTCTCCAGGTTATTTTTTTTGTATTCTTATACTTTTGTTTGTGTTAAGAAACTTTTCCAACAACTTCATCTTGTGTGGACATCTTTTTCAATCTCCAGAATCTTTTTTTACCATCTTAGACTTCTTCTTAGGCTCTTGTTACATATTTTTAACATCTTAGCCTTCTTTGTAGACTGTTGTAACTTCTTCAGGATATTTTTTCGCTTTTTTAGACTTTTGATTGTGTTTAGAAACTTTTCCAACACCTTCATCTTGTGTAAACATCTTTTTCAATCTCCAGAGTCTTTTTTTTACCATCTTAGAATTCTTCTTAGGCTGTTGTTACATCTTTTTAACATCTTAGCCTTCTTTGTAGACTGTTGTAACTTCTCCAGGTTATTGTTTTGCCTTCTTAGACTTTTGTGTTGTGTTTAGAAACTTTTCCAAGACCTTCATCTTGTGTGAACATCTTTCCCAATCTCCAGAGTCTTTTTTTACCATCTTAGACTTCTTCTTATGCTCTTGTTACATTTTTGTAACATCTAAGCCTTCTTTGTAGACTGTTGTAACTTCTCCAGTTTATTTTTTTTGCATTCTTAGAGTTTTGAGTTGTGTTTAGAAACTTTTACAACACCTTCATCTTGTGTGAACATCTTTTCCAATCTCCAGAGTCTTTTTGTACTATCTTGGACTTCTTCTTAGGCTCTTATTACTTTTTTTTAACATCCTAGCCTTCTTTGCAGACTGTTGTAATTTCTCTAGTTTATTTTTTTGTCTTCTTGGACTTTTGTGTTGTTTTAAGAAACTTTCCCAACACCTTCATCTTGTGTGAACATCTTTTTCAATCTCCAGAGTCTTTTTGTAACATCTTGGACTTCTTCTTAGGCTCTTGTTATATCTTTTTAACATCCTAGCCTTCTTTGTAGACTGTTGTAGCTTCTCCAGTTTAATTTTTTTGCCTTCTTAGACTTTTGTGTTGTGTTTAGAAACTTTTCCAACACCTTCATCTTGTGTGAACATCTTTTCCAATCTCCAGAGTCTTTTTGTACTATCTTGGACTTCTTCTTAGGCTCTTATTACATCTTTTTAACATCCTAGCCTTCTTTGCAGACTGTTGTAATTTCTCTAATTTATTTTTTTGTCTTCTTGGACTTTTGTGTTGTTTTAAGAAACTTTCCCAACACCTTCATCTTGTGTGAACATCTTTTTTAATCTCCAGAGTCTTTTTATAACATCTTGGACTTCTTCTTAGGCTCTTGTTATATCTTTTTAACATCCTAGCCATCTTTGTAGACTGTTGTAGCTTCTCCAGTTTAATTTTTTTGACCTTCTTAGACTTTTGTGTTCTGTTTAGAAACTTTTCCAACACCTACATATTGTGTGGTCATATATTTTTCAATCTCCAGAGTTTTTTTTTACCATCTTAGACTTGTTCTTAGGCTCTTATTACATCTTTTCAATATCTTAGCCTTCTTTGTAGACTGTTGTAACTTCTCCTGGTTATTTTTTTGCCTTCTTAGACTTTTGTGGTGTGTTTAGAAACTTTTCCAACACCTTCATTTTGTGTAAACATCTTTTCCAATCTCCAGAGTCTTTTTTTACCATCTTGGACTTCTTCTTAGGCTCTTGTTATATCTTTTTAACATCTTAGACTTTTTTGTACACTGGTATAACTTCTCCAGGTTATTTTTTTGCCTTCTTAGACTTTTGTGTTGTTTTTAGAAACTTTTCCAACACCTTCATTTTGTGTGAACATCTTTTTTAATCTCCAGAGTCTTTTTGTAACATCTTGGACTTCTTCTTAGGCTCTTGTTATATCTTTTTAACATCCTAGCCTTCTTTGCAGACTGTTGTAATTTCTCTAATTTATTTTTTTGTCTTCTTGGACTTTTGTGTTGTTTTAAGAAACTTTCCCAACACCTTCATCTTGTGTGAACATCTTTTTCAATCTCCAGAGTCTTTTTGTAACATCTTGGACTTCTTCTTAGGCTCTTGTTATATCTTTTTAACATCCTAGCCATCTTTGTAGACTGTTGTAGCTTCTCCAGTTTAATTTTTTTGCCTTCTTAGACTTTTGTGTTGTGTTTAGAAACTTTTCCAACACCTTCATCTTGTGTGAACATCTTTTCCAATCTCCAGAGTCTTTTTTTACCATCTTAGACTTGTTCTTAGGCTCTTGCGTTATCTTTTTAACATCATAGCCTTCTTTGCAGACTGTTGTAACATCTCCAGTTTATTTTTTTGCCTTCTTAGACTTTTGTGTTGTGTTTAGAATCTTCATCTTGTGTGAACATCTTTTTTGATCTCCAGAGTCTTTTCGTACCATCTTAGACTATTTTTTAGGCTCTTGTAGCATCCCCAGATACTTTTCTTAGACCTTTGAGTTGTTTTCCGAAACTTTCCCAACAGCAATACCTGTTTTAAACATCTTATAGTACCTCCAGACTCTTTTTTTTTACCTTCTTGATGACCCTTGGCTAGCCTTATTGATGAGTGTTTATCAGGGAATATTTCTTGATGTCTTTAAAACATCTAAAGTGTTTCCTTGACACAAAAAGCTATTTGAATATATTCGTAAAGAATTTTTGTGAATGCTTGTGAGAGAAGTGTAAAGCAAGGTTTTATGACCTGTCGAGGGCATTTAACACGATCAAGCATGATTTTTTGTTATTAAGATTGAAAAGGAAGCTTTTAAGCTTTGGTTGGATGAAAGTATTTTGTCAGAGATCTACTAAATACTCCGTTATGTTTTAAGTCCCACAGGGTTCCGTTTTAGGACCCTTGTCATTTATTAAATACGTTAATGGATATTGACCCTGTTGTGACTTTTATTTTATATGAAGATGATTTCATCCATAAACTCTTTTTGGATTTAAGCTTTTAAATGTTTAATGCTTATCCAGAAAAGGCAGGATGTGACATTTTTTAAATTTCCTCCTTGATATATTCTTATATATATTGTATACTTTGTAAAACTTGAAAAAAGTTTGTTTAAATATATAATATCCTCGGTTTTCCATATATTCGGATATTTATTAATTTTTTTTTAGATATTTGGGTATTTTGTAAATAACTTCATGTTATCAACTATTTCGGTAATTTTACGGAGGAAGCGATAACGATTTTATTTTTACAATTTTTAATCTAGTTTGGCATATTTTGTTATACAAAGTAACTAAATTTATAAACAATTTATCCTGTGCAATTTTTTGTAACATTAAAGAAGAATGAATAGCTAGAAAGTAGAGTTAATGAAAACAACTATTTTATTACAAATTATTTAATCAGTGTAAAACTATTTTATAAAAATAAAACATTTCTCTTAAATATTAACAAAGTAGACATAAAAAAAAAATAAATAGTTATCACATTTACTAAAACAGAACACTTATTCTTATTTGGACAGATTCTTGTAGCTCTAAAACAAAATAAAAATAAATCAATAAAGTCTCATTGAATTTATACAAAGGGTTTAATAGGGTTCTTTCACAAGATATAAGGATTCTATATAGCAAATTTCATGACCGTGTGGCTTACCGTTCAAGACTTATAGCGCACACAATATTTATAAAGAGGGGTTTCAGAAAACCGTTAAAATTTTATTGTTAGGGTTGTCTGATCCAATCTAAAATCAACAGGATTTTTGTACAAGATATTAGGATTCTATATACCAAATTTCATGTCCGTGTGACACTCCGTTGAGGAGATATAGTGCGAAAGGACGGAGGCACACATAAGTCTATTTTATAAAGCATTATTCGTTCCATACTCATGCGGACTGATCTTTGTTATTATAATATTAGCTGGTTTTGATCTTTACAGGTTTGGGTCTCATATTGTCAAAAAATTGTAAAAATCATTAAAAATTTGTAAAATTGGTTAAAAAATTGTTAAAATCGATCAAAAATAAGAAAAAGTAAAAAAAAATTGTCCAAAAAGTCGTTAACAAATAGTGAAAATCATTAGAAACGATTAAAAATTGGTGAGGATCGATGAAAATTCGTTAAAATAGTTGAAAAATGGTAAAATACAGTTAGCAATGTTAAAATTATAGAAAGTTAGTGTTATCCGATCTAAACCAGAATTACCAGAATATTTTCTCGACATATGTGGATTCTATATACCAAATTTCATGCCCATGTGACACTCCGTTTAGGAGATATAGCGCGAAAGGACGGAGGGACACATAAGTCTATTTTATAAAGTATTATTAGTTCCATACTCATGCGAACTGATCTTTGTAACATAATATTAGCTTGTTTTGATCTTTACAGGTTTGGGTCTCATATTGTCAAAAAATTGAAAAAATCATTAAAAATTTGTGAAATTGTTAAAATCGATCAAAAATAAGAAAAAGTAAAAAAATTGGCCAAAAAGTCGTTAACAAATAGTGAAAATCATTAGAAACGATTAAAAATTGGTGAGGATCGATGAAAATTCGTTAAAATACTTGAAAACTAGTAAAATACAGTTAGCAATGTTAAAATTATAGAAAGTTAGTGTTATCCGATCCAAACTAGAATTACCAAAATATTTTCTCAACATATAAGGATTCTATATACCAAATTTCATGCCCATGTGACACTCCGTTTAGGAGATATAGCGCGAAAGGACGGAGGGATACATAAGTCTATTTTATAAAGTATTATTCGTTCCATACTCATGCGAACTGATCTTTGTAACATAATATTAGCTGGTTTTGATCTTTACAGGTTTGGGTCTCATATTGTCAAAAAATTGAAAAAATCATTAAAAATTTGTGAAATTGTTTAGAAAATTGTTAAAATCGATCAAAAATGAGAAAAAATAAAAAAAATTGTCCAAAAGGTCGTTAACAAATAGTAAAAATCATTAGAAACGATTAAAAATTGGTGAGGATCGATGAAAATTCGTTAAAATAGTTGAAAACTAGTAAAATACAGTTAGCAATGTTAAAATTATAGAAAGGTAGTGTTATCCGATCCAAACCAGAATTACCAGAATATTTTCTCAACATATGAGAATTCTATATACCAAATTTCATGTCCATGTGACACTCCGTTTAGAAGATATAGCGCAAAAGGACGGAAGGACACATAAGTCTATTTTATAAAGTATTATTCGTTCCATACTCATGCGAACTGATCTTTGTTATCATAATATTAGCTGGTTTTGATATTTACAGGTTTAGGTCTCATATTGTCAAAAAATTGTAAAAATTTGTAAAAATGGTTAAAAAATTATTAAAATCGATCAAAAATAAGAAAAAGTAAAAAAAATGTCCAAAAAGTCGTTAACAAATAGTGAAAATCATTAGAAACGATTAAAAATTGGTAAGAATCGATGAAAATTCGTTAAAATAGTTGAAAACTGGTAAAATACAGTTAGCAATGTTAAAATTATAGAAACTTAGGGTTATTCGATCCAAACCAGAATTACCAGAATATTTTCTCAACATATAAGGATTCTATATACCAAATTTCATGCCCATGTGACACTTCGTTTAGGAGATATAGCGCGAAAGGACGGAAGGACACATAAGTCTATTTTATAAAGTATTATTCGTTCCATACTCATGCGAACTGATCTTTGTTATCATAATATTAGCTGGTTTTGATATTTACAGGTTTAGGTCTCATATTGTCAAAAAATTGTAAAAATTTGTAAAAATGGTTAAAAAATTGTTAAAATCGATCAAAAATGAGAAAAAGTAAAAAAAATTGTTCAAAAAGTCGTTAACAAATAGTGAAAATCATTAGAAACGATTAAAAATTGGTAAGAATCGATGAAAATTCGTTAAAATAGTTGAAAACTGGTAAAATACAGTTAGCAATGTTAAAATTATAGAAACTTAGGGTTATTCGATCCAAACCAGAATTACCAGAATATTTTCTCAACATATAAGGATTCTATATACCAAATTTCATGCCCATGTGACACTTCGTTTAGGAGATATAGCGCGAAAGGACGGAGGGACACATAAGTCTATTTTATAAAGTATTATTCGTTCTATAATCATGCGAACTGATCTTTGTTATCATAATATTAGATGGTTTTGATATTTACAGGTTTGGGTCTCATATTGTCAAAAAATTGTAAAAATCATTCAAAATTTGTAAAAATGGTTAAAAAATGGTTAAAATCGATCAAAAATAAGAAAAAGTAAAAAAAAAGTGTTTAAAAAGTCGTTAACAAATAGTGAAAATCATTAGAAACGATTAAAAATTGGTGAGGATTGATAAAAATTCGTTAAAATAGTTGTAAACTGGTAAAATACAGTTAGCAATGTTGAAATTATAGAAAGTTAGTGTTATCCGATCCAAACCAGAATTACCGGAACATTTTTTCAACATATGAGGATTCTATATACCAAATTTCATGCCCATGTGACACTCCGTTTAGGAGATATAGCGCGAAAGGACGGAAGGACACATAAGTCTATTTTATAAAGTATTATTCGTTCCATACTCATTCGAACTGATCTTTGTTATCATAATATTAGCTGGTTTTGATCTTTACAGGTTTGGGTCTCATATTGTCAAAAAATTGTAAAAAATTATTAAAAATTAGTAAAATTGATTAAAAAATTGTTAAAATCAATCAAAAATGAGAAAAAGTAAAAAAAAATTGTCCAAAAAGTCGTTAACAAATAGTGAAAATCATAAGAAACGATTAAAAATTGGTAAGGATTGATAAAAATTCGTTAAAATAGTTGAAAACTGGTAAAATACAGTTAGCAATGTTAAAATTATAGAAAGTTAGTGTTATCCGATCCAAACCAGAATTACCAGAATATTTTCTCAACATATAAGGATTCTATATACCAAATTTCATGCCCATGTGACACTTCGTTTAGGAGATATAGCGCGAAAGAACGGAAGGACACATAAGTCTATTTTATAAAGTATTATCCGTTCCATACTCATGCGAACTGATTTTTGTTATCATAATATTAGCTGGTTTTGATATTTATAGGTTTGGGTCTCATATTGTCAAAAAATTGTAAAAATCATTAAAAATTTGTAAAAATGGTTCAAAAATTGTTAAAATCGATCAAAAATGAGAAAAAGTAAAAAAATTGTCCAAAAAGTCGTTACCAAATTGTGAAAATCATTAGAAACGATTAAAAATTGGTGAAGATCGATGAAAATTCGTTAAAATAGTTGAAAACTGGTAAAATATAGTTAGCAATGTTAAAATTATAGAAAGTTAGTGTTATCCGATCCAAACCAGAATTACCAGAATATTTTCTCAACATATAAGGATTCTATATACCAAATTTCATGCCCATGTGACACTCCGTTTAGGAGATATAGCGCGAAAGGACGGAAGGACACATAAGTCTATTTTATAAAGTATTATTCGTTCCATACTCATTCGAACTGATCTTTGTTATCATAATATTAGCTGGTTTTAATCTTTACAGGTTTGGGTCTCATATTGTCAAAAAATTGTAAAAATCATTAAAAATTTGTAAAAATGGTTAAAGAATTGTTAAAATCGATCAAAAATAAGAAAAAGTAAAAAAAATTGTGTTATCCGATCCAAACCAGAATTACCAGAATATTTTCTCAACATATAAGGATTCTATATACCAAATTTCATGCCCATGTGACACTCCGTTTAGGAGATATAGCGCGAAAGGACGGAAGGACACATAAGTCTATTTTATAAAGTATTATTCGTTCCATACTCATTCGAACTGATCTTTGTTATCATAATATTAGCTGGTTTTAATCTTTACAGGTTTGGGTCTCATATTGTCAAAAAATTGTAAAAATCATTAAAAATTTGTAAAAATGGTTAAAGAATTGTTAAAATCGATCAAAAATAAGAAAAAGTAAAAAAAATTGTCCAAAAAGTCGTTAACAAATAGTGAAAATCATTAAAAACGATTAAAAGTTGGTGAGGATTAATGAAAATTCGTTAAAATAGTTGAAAACTGGTAAAATACAGTTAGCAATGTTAAAATTATAGAAAGTTAGGGTTATCCGATCCAAACAGAATTACCAGAATATTTTCTTAACATATAAGGATTCTATATACCAAATTTCATGCCTATGTGACACTTCGTTTAGGAGATATAGCGCGAAAGAACGGAAGGACACATAAGTCTATTTTATAAAGTATTATCCGTTCCATACTCATGCGAACTGATTTTTGTTATCATAATATTAGCTGGTTTTGATATTTACAGGTTTGGGTATCATATTGTCAAAAAATTGTAAAAATCATTAAAAATTTGTAAAAATGGTTCAAAAATTGTTAAAATCGATCAAAAATGAGAAAAAGTAAAAAAATTGTCCAAAAAGTCGTTACCAAATTGTGAAAATCATTAGAAACGATTAAAAATTGGTGAAGATCGATGAAAATTCGTTAAAATAGTTGAAAACTGGTAAATACAGTTAGCAATGTTAAAATTATAGAAAGTTAGGGTTATCCGATCCAAACCAGAATTACTAGAATATTTTCTCAACATATAAGGATTCTATATACCAAATTTCATGCCCATGTGACACTTCGTTTAGGAGATATAGCGCGAAAGGACGGAGGGACACATAAGTCTATTTTATAAAGTATTATTCGTTCTATAATCATGCGAACTGATCTTTGTTATCATAATATTAGATGGTTTTGATATTTACAGGTTTGGGTCTCATATTGTCAAAAAATTGTAAAAATCATTAAAAATTTGTAAAAATGGTTAAAGAATTGTTAAAATCGATCAAAAATAAGAAAAAGTAAAAAAAATTGTTCAAAAAGTCGTTAACAAATAGTGAAAATCATTAGAAACGATTAAAAATTGGTAAGAATCGATGAAAATTCGTTAAAATAGTTGAAAACTGGTAAAATACAGTTAGCAATGTTAAAATTATAGAAACTTAGGGTTATTCGATCCAAACCAGAATTACCAGAATATTTTCTCAACATATAAGGATTCTATATACCAAATTTCATGCCCATGTGACACTTCGTTTAGGAGATATAGCGCGAAAGGACGGAAGGACACATAAGTCTATTTTATAAAGCATTATTCGTTCCATACTCATGTGAACTGATCTTTGTTATCATAATATTAGCTGGTTTTGATCTTTACAGGTTTGGGTCTCATATTGTCAAAAAATTGTAAAAATTTGTAAAAATGGTTAAAAAATTGTTAAAATCGATCAAAAATGAGAAAAAGTAAAAAAAATGTCCAAAAAGTCGTTAACAAATAGTGAAAATCATTAGAAACGATTAAAAATTGGTAAGAATCGATGAAAATTCGTTAAAATAGTTGAAAACTGGTAAAATACAGTTAGCAATGTTAAAATTATAGAAACTTAGGGTTATTCGATCCAAACCAGAATTACCAGAATATTTTCTCAACATATAAGGATTCTATATACCAAATTTCATGCCCATGTGACACTTCGTTTAGGAGATATAGCGCGAAAGGACGGAAGGACACATAAGTCTATTTTATAAAGTATTATTCGTTCCATACTCATGCGAACTGATCTTTGTTATCATAATATTAGCTGGTTTTGATATTTACAGGTTTAGGTCTCATATTGTCAAAAAATTGTAAAAATTTGTAAAAATGGTTAAAAAATTGTTAAAATCGATCAAAAATGAGAAAAAGTAAAAAAAATTGTTCAAAAAGTCGTTAACAAATAGTGAAAATCATAAGAAACGATTAAAAATTGGTAAGGATTGATAAAAATTCGTTAAAATAGTTGAAAACTGGTAAAATACAGTTAGCAATGTTAAAATTATAGAAAGTTAGTGTTATCCGATCCAAATCAGAATTACCAGAATATTTTCTCAACATATAAGGATTCTATATACCAAATTTCATGCCCATGTGACACTTCGTTTGGGAGATATAGCGCGAAAGGACGGAGGGATACATAAGTCTATTTTATAAAGTATTATTCGTTCCATACTCATGCGAACTGATCTTTGTAACATAATATTAGCTGGTTTTGATCTTTACAGGTTTGGGTCTCATATTGTCAAAAAATTGAAAAAATCATTAAAAATTTGTGAAATTGTTAAAATCGATCAAAAATAAGAAAAAGTAAAAAAATTGTCCAAAAGGTCGTTAACAAATAGTAAAAATCATTAGAAACGATTAAAAATTGGTGAGGATCGATGAAAATTCGTTAAAATAGTTGAAAACTAGTAAAATACAGTTAGCAATGTTAAAATTATAGAAAGTTAGTGTTATCCGATCCAAACCAGAATTACCAGAATATTTTCTTAACATATAAGGATTCTATATACCAAATTTCATGCCCATGTGACACTTCGTTTAGGAGATAAAGCGCGAAAGGACGGAGGGACACATAAGTCTATTTTATAAAGTATTATTAGTTCCATACTCATGCGAACTGATCTTTGTAACATAATATTAGCTGGTTTTGATCTTTACAGGTTTGGGTCTCATATTGTCAAAAAATTGTAAAAATTTGTAAAAATGGTTAAAAAATTGTTAAAATCGATCAAAAATGAGAAAAAGTAAAAAAAAATTGTTCAAAAAGTCGTTAACAAATAGTGAAAATCATTAGAAACGATTAAAAATTGGTAAGAATCGATGAAAATTCGTTAAAATAGTTGAAAACTGGTAAAATACAGTTAGCAATGTTAAAATTATAGAAACTTAGGGTTATTCGATCCAAACCAGAATTACCAGAATATTTTCTCAACATATAAGGATTCTATATACCAAATTTCATGCCCATGTGACACTTCGTTTAGGAGATATAGCGCGAAAGAACGGAAGGACACATAAGTCTATTTTATAAAGTATTATCCGTTCCATACTCATGCGAACTGATTTTTGTTATCATAATATTAGCTGGTTTTGATATTTACAGGTTTGGGTCTCATATTGTCAAAAAATTGTAAAAATCATTAAAAATTTGTAAAAATGGTTCAAAAATTGTTAAAATCGATCAAAAATGAGAAAAAGTAAAAAAATTGTCCAAAAAGTCGTTACCAAATTGTGAAAATCATTAGAAACGATTAAAAATTGGTGAAGATCGATGAAAATTCGTTAAAATAGTTGAAAACTGGTAAAATATAGTTAGCAATGTTAAAATTATAGAAAGTTAGGGTTATCCGATCCAAACCAGAATTACTAGAATATTTTCTCAACATATAAGGATTCTATATACCAAATTTCATGCCCATGTGACACTTCGTTTAGGAGATATAGCGCGAAAGGACGGAGGGACACATAAGTCTATTTTATAAAGTATTATTCGTTCTATAATCATGCGAACTGATCTTTGTTATCATAATATTAGATGGTTTTGATATTTACAGGTTTGGGTCTCATATTGTCAAAAAATTGTAAAAATCATTAAAAATTTGTAAAAATGGTTAAAGAATTGTTAAAATCGATCAAAAATAAGAAAAAGTAAAAAAAATTGTCCAAAAAGTCGTTAACAAATAGTGAAAATCATTAAAAACGATTAAAAGTTGGTGAGGATTAATGAAAATTCGTTAAAATAGTTGAAAACTGGTAAAATACAGTTAGCAATGTTAAATTTATAGAAAGTTAGTGTTATCCGATCCAAACCAGAATTACCAGAATATTTTCTCAACTCTATATACCAAATTTCATGCCTATGTGACACTGAGATATAGCGCGAAAGGACGGAGGGATACATAAGTCTATTTTATAAAGTATTATTCGTTCCATACTCATTCGAACTGATCTTTGTTATCATAATATTAGCTGGTTTTTATCTTTACAGGTTTGGGTCTCATATTGTCAAAAAATTGTAAAAATCATTAAAAATTTGTAAAAATGGTTAAAAAATTGTTAAAATCGATCAAAAATGAGAAAAAGTAAAAAAAATTGTCCAAAAAGTCGTTAACAAATAGTGAAAATCATTAGAAACGATTAAAAATTGGTGAAGATCAATGAAAATTCGTTAAAATAGTTGAAAACTAGTAAAATACAGTTAGCAATGTTAAAATTATAGAAAGTTAGTGTTATCCGATCCAAACCAGAATTACCAGAATATTTTCTCAACATATAAGGATTCTATATACCAAATTTCATGCCCATGTGACACTTCGTTTAGGAGATATAGCGCGAAAGAACGGAAGGACACATAAGTCTATTTTATAAAGTATTATTAGTTCCATACTCATGCGAACTGATCTTTGTAACATAATATTAGCTGGTTTTGATCTTTACAGGTTTGGGTCTCATATTGTCAAAAAATTGAAAAAATCATTAAAAATTTGTGAAATTGTTTAGCAAATTGTTAAAATCGATCAAAAATGAGAAAAAGTAAAAAAATTGTCCAAAAGGTCGTTAACAAATAGTAAAAATCATTAGAAACGATTAAAAATTCGTGAGGATCGATGAAAATTCGTTAAAATAGTTGAAAACTGAAAAAATTAAGTTAGAACTGTCAAAATTATAGAAACTTGTTAAAAGCGGTAAAATATGTTAAAATTTGGTAAAAATCGTTAAAAAAAGCTAAGATTTTGTCAAATTCGGTGAAAGTCAAAAAATATTGTAAAAAAATGGCAAAAATCCGTTAACAAATTGCTAAAATCATTCTTATCTTAGTGAGGGTTCAACGTGGGGTTGTTACAGCTTCAGGTTTTGATCTTTACAGGTTTGGGTTTGATACAAACTGAATATTCTGTCCGAACGAACTTGGAACGAATAATTCCTAGATGGATAAATATTTAATTTAGTTTAAAAATTTTACCTGTTCAGCTACATTAAACAAATATTCAGCCATCGATTTTCCAGTTTGTTTAACCAAACTATAAAAAATTCCTTCTTGATTTTGTAAAAGGACATACGGGTGACCAAATTCGACAGCTGATCCAGCATCCATCACTAACACCTTATCAGAATCCATAACTGTATGCAACCTATCAAAAAAAAATTATTTTAATATTAAAATAGCTTCTTTATGATATAAAGATTACCTATGAGCTATTGTTAGCACTGTACAGTTAGCAAATTTATCTCTAATTGTTGTTTGTATTAATGCATCAGTTTCTGGATCTACATTGGCAGTTGCCTCATCTAATACGAGAATTTTATTCTTTCTTAATATTGCTCTGGCTAGACACACTAATTGTCGTTGTCCAAGACTTAAATTTGACCCTCCTTCACTGATTTTCATTTCTAAGCCTAGTTGAGTAGAAAGGGCAGCTAAAATAATAAAAATTAGATGAAGAAATAACCTGTCATAGTAGAAGTATTACAAAAATTAACTTGACTAACTCTTATAATGATGTAAAACTCGGTTATCTAGTTACTTACCTTTAAGTGCCACATCATCCAGTGCACTCCATAGTTCAAAATCTTCATGTTCATTCATTGGGTCTAAATTTGATCGAAGAGTACCAGAAAATAGAACAGGTTCTTGAGGTATTATGGCTATTTTTGATCTTAAGCTTTTTAAGGGTATATCAGATGTACAGACACCATCAATGAGTATTTTTCCTTCAATATTAGCTAATCGAAACAAAGCAGAAATTAACGTAGACTTTCCAGCACCAGTTCTACCAACTATTCCAACCTACAAAGCACAAATTTTATACTTAAAAATTTCCACTCTTTATTTATTTAATTACAAGAAGGCATAGCTTTCTTTTTGATGATAAACTAGCTGTGTCTTAAAAGCATAATTTAGGAGCTGCAGACAGAGAAAGATATCTTGCGTAGACTCAAAGAGGAAAACTAAGTTCCTCACTCTAGGATCTTTGTTACTTATCTTCCAGAAAGTTTAAAAACAAAACAAAAAGAAAGCTTATCAACATCTTGTATGGGAAACGTTGTCGCGATGAGATTGTGTTCTAGGACAGCCTTGGAAGTGACAATGGACATTTACCCTAGCTTATACACATAAAGAGATTACTCTGAAACGAAATTTCGGACAAGATTAGAGGCACAAACCAACCCTTCATTTAGCAATCTAAAATTCAGACCATGCTGCTGTCCTGCACTAACAAAGTCTCATTGAGTGTCTTAAAAGCATAATTGGGGAGGTGCAGCCAGAGGAAGACATCTTGGTTAGATTCCAAGAGGACAACAAAGTTCCTCACTCTAATTTTTTTGTTACTTATCTTCCAAAAAGTTTAAAAACAAATCGGAAAGGAAGCTTTTCAACATCAGATATTGGAAACGTTGTCGCAATGAGATTTTGTTCTAGGGCAGTCTTGAAAGTGTCATTGGACATTCACCCATTGCTTATATACGTGAAGAGGATTGCTCTGGAAGGCAATTTTGAACAAGAATGGAGAGCTGGATCCAAAGGCACAAACAAACCCTTCATTTGGCAATCTAAAATTCAGACATGGCTGTATGCTTCTGTCCTGTGCTAACAAAGTCTCATTGAGTGTCTTAAAGCATAATTCAGAAGGTATAGCCAGAGAAAGACATCTTGGTTAGATTCCAAGAGGACAAAAAAGTTCCTCACTCTAAGATCTTTGCCACTTATCTTCCAGAAAGTTTAAAAACAAAACGGAAAAGAAGCTTTTCAACATCTTACATGTGAAACGTCGCAATGAGATTGTGTTCTAGGGCAGTCTTGAAAGTGACATTGGACATTCACCCGTTGCTTATATACGTGAAGAGGATTGCTCTGGAACAAGAATGGAGAGCTGGATCCAAAGGCACAAACAAACCCTTCATTAGGCAATCTAAAATTCAGACATGGTTGGAAGCTTCTGTCCTGTGCTAACAAAGTCTCATTGAGTGTCTTAAAGCATAATTCAGGAGGTATAGCCAGAGGAAGATATCTTGGATTGATTCCTAGAGGGCAACAAAGTTCCTCACTCTAAGATCTTTGTTATTTATCTTCCAGAAAGTTTAAAAAGAAAACGGAAAGGAAGCTTTTCAACATCCTGTATGGGAAACGTTGTCGCGATGAGATTGTGTCTAGGGCAGCCTTGAAAGTAACAATGGACATTCACCCGTTTCTTATATAGGTAAAGAGGATTGCTTTGGAAAGAAATTTTGAACAAGATTGAAGAGCTGGATCCAAAGATACAAACTAACCCTTCATTTGGCAATCTAAAATTTCTGGAGGTGCAGCCTGAGAAAGATATCTTGGTTAGATTCCAAGAGGACAACAAAGTTCCTAATCTTAGATCTTTGTTACTTATCTTCCAGAAGGTTTAAAAACAAAACTGAAAAGAAGCTTTTCAACATCTTATATGGGAAATGTTGTTGCAATGAGATTGTGTTCTAGGGCAGCCTTGGAAGTGACAATGAACATTCATCCGTTGCTTATACACGTAAAAAGGATTACTCTGGAACGAAATTTCGTACAAGATTATAGGCACAAACTAACCCTTCATTTAGCAATCTAAAATTCAGACCAATCTTGCGCTAACAAAGTCTTATTGAGTGTCTTAAAAGCATAATTCAGGAGGTGCAGCCAGAGAAAAATATCCTGGTTAGATTCCAAGAGGACAACAAAGTTCCGCAGTCCAAGATCTATGTTACTTATTTTCCAGAAAGTTTAAAAACAAAACTGAAAGGAAGCTTTTCAACATCTTATATGGGAAACGTTGTCGCAATGAGATTGTGTTCTAGGGCAGCCTTGGAAGTAACAATGGACATTCACCCGTTGCTTATATAGGTAAAGAGGATTGCTCTGAAAAGAAATTTTGAACAAGATTGAAGAGCTGGATCCAAAGACACAAACTAACGCTTTATTTGACAACCTAAAATTTCTGGAGATGCAGCCTGAGGAAGATATCTTGGTTAGATTCCAAGAGGACAACAAAGTTCCTATTCTAAGATCTTTGTTACTTATCTTCCAGAAGGTTTAAAAAAAAACTGAAAAGAAGCTTTTCAACATCTTATATGGAAAATGTTGTTGCAATGAGATTGTGTTCTAGGACAGCCTTGGAAGTGACAATGGACATTCACCCTTTGCTTATACACGTAAAGAGATTACTCTGGAACGAAATTTCGGACAAGATTAGAGGCACCAACTAACCCTTCATTTATCAATCTTAAATTTAGACCAGGCTGCTGTCCTGCACTAACAAAGTCTTATTGAGTGTCTTAAAAGCATAATTCGGGAGGTGCAGCCAGAGGAAGATATCTTGGTTAGATTCCAAGAGGAAAACAAGGTTCCTCACTATAAGATCTTTCTATTATATATAAATAATTAAATTTATATACCTTTTGTTTAGGTTTTATCTTAAATGTAAGCTTATTAAGAACATATGGTAGATTTGTAGCATATCTAAGATAAACTGATTGAAACTCCAAGGTACCATTCTCAGGCCATTGTTTAGGTGGTGCTTTACGTTTATTATGTATTTCTTGTTTAATTTCGGTATATTCTAAGACTCTTTCAACTGATGTCATTGAATTATCCAATTCGCTCCATTGTCGCATTCCCCATTGGAACATACCTGTCAGACTTATAGCTTGAGTTATAGCTAAACCAACATTTCCACCATATGCTAAAAAAATACAAACTCTTAATACTCAATAACGAGACTGGTGACAAAAAAGGTTTTATTATAAAAATTATTTTACATTCGAATGCTCCCCTTCAATATATTCCCATATTCTCGCCACACACCTTTCCATACGTTGTTTTCATTGTCAGGATTTTTGACACCATGTAAAGACTTCTAGATCCCTAAGGCACTATTTGTTTTTCCCCATCCCTCTAGATCGCCCTATAGGTGTACAGTCTCGTTATTTAAGAATTTAAGGTTACTTACCACTTCCAAATACAAAGAAGCTGAATGTGACCAATCCTATATACAACACACATAATATATCCAACCAAAAACCAAATGTTCTATTGCAATACACAAATAAATAATAAGCTGAGCTATGCAGATCTTGATGCTTATCAAATTCTTCTTTTAAAATTGTTTGTGCTTCAAAAGCTCTTAATGTTGTTAAACCTTGCAAAGACGCATGAATATGAGAAAATACTGGACTTCTTGCTAAAAGAAATTAACATTATAAAACACTTTCCTTTAACTTTGGCTCTGAGATGCCTGAAAAGTATGACTTTAAGTATTTGGAACCTTTCCATCTCTTGGAAGTGACTTTCTTTTACCACCACTTCATCAATGTGGAGTGGTGGAAGAAGAACTCCAAAATTTCAGACAGGAATTTCTTTTCACCAACTTTAAGTCCCCTCGAAGGCCAACGCTTTCTGGTTCAGAAATTTGCTAGATCTCTACCATCCCGAAGATACTAAAAGGAAAGAAATTTGGTAAACCCAGACTGTAGTCCGAGCTGCATGCTCAAGATTTTTAAATCATTGCAAAGTTGCCAACCATAGTATTTTGATTTACAAAGAACCAATTTAAGATTCTTGTAGATTTCCTTGATGTGTAAAATGACCGATAGAAATGGAGTCATAAACCACCATTGCAAAGTAGAACTGCTTTAAGACTTCCTTAGAAGAAGCTTAAAAAGTACTTGAAGCAATTTCTATCTCTTGAAAGTTACTTTAAAAGTTGCTTTATCCATGTGAAACCGTGGTAGAAGAACTTTATAAGTTTCATGCAGGAAGTTCTTTGTACCAACTTTAAGCTTCCTCGTTGGTCAACACTTTTTGGTCCAGTGATTTGCTTGGTCTCTACTATTCCATAGACACAAAAAGCAAACCCAGAGCAGCATATCCAAGATTTTTAAAACAACGCAAATTTACCAGCCGTGGTCTTTACATTTTAGTTGGCAAAGAGCCAATTCCTGGGTTTGTAGATTTCCGAGGTCAACGGAAAGACCTTCGAGGATAAAGGAATAGAGACCACCATTGTGAGGCAGAACTGCTTTGGGCTTTCTTTTGAAGAATCTATGAAAATACGCCTCTTTGCTAAATGGTTTGAGATCCTAAATATATCCATCAAATATTGGTACAATTAACTGACTAATCCTCTTGAGGAAAGAAGTGCTTTTTACGATATTACCAGAAGGAAGAGAGTCCTGGTAAAGGAAGTTCCTGCTTTTGAGCTTTGATCCAAGCAACGTTTTTGGAAGATTTTGGGAATCATTTGCTCACCATGACGAAATCTTATAAGGGAGACATAAAAATACAGTAATACTTACTTGTAGCTTCCATTCGTTTTAAATTTCTGCTTGAAGATACATAAACCACTTTAAAAAAATAAAAAACAAAACCTATAAGAACTGTTGTTATTAAAATCCATGGATTTACTGTAGCAATCACAATATTTACTGCTAAAACATTTAGGGCAATCTAAAAAGAGCATAATGATGATATCTGGGTTTATACAATGTTAGTTTGTTAACTTACTTGAATAGTATCAACTAAAACATTGGGTAAAATCTCATCTATACATCCTATATCTTTTGAAAATCGATTTAAAATCCTTCCAGAAGGATTAGTATTGAAAAAAGCCATTGTACTATTACAAACTTTATTAAACATAGTACTATGGAGTCTAACAGAGGCTTTCATACACATATTGTAGAATGTTATTGATCTGAGTATCGTTACAACTATCACAGAAGCTATTATGAAACTGTATATATAAATGCAATTTGTTGGTGTTAATAGTTTGGTCACTGTTGTTTCAGCTGGTGGTAGTTTGATATCGAATAATTTATTAAAATTTTCTTCCATTTTTACATCGTCTACTAAGGCTTCAATTAGGAGATTTTCACTTTCAACATATTCACCACGTTGTTGCTCAATGTTAACCCTAAAATATTTCAATGAATAGCTTAATGGGAGCAAAGAGTGTGATTCTTAAGATCCTTACTTTCCGAAAGTCAGTAGGATCTGCTAAGGTCTTCCTACACCAAAAGTGAGCTAAGGATAGATTCAAGGAAATCAAAACAACATTAGGGTTAGTTACACAAATTTTTACAAGAAGGTACCAAAAGAAGAAATTGCAAAATCACCTTCAGACTAACAATTGGTTGTCAGGAGGGTTTTAAACTTAAGAAAACTGAAAGGCATAAAAGTTATGACCAATTAGTGAAAATATAGGCAAAAAAACACTGGTGGATCACTGGGTTTTAGAGTCTTACTCCTGGTGAACCTAAAGACACTTTCCAGAGCAATCCTCTTTACATGTCAGTCACCAGGATCTACTAAAGTCTTCCTGGACCAAAAGTGAGCTGAGGATAGATTCAAGGAAACCAAAACAACATTAGGGTTAGTTGCACAATTCTTTTATAAGAAGATACCAAAAGAAGAAATTGCAAAACCACCTTCAGACTAACAATTGGTTGTCAGGAGGGTTTTAAACTTAAGAAAACTGAAAGGCATAAAAGTTATGACGAATTAGTGAAAATATAAACAAGAAAACACTGTTGGATCGCTAGAGGACCAGTACGTGCTCATGTATCGGGCCTGTAATGCAAGTAAACTCATTGGAAACTGGATGAAAGAGAACCGTCTAAGCCTAGCGGTAGATGAGAAGATGAGACCGAGGCATTGGTCCTCAGAGGCCCTAGGAAAAAAGAAGAAGTGGTTTCCGACGTATATAGGGTGCATATTACACTCAAACGATGCGAAAAGTATCTGGGGGTGACTGGTAATTATAGTTGGGGAGAGCACCTGAAAAAAGTAACCTCGAAAGCCTACGGACGATCAAAGGTCCTCGGAGGCATTATGCCAAGAATTGTTGAGCCCAAGCCCAAAAGGAGGACGTTGTTTTTACTAAGGTTTAAACAGCTAGAAGAACTCTTCTGGTTACAGTTTCCGAGGAGTGTCCTCGCTTGTCGTAGTTCTTCGTAGATCGTCCAAAGTACCTCAATGCTTTTTATGCTTGCCAAAACAATTTTACTGATTTCCAAAAGCTTTTAGTGTTCTTCAGCCTCTTGTAATATTTTCCAAGCAATTCCTAGAAAGGTTTCTAAGGTTTTCAAAGGTAGATACTTAGGTTCTTTTTATGGTTACCAAAATGATTTTACTCCTAGTTAACCTAAAGACACTTTGCAGAGAAGTGATGTGGGGTGGCTTTTTAGACATAGAGAAAATCTTTTGGCAACACTTTTGTATAGCAATCACAAGGTCCCAAAAGTCATGGACAAAACAAGCTGCAGTTGGATGGACTGCATGCTAAAAAGTCTTATGATACACTCAACATTGCTAGAAGACCAATTGTCAGCACAAGTAACCATAGGATGTCCTCAGGAAGAAGTGGTATCTGGTTATGGACGAGCCGATAGTAAGATTTAACAATAGAAGACATCATGTGGTGGGTCATGCGGATCACATTCTACGATCCAGGGCTAGCTAGGGTACCAAACAGAACTGTCTGGAGCCAAATGAAAGCCTGGATACGTAGACAACACCACCAAAACTAAGAACACATCTCTGGCTAATCACACAGTAGAATTTGTATTGAACAGACCTGTACCAGAAGAGATGAAACCTTGCGCCAAACCAGTAGGAAGTAACTACAAACCACTACAAGATTTCTTACGGGCCATTCACCTGTTAAAGGAAATCTAGACTAGAAGAGAGTACCAAGATCCTAGAGTGAGCTACATGAAACAAGGCAATGGATCATTAAAAACTTTAAAGTGCCTCCACAATCATATAACATCTATCTCTTAGACCTGTACAAACTAGTAAATGGTACCAAGATTCTTTAGTGGGTGATATGAAACAATGGAAGATGTACAGGAAGACTACCTAAGCTGTAGTACTGCCAGGGACGTCTAACTTTTCAAGCTATACAACCTTTAGAAAATGTCTTAGAGTAAATGTTAATTTAAAGAAGATACTTACCATTCTTTAACAAAAAAATCAGATCCACTGGCTGTAAACTGGGTTAGAATAAACAACAGAAGTACATAAAACCCATAGCACCATCCTCCAGCGTATTTTAAATAACCGGTATATACCCTAGAAGACATACTAGAAATATTTTTCTCTTCTGTTGTTCCTGTAGGTTCCTCTGCAGATAAACTTTCAAAATATTTTAAATCTGATGTTTCTTCATCTATAGTATCATCACATTCTTCTTCTTCTACATGATGTTTTAAAGATTTAGCAAATTCTACATTAGATTCACATATTTCTTTATAAACTCCACTAGTTGCTATAGTTCCTCTTTCTAATAAGAAAATTTTGCTTACGTTTTTAAGATATTGAAGTTGATGAGTGACAAGTATGGTACATTTTCCTCTTAAATATCCACTAATGCAGTCTTCAAAAATCTGTTTACCTACGTGAGCATCAACAGCTGATAATGGATCATCTAGAATATAAATATCTGCTTCTTTATAGATAGCTCTAGCTAAATTTATTCTTGCTCTTTGTCCTCCACTTATACTAACTCCTCTATCTCCTACAAGACTTCTATCTCCATGAGATAATAGAGATAAATCTCGCTCTAAAGCACAAATTTTAATCACTTTTTCGTATTTTTTAGGGTTCCATGGTTCCCCAAATAATATATTTTGTTTAATAGTTCCTGCAAACAACCAAGGTTCTTGTGACGCGTATGAAATTTTTCCAACAACATCTTTCTTTCCTGTAGATAATGGTAATTCTTTCATAATAACATGAAGTAATGAAGTTTTTCCTGAACCAACACCTCCAACTATAGCAACAAGTTGTTTGGGACCAACATTAAAATTAATATTATACAAAGTGTTATCTTCTTGTTTATTAGTCCATTTAGCTGAAACATTCTCCATGTAAACTCCTACTGATTTTCGTTTAAGTTTAGTGCTAATTAAAGGACTAAGATTGCTAATTTTATCAGCTTCAAAAGCATCTTTGATCGGATTTTTTTGTACTTCATCAAACCCTAAGAAATTCTCAATTCTATCTATTGATACTAATGCTTCTGCAGCCTGTGATATAGCCTGAGGAAAATCATTACTAATAGCAGATTTTAAGATATTATAAAATGATGATATCACGTAAACATAACCAGCGTTTAATCGATGTCCGGTAAATGTATACACCAAAATACATAAAAAAACTGCGGCTCTTGTTATAAATTTGTTAAAAGACATGTGGAGTGCTCGGATATATGATGTTAGACGAATTTGTTTTATTTCAGATCTAAAAAGGTATACAGAAATATATTGTAAGATTATATTCTTCTACAGCATATTTAGTTGTGATTATATTAGTATGACGTGCTTTTCGGATGCCACTCTATGATTGACCAATCAGAGTCATTTCTCGCCGCGTCATTACTCGTATAATTTTCATCTTATCCACAAATTTTGTTTTATTTTTGATTTGGTCTTACTTGAATTTGTGCTCCAAACTACGTCTGTAAAGCTAGAAAGGTCAAGTCGGCAGAATCACTCGTTTTATATCTCAAAATTTAGTGCTCATTTAGTGGTAGTTTAGTGCTGATAACAGATATTTGGTGCTGTGATAGGGGGACTAAAACTGAGAACACTGCTTACTTTTCATTAAGCTAGCAGTGTACCATTTGTACCATAAACTAATAGAATTAAAAGACGTCACTATTTAGTGCTCAATTAGTGCTGCCAGTACAGCAAAAAAATTTTAAAAAATAATTTTTTTTTATTTTTTTTTTCAAATCAACTACTGCTAATATAACCACGCCAGCAGTCTTGAGAGCTAGAAGAAGACTCTAAAACGAAAACTTATGGAATTAAAAGACGTCACCATTTAGTGCTAAATTAGTGCTGCCAGTACAGCAAAAGATTTTTAAAAAATAATTTTTTTTTATTTTTTTTTTTTAAATCAACTACTGCTAATATAACCACGCCAGCAGTCTTGAGAGCTAGAAGAAGACTCTAAAACGGAAACTAATGGAATTAGAAGACGTCACTATTTAGTGCTCAATTAGTGCTGCCAGTACAGCAAAAGATAAAAAAAAAATATTTTTTTTCAAATCAATTACTGCTAATATAACCACGCCAGCAGTCTTGAGAGCTAGAAGAAGACTCTAAAACGGAAACTAATGGAATTAAAAGACGTCACTATTTAGTGCTCAATTAGTGCTGCCAGTACAGCAAAAGATTTAAAAAATATATATTTTTTTATTTTTTTTCAAATCAACTATTGCTAATATAACCACGCCAGCAGTCTTGAGAGCTAGAAGAAGACTCTAAAACGGAAACTAATGGAATTAAAAGACGTCACTATTTAGTGCTCAATTAGTGCTGCCAGTAAAGCAAAAGATTAAAAAAAAATATTTTTTTTTCAAATCAATTACTGCTAATATAACCACGCCAGCAGAAGACTCTAAAACGGAAACTAATGGAATTAAAAGACGTCACTATTTAGTGCTCAATTAGTGCTGCCAGTACAGCAAAAGATTTAAAAAAAAATATTTTTTTTTTCAAATCAATTACTGCTAATATAACCATGCCAGCAGTATTGAGAGCTAGAAGAAGACTCTAAAACGAAAACTAATGGAATTAAAAGACGTTACTATTTAGTGCTCAATTAGTGCTGCCAGTACAACTTAAGATTTGAAAAAAAAAAATTTTTTCAAATCAATTACTGCTAATATAACCACGCCAGTAGTCTTGAGAGCTAGAAGAAGACTCTAAAACGGAAACTAATGGAATTAAAAGACGTCACTATTTAGTGCTCAATTAGTGCTGCCAGTACAGCAAAAGATTTTTTCAAATCGACTTCTGCTAGTAGGTATAACGACGCTAACAGCCTTAAGAGCTAGAGAGACACTTTAAAACGGGAACTAATGGAATTGACAGACGTCTCCAAACTAAATTTGGAAGTGAAAGAAAGTCGCAGATAAAAGCTATAATATATTCAATGTTTTAATTAGCATGTATAAATTCTAATTATTATCTTTATGGTCAGTTTCACTAATTCCTTAATGACCATAATCCCTAAATATAAATTTCGTGGCGCACTTTACCAATCCTTTATGACCATTCGGGGTGTGTGGCGTTCTTTACATATTCCCATAGGAAAATCGTATTTAGAACCATAATTCTTTAAGTGAGATTAAATACAAAAACAAATGTGGCGGAATTAGTGTCAACCCATTTAAAACGAGAGTTTTTAATTAAGATATGTATGCAAAAATAGAATCTACTAAATATTAGTAAAAATGATAAAATTTCACTCATTTTTTATTAATCTAACATCTGGCAGCTTAAATCTGCAGGTATCTTTAATGAGTACAGCTAAATATCAAACGAAAGCCAACCGCCGGGAAAGTCTGTGCACAAAACGAACACCTCGTTTTCTTCAGGTCCTCCCGAGGGATTTCTAGTGCCATCCTCCCCATACGTCAGCTGCATCGAGCTTCTCCTCCTCTTGATCCATTTTGGTTGGCTCCATCCCCTTCTCCAGCGCCTTGTGCAGCTACCGAGGTGGAGGACAGAAAGTCTTGCAACCAGATGTAGGGGGTTGCCTTCTTCTCAAATCTTTTTAATTTTTCCTCTCCTTGTACATTTCCATTGTCGATTTCCATTTTGCTGTTGCTGCGGGAGAGCCTGTGCACAAAAAGAACACGTCATTCTCGCCATCCATTCTCTTAAGTCCACCGGGATGTTTTTTTAACGCCATCTTCCCCATACGTCAGCTGCATACGAGCTTCTTCTCCGCGTCCTTGTCCGTGGCTGTTGGTGGTCAGACCTCTAGATCCTTCTTGGTTATCTCTATCCCCTACTCCAGCGCCTTGTGCAGCTACCGGGGTGGAGGACAGGAGGTTTCGCAACCAGATGTTGGGGGTCGGATCGGGTTCTTCTCAAATTCTCTCCTTTTTTCCTCTCATTGTACATTTCCATTCTTCGTTACTTTTCAACTTCTTTATTTTCTTTATAAGCTGTCCCACGAGTGGGGTGAAAAAACAGTCCAACGGACGTTACCGCGCTAACCTTGCTCAGAGGGGTCACCAGGTGCCTCTGAGATTCCGTTTGAGACCAACTCCACATGGCCATGCATCCATGGGCATAAATCGCATTACAGCGTAGATTGCAAAATATGTCTGTCGGGGTTTCCTTTCCTTAGCCATTGGGTCCCAGTTTTGTAGACCCAAGAACTCTTCATTTGCCCCTATCCCACTCAATTGATTGAACGTGACTCTTGTCTTTTCTACAGGATCTTTTAAGTAGTGTCTTGGAACTGGACTCCTGGCCGTTTTGTGGTGCTTCTTGGCCCAGCAGCGGTTCTCTTTCGAACATTTTCAATAATCCCTGCTGTAATCTATTCTGCTATCACATATTATTCATGAAAATTAAGTTTCATAAAAAGAATAAATACCTGCAGATTCAAACCACCGGATCTCTGTCTATTTCTTTTTTGGAATTCTGATTTCTTTTACGATTCCCGTTTGTAATCGCGAATGTGATGAGGAGCCCTGAGATCTAATATAATCACAACTGTATCATACAAGTGAAAGAATAATAAGTTACCTCTTGTAAAGGCAATAATTTTCTTATTTGTAGGCATTACCATTACCTTTAAACAAAGAGAAACATACATAAACTTTAATTTATCAAATACTTACTTTCTGACATCATCTACCAAACTCGCAAACGATTTTTCCCAAGTATACATTTTAATCACTTGAATGCCACAAATTATCTCACTCATCAATCGTACTCTTTCATCAGTTTTGATCGCAGTTTTCTGTCTGAATTGAGTTGTAAGTTTACCCATAAACACTAAAAAACAAAATTGAATATACTTTCACAAAATAACTTCAATTTTAATAAAATACATCCCAGATAGCCCGCCATATTGCATTTAGAATAAAATCACATTATTTTTAGAGTTACTCTCAATAAGCTCTTTCATTTGATACCCATATTGTAGAAGTGCGTTAAAAAGAACTGTCCCGCCATATTGGATATTCCGCCATATTGGATGGTACGCAATATTGGATTTAGAATGACGTCACATTAATACAAGAGTTACTCTCAACGAGCTCTTTCATTTGATACCCATATTGTAGAAGTGTATTAAAAATAACTATTCCGCCATCTTAAATAGTTCGCTATATTGGATTTAGAATGACGTCACATTAATACACGAGCTACTTTCAACCAGCTCTTTCATTTGATACCCAAATTGTAGAAGTGTATTGAAAATAACAATTCCGCCATCTTGGATGGTTTGCCATATTGGATTTAGAATGACGTGACATTAATACACGAGCTACTCTCAACGAGCTCTTTCATTTGATACCCATATTGTAGAAGTGTATTGAAAATAACAATTCCGCCATATTGGATGGTACGCCATACTGGATTTAGAATGACTTCACATTAATACACGAGCTACTCTCAACGAGCTCTTTTATTTAATACCCATATTGTAGAAGTGTATTGAAAATAACAATTCCGCCATATTGGATGGTACGCCATACTGGATTTAGAATGACTTCACATTAATACACGAGCTACTCTCAACGAGCTCTTTCATTTAATACCCATATTCTGGAAGTGCGTTAAAAATAACTATTCCGCCATCTTGGATGGTTCGCTATATTGGATTTAGAATAACGTCACATTAAAACACGAGCTACTCTCAACGAGCTCTTTCATTTGATACCCATATTGTGGAAGTTCGTTAAAAATAATTATTCCGCCATCTTGAATGGTACGCTATATTGGATTTAGAATGACGTCACATTAATACACGAGCTTCTCATAACGAGCTCTTTCATTTAATACCCATATTGTAGAAGACGTTAAAAATAACTATTCCGCCATATTGGATGGTACGCCATATTGGATTTACAATGACGTCATATTAATACACGAGTTACTCTCAACGAGCTCTTTCATTTGATACCCATATTGTGGAAGTGCGTTAAAAATAACTATTCCGCTATCTTGGATGGTTCGCAATATGGGTTTAGAATGACGTCACATTAATACACGAGTTACTCTCAACGAGCTCTTTCATTTGATACTCATATTATAGAAGTGTATTAAAAATAACTATTCCGCCATCTTAAATGGTTCGATATATTGGATTTAGAATGACATTACATTAACACACGAGCTTCTCATAACGAGCTCTTTCATTTGATACCCATATTGTGAAAGTGCGTTAAAAATAACTATTTCGCCATATTGGATATTCTGCCATATTGGATGGTACGCCATATTGAACGGTGTACATTAATACACGAGCTACTCTCAACGAGCTCTTTCATTTGATACCCATATTGTAGAAGTGCGTTAAAAATAACTATTCCGCCATCTTGAATGGTTCGCTATATGGGTTTAGAATGAAGTCACATTAATACAAGAGCTACTCTCAACGAGCTCTTTCATTTGATACCCATATTGTAGAAGTGTATTTAAAATAACTATTCCGCCATCTTGAATGGTTCGCTATATTGGATTTAGAATGACGTCACATTAATACACTAGCTTCCCATAACGAGCTCTTTCATTTAATACCCATATTGTAGAAGTACGTTAAAAATAACTATTCCGCCATATTGGATATATCGCCATATTCGATTTAGAATGACGTCACATTAATACACGAGCTACTCTCAACGAGCTCTTTTATTTGATACCCATATTGTAGAAGTGTATTGAAAATAACAATTCCGCCATATTGGATGGTACGCCATACTGGATTTAGAATGACGTCACATTAATACACGAGCTACTCTTAACGAGCTCTTTCATTTAATACTCGTATTGTAGAAGTCTATTGAAAATAACAATTCCGCCATCTTGGCTGGTTTGCCATATTGGATTTAGAATGACGTGACATTAATACACGAGCTACTCTCAACGAGCTCTTTCATTTGATACCCATATTGGAGAAGTGTATTGAAAATAACAATTCCGCCATATTGGAAGGTACGCCATACTGGATTTAGAATGACGTCACATTAATACACGAGATACTCTCAACGAGCTCTTTTATTTGATACTCATATTGTAGAAGTCTATTGAAAATAGCTATTCTGCCAACTTGGATGGTTCGCCATATTGGATTTAGAATGACGTGACATTAATACACGAGCTACTCTCAACGAGCTCTTTCATTTGATACCCATATTGTAGAAGTGTATTGAAAATAACAATTCTGCCATATTGGATGGTACGCCATACTGGATTTAGAATGACGTCACATTAATACACGAGCTACTCTCAACGAGCTCTTTCATTTAATACCCATATTCTGGAAGTGCGTTAAAAATAACTCTTTCACCATCTTGGATGGTTCGCTATATTTGATTTAGAATAACGTCACATTAATACACGAGCTACTCTCAACGAGCTCTTTCATTTGATACCCATATTGTGGAAGTTCGTTAAAAATAATTATTCCGCCATCTTAAACGGTACGCTATATTGGATTTAGAATGACGTGACATTAATACACGAGCTACTCTCAACGAGCTCTTTCATTTGATACCCATATTGTGGAAGTGCGTTAAAAATAACTATTCCGCCATCTTGAATGGTTCGCTATATTGGATTTAGAATGACGTCACATTAATACACGAGCCTCTCATAACGAGCTCTTTCATTTGATACCCATATTGTGGAAGTGCGTTAAAAAAACTGTCCCGCCATATTGGATATTCCGCCATGTTGGATGGTACACTATATTGGATTTAGAATGACGTCACATTAATACACGAGCTACTCTCAACGAGCTCTTTCATTTGATACCCATATTGTGGAAGTGCGTTAAAAATAACTATTCCGCTATCTTGGATGGTTCGCAATATGGGTTTAGAATGACGTCACATTAATACAAGAGCTACTCTCAACGAGCTCTTTCATTTGATACTCATATTATAGAAGTGTATTAAAAATAACTATTCCGCCATCTTAAATGGTTCGATATATTGGATTTAGAATGACATCACATTAATACACGAGCTTCTCATAACGAGCTCTTTCATTTGATATGCATATTGTGAAAGTGCGTTAAAAATAACTATTTCGCCATATTGAATATTCTGCCATATTGGATGGTACGCCATATTGAACGGTGTACATTAATACACGAGCTACTCTTAACGAGCTCTTTCATTTTATACCCATATTGTGGAAGTGCGTTAAAAATAACTATTCCGCCATCTTGAATGGTTCGCTATATGGGTTTAGAATGAAGTCACATTAATACAAGAGCTACTCTCAACGAGCTCTTTCATTTGATACTCATATTGTAGAAGTGTATTAAAAATAACTATTCCGCCATCTTGAATGGTTCGCTATATTGGATTTAGAATGACGTCACATTAATACACAAGCTTCTCATAACGAGCTCTTTCATTTGATACCCATATTGTAGAAGTACGTTAAAAATAACTATTCCGCCATATTGAATATTCCGCCATATTGGATTTAGAATGAAGTCACATTAGTTTTCGAGTTACTCTCAATAAGCTCTTTCATTTGATACCCATATTGTAGAAGTACGTTAAAAAAAACTATCCCGCCATATTGGATATTCCGCCATATTGGATGGTACGCCATATTGGATTTAAAATGACGTCACATTAATACAAGAACTACTCTCAACGAGCTCTTTCATTTGATACCCATATTGTAGAAGTGCATTAAAAATAACTATTCCGCCATCTTGAATGGTTCGCTATATTGGATTTAGAATGACGTCACATTAATACACGAGCCTCTCATAACGAGCTCTTTCATTTGATACCCATATTGTGGAAGTGCGTTAAAAAAACTGTCCCGCCATATGGGATATTCCGCCATGTTGGATGGTATACCATGTTGGATTTAGAATGACGTCACATTAATACACGAGCTACTCTCAACGAGCTCTTTCATTTGATACCCATATTGTAAAAGTGCGTTAAAAATAACTATTCTGCCATCTTGGATGGTTCGCCATATTGGATTTACTTTGACGTCACATTATTTTTCAAGTTTCTATTAACTTCAATATTGAGTTCAAAAATTTGACCCGGACAAACATACTTTTATACATAAATACAGACATTGCAAGTTAAATAAAAGTAACTTACTTTGAAACGGAATAAAAAGTACTAAAACTATAAATCCAGCCAATCCAGTAAATCCAGCAACATTATAAATAAGATACATGATAATAATACTTTCTAATGGTCCAACCCATAAATAATGAATATATCTAAAAATATTATCAAAACGATTTACATCATTGGAAAGTAAATTAATCATTTGGCCAATTGTTGTTTTCACCAATGCTCGTTTGCTTAATCTCAAGCTTTTTCGGTAAATCAACGAGCAGCAAGCAACTCGAATTTTCATTCCAAGATGTTGAAGAGATAAATGGTACCAATGGCATACTAATACATATAAAAATGATGTTAATACTATTAGAGATGAGTATAAATAAGCTTCAACTATAGTCATTGAAGTCTGGTTTGGATTGTAATATTCTATTAATTTTCCTAAGAGAACTGGTTGTGATAATCTAAAAAAACAAGATATTTTAGTACTTGTAAGTAGTATGCAAATAAAAAACTATCAAATTTATCAGTCCTTGTTTTATATGGCAAAATACAACAGGTTGTAGAGTTGCAAAGGCTCTAAAAAACTCTATCTAAGGATCCTTAGGTAAGCATACCAGAATTTCTAAAGAAATACAAATAATAAACCCTAAATCATAAATAAGCTCCAAAAGAGTCTTAAGATGTCTTTTTTCTTAACTAAATTGGACCAAATACAAGAGACTGTATAATTGTCAAAGCTCTAAAAAGCTCTATCAAAAGATCCTTAGAAAAGCATATAAGTACTTCTAAAGAAATACAAAACATCCACTCTAAATGGTGAATAAACACCAAAATAGTAGTTTTCCTTAACTAGAACAAGAACACGCTTTATATTACAAAATACTAGAGACTGTTAAGTTGACAAGGCTCTAAAAAGCTCTTTTAAACGAGCTTAACAATACTTTAAAAGAAATACAAAAAATCCAATATTAATTGTAAATAAACTACAAAAAGAGTCTCCAAGAGCCTTTTTTTAACTAGAAAGAGAACTCTCTTTATACGACCAAATACAAGAGGCTGTTGAATTGTCAAGGCTCTAAGAAGCTCTATCAAAAGATCCTTTAATAAGTATACTAGAACTTCTAAAGAAATACAAAAAATCCACTCTTAATCGTAAATAAACTCGAAAAGAGTCTTAAGGTGTCTTTTTGTTTAACTAAAAAGGGAGAAGATACAAGAGACAGTTGAATTGTCAAGGCTCTAAGGCTAAATTAAAAGATCCTTAGATAAGTACACTAGAACTCCTAAAGAAATACAAAAAATCCACTCTAAATTGTAAATAAGCTCCAAAAGAGTCTTTAAGAGCCTTTTTTTTAACTAAAAAGAGAACTCACTTTATACGACCAAATACAACAGACTGTTAAATTGTAAAGGCTCTAAGAAGCTCTATAAAAAGATCCCTAGATAAGTATACCAGAACTCCTAAAGAAATACAAAAAATCCACTCTAAATCGTAAATTAGCTCCACAAGAACCTTTAAGAGTCTTTTTTCTTAACTAGAAAGAGAACTCACTTTATACGTCCAAATACAAGAGACTGTTGAATTGACAAGGCTCTAAAAAGCTCTTTCAAAGATCCTTAGATAAGCATACCAATCCTCCAAAGAGTCTCTAAGAGCCTTTTTTCTTAACTAGAAAGGGAACTCACTTTATACGACTAAACACAAGAGACGGTTGAATTGTCAAGGCTTTAAGAAGCTCTATCATAAGATCCTTTAAAAAGTATACTAGAACTCCTAAAGAAATACAAAAAATCTACTCTTAATCGTAAATAAGCTCCAAAAGAGTCTTTAAGAGCCTTTTTCTTAACTAGAAAAAGAACTCACTTTATGTGTCCAAATACAAGAGACTGTTAAATTGTCAAGGCTCTAAGAAGCTCTATTAAAAGATCCTTTGATAAATATACTAGAACTCCTAAAGAAATACAAAAAATCTACTCTAAATCGTAAATAAGCTCTAAAAGAGCTTTTAAGAGTTTTTTTTCTTAACTAGCAAGAGAACTCACTTTATGTGTCCAAATACAAGAGACTGTTGAATTGTCAAGGCGCTAAGAAGCTCTATTAAAAGATCCTTAGATAAGTACACTAGAACTCCTAAAGAAATACAAAAAATCCACTCTAAATTGTAAATAAGCTCCAAAAGAGTCTTTAAGAGCCTTTTTTTTAACTAGAAAGAGAACTTACTTTATACGAGCAAATACAAGAGACTGTTGAATTGTAAAGGCTCTAAGAAGCTCTATGAAAAGATCCTTAGATAAGTATACCAGAACTCCTAAAGAAATACAAAAAATCTACTCTAAATCGTAAATAAGCTCCAAAAGAACCTTTAAGAGTCTTTTTTTTAAATAGAAAGAGAACTCACTTTATAGCACCGAATACAAGAGACTGTTAAATTGTAAAGGCTCTAAGAAGCTCTATGAAAAGATCCCTAGATAAGTATACCAGAACTCCTAAAGAAATACAAAACATCCACTCTAAATCGTAAATTAGCTCCACAAAAACCTTTAAGAGTCTTTTTTCTTAACAAGAAAGAGAACTCACTTTATACGTCCAAATACAAGAGACTGTTGAATTGACAAGGCTCTAAGAAGCTCTATCAAAAGATCTTTTAATAAGTATTCTAGAACTCCTAAAGAAATACAAAAAATTTACTCTAAATTGTAAATAAGCTCCAAGAGAGCCTTTAAGAGCCTTTTTCTTAACTACAAAGAGAACTCACTTTATACGACCAAATACAAGAGACTGTTGAATTGTAAACGCTCTAAAAAGCTCTTTCAAAAGATCCTTAGATAAGTATACCAATTCTCCAAAGAGTCTCTAAGAGCCTTTTTCTTAACTAGAAAGAGAACTCACTTTATACGACCAAATACAAGAGACTGTTGAATTGTCAAGGCTCTAAGAAGCTATATCAAAAGATCCTTTAATAAGTATACTAGAACTCCTAAAGAAATACAAAAAATCTACTCTAAATCGTAAATAAGCTCCAAAAGAGCCTTGAAGAGTCTTTTTTCTTAACTAGAAAGAGAACTCACTTTATAGCACCAAATACAAGAGACTGTTGAATTGTGAAGGCTCTAAGAAGCTCTATCAAAAGCTCCTTTGATAAGTATACTAGAACTCCTAAAGAAATACAAAAAATCCACTCTAAATTGTAAATAAGCTCCAAAAGAGTCTTTAAGAGCCTTTTTTTTAACTAGAAAGAGAACTCACTTTATACGACCAAATACAAGAGACTGTTGAATTGTCAAGACTCTAAAAAGCTCTATCAAAAAACGCTTAGAAAAGCATATCAGTACTTCTAAAGAAATACAAAACATCCAATCTTAAAAATTAACTTACTTCAGTACAAATTCGAGTATAAAAGCCCAAAATGCATGAATTATAATTTGTTTTTTAAATAATTTCCATAGTGGACGTAACAAATACGGGTGCTTCTCCTTTTTTTTCTCCAATTCCCATAAGTTTTCTAATTGATCTCCTAATACTTGCGACTCATGTTCTTCAAAAGGTTTGTATAAATCATCTGCATTTAGTTCCTTGCTCCATCCTTTGTAAAAAAGTTTTAAACCAGAACTGAAAACACCAAAAAAAAAATGTAGGAAAATTGTTTTTTATGATCTATTCAACCAAAATTTAATGCTGGGTTTACACGATTGGCAAGTCTTCGCAAGCACTCACAAACGCTTGAATGTGTGTGTGTGTGGAAGCTTGCCAAGACTTGCCAAACATGTAAACCTAGCATTACATAGGTAAACAAACTAACTGTAAAAAAAATATATTATATGATGTCAAAGGTGTAAAAGTTGTCAAAGATGTCAAAGTGTCAACGATGTCAAAGATGTCAAAGATGTCAAAGATGTCAAAGATGTCAAAAATGTCAAAAATGTCAAAGATGTCAAAGATGTCAAAGATGTCAAAGATGTCAAAGATGTCAAAGATGTCAAAGATGTCAAAGATGTCAAATGTCAAATGTCAAATGTCAATGTTCTATTGGTAGTGCTTTCTAAGCGTCTATCTTTAAAATCAAAATGACAAACCTCGTAATTTTTAATATCCAAATTATCAATATCCTGTTAGTTTTATGAGAATTTAATGACAGTATAATGATTGTCAGTTAATACGAGAGATGTCTTTTTAGTTTTGCAAATGGC
This sequence comes from Altica lythri, assembly GCA_964028335.1. NCBI lineage: Eukaryota > Metazoa > Arthropoda > Insecta > Coleoptera > Chrysomelidae > Altica > Altica lythri. Next base: position 22,048,402 of record OZ034810.1, read on the forward strand.
CTTAAAGGCTTAAAGCACTCCATGGTTAATTTTAATGTCAAAAATGTCAAAGATGTCAAAGATGTCAGAGGTGTCAAAGATGTTAAAGATGTCAAAGATGTCAAAGATGTCAAAGATGTCAAGGATGTGAAAGATGTCAAGGATGTGAAAGATGTCAAACATGTCAAAGATGTCAAAGATCTCAAAGATGTCAAAGATCTCAAAGATGTCAAAGATGTCAAAGATGTCAGAGATGTCAAAGATGTCAAAGATATCAAAGATCTCAAAGAGGTCAAAGATGTCAAAGATGTTAACGATGTCAAAGATGTTTAAGATGTCAAAGATGTCAAAGATGTCAAAGATGTCAAGGATGTGAAAGATGTCAAACATGTCAAAGATGTCAAAGATGTCAAAGATCTCAAAGATCTCAAAGATGTCAAAGATGTCACAGATGTCAAAGATGTCAAAGATGTTAAAGATGTCAAAGATGTCAAAGATGTCAAAGATGTCAAAGATATCCAAGATGTCAAAAATGTCAAAGATGCCAAAGATGTCAAATGTCAATGTTCTATTGGTAGTGCTTTCTATGTGTCTATCTTTAAAATCAAAAAAACAATCTTCTTATTTGTTTATAAAATTAAAAAAATATATTTTACTTACCAAAAAAATATATTTGATAAAAAACAGGATTTTAATTGCGGATGCGTTTCTTTATTCTTGAGATTATCGTTGTTACCATCATCCATATTTCACTTACTAACTTCTTATTTATTTTTATAGCTGCTTTGTGTACACCTATATCATTAGAATTTTTTAAATTTATTTATGCACTGTATTTTAATGATATATTGATTAAAATGATAATTTTGTTTAATAGTAGTTTACGTAACAAGTCCCGAAAGTGGTCCTTTACTGAAACGAGTGGGCAATTGCAGGGCGAGCCGCAGGCGAATCCTGCAAGCCTGCGAGAAGAAGAAACCAAAATTACTGGACTTATAAATGCACAGCAAATAAGATTTTAAAATTTTTAAATAGAAAGCCAATAGGAAAGAAAAGAAAAAGAAGACCAAGGAAGAGATGGTATAAGATTTACAAGCAGAATAAAATTATATTAATTTTATGTAATGTATTTGATTCGAAATTGAAATCAATCAACTAGTTTTTAGGTCAATTTGAATAATAATAATAACATAGACAAGATAACAATAACATAAATTTGTATATTTATATTTTAAGACGATAAACTTTGTTATGATTGGGGAGACAACACATCTATTTGCAATAAATAATAAGTATTTAAAAAAAAAGTTTCATTAAAATAATTTTTTGCAATTAAAAGTTATTTTTGTTGATGTATATTAATTGGTAGTTTATTTATAAAAACATTGATTTATAGAACAAAAAAAAATTCAAAACGTACACCTAATTTTCTTTAATACGAGGTCGGTTCAAAAGTAAACAGATATATACAAGGTAAATAAAATTGTGTTTTAAAAACATACTTAGACTCTCCCTAAAATTTGAGGAATTAATCAATTGAAGAATTTAATAATTTTAAAAATATATATTTTTTAATAGAAAACTTAATTTTTGTATATCATTTACCATAAAAAAGATATACGAGGTGTTATCAAGAGTTTAAGTTGTTAATGTGAACAGAAAAACACATGAGGTCTCTCCCTTAAATTTTCATTACTTTATTTTTTCCAATCTAAGCAAAATAGTGCAGAAAGATTAAAAAAAGAATATTCTTTTAAATTTTAAACAATATGTTTTTATATCTTTTACCATTTAAGTGATATACGAGGTAATGTAATAAAATTGTGTTAACAAAACATGCTCAGTCTCTCCCTAAAATTTGAAGAATTAAACAATTGAATTATTTAATAATTTTTTAAATATATATTGCTTAATGTACTTACTTTTTAAAAGAAAACTTTATTTTTCTATATTGTTTATTATTATAAAGTTATACGAGGTGTTATCAAGAGTTTAAGTTGTTAATGTTGTTAATGTGAACAGTAAAAACACATGAGGTCTCTCCCTTAAATTTTCATTACTTCCTTTTCTCCAATGTAGGCAAAATTTTGTAGAAAGATTGGTAAAAAGATAATCTTTTAAATGGTGAATAAATGGTTTTGCTATGTTATACCGTTAGAGAGATATACGAGGTAATATGATAAAATTGTGTTAAAAGAATATACTCAGTCCCTCCCTAAAATTTGAGTTACTAATCATTTGTAGAATTTACTAATTTTTAAAATTCGTATTGCCTAAGGTATGTTTTTTCTAATAATAAATTCAATTTTTCGACAACGTTTACCATTAGAAAGATATACGAGGTGTTATCAAGAGTTTAAGTTGTTAATATGAACAGAAAAACACATGAGGTCTTTCCCTTAAATTTTCATTACTTCCTTTCTTCCAATATAAGCAAAATTTTGTAGAAAGATTAGTAAAACGATAATTTTTTAAACAGTAAACAAAACGTTTTTATATCTTTTACCATTTAAGTGATATACGAGGTAATGTAATAAAATTGTGTTTTAAAAACATGCTCAGGCTCTCCCTAAAATTTGACGAATTAATCAATTGAAGAATGTATTATTTTTTTAAATATATATTGCTTAATCTACCTGTTTTCTAATAGAGAACTCAATTTTTTTATATCATTTACCATAAGAAAGTTATACGAGGTGTTATCAAGAGTTTAAGTTGTTAATATGATCAGAAAAAACACATGGGGTCTCTCCCTTAAATTTTCATTACTTCATTTACTGCCATTGTAACAAAACTTTGCAGAATCATTAGTAACACAGTAGACTTTTAAATGGTGAACAAATCATTCTTATATCTTTAACCAATCAAGGGATATACGAGGTAATGTAATAAAATTGTGGTATAAAAACGTACTAAGTCTCTCCCGAAAATTTGAGGCACTTATAATTTTTATATTCCAATAATTATTTGAATATATATTGCCTAAAGTATGCTTTTTCTGATGAAAATTCTAACTTTTAAATATCGTTTATCATTAGAAAGATATACGAGGTGTTATCAAGAGTTTAAGTTGTTATATGATCAGAAAACACACATTGAGTATCTCCCTTAAATTTTTATTACTTCATTTATTGCAATTGTAACAAAACTTTGCAGAATTCTTAGTAACACAGTAGACTTTTAAATGGTAAACAAATTATTCTTATATCTTTTATCAGTCAAGGGATATACGAGGTAATGTAATAAAATTGTGTTATAAAAACGTACTAAGTCTCTCCCGAAATTTTGAGGCATTTATAATTGCTATATTCCAATAATTATTTGAATATATATTGCCTAAAGTATGCTTTTTCTGATGAAAATTCTAACTTTTAAATATCGTTTATCATTAGAAAGATATACGAGGTGTTATCAAGAGTTTAAGTTGTTAATATGATCAGAAAACACACATGGGGTCTCTCCCTTAAATTTTTATTACTTCATTTATTGCAATTGTAACAAAACTTTGCAGAATTCTTAGTAACACAGTAGACTTTTAAATGGTAAACAAATTATTCTTATATCTTTTATCAGTCAAGGGATATACGAGGTAATGTAATAAAATTGTGTTTTAAAAACATGCTCAGGCTCTCCCTAAAATTTGACGAATTAATCAATTGAAGAATGTATTATTTTTTTAAATATATATTGCTTAATCTACCTGTTTTCTAATAGAGAACTCAATTTTTTTATATCATTTACCATAAGAAAGTTATTCGAGGTGTTATCAAGAGTTTAAGTTGTTAATATGATCAGAAAAAACACATGGGGTCTCTCCCTTAAATTTTCATTACTTCATTTACTGCCATTGTAACAAAACTTTGCAGAATTATTAGTAACACAGTAGACTTTTAAATGGTGAACAAATCATTCTTATATCTTTAACCAATCAAGGGATATACGAGGTAATGTAATAAAATTGTGGTATAAAAACGTACTAAGTCTCTCCCGAAAATTTGAGGCATTTATAATTTTTATATTCCTATAATTATTTGAATATATATTGCCTAAAGTATGCTTTTTCTGATGAAAATTCTAACTTTTAAATATCGTTTATCATTAGAAAGATATACGAGGTGTTATCAAGAGTTTAAGTTGTTAATATGATCAGAAAACACACATTGGGTCTCTCCCTTAAATTTTTATTACTTCATTTATTGCAATTGTAACAAAACTTTGCAGAATTCTTAGTAACACAGTAGACTTTTAAATGGTAAACAAATTATTCTTATATCTTTTATCAGTCAAGGGATATACGAGGTAATGTAATAAAATTGTGTTTTAAAAACATGCTCAGTCTCTCCCTAAACTTTGAAGAATTAAACAATTGAAGAATGTATTATTTTTTTTAATAAATATTGCTTAATCTACCTGTTTTCTTATAGAGAACTTAATTTTTTTACAGCATTTACCTTAAGCAAGTTATACGAGGTGTTATCAAGAGTTTAAGTTGTTAATATGATCAGAAAAAACACATGAGGTCTCTCCCTTAAATTTTCACTACTTTATTTATTGCAATTGTAACAAAACTTCGCAGAATTATTAGTAACACAGTAGACTTTCAAATGGTAAACAAATCGTTCTTATATCTTTTACCAGTCAAGGGATATACGAGGTAATGTAATAAAATTGTGTTATAAAAACGTACTAAGTCTCTCCCGAAATTTTGAGGCACTTATAATTGCTATATTCCAATAATTATTTGAATATATATTGCCTAAAGTATGCTTTTTCTGATGAAAATTCTAACTTTTAAATATCGTTTATCATTAGAAAGATATACGAGGTGTTATCAAGAGTTTAAGTTGTTAATATGATCAGAAAACACACATGGGGTCTCTCCCTTAAATTTTTATTACTTCATTTATTGCAATTGTAACAAAACTTTGCAGAATTCTTAGTAACACAGTAGACTTTTAAATGGTAAACAAATTATTCTTATATCTTTTATCAGTCAAGGGATATACGAGGTAATGTAATAAAATTGTGTTTTAAAAACATGCTCAGTCTCTCCCTAAACTTTGAAGAATTAAACAATTGAAGAATGTATTATTTTTTTTAATAAATATTGCTTAATCTACCTGTTTTCTTATAGAGAACTTAATTTTTTTACAGCATTTACCTTAAGCAAGTTATACGAGGTGTTATCAAGAGTTTAAGTTGTTAATATGATCAGAAAAAACACATGAGGTCTCTCCCTTAAATTTTCACTACTTTATTTATTGCAATTGTAACAAAACTTCGCAGAATTATTAGTAACACAGTAGACTTTCAAATGGTAAACAAATCGTTCTTATATCTTTTACCAGTCAAGGGATATACGAGGTAATGTAATAAAATTGTGTTATAAAAACGTACTAAGTCTCTCCCGAAATTTTGAGGCATTTATAATTGCTATATTCCAATAATTATTTGAATATATATTGCCTAAAGTATGCTTTTTCTGATGAAAATTCTAACTTTTAAATATCGTTTATCATTAGAAAGATATACGAGGTGTTATCAAGAGTTTAAGTTGTTAATATGATCAGAAAACACACATGGGGTCTCTCCCTTAAATTTTTATTACTTCATTTATTGCAATTGTAACAAAACTTTGCAGAATTCTTAGTAACACAGTAGACTTTTAAATGGTAAACAAATTATTCTTATATCTTTTATCAGTCAAGGGATATACGAGGTAATGTAATAAAATTGTGTTATAAAAACGTACTAAGTCTCTCCCGAAATTTTGAGGCATTTATAATTGCTATATTCCAATAATTATTTGAATATATATTGCCTAAAGTATGCTTTTTCTGATGAAAATTCTAACTTTTAAATATCGTTTATCATTAGAAAGATATACGAGGTGTTATCAAGAGTTTAAGTTGTTAATATGATCAGAAAACACACATGGGGTCTCTCCCTTAAATTTTTATTACTTCATTTATTGCAATTGTAACAAAACTTTGCAGAATTCTTAGTAACACAGTAGACTTTTAAATGGTAAACAAATTATTCTTATATCTTTTATCAGTCAAGGGATATACGAGGTAATGTAATAAAATTGTGTTATAAAAACGTACTAAGTCTCTCCCAAAAATTTGAGGCACTTATAATTGTTATATTCCAATAATTATTTGAATATATATTGCCTAAAGTATGCTTTTTCTGATGAAAATTCTAACTTTTAAATATCGTTTATCATTAGAAAGATATACGAGGTGTTATCAAGAGTTTAAGTTGTTAATATGATCAGAAAAAACACATGGGGTCTCTCCCTTAAATTTTCACTACTTTATTTATTGCAATTGTAACAAAACTTTGCAGAATTATTAGTAACACAGTAGACTTTTAAATGGTAAACAAATCATTGTTATATCTTTTACCACTCAAGGGATATACGAGGTAATGTAATAAAATTGTGTTATAAAAACGTACTAAGTCTCTCCCGAAAATTTGAGGCACTTATAATTTTTATATTCCAATAATTATTTGAATATATATTGCCTAAAGTATGCTTTTTCTGATGAAAATTCTAACTTTTAAATATCGTTTATCATTAGAAAGATATACGAGGTGTTATCAAGAGTTTAAGTTGTTAATATGATCAGAAAAAACACATGAGGTCTCTCCCTTAAATTTTCATTACTTCATTTATAACAATTGCAACAAAACTTTGCAGAATTATTAGTAACACAGTAGACTCTCAAATGGTAAACAAATCATTCTTATATCTTTTATCAGTCAAGGGATATACGAGGTAATGTAATAAAATTGTGTTATAAAAACGTACTAAGTCTCTCCCGAAATTTTGAGGCACTTATAATTGCTATATTCCAATAATTATTTGAATATATATTGCCTAAAGTATGCTTTTTCTGATGAAAATTCTAACTTTTAAATATCGTTTATCATTAGAAAGATATACGAGGTGTTATCAAGAGTTTAAGTTGTTAATATGATCAGAAAACACACATGGGGTCTCTCCCTTAAATTTTTATTACTTCATTTATTGCAATTGTAACAAAACTTTGCAGAATTCTTAGTAACACAGTAGACTTTTAAATGGTAAACAAATTATTCTTATATCTTTTATCAGTCAAGGGATATACGAGGTAATGTAATAAAATTGTGTTTTAAAAACATGCTCAGTCTCTCCCTAAACTTTGAAGAATTAAACAATTGAAGAATGTATTATGTTTTTAAATAAATATTGCTTAATCTACCTGTTTTCTTATAGAGAACTTAATTTTTTTACAGCATTTACCTTAAGCAAGTTATACGAGGTGTTATCAAGAGTTTAAGTTGTTAATATGATCAGAAAAAACACATGAGGTCTCTCCCTTAAATTTTCACTACTTTATTTATTGCAATTGTAACAGAACTTCGCAGAATTATTAGTAACACAGTAGACTTTCAAATGGTAAACAAATCATTCTGATATCTTTTACCAGTCAAGGGATATACGAGGTAATGTAATAAAATTGTGTTATAAAAACGTACTAAGTCTCTCCCAAAAATTTGAGGCACTTATAATTGTTATATTCCAATAATTACTTAAATATATATTGCCTAAAGTATGCTTTTTCTGATAAGAAATCTAATTTTTGGATATCGTTCGTCGTTAGAAAGATATACGAGGTGTTATCAAGAGTTTATGAAGTTGAGTCCCTTAAATTTTCTTACATTTCAATAGAAATTTTATGCAGTTTTGTAAATATGTACAAAGATACCATAAACACAGTTAATTAATGAAGTTAAACTACACATTTGATTAAATTTCATTCCCATAAATAATCCGGAAAACAATGTAAGCAAATAATAATTAAAATGTTAATGTAATGTAAAAATAGCTCCCTTATCCTCGTCATTTTTAGATATATAAATGCTAGTTTAAAATTCAAACCAGAAACATTTAAATTTTAACAAGCAAAAAAAATTATTTAAAATATTTAGTTACAAAAAAATTACTTACTTTACTTTGATAATTATATAAACATAAACCAAAAAACCAACACAAATGAATCCACTTTTCTATTAACAAACTAGTCTTTCACAAAATTTCGGGCACGTTAACAAACCGACTGAAAACCAATAAATGATCAAATATTTGAAAAAACTTACATAATTATAATCGGTAAAGGTCGTTATTATTGCTGTGGTTCTTTATGCACGAACACCCGTATACTAAATAATTATCGTTTATTTCAAATTGTTTAAACGATTTTTAACACTGTTCTTGTTTTTGTTCAATCAAATCTGGTTTTTAGAGATACCTACGTACGTTTATATTTCGAACTTAACGACTTATAATAATTGATAATTGATAAGTAAGTTGGTTATTTGAAAATTTTTAGAAATTTTTCTTATACAAAGAGTTTGAAATTTAAGCTTTTTATGAGTCATATTGTGATGAAGTAATCGCACTGAATATTTTATTTATTTATTTATTTATTTATTTATTTATTTATTTATTTATTTAACACTTACTTGCTAATTTTATGTTTTGAAACGAACGTAGTAGTGGAAAATTTAAAAATTTTAAAATGTGTTTTAATCTTCTTGTGAAATGTTATGTTCAAAGCTTCTATACTTGAACTTCAGTAAGTTCAAACAGATTATGTAAATTTTAATAACAAATTGCTTTTTTCTTTTTCTAAACAAATGTCTTGATAAAGAATAAAAATTAATTCGAAAGCTTGACAACAAAGTCTTTTTCTTAAGTCTAAGCCTATCACTCCACGATTTACCTTTGATGAGAATTACTTACATTAAAAAATGTAGTTCAAAAAGTTGCCGTAAGCGGTTTTATCGACATTTTCTAGTCTATTTACGATTTTGTACAAGAAAAAATGTGTTTTTTTTGTGTTTGACCACTTAAAAACACAAGTTAGTCCATATATGAGATATAAACTGCGCTACCTAACGGTGGTGTCATGGTACTTATTAAAATAACAACTGCTTTTTTAAATATATGAGATATCAACTGCGCCATCTTACGGTGGGCTCATAGTACTTAATTTTTTAAGATTTGCTTATTTAAGTGTATGAGAAACCAACTGCACCACCTTCGGCGTGGTCTCAGTACTAAATTAAGTAAGAACTGCTTCATAAGATATATGAGATTGCAACTGCGCCACCTCACGGTGGCGTCATGGTATTTAATTAAGAAGGACTTGCTTGTGTTAATATATGGATGTCAAAGATAATAATAGTATACCTAATACTATTATGACGTTTTACAGAGTCTGGAATATCAATTGTGCCACTTTGCTGCTGTTTGTGTTCTTATATAAGATATCAACTGCGCCACCTTACGGTGGCGTCTTGGAACTTAATTAAAAAATAATTGTTTGTGTTAATATATAAACAATCAACTACACCAATTTGTGAGGGCGTTCTACAACTACTTGAAAAAGAATAAAAATTAATTCGAAAGTGTGACAACAAAGTCTTTTTCTTAAGTCTAAGCCTATCATCCCACGATTTAACTTTTATTATTACATTCTTGATGAGTATTACTTATATTAAGAAATGTAGTTCAAAAAGTTGCCGTAAGCGGTTTTATCGTCATTTTCTATTCTATTTACGATTTGGTACAAGAAAAAATGTGGTTCTTTTGTATTTGACCACTTCAAAACACAAGTAAGTCCATATATGAGACATAAACTGCGCTACCTAACGGTGGTGTCGTGGTACTTATTAAAATAAGAACTGCTTCTTTAAATATATAAGATATCAACTGCGCCATCTTACGGTGGGCTCATAGTACTTAATTTTTTAAGATTTGCTTATTTAAATGTGTAAGAAACCAACTGCACCACCTTACGGCGTGGTCTCAGTACTAAATTAAGTAAAAACTGCTTTATAAGATATATGAGATTACAACTGCGCCACCTCACGGTGGCGTCAAGAATGACTTGCTTGTGTTAATATATGAAATATCAATTGTGCCACTTAGCTGATGTTTGTGTTCTTATATAAAATATCAACTGCGCCACCTTACAGTGGTGTCTTGGAAATTAATTAAAAAAGAATTGTTTGTGCTAATATATATAAAGAATCAACTACACCAATTTGTGAAGGCGTTCTACTACTACTTGAAAAAGAATAAAAATTAATTCGAAAGCTTGACAACAAAGTCTTTTTCTTAAGTCTAAGCCTATCACTCCACGATTTACCTTTGATTATTACATTCTTGATGAGTATTACTAACATTAAGAAATGTAGTTCAAAAAGTTGCCGTAAGCGGTTTTATCGACATTTTCTAGTCTATTTACGATTTGGTACAAGAAAAAATGTGGTTCTTTTGCATTTGACCACTTCAAAACACAAGTAAGTCCATATATGAGACATAAACTGCGCTACCTAACGGTGGTGTCATGGTACTTATTAAAATAAGAACTGCTTCTTTACATATATAAGATATTAACTGCGCCATCATACGGTGGGCTCATAGTACTTAATTTTTTAAGATTTGCTTATTTAAATGTATGAAAAACCAACTGCACCACCTTACGGGGTGGTCTCAGTACTAAATTAAGTAAGAACTGCTTCATAAGATATATGAGATTGCAACTGCGCCACCTCACGGTGGCGTCATGGTAATTAATTAAGAATGACTTGCTTGTGTTAATATATGGAATATCAATTGTGCCACTTTGCTGCTGTTCGTGTTCTTATATAAGATATCAAGTGTGCCACCTTACGGTGGCGTCTTGGAACTTAATTAAAAAATAATTGTTTGTGTTAATATATAAACAATCAACTACACCAATTTGTGAGGGCGTTCTACAACTACTTGAAAAAAAATAAAAATTAATTCGAAAGCTTGACAACAAAGTCTTTTTCTTAAGTCTTAACTTTTATTATTACATTCTTGATGAGTATTACTTATATTAAGAAATGTAGTTCAAAAAGTTGCCGTAAGCGGTTTTATCGACATTTTCTAGTCTATTTACGATTTGGTACAAGAAAAAATGTGGTTCTTTTGTATTTGACCACTTCAAAACACAACTAAATCCATATATGAGACATAAACTGCGCTACCTAACGGTGGTGTCATGGTACTTATTAAAATAAGAACTGCTTCTTTAAATATATAAGATATCAACTGCGCCATCTTACGGTGGGCTCATAGTACTTAGTTTTTTAAGATTTGCTTATTTAAATGTATGAGAAACCAACTGCACCACCTTACGGCGTGGTCTTAGTACTAAATTAAGTAAGAACTGCTTCATAAGATATATAAGATTGCAACTGCGCCACCTCACGGTGGCGTCATGGTACTTAATTAAGAATGACTTGCTTGTGTTAATATATGGAATATCAATTGTGCCACTTTGCTGCTGTTCGTGTTCTTATATAAGATATCAACTGCGCCACCTTACGGTGGTGTCTTGGAACTTAATTAAAAAAGAATTGTTTGTGTTAATATATAAAGAATCAAGAACACCAATTTGTGAGGGCGTTCTACTACTACTTGAAAAATAATAAAAATTAATTCGAAAGCTTGACAACAAAGTCTTTTTCTTAAGTCTTAACTTTTATTATTACATTCTTGATGAGTATTACTTATATTAAGAAATGTAGTTCAAAAAGATGCCGTAAGCGGTTTTATTGACATTTTCTAGTCTATTTACGATTTGGTACAAGAAAAAATGTGTTTTTTTTGTGTTTGACCACTTAAAAACACAAGTTAGTCCATATATGAGATATAAACTGCGCTACCTAACGGTGGTGTCATGGTACTTATTAACATAACAACTGCTTCTTTAAATATATAAGATATCAACTGCGCCATCTTCTTTATCCAATCTATTCAACTCTACTCTACTCTAGTCGACTCTACTTTACTCAACTTTATTCTACTTTACTCTACTCTACTCTACCATACTCTACTCTACTCTACTCTACTCTACTCTACTCTACTCCACTCTACTCTACTCTACTCTACTCTACTTAACTCTACTCTACTCTACTCTACTCTACTCTACTCTACTCTACTCTACTCTACTCTACTCTACTTAACTCTACTCTACTCTACTCTTCTCTACTTAACTCTACTCTACTCTACTCTACTCTACTTTACTCTACTCTACTCTACTCTACTCTACTCTACTCTACTCTACTCTACTCTACTCTACTCTACTCTACTCTACTCTACTCTACTCTACTCTACTCTACTCTACTCTACTCTACTCTACTCTACTCTACTCTACTCTACTCTACTCTACTCTACTCTACTCTACTCTACTCTACTCTACTCTACTCTACTCTACTCTACTCTACTCTACTCTACTCTACTCTACTCTACTCTACTCTACTCTACTCTACTCTACTCTACTCTACTCTACTCTACTCTACTCTACTCTACTCTACTCTACTCTACTCTACTTAACTCTACTCTACTCTACTCTACTCTACTTAACTCTACTCTACTCTACTCTACTCTACTCTACTTTACTCTACTCCACTCTACTCTACTCTACTTTACTCTACTCTACTCTACTCTACTCTACTCTACTCTACTCTACTCTACTCTACTCTACTCTACTCTACTCTACTCTACTCTACTCTACTCTACTCTACTCTACTCTACTCTACTCTACTCTACTCTACTCTACTCTACTCTACTCTACTCTACTCTACTCTACTCTACTCTACTCTACTCTACTCTACTCTACTCTACTCTACTCTACTCTACTCTACTCTACTCTACTCTACTCTACTCTACTCTACTTAACTCTACTCTACTCTACTCTACTCTACTCTACTTAACTCTACTCTACTCTACTCTACTCTACTCTACTTTACTCTACTCTACTCTACTCTACTCTACTTTACTCTACTCTACTCTACTCTACTCTACTCTACTCTACTCTACTCTACTCTACTCTACTCTACTCTACTCTACTCTACTCTACTCTACTCTACTCTACTCTACTCTACTCTACTCTACTCTACTCTACTCTACTCTACTCTACTGTACTTTACTATACTCTATTCTACTATACTCTACCTGAATTCCGGATGCTCTACTGTACTCTAGTCTTCTCTATCTTACTCTACGGTACTCTACGCTACTCCAATTTACTTTACTCTCTTCTATACTATAATCTATTCTACTCTACTCTACCTCAATTCAGGATACTGTACTATACTCTAGTCTTCTCTACCCTACTCTACGGTACTCGACGTCACTTCAATTTACTTTACTCTCTTCTACGCTACTGTACTCTATTCTACTCTACTCTACTCTACGCTGCTCTACTCCACTCTACTCTACTTTACTCTATTAAATTCTACTCTACTCTATTTTACTCTATTGTTCATTTCTTGAAGTTACTTAAGTAAAATTTGGTAATCTGGATGCTGATTAAACTGTAGTTACCTACTTTTGTAACTCTGGTTAAAATATTGATATAAATGTTTATCTGGAGTGTTAAACATAATAAAAAAGTAAAATTAAAAATGGTATATCAATATATACCTCTAAATTTAGAAATAGTGCCTATGTCAAATTACAGCATATCTCTACACGTTTTTTGCATAACATTGCAACAATATTTGGTATAGACATGAATTTGTTATTAAAATTTTTATTGGTTTTTGTTTATAATTATTAATTAAAAAATAAACGTTATATATTTTTATTAAACTTCGATTCGTGAAACTTTGTAAACTTATTTTTAATTTTTAGGCCTCAAAAAAGTTAGAAAATATCGATATAATGAAGTATGATTTTTTTAAACATAAATATAGTCTAAATTTGTCTGTAAAACGAAATAATAATAAAAATTCTCAAAAACCGATCATACTGTCGATAATTTTAACGAAATTTCGTAACATAACAATGTTGCAAATAGAATTGAATTTAATATAAAAAATAATAATGAAATTTGTCGACCTAAATGTCCAATAACGAATCAATTTTTTTATAGAAATGACTTTACTGAATCCGATTCAGTTTATAAACAAAACATTTCTCAATCTGTTGTAACCTACTATTAAACAAAAAAAAATATTTTTTTTTATAAAATATTTAGGTGTTTGTAATGTTAATCAATCAAAGTAGGTAGATAAAATATATGAATAATGATATCAAATTATATTTAACCACAAAAGATTATTTTTGAGTTTCATTGTATATATTTTAAAATAAAAAAAAGTATTTCTTAACCGATAATTTGGTTACTATAAATAATTTCACTAAAAGCAATTTACTAAAAAAAAAGGGTGTGGCAGTCAGTGGGACTGCCGGCAGAAGTTATACTTCTATGCACTGTTAACTAATAAAACTTAATTACTACAAACACAGGCAAGTAGAAATATATTTGTTTTAAATTAACTGTATGCAATTAAATAAATACTTAGAAAAATAAGACCAGTTGATGTGTGTCCTTCTTTCAAACACGAAAACTAAACAGTAAAACGATCAATGTACAAAAAAAGTGTTTACAAAACCCCATAGTGCAAAATATACCTAATGCAAATTACTGAATATACATATATTATGATTAATATTATTAATATAAAATACTAAACTTTATATGTTTACTTACGTGACAGAATTATAAAGTAATTTGTCAAACACCATGTAATACGTCACTATGATATTCCAAAACATTAGCTCAGATTGTTTTTTGTATATCTATCACTTTTCAATGTACTGATACCTTATATGTGTTTCTGTCTCTCTCTTACTCACACCATTACATATGTAATGATTTTTCCCATTTAACCCCACACAAATCAAGTCCATAATAAGAAGTATAACTTTAAAAATCTGTTATTCTTTAACCCTATTTTTTTAAATATAAAGAAAACTGTAGCAAAACTGATATGAGACAACTGTGAAAATTTCATAAATGTTAATATATCTAAAACTAGCAGCCCGCCCCGGCTTTGCACGGGGATTAAAGAAAAATAACAAAAGCCATTAAATTTATTGGGTCAACGCTTCCCTGTAAACAATATTACATTATTTTCTGGCAGCAAAATAAATTGATTTTCGGTGCTCCGATCCGCCTTAGGCGGTTGGCCATGAGGAAAACCGATAACTACTAATTGAAAGGTTTGACCGTGAGACTTATTATTAGTACAAGCGAACGATGTTTTAATAGGAAATTAAAGCGGTTTAAATGGATTTGGTAGATCAGTTGGGATCATCGGTATCCTCAGTGTATGAGCTAGTTGACCAGCTGGTGGTTCATTTATAATGATTGCTACAACTTAATTGTCCTTTAATTCCTTTATAAGTACCCTCGTCCCATTGCACATGCTAAATTTGTGATATCTGTCGTGATTATGAAATAAGTTATTTTGATAAGGATTAATACCAAGATAAAAACTTTTATAAAATTAAAAATAGTTATTGTGGCGTAACTATAACAGTTAGACATATGCTGTCGCGGCATTTTTTTTAGATATTTATATATTCTTCAAAATCGTAGTACATTATTTTATTCTATAATCAATAGTATTCTCAGCTCACGCGATGTAAGGATTTTAAGGTCATTTTTGTTTACATTAATGGCATTTTAGTAAGCATCCCTATTTTTTTTTTAAATGAAACATAGCCTATGTCACTCGGGAATAGTGTAGCTTGCCAACGGTGAACGAATTTTTAAAATCGGTCCAGTAGTTTCGGAGCCTATTCATTTCAAACAAACAAACAAAAAATCAAACCTTTCCTCTTTATAATATTAGTATAGAAAACACTTTATTCAACAAATTTTCATAAATTTTTATCGATTCTGTTTAATTCGAGTAACAGTGTCATTCAATGTCAATAGATCATTAATATAGATTGTAGTAAGTAAAGGTCCCAATACTGACCCTTGCGGAACTCCGCGTTCGATCGGGTTGTTAGATATAAAGAAATTTTCAGCTTTTCCTTTGATACGCGGGATCCCCACTATAAATAATACTACAAAAAATATTTACTTATTTATTATATTAATTATATTATTTTAAAGTCACAGTGTTTCTATAGTATTTTTACATAAATCTATAATTAAAAGAATTGTATTTGTAATTACTAATTATTATTAATTATACCGTTATATCTAATCTAATAAATAAGAAATCTTCAGCATTACATTTGATTATAAAAAGTAACAAGACTGACATTTGACGTTAGATTGACAGTTTGAGTGTGAAAATTGACATTTGACGTTAGATTGACAGTTTGAGTTTGACATTTGAGTGTAAAAAGTGACAAGATTGACATTTAACTTTATATTGAGAGTTATAGTCTATTTGTTTGCAGTTGGCAGCCAAGAAAAGTCATTAAATTGTAAAATGTTGTAAACAAGACCCTAAATCAGTAGCGCACGTACTTATTTATATCGGTATTAAGAAATTTCTTTTAATCATCATATTTTAATCTTCTTAGGTAAGGGATAAGTAGTCATAATACGATATTTAGAATATTTTGTTTTTTGATTTTACTTTTTAATATGTAGTATATTTTTATTTTAATTTGAATTATACTTTAAAAAAACTTCGGTTCTATAAGGCAAAAACTCTGCCCCTGGTCCAGACTCTATTTCTAGGCGTACCTTAAAACAACTTCCCCCTTCAATTATGCCTTCTCTTACTCTTCTCTTCAACTCTTGTCTCGGCAAATCCTACTTCCCCACCATCATGAAGACCTCAAACACCATCTTGATTCCTAAACCTGACAAAAATCACACAAACCCTCACAACTATAGACCAATCTCTCTGCTCAACGTCATAGGCAAACTCTTTGAACTTCTACTCCTAAATAGAATCAGGGACTTTCTAGAAACCAACTCTATTATCCCCCCTTTTCAACATGGATTCAGACCAAACCACTCTACCCAAAACCCGATTCTAGAACTACAATCTTTCTCCACTTCCGCTATAAATCAGAGAAAAGTTGTCTCTGCCATATTTATGGATGTCCAAAAGGCCTTCGACAAGGTTTGGTACGCTGGCCTTATTAGAAAGCTAATTGACATCCAATTCCCCATCCAGGCCATCAAACTCATCCGCTCATACCTTTCCAACAGAATTATTCATGTCAAGGTTGGAAACGCAATCTCCGAGCCATTCTCCCCCCTTTCAGGAGTTCCACAAGGATCAATCCTGGCCCCTACTCTATAAACCATCTATGCTAGCGATATTCCTCCTCTGGAAAATATCCAACTCTAAGCTGATGACACGGCCTTGTACACCTCCGCATCGTCGACTGAAGCCCTTAATCGAAAAACTCAAAGACTGCTGGATCAGTTCTCCGACTGGTGCAGCAGATGGAGAGTAGCCCTAAATCCAAAAAAAACCCAAACAATCATCTTCAGACATCCCAACCTCAGTCGACGAGAAAATCTCTCTTCCGACTATATCAACCTGTCACTTTGGGGGGAACGGCTCGTCCCTCAGGATCAGGTGACCTACCTGGGGGTTCGATTTACTCGAACTCTCAGGTGGGATGCTGATGTTGAGCTTACACTTAACAAAATGAGAAGACAAGCGTCCCTCTTGGGTGCTCTGGGCGGTAGAATCGGAAGAACTGACACTAAAACCCTTCTCCACACTTATAAAACCTTCATCAGACCTCTTGTCGATTACAAGGCTGTCCCATATTCCGCTATTCCACAGAGACTTCTTCATTCCATCCATGCCACAGAGAGAGCGATCCTACGGAAAGTGAAGAACCTACACTACCTCTATCCTAGCCACCTTGTCTACAATAACACCAATATACTGCCTCTGCCCTCTCGTTTTCAGACGCTCCAACATCGATACGTCGCCCGGACTCTGCAGGGTACTAACATCGTTGCCCAAAGGACCCTCCATACCCACTGGAATGGAGGACTTCGAAGAATATCCAGAGTACCGAAAAAGAAGATCCACCTCCCCAACCTAAGACTCCTCCAATCCTCTGTAGACATGGACCTTCCTGAAGACCTACAAAATCTACTGGATGAAACCTCCCTGGCCTACAGATAGATGGTGCCTCCAATCCCACTTAGGACACGATAACTGGAAAAAACAGAAAAAAAAAATACAAAAAAATACAAAAAACACAAAAATACAAAAAAAATACAAAAAACAAAATGGAAAAAAAAAAGAAATGGGCCCTTGGCGAAGGTTTCTGTGGTTTCCTTCGTCCTTGCCAAATGGAAGGGCTCCACGACGGAGGAGACACGCCACAGCGTCAATCTCCCAACCCCACATTGCACCACGTGGGTTACACATCTACACACACCTACACTGACACCAAAGGGAAAATCTCTTTTTAGGCACGTTCAAGAAACATGGATAGATGAAGAAAAACTAGAAGACCCAACTCCACAGGAATTGCAAATGGAAAAACTTTGTAGGGGCAGGGCCGACGACAGACAGATACTAACTCCTTCCCAACATTCCATCCATCCCCTGAAAAGGACGCAAGTCCTACAACAGGGTCCTCATACCAACCAAACTCCTAAAAATCTCCATATTTCTCCCTATGAACTTACTCTCGAACTCGAACTCGGTTCTACGGTCATGGGATCTATTCAGCTACCTGTTGTGAAAATATTATCTAGGGTTTCTATTGTGTTTGGGTTAGTTATTACCTAATTACAGGGTGGACTCTTTAAAAAATAACAACTATGAATATGTTTCAATAGAAATGTATACTACTTTTAGTTATTTTTCATGAACCACCCTTGCTTGGGCTTTGAAGGATTTGTATTTATAATGTATGCATTGTGCTGCCAACTGCAAACAAATAGACTTTAGACTTTGTAAAAAGTGTAAATTTTTCGATTTTATTTGCGTAGTTTTAGTATTATTGATTAGAAATGGATCAGTTTACAGTTTGAATATTAATCGACCTAATTTACGCTTACGCATTTTTATTACAAAATGATTGGTAAACGATTATTGATAAATTTTAAAATGCGTTTCTTTATGAAATTTATAACTCAATATCTTAATGGTTAACTAATATAAAAATCATAAAAAGTAATTACAAATATGAGTTCAAAAAATATATATATATATCGTTAAATAAGCAGGTACTCCTGAAATTAAAAAAAATATACTTTTAATACTTTATTATTAATTTAATTTTTTAACTTACATCTGGAGCTTCCGTATAATAACATTGATGAGTTAGCCATGCATTTTCACAAGGAGATTTTCCCTCTGTAAAAAAATTGTATGTTATTATTGAAGTTATACTTCTATTCACGCACTCGGTGGAAAAGATTTGTGTACAGTTAAACGGGAAAAATCATTACATATGTAATGGTGTAAGTAAGAGAGAGACAGACACACTTATAAGGTATATTGGTCGATAGATATTTATATATTCTTCAAAATCGTAGTACATTATTTTATTCTATAATCAATAGTATTCTCAGCGCACGCGATGTAAGGTATTTTAATCTTGAAAAATTATTCTTATGGTTTAAATTGAAATCATCAACTCCAGCTAAGATGGGTAAGTGGTTTCTCTACTGGCAAATTTGTGCCCAGCTCAGCCGTAGAGGGTAAGTACAAAAGTGTGAATCGCGCCACCGATTTAAACGGTACAAATCGGAAACCCCTGATGTTCCAGGCACTGACCTATCTTACTGGAGATAAATAATGAATTTAAGAATCTTAATAAAAAAAAAAATGATTGAATAACAAATATGGTGAGTGGGTGATTCGCTGAGTAAGACAACAAAACTAGATCTATCTATATATTTTGCAATAATATAAACCCAACGGTTTAATAACAATCTCTGAAAACAATGAAAAATAAGCGATAAAAACAATAAACAAATATGATACCGCTAATTACTGGCGTATAAAATACGAGAGTGATCACCCAGCGCAAAAAAAAATATTACTAAATAGTTAGTACCTAAAAATGCAAACTATAAAATGTTGCATCCGCTTAAACAAAATTACAATGTCTTGAACTTAAAATTAAATTTTTGGCTTATCTGTTAATCCGCAGATCTGTAGTGAGGCTTTCGTTAATAGCCTACTGCTCTGTGGATGGTGAGGCTCGGTGTTGATTCCTCAGCAGTGAGCTGATCTTACAATTTACTTGCCAGGTCCAAAAAAACAATTTACTCGCCAGGTCCAAAAACCAATGTTCGCCAGGTCCAAAAAACCCCTTTTATATTAAGATTAGGGGTTAAGCAGCCAATCTGCGATGTTATTTCGCTAGCACCCTGTAGCTAATTTCGTGATTCTTAATCGGATGTCCACGCTTCTTCGTAACGAACTCTCTTAGCAATCACACGAAGAAAGCCCTAAAATCACGATAGTTCACGCATACCTTCCCGCAATGACACTTGTGAGTATAGAAGGGGAAATAGTGTGTTCCGTTGTGCAAAAACGGCTTTGCTAGATATTAATTTGATTTCCGAAATGATGTTAAAATTAAATCGAATTCATTAAACTAAATGTATTATTAATATTAAAAGAAATCGATGCACTTGCTTACTTAATTTAAAATTTTCGCTATTAGCTTAAACAGTAAAAGCGCCGCTCATTATCGGTTTAAACACTAGAAATACTCTCACTACGAGTCAAGGCAAACGACGGTGACCAGAACCTTTTAAGAGGCTAACGATCGGGTTGAAACATTAACTTAACTTTTAAATATATTGACGCCGATTTATGCACGTGACAAGTGAAAGAAATTTTTAAATCGTTCCAGTAGTTTCGGAGCCTATTCATTTCAAACAAACAAACAAACAAACAAACAAAAAATCAAACCTTTCCTCTTTATAATATTATAGTATAGATAATATTTAGTAATGAGTATTATATTGTATTTTAAAATAATGTCACATGGTTGCAGTATATCCTGCACTATGCTTTTGAGGTTGTTGGCTACATAAACAGAGTTTTTACGAATAGTCGAGGAAATAAAGCACCAAAACGTAACGTAAGAAGGAACGGAATGCGTTTTTTTGCATTGGATTCGTTAAAGTATCAGGAGAGTCGCTATATTTTATAATGTAAAAATGGAAATTTCATTTCTGCATTCGAAAAGTACATTCCGAACAGAAAATAGAGAGAAAACTTACAACTCGAAAATGGGTTCAATTTATATACTCGGGGTTTTTGGAGTCGCTGAACACGAATATCACGATTCCGAAAGTCTCCGCGGCACTTCTTGTTGTCTAGGGTATTTACCTCTTCTCCTGGGGTTTTATGTAAATTCTGTACGAAATTAGTGCACACTTGGTACTCGGTGGTTTTGTAAGTCGCTAAATACAATTATAATATTGGCGATGGTGTTCGAAACACCTGGTGCTTAACACGGACCTCGTCTCCAGGAATTTTCCAAGGTACAAAAAGAACTCAGAGGAGAATAGAAACCTAAGTATATAGAATTTTATAAAATACTTACTTTTAGTACCACATTTTCTTATAATTGGTGCAGCTAAATCACGATACTCTTCTGGTAGCACAGCTATAGTAGCTTCTTCATCTATAGTTCCATCATCATCTATCTAACCAAAATAGAAACATTTTGTAGATAATATAAAATATTTAATTGTTATTACTTACACACGCCATTTGAGCCATCAAACATTTTATATAACATTTAAACTCCTCTTTATCTGCAAATATACCTTTCCTTGCATTTGTTATATCAACTGGAAAATAATAGAAGAGTTTTGTATTTATTTGTAGATTATATTTTGTATTAAATTACCTTCAGAAGTTCCTGTTTCATCCACACATGTTGCATGAAGCATATCAGCTAGTTCTTGCATTTCATCACTAAGTCCCTACAAATTAATCTTTAGAAAAAATGTGGATAAACAAGAAAAGTGATATCTCCATGTAGAATGTGACTTTACAAGAGGAATATATGAAGTTTTATATGAGATAATAAGGAGAGTACCCTTCTGGATCTGGAAATTTGGGAGGGGCGAGCTAGTGCTTAGCCAGCACTGAGGCCACAAATGACCCATTGTGCATCCTCCTGTATGTAGGGATATCCTCACCTCAGGCTATCACCAGGCCTAGTGATTTAAAATAGATGATGAGGCTCCCGAGGGGGATCTCCCTGATATCGGCTGGTGTAAGCCAATATTCGCCCAACACGGATCTTCTGATTTCAGAAAAAGCAGAGCAGTCATACATAATGTGTTCTACTGTTTCCTCTTCTTGTTCGCAGCCTCTGCATAGCGGCGATTCTGTTAATTTCATCCTAAAGAGATGTTGTCGCAATTGGCAGTAACTTGTCAGGATTCCCACAGCTGTTCGAAGATTTTGTCTGGTCAATGCCTTAAATTTTTTTGCTGTTTCCTCGCCAGGATGAGGTAATAACTCTCTGGCCAGTCTACAGTTCGTAGTTTCATCCCAGCACTGTATAAATTTTTGGTGAGAGTGCTGTTTGATAAGGTCTACGACTGCGGACAATTTTAGCTTGGTAGATGGGCGAGGGCTAACATATTTGTAGCCCGTAGCCCTCCTTGCTAAATTGTTCGCAATGCGGTAGCCTTTAGAGTTCCCATGTCCTTTGATCCAGCTAAGAGTGACCACGTTATTCTGGCTGGCCTCAGTTAGAGATTGGTGACATTCTAGTACTAAACTTGAAGTGAAACGTGGTCTATTCAAGGTCAGTAGTGCTTGTCGGCAGTCTGTGTATATAGTACCCTTTATACACATTCTGTCATGTGTGTCCAGTGTTGGATGTGTTGTCTTTGTATCCAGGGTTTTATTTGGCTCTAAACTGAAGATTTTCTTTTATTCCTTGCTTTTCCTTTAAGATAATCAGTGAAGAAAGAAAATCCAACAAAACTTCCACTGCTGCTGTTGGGGTTCTTAAGAGAGCTTTACTTATGCCAAGGTAAGCAAGTCTTTGAAACTTTCTTAGCTAAAAATTAACGTTTTGCAGATTATATTCCAATCTCTAGAAGTCTATTCCTGCCTCTTCCTTTAAAATAATCAGTGCAGGAGAAAAATCTAAGAGAACTTCCACTGCTGTTGTTGGAGTTCCTATGGGAGCTTCAGTTATGCCAAGGCAAGGAAGTCTTTGAAAATCTCTTTGTTAACAATTAACTTAACAGTTAAAAAAATTACTAAGCAATGTTTTACAGATTCTATTCTAACCTGTAGAGGTCTATTCCTGCCTCTTTTTTTAAGATAATCATTGCAGGAGTAAAATCTAACAGAACTTCCACTGGAGTTCCTATGGGAGCTTCAGTTATGCCAAGGCAAGCAAGTCTTTAAAACTTTCTTTGCTAACAATTAACTTAACAGTTAAAAAAATTACTAAGCAATGTTTTACAGATTCTATTCTAACCTGTAGAGGTCTATTCCTGCCTCTTTTTTTAAGATAATCAGTGCAGGAGGAAAATCTAAAAGAACTTTGACTGCTGTTGTTGGAGTTCGTATGGGAGCTTCAGTTATGCCAATGCGAGCAAGTCTTTGAATCTTTCTTAGCTAAGAACAGTTAAAAAAATTACTTAGCAATGTTTCGTAGATTTTATACCAATCTGTAGAAGTCTATTCCTGCCTCTTCTTTTAAGATAATCAGTGCAGGAGTAAATTCTAACAGAACTTCCACTGCTGTTGTTGGAGTTCCGATGGGAGCTTCAGTTATGCCAATGCGAGCAAGCCTTTGAATCTTTCTTAGCTAACAATTAACTTAACAGTTGAAAAAATTATGTAGCAATGTTTCGTAGATTCTATTCCAACCTGTAGAGGTCTATTCCTGCCTCTTTCTTTAAGATAATCATTGCAGGAGAAAAATCTAAGAGAACTTCCACTGCTGTTGTTAGAGTTCCTATGGAAGCTTCAGTTATGCCAAGGCAAGCAAGTCTTTGAAACTCTCTTTACTAACAATTAACCTAGATTTAAAAAAATAATTTAGCAATGTTTTACAGACTCTATTCCAACCTGTAGAGGTCTATTCCTGCCTATTCCTTTAAGATAATCATTGCAGGAAGAAAATTTAAGAGAACTTCCACTGCTGTTGTTGGATTTCGTATGGGAGCTTCAGTTATGCCAAGGCAAGCAAGTCTTTGTAACTCTCTTTGCTAACAATGAACTTAATATTTAAAAAAATAACTTAGCAATGTTTCACAGATTCTATTCCAATCTGTAGAGGTCTATTCCTGCCTCTTTCTTTAAGATAATCATTGCAGGAGGAAAATCTAAGGGAAATTCCACTGCTGTTGTTGGAGTTCCTATGAAAGCTTCAGTTATGCCAAGGCAAGCAAGTCTTTGAAACTCTCTTTGCTAACAATTAACTTAACAGTTTAAAAAATTACTTAGCAATGTTTCACAGATTCTATTCCAACCTGTAGAGGTCTATTCCTGCCTCTTCCTTTAAGATAATCATTGCAGGGGGAAAATCTAACAGAACTTCCACTGCTGTTGTTGGAGTTCCTATGGGAGCTTTAGTTATGCCAAGGCAAGCAAGTCTTTGAAACTCTCTTTGCTAACAATTAACTTAACAGTTAAAAAAATTACTTAGCAATGTTTCACAGATTCTATTCCAACCTGTAGAGGTCTTTTTCTGCTTATTTCTTTAAGATAATCATTGCAGGAGAAAAATCTAAGAGAACTTCCACTGCTGTTGTTGGAGTTCCTATGGGAGCTTCAGTTATGCCAAGGCAAGCAAGTCTTTGAAACTCTCTTTACTAACAATTAACTTAACAGTTTAAAAAATTACTTAGCAATGTTTCACAGATTCTATTCCAACCTGTAGAGGTCTATTCCTGCCTCTTCCTTTAAGATAATCATTGCGGGGGGAAAATCTAACAGAACTTCCACTGCTGTTGTTGGAGTTCCTATGGGAGCTTTAGTTATGCAAGGCAAGCAAGTCTTTGAAACTCTCTTTGCTAACAATTAACTTAACAGTTAAAAAAATTACTTAGCAATGTTTCACAGACTCTATTCCAACCTGTAGAGGTCTTTTCCTGCTTATTTCTTTAAGATAATCATTGCAGGAGAAAAATCTAAGAGAACTTCCACTGCTGTTGTTGGAGTTCCTATGGAAGCTTCAGTTATGCCAAGGCAAGGAAGTCTTTAAAACTTTGTGTGCTAACAATTAACATAACAGTTAAAAAAATAACTTAGCAATGTTTCACAGATTCTATTCCAACCTGTAGAGGTCTATTCCTGCCTCTTCCTTTAAGATAATCATTGCAGGGGGAAAATCTAACAGAACTTCCACTGCTGTTGTTGGAGTTCCTATGGGAGCTTCAGCTATGCCAAGGCAAGCAAGTCTTTGAAACTCTCTTTGCTAACAATTAACTTAACAGTTAAAAAAATTACTTAGCAATGTTTCACAGACTCTATTTCAACCTGTAGAGGTCTTTTCCTGCTTATTTCTTTAAGATAATCATTGCAGGAGAAAAATCTAAGAGAACTTCCACTGCTGTTGTTGGAGTTCCTATGGGAGCTTCAGTTATGCCAAGGCAAGCAAGTCTTTGAAACTCTCTTTACTAACAATTAACCTAGATTTAAAAAAATAATTTAGCAATGTTTTACAGACTCTATTCCAACCTGTAGAGGTCTATTCCTGCCTATTCCTTTAAGATAATCATTGCAGGAAGAAAATTTAAGAGAACTTCCACTGCTGTTGTTGGATTTCGTATGGGAGCTTCAGTTATGCCAAGGCAAGCAAGTCTTTGTAACTCTCTTTGCTAACAATGAACTTAACATTTAAAAAAATAACTTAGCAATGTTTCACAGATTCTATTCCAATCTGTAGAGGTCTATTCCTGCCTCTTTCTTTAAGATAATCATTGCAGGAGGAAAATCTAAGGGAAATTCCACTGCTGTTGTTGGAGTTCCTATGAAAGCTTCAGTTATGCCAAGGCAAGCAAGTCTTTGAAACTCTCTTTGCTAACAATTAACTTAACAGTTTAAAAAATTACTTAGCAATGTTTCACAGATTCTATTCCAACCTGTAGAGGTCTATTCCTGCCTCTTCCTTTAAGATAATCATTGCAGGGGGAAAATCTAACAGAAATTCCACTGCTGTTGTTGGAGTTCCTATGGGAGCTTTATTTATGCCAAGGCAAGCAAGTCTTTGAAACTCTCTTTGCTAACAATTAACTTAACAGTTAAAAAAATTACTTAGCAATGTTTCACAGATTCTATTCCAACCTGTAGAGGTCTTTTTCTGCTTATTTCTTTAAGATAATCATTGCAGGAGAAAAATCTAAGAGAACTTCCACTGCTGTTGTTGGAGTTCCTATGGAAGCTTCAGTTATGCCAGGGCAAGGAAGTCTTTAAAACTTTGTGTGCTAACAATTAACTTAACAGTTAAAAAAATAACTTAGCAATGTTTCACAGATTCTCTTCCAATCTGTAGAGGTCGATTCCTGCCTCTTCCTTTAAGATAATCATGGCAGGAGGAAAATCTAAGAGAACTTCCACTGCTGTTGTTGGAGTTCCTATGGGAGCTTCAGTTATGCCAAGGCAAGCAAGTCTTTGAAACTCTCTTTGCTAACAATTAACTTAACATTTAAAAAAATAACTTAGCAATGTTTCACAGATTCTATTCCAACCTGTAGAGGTCTATTCCTGCCTCTTCCTTTAAAATAATCATTGCAGGAGAAAAATCTAAGGGAACTTCCATTGCTGTTGTTGGAGTTCCTATGGGAGCTTCAGTTAGCCAAGGCAAGCAAGTCTTTGAATTAACTTAACAGTTAAAAAAATTACTTAGCAGTGTTTTACAGATTCTATTCCAACCTGTAGAGGTCTATTCCTGCCTCTTCCTTTAAGATAATCATTGCAGGAGGAAAATCTAACAGAACTTCCACTGCTAGTGTTGGATTCCAATGAGAGCTTTAGTTAAGCAAATCTTTAAAACTCGCTTAGCTACCAATTAACCGTTATCTAAAAAACTGCGTGAAATACTGTGGATGTCTTAGTGTTAAATATGTAATGAGAAACAAATTAGTAACTTAGTTACACAGGTAAAAAAAATCTTGTCACATTTGAAGATATACTGGTAAATTAATGTTAAATCTTACCTTAATTTCACTACAGGAAAATAGTAATAGAAGTAAGTAGAAGAAAAACTTGTTCATTTTACACATTAATTAATCACTACTGCCATAGATATCCTGTGATAACTGCTTATATCAATTTCCACTAATATTCACTTATGTTTTATTTAATTATTGGTTGATTCCTTGTTTGTATACGTTAATTTTTTAATATAATGAATACCCATTTGTATTTTTAATTATCCAAAGACTATCAGAAAACAAGGTAAAAAAACGAGTATGGTAGATGTTATACTTCTATGCACGCGCCCGGCGTTAGAAATTTGTATGGAAATGGTTTAGCCAAATCATTTTATGCTTAAAGCATGGAACTACTATATTATACTAGCAGCTGCAAATAAGAAAAGTTTGACCTGTAATAGGAATATGGTAAACGTAGAAGTTAATAAACGAAGGAGAAAGAAACTTCTTCTTCTTCTTTTGTTTGGTCTGTATAGAGACATAGGTAACTGTATACAGTTATGTACGCAATTGGCCAAAAACTTCTTCTTGAACTGTTAAATGTCAATAAATGACAATTGTCTAAATGACATTTGTTGCGCAATCGCAGATCTATCAAATAAATAGCTCGGTTATAAATCGTAATTATATTTGTATTTACATTTTTAGATAAAAGAAATACTAATCGTAACTTCTGAAAAAATTTAATTAAAATATAATCTAAGTAATAATGATGCCACAAAATAAATAAATAGTTCCATTTATATAACAAATATGTTTTGGTAGCGTTTTCTTTTACGGCAAGAAGAACATCTAAAAAAGATTAAAAAAATGTTAAAGGTTATAAAATTGCTGTTTTCAGGGTTACGTAGCCAAATGGCTAAAAATAAAACCCTTATAGATCCGTCATGTCTGTCTGTCTGTCTGTCTGTCTGTCTGTCCGTCCGTATGTCACAGCCACTTGTTTCCGAATCTTTAACACCTATACTGTTGAAACTTGGTAAGTAGATGTATTCTGTGAACCGCTCTAAGATTTTACATAAAAGTAGAAAAAAATTGGGGTTTCCCAATCTGATACTCAAAATCTCGCTGTTATCAGTAAAAGCAAAAGTCTCCTCTTTATCTCATTGTTAATGGATGTGGGAATCACAACTTAAACAAAACTGCCACCAATCCATCTATATCTACCTTGTAAAAAGCTAAACGGATTTTGATGTAGGACGAATTACCAAAAGGGCATTAGGCTTTATATCGTAAACTGTTAAACGGATTTCGATGTATGACATATCTTTGTAGGGAAGATGTGGTGTAACAACGTTATAAGTGCTAAAAAGACATAAATCAGATTTGACAAAAGGGCATTAACCTATATTGCATGAACGACCAAACTGTGGTGTATAATTGTTAACTGGATAAATCATAGAGTGAGGTAAGGTTTCCAAGAGACATTTTAAAAGTGCTAAAACGGCAATACGCCATATATATCTACTAAAAAGCTAAACGGATTTTGATATAACACGAATTACCAAAAGGACATTAGGCTTTATATCGTAAACTGTTAAACGGATTTCGATGTATGATATATCTTTGTAGGGAAGATGCGGTGTAGCAACGTTATAAGTGCTAAAACGACATAAATCAGATTGTACAAAAGGGCGTTAGCCTATAGTTCATGAATGACCGAGCTGTGGTGTATAATTGTTAAGTGGATAAATCATAGAGTGAGGTGAGGTTTCCAAGGGACATTTTCAAAGTGCTAAAAGGGCAATACGCTATCTATATCTAGTAAAAAGCTAAACGGAGTTTGATACAACACGAATTACCAAAAGGGCATTAGGCTTTATATCGTAAACTTTTAAACGGATTTCGATGTATGACATATCTTTGTGGGGAAGATGTGGTGTAACAACGTTATAAGTGCTAAAACGACATAAATCAGATTATACAAAAGGGCGTTAGCCTATAGTTTATGAATATGACCGAGCTGTGGTGTAGAATTGTTAAGTGGATAAATCATAGAGTGAGTTAAGGTTTCCAAGGGACATTTTCAAAGTGCTAAAAGGGCAATACGCCATCTATATCTAGTAAACAGCTAAACGGATTTTGATATACCACGAATTACCAAAAGGGCATTAGGTTTTATATCGTAAACTGTTAAACGGATTTCGATGTATGACATATCTTTGTAGGGAAGATGTGGTGTAACAACGTTATAAGTGCTAAAACGACATAAATCAGATTGTACAAAAAGGCGTTAGCCTATAGTTCATGATTATGACCGAGCTGTGGTGTATAATTGTTAAGTGGATAAATCATAGAGTGAGGTGAGGTTTTCAAGGGACATTTTGAAAGTGCTAAAAGGGCAATACGCCATCCATATCTAGTAAAAAGCTAAACGGATTTTGATATAACACAAATTACCAAAAGGGCATTAGGCTTTATATCGTAAACTTTTAAACGGATTTCGATGTATGACATATCTTTGTAGGGAAGATGTGGTGTAACAACGTTATAAGTGCTAAAACGACATAAACTAGATTGTACAAAAGGGCGTTAGCCTATAGTTCATGAATATGACCGCGCTGTGGTGTATAATTGTTAAGTGAATAAATCATAGAGTGAGGTGAGGTTTCCAAGGGACATTTTGAAATTGCTAAAAGGGCAATACGCCATCTATATCTAGTAAAAAGCTAAACGGATTTTGATATAACACGAATTACCAAAAGGGCATTAGGCTTTATATCGTAAACTGTTAAACGGATTTCGATGTATGACATATCTTTGTAGGGAAGATGTGGTGTAACAACGTTGTAAGTGCTAAAACGACATAAATCATATTTGACAAAAGGGCATAAACCTATATTGCATAAACGACCAAACTGTGGTGTATAATTGTTAACTGGATAAATCATAGAGTGAGGTAAGGTTTCCAAAGCATGTATAGAAAGTGCTAAAAGGGCAATAAGCCATGTCTCTTAAAAGGTTTAACAAATTTCGATGTATACCATACCATGAAAAGAAAACG
The DNA here is from genome assembly GCA_964028335.1 of Altica lythri. Taxonomy (NCBI): domain Eukaryota; kingdom Metazoa; phylum Arthropoda; class Insecta; order Coleoptera; family Chrysomelidae; genus Altica; species Altica lythri. The sequence continues at coordinate 22,078,378 of OZ034810.1, forward strand.
AGGTGTAGAGTGGTTAAAAGTGCTAAAAAGGATCTTATAAAAACTGCAAAAAGGGCATTACGCAATATCTAGTAAACGGCTAAACGGATTTTGATTTAGGACAAAAATAATTACCAAAAGGGCATTACGCTGTATCTCGTAAACGGCCAAATGGATTTCGACTTGTGACGTGCCGTTGTAAAAAAGGAAAAGCCAAACATTAATAAATGCGTAGATAAATAACATCTTATTGTCAGATTTGCATAAAAATGAAAATAAAATGCTTACAGAAATGAACAATGAGTTAGTAAGAAAAATAAATTGACTTACCCTTGAGTCAAGATTATAATAACATTTCAAAGTTTGAAACATAGAATCACATAAATCAGATCCAGCTAAAAATAGACATTAATAATATAATAAATTATTTAAAAATAATAAAGCATACGTTGAGTTGCACATTTATTCATTATTGGTGGTGCATATTCTTTCATTTCATCGGGAAGTACAGCTAAAGCACCTTCAACATCAATTTTCTCATCATCAGTAATCTGTACAATAAAAAATTCTTACAATGAGATTATGGAAATCTTAAACAACTTACAATCCCTATTTCATCAAAAACACACTTAATAAAACACTTCAAAGCTGGATCGTCTGCTATATCTCCACCTCTAGCTTTTGTAATAACATCTGTAATAGTAAATTACAAAATAAATTTGAATCCCCTTTTACTGCAACTTGCATTGCCTTATTTTAACGTCAATAATTTTATCCAACAAATTCACGAATTTATTCACGACAGCATTCGTATTAGACTTATACAAAAGTTCACCAAATTGTCAAGAGCTGAAGAATCAAGCTGGGGCAAACAACCCATACATTACAATTGGCGCCCAACGTGGGGCTCTCATGTGAAGGAGACAACCAAGAGTCGAAACAAAGTAGAACCACGAAACCAGAACCCAAAACAGAAGAATTAAGCCGGGGCAAACAACCCATCCATTATAATAGGCGCCCAACGTGGGGCTTTTAACCGAGAGGAACAACCAAGATTTAAAACAAAGTAAGACCATAAAACCAGAACCCAAAACAAAAGAATTAAGCCGGGGCAAACAACCAATCCATTATAATTGGCGCCCAACGTGGGGCTTTCAACCGAGAGAGACAACCAAGATTCGAAACAAAGTAAGACCACAAAACCAGAAGAATCAAGCAGGGGCAAAAAACTTATACATTACAATTGGCGCCCAACGTGGGACTCTTATGCGAAGGAGACAACCAAGAGTCGAATTAAAGTAAGACAACAAAACCAGAACCCAGAGCTGAAGAATCGGACCGGGACAAACAATCCATACATTACAATTGGCGCCCAACGTGGGGCTCTCATGCTAAGGAGACAAGAGTCGAAACAAAGTAAGACTATGAAACCAGAACCCAAAGCTGAAGAATCAACCTGGGGCAAACAACTCATACATTACAATTGGCGCCCAACGTGGGGCGCTCATCCAAAAGTGACAACCAAGATTGGAAACAAAGTAAGACCATGAAACCAGAACCCAAAACAAAAGAATTAAGCCGGGGCAAACAACCCATCCATTATAATTGGCGCCCAACGTGGGGCTTTCAACCGAGAGAGACAAGCAAGATTTAAAACAAAGTAAGACCACGAAACCAGAATTCAGAGCAGAAGAATCAAGCCGGAGCAAACAACTTATACATTACAATGGGCACCCAACGTGGGACTCTTATCCGAAGGAGACAACCAAGAGTCGAATCAAAGTAAGACAACGAAACCAGAACCCAGAGCTGAAGAATCAGACAGGGACAAACAACCCATACATTACAATTGGCGCCCAACGTGTGGCTCTCATGCTAAGGGGACAACCAAGAGTCGAAACAAAGTAAGACTATGAAACCAGAACCCAGAGCTGAAGAATCAACCTGGGGCAAACAACTCATACATTACAATTGGCGCCCAACGTGGGGCGCTCATCCAAAAGTGACAACCAAGATTGGAAACAAAGTAAGACCATGAAACCAGAACCCAAAACAAAAGAATTAAGCCGGGGCAAACAACCCATCCATTATAATTGGCGCCCAACGTGGGGCTTTCAACCGAGAGAGACAAGCAAGATTTAAAACAAAGTAAGACCACGAAACCAGAATTCAGAGCAGAAGAATCAAGCCGGAGCAAACAACTTATACATTACAATGGGCACCCAACGTGGGACTCTTATCCGAAGGAGACAACCAAGAGTCGAATCAAAGTAAGACAACGAAACCAGAACCCAGAGCTGAAGAATCAGACAGGGACAAACAACCCATACATTACAATTGGCGCCCAACGTGTGGCTCTCATGCTAAGGGGACAACCAAGAGTCGAAACAAAGTAAGACTATGAAACCAGAACCCAGAGCTGAAGAATCAACCTGGGGCAAACAACTCATACATTACAATTGGCGCCCAACGTGGGTCGCTCATCCGAAAGTGACAACTAAGATTGGAAACAAAGTAAGATCCTGAAACCAGAACCCAAAACAGAAGAATCAAGCCGGGACAAACAACCCATCCATTATAATTGGCGCCCAACGTCGGGCTTTCAACCAAGAGAGACAACCAAGATTTAAAACAAAGTAAGACCACGAAACCAAATTCCAGAGCAGAAGAATCAAGCCGGGGCAAACAACTTATACATTACAATGGGCGCCCAACGTGGGACTCTTATGCGAAGCAGGCAACCAAGAGTCGAATCAAAGTAAGACAACTAAACCAGAACCCAGAGCTAAAGAATTAGACAGGGACAAACAACCCATACATTACAATTGGCGCCCAACGTGGGGTACTCTTGCGAAGGAGACAACCAAGAGTCGAAACAAAATAAGACCACGAAACCAGAACCCAGAGCAAAAGAAACAACAACCCATACATAATAATTGGCGCCCAACATGGGGCTCTCATGCAAAGGAGACAACCAAGAGTCAAAACAAAGTAAGTCCACGAAACCAGAACCTGAAGAATCAACCTGGGGCAAAGAACTCATACATTACAATTGGTGCCCAACGTGGGGTAATCTTGCGAAGGGGACAACCAAGAGTCAAAATATAGTAAGACCACGAAATAAGAACCCGGGGCAAACAACTCATACATTACAATTGGTGCCAACTTGGGATACTCTTGCCAAGGAGACAACCAAGAGTCGAAACAAAGTAAGAGCACCAAACTAGAACACAGACTAGAAGAAGAACCAAGAAGCAAAGTAATAAAACAATATAATAGAACCCAGGCTATCACAGAATTCACTACCAGGAAGCCAGAGCAAATAGAAAAGACAGAAGTAAACCATTACAACTTATGCATATAAAATCCTGATCTTGAATAAATTCGTGAACTTCTCGTTAAATTTGTATATGTAATACCGAGATTAGCTATAAAAGCTATCCAAAGAGATATAAGGTAATGAAAAATAAAAAATTTACCTTCACCAACTCCAGTTTGACCAACACAAGATGAATGCAAATCATTCATCAATTGTTGCTGTTCCTCTGTTAGAGCCTAAAAGTTTATTATTAATTTTCCACCCTAATTTTTATATAAAGAAAACTTACTAATGCTCCTGTTATAAATACAGCTATAAATATTAATTTGATCATCATAACACCACTTTTAACAATGTTGGTAGTTAGTTTTTAAACGTAACATTTATACAATTTTCAATTACATTGACAATTTCTAAACCTGTAATTTTAGTTAAAAGGTAATATTTATATACAGGATTTGATTTGGTAATCTATTATTCTAAACTATTATACAATGTATTATTATGGTTTATATGTTTTTACAAAATGTTAAATAGGAAAGTTATAATTGGGGGACTACAAGGTTCTATTCTAGGACCTATATTGTTTCGTGTATAACCATAGGTTTACTCTTTGAAGTACAATTTTAAAAAGGCAGTATTCGGCAATATACTATTTCAAATATTTCTCCATAGAAATCTCTTTTTTTAATCACGTGCTCTCCCGGTACTCTCTTCAGGTTTCAGGGTTTTCTACGTGAATACCTGTAGCCAAAAAGTCAGTCGTTATCGTTTTTAATAAAGCTTACAGTGATTGTGTTTCAAGTGCCGATTATTGCAATAAAAGTTTGGTAATTTCTCCTAAATGGTTTTACAATAATCACCTACAGGTAGAATGAGCCTTTTTAATGAGGATTTTTGGGACTAAGATGGTTGCTGACTCTCATGTTACATAAGAAGCACATCATCAGAGTTATACTGTAAGTTTTGATTTTCTTTAAACCAATATAGCAACACCGAGTACTGTTTATGCTCCAGATGACTCCCTCTTTAGGATCTTGGTAACTTCTAGTAGTTTGTACAGGTCCGAAGAATGAGTCAGTATGTGTTTAACTGGTTTGGTTTCCTACCACATAATCTGCAAGTTGGATCTCCATTAAACTGCCACAGTCCTGTTGTCTAGAGATCCAGGTTTTCATTAGGTTCCAGATCATACTTTCTGACAGCAACTCTAGGATTTTGGTACCTTCTAACAGTTTGTACAGGTCCAGAGATTGCGTGCAACATGGATGTGGAGGTCCTTTGAGTTTAAAAAAATGACTTTCTCCTAAAAATCAGAGCCTTGCAATGGTACAGTAATTGTTTAACTGTCTTAGTGTCCTTTGACCGATACATGCTTTGTAATGTTTAATACACATTTTGTTGTATTTTTGTTTTTTTTTTTTTTTTTTTTTTTTTTTTATTAAGGATGTCCTCGTAGGTATAGACCTAAATACAAATGTACCGAGAACATCTATTGGGGCAGAAGTGGTAATTTATTAATTTGGGATTTAAAGGCCTGCAAGTTAGGACGAGTGGGGAAGACGTGGGGAGGTAAGCAGTTCCACAATCTGGAGAACCTGGGGATGAAGGAACGATCGAATCGATCCGTTCTCGATGTCGGGCATTGAACAGTATAAGGGTGCATGGAGTTGGCACGTCGCGTTGCTCTGGCTGGTCTGGCAAGTGGAGGCATTATAGAGCGGAGTTCTTCTGAGCAAAATCCGTTTATGTATCGGTAAAACAAGGAAAGATCAGCCACTGCTCTTCGGTGGGATAATGGGGCTAGGTTTTTGGTGATACTGGTGTCGTTTATTAGTCGAACAGCCCTTCTCTGTATGGCATCCAGAACTCCGAGCCTTGACGGAGCCGCCGAACCCCATACATGCGAGCAGTATTCAAGATTAGGCCGTATTTGGGCTTTGTAAAGAGTAGCCAAGTTGGATGGAGAAAAATATTTCCGTGCTCTAAACAGAAAGCCTAATTTCTTTCCTGCTGCAGTTGCTATGGATGCAATATGCTCGTTCCAGAGTAAGTCCTGGGAGATCGTTATACCAACCAGCGTAATGGAGTCGCCCGCTACTAGTGTCTGATCGTTGATTGTAATAGATGAGTCGCATGTTTGCCTCTTGTTGGATAGGCAACATGTCTTTGTCTTGGAAGCGTTGAAATTAACAAGATTCTTTCTTCCCCACTCGTCTACAATTCTCAAATCTTGATTGATAGAAGCCACCGTTGTGGATCTTCTGTCCTCTTTCAGAATATCTAGAGGTATGGGACGGTTGTGCGCTTTGCTACAGTGTAGGTTGCTGTCATCTGCAAAACCATGTATCGGGTTATTAGTGGCTTCTAGTAGATCATTAATATGTAATAAGAATAGAGTAGGAGCTAGAGCCGATCCCTGGGGAACTCCAGCGTTGATCTTGTAGAGGTTGGAAGAATGTCCATCTACAGCAACTTGGATGTGCCTGTTGGAGAGAAAGTTGGATATCCATCTGCAAAGGTTTTGCGAGAGTCCGTATGAAGGCAGTTTGTTCAAAAGAGCTGCATGCCACACTTGATCAAATGCTTTTGAGATGTCCAGTGATACTATTTGAGTCTCCCCATAGCGGTGGATGGCATCACTCCAGACATGAGTTACATATGCTAGTAGATCGGCTGTTGACCTTTGTTAGCGAAAACCATATTGCCTGTCACTTAAAAGGTTGTTTGTATGCTTAGCTAGAACTGTGTTTCTAGTTTCAGATCTGTTGTTTACAGATCTAGGCTTTCAGTATGCTTCAAACCATAAGTTATGACAGCCACTCTAGTATCTTGGTACCTTCTAGTAGTCCAGAGAGATCCAGCGTTTCAGTATACTCCAAACCATACGTTATTACACCCACTCTAGGATCTTGGTACCTTCTAGTAGTCCAGCAAGATCCAGGCTTTCAGTATGCTCCAAACCGTACGTTATGATACCCACTCTAGTATTTTGGTACCTTCTAGTAGTCCAGAGAAATCCACGCTTTCAGTATGCTCCAAACCATGCGTTTTGACAGCCACTCTAGTATCTTGGTACCTTCTAGTAGTCCAGAGAGATCCTGCCTTTCAGTATACTCCAAACCATACGTTATGACACCCACTCTAGGATATTGGTACCTTCCAGTAGTCCAGAGAGATACAGGCTTTTAGTATGCTCCAAACCATACGTTATGACACTCACTCTAGTATCTTGGTACCTGCTAGTAGTCCAGGCAGACCTTGGCTTTGAGTATGCTCCAAACAATACGTTATGACACCCACTCTAGGATCTTGGTACCTTCTAGTAGTCCAGAGAGATCCAGATTTTCAGTATGCACCAAACCATACGTTATGACACCCATTCTAGGATCTTGGTACCTTCCAGTAGTCCAGAGGAATCCAGGCTTTCAGTATGCTCCAAACCATACGTTATGACACCCACTGTAGGATATTGGTACCTTCTAGTAGTACAGAGAGATCCAGGCATTCAGTATGCTTCAAACCATACCTTATGACACCCACTCTAGGATCTTGGAACCTTCTTGTAGTCCAAAGAAATCCAGGCTTTCAGTATGCTTCAAGCCATACGCCATACATTATGACACCTACTCTAGAATCTTAATACCTTCTAGTAATCCAGAGAGATCCAGACTTTCAGTATGCTCCAAACCATACGTTATTACACCCACTCTAGGATCTTGGTACCTTCTAGTAGTCCAGAGAGTTTCAGGCGTTCAGTATGCTCCAAACCATACGTTATGACACCCACTCTAGGATCTTGTTACCTTTTAGCAGTCCAGAGTTATCCAGGCTTTCAGTATGCTCCAAACCATACGTTATGACAGTCACTTTAGTATCTTGGTACCTTCTAGTAGTCCAGAGAGATCCAGCCTTTCAGTATGCTCCAAGCCATACGTTATTACACCCACTCTGGAACTTGGGACCTACTAGTAGTCCAGAGAGATCCAGGCTTTCAGTATGCTCCAAAACATACGTTATGAAACCCACTCTAGGATCTTGGTACCTTCTTATAGTCCAGAGAAATCCATGCTTTCAGTATGCTTCATACCATACGTTATGACACTCAATCTAGGATCTTGGTACCTTCTAGTAGTCCAGAGAGATCCAGCCTTTCAGTATGCTCCAAACCATACGTTATGACACCCACTCTAGGATCTTGGTACCTTCTAATAGTCCAGAGAAATCCATGCTTTCAGTATGCTCCATACCATACGTTATGACAACCAGTCGAGGATCTTGGTACCTTTTAGTAGTCCAGAGAGGCCCAGGCTTTCAGTATGCTCCAAACCATACGTTATGCCACCCACTCTAGGATCTTGGTACCTTCTAGTAGTCCAGAGAGATCCAAACCATACGTTATGACACCCACTCTAGGATATTGGTACCTTTTAGTAGTCCAAAGAGATCCAGGCTTTCAGTATACCCCAAACCATACGTTATGACTCCCACTTTTGGATATTGGTACCTTTTAGTAGTCCAGAGAAATCCAGACTTTCAGTATGCTCCAAACCATACGATATGACACCCACTCTAGGGTCTTGGTACCTTCTAGTAGTCCAGAGAATAGGTGCAACATGTTTGTAGAAGCACTCTTACGATTCAGAACCTTGTAATGGTACAGTATTTAACTCTTTAACTATTTCTGGTTTCCTACCACATAATTTGAAGCTTGGATCTTTATTAAACTACCCCATGGTGTGTAGGGGACACCAATTAAAAAAAAATTCTAAGAAAATTTAGAAAATAAACGTATAAAGTTTCTTCATGGTCACAAATCTGAAATTGTTATACACGCTTCAGTGCATTCTTTTAATGCACATGAATTTGATTGCAATTATATATTTAATTATATCATAACATTACAATTAGAATCATACACTCAAATCGACTTTGCTACTTAACAATGTATCCTATTATTATTCTACTCAACACGATATTCATGAATGAAATATTTACACAAAAATATTTATTTATATCCTGAGAATGTTAAAATTGTAAATTTAAAATTTTTCATGTATTCAGATATATATTATTTAAGTTTGAAACTGTTGTAGATGCTCAGAAATCTATTCTCGTAGTTGCAACGAATTTTCTGCTAAAAGAAACGTGGGTATGATCTCCGAAAGAAAAAGAGATAAGAATTCTATAAAAAAACGCTAAAGAAAACCTGTTTATGAATAGAGCCAATAGAAAGACTATGTAGTCCATTTTATAGTGAATTAAAACAACTATAAACAAAATAAAATAAATATATATTAATTTAACTTAATAAACAAATATAAATAATAAATACATCCAATTAATTCTTTGTGTTCCATATTTGTACCAATTTGCTGCAAAAAAAATAAATTGGTAACATTAGTCGGTAAAATTTAAGCTCTAAAAATCGGTACAATTTGTGATTTGTGATTAACAAGCGATACTCAAATATCCATAAAAGCAAAAGGGTTATATTTACCAGAAAATTACCTGACCAAATACCAAATGTCGATCTAAATAGATCGAAACAAAATTAATGGATGGTAAATATTTAAAGCCGAAACGTGCTATGATCACAAATTGAGGTTTATGTTCTTACAGGATATGTTATAAAAACGATATGATTTCACAATTTATTTCTTTTAAATTGCTCATAAATTCCAATTTATAAGCAGAAATGAGTGGTCCAGCACTTTGTACTGGACTAGGTTTACGTTTATGGATTAAATATAAAATAAAAAGCACGAAAAAGCTACAAAACGACATATGTTGGATACAAGATTTATGAAGAATCAGTAGAAAAATAAAGATATAAAAAAATGTATCAAAATAAGTGGCGAATAGGAATAAAAACGGTCAAATGGTACTAAAAACTGTATTGAAATAATTATTTACAATGAATTATAAGATCGTTTTTCAATGATGCGGTTTTAAAACCGCAAGTGGAAAAAATGCCGGATTGAAAAAAACGTTTAAATCGTGTTAAAATTGTCTTAAAAACATTTAAAAGGAATTTTAAGATCGTTTTTTAGTGATGCAGTTTTAAAACCGCAAGCGGCATTAATTCCGGGTTGACAAGAAAACGTTCAAATCGTGTTCAGAAAGTCAAAAATTGTCTAGGAAACATTCAAAACGAATTTTTACGATCAGTTTTTAATGATGCGGTTTTAAAACCGCACCCGGTAGAAAAAACGGATTGACAAAAAACGATCAAATAGTGTTAAAAATGTCAAAAACTGTATTGGAATTATTCAAAATAAATTTTAAGATCGTTTTCAATGATGCGGTTTTAAAACCGCAAGCAGCAAAAAATTCCGGGTTGACAAAAAAAAGTTCAAATCGTGTTCAGAAAGTCAAAAATTGTCTTGGAAACATTCAAAACGAATTTTTATGATCAGTTTTTAATGATGCGGTTTTAAAACCGCACCCGGTAGAAAAAACGGATTGACAAAAAACGATCAAATAGTGTTAAAAATGTCAAAAAGTTTATTGGAATTATTCAAAATAAATTTTAAGATCGTTTTCAATGATGCGGTTTTAAAACCGCAAGCAGCAAAAAATTCCGGGTTGACAAGAAAATTTTCAAATCGTGTTCAGAAAGTCAAAAATTGTCTTGGAAACATTCAAAACGTATTTTTACGATCAGTTTTTAATGATGCGGTTTTAAAACCGCACCCGGTAGAAAAAACGGATTGACAAAAAACGATCAAATATTGTTAAAAATGTCAAAAACTGTATGGGAATTATTCAAAATAAATTTTAAGATCGTTTTCAATGATGCGGTTTTAAAACCACAAGCGGCAAAAAATTCCGGGTTGACAAGAAAAAGTTAAAATCATGTTCAGAAAGTCAAAAATTGTCTTGGAAACATTCAAAACGTATTTTTACGATCAGTTTTTAATGATGCGGTTTTAAAACCGCACCCGGTGGAAAAAACGGATTGACAAAAAACGATCAAATAGTGTTAAAAATGTCAAAAACTGTATTCGAATTATTCAAAATAAATTTTAAGATCGTTTTCAATGATGCGGTTTTAAAACCGCAAGCAGCAAAAAATTCCTGGTTGACAAGAAAAAGTTCAAATCGTGTTCAGAAAGTCAAAAATTGTCTAGGAAACATTCAAAACGAATTTTTACGATCAGTTTTTAATGATGCGGTTTTAAAACCGCACCCGGTAGAAAAAACGGATTGACAAAAAACGATCAAATAGTGTTAAAAATGTCAAAAACTGTATCGGAATTATTCAAAATAAATTTTAAGATCGATTTCAATGATGCGGTTTTAAAACCGCAAGCAGCATAAAATTCCGGGTTGACAAGAAAAAGTTCAAATCGTGTTCAGAAAGTCAAAAATTGTCTAGGAAACATTCAAAACGAATTTTTACGATCAGTTTTTAATGATGCGGTTTTAAAACCGCACCCGGTAGAAAAAACGGATTGACAAAAAACGATCAAATAGTGTTAAAAATGTCAAAAACTGTATCGGAATTATTCAAAATAAATTTTAAGATCGATTTCAATGATGCGGTTTTAAAACCGCAAGCAGCATAAAATTCCGGGTTGACAAGAAAAAGTTCAAATCGTGTTCAGAAAGTCAAAAATTGTCTAGGAAACATTCAAAACGTATTTTTACGATCAGTTTTTAATGATGCGGTTTTAAAACCGCACCCGGTAGAAAAAACGGATTGACAAAAAACGATCAAATAGTGTTAAAAATGTCAAAAACTGTATTGGAATTATTCAAAATAAATTTTAAGATCGTTTTCAATGATGCGGTTTTAAAACCGCAAGCAGCAAAAAATTCCGGGTTGACAAGAAAAAGTTCAAAACGTGTTCAGAAAGTCAAAAATTGTCTTGGAAACATTCAAAACGAATTTTTACGATCAGTTTTTAATGATGCGGTTTTAAAACCGCACCCGGTAGAAAAAACCGATTGACAAAAAACGATCAAATAGTGTTAAAAATGTCAAAAACTGTATTGAAATTATTTAAAATAAATTTTAAGATCGTTTTCAATGATGCGGTTTTAAAACCGCAAGCAGCAAAAAATTCCGGGTTGACAAGAAAAAGTTCAAATCGTGTTCAGAAAGGTAAAAATTGTCTAGAAAACATTCAAAACGAATTTTTACGATCAGTTTTTAATGATGCGGTTTTAAAACCGCACCCGGTAGAAAAAACGGATTGACAAAAAACGATCAAATAGTGTTAAAAATGTCAAAAACTGTATTGAAATTATCTAAAATAAATTTTAAGATCGTCTTCAATGATGCGGTTTTAAAACCGCAAGCAGCAAAAAATTCCGGGTTGACAAGAAAAAGTTCAATCGTGTTCAGAAAGTCAAAAATTATCTTGGAGACATTCAAAACGAATTTTTACGATCAGTTTTTAATGATGCGGTTTTAAAACCGCACCCGGTAGAAAAAACGGATTGACAAAAAACGATCAAATAGTGTTAAAAATGTCAAAAACTGTATTGAAATTATTTAAAATAAATTTTAAGATCGTCTTCAATGATGCGGTTTTAAAACCGCAAGCAGCAAAAAATTCCTGGTTGACAAGAAAAAGTTCAAATCGTGTTCAGAAAGTCAAAAATTGTCTAGGAAACATTCAAACGAATTTTTACGATCAGTTTTTAATGATGCGGTTTTAAAACCGCACCCGGTAGAAAAAACGGATTGACAAAAAACGATCAAATAGTGTTAAAAATGTCAAAAACTGTATCGGAATTATTCAAAATAAATTTTAAGATCGATTTCAATGATGCGGTTTTAAAACCGCAAGCAGCAAAAAATTCCGGGTTGACAAGAAAAAGTTCAAATCGTGTTCAGAAAGTCAAAAATTGTCTAGGAAACATTCAAAACGAATTTTTACGATCAGTTTTTAATGATGCGGTTTTAAAACCGCACCCGGTAGAAAAAACGGATTGACAAAAAACGATCAAATAGTGTTAAAAATGTCAAAAACTGTATGGAATTATTCAAAATAAATTTTAAGATCGTTTTCAATGATGCGGTTTTAAAACCGCAAGCAGCAAAAAATTCCGGGTTGACAAGAAAAAGTTCAAATCGTGTTCAGAAAGTCAAAAATTGTCTAGAAAACATTTAAAACGAATTTTTACGATCAGTTTTTAATGATGCGGTTTTAAAACCGCACCCGGTAGAAAAAACGGATTGACAAAAAACGATCAAATAGTGTTAAAAATGTCAAAAACTGTATTGGAATTATTCAAAATAAATTTTAAGATCGTTTTCAATGATGCGGTTTTAAAACCGCAAGCAGCAAAAAATTCCGGGTTGACAAAAAAAAGTTCAAATCGTGTTCAGAAAGTCAAAAATTGTCTAGGAAACATTCAAAACGAATTTTTACGATCAGTTTTTAATGATGCGGTTTTAAAACCGCACCCGGTAGAAAAAACGGATTGACAAAAAACGATCAAATAGTGTTAAAAATGTCAAAAACTGTATTGGAATTATTCAAAATAAATTTTAAGATCGTTTTCAATGATGCGGTTTTAAAACCGCAAGCAGCAAAAAATTCCGGGTTGACAAAAAAAAGTTCAAATCGTGTTCAGAAAGTCAAAAATTGTCTTGGTAACATTCAAAACGTATTTTTACGATCAGTTTTTAATGATGCGGTTTTAAAACCGCACCCGGTAGAAAAAACGGATTGACAAAAAACGATCAAATAGTGTTAAAAATGTCAAAAACTGTATTGGAATTATTCAAAATAAATTTTAAGATCGTTTTCAATGATGCGGTTTTAAAACCGCAAGCAGCAAAAAATTTCGGGTTGACAAGAAAAAGTTCAAATCGTGTTCAGAAAGTCGAAAATTGTCTAGGAAACATTCAAAACGAATTTTTACGATCCGTTTTTAATGATGCGGTTTTAAAACCGCACCCGGTAGAAAAAACGGATTGACAAAAAACGATCAAATAGTGTTAAAAATGTCAAAAACTGTATTGGAATTATTCAAAATAAATTTTAAGATCGTTTTCAATGATGCGGTTTTAAAACCGCAAGCAGCAAAAAATTCCGGGTTGACAAGAAAAATTTCGAATCGTGTTCAGAAAGTCAAAAATTGTCTAGGAAACATTCAAAACGAATTTTTACGATTAGTTTTTAATGATGCGGTTTTAAAACCGCACCCGGTAGAAAAAACGGATTGACAAAAAACGATCAAATAGTGTTAAAAATGTCAAAAACTGTATTGGAATTATTCAAAATAAATTTTAAGATCGTTTTCAATGATGCGGTTTTAAAACCGCAAGCAGCAAAAAATTCCGGGTTGACAAAAAAAAGTTCAAATCGTGTTCAGAAAGTCAAAAATTGTCTAGGAAACATTCAAAACGAATTTTTACGATCAGTTTTTAATGATGCGGTTTTAAAACCGCACCCGGTAGAAAAACGGATTGACAAAAAACGATCAAATAGTGTTAAAAATGTCAAAAACTGTATTGGAATTATTCAAAATAAATTTTAAGATCGTTTTCAATGATGCGGTTTTAAAACCGCAAGCAGCAAAAAATTCCGGGTTGACAAAAAAAAGTTCAAATCGTGTTCAGAAAGTCAAAAATTGTCTTGGAAACATTCAAAACGAATTTTTATGATCAGTTTTTAATGATGCGGTTTTAAAACCGCACCCGGTAGAAAAAACGGATTGACAAAAAACGATCAAATAGTGTTAACAATGTCAAAAACTGTATGGGAATTATTCAAAATAAATTTTAAGATCGTTTTCAATGATGCGGTTTTAAAACCGCAAGCAGCAAAAAATTCCGGGTTGACAAGAAAAAGTTCAAATCGTGTTCAGAAAGTCAAAAATTGTCTAGGAAACATTCAAAACGAATTTTTACGATCAGTTTTTAATGATGCGGTTTTAAAACCGCACCCGGTAGAAAAAATGGATTGACAAAAAACGATCAAATAGTGTTAAAAATGTCAAAAACTGTATTGGAATTATTCAAAATAAATTTTAAGATCGTTTTCAATGATGCGGTTTTAAAACCGCAAGCAGCAAAAAATTCCGGGTTGACAAGAAAAAGTTCAAATCGTGTTCAGAAAGTCAAAAATTGTCTTGGAAACATTCAAAACGTATTTTTACGATCAGTTTTTAATGATGCGGTTTTAAAACCGCACTCGGTAGAAAAAACGGATTGACAAAAAACGATCAAATAGTGTTAAAAATGTCAAAAACTGTATTGGAATTATTCAAAATAAATTTTAAGATCGTTTTCAATGATGCGGTTTTAAAACCGCAAGCAGCAAAAAATTCCGGGTTGACAAGAAAAAGTTCAAAACGTGTTCAGAAAGTCAAAAATTGTCTTGGAAACATTCAAAACGAATTTTTACGATCAGTTTTTAATGATGCGGTTTTAAAACCGCACCCGGTAGAAAAAATGGATTGACAAAAAACGATCAAATAGTGTTAAAAATGTCAAAAACTGTATTGGAATTATTCAAAATAAATTTTAAGATCGTTTTTAATGATGCGGTTTTAAAACCGCAAGCAGCAAAAAATTCCGGGTTGACAAGAAAAAGTTCAAATCGTGTTCAGAAAGTCAAAAATTGTCTAGGAAACATTTAAAACGAATTTTTACGATCAGTTTTTAATGATGCGGTTTTAAAACCGCACCCGGTAGAAAAAACGGATTGACAAAAAACGATCAAATAGTGTTAAAAATGTCAAAAACTGTATTGGAATTATTCAAAATAAATTTTAAGATCGTTTTCAATGATGCGGTTTTAAAACCGCAAGCAGCAAAAAATTCCGGGTTGACAAGAAAAAGTTCAAATCGTGTTCAGAAAGTCGAAAATTGTCTAGGAAACATTCAAAACGAATTTTTACGATCCGTTTTTAATGATACGGTTTTAAAACCGCACCCGGTAGAAAAAACGGATTGACAAAAAACGATCAAATAGTGTTAAAAATGTCAAAAACTGTATTGGAATTATTCAAAATAAATTTTAAGATCGTTTTCAATGATGCGGTTTTAAAACCGCAAGCAGCAAAAAATTCCGGGTTGACAAGAAAAAGTTCAAATCGTGTTCAGAAAGTCGAAAATTGTCTAGGAAACATTCAAAACGAATTTTTACGATCCGTTTTTAATGATGCGGTTTTAAAACCGCACCCGGTAGAAAAAACGGATTGACAAAAAACGATCAAATAGTGTTAAAAATGTCAAAAACTGTATTGGAATTATTCAAAATAAATTTTAAGATCGTTTTCAATGATGCGGTTTTAAAACCGCAAGCAGCAAAAAATTCCGGGTTGACAAAAAAAAGTTCAAATCGTGTTCAGAAAGTCAAAAATTGTCTAGGAAACATTCAAAACGAATTTTTACGATCAGTTTTTAATGATGCGGTTTTAAAACCGCACCCGGTAGAAAAAACGGATTGACAAAAAACGATCAAATAGTGTTAAAAATGTCAAAAACTGTATTGGAATTATTCAAAATAAATTTTAAGATCGTTTTCAATGATGCGGTTTTAAAACCGCAAGCAGCAAAAAATTCCGGGTTGACAAAAAAAAGTTCAAATCGTGTTCAGAAAGTCAAAAATTGTCTAGGAAACATTCAAAACGAATTTTTACGATCAGTTTTTAATGATGCGGTTTTAAAACCGCACCCGGTAGAAAAAACGGATTGACAAAAAACGATCAAATAGTGTTAAAAATGTCAAAAACTGTATTGGAATTATTCAAAATAAATTTTAAGATCGTTTTCAATGATGCGGTTTTAAAACCGCAAGCAGCAAAAAATTCCGGGTTGACAAAAAAAAGTTCAAATCGTGTTCAGAAAGTCAAAAATTGTCTTGCAAACATTTAAAACGAATTTTTATGATCAGTTTTTAATGATGCGGTTTTAAAACCGCACCCGGTAGAAAAAACGGATTGACAAAAAACGATCAAATAGTGTTAACAATGTCAAAAACTGTATGGGAATTATTCAAAATAAATTTTAAGATCGTTTTCAATGATGCGGTTTTAAAACCGCAAGCAGCAAAAAATTCCGGGTTGACCAGAAAAAGTTCAAATCGTGTTCAGAAAGTCAAAAATTGTCTAGAAAACATTCAAAACGAATTTTTACGATCAGTTTTTAATGATGCGGTTTTAAAACCGCACCCGGTAGAAAAAACGGATTGAAAAAAAACGATCAAATAGTGTTAAAAATGTCAAAAACTGTATTGGAATTTTTCAATATAAATTTTAAGATTGTTTTCAATGATGCGGTCTTAAAACCGCAAGCAGCAAAAAATTCCGGGTTGACAAGAAAAAGTTCAAATCGTGTTCAGAAAGTCAAAAATTGTCTAGGAAACATTCAAAACGAATTTTTACGATCCGTTTTTAATGATGCGGTTTTAAAACCGCACCCGGTAGAAAAAACGGATTGACAAAAAACGGTCAAATAGTGTTAAAAATGTCAAAAACTGTATTGGAATTATTCAAAATAAATTTTAAGATCGTTTTCAATGATGCGGTTTTAAAACCGCAAGCAGCAAAAAATTCCGGGTTGACAAGAAAAAGTTCAAAACGTGTTCAGAAAGTCAAAAATTGTCTTGGAAACATTCAAAACGAATTTTTACGATCAGTTTTTAATGATGCGGTTTTAAAACCGCACCCGGTAGAAAAAATGGATTGACAAAAAACGATCAAATAGTGTTAAAAATGTCAAAAACTGTATTGGAATTATTCAAAATAAATTTTAAGATCGTTTTTAATGATGCGGTTTTAAAACCGCAAGCAGCAAAAAATTCCGGGTTGACAAGAAAAATTTTGAATCGTGTTCAGAAAGTCACAAATTGTCTAGGAAACATTCAAAACGAATTTTTACGATTAGTTTTAAATGATGCGGTTTTAAAACCGCACCCGGTAGAAAAAACGGATTGACAAAAAACGATCAAATAGTGTTAAAAATTTCAAAAACTGTATTGGAATTATTCAAAATAAATTTTAAGATTGTTTTCAATGATGCGGTTTTAAAACCGCAAGCAGCAAAAAATTCCGGGTTTACCAGAAAAAGTTCAAATCGTGTTCAGAAAGTCAAAAATTGTCTAGGAAACATTCAAAACGAATTTTTACGATCAGTTTTTAATGATGCGGTTTTAAAACCGCACCCGGTAGAAAAAACGGATTGAAAAAAAACGATCAAATAGTGTTAAAAATGTCAAAAACTGTATTGGAATTATTCAATATAAATTTTAAGATTGTTTTCAATGATGCGGTTTTAAAACCGCAAGCAGCAAAAAATTCCGGGTTGACAAGAAAAAGTTCAAATCGTGTTCAGAAAGTCAAAAATTGTCTAGGAAACATTCAAAACGAATTTTTACGATCCGTTTTTAATGATGCGGTTTTAAAACCGCACCCGGTAGAAAAAACGGATTGACAAAAAACGATCAAATAGTGTTAAAAATGTCAAAAACTGTATTGGAATTATTTAAAATAAATTTTAAGATCGTTTTCAGTGATGCGGTTTTAAAACCGCAAGCAGCAAAAAATTCCGGGTTGACAAGAAAACGTTCAAATTGTGTTAAGAAAGTCAAAAATTGTCTTGGAGACATTCAAAACGAATTTTTACGATCAGTTTTTAATGATGCGGTTTTAAAACCGTACCCGGTAGAAAAAACGGATTGACAAAAAACGATCAAATAGTGTTAAAAATGTCAAAAACTGTATTGGAATTATTTAAAATAAATTTTAAGATCGTTTTCAATGATGCGGTTTTAAAACCGCAAGCAGCAAAAAATTCCGGGTTGACAAGAAAAAGTTCAAATCGTGTTCAGAAAGTCAAAAATTGTCTAGGAAACATTCAAAACGAATTTTTACGATTAGTTTTTAATGATGCGGTTTTAAAACCGCATCCGGTAGAAAAAACGGATTGACAAAAAACGATCAAATAGTGTTAAAAATGTCAAAAACTGTATTGGAATTATTTAAAATAAATTTTAAGATCGTTTTCAGTGATGCGGTTTTAAAACCGCAAGCAGCAAAAAATTCCGGGTTGACAAGAAAACGTTCAAATTGTGTTAAGAAAGTCAAAAATTGTCTTGGAGACATTCAAAACGAATTTTTACGATCAGTTTTTAATGATGCGGTTTTAAAACCGTACCCGGTAGAAAAAACGGATTGACAAAAAACGATCAAATAGTGTTAAAAATGTCAAAAACTGTATTGGAATTATTTAAAATAAATTTTAAGATCGTTTTCAATGATGCGGTTTTAAAACCGCAAGCAGCAAAAAATTCCGGGTGCAGCAAAAAATTCCGGGTTGACAAGAAAAAGTTCAAATCGTGTTTAGAAAGTCAAAAATTGTCTAGGAAACATTCAAAACGAATTTTTACGATTAGTTTTTAATGATGCGGTTTTAAAACCGCATCCGGTAGAAAAAACGGATTGACAAAAAACGATCAAATAGTGTTAAAAATGTCAAAAACTGTATTGGAATTATTCAAAATAAATTTTAAGATCGTTTTTAATGATGCGGTTTTAAAACCGCAAGCAGCAAAAAATTCCGGGTTGACAAGAAAAATTTCGAATCGTGTTCAGAAAGTCACAAATTGTCTAGGAAACATTCAAAACGAATTTTTACGATTAGTTTTAAATGATGCGGTTTTAAAACCGCACCCGGTAGAAAAAACGGATTGACAAAAAACGATCAAATAGTGTTAAAAATGTCAAAAACTGTATGGGTATTATTCAAAATAAATTTTAAGATCGTTTTCAATGATGCGGTTTTAAAACCGCAAGCAGCAAAAAATTCCGGGTTGACAAGAAAAAGTTCAAATCGTGTTCAGAAAGTCAAAAATTGTCTTGGAAACATTCAAAACGAATTTTTACGATCCGTTTTTATTGATGCGGTTTTAAAACCGCACCCGGTAGAAAAAACGGATTGACAAAAAACGATCAAATAGTGTTAAAAATGTCAAAAACTGTATGGGTATTATTCAAAATAAATTTTAAGATCGTTTTCAATGATGCGGTTTTAAAACCGCAAGCAGCAAAAAATTCCGGGTTGACAAGAAAAAGTTCAAATCGTGTTCAGAAAGTCAAAAAGTGTCTAGGAAACATTCAAAACGAATTTTTACGATTAGTTTTTAATGATGCGGTTTTAAAACCGCACCCGGTAGAAAAAACGGATTGACAAAAAACGATCAAATAGTGCTAAAAATGTCGAAAACTGTATTGGAATTAGTCCAAATAAATTTTAAGATCGTTTTCAATGATGCGGTTTTAAACCGCACGCGGCAAAAAAACCGGATTGACAAGAAAACTTTTAAATCGAATAAAACCTGCCAACAAAAAAATGGTTACCCAGTATAAAAACAAGTTTCTAGATAACCGTACAAAAGATGGTTCTAAAAGACTTTGGTAAGCCAAACATAATAGTGATTTACTTACAAGTATACTTAAAGCCTTGTAGACAAAGTAGATCTTCTATGTGAACTATCTCCATTTACAACATAAACTCCAGCATAATCCACAGCTCCTGTATACCGATAACTACTAAATCTAGCATTGGTTTGTCTCATATTATAAAAACACCCTTTCAATGCCTGACAAACATCATGGTTGGCAAAACAAAATAAAATGGCACAGCATAAACCCTGTAATAATAATAAGTTTTGTAACGTTTGTAACGTTGGTTTTCTAGCATTCCATCCGGACTATAAATATTTTTATATTATCTATTCTTATCGCGTTGATACGAGAGGGGATTGCTAGTTGGAAAGGAGAGAATGGGTTTCGTCCAACCACAAAAACGTCCGAGTAACTACTTAGGCTATTTTTGTATTAAATTTCTAAGAATGGTGTTAACCTTGGTGGCGAAGGGTTTTGGTGACCATCGTCATAGTGATATTCGTGTCCAGAAAACCCAAAAACTTTCGTGTAGTGAGTTTGGGATGATTGGTTTCCAATTTCCACAAAACTCCAGTAGACCAGAATTATCTTGGATATTTGGTACTTCAGTGACAGTCATCGTCGTAATAATCGTGTTCAGCGTCCACTAAAACCCTACAATAAAGAGTTTGGACTAATTTGGTATCGAATTTCTGCAAAACTCTATAAGACACCGTTGACCAGGTGCTTTGTAGACCATCGCCATAGTAATATTCGTCATCAGCAACCCCAAAAGTTCTGAGTAACAGGTTTGGACTAAATTTTCATAAAACTCAAGTAGACGAGGTTTATCCTCAGCATCAAGTGCTTCGGTGATCATTGCCATGATGATATTCGTATTCAGCAACCACGAAAACTCCCGGGTAATAAGTTTGGACCAATTTGGTATCGAATTTCTTTAAAACTCCAGAAGACAATGGGTCCACCAGGTGCTTTGGTGACCTTCGCCAAAGAAAAATTTATGTGCAGCGACCCCAATTTAAAAAAATAGGTCGCAACCATTAAAAAGTAGAGCCTACAACCTCACTTAATTAGACAGTTTACAACATAGTGACGTCATCATACAGTACAAACCGTTTCTCGTCGCGTGAAAAAGGCTATATTTGAAATTTTTTGATTAATTAAACCACTGTCCAATATTCAAATATCCTCCTCTCAAAATGCATACACAGTCACGTATTTGGTAAAATATTTCCGTATTAGATTATCCAATAAATTATTCAGGTTGGAGCATTTGAACGATAGGATTAACGTCACGTATTAGACATATACGCCAGCACATATTTTCATCAATCATTAGTTATCTGACAATGCTTTTTATTAAGAATAACTCACTTCCTTGCTCTACGTTGATTTAATCTTTTAACTTGTTTTAGGATCCAAACTTGTCACCGGATAAACCGCATAATGGATAGTTCAACTAAGTAAAGTTGAAGTATATGTATAAAGAGACAAATCGATGTTGTTCGTATATATTTACTCTTTGAGTTTAACTAGATATTCGAAAGCATTTTATTACCCTCTTAAAAATGGGTTAAAAATGTTATAAAGACCTGGAGTCGAGAAGAACTGTAAAACAACTTCTCCCTTCGATTATCCGCTCTCTTACTTTTCTCTTTAATTATTGTCTCAGCAAAGCATCCTTTCCTACCATCATGAAAACTGCACACGCCATCCCAATCTCCAAACCTCAAAAAAATTCCATAAACACCCAAAACTACAGAGCTATCTATCTGCTAAAAGTCATTGGCCACCTTTTTGAACTTTCTGCATAAGGGACTTTCTAGACACAAACTCTATAATCCCTCCTTTCCAAAATGGATTCAGACCAAACCACTGTACCCAAAACCCGAGTCTAGAACTTATCAGAAGGTTAAATGACTTCCAATTACCCATTCCAGCTATACACTCATACCTCACCAACAAAATAATCCGTATCAAAGTTGGAAATGTAATTTTAGAACCCTTTAACACCCTTTCAGGAGTTCCACAACGGTCAATAGTAGCCTCGATTCTTTACATTATCTACGCTAGCGATATTCCTCAGCTGCAAAATATTCAACGGCGATACGGCCCTATACAGTGGTGACTGAATTTCTTAACCAAAAAACTCAAAGACTGCTAGACCTGGTGTAGCAGATTGAGAGTAGCCCTGAACCCCACCAAAACCCAAGCCATCATCTTCAGACATCTAAACCTCAGCCTCACTTCTGACCATATCAGCCTCTTACTATGTGGGGAACAGCTCGTTTCTCAAAAACAGGTAAGCTACTTGGGACAATGATGTCGAACTTACCATCACCAAATGACAAAACGAGTACCTTTAAATATATCTTAACAATGAGTAAATGATTAAAAAACACCAATTCTTACCTGAAAAGGTATGATGATTAATGTAAACCACATGTAAAATTGATAGAGAGAATGATGTGGTTCTGGTCTCATTGGTAGAAAAATATATTGTATCCCAAATAAAGGTATCAGAATAAGAGCAGCACGAGCTGCCCTTCGGATACTTACTGGTGCTGGATTTGGTGAGTTAGGGTGCATAATTGTTAGAATCACCCTTAGTACGTTGATTAGAAAAACTACAATAATAAAAAAATAATATAAATAATAGAATTCAGTTTCTTTACAATTACATACTTGCGCACACTCCTAAAATCACTAATACTGGAATGCTAAGGAACCAATGGCTAAATGAAGACTCATCCATCCAACACCTAAAAAAAGAACATTTAACAAAAGCTTAATACATTAGGTCTCTTCCAACAGACCAAAAAACCGTTTTAGAACGGTTACGAAACAACTCAGTACATCAAAGGTATCGAGATTTCGTCTGCTGCTCAGTTCACGGACGGTTCGAGAATGGTTCTTTGGTCTGTTGCAACAAATCTATTGTAAAGCGGTGAGAGAAGTGACGATGGTAGTTGAGAGCTGACGCGTTTATATATTAAGCCCTCTTTAAACAGAAACCGACCATATCGCGTGACCATATCGCGTGACCATATCGCGTGACCAGATCGCGCGAACTGATCGCGCGACCAGATTGCGCAACTGTTCGGTGCGACCAATGTTGTCAAACAAAACACGAGACGATCTTCACTATCATCGACTCTTTGCTCATCGCTCTAACATGTGTTCAACTTTATATTTCATTGGTTTTTTTTTGCTTACTGGGCTGTATCTTGAGTGTAAAAATATCTTATCATATTGTGTACTGTAATTATTAATATTGGTACACCCCAACCAATGATGTAAAACCATCTCATAGTACTTCTTTCTCGTACAAAAACGACAACTAAAGCTAAATGTAAATGTAAACCTTCACAGAACATCCACATATAATTTGCTACCATAAAATACTCTTTTACAACATGCAGTACTTGACACCATACCTAAAAATTAATTTTTTTCTTCTTTAATTTATAAGATGCCTAGACTGAGCGTTTCGAGTTGTGCGAAAGAGAAAAAAATGATCAAAACAGTCTTTTTATCTTGCTCTTCTGCCTCTGATGAAAGTAAGTATAAGTGGTATACCCAACAACAGATATTCGGGCACTTGGGCCAAACAGCCTCAGACATCTTTAAAAGCTGTTTAAAGCTGTTTTAAAGCTGTTAATCCAATTTTCTTGTTTATTTCAGTGGGTTTACATGCTTGGCAAGTCTCGGCAAGTTTCAACAAACACAATCGTGTAATCGGAGTGTTTGGCTTGGCTTGCGTGAAATGGGAAGAGCTTATGCTGATCCAAACCAAAGTCAGTTTTTAAAAACAGATCAAAGGAAACTCGTGGCTAGCACTAACGACGTATTTACACGTTCACACGTTTGCCTGCGGATGCTTACGGATACTTCCCAAGCGTGTAAACCTAGCCTAAAATTTTTAAATTTTAAAAAGCTCAGTCTAGTTATCATAGGTGTACGTTATTTTACTCGCTATAAAAAGTTTTTTTGTTTTTTACATACCGGATTCATAAGATTCGTGTATATATCTGGAATTACTTCTTCATACCACAAAATCCACATCACATTATTTAAAATAAATGAAATAAAGAGTTGGGTGTGTATCCGAATTCTCGTGCACTTTAGGGACCTAAAAATAATAGAAAGATTTCCTAAAAAAATCAGATCATAAACTCATACGTGATTCCTTATTACACAGACTCTGTGCCATTTTAGAAACGATATTTAAGCTACACAATTTCGCAGTTTTCTGCGTAGCAACGCGTAAGAAGGTATTTTGTTGGGAAGATGTTAAGTGATGATGAAAATATGATTATAGTTTACAATCTAATTAAAAGACGAAGAGGCTTTATGTCAGATTTTTAACTTTATTAGCATTTGGTGTTTATCCAGATTTTGTGTTCTTCAGCTCAGTTTGTGCATCGATTTCATAATTAGTTAACGTTTCAATACTTCGTAAGCTTTTTGTTTGCTTTTTTAACAGAAGATATTGTTTTATTTAACAGTTTACCAAGTTTGTTAGCATTATACGTATATACTTTATATTCTTTGCATTTCTTTTATAATTGAAAAAAACTTTTTGAACTTGTTTTGATGAGTTTATAAACTTCCTAAACTTTTTTCGATAGAAATCTCTACAATGAAATACGGGGGTTGTCTTTTTAGTTTTGCATATAACCATTAAGACAAAAAATAGATTTAAAGTACTTCTGGATCTAGAAATTTGGGGTGGGGCGAGCTAGTGCTTAGCCAGCACTGAGGCCACAAATGACCCATTGTGCATCCTCCTGTATGTAGGGATATCCTCACCTTAGGCTATCACCAGGCCTAGTGATTTAAAATAGGTGATGAGGCTCCCGAGGGGGATCTCCCTGACATCGG
Source organism: Altica lythri (assembly GCA_964028335.1). NCBI lineage: Eukaryota > Metazoa > Arthropoda > Insecta > Coleoptera > Chrysomelidae > Altica > Altica lythri. The sequence goes on from OZ034810.1 coordinate 22,102,934, forward strand.
CTGGTGTGAGCCAATACTCGCCCAACACGGATCTACTGATTTCAGAAAAAGCAGAGCAGTCATACATAATGTGTTCAACTGTTTCCTCTTCTTGTTCGTAGCCTCTGCATAGCGGCGATTCTGTTAATTTCATCCTAAAGAGATGTTGTCGCAATTGGCAGTGACCTGTCAAGATTCCCACAGCTGTTCGAAGATTTTGTCTGGTCAATGCCTTAAATTTTTTTGCTGTTTCCTCGCCAGAATGAGGTAATAACTCTCTGGCCCGTCTACAGTTCGTAGTTTCATTCCAGCACTGTATAAATTTTTGGTGAGAGTGCTGTTTGATAAGGTCCACGACTGCGGACAATGTTAGCTTGGTAGATGGGCGAGGGCTAACATATTTGTAGCCCGCAGCCCTCCTTGCTAAAGTGTACGCAATGCGAGAGTTCCCATGTCCTTTGATTCAGCTGAGAGTGACCATGTTATTCTGGCTGGCCTCAGTTAGAAATTGGTGACATTCTAGTACTAATCTTGAAGTGAAACGTGGTCTATTCAAGGTCAGTAGTGCTTGTCGGCAGTCTGTGTATATATTTATATTCCTGACCGTAATGTTTCTAATGATTAATTCTTTTGCAGCACTTTTTTGAAGTACTTTTTTTGTTTTTCAAAATATGTCCCACCAAGGTCAACACACTACTCCTTTTGGGCTGATTTTAAATAAACCTCCAGAAGATGATGTCAACTCTGGTCACCAAGTGCGTCGGTGACCATCGCTATAGTAATATTCGTGTTTGTCGACCCTGAAAACTTACAAGAAACGAGTTTGGACTGAATTGTAAAGAATTTATTAATACTCCAGTAGACGAGCTTCATCCAAGGCACCAGGTGCTTTAGTGGTCATCCTCATCGGTGCGTGTCCGAAGAAAGCGATTCACGTTGGTCTTGAATCGTTGGAGGTTATATTCGGTGGGAAATACGGCCTCAGAAAGGCCGTTCCACAGAGAGGATTCCCTCCAGAAGAAAGAGTTCTTAAACAATGATGATCGAGGAGTATTAAGTTGAACCAAATAGGGATGGGTGGAAGTGGTTCGTCGTGTATTTCTGCTATGAATTGCTCTAGGTGCAATCAAGCGGGCAATGTCAGTAGAACACTTGCCATGGAAATATTTGTAAAAGAGGGTCAAATCACCAACCTGTCTTCGATGTTCTAAGCTGTCGAGGTTCTTGGTTAGCTCGTGGTCACCGATCAGACGAATGGCTCTCCTTTGGATGGAATCCAACAACCGAAGGGTATGCTTCGGTGCAGAACTCCAGACATGAGAGCAGTATTCCAGTGATGGTCGAATCTGGGCTTTGTAGAGTGTCAAAAGTTGTTGTGGTGTATACAGCTTTTTGGTACGGAAAAGTACACCGAGTTTCTGAGAAGCTGTCTTGGTGATTGTTACAACGTGATTATGCCAAGACATATTTCCTCCCAGATTGACACCCAGTAAGTTAATAGACGAAGCCAGTGGAATTGCATGTCCTGCCATGACTATATCTGGTTCTGCAATGTTAACCTTCTTAGAGAAAACTGCTGCCTGGTTTTTTTTAGCGTTAAATTCGACTTGGTTACTGTCACCCCAAGACAAAATTTGTTCCAGGTCTTTATTGAGTCGAGATACTTCATGCTGTCTGCGAAGATCTGCGTCAGCAGCCGATGTTCGAGAGTTCAAAGTAAACGATGAGATAAGTGTGCTGTCGTCAGCAAAGCTATAAATTGGATTTTCTGTCTTCGCTAGAAGGTCGTTAATGTATAGTAAGAAGAAGGTTGGGGATAATATGGACCCTTGAGGAACACCAGCATTAATGGTAAAGGTGTCCGAGAGAAACCCGTCAATCGCCACTTGCAGAGAACGGTCCTGAAGAAAGCTAGAAAGCCATGAACAGAATCGACCGGGCATACCGTAGGATCGCAGTTTACTTAGGAGCCCCTCGTGCCAGACACGATCAAAGGCTTTAGAAATGTCTAGTGCAATAGCCCGAGACTCCCCATGATGTTCGACTGCGTTGCTCCAAAGATGGGTGACATATGCTAGGAGGTCTCCTGTTGATCTGGACTTACGAAAGCCGTACTGATGGTCGCTGATAATATTATGGCCCTCTAGGTATTTTAGAAGTTGTTTGTTAATAGCTTTCTCCATCACTTTTGATATAACTGAAAGCAATGCGACAGGTCGATAATTGTTTGGCACGGTTTTCTTGCCTTTCTTTGGTATAGGCTGAACTCTTGCCTTCTTCCAGCAGGATGGAAATATTCCTTTTTTGTAGGATAGGTTAAAAAGTCTACAAAATATTGGTGTTAGCTTATCAGCGCATTCCTTGAGCACTATAATAGGAATTTCATCTGGACCAGAAGCCTTCCTGACATCGAGCCCAAATGTTTACAAATCTCATAAGACGATGTCAACACTGGTCTCCAGGTGCCACTGCGAGTACAAAAAGGTGTATTCTGAGCTTTTGTGGATCAATTAAGAAGTGCTTTCCGAACAACATGATAGTAATAAAATTAGTTTTTGGTAATACCTGGCATCAAGAGGTACCTAAAACTGGCTTCGAAAACACCAGATACATTTTGTTTACTGTTTCCTCACGATTCATTGTATCGCAATGAGACTCTGGATTTATCTTAACAAAAGATTGAGGTTAGATTTGTGTCTGAAGATTCTATTGGTGGCGCCTTCTAAGCGGCTATATACAAAACCAAAAAGACAACCCTTGTTAAGTGTTTCCTTGATTTATCTAATACAAAAGCATAATTGAGCCTTGATGAATATTGAAAAGGAAACATTAGCTATAAATTAGTAATTAGCTCCAACTTTGTGGTTGACAAGGAATAAATTAGAAAGTTATTTAAATTCCAACGTAGTTTAAAAGGAGCCTCAATTAATACACGCCAAGTTTTTCTCTCGATCTAACCAATCACATGCAACACTTTTCAGTGTTCTTGTTACTGAAAATAGTCTTTTGGCGTCTCGAATTTAAAAAGATTTACCACTTTCCCTTAATTTTAAATATCGGTATTGTTCGCTTTGTATTTTAAAAGCTGCTTTTCCCTTTTGTAGAAATAAAACTTTTCCATTTTGTATCTTTAGTCTAGAAGCTATTTTCTAACTTAATAACTAGTTTAATATCTTACCTAAATGAGAGAAATATGATTAAAGAGATCATTAGTGCTACCAATGAAATTGCGTATCCAATAACAGTCAATTTGTTGTAGAATGTAAGAAACTGTAACAAAGTAAACAAATTATTATTATTTTTAATAATATATAAAAGTGTTTATTTATGAAGTTGTTTATTATGCATAATTATTATGGTCACAAGATCCAGGTGACAAAAACAGACAGACGACTAAGGAAATAATGGCTGCAGATTTAGGTTCTTCGAGCCGGATATTTTAGTAAATCATAAGTAAGTGATTTTTCTAAAATCTTGTTTGTAGTTTTCTAACATTTTAAAAATAATTCATATTTGAGACTCTTTCTCATTCATCCCAAATAAATGACAGGTAGCTAACAGATGACTGTCTCAAAGAATTTTTGACGATGCAGTATTTTACTGACGGATCTCGCACGTCAAAAGGAACTGGTGCAGGGGTATGTGGTCCACGCAACCTTAGGCAGCACTTCAGCTTGGGAACGGAGTCAACCGTGTACCAGGCTGAGGTATACGCCTTACTAAAGGCTGGCCTTAAAACAATTCCGGGTTAACTCCAAGCTGATCTGGGAGTGCATACAAAACCTCAATGAACTGACTAGACAAAACAGTGTCTTCTTGGAGTGGATACCAGGGCATAAAGGTTTTGAAGGAAATGAAACCGCGGATCTTCTGGCCAAGAAGGGAGCGGATACACGATTTACTGGTCCAGAACCTGTATTGGGACTGCCTAGAGCCTGAGTAAGGACCAAAGTTAGGAACTGGGTCTGGGAAGAGTCGACCAAACACTGGAGTAACACTGTAGGGCTGAGGCACTCGAAGCTGATGCTCAAAGGCTACTCCAAAAAACTCACGTCTGACATACTGGATTTGGCAGGAGTCAGATCAGAGTACTAGTGGGCCTGCTCACCAGACATGGACCATTCAGACTTTACCTTCGGAGAATGAGGATTCTGACACAGGAACCCACCTTGTGCCGACTGTGTGACATAGACGATGAGACGGCAACTCACATTCTATTCGAGTGTGAGGTCTTGGACTATAAACGGTTCCTCATCTTCGGTGACACGAATCCTGAATCCTATCACCACCTTGAGGAGCTATTCACAGGACTCAAATCTCTTATAAAGGCAACTGCCCTGTGGCAACAGTAACTCAAGGAATTTAGGACACCTGGATTCTAGCCTTCCTGAGGATCAGCAGGATGCTGATTTTCAGCTGAACAAACTAAAGTCCTGCAAGCACGGGTGCATGTAAGGACTCTTGGTGTCGAACCTGGTTACAATATTCCCACAGGAAGCAGTGCTCAAACATAGGGCTGCATAGGTGAGACCATGCCAGGTTACTTAGATTAGATTAGATTAACAGATGACTGACGTAAGTAAGACAAATGATTGGCAGCTAGCTACATTAAAGGTTAACTAAGTTTGATGACATTATTGACAGTGTCTGTCAAGTATTTGTGACGAATTACATTACGAGTGTCACGGGTTAAATTTTCGCAAGTGATAAATATTTAATTTGTAAACATAAGCGTCTTCCTATCTTGAAATTTCCCATTATTAAAGATTTATTTGGGTCGGGAACCGGTTGATCTGGTTCGGCATAGATAATCGCCAGCTATTATTTATTATTCTAGCCATAAATTATCCCTGATATCGCTGGAATTATTTTTAGAAGTATATTTATTAAAATTACGTTTATGAATCCTTGAGGTACTATTTCTCTTCTTTTGTCGATAACTTGACGTATAGTGTTCTACAGTCAGTGTTCCGTTATATTTCTATCTTGCTTAATAAAATTGAAAATGAACGAGGGATTAGATAATGTTGAGATTTTTATCGATATCTTGATAAATAATAAGATTAGTCGTGTCTAACGACTACTGTTTGTTCGTAAATTGGTAGCTGAAGATCCTACGGTTATTGTCCCTATAGTAGTAGAGGCTACCTCTTATTTCGACGTGTGTCAAAATTTCGTGTATGTGATATGAAAGAATCGGTCCTTTCTTTTACCAGCCTTTGTCGTGAGAACGTGGCAGTGAGAAGATTTTCGGGGTTTAAGTTGTAATCTCTATTCATCGGAGACAATTCATTTTGGATTTACGAAATTAAACCTCAGTTTTCCTAACGAACAGTATTGGAGTGAGATTTTCAGTAGTTTTGTTGGATTCGTAAGGAAATCGCTTTAGCGGATTTTAGGAAATCTTCTGTGGTGAGTAACACGTTATTTATTCATGTGGTTGTTCGATTCTTATGGTTCTTTCGTTCCCTATGAGTGTAGGTAGCCCATAGAGCAGACAGTAGGTAGATTTGGTGTTTTAAAACCGTTCAGACGGTAAACTGTGGTAGAATTCCCGATTGGTGCAATTAGCAACGAGAATATTGTTCCACCCGTTTACCAGCCAGAGGTGTCAGGAGTTTTAAGAAATAAAACAACCCTATATTAATAGTTGAGTCACAATACTATATTTTTATAAGATTAATAACGCCATATAGACGCAATTTTAGTTTTAATATCTTGATTTTACATGTGTATTTCTTTGTGTATCGTATGTAGGTTTATTTATGTGAAACTAGACTCCTTTTGCTTATTCTTTTACTATTATAAATTAATTTTATGTTAAATTTTGATTTAATTTATTGTTATAATGTTGTCGTGACTAGCAAGTCAAATTTAAGTTTGTTGAGTACATTTAAATCATTAGTTTTGATCATTAATTGTAAATTTAGAGAAGTCAGCTTCTAAATGTGGTATTATTCATTTAAATTCATTTTTATTCTTTCATTGTAGTACAAATTTAAGTTAATGTGTTCAAATTGTATTAAAGTTATTAAATCAAATTAATTCAAGGAGTCATTAAAATCTGTTTAAGCTATTGTTAATACCGAATTACGATTTTAGGGTCCTAGTTACGGGTTTAAGTCCTAGTTATAGGCTGAAATCCTAGATACAGTGCTAGATACAGGCTTTAATTTTGGGTGCAGACCTGATACTTAGTTCGAGCTTAAGTTATTGTGGTTGGTGCAAGCCTATTGGTTTTGGAACAGGCTTGGTTTTTGGAACCGACCTAAGTATTAGAGACGCCGAGGATTAACAGATAAGCCTAATTAGATTTAAGTCGTAACTATAGTGTTAAGAAAAAAAATCTATTTTTCTTGTCCTTTTTTTATTTTATCGAGTGTGATCACACATATTGGTAAATTTATCTTTTAATATTATTCATATATTCTTTTTTTTATATAAATATCAACAGCGTTGTCAAGCACGAGGCTTGACAGTTTTGTAATTCTTAATATTACTATTAAAGAAGGGTCTAGTTGATATTTTGTTTTATTTAGCTCACTTTATCGTTATTTTTTTTTTATTGTGCAATTCAATTAGTACTGTTTAATATTTTGAATTTATTTAATTATCTCCAGTGGGTGAAGTAGTGCCTGGAACATCAGGGGTTTCCGATTTTAACCGTACAAATCGGTGGCGCACTCACTTTATTTTGGTACTTACCCACTACGGCTGAGCTGGGCACAATTTGCCAGTAGAGAAACCACTACCGAACTCAGCTGGAGTTGGATTTAAATTGGAATAAATTGATTAACCTTTTTATTAATTTTTCAAAATTTGATTTTGTTTTCAATTTCATTAAAATACGTGGCACGAGGATACTAAAGAGTAGTGGTATTTTACATTTCTTAACTTCTATTTTGTTTTGCATTAGAAATTGTTTATTATATTAGCGATTAAATTAAAGTTATTAATTAAGTTATTAATTAAAGTTCTTTTTGGGCTTAAAATTTGATAAAAAAAAAGAACCGATGGGGCAACACAAAGCGAATTGAGTTAAAGTGTGTTAAGAAGATCAATAGAATATCTAGATACGACCAAAAGCGTGAAATTGAATAGAAATTGGATAATTATTTATATCGATTAAAACTTACCGAAAATGTTGCTTTTTAATTATTATAATTTAAATTTTATAAAGTTATTAAAATTACGTGCATATGTATATTTCTGATAAATATAATATCCTTGTAAGTGATACATTCGAAATTTTTTTAATTAATTTTGAATTGTTTAATATTAACGAATACTATATATAAGTAAAGTGCATTGTCAGCAAGTGTATTGTATTATATATTATTTAAAAATGGGTTTGTTATTGAAATCTTGTGCAATATTTATTATTACACGTAAGTTTTAAAACTTTAATATAAAGCTGTTTAAAACGGCTGCTAAGAATCTTGCTGATGTGCAAGGTAAAGTTGATTAAAAAAAAAAATTTTTTGGTTCTTCGAGCCGGATACATCGATTTGTTTTTATTAGAGATATTTCTTTTGCTAAACTTTTCAAAGCGGTAAACCTGTTTAAAATTTTTTATTTTTATTTGTGCACGTTTATTACGTAGTTCCTTTGTTGGGTTATATAATTCATATAAACTTTTTGTGCCGTTCTATACACGTTTATGTTTTATTGTTTCTAAATTGTAAAGCCGGAAATAATATACAATTTATTCGTTGTTGTGCTATTTAAGGTATTGGTTCTTCGAGCCGGATTTCTCAGTAATTCTATTAGCTCATTGTATAGTAACACTTTTAAGGTTATTTTGTGTTATTTTTTATTTTAATTTTTGTACGTCTTCTAGAGTAGTTTTTTGTCCTGCGCACTTATCTAGGTAATGTTTGTTAGAAAAAATAAAATGTAATCTTATTTAAAATGTAAAATTCTCAATCAATTATCTAAAAACTTTGTGTTTATATTTAGCAGCCCGCCCCGGCTTTGCACAGGGATTAAAGAAAAATAACAAAAGCCACTAAATATATTGGGTCAACGCTTCCCTGTAAACAATATTACATGTTGTTTTATTTTCTGGCAACAAAATAAATTGATTTTCAGAAACTCGACCCGCCTTAGGCGGTTGGCCATGAGAAAAACCGATCCCCACTAATTGAAAGGTTTGACCTTGAGGCTAGTATTTTCAGCACACGCGATGTAAGGGTTTTAAGGTCATTTTTGGTTACATTAATGGCATTTTGTCACGGGTTAAAATTTACCATAGTAACAGCTAAATTCTTACCTTATAATTCGTAATTATTGTAGGATTTATCGAGGCAAAACCGGTTGATTTAAGTTCGATTATAGTTAATCGCCAACTGCTGTTTATTATTTTCGGCCATAAATTATTTTTAGTTGTTGCTAATATAGGTTTTGTAAGTAATTTATTATTCTTGTGTTATTGTTTTGAAATCATTACCAAGTAGTTCATCTGATTCATTCTCTTCCTGTCGTTGATAACTTGGATATAGCGGTTCTGTAGCCAGTGTCCCGATTTATTTATAACTTTATTATTAAAATCGAAATTAAATGGGGAAGTTAGGTAATGTTGGGATTTTTGTTGTCATCTATATAAATAATAAGATTAGTCATATCAAATGACCTCTGTTTGTTCGTAAGTTGTTGGCTGAATAAGCTATGGTTATTGTCCCTATAGTAGTAGAGGCCATCTATTTCTTTCTAAAGTGTGTCAAATCGAGTGAAGGATCATATTTGGAGAAATTCTGTCTTTTTCACCTAAACGCTTTCGAAGTGAACACGTGTTAACCAGAAGATTTTTGGAGGGTTTAATTTGTATCCCTGTTCATCGGGGACAACTTAGGTTGGATTTACGAAATTAAGCTTCATTGGTTTCTATCGAATATTGTGGAAGAAATTTTTCTGAATTTTGGTGAATTCGGTAGAAAATACGGCGCTGTGTCCGGATATTCAGTAAAATCTTCTGTTGGTGAGTACAGGTTTCTTTATTCATGTAATTATTCGATTCTTATGGTCCTTTTGTTCCTTATGAAGGGTAGGAACCCATAAAGCAGACAGTAGGTAGTTTTAAAGATTTAAAACCGTTCAGACGGTGAGAGGTGGTAGGTTACCGCAATTGGCAACGAGGAGATTGATTTACCCGTCTACCAGCTAGGGTGTCACTAGTTAATGAAAGAAACAACCCTATCTTAATAGGGTCCTAGATACAGGCGTAAATCCTAGATACAGGGTTTAAGTCCTAGTTACTGGTTAAAAATTTGATGCTGACCTGATACTTAGCCGAGCTTGAGTTTTTTTGAGATTGGTGTAAGCTATTGGTTCTGGGAACAGGCTTGAATTGGACGCCGGCCTAAGTGTTGGAGCAGACAAGAACGACGAGGAACTGTATCTAGCATTTAACAGATAAGCTATATTAGATTAACTCGTTAGTTAAGAGTTATTGTTCTTGTATATTTTATTTTTATATTGCGTGTGATCACACATATTTTGGGATAAAATTCTCTATTAATATAATTCATATATTCTTTTTTTGTATTTATATAAATATCAATAGCGTTGTCAAGCACGAGGCTTGACAGTATTGTATTCTTTACTTTTATTAAAGAAGGGTCTAGTTGATATTTTGGTTTTATTTAGCTCACTTATCGTTGTTTTCTGTAATTGTGTAGTTCAGTTGGGACTGATAAATATTCAAAATTTATTTAATTATCTCCAGTGGGTAAAGTAGTGGCGGGAACAACAGGGGTTTCCGATTTTGACCGTCTAAATCGGTGGCGCGACTCACTAATATTTGTTTACTTACCTCTACGGCTGAGCTGGGCACTAATTTGCCAGTAGAGAGACCACTACCGAACTCAGCTGGAGTTGTATTTCCTATAATTAATTTATTGTTTCCAAAATTCGATTTTGTTTTAAATTCATTAAAATACGTGGCAATTTTAGTAAGGATCCCCAGTTTTTTTTAAATGAAACCTAGCCTATGTCACTCGGGAATAGTGTAGCTTGCCAACGGTGAAAGAATTTTTAAAATCGGTCCAGTAGTTTCGGAGCCTATTCATTTCAAAACAAACAAACAAAAAATCAAACCTTTCCTCTTTATAATATTAGTATAGATTACAATTCCAGAATTATTATACACTCAAGGCATGTTCAGAATTGCCTTTAATTTTGTATTTTGATTTAGGACGCGTCTTGTAACTTAGTTTGTTTTGATTTGGTACTTGCCAAGGTAATGTTTGTTAAAATAAGTAAAATGTAATGTCATATTAACGACCAACATAATCATCTAAAAATTTTGACCCTTTATTTAAACGTTTATGTTTTATTTACTTTAAATTTTTCATGCCAAACTTTGTTGTACTGACATTCCTATTTAATGTTTTGGTTCTTTGAGCCGGATTCCTAGTTTATTTATTAGTGATTCAACAGGCCCCCTATACAGTTCCATTGTTAAACTTTTCAAATCAGGATATATCAGTATTTTATTAGTGATTTAACGGGCTATTTGCACATTATTTTTGAGCCAAATATTTCAAAAATTTAATAAGAAAAATGTGCAGTAACTTTGCTAACCCTTTTACCCCAAGATGAATGAAGATGAACAATATCGTATTCTGATTTTATCGCATCTTATGATGGAGTTTTAGTGGTAAAAATCTATAATAATATACAGTGCATTATTATTCCTATTTAAGTTTGGTTCTTCGAGCCGGATCATCATCATCACAGCCTTACAATCTCTAAGATTATGGCTAACGCCTGGGCGTTCAACAATCCTTTTTTTTGAGGTGGATTATTCCTCTGCCTTCGTTTAAATTTCTCATAATTTGTTGTGTGTTTTTGCTGCTGTTGTAATTTTCTTCCATTGTTTCCGGTCCCTACATTGAGATTTCCAATCAGCAACGTTCATGGCCTTTACGTCCTCTTCCACATCATCTAACCATCTTTTTCTTGGTCTTCCTCTGCATCTGGGCCATAACGGTGTCCAGTTCGTTATTCTTCGAAGCATTTCATTGTGCGGCCTTCTGAGTATATGCCTAATCCATTCTAGATGGCGTGATTTAGTATATCTAACTATGTTTTCACCATTTTGTTCCCTGTCTATTGTAATGTTTGTTTTAAGTCTTCTTTCTCCTTCGCTTGTTGTGTCAGGGCCTAGTATTGTTCTCATTATTTTTCTTTCGAATTTTAGTAGACTGTCTTCCTTCTTTTCATTTAGTGTTGTTGTCTCCAATGCGTATGTAACTACTGGTCATATTAGGGTCTTATACAAATTCATTTTTGTTTTTTTAGTCAATATTTTACTTCTCAGAAGGTTTCTGTTCATACCGAATGCCTGATTGCCTTTTAAAATTCTTTCTTCCACTCTCTCTTTCCCGGTCTTTCCTATTGTGACTTCTAAATAGTTAAAGGTGTGTACCACTTCAAGCCTATAGTTTTGTGTAATCAATTTTTCCTGTGGAGTTGTCTCTTCCTTACCTATCTTCATGTATTTTGTTTTGTTTTCATTTATCTCTAAACCCATTTGTTTTGCCTCTTTGTGTAGTTTTTCAGTGCTGCTTTTATTAGTGCTGTCTTTGTGTTTGCAACGATGGCCAGGTCATCTGCGTAGGCTATTATTTGTAGTTGATTTGTGATGATATTTTTATTGTCTAGCTTTGCGTTCCTTATTATTATTTCTAAAATTAAATTAAAGAGTGTCGGTGACATAACATCTCCTTGCTTCACTCCTTTATGTATTTTTATGTCTTTGGAAATTGTTCCAATGAATCTGACTTTGGCGGTGGTATTCTTAAGAGTCATTGCTACCATTTCCCTTATTTTTGTTGGAATCCCAAGTTCCTCTAGTTCTTCCAACAATTTTTGTCTTTTTACAGTGTCGAAAGCGCTTTTGAAGTCTATGAAAACTACGTGTAGTTCTCTATTGTATTCCCTTGCTTTTTGTACTATTTGTTCTAGTGTATGTATGGCGTTAACTGTTGATCTGCCTAGCCTAAAGCCATTTTGGTAGTCTCCTAGGATTCCTTCTGCTTGTGTCTTCAGTCTGGAGCTTCGAGCTGGATATATCACTAATTAATAAACAGTCCATTATTTATTGTATTTAATCTTTTTTTTAATCATTTTTATTGTTGCAAATCAATCTACGTTTTGTATTTTTTTAGTGTCAGTTTATACAATAAAATGCAGTGGTGTATATGTATTAAAAGACAATAACACTACAAGTACAACTGTATTAACAGACGATAATGCCACAACTACAACTGATGGTAAAGATGATAGTCCGTTAATAGATTTTCCAGAAGTAGTATATTACATAACAACAATAAAAGAAGAAGAAGACAATAATACAACACAATCCACAACAATAACTACAAATTCAGAAACTGAAGAAATTCCTGATACGACTACCACTGAGAACCAAGGAGATTTATTTTCAGATATATCAAATGGTTTTGATAATTTTACAAGAGATGTGTCTGATTGGTTTAACAATATATTTGATATCATATTTTAATTTATACTTTGCACAATAATAAAGATAAGTTTTAGATATTATGAGTTTGTTTTAAGTTACGTAAGTCATTTCTAAAGTCAGGTAAGTCACCAATAAAGATAAGTTTCTCATTAAGCATTGATGAGTTTGATTTTGTAACAAGTCTTATTTAAAGTCACGTTTTTTAAGTTACGTGAGTCATTTTTAAAGTCAGTTAAGTCACTAATAAGGATAAGTTTTTATTAAGCTTTTATGAGTTTAATAAAGTCATGTTTTAAGTTGTGTAAGTCATTTCTAAAGTCGATTAAATTACCAATAAAGATAAGTTTAAGTATAATGAATTAAATTTTTTAATAAAGTTATGTTTAAAGTCACGTTTTAAGTTAAGCAAGTCATTTTCAAAGTCACGTACGTCATCAATAAAGATAAGTTTTTCATTAAGCATTTATGAGTTTGATTTTTAATAAAGATATGTTTAAAGTCACGTTTTAAGTTCCGTAAGTCATTTTTTAAGTCTGTTAGTCACCGATAAAGATACATTAGGCTTTTATAAATTGGATTTTTTTATAAGGTCATGATTTAAGTTACGTAAGTCATTAATAAAGATAAGTTTCTCATTAAGCATTGATGAGTTTGATTTTGTAACAAGTCTTATTTAAAGTCACGTTTTTTAAGTTACGTGAGTCATTTTTAAAGTCAGTTAAGTCACTTATAAGGATAAGTTTTCATTAAGCTTTTATGAGTTTAATAAAGTCATGTTTTAAGTTGTGTAAGTCATTTCTAAAGTCGGATAAGTTACCAATAAAGATAAGTTTAAGTATAATAAACTAAATTTTTTAATAAAGTTATGTTTAAAGTGACGTTTTAAGTTAAGCAAGTCATTTCCAAAGTCACGTACGTCATCAATAAAGATAAGTTTTTCATTTAGCATTTATCAGTTTGATTTTGTTACAAAGTCTTATTTAAAGTCACATTTCAAGTTACGTGAGTCATTTCTAAAGTTAGGTACGTCACCAATAAAGATAAGTTTTCATTAAAGTCGCGTTTTAAGTTATTTTAAAAGTCATATAAATCACCAATAAAGATAAGTTTTCTATTAAGCTTTTATGAGTTTGATTTTTAATAAAGATATGTTTAAAGTTACGTTTTAAATTCCGTTAGTCATTTTTTAAGTCTGTAAGTCACCGATAAAGATACATTAGGCTTTTATAAATTGGATTTTTTTATAAGGTCATGATTTAAGTTACGTAAGTCATTTCTAAAGTCAGGTAAGTCATTAATAAAGATAAGTTTCTCATTAAGCATTGATGAATTTGATTTTGTAACAAGTCTTATTTAAAGTCACGTTTTTTAAGTTACGTGAGTCATTTTTAAAGTCAGTTAAGTCACTAATAAGGATTAGTTTTCATTAAGCTTTTATAAGTTTAATATTTTAATAAAGTCATGTTTTAAGTTATGTAAGTCATTTCTAAAGTCAGGTAAGTTACCAATAAAGATAAGTTTAAGTATAATAAACTAAATTTTTTAATAAAGTTATGTTTAAAGTGACGTTTTAAGTTAAGCAAGTCATTTCCAAAGTCACGTACGTCATCAATAAAGATAAGTTTTTCATTTAGCATTTATCAGTTTGATTTTGTTACAAAGTCTTATTTAAAGTCACGTTTCAAGTTACGTGAGTCATTTCTAAAGTTAGGTACGTCACCAATAAAGAGAAGTTTTCATTAAAGTCGCGTTTTAAGTTATTTTAAAAGTCATATAAATCACCAATAAAGATAAGTTTTCATTAAGCTTTTATGAGTTTAATATTTTAATAAAGTCATGTTTTAAGTTATGTAAGTCATTTCTAAACTCGGGTAAGTTACCAATAAAGATAAGTTTAAGTATAATGAATTAAATTTTTTAATAAAGTTATGTTTAAAGTCACGTTTTAAGTTAAGCTAGTCATTTCCAAAATCACGTGCGTCATCAATAAAGATAAGTTTTTCATTAAGCATTTATGAGTTTGATTTTGTTACAAAGTCTTATTTAAAGTCACGTTTTAAATTACGTAAATCATTTCTAAAGTTAGGTAAGTCACCAATAAAGATAAGTTTTCATTAAAGTCGCGTTTTAAGTTATTTTAAAAGTCATATATATCACAAATAAAGATAAGTTTTCTATTAAGCTTTTATAAGTTTGATTTTTAATAAAGATATGTTTAAAGTCACGTTTTAAGTTCCGTTAGTCATTTTTAAAGTCAGTTAAGTCACTAATAAGGATAAGTTTTCATTAAGCTTTTATGAGTTTAATATTTTAATAAACTCATGTTTTAAGTTATGTAAGTCATTTCTAAAGTCAGGTAAGTTACCAATAAAGATAAGTTTAAGTATAATGAATTAAATTTTTTAATAAAGTTATGTTTAAAGTCACGTTTTAAGTTAAGCAAGTCGTTTCCAAAGTCACGTACGTCATCAATAAAGATAAGTTTTTCATTAAGCATTTATGAGTTTGATTTTGTTACAAAGTCTTATTTAAAGTCACGTTTTAAATAAAGTTAGGTAAGTCACCAATAAAGATAAGTTTTCATTAAAGTCGCGTTTTAAGTTATTTTAAAAGTCATATAAATCACCAATAAAGATAAGTTTTCTATTAAGCTTTTATGAGTTTGATTTTTAATAAAGATATGTTTAAAGTCACGTTTTAAGTTCCGTAAGTCATTTTTTAAGTCAGTAAGTCACCAATAAAAATACATTAGGCTTTTCTTATTTGGATTTTTTTATAAGGTCATGATTTAAGTTACGTAGGTCATGTCTAAAGTCAGCTAAGTCATTAATAAAGATAAGTTTCTCATTAAACATTGATGAATTTGATTTTGTAACAAGTCTTATTTAAAGTCACGTTTTTCAAGTTACGTGAATCATTTTTAAAGTCAGTTAAGTCACTAATAAGAAGAAGTTTTTATTAAGCTTTTATGAGTTTAATATTTTAATAAAGTCATGTTTTAAGTTGTGTAAGTCATTTCTAAAGTCGGGTGAGTTACCAATAAAGATAAGTTTAAGTATAATGAATTAAATTTTTTAATAAAGTTATGTTTAAAGTCACGTTTTAAGTTAAGCAAGTCATTTCCAAAATCACGGGCGTCATCAATAAAGATAAGTTTTTCATTAAGCATTTATGAGTTTGATTTTGTTACAAAGTCTTATTTAAAGTCACGTTTTAAGTTACGTAAATCATTTCTAAAGTTAGGTAAGTCACCAATAAAGATAAGTTTTCATTAAAGTCGCGTTTTAAGTTATTTTAAAAGTCATATATATCACAAATAAAGATAAGTTTTCTATTAAGCTTTTTTAAGTTTGATTTTTAATAAAGATATGTTTAAAGTCACGTTTTAAGTTCCGTTAGTCATTTTTAAAGTCAGTTAAGTCACTAATAATAATAAGGATAAGTTTTCATTAAGCTTTTATGAGTTTAATATTTTAATAAAGTCATGTTTTAAGTTATGTAAGTCATTTCTAAAGTCGGGTAAGTTACCATTAAAGATAAGTTTAAGTATAATAAACTAAATTTTTTAATAAAGTTATGTTTAAAGTGACGTTTTAAGTTAAGCAAGTCATTTCCAAAGTCACGTACGTCATCAATAAAGATAAGTTTTTCATTAAGCATTTATGAGTTTGATTTTGTTACAAAGTCTTATTTAAAGTCACGTTTTAAATTACGTAAATCATTTCTAAAGTTAGGTAAGTCACCAATAAAGATAAGTTTTCATTAAAGTCACGTTTTAAGTTATTTTAAAAGTCATATAAATCACCAATAAAGATAAGTTTTCTATTAAGCTTTAATGAGTTAATAAAGTCACGTTTTAAGTTCCGTAAGTCATTTTTTAAGTCTGTATAAGTCACCGACCAAGATACATTAGGCTTTAATAAATTGTATTTCTTGATAAGGTCATAATTAAATTTACGTAAGTCATTTTTAAAGTCATATAAGTCTGTCAAGGGTTAAAATCCGCCCTAGTTATAATTAATTTTTTACCTTATAAATTATCCATTACTAAGGGTTAAATCGGGTCAGTCAGTATTAGGAACAGGTTGATTTTAGTTCAGTTGTAGATAATCACCAACTATTCATTATATTTTGGCCACAAATTGTTGCTAATATTGCTTTGAGTGTCTATTAATTAAATTTCGATTCTATTTATTAAATTCAGATCAAATTGTGGGTTAGGACGTTTGAACTACTGTCACTGATCGATGAAATCTTCTTTTCCTTTTTGTCGTAAAACTTAGAATGTTGTTGTCCGCAGTTCGTTATTTTAGCAACTGACATATAAAGATTGGATACGAACGAGAAATTGGGTAATACTGAGATTTTTGGTGTTACCTTGATAAGTAATAAGATTTGTTGTTATTAAACGATTACCGTTCGTTTGTAAATTGTTAACTGTTAACTCTTCGGTTATTGTCCTTACAGTAGTAGAGGCCATTTTCGAGTGTGTCAAATTTTATCGAAAGGAAGTGTTTTCTCGTCCTTTCTGTTATCTGCTTTTGAAAAAAGTGGTTGTTCGAAGACTAGAGAAGATTTTCGGTTTAAGTTTCAATCTCGGTACATCCGGGTCAATTAATTTTGGATTTTAAAATTAAACCTTTACCATCCATCCGAATCGTTAGTAAAATCGTATTTGGTTGTTAGTTGTGGAATATTAGGCCTGAATATTGGTGAAGCATTTGAAGCCAAGGACTAGAAGGATTTGTTATCTGGATTATCAGTTAAGCCAATAGCACTATAACTTAGATTTAAGTCGTGACTATAGATCTTAATTTAAATTTTTTTTCTTGTATTGCTTGTGATCACACTTATTAGATAATTTTATTTAGTTTTACTCTTAACTTTCATGTTAATAACATTGTCAAGCGCGAAGGGTTGACAGTAGTGTAAACTCTAAATTTTTTTTCTATATTAAAGAAGGGTCTAGTTGATATTTTTGTTTTATTTAGCTCACTTTATCGTTCTTATTGTGCAATTCAATTAATATTGATTAATATTCTTATTTTAATTAATTATTTCCAGTGAGAAAGGTCAGTGCCTGGAACAACAGGGGTTTCCGATTTTAACCGTTCGAAATCGGTGGCGCGACTCACTATTATTTGTTTACTTACCCTCTACGGCTGAGCTGGGCACTAATTTGCCAGTAGAGAAACCACTTACCGATCTCAGCTGGAGTTGAACTTCTATTGGAAGTGTTTGATTAATTTTTCAAAATCTATTTTTTTTTTCAATTCATTTATTACACTAAAAGTACGTGGCAAGTCATCAATAAAGATAAGTTTTCATTAATCCTTTATGTGTTTGATTTCCTAATAAAGTCATGTTTTAAAATACGTAAGTCAGTTTTAAAGACCAATAAAGATAATTTTTACGAAATTTGTGTAAAGTCATAAACGTCATTTAAAAAGATATTTAAGTCACTAAAAAGTCACTTTTTTTGGTACATTTGATATATTTGATACATTCGTTATAGTCCAGGGAAATAGAGGAAATTTGGGGGTACAGTAGATGAGATAGAGATGCAGTTTTCTGCATTGTGTTCAGGAAGGTCCCAGGAAAAGTCTACTACTAGTCTGGATTAGTCTTTTTTTGAAATGTTTTCTGGACCGAAAAATGCATTTTCTAATTGCATCATAAGTTGCACCATTACGGAAACTACTGGAAACTCGGAAAAATCGCTGGGAAATCGAGGGTTTTTGGAGCTGCCGAACAATCAACGCTTTTTTCTTAGATTCCTGTTCAGACTATTCTTGCCCCAGTAAAAAACCAAAAATTAAAAAATATTTTTTTATTCAAAATAAATATTGGTCGGTATAGAAAATTAACACTAATATAAACTAGATGGTAATTCTATCATTAACATACGTTTTACAAAACACTATTAATAATTTCAAGATTTCCATTTAAAAATTGAACAATTTGTGCTGTACTAACAGCATTTACTATTTGAATTGCTTCTTCTAGAAAATCTACAACTGGCATTACAATATCTTTTATTTTTAATTCTAATGTAGAAGGTGGTGTAGTTGGTAAAAATTCTGTTGATTTGCTGTTGGTAGTTTCTTGATCGGATAATGGTGCACATTTTGCTTCCAATATAATAGCTGTAAAGAATTTTTAAAATTTAGTAATTATCTAAACCAGATAAGAATCTTCAATCTTTACCTTTAGCCGATTATACCTCTAATTTCTTATCGGCTACTGGGTCGACCATAAATGCAATGGAAATGTTAACTAACACCTACGATGAACTTATGAGAAGGATTTACCAACCAATAAAAGTTGAGACTACTCAGAAACACAGAATCAGAATCAATTAGAAGGCTTTAATGGACTGAACACGTATAAGAGGACATCTCAGGTGGAAAGCAGCCACAGGATCACCAAGATGCCATGAAAATACAATGTTAATTCAAAACTTTGAATTGTAAACATCGATCGTGCAGATGAACTCATAAGTTGGATTTAGTAACCAATAAGAGACGAGACCACACAACAATACAGACTTTGGACCAAAGCAGAGTTTCAACGAACAACAAAATCCGAAAGAGTTCGATGGAAAGGCCAGGTTAAGAGACAGAAAGATGATCAGGTTATTAAATCACTATGGTAAAAGATTCCAGATAGAAAACGGCCAATGGGGCAACCAACAAAGCAATGTTAACCCAGACCTACAAACTTTAAACCTAAATCTTGCGGATAAAACGTATGATGGATAGGAATAGATAGAGGTAAATAGTGAAGACCCTCCTTGGTTTGTAACACTACAAAGAGACATAGACAGTTTCGCTGTCTTTTATGTCTTCTAATTGCCTTATTTGTGGACTTTTACTTTAGCCATCTTTGGTTAAAGTAATGAAAGGCGTTACCAGCTAAAGGTCAAGATTGCAGATTCGACTACTGTCGGATGTGATATTTTTACGATTTTTTCTTAATATAATTTTCTTGTTAAGTAAAGGGGCTATGACAGTTCTAGGCCAAAATCGATCATTTTTACATGTAAATCTCCATAAGAAAATCTAAGGTCCATTCTGGTCATTTTTGTCTCATTTAGCCACGCCTCCCAATCACGTGATCTGGCGTATAACTAACATATGACTAACGTATGACTGACCTATGATTGATGTATGACTGACGTATGACTGACGTATGACTGACGTATGACTGACGTATGACTGACGTATGACTGACGTATGACTGACGTATGACTGACGTATGACTGACGTATGACTGACGTATGACTGACGTATGACTGACGTATGACTGACGTATGACTGACGTATGACTGACGTATGACTGACTTATGACTGACGTAACTGACGTATGACTGACGTATGACTGACGTATGACTGACGTATGACTGACGTATGACTGACGTATGACTGACGTATGACTGACGTATGACTGACGTATGACTGACGTATGACTGACGTATGACTGACGTATGACTGACATATTACTGACGTATGACTAAGGTATGACTGATGTATGACTGACCTATGACTGGTTTATGACTGGTCACGTGATTTGGAGGCGTGACTAAATGAGACAAAAATGACCAGAATGGACCTTAGATTTTCTTATGGAGATTTACATGTAAAAATGATCAATGATCATAGCCCCTTTACTTTGTTTGCATAATTTAAAATAGTTAGTTTACTAAAAAGCTTATAATAAATATTAAACAAAATATTTACTTACCAAATATTAATATCGCCACGTATTTCATTGTAAATAAAGTTATGAGTAACAGTAAAATTTATGTTTATATATATATATATAGTATCTTTAATTTATGTAAAAAAGGATAATATTCATATCAATTTTTGAAAATGCATATTTATTAAATCTTATTGGATTTTCCTTACATTTGCATTACAAAAAAATAAGTAAATAGTAAAATCCTTGTTGATTTTTGATAGCGTGATGCAAATTTCACGGTTTAGACGGTTATTTACACACGCTCAATGTTTTTGATATAACTTTTTCTTTGCGCAAATATCACACTGACACACTTATAAGTAGGAAAAGCTATTATCGAATCGATAAAACTCACCTGAATTTCTTTTATAAAAAACTACTTTTTTGTAGGTTATTCAACAATTCTAAAGAAATGGTCAAATGGTGGAAATAAATTTCTAGCTCAAGGATAAGCTTAACCAGATTTACTTCTTTAGGCGCGTGAGGGAAATTTTTTTATCGAGAGCACACCGTCACTTAACACCAACTCCATGATATTAACTAATAAAAATTTTAGTTTTTTTGCGTTTGTTATACTAAAAATGTTGAATTAGATTTCCTTTCCGAAAATAATCCCATTTCTAATCTCATTTACTGATGAAGACATTCTCATAGCATGCCAAATTTAGCCCCTGGCCTCGACTCTATCACCAGAAGAATATTTTCCCCTCTCTCTTTAATTCTTGTATCCGCAAAGCATACTTTCCCACTATCAAGCAAACCTCTAATACCTAATTCCCAAACCTGGAAATAATCCCACACACATACAAAACTACAGACCAATTTCTCTTCTAAATGCTATTGGCAAATTCTTTGAACTACTCCTGCTCCTAGATAGAATCGTGGAACTCTAAAATCTCTCTTTTCCAACATAGATCGTATCAAAGGTGGAAATGCTATTTTAGAATCTTTTAACCGCTTTTCAGGATAAGGGTCAATTTTAACCTTTATCTACGCTAGTGATATTCCACAGCTGCAAAATATTCAACTGAAAAACTTAAAGACTGCTGAACCAGTTTCTTTACCGAGTGCAGCAGATGGAAAGTAGTCCTCAACCCAACAAAAACCCGATCCATCCTCTTTAGACATCCAAACCTCAGCTGACGAGAACATGTTAATTTTGACCATCAGCCTCTTACTGTGAGGGAACAGCTCATTCCTCCAGGTGACTTACCATCAATAAAATAAAAAAACGAGCGTACCTCCTAGGTTCTCTGGGTGATAGACTGGGAAGATGCCACTACAAAATCCTACTTTATACCTACAAAACATTTTTCCAAATTTTTTTCAAATATACGGTCCTGCTATACTTTTCTCTGTCTCAGATAATCCTAAATTCGTTTCTTGTCAAAAAGATAGCTATTATCCACAAAGCCAAAAACCTACAGCACCTTTATCCAAGCAGCCTTGTTTATTAAAATACAAAAATACTTTCTCTTCCGTCTCTATAGCAAAGACTTTACAGGGAACCATCATCACCGCCCAGAGGATCCTCTATACTTACTAGAATGAAGAACTTCAAAGAACCTCAATAATTCCAAAAATCAAGTACTCCTTTCCGTCTTTAAGACTTCTCCAAACTAGACAGGGACCTTTCTGCAGAACTTGAAGACCTTCTTGACAAAACTCTTGCCAAATGGTAGAGCTCACGCTGGAGGAGTATCGGAACTTTTTCTTCTCCTTTCCCCCTTCAAGACATTTCCAAACTAGACAGGGACCTTCCTGCAGAATTTAACGATCTTCTTGACAAAACTCTCCTCTCCTACAGATAAATACAGGACAACGAAAGGATTATACAAAAAAAACTAAGCCCTTGACAAAGGTTTCTGTGGTTTTCTTCGTCCCTGCGAAATGGTAGACTTCACGCTAGAGGAGTATCGAAACTTTGCTTCGCTTTTTCCTCTTTAAGACTTCTCCAAACTAGACAGGGACCTTTCTGTAGAACTTGACGACCTTCTTGACAAATCTTTTCTCTCCTACAGGTAAATATTGGACGACGAAAGGATTATACAAAAAAAAAACTGAGCCCTTGACAAAGGTTTCGGTGGTTTTCTTCCTGATTGCCTCACGCTGGAGGAGTATCGAACCTTTTTTTCACCTTTCCCCTTTTTAAGACTTCTCCAAACTAGACAAGGACCTTCCTGCAGAACTTAACGACCTTCTTGAAAAACTTTCCTCTCCTACAGGTAAATACAGGACGACGAAAGGATTATACAAAAAAAAGCTAAGCCCTTGACGAAGGTTTCTGTGGTTTTCTTCGTCCCTTCCCAATGGTAGACTTCACGCCAGAGGAGTATCAAAACTTTTTCTTCACCTTTCCCTCTTTAAGACTTCTTCAAACTGGACAAGGACCTTTTGCAGAATTTAATGACCTTCTTGACAAAACTCTCCTCTCCTACAGGTAAATACACGACGAAGAAAGGATTATAAAACACAAAACTGAGCCCTTGACGAAGGTTTCTGTGGTTTTCTTCTTCCTTGCTAAATGGTAGACTTCACGCTGTAGGAGTATTGATAGTTTTTCTTCGCCTTTTCCTCTTTAAGACTTCTCCAAACTAGACAAGGACCTTTCTGCAGAACTTGACCACCTTCTTGACAAATCTCTTCTCTCCAACAGGTAAATACTGGACGACGAAAGGATTATACAAAAATAAACTAACCCTTTGACAAAGGTTTCTGTGGTTTTCTTCGTTCTTGCCAAATGGTAGACTTCACGCTAGAGGAGTATCAAAACTTTTTCTTCGCCTTTTCCTCTTTAAGACTTCTCCAAACCAGACAAGGACCTTCCTGCAGAACTTAACGACCTTCTTGACAAAACTCTCCTCTCCTACAGATAAATACAGGACAACGAAAGGATTATACAAAAAAAACTAAGCCCTTGACGAAGGTTTCTGTGTTTTTTTCGTCCTTGCCAAATGGTAGACCTTACGCTGGAGGAGTATCGATACTTTGTCTTTACTTTTCCTCTTTATGACTTCTCCAAACTAGATAGGGAACATCCTGCAGAACTTGATGACCTTCTTGACAAAACTCTCTTCTCCTACAGGACGACGAAAGGATAACCAAAAAAAAAACTGAGCCCTTGACAATGGTTTCTGTGGTTTTCTTCCTGATTGCCTCACGCTGGATGAGTATCGAAATTTTTTTTCACCTTTCTCTTTTTAAGACTTCTCCAAAGCCCTTGACGAAGGTTTCTGTGTTTTTTTTTGTCCCTGTCAAATGGTAGACTTCACGCTAGAGGAGTATCGAAACTTTTTCTTCGCCTTTCCCTCTTTAAGTCTTCTCCAAACTAGACAGGGAACTTCCTGCAGAACTTGACGACCTTCTTAACAAATCTCTTCTCTCCTACAGGTAAATACTGGACGACCAAAGGATTATACAAAAAAAAAACTGAGCCCTTGACAAAGGTTTCTTTGGTTTTCTTCATCCTTGCCAAATGGTAGACTTCCCGCTGTAGGAGTATCGATACTTTTTCTTCGCCTTTCCCATTTTAAGACTTCTCCAAACTAGACAAGGACCTTTCTGCAGAACTTGACGACCTTCTTGACAAAACTCTACTCCCACAGGTAAATACAGGGCGACGAAAAGATTAAAAAAAAACTGAGCTATTAACGAAGGTTTCTGTGGTTTTCTTCGTCCTTGCCAAATGGTAGACCTCACGCTGGAGGAGTATCGATACTTTTTCTTATTATTAACAGCTGCTAGATGATACTGGATTAGTACTAACTTTTCTTTTATAAAAATTATACGTTTCAAAATAAAATTAAAATAAAGTTTAATCTAATACTTTTAAGGGTATAAAAATTCTTTAATAAAATCAGTAAGCTCTTACGATTTCTTTGGATTTGTACTCTATAAAATTAAAAAACTTGTTAAGCTTTTAAAAGCTTTGAAATATTCTCTATCCTAACAAGGTAAAACCTTATTGCTATAAATTTACTTGTAACGTCTAAAGTCGATGTCTGTTTTAAACGATTTTCTTTTGTAATTTCAGTCACGTCTGCATTATAAAAAGAGAATTTAAAGGTATACCAAGATGTGAATTGGTATGATCGATATCTATGTAATTGTCAAACTTTAAATTCTACGTGGTTGGAGTTTTTATTAAATGTAATAAACAAGGAAGTCATATAATTTTATTGATATTTAACTATCTTAAATGCTAAGAATGGGAAAATACGAACACAACAATGTTTGTTAGTACCGATTTTTTGAATAAGGAATTAACAGAACATGGGTCCCCATAATTAAGGGTGCGAAAACTCTACCCTTAACGAACAACACCGACCAGAACCGATTGGAATCGAAAGCAACTGAGGCCCCGCCCACTTCCTTCCCGACGTATAAATACGGGCTCCGTTCACCCAGAGCTCAGTAGTTCGCAGACTGTCAACCAGGAAGCAACTTCTGAAGATGCCAACCGCTTGTGTTGGCGACACGTCAAGTCAGCAAGACAATCGACGCCGGCCTAACAGCCCAAAAACCATTGCTACCTTAAATTAAGATTTGTCGGCTTTTGAAATAAGGCTGTTGCAGATGATTAACAATTGGTTTTCATGTGAAGCTTCCAAAGAAAAACAGTGTCTACAGTTTGCAGAAGATGTTAAACCAAGAATGAAACGTCTATCATTGCAATTCGATAAAGACCTGAAGCTGAAGCTTTATGTGGAAATAGATTTTAAGCAATTAGTGAAGCGGTTAGAAATGAGATATGGTCACACACATACTTAAACAAGTCTACCAGCTGAAGAAGCTTATGAACCACTCCAAGAGATTGAAGCTGACATCGCCAAAATAGTACGCTTTGCTAATCTCTTTCACCCGAAAGTATTCTAAAATATCCAAGCTTTGGCTAACGATTTAAAAAACACATTAAACCAGAGAACATTGTGTTTAACACTTCGAAGCTTTTATAGTTGCTTCATCATTGGCGTTAGAGTTTAGTCCATCATAACTAAAAATATCGAAGAAGTGCATCAAAAAGTGTACAGGAAGAGGTTAATCTACTGAAGATAATGGTAACCTTTAAAGAAGCTTCGCTTTAACTTTTGGAGATGTGCTAAACTGGGTTATGTCAGAAGTGCCTGTCTTAAAACATAAAGAGATGAATTTAATGAGGATGACATCAACGCAACCTTTCCAGTATTACGCTTTGGAGACCAAATATCGACTTAAATAAAGCATTGAGGAACTTTACAGGAGACCATGCTCATCTAATTGTTGCCACTTTGATCAGTTGAAACAGAAAGAAGCTATTTTGTGCTAAGTCTACAGGAATAGGTTAATCTGCTGAAGATAATGGTAACCACAAAAAAAGCTTCGCCTAAACTTTTGGAGATGTGGTAAACTTGGTCACGTCAGAAGTGAGGATTTAATGAGGATGATATCAATGCCAACTTTCCAGCATTATGCTTTGCAGTCCAAATATCGACTCTATCTAAAACAAAGCAATGGCAAATCATTCAGGAGAACATGCTCATCAAATTGTTCCCTTGGAACAGAAAAAAGCTATTTTGTGCTAAGTCTACAGGAATAGGTTAATCTGCTGAAGATAATGGTAACCAACAAAAAAAGCTTCGCCTAAACTTTTGGAGATGTGGTGAACTTGGTCACTTCAGAGGTGAGGATTTAATGAGGATGATACCAATGCCAACTTTCCAGCATTATGCTTTACAGACCTAATATCGACTCTATCTAAAATAAAGCAATGGCAAATCATTCAGGAGACCATGCTCATCTAATTGTTCTCTTGGAACAGAAAAAAGCTATTTTGTGCTAAGTCTACAGGAATAGGTCAATCTGCTAAAGATAATGGTAACCACAAAAAAAGCTTCGCCTAAACTTTTGGAGATGTGGTAAACTTGGTCACGTCAGAAGTGAGGATTTAATGAGGATGATATCAATGCCAACTTTCCAGCATTATGCTTTACAGACCAAATATCAACTCTATCTAAAATAAAGCAATGGCAAATCATTCAGGAGACCATGCTCATCTAATTGTTCGCTTGGAATAGAAAGAAGCTATTATGTGCTAAGTCTAAAGGAATAGGTTAATCTGCTGAAGATAATGGTAACCACAAAAAAAAGCTTCGCCTACATTTTTGGAGATGTGGTGAAGTTGGTCACGTCAGACGTGAGGATTTAATGAGGATGATATCAATGCCAACTTTTCAGCATTACGCTTTACAGACCAAATATCGACTCTATCTAAAATAAAGCAATGGCAAATCATTCAGGAGACCATGCTCATCTAATTGTTCCCTTGGAATAGAAAGAAGCTATTTTGTGCTAAGTCTACAGGAATAGGTTAATCTGCTTCGCCTAAACTTTTGGAGATGTGGTGAAGTTGGTCACGTCAGACGTAAGGATTTAATGAGGATGATATCAATGCCAACTTTCCAGCATTATGCTTTACAGACCAAACATTGACTCTGTTTAAAATAAAGCAATAACGAACTTTTCATGAGACCATGCTCATCTGTGTGATCACTTGGAACAGAAAGAAGCTATTTTCTGCTGAATCAAAAATCTTAATGACATAATACATAAGAAAAAAAGCTATACTTACATCTAATTCATCCATTTTAACACATTTTGTTAGATTAACAAATGGAGCAAATGTACCATTTATTGGTTTCCGGTACCAAGATCCATTTTCTAAACATTCTTTAAACATATATTGTGTTGAATCGAATCCATATAGCTCTGGACATGAATAATTCGCTACGGAACCAGGTGGAGTTTCTGGCCAACATATTTCAACACTTGTAAAGAAATACATATTTTTGTCAAATACTTCTGGACAATATCCTGAAACAAAAAATTTATATAAAAGATGCTTTCTTTTCTTAATCACAGTAAGATTATGACATTCATTGGCTAAATTTACAGAAACCTGAGAACTATCGATTCCTGTCACAATCCATCAGCTTACTATTGTGGGTACGTTTCGGGCAGTAAGCGAGTGGTTTTATCGAAAGCTCTCTCGATATCTATGAATACGCCCATGTTAGACTCTTTCCTTTCCAATGTATAATATATTTAAAGATAAACATACAAAATCGTACAAATATGAAAAAAGAAAATGAGCAAAATCTATTTGTGTTGGGTGGGTCAGTAAGTAATTTATATATCTGATATCTAAATTTCAGTATTGCCAACCAATAACTTAACAAACTGTAAAGATAGATTGTCTGGATATAGAAAATATATTTGAGTTTATATACAAACGATTTATAAATGTTATATTGGTTTATTATCTATAATCAACATATTTATCTAACTGGAAATAATCGAGTTAATAGGGTGTTGAAAGGTTGATTATAAAAAACGTGATAAACAGCAGAATAATTTATGAATTCCTTTCAGTAAATGAGTGCCTTTGGTAGAATTGCGATTTATCTTTTAGAAACCGATTAGACCTGACAAAATTGTAATTTGTTTTCGTTTATGAGTGGTAACTGATACAAAAAAAAATTGTTTGGCTCACTCGCTTGGATTTTGTCTTCGCTGGCCACTTTGAAAGCCAGATCATGTGATGGTCTCGATCTGTTGGAGTTTATTTGTAATATCTTCATTTTTTTTTTGTCTTATATAAGTTTAAACGGAAGTTGCACTAGGGCATCTATCTGGAAGGTGTTTTGGACCAGAGCTCGTGTCCATTTGCTCTTTTGCTAACTCATCCCTATCGTCTTGTAGATCGTCCTTTATACTTTGCATCGAGGCCTTTCTGTTTTTTGTCTCGATCTTTGCCCTTCTCCTTTCGTTTTTCCTGATTTTGTTTAAGGCGTCCTTGAATATTGGGCATTTTAGAGTGCTCGCTTTATGCCCTTTTTCCTTGCACAAAGGACATGCCGTTGTATGGCCATTCTAATCTAATCTAATCTAATCTAAATAACCTGGCATGGTCTCTCCTGTGAAGCCCCATGTTTGAGCACTGCTTCCTGTGGGAATATTGTGACCAGGTTCGGCACCAAGAGTCCTTACATGCACCCGTGCTTGCAGGACTCTAGTTTGTTCAGCTGAAAATCAGCATCCCGCTGATCCTCAGGAAGGCTAGAATCCAGGTGTCCTAAATTCCTTGAGTTACTGTTGCCACAGGGCATTAGTTAAGCCTGAAATACAATACTGTAGCATACATGCTGTAGGACTTATGTCCTTTTTCAGGGAGTGGATGGGAGTGTTTGGATAATGTTAGTATCTGTTGTTACAGCATCCCATTTACCCCTAACTTTACTTCATACGACAATGCATACTGCGCTCCAGCATCCCTAACTTTACTCTTCTCACTTTCAACTTATTCCAGCTATACACCGTTAATACCCTTTAAACAGTTCCGATTCTATTTACCCCCGTCATCTTACCCCCGTTCCATACAGCCGCCCTTTGCATCCTCCATACCCCCTTTTTTTTTTGCACCCCCCCCATACCCCCCATTTTGTATCCCCCAACATCTCTATTGGTCTATCTCCGGTTCCCCGGTTAGGTCACGTGGTGTTACCGTAGCCAAAAGAGACAAAAATGAACAGAATGGACCTTAGATTTTCTTATGGAGATTTACATGTAAAAATGATCGATTTTGCGCTCGAACTCTTGCAGCCCCTTTACTGCCCCGCTCTCACAAATTTCCCCATTTGCAGCAGGTTGGATTGCTTTGACTGTAGCTCTTGTGTCTTCTTGCCATCTGTGGCGCTTGAACGTACCTAAACAGTCTTCTTGCTTTGGTGTGTTTGTGATTGTAGGTATTGTGTTGCAGTGAAACTCACGTGGTGCAATGTGGGGTTGGGAGATTGACGCTGTGGCGTGTCTCCTCTGTCGTGGAGTCCTTACATTTGGCAAGGACGAAGGGAACCACAGAAACCTTCACCAAGGTTTTATTTTCCAGTCCTGTGGAGGCACCATCTACCTATAAGAAAGAAGGGATTCGTCAAGCAGGGTTTCCAGGTCTTTAGGAAGGTCCATGTCTTTTTTTTATTAAGGATGTCCTCGTAGGTATGGGCCTAAATACAAATGTATCTATAGGGGCAAAAGAGGTCATTTATTAATTTGGGATTTAAAGGCCTGCAAGTTAGGACGAGTGGGAAAGACGTGGGGAGGTAAGGAGTTCCACCATCTGGAGACCCTGGGGATGAAGGAACGATCAAATCGATCCGTTATCGATGCGCAGCATTGAACAGTATAAGGGTGCATGAAGTTGGCACGTCGCGTTGCTCTGGCTGGTCTGGAGGCATTATAGAGCGGAGTTCTTCTGAGCAAAATCCGTTTATGTATCGGTAAAACAAGGAAAGATCAGCCACTGCTCTTCGGTCTACGGATTGAAGGAGTCTCAGGTTAGGAAGGAAACAATTATGCTCATCTAGTAACAAGCACCGATAAGAATGACAAGAAAAAGTACCACAGATAAAGAAAACGACATAAAAGATAACAAATAATAATAAAAACTTACCAGGAGTTGTATTTTTATGTACACCACATTCAAAATATAATTTACTCCTGTTGAGATGAAGTTGAAATTCGTAATTTGATGACAAATCCATTATCTGAAACCAAATTTAATCATAAATAAAAAATATTTTGCTTAAAATGCTTTAAATCCAATTCTGTATTACCAAAAAAATTGAAATTCCCTTGTTGGTAGTTTCTAGCAATTGAATTGCTAAAGTGAAATTCCGAGGCGCGAAATAGATAAATTTAAAATCACGTTTTATCAAAAATTCAATTTAATACACAATAGAGCCGATAGAGATTGACTTTTTGAGTCTGAAATACATTGAGAAGTGTCATGTACAGATCTTAAATCGACTTGTTCGAGATGAAGATATTTTTAAGACAAGTTATACAGGGTTGTTTAAAATACAGCCTTAGAAGTCTTCATTTATCAATACATATAATAAAACTGTGGAAATGAAAATTCTGTACAGCAAAGATGTTTGTGCGCGCATAACATGAAAACTGTTGATCCGATTCGAATGCGGTTTTCGCATTTTTTTTTCTTCTTTCAACTTAACATCTAGTGTAAAAAAAATTCTTCCTCCACCCCTTTAACAGGTGGGGGGAAGAAATTTTTATACAACAATCAACACGCCACGCAAACATCATCGCGAGTACATTGATAAATGTGGTTAGATTTTTTGTCTCTGTCTGTATGTTTGTGCACGCATAACATGAAAACTACTGATCGGATTCGAAAGCGGTTTTTACAGATGTATTTGTCTTCTTTCAACTTAACATCTGGTGTATAAAACCTTGCTGATATTTTTAATATATATTGGGGACATGTGTACAAACATAAGGAAAAAAAATGTTTGGGAATTAACTGTTCGTAGTCAAAATTCTTTTTTCTTGTTTGACAAACTTCTTAAAAAGTAGCTTTAATGACTATTTGACAAGTTAAAAACAATGTTTAGGTATAGTTTAGATCCTAAATGTAATAATTAAAGTTTTAAAGTAGTTGTAATCTGGATCTAGATCTGGAAATTTGGAAGGGGCGAGCTAGTGCTCAGCCAGCACTGAGGCCACATATGACCCATTGTGCATCCTCCCGTGTGTAGGGATATCCTTACCTCAGGCTGTCACCAGGCCTATTGATTTAAAATAGGTGATGAGGCTCCCGAGGGGGATCTCCCTGACATCGGCTGGTGTAAGCCAATACTCGCCCAACACGGATCTTCTGATTTCAGAAAAAGCAGAGCAGTCATACATAATGTGTTCTAGTGTTTCCTCTTCTTGTTCGCAGCCTCTGCAAAGCGGCGATTCTGTTAATTTCATCTTAAAGAGATGTTGTCGCAATTGGCAGTGACCTGTCAGGATTCCCACAGCTGTTCGGAGATTTTGTCTGGTCAATGCCTTAAATTTTTTTGCTGTTTCCTTGCCAGGATGAGGTAATAACTCTCTGGCCAGTCTACAGTTCGTAGTTTCATCCCAGCACTGTATAAATTTTTGGTGAGAGTGCTGTTAAATAAGGTCCACGACTGCAGACAATGTTAGCTTGGTAGATAGGCGAGGGCTAACATATTTGTAGCCCACAGCCCTCCTTGCTAAATTGTTCGCAATGTGGTTGCCTTCAGAGTTCCCATGTCCTTTGATCCAGCTGAGAGTGACCACGTTATTCTGGCTGGCCTCAGTTAGAGACTGGTGACATTCTAGTACTAAACTTGAAGTGAAACGTGGTCTATTCAAGGTCAGTAGTGCTTGTCGGCAGTCTGTGTATATATTTATATTCCTGCCTGTGATGTTCCTATTGATTAATTCTTTTGCAGCTATGGTTATGCCTGTGAGTTCTGACTGAACCACACTTGACAAGCCATCCATAGCCCATTTTATTTTTAGGCTTAAGGATCTAGAGTAAATTCCACATCCCACATCTTGCTTTGTTTTTGATCCATCCGTATATACGCTCAGAGAGTTGACTATGTTGGGGTCTGCTGTCTTGGGCGTTAATATTTTGTAGGGTTTGTCAAAGACAAATCTTGGTGCGACGGCATCCGTGTCTGCCTGTGTAAAACATCTTGTGTAAAAAAATTTCTTCCTCCACCCCTTTAACAGGTGGGGGGAGAAATTTTTATATAACAATCAACACGCCACGCAAACATCATCGCGAGTACATTGATATAGAACCCATAAATGTTAGATTTTTTGTCTCTGTCTGTCTGTATGTTTGTGCGCGCATAACATGAAAACTACTGATCGGATTCGAATGCGGTTTTTACAGATGCATTTGTCGTCTTTCAACTTAACATCTGGTGTATAAAACATGCTGATGTTTTTAACATATAATAGTGACATGTGTACAAACATATAAAAGAAAAAATTCGGGAATTAACTGTAC
This sequence comes from Altica lythri, assembly GCA_964028335.1. Classification (NCBI taxonomy): domain Eukaryota; kingdom Metazoa; phylum Arthropoda; class Insecta; order Coleoptera; family Chrysomelidae; genus Altica; species Altica lythri. The sequence goes on from OZ034810.1 coordinate 22,135,006, forward strand.
GTAGTCAATGTTTAGCTATAGTTAAGATCCTAAATGTAATAATTGAAGCTTTAAAGAAGTGATTATCAAAATCTGTAACTTTGTGTGACGTAAATTGATTATTTTTAGACTTAAAATTATAATTAAAGCTTAAATCAACCTCTGAAATTATTCAGATCCAAAAGTAATTTTTAAGTTAATTTTAGAATTGCTATCTCATCAATATCAGCAATTTATCTTCCACTAAATTACTGTTCTTTCGAATTGGAAGTCATTTCCAAACGATTTGTCGCTTTGTAGACACTTCTGTTACGAAAGTTAAACTTCGATAAAACCCCGTCTCTGCAATATTTGGAAATTTTGACAAGCAAATGGTTGCGAATTATAATTAAGTGTACACAAACCCAAACTCGATCCCACAAGGACGATTTCCAATCGACTAAATGTCTTTATTTTATAAAGATACATCGTTTTAATGTAATTTACGATTCAAAAAACTTTATTTATATACTCCAATTAAGGTATGTTTTTAAACCTATTAATTACTGTTATTTAGACCTAAATTGGTACAGAGAGAGAATTTTAATTTAGATCCTTTTAAGGTTAGTTATCGGATAATCACAAAAATAAGAAAGTAAAAAATTAGAAAGAAACGAGATCAGTTTATGGATTACTTAACAGAACAAATTTGGCGCCCAACTTAACGAGCAAAAAACATACCTCTATTATAAATAAACACTGCTTAATTGAGGGATTTCGTAATAAACTTTTCATTACCAAAAATTAAACAAGATCAGTGTATAGAAGATCTTGTCACGGGCTAAATTCTCGTAAGTGATAAATATTTTAATTTGTAAACATAAGTGTCTTCCTACCTTGAAATTTCCCATTACTAAAGGTTTACTTGGGTCGGGAACCGGTTGATCTGGTTCGGTAATAGATAATCGTCAACTTATAAATATATTCTGGCCATAAATTATTCCTAATGTTGCTAATATTGTTTTGGAAGTAAATTTCATGTAGCTGTTTATTTTTTTTTTATATTACTGTCCTCTTTCACTTACATCTGACTGAAGTACTATCTCTTTCTTTTTGTCGATAACTATTGATATTGCGGTTCTACAGCCAGCTGTTTCGTGGAATAGTTACTTGCGTAATAAGATTTAAAATAAACGAGGAAATTAAGTAATGTTGAGATTTTTGATGATATCTTGATAAATAATAAGATTAGTCGCATCAAACGACCACTGTTTGTAAATTGGTAGCTGAAGATCCTACGGGTATTGTCCTTATAGTAGTAGAGGCCATTTATTTTAAGGTGTGTCAATCTCATGAATTGTGAAACGTAGAAACTTCCTTTTGACTGTCAACCTTAGTCTCGAGCAGATGCTTCTGAAGATTTTCTGGGTTTAAGTTGTAATCTCTGTTCATCGGAGACAATTAATTTTGGATTTACGAAATTAAACCTCAGTTTTTCCTATCGAATAGTATTGGAGTGAGATTTTCCGTTATTTTGGTGGATTCGTTGGAAAAATTCCTCGTGAAGGGATATTTAGGAAATCTTCTGTGGTGAGTAAAACGTTATTTATTCATGTGGTTGTTCGATTCTTATGGTTCTTTCGTTCCCCATGAATTGTAGGTAGCCCATAGAGCAGACAGTAGGGAAAATTGATAATTTAAAACCGTTCAGACAGCAAATCGTGGTCAGAATTTCCCATTATTGCAGTTAGCAACGAGGAAATTGTTTTACCCGTCTACCAGCTATGGTGTCACGAGTTTAACGAAAGAAACCCTATCTTAATAGGGTCCTAGTTATAGGCTGAAATCCTAGTTATAGGCTGAAATCCTAATTAAAGACTGAAATCCTAGATACAGGTGTAAATCAGAGATACGGGTGTAAATCCTAGTTAAGGGTTAAGTCCTAGTTATTGGTTGATATTTGATTGCTGACCTGATACTTAGTCGAGATTAAGTTATTTGAGATTGGCGCAAGCCTATTGGTTCTGGGAACAGGCTTGAATTTAGTACCGGCCTAAGTATTGGAGAAGCCTAGGACGACGAGGAATTGTATCTAGATTATCAGATAAGCTAATTAGATTTAAGGCGCAACTATAGTTTTAGTTAAGATCTATTTTTCTTGTCTTTTTTTTTCTATTGAGTGTGATCACACAGATTGGTTAATTTTCCTTTCAATATTATTCATATATTCTTTTTTTTTATATAAATATCATTAGCGTTGTCAAGCACGAGGCTTGACAGTTTTGTAATTCTTAATATTTTTAATAAAGAAGGGTCTAGTTGAGATTTTGTTTTATTTAGCTCACTTTATCGTTATTATCTTTTATTTTTTTTGTGTAATCCAATTAGTACTGTTAAATATTCTAAATTTATTTAATTATCTCCAGTGGGTGAGGTAGTGCCTGGAACATCAAGGGTTTCCGATTTTGACTGTACAAATCGGTGGCGCACTTACTTTATTTTGGTACTTACCCTCTACGGCTGAGCTGGGCACAAATTTGCCAGTAAAGAAACCACTACCGATCTCAGCTGGAGTTGGATTTCGATTGGAATAAATTGATTAACCTTTTTATTAATTTTTCAAAATTTGATTTTGTTTTATTTTCATTAAAAAATACGTGGCAATCTATTTATGGATTACTTAACCGAACAAATTTGGCGCCCAACTTAAGGGGCAAAGAACATACCTCTATTATAAACAAACACTAGTTAATTATAAAATTTCGTAATAAACTGTTCATTATCAAAAATTAAACAAGATCAGTTTATAGAAGATGGATTACTTAACAAAACAAATTTGGCGCCCAACTTAACGGGCAAAAAACATACCTCTATTATAAATAAACACTACTTAATTATAAGATCTCGTAATAAACTCTTCATTATCAAAAATTAAACAAGATCAGTTTATAGAAGATCTATGTATGGATTACTTAACAGAACAAATTTGGCGCCCAACTTAAGGGGCATGGAACATAACTATATTATAAATAAACACTACTTAATTATAAGATTTCATAATAAACTCTTCATTATCAAAAATGAAACAAGATCAGTTTATAGAAGATCTATCTATGGATTACTTAACAGAACAAATTTGGCGCCCAACTTAAGGGGCAAAGAACATACCTCTATTGTAAATAAACACTACTTTATTATAACATTTGCCAGGTATTTTAATGAAAGTAAAAACAAAATCAAATTTTGAAAAATTAATAAATCAATTAATTCAAATTCAACTCCAGCTGAGTTCGGTAGCGGTTTCTCTACTGGCAAATTGTGCCCAGCTCAGCCGTAGAGGGTAAGTGCCAAAATAAAGTGAGTGCGCCACCGATTTGTACGGTTAAAATCGGAAACCCCTGATGTTCCAGGCACTACTTCACCCACTGGAGATAATTAAATAAATTCAAAATATTAACAGTACTAATTGAATTGCACAATAAAAAAAAATAACGATAAAGTGAGCTAAATAAAACAAAATATCAACTAGACCCTTCTTTAATAAATTAAGAATTTACACAACTGTCAAGCCTCGTGCTTGACAACGCTATTGATATTTATATAAAATAAGAATATATGAATAATATTAAAAGTTAAATTCAACAATATGTGTGATCACACTCAATACAAAAAAAAGAATAATCTTAACTAACTATAGTTGCGACTTAATCTAATTAGGCTTATCTGTTAGTCCTCGGCGTCTTTAATACTTAGGTCGGTTCCAAAAGCCAAGCCTGTTCCTAAACCAATAGGCTTGCACCAACCACAATAACTTAAGCTCGATCTAAGTATCAGGTCTAGGATTTCAGAATATAACTAGAATTTACACCTGTATCTAGGACCCTAAAATCGTAATTTGGTATTAACAATAGCTTAAACAGATTTTAATGACTCCTTGAATTAATTTGATTTAATAACTTTAATACTATTTGAACACATTAACTTAAATTTGTACTACAATGAAAGAATAAAAATGAATTTAAATGGATAATACAACATTTAGAAGCTGACTTCTCTGAATTTACAATTAATGATCAAAACTAATGATGTAAATGTACTCAACGAACTTAAATTTGACTTGCTAGTCACGACAAAATTATAACAATAAATCAAATCAAAATTTAACATAAAATCAATTAATAATAGTAAAAGAATAAGCAAAAAGGAGTCTAGTTTCACAAAAATAAACCTACATACAAGACACAAAGAAATACATATGCAAAATAAAGATATTACAACTAAAATTGCGACCATATGGCGTTATTAATCTTATAAAAATAAAATATCGTAACTCACCTATTAAGATAGGGTTTCTTTCATTAAGCTAGTGACACCCTAGCTGGTAGACGGGTAAATCAATCTCCTCGTTGCTAATTGCGGGAATTCTACCATAGTTCACCGTCTGAACGGTTTTAAATCTCCAAATCTACCTACTGTCTGTTTCGTGATCTATCTACGTTTCGTCGGAAATAAAACAAGAAAAGAGAAAACCATAAGAATTGAACAAACCACATGAATAAAAGGCGTTTAACTTATCACAGAAGATTCCACAAAAATCCCGACCACGCGGTTTTTTTCCAAAGAATCTGTCCAAAAATAACAGCAGGAACAAACTCCACAGCGATTCAAAATGGAAAATAAGGTTTAGTTTCAAAAATCCAAAATTAATTGTTACGGATTCACCGCGATTTAAAACTTAAACCAAAAATCTTCTGACTTGTATTCGACAACCTTCTTAATCAAAAGCAGATAACAGAAAGGGCAGAGAAATCAACTACTTTCGATAAAATCTGTCAGACTCGAGAATGGCCTCTACCACTGTAAGGACAATAAACGTAGGATTAACAGCCACCCACTTACGAGCAAACAGTAATTGTTTAATAACAACAGATCTTATTACTTAACAAGATAACACCAAAAATCCCAGTTTTACTCAATTTCTCGTTCGTATCCAATCTTTATATGTCGGATGCTAAAATAACGAACTGCAGACGACAACATTCTAAGTTTTACGACAAAAAAAAAGAAGAGAAGAATTCGCCTCGTTGTAAACCAAAATAACAGTAGTTCAAAACAATCACCTAACCCCACAATTTGTTCTGAATTTAATAAATAGACTTACAAAACAATATTAGTAATAATTTGTGGCCAGAATATAAGGATTAGTTGGTGATTAACTACAACTGAACTAAAATCAACCTGTTCCTAATACTGATTTAATCCTTAATAACGGAGAATTCATAAGGTAAGCAATTAGTTATAACTATTGTGAATTTAAACCCGTGACACATTTTGTAATAAAATCTTCATGAAAAATTAAACAAGATCAGTTTATAGAAGATCTATGTATGGAATACTTAACAGAACAAATTTGGCGCCCAACTTAAGGGACAAAGAACACACCTTTATTATAAATATATAAGATTTCGTAATAAACTCTTCATTATCAAAAATTAAACAAGATCAGTTTATAGAAAATCTATCTATGGATTACTTAACCGAACAAATTTGGCGCCCAACTTAAGGCGCAAAAAATAAAATCTTCATTATCTGACACAAAATTTGTAGATAGTTTAACTATTTTTTCGTTAAAATTAAGATTTTCTATTCTCTTTCTAAAAGAATTGCTTGTCATATACGAAGTACTGAAAGTGGGTGGATAATGTTGGATAACTGTTTTAAACTTTCTGACTTAATTAAAATTGTAGATAATTTCCAACCGCTAAACTTAACGAAGAAGCTTAAATATCTTTAATTTATTCTGCATGAGTGACATTTAATTTTTGTTTGAAACAATGGTCGAAAGCAAAAATGCTGAATTTCATGTTGAAACAAGAATTTAAATAAGAGTTCTAATTTACGTTTTGCCATAAAAAATAATTAAAAGATATCTCTTTATGTACTTTTCTTATATTTAACTTTCAAACTGGCAGGTGTCAGCTGTTACATAGGTCAACTGTCATATATGTCAGTTGTCATAAATTTGAGTTGCCATTGAAGTCAAAACTGTAACCGTCATAGGTGTCAGTTGTCATAATTAGCATCTGTCATAATTCTATTTAAAAATAGTAAATTGTCTTTATTAATGATGTTAGAATCCAGCTGTTTCCGTTTGTATGTTGTTTATTGACTTGAATTTGACATTTTACGCTTGTTAGCTGTCATATGCGTCAACGTTTCATCTTTCATTAGTGTCAACTGTCATACATGTCAATTGCCATATGTGTCAGTTATGTGTCAGTGGTAGCTGTCATTGTTGTCAGATATGTTAACTGTCACAGGTGTCAGCCTGAATTACCAGTTCCCTTTTTAAGTAGTTTTCTGGTATTTTCATATTTAATGTTTGTTACTTTTATCATTTAAATTTCAACCGAACAGCTGTCAAATGTTATATGTGTCAACTGCCATACATGTCAGCTGTCATACGTGTCAGTTAGTAACAGCTGTTGTAAAATATGTTAACTGTTATCGTTGACAGCTGTCATTTAAATCAGATGTGTTAAATATGAAATTAGAAATGGAAAACTATGTTAATTTGATTTATAAATAAATATTGTTTTCTTTCTTCTTTTTGAAAAGAACACATGTACTGAAATAGCTCTACTCTGCAATCTGTAAACGCTACACAGTCTAATCTTGCTGTCTGTCAAAACGAAAAACTAACAATGCAAAATTGCTAATACTGTCAACATATATTAAAAACATGTGTACCAACATAAGGAAAGAAAAAATTCAAGAACCGAATGTACGTAGAGCGTAAAATTCCAAATTCTTGTTTCTATCTGAACAAACCGCGTAAATGAAAACAATTTGAAATATTATTCCCGAACTGACATAACCCTAATAAAATTGTTCTTTTATACAACCTAACAAAGGAACGTAGAAATGCGTGAAATAAACTGGACGGACGATGAATCAAGTTCCCTTTTCTAACATCGGTTTGCTGAAATTAGATTTATATTATTAATGAAAATATAGGAATTGTATTATTATTCTTCTGTAATAATTTTTCTTTTATTACTTTTCATCAGTGAAGTGATAGATGTTAAAAGATATTACTGGAATATTACATCAATTTATAGCACAATGACAGCTGTCAATGTGGCGTTGACAACAATGACAACTGTCAAGCTGACGTGGATAACAATGACATCAGACAGATAAGAAGAAAAATTTATAAAAAGTATATATACTTAGTATAGCAAAATGACACAAGAGGAAAATCTCTGAAAAAGTCTGACAATTAAAATGAATGACAATTGACACGTATGACAGCTGACATTTACGAAAGTTGATACGTATGACAACGCACATATATGACAGCTGACACTTATGGCAGCTGATACGTCTCAGCTGGTACGTCTAAAAGCTGGTACGTAAAGCATTTAACACAATTGACAAGTGACACTTGTGACAACTGACACTTATGACAACTGACACGTAAAGCAACTACGACGTTAGGTTAGAAGCTAGATAATAAGATTCACTTGAAATTAATAAAGCAAGTCTGATAATTGATATGAATGACAACTGATATGTATGACAGTTGACAGGTACGAAAATTCATACGTTTGACAACGCACATATATGACAGCTGACACTTGTGACAGCTGAGACGTATCACAGATGTCACGTCTAACAGCTGGCACGTAAAGCAACTAACACAATGGACCACTGACACTTGTGACAACTGAGACTTATGACAACTGACACATAAAGCAACTACGACGTTAGATTAGAAACTAGATAATAAAATTTACATGCAATTAATGAGGCAAGTCTGACAATTGAAATGAATGACAACTGACACGTATGACAGCTGACAGGTACGAAAGTTGATACGTATGACAACGCACATATATGACAGCTGACACTTATGACAGCTGAGACGTATCAAAGATGTCACGTCTAACAGCTGGCACGTAAAGCAACTAACACAATTGACAACTGACACTTGTGACAACTAAGACTTATGACAACTGACACGTAAAGCAACTACGACGTTAGGTTAGAAGCTAGATAATACAATTTACATGAAATTAATGAGGCAAGTCTGACAATTGAAATAAATGACAACTGACACGTATGACAGTTGACAGGTATTAAAGTTGATATGTTTAACAATGTACATATATGACAGCTGATACCTGTGGCAATTGAGACGTATCACAAATGACACGTCCAACAGATGGCACCTAAAGCACAATCGACAACTGACACTTGTGACAACTGACACAAAAAACAACTACGACGTTAGTTTAGAAGCTAGGCAATAAAATTTACATGAAATTAATAAGGCAAGTCTGACAATTGAAATGAATGACAACTGACACGTATGACAGCTAACGGGTACGAAAGTTGATACGTTTGACAACTCACATATATGACAGCTGACACTTATGACAGCTGAGACTTATCACAAATGTCACGTGTAACAACTGGCACGTAAAGCAACTAACACAGTTGACAACTGACACTTGTGACAACTGAGACTTATGACAACTGACACGTAAAGCAAATATGACGTTAGGTTAGAAGCTAGATAATAAAATTTACTTGAAAGTAATAAAGCAAGTCTGACAATTAATATAAATGACAACTGACACGTATGACAGCTGACGGGTACGAAAGTTGATACGTTTGACAACGCACATATATGACAGCTGATACTTATGACAGCTGAGACATATCACAGATGACACGTCTAACAGCTGGCACATAAAGCACAATCGACAACTGACACTTGTGACAACTGAGACTTATGGCAACTGACACAAAAAGCAACTACGACGTTAGTTTAGAAGCTAGGCAATAACATTTACATGAAATTAATAAGGCAAGTCTGACAATTGAAATGAATGACAACTGACACGTATGACAGATAACGGGTACGAAAGTTGATACGTTTGACAACGCACATATATGACAGCTGACACGTATGACAGCTGACAGGTACGAAAGTTGATACGTATGACAACGCACATATATGACAGCTGACACTTATCACAGCTGAGACGTATTAAAGATGTCACGTCTAACAGCTGGCACGTAAAGCAACTAACACAATTGACAACTGAGACTTATGACAACTGACACGTAAAGCAACTGCGACGTTATTTAGAACCTAGATAATAAAATTTACATGAAATTAATGAGGCAAGACTGACAATTTCAAGACTGACAATTTAAATGAATGACAACTGACACGTATGACAGCTGACAGGTACTAAAAATGATACGTATGACAACGCACATATATGACAGCTGACACTTATGACAGTTGAGACGTATCTCATATGTCACGTCTAACAGCTGGCACGTAAGGTAACTAACACAATTGACAACTGACACTTGTGACAACTGAAAACTGATACATAAAGCAATTAGGAAACCTGAGTTTACCAAGACTTTTGGATATATTTATCATGTATGCAAAAAAGGGTCAAAGTTACCAAACTAGTAAAGGTCGACGTGAATTCCAATTAACGAAATTGTTTCGAACTCAAAAGGTTCAAAGTTAAAGTAATTAATTTTGAAAATTGACGAACCATCTTAGGTCTGAGGTTTTATGAAATTATTTATATACTAAAAGGAGTTAATTTAACTTAAAAGTATTATTACAGAAAACTGTAACATTGTCGTATTTAATAAAGCGTGTTATCAATAGATATCAAAGAAATATTAAAATTATTCTAACGCTTTACAAGCTTTGAAAAACATTTTTAAAGACAATGACCGTTCAACTAAGAAGAAACAACTACTTCCTGTGCTATATGCCCCAACGAATATTGGATTACACTTCAAAGTCAAACGGGGTTGGCATATCTAATAGATAATTTAAACCAACCACTCTGGTTTGCAGTTAGAAGGGACCACATAACTTGTAGACCGGTTTCGGCCTATTGGGCCTCGTCAGTACAAGGTATATGTTATCCGTCAGCGAGCTTAAAGCGTGAAATAGTTTAATGAAATATTTCATCTGCTAATTTTATTTTTTTTTGCGTTTCAAAGCTTTATCATAATCATCCTGTATTAATAAAATTATTCTAACTAAACAATTTTAATTCTAGTCATACGAAACATTATAAATATTTAAAGACAAATAAGTTGGTTGTTAACATATGTAAATGTTATTTTAAACATCGCCTATCTTTTTTTAATTTTTTTGTTTATAAACGTAACGAATATTCACTTAGTTTTTATGACAGCTAATGTAAACGAAATAAAAATAGATCGAGTCGTATTTGAATCCCCAGATCATTCTTTTAATGTTCATTATAGAACTATAAAATATTTTTTTCTTTCAATTCAAAATAAACATACATTCGGAGTGGGAAACACTATTATTCATATTATATTGTTTATATTTGTCTATGTTTAAATAATTGTAACGGAAAATCTCTTTTTTTGATTTATTAGAATAATTTAAGGATTTTTATCTTTTTACACCAAAGAAAACCAAACGGTAGACACTGTGTTTCGGTCTATTAGAGCTCATCAGTACAGTACAAGCTTGTCTCTTCAGTAACTAATGAAGAGGATCCCCGGTATAGACTATAGATATTTATGTAGTTAGAAGTCTGCGATAGTTGGATATAATTGCAAGTAGCGCCATCTCTACTCCAAATGAAATTTTAAATTGTCTAAAGACGTCATTAAAGATAAGAAACTTTGTTTGTTATTTCCATTTTAAAGGTTATAACCAGAAGAATAGTGAAAAGTCGTTTAAGTTTTCCTGACTCGATACTTATCAAATATTTTAAAATTGAATTTAATAAACTAAGTTATAAAAGAAAACCAAACTGTAAACACTGTGTTTCGGTCTATTAGAGCTCATCAGTACAGAGACATCCCCGGTATAGACTATGGATATATATGTAGTTGAAAGTCTACAAAAATTAGATACAATTGCAAGTAGCGCCATCTCTACTCCAAATGAAATTTTAAATTGTCTAATTAAAGATTAGAAACTTTGTTTGTTATTTCCGTTTTAAAGGTTATAACCAGAAGAATAGTGAAAAGTCATTTGAGTTTTCCTGACTCGATACTAATCAAATATTTTAAAATTGAATTTAATAAACTAAGTTATAAAAGAAAACCAAACTGTAAACACTGTGTTTCGGTCCATTGGAGCTCATCAGTACAGAGACATCCCCGGTATAGACTATGGATATATATGTAGTTGGAAGTCTACGAAAATTAGATACAATTGCAAGTAGCGCCATCTCTACTCCAAATGAAATTTTAAATTGTCTAAAGACGTCATTAAAGATAAAAAACTTTGTTTGTTATTTCCGTTTTAAAGGTTATAACCAGAAGAATAGTGAAAAAACATTTGAGTTTTCCTGACTCGATACTAATCAAATATTTTAAAATTGAATTTAATAAACTAAGTTATAAAAGAAAACCAAACTATAAACACTGTGTTTCGGTCTATTGGAGCTCATCAGTACAGAGACATCCCCGGTATAGACTATGGATATATATGTAGTTGAAAGTCTACGAAAATTAGATACAATTGCAAGTAGCGGCATCTCTATTCCAAATAAAATTTTAAATTGTCTAAAGACGTCATTAAAGATAAGAAACTTTGTTTGTTATTTCCGTTTTAAAGGTTATAACCAGAAGAAGTAGTGAAAAGTCATTTGAGTTTTCCTGACTCGATACTAATCAAATATTTTAAAATTGAATTTAATAAACTAAGTTATAAAAGAAAACCAAACTGTAAACACTGTGTTTCGGTCTATTGGAGCTCATCAGTACAGAGACATCCCCGGTATAGACTATGGATATATATGTAGTTGAAAGTCTACGAAAATTAGATACAATTGCAAGTAGCGCCATCTCTACTCCAAATAAAATTTTAAATTGTCTAAAGACGTCATTAAAGATAAGAAACTTTGTTTGTTATTTTCGTTTTAAAGGTTATAACCAGAAGAAGTAGTGAAAAGTCATTTGAGTTTTCCTGACTCGATACTAATCAAATATTTTATAATTGAATTTAATAAACTAAGTTATAAAAGAAAACCAAACTGTAAACACTGTGTTTCGGTCTATTGGAGCTCATCAGTACAGAGACATCCCTGGTATAGACTATGGATATATATGTAGTTGGAAGTCTACGAAAATCAGATACAATTGCAAGTAGCCCCATCTCTATTCCAAATGAAATTTTAAATTGTCTAAAGACGTTATTAAAGATAAGAAACTTTGTTTGTTATTTCCGTTTTAAAGGTTATAACCAGAAGAATAGTGAAAAAACATTTGAGGTTTCCTGACTCGATACTAATCAAATATTTTAAAATTGAATTTAATAAACTAAGTTATAAAAGAAAACCAAACTATAAACACTGTGTTTCGGTCTATTGGAGCTCATCAGTACAGAGACATCCCCGGTATAGACTATGGATATATATGTAGTTGGAAGTCTACGAAAATTAGATACAATTGCAAGTAGCGCCATCTCTACTCCAAATGAAATTTTAAATTGTCTAAAGACGTCATTAAAGATAAGAAACTTTGTTTGTTATTTCCGTTTTAAAGGTTATAACCAGAAGAAGTAGTGAAAAGTCATTTGAGTTTTCCTGACTCGATACTAATCAAATATTTTATAATTGAATTTAATAAACTAAGTTATAAAAGAAAACCAAACTGTAAACACTGTGTTTCGGTCTATTGGAGCTCATCAGTACAGAGACATCCCCGGTATAGACTATGGATATATATGTAGTTGAAAGTCTACGAAAATTAGATACAATTGCAAGTAGCGCCATCTCTACTCCAAATAAAATTTTAAATTGTCTAAAGACGTCATTAAAGATAAGAAACTTTGTTTGTTATTTCCGTTTTAAAGGTTATAACCAGAAGAAGTAGTGAAAAGTCATTTGAGTTTTCCTGACTCGATACTAATCAAATATTTTAAAATTGAATTTAATAAACTAAGTTATAAAAGAAAACCAAACTGTAAACACTGTGTTTCGGTCTATTGGAGCTCATCAGTACAGAGACATCCTCGGTATAGACTATGAATATATATGTAGTTGAAAGTCTACGAAAATTAGATACAATTGCAAGTAGCGCCATCTCTACTCCAAATAAAATTTTAAATTGTCTAAAGACGTCATTAAAGATAAGAAACTTTGTTTGTTATTTCCGTTTTAAAGGTTATAACCAGAAGAAGTAGTGAAAAGTCATTTGAGTTTTCCTGACTCGATACTAATCAAATATTTTAAAATTGAATTTAATAAACTAAGTTATAAAAGAAAACCAAACTGTAAACACTGTGTTTCAGTCTATTGGAGCTCATCAGTACAGAGACATCCTCGGTATAGACTATGAATATATATGTAGTTGGAAGTCTACGAAAATTAGATACAATTGCAAGTAGCGCCATCTCTACTCCAAATGAAATTTTAAATTGTCTAATTAAAGATTAGAAACTTTGTTTGTTATTTCCGTTTTAAAGGTTATAACCAGAAGAATAGTGAAAAGTCATTTGAGTTTTCCTGACTCGATACTAATCAAATATTTTAAAATTGAATTTAATAAACTAAGTTATAAAAGAAAACCAAACTGTAAACACTGTGTTTCGGTCTATTGGAGCTCATCAGTACAGAGACATCCCCGGTATAGACTATGGATATATATGTAGTTGGAAGTCTACGAAAATTAGATACAATTGCAAGTAGCGCCATCTCTACTCCAAATGAAATTTTAAATTGTCTAAAGACGTCATTAAAGATAAGAAACTTTGTTTGTTATTTCCGTTTTAAAGGTTATAACCAGAAGAAGTAGTGAAAAGTCATTTGAGTTTTCCTGACTCGATACTAATCAAATATTTTAAAATTGAATTTAATAAACTAAGTTATAAAAGAAAACCAAACTGTAAACACTGTGTTTCGGTCTATTGGAGCTCATCAGTACAGAGACATCCTCGGTATAGACTATGAATATATATGTAGTTGAAAGTCTACGAAAATTAGATACAATTGCAAGTAGCGCCATCTCTACTCCAAATAAAATTTTAAATTGTCTAAAGACGTCATTAAAGATAAGAAACTTTGTTTGTTATTTCCGTTTTAAAGGTTATAACCAGAAGAAGTAGTGAAAAGTCATTTGAGTTTTCCTGACTCGATACTAATCAAATATTTTAAAATTGAATTTAATAAACTAAAGTATAAAAGAAAACCAAACTGTAAACACTGTGTTTCGGTCTATTGGAGCTCATCAGTACAGAGACATCCTCGGTATAGACTATGAATATATATGTAGTTGAAAGTCTACGAAAATTAGATACAATTGCAAGTAGCGCCATCTCTACTCCAAATAAAATTTTAAATTGTCTAAAGACGTCATTAAAGATAAGAAACTTTGTTTGTTATTTCCGTTTTAAAGGTTATAACCAGAAGAAGTAGTGAAAAGTCATTTGAGTTTTCCTGACTCGATACTAATCAAATATTTTAAAATTGAATTTAATAAACTAAGTTATAAAAGAAAACCAAACTGTAAACACTGTGTTTCGGTCTATTGGAGCTCATCAGTACAGAGACATCCTCGGTATAGACTATGAATATATATGTAGTTGAAAGTCTACGAAAATTAGATACAATTGCAAGTAGCGCCATCTCTACTCCAAATAAAATTTTAAATTGTCTAAAGACGTCATTAAAGATAAGAAACTTTGTTTGTTATTTCCGTTTTAAAGGTTATAACCAGAAGAAGTAGTGAAAAGTCATTTGAGTTTTCCTGACTCGATACTAATCAAATATTTTAAAATTGAATTTAATAAACTAAGTTATAAAAGAAAACCAAACTGTAAACACTGTGTTTCAGTCTATTGGAGCTCATCAGTACAGAGACATCCTCGGTATAGACTATGAATATATATGTAGTTGGAAGTCTACGAAAATTAGATACAATTGCAAGTAGCGCCATCTCTACTCCAAATGAAATTTTAAATTGTCTAATTAAAGATTAGAAACTTTGTTTGTTATTTCCGTTTTAAAGGTTATAACCAGAAGAATAGTGAAAAGTCATTTGAGTTTTCCTGACTCGATACTAATCAAATATTTTAAAATTGAATTTAATAAACTAAGTTATAAAAGAAAACCAAACTGTAAACACTGTGTTTCGGTCTATTGGAGCTCATCAGTACAGAGACATCCCCGGTATAGACTATGGATATATATGTAGTTGGAAGTCTACGAAAATTAGATACAATTGCAAGTAGCGCCATCTCTACTCCAAATGAAATTTTAAATTGTCTAAAGACGTCATTTAAGATAAGAAACTTTGTTTGTTATTTCCGTTTTAAAGGTTATAACCAGAAGAATAGTGAAAAGTCATTTGAGTTTTCCTGACTCGATACTAATCAAATATTTTAAAATAGAATTTAATAAACTAAGTTATAACAGAAAACCAAACTATAAACACTGTGTTTCGGTCTATTGGAGCTCATCAGTACAGAGACATCCCTGGTATAGACTATGGATATATATGTAGTTGGAAGTCTACGAAAATTAGATACAATTGCAAGTAGCGCCATCTCTACTCCAACTGAAATTTTAAATTATCTAAAGACGTCATTAAAGATAAGAAACTTTGTTTGTTATTTCCGTTTTAAAGGTTATAACCAAAAGAATAGTGAAAAGTCATTTGAGTTTTCCTGACTCGATACTAATCAAATATTTTATAATTGAATTTAATAAACTAAGTTATAAAAGAAAACCAAACTGTAAACACTGTGTTTCGGTCTATTGGAGCTCATCAGTACAGAGACATCCCTGGTATAGACTATGGATATATATGTAGTTGGAAGTCTACGAAAATCAGATACAATTGCAAGTAGCCCCATCTCTATTCCAAATGAAATTTTAAATTGTCTAAAGACGTTATTAAAGATAAAAAACTTTGTTTGTTATTTCCGTTTTAAAGGTTATAACCAGAAGAATAGTGAAAAAACATTTGAGTTTTCCTGACTCGATACTAATCAAATATTTTAAAATTGAATTTAATAAACTAAGTTATAAAAGAAAACCAAACTGTAAACACTGTGTTTCGGTCCATTGGAGCTCATCAGTACAGAGACATCCCCGGTATAGACTATGGATATATATGTAGTTGGAAGTCTACGAAAATTAGATACAATTGCAAGTAGCGCCATCTCTACTCCAAATGAAATTTTAAATTGTCTAAAGACGTCATTAAAGATAAGAAACTTTGTTTGTTATTTCCGTTTTAAAGGTTATAACCAGAAGAATAGTGAAAAAACATTTGAGTTTTCCTGACTCGATACTAATCAAATATTTTAAAATTGAATTTAATAAACTAAGTTATAAAAGAAAACCAAACTGTAAACACTGTGTTTCGGTCTATTGGAGCTCATCAGTACAGAGACATCCCCGGTATAGACTATGGATATATATGTAGTTGGAAGTCTACGAAAATTAGATACAATTGCAAGTAGCGCCATCTCTACTCCAAATGAAATTTTAAATTGTCTAAAGACGTCATTAAAGATAAAAAACTTTGTTTGTTATTTCCGTTTTAAAGGTTATAACCAGAAGTATAGTGAAAAGTCATTTGAGTTTTCCTGACTCGATACTAATCAAATATTTTAAAATTGAATTTAATAAACTAAGTTATAAAAGAAAACCAAACTGTAAACACTGTGTTTCGGTCCATTGGAGCTCATCAGTACAGAGACATCCCCGGTACAGACTATGGATATATATGTAGTTGGAAGTCTACGAAAATTAGATACAATTGCAAGTAGCGCCATCTCTACTCCAAATGAAATTTTAAATTGTCTAAAGACGTCATTAAAGATAAAAAACTTTGTTTGTTATTTCCGTTTTAAAGGTTATAACCAGAAGTATAGTGAAAAGTCATTTGAGTTTTCCTGACTCGATACCAATCAAATAATTTAAAATGTAATTTAATAAACTAAGTTATAAATAAAATTTAAACAAAAAAAAAAGGGTGTGGCAGTCAGTGGGACTGCCGGCAGAAGTTATACTTCTATGCACGCGCCCGGATTCATAAATTTTTACGCAATTGATTTAGCAAAATCATTATATGATGTTCACTTCGAAAGCTCTAGGTGAAAAAGACAGAATTTCTCCAAATATGATCCTTCACTCGATTTGACACACTTCAGAAAGAAATAGATGGCCTCTACTACTATAGGGACAATAACCATAGCTTATTCAGCCAACAACTCACGAACAAACAGAGGTCATTTGATATGACTAATCTTGTTATTTATATAGATGACAACAAAAATCCCAACATTACCTAACTTCCCCATTTAATTTCGATTTTAATAATAAAGTTATAAATATGACGGTACACTGGCTACAGAACCGCTATATCCAAGTTATCAACGACAGGAAGAGAATGAATCAGATGAACTACTTGCAATGATTTCAAAACAATAACACAAGAATAATAAATTTACTTGCAAAACCCATATTAGCAACAACTAGAAATAATTTATGGTCGAAAATAATAAACAACAGTTGGCGATTAACTATTATCGGACTTAAATCAGCCGATACTTGCCTCGATAAATCCTACAATAATTACGAATTATAAGGTAAGAACAACATTTTGTTTACAAAAAGATAACTCAACGTTAACGAAAAATTAGCCCGTGACAACTTACGTGACAGAATTATAAAATAATCTGTCAAACACAATGTAATACGTCACTATGATATTCCAAAACATTAGCTCAGACTGTTTTTTGTATATCTATCTCTTTTCAATGTACTGAATGTTTAAACAGTATTTAAAGGACTTATAGTTATGACTAAACATGTGGTAAATATTTCATCTTCGTTTTTACCGACCAATATACCTTATATGTTTTTCTGTCTCTCTCTTACTCACACCATTACATATGTAATGATTTTTCGCATTTAACCCCACACAAATCGAGTGCATGAATAGAAGTATAACTTCAAAAACATAAAAATTGCTATAATAAACTCACCGCCAATCCCAATAAGTTAATGAACTTTACTGCCTCACCGAAGATAAAATCCGGTCTCTTTAATTTTTCATTGAAAATCGTAAAATCATATTTGATATCTGATAATTCTCAGCTTAAGCAGAGTTTTGGTATTATAAAGTTTTATGGATGTAGTGATTATTAAAATTCTATGAAATAGAAAACTCTATAAAAATACTTTTATTGTTAAAAAACCAACATAAAGGGAGAATTTGGGGAAAAATCAGAGAGAGTATTGATGAAAGCATTAATGATGAATAGACCTCAAATATAAAAAAAAGTTTATAAAGTTTGTGTTATAAATCAATAGGTTTTATGGGACAATTTAGATCCTCTAGAGAGTTTGAAATGGGAAATGTTTTGAAAATGTTTGTCAAGTGCAAAAAAGGCACCGGAAAGAAGGAATTATAAGGTAATAAATGGAGAATAAACTGTGAAAGGCTTTCGCGGCCATTGTCTAATGTATCAATGGTTTTTGGGCTGTTAGGCCGGCGTCAATTGTCTTGCTGACTTGACGTTTCACCAACACGAGCGGATGGCATCTTCAGAAGTTGCTTCCTAGTTGACAGTCTGCGAACTACTGAGCTCTGTGTGGACGGAGCCTGTATTTATAAGTCGGGAAGGAAGTGGGCGGGGCCTCAGTTGCTTTCGATTCCAATCGGTTCTGGTCGGTGTTGTGGCTCCGCCCACTTCCTTCCCGACGTATAAATACGGGCTCCGTCCACACAGAGTTCAGTAGTTCGCAGACTGTCAACTAGGAAGCAACTTCTGAAGATGCCAACCACTCGTGTTGGTAAAATGTCAAGTCAGCAAGACAATCGATGCCGGCCTAACAGCCCAAAAACCATTGATACAATAAATGTAGAGATTGTAACACCACAGCATAGACTTTTAGTTGTGGAATATGACACAAAGGCTACAAAGAAACCAACGAAAAAGGGAAGAAATAAGTAGATGGTAAGCAAAGAAGATTATATGAGTAAGTTTAAATAAAGTATGTCTAGAGAGTATAAAAGATGATTTGGAGGAATGGTGGACTAGCAATGGTAATGTTGTTAGGAAGATATCTGCTAACCTCTGCAGACGATGCTTTTGTGTTGAAACGAGGAAGTACTGAAAGTAGTGAAAGCAAAAAAGGTGGCTACGAAGAAGGGGGATTCATCAGGAAGTGCAAGTAATAAGGGAGAATATGAGGTCACGAAGAAGCAATAGGAATTTTGTTGGGAAGATATCTGCTAACCTCTGCAGAAGAAGCTTTTCTGTTGAAACGAGGAAGTACAGAAAGTAGTGAAAGCAAAAAAGGTGGCTACGAAGAAGGAAGATTCATCCGGAAGTGCAAGTAATAAGGGAAAATATGAGGTCACGAAGAAGCAATAGGAATTTTGTTGGGAAGATATCTGCTAACCTCTGCAGAAGATGCTTTGGTGTTGAAACAAGGAAGTACAGAAAGTAGTGAAAGCAAAAAAAGTGGCCAATAAGAAGGGGGATTCATCAGGAAGTGCAAGTAATCAGGGAGAATATAAGGTCATGAAGAAGCAATAGGAATTTTGTTGGGAAGATATCTGCTAACCTCTGCAGAAGATGCTTTTGTGTTGAAACAAGGAAGTACAGAAAGTAGTGAAAGCAAAAAAAGTGGCCAAGAAGAAGGGGGATTCATCAGGAAGTGTAGCTTAAGTTTTTTTACTCGTTTTAAAACTTGATTTGTGTAAGATCATAGCAGAAGGTATTTAAAATATATATGGTACCCGCCATTATAATTTGCTAAAAGAAAGACAATCAAAAAAATAGCATACAAATGTATCAAATAACACGAAAAATAAACTAAAACTAAATAATCTAGTGCCGAGTGTAGTAGTAAGTGTTCATGCAAATACTGCTTAACAATAAAGAAATATCAATGTGACCATTTACCAGGTTATAAAAGAAAACACAAATCATAAAGTACATGGCGATCCTGCAGTTTCACTATATTTAGCTAAGATATGACATTCACGTAAGAGAACTCTGAAAAATAATACGGTCTTTGTGATATGCATAATAACGAGCGAATTTATTCTACTGAACCCTCTCCAAGGCATGAATGTGACAATGGTAATAAGGCGACCAAACTGGTGTACAATATTCTAAACCTGATCTGTCAAAAGCACAATACAGTGCCAGAAGAACTCTATAAGACAAGTCCTTACTATTACGTAATATAAAACACAAGTTTTTAATACTTTTATTTACAACATTAATATGTTCACGAAATAATAAGGGAGAATATAAGGTCACGAAGAAGCAATAGGAATTTTGTTGGGAAGACATCTGCTAACCTCTGCAGACGATGCTTTTGTGTTAAAACGAGGAAGTACAGAAAGTAGTGAAAGCAAAAAAGGTGGCCACGAAGAAGGGAGATTCATCAGGAAGTGCAAGTAATAAGGGAGAATATGAGGTCACGAAGAAGCAATAGGAATTTTGTTGGGAAGATATCTGCTAACCTCTCCAGAAGATGCTTTTGTGTTGAAACGAGGAAGTACAGAAAGTAGTGAAAGCAAAAAAGGTGGCCACGAAGAAGGGAGATTCATCAGGAAGTGCAAGTAATAAGGGAGAATATGAGGTCACGAAGAAGCAATAGGAATTTTGTTGGGAAGATATCTGCTAACCTCTGCAGAAGAAGCTTTTCTGTTGAAACGAGGAAGTACAGAAAGTAGTGAAAGCAAAAAAGGTGGCTACGAAGAAGGAAGATTCATCCGGAAGTGCAAGTAATAAGGGAAAATATGAGGTCACGAAGAAGCAATAGGAATTTTGTTGGGAAGATATCTGCTAACCTCTGCAGAAGATGCTTTGGTGTTGAAACAAGGAAGTACAGAAAGTAGTGAAAGCAAAAAAAGTGGCCAATAAGAAGGGGGATTCATCAGGAAGTGCAAGTAATCAGGGAGAATATAAGGTCATGAAGAAGCAATAGGAATTTTGTTGGGAAGATATCTGCTAACCTCTGCAGAAGATGCTTTTGTGTTGAAACAAGGAAGTACAGAAAGTAGTGAAAGCAAAAAAAGTGGCCAAGAAGAAGGGGGATTCATCAGGAAGTGCAAGTAATAAGGGAGAATATAAGGTCACGAAGAAGCAATAGGAATTTTGTTGGGAAGACATCTGCTAACCTCTCCAGAAAATGCTTTTGTGTTGAAACGAGGAAGTACAGAAAGTAGTGAAAGCAAAAAAGGTGGCTACGAACAAGGGGGATTCATCAGGAAGTGCAAGTAATAAGGGAGAATATGAGGTCACGAAGAAGCAATAGGAATTTTGTTGGGAAGACATCTGCTAACCTCTGCAGACGATGCTTTTGTGTTGAAACGAGGAAGTACAGAAAGTAGTGAAAGCAAAAAAGGTGGCCACGAAGAAGGATAATTCATCAGGAAGTGCAAGTAATAAGGGAGAATATGAGGTCACGAAGAAGCAATAGGAATTTTGTTGGGAAGATATCTGCTAACCTCTGCAGAAGATGCTTTTGTGTTGAAACAAGGAAGTACAGAAAGTAGTGAAAGCAAAAAAAGTGGCCAAGAAGAAGGGGGATTCATCAGGAAGTGCAAGTAATAAGGGAGAATATAAGGTCACGAAGAAGCAATAGGAATTTTGTTGGGAAGATATCTGCTCACCTCTGCAGGAGATGCTTTTGTGTTGAAAGGAGGAAGTACAGAAAGTAGTACAAGCAAAAAAGGTGGCCAAGAAGAAGCGGGATTCATCAGGAAGTGCAAGTAATAAGGGAGAATATGAGGTCACGAAGAAGCAATAGGAATTTTGTTGGGAAGACATCTGCTAACCTCTGCAGACGATGCTTTTGTGTTGAAACGAGGAAGTACAGAAAGTAGTGAAAGCAAAAAAGGTGGCCACGAAGAAGGATGATTCATCAGGAAGTGCAAGTAATAAGGGAGAATATGAGGTCACGAAGAAGCAATAGGAATTTTGTTGGGAAGATATCTGCCAACCTCTGCAGAAGATGCTTTTGTGTTGAAACAAGGAAGTACAGAAAGTAGTAAAAGCAAAAAAGGTGGCCAAGAAGAAGCGGGATTCATCAGGAAGTGCAAGTTATAAGGGAGAATATGAGGTCATGAAAAAGAATGCAAAGAAAGCAGTGGCAAAAGCAAAATTGGAGGCAATGGAAAATTTCTTTAAGAACTCCAAGAATAATAACGGAAAGGAAGGTAAAGTCGATCTTTAGAAAAGAAGAAAATGAAAATAAGTTTGAGAAAAGAGATTAGTAGAAAGATGATGTGAGGAATGATGATAATGATGATGATTCTAAAATGTATTTGGAATTAATTCGTACGATATGTGTTTTATGTTGAATCTGACTTGAAATCCAGAAAATAGTCCTACAACAATGATATTTTCCCACATTAAATCTGTTATTAGTTAGGGCGTAGGCATTGAGCAAGCTTGGTAAAAGGGTAAATAAGGCCCTGCCCTTGTAAACAAAACACATTAGATCCAGACGTAGGTTGATTAATTGCCGATTTTACCACACACCCTTAATAATAAAAGCTAAGAAAAAATACACTCTAATTTTCTCTTTTCTTTTTTTACGAGCAGTGTTTAGAGTAAATTGCCAACTGGAATGTTTCAAGATTATATCGTTCATTTAATGGAGTGAATGTGTTGACTGAGGTGAGAAAAGGGTCGAGAAATTGTTTTTGAAGTTTACAACTTCTACTGAAATGCCTTTTACAGACAGCAATACCTAAAATGTCATTAAAAAGTTGTTAAGAAACTAGAAATGAACTGTTGTGTGTTTTGTCGTATAGAGTAAAAGGCCATACGCTTATAGATGTGAACTTTTTTTATTTATTAAAGAAAAAAATTAATACGGTTAATAAAATTGTTGTATTTGATGTATCAATGGTTTTTGGGCTGTTAGGCTGGCGTCGATTGTCTTGCTGACTTAACGTTTTGCTAACACGAGCAGTTGGCATCTTCAGAAGTTGCTTCCTGGTTGACAGTCTGCGAACTACTGAGCTCTGCGAATGAATGAATGAATGAGAATAAGAATTTGGAGGATAAATATGGGAATTTTTAAGGAGTTCGGAATGTATGAGGACCCTGTTGTAGGACTTATGTCTTTTTTAGGGAATGGATGGGAAGTTTGAAAGGAGTTAGTATCTGTCTGTCGTCGGCCCTGCTCCTACAAAGTTTTTCCATTTGTAATTCCTGTGGAGTTGGGTCTTCTAGTTTTTCTTCATCTCTCCATGTTTCTTGAACGTGCCTAAAAGGTCTTTTTCTTTTGGTGTATGTGTGAGTGTTGTGTGGAAGTGTAACCCACGTGGTGCAATGTGGGGTTGGGAGATTGACGCTGTGGCGTGTCTCCTCCGTCGTGGAGCCCTTCCATTTAGCGAGGACGAAGGGAACCACAGAAACCTTCGCCAAGGGCCCATTTCTTTTTTTTCCATTTTATTTTTTGTATTTTTTGTTTTTTGTATTTTTTCTATTTTTTTTTTCAATTATCGTGTCCTAAGTGGGATTGGAGGCACCATCTATCTGTAGGCAAGGGGGGTTTCATCCAGTAGATTTTGTAGGTCTTCAGGGAGGTCCATGTCTACAGCGGATTGGAGGAGTCTTAGGTTGGGGAGGGGGATCTTCTTTTTCGGTACTCTGGATATTCTTCGAAGTCCTCCATTCCAGTGGGTATGGAGGGTCCTCTGGGCAACGATGTTAGTACCCTGCAGAGTCCGGGCGACGTATCGATGTTGGAGCGTCTGAAAACGAGAGGGCAGAGGCAGTATATTGGTGTTATTGTAGACAAGGTGGCTAGGATAGAGGTAGTGTATGTTCTTCACTTTCCGTAAGATCGCTCTCTCTGTGGCATGGATGGAATGAAGAAGTCTCTGTGGAATAGCGGAGTATGGGACAGCCTTGTAATCGACAAGAGGTCTGATGAAGGTTTTATAAGTGTGGAGAAGGGTTTTAGAGTCAGTTCTTCCGATTCTACCGCCCAGAGCACCCAAGAGGGACGCTCGTCTTCTCATTTTGTTGAGTGTAAGCTCAACATCAGCATCCCACCTGAGTGTTCGAGTAAATCGAACCCCCAGGTAGGTCACCTGGTCCTGAGGGACGAGCCGTTCCCCCCAAAGTGACAGGTTGATATAGTCGGAAGAGAGATTTTCTCGTCGGCTGAGGTTGGGATGTCTGAAGATGATTGTTTGGGTTTTGTTTGGATTTAGGGCTACTCTCCATCTGCTGCACCAGTCGGAGAACTGATCCAGCAGTCTCTGAGTTTTTCGATTAAGGGCTTCAGTCGACAATGCGGAGGTGTACAAGGCCGTGTCATCAGCATAGAGCTGGATATTTTCCAGAGGAGGAATATCGCTAGCATAGATGGTATATAGCGTAGGGGCCAGGATTGATCCTTGTGGAACTCCTGAAAGGGGGGAGAATGGCTCGGAGATTGCGTTTCCAACCTTGACATGAATAATTCTGTTGGAAAGATATAAGTGGATAAGTTTGATGGCCTGGATGGGAAATTGGATGTCAATTAGCTTTCTAATAAGGCCAGCATGCCAAACCTTGTCGAAGGCCTTTTGGACATCCATAAATATAGCTGAGACAACTTTTCTCTGATTTAGAGCTGAAGTGGAGAAAGATTGTAGGTCTAGAATCGGGCTTTGGGTAGAGTGGTTTGGTCTGAATCCATGTTGAAAAGGGGGGATAATAGCGTTGGTTTCTAGAAAGTCCCTGATTCTATTTAGGAGTAAAAGTTCAAAGAGTTTGCCTATGACGTTGAGCAGAGAGATTGGTCTATAGTTGTGAGGGTTTGTGTGATTTTTGCCAGGTTTAGGAATCAAGATGGTGTTTGAGGTCTTCATGATGGTGGGGAAGTAGGATTTGCCGAGACAAGAGTTGAAGAGAAGAGTAAGAGAAGGCATAATTGAAGGGGGAAGTTGTTTTAAGGTACGCCTAGAAATAGAGTCTGGACCAGGGGCAGAGTTTTGCCTTGTTGGGAAGCAGAGAGAATGTCTCTGCGAGAACGGAGCCCGTATTTATACGTCGGGAAGGAAGTGGGCGGGGCCTCAGTTGCTTTCGATTCCAATCGGTTCTGGTCGGTGTTGTTCGATAAGGGTAGAGTTTTTGCACCCTTAATTATGGGGACCCATGTTTTATTGATCTTGACTGCTTCCTCTTTTTTATTATAGTACTCGCAGAGCTCAGTAGTTCGCAGACTGTCAACCAGGAAGCAACTTCTGAAGATGCCAACCGTTCGTGTTGGCAAAACGTCAAGTCAGCAAGACAATCGACGCCGGCCTAACAGCCCAAAAACCATTGATACATTAGACAATGGCCGCGAAGCCTTTCACAGTTTATGTTGTATTTGAGTTCATAAATCTTTTTTAAAGTATCTTTAAGTATTTTTAAAATTCCGATTACTGAAATAGATGTATAAAATAAATGAGTCGATTAATCGCAACATTTCATTTCTAGTGAAATCCTATTTAAATGATGCATCTGAAATTTAAATTCAAGGTAGTCTCCGCAATGGCTTTTAGTAAAAATTGATTATTGCTTGCGGATAAAACCCTCTGCTTTTCTATGTAATAAATCTTGTTCAATTAAAATATTGAAATGGAATAAAATAATTTATCAAATCCTTGCAGCTGAGTCCGAAAATAGATGTTGAATTGTTGAAAAGTGGTATTCCATTAATTAAATTTATATGAAATATGTTGCAAAACTGGCTAAAAGGTTTACAATATCAAAATGAAAATTGAGTAAAAGTAATCAAATATTATAAATGTGAGAACTCACAGGCATAACCATAGCTGCAAAAGAATTAATCAATAGGAACATCACAGGCAGGAATATAAATATATACACAGACTGCCGACAAGCACTACTGACCTTGAATAGACTACGTTTCACTTCAAGTTTAGTACTAGAATGTCACCAATCTCTAACTGAGGCCAGCCAGAATAACGTGGTCACTCTCAGCTGAATCAAAGGACATGGGAACTCTTGCATTGCGAACAATTTAGCAAGGAGGGCTGCGGGCTACAAATATGTTAGCCCTTGTCCATCTACCAAGCTAACATTGTCCGCACTCGTGGACCTTATCAAAAAGCACTCTCACCAAAAATTTATACAGTGCTGGGATGAAACTACGAACTGTAGACTGGCCAGAGAGTTATTACCTCACCCTGGCGAGGAAACAGCAAAAAAAAAAATAAGGCATTGACCAGACAAAATCTCCGAACAGCTGTGGGAATCTTGACAGGTCACTGCCAATTGCGATATCTCTTTAGGATGAAATTAACAGAATCGCCGCTATGCAGAGGCTGCGAACAAGAAGAGGAAACAGTAGAACACATTATGTATGACTGCTCTGCTTTTTCTGAAATCAGAAGATCCGTGTTGGGCGAGTACTGGCTTACACCAGCCGATGTCAGGGAGATCCCCCTCGGGAGCCTCATCACCTATTTTAAATCACTAGACCTGGTGACAGCCTGAGGTGAGGATATCCCTACATACGGGAGGATGCACAATGGGTCATATGTGGCCTCAGTGCTGGCTGAGCACTAGCTCGCCCCTCCCAAATTTCCAGATCCAGATCCAGAAATGTCAGAAAAAAATTGCTGTGGACACTTTTTCCAATTCGAAAAACAGCGAAAGTTAAATTGGTTAAAATGGAACAAACGTTTGATAAAGCTAAAAAAACGAAAAACATTCTCAAATTTGGGCCATGGGTTCTACAAACGACATAAAAAATTGTGTACATAATCGACAGTTGTTACGCGGTCAATAAAGGCGCCCTCTCGTGCTTCAATTTGAAATCGCGCTATCGATGCGTTCTTTGTAGTATTTATATAAAATATTATTTCTGGCTACAAAAAATAGGAACAAGAAATTTCTCGAAGGACAAACAGAGATTTCTTTTAATCCAGACTGATACAAGAATCCTATAGATAAACATCCTTTTATTTCAATACTTTGTGTTTATATTTCTATAGCCAAAATGTAAATAGATTGGCAGGATATATATGTAAAATCTACTGTTTTTAACGGATATCATTTTTATTCTAATCAAAAGTTTCAGATTTATTTTTATACAATTTTGTAACAAGTTACAAACAGATCTTACACAATACGAATTTATAGTTCGTTAAATTACAGTTTTATTTTTTATTTTTTTACACCTATCACTTATATTGCTAGATACAATCTTAGTTGCAAATTGCAAATTGAAAAGTGAGCTTTTAAAATACGAATATTGATGAATTTTTTCAAGGCTAGATGTTATATAATAAAAACTAAAAAGTAGACCTTTTAATGTAAATTAGCTGTGAATACCACTAAACAGAATACATAAAAAAATTTCTGATAAGCTTAATAATCTAAACAATTTTAGTAAATTAATTCATGCAGTGAAGTATATAGCGATTAAAAGCTCTCTAAACATCAACAGCAATTAACTACCTATGTAAATATGTTTGTAGATATTAAATCATTTCCAGGTAGCCTAATTTAATACGATATATTCTTCGATATACATAAACTTTTATCAACATTAGACTGATCCTAGACTTAACAAAATACACAAATTTAACAGATTGGATAAAAAAATTTATGAATATACCTACTTACTAATAACGAGAAAAATATCTACGTGAACTACACTAAAACAAATAAATTATCTTTAATAATGTATTATTTTATTATAAACAAAAGTTTGGAAATGAATAATTATCATAACATTTTGTTTGTGATCTGTTGCGCCTATATATAAATTTCAAAATTACACTAGCATTGATCATAACATATACAATGGGATTGGGAATTTCACGGGCGACCAACATTACTCAATCTTTTCGGAGCTACTAATCCGGTATACACCGCAAGCGTGACAACTCGGCGCAACCAATAGGGTGTGGTGACAACTCGGCCCAACCAATAGGGTGCGGTGACAACTCGGTCCAACCAATAGGGTGCGGTGACAACTCAGCGCAACCAATAGGAAGCGGTGACAACTCAGCGCAACCAATCGGATGTGGTGACAACTCGGTGCAACCAATCCAGGGCGGTGACAATTTGGCGTAATAATAACTCGGTGCAGTAATTATTCGGAACGATAATAACAAGGCGCAGGGGCAATTTCGCAAATTCGAAATTGTAAAATCTTGGCATAGTGGTAATTCGTACATTGGGCCTAATGACAATTTGGTGCAGCGGCAAATCAGCGCAGTAAAACTCGGAGTTTCAACAGCTTGTAGCAGTGATCTATTGGCCTAATGACAACTTATAACCGTTAACCAAATAAGGAAGGACAGATAGCGAGATGGGTTGAAAAACTACAGTAATATGAGTAAGGAATCTAAAGTTCAAACGCCTGCGAAGGTCAAGTTGGATAGAGAAATAAGACCCATGTCACTTCAAAATTACACTAGCATTGATCATAACATATACCTACAATGGGATTGGGAATTTACCGGGCGAACAACTTTACTCAATCTTTTCGGAGCTACTAATCCGGTACACACCGCAAGCGTGACAACTCGGCGCAACCAATAGGGTGTGGTGACAACTCGGCCCAACCAATAGGGTGCGGTGACAACTCGGTCCAACCAATAGGGTGCGGTGACAACTCAGCGCAACCAATAGGAAGCGGTGACAACTCAGCGCAACCAATCGGATGTGGTGACAACTCGGTGCAACCAATCCAGGGCGGTGACAATTTGGCGTAATAATAACTCGGTGCAGTAATTATTCGGAACGATAATAACAAGGCGCAGGGGCAATTTCGCAAATTCGAAATTGTAAAATCTTGGCATAGTGGTAATTCGTACATTGGGCCTAATGACAATTTGGTGCAGCGGCAAATCAGCGCAGTAAAACTCGGAGTTTCAACAGCTTGTAGCAGTGATCTATTGGCCTAATGACAACTTATAACCGTTAACCAAATAAGGAAGGACAGATAGCGAGATGAGTTGAAAAACTACAGTAATATGAGTAAGGAATCTAAAGTTCAAACGCCTGCGAAGGTCAAGTTGGATAGAGAAATAAGACCCATGTCACTTCAAAATTACACTAGCATTGATCATAACATATACCTACAATGGGATTGGGAATTTACCGGGCGAACAACTTTACTCAATCTTTTCGGAGCTACTAATCCGGTACACACCGCAAGCGTGACAACTCGGCGCAACCAATAGGGTGTGGTGACAACTCGGCCCAACCAATAGGGTGCGGTGACAACTCGGTCCAACCAATAGGGTGCGGTGACAACTCAGCGCAACCAATAGGAAGCGGTGACAACTCAGCGCAACCAATCGGATGTGGTGACAACTCGGTGCAACCAATCCAGGGCGGTGACAATTTGGCGTAATAATAACTCGGTGCAGTAATTATTCGGAACGATAATAACAAGGCGCAGGGGCAATTTCGCAAATTCGAAATTGTAAAATCTTGGCATAGTGGTAATTCGTACATTGGGCCTAATGACAATTTGGTGCAGCGGCAAATCAGCGCAGTAAAACTCGGAGTTTCAACAGCTTGTAGCAGTGATCTATTGGCCTAATGACAACTTATAACCGTTAACCAAATAAGGAAGGACAGATAGCGAGATGGGTTGAAAAACTACAGTAATATGAGTAAGGAATCTAAAGTTCAAACGCCTGCGAAGGTCAAGTTGGATAGAGAAATAAGACCCATGTCACTTCAAAATTACACTAGCATTGATCATAACATATACCTACAATGGGATTGGGAATTTACCGGGCGAACAACTTTACTCAATCTTTTCGGAGCTACTAATCCGGTACACACCGCAAGCGTGACAACTCGGCGCAACCAATAGGGTGTGGTGACAACTCGGCCCAACCAATAGGGTGCGGTGACAACTCGGTCCAACCAATAGGGTGCGGTGACAACTCAGCGCAACCAATAGGAAGCGGTGACAACTCAGCGCAACCAATCGGATGTGGTGACAACTCGGTGCAACCAATCCAGGGCGGTGACAATTTGGCGTAATAACAACTCGGTGCAGTAATTATTTGGAACGATAATAACAAGGCGCAGGGGCAATTTCGCAAATTCGAAATTGTAAAATCTTGGCATAGTGGTAATTCGTACATTGGGCCTAATGACAATTTGGTGCAGCGGCAAATCAGCGCAGTAAAAACTCGGAGTTTCAACAGCTTGTAGCAGTGATCTATTGGCCTAATGACAACTTATAACCGTTAACCAAATAAGGAAGGACAGATAGCGAGATGAGTTGAAAAACTACAGTAATATGAGTAAGGAATCTAAAGTTCAAACGCCTGCGAAGGTCAAGTTGGATAGAGAAATAAGACCCATGTCACTTCAAAATTACACTAGCATTGATAATAACATATACCTACAATGGGATTGGGAATTTACCGGGCGAATAACTTTACTCAATCTTTTCGGAGCAACCAATCCGGTACACAGCGCAAGCAATCGGGTACAGTGACAACTCGGCGCAACCAATAGGGTGTGGTGACAACTCGGCCCAACCAATAGGGTGCGGTGACAACTCGGTCCAACCAATAGGGTGCGGTGACAACTCAGCGCAACCAATAGGAAGCGGTGACAACTCAGCGCAACCAATCGGATGTGGTGACAACTCGGCGCAACCAATCCAGGGCGGTGACAATTTGGCGTAATAATAACTCAGTGCAGTAATTATTCGGAACGATAAAAACAAGGCGCAGGGGCAACTTTGCAAATTCGAAATGGTAAAATCTCGACATAGTGGTAATTCGCACATTGTGCCTAATGACAATTTGGCGCAGCGGCAAATCGGCGCAGTAAAAACTCGGAGTTTCGACAGCTTGTAGCAGTGACCTATTGGCCTAATGCCAACTTCTAACCGTTAACCAAATAAGGAAGGACAGATAGCAAGATGGGTTGAAAAACTACAGGAATATGAGTAACTAATCCAAAGTTCAAACGCCTGCGGAGGTCAAGTTGGATAGAGAAATAAGACCCATGTGACTTCAAAATTACACTAGCATTGATTATAACATATACCTACAATGGGATTGGGAATTTACCGGGCGAACAACTTTACTCAATCTTTTCGGAGCAACCAATCCGATACACAGCGCAAGCAATCGGGTACAGTGACAACTCGGCGCAAGCAATAGGGTGTCGTGACAACTTGGCCCAATCAATAGGGTGCGGTAACAACTTAGCGTAACCAATAGGGTGCAGAAACAACTCGGCGCAACCAATAGGAAGCGGTGACAACTCCGCGCAACCAATCGGATGTGGTGACAACTCGGCGCAACCAATCCAGGGCGGTGACAATTTGGCGTAATAATAACTCGGTGCAGTAATTATTCGGAACGATAATAACAAGGCGCAGGGACAACTTCGCAAATTCGAAATGGTAAAATCTCGGCATAGTGGTAATTCGCACATTGTGCCTAATTACAATTTGGCGCAGCGGCAAATCGGCGCAGTAAAAACTCGGAGTTTCGACAGCTTGTAGCAGTGACCTATTGGCCTAATGCCAACTTATAACCGTTAACCAAATAAGGAAGGACAGATAGCAAGATGGGTACTACAGAAATATGAGTAACTAATCTAAAATTCAAACGCCTGCGGAGGTCAAGTTGGATAGAGAAATTAGACCCATGTGACTTGGTGATTGGTTGTAAACCTGGTGAAGATGTTGACCGTGAAGAATATGTCGCTGATCTTTAGAATCGAATGGGAAATATACGCAAACTGGTGCGTGAGTACATTCAATTATCTAGTGATAGGATTAAGAGGTAGTTTGACAAACGGACAATGAAAAAGAGTTACCAAGTTATAGATTTAATCTGGCGTCGAGGCATTTGTCCCAAATTACAGAAGAGCTGGGAAGGTCCATACACCACCAAGAAAAATATTAGCGATGTCATTTATCGGATCGTAAAAATTCCAAGAGGGAATACCATCGTGGTCCATCATGATCGACTGGCGCCTTACCAGGGAAACCACAGCGAGGATGTGCAAGAGCTCCAAGAAGATGATCTAGCTGGCTCTTGATGAGTACGAGGTCTTGAATTAAGAAATAACATTCTGGGTGAAATGAATATAAGGAGGAAGCAGTGTAACGGTATAACCGAATAAAGAAGGACAGGTAGCAAGATGTCTCGAACACCTACGGAAATATGATATTAAAATCGAGAAACAAGAGGAGCAGACGCAACAATTTTCCCAGCTATCATAATGGATGTCTACCCTACTAGAAGAGTTATCCAGTTCACAATTTATGATTATGGTTCTTTGGCTCTATCATCTAGCTTCAGTCCATGACAGAGCTCCCGTGTTCTGGAACAAACTTAACTAAGAGGAGTTTTTCGAGCCATCTTGTTATCTGTCCTTCCTTATTCGGTCATCATGTTACAGATCGTTTTATTAATGAGATTATTGTCCTAAACTACCAAGTTTTATCTAAATTGGTCCAGTAGAAAATACTTGTTAAAGATACATCCAGAAAGACCGACAAAAACGGACGTAGAAAGCCGAGAACTAACAAAAAATACTTTTTTACATTTCATTTTAAGATGAAAGCACGATTTCTTGTAAGGCAGGAAAAATCTCCCATCCTCGTACCTAAATACGTAACACTAATATTTTATTACACAGTTCTTTATGGAATGTCTTTTGTCTGGAGTTAGATATTTTATTATGTAGTTTCTTGCAAAATGTCTCTTACGTATATTTGGAATATATAGAAGTCAGTCACGTAAAAAATTGTAAATTTATATGCCAGATTAGAGAATAAAGAGAAAAGAAATTTAATTATATTTAAAAAGACTTCATGAGTCACGGGTTAAATTTACTCTAAGAATAAAAGTTTCTAAAAGTTAACATTAGTATCTACTTACCGTGCGATTACACCAAAATTAGGGTTGAACGTAACATTCAGACTTGAAAATAAGTTGATTCTTGGTTGTTGTAGATAATCACCTTCTATTTATTATATTCTGACCACAATTGTTACTAATACCACTTTGAATTATTGTCTATTTATTATATTCAGGTCACAAATTATTGTATTGTTTACTTTAAATCATTATCGCTGTCATTTGCAAACAGGTGATTGTCACTTCTTCTTTTGTTCGTATAACTCGTCATATTGTTGTCTACAGTCAGATGTTTCGTTATATTGGCATCTAACATATTTAAGCTTCGACACGAACGAGAAATTGAGTACATATTGAGAATTTTGGTGTTACTTTGACAAGTAGTATAGATTTGTTGTTATTAAATTATTACCGTTGTCGTTTGTAAATTGTTGGTTGACAATGCTTCTTTTACTAGTCGTACAGTAGTTTAGAGTTAAGGATAGAACGGGTAGAGGCCATCTTCGGGTTGTGTAATTTTTCGTGGAAAGGAAAGGCTTGTCTCAGCATTTTGCTATTTGCCTTCGACTTGATCACTTGTTTGAGGAAGTCAGAAGATTTTTCGGTTTAAGTTTTAAATCACGGTGCATCCGTAACAATTAATTTTTGATTTTTGAAACTAAACCTTATTTTCCATTTGAATCGTTGTTGGAGTTAGATTCTGTTGTTATTTTTGGACAGATTCATTGAAAAAGCCGCGTGTCGGATTTTTGTGAAATCTTCTGTGATAGATCACGGTACAGTTAGTGAATTATTTGGTTAATTCAATACTATTCAGGCCAACGAATTGCGGTTAGAGTGGCAGAATTCCCTAACAGTACGGTTAGCAACGAATACATTATTTCACTCTTTTACCAGTCAGGAGTGTCACGATTTTAAAGGAAAAACCCTAATACATTAGGGTTCTTGGTACGGGCTTAAGTTCTTAAGTTCTTGGTACGGGCCTAAGTTTTGGAAAGGGCTCAAGTCCTTGTTACGGGCTTATTTGTTTGGAGCAAGCCTTATTTGTTTTTGGAGCAGGCTTGATTTTTGGTACAGGCCTAAATTTTGGTACAGGCTCAGTTAAATTTTGGCCAATTAGTGGTGACGCATTTAAAGCCAAGGACTGGAAGAAATTGATAACTGGATTACCAGATAAGCTATAAGCCATTGTTGTAACTTGTAGATTTAAGTCGTGACTATAGATTTTAATTTTAAGTCTTGCGTGTGATCACGCTTTTCAGATAATTTTTTTTTACTCTTTACTTTTATGTTAATATCATTGTAAGGCGCTAGGGTTGACAGTAGTGTAAACTCTATACTTTTTTTATATTAAAGAAGGTTTTAGTTTGACATTCTCGTTTTATTTAGCTCACTTTATCGTTCTTATTGTGCAATTCAATTCTTAATTTATTAATTATCTCCAGTGAGAAAGGTCAGTGCCTGGAACAACAGGGGTTTCCGATTTTAACCGTTCAAAATCGGTGGCGCGACTCACTATTATTTGTGTACTTACCCTCTACGGCTGAGCTGGGCACTAATTTGCCAGTAGAGAGAAACCACTTACCGATCTCAGCTGGAGTTGAACTTCTATTTGAAGTAATTGATAATTTTTCTAAATTTATTGTTTTATTTCTTTAATTCTTTTATTACATCGAAAGTACGTGGAACATGCACTGAAAATAAAGGCATATAATTTGTTTAGGATAATAAAATTGGCATTTACTATTTATCAATAACCTGCGATTAAGCTTTTTTAATGTTTAAAATTTTTTACTAATAAAACAAATTAAGAACAAGATTTCAATAAGGATGCTTAGAATATGTCAGCTATCTTTTTCAATTTTAATAATAATAATAAATAATTTTGTAATGACGGTGCTGCCATCATCAAACACGGTATCAAACGCTCCAGGTTTAAATATATTAAAAAATTATTTTACAAATGTACGATTTCAATAAAAAACTGAAAATAGGGCATCAAAATAGAGCATTGAATGATACTCACCTTCGGCTTGAATAACAATTTTTCCAGTCACGTGAAATATTGTGCATTTGATACTCTTTATAGAAAATATCCCATTTCCGTATATCGTATCGTAAATAAAAGATTAAAAGAGAAAAATTGAACTAGATATATGATAAAGTGAACCCGATTTAGAAGTAACATATGTTGAAGATGAAAAATGTTTTTTGCCAAATAAATTAAAGTCTCACCATATTTTAGTAACAAATCATTTTGTGTATTAAAACCTTGTCTGTATTCTTACACATAAAAGCAATAAATTAAAATAGCAACAAAGGATCTAATAATGAATTACCAAAATATTTATGAGAACATCATTTTTTGTTGTGTTTGTTATTACAATGACAACATTTTGTAAATTAAACGATAATTAAAATTTACTTCAAGACAAAGTAAAATTGTATTTTTTTAAATTCGATATGAGTTTCTGCGCTTCCATTAAGTCAAGGTTCAAATTAAGGCACCGAGTACAAACT
Source organism: Altica lythri (assembly GCA_964028335.1). Taxonomy (NCBI): domain Eukaryota; kingdom Metazoa; phylum Arthropoda; class Insecta; order Coleoptera; family Chrysomelidae; genus Altica; species Altica lythri. The sequence goes on from OZ034810.1 coordinate 22,170,379, forward strand.
TAACAAATTTAAAGTAAAGTCCATTTCAAGCTATATCGTCTTGACGTCTGTTTACAACATGATCTTACTGCAGGTAAAAAGTCAAGACGATATAGCTTGAAATGGACTTTAGTCTGGATTTACTCCTTTTGGCATTGTGGTCAAAAACTGATGTAACGTTCGTTTTCGAGCATACCATCCGGACTATATATGTATTTTTATTGCGCCGGTGCGAAAGGTAGATTCCCGACTTGGTAGGAGAAATAATGTTTCTTCGACAGAATAATTTTTCAATTCTTTCATTTTCATCTGCGATTCTTAAAAAAATCAGATTTAGTTTCTGTCTACCTTCGCCCTTCATTCTGGGTTATTGCCAAATCTGAGAAGAGCCCTATTAAGGAACCAGCTAAATTAATCAGAAAAATTTCGCTGTCTGCCGACAGCCATTTTGAAGCTGACACCCGGTGTAACCATTCCCAAGGAAGTTCCTTTAAAGAAAAGATCACTTCCATCCACATTTGCAGTTCCGATCCACCTCTAAACGAACTCCGACAGGAAGACTTCGAACAACAAAGATAAGAGATTAAATAACTTAATTAGATTCAATATTCACTAAATTCTTCATTGAGTAATAAATCAACTTAAAACTGATTTTTTGTTTTTTATTTGTTTGTCTGTACTGGGCGCCCTATAATTAATGTTTGGGAGGGATTAAATAAAACTCAGGAGGAAGCCACGAACCTCAGGAGCTAGCCTAGGGTAATTTAAGGGTTACACTGAGGAAAAAACCTTTGCGTGTTCTAAAGGTAATTTAACGAGTTCTAAGGAGCTTTAAATAAATCTAAATGGAAATCTAAGGAAATCTAAGGAAATCTAAGGAAATTTAGGAAATCTACGGAAATCTAAGGAAATCTAAAGAAATCTAAGGAAATCTAAGGAAATCTAAAAAAATCTAAGGAAATCTAAGGAAATCTAAAGAAAACTAAGGAAATCTAAGGAAATCTAAGGAAATCTAAGGAAATCTAAGAAAATCTAAGGAAACCTAACGAAATCTAAGGAATTCTAAGGAAATCTAAGGAAATCTAAGGAAATCTAAGGAAATCTAAGGAAACCTAAGGAAATCTAAGGAAATCTAAGAAAATCTAAGGAAATCAAAGGAAATCAAAGGAAATTAAGTAAAATCTAAGGAAATCTAAAGAAATCAAAGGAAATCTAAAGAAATTTAAAGAAATTTATGGAAAATTAAGAAAATCTAAGGAAATCTAAGAAAATGTAAGATAATCTAAGGAAATCTAAGGAAATCTAAGCAAATTTAAGAAAATCTAAGAAAATCTAAGGAAATCTAAAGAAAACCAAGAAAATCTAAGGAAATCTAAAGAAAACTAAAGAAATCTAAGGAAATCTAAGGAAATCTAAGAAAATCTAAGGAAACCTAACGAAATCTAAGGAATTCTAAGGAAATCTAAGGAAATCTAAGGAAATATAAGGAAATCTAAAGAAATCTAAGGAAATCTAAGGAAATCTAAGGAAATCTAAGGAAATCAAAGGAAATCAAAGGAAATTAAGGGAAATCTAAGGAAATCAGAGGAAATCTAAAGAAATTTAAAGAAATTTATGGAAATTTAAGAAAATCTAAGGAAATCTAAGAAAATGTAAGATAATCTAAGGAAATCTAAGGAAATCTAAGGAAATCTAAAAAAATCTAAGGAAATCTAATGAAATCTAAGGAAATCTAAGGAAATCTAAGGTAGTCTAAGGAAATTTAAAGAAATTTAAGGAAATCTAAGGAAATCTAAGGAAATCTAAGGAAATCTAAGAAAATCTAAGGAAATCTAAGGAAATCTAAGGAAATCAAAGGAAATCAAAGGAAATTAAAGGAAATCTAAGGAAATCTAAGAAAATCTAAGGAAATCAAAGGAAATCTAAAGAAATTTAAAGAAATTTATGGAAATTTAAGAAAATCTAAGGAAATCTAAGAAAATGTAAGATAATCTAAGAAAATCTAAGGAAATCTAAGCAAATTTAAGAAAATCTAAAAAATTTTAGGAAATCTAAAGAAATCTAAGGAAATCAATGGAAATCTAAAGAAAACTAAGGAAATCTGAGGAAATCTAAGGAAATCTAAGAAAATCTAAGGAAACCTAACGAAATCTAAGGAATTCTAAGGAAATCTAAGGAAATCTAAGGAAATCTAAGGAAATCTAACGAAATCTAAGGAAATCTACGGAAATCTAAGGAAATCTAAAGAAATCTAAGGAAATCTAAGGAAATCTAAAAAAAACTAAGGAAATCTAAGGAAATCTAAAGAAAACTAAGGAAATCTAAGGAAATCTAAGGAAATCTAAGAAAATCTAAGAAAACCTAACGAAATCTAAGGAATTCTAAGGAAATCTAAGGAAATCTAAGGAAATCTAAGGAAATCTAAGGAAACCTAAGGAAATCTAAGGAAATCTAAGAAAATCTAAGGAAATCAAAGGAAATCAAAGGAAATTAAGGGAAATCTAAGGAAATCTAAGGAAATCAAAGGAAATCTAAAGAAATTTAAAGAAATTTATGGAAAATTAAGAAAATCTAAGGAAATCTAAGAAAATGTAAGATAATCTAAGGAAATCTAAGGAAATCTAAGCAAATTTAAGAAAATCTAAGAAAATCTAAGGAAATCTAAAGAAAAGCAAGAAAATCTAAGGAAATCTAAAGAAAACTAAAGAAATCTAAGGAAATCTAAGGAAATCTAAGAAAATCTAAGGAAACCTAACGAAATCTAAGGAATTCTAAGGAAATCTAAGGAAATCTAAGGAAATCTAAGGAAATCTAAAGAAATCTAAGGAAATCTAAGGAAATCTAAGGAAATCTAAGGAAATCAAAGGAAATCAAAGGAAATTAAGGGAAACCTAAGGAAATCAGAGGAAATCTAAAGAAATTTAAAGAAATTTATGGAAATTTAAGAAAATCTAAGGAAATCTAAGAAAATGTAAGATAATCTAAGGAAATCTAAGGAAATCTAAGGAAATCTAAAAAAATCTAAGGAAATCTAATGAAATCTAAGGAAATCTAAGGTAGTCTAAGGAAATTTAAAGAAATTTAAGGAAATCTAAGGAAATCTAAGGAAATCTAAGGAGATCTAAGAAAATCTAAGGAAATCTAAGGAAATCTAAGGAAATCAAAGGAAATCAAAGGAAATTAAAGGAAATCTAAGGAAATCTAAGAAAATCTAAGGAAATCAAAGGAAATCTAAAGAAATTTAAAGAAATTTATGGAAATTTAAGAAAATCTAAGGAAATCTAAAAAAATGTAAGATAATCTAAGAAAATCTAAGGAAATCTAAGCAAATTTAAGAAAATCTAAGAAAATCTAAGGAAATCTAAAGAAATCTAAGAAAATCAATGGAAATCTAAAGAAAACTAAGGAAATCTAAGGAAATCTAAGGAAATCTAAGAAAATCTAAGGAAACCTAACGAAATCTAAGGAATTCTAAGGAAATCTAAGGAAATCTAAGGAAATCTAAAGAAATCTAAGGAAATCTAAGGAAATCTAAGGAAATCAAAGGAAATCAAAGGAAATTAAGGAAAATCTAAGGAAATCTAAGGAAATCAGAGGAAATCTAAAGAAATTTAAAGAAATTTATGGAAATTTAAGAAAATCTAAGGAAATCTAAAGACATCTAAGGAAATCAATGGAAATCTAAGGAAATCTAAGCAAATTCAAGAAAATCTAAGGAAATCTAAGGAAATCTAAAGAAATCTAAGGAAATCTAAGAAAATCTAAGGAAATCTAAGGAAATTTAAAGAAATTTAAGAAAATCCAAGGAAATCTAAGGAAATCTAAGAAAATCTAAGAAATCTAAGGAAATCTAAGGAAATTTAAGGAAATCTAAGGAAATCAAAGGTAATCAAATGAAATCTAAGGAAATCTAAGGAAATCTAAGGAAATCTAAGGAAATCTAAGGAAATCTAAGGAAATCAAAGAAAATCTAAGGAAATCTAAGGAAATTTAAAGAAATTTAAGGAAATCTAAGAAAATCTAGGGAAATCTAAGAAAATGTAAGGAAATCTAAGGAAATCTGAGGAAGTCTAAGGAAATCTAAGGAAATCTAAGGAAATTTAAAGAAATTTAAGGAAATCTAAGAAAATATAAGGAAATCTAAGAAAATATAAGGAAATCTAAGGAAATCTAAGAAAATCTAAGGAAATTTAAAGAAGTCTAAGGAAATCTAAGGAAATCTAAAAAAATCTAAGGAAATCTAAGGAAATCTAAGGAAATCTAAGGAAATCTAAGGAAATCTAAGGAAATCTAAAGAAATCTAAGGTAATCTAAGGAAATCTAAGAAAATCTAAGGAAATCTAAGGAAATCTAAGGAAATCGTAGGAAATCTGGAGAACTCTGAGTAGATCTTATATATATATATATATAAACAAAGTGCCAAGAAAATGCGTATTAATATAAACAAAAGGGGAAAATTATTGGGCATGTACGCAAAAAGGATCAATAAGGCCACGAGTAGTAATGGTAACCGCAGACATGCATGTTTCTGGCTCATTAGCCGCACTGATGACGGCTAATGAGCCAGAAACATGCATGTCTGCGGTTACCATTCCCACTCGTGGCCTTATTGATCCTTTTTGCGTACATGCCCAATAATTTTCCCCTTTTGTTTATATATATATATATAATAATAATAATTTTCCCCTTTTGTTTATATATATATATATATATATAAACAAAAGAGGAAAATTATTGGGCATGTACGCAAAAAGGATCAATAAGGCCACGAGTAGGAATGGTAACCGCAGACATAATAATTTTCCTCTTTTGTTTATATTAATACGCATTTTCTTGGCACTTTGTTTATTATATATATATATATATATATATATATATATATATATATATATATATCTAGCTCTGCAGGCCTAGAAGGCCCATGGCTTGTTCTGAGTAGATCTTAGGAGATTTAAAAAGATTTAAGACCTAATCTGTTGAGGATATATCCAAATGTATTTATCATTTATCATCAGTACACAATAAACTACTGGGGAAAACTGTTTTTTTATACACAAAAATTGTATTTCCGGTAAATTGTAATCGTAAAAAAATATAGAACCTTTAAAATTTATAAAGCTCTCAAAGGTAGTTTTCATTTTTGCACTCGTGTATGTATAAGCAATATAAATATTTCCCTAGACTATATCAATATGTGTGTTTTATATTCAAATTTAAACGGAAACAGCATATATACATATATATATATATTCAGAAGTGTGAACGAATTGTTAGAAAAATAAATAAAAAAATATAACGTTGGTAACGATTTGTTTTATTTAAAACTTAGAGGTTAGTTTATAATTTATATTACTCATATATTGATTGTTTTTATACCAATTTTTATTTTGGTTTGATTTTAGAATTAAGTAGTCTTATTTTTAAATAACAAAAATACTTAGTCATTCGATTAATTTTACTATTTTTATATATTGAGATGATATAAGTTACTATGCTATATCAAATAAGTACATATAAAGAAAATTAATGGAAATAGAGAAAGGAAAATATTCTCATTCTAAGGCAGAGTGCAAATGCAGTAAATTTGGTATAATTTATCATCATCTTCTTCACAATTCCTAAAAAAGAAAAATAAAACAAAATAAGAAATCAAAATATATACAAGTACATCTAAGAGATATTTATTTTCAAAGATTCAATATAATTTAATCTATAATATATAAAATTTTAATGATCATGTATTAAATAGATAATAAGAGTAAATATTTAAAAAGTTTATAAATTTTATGATACATTGGTAATTAAAACCATTTTTAAATAAATTAAGATAAAATGAAATAAGAAAATTAAATGTTAAAACATAAATGTAAGATTTTACATAAGTTTTATTATAAAATATTAGAAATCATAGAAGAAATATAAAAAATTTTAACTTACTTTCAAAATATACAATGTTTGTTTTCAAGCCATATTGTAATTTGTTATTAGTTTAATTTCCAAATGAAAAGTTCTGAAAATAAAAAGATATTAGATTATAGATATTATAGATAAGATATTATAAAATTAACAATTCATTAAAAGTATAGCAAATTTTAAAAGAATGATTATTGTTTTCTACCTTCTGAAGGGATAAGATGTAATAAAGTTTGCTCCGTTAAAATTTCGTTTTTTTTTCAAAATACTTATAAAAGAAAGTTCAAAAATAGTCAAAAGTGTTAACAAAACTACAAGAAAGTACCTGATAGTATCTGGTAAGACGTAAAGTTTATTTTTATGGAAAAATAAATGTTAGAAATTGTATGCTGAGCAGTTCATTTATATAAATGCTTCCTGAGTTAATTTAACGAAAGTAAAACCAGTTTCTAATAAGAAAGAAAGTATTAGTTTACTTACCATTTGATGCAAGAGCTGATTGTTTCCTGATTAGAAGAGATTTTATTAGTCAAAATCTCTAAAGTGTCCGTATATCATTGCTGTCCTGGGAAATGGAGGATTCTAATTGAAAAGGGGATCCAGAGCCTTAGCTGTCCAAAGAGAATACAAGATCTTCATAACACGGTATCAATTTCCAATTTTTAAAAATAAAGAACTTTCCTGTGTTTGATTTTTACGTATTTAATGAACATTTAATTTCACTTGTACACTGTTTCACTAAGTTATTTTTCATTATTAGATAAGTTTAATTTGATTTATTAGTTACAAAATTCAGAATTTTTCATAACACTTGATTTAACTACATTTGGTTTTTGAAAATAGTGTGTAAAATCTCACAACACTATAAGAAAAAGTAAGGTTAAGGATAAGATAGAATCATCGTTCAGAAAACATAATTTGGTACATTATTTCTAAATTTTATAATCGTTTGTCAAAATTTTCAACATTGGTTGAATTTGAATCTATTTATTATTTGAAATTTTTGAACTCTGACCCTAAGAAAGAGAATAGACAGGAGCATATTTTAAAATAATAATATTTAAAATAAAAGAAATTAATTTGAGTCTTACCTTCTTCACATTTATATTAAAATTTAAAAAATTCAAGGTAAGGATTACTTTATAGCATGGTGACTTATAGAATACTATAGTCCAAGTTACCATATGTTATAATATATAACTAGCAGCCCGCCCCGGCTTTGCACGGGGATTAAAGAAAAATAACAAAAGCCATTAAATTTATTGAGTCAACGCTTTCCTGTAAACAATATTACATGTTGTTTTATTTTCTGGCAGCAAAATAAATTGATTTTCAGATGCTCCGACCCCCCTTAGACGGTTGGCCATGAGGAAAACCGATCTCTACTATTTGGAAGGTTTGACCTTGAGACTTATTATTAGTAAAACGAAAGATGTTTTGATAGGAAATTGAAGCGGTTTACATGGATTTGCTAGATCAGTTGGGATCATCGGTATCCTCAGCTATTGAACAGCTGGTGGTTCAGTTATAATGGTTGCTACAACTTAATTGTCCTTTAACTTGTGATATCTGTCGTGATTATGAAATAAGTTATTTTGATAAGGATTAATACCAAGATAAAAACTTTTAAAAAATTAAAAATTAGTTATTGTGACGTAACTATAACAGTTAGACATATGCTGTCGCGGCATTTTTTGTAGATATTTATATATTCTTCAAAATCGTAGTACATTATTTTATTCTATAATCAATAGTATTCTCAGCGCACGCGATGTAAGGATTTTAAGGTCATTTTTGGTAACATTAATGGCATTTTAGTAAGGATCCCTATTTTTTTTTTAATGAATAGTGTACCTTGCCAACGGTGAAAGAATTTTTGAAATCGGTCCAGTAGTTTCGGAGCGTATTCATTTCAAACAAAAAATCAAACCTTTCTTCTTTATAATATTAGTATAGATGATAAATGATATATACATCTGGATATATCCTCAACAGATCAGGTGTTAAATCTTCTTAAATCTCCTAAGATCTACTCAGAGTTCTCCAGATTTCCTTAGATTTCCTTAGATCTTTTTAAATCTATTTAGATTTATTTGAAGCTCCTTAGAACTCGTTAAATTACCTTTAGAACACGCAAAGGTGTTTTCCTCAGTGTAACCCTTAAATTACCCTAGGCTAGCTCCTGAGGTTCGTGGCTTCCTCCTAAGTTTTATTTAATCCCTTCCAAACATTAATTATAGGGCGCCAAGTACAGACAAACAAATAAAAAACGAAAAATCAGTTTTAAGTTGATTTATTACTCAATGAAGAATTTAGTAAATATTAAATTTACATACATTCAAATCAATTAGTAAAAGAGTTATAGCAGTCTTTATTTAACACTGTTTATGATATATAGTCATAAAGCCCATTTGGCACTTTTTAGAAAGGGTCTTTTTGACACTTTGTACTACTCTGTAGCTCACTTTCTTAAAAACGATATGTCATACATCGAATTTTGTTCACTGTTTTCGTTATATTACCATTAAGCCCCTTGGACACTTTTTATTGAGATAATTTTGACATTTTATGCCACTTTGTAGCTTATTCCCTTAAGAACGATATATTATACGATAAATTCTGATTAGTTGTTTACGAGATAGAGCCATAAAGGCCTTTTGGGTCATTTTATTAAAGTTTATTTGACACTGACTGCTACTCTACAGCTCATTATTTTAACATATATATCATAAGTCAAAATACATTTAACTGTTTACGAGATATAGCCATAAAGCCCCTTTGGCAATTTTTAGTGAGGTCTCTTTGACACTTTTTATCACTCTGTAGCTCACTATCTTAAAAACGATATGTCATACATCGAATTTTGTTCACTGTTTTCGTTATATTACCATTAAGCCCCTTTGACACGTTTTACTGAGATAATTTTGAAATTTTTTGCCAATCTGTAGCTTATTCCCTTAACAACGATATATCATACGATAAATTCTGATTAGTTGTTTACGAGATAGAGCCATAAAGCCTTTTTGGCCCCTTTTATTGAAGTGTATTTGACACTGACTGCTACTCAGCAGCTCATCCTTCTAACATATATATCATAAGTCGAAATACATTTAACTGTTTACGAGATATAGCTATAAAGCCCCTTTGGCAATTTTTATTAAAGTCTTGTTGATACTTCTTTTTGTGTTGCAGTTAATCATAGATCGAATTCGGTTAATATATTTACGATATATATTAATAAACCCCTTTGACTCTCTTTGCAATTCTGCTGCTTTTCATTCTTAATAACGATTTATTATACGGCATTATCCATTTAGCTATGTACAAGGCCCTTTGGCACTTTTCATTGATGCCCTTTAAACATCTTTTGCAATTTTGCAACGATATGTAATACTCTAAATTCCGTCTAGCTGTTTAGGAGATAAAGCCCTAAAGTCCCTTTGGCACTTTTTAATGCGGGCTATTTTACATTTTTGACTACTCTGCAGTTTATCATTTTAACAACGACATATCATACATCGAAATCCGTTTAGGTATTTATGAGATATAGTCATAAAGCCCCTTTGGCAAGTTTTACTAAGGTCTTTTTAACACTTCTTTCTACGCTGCAGCTCATCCACTTAACAAGAAATTCATACGTCAAATTCCGTTTTAATATTTGCAAGATATATTCATAAAGCCCCTTTAGCATTTTTTATTAAGGTCCTGTTAATAAATCCTTTCACTCTGCAGGTTATTTTCTCAACAAAGATATGTCATACGTCGAATTCCGTTTAGCTATTTTCAAGGTAAATTTATAAAGCCCCTTTGGCTTTTTTTGGGAACCATTTGTAACATTCTTGTTACCGTTACAATGATATGTCAGACGCTAAATTCCGTCTATTTGTTAAAGAAATACAGAGCTATAAAGCCACTTTGGCAGTTTTTATTCAGAACTTTTGACTCCTTTGGCCAGTCTGTACCTCAGTTCTTCTGACCAGTATACAACATATCCTCTTCATAATGATACATCATACTGTTTTGGTACTAACCAATTCAATACCCTTTCCAGATCAATAAATAAGGTTTTGTATATCCACTTTTATGATATTTAAAGAGTTAAGAATGTGATTGCGTATAATTTCTATTAATAAATAACAAGTGCGTGTTCAGGCTATTTCTAAAGTTATAATTAAACAAATCTGTAATGAAATGTATTGATTTATGATGATTTAACCATAAATTTCTATCTAATTTATTATCCAAAATCATTAATAAAAGTCTTGGTTCACGAAACAGACAGTTAAATAATAAAATATTTATAAAGATTAATTAAATGTCATTTGCATTATGTATTAACATACATTTATTTATATCCTTTGTCCGAATCCAATGTTAGTTGTGGAGCTCTATAGGGATCTAAAATGAATTTCTAAGGGTTTATAAGTGAACTAAAACATATAACTAGCTTTGTTTACGATTAAAAACAATTTAAAATCCCATTTTGCTACCAATTCCGGTTTGTTAGTTGAATGTATAAATTTCACCGAAATTGTTGAATTTACATACCAATCTAAAGGTAGAATAGTTAACGAGTAAATTATCCTTAACCAATATATTCGATTTATAATTGGAACTAGTTCTGGTTTAAACATTACGATTATCCTCTTTCGTAGCTTGTTAAGCACATCATATCTTTGATGATCTTCGAGTTCATCTTTTTTAACTGAAGAACTGAGAATGACTGAAAGCTACAACAACCAGATAGCAGACCATGAAAATGAGATGATAGATCAGCTGTACAACAATGGCCCAATCATAAGGAGGCTCAATAGATTATGGCCCCAAGATCTCTTGCAACAATAAAATAATAAGCAAAAGAGAAACATTAATGAATGTTTCTCTATCAAGCCTACTACTCACCACACATTTACTTAATACTCTATTATAGATGTAGATTGTAAATATGCGATTGTCAATAAAAAACAAAAAAAAAACTTTTTTTATATGGTCTTCCCAATACCACTTTTATGCTCTTACCAATTTTCCACCAGCATTTATTCTTAGTTTTACTCTAGTAACGCATAGCCCACGTTAGCCATCTTTCTTATGACATCTTTTCCTTATAGTCTCACAAACACCATTTGTGTATTCAAACGCATCTTACCACATTCTGTTTTATGTCATTGCTTGGCTTCCTATGTCCAACTTTCTTTCGTTTGTTAATTGTAATCCTCCACATCCTTAATCCTTAATCCTATTTTCTCTGGTTTCTCTTGTAGATTTTTTTGTCAATCTGAGCTTAAACTCTCATGACATCTCTTTGGTAATCTTCGCGTGGCCAACTTAACGCATGCTGCACTTTAGCCATGTTTCTTCTGACATCTTTTTCTTGTAGTCTCTTTAACACATTCAAACCTTTTTTGTATCTTCTAAATTATACTGAATAATAAAAAATCCTCCAAACCCTTCTTAAATCATCCTGGACGTTCCGAAATTATCCTGAGTGTAGAAAAATCCTTCCATCTCTTCTTTAATCATCCTGGTTGTTTCGAACCATTTTTGAATGTTTAAAATACTTATAGACACTTTTGGTCCTTAAATCTTTTAGGCCTTCGACAACATGCAAAAGAGATTATTTTACATTGTGGTGCAGCATCATCTACCCTCCCAATCTGCATTTAACATCTTAAGAAGTTGTTACGCTTTCCTCAATGTGTCTTTAATTGTTCTTTTATCTTTCTCTTGTTCTTTCGCAGCCCCCTCTAGTCCACTCCTGGACATAGGTCTCCCCTTGTCTTTTCCAACTTTGTTTCTTTTGAGCTTACTGGTGCCAGTTTCACCCTGCATGTTCCTTGATGTCATCGGTCCATCTTTTTTATGGTCTTCCTGCACCTCGTTTATGTTCTGTTGGCCTCTATTGTATTATTCGCTTTGTCCACTTTTCTTCGTTCTCTCGTGCCCATCTCCACTTGGATTTTGCAATGCTTTCAGCAACATTGGCTACTTTGGTTTTTCTTCTTAAATCCTCATTTCTTACATGGTCTCTTAAGTTTACATTTGTCATAGCTCTTTGAGTTGTTCTAAGTCTATTGAGAGAATTCTTCTTTAGCATTTGGTATTGTTGGTAGTCCAATCCTGGACTTAGGCCTTCACTTATCTTTTCCAACTTCGTTTTTTTTTAAGCTAACTGGTGCCAGTTTCGCCCTGCATGTTCCTTGATGTCATCGGTCCATCTTTTTTATGGTCTTCCTGCACCTCGTTTATGTTCTGTTGGCCTCTATTGTATTATTCGCTTTGTCCACTTTTCTTCGTTCTCTCGTGCCCATCTCTACTTGGATTTTGCAATGCTTTCAGCAACATTGGCCACTTTAGTTTTTCTTCTTAAATCCTCATTTCTTACATGGTCTCTTAAGTTTACATTTGTCATAATTCTCTCAACAGCTCTTCGAGTTGTTCTTAGTCTATTGAGAGAATTCTTCTTTAGCATTTGGTATTGTTGGTAGTCCACTCCTGGACATAGGCCTCCCCTTGTTTTTTCCAACTTCGTTTCTTTTGAGCTAACTGGTGCCAGTTTCGCCCTGCATGTTCTTTGATGTCATCGGTCCATCTCTTTTATGGTATTCCTGCACCTCGTTTATGTTCTGTTGGCCTCTATTGTATTATTCGCTTTGTCCACTTTTCTTCGTTCTCTCGTGCCCATCTCCACTTGGATTTTGCAATGCTTTCAGCAACATTGGCCACTTTAGTTTTTCTTCTTAAATCCCCATTTCTTACATGGTCTCTTAAGTTTACATTTGTCATAGCTCTTTGAGTTGTTCTAAGTCTATTGAGAGAATTCTTTTTTAGCATTTGGTATTGTTGGTAGTCCACTCCTGGACTTAGGCCTTCACTTATCTTTTCCAACTTCGTTTTTTTTAAGCTAACTGGTGCCAGTTTCGCCCTGCATGTTCTTTGATGTCATCGGTCCATCTCTTTTATGGTCTTCCTGCACCTCGTTTATGTTCTGTTGGCCTCTATTGTATTATTCGCTTTGTCCACTTTTCTTCGTTCTCTCGTGCCCATCTCCACTTGGATTTTGCAATGCTTTCAGCAACATTGGCTACTTTCGTTCTTCTTCTTAAATCCTCATTTCTTACATGGTCTCTTAAGTTTACATTTGTCATAATTCTCTCAATAGCTCTTTGAGTTGTTCTAAGTCTACTGAGAGAATGCTTCTTTAGCATTTGGTATTGTTCGTAGTCCACTCCTGGACATAGGCCTCCACTTGTCTTTTCCAACTTCGTTTCTTTTGAGCTAACTGGTGCCAGTTTCGCCCTGCATGTTCTTTGATGTCATCGGTCCATCTTTTTTATGGTCTTCCTGCACCTCGTTTATGTTCTGTTGGCCTCTATTGTATTATTCGCTTTGTCCACTTTTCTTCGTTCTCTCGTGCCCATCTCCACTTGGATTTTGCAATGCTTTCAGCAACATTGGCTACTTAATTTTCTTAAGTTTACATTTGTCATAATTCTCTCAATAGCTCTTCGAGTTGTTCTAAGTCTATTGAGAGAATTCTTCTTTAGCATTTGGTATTGTTGTTGAGTATCAACTACCAGTTCTTAGTCTACATTTAAGCCTGAAACTTTTAGTATTACCAAGGCACAAAGTATAAGTAGCAACCCTCGTATTTCGAAAAGCAATAAAGAACTTTAAGTCTTTATATTTTGTGTCTTTATGGCTACATGCAAAACTAAAAAGACAACCCTCGTATTTAAATGAGGCCCTAATAATTCGACTTTTTTAATTATTATTTACAAATATTTATCGTTGTAAGTTAATTAACCTTTATTACCCGTTCTAATTTATTGTTAAATTGTTTATTATTATGTTCCCACCTGCTATACACATATTAATTGTTATTACAGTGACAATTTGTTAATAAAAAAGTTGATAATCAACAGGAAATTACTACTTTTATCTCTAATTTTATTGGTTTTTGTTAAAACGAACGGAGCGTTTTTTATAACATAAAAAGATGAATAAATGATACAATCGTACCATTTTTGGACTAGAGATGGCGCTACTTGCGATTGTGTTTTACTTTCGCAGACATTTAACAACAAATATCAGCCAGTCTATACAGGATATGTATCTTCATTAGTGATTGAAGAGATAAGAATGTACTGTACTGATGAGCTCTAAAAGAGCGAAACATGGTGTCTACAATTCGATTTCGATTTCGATTTCGATTTCGATTTCGATTTAGATTTCGATTTCGATTTCGATTTCGATTTCGATTTCGATTTCGATTTCGATTTCGATTTCGATTTCGATTTCGATTTCGATTTCGATTTCGATTTCGATTTCGATTTCGATTTCGATTTCGATTTCGATTTCGATTTCGATTTCGATTTCGATTTCGATTTCGATTTCGATTTCGATTTCGATTTCGATTTCGATTTCGATTTCGATTTCGATTTCGATTTCGATTTCGATTTCGATTTCGATTTCGATTTCGATTTCGACTTTGATTTCGATTTCGATCTCGATTTCGATTTCGATTTCGATTCAAGTATAAAATTAAGATTGATAAAGCGATTTTTATACCCTTAATGGAATATTATTCGAAAAATTTTTAGTTAAATGTCTATAAAAGAAAGTTTCACTGCTTTTTTTATCTTTATATATGTATATATAGGAAGCGAAAACAAGAAAGGGACATTTAAGTTTTCGACCCTCAGAAATCCCGAGTTGGCAACGCTTCTGGTGAGCGACAAAGATACATACCGAAATTCTGTATCGCGGTTACTTTAATATTGTAACGGGATAACCGTAAAGGAAGGGACCTTAATTTGAAAGATTGTTGTTGACAGTTGATTTTTAGAAGTTTGTAAAAAAATCAACTGACTATTTTAAATAATGTTTCTAGAAAATTCTAGAAACTTCTAAACACACTAACTAGATTAAATAATGTTGTATATAAGGGGATGCACGGACAGTTACCGTCAGTTCGAGTCAAGTGTTCACAAGAGTTCATTGTATTGTCAAGTAGTTAGACGTTATCCAGCAGAGTTCAGTGTATCTTAACAATTTTGTAAATAAATTGTGTAAAAAGCCCCCATAAGTGTTTCAAATTGGTGTCAGGTGTGGGGTGAAGATACAAGAATGCCTGGAAAAAAGATAAATGAACTATTGGTGGCTGAGCTCAGAAGAGAGCTTGAAGAATTAGAGTTGGAAACTACTGGAAGCAAATCCGTATTGTTGAGAAGGCTCCGTGAGTACTACGTAAATAATAATTTGGACCCTGACGCTGTGGAGTTCGAAGACCCAGTTCAAAAAGCAAATTCTGAACTAACTCAACAACTTTCCCGGTTACAAGAAGAACAAACTCAACAACTTTCCCGGCTGCAAGAAGACCAAGCTCAACAACTTTCCCGGCTGCAAGAGGAGCTATCAGGACGAATGACGACTATGACGAGCCAGCAAGAGGAGCTATCTAGTCAGATGAAGAACCAGCGCGAAGATCTGTCCCAGCTGTCACAACGAATGACGAGCCAGCAAGAGGAGCTATCCAGTCAGATGAAGAGCCAACAAGAGGAGCTATCACAACGGATGTCTACCCTATCAGATGAGTTATCCAGTTCGTTCTCCCAGCAAATATCACATCTTCGTGACGAGCAAAATCAGCAAGTAGCCAACTTGAATCAGCAAGTAGACAACTTGAATCAGCAAGTGACCAACATACGAGACGAGCAAAATCAGCAAGTAGCCAACTTGAATCAGCAAGTAGACAACATGAATCAGCAAGTGACCAACATACGAGACGAGCAAAATCAGCAAGTTGCCAACTTGCGAGACGAGATCAACCAGCAAATGCAGTCCGAAATAAGAAAGCTTCAACAAGAACTGGAAGCTTGTCGCCGAAACCAAATCATCCACCACGGCGACGGAAATGCAGAAAGGAGGGAAGCCGGCCACGTAGACGTCGAACGACGAGGAAACGGAGCGGCGGCCCAGGTACGAATGACGATAAAACCCCCGACATTCGACGGAATGACTTCCTGGTCAAATTACCTGAAACAATTTGACGCAGTGGCCAGAGCGAATGGATGGTCACCCCAGGAGAAGGCATTGTTCCTAACCATGGCTCTGCGAGGCGAGGCTTTAGACGTCCTGCATGTATTGACACCGGATGAGGTTGACAATTTTAAGCTATTGGTGAATCGTCTAGAGATGCGTTATGGTCAAAGTCATCTACAACCGGTATACCGAGTGCAGTTGAAAAGCCGGAAGCAGAAAAATGGAGAAACTATCCAGGAGTTCGAGGCAGAAGTGGAAAAAATGGTACGGTTTGCGTATCCAAATGCAGCGGAAGATTTTCTGGAGTGCCTGGCGATCCAAACCTTTACCGATGGTCTTCGAAACGCCGAGTTGCAACGGGCTGTACGGTTGGCGAGGCCAAGATCTCTTGTAAACGCCTTGACCATTGCCCTGGAGTTCGATACGGCGACGGAGGCCTCACATGCAACTGCTCGACAAACGGAAGACACTGGTAACTTCGACCATGCCGTTTATGCCGTCAGCGACGTCGAAGCGGTAGTGGAGAGGGTAATGAAGTTTTCTTCAAAAAGAAGGCGCCCAATGAGGTGCTGGAACTGCGGAGAACTAGGCCACATAAAAAATACGTGCCCCCATTGTACCCAAGTGAAGCCGAACGAGGAAAAACTCGCCTTAGTTAAGGTTGTGCCAGAAGACGAGAGCTCTATGCTGGAGGAGCAACAAGAAAACGATTCCGTTCTGAAAAAGATTCGGCAATGGAAGAGAATGGACCGTCGTCCGTTGTACAGAGAGATATCCTCATCCTCTCCTGTTTTAAAAGCATACTGGGCCCAATGGAACTCTTTAATTTTGGACGGTGGGCTTCTTAAAAGACTTGTAGAAAATTCCGAGGGCACAGAAACAAGGAAACAAATAGTGGTCCCAAAAAGTGCTGTACCAGAAATTTTGAAACAGACGCATAATGATAGTTCTGGAGGACATCTGGGTATCACGAAAACGCTGCAAAAGATCCGAGATAGATTTTACTGGGTAAATTGCACTAATGATGTTAAAGATTGGTGTCGTAAATGCACTACCTGTGCTGCCAGTAACGGCCCGCACCGAAAACCGAAGGCGGAAATGCAGCAATACCTGGTTGGAAGTCCTTTTGAAAGAATCGCGGTAGATGTATTGGGGCCACTTCCACAGACCGATGAAGGAAACAAATACATCTTTGTTGTAATGGACTACTTCACTAAATGGGTTGAAGCCTATGCAGTTCCCAATCAGGAAGCCACCACTTTAGCAGATATATTGGTTGAAGAATTCGTAAGCCGATTTGGGGTACCACTAGAATTACACTCAGACCAAGGGAGAAATTTTGAGAGCAAGCTGTTTCAAGAAGTTTGCCAAAGATTAGGCATCCGCAAAACGAGAACCACAGCGATGCATCCTCAGTCTGATGGAATGGTGGAACGAATGAACCGGACTATAACCAACTATCTGTCAAAAGTGGTGTCAGATTGTCAGAGGGATTGGGATCGACATATTCCACTATTTCTAATGGCAATTCGATCGGCCATCAACGAATCAACTGGCCAAACGCCTGCGAAGGTCCTGTTCGGTAGAGAAATGAGGCTACCATGTGACTTGGTGTTTGGTTGTAAACCTGGTGAAGAAATGGCTCGTGAACAATATGTCGCCGACCTTCAGAATCGAATGGAGAATATACACAACCTGGTGCGTGGAAAACTACAATTATCTAGTGATCGGATGAAGAGGTACTATGACACACGGACAATGGAAAAGAGTTACCAAGTTGGAGATTTAGTCTGGCTCTATAACCCCCGACGGCGTCGAGGTATTTGTCCCAAATTACAAAAGAACTGGGAAGGTCCTTACACCATCAAGAAGAAGATTAACGATGTCATTTATCGGATCGTGAAAATTCCCAGAGGGAAACCCGTCGTGGTCCATCACGATCGTTTGGCGCCTTACCAGGGAAACCACAGTGGAGATGCGCAGCAACTCCAAGAAGATGGTTTGGCTGGCTCAGGGAGTGTGCGGGATTCCGATGTAGAAAATAACATTCCAGGAGGAATGAATCTAAGGAGGGGGCAGTGTAACGGGATAACCGTAAAGGAAGGGACCTTAATTTGAAAGATTGTTGTTGACAGTTGATTTTTAGAAGTTTGTAAAAAAATCAACTGACCATTTTAAATAATGTTTCTAGAAAATTCTAGAAACTTCTAAACACACTAACTAGATTAAATAATGTTGTATATAAGGGGATGCACGGACAGTTACCGTTAGTTCGAGTCAAGTGTTCACAAGAGTTCATTGTATTGTCAAGTAGTTAGACGTTATCCAGCAGAGTTCAGTGTATCTTAACAATTTTGTAAATAAATTGTGTAAAAAGCCCCCATAAGTGTTTCAATATTTACAAACAAAACAGCTTTAGATTGTGATTCCCAAGGGTCAAAAACATAAATGACCCTTTCTCATTTACGTTTTAGTTTTGAAAATTTGATACCTTTGTCATTGGACTAAGTGCTACAAATTTCAAATTTTGTAAAAAATTTTTTTTTAAACTTAGCTACTCACTAAGAAAGGATTTCACAAAATTCAACCTCGAAGGGTTGATATTAGGTACAATTTTTTTGGTAACACGATTTTTGAGCAATGATGAGATATCAAAAATCTTCATATCTAACTAATTTATAAGAAATTTTAAAATGCTCCTAAATCAGCACAAAAATTCTTAACAAACACAAGAAACCGTTTTTTAATCCTATTTTTAGGTTTTAAAATATCATTATCTCAATTTTCAGATATCACGATTCTCGAGAACTGATCACAATTTTTATAAAAATGTCTTTTACTTAATAATATTTAAAAAAAAATACTTACATTAAATTTTCAACACTGACACTCAATTCATCACAATCTTAACACACAAAATCGAATAAAACATTTAAAAAAAAGTTTCCCGCGGGATAGATATTCAGCGAAACGCGTCTGGATCACTAGGATGTGATGTCAATAGGGCAACGAGTCGACGAAAACTGTGGAAAGACGCCAAATATCGACGCTTAGCATCGAATTGTTGTAAGACAACACCACGCACATACTGCTCTTTTAGATCCAAATAAAATTCAAATTATCTACAAAGAGATGATGACAACGAGATAAGATTAAGAAATAAATCAGTGTCGGATTTACAATAAAAAAGAAAACTAACAAATAGTTACGCAAAATGTGTATTTTTTAATAAATAACATCAAAAATTTATTTTTTTAAGTTTAATAGGGTTGGTAGAAGTGTCAACAATGTCAGTTCTCTCAATAGAAGAAAACAGAAAACAAACACAAAATAGTATATTCTGTAATAAGGTTAGAATGAAAATTCGATACGAGTGGAATATTCTGAACGCGAGCGTAGCGAGCTAGAGGAACCACGAGTAAATCGAATTTTCATTCTAATCGTGTAACAGACTGTAATAATTCTGTTTATTTAAATTAAAATTTGTAGCAAAACAATTATTGACACTTTTGGTCCTTGAATATTTTAGGCCTTTGACAACATTCAAAAGAGATTAATTTACATTGTTGTGCAGCATCATCTACCGCTTCCCAATCTGCATTTAAACATCTAAAAAAGTTGTTAGGCTTTCCTTAATGTGTCTTTAATTCTTCTTTCTTCTTTCTATTCTGTTTTAGCAGCCCCTTCTAGTCCACTCCTGGACATAGGCCTCCCCTTGTCTTTTCCAACTTCGTTTCTGGTGAATATTCCAAACGCCTGCGTAGCGAGCGAGAGGAACCACGAGTAAATCGAATTTTCATTCTAATCGTGTTACAGACTGTAATAATTCTGTTTATTTTAATTAAAATTTGTAGCAAAACAATTAGAACGTCGCACTGACAAACTGAGTGACAGTTTTGAAATTCATGTTGAGTAATTACAGAATGTTATTCCGTCACTAGTTATAGAATGGAAATACATGCAAAACACATAAGAAGCAAGTGTTTCAGAATGAATATTCTATCTCAAGAGTGAGAATGAACACTTTCTAGTATTAAAAATGAAATCGGAATTATTACATTTATTAATGGTCGTGGAGAAAAGAGTTTCATTGGTTGTGAATGTCAGTTCAATCAATGGAATTGAATTTTGTTTGCCACAAAACATATCATCCCATTGAGAAGTGACGCCATTTTAGATATCTTGAAAATTTATATCGTTGAGGGGCCAAAGAAGACCTGAGTTGTCCTGATAACTTCTAGATCGTTGTTCCAGAAGAATTCCTATAGATTGGTGAAATATGTTACATATCTCCAGTTCAGTTTTGGAATGTTTACAGAAGTAATCTTCAATTTAAAGGTGTGTCTAAAATAAACTTAAGAGCAGGGTCCTGGAAAACGCCATTAAGGTTCATCAATTTTGGTCCAAAATCTACTTTGAGTCGATGGAAGCGGTAAAGTAAAAAATGACAGAGCTTCTAAGGACCCTCACCAAAGTAGACTTCCAGCACTGCTTTTTTTATTAAGGATGTCCTCGTAGGTATAGACCTAAATACAAATGTACCGAGAACATCTATTGGGGCAGAAAAGACAATTTATCCGTTTATGTATCGGTAAAACAAGGAAAGATCAGCCACTGCTCTTCGGTGGGATAATGGGACTAGGTTTTTGGTGATACTGGTGTCGTTTATTAGTCGAACTGCTCTTCTCTGTATTGCATCAAGAACTCCGAGCCTTGACGGAGCCGCCGAACCCCATACATGCGAGCAGTATTCAAGATTAGGGCTTTGTAAAGAGTAGCTAAGTTGGATGGAAAAAAATATTTCCGTGCTCCAACCAGAAGCCTAATTTCTTTCCTTCTGCAGTTGCTATGGATGCAATGTGTTCGTTCCATAGTAAGTCCTGGGAAATCGTTATCCCAACCAGCGTAATGGAGTCGCCCGCTACCAGTGTCGGATCGTTGATTGTAATGGATGAGTCGCATGTTTGCCTCTTGTTGGACAGGCAACATGTCTTTGTCTTGAAAGCGTTGAAATTAACAAGATTCTTTCTTCCCCACTTGTCTACAATTCTCAAATCTTGATTGAGAGAAGCCGTTATGGATGTTCTGTCCTCTTTCAGAATATCTAGAGGTATGAGACGGTTGTGCGCTTTGCTACAGTGTAGGTTGCTATCATCTGCAAAACCATGTATTGGGTTATTAGTGGCTTCTAGTAGATGATTAATGTGTAATAAGAATAGAGTAGGATCTAGAGCCGATTCTTGGGGAACTCCAGCGTTGATCTTGTAGAGGTTGGAAGAATGTACATCTACACCAACTTGAATGTGCCTGTTGGAGAGAAAGTTGGATATCTGCAAAGGTTTTGCGAGAGTCCGTATGAAGGCAGTTTGTTCAAAAGAGCCGCATGCCACACTTTAATCAATGAAAAGACCTGTGGAGAGCGAAAGGGAGTATGTTAAAGCAAAGCTTTCGAATGAAAAACAATATTTATAACAAAACCCTTTTTCGTTACCATTCTAGTTATTTAATAACCGGGCCTCGTACTTTTTTTACGTTGATTATCCTATACATTTGTGTAATCCCTTTAAACCAATGGTTTGTTTTTTTAACTGTAATTAATGATGTAAAGCCGCTTTTGACACGAGGAAATTAAAAATTATATTTTGTTTATCAGCTCAAGAGCTTATCGAACCACCCTTATTTATATTGCAGATTTTATTTGCTAGTAGATAAACCTTTCTTTTATTATAATCTTTACGTCTTTCACAACCATTGGATCATACATAAAAGTCTCATTTTCTCACCAATATACGTATTTTCCACATTAACGTAGCTTGGTAATAAGAGACTTCACGGCTTGTTAAGCATAGAATTAACAAGGATTTTCCTAAGTTACTAACATTACAAAATTCGCTTATTAAAACGAGAGTATATATATACAACCATGTCTGCCTTTTAGATTTGCTTTTTGTAGCAGACAACCAAAACTTATTAAAGTAATTTGGAGATGAATAGCGCACAAAAACAGCCAAAAAAACTTTGACGAGATTCATATATATATATATTTGCTAATCCGGCATGCAAAAAACAAGTTGAGAAGTTGTAGTCCGGTTCCAAAGATATTTAAAAGCATATTTGTTAGGGTGGGTTTAACCATTTTAAATACAGCTTTCGAAACGAATTATAGCCGGTGATAAAAATACTTTCTCTGTCGCACACCAACCTAAACATAATGCTGATATGGTTTCTCTCACCGGCCATGACTCGGTCCGGTAGCTATAATAATAAATCCAGGACAGTTATCTTTGTACTCGATAATTTTAATTCGATACTGTTCTTCATACAAATTCACATTTGGTTTCATTATTAACTCGAGTTGAATAAGTACTTAATCTTCATAGGTAAACGGTTACGAAATACGATAATCTGACTAATCACTAATAATAATTATCAGATATTTAAAATTCTTTCGCAGTGAAACCATATGACAAAAAAAATAAAAATAAAAAACGAGCCTGAAGCTACAAGAAGAAGAAGAAGAAAATATATTTAAAAGCAGCAAGCTAGTCAGAATGACTCCTTTGAAACAAAAATCACCAGACATGTATGTATGTATGTATGTATGTATGTATGGTGTTAGGGGTAACAGATACACCTGCGACCTATAAGATCTATTGTGTCCCCCTTTTCTTGCTATATTTCTGATGATTCCTCAGACTTATAGCAGCTCTTCTAGTCCTATCTTCCTTAGAAAGTTTAGGATATCATTGGGTTTTAAATTAGGTAGTTCTTCCCTTTCTATTTCGTATGACCCTAGGTATTTGACCCTAGAAGTACTTAATGCCATGCATTCTGAAAGTATGTCTATTGAGGTTTTATCCTCTACCTCACAGAATCTGCAGTTTGCTTCATCTACTAATCCTAGTTTCTTCATGTTTCCTCTTAATCGACAGTGACCGGTTAGTATTCCTGTTATAATTCGAAGGTTTTTCTTACTCAGGTTAAGACAGAGATCTTTTCTGGTTATAGTTTCGATTGCCTTAGTCCTTCTAGATCATTCCAGTACTTGGATTTTTCGCTATCCATTTTTTTCCTTAGTTTTTCTAAGATTGTACTACTGCTGATTTCACAGGATGGTTTTGGTCCCAGTTATGGAGTTTTAGCTCCTTTTTTGCCAGCTCGTCTGCTGTTTCATTTCCTTCTATTCCTACGTGTCCTGGAACCCATAGGAGGGTAACAGTATTATTCTGTCCTAGTTCATTTAATTTGCCTAGGCATTCCCAGACCATCTTTGAACTGATTGTATCTGAGTTCAGAGTTTTGATGGCTGCTTGACTATCTGACATGATTACAATCTTCAGCAGACATGAACCAGGTGATCAAGCAATTAAGAAGATGAGAGAAGATATAAAAAACGACTTTGAAAATAACAAAAGTATAACCAAAGCTTTGAAAATGCAGCTAGAGACAACCACTAGGAAACTTCAAAATGAACTGAAAATTAAACAAAAAAAATGTCAAAATGAAAAACAAGTATTTCTTAAAAAACGTAAAAAAGAATGATTTAAAAATTAGAAAAACTTTTTTATTTTAAAAAACCAACAGTTTCTCTTTTTTCCTTCTTTGCCGTCGATTTCCATCTGCAATTTCGATATCTTCACTTTTCAGTGTAGGTAAATGGCAAACACTATGTTATAATTCTTTCTTTACTTTGAAATTTTTACTTTAAATTCTTTTTCAATATGATTATTTAGTCAAAAATTATTGTGTATGTAACTTTTTATTTGTAAATAATAATAAAATTATAAATAACTAGCAGCCCGCCCCGGCTTTGCACAGGGAATAAAGAAAAATAACAAAAGCCATTACATTTATTGGGTCAACGCTTCCCTGTAAACAATATTACATGTTGTTTTATTTTCTGGCAGCAAAATAAATTTATTTCATGTGCTCTGACCCGCCTTAGGCGGTTGGCCATAAGGAAAACCGATCCCTACTATTTGGAAGGTTTTACCTTGAGACTTATTATTAGTAAAAGCGAAAGATGTTTTGATAGGAAATTGAAGCGGTTTAAATGCATTTGGTAGATCAGTTGGGATCATCGGTATCCTCAGTGTATGAGCTAGTTGACCAGCTGGTGGTTCAGTTATATTGGTTGCTACAACTTAATTGTCCTTTAATTATTTTATAAGTAGCCTCGTCCCATTGCACATGCTAAATTTGTGATATCTGTCGTGATTATGACATAAGTTATTTTGATAAGGATTAATACCAAGATAAAAACTTTTAAAAAATTAAAAATTAGTTATTGTGACGTAACTATAACAGTTAGACATGTGCTGTCGCGGCATTTTTTGTAGATATTTATATATTCTTCAAAATCATAGTACATTATTTTATTCTATAAGCAATAGTATTGCCACGTATTTTAATGAATTTAAAACAAAATCGAATTTTGAAAACCAAATGAATTAATTAAAGGAAATACAACTCCAGCTGAGTTCGGTAGTGGTCTCCCTACTGGCAAATTAGTGCCCAGCTCAGCCGTAGAGGTAAGTAAACGAATATTAGTGAGTCGCGCCACCGATTTAGATGGTCAAAATCGGAAACGCCTGTTGTTCCAGGCACTACTTTACCCACTGGAGATAATTAAATAAATTTTGAATATTTATCAGTTCCAACTGAACTACACAATTACAGAAAACAACGATAAGTGAGCTAAATAAAACTAAAATATCAACTAGACCCTTCTTTAATAAAAGTAAAGAATTACAAAATTGTCAAGCCTCGTGCTTGACAACGCTATTGATATTTATATAAATACAAAAGAAAAGAATAAATGAATTATATTAATAGAGAATTTTATCCCAAAATATGTGTGATCACACGCAATATAAAAAAAAATATAAGAAAAATAACTCTTAACTAACGACTTAATCTAATTTAGCTTAATTCTAGATACAGTTCCTCGTCGTTCTTGTCTGCTCCAACACTTAGGCCGACGTCCAATTTAAGCCTGTTCCCAGAACCAATAGCTTACACCAATCTCAAAAAAAACTCAAGCTCGGCTAAGTATCAGGTCAGCATCAAATTTTAAACCAGTAACTAGGACTTAAACCCTGTATCTAGGATTTACGCCTGTATCTAGGACTTATGCCTGTATCTAGGACCCTAAAATCGTAATATAAAATCAACGATAACTTAAACAGATTTTAATGACTCCTTGAATTAGTTTGACTTAATAACTTTAATACAACTTGAACACATTAACTTAAATTTATACTACAATGAAAGAACAAAGTGAATTTAAATGAATAATACAAAATTTAGCAATTGACTTCTCTGAATTTACATTTAATGAGCAAAACTAATAATTTAAATGTACTCAACGAATCTAAATTTGACTTGCTAGTCACAACAAAATTATAACAATAAATTAAATCAAAATTTAACATAAAATTAATTAACAATAGTAAAAAAAAATAAGCAAAAAGGAGTCTAGTTTCACATTAATAACCTACATACGACACAAAGAAATACATATGCAAAATCAAGATATTCAAATTAAAATTTGCGGTTATATGATGTTATTAATCTATTAAAATATAAATACGTGACTCACCTATCAAAATAGGGTTATTCTACTTTGTTAACTCGTGACACCTTAACTGGTAGTCGGGTAAAACAATTTCCTCGTCGCTAACTGCAATAATGGGGCAAATTCCGACCACGATTGCTGTCTAAGTGGTTTTAAAATACCAGTCTTCCCTACTGTCTGCTTCATAAGGAACAAAAGGACCATAAGAATCGAATAATTACATGGATAAAGAAACGTGTACTCACCAACAGAAGATTTTACTAAATAGCCGGACACAGTGCCGTATTTTCCACCGAATTCACCAAAATTCAGAAAAATCTCTTCCACAAGATTCGATAGAAACAAATGAAGCTTAATTTCGTAAATCCAACCTAAGTTGTCCCCGATGAACAGGGATACAAATTAAACTCTCAAAAATCTTCTGGTTAACACGTTTTCACGTCGAAAGCTCTTAGGTGAAAAAGACAGAATTACTCCGCATATCATCCTTCACTCGATTTGACACACTTCAGAAAGAAATAGATGGCCTCTACTACTATAGGGACAATAACCATAGCTTATTCAGCCAACAACTTACGAACAAACAGAGGTCATTTGATATGACTAATCTTGTTATTTATATAGACGGCAACAAAAATCTCAACATTACCTAATTTCCCATTTAATTTCGATTTTAATAATAAAGTTATAAATATGACGGAACACTGGCTACCGAACTGCTATATCCAAGTTATCAACGACAGGAAGAGAATGAATCAGATGAACTACTGGCAATGATTTCAAAACAATAACACAAGAATGATAAATTTACTTACAAAACCAATTTTAGCAACAACTAAAAATAATTTATGGCCGAAAATAATAAACAACAGTTGGCGATTAACTATAATCGAACTTAAATCAACCGGTTTTGCCTCGATAAATCCTACAATAATTACGAATTATAAGGTAAGAAAAACATTTTGTTTACAAATAAAGATATCTATCGCTAACGCGAAATTAGCCCGTGACAGTATTCTCAGCGCACGCGATGTAAGGATTTTAAGGTCATTTTTGGTTACATTAATGGCATTTTAGTAAGGATCCCTATTTTTTTTTTAATGAAACATAGCCTATGTCACTCGGGAATAGTGTAGCTTGCCAACGGTGAAAGAATTTTTGAAATCGGTCTATTAGTTTCGGAGCCTATTCATTTCAAACAAACAAAAAATCAAATCCTCTTTATAATATTAGTATAGAAGTATAGATATATAATAAAATATTGCTTTTTTTAAATTTTTATATTCATACTGTCGACACAGAAACCTCACAAGACACGTCAATTTCAGGGACTCGAATTTTTTATTTAGGAACAGAACAAGTAACTGAAGCAGAAGGAAACTAAAGCAAGAAGTAGTAATTCAAAGGAGAATTTCCCTTTAGGTTGTGACCAATATTTGCCCGTATAAATAGGAGCTATACAAAGTCGAAATGATTATTCGTGCCGAGAGACGAAGATTATCCTAGGATATATACAGGATGTTACATAGCGTGAATCCCAATAACGTGTAGGTACACATAAATAAAAAACATTAATGTAACAATTTTTATTTATTTTAAAATAAAATAAATAAAAAACTATTTTATATAATCAATCAAACATTGTTTTCATCACAGATAGAATATCTATTTCAACAACTAGAGTATTAAAAAGTTAACTACATATTTAACAACAAATCGTAGATAATAATAAATAAAAGTAAACCTAATAAAAAATCTTAAACAGAAATTTAACAACTATTTGTCTTAAAGAACACAGTTTGCGATAACACTGCCAGTACGACAAGGGCGATGTAAGTACAACCCAATACTAATCCAGATATTTTCGATAATTTAAACTTAGAGATTACCATAACTATATATAAAGACCCAACAGCTACTATTAAAGACATTATTGTATATTCTATTGATCCTGATTGGATCCTTATTGGTCGCGCAGTTGTAAGACCATTGATTATATTTTTCATTAACCATGGAAGACCTAAAGAGTATAAGACGTTCATGGTATTGGCTCCGAGTGAGTTTGATACACCAAAAGCACCTTCACCTAAAATTAAGATTAGTTTTTTCAGCAATTAAAAAAAATTTAAGAACAAAACAGATTAAATAGGGTTGGTAACAAATTAATAAAGAGGATAACTCTTTGTATTTAAAAAATCCAGAAGGGATCAAGAAGAAATGGTCAAGATATATCGTCAAAGAAAACTTTGTTTACTTGAAATCTTACAAGTGTAGAAATGATCAGTTCTGTAAAGAACAGTAAAAAATCCATTACTCGTAGTTACACTTACCTCTTCTTGCAATAATTGTCATCGAAACAGTCTCAGGTAAACAACCTCCAACAGCCATTAGAGTCATCCCTAGTAAAGCATCTGGTAGCTGTGTTATCCCACCTAAAAAACAAGTTAAATTCACCTCAAGATAAAAAATATATAAGTATTCCAATACTTTTCTATGGTTCTGGTAGGAAAAGGACAACAACAGCCCTTGGAGAAAAATTTTGTGGTTCCCAGCGTCAATCTCCCAAACCGATATTGCACCACGTAGGATTACACATACATTCAAACCAAAAAGGTTTTTTTAACAGTTTAAGGACGTTCAGGACCCTTTATAGCTACTGGAATAAAGGACTCCAAGGAACTTCAAGAGTTCTGAAGATCAGGACCCCCTTCCCTCATTAAGACTTCCCCAAACCTTTCTGCAGAATTTGGAGACCTTCTGGACGAAACCCCACCCCTCTCCTACAAGGTGATGACAGGGTTACACAAAAAAAATGAGTCGTTGACAAAAGTTTCTGTTGTTCCCTTTGTCCTTGCGAAATTAGAGACCTCAAGTTGGAGAAGACACGCCACAGTTTCAATCTGCCAAACCTATATTGCACTAAAGTTAAAAAAATATATATTCCAATACTTTTCTATGGTTCTGGTCGAAAAAGGACAACAACAGCCCTTGGCGAATGATTCTGTGGTTCCCAGCGTCAATCTTTCAAACCCATATTAGGATTACACATAGGTACATTCACACCCAAAACATTTTTTGACAGTTTAAGGACGTTCAGGACCCTTTATAGCTACTGGAATGAAGGACTCCAAGGAACCTCAAGAATTCCGAAGATCAGGATCCCCCTTCCCTCATTAAGACTTCCCCAAACCTTTCTGCAGAATTTGGAGACCTTCTGGACGATACCTCCCTCTCCTACAAGGTGATGACAGGGTTACACAAAAAAATGAGTCATTGACGAAAGTTTCTGTAGTTCCCTTTGTCTGTGCGAAATTAAAGACCTCACGTTGGAGAAAACACGCCACAGTTTCAGTCTGTCAAACCTATATTGCACTAGGTAGTATTACACACTAACATCAAAAAGATTTTTTTAGCAGTTTAGACAGGTTCCAGTAACCAGGAACCAGGAAACACCAAAACAGTCAGAAAAACCAGGAAGCGAACACCAAATAGCGTCGACGAGTACAAAGTCTATCCAAATCCATGCCTGAAAAGTCTTATAACAGGGTCCTTAAACCTAAATTAGATTAGATGTTTATTGGGTTGGCTGTTAGCCTGTATCACTGCGACCTTTGCAGATCTATTGTGACCACCCATTATCTCAAGAATAGGATTAGAGAACCTTGTCCAGCCCTGCCCTCTTAATGAGACTTAATAGCCTTGACAGTGGCCACTCCGCATAACTTGGAGCAGCCGGTTTCTCCTCTCCCAGTACTAGATACCGCGTCCTTGCAAGGCCTTCGCATTGGCATAGGACATGAAATGCGGTTTCCTCCTCCTCTTGGCAGTATCGACAGATGTCTTCATCTGCTAAGTTCAACTGACTCATGTGTTTCTTGAGCCTACAATGTCCTGTCAAGAGACTGACAATCATTCTGACATCGTTTCGCCTTTGTGATAGCAGCTCTGCAGTAAACTTCGCCGAGTGTCCCTTTATGAAGACTTTGGCTTGTCGCTTGCCCGGTGATTTTTCCCACCACTCCTGGGCCTTCTCTAGCCTCCATTTCTCAATGGCTGCCTTTCTGAATGTGTTCCTTAAACCTAACATCCAAAACTTACAAACAACACCTCCTATAAACCGGTATTCTTGTATCTTAAGCTACTAGAAAAATTGTAATTTAGAATAAACTTACCAATAAGGCTAATCATCCAAGAAATGACATAAGAATTAAATCCCAACCAAATAATACACATAAAAAAACTTAAAGGATACCAATTTGGATACACTTTTGGATGTGGGATAGTATATCTGAGACAGAAATATATAGGCCACGTATAGTAGAAGATACATTTTTTAAACCAGTTACCTTCTGGCCATCTAAAGAGTGATTTCATTGCCTCTAGAAGAAAAATTTTAATTAGATATAACCCTAAAAGATCATGTTATTTACCTTTTTTATCATCTTCTTGTATCGCTTCAAGAACTTTATGATGTTCGGTTTCATAATTAGGTTTATCTTCAGCCTCCATATATGTTCCATATGCTGACATTATTGATCCTCTTGGTTGTTCTTCTTCATCAACTACGGTAGATCGTTTCTTTTCTACTTCATTTTCTTTGGAGTTTTCAGCGTCCAATGTTACTTCTTTCTGTTCTTTACCAACCCATTTTCGTATTTTCTTTGATATACGCTTGTTATTAAACATAATGATAAAGTACACTATGTATACAGCTAAAGGAATTAGAGTTTCATACCAGTAGATGACACCATCCCAAGTTATGAGGATAAGAACAGATACTGCGACCACATATATTAAGCAATCTCTTGTAAGAGGGTACCAATCTAATCGTAAAGCCTAAAAAAATAAATTTATATTAAAATAGCTCTAGAAGCAAACAATTCAGTCAAAGGTCATTGCCTACGTATTTGAAGCTCAATTTTTAGACAATGGAACAGAAATAAGTCTCTTGGAGCTAGAACTACAAATACTTACAAATGGAGAACATAATCCTCCAACAGCAGGTACACCAAGAGCGTTATATAAAGATGATCCTACAATGGTTCCTATACCAAGATCAGATTCAGTAATAAAGGTACCAATAATATTTGTGAAAAATTCTGGAGTGGAAGTAGCAATTGACATAAAAGTAGCTGCAGCAACATCCTATAAACAAAATGTTACATATAATAAATAATATTACAAACAAAATTTATTATTTTATATTTAGAAATTACACAAACAAAGAAGAAATCCAAAAATATTAAATCAGGCAGCGTTCGAAAATATACACAGACTGCAGACAAGCACTACTAACTTTGAATAGACCACGTTTCACTTCAAGTTTAGTACTAGAATGTCACCAATCTCTAACTGAGGCCAGCCAGAATAACGTGGTCACTCTCAGCTGGATCAAAGGACATGGGAACTCTAAAGGCAACCGCATTGCGAACAATTTAGCAAAGAGGGTTGCGGGCTACAAATATGTTAGCCCTCGCCCATCTACTAAGCTAACATTGTCCGCAGTCGTGGACGTTATCAAACAGCACTCTCACCAAAAATTTATACAGTGCTGGGATGAAACTATGAACTGTAGACTGGCCAGAGAGTTATTACCTCATCCTGGCAAGGAAACAGCAAAAAAATTTAAGGCATTGACCAGACAAAATCTCCGAACAGCTGTGGGAATCTTTACAGGTCACTGCCAATTGCGACAACATCTTTTTAGGATGAAATTAACAGAATCGCCGCTATGCAGAGACTGCGAACAAGAAGAGGAAACAGTAGAACACATTATGTATGACTGCTCTGCTTTTTCTGAAATCAGAAGATCCGTGTTGGGCTAGTATTGGCTTACACTAGCCGATGTCAGAGAGATTTCCCTCGGGAGCCTCATCACCTATTTTAAATCACTAGGCCTGGTGACAGCCTGAGGTGAGGATATACCTACAATACGGGAGGATGCACAATGGGTCATATGTGGCCTCCGTGCTGGCTAAGCACTAGCTCGCTCCTCCCCACATTTCCAGATCCAGATCCAGAGTGTTCGAACTGTAATATTTATCTGTAGCCCTCTTTAACCCCTACAGCCACTTATACATCAGCTTGTTGAAGATTTTTGTTTCCTTGTAAATCTCTTGCAGTAATAGGACATACTTTTCTGGCACACCTTCCATTCGCATACATCTTCACACTTTTTGTCTCGGCACTTGGTTATACACTTTCCATGAAAGCAGCGTGGAACATGTTTCATCAATCGTTCCTCTCTCATGCATAAATTTTTACTTACTCTTCTTTTTTCTTAGCCTCTTTTTAGAATAGAATATCGACTCCATCTTCACCGAGCTCATTCACTACTTCTGCTGGTCTCCCATTCACACCAATGTCCAAGTTAAGTGAGGCTTTCATTGAAGCAAGAGTATCAACAGGGAGGAGTACTGTCACCCCTGCTGTGGTCAGCACTTGTGGTTCACCTTTTTAAAAAACTCCACAAGGAAAGCTTTTACTGCCTAGGTTTTGCAGATAAGATTGCTAAAATCGTTCCGGGGAGGTTTCTGGGCAAAATAACAGAGCGGTTGCAGACAAACCACAATAAATCTGTTGTCTCTGTTGTCTCTATGGTCTTTAAGCCGTGCAAGAATAAAGGGCAAAATCTCAGAGCGGTTGCAGACAGACCACATCTGGTCTTTAAGTGGTGCAAGGTGCAAGGATGAAGGCCTAACAGTGAATCCGAAAAAAGCATCGGTTGTCCTATTCGCAAATAAATAGAAGTTGCAAGGCTTACAATCGATAACGCTGAATAAAGAGCTGGTGCCAATGGTTACAGAAGCCAAATACCTGGATGTGGTGTTTGACCAGAGGCTATTATGAAAGCAACACATCCAAAAGTTCATATGCAAAGCTACAATCGCTCTTTGTAGGTCAAGACAAATGTGCTGTAAGACCTGGGGCCTGAACTCTGGTTGTCCACACAGGTCATTAGGTAATTTTATCCTTGATCACAACTGTCAACATCAATTACCAATTGACAACATCAAACGCCAACGTCAATGTCAACTGTCAACATCAAATAACAAAACATACCACAACAACGCCTAAATGATTGCGTCCACACGGCAACACCCAAATGGACGTCTCGTTGTCTCTCTATCCACAATTGTTGCTATTCTCTTATTTCCTGTTTATAAAATTTATAAATTTTAAAATTCCCATGAAAGATTTATCAAGATAATTACTTTACTAAGCATTTATCATCATTATTACGCCAATAAAAAGAATCAATATTTTTGTTTAAAACCATAAAACCCAGACAAACAGATTTGGATCAAACTTATCTAAAACTTATTGCACTATACTTACAGGCGTTAAATTTAATTTTTCACATATAGTTTCGACACATGGTAAAAAGTAATCATTACACACACAAGCCAGCAATGCAAATCCATAAATTCCAATAAAAATTACTAATACTATTCCGCCATGTTTTACTTGTTCATTAGTGAAGAAAGGTGGAAAATCATCCTCATCGCCATTTGTGGCACAAGAATCACTATTGTTGTCATTATCACTACACAAAAATATGTAAATATATAAAATATGTAAAAGAATTGGCCCGAGTGGGAGCTAGTATCTAAATGATTGAACCGGAGCCATTCAAAGAAGTGGTTGCTGATAGGTTCGGAAAATGGAGGCTAAAGAAGACCTACGAGTGATGGGAAAAATCACAGAGCGAGAAGCCAAAACACTTGACGAAATTTACTACAGAGCTGATATCATAAATGCAGAACGATGTCAGAATAAATGTCAGTTTCTTGAAAGGAAATACCTGGTGAACTAACCAGATGAAGACATCTGTTGATAGATACTACAAAAAGGAAAACTAAATTACATTCCATGTCCTTTTTTCAATGTGAAGGCCTTACAAGGACGTGGTATTTAGTATTGGAAGAGAAGTAACAGCCTGCTCCAAGTTACATGAAGTGGCCACTGTCAAGGTTATTAAGTCTAATTAAGAGGACAGTTCTACACAAGGTCTTCCAATTCTATCTAAGAGATGATGGGTGTAGATCGCAATGTTACAGGCGAACAGCTAACCCAATGAAAATCTGTGTTCATGGACTCACAATAGGCTGAGATGGTTTGATCATGTAGAGACGAGAGATGAGAATTATGTGATTTAAAGAATAGATAAATGTAAGATTGGGAGTAATAGAAAAATACGAAGACCGAAGTTGAGTTGGATGATATAATAAATAAGAACCTAAAAGAGCAAAAATGGAGAAGAGAGGATGCATTTAATAGAGACAGATACGTGGAAACGCATGATGCCGACCCTAACTAGGCTTTTGATAAGGTTAAGAGAAAGAAGAACATAGTTTTTAAAAGATTAAGGATCTATATCAAGTGCCGTTTATAAATATTTTACAAAAAAAAAACAACTGAAATCAAATGTGTACTAGCGACATCTCTATGCAGTTAAAAAAATAGAAAATCGATTTATAACTTATTTGAAAAACTGGTAGATGGTGCCACATAGCGTTGTTTTTCAATATCATCAAATTTAAATTTAGTAAGTACCAAATTCATTAAAAATCTAATTGAAGATGTGAGATTTGCTAATTTATTGATTTACGTCTTTAAGTCAAATTACTATTAAGTGCTATAATTAATTATGATAAGATTAGGATAATTAATTATTCAATTAAATTTTGATAAACCAATAATACTTACGCATGCAAAGGTCGAGCAAATGGGATAAAATAAAGGTGATGCTTTTTCTTAAAAATTGGTGTTTTGTTTACCCCATTATTATCTTCATTGACTGTTATGTTCTGTACAATGTTTGATGATAAATCAGGATGTGAATCTAAAAAGTATAAAAATGATCTTTATGATTCTAGCCAAACTATGATGAAGTAACAACAAATAGAGTAATTACGAAGGTTGTGTCAATTCGCGATGAACGCAAGAAAACAACGAGAAACTTCATCGTCATTCATCTAGAACGAATACGAAGTACGTATTCTTTACGGGGCAATATCCAATTTTTTGTAATATCGACTGTTGAGTGCCAATCAGGCGTGTCCTCAGGTAGTGGAAAACAGATCTTCCAGGACATTTGCGGATCTGCTTAAGCAGCTAATACTGCAACATGGCAAGAAGGAGGTGACTCCGAGGGAGTGCGCATTATACGGACAAAGGGCTTAGCATGAGCAGCTAATATCTGCAAAATAGCTAGGTTGGTCATACTTATGGGGTGCACGTGTCCATAAGTCGATAGCCAAGGAGGCATAAACGTTCCCCTCGCGAAACCAGAAGACAGGAGGACAACCCTCTCGGAAAACTCCAGCAATGTTGTACGGCAGCACCACAAAGTCACTAGTGGAAATAAGTCACAAAATAAAGAAAAACCCTCCAGCAAGCTTCAACATTTAAGCAGCTATCTCCTCTTTCCAGCTTAGAAGAAACAGGAGGGAAAGATGACCCTCTGAGGCGGGGACTTTGCAGGGTAGAATATAAATGGTACCTAAGGTACCTAAAACGAGGAAAAGCTTTTAAGGCAGCTAGGAGGAAGGCTATGGAACACAAATTTAAATAGTTTGCCCTACAGCCCTATAAGTTCGTTTTAACACCTTGAGAAAAAGAAGTTAAAGGTGGGATCTGCTTAAGCAGCTTAACTGCAACATGGCAAGAAAGTGGTGACTCCGAGAGAGTGCGCATTATACGAACGAAGTGGCTTAGCATGAGCAGCTAATATCTGCAAAATAGCTAGGTTGGCCATACTTAAGGGGCGCACGTGTCCATAATTCGATAGCCAAGGATGCATAAACGTTTCCCAGACGAAACCAGAAGACAGGAGGACAACCCTTCCTTTCTTCAGCCTCTCGGAAAACTCCAGCAATGTTGTAAGGCAGCACCACAAAGTCACTAGTGGAAATAAGTCACAAAATAAAGAAAAACCCTCCAGCAAGCTTTAACATTTAAACAGCTATCTTCTCTTTCCAGCTTAAAAGAAACAGGAGGAAAAAATGGCCCTCTGAGGCGAGGACTTAACAGGGTCGACTGTAAATGGTACCTAACGTACCTAAAACAAGGATTAGCATCTGAGACCGCTAGGAGGAACGCTATGGAACAAAAATCCAAATAGCCTGCCCTACAGTCCCATTAGTCCCTCTTAAGACCTTGAGAAAAAGAAGTTAAAGGTGGGAAAAGAGACCACTTTGGAGAAGAGCAGCTACGCCAATGCTTTTAAGACAGAAAAAAATGCTATTCTTCTCAAAGGGTTCCTTGAGAATACCCTCAGTGCAGACGAGCAAACTTTGGTGGAGGAGGCAATAGTAGAAAAAATGTTGAATGGGAGCACAAGCTCCAATTTGCTGGAATACATTTCAATTCGAGGCAAATCATAGTCGATTGTAAAACACCAAAGAACTTAAGTACATAAAGATGGGACCTAATAAAAGTTCCAACTGATCGTACCTAGAAGCAAAATATCTCCTCTATCCAGCTTGGAAGAAACAGGAGGGACTGTAAATGGTACCTCCGGTACCTAAAACAAGGAATAGCATCTGAGACAGCTAGGAGGAAGGCTATGGAACACAAATCCAAATAGCCTGCCCTACAGGCCTAGTCCCGCTTAAGACCTTAAAAAAAAGAAGGTGGAAGTGGGAAAAGAGACCACTTTGGAGAAGAGCAGCTACGCCAAAGAGGACGTTCTAAGATGGTAACAAAAATGTGAGTTGTATGTTTCCGGAAGTGGATCAATTCCGAAGAAGAGAGCAACTAAGGAAAGAGTTGCTCTCGACCATTTCCCGGGACTGATAGTAGAAATAAAGACAGAGGTTTTCTTTTTAAACAAGTTGGTTAAGAATTAAACCTCACATCTCTGTCTGATTGATACTGTTGCATGAAAGAAGAGATTGCAGATCACAAATTCACATCTCTGTCTTTAATTAGTGACCATTGCGTATAAAAAGAGATCGCAGATCGTAGGTTCCACTTCAGGATCGAATCTACTAACTTTATCTGTACTTCGCTACCGTGCAGATCGCAACTTCCGTTTCCTGATTATTGAAAGTATGAATGGTTTAAATAATTTAAAAAAAATGTATTTGCTTATATTATTGCTTATATTACTATTTAGTTCTAAAAAATAAATATGAATTTAGTACTCACCAGCATTATCAGCTAACCAGATACCCAGCAGCACCACAAAAAACACGCGAATACCTGTTGCCATAATGCTGAATCTACATTAGAAATTCGCTACAAAATCTTATTAATATAAGAACACATCTCAATGTCTATTCTTATCTTCTTGATATTAATCTATAAGGAGAAAATATATGACATTATCTTT
Source organism: Altica lythri (assembly GCA_964028335.1). NCBI lineage: Eukaryota > Metazoa > Arthropoda > Insecta > Coleoptera > Chrysomelidae > Altica > Altica lythri. Next base: position 22,207,227 of record OZ034810.1, read on the forward strand.
GGGTAGGTACTTCTAAGGTTCTCGTGAAGACAATGGAAACAATTAAAAATAATAAATTACTGAAATTTAATTATTTCAGGTTGTATATTAAACAAGCTTAATAACATGTGTAAAGTAACTAAATTTAATATAGGAACTACGTCAATGTTTGTAATCAAGTACTTGATTCGATGTATTTCATAATAAGATTAATCGATAAAGTTTAGATAATTATCTAGTTATTGTGGAATTCTACGTAATTAACAATTTATCTTTTTTAGATGAATAAATCATTTATAATCTATTTTCCCTATTTTTTACCAAAACAAATGTTGGTACATTAAAATCTGTTAATAAAAGAATCCAAACAGCTTCTTTTTATAGTGCCATCTTCGTTTCGAAGGTTGGAGGTTGGTGATCAAAACAAAAGGACGCAGGTGACAAAAGGACGCGGGTGACAAAAGGACGTGGGTGACAAAAGGATGCAGGTGACAAAACGAAGCGGGTGACAAAAGGATGCGGGTGACAAAAGGATGTGGGTGACAAAACGACGCAAGACAATTTCTCCTTAATGTTATTTTAATAATTTCTTGTTTGTATAATTTTAAAATTTCAAAAACCTTTCTTACATTTCCAGAATAGCCATACAACTATTATGACAGTTCAAAATTTCCTCTAAACCCCTTTCAAATCTTCTAAATCAGTCTGAACGTTTCTGAACCCTTCTCGAATCTGCCAAACACTTTTCAACAGTTTTCTAGAAAATCCTCGTATCTCCAAAACTCTTCTGAAATGCTCCGAACAATTTTTAAATCTTTAGAATGGTCCTTAGCCCTCCAAAACTAACCAAATCTTCCGAATCCTTCTTGTATATCTGGAATCGTCCTATCGTCATCCTGAAATTTTCCAAACCCTTTAAGATCTTTAGCCAAGAGTTTCGTCTTCATCTTCCACAGAATACTCTTTTCATTTTAGTGAATATGGATCTGGCTTTTGCTATTTTTATTTTTCCCATTTAATATACTCTCTATTTACATCTCGGCAGCTTTTCATGAGAGTTTTTCAACATTCGAAGCAGTGCTACAGGTCATCTTTCGGCAAGCTTTTGAGTAGCTTTGCCGAATTTGGACGTGCGACAAAAGGACGCAGGTGCTCAAAGGACACGGATGAAAAAAGGACGTGCGTGACAAAAGGACGTGGGTGATAAAACGACGCGGGTGACAAAAGGACGCGAGTGACAAAAGGACGCGCGACAAAAAGACGCAAGACAAAAGATCGCAAATTTTATAGACTTATTTACTTGCTTACAGCAGCAGGGCAGTGACCTTCAGTAGCTTTTCTAAACCGAATCATATTTTCCTTATTTTTTACCAAAACAAATTTTGGTACCTACATTAAAATCTGTTAACGGAAAAAGAATCCAAACAGCTTCTTCTGAAAGTGCTATCTTCGTTTCGAAGGTTGGTGATCGAAACAAATTATTGTTTCCACAGCTATATGAACCTTTCTTACATTTCCAGAATAGCCCTACAACTATTGTGACAGTTCCAAATTTCCTCTAAGCCCCTTTCAAATCTTTTAAATCAGTCTGAACGTTTCTGAACCCTTCTCGAATCTGCCAAACACTTCTCAACAGTTTTCTAGAAAATCCTCGCATCTCCAAAACTCTTCCGAAATGCTCCGAACGATTTTTAAATCTTCAGAATGATCCTAAGCCCTCCAAAATTAACCAAAGAGTCCTAGAATCTCTCGAATCCTTCTTGTATATCTGAAATGGTCTTATCGTCATCCTGAAATTTTCCCAACCCTTTTCGGATCTTCTGAATCAAAATATTCTTCGAATCTTAAGGTCTTTAGCCAGGAGTTTCGTCTTCATCTTCAACAGAATACTCTTTGAAGTTTCGTGAATATGGATCTGGCTTTTGCTATTTTCATTTTTCCTCTTTAATATACTCTTTATTTACATCTCGACAGCTCTTCATGAGAGCTTTTCAACATTCGAAGCAGTGCTACAGGTCATCTTTCGGCAAGCTTTTAAGTAGCTTTGCCGAATTTGGACGTGCGACAAAAGGACGCAGGTGACAAAAGAACGCGGGTGAAAAAAGGCGCGGGTGACAAAAGGACGCGGGTGACAAAAGGACGCGGGTGACAAAAGGACGCGGGTGACAAAAAGACGCGGGTGACAAAAGGACGCGGGTGACAAAAGGACGTGGGTGACAAAACGACACGGGTGAAAAAAGAACGCAGGTGACAAACAAACGCGGGTGACAAAAGGACGCGGTGTACAAAAGGACGCAGGTGACAAAAGGACGTGGGTGACAAAAGGACGCGGGTGACAAAACGACGCGGGGTACAAAAGAACGCGGGTGACAAAAGGACGTGGGTGATAAAAGGACGCGGGTTACAAAAGGACGGGGTGACAAAAGGACGTAGGTGATAAAAGGACGCAGGTGACAAAAAGACGCGGGTGACAAAAGGACGTGGGTGACAAAACGACGCTGGTGACAAAAGAACGCAGGTGACAAACGAACGCGGGTGACAAAAGCAAGCGGGGTACAAAAGGACGCGGGTGACAAAAGGACGTGGGTGATAAAAGGACGCGGGTGACAAAAGGACGTGGGTGACAAAAGGAGCGGGTGACAAAAGGACGTGGGTGACAAAAGGACGCAAGACAAAAGATCGCGAAATTTTTACAGACTTGTTAACTTGCTTACAGCAGCAGGGCAGTGACCTTTGATAGCTTTTATAAAACGAATTTTACATCTAGAACGTGTACAAAAAGAAGCTGTCCTAGGAAATTGGTGGAACTTGTCGTTTTTGTCGCATACACCAAAAACAGTAGTGACAAACATTTTCCTTGTATTTGATAGAATGGTCCTATCGTCATCCTCAAATTTTCCCAACCCTTTTCGGATCTTCTGAATCAAAATATTCTTCGAATCTTAAGGTCTTTAGACAGAAGTTCGTCTTCATCTTCCACAGAATACTCTTTTCATTTTAGAGAATATAGATATATTTTTATTTTTCCCCTTAAATATTTACATCTCGACAGCTCTTCATGAGAGCTTTTCAACATTCGAAGCAGTGCTACAGGTCATCTTTCGACAAACTTTTGAGTAGCTTGGCCCCATTTGGACGTGCGACAAAAGGACGCAGACGACAAAAGGACGCAGACGACAAAAGGACGCGGGTGACAAAAGGACGCGGGTGACAAAGGGACGCGGGTGACAAAAGGACGTGTGTGACAAAAGGACGTGGGTGACATAAGGACGTGGGTAACAAAACGACGCTGGTGACAAAAGGACGCGGGTGACAAAAGGACGTGGGTGATAAAAGGACGCGGGTGACAAAAAGACGCGGGTGACAAAAGGACGTGGGTGACAAAAGGACGCGGGTGACAAAAGGACGCGGGGTACAAAAGGACGCGGGTGACAAAAGGACGCGGGGTACAAAAGGACGCGGGTGACAAAAGGACGCGGGTGACAAAAGGACGCGGGTGATAAAAGGAGGCGGGTTACAAACAAACGCGGGTAACAAAAGGACGCGGGTGACAAACGAACGCGGGTGATAAAAGGACGCGGGGTGCAAAAGGACGCGGGTGACAATCGAACGCGGGTTACAAAAGGACGCGGTGTACAAAAGGACGTGGGTGATAAAAAGGACGCGGGTAACAAAAGGACGCGGGTGACAAAAGGACGCGGGCGAAAAAAGGACGTGGGTGACAAAAGGACGTTGGTGACAAAAGGACGCGGTTGACAAAACAGCGCGGGTGACAAAAGGACGCGGGTGACAAACGAACGAGGGTGACAAAAGGACGCGGAATACAAAAGGACGCGAGTGACAAAAGGACGTGGGCGATAAAAGGACGCGGGTAACACAACGACGCGGGTGACAAAAGAACGTGGGTGACAAAAGTACGCAAGACAAAAGATCGCGAATTTTTATAGACTTGTTTACTTGCTTACAGCAGCAGGGCAGTGACCTTTGATAGCTTTTATAAAACGAATTTTACATCTAGAACGTGTACAAAAAGAAGCTATCCTAGGAAATTGGTGGAACTTGTTCTTTTTGTCGCATATACATACTAAAAACAGTAGTGACAAACGTTTTCCTTGTATTTGATTGATTTACAATGTAAATTAAAAACAAAAACTTAATCCCCTTCAATTTAAAAAAAGTTCCATTCCATTAAGTTTATTTAAATTGAATACTTAAGAGATAATATGTGACTGATTAGTTATAATAATGCGTCAATAAATAATCTATTTTTATTTTTAATCGCCATGATAATATCTATCTTGCTACCGTGGATTTTCTTTTAGCAAATACGGATACGATTGGGACTTTTATTATTTTTAAATATGTTTTGAACAATTTTATTCATTTTTAGTTTTATCGGAATTGAAGTACCTTTGAAGTACCTTTTTTTTTGGAAATACAGGAACGATGGGAACTTTTAACATGTTATTTTAAATATATTTTGAACAATTTTATTCATTTGCAGTTTTATCGGAATTGAAGTACCTTTTTGAACTTCTAATTTGAATTTACGTTTAACATTAATTTATTTTTTTAATAGATTAAAAGCACTTACAGAAAAAGTACTTAATAGAAATATTTATGACGCACAAATTAGATTTCTGTTAATTAGTTTTGTTTCATCTGCTTTTAAAATTAATACAAATTAAAACATCGTTTAAGATAACTCTTTGCTTTTATCTTCAGTAAACTTTATTTTATTAATACAAAACTAAATCCACGACTCGTTCTTCTCTTTATTTTGTTGTATTAGAAGTTAGCTGAGCCTATCCTGATTTTTTAAATTAAGATTAAACTTTCATGAGAAACACTGGCTGAATAAGTGAACCCAGTCAAAAAATCATTAATTTCTGGTAAAGGAAATATTTTCACGACTCTTGTATGTTCAAACAAAGTTAAACCCACGACTCGCTCTCTTCGTAGCATACTACCTTTCTCTATTTTGTTGTAGCTAAGCCTAATTTGGTCTTTTAAATCAAGATTAGACTTTCGTGAGAAAAATTGGCCGAAGAAGTGAACCAATGATAAAATTTATGTCAAATAAAGTTGAAGTAAATTTAAATGGCTCTCCCAACCCCACATTGCACCACGTGGGTTACACTTCCACATACACCTATACTTACACCAAAGAAAAATGACTTTTTAGGCACGTTCAAGCACCATGGAGGGACGAAGTGTGAAGTTAGAAGATGCAACTCCACAGGAAATGCAAATGAGAAAATTTGTGAGAGCGGGGCCGACGACAGACAGATACTAACTCCTTCCCAACATTTCATCCATCCCCTGAAAAGGACGTAAGTCCTATAACAGGGTCCTCTTATATACCAAATTCCTAAACATCATCATACTTTTCTTCCTAATATACTCTTAAGTCTAAGTCTAAGTCTAAATGGCTTTTATTTAGGTAAAGACCAAGGCCTGTAAGTGTAATACTTCTATTGGTAATTAAAAAAATCAGTAACTAAAGATAAAGATGATGCTGACCTCCTCATTGGCAATAGGCTTTGAAAGAGAGCTCCAGCTTTAAAAACGTATACATAGAAGGCGAGGATGTTCACCTGCTGGTCTTTCTCAATGAATTGAAGTCAACCTACTTAAATGACTTTCTCCAGAAAAGAGCCAGAGTTGGAGCTGGAGGAAACTGTTCTTTTTTTATCAAAATCTTTTAATAGAGATGAACTGGCCATTCCTCCTGAGCTATAACTGTTCCTCCATGCCTTCACCAATTGGAACACCACCTCTACTTTATTCTGGCAAGGTTAAACCAAACTGTTGGGTTCTCTCAAGGTAAATCCCTACCTGGCTCGTCTACCCTCAAACCCAACAAGCTTCTGCTCAACATTCATATCAAACCTATCACCAATTGCTAAAGTAGTTTGAGTGGAAACAGAGCCTGCTAAAAGCAGGTTGAAGAACAGTCGGAAGAGACTGATACATCTTTAAGAAAGTCTATATAAAAACGAGGATGTTGACCTGCTGGTCTTCCTCAATGACTTGAGGTCAACCTACTTCAATGACTTTGTCCAGAAACGTGCCAGAGGTGGAGCTGAAGGTGAACTTTTACTCATCAAAGTATTCTAATAGATGAGAATTGGCCATCTCTCCTGTGGTAGAACTGTTCGTTCATGTCTTCACCAATTGTAACACCACCTCTACTTTTTTTCTGGCAAGGTTAAACCAAACTGTTGGGCTCTCTCAAGGTAAATCCCCACCTGGCTCGTCTATCCTCAAACCCAACAAGCTTCTGCTCAACATTCATATCAAACCTATCACCAGTTGCTAAAGTAGTTTGAGTGGAAACAGTGCTTGCTGAAAGCGGGTTGAAGAACAGTCGGAAGAGACTGCTACATCTTTAAAAAAGTCTATATAAAAACGAGGATGTTGATCTGCTGGTCTTCCTCAATGACTTGAGGTCAACCTACTTCAATGACTTTCTCCAGAAAAGTGCCAGAGGTGGAGTTGAAGGTGAACTTTTACTCATCAAAGTATTCTAATAGATGAGAATTGGCCATCCCTCCTGTGGTAGAACTGTTCCTCCATGCCTTCACCAATTGTAACACCACCTCTCCTTTTTTTCTGGCAAGGTAAAACCAAACTGTTAGGCTCTCTCAAGGTAAATCCCCACCTGGCTCGTCTACCCTCAAACCCAACAAGCTTCTGCTCAACATTCATATCAAACCTATCACCAGTTGCTAAAGTAGTTTGAGTGGAAACAGTGCTTTCTGAAAGCGGGTTGAAGAACAGTCGGAAGAGACTGCTACATCTTTAAAAAAGTCTATAGAAAAAACGAGGATGTTGACCTGGTGGTCTTCCTCAATGACTTGAGATCAACCTACTTCGATGGCTTTCTCCAGAAAATTGCTAGAGATGGAGTTGAAGGTGAACTTTTACTCATCAAAGTATTCTAATAGATGAGAATTGGCCATCCCTCCTGTGGTAGAACTGTTCCTTCATCCCTTCACCAGTTGCAACACTAACTCCAGTTTTCTTCTGGCAAGGTAAAACCAAACTATTAGGATCTCTTTAGGTAAATCCCCACCTGATGTAGCAGAAGAAGCGTCTGCTGACAACAAATGTCTAGTGGCACTGTATGTGCATAAAAAAAGAGGTCTAACCCTTATTGAACAATTTTCGTAAAGTGTACTACACTACCAAAAGATGCCATAGTAGTTTTAGGTCGTCATGAAATTTGGTATATAGGATCCTTATGTCTTGAAAAATGACTCTATTCTTTGATCTAGATCGGATAACATTACCGATAAAATTTTTACATTGAATTAATTTTGTTATTAATATAACGTATTCCTTATAATATAAAATTGCTTACCAATACACACACTTTTATCGCTAAATCTGTAACAATTACAGTTATATACAAATATTGTCTATCAATCACTTAAACAACTGTAAAAAATAAATAGTCTGGCTTGTTCTTTTATAGTTTTATTATTTTAAGTTATCTTATCAATTTTCCATTGTATATTACTAAAATGGGTACTCCCATACAGACAAAAGACAAACGGAATTACTATTTATTACACTTTCTTAAGCTAAAGCAAAGATAATTAATGGATCATTTTGTTAGAAAGATGATATTATTTTCCGGTTTACAAACAGTTGCGGCGAAATAATATTTATTTAAAAATAGTCTTTACAAAGTCTGGAATCTGGATCTGAAAAATTGAAGAGGGGCGAGCAAGTACCACATATGGCCCAATGAGCATCTTTCCTTGTGTAGGGATTTCCACACCTCAGGCTATCATCAAACCTGAAGATTTAAAATAGGTAAAAAGACTCCAGAGGAGGATCTTCCTGACATCTGCTGGTGTAAGCCAGTACTCATCCAACATGGATCGTCTTATTTCAGAAAAAGAAGAGCCGCCATACAGTTTATGCTCTACCGTTTCCTCTTCTGGTTTACAACCTCTGCAAAGGGGCAATTCTGTTAATTTTATCCTAAAGAGATGTTTTACCATCTACCTAAAGTTTTGAGAGTCACTTGCATTCTGTCGCATAGGGTGCTTTCAAACTCTCCTGTTGGCTGAATTACAATGTTCATTGAGGCGGTGTATGAGGCTGTCTAGAACAATGTTTCACAGTAGAGGTGATAAAACTTCTCTTTGTGGACAGCCCCTCATATCTTTGACTCGTATCTTGATGTCATTTACAGTTATTTGCACCTATCCACCTGTTTGCTCTTGTAGATACATTTTGAGCAGTAAGCGAGTGCATTAATTTAAGGAACGTGGTTTTGGCTGGTGTAAAGAGCAATCGCTGTCTATTAACCCAAAAAAAGCAGAAATGATTCTTATCACGAAGAAAAAGAAACAGACCTGGGGATTACATCTCAAGGTCACTATGTGGACTTACATGGCAATCATAAGACCTTTGCTAACATACGGTGCTGTCGTATGGTGGCCTAAAGTGAAACAAACGACAGCTATCAGAAAATTAAACCAAATCCAAAGATCAGCATAAATTCTCCTAACAGGAGTCATGCGAAGCACACCGACCAGTCAATGAAAGTAATACTTGGACTCACCCCTTTGATATATTTGTTAAGGAGGTGGCAATAATGACCATGGTACGCTTTCGCACGGATGGTATCGAGCTCACTGTAGGGACACTGTAGCCTATGGAGGGAATCGCTAAAGGCGATACCACTCTTACAGGCAGCAACGGATGCAGTCGTACCAAGATTTGTCTATGATAAACCCTGCAAAATATTAACAATTAGGACAGCAGATCCCAACGCAGTAAACGCTCTGAGCTCATATACAGATGGATAAAAACGTAGGATGGAATACACTCTAGATACCTGAGCCTAAAAATAGAGTTGTCTATGTATGGCTTGTCAAGTGTGGTTCAGTCAGAACTCACAGGCATAACCATAGTTGCAAAAGATAAAAAGATAAATCAATAGGAACATCACAGATAGGATGTTTAGTACTATAATATCACTAAACTCTAACTGAGGCCAGCCAGACCAAAGTGGTCACTCTGAGCTGGATCAAAGAACATAGGAACTCTAAAGGCTACCATATCACGGACAATTTAGCAAAGAGGACTAGACGAAATTTCCGAACGGCTGTGGTCACTGCCAATTGCGACAATATTTCTATATGAATTTAGCCGAATTGCCTCTATACAAAGGTTTCGAACAGAAAACAGTCGAGCACACAAAAGTATGACTGCTCTGCTTTTAATGATGATTCGTGGGCGAGTAAGTGAGATTTCTGTGGGGAGCCTCATCACCTATTTTAAACCTCTAGGCCTGATGACAGCCAGATCATAATCTATACTAATATTATAAAGAGGAAAGGTTTGATTTTTTGTTTGTTTGATTGTTTGAAATGAATAGGCTCCGAAACTACTGGACCGATTTCAAAAATTCTTTCACCGTTGGCAAGCTACACTATTCCCGAGTGACATAGGCTATGTTTCAATCAAAACAAGATAGGGATCGTTACTAAAATGCCATTAATGTAACCAAAAATGACCTTAAAATTCTTACATCGCGTGCGCTGAGAATTCTATTGATTATAGAATAAAATAATGTACTACGATTTTGAAGAATATATAAATATCTACAAAAAATGCCGGGACAGCATATATCTAACTGTTATAGTTACATCACAATTACTTATTTTTAATTTTTTTAAAGTTTTTATCTTGGTATAAATCCTTATCAAAATAACTTATTTCATAATCACGACAGATATCACAAATTTAGCATGTGCAATGGGACGAGGCTACTTATAAAGGAATTAAAGGACAATTAAGTTGTAGCAACCAATATAACTGAAACACCAGCTGGTCAACTAGCTCATACACTGAGGATACCGATGATCCCAACTGATCTACCAAATCCATTTACCCCGCTTCAATTTCCTATCAAAACATCTTTCGCTTTTACTAATAATAAGTCTCAAGGTCAAACCTTCCAAATAGTAGGAATCGGTTTTCCTCATGGCCAACCGCCTAAGGCGGATCGGAGCACCTAAAAATCAATTTATTTTGCTGCCAGAAAATAAAACAACATGTCATATTGTTTACAGGGAAACGTTGACCCAATAAATTTAATGGCTTTTGTTATTTTTCTTTAATCCCCGTGCAAAGCTAGTATAAAATATTATAATAAGATAAGTGAGTAATAAATTTTAAAAAGTTCAAGTAAATGGCGCTAAAATCCGTATCATATTTCTGCCACTTTAGTAATCAGCGGTAACATAAAAAAAATTATTTTTAGTAAATATATATATATATATATATATATATATATATATATATATATATATATATATATATATATATTATAACATATGATAACTCTTCTATTGGTATTCTATAAGTTACCATGTTATAAAGTACTCCTTACCTTGAATTTTTTTAAATTTTAATATAGATGTGAAGAAGGTAAGACTTAAATTAATTTCTTTTATTTTAAAGATTATTATTTTAACATATGCTCCTGGCTATTCTCTTTCTTAGGGTCAGAGTTCAAAAATTTCAAATAATAAATAGATTCAAATTGAAAATTTCAACAAAACGATTATAAAATTCAACAATCATATACCAAATTATGTTTTCTGAACGATGATTCTATTTTAACCTTAACCTTACTTTTTCATATTGTGTTGTGGGCTTTTACACATTACTTTCAAAAACCAAATATAGTTAAATCAAGTGTTATGAAAAGTTCTGAATTTTGTAACTAATAAATCAAATTAAACTTATCTAAGAATGAAAAATAACTTATTTAAACAGTGAAACAGTGTACAAGTGAAATTAAATGTTCATCAAATACGTAAAAATCAAACACAGGAAAGTTCTTTATTTTTAAAAATTGGAAATTGATACCGTGTTCTGAAGATTTTGTATTCTCTTTGGACAGCTAAGGCACAGGATCTCCTTTTCAATTAGAATCCACCATTTCCCAGGACATCAATGATATACGGACACTTTAGAGATTTTGACTAATAAAATTTCTTCTAATCAGGAAACAATCAGCTCTTGCATCAAATGGTAAGTAAACTAATACTTTCTTTCTTATTAGAAACTGGTTTTACTTTCGTTAAATTAACTCAGGAAGCATTTATATAAATGAACTGCTCAGCATACAATTTCTAACATTTATTTCTCCATAAAAATAAACTTTACGTCTTACCAGATACTATCAGGAACTGTCTTGCAGTTTTGTTAACACTTTTGACTATTTTTAAACTTTCTTTTATAAGTATTTTGAAAAAAAATTGAAATTTTAACGCAGCAAACTTTATTACATCTTATCCCTTCAAAAGGTCGAAAACAAGAGAGCGATTCAGAAATAAACAACTTAACAACTGAATCTCCAAACAAACTTACACTATACATTATTTTTCTCTATTCGCCTACTAATTATTTGTCAAATAAAATTACTAAAAATCTAATACTTAATTCCTCATTTACATTTAACACAATAATCATTCTTTTAAAATTTGCTATTCTTTTAATGAATTGTTAATTTTATAATATCTTATCTATAATATAATCTAATATCTTTCTATTTTCAGAACTTTTCATTTGGAAATTAAACTAATAACAAATTACAATATGGCTTGAAAACAAACATTGTATATTTTGAAAGTAAGTAAAATTTTTTTTATATTTCTTCTATGATTTCTAATATTTTATAATAAAATTTATGTAATGTTTTACATTTATGTTTTAACATTTAATTTTCTTATTTCATTTTAACTTAATTTATTTAAAATTGGTTTTAATTACCAATGTATCGTAAAATTTATAAACTTTTTAAATATTTACTCTTATTATCTATTTAATACATGATTATTAAAATTTTATATATTATAGATTAAACTATATTGAATCTTTAAAATAAATATCTCTTAGATGTACTTGTATTTTTTAATTTCTTATTTTGTTTTATTTTTCGTTTTTAGGAATTGTGAAGAAGATGATGATAAATTATACCAAATTTACTGCATTTGCACTCTGCCTTGGAATAAGAATATTTTCCTTTTTCTATTTCCATTAATTTTCTTTATATGTACTTATTTGATATAGCATAGTAACTTATATCATCTCAATATATATATATATATATATATATATATATATATATATATATATATATATATATATATATATATATATATATATATATATATATATATATCAGCAAAACGTAGATACTTATCTTTTTTAATTTAAGCAAATTGTTTTAAATATAATATATTTGCACAATTCTATTATAGAAAATCATAAAATAATCATTTCAAAGTTCAACAAGTATTATATTTATCATATAATCGATTCTATTTTTTTTATTCTGTTATTATTATTATTATAAAATCTCTACCTTCAGCTGATCTGCACCAACAATATTGCACTTGAACCACCTACTCAGATAATATTGGAAAAAGATGTAGCGTACTGATATAAAATAGTATATGTATGCTAATAACAAAAATCACGTAAATTCCTGTGCATCTATTATATAAATCAGATTTAGGTAAATAGATATTTTCTTTGGAAATATTATGCTTGATTGTTTTGTCTTGAATCACCACTGAATAATGTAAACAAATATTTAATTAAATCTCAATTTGTACATTAATTATTCTAGTCTAAGTAAGAAATGAATAGATTAGGTTATTTTTTATTTAAGGATGTCCTCGTAAGGATAGATTACATACAGATGTAACATCTATTGGGACAGAAGAGACAATTTATCAATCTGGGACTTAAAGAACTGCAAGTTAGGACGAGTGGGGAACACGTGGAGTTCCACAAACTGGAGACCCTGGGGATGAAGAAACGATCGAATCGATCCCTTATCGATGTCTGGCACTGAACAGTATAAGGGTGTATGAAGTAGGCACGTCGGGCTGGTCTGGTAAGTGGAGGCACTATAGAGTAGGTAAGTCCAGGAAGATCGTTATACCAACCATCGTAATGGAGTCGCTTGCTACTAGTGTATGATTGTTCATTGTGATGGTCTCTTGTTGGATAGTCAACATGTCTTTGTCTTGGAAGTGTTGAAATTAACAAAGTTCTTTCTTCCCCATTCGTCTACAATTCCGATATCTTAATTAAGAGAAGCCGTTGTGGATCTATTGTCCTCTTTACAGAATATCTAGGGATATGGGACCTAATAGATTTGATGTCTACTGGGTGTGTTTATATCTTCTTTGTGTCTACCCATTTGCTATCAAGCTATCAAGCACTTCGTCTTTGTGGCTGCTACCTCTAGACCCTTCCACAGAAGCCAAAATCCGGACTTTAGTTTCATCGCGTCTGCCCTGGCCATGCTAGTGCCCGCAATACCATGGCCAGGTCATCCGCATAAGACTGTCTCGAAGCCGTGCAGGAGATCTAGCCACAGCAGAGGATCCACACCAAAGAGTCAAGAATTGATCCTTGTGGGACATCCTGGATCGCCTCTACCTCTTTCCATACACAGATTTCTCCTTTCACTCAAACAGTCAATTTACTATATATTGACTTATCCCTCTTTTCACTAGCGTTTGTACGATTCTATCCCACTAAGCAGTGTTAAACAATTTTTATCTCTATGAAGAAGACCACTCCCCGGGTAGACAAATCGATCAGTTTCTGTACAGCTTCTACGGTGCTCTTTCCCTTTTTGAAACCAAACTGTCTATCGCGTATCCCGCTCTTAAACTCTATTTGGCCTTAATAATCGACCCCGATTTAGAATTTCCTGTAATTTCCAGCGAGCAGATTTTGTTAGAGGCACCACTTCCCCTTTTTTTAATGAGTAATACCCTCGCCGACTTCTACATGCTGGGGATACTTTGTGTAGCCATGAGTTCATTCATGATGAAGGGTATTGTCTTAGGTGCAAACATAACGGCTGCCCTATCACACTCCGGGGTTATCTCGTCGGGACCCGGGGCCTTTACATGTTTAAGCCTACTCGCCAGTTACCCTTTTGTGAATAGAGGAAACTCCTCGTGCCTTGCTTTTACTGGCAAAGGCGCTTCCCTGGTGCCAGGGAAAAGGTCCCTCACTACTTTTGATCTATTTGATAGTGGCATGTTATAGGGCGTCGAAGTAGGCTTAAGTTTATGGATCGCAATAAGGTATCCGCGACCCCAGAGGTACTCCTTCAGCTCCCTGCAAAGATCCATCCAGGCATTTGCCTTCTTTATGCCATTTATAAAAGTTTTTCTTAGTGTTTTAGATTCCTCCTCAAGTCTCCTGAGAAGCTTATGTCCATGGTTTCGGCCCGTCCTGGCCTTGTTGGTTACCTTCCTCCTTTTCCCCTTTGCAGTTCTTTATTAAATAATAAGAGGGGTAGGGTCACAGGTGAGGGTCAATAATTTCGGACTTTTTTGCAAGAACGTTCCAGGGGCGCTCTATGGGATTTAAGTCCGGACTGATGGCTGCCCATTCCATTAACTCCAGATTGTATTTTGTTAGTTTACCACTTGCCTAGCCCAGTGGGGACGAGCGTTATCTTGCATGGATACACAATACGGCCCCACGAAGGGAATAAACGGGTGGCTGAGTCACAAAGGACAGAAATGTGAATAGTAAAGAATTGGAGAACAATTAAATCGGTTTTAGTATAATTTGTGCATAAAATGTGTTTTTCAAATATGTACAAAACCTTTTTTTACCATATTTAAATAAAATTTATTTAAAAAGATAATCCGTTACAATAAAACTTTCTTTCAATACAATAATAAATAACTGTCTTTGTGGTTTTCTTTACAAACATAGGATAACCTTAAAGATTAATTTTTAAGAAAGATTTTTATCTTGTTACGATAAAAAATTATCGTACTTCTTACTTGAGTACATAATTACACACACGTGTTTGTTTTTGTATATATTTTTAACAATAAAGACAGACCTCTACAAGATTGTTACTATATTTAAATTGGAATCTCCTCAAATTGTTAAATTCTGTGAATAATATTACACAACAGTAATCTTAAACAAATTTAATAGCAAATAATTTTTTATATAAAACTGGAATGCACAAATAATTTTAAAAACCAGAATCTGTAATGAATCATATTTTTTAAATAATTTAAATAAAGATCAATATAAATACAAGATTTTTTAATATTTATTATAATCCTAGAACTGTCTTATCTAATTTATTTAAATGAGCAATTCTTGTATATATATATATATATATATATATATATATATATATATATATATATTTGGAATCTCGAAATCGGCTCCAACGATTTTGATGAAATTTAGGTTTTGGGGGCGATAAATCGATCTAGCTAGGAATGATTTTTAGAAAATGTCATTATATTCGTGTTTTATCGATAATCAACTTAAACTGAAAAATATGACTCTTCCTGACATCTATTGGCGAATAATGATATTATTTTTTTAAATTGTGAGCAACTATTTGCTTTAACGACACAACAACAGCTAAAGCTATTCCAGCAGATGGCGTTGTTAAGTAACACGAAGTCAATGAGTGTTTGCTTTAAGGTTAGACTAAGAAAATCTATTGTTTATTTATATTATTTTTGTATTCTTAATGCACGTGTTCACTTAAAAATGCCTAAACGATCTTGGAAAAAAACGCTTATAAATAATCTAACTTCATGAAGCCGCAACTTGTCTCAAGAACACCTAGAAGAGCATCGTCATCAAACTGATCAGGATTCTCAAACTTCTCACAGTGAAGACTCATTTCAAGGATACCGTCATGAAAATAATCAGGTTTCTGCTCGTCCCACACGTGCTGCTAAAGTAAGATGCTTGCAAAATTTGACTAATATTACACGAGCAAAGCTCGGTCATCCAGGTACTTATTGATTAAAGTCGATATTAGTTTAAAGTGCAGTAAATATGTTAATAAAAACATTTCACCCCGTTGAGAAGCGACGCCATTTGGGTATCTTAAAAAAATATATCGTTGAGGGGCCAAAGAAGACCTGTGTTGTCTTGAAAACTTTTAGATCGTCGTTCCAGAAGAATTCCTATGGTTTGGTGAAATATGTCACATATCTTCAGTCCTGTTTTAGTATGTTTACAGAAGTAATCTTCAATTTAGAGGTGTGCCTCCACCCTTAACTATTTTCGAACTCACTGTCACGGGCTAAATCAGCGCTAGGAATAATTGTTTTAAAAGTTAACATTAGTAACTACTTACTGTAAGTATAGCATCATAATTCGGGTTAAACAAAAGCATTTAAAATCAAGAATAAGTTGATTTTTATTGTTCATAGTCAATCACCATCTATTATCATATTCCATTCTCAATTGTTGTCATTATATTATTATCACTTAAATTGTAAACAGCTGATTGACAGTTGCTTCTTCTGTTTGTCAAACTTAATATGTTGTGGTTTGCAGTCAGGTAATTCATTACATGCGCATCTCACTTGTCAAAGGCCAGCTAGTTTTAGTTGTGAATAGCTGAGTTAGAGTCCTTTTTCCGGTAAGTGTCATTTCGTTGTTAAGAACCGACAAGCATGCCATTTTGCTTTTGACCGTCGACTGAAGCCATTGTTAGAGTGTTACCAGAAGATTTTCGGGTTAAGTTTTAAATCACAGTGCATCTGTATCAATTGTTTTTGGATTTTTGAAACCAAACCTTATTATTCATTCGAATCGTTGTTGGAATTAGATTCTGTTGATATTTGAGTAGTAGATTCGAAGGATCCTCGTGTGAGGGATTTTATGAGATCTTCTGTCGATACGATTACGGTACAATCAGCGAGATGTTTAGCTAATTTGCTACCGTTCAAGACCGGCGAATCGCAGCCTAGTGTGGCGGTGGCAGAATGACCTATCAGTACAGTTAACGACGCTCACATTATTACACACTCTTACCAGACCAGGGTGTCGCAATCCTAGAGAAAAACCGTATTACATAAGGGTTCTTGGAACGGGCTTAATTTTTCTGGGTACGGGCCTAAGCTTTGGTAGGGGCCTAATTGTCAATTCGTTAAGGCGCTAGGGTTAGCAGAAGTATAAACCCATACCATTATTTTTTTTTTATTTATTAAAGGAGGGTCTAGTTTTGATATTTTTCGTTTTATTTAGCTCACTTTAACGTTATCCTACTTGCAACTCAATTAATCTTGATTAAGTTTCTAAGATATTAAATTATCTCCAGTGAGATAGGTAGTGCCTGGACCAACAGGGGTTTCCGATTTTAACCGTTTAAATCGGTGGCGCGACTCACTCTTTTTTTTGTACTTACCCTCTACCGCTGAGCTGGGGACTAATTTGCCAGTAGAGAAACCACTTACCGATCTCTTCTGGAGTTGAACTTCTATTTGAAGAACTTAAATAATTTTTCAAAATTTATTCTTTTTTTTTATTCTTTTATTTCATTGAAAGTACGTGGCATGATCTGATTCTCAAGGTAATCTTTTAATTAAACCTAATAATAATTATTCTATCACTTTACGAGTTTTTTAAAATTATTTTCAAATACATTGACCATTTAACTAAGAAGAAACAACTACTTCACGGGCTATGGGCCCCGATGGATATTGAATTACACTTCAAAGTCAAACGGGGTTGGTATATCTACAAGATATTTAACCCAACTATTCTGGTTTGTAGTTAGAAGTAAGAACATAACTTGCAAAACGGTTTCGGTGTATTTGCACCTCGTCAGTACAAGGTATATGTTATCTGTCAGCGAGCTTAAAGCGATAGAATAGTTAATATTCTGCATTCTGCAATATTTGTTGATTGATAACTCGCTCTATTAAATAAGACAATATTACAGTTTCTTGTAATAATACTTTAAACCTAATAATAGTTAATTTGTCCCGAGGCTAGTTTCTCACTAGCAATACTTATTTTTAATCGGTAATAAATTGGGTACTCACCTTACTAATTTCTCTATTTATTGTTTTTGGGTACATATTTAGAATTATTGTTATTATTATAACAAGTAATAAGATTTAAGGTTATAAATAGATCGCTGGATCTCTTCTTCTTTTTCTGTTCATTCGGTTGTATCAGAACTATTCCGTGGGTCAAACAAGGCCATATTACATGAAAGTAATAGACCATCCAATAAATAATTCGAGGCCACGACCTCCAAATTAATAATGGGAAAGGTAAGGGTCATCTGTCATGGTACTTCCGGCCGATATGATTGATTTTCGGCATTTTTGATTCGACAAGCCACCGAGAAGGTCTAAAGGTTTAAGATAGCAGTAAAAGTGTCACCAGGAAATTTTGTGGGTGAAGTTTTCTATATCATCCTACATCGATGGCACTTATGTGTGGATTTTGAAACTGATGAACCTTTCTTTTCCAACCGAACTATTGGGTTAATCTTGATTAGTTATTATTTTGTGGATTACGGTTCGCTGGAAATCACCACTTGTGGGATATATTACAAAATTTTCCGTTGATTTAACTGCGGATCGTTATAAGCTGGTTTAAATCTCAAATCCTTGCCGTGAATTAGTGAAGTCCTCGAGTTATATACCCTTTTCCATCTAGGGTCCTTGGGACAGGCTTTAAGTCCCTAGAACAGGCTTAAATTCTCTGATACAGATTTAAATATCCGGTACAAGCTTAATTCATTGGTATTTCTTTAACGAAGGCTTATCACCTGGTTACTGGGTTACTGGAGCTGGCTAAATACTTGAGGTATTAGCAGTATTTTGTTTTGGAACTGTTTCGGGTTCTGTTCGGAACCAATCAGCGTTGGATTTTGGAGTCTGGAAGCTACCATCGCTAATACAGATAAGCTATAAGCCTTTGTATATTGCAAAAAATATATATATTTAAAAATTATTATTAATAACTTAGTTTTAAGTTGTGCGTGTGATCACACTGAGATTTAGTGATATTTTGATGATTTTAATTTTAAGGCGCTAGTGTAACTAGTAATTTGAAGTTTATAATTAACGTGAACTATAAACGTTGTTCTTTTTTATTATTAAAGGAGGGTCTAGTTTTGGAATTGAATTGTTTTATTTTGCTCACTTAATTTTATTTTGTCGGATTGGGTAAGAGTTTGTCACGGGCTAATTTCGCGTTAGCAATACTTATAATTTTCCATTACTAAGGGTTTAATCGAGTCAGGAACCGGTTGATTTGGTTCGACAATAGATAATCGCCAACTATTGTTTATTGTTCTGGCCATAAATCATTCCTAATATTGCTGATATTGTTTTGAAACTATATTTATTAAATTCAGATCATGAATTCTTGTGGTTATGTTTATTTTTTTGAAATTACTGTCACTTTCGTTTTCACCTGACCGAGGTACTCTTTCTTTCTTTTTGTCGATAACTCGACGTATTGTGGTCTACAGCCAGTTGTTTCGTTATATTGTTATCTAGCATATTAAGATTAAATATGAACGAGAAATTGAGTAATGCTGAGATTTTTGTTGTGATCTTGATAAGTACTAAGATTAGTTGTATCAAACGACCACCGTTTGTCCGTAAACTGTTAGCTGTCGACTCTTCTGTTATTGTCCTTACAGTAGTAGAGGCCATTTTTGGAGTGTGTCAAATTTCATGAAAGGAAACACGTTGTGAGTTCTTTCCATTATCAACCTTTGACTTAAGAACTTGTCGTTAGAAGATTTTTGGGTTTAAGTTTTAATCTCGGTACATCCGAGTCAATTAATTTTGGATTTACGAAACTAAACCTCAGTTTTCCATTTTGAATTGTGTGGAGTTGTTCCTGTAGATTTTTGGGACGGATTCTTTGGAAAAACCGCGTAGTCGGATTTTAGTAAAATCTTCGTTGGTAAGTAGCACGTTTCTTTATTCATGTGGTTGTTCAATCCATATGGTTTTTCTCTTTCCTTTTGTTTCCGACGAAATGTAGGAAGTTCACGGGGAGTTATTGGTTAAATCAATACCGATCAGGCAGCGAATTGTGGTTAGAATCCCCTATTGGTGCAGTTAGCAACGAGAATATTGTTTCATCCGTTTACCAGCAAGGTGTGTCACGATTTTAAAGAAAGAAACCCTATTTCAATAGGTAAGTTACCATATAATATTTTTTTTATGATTAATAACGCCATATAGTCGTAATTTTAGTTTTATATTATGATTTTACACGTATTTTTCTTTGTGTATTGTATGTGTGTATCATTTTGAGAAACTAGACTCCTTTCGGTCCCTTTGTGCTATTACTAGTTAATTTTATGTTAAACTTTAATTTAGTTTATTATTATAATTTTGTTATGGCTAGTAAGTCAAATTTAAGCTTGTTAAGCGCATTCAAATAATTAGTTTTAATTAGGAATTGTAAAATTCAGATATATAAGCTTCTAAAACGTGTGTAATTCATTTAAATTCATTTCATTTTTTCATTCTTGAGCAAATATAAGTTAATGTGTTTAAATTGTATTAAAGTCAGTAAAGTAGTATAACGTTATTAAATCAATTAATTCGAGGAGTCATTAAAATTTGTTTAAGCTATTGTTAATTCCGAATTACGATTTTAGGGTCCTAGATATAGGCTGAAGTCCTAGATACAGGCTTCAATTTTAGATACAGGCTTTAATTTTGGGTGCAGACCTGATACTTAGTACGAGCTTAAGTTATTTGTGATTGGTGCAAGCCTATTTGTTTCTGGGAGCAGGCTTGATTTTGGTACCGGCATAAGTATTGGAGAAGCCAAGGACTACAAGGAATCGTATCTAGATTAACAGATAAGCAATATTAGACTTAAGTCGTGACTAGTTTTAATTTAAATTTTTCTTAATGAATATATTTCCTGACCGTTTAAATTAATATAAACGTAATAATTCCTGGGGTTCGGTCAATATTTTATTAATTTTTTTTTTTTTTTTTATAAGATCCAAACAGTATTAACTGTCAAACAGATATAAACAATTTATCGCCTATTTATTTACCATTAATAAAATAATTGTAATGTCTTGTATTTTATTATTTTATTAAATATATTTTACCCACCTATGTATATGTTTTTTAAAATAATTTTTTATGTCATTATAATATGTCATTCTGTTTTCCTTAAGTAATTTAATTATATTATTATTTTTTTAATATAACTAATTTATAAATATTTTAGCACTTGAAAATGGCATAATTGCCGAAACATATGTTGTGTTAATAAAAAATAAAAAAAAAAAAATTATAAAATATTGACCGAACCCCAGGAATTATTACATTTAAATTAAATTTTTCTTATTTTTCTTGTACTGCGTGTGATCACACTTAATTGATAAATTTATT
Source organism: Altica lythri (assembly GCA_964028335.1). Taxonomy (NCBI): domain Eukaryota; kingdom Metazoa; phylum Arthropoda; class Insecta; order Coleoptera; family Chrysomelidae; genus Altica; species Altica lythri. The sequence continues at coordinate 22,228,445 of OZ034810.1, forward strand.
TTAGATTACTCTTAAATATTTTTCTTTGATATTGTTAACGTTGTCAGGCGCGAGTTGACAGTAGTGTTAATACTTTACTTTTTTTATTAAAGAAGGGTCTAGTTGATATTTTGTTTTATTTAGCTCACTCTATCGTTTTTATTGTGCAATATAATTAATACTGATCAATATTCTAAATTTAATTAATTATCTCCAGTGGGAAAGGTCAGTGCCTGGAACAACAGGGGTTTCCGATTTTAACCGTTTAAATCGGTGGCGCGCTCACTTTTATTTTGGTACATACCCTCTACGGCTGAACTGGGCACTAATTTGCCAGTAGAGAAACCACTTACCGATCTCAGCTGGAGTTGAACTTCAATTGGAAGTATTTGATTAATTTTTCAAAATTTATTTTTCTTATTTTTTATTTTCAATTCATTTCACTAAAAGTACGTGGCAAGTTGCTAGTGCCTATTAGATGTAGGGGTTTCCGGCTTGTACCGTCGAAGTCGGTGGCGCGGCTCACTTGTGTATCATCCCTCTACGGCTGAGCTCGGGCATAATTTGCCAGTAGAGTGACCGCTAGCAATCCTTACGCAATTCATCTAGTTGTTTGGATTTTCTTTAATACATATCTTACATTACATGAACTTCAGCAGATAGCTAAGTAAAAACTGTGGCAACTTTATGTATAACAGTCATTTAGACAGTGAATATTTCAAGTTACATTTTGGAGCTTTTGCCAGAAGGTATTTAATTTTATGTGGTTATTAATGATTTTCTACATTATAATAATTTAACTGATAACCTTAAGTTTAAATAAATTATCGATATCTAAAGATAGGTATACGTACAATATTTATATAAGATAAAAAGCATTTATTATAAAACTTGAACTGTCTTAATACTGATTATATTATCAAATTATCAAATTAAAGTGCACTAAAATATGTTACTACATTTTGTTTTCTACCCAATCTTATTATTGGTATTCACAGTAAGTTAGATTTATAATTTAATTAATATCCCATAAAAATATATTATAAACTTGTATTATAGGAAGCACAAGATGTTTATGTTACAATACCAAACGGGATAATCAAAGGACGAACAGAATATTCGTTAAGGAAACTAAATTTCAGATCATTCCAACAAATTCCATATGCTAAACCACCAATTGGTAACCTTCGTTTTGCTGTAAGTTTTGTTGTATTATAAATTTATTTATACTACATATAGTTTACTATTTTAAGGATCCAGAACCTGCTGATAAATGGGATGGAGAACTTGATGCTACTGAAAATACAAAAATGTGTTTCCAACAGTCTAATATGTATAACATTCCAAATCTTGAAGAATTGGAAACAGAAGATTGTTTGTATTTAAATGTGTACACACCTTCTGTAAGTATAATCAAATTTTTGAAATTTGTAAATTAGTCCATTTGTAACCCTTAATTACCCTAGGCTAGCTCCTGGGTTCGTGGCTTCCTTCTGAGTTTTATTTAATCCCTTTCAAACAGTAATTATAGGGCGCCAAGTACAGACAAACAAATAAAAACGAAAAATCAGTTTTAAGTTGATTTATTACTCAATAAATAATTAAGTAAATATTGAATCTAATTAATTAATTTAATCTCTTATCTTTGTTGTTCGAAGTCTTCTTGTCGGAGTTCGTTTAGTGGTGGATCGGAACTGCAAATGTGGATGGAAGTGATCTTTCCTTCAAAGGAACTTCCTTGGGGCCAATCCCGGGAATGGTTACACCTGGTGTCGGCTTCAAAATGGCTGTCGGCAGACAGCGTAATTTTTCTGATTAATTTAGCTGGTTCCTTAATAGGGCCCTTCTCAGATTTGGCAATAACCCTAATAGATCTTCTGTGTATACCCTACATCTAGTAATAAGTCCATAAGATTAAGACTTTTAACAAGGTCTATTATTTGCTAAGGATGGACATTTTCAACCTGAATAGGCTAAAGAAGACCTGTCCGAGATGTTTATATCGTTGAAGAATGAAAACTTTGCCGTTATAGATACATCTACCGGACCGAGTCATGGCTGGTGGGAGAAACTAATAAGAGTTCTTGCATTTCAGTAAGAATTTACTGAACATGTTGAAGACAGGGATTATCACAGGCCATGGGTTGTTCTGGGGGCTGTACTATGTTTAGCAGTTTTATCTCCTTTACCCAATTTTGAACTTGCGGATTTTTGACATGCCACAGAATGGTTCAGGTCCTCTGAACAACGTAATAGCTGTTTTTTTGTTATATTATCTGCAATCGTGTTTCCGACAACCCTTTATGCCCTGGTAGACACAACGCAAAGTTACTTTGTTTCGGTTAGCCAAATGCTTAAGAGAACCCTTGCAGCTCCATTCTGTTTTGGAGTGTCTAAAATTGTAGATTGTAGAGCCTTTAAAGCAACTTGACTGGCCCAATTAAGACGTTTTTTAATGTACTCTTTAGCAAGAAACTTCACTTGGAAGATTGTAGAAGTGTTACCAGTGCTATTGCTAGCCTTTAGAACCGTTAACCCTTACACCTACTCTTTCTGTTGTTTTAGACGCATCAGTATAATAAGTGAGTAAGGGCTTTTTTTGTAAGTCATTAAGACTACCATTCTCTCGTTTTGAAGAGATAATGTCGGTAGCATCTTCATGGATTCAGTTGCTCCGACTCTTAGAATCTTAATATGTCCTTCTAGATCGCTGGGTTTCATTTCAGAGACTTAGTCCTTGTTAACCTATAGGCACTCTCCAGTGCAATCCTTTCTGCGTTTAAATGAAAGCAAGAGGTCTACAATCAACTCATAGGACACGATTTCATTGCGCCATTAATCCCTCTACAAATGAGTCTTTGCACCTGGATACATACATTAATACATTAAAACTGGGAGCGTTTGCTATCGTGTTTGATGATGGACTTTTAGAATCTCAATATGTCCTGTTAGATCACTGGGTTTTATTTCAGAGACTTAGTCCTTGTTAAAGTATAGACAGTCTCCAGAGCAATCCTTTCTGCGTGTTAATAAAAGAACGAGAGAGATCTACAATCAACTCCTAGGACACGATTCATTGCGCCATTGATCCCTATACAAGTGAGTCTTTGCACCTGGATACATTCATTAATACATTAAAACGGGAAGCGTCCGCTATCATGTTTGATGATGGAAACACCGCGATGGCAATTATTTAAAATTTAGGACTACATCTTTTTCTCAAAACCATATGGCAGGTCCATATAGCTCTTGTAGCTTTAAAGGTTATATTTCCGAAGATAAGGTTCCTTGGTAGTTTACTGTTAAGGCACACTCTAAGGTATTTTTCCTCTTTTAAGAATAAAAGCGCCACAGGTGGTAGAATCATTGATTTTCTTCTGTTGTTAGGATTGGCTGAAAGTCCTTCCATTGAACAGAAATTGGTAATGAGGATAAAGTCACTTAGCATGCAGCAATGTCATGTTTACCTCTTACCTCAATAACTTAATCGTCTCTTTTGCTTTGCTGTAGAATTATGCAAACAAAGAAATGATATAATTGGTCCACTAATTTTTTTGGTAATAAATTTTTTAGTCAGCAACAACAAACAGTGGTCTACCAGTCATGTTTTATCTCTTTGGAGGCGGATTTGTTAATGGTGCATCAAATATAGACTTCTTTGGTCCTCATTATCTTATGGAACATGATGTTATTGTTGTAACAATAAATTATCGAGTTGGTCCGTTTGGGTTTTTAACTGTTGGTGATAACATAATATCAGGAAATTATGGTTTAAAAGATCAATTGTTAGCTTTGGAATGGGTAAGAGATAATATTCAATATTTTGGAGGTGATCCTGGTAAAGTTACCATATTTGGACAAAGTGCTGGTGCAGCTTCAGTTGGATTTCAGTTACTCAGCAAAAAATCTAGAGGTAAATTGTTTCGTTAGATTAAAAAAATTGTGCTTACATTCTAAATCGTTATAGGTTTATTTAGAGCAGCTATAGCTCAAAGTGGATCAACTTTAAGTCCTTGGGCGTACCAACGAGATTACAGAACCATAGCGTACCAACTAGCTAATTATGTAGATCCAAATTTTGATAGTAACAGTAATTCAGAAGAACTGTTAAACTTTCTAAGAGAACAATCTGCGACTGATATCAATACAGCTGCAACTAGTTTTAAAGTAAGTTAATATTAGATATAAATGTGACCTACTCAATAATATTACAAAATTATAGCAAAACGTAGGAAATGAACAAATAGTTCAAGGATTTTGGTTTACTCCTGTTATTGAAAATGATAGCCCAAATGCATTTATTACTGAAAATTTTTATTCAGCGTTAGAGAATGGGGATATGAACAGAGTTCCTTTAATGATTGGTATTTGCTCTGAGGAAGCTATAGCTAGAGCTGCAGGTATTGTAAACTGAAGTTTTCTTAGCTTATTAAGCTATTGTTTAATCTTTTCATTAATAGATGGCGCCGAAATTCTAAACAAATTTTAAATTGGTTAAAAAGAGTCGCTTTGGGGATATCCTGTGGCCACCAAGGTCACCTGATTTAACCCCATTGGATTTTTATATGGGCTACCTCAAAGAGAGAGTTAAGAATGACAATTTGAAAAAAAATGTGTCGAGAAATTAGGTTAAATTAAAAATATCGTAAAAAAACTGAAAAAAATCGAAGAAAATTAAAAAATCGTAAAAATCGTAGAAAATATACGAAAATTGTGAAATCGTAAAAATCAAAAAAAAAAATTGTAAAGATCGAAGAAAATCAAAGAAAATCAAAGAAATCAACGAAAATCAAAGAAAATCAAAGAAAATCAAAGAAAATCAAAGAAAATCAAAGAAAATCAAAGAAAATCGTAGAAAATACAAAAAAAAATTGTAAAAAATATTGAAAAATAGAAAAACGTAAAAAACGGTAAAAAATCTTATATAATGGAAAAATGTTGTGAAAATTGGGATAAAATTTTATATTATTAAAAAAGAAAAAAGAAAAAATTAAGTTTCCATTTTTTTTTGTAGCAACAAAAACATAAAAATTGTAGAAATTATAAAAAAAACTGAAAAAAGCGAAGAAAATTGAGAAATCGTAAAAATAAAAAAAAATCGTAGAAAATCAAAGAAAATCGTAGAAAATTGAGAAATCGTAAAAATCGTAGAAATTTGAGGAAAACCGTAAAGATCGTCGAAAATCAAAGAAAATCGTACGAAATACAAAAAAAAAATCGTAAAAAATATGGAAAAATAGAAAAAAGTAAAAAGCGGTAAAAAATCGTTTATAATGAAAAAAAAAATTGGAAAATTAAGAAAAAATTTTATATTATTAAAAACAAATTCCCAAAATTTTGTAGCAACAAAAACAAAAATCGTAGAAATTAAAAAAAACTGAAAAAAGCGAAAAAAATTGAGAAACCGTAAAAATCGAAAAAAAAAAAAATTAGAAAATTGAGGAATACCGTAAAAATCGTAGAAAATTGAGGAAAACCGTAAAAATCGTAGAAAATTAAAGAAAATCAGAGAAAATAAAAAAAATGTAGAAATTTGAGGAATACCGTAAAAATCGTAGAAAATAAAAAAAAAGATCGTAAAAAGTTTGGAAAACCGTAAAGATCGTAGAAAATCAAAGAAAATAGTACGAAATACAAAAAAAATCGTAAAAAATATTAAAAAATAGAAAAACGTAAAAAGCGGTAAAAACTCGTTTATAATGAAAAAAAAATTTGGAAAATTAAGATATAATTTTATATTCCCAAAATATTAATTTTCTAATTTTTTTTGTAGCCAAAAAAAATAAAAATCGTAGAAATTAAAAAACAAACTGAAAAAAGCGAAGAAAATTGAGAAATCGTAAAAATCAAAAAAAAAAATTTAGAAAATTGAGGAAAACCGTAAAGATCGTAGAAAATAGAAAAAAGATTGTAGAAATTTAAGGAAAACCGTAAATATGGTTGAAAATCGTAGAAAATACAAAAACAAAATCGTAAAAAATATTGAAAAATAGAAAATTGTAAAATATCGTGTATAATAAAAAATAAAATTTAAAAATTAAGATAAAATTTTATATTATTAAAAAAAATAAAAATCGTAGAAATTAAAAAAAAAACTAAAAAAAGCGAAGAAAATTGAGAAATCGCAAAAATCGAAAAAAAATTGTAGAAAATTGAGGAATACCGTAAAAATCGTAGAAAATAAAAAAAACCGTAGAAAATAGACAAAAATTAAGAAATCTTAAAAATCGAAAAAAAAAATCCTAAAAAATTTAGGAAAATCGTAGAAATTAAAAAAAAATCTGAAAAAAGCGAAGAAAATTGAGAAATCGTAAAAATTAAAAAAAAATTTAGAAAATTGAGGAATACCGTAAAAATCGTAGAAAATAAAAAACAATCGTAGAAAATAGACAAAAATTAAGAAATCTTAAAAATCGAAAAAAAAAATCCTAAAAAATTGAGGAAAACCGTAAAAATCGTAGAAATTAAAAAAAAATCTGAAAAAAGCGAAGAAAATTGAGAAATCGTAAAAATTAAAAAAAAAATTTAGAAAATTGAGGAATACCGTAAAAATCGTAGAAAATAAAAAACAATCGTAGAAAATAGACAAAAATTAAGAAATCTTAAAAATCGAAAAAAAAAATCCTAAAAAATTGAGGAAAACCGTAAAAATCGTAGAAATTAAAAAAAAATCTGAAAAAAGCGAAGAAAATTGAGAAATCGTAAAAATCGAAAAAAAATTGTAGAAAATTGAGGAATACCGTAAAAATCGTAGAAAATAGACAAAAATTAAGAAATCTTAAAAATCGAAAAAAAAATCCTAAAAAATTGAGGAAAACCGTAAAAATCGTAGAAATTAAAAAAAAATCTGAAAAAAGCGAAGAAAATTGAGAAATCGTAAAAATTAAAAAAAAAATTTAGAAAATTGAGGAATACCGTAAAAATCGTAGAAAATAAAAACAATCGTAGAAAATAGACAAAAATTAAGAAATCTTAAAAATCGAAAAAAAAAATCTGAAAAAAGCGAAGAAAATTGAGAAATCGTAAAAATCGAAAAAAAATTGTAGAAAATTGAGGAATACCGTAAAAATCGTAGAAAATAGACAAAAATTAAGAAATCTTAAAAATCGAAAAAAAAAATCCTAAAAAATTGAGGAAAACCGTAAAAATCGTAGAAATTAAAAAAAAAATCTGAAAAAAGCGAAGAAAATTAAGAAATCGTAAAAATCAAAAAAAAAATTTAGAAAATTGAGGAATACCGTAAAAATCGTAGAAAATTGAGGAAAACCGTAAAAATCGTAGAAAATCAAAGAAAATCAAGGAAAATAAAAAATGTCGTAGAAATTTAAGGAAAACCGTAAAGATCGTAGAAAATAGAAAAAAGATTGTAGAAATTTAAGGAAAACCGTATTTATGGTTGAAAATCGTAGAAGATACAAAAACAAAATCGTAAAAAATATTGAAAAATAGAAAATTGTAAAATATCGTGTATAATAAAAAATAAAATTTAAAAATTAAGATAAAATTTTATATTATTAAAATAAAAAGTGTGAGGTGTCAAGGGACACCCGGATGGAACGAAGTTCCTTTCGATTAATTAGTGAAGGAATTAGTAATTTGTAAACACAACAGAGTGTTTATACATACATAAGCATTTATTATTGTCTGTATAAAATCTCTACTTACCTAACAGTTCGTTTCTTTGAACAAAAGTGTCCATTTATACAATACCAGAGCTTTAGATAACACATCTTTTTAGAATTACTTTTTATAATTTAAAACAGGAATTAACAATTCAATACAAAATTTTAAAATTAAAATATTTGACAGTAACTGACAGTTAAGGTAATTTGACGTAGGTACCTAAATAGTCAAGTTACGAACTATTTTTAAAATATGAATTTATTAATTTATAAAAACAGGATGAAATAAAATGTAATACTATTATAGTTAATTATTATTTTTTCTACAGTATTTTCTTTTTAATGTACATTTTCTTTTAATTTAAAATAGTGTCTTTTTATTTGTAATATATCTATCTATGAGAGAGAGGGAGAGAGAGTTATTTATTTTTTGGTCTGTGAGAGAGAGAAACATGCGTGTGTCGTGTCATAGTGTCGTGACAACTTTTGGTATGAATTTTTTTTGGCTAGCTCCTAGCGTCTGTCGTAACTGTTCGTAACGCGCGAAAGGGAACTTCGTTCCAATAAAACATACAAAAAAAAATTAAGGTTAAATCAATTGCAGTATAGCAAAATAAATTTCATTCTCGTATATTTTTAAAAATCTGGTGTGGGCACCGAACAGTAGCATGTATAATAACAAGTAGTGAAAGAGCGAATCCACAATTTTTATTTCACATATTTCCAGTTTTTGATAAAAGTGTCAATATCTCGAAAACTAATGAAAATATCAAAAAAATGTATTCTTTCAAAAATATCGTAAATTACATGTTCTTTCCACAAAGTATAAATATTTTGCCAATAACTATATGAAAACCCAATATTTTCAAAAAATTCCATTTTTTGATAAGAGTCCACTTCCGGTCGGCCGATTTTACTCAGTCAGATCTAAAAATCTAGCTTACCGACAGTGGCGTAAAAATCCAACGGCTGAGAATCGCACCACCCTTGTTACCGCTCGAAACCAGTGTAAGCAAACGATAGATCAAAGCAAAGAGACGCATAACACGAGGATCAAAAACAAACTTCTTGCCAGTCCTAACGGATCTAGGTCTTTTTGGTCAGTCGCTAAGGCCGTCAGTCAAAATTTTACCAAATCAAATATTCCACCTCTAACACGTTCCGACGGCACAATAGCAACCACAGCCGGAGATAAAGCGAACTTACTGGCAGAACTATTTTCTTCTCATTCCAACGTAGACTTTCAGGGAAAAACACCACCGAACATTCCAGCAGTTCAATCGGAAATGACTGATATCGTATTCCGTCAGCGTCCTGTCAAACGAATTCTTAAAGGGCTCGATGTCAGGAAGGCTTCTGGTCCAGATGAAATTCCTATTATAGTGCTCAAGGAATGCGCTGATGAGCTAACACCAATATTTTGTAGACTTTTTAACCTATCCTACAAAAAAGGAATATTTCCATCTTGCTGGAAGAAGGCAAGAGTTCAGCCTATACCAAAGAAAGGCAAGAAAACCTGTCGCATTGCTTTCAGTTATATCAAAAGTGATGGAGAAAGCTATTAACCAACAACTTCTAAAGTACCTAGAGGGCCTTAATATTATCAGCGACCATCAGTACGGCTTTCGTAAGTCCAGATCAACAGGAGACCTCCTAGCAAATGTCACCCATCTTTGGAGCAACGCAGTCGAACATCATGGGGAGTCCCGGGCTATTGCACTAGACATTTCTAAAGCATTTGATCGTGTCTGGTACGAGGGGCTCCTAAGTAAACTGCGATCCTACGGTATGCCCGGTCGATTCTGTTCATGGCTTTCTAGCTTTCTTCAGGACCGTTCTCTGCAAGTGGCGATTGACGGGTTTCTCTCGGACACCTTTGCCATCAATGCTGGTGTTCCTCAGGGGTCCATATTATCCCCAACCCTCTTCTTACTATACATTAACGACCTTCTAGCGAAGACAGAAAATCCAATTTATAGCTTTGCTGACGACAGCACACTTATCTCATCGTTTACTTTGAATTCTCGAACATCGGCTGCTGACGCACATCTTCGCAGACAGCATGAAGTATCACGACTCAATAAAGACCTGGAAGAAATTTTGTCTTGGGGTGACAGTAACCAAGTCGAATTTAACGCTAAAAAAACCCAGGCAGCAGTTTTCTCTAAGAAGGTTAACATTGCAGAACCAGATATAGTCATGGCAGGACACCTAAATAGTCAAGTTACGAACTATTTTTAAAATGTTTATGAATTTATTAATTTATAAAAACAGGATGAAATAAAATGTAATACTATTATAGTTAATTATTATTTTTTCTACAGTATTTTCTTTTTAATGTAAATTTTCTTTTAATTTAAAATAGTGTCTTTTTAATTGTAATATATCTATCTATGAGAGAGAGGGAGAGAGAGTTATTTATTTTTTGGTCTGTGAGAGAGAGAAACATGCGTGTGTCGTGTCATAGTGTCGTGACAACTTTTGGTATGAATTTTTTTTGGCTAGCTCCTAGCGTCAGTCATAACTGTTCGTAACGCGCGAAAGGGAACTTCGTTCCAAAAAAATCCAAAATATTAATTTTCCATTTTTTTTTTTTGTAGTATCAAATTTTCAGTCGATGGTTGCCAGGTACGAAAACGACTTATCAAGATTAGTTAACAAAAATATGCATATTACTGATACCAATACTAAAAAAGAAGTTGGTGAGGAAATTAGGAAAATCTATACAGATGGACTTTTACAAGATAATCTTGGAAAAGCTGTCAGAGTAAGTTATTAACAATACTAAAAGAAAAACGTGTATAAACTGGTAAAGAAAAGCTTTTAATGAATAACTCTAAGATAGTTTTTGACATTTTTAACATGATTTGATCGTTTTTAGTCAATCCGTTTTTTTTTCCGCATGCGGTTTTAAAACCGCTCCGTTGAAAAACGGTTTTAAAATTCGTTCTGAATAATTCCACGACAGATTTTGAACTTTTCTTACCACGGTTTGTTGTTAATTCGTTGTTGTTTGCCGCGTGCGGTTTTAAAACCTCATTATTGAAAACGATCTTAATTTTGAATAATTCCAAGACAGTTTTTGACACTTTTAACACGATTTATTGCCAATCTAGTTTTTTGCCGCGTGCGGTTTTAAAACTGCATCGTTGAAAAACGATCGTAAAATTCATTCTGAATAATTCCACGACAAATTTTGACATTTTTTACAATTTTTTGTCAATCCGTTTTTGTTTGCGCGTGCGGTTTTAAAACCGCATTATTGAAAACAATCTTAAAATTCGTTTTGAATAATTCCATGACAGTTTTGACATTTTTAACACGATTTTTTGTCAATCCGGTTTTTTGCCGCGTGCGGTTTTAAAACCGCATCATTAAAAAAGACGCTTTATTAAAAATGGGAGCAACCAGAGATAGACAGATCAGGAGAACTCTCGTTAATCATATTTGTAACAATAAAATTTGACAAAAAAACACTTTATTAACATAATAACAGTATTTCAGTGACACATCTTTCAATAGAGGTATCATAACACATGCAAAATTACAATCTGCATATAGTGATGTATATTTTTACCAGTTTTCTTATCATGGAACCATTGCAGGAAACAGACCAAATTTAGATGGTAAATTTTTATATCCTTTACATTACAATCAAATAACAAAGAACTTTTTAGGTGCATACAGAGTTGGTCATTCTGAAGACAACCATTATTTGTGGGCTTACGCCAATCACACTTACTTAGATAGATATCCACAGTCAGATATTGATACTAGTGATCGTTATAGAACTTTGTTTACAAACTTCGTCAAATACTTGTAAGTATTACCACCAAATCGGTTCCTATTAGCGACTCTCTTGTATGTCTCGAAACACATCGTTGTCGATAAATAGTAACACAAAGGCGTCAGCATTTTTTTACATACAATATCAAAGCGTAGCTAAATACACAATGTTGCCGTTGCTCAATAATGTTTTTTAGTATAAGTAATATAGAATCCTGGAAAACTGCTCGAGTACAACCAGTCCCCAAGAAAGGCTCTAAAACCCAGCCTTCTAACTACAGACCCATAGCTCTTCTATCTGTTATTAGCAAAACTATGGAGAAATACGTCAATCACGAGATTCTGAGCTACCTTGAGACACACAACCTTTTAAGTGACAGGCAATATGGTTTTCGCCAACAAAGGTCAACAGCCGATCTGCTAGCATATGTAACTCATGTCTGGAGTGATGCCATCCACCGCTATGGGGAGACTCAAATAGTATCACTAGATATCCCAAAAGCATTTGATCAAGTGTGGCATGCAGCTCTTTTGAACAGACTGCCTTCATACGGACTCTCGCAAAACCTTTGCAGATGGATATCCAACTTTCTCTCCAACAGGCACATCCAAGTTGCTGTAGATGGACATTCTTCCAACCTCTACAAGATCAACGCTGGAGTTCCCCAAGGATCGGCTTTAGCTCCTACTCTATTCTTACTACACATTAATGATCTACTAAAAGCCACTAATAACCCGATACATGGTTTTGCAGATGATAGCAACCTACACTGTAGCAAAGCGCACAACCGTCCCATACCTCTGGATATTCTGGAGGAGGACAGAAGATCCACAACGGCTTCTCTCAATCAAGATTTGAGAATTGTAGACGAGTGGGGAAGAGAGAATCTTGTTAATTTCAACGCTTCCAAGACAAAGACATGTTGCCTATCCAACAAGAGGCAAACATGCGACTCATCCATTACAATCAATGATCAGACACTGGTAGCGGGCGACTCCATTACGCTGGTTGGTATCACGATCTCCCAAGACTTACTCTGGAACGAACATATTGCATCCATAGCAACTGCAGCAGGAAAGAAATTAGGCTTTCTGTTTAGAGCACGGAAATATTTTTCTCCATCCAACTTAGCTACTCTTTACAAAGCCCAAATACGGCCTAATCTTGAATACTGCTCGCATGTATGGGGATCGGCGGCTCCATCAAGGCTCGGAGTTCTTGATGCAATACAGAGAAGGGCAGTTCGACTAATAAACGACACCAGTATCACCAAAAACCTAGCCCCATTATCCCACCGAAGAGCAGTGGCTGATCTTTCCTTGTTTTACCGATACATAAACGGATTTTGCTCAGAAGAACTCCGCTCTATAATGCCTCCACTTGCCAGACCAGCCAGAGCAACGCGACGTGCCAATTCCATGCACCCTTATACTGTTCAATGCCCGAAGTCGAGAACGGATCGATTCGATCGTTCCTTCATCCCCAGGGTCTCCAGATTGTGGAACTCCTTACCTCCCCACGTCTTCCCCACTCGTCCTAACTTGCAGGCCTTTAAATCCCAAATTAATAAATTACCTCTTCTGCCCCAATAGATGTTCTCGGTACATTTGTATTTAGGTTTATACCTACGAGGACATCCTTAATAAAAAAAAAAAAAAAATACAAAATTGATTTCATTAGTGAAAACTGTTTAAATATGAAGAACTTAGTTTATTAATTGAAGTATATATTTTTTAAGAATATTTTTATTTTATCATTCTAAGAGTCATTGACGAACAATTGAATTTTCGGAAATATATCTGGCAACCTAGATTCGAAAACCGGTTCCTTTGATAGGATTAGGAGGCGGCGTTGGCTTCTTACATTAATATTAGATAACCTATAACATTTTCTGTTGTTATGTTATGTGTTAAAGAAATATGTGGAGGCAAATTTAATTTTATGATTTTCATAACTCAAATTTTACTTTTTTAGAAATCCAACTCCTGAAAAAGTAGAGCTACTAAACAATATCATCTGGCCAACTGTAAAAGTAGACGATTTTCAATATTTGGATATAAATGAAACTCTAACTATACAAAGAGATCCGAAAGGTGATGTTTATCCAAAATGGGTTGATTTGTATGAACGATTAGCTGTTAAACCTTATGATACATTTTAATGTCTAATAAAAATTTAGTAACAAATATTGTTGGTGAGCTGATTTCATTACGTATTTATAGATAAGATAACAATTTATTATTGTATGAATTAGAAGTGTATTTTGCAGTGAGTAACCCTATTACAATGTATTTATTTTTTTTAATAATAACATTAGTAAAACTAGTTAATAGTGATACAATTTGTGATGATCCAGCTTATATAAATCTACATATAAACATCACCAATGGAAAAGGTTAGTAAAACCATTATTAATATTTATTAAAATTTTATTTAAAATCGAGCTTCTCTTGAGACTTTATCATATACTTCTGGAAACGCTTCTTGGCAGTTCATATTGTCCCTTAGTTTATCATATAAACCATGATCGAACATTTTTCTAAATTCCTGTCTGGTCATATACGTATCGGCATACAACATTTGAAAACTAAAAGAGATACTTAAATCTAACCTAATTTCACTTTACTTTCGTTAAAATTGTTACTTAATAAAGCATTAAAAATAGGCTGGAAGCTCCGCCTTGTCACGAGATACTTGTCGAACTGTACTTGGGGCTAAGAAATTTCTTAAAATTTACTCTAATAGAGCTAAAATAGGCTGTGGAGAAACCTTAACCAAAAGAACTCCAGGACAAGACGGCATATTGGCGAAGAACTAAATGCTACCCTTCAAGGAGCTACGTAACCTAATCCTTGGCTTTATAAATCATGTACCAAGAGACTGTGTTTTCCCTGGGAGGGCATGATGGCCTCGTGTGGTATCTTTTAAGAAAAAGTGATAAACAACATAAGACCCCTCTGAATCCTCGACACCATGAGCAAGATTCGAAAACATTCTCTCTCGCTTTGAAAAGAAAACGGGTCTAAGTAAAAAGCCTACAGGTCTTTAGGCACAGGAGTAGATCAGCGATAAACGGCATTAAAATAGTCATGCAAACGATGAGGAAAGCAGGTTTCGTAGGTTAACAGTCTTAGATATTAGAAACGCTGTCAAATTTGCTACATGGGATCCTATAATAAAGAAACTTGGTCAAAAAGTGTATTTGATAAGCTAAGATTGGATCGATTGTACTGTGCAATTGGGAATTCAGCAGATGATATACTTGGTGCCACTTTACTATCGGAAATTTCTTTTAATTTACTCTAACGAGCTACAAAAGGCTGTAGAGAAGCCTTAAACGAAAAAATCTCCAGAGACAAATGGTATACTGGCGAAGAACTAAATGCTAGCCTTCGAGGAGCTACGTGACTTGATCTTAGGCGTTACGAATCATATGCTAAGAGATGGTATTTTCCCCGGGTGATGTCTTTGACGAGAAAGCGATTAACAATTTCAGATTCCTCTGAATACTAGACACCAAGAGCACGAACTTAAACGAAAAAGTGTGTCTTCGTACTTAAAGAGATAAATAGGCATCTATCAAAATAAAAGGGTAATCCTTCTAGATGATAATGTGGAACATCCCGTATGACGATAACTTGACATTACCATATTCTACAGGCACCAACAATACCAACATGTTAACCTAGGCGGATGACCTTAAGATGTTGATCGCGATGCCCACAGAAGAAGACATAGTTCAAAAGAGCCTCCACCAAATGAAACTTTAGTTGAAAGGTTGCATGAAGGACGTATCTACACTCTATCTACCATCAGGAGAATGAAGAGCAAATTGGAACTCATCCACAAACAAAATTTCACTCCAATCAGCAATAGTGCAATTTGAAATGGAATTGCGCATATTGCAACCTAGCTACACGATGGCCTCTGATCAAAAGAAAACCAACTACAGGTCACCTAGCTTGAAAGTTAATTTCACAAAGTCTTTGTTGAATATTATTGACCAAGACTTGTATATTCCTGAAGCTGAACGCTTGTTACAAACCGCCTTCTTAACTCCTCAAGATCATATCTATTTGCTTTTATCCTAGTTCGACTTAACTTGACATTACCAATTTCTAAACGCACCAACATGTTAACCTAGGCGAATGAGCTTAAGATAGTGATCGCGGTGCCCACAGAAGAAGACCTAGTTCAAAAGGGCCTCCACCAAATGGAACTTTTCTTGAAAGGTTGCATGATGCAAACCTTTCACCAGGACGTCTCTAAATTCTCTGTATATCATCAGGAGAATGAAGAACAAATTGGAACTGATCCACAAACAAAATTTCACTCCAATCAGCAATAGTCCCATTGAGATGCAATTGCGCATATTGCAACTTAGCTACACGATAGCCTCTGATCAAAAGAAAACCAATCACAGGTCGCCTAGCTCGAAAGTTAATTTCACGAAGTCGTCGTTAAATATTATTGACCAAGACTTGTATATTCCTGAAGCTGAACGCTTGTTACAAACCGCCTTCTTAACTCCTCAAGATCATCTCTATTTGCTTTTATCCTAGGTCGACCCAATTTGACATTACCAACTTCTACACGCACCAAAATGTTAACCTAGGCGAATGAACTTAAGATGTTGATCGCGGTGCCCACAGAAGAAGTCCTAGTTCAAAAGAGCCTTCACCAAATGGAACTTTACTTGAAAGGTTGCATGAAGCAAACCTTTCACCAGGACGTCTCTACATTTTCTGTATATCATCAGGAGAATGAAGAGCAAATTGGAACTCATCCACAAACAAAATTTCACTCCAATCAGCAATAGTCCCATTAAGATGCAATTGCGTATATTGCAGCCTAGCTACACGATGGCCTCTGATCAAAAGAAAACCAACTACAGGTCGCCTAGCTCGAAAGTTAATTTCACGAAGTCGTCGTTGAATATTATTGACCAAGACTTGTATATTCCTGAAGCTGAACGCTTGTTACAAACCGCCTTCTTAACTCCTCAAGATCATCTCTATTTGCTTTTATCCTAGGTCGACCCAATTTGACATTACCAACTTCTACACGCACCAACATGTTAACCTAGGTGAATGAACTTAAGATGTTGATCGCGGTGCCCACAGAAGAAGTCCTAGTTCAAAAGAGCCTCCACCAAATGGAATTTACTTGAAAGGTTGCATAAAGCAAACCTTTCACGAGGACGTCTCTACATTTTCTGTATATCATCAGGAGAATGAAGAGCAAATTGGAACTCATCCACAAACAAAATTTCACTCCAATCAGCAATAGTCCCATTGAGATGCAATTGCGCATATTGCAACTTAGCTACACGATGGCCTCTGATCAAAAGCAAACCAACTACAGGTCACCTAGCTTGAAAGTTAATTTCACAAAGTCGTCGTTGAATATTATTGACCA
This sequence comes from Altica lythri, assembly GCA_964028335.1. Classification (NCBI taxonomy): domain Eukaryota; kingdom Metazoa; phylum Arthropoda; class Insecta; order Coleoptera; family Chrysomelidae; genus Altica; species Altica lythri. Next base: position 22,245,251 of record OZ034810.1, read on the forward strand.
AGACTTGTATATTCCTGAAGCTGAATGCTTGTTACAAACCGCCTTCTTAACTCCTCAAGATCATCTCTATTTGCTTTTATCCTAGGTCGACCCAATTTGACATTACCAACTTCTACACGCACCAACATGTTAACCTAGGGGAATGAGCTTAAGATGTTGATCGCGGTGCCCACAGAAGAAGACCTAGTTCAAAAGGGCCTCCACCAAATGGAACTTTACTTGAAAGGTTGCATGAAGCAAACCTTTCACCAGGACGTCTCTACATTTTCTGTATATCATCAGGAGAATGAAGAGCAAATTGGAACTCATCCACAAACAAAATTTCACTCCAATCAGCAATAGTCCCATTAAGATGCAATTGCGTATATTGCAGCCTAGCTACACGATGGCCTCTGATCAAAAGAAAACCAACTACAGGTCGCCTAGCTCGAAAGTTAATTTCACGAAGTCGTCGTTGAATATTATTGAGCAAGACTTGTATATTCCTGAAGCTGAACGCTTGTTACAAACCGCCTTCTTAACTCCTCAAGATCATCTCTATTTGCTTTTATCCTAGGTCGACCCAATTTGACATTACCAACTTCTACACGCACCAACATGTTAACCTAGGTGAATGAACTTAAGATGTTGATCGCGGTGCCCACAGAAGAAGTCCTAGTTCAAAAGAGCCTCCACCAAATGGAATTTACTTGAAAGGTTGCATGAAGCAAACCTTTCACCAGGACGTCTCTACATTTTCTGTATATCATCAGGAGAATGAAGAGCAAATTGGAACTGATCCACAAACAAAATTTCACTCCACTCAGCAACAGTGCAATTGAGATGCAATTGCGCATATTGCAGCCTAGCTACACGATGGCCTCTGATCAAAAGAAAACCAATCACAGGTCGCCTAGCTCGAAAGTTAATTTCACGAAGTCGTCGTTAAATATTATTGACCAAGACTTGTATATTCCTGAAGCTGAACGCTTGTTACAAACCGCCTTCTTAACTCCTCAAGATCATCTCTATTTGCTTTTATCCTAGGTCGACCCAATTTGACATTACCAACTTCTACACGCACCAACATGTTAACCTAGGTGAATGAACTTAAGATGTTGATCGCGGTGCCCACAGAAGAAGTCCTAGTTTAAAAGAGCCTCCACCAAATGGAATTTACTTGAAAGGTTGCATGAAGCAAACCTTTCACCAGGACGTCTCTACATTTTCTGTATATCATCAGGAGAATGAAGAGCAAATTGGAACTGATCCACAAACAAAATTTCACTCCACTCAGCAACAGTGCAATTGAGATGCAATTGCGCATATTGCAGCCTAGCTACACGATAGCCTCTGATCAAAAGAAAACCAATCACAGGTCGCCTAGCTCGAAAGTTAATTTCACGAAGTCGTCGTTAAATATTATTGACCAAGACTTGTATATTCCTGAAGCTGAACGCTTGTTACAAACCGCCTTCTTAACTCCTCAAGATCATCTCTATTTGCTTTTATCCTAGTTCGACTTAACTTGACATTACCAACTTCTACACGCACCCACATATTAACCTAGGCGAATGAGCTTAAGATGTTGATCGCGGTGCCCACAGAAGAAGTCCTAGTTCAAAAGAGCCTCCACCAAATGGAACTTTACTTGAAAGGTTGCATGAAGCAAACCTTTCACCAGGACGTCTCTACATTCTCTGTATATCATCAGGAGAATGAAGAGCAAATTGGAACTCATCCACAAACAAAATTTCACTCCAATCAGCAATAGTCCCATTGAGATGCAATTGCGCATATTGCAGCCTAGCTACACGATGGCCTCTGATCAAAAGAAAACCAACTACAGGTCGCCTAGCTTGAAAGTTAATTTCACAAAGTCGTCGTTGAATAGTACTGACCGAGACTTGCAAATTCCTGAAGCTAAACGCTTGTTACAAAGTGCCTTCTTAACTCCCCAAAGTCATCTCTATTTCGGTCGACCTTGTGCGTTCTTTCTGCGATTGGTCTACCGATTTCTACTTAATTTTTTTCAATCTACCAATTTCAGAAATTTTGGATTGGCAACGTTGCTGTTGAGCGACAAATGTACATACTAAAATAGAGACCGAAATACTGTAGCGCCTTTACCCCCTAAGATTTGTTACTTTTTTCATTGGACTAGGAAAATAAATCATCTTTATGGGATAAGAAACATATTGACATCCATTTTGACCGTTGCCAGAAACCAACTAGCGCTGAGAATATAGATATTTGATTTCGACTAAATTATCGTATGACGGGTTGTTATGACAAGTAGAGAACCTTAAGTTCGTTTATTAACTCCTTCCAAATTTTAACAGATACTTTAAACTAATATCTCTTACCCATTAACACCTAAGACATGTTGTTCAATTTTCCTGGTAGTATCTTTTGGATCAAAATTTTTAACATTTGGAGTACCATAAATTCCAATATCTACAAATAACTCATTATTATTCATATTTTTCGGATATACCATTCCAGGATTCAATGGTAAAACAAAAGGACATAACCAAATAGGGTAAACATTAACTAATTCATGAAAGATCTGTAGACTCTTTTTTAATTCAGTTACTGGTACTAACATATCTTGTATTATATGGTTGTTCTCGTATAGTTTCTTAGTTGCTTTTGTTTGGGTAAGTTTTAGTAGTGAAACTTTTGGTGGAACCAACCAACCAAATAAGAATCTAAACAGTATATTGTTACCAAAAGGAATTATATCCTAAAAAATATATTTTTTATATGTTTTCTTTGCTGGATAAGAGTCTATTTACCTTTAATTCCCAAAAAATTGATCTGGTGTGTCTATGGTAATAATCTCGAAGAGGTATATATTCTATTGTTTTTTTATTTGTTTTTAATTTCTCTTGAACATGTTTATAGAACCACTGTTTATACCATCTTCCAATTGAGTTTAGCTAAAAAAAAATTAGAATTGCATCTTTGGACAACGGAAATAAATTAAAAATTTACAACAAATCTGGGTAATAAATCTTAATGGAACAAAGACACTATATTGGGAGTAAACCAAAAATGCCATAAAATGGTATAAGGACGGCTCCAAGACAGTAAACAGGGAACCTTCCTTAAGACTTGGAAACCCCAGGTGCCCCCACAGGTCTGGATAAAACAAATGGGCCCTTGGCGAAGGTTTTTGTGGTTCCCTTCGTCCTTGCTAAATGGAAGGGCTCCACATTGCACCACGTGGGTTACACCTCCACACAACACTCACACACACACCAAAAGAAAAGGACCCTTTAGGTACGTTCAAGCTCCATGGATGGCAAGAAGAAGCTATCCAACCTGCTACAAGTGGAGAAGTTTGTGGTAGCGGGGCTGACGACCGATACTAACACCATCCAAACACTCCTATCCACTCCCTGAAAAGGACATAAGTCCTACAACAGGGTCCTCAAATCCAACATGCTTATAAACTTTCTTTCATTTGCCCATCAACCTCTTGTTTTGTCTTGTCTTGCTCCAAGACAGACAAAGGAATAGTAGCAGTGATTTTTGGACCTACAGCCAAATACTCAGAAAACCTGCGTGCATACACAAGCATTTTTTATGCGGAAATGTGTAGAATTTAATATCGAAAAAAAGGAACTATCGTAGACAAAAGATTGTAATCAGACAGTCAAGCAGCCATCAAAGCTCTGAACTCACATACAATAAGTACAAAGATGGTCTGGAAATGCCTAAACAAAATAATAAACTGGGAAAAAATAACACTGTTACCCTTTTTTGGGTTCCAGGACACAAAGGAATAGAAGGAAACGAAACAGAAGATAAGGTTGGAAGCTGAAATCCCATATTTGGTACCAGAACCATCTTGTGGAAGCAGTAGTAGTACAGACTTAGAAAAAGTATGGAAAGAAGTGGATAGAGAAAAATTGAAGTACTGGAAAGATCTAAGACAATTGAAGACGCTCCTGGGAATCAGTAGTAGTACAGACTTAGAAAAAGTATGGAAAGAAGTGGATAGAGAAAAATTGAAGTACTGGAAAGACCTAAGACAAACGAAGACGCTCCTGGTAAACTATAATCAGAAGAGATCTTTCAGCTTTTTAATTCTTAGTGAAAACAACCTTTGTATTATAGAATTAGAAGATAAAGATCTACCTCACTACGTATATGAAACCGCGTCAAGCACATGTAGATATTAAAGAAACCTGTGAAGCAAACCTTAAAGATCCGTAAAAAAACTCTGATTAATCCTAGGAAACACTCCTACAATCTTTCAAGCAGAGCTGTTAACAATAGACTTCTTTGCTCAAGAGTGTATTCAAATACATCCCAATTCAGCCAAAATACTTATTGCCTCTGCTAGCCAAGCTGCTCTAAAGACTCTACAATCTACCCAAACAGTCTCTTAAACAACTGGGTAAACAAAACAAAGGAACTTTGGTGAGGGTACCGAGTCATAAAGGGATTGTGGGAAACGAAGAAGCTAGTGTTTGTTTTATTACACCTGAATCTTTATGAGGTATCTTAAAGTGATGTATTATGGAAGAAGTAAAATTGGAAAAAGGAAAAGTTGAAGGAACCCAAAAATGATAAAAATCTCTGGACTAATATTTTCGAAGACTTCTTCAAGTCAAAGAGGTTTCAGGTTCTATTACGTCTCCAGAAACTTATTTACCAATCTACTTTTAGGTTAATTACAATTGGATTTACAGAAAAAATGGAAAAAGTATAAAAATCTTACTTTGTTTGATTCAAGACTATCACTTTGTATCCCTGTCATAATCACAGCTTCATCCTCATTATAAACCAGCATTTCAACAAATTCATTATTCTTATCACTACTGGCTTCTACAAATTTTGCAACGATATTATCAATACCCCAAACAGGTTCATACGCTAATTTTACATACTGTTTGGCTGGTACCAATATAATTTCAACTGCTGTTAAAATACCTAAAGTACCATAAGACCATGGTACTGACCAAAATAAATCGGCATTATCAAATGGTGTACACTTAACGCGAGTACCATCACATAGTACCAATTCGTATGATATACAAATGTGTTGAAATAATCCATAAATATGGGAAGATGATTCAATTCCAGTACCCATAACTAAACCACCTACTGTTAAATCGTCAATTTCTGGTAGTACTGGTATAGTCCAACCTAATGGGTTTAGGGTTGCTGTTAGTTGTCCCATTGAGACTAATGGTTCCACTTTTACTACCTACAACAAATGGTTATAATCGGTGTGTCCGGATTGCGGCAATTGGTATCACATGCTACTAAAGTCAAACAACCGTACTGCGGCTGTCTCAAATTTTTGTCATCAATACCCCATGACCGGACTGCGGCGGGCGACAGGTGGGCCAATAAAGATAAGGGTAATGACACCCTGTCGTAATGACGGTTTATAATCCTTAAAATACCTGATTGGCAAAATTTCCCTTTACCACCAAAGCTTTTACAACATAAAAAACAGATAAATGTAGTGCGCATGAAAAATATTTATTAATTTCTAGTAACTTAAGGAATAAACTTTTATGATATGAATACAATTATATATGAAAAATATGTGATGAGAATAATAGCAACAAAATTTCAAAAAATAAAGTTTAAACTAAGATAAATAATTCAACGAAACACGCTGCATAACCATTATATCTAAGTACAAGAATTAATGATTACCCTTACTACCCTTACTCATACCTTGCTGATTGCCCTTATATCGTCTACCTGATGGCTACAGCCGCAGTCCGGTTGTCGTTTCATTCCTACCCGTTTTTTGGGAGTTACGAGTGATGAATGATCGCCACAATCCGGCTCAGTTAGTCATAATTTAGTTTATGTTTACGAGGGTGGTCCGATAAGATAATTAGCCAATGGCGCAGTGCCACACTCGCAAGAGAAATTTAGCTATTTAAATTTTTACCATGTGCGAAATATTTAATATTTGTTAATTTATTCTTTTGGGACCAAAATTACTTTATTAAGAATAAAACACAGTATTTGCTTTGGTGTGAATTTTCCGATTCAAAACTGGTTAAAAAGGTATCAAAGTACAAACTTTTAATTAATATTCTAATGTAATTTTGTTTCTAGTTATGTATTTTATGATTTATTTATATTGCTGAATTCTAATTTATTAAACCTTGAATTTTATTTAATTTTTTTAGTAAGATAATTAAAAAAAGTGTAAGGTGTCAAGGAACACCCGGATGGAACGAAGTTCCTTTCGATTAATTAGTGAAGGAATTAGTAATTTGTAAACACAACAGAGTGTTTATACATACATAAGCATTTATTATTGTCTGTATAAAATCTCTACTTACCTAAGAGTTCGTTTCTTTTAACAAAAGTGTCCATTTATACAATACCAGAGCTTTAGATAGCACATCTTTTTAGAATTACTTTTTATAATTTAAAACAGGAATTAACAATTCAATACAAAATTTTAAAATTAAAATAGTTGACAGTAACTGACCTTTAAGGTAATTTGACGTAGGTACCTAAATAGTCAAGTTACGAACTATTTTTAAAATATGAATTTATTAATTTATAAAAACAGGATGAAATAAAATGTAATACTATTATAGTTAATTATTATTTTTTCTACAGTATTTTCTTTTTTTTTAATTTAAAATAGTGTCTTTTTAATTGTAATATATCTTTCTATGAGAGAGAGGGAGAGAGAGTTATTTATTTTTTGGTCTGTGAGAGAGAGAAACATGCGTGTGTCGTGTCATAGTGTCGTGACAACTTTTGGTATGATTTTTTTTTGGCTAGCTCCTAGCGTCTGTCGTAACTGTTCGTAACGCGCGAAAGGGAACTTCGTTCCAATAAAACATACAAGAAAAAATTAAGGTTAAATCAATTGCAGTATAGCAAAATAAATTTTATTCTCGTATATTTTTAAAAATCTGGTGTGGGCACCACACGACCTTCCGAACAGTAGCATGTATAATAACAAGTAGTGAAAGAGCGAATCCACAATTTTTATTTCACATATTTCCAGTTTTTGATAAAAGTGCCAATATCTCGAAAACTAATGAAAATATCAAAAAAATGTATTCTTTCAAAAATGTCGTAAATTACATGTTCTTTCCACAAAGTATAAATATTTTGCCAATAACTTTATGAAAACCCGATATTTTCAAAAAGATAAGAGTCCACTTCCGGTCGGCCGATTTTACTCAAATTCTATCAGATTCCTCCGATGTTGATTATAAGTAAGGTTTTATAGTTTCATTCGGATCCGATTTGTCGTTCAGCCGCAAATGTGTTTACAGACACACAGACAGACAGACAGACAAACGGACAGACAGACAGACACACAAACAGACATTTTTTATTTTTGGGTTTTTTAGGCTCAAGGAACCCTATTTCCGCTAAAAACCCGAGATCGAAATTTTTAGCGATCAGAATACCTTCCTCTAACAGCGTTGCTGTTCGGAAGGTAAAAATAGGCTCTTTAAAGCAAAGCTGGATAAACAAGAAAACAGAAAATGTAATTGGATAATGTATAATAAAAAATGTATATTTTTACCTTTCGATGAGTGTCAACTTCAAGTATATCCACTAAATTAACTTTTATTTGTGTCAAAAATTTCTTATATAACGGCTGTCTAAATGACATAGTTTGCCAACCTGGTCTTGCTGTACACATTTTGGTTTTTCTACCATCTTTATTCCATTGCTTAACCTAAAAAAATTATAAAAATAAAATCAAGAACACTATTTTGCAAGTTTAACTATTTTTTTTGCATCTTGGCGCCCAACGTGGGGAACTTTCGTCTATATAGTAATAAATACTATGTAATAACTTTCTATGATGAATCACTATTTTTGAAAGTAAACATCATAAAAATGTCAATCTTGTCACTTTTCACACTAAAATATCAAACTGTAAACTGTCAGTCTTGTTAGTAAACAGTAAATGTAATTAAACTGTTAATATAACGTCAAATGTCAATCTTGTCAATTTCATTCTAAAATGTCAAACTATAAACTGTCAATCTTGTCAGAAAACAAACTATCCACTATTTTTTACAATAAATAACTTTTCACACTAAATTGTCAAACTATAACTGTCAATCATGTCAGTAAACAAACTTTTTTGATAGTAAACGTAATTAAACTGTCAATATACCGTTAAATGTCAATTTCATACTAAAATGTCAAACAGTTTATAGTTTGACATTTGACAAGATTGACATTTGAAATTGACACTATTTTGCAAGTTAAGTAATTTTTTTGCATCTTGGCGCCCAACGTGGGGTTCTTTATTCCATATACTATGTAATAACTTCCTATGAGGAATCACTATTTTTGAAAGGAAACATCATAAAACTATCAATCTTGTCACTTTTCACACTAAAATACCAAACTGTAAACTGTCAGTCTTGTTGGTAAACAAACTATTTACTATTTTTTACAATAAACTGTCAATATAACGTCAATTGTCGATCTTATAACTTTTCACACTAAATTGTCAAACTATAAACTGTCAATCATGTCAGTAAACAAACTTTTTTTGATAGTAAACGTAATTAAACTGTCAATATACCGTCAATTGTCAATCTTGTCAATTTCATACTAAAATGTCAAACAGTTTATAGTTTGACATTTTAGTATGAAATTGACACTATTTTGCAAGTTTAAGCCATTTTTTTGCATCTTGGCGCCCAACGTGGGGAACTTTCGTCTATATAGTAATGAATACTATGTAATAACATTTTATGATGAATCACTATTTTTGACAGTAAACATTATAAAACTGTCAATCTTGTCACTTTTCACACTAAAATATCAAACTGTAAACTGTCAGTATTGTTTTCTTTACTATTTTCGATAGTAAATGTAATTAAACTGTTAATATAACGTCAAATGTCAATCTTGTCAATTTCATTCTAAAATGTCAAACTATAAACTGTCAATCTTGTCAGAAAACAAACTATGCACTATTTTTAACAATAAACTGTCAATATACCGTCAAATGTCAATCTTGTCAATTTCATACTAAAATGTCAAACAGTTTATAGTTTGACATTTTAGTATGAAATTGACACTATTTTGCAAGTTTAAGCCATTTTTTTGCATCTTGGCGCCCAACGTGAGGAACTTTCGTCTATATAGTAATGAATACCTACTATGTAATAACATTCTATGATGAATCACTATTTTTGACAGTAAACATCATAAAGCTGTCAATCTTGTCACTTTTCACACTAAAATATCAAACTGTAAACTGTCAGTCTTGTTAGTAAACAAACTGTTTACTATTTTGATAGTAAATGTAATTAAACTGTTAATATAACGTCAAATGTCAATCTTGTCAATTTCATACTAAAATGTCAAACTATTCACTATTTTTGACAGTAAACTGTCAATATAACGTCAATTGTCGATCTTATAACTTTTCACACTAAATTGTCAAACTATAAACTTTCAATCATGTCAGTAAACAAACTTTTTTTGATAGTAAACGTAATTAAACTGTCAATATACCGTCAAATGTCAATCTTGTCAATTTCATACTAAAATGTCAAACAGTTTATAGTTTGACATTTTAGTATGAAATTGACACTATTTTGCAAGTTTAAGCCATTTTTTTGCATCTTGGCGCCCAACGTGGGAAATTTTCGTCTTTATAGTAATGAATACTATGTAATAACATTCTATGATGAATCACTATTTTTGACAGTAAACATCATAAAACTGTCAATCTTGTCACTTTTCACACTAACATATCAAACTGTAAACTGTCAGTCTTGTTAGTAAACAAACTATTTACTATTTTCGATAGTAAATGTAATTAAACTGTTAATATAACGTCAAATGTCAATCTTGTCAATTTCATACTAAAATGTCAAACTATGAACTGTCAAACTATTCACTATTTTTGACAGTAAACTGTGAATATAACGTCAATTGTCGATCTTATAACTTTTCACACTAAATTGTCAAACTATAAACTGTCAATCATGTCAGTAAACAAACTTTTTTTGATAGTAAACGTAATTAAACTGTCAATATACCGTCAAATGTCAATCTTGTCAATTTTATACTAAAATGTCAAACAGTTTATAGGTTGAAATTTTAGTATGAAATTGACAAGATTGACATTTGAAATTGACACTGTTTTGCAAGTTTAAGTAATTTTTTTGCATCTTGGCGCCCAACGTGGGGAACTTTCGTCTATATAGTGATGAATACTATGTAATAAGTTTCTATAATGAATCACTATTTTTGACAGTAAACATCATAAAGCTGTCAATCTTGTCACTTTTCACATTAAAATACCAAACTGTAAACTGTCAGTCTTGTTAGTAAACAAACTGTTTACTATTTTGATAGTAAATGTAATTAAACTGTTAATATAACGTCAAATGTCAATCTTGTCAATTTCATACTAAAATGTCAAACTATAAACTGTCAAACTATTCACTATTTTTGACAGTAAACTGTCAATATAACGTCAATTGTCGATCTTATAACTTTTCACACTAAATTGTCAAACTATAAACTTTCAATCATGTCAGTAAACAAACTTTTTTTGATAGTAAACGTAATTAAACTGTCAATATACCGTCAAATGTCAATCTTGTCAATTTTATACTAAAATGTCAAACAGTTTATAGTTTGACATTTTAGTATAAAATTGACACGACTGACATTTGAAATTGACACTATTTTGCAAGTTTAAGTAATTTTTTTGCATCTTGGCGCCCAACGTGGGTAACTTTCGTCTATATAGTAATAAATACTATGTAATAACTTTCTATGATGAATCACTATTTTTGACAGTAAACATCATAAAACTGTCAATCTTGTCACTTTTCACACTAAAATATCAAACTGTAAACTGTCAGTATTTTTCTCTTTACTATTTTCGATAGTAAATGTAATTAAACTGTTAATATAACGTCAAATGTCAATCTTGTCAATTTCATTCTAAAATGTCAAACTATAAACTGTCAATCTTGTCAGAAAACAAACTATGCACTATTTTTGACAAAAAACTGTCAATATAACGTCAATTGTCGATCTTATAACTTTTCACACTAAATTGTCAAACTATAAACTGTCAATCATGTCAGTAAACAAACTTTTTTTGATAGTAAACGTAATTAAACTGTCAATATACCGTCAAATGTCAATCTTGTCAATTTCATACTAAAATGTCAAACAGTTTATAGTTTGACATTTTAGTATGAAATTGACACTATTTTGCAAGTTTAAGCCATTTTTTTGCATCTTGGCGCCCAACGTGGGAAATTTTCGTCTTTATAGTAATGAATACTATGTAATAACATTCTATCATGAATCACTATTTTTGACAGTAAACATCATAAAACTGTCAATCTTGTTACTTTTCACACTAACATATCAAACTGTAAACTGTCAGTCTTGTTAGTAAACAAACTATTTACTATTTTCGATAGTAAATGTAATTAAACTGTTAATATAACGTCAAATGTCAATCTTGTCAATTTCATACTAAAATGTCAAACTATGAACTGTCAAACTATTCACTATTTTTGACAGTAAACTGTGAATATAACGTCAATTGTCGATCTTATAACTTTTCACACTAAATTGTCAAACTATAAACTGTCAATCATGTCAGTAAACAAACTTTTTTTGATAGTAAACGTAATTAAACTGTCAATATACCGTCAAATGTCAATCTTGTCAATTTTATACTAAAAGGTCAAACAGTTTATAGTTTGAAATTTTAGTATGAAATTGACAAGATTGACATTTGAAATTGACACTGTTTTGCAAGTTTAAGCCATTTTTTTGCATCTTGGCGCCCAACGTGGGGAACTTTCGTCTATATAGTAATGAATACTATGTAATAACATTCTATGATGAATCACTATTTTTGACAGTAAACATCATAAAGCTGTCAATCTTGTCACTTTTCACACTAAAATACCAAACTGTAAACTGTCAGTCTTGTTAGTAAACAAACTGTTTACTATTTTGATAGTAAATGTAATTAAACTGTTAATATAAAGTCAAATGTCAATCTTGTCAATTTCATACTAAAATGTCAAACTATAAACTGTCAAACTATTCACTATTTTTGACAGTAAACTTTCAATATAACGTCAATTGTCGATCTTATAACTTTTCACACTAAATTGTCAAACTATAAATTTTCAATCATGTCAGTAAACAAACTTTTTTTGATAGTAAACGTAATTAAACTGTCAATATACCGTCAAATGTCAATCTTGTCAATTTTATACTAAAATGTCAAACAGTTTATAGTTTGACATTTTAGTATGAAGTTGGCAAGATTGACATTTGAAATTGACACTATTTTGCAAGTTTAAGTAATTTTTTGCATATTGGCGCCCAACGTGGGTATCTTTATTCTATATAGTAATGAATACTATGTAATTAATTCCTATAATGAATCACTATTATTGACAGTAAACATCATAAAACTGTCAATCTTGTCACTTTTCACACTAAAATACCAAACTGTAAACTATTTTTGATGCCAAACGTAATTAAACTGTCAATATATTGTTAAATGTCAATCTTGTCAATTTCATTCTAAAATGTCAAACTATAAACTGTCAAACTATCCACTATTTTTGACAGTAAACTGTCAATATAACGTCAATTGTCGATCTTATAACTTTTCACACTAAATTGTCAAACTATAAACTGTCAATAATGTCAGTAAACAAACTATCCACTATTTTTTAGAATAAACTGTCATTAAACGGTCAATACAACGTCAAATGTCAATCTTGTCACTTGCAAGACTAATTTGATTATTTTGTAGATTTCTTATTGATAAAATAGCTACAGATTTGATAACAAAGAATCCAGATTTAATCTCTATTGATTTTTTAGAAGCAATTGTTAGAAATTAGTTTTTTAAAAGATCGTTTAGTATGATAAATAAAAACGTGGTACAAAAGAACCCACACAATACAAACAATCGGGATTATTACTTATTTCCTTAATTATCCTTTCCGTTTTATGACTATTATATATCAATTTCAGTAAATTATATACATACACAAATGATACTACTTAAAAAAAAGGTTACTATTAGCGTTTCTATGTTTTGTAAATAGACTTAAAAACAATAAATTAACATAAAAACAATTATTGCGTTAACATGTTTTAAGAATCGCGACAATTTGTTGATACACGCAAAAATTTGTATAAATAGCAATTTAATTAACTTTTTTTTATAGAATAACTGTATTTATATATCAAAAACCATAAAAGATGTTTAAAAAATAAGAAGATTTATGGAAAGAGTATATATTTTTGTATAAATATGTAAATTTGTATTGAAATTTATTACATAAAAATGTCGAAAATTTACGGGAGAGACTGAATATGTTTTTGTTTACTCAACTTTCAAGTTTACCCTCGTATATATCAAAAACTATAAAATATTTTTAAAAAATAAGAAGATTTATGGGAAAGTAATGGATTTTTTTTATAAATTTGCAAATTTTTATTAAAATTTATTAAAAAGAAATGGCGAAAATTTACGGGAGAGACTGACTATGTTTTTGTAGTATTTAACATGTTTATTCAACTTTCAAGTTTAACCTCGTATATATCAAAAACTATAAAATATATTTAAAAAATAAGAAGATTTATGGGAAAGTCATAGATTTTTTTATAAATTTGCAAATTTGTATTCAAATTTATTAATGAAAAATGTCGAAAATTTACGGGAGAGACTGACTATGTTTTTGTAGTATTTAACATGTTTATTCAACTTTCAAGTTTAACCTCGTATATATCAAAAACTATAAAATATATTTAAAAAATATGAAGATTTATGGAAAGGGTATAGATTTTTGTATAAATAAGCAAATTTTTATTAAAATTCATTAAAAACAAATGTCGAAAATTTAGGGGAGAGACTGACTCTGTTTTTTTAGCATTTAACATATTTAGTCATCTTTCCAGTTTAACCTCGTATATATCAAAAACTATAAAATATATTAAAAAAATAAGAAGATTTATGGAAAGGGTATAGATTTTTGTATAAATAAGCAAATTTGTATTGAAATTCATTAAAAACAAATGTCGAAAATTTAGGGGAGAGACTGACTCTGTTTTTTTAGCATTTAACATATTTAGTCATCTTTCCAGTTTAACCTCGTATATATCAAAAATTATAAAATATATTTAAAAAATAAGAAGATTTATGGAAAGGGTATAGATTTTTGTATAAATAAGCAAATTTTTATTAAAATTCATTAAAAACAAATGTCGAAAATTTAGGGGAGAGACTGACTCTGTTTTTTTAGCATTTAACATATTTAGTCATCTTTCCAGTTTAACCTCGTATACATCAAAAACTATAAAATATATTTAAAAAATATGAAGATTTATGGAAAGGGTATAGATTTTTGTATAAATAAACAAATTTGTATTAAAATTAATTAAAAACAAATGTCGAAAATTTACGGGAGAGGCTGAATATGTTTTTTTGGGATTTAATATGTTTACTCAACTTTCAAGTTTAACCTCGTATATATCAAAAACTATAAAATATATTTAAAAAATATGAAGATTTATGGAAAGGGTATAGATTTTTGTATAAATAAGCAAATTTGTATTGAAATTCATTAAAAACAAATGTCGAAAATTTAGGGGAGAGACTGACTCTGTTTTTTTAGCATTTAACATATTTAGTCATCTTTCCAGTTTAACCTCGTATATATCGTATATAAAATATATTTAAAAAATAAGAAGATTTATGGAAAGGGCATAGATTTTTGTATAAATAGGCAAATTTGTATTAAAATTCATTAAAAACAAATGTTGAAAATTTACGGGAGAGACTGAATATGTTTTTGTAGTAGTTAACATTTTTATTCAACTTTCAAGTTTAACCTCGTATATATTAAAAACCATAAAATATATTTAAAAAATAAGAAGACTTATGGAAAGGGTATAGATTTTTGTATAAATTAGCAAATTTGTATTGAAATTTATTAAAAACAAATGTCGAAAATTTACGGGAGAGACTGACTATGTTTTTTTAGCATTTAACATATTTAGTCATCTTTCCAGTTTAACCTCGTATATATCAAAAACTATTAAATATATTTATAAACTATGAAGATTTATGGAAAGGGTATAGATTTTTGTATAAATAAGCAAATTTGTATTGAAATTCATTAAAAACAAATGTCGAAAATTTAGGGGAGAGACTGACTCTGTTTTTTTAGCATTTAACATATTTAGTCATCTTTTCAGTTTAACCTCGTATATATCAAAAACTATAAAATATATTTAAAAATATGAAAATTTATGGAAAGTGTATAGATTTTTGTATAAAAAAGCAAATTTGTATTGAAATTCATTAAAAACAAATGTCGAAAATTTAGGGGAGAGACTGACTCTGTTTTTTTAGCATTTAACATATTTAGTCATCTTTCCAGTTTAACCTCGTATATATCAAAAACCATAAAATATATTTAAAAAATAAGAAGATTTATGGAAAGGGTATAGATTTTTGTATAAATAAGCAAATTTGTATTGAAATTCATTAAAAACAAATGTCGAAAATTTACGGGAGAGACTGACTATGTTTTTTTGGGTTTTAACATATTTATTCATCTTTTACGTTTAACCTCGTATATATCAAAAACTATAAAATATATTTAAAAAATAAGAAGATTTATGGAAAGGGTATAGATTTTTGTATAAAAAAGCAAATTTGTATTGAAATTCATTAAAAACAAATGTCGAAAATTTAGGGGAGAGACTGACTCTGTTTTTTTAGCATTTAACATATTTAGTCATCTTTCCAGTTTAACCTCGTATATATCAAAAACTATAAAATATATTAAAAAAATAAGAAGATTTATGGAAAGGGTATAGATTTTTGTATAAATAAGCAAATTTGTATTGAAATTCATTAAAAACAAATGTCGAAAATTTAGGGGAGAGACTGACTCTGTTTTTTTAGCATTTAACATATTTAGTCATCTTTCCAGTTTAACCTCGTATATATCAAAAATTATAAAATATATTTAAAAAATAAGAAGATTTATGGAAAGGGTATAGATTTTTGTATAAATAAGCAAATTTTTATTAAAATTCATTAAAAACAAATGTCGAAAATTTAGGGGAGAGACTGACTCTGTTTTTTTAGCATTTAACATATTTAGTCATCTTTCCAGTTTAACCTCGTATATATCAAAAACTATAAAATATATTAAAAAAATAAGAAGATTTATGGAAAGGGTATAGATTTTTGTATAAATAAGCAAATTTGTATTAAAATTCATTAAAAACAAATGTCGAAAATTTAGGGGAGAGACTGACTCTGTTTTTTTAGCATTTAACATATTTAGTCATCTTTCCAGTTTAACCTCGTATATATCTAAAACCATAAAATACATTTAAAAAATAAGAAGATTTATGGAAAGGGTATAGATTTTTGTATAAATAAGCAAATTTGTATTGAAATTCATTAAAAACAAATGTCGAAAATTTAGGGGAGAGACTGACTCTGTTTTTTAGCATTTAACATATTTAGTCATCTTTCCAGTTTAACCTCGTATATATCAAAAACTATAAAATATATTAAAAAATAAGAAGATTTATGGAAAGGGTATAGATTTTTGTATAAATAAGCAAATTTGTATTAAAATTCATTAAAAACAAATGTCGAAAATTTAGGGGAGAGACTGACTCTGTTTTTTTAGCATTTAACATATTTAGTCATCGTTCCAGTTTAACCTCGTATATATCAAAAACTATAAAATATATTTAAAAATCTGAAAATTATGGAAAGGGTATAGATTTTTGTATAAATAAGCAAATTTGTATTGAAATTCATTAAAAACAAATGTCGAAAATTTAGGGGAGAGACTGACTCTGTGTTTTTAGCATTTAACATATTTAGTCATCTTTCCAGTTTAACATCGTATATATCAAAAACTATAAAATATGTTTAAAAAATAAGAAGATTTATGGAAAGGGTATAGATTTTTGTATAAATAAGCAAATTTGTATTGAAATTCATTAAAAACAAATGTCGAAAATTTAGGGGAGAGACTGACTCTGTTTTTTTAGCATTTAACATATTTAGTCATCTTTCCAGTTTAACCTCGTATATATCAAAAACCATAAAATATATTTAAAAAATAAGAAGATTTATGGAAAGGGTATAGATTTTTGTATAAATAAGCAAATTTGTATTGAAATTCATTAAAAACAAATGTCGAAAATTTAGGGGAGAGACTGACTCTGTTTTTTAGCTTTTAACATATTTAGTCATCTTTCCAGTTTAACCTCGCATATATCAAAAACTATAAAATATATTTAAAAAAAATGAAGATTTATGGAAAGGGTATAGATTTTTGTATAAATATGCAAATTTGTATTGAAATTCATTAAAAACAAATGTCGAAAATTTACGGGAGAGGCTGAATATGTTTTTTTGGGACTTAATATGTTTACTCAACTTTCAAGTTTAACCTCGTATATATCAAAAACTATAAAATATATTTAAAAAATATGAAGATTTATGGAAAGGGTATAGATTTTTGTATAAATAAGCAAATTTGTATTGAAATTCATTAAAAACAAATGTCAAAAATTTAGGGGAGAGACTGACTCTGTTTTTTTAGCATTTAACATATTTAGTCATCTTTCCAGTTTAACCTCGTATATATCGTATATAAAATATATTTAAAAAATAAGAAGATTTATGGAAAGGGCATAGATTTTTGTATAAATAGGCAAATTTGTATTAAAATTCATTAAAAACAAATGTTGAAAATTTACGGGAGAGACTGAATATGTTTTTGTAGTAGTTAACATTTTTATTCAACTTTCAAGTTTAACCTCGTATATATTAAAAACCATAAAATATATTTAAAAAATAAGAAGACTTATGGAAAGGGTATAGATTTTTGTATAAATTAGCAAATTTGTATTGAAATTTATTAAAAACAAATGTCGAAAATTTACGGGAGAGACTGACTATGTTTTTTTAGCATTTAACATATTTAGTCATCTTTCCAGTTTAACCTCGTATATATCAAAAACTATTAAATATATTTATAAACTATGAAGATTTATGGAAAGGGTATAGATTTTTGTATAAATAAGCAAATTTGTATTGAAATTCATTAAAAACAAATGTCGAAAATTTAGGGGAGAGACTGACTCTGTTTTTTTAGCATTTAACATATTTAGTCATCTTTCCAGTTTAACCTCGTATATATCAAAAACTATAAAATATATTAAAAAAATAAGAAGATTTATGGAAAGGGTATAGATTTTTGTATAAATAAGCAAATTTGTATTGAAATTCATTAAAAACAAATGTCGAAAATTTAGGGGAGAGACTGACTCTGTTTTTTTAGCATTTAACATATTTAGTCATCTTTCCAGTTTAACCTCGTATATATCAAAAACCATAAAATATATTTAAAAAATAAGAAGATTTATGGAAAGGGTATAGATTCTTGTATAAATACGCAAATTTGTACTGAAATTCATTAAAAACAAATGTCGAAAATTTAGGGGAGAGACTGACTCTGTTTTTTTAGCATTTAACATATTTAGTCATCTTTCCAGTTTAACCTCGTATATATCAAAAACTATAAAATATATTTAAAAAATATGAAAATTTATGGAAAGGGTATAGATTTTTGTATAAACAAGCAAATTTGTATTGAAATTCATTAAAAACAAATGTCGAAAATTTACGGGAGAGACTGAATATGTTTTTTTGGAATTTAACATGTGTACTCAACTTTCAAGTTTAACCCCGTATATATCAAAAACTATAACATATATTTAAAAAATATTAAGATTTATGGAAAGGGTATAGATTTTTGAATAAATAGGCAAATTTGTAATTGAAATTAATTAAAAACAAATGTCGAAAATTTACGGGAGAGACTGAATATGTTTTTTTGGGATTTAACATGTTTACTCAACTTTCAAGTTTAACCTCGTATATATCAAAAACTATAAAATATATTTAAAAAATAAAAAGATTTATGGGAAAGGCATATATTTGTTTATAAATATGCAAATTTGTATTAAAATTTATTAAATAAAAATGTCGAAAATTTACGGGAGAGACTAACTATGTTTTCTTTGGGATTTAACATATTTATTCATCTTCCCTAATTAATACGAAATATAAATTTAAACTATAAGAAAAGGTTCAAATATTAATTCCTAAGGTAATTCTAACTTTTCTTAACAAATCTAACTTTACTTTTATTAATATATTCATAAACACAACTCTATAAATTAAACTATACACAAAGGTCCAAGTATTGTTCCCTGTGGTATTTCTTACCTGTTCTTGTACATAATTAACTTTACTTTCATGTTGATGAGGAGCACTGCTAAGTTTAAACACAATCCAACTTCTAAAATACGTCCAAATGTTATAAAAGAAAGAAACCGGCAAAAGAAAAAGGCAAACAAACAGCCATCGGTAATTTACGAGAATATATTCGAAGACACTCATAACAACAACCGTTTTCGTTCAAAGCGTCTTTGGTTCTGCTTCTGTTTTCTGTCTCTGTCTCTTTTTTATGTCCTTGATTATGAGATTTATTCGACGTTACTGGATAGAAATAGAATGATAGTAGGTAAAAAAAGACTCACTTATTTATGATATCGTGTGTCAGACGAATTTTATACCTTCCTTTGAGGTGGTTTAAATAAAATGCATTATTTATACAAGTGTTAGTAAATATTTGGAATATTAAAAGTTTTTTGTAATATTATTAACTAAATATAAAAATAACATTTATCCTGCAATTTTCATAAAATTTTAATACACATATTCTTCTATTAATCCAAAGAAGAAAGATAAAAGAATGACCTGTTGGTAACTTCGACCCAGTCAGGTAGCGAACCCTTTTTTTATACATTATGGACCACAAAAACCGAAATCTATTATGTTTCCTGCAGAGGGTTGGGTGGACGTTTTAGGCATAATTTAATCCAAAGAATGAACCATTTTGAATTCCTTTGTCTACCAGATAACTATCTAATAAAACAGGTTTAAAGCTTAAAAATTGCCTTTTCTGAATGTATATTTGATATGAAAATCCTCCTCTGGGACTCCTTCCAATTAATAAATACGGATACGTAGATTCTGCACTTTACAAAAATCTATTGATTTTGGTATTCATTCCACTCCTCCACTTTCCAGCTCCCTCTTTTTGCTGCTGTACTGTCTATCTTCCTCTCCCTACTACTCCACTTCTTCCATTCGCTCTTGCTTTGTCGTCTTTACGTAATACCTTTAAAAAAGACGTGACAAGAAGTCTACAAGTAAAAAGATACATTGAAAACTATCTGAAGATGTTTCAATAGATCTTAAGATGTTAAGAAAGTCTTTGAAGACTTCAAAACGGACAGGAACTACATGGAGATCATAAAAAAGTCTTTGGAGTTGTCATAAGTATGTAACTAGTTTGTGAAGATGTTAAAAAATACTCTAGAGATGTTTAAAAAGTTAAGAAACAGATAGATACATTAAAAAAGCATCTGAAGATGTTTCAATTATTATAGAAGTTTCTTAAGACGTTAAGAAAGCCTTTGAAGACTTCAAAAAGGACACGAACCAGGTGAAGATGTTAAAAAGGTCTTTGGAGTTGTCACAAGAATTAAGTAGTTTGTGAAGATGTTAAAAATTACTTCTAGAGATGTTTAAAAAGTTTAGAACCAAATAGAAACTTTACAACAGAGTTAAAAGTCAGTAGAGACGTTAAAGACATCTGTAGAGACGTTACAAAATGTCTAGAAGTGGGTGAATACGTCGAAAATGTCTGTAAAGACATTGTAAAAAGTCTAGAAAAACGTAAAAACAATAAAAAAAGTGACAAAGAGTCTACAAGTAAAAAGATACGTTGAACAAGTATCTGAAGATGTTTCAATTATTATAGAAGTTTCTTAAGACGTTAAGAAAGCCTTTGAAGACTTCAAAAAGGACACGAACCAGATGAAGATGTTAAAAAGGTCTTTGGAGTTGTCACAAGAATTAAGTAGTTTGTGAAGATGTTAAAAATTACTTCTAGAGATGTTTAAAAAGTTTAGAACCAAATAGAAACTTTACAACAGAGTTAAAAGTCAGTAGAGACGTTAAAGACATCTGTAGAGACGTTACAAAATGTCTAGAAGTGGGTGAATACGTCGAAAATGTCTGTAAAGACATTGTAAAAGTCTAGAAACACGTAAAAGTATTAAAAAAGTCTTTAAAGACGTGACAAAGAGTCTAGAAGTAAAAAGATACATTAAAAAAGTATCTGAAGATGTGTCAATAGGTCTAAAAGTGTCTTGAGTCGTTAATAAAGCCGTTGAAGACTTCAAAAACGACACGAACCACATGAAGATGTTAAAAAGGTCTTTGGAGTTGTCACAAGAATGTAAGTAGTTTGTGAAGATGTTAAAAATACTCCTAGAGATGTTTAAAAAGTTTAGAACCAAATAGAAAATTTACAACAGAGTTAAAAGTCAGTAGAGACGTTAAAGACATCTGTAGAGACGTTACAAAATGTCTAGAAGTGGGTGAATACGTCGAAAATGTCTGTAAAGACATTGTAAAAAGTCTAGAAAAACGTAAAAACAATAAAAAAAATCTGGTGTGGGCACCACACGACCTTCCGAACACTAACAAGTAGTGGTAGTTTTTGATAAAAGTGTCAATATCTCGAAAAGTAATGAAAATATCAAAAAAATGTATTCTTTCAAAAATGACTGAAATTACATGTTCTTTCCACAAAGTATAAATATTTTGCCAATAACGATATAAAAACCCAATATTTTCAAAAAATTCCATTTTTTGATAAGAGTAAACGTCCACTTCCGGTCGGCCGATTTTACTCAAATTCTATCAGATTCCTCCGATGGTGATTATAAGTAAGGTTTTATAGTTTCATTCCGATCCGATTAGCCGTTTAGCCGCAAATGTGTTCACAGACACACAGACAGACACACAGACAGACAGACAGACAGACATTTTTTATTTTTGGGTTTTTTAGGCTCAGGGAACCCTAAAACGCGTATTTCCGCTAAAAACCCGAGATCGAAATTTTTCGCGATCACAATACCTTCCTATAACAGCGTTGCTGTTCGGAAGGTAAAAGTGACAAAGAGTCTACAAGAGTCTACAAGTAAAAAGATACGTTGAAAAAGTATCTGAAGATGTTTCAATTATTATAGAAGTTTCTTAAGACGTTAAGAAAGCCTTTGAAGACTTCAAAAAGGACACGAACCACATGGAGACGTTAAAAAGGTCTTTGGAGTTGTCACAAGAATGTAAGTAGTTTGTGAAGATGTTAAAAACACTTCTAGAGATATTTAAAAAGTTTAGAACCAAATAGAAAATTTACAACAGAGTTAAAAGTCAGTAGAGACGTTAAAGACATCTGTAGAGACGTTACAAAATGTCTAGAAGTGGATGAATACGTCGAAAATGTCTGTAAAGACATTGTAAAAGTCTAGAAACACGTCAAAGTATAAATAAAGTCTTCAAAAACGTGACAAAAGGTCTACAAGTAATAAGATACATTGAAAAAGTATCTGAAGATGTTTCAATTATTATAGAAGTTTCTTAAGACGTTAAGAAAGCCTTTGAAGACTTCAAAAACGACACGAACCACATGAAGATGTTAAAAAGGTCTTTGGAGTTGTCACAAGAATGTAAGTAGTTTGTGAAGATGTTAAAAATACTCCTAGAGATGTTTAAAAAGTTTAGAACCAAATAGAAAATTTACAACAGAGTTAAAAGTCTGTAAAGATTTTGTAAAAGTCTAGAAATACGTAAGAGTATTAAAAAACTCTTGAAAGACGTGACAAAGAGTCTAGAAGTAAAAAGATACATTAAAAAAGTATCTGAAGATGTGTGAATAGGTCTAGAAGTGTCTTGAGTCGTTAAGAAAGCCCTTGGAGACTTTAAAATAAGCACACGAACCACATGGAGACGTTAACAGGTCTTTGGAGTTTGTGAAGATGTTAAAAATATTCTGGGAATGATTGAAAACTCTAAAAATAGATAGATCATTTACAAAAGAAGTTAAAGTCAGTATAGACCTTAAAGACATTTCCATAGACGTTACAAACTATCTAGAAGTTAGTGAAAACGATGAAAGACAGATGGCGACATTGTAGAAAGTCTAAAAGTGTCTTAAGACGTTAAAAAGTGCCGAAGCCCCACGTTGGGCGCCAATAAATATAAAATTCCTTTCCTGGGACTCCTTCCTATCAATAAAGTCTCCAGGTGCATGGCTGGTCTTGTTTCCAATCCCCCATTTTTCGCGCCAAATGTCTAAAAGTGCCTTAAGACGTTAAGAACCTACGTTTCAAGGTGCATCCACATATCAAATCTATCTTCCAGGGATTCCTTTTTCGCACCAAATCCTATTCCTCTTGGAAAAATTTTCTTACTAGGTTTGCAGTGCCGAAGAACTACGTTGGGCGCCAATAAATATAAAATTTCTTTCCTGGGACTCCTTCCAATCAATAAAGCCTCCAGGTGCATGGCTGGTCTTGTTTCCAATCCCTCACTTTCCGCTCCAACAGTCTAAAAGTGTCTTAAGACGTTAAGAACCCTACGTTTCAAGGTGCTTCCACATGTCAAATCTATCTTCCAGGGATTCCTGTTTTGCACCAAATACTATTCCTCTCGGAAAAATTCTCTTAGGTTTGCAGTGCCTAAGCCCCACGTTGGGCGCAAATAAATATAAAATTCCTTTCCTGGGACTTCTTCCAATCAATAAAGTCTCCAGGTGCTTGGCTGGTCTTGTTTCCAATCACCCACTTTACGCTCCAACAGTCTAAAAGTGTCTTAAGACGTTAAGAACCTACGTTTCAAGGTGCTTTCACATGTCAAATCTATCTTCCAGGGATTCCTTTTTCGCATCAAATACTATTCCTCTGGGAAAAATTTTCTTACTAGGTTTGCAGTGCCTAAGCCCCACGTTGGGCGCCAATAAATATAAAATCCCTTTCCTGGGACTAGAATAATGGTTAATACACCATTCTATAGCAATATTTTTTTATATTATAAAAACAATAAAATATTATTGTAGTTGCAGTTACGTCCAAAATATGCACATCAGTCTCAGTTTGTTATTCAACAACCTTGAAGAGAATCTTAATGTCAAAATTTAGATTCAAATTTTAGATAGTTTTAATCTGAATATTAGGTATCTCTGAATGATAAATTTAGTAATATTAAACAGATAGCAACCATCTGAATTGATAATCAATAAACATTTTGTATAATAAATAATTTATAAGAGGTATCTATAAATACATCCATGTTCAAAATCAATGGATACTTAAACAATTTATATTATTTATTGATTAATTTACACAGTGGACAGTGTAACACAAATCTTATCCAAATCCTTACATCATAAAGGTACTTAGCCCTTAAAAAATCGAGGCTAGAGAAGACCTATCAGTGGTGAGAAAAATCACTGGACAAGCTATAAGTTCAATTTGTTCATAAAATTTACTGCAGAGCTGTTATCATAAAAGCAAAACAATGACAGAATGATTGGTAGTCTCTTGACAGGACATTGTCTGCTTAGAAAAGACGTGGAGAAACCACTGTCAAGGCTATTAAGTCTCATTAAGAGCACGAGGTTGGAAAAGGTGCTCTAATCCTACCCAAGATACCCCAATGATTGGCCCGAAACCATTCGGCGTAGTTGCTGACACATTCAGAAAGGCAGCCATTAAGAAATGGAGGCTAAAGAAGGCCCATGAGTGGTGGGAAAAATCACCGGGCAAGCGACAAGCCAAAGTCTTCATAAAGGGACACTCGGCGAAGTTTACTGCAAAGCTGCTATCACAAAGGAGAAACAATGTCAGAATGATTGTCAGTGTCTTGACAGGACATTTTCTGCTCAGAAAAGACGTGGAGAAATCACTGTCAAGGCTATTAAGTCTCATTAAGAGCACAAGGCTGGAAAATGTGCTCTAATCCTACCCAAGATACCCCAATGATTGGCCCGAAACCATTCGGCGTAGTTGCTGACACATTCAAAAGGCAGCCATTCAGAAATGGACGCTAGAGAAGGCACATAAGTGGTGGGATAAATCACCGGGCAAGCGACAAGCCAAAGTCTTCATAAAGAGACACTCTGCGAAGTTTACTGCAGAGCTGCTATAACAAAGGCTATACGATGTCAGAATGATTGTCAGTATCTTGACAGGACATTGTAGGCTCAAAAAACCATCTACGTATCAACTTTTCTATGCATCTATCTATCTACCTCTTCACCTATGCTTTTATCTATCTATGAATCTATACAGCTATGAATCTGTCTATCTATGTACCCGTGCTTCTATCGATCTATGTATATATGCATCTATCTATCCATGTATACGAATCTATGAATCTAACCATCTAGGTATCTATCTATCATGTCTTTATCTATCTATGTATCCAAGATAGATACATCCATCTATGTGCCAGTTAAAGGACCTCTTAAGATAAAGTGATAGATCTTACAGTATTACTCTGAAGAGAAGACTTGGATGTATTGCAAACTCTTCTTGTCAAAGAGTTTAAAGACTTGAACCAACTTGTTTCATACGCGAGTTATAAGTTGATGACCTGTAATATCCGATACCCGATTTCCTTTCAATGCAGCGGACTTCCCAATAGCAAATTCTGCAATTCAACAGGATGTTACACTCGAGGAACCAAACTTGCAATTCTGCAAGTCTGACGTTTTGATTCCATTCAATCATCAATAATTTTAGTATAAATAGTTGTAAATTTGTAATATCAAATCAGTTCTAATTATTTAGTAACCATAGTGTATTTTTGTGTAAAGTTCAGTATAAAGTTTGTTAGTGTAAATTTTGTAAAATAAAGTTTTTAAAAAGTGATTTCTGTGAGAAGAAAATATTTCTGGCGCAGTCATAAGGATAGCGGGAGAGTCTTTGAAGATCCTCGTCGTTCTTAAACGTTTGCTCGCTAACCGACCTACTCAAGGGAACATTCAACTGTCAACCTGAGGGCCATCAAGAAAACCATATTAAAAATAGAAAAATAGGAAGAGTATGCACTTCAGCATCATCTTTACCCTGTAAGTTACACATGTCTCAACCATCCACACCACAAAACCCCGTCCTTAGACCCCCTACATTAATAATATCCCAATCAATACAACAAACCTCAGAAAACCCAGAACCAATCATCGAAACAATCACCATGACACCACAATTTAACCTCAAGGATTTGTGCGTCCTCTCAGAATTCGATGGAAACCCCAACGAGCTCTACAGCTTCATTAATGTAGCTACAATGATCCTAAATCATCACTGGAACACAATTGATCCAAACCACTTTCAAAACCACATGCTTATACAAGGAATCCTTAGCAAACTCAAAGGAAAAGCAAGAGAAGTAATTTCTGTATTCGGATGCAAACAGTGGGTAGAAATAAAAAATACCTTAATACAACACTTTGCCGACCAAAGAAACGAAAATTCATTAACTAGAGATTTAGTTAATCTACGCCAAGGGCCCAACGATTCTCCACAACAATTTCACGAGAAAGTAATGGGACTCCTAAGCACAATCACTAACTATATCGAACTACATGAAGAGAACGAAGCAATAAAGCGAAGTAAAGAGAATTTTTTCCAACAACAAGCCCTAACTACCTTTCTGGCAGGACTTCGCGAACCAATGGGTTCTACTATCAGAGCCATGAGACCGACATCACTATCCATAGCTCTACAGTACATCCAAGAAGAAAATAATATAAGGTATCTGCAAAGGGGACTAAACCATGTACCGCCTACGAACAGAACACAAACCACCAACCCTACAGCGAGGCCGCTTCATTTCCCAAGCACCACTAACTTTTTACGGCCACAATGGCAGCAAACCAATACAGGACCACGACCATTCCCGCAATTTAAGGTTCCACAATTCCAACAGCACGTAAATAATCATATAAGACCACCCTTCCAACAACAACCTAGGTTTCAAGGAAATCAACAATTTAGAACACCGTTCCAACAAAACTCGCTCAATAGGCCAGGACCATCTCAACCCTATAAACCGACACCCATGAGCATAAGTACAAGAGCTACCAGCCAAAACAAGGCTCCAAATCAAGGAACATTCTTTAGAAACCAAGGACCTTCGGGATTTACATCCGACGAACTGTTTAATATCGAGCAAATCGACGAAGCCTACGGGTACGATATAAATACGTATGGTCCCGACGAAGACCAAGATAACTACAACCATTATTGTGAACAACCATACTACACTCACGATAATCAAGAAGCAGAAAACCTACAATACGAGGAAGAAAATTTTCCAGAAGTTCCAAGAAAAAACACAGAAACGTAGTCGAACTTCATTCCTATGCCGACAAAAAGGAGCTACCATACATATCAATTGCTAATCCACCTCTCAAACTATTAATCGATACCGGTGCTACCAAATCCTTCCTTAATCCCGAAATTGCCTCAAAATTCTACTGTAACAATATCAAACGTGAACCTTTCATTGTCACATCTATATTCCAAAACCACAGTCAAGATTATTGCGCAGACATTCCAATGTTTCCTGAATTAAAAACGAACGGCAACTTCAAATTTTATCTCTTTAAATTTCATAAAACTTTTGACGGTCTTATAGGCCTAGACAATCTAAAACTTCTCAAAGCTCATGTCAATCTCCCAGATTCAAAACTCATTACTGAAAACTCAATTCTTCCAATTCATTATTACAAAAGTAATAAAACACAATTCTATACTATTCAACTTGAACCACAAACAATTACCAAAGTCCGTGTACCAGTCAACGAAGATGCAGGAACCCTAATTCTCCCAAGACAAGAAGTTCAAGGTGCAGTTCTAAGAGAAAGTCTTACCACCGCTTGCGATCATCTGGCTTGGACAGAACTTATAAATGATACCGATGAGCCAATACAGATATCATTAATAGAAGCAGTAAAAAGTACAAAAATCAACCCGCAAGAATATCATCTCTATACTACAGACGTCCTCCCTCAAGAAGAATATCAATTAAACATCAACCCACAAATTAGAACAGACCACCTTAATACAGAAGAAGAGAAACATATCAGAAAACTTTGTAGAAGATATTCAGATATTTTCTATAACCCAGATGCTCCACTTACATTTACGAACCAAGTCAAACATAATATTCGTACCACCGATGAAGTTCCTGTTTACACCAAATCCTATAGATACCCTCACATCCATAAGGAGGAAGTTAAAAAACAGATATCATCTATGCTGGACCAAGGAATTATTCGACCCAGCCAATCTCCATGGTCATCTCCAATTTGGGTCGTCCCAAAAAAACCCGACGCCTCAGGAAAAATCAAATGGCGAATCGTGGTCGACTATAGAAAAATAAATGAAAAAACGATAGATGATAAATACCCGATTCCAAATATATCTGACATCTTAGACAAACTGGGAAGATGCCAGTATTTTTCAACGCTAGACTTAGCGAACGGATTCCACCAAATCGAAATGGCAAAAGAGGACATACAAAAAACTGCCTTCAACGTAGAAAATGGCCACTATGAATACGTTCGAATGCCATTTGGACTTAAGAACGCTCCTGCAACATTCCAACGGGTCATGGACAACGTTCTTAAGGGACTTCAGGGAGAAATCTGTCTCGTTTATATGGACGATATAGTAGTATTTTCCACATCCCTACACGAACACATGGTGAACCTCGCAAAGATCTTTCAACGTTTACGAGAAACCAGGTTCAAAGTGCAAATCGATAAATGCGAATTCCTAAAAAAAGAAGTTGGATTCTTAGGTCACATTATAACTACAGATGGAATAAAACCTAATCCAAATAAAATACAAGCAATCCTAGATTATCCAATACCAAAAACAGCAAAGCAAATTAGAGGATTCCTGGGATTACTGGGATACTACAGAAAATTTATAAAGGACTTCGCAAAGATTACTAAACCATTGACGCTATGCCTCAAGAAAGACGCAAAAATCGAGCACACACCAGAATTCTTAAAATGCGTGAAAACTTGCAAAAACTTGCTTACAAACGAACCACTTCTACAGTATCCCGATTTTTCG
This sequence comes from Altica lythri, assembly GCA_964028335.1. Taxonomy (NCBI): domain Eukaryota; kingdom Metazoa; phylum Arthropoda; class Insecta; order Coleoptera; family Chrysomelidae; genus Altica; species Altica lythri. Next base: position 22,274,339 of record OZ034810.1, read on the forward strand.
AAACCATTTAACCTAACGACAGATGCAAGCAACATCGCAATTGGCGCTGTGTTATCACAAGGTCCAGTTGGAAGCGACAAACCGATCGCCTATGCGTCTAGGACGTTAAATGAAACAGAGCTAAAATATTCCACTATTGAGAAAGAGATGTTAGCTATAGTATGGGCTACGAAGTATTTTCGCCCATATCTGTTTGGAAGAAAGTTCAAAATTCTCCCAGACCATCGCCCTCTCCAATGGCTCTTTTCTTTAAAGGATCCAAATTCAAAACTCGTCAGATGGCGCCTAAAACTAGAAGAGTTTGATTACGAAGTCGTATACAAAAAGGGTAAATTAAACACAAACGCCGATGCTCTATCTAGAGTCGAAATAAACACCAACGAGACTCTTAAAATCCAAGATAGTGAAATAAAAGATAACGAAAAGGAATTCGATGAAATTTCCCTCTTCAACCATCCGGGATCAATATACGACCCAGTTGAAGACATAATAAACAACCCACTAGGTGAATTAAATGCAGAAGAACAAGATATCGTAAACGAGCTTCTTCGAAATGAAAAATCAAAGGAAGATAACAACATAGCAGACGACAATAGCGATATAACCAGACACACCGCCGAAGAGGACCCTATACTTGGTATACCCATAAGCGAACGAGCAATTAACCATTACAATAACCAAATTATCCTCAGACTCGTTAATTTCAACCCTGCTTCGCCAATTAAAGAAGAGATTTTTATTAACAAAAAACGATTTCACATACAAATTGGGAGAAACAATCTCGACAATGAAATCTTCAAATTTTTTAAAGACTTTATCGATCCCAAGAAGAAATACGCCTTGTTTTTCGAAGACGAAGAGCTCTACCCAATCCTTTGTAGGATTACAAGGGAAAAATTTAAGAACTCCGCATTCAGCTTAGTTAAATGCAATACAATTTTAGAAGATGTAAATTCCACCGAAAGACAAAAACAAATAATATCAAGATATCACGAAGGCAAGACGAATCACAGGGGAATAAATGAAGTAGAAGCAGAAATCCGAAAACTCTTCTACTGGCCAACTATAAAGAAGGATATAGAAGAGATTATAAGTTTATGCGAGATCTGCCAAGTTAGCAAGTATGATAGGAACCCACCAAAACCTAAGTTTATGCTAACCCCAACTCCAACTAAGCCTATGGAAATAATTCACCTAGATGTATTTCAAGCCAGCGGACAAAAATTCTTAACTATAGTTGATGCCTTTTCAAAGTACGGACAAGCCTACCCGATAGAAGGAGCAAATGCAATCAGTGTCCTAAATGCTCTCCTTGTGTTCATCACCCATCATGGACTTCCACACCTTATAGTGACAGACAGCGGAACTGAGTTAAAGAATGGTCTGATGCAGGAATTCGTCGACATACACAAGATCTCTATTCACTACACCACCCCGGATAGCCCGCAGTCCAATGGAATGATTGAAAGGTTTCACTCTACAATTCTTGAACACCTTAGAATTATTCGAGAGAAAAGGAAATCCTCAAATATAAAAGAACAGATGCTATATGCCATACTAGGGTACAACAACTCTATTCATTCAGTGACCCAACTTAAACCCATAGACGTTCTGAACGGCCATCTGGAAGCTAAAGATCCATTCGACATTGATATAAAAAAGACTCTGCTTAATAACTATACACAATGCCATCGAGATAAGACCAAAGAAATGTATAAGGAGATTAATAAGAAAATCCAAGGAATAAAAGTGAAAAATATCGAAAAAAGAAACGAAAAACGAGATGTGCCAATAACATATAAACCCTTTTCAAAAGTATATTCCAAAAAAAATAGTCAGAAGGAACAAACTCCTCCCACGATTTTCCCCAAAAGTCGTCCAAAACAATAATCCTGTCACCATCAAAACTGAAAAAGCAACAATACACAAAAAGAATATCAAACATAAACCACAAAATTTATTGCAGATGTACATTCAGCATGGGACAAGAAGTAAAAATGAAGAACTTACAAGACAACCCCGGAATACTACCTGTGAACCAGGGCCAAGCAAGAGTCCAAACAAGCACGCATGACTTTATACATTACCTACCACTTCAACCAATAGAAGAAGAAATTAAATCAGTAGAACAACAATACGAAGCCGTTACCACTGCGATTCAAAATGGGTTAAGCCACCCTTACTTCATTAGCTTACAAAATTTCGATCAAGCCCTGCGCTACCAACTGCAGAGCGTCAAAGAAAAATTTCGCTCCATTTCACCAGTCACCAGACCAAAAAGGGGACTTTTCAATGGCCTGGGAAGCATCATAAAAACCATATCGGGAAATCTCGATCAAGAAGACGCAAAATACTATAATAAAGCAATAGAAAAACTAAAAGAAAACGAACAAAACCTGACTTATCAAGTAAACCACCGCATAAGTCTAAATACAAAAATAATAGAAAAATTCAACGAATCAATATCACTCATCAGTCACAATCAAGAAATTGTCGCCTACGAGATCGAAACCATCAACTCCAGACTCAACAAATTAGCCTTCGACTACAACCACTATCTACAAACGAGGAACGTATTAGATCAGCTAAACGTTATCCTCCAAATCATTCTTCAATTACTAAGTGACCTCGAAGAAGCAGTAACATTTGCTAAAATGAACATTCTTCATAATAGTCTTATTAAAGTAGAAGAAATTCAGTGGATAATGAAGTCAATCTTAAATATCCATCCGAAAGATCAACTGCTATATCCTAATGAAGAAGACTCTCATAAATATTACGACATCATCAACGTCGACGCCTACTTCGCCAACAACACCATTGTGTTTATCCTACATATCCCTATCTTTTTCCCAAGTTCATTTACATATTACCACTTATTTTCTATCCCAACACAGAATTTTTCAACTATTATTCCTCCTGCTCCCTATCTTCTTGTAAACATGGAACTATTCCAGTACAATGAGTTACCATGCAAGAAAATCAACCAAAATTATCTATGTCAAGAAAACCTTCTACAACAGAGAACAGGAAGCGAAGACTGCATTATCCAAATCCTTCAGATTGAAAACGAAGCAGCATCTTGTGAGAATATTCCCGTAACACTTAATAGCACAATAATCGAAGAAGTTTCAAATACTCACTATATTGGTATCTTTCCAACATTAACAAAAATTCATACTCGCTGCTCCACCTCGACAATAGCCGTCTTGCAGGGAACATATCTGATAGAAGTGCCCCCACGATGCGAATTCAGGACCAGCCAAGAGAGTTTCTCAAATTCCCAAACAACTGTCGCAACAATACCCTTAACACTACCCAAAATTAAGACTATCGATATTAAAGATGCCGTCAAACTGAAACCAGTGAAATTGGACAAAATCCACTTAGATGAGTTACATAAATTAATTAAAGAAGAAGAACATTTGGAACCCGTATCCATACAGGGATGGAATTCTGGAAATAATCATTATTGGATGACTCCAATCTACATCATCGTAACAATTCTTAGTTTTTTCACAGGTTACAAGATCTATTTGAAGAAGAAAAACGAAGCCACAACCACACAAAAACCAACCCATGATCAACCAGAGTCCAAAGTTTTGTTCGTCCCTTACAAAACTTCCCCAAGGGATGGACAAGTTATAAGTTGATGACCTGTAATATCCGATACCCGATTTCCTTTCAATGCAGCGGACTTCCCAATAGCAAATTCTGCAATTCAACAGGATGTTACACTCGAGGAACCAAACTTGCAATTCTGCAAGTCTGACGTTTTGATTCCATTCAATCATCAATAATTTTAGTATAAATAGTTGTAAATTTGTAATATCAAATCAGTTCTAATTATTTAGTAACCATAGTGTATTTTTGTGTAAAGTTCAGTATAAAGTTTGTTAGTGTAAATTTTGTAAAATAAAGTTTTTAAAAAGTGATTTCTGTGAGAAGAAAATATTTCTCGCGCAAAACTTTGGTCCTGATTTTATCTTGATGCATGACAATGCTACTTCACATACAATCAGAGTAACAAGAAATTACTCCAATTTTGCACTGTCCAGCTCATTCTTCTTATCTCAATCCTATTGGGTATGCTTGGAATATGCTTAAGCGAAGAATTTTTCAAGACTAGAATAAATTTCAAAATCGCAATCAGCTCTTTTAAGCTCTTCAACAGTGCTGGATGGAGGTTCCCCAAGAAGATCTGGATAACTTGATCCTAAGTATGGAAACACGCTGTAGGAGGCCACATTCCTTATTAAAATATGTTTTTCCTTATTCCATTATTATTTTTTTATCTCTTCCTACATATATTCAATGAAATCCCTTTGAACCATTTTATAAATTTTTAAATCTCCTCAGATTTTAAGCATGTGAGTACATATTATTATTTTTTCTTTAAGAACAAATCGGTGATAGAATTTTGGATAAATATGGGGATGTTAATGAAGACTTACAAAAAAAATTAACCACTTTTAACAACTACGTTAAATCGATTAATGAAATGATTAAAATTGCTGAAGATACACTTCATAATTTACTTAAAACTGAAGAAGATTTAGATAAGGAAACTAATGAATTATATCCAATAATACAAAAGTTAAAGGAAGAGTTTAATAAGATAAATATTACAGAAATAAATACGATTGTAGATGACCTAAATATTGATGTAAGTCAAACTTTTTTTTATGATTATCATTACCGGACCGAGTCATGGCCGGTTGGAGAAATCGTATTGGCCAAAAAGAACCGGCCATGACTCGGTCCGGTGTATTTATATAATTTTTATGTGCATGGACCGATTTTGATCAAATTTTTTGTGTTTAAAATGAAATCAACGACCCATAAGGATCATATTTATCAGTATTAACAAAATTGGGTAATTAGAAAATTAAAAAAGAAATGTTCTCATTAAAATTAAATTGTGTTTTTAAAGAATAAAGTTTAAAGTTATAATTTCTAATAGATATGTGGCTGAGAATTTAATACTCTTGAAGAATTTGCTGAATTGCAATATGATTATATACAACTACATTATATGATATAAACACCTAAACTAATAAAATTTATTACAAACAATATTTATGATAACTCAAATGTTTCGCATTTTATTTTAAATAGCATAAATTACTGTTTCTGTTGTAAAAAACAAAAAATGTTACAGATTCATTTTCTGCATTATTGAATAGGACAAAACGTCTTTTAGTACTTCCCATTAAAAGAAAACAAGGAATAATTGGTTTGCAGGAGTGTGATGTTGAAGTGTTTTGGGTATTAGATGTAAGGACCCTGCTATGGGACTTAGTGTCCTTTTCACGGTTCCAGAAACATGCCTAACTGTCAAAAAATTCCTTTTGGTGTAAATGTGGGTGTGTGTAATCTCAAGTGGGTTTTGTAGTTTGGCGGGAGATTTTGATATTCGGAAATCTTGAGGTTCTTTGGAGTCCTCCATTCCAGTGGGTATGGAGGGTCCTCTAAGTGGTGATGTTGGTTCCCTGTAGCGTTCAATAAACGTCTGAAATCGAGAAGGTAGATGAAGTATTATTCTATTTTGGTAGACAATACGGTGTAGATTTGTTGCTTTACCGATAATGGCTCTCTCTATGGCAAGAAGCGAATAGAGAAATCTCCAAGGGACGGCTTTATAATCGACAAGAGGTCGAATAAAAGTTTTGTAGGCATGGAGTAGGGTTTTGGAGTAGCATCCTCCGAGTCTACCACCCAGAGCACCCAGAACGCTCATCATATTTTATTGTAAGATGTAAGGACCCCGCTATGGGACTTAGTGTCCTTTTCACGAAGTGGATGGTTACTGGTTCCAGAAACATGCCTAAATGTCAAAAAATTCCTTTTGGTGTAAATGTGGGTGTGTGCAATACCAAGTGGGTTTTGGAGTTTGGCGCTGTGGAGTGTTCCCACCAGCGTGAGTTCTCTTATTTGGCAAGGATGAAGGGAACCACTGAAACTTTTGCGAAGGGCTCAGTTTTTTTGAGTATCCTGTTGTCGTCTTGTATCTACCTACAGGAGAGAAGGTTTCGTCAAAAAGGTCGTCAAGTTTTGAAGGAAGGTCCCTGTTTTGTGAAGGGAAGGGGGATTTTAATCTTCGGAACTCTTGAGGTTCTTTGGTGTCCTCCATTCCAGTAGGTATGGAGGATCCTCTAAGTGGTGATGTTGGTTCCCTGTAGAGTTCGATAAACGTCTCATTTTTGAAGCGTCTGAAATCGAGAAGATAGATGAAGTATTTTTCTATTTTGGTAGACAATACGGCTTGGGGGTGTTGTAGATTTGTTGCTTTGCCGATAATGGCTCTCTCTATGGCAAGAAGCGAATAGAGAAATCTCCAAGAGTTCGAATAAAAGTTTTGTAGGCATGGAGTAGGGTTTTGGAGTAGCATCTGCCGAGTCTAACACCCAGAGCATCTAGGAGAAACGCTCGTCTTCTTATTTTATTGATGGTAAGTTCTACATTGGTGTCCCACCTGAGTGTTCAAATGAATCGCGGACCCATGTAGATCACCTGGTCTTAAAGAACGAGCTGTTCCTATTATAGTGTGGGTGCTGATATGATCGAAAGTGAGATTTTCTCGTCGGCTGAGGTTTGGATGTCTGAATATAGAGGTTTGGGTTTTGGTGGAATTGATAGGTTGAAGATGTAAGGACCCCGCTATGGGACTTAGTGTCCTTTTCACGAAGTGGATGGTTACTGGTTCCAGAAACATGCCTAACTGTCAAAAAATTCCTTTTGGTGTAAATGTGGGTGTGTGCAATACCAAGTGGGTTTTGGAGTTTGGCGCTGTGGAGTGTTCCCACCAGCGTGAGTTCTCTTATTTGGCAAGGACGAAGGGAACCACAGAAACTTTTGCCAAGGGCTCAGTTTTTTTGAGTATCCTGTTGTCGTCTTGTATCTACCTACAGGAGAGAAGGTTTCGTCAAAAAGGTCGTCAAGTTTTGAAGGAAGGTCCCTGTTTTGTGAAGGGAAGGGGGATTTTAATCTTCGGAAATCTTGAGGTTCTTTGGAGTCCTCCATTCCAGTGGGTATGAAGGGTCCTCTAAGTAATGATGTTGGTTCCCTGTAGCGTTCAATAAACGTCTGAAATCGAGAAGGTAGATGAAGTATTTTTCTATTTTGGTAGACAATACGGTGTAGATTTTCTGCTTTGCCGATAATGGCTCTCTCTATGGCAAGAAGCGAATAGAGAAATCTCCAAGGGACGGCTTTATAATCGACAAGAATTCGAATAAAAGTTTTGTAGGCATGGAGTAGGGTTTTGGAGTAGCATCTTTCGAGTCTACCACCCAGAGCACCTAGGAGAAACGCTCATCATATTTTATTGATGGTAAGTTCTACATTGGTGTCCCACCTGAGTGCTCAAATGAATCGCAGACCCATGTAGATCACCTGGTCTTAAAGAACCAGCTGTTCCTATTATAATGTGGGTGCTGATATGATCGAAAGTGAGATTTTCTCGTCGGCTGAGGTTTGAATGTCTGAATATAGAGGTTTGGGTTTTGGTGGAATTGATGGCTACTTTCCATCTGCTGTACCTTTAGAGGAAGTTTTTACAATTCTACTACTATCCACACATTGATCGATTCAGTTTGATCGCCTTTCGCGTCAATGTACATCTGTGAAAAAATCAATCAAACATCGTATTCTTTAAACAGTATTTTTATTTGTAGAAAGACTCGTTAGTTGACTTATTGACAAAGATCGAAACCATTGAAAATTATCTAAAAACATTAAGTGGAACACTTGACCAGTATGATGAAAGTATTTTGTACAAGAAAATAATGAATATTCCTCATAGCGTAGCTGAGGATATATCCTTTATTGCAAAAAATTTAAATAATGTAAGTATCTGTTAACTGTCAGATGTCAGATGTCAGATGTCAGATGTCAGATGTCAGATGTCAGATGTCAGATGTCAGATGTCAGATGTCAGATGTCAGATGTCAGATGTCAGATGTCAGATGTCAGATGTCAGATGTCAGATGTCAGATGTCAGATGTCAACTGTCAGATGTCAGATGTCAGATGTCAGATGTCAACTGTCAGATGTCAACTGCCAGATGTCAACTGTCAGATGTCAACTGTCAGATGTCAACTGTCAGATGTCAACTGTCAGATGTCAACTGTCAGATGTCAACTGTCAGATGTCAACTGTCAGATGTCAACTGTCAGATGTCAACTGTCAGATGTCAACTGTCAGATGTCAACTGTCAGATGTCAACTGTCAGATTTCAACGATGTCAACTGTCAATTGACAAATGTCAACTGATAAATGACAACTGTCAAATGTTAACTGTCCAATGTCAACTGTCCAGTGTCAACTGTCCAATGTCAACTGTCCAATGTCAACTGTCCAATGTCAACTGTCAACTGTCAAATGTCAACTGTCAGCTATCAGATGTCAAGTGTAAACTGTCATATTTAAGTTAAGAGCAATAAAGGCGACCAAAGTGCCTTTTTTAGTGTGATTATTGTGAATGTTACTAGAGGGCGCTATTTGTAAATTTCTTAAATATTTTTAAGGCACCTGATGCAGATTGTATTAACAAAGTGGATGAAGATTTAGAAAATCTATTTAAAGAACTTATAACAGCATTAAATTTTGATGATTTGACAGATACTGTTTCCGAATTAAAAACTGCTTCCAATGATTATAAGTACGTATAATTTATATTAATTTAATATAAATATATATAATAATATATTTTAAGTGTTATCGCAACAAAACATCTTATGGTTGCTGGTGAGATTTTAAAAAAAGAAAAAAAATTAGGTAAACTTGAAGTTTTAGCAGACGAATTAGAAGGGACTCTAAGTGAGATAAAAGGAGGTCTAGAAGAACTTAAAATATCAAATTTAGCAGATATTGATAGATTTATAGACGATAATGAAATTGAAATTGATCAATATTTTGATAAAATAGGGTGTTATAGTAGATTTTTAGAGGATTGCCATATTAAAACTGCATCTGATCCTATTGTTGCACCAGAGTGTATGAGTGACTGTAATATAACACAATAAACAATTTTTTAAAATTTCTTACTTGACTTAATAAACATAAACGTACTCCCTCGAAAATCCTGGGCTAGACTCGATAATCACGCACTCTCTCGAAAATCTTGGGCTAGACTCGATAATCACGTACTTTCTCCAAAATCTCGGACTAGACTTGATAATCACGTACTCTCTCGAAAATCTCGTGCTAGACTCGATAATCACGTACTCTCTAGAAAATCGCGGGCTTGACTCAATATTCACGTACTCTCTCGAAAGTCTCGCGCTAAACTCGATAATCACGTACTCTCTCGAAAATCTCGGGATAAACTTGGTAATTACGTACTCTCCCGAAAATCTCGGTCTAGACTCGATAATCACGTACTCTCTCGAAAATCTCGGGCTAGACTCGATAATCACGTACTCTCTAGAAAATTGCGGGCTAGACTCGATAATCACGTACTCTCTCGAAAATCTCGGGCGAGACTTGATAATCACGTACTCTCTCGAAAATCTCGTGCTAGACTCGATAATCACGTACTCTCTAGAAAATTGCGGGCTAGACTCGATAATCACGTACTCTCTCGAAAATCTCGGGCTAGACTCGATAATCACGTACTTTGTCAAAAATCTTGGGATAGACTCGATAACCAGGTACTCTCTCGAAAATCTCCGGTTAGACTAGATAATCACGAACTCTCTCCAAAATCTCGGACTAGACTCAAAAATCACGTACTCTCTCGAAAATCTCGTGCTAGACTCGATAATCACGTACTCTCTAGAAAATGGCGGGCTAGACTCGATAATTACGTACTCTCTCGAAAATCTGGGGCTAGACTTGATAATCACGTACTCTCTCGAAAATCTCGGGCTAGACTCGATACTCACGTACATTTTTGAAAATCTCGGCCTGGACTCGATAATCACGTACTCTCTCGAAAATGTCGGGCTAGACTCGATAATCCCGTACTTTCTCGAAAATCTCAGACTAGTCACGATGATCCCATACTCTTTCGAAAATCTCGGGCTAGACTCGATACTCACGTACATTTTTGAAAATCTCGGACTAGACTCAAAAATCACGTACTCTCTCGAAAATCTCGTGCTAGACTCGATAATCACGTACTCTCTAGAAAATGGCGGGCTAGACTCGATAATCACGTACTCTCTCGAAAATCTCGTGCTAGACTCGATAATCACGTACTCTCTAGAAAATCGCGGGCTATACTCGATAATTACGTACTCTCTCGAAAATCTGGGGCTAGACTTGATAATCACGTACTCTCTCGAAAATCTCGGGCTAGACTCGATACTCACGTACATTTTTGAAAATCTCGGCCTGGACTCGATAATCACGTACTCTCTCGAAAATGTCGGGCTAGACTCGATAATCCCGTACTTTCTCGAAAATCTCAGACTAGTCACGATGATCCCATACTCTTTCGAAAATCTCGGGCTAGACTCGATACTCACGTACATTTTTGAAAATCTCGGTCTAGACTCGATAATCACGTACTCTCTCGAAAACAATGTGCTAGACTAGATAACCAAGTACTCTCTCAAAAATTTCGGGCTAGACTCGATAATCACGTACTCTGTCAAAAATCTTGGGATAGACCCGATACTCACGTATATTTTTGAAAATCTCAGTCTAGACTCGATAATCACGTACTCTCTCGAAAATCTCGTGCTAGAATCACAAATCACGTACCTACTCTCTCGAAAATCTCGGGCTAGACTCGATAATCACGTAATCTCTGGAAAATCCTGGGGTAGACCCGATACTCACGTACATTTTTGAAAATCTCGGTCTAGACTTGATAATCACGTACTCTCTCGAAAATGACGGGCTACACTTGATAATCACGGACTCTCATGAAAATCTCTTGCTAGACTCGATAATCACGTACTCTCTAGAAAATTGCGGGCTAGACTCGATAATCACGTAATCTCTGGAAAATCTTAGGCGAGACTTGATAATCACGTACTCTCTCGAAAATCTCGGGCTAGATTCGATACTCACGTACATTTTTGAAAATCTCGGTCTAGAATCGATAATCACGTACTCTCTCGAAAATGTCGGGCTAGACTTGATAATCACGGAATCTCTCGAAAATCTCGTGCTAGACTCGATAATCACGTACTCTCTAGAAAATTGCGGGCTAGACTTGATAATCACGTACTCTCTCGAAAATCTCGGGCGAGACTCGATAATCACGTACTCTCTCGAAAATCTCGTGCTAGACTCAATAATCACGTACTCTATGGAAAATTGCGGGAAAGGCTCGATAATCACGTACTCTCTCGAAAATCTCGGGCTAGACTCGATAATCACGTACTCTGTCAAAAATCTTGGGATAGACTCGATAACCAGGTACTCTCTCGAAAATCTCATGCTAGACTCGATTATCACGTACTCTCTCGAAAATGTCGGGCTAGACTTGATAATCGCGGACTCTTTTGAAAATCTCGTGCTAGACTAGATAAGCACGTACTCTCTCGAAAATCTCGGGCTAGACTCGATAATCACGTACTCTCTAGAAAATCGCGGGCTAGACTCGATAATCACGTACTCTCTCGAAAGTCTCGGGCGAGACTCGATAATCACGTACTCTCTCGAAAATCTCGGGCTAGACTTGATAATCAAGTACTCTCTCGAAAATCTCGGACTAGACTCGATACTCACGTACATTTTTGAAAATCTCGGTCTAGACTCTATAATCATGTACTCTCTCGAAAATGTCGGGCTAGGCTTGATAATCACGGACTCTCTCGAAAATCTCGTACTAGACTAGATAACCACGTACTCTCTCGAAAATCTCGGGCTAGACTCGATAATCACGTACTTTGTCAAAAATCTTGGGATAGACTCGATAATCACGTACTCTCTCGATAATCTCGTACTAGACTCGATAATCGCGTACTCGTGTTAAAAATCTTGTACTCAATTCAATAGTTTTGTTCACAAATTGTTATAAAAGTGCCTCGAAACTTTTGTTCTCGTGTAGGTACGTGTACGTCTAGTTTATTACACGACTCGTAGATCTTATACATGTATTAAAAATTTCGTACTTGACTTGATAATCGCGTACTTGACTCGATAAACGTGTGCTCGTTTTAAAAGTCTTGTGTTTATTTAATAATCGCGTACTTGTGTCGAAAATCTCATACGTTCGCAGACTGTTCTGAAATTGCTTCAGAATTTCTCTTCTCGTATGCGAGAATCTCGAACTTACGTCTAAAAAGATTTTACTCGACTCGAGAATATCCTACTCGATTTCAAAATCTCATACGCTACTGTAGAATCTTGTACTCGATTCAAGAATATTTCAATTGATTTGGAAATGCCATACTCGACTCGAAAATCTCGTACTCGACTCGAAGGTCCTATACGCAACTCGAAGATCTAATACTTGACTTGAAAATTTCGTACTCGACTTGATATTCGTATACTAATCTCGAAAATCTCTTGCTAGACTCGATAATCGTGTACTTATGTTGAACATTTTGAAGTTTAGTTTGCGAAAAATTCTGAAATTGCTTCACAACTTCTTTTCTCGTACTCAATACTGACACCTGACTAGAAGATCTTATTCTCTTCTTAAAAATTTCTTAATAGATTTGATGATATTGTGTTTGACGCGATAATCGACTCGAAAATCGCGTACTTTAGTCAAGAACTTTGTACTTGACTCGAAAATATAGTAATCGATACGAAAATCTCATATTTTAGTACGAAATCTTAAATTGAACTCAAATACGTTGCACTTGACTCTAAAATCTTGTACTCAAAGATCTTATACTCAACTTAAAAATCTCGTACTTGACTCGAAGATCTTATACTGGATTTAAAATCCTAGACAAACAATCTTGGATCATCATAAAATCGACTCTTTTATACTCAAAACCTTTTACTTATATCGAGAATCTCGTACTTTAGTCAAGAAGTTTGTACTTGACTCGAAAATATCGTAATAGATAAGAAAGTCTCATATTGGACTTCAGAATCTTAGACTGGACGCAAGAATATCTTGTACTTACCTATAAAATCTCGTACTTGACTCAAAGATCTTATACTTGACTTGAAGCTCTTGTACTCGACTTGATAAACGCAAATGTGACATTGCATTATCAAATCGACTCTAGCACACGGTTTTATATTCAAAACCTTCTTACTTATATCGAGACTAGACTAGACCTCTAAAATCTCGTACTCGACTCGAAGATCTTATACTTGACTTGAAGCTCTCGCACTTGACTTGATAAACGCAAATGTGACATTGCATCATCAAATCTACTCTAGCACACGGTTTTATATTCAAAACCTTCTTACTTATATCGAGAATCTCGTACTTTAGTCAAGAAGTTTGTACTTGACTCGAAAATATCGTAATCGATACGAAAATATCATATTGTACTACAGAATCTTAGACTGGACTCTTATACTTACCTCTAAAATCTCGTACTCGACTCGAAGATCTTATACTTGACTTGAAGCCCTCGTACTCGACTTGATAAACGCAAATGTGACTTTGCATCATCAAATCGACTCTAACACAACGTTTTATTGTACTCAAAACCTTCTTACTTATATCGAGAATCTCGTACTGAAGATCTTATACTTGACTTGAAGCTCTCGTAATCGTCTTGATAAGACTCAAGAATATCTTGTACTTACCTATAAAATGTCGTACTCGACTCGAAGATCTTATACTTGACTTGAAGCTCTCGTACTCGACTTGATAAACGTAAATGTGACTTTGCACCGCGTTGTGTGTATTGATATGTAAAGGTAAAAAATAAGAACAAAAATTAACGACAAATTGTTTATTAAAATTAATAAGTAAAACAGAAACATGAATACATGTAATTACTTGCATTTAAATTACTTTATATACACAAGTTTATACTCCAAATAAGGAGTTAAATAAATGTGATGGTGTACTGTACATTGACATTATAATATTGTGATTTAATTCATATTTTAATACTCATTTTCTCAACAGGGTGACAATGTAACGTTTAAAAATCTAAAAACACGTAAGTTTTGCAATAATGTTACATAGATAGTGTCACAGTCATTACAGACAAAGACAAAATATTTTTGTTTAAATTTATTCATCAACAGTTACTATTTTAAACCATCCACTACACAATCAGCGAGATTAACTTAAGTCTCGTTTCGACAACGAGAAACCTCGTTGAAAATACTGTCTCGTACCGGGTGAAACAATCTCGTAATCTCGATTTAAAACGGTTTCGTTAATAACACAAAATCTTATTTAATCTGGGGAATGTTTTTTGATGGTTTTAGAGGGACTCAGGTGTTCCAAGTACACAAATACGTTCGTTTAGACTCGTTATTCGCGTACTCGCCTCAAAAAATCTCGTACTAGACTCGATAGACTTCAGAATCTTTAACTTAACTCAACAACCCTAAACTTGACTTTAAAATCTCGTACTTGACTCTAGAGTCTTTTAATCCACCCGGAAATTTCGTACTCAACGCGATAATCGCGTACTCGACTCGATAATCATACTGTTTGACTTCAGAATCTTTAATTTAACTCAACAACTTGACTTTAAAATCTGGTACTCGAATCTAGAGCCTTTTACTCCACTCGGAAATCTCGTACTCAACGCGATAATCGCGTACTCAACTCGATAACCGTACTGTTTAACTTCAGAATCTTTAATTTAACTTAACAACCTTAAACTTGAGTCTAAAATCTCGTACTCGACTCTAGAATCTTTTATTCCACTCGGAAATCTCGTACTCAACGCGATAATCGCGTACTCAACTCGATAACCGTACTGTTTGACTTCGGAATCTTAAATTTAACTTAATAACCTCATACGTGACTTTAAAATCTTGTACGTAACTCTAGAAACTTGTACTCAACTGGAAAATCACAAACCTAACGCGATAATCGCGTACTCAACTCGATAATCGCTTACGTGTCTTGAAAAGCGTGTGCTAGACTCGATATTCGTGTATTCTTTCCGGAAATTTCCTCTAGACTCGATATTCGCTTACTCGCCTCGAAAAATCCCGTACTAGACTCGGTAATTGTACTGTTTGACTTCAGAATCTTTAATTTAACTCAATAACCTTAGACTTGACTCTAAAATCTCGTACTCGAGTCAAGAATCTTTTATTCCACTCGAAAATCTCGTACACAACGCGATAATCGCGTACTCGACTCGATAATCGTACTGTTTGACTTCAGAATCTTTAATTTAACTCAACAACCTTAAACTTGAATTTAAAATCTCGTACTCGACTCTAGAGTCTTTTACTCCACTCGGAAATATTTTACTCCACTCGGAAATTTTTTACTCCACTCGGAAATCTCGTACTTAACGCGATAATCGCGTACTCGACTCCATAATCGTACTATTTGACTTTAGAATCTTTGATTTAACTCAATAACCTCATACTTGACTTTAAAATCTTGTAAGTAACTCTAGAAACTTGTACTCGACTGAAAAATAATCCCGTACCTAACGCGATAATCACGTACTTAACTCAATAATGGCGTACTTGTACCGAAACGCATATACTAGACTCGATAATCGTGTGCTACACTCGATATTCGTGTACTGTTCCCGGAAATTTCGTCTATACTCGATATTCGCGTACTCGCCTCAAAAAATCTCGTACTAGACTTGATAATCGTACTGTTTGACTTCAGAATCTTTAATTTAACTTAATAACTTTATACTTTACTTTAAAATCATGTACGTACCTCTAGAAACTTGTACTCGACTAAAAAATCCCGTACCTAACGCGATAATCACGTACTCAACTCGATAATGGCGTACTTGTACCGACAAGCGTATACTAGACTCGATAATCGTGTGCTAGACTCGATATTCGTGTACTCTTCCAGGAAATTTCGTCTATACTTGATATTCGCGTACTCGCCTCAAAAAATCTCGTACTAGACTTGATAATCGTACTGTTTGACTTCAGAATCTTTAATTTAACTCAATAACCTTATACTTTACTTTAAAATCATGTACGTACCTCTAGAAATTTGTACTCGACTGAAAAATTCCGTACCTAACGCGATAATCACGTACTCAACTCGATAATGGCGTACTTGTATCGAAAAGAGTATACTAGACTCGATAATCGTGTGCTAGACTCAATATTCGTGTACTCTTCCCGTAAATTTTGTTTATACTTGATATTCGCGTACTCGCCTCAAAAAATCTCGTACTAGACTTGATAATCGTACTGTTTGACTTCAGAATCTTTAATTTACCTCAATAACCTTATACTTTACTTTAAAATCATGTACGTACCTCTAGAAATTTGTACTCGACTGAAAAATTCCGTACCTAACGCGATAATCACGTACTCAACTCGATAATGGCGTACTTGTATCGAAAAGAGTATACTAGACTCGATAATCGTGTGCTAGACTCAATATTCGTGTACTCTTCCCGTAAATTTTGTTTATACTTGATATTCGCGTACTCGCCTCAAAAAATCTCGTACTAGACTTGATAATCGTACTGTTTGACTTCAGAATCTTTAATTTAACTCAATAACCTTATACTTTACTTTAAAATCATGTACGTACCTCTAGAAACTTGTACTCGACTGAAAAATTCCGTACCTAACGCGATAAGCACGTACTTAACTCGATAATGGCGTACTTGTACCGAAACGCATATACTAGACTCGATAATCGTGTGCTACACTCGATATTCGTGTACTCTTCCCGGAAATTTCGTCTATACTCGATATTCGCGTACTCGCCTCAAAAAATCTCGTACTAGACTTGATAATCGTACTGTTTGACTTCAGAATCTTTAATTTAACTTAATAACTTTATACTTTACTTTAAAATCATGTACGTACCTCTAGAAACTTGTACTCGACTAAAAAATCCTGTACCTAACGCGATAATCACGTACTCAACTCGATAATGGCGTACTTGTACCGACAAGCGTATACTAGACTCGATAATCGTGTGCTAGACTCGATATTCGTGTACTCTTCCAGGAAATTTCGTCTATACTTGATATTCGCGTACTCGCCTCAAAAAATCTCGTACTAGACTTGATAATCGTACTGTTTGACTTCAGAATCTTTAATTTAACTCAATAACCTTATACTTTACTTTAAAATCATGTACGTACCTCTAGAAATTTGTACTCGACTGAAAAATTCCGTACCTAACGCGATAATCACGTACTCAACTCGATAATGGCGTACTTGTATCGAAAAGAGTATACTAGACTCGATAATCGTGTGCTAGACTCAATATTCGTGTACTCTTCCCGTAAATTTTGTTTATACTTGATATTCGCGTACTCGCCTCAAAAAATCTCGTACTAGACTTGATAATCGTACTGTTTGACTTCAGAATCTTTAATTTAACTCAATAACCTTATACTTTACTTTAAAATCATGTACGTACCTCTAGAAATTTGTACTCGACTGAAAAATTCCGTACCTAACGCGATAATCACGTACTCAACTCGATAATGGCGTACTTGTATCGAAAAGAGTATACTAGACTCGATAATCGTGTGCTAGAGTCAATATTCGTGTACTCTTCCCGTAAATTTTGTTTATACTTGATATTCGCGTACTCGCCTCAAAAAATCTCGTACTAGACTTGATAATCGTACTGTTTGACTTCAGAATCTTTAATTTAACTCAATAACCTTATACTTTACTTTAAAATCATGTACGTACCTCTAGAAACTTGTACTCGACTGAAAAATTCCGTACCTAACGCGATAAGCACGTACTTAACTCGATAATGGCGTACTTGTACCGAAACGCATATACTAGACTCGATAATCGTGTGCTACACTCGATATTCGTGTACTCTTCCCGGAAATTTCGTCTATACTCGATATTCGCGTACTCGCCTCAAAAAATCTCGTACTAGACTTGATAATCGTACTGTTTGACTTCAGAATCTTTAATTTAACTTAATAACTTTATACTTTACTTTAAAATCATGTACGTACCTCTAGAAACTTGTACTCGACTAAAAAATCCCGTACCTAACGCGATAATCACGTACTCAACTCGATAATGGCGTACTTGTATCGACAAGCGTATACTAGACTCGATAATCGTGTGCTAGATTAGATATTCGTGTACTCTTCCAGGAAATTTCGTCTATACTTGATATTTGCGTACTCGCCTCAAAAAATCTCGTACTAGACTTGATAATCGTACTGTTTGACTTCAGAATCTTTAATTTAACTCAATAACCTTATACTTTACTTTAAAATCATGTACGTACCTCTAGAAACTTGTACTCGACTGAAAAATTCCGTACCTAACGCGATAAGCACGTACTTAACTCGATAATGGCGTACTTGTACCGAAACGCATATACTAGACTCGATAATCGTGTGCTACACTCGATATTCGTGTACTCTTCCCGGAAATTTCGTCTATACTCGATATTCGCGTACTCGCCTCAAAAAATCTCGTACTAGACTTGATAATCGTACTGTTTGACTTCAGAATCTTTAATTTAACTTAATAACTTTATACTTTACTTTAAAATCATGTACGTACCTCTAGAAACTTGTACTCGACTAAAAAATCCCGTACCTAACGCGATAATCACGTACTCAACTCGATAATGGCGTACTTGTATCGAAAAGCGTATACTAGACTCGATAATCGTGTGCTAGACTCGATATTCGTGTACTCTTCCAGGAAATTTCGTCTATACTTGATATTTGCGTACTCGCCTCAAAAAATCTCGTACTAGACTTGATAATCGTACTGTTTGACTTCAGAATCTTTAATTTAACTCAATAACCTTATACTTTACTTTAAAATCATGTACGTACCTCTAGAAACTTGTACTCGACTGAAAAATTCCGTACCTAACGCGATAATCACGTACTCAACTCGATAATAGCGTACTTGTATCGAAAAGCGTATACTAGACTCGATAATCTTGTGCTAGACTCAATATTCGTGTACTCTTCCCGTAAATTTCGTTTATACTTGATATTCGCGTACTCGCCTCAAAGACTCAAAAATCGTACTGGTTGACTTCAGAATCTTTAATTTAACTTAATAACCTCATACTTGATTTAAAATCTTGTACGTAACTCTGGAAACTTGTACTCGACTGGAAAATCCCGTACCTAACGCGAGATTCGCGTACTCAACTCGATAATTTCGTACTTGTCTTGAAAAGCCTGTGCTAGACTAGATAATCGTGTGCTAGACTCAATAATCGTGTACTCTTTCCGGAAATTTCATCTAGACTCGATATTCGAGTACTCGCCTCAAAAAATCTCGTATTAGACTCGATTATCGTACTGTTTGACTTCAGAATCTTTTATTTAACTCAATAACCTCATACTTGACTTTAAAATTTTGTACGTAACTCTGGAAACTTGTACTTGACTGGAAAATCCCGTACCTAACGCGATAATCGCGTACTCAACTCGATAATTTCGTACTTGTCTCTGCTAGACTCGATAATCGTGTGCTAGACATGATAATCGTATACTCGTCCTTGAAATTTCGTCTAGACTCGATATTCGCGTACTCGCCTCGAAAAATCTCGTACTAGACTGGTTCGCGCGTAGAAAATTTGGTTTTTGTGTGAAGAAATCTCGCTGAAAATGTGTAGTTAGCTTAATATTCATTTATGTATTTGCCTATTATTATTAATACAATTGAACAGTTACAAAAATTAGTTTATTGGCTTTTGATTATATAAATATGTAATTGTATATATTAACAACGAGATTCCCTGATTATTTTTTTTCGGTATTTTGTACTTGTAAAATTCCTGAGTTAATATAATATACACACTAAATAAGCTATATATTATACAAGATACAAAAACTATGTTTAAATATTTTTTGTACTAGTTCAATGTTAATTTTAAGCATATTGCTTATATGTTAACGTTTTCTTCTTGAGGTAGAATTTGTATTTGTACTGAGTTTTATTTATTTATAATAACAGTTACACGAATATATAACAGGCAACAATTATTTTCCAAAGGAATGAACAGTATTCGAGTGCCATATTTACAGATGGTTTTGTTGGTAAAGCCATTACTACTCTAAACTTTTTTTAATTTACAATACACACCAACAACAAATATATTTTATTATTTTATAATGTTTATAATAATAAAATATAAATTTTGTTGGCTACTTAATTAACAACTACAAATTTTTGAATTTCTAAATTCATCAACCACAGCCACAAAAACCATTTTTTTTTACATTTGGTTCCTTATTTGCTTTACCAACTTGGATGAATTATGTTTACATATCAAAATTGATTTTAGATACACAATCATCTTTTAATTTTTTTATATTGGCTAAATCCAATAAGCATTTAACAATAATTATCTCGCTTAGATCGATTTCATGTAAATGTCAACTGTTAAATGTCAACTGTCAAATGTTAACTGTCAAATTTCAACTGTCAAATGTTAACTGTCAAATGTCAACTGTCGAATGTCAACTATCAACTGTCAAGAGTCAAATTTCAATTGTCAACTGATAAATTTCAACTGTGAAACGTTAACTGTCAACTGACAAATTTCAACTGTGAAATGTTAACTTTCAACTAATAAATTTCAACTGTGAAATGTCAAATGTTAACTGTCAACTGGCAAATTTCAACTGTCAACTGACCAATTTCATCTTTCAAATGTTAACTGTCAACAGACAAATTTTAACAGTCAGATGTAAAATTTCAACTGTCATCTGTTAACGGCCAAATGTAACCTATTAATGTCAATGCTCAATGTCAATTATTCAATGTCAACTTTTAAATGTCAATTGTCTAATGTCAACTGTCCAAGGTCAATTGTCAACTGTCATCTGTCAACTGCCAAATGTTAGCTATTAAATGTCAAATGTTAACTGACCAATCTCAACTATCTAATCTAAACTTAAATGCTCAATGTCAATTGTTTAATGTCAACTGTCACTTGTAACCTATCAAATATCAACTGTCATATTCTTTAGTAGATAAAAGTGTCAAATACTTTATCTGTCAAATATTAATTAGTGAATACATATAAAAATGTAATCAAACACATTGGAAAATTGCAATTGATTATATCTGGTCAGTTTAGGTGAATGTCCACTGTCATTTGCCAAATTTCAACTGTCATTTGCCAAATGTTAACTGTCAACTGACAAATTTCAACTGTGAAATGTTAACTGTCAACTGACAAATTTCAACTGTGAAATGTTAACTGTCCACTGACAAATTTGAACTGTGAAATGTTAACTGTCCACTGACAAATTTGAACTGTGAAATGTTAACTGTCAACTGACAATATTCAACTGTCAACTGACCAATTTTATCTTTCAAATGTCAACAGACAAATTTTAACTGTCAAATATAAAATTTCAACTGTAATCTGTTAACGGCCAAATGTAACCTATTAAATGTCAAATGGCCAATCGCAACTATCTAATGTCAACTTTTTTAATGTCAATTTTTAAATGTCCATTGTCTAATGTCAACTGTCCAAGGTCAACTGCCCAAGGTCAACTGTCAAATGTCAAATTTCAACTGTCATCTGTCAACTGCCAAATGTTAGCTATTAAATGTCAAATGTTAACTGACCAATCGCAACTATCTAATCTCAATTTTTTTAATGTCAATGCTCAATGTCAATTGTTTAATGTCAACTGTCAATTGTAACCTATCAAATATCAACTGTCATAGATAAAAGTGCCAAATACTTTATCTGTCAAATATTAATTAGTGAATACAGATAAAAAATGTAATCAAGCATATGGGGAAATTGCAATTTATTATATTTGATCAGTTTAGGTGAATGTCAATTGTCATTTGCCAAATTTCAACTGTTATTTGTTAAATGTCAACTTTCAAATGTGAACTATCATGTGTCAACTGTCATCTGTCAACTCGAATCAGATCTGTTCTGACCGAATCAAATATATTAAATACTAAAAGTCAACTGAAAAATGTCAAATGCCATATATGTAAAATGTAAAATATAAAATGTCAACTGTCAAATGTTAGCTGTCAAATGTCAACTGAAAGATTTCAACTGTCAAATGCCAAATTTTAACTTTCAAGTGTCAAATGTCAACTGTTAAATGCCAAATTTCAACTGTCATCGGTCAACTGCCAAATGTTAGCTATTTAATGTCAAATATTAAAAAATCAATTGCAACTATCTAATCAACTTTTTTAATGTCAATGCTCAATGTCAAGTGTCTAATGTCAACTGTCAATTGTAACCTATCAAATATCAACTGTCATATTCTTTAGTAGGTAAAAGTGTCAAATACTTTATCTGTTAAAAATGAGTTTAGGTAAATGTCAACTGTCATTTTCCAAATTTTAACTGTCATTTGCCAAATTTTAACTGTCATTTGCCAAATTTTAACTGGCATTTGCAAAATTTAAACAATTATTTGTTAAATGTCAAATGTCAATTTTCAAATGTAAACAGTCACGTGTCAACTGGCATTTGTAAACTGGCATCTGTCGCATTTGTCAACTGTCAATTGTCATCTGTGAAATGACCAAATAATTTTTCTAATAATTTCGAGTACCCTAATATAAATTGTCAGCCGTCATTGTCATATTTTTTAGCTGTCAAATTTTAATTGTCAAATGCTTTATCTGTCATATGTCAATATTATTAAATACGTTACAGACTATAGTTTGACTTAATTTTTATATATAAATTTGCAAAGTTTGACATTTGGATTGTCAGCAGTCAAATGTCAGTTGTATCAATTCATAACAAACTTATGAAAAACTTCAATCAAATACTGACGTGACGTGAAAATGCAAATATAATTATCAATAAACGCATTATATTTTAATGATTCACAAATTGAGACATGCATAAGTCATGTCAAGTGTCATCTGTCAAATTGCATCTGATCAATGTCACCTGTCAAATTACATCTGTCCAATGTCACCCGTCAAATGTTATCTGTCAAAGTCATTTGTCAAATGTCATCTGTCAAGTGTCATCTATCAAGTGTCATCTGTCAAATGTAAACTGGTGTATTCTTTAGTTGTCAGTTTTTGGTTATTATAAGTAAAAATTACGATAAAGCAAAATTAATGATGAAATTTGAAAATGCGAAGATAATTATCGATAAATGCGTTATTTTTTTAAGGATTCACACTATCTGAACATTGTTTTGCCACTACGGGGACAATGAAAATTTTTGGAAAATCGAGACATGTAACTGGCAGGACTTAAAGGTGGGTTTACACGAAGATTTTTTTACACTGAAACAATTATATAACACTGATCTTATATCATAGTCAAATAGAATATAAAATTCTAAATATTTATATCCTAAAAAGTGCATTTGAATTATAATTTGCCAGTCTCCAAATTTATATTACTCAAGAAAAAATATATATTTTATATTTGAATGAACGGTAATTTTATAGTACCCATGTTAACTGAAAACTTAATCTAAAAGCATTAAAAATTAAAAAAATATATGTATATATATAACCTAAAAGTTGTTTTCAAAAACATCGAACCCTGATGCCTCAGAATATACATAAATGTATATACCTTAAATGTTAACATAAATAACAAAAAAATTACCCGTTTTAAATTTATCTTAAATCTTAAATTATTCGTATTTCTATCAATCTTGCAATACAAAAAAGAAATATCACCCATTGAAATAAATATAAATACATATAACGTCTTGAATGAATTGCAAGATTAATTTTTTTTTCTTCGACAATTTCTCACACATACAAACACACCCAAAAACCTAAACAAGGAGTTTAGATTCTGCGAATAACGAAAAACCCATTTTTATAAATGAAAAACAGCATTCTAGAAGAAGAATATTTAAAAGAGAAATAATTTAGTTAAAATTTGTTTAGTTTTACATAAAATTCGATTTCTGCAACTTTTGGTTGCGTGCAACTTTTGGTTGCGTGCAACTTTTGGTTGCGTGCAACTTTTGGTTGCGTGCAACTTTGGGTTGCGTTCAACTTTTGGTTGCGTGCAACTTTTGGTTGCGTGCAACTTTTGGTTGCGAGCAACTTTTGGTTGATTCAAACTTTTGGTTGATTCAAACTTTTAATCGCATGAATGCAACTTCTAATCTTTCCAAATTTTTATTGAGTGTTTTTTGTTACTTTATAAGATGTTATGTTGCTTTAAACTTAGATTTGCAATCTGATTTGCAAATTTTAGTTACATACAAGTCGTGGTTTTATTCAACTTTTAGTTGCTTCCAATGTTTTTTTTTTTGTGTGCTTATAGTTGTTTGCAACTTAAGATCTTTCCAACTTTTAATTGCGTGCTCATTACAACTTTACAAAAGATTTTGCTGCTTTCTACTGAGTTTTGTACCGTTTTTACATCAAAATATCACATACAGGTTACGATTTTAAACAACTTTTAGTTGTTTCCAACTTTAAGTTGCTACCAACTTTTAGCTACATGTTAGCTATAGTTTCATACAGTTTTTAGTTGCTCCCAACTTTAAATTACATCCAAACTATGGTAAGATACAATATTTAGTCGCTTACAACATATTTCCTTAACATGTCGTTTGTTTGAAGTTGTTTTTAACTCATGACCTTTTAATTGTGTGCTTTCCATAACTTAATAAAAGGTTTAGCTGTTTAGAATTTGATTTTGCAACTTGTGATCTTACACAACTTTTAGTTGCTTTAAACTGTTAGTTTTACTTTTGAACTTATACGTTTTTAACTGAATTCAGATTATAAGCATAATCAACTTTACATTTTAAGTCTACGCAACTTATCGTGCACAACTTTTGATTGCTTCCAACTTTAAATTGCATATAAGATATACCTTTACGGTTGTTTTAAGTTTTTGTTAACTTATGATCTCTTCAGCTTTTGATTGCGTGCTAGTTGCAACTTTATAAATTAAGTTTTGATAGTTTGAATATTAGATGCAACTTATGATTTCACACAACTTTTAGTTGCTTTAAACTTTTAGTTTTACTTTTGAACTTATACGTTTTTAACTGAATTCAGATTATAAGCATAATCAACTTTACATTTTAAGTCTATGCAACTTATCATCTTAAACAACTTTTGATTGCTTCCAACTTTAAATTGCATATAAGATATACCTTTACGGTTGTTTCAAGTTTTTGTTAACTTATGATCTCTTTAGCTTTTGATAGCGTGCTTGTTGCAACTTGATAAATTTAGTTTTGATAGTATAAATATTAGATGCAACTTATAATTTCACACAACTTTTAGTTGCTTTAAACTTTTAGTTTTACTTTTGAACTTATACGCTTTTAACTGAATTCAGATTATAAGCATAATTAACTTTACATTTTAAGTCTATGCAACTTATCATCTTATACAACTTTTGATTGCTTCCAACTTTAAATTGCATATAAGATATATCTTTATGGTTGTTATAAGTTTTTGTTAACCTATGTTCTCTCTAGCTGTTGATTGCTTACTTATTGCAATTTTATACAGTTTTGATAGTTTGAATATTAGATGCAACTTATGATTTCACACAATTTTAGTTGCGTGCTTATTACAACTTTATGAATTTAGTTTAAGAACTTTGTTACTTTAAACATTACATGCAACTTATGATTTGATACAACTTTTAGTTTTACTTTTGAATTTGAATTCCGATTATAAGCATAATTAACTTTATGTTTTAGTTGCATGCAACTTATTATCTTATACAACTTTTGGTTGCATAAACTTTAAACTAATAAAAGTAATTTTTATTTAATCATGATTAGAATGTTTTAATGACATGCAACCTAACATTGCATGCAACTTCGATGCAACTAAAAGTTTAATAAACAACAATTTTAACTTAACATTACATACAACTTATGATTTCACACAACTTTTAGTTGCTGTAAACTTTTAGTTGTATGCAACTTATCATCTTATACAACTTTTGGTTGCTTAAAATTTATACTAATAAAAGTAATATCGATTAAATGATGATTACAATGTTTTAATTACATGCAACCTAACATTGCAACTTCGATGCAACTAAAAGTTGACTAAATGATAGTTTTAACTGAAATTTTTTCCCTTTTAAATTATAAAAACAACATTTGTAGATTTACCTGAGAAGTATATAATAATATACTTTAAAAATATTGCATTTTATGGCTAAATATATACCTGAGTTTGTACTATTTCAACATATTGGATGAATTCTTATCTATATAAAAAATAAATTAATGTCATGTTTAATATGAGGTAGATGCGTAAACTGTTTATTATTATTAAATATTTAAATTTAACACCCGTATATTTGTTTATATGTAGTATGTAAAAAATACTGCATTTCTGAGGTAGTTTTTAGGAATTTAAACTATTTTCTGTATGCATTACTGACTAGTATGTACCTAATATTAATATCGTTTTATTTGGTTATTTATATCTGATTTATATACTGATAATTAAATGTCAAAATATTAAAAGGAGGTTAAATGGAGTTATTCAACATTTAATGCTGAAAAATTTAATAATATTTGAGCTAGTATGTAATATAGCACATATCATAACTGTTTTACTACAGCTGCCATAACACTAGGGATTTTAAAACGCAATGGTTGGTAAGCGTGTATCAAGTTTTACCAACTGTTCACCAAGAAACGTCAAACATGTCACCAAAATGACAGATTCTGTTTATAACGCAAACAAATTGGGGACAGTTATTAAAGCAGGAAAGTAAAAAGTTAACCAAAACAGAATCATAAAAAGAGAAGAAGAAAACCTGGATATTAAGTGGTAATAGTTGGTAAGACTGTCAATAAATCCTTAATAGTTGGTAAAACTGTAAGAGAGATGTACCAACTGTTCATAACAAAAATTTTAAGATTTACTAGTTTGACAGAACTGTCTAAAACATAAACAACTGTCAAATACACTTCTACTAACTGTTAGTAATTCAATATTCTAGGAATAACGTAAAAATCCCGTCTTTTATATGTCAAAACTGTCAGTTTTACCAACTGTTAGTAAAAAAACTTTCTAGTTGGTAGTTCCTCAACGGTCTAATCATTCCATTTTATTTGCACTGTCATTAACAGATGTCAAATTAAAAATTGTTAGTAGAACTGTCAAATAACCTTTTAACAAATATTAATTATTAAAATTTCGAGACAAAAAGTTTGCCAACTGAATAATAATGTTAATATGACTTAAAACAGTTTTACCACTTTAATGTTCGATAACGTTTGACATTTGACGTCTTAAACTTTGACATATGACGTTTTTAATTGTGACATATGACGTTTTGCACTTTGAAATATGACGTTTTTAACTTTGACATATGATGTTTGCTATGTCCATTTATGTGTTTAAACTCTGACATGAGATTTGACACATTTTCGTTTGCACATTAAATGAACCAATAGACACAGTTTTACCAACTTTATGTTCGATATCATTTGACATAAGACGTCTTTAACTTTGACATATGAAGTCTTAAACTTTGACTTATGAAGTTTTAAACTTTGACTTATAAAGTTTTAAACTTTGACATATGACGTCTTAAACTTTGACATATGAAGTCTTAAAGAAAGCAAATAATCCATAAACTCACTGAGACTTTAGAGCAACTATTAAGAACAGAAATGACAATAATAAATAGTTGGTAAAACTGCCGAAACGATTCTACCAATGGTAATTAAATTGATTTAGTTATAAAACGTCAATTGTCATATACTTTATCTGTCAATTGTCAATAAGTAAATACAGGTGAACATATGATTAATGTTTTTAAAGGCATTAATTAGTTGTTTGTCTAATTATACTATTGTTCAACGCAGAAAAAGTTGTTAAAACTGACAAATACGGTTCTACCAACTGTTAGTAACTAAAATTTCTAGATAGAAAATAAAAACACATAAAACACAAAATCAGAAATCCTAAATAATGAATTAAACTGGCTGGCAGATGCACTAGTATGCAAGCCATAAAGTAAAAGAAGAAGAAGAAGAATTCAACTGATTCGTTGTGCTAAATAAAGTGATTAAATCGTGACTGTTTTTAAAACAACCTCTGATATGTGCTACATTTCCAAAAAAAAATTAAATAAAGGGATTTAATCCTGAGCTAAATTGATATTAAGGCTAAATATGTATATCTAAGAATAGAAAATAGGAGATAGATGAGAGACCTCGCAAAATGTCCTCTGTTAAATTTGCTTAAAAATCTAAATGGACACAGGACCAAAAAACCAATATTTTAGGGCATTTTAAGACGTTAAAGAAGACTATAATAGCGTTAACGTATACTCGAAGAACATGTTACGTAGTTCATTTACTACGTAAGATGTTCCTTGAGAATGCATTAATGCTATTAACTACGTAACATGTTCCGCGAGAATGCATTAATGCTGTTAATAACGTAACATGTACCTCAAGAATGCTATTAACTACATAACATGTTCCGCAATGACGCTATTAACTGCGTAAAATGTTCCGCGAGAATGTATTAATGCTATTAATTACTTAACATGTTCCGCGACAATGCAATAAGGCTTTTTACTGCATAAGATGTTCCACGAGAATGCATTAACACTCTTAATAACGTAACATGTTCCTCGATGATGCATTAAAGCTATTAACTAAATAAACTATTCCGCGAGCATGCATTAACGTTTTTAACTGCGTAAAATGTTTCGCGAATATGTATTAATGCTATTAACTACTTAACATGTTCCGCGACAATGCATTAAGGCTTTAAACCGCGTAATGTGTTTCGCGAAAATGAATTAACGCTATTCACTGCGTAAGATGTTCCTGGAGGAGAATTCATTAATGGTATTTACTGCGTAAGATGTTCCACGAGAATGCATTAACGCTATTAACTACTTAAACATGTTCCGCGAGAACGTATTAACGCTATTAACTGCGTAAGATGTTCTTTGAGAAAGCATTGACCCTGTTAGTTACGTAATATGTTCCTCGAGAATGCATTAACGCTATTAATTACATAAAATGTTTCGGGAATGCATTAACGCTGTTAATAATGTAACATGTTCCGCGAGAATGTATTAACGCTATTAACTGCATAAAATGTTCCGCGAAAATGAATTAACGCTATTCACTGTGTAAGATGCTCCTGGAGGAGAATTCATTAATGCTATTTACTGCGTAAGATATTCCGCGAGAATGCATAAACGCTGTTAATAACGTAACATGTTCCTCGAGAATGCAGTAAGGCTATTAACTACGTAAACTGTTCCGCAAGAATGCATTAACGCTGTTAATAACGTAACATGTTCCTCGAGAATGCATTAACGCTATTTACTACGTAAGATGTTCCACGAGAATGCATTAACGCTGCTAATAACGTAACATGTTCCACGATAATGAATTAAAGCTATTAAATTCTGCGTAAATGGCGACATTAAGGTCCTTAAACGCTCCCAAATATTTGGTCTTTTACTTTGCCCATTAAGATTTTTGTTTGGCACATTGAAGCAAAATTTAACAAAGGTTTAAGGTTTGTGCGTGGTCGTTTAAATACATAATATGATATTCGTGTATAGGTTTTCCTTTCACCTGAGTTTTATTATTATTATTAACCTATTTGTTGTTTTGCACTAATGACTAGTAAATACTAAAAATTAATTAATCCTGAGGCAGAAAAGTTACTTTTTTGAGGTAGGTAGTTTTTAGCCACCGCGGGCCTTATTTGTTTTGCAGTTACTGCATAATCATTAAATCAACATATAATCCTAATCAGTTACATTCCGTAACTGAAAAACATAACCATTTCTAAATTATATATAAGTACAACAAAAAGAAAAAAAATAATAATAAAAATTAATTAACAAAATAAAATAAAAAAACTAGTTGAAACGGTAACATATTTACAAAAATTAGTGTTGTAAGAAGGAAAATAACAATCTGAACACATTTTTTAAATTTAAATGTTAATTGTTGCACTTGCTTTTACCGTTTCATTAATTCTTAAATTAAAAAAATGACACAATACCAGCACGAAAATTCCATTGTAACAGAGCAAAAGATTATCTTAACAAAAATATTCCTCTAAAGGTACAATTTTAAACCCCACGTTGGGCGCCACTTCTATAACAGCGTACAACAGAGTTATCAGCATTTATTTTTTTTAAGAATAATCACTAAAATCAGAAAATTAAAAGTGAAGTAAAACTTTAAGACCCCACGTTGGGCGCCAATCATACATTAACAGCTAGTTTTACAATAATAATGAATCTAATTTTAAAAAATCGCGTCAAACTTAACTATAAAAAATAATAGGAAGTAGAACAAATACCAAAATTTAAAACCTCACGTTGGGCGCCATTATAATAATTAGTTGAATCAGATAAAAAAATAAAATCTATATAAAATTTTAAGGCCCCACGTTGGGCGCCATCCATACATTAACAGCTCATTATAGATTAATAGTGGATCTACTCAGAAAAAAATTAGTCGAACTTAAAGACGATAAAAATTGTATTAAATACTAATAAATTTTTAAGCCCCACGTTGGGCGCCAATCGGGTATCAACAGTTTACAAAAGAGTTATTGGTTTTCAGTTTTTTCCTCAATAATAAATTGGATTAGAACTAAAAAAACAATAAAATCTACTTGAAATTTTTAGGGGTCTACGTTAAGGATCTTTTTCTTCTTATTTGGAATAATAAAGAATTTTAATAAAATTAGCCCAACCGATACAAAACAACGGTAATTACATTAAATACGAATAAATAGTAAACCTCCAGGTTAGGCATCTATAAAAAATTTGTTTTTTGAGAAAAAATTAAACCTGGGTCAATTTTGGTACCCTACGTTGGGCGCCATTCATACAAAATACTATTATAAGAATCATAAGAAATTTTCTGTGTCTTTTATGTTACTTATAAGGTTTTCTATTAACAACTGCAGCAAATTTGAATTTTTATGAATTTTGTTACCACAAGTTGGGCGCCATTTTTTCACAATATTATTTTAAGGATCATAAAACAGTTTGTGTCTTTTTATGTTACTTATAAGGCTTTTGTTTTTAATTTCTATTCGAATCAGAAAATAAAATTGAGGTTAAATTTTATGGCCCCCACGTTGGGTGCCATCCATACATTAACAGGCCTTTTTATAATAATATTGAATCTAATAAAAAAAATTGAGTCTAACTGGAAAAAAAATAATGAGAATTAAATTAAATACCAAAATTTAAAACCCCACATTGGGCGCCAGTACTATTTTTAAAATAAGAATATCCTGGGGGATATAGACCTAAATAAAAATGTACCGAGAACATTTATGGGGACAGAAGAGGCAATTCATTAATTTGGGATTTAAAAGACTTGACTTAATTTTGATACCCCACGTTGGGCGCCATTCATACACAATACTATTTAAAAGATCATAAAAAAGTTGTTTTCTATGTTACTTATAAAGTTCCGTCTAAAGCAAATTTGTTTTTATTAACAAAAAAAAAAAATACCCCACGTTGGGCGCCATTCATTCAAGAATAACCCATAGAAAGAAAACCTTGTATATTTATTTAGAATTAATACCATATTTAAGTATTGTATGTAACGTTTGAAAATTTGAATAAAAACTTACAGATTCTAAGCCACACGTTGGGCGCCAATAAAAGCTTGCAGAGGATTAAAGTTGTTAAAATAAAATTTGTTGGCCTAATTTGTTTAGAAACTGAATAAATTGTGTCATTGTATTAAATTAAGACTCTGTTACCCTGAAATTCCGTTAAACCTATAAAAATGTACAACAACATCTATAGCAACAGCAGCAGCAACATTTTGTTTGTTGTTAATAAAGACAACAACCTTAAAATCTTTCGTCTCAACTAATATATTTACATCAGATCTTAGCTGGTTGTTACCATTATCCACAATCCATCCACAAGAAGACTTATTACGGATTATGATTGTGGACTTGTTGTTGTTGTTGTTGATTTTGTTGATAAGCTTTTAAACTAAGCTCAGCTTTATGTTCTCTTGCGATGTGTCTTCTTACAGTGTTGTTACGGGTAAATGTCCGAGAGCAAAAGGGACATGGCACCCTTATACCTTGATGCCTTTGTCGTATATGCGCCCTTAGATTGGTTTCATACCCGTATAATCTTTCGCAAAAAGGGCACTTTAATTTCTTACCTGAAATTACAAAAATCTTGTCATTCTAAGACAATTGAATCAAAAAAATAAAATTGAAGTAAATTTTAAAGCCCCAAGTTGGGCGCCATCCATACATTAACAGCTTTAACAATAAAAATTAAGCAAACAAAAATTTTTTTTCGGAGTGAACGGTGTTGGAACTCTCGACCGGTAAATCCGGCGGTCTCACCGAAGACCCGCGCATTAACCCGCTTGGCCAACAGAAGCATTGAAAGTGTTGGGATATACTAACAAAAATAAGTCAAAGCTCTTAGTCCAACATAAAAGTGAAGCTAATAAAATAGTAAAAAGAAACTTACCATCAGCAGTATTAACCGTTCCAGCTTTACAATTAATTTTCCCAGCAACTGTACTCCAGATATTGGCCTGTATAAGATCTTTATCCCTGTCATGGTTATATTTTGTTTGAGATCCAATAGAACCATTAGCAGAAGTACTATTATTGAGCAAATTACCTTTACCATTACCTGCTGTACTACTTGGCGACTCATCCTGTTGTACACCTGGTTCCATTTTCTTTCTTAAATCTAAAAATACAACTCATTAGATCCCAGATTGTTTTGTAGTTAAAAACAAGACAAAACCTTACCTTCAGGGCATCCTGGATCCTGAAACCTATCTAAATTATTGCTTTCTGGACAAATCAAAGCTGTAGCAGGATCTGGATCAAATCGACTTTCCGGACTATCCCCACCTGGTTGGCTGGGTAGATTTGATAGTGATGAAGAAGGCCTGTAAGCACACATTGATCCTGGTGAGTTCGGTCTTCCTTTACTACCATCTCTGAGTACAGAAGCTCTGTTTACTGACTCTTGCATGAGCTCGCTGGGGCTGCGCAATGGTCTTTTCATTGAGTTATCGTATGAGGTAGTTGGTGTGTTCATTCTCGGTTCGTAAGGTCGAAAATGATGAGGATGCATGTATGGTGACATTGTGGGGGAATAACTTGGGGACGGGCTAGATTGGTGATGCGTAGTGTTCGAAACTGGTGTATCGATTTCCTCTTTCGGTACTTTTAATAATTTTCCTGGCGATTCGTTGCCGGTATCCATGGCAGTGTTAATATTATGACTTTGTGCAACAGCTAATTTTTCATGTTCAATACTTAATCCTTTTACTTGTAGACATTCTGCTGCTTTTAAAAAGCTAGATAATGAATCCTGTGATACGTGCACTTCTCCTTTATACATAAACTCTAGTAATGCTGACATATTCGTTGCTGATGTATTATCCAAAATCACTAGGAGGTGTTGGTGTAGAGGAGCGGTTTCGAAGAGGTCTGCTAAATGTTTACTGCACGCTGCCAGGATTAGTTTGTGAGCTTTAAAAGTTACTCCTAAAACAAAAAATTCAATTTTTAATCATGTTCAGAAGTTTTTAACTGATTAAAGACAAAACATATAAACGAAAGGAGCAGAAAACCGTTTTGTTCGATTATTTAAATAAAACATCACCAGATCACACCGTATATTTTCCAACCTATAACAGGTATTAAAAAACTGACTAAACCATTATTGAAAGCATATATCTATTTATAAATAAACAAAATTTCAATAAAATTTAACAATAAATAATATCGAAAAATTAAGGGAGAGACTAGTTATGACCGTTTTGTTTACTTTTTTATAAAACTTCGCTAGATCACCTCGTATATCTACAAACCTATTACAAATAGGTAAAATCTGACTATACCATTAGAAAAACTAGACATCTATTAACAAATAAACAAAATTTTAATTATATTCAACAAAAAATAATATTGAAAAATTAAGGGAGAGACTACCTATGACCGTTTTGTTCGATTTTTTTTTCATAAAACTTCTCTAGATCACCTCGTATATCTACAAACCTATAACGAATAAGTAAAAACTGACTATACGGTTAGAAGAAACACATATCAATTAACAAATAAACAAAACATTAATTACATTCAACAAAAAATAATATAAAAAAATTAAGGGAGAGACTAGCTATGAACGTTTTGTTACATAAAATTTCTCTAGATCACCTCGTATATCTACAAACCTATAACAAATAGATAAAAACTGACTACACCATTAGAAAAAACACAGATCAATTAACAATTAAACAAAATTTTAATTGAATTCAAAAAAAAATAATATTGAAAAATTAAGGGAGAGACTACCTATGACCGTTTTGTTCGATTTTTTTTTTATAAAACTTCTCTAAATCACCTTGTATATCTACAAACCTATAACAAACTGACTGCACCATTAGAAAAACCATAAATCAATTAACAAATAAACAAAATTTTAATTAAATTCAACAAAAAATAATATTGAAAAATTAAGGGAGAGACTACCTATGACCGTTTTGTTTGATTTTTTTTTTTCATAAAACTTCTCTAGATTACCTCCTATATGTACAAACCTATAACAAATAGGTAAAAACTGACTACACCATTAGAAAGAACACACATCAATTAACAAATAAACAAAATTTTAATAAAATTTAACAAAATATAATATAAAAAAAATAAGGGAGAGACTACCGATGACCATTTTGTTCGATTTTTTTTTTCATAAAACTTCTCTAGATCACCTCGTATATCTACAAACCTATAACGAATAGGTAAAAACTGACTATACCGTTGGAAAAAACACATATCAATTAACAAATAAACAAAATATCAATTAAATTCAACAAAAAATAATATTAAAAAATTAAGGGAGAGACAACCTAGTCGGAAATAGTAGTTTGATTTTAAAATCCACACTTAAGCGTCGCGGATTGACCACGCTTAAAACCAAACCGACAAATTACTTTTAACGAGGTAGTTAGCAAGGAAAAGAACGAAGTCTCTCGCGTTGGCATAAAGTAACTGCGCAGAAGAGGCTTTTTACTATCCTATTGTTAATTCTATTAATTACGGCATTAGCGGTAGACAGCTTAGTCTTAGATTGAATATAGCAGATAAAATTAAAAAAAAAATAATATAGAAAAATTAAGGGAGAGACTGTTCTATCCACCAGAAGAATCAGAGGATACCAAGAGAAAGATAAACATTAACAGACTAAAGTAAATAAAGTAAACAACATTAAAGATTTTAAAAACAGCAAACAGACTCAACTTTGCAGGTAAAACGCTTAAAATATTAAAACCAAAACACAGAAAACCAAAAGGAAGACCACCAATTAGAACTTAAAAAATCATTTAAAGGTTAACAGGAAGGCTATCTCTTTATATAAACCAAGAAGGAGAATTGTCTATAATAAGTACTTGTTAAAGACTATAAGATAATAAAACAATAGATAAATAAATTAATAACTTATAAATTACCCAATACAAGGATTTAATTGGTGTACAAGGTTGGTATTAAAGCAATTAACGCAGGATTTAATTGAATGTAAATACAAAAAAAAAATTAATTAAATATCAGTTCAGTTTAAGTTTTTATTAACAGTATTTTTGATTAATTTAACATATAAGTATATGTAAATGTCAAAATTGACAAATTGTGATTTCAAATGTAAAAATTATCATATCTGTCGCCTCGAATGTCAAAGTTGTAGTGTCAAATATCAAAACGTGATGTGAGAATGTCAACATTGTCATATTTGCAGTGTCAAATGTCAAAAAGTGGCATATAAGCGTGTCAAATGTCAAAATTGTAATATTTGTGGCGTCAAATGTCAAAATTGTTGTGTCAAATATCAAATGGTCACATATTTAGAAGTGGCATATAAGTATGTAAACTGTCAAGAATTTTGTCGTGTTCGTAGAGTTAAATGTCAATATTGTAGCGTCAAATGTCAAAAAGTGGTATATAACTGTGTCAAATGTCAAAATTATGATATTTGTAGCGTCATATGTCAAAATTATAGTGTCAAATATCAAATATTGATACATAAGTGTATGGCAATGTTAAAATTGGCATATATTCAGTTTCAAATGTCCAAAAGTGGCATATAAGTATGTAAGGTGTCAAAAATTTACGTATAAGTAGTCATGAATGTCAATTTTGTCATGCTTGTAGAGTTAAATGACAATATTATATTGTCAAATGTAAAAAAGTGACATATAATATGTCAAATGTCAAAATTATAATATTTGTAGCGTCAACTGTCAAAATTATAATATTTGTAGCGTCAACTGTCAAAATTGTAGTGTCAAATGTCAAAACTTAATACATAAGTATGTGAGAATGTCATATTTGCAGTGACAAATGTCCAAAAATGGGATATAAGTATGTAAAATGTCAAAAATTTACGTACAAGTATATGTGAATGTCAATTTTAATATGTTTGTAGAGTTATTATGTCAAAAAGTGGCATATAAGTATGTAAAATGTCAGAAGTAGATTTGAAAGTCAATTTTGTCATGTTCGTAGAATTAAATGTCAAAACTGTACCGTCAAATGTCAAAATATGAACGTCACATGACATACTTGTCAAAATTGTTTCATCAAATGTCCAAAAGTGACATATAAGTATGTAAAATAACAAAATTATACTAATTGTAGCGTCAAATGTAAAAGTTGTAGTGTCAAATATCAAATATTGATACATAAGTATGTGATAATGTCAAATTTGCAGTGTCCAATGTACAAAAGTGGCATGTAGGTATGTAAAGTGTCAAAAGACATCTGAATGTCAATTTTGTTATGTTCGTAGACTTAAATGTCAAAACTGTACCGTCAAATGTCAAAATATGAACGTCACATGTCATACTTGTCAAAATTGTTTCGTCAAATGTCAAAAAGTGGCATATAAGTATGTAAAATGTCAAAATTATAATAATTGTAGCGTCAAATGTAAAAGTTGTAGTGTCAAATATCAAATATTGTTAATAAGTTTGTGATAATGTCAAATTTGCAGTGTCCAATGTGCAAAAGTGGCATATAAGTATGTAAAGTGTCAAAAGTAGATTTAAATGTCAATTTTGTCATGTTTGTAGACTAATATGTCAAAAGTCAAAATATGAACGTCACATGATATACTTGTCAAAAATGTTTCGTCAAATGTCAAAAAATGGCATATAAGTATGTAAAATGTCAAAATTATAATAATTGTAGCGTCAAATGTAAAAGTTGTAGTGTCAAATATCAAATATTGATACATAAGTAATTGATAATGTCAAATTTGCAGTGACCAATGTCCAAAAGTAGCATATAAGTATGTAAAGTGACAAAAGTAGATTTGAATGTCAATTTTGTCATGTTCGTAGACTTAAATGTCAAAACTGTACCGTCAAATGTCAAAATATGAACGTCACATGACATACTTGTCAAAATTGTTTCGTCAAATGTCAAAAAATGGCATATAAGTATATAAAATGTCAAAACTATAATAATTGTAATAAAAGTTGTAGTGTCACATATCAAATATGGATACATAAGTATGTGATAATGTCAAATTTCCAGTGTCCACTGCCAAAAGTGGCATATAAGTATGTAAAGTGTTAAAAGCAGATTTGAATGTCAATTTTGTCGTGTTCGTAGACTTAAATGTCAAAACTGTACCGTCAAATGTCAAAATATGAACGTCACATGTCATACTTGTCAAAATTGTTTCATGAAATGTCAAAAAATGGCATATAGGTATGTAAAATGTCAAAATTATAATAATTGTTGCGTCAAATGTAAAAGTTGTAGAGTCACATATCAAATATGGATACATAAGTATGTGATAATGTCAAATTTGCAGTGTCCACTGCCAAAAGTGGCATATAAGTATGTAAAGTGTTCAAAGCAGATTTGAACGTCAATTTTGTCGTGTTCGTAGACCTAAATGTCAAAAATGTACCGTCAAATGTCAAAATATGAACGTCACATGACATACTTGTCAAAATTGTTTCGTCAAATGTCAAAAAATGGCATATAAGTATGTAAAATGTCAAAATTATAATAATTGTGGCGTCAAATGTAAAAGTTGTAGTGTCAAATATCAAATATTGATACATAAATATGTGATAATGTCAAATTTGTAGTGTCCAATGTCCAAAAGTGGCATATAAGTATGTAAAGTGTCAAAAGTAGATTTAAATGTCAATTTGTTCATGTTTGTAGACTAATATGTCAAAAGTCAAAATATGAACGTCACATGATATACTTGTCAAAAATGTTTCGTCAAATGTCAAAAAATGGCATATAAGTATGTAAAATGTCAAAATTATAATAATTGTAGCGTCAAATGTAAAAGTTGTAGTGTCAAATATCAAATATTGATCCATAAGTATGTGATAATGTCAAATTTGCAGTGTCGAATGTCCAAAAGTGGCATATAAGTATGTAAAGTGTCAAAAGTAGATTTAAATGTCAATTTTGTAATGTTCGTAGACTTAAATGTCAAAACTGTACCGTCAAATGTCAAAATATGAACGTCACATGACATACTTGTCAAAATTGTTTCGTCAAATGTCAAAAAATGGCATATAAGTATGTAAAATGTCAAAATTATAATAATTGTAGCGTCAAATGTAAAAATTGGCAAGTCAAATATCAAATATAGATACATAAATATGTAATAATGTCAAATTTGCAGTGTCCAATGTCCAAAAGTAGTATATAAGTATGTAAAGTGTCAAAAGTAGATTTGAATGTCAATTTTGTCGTGTTCGTAGACTTAAATGTCAAAACTGTACCGTCAAATGTCAAAATATGAACGTCACATGACATACTTGTCAAAATTGTTTCGTCAAATGTCAAAAAGTGGCATATAAGTATGTAAAATGTCAAAATTATAATATTTGTAGCATCAAATGTAAAAGTTGTAGTGTCAAATATCAAATATTGATCCATAAGTATGTGATAATGTCAAATTTGCAGTGTCCAACGTGCAAAAGTGACATATAAGTATGTAAATTGTCAAAAGCAGATTTGAACGTCAATTTTGTCGTGTTCGTAAAACTAAATGTCAAAAATGTACCGTCAAATGTCAAAATATGAACGTCACATGTCATACTTGTCAAAATTGTTTCGTCAAATGTCAAAAAATGGCATATACGTATGTAAAATGTCAAAATTATAATAATTGTAGCGTCAAATGTAAAAGTTGTAGTGTCAAATATCAAATATTGATCCATAAGTATGTGATAATGTCAAATTTGCAGTGTCGAATGTCCAAAAGTGGCATATAAGTATGTAAAGTGTCAAAAGTAGATTTAAATGTCAATTTTGTAATGTTCGTAGACTTAAATGTCAAAACTGTACCGTCAAATGTCAAAATATGAACGTCACATGACATACTTGTCAAAATTGTTTCGTCAAATGTCAAAAAATGGCATATAAGTATGTAAAATGTCAAAATTATAATAATTGTAGCGTCAAATGTAAAAATTGGCAAGTCAAATATCAAATATAGATACATAAATATGTAATAATGTCAAATTTGCAGTGTCCAATGTCCAAAAGTAGTATATAAGTATGTAAAGTGTCAAAAGTAGATTTGAATGTCAATTTTGTCGTGTTCGTAGACTTAAATGTCAAAACTGTACCGTCAAATGTCAAAATATGAACGTCACATGACATACTTGTCAAAATTGTTTCGTCAAATGTCAAAAAGTGGCATATAAGTATGTAAAATGTCAAAATTATAATATTTGTAGCATCAAATGTAAAAGTTGTAGTGTCAAATATCAAATATTGATCCATAAGTATGTGATAATGTCAAATTTGCAGTGTCCAACGTGCAAAAGTGACATATAAGTATGTAAATTGTCAAAAGCAGATTTGAACGTCAATTTTGTCGTGTTCGTAAAACTAAATGTCAAAAATGTACCGTCAAATGTCAAAATATGAACGTCACATGTCATACTTGTCAAAATTGTTTCGTCAAATGTCAAAAAATGGCATATACGTATGTAAAATGTCAAAATTATAATAATTGTAGCGTCAAATGTAAAAGTTGTAGTGTCAAATATCAAATATTGATCCATAAGTATGTGATAATGTCAAATTTGCAGTGTCGAATGTCCAAAAGTGGCATATAAGTATGTAAAGTGTCAAAAGTAGATTTAAATGTCAATTTTGTAATGTTCGTAGACTTAAATGTCAAAACTGTACCGTCAAATGTCAAAATATGAACGTCACATGACATACTTGTCAAAATTGTTTCGTCAAATGTCAAAAAATGGCATATAAGTATGTAAAATGTCAAAATTATAATAATTGTAGCGTCAAATGTAAAAATTGGCAAGTCAAATATCAAATATAGATACATAAATATGTGATAATGTCAAATTTGCAGTGTCCAATGTCCAAAAGTAGTATATAAGTATGTAAAGTGTCAAAAGTAGATTTGAATGTCAATTTTGTCGTGTTCGTAGACTTAAATGTCAAAACTGTACCGTCAAATGTCAAAATATGAACGTCACATGACATATTTGTCAAAATTGTTTCGTCAAATGTCAAAAAATGGCATATAAGTATGTAAAATGTCAAAACTATAATAATTGTAGCGGAAAATGTAAAATTTGTAGTGTCACATATCAAATATGGATACATAAGTATGTGATAATGTCAAATTTGCAGTGTCCACTGCCAAAAGTGGCATATAAGTATGTAAAGTGTCAAAAGTAGATTTGAATGTCAATTTTGTCGTGTTCGTAGACCTAAATGTCAAAAATGTACCGTCAAATGTCAAAATATGAACGTCACATGTCATACTTGTCAAAATTGTTTCGTCAAATGTCAAAAAGTGGCATATAAGTATGTAAAATGTCAAAATTATAATAATTGTAGCGTCAAATGTAAAAGTTGTAGTGTCAAATATCAAATATTGATACATAACTATGTGATAATGTCAAATTTACAGTGTCCAATGTCCAAAAGTGGCATATAAGTATGTAAAGTGTCAAAAGTAGATTTAAATGTCAATTTTGTAATGTTCGTAGACTTAAATGTCAAAACTGTACCGTCAAATGTCAAAATATGAACGTGACATGACATACTTGTCAAAATTGTTTCATCAAATGTCCAAAAGTGACATATGAGTATGTAAAATAACAAAATTATACTAATTGTAGCGTCAAATGTAAAAGTTGTAGTGTCAAATATCACATATTGATACATAAGTATGTGATAATGTCAAATTTGCAGTGTCCAATGTACAAAAGTGGCATGTAAGTATGTAAAGTGTCAAAAGTGATCTGAATGTCAATTTTGTTATGTTCGTAGACTTAAATGTCAAAACTGTACCGTCAAATGTCAAAATATGAACGTCCAATGTCATACTTGTCAAAATTGTTTCATTAAATGTCAAAAAATGGCATATAAGTATGTAAAATGTCAAAATTATAATAATTGTGGCGTCAAATGTAAAAGTTGTAGTGTCAAATATCAAATATTGATACATAAATATGTGATAATGTCAAATTTGTAGTGTCCAATGTCCAAAAGTGGCATATAAGTATGTAAAGTGTCAAAAGTAGATTTAAATGTCAATTTTGTCATGTTTGTAGACTAATATATCAAAAGTCAAAATATGAACGTCACATGATATACTTGTCAAAAATGTTTCGTCAAATGTCAAAAAATGGCATATAAGTATGTAAAATGTCAAAATTATAATAATTGTAGCGTCAAATGTAAAAGTTGTAGTGTCAAATATCAAATATTGATCCATAAGTATGTGATAATGTCAAATTTGCAGTGTCGAATGTCCAAAAGTGGCATATAAGTATGTAAAGTGTCAAAAGTAGAT
Organism: Altica lythri; assembly: GCA_964028335.1. Taxonomy (NCBI): domain Eukaryota; kingdom Metazoa; phylum Arthropoda; class Insecta; order Coleoptera; family Chrysomelidae; genus Altica; species Altica lythri. The sequence continues at coordinate 22,316,154 of OZ034810.1, forward strand.
TTAAATGTCAATTTTGTAATGTTCGTAGACTTAAATGTCAAAACTGTACCGTCAAATGTCAAAATATGAACGTCACATGACATACTTGTCAAAATTGTTTCGTCAAATGTCAAAAAATGGCATATAAGTATGTAAAATGTCAAAATTATAATAATTGTAGCGTCAAATGTAAAAATTGGCAAGTCAAATATCAAATATAGATACATAAATATGTGATAATGTCAAATTTGCAGTGTCCAATGTCCAAAAGTAGAATATAAGTATGTAAAGTGTCAAAAGTAGATTTGAATGTCAATTTTGTCGTGTTCGTAGACTTAAATGTCAAAACTGTACCGTCAAATGTCAAAATATGAACGTCACATGACATACTTGTCAAAATTGTTTCGTCAAATGTCAAAAAGTGGCATATAAGTATGTAAAATGTCAAAATTATAATATTTGTAGCATCAAATGTAAAAGTTGTAGTGTCAAATATCAAATATTGATCCATAAGTATGTGATAATGTCAAATTTGCAGTGTCCAACGTGCAAAAGTGACATATAAGTATATAAATTGTCAAAAGCAGATTTGAACGTCAATTTTGTCGTGTTCGTAAAACTAAATGTCAAAAATGTACCGTCAAATGTCAAAATATGAACGTCACATGTCATACTTGTCAAAATTGTTTCGTCAAATGTCAAAAAATGGCATATAAGTATGTAAAATGTCAAAATTATAATAATTGTAGCGTCAAATGTAAAAGTTGTAGTGTCAAATATCAAATATTGATACATAAGTAATTGATAATGTCAAATTTGCAGTGACCAATGTCCAAAAGTAGCATATAAGTATGTAAAGTGACAAAAGTAGATTTGAATGTCAATTTTGTCATGTTCGTATACTTAAATGTCAAAATTGTACCGTCAAATGTCAAGATATAAACGTCACATGTCATACTTGTCAAAATTGTTTCGTCAAATGTCAAAAAGTGGCATATAAGTATGTAAAATGTCAAAATTATAATCATTGTAGCGTCAAATGTAAAAGTTGTAGTGTCAAATATCAAATATTGTTAATAAGTTTGTGATAATGTCAAATTTGCAGTGTCTAATGTGCAAAAGTGGCATATAAGTATGTAAAGTATTAAAAGCAGATTTGAATGTCAATTTTGTCATGTTCGTAGACTTAAATGTCAAAAATGTACCGTCAAATGTCAAAATATGAACGTCACATGTCATACTTGTCAAAATTGTTTCGTCAAATGTCAAAAAGTGGCATATAAGTATGTAAAATGTCAAAATTATAATAATTGTAGCGTCAAATGTAAAAGTTGTAGTGTCAAATATCAAATATTGATACATAACTATGTGATAATGTCAAATTTACAGTGTCCAATGTCCAAAAGTGGCATATAAGTATGTAAAGTGTCAAAAGTAGATTTAAATGTCAATTTTGTAATGTTCGTAGACTTAAATGTCAAAACTGTACCGTCAAATGTCAAAATATGAACGTGACATGACATACTTGTCAAAATTGTTTCGTCAAATGTCAAAAAATGGCATATAAGTATATAAAATGTCAAAACTATAATAATTGTAATAAAAGTTGTAGTGTCACATATCAAATATGGATACATAAGTATGTGATAATGTCAAATTTCCAGTGTCCACTGCCAAAAGTGGCATATAAGTATGTAAAGTGTTAAAAGCAGATTTGAATGTCAATTTTGTCGTGTTCGTAGACTTAAATGTCAAAACTGTACCGTCAAATGTCAAAATATGAACGTCACATGTCATACTTGTCAAAATTGTTTCATGAAATGTCAAAAAATGGCATATAGGTATGTAAAATGTCAAAATTATAATAATTGTTGCGTCAAATGTAAAAGTTGTAGAGTCACATATCAAATATGGATACATAAGTATGTGATAATGTCAAATTTGCAGTGTCCACTGCCAAAAGTGGCATATAAGTATGTAAAGTGTTAAAAGCAGATTTGAACGTCAATTTTGTCGTGTTCGTAGACCTAAATGTCAAAAATGTACCGTCAAATGTCAAAATATGAACGTCACATGACATACTTGTCAAAATTGTTTCGTCAAATGTCAAAAAATGGCATATAAGTATGTAAAATGTCAAAATTATAATAATTGTAGCGTCAAATGTAAAAGTTGTAGTGTCAAATATCAAATATTGATACATAAATATGTGATAATGTCAAATTTGTAGTGTCCAATGTCCAAAAGTGGCATATAAGTATGTAAAGTGTCAAAAGTAGATTTAAATGTCAATTTTGTCATGTTTGTAGACTAATATGTCAAAAGTCAAAATATGAACGTCACATGATATACTTGTCAAAAATGTTTCGTCAAATGTCAAAAAATGGCATATAAGTATGTAAAATGTCAAAATTATAATAATTGTAGCGTCAAATGTAAAAGTTGTAGTGTCAAATATCAAATATTGATCCATAAGTATGTGATAATGTCAAATTTGCAGTGTCGAATGTCCAAAAGTGGCATATAAGTATGTAAAGTGTCAAAAGTAGATTTAAATGTCAATTTTGTAATGTTCGTAGACTTAAATGTCAAAACTGTACCGTCAAATGTCAAAATATGAACGTCACATGACATACTTGTCAAAATTGTTTCGTCAAATGTCAAAAAATGGCATATAAGTATGTAAAATGTCAAAATTATAATAATTGTAGCGTCAAATGTAAAAATTGGCAAGTCAAATATCAAATATAGATACATAAATATGTGATAATGTCAAATTTGCAGTGTCCAATGTCCAAAAGTAGTATATAAGTATGTAAAGTGTCAAAAGTAGATTTGAATGTCAATTTTGTCGTGTTCGTAGACTTAAATGTCAAAACTGTACCGTCAAATGTCAAAATATGAACGTCACATGACATATTTGTCAAAATTGTTTCGTCAAATGTCAAAAAATGGCATATAAGTATGTAAAATGTCAAAACTATAATAATTGTAGCGGAAAATGTAAAATTTGTAGTGTCACATATCAAATATGGATACATAAGTATGTGATAATGTCAAATTTGCAGTGTCCACCGCCAAAAGTGGCATATAAGTATGTAAAGTGTCAAAAGTAGATTTGAATGTCAATTTTGTCGTGTTCGTAGACCTAAATGTCAAAAATGTACCGTCAAATGTCAAAATATGAACGTCACATGTCATACTTGTCAAAATTGTTTCGTCAAATGTCAAAAAGTGGCATATAAGTATGTAAAATGTCAAAATTATAATAATTGTAGCGTCAAATGTAAAAGTTGTAGTGTCAAATATCAAATATTGATACATAACTATGTGATAATGTCAAATTTACAGTGTCCAATGTCCAAAAGTGGCATATAAGTATGTAAAGTGTCAAAAGTAGATTTAAATGTCAATTTTGTAATGTTCGTAGACTTAAATGTCAAAACTGTACCGTCAAATGTCAAAATATGAACGTGACATGACATACTTGTCAAAATTGTTTCATCAAATGTCCAAAAGTGACATATAAGTATGTAAAATAACAAAATTATACTAATTGTAGCGTCAAATGTAAAAGTTGTAGTGTCAAATATCAAATATTGATCCATAAGTATGTGATAATGTCAAATTTGCAGTGTCCAATGTCCAAAAGTGACATTTAAGTATGTAAAGTGTCAAAAGTAGATTTGAATGTCAATTTGTCATAATCGTAGACTTAAATGTCAAAACTGTACCGTCAAATGTCAAAATATGAATGTCACATGACATACTTGTCAAAATTGTTTCGCCAAATGTCAAAAAGTGACATATAAGTATGTAAAATGTCAAAATTATAATAATTGTAGCGTCAAATGTAAAAGTTGTAGTGTCAAATATCAAATATTGATACATAAGTATATGATAATGTCAAATTTGCAGTGTCCAATGTACAAAAGTGGCATATAAGTATGTAAAGTGTCAAAAGCAGATTTGAATGTCAATTTTGTAATGTTCGTAGACTTAAATGTCAAAACTGTACCGTCAAATGTCAAAATATGAACGTCACATGTCATAATTGTCAAAATTGTTTCCTCAAATGTCAAAAAGTGGCATATAAGTATGTAAAATGTCTAAATTATAATAATTGTAGCGTCAAATGTAAAAGTTGTAGTGTCAAATATCAAATATTGTTAATAAGTTTGTGATAATGTCAAATTTGCAGTGTCCAATGTGCAAAAGTGGCATATAAGTATGTAAAGTATTAAAAGCAGATTTGAATGTCAATTTTGTCATGTTCGTAGACTTAAATGTCAAAACTGTAACGTCAAATGTCAAAATATGAACGTTATACTGGTCAAAATTGTTTCATTAAATGTCAAAATTTAAACATTAACTTTAAAAAACATTTCAAATAATTTATAAAAAATCACAGAAATTTGTAAAAGTGCATTTGTGGCAAGTGCGGTCCCTATCAGTGACACAATACTGAAGGTTTCGAGAATAACATAAACAAATTGCAAAAGAGATCTGTTTAATATCTATTTGTAGATTGAAAAACGAAGTGCATAAGCTCGATGAATTGGTGTCAGTAGGTCAAGTGCATAATAAAAATAAAATCTTGTTTCGCTCGAAATCGAGCTCGACTCGAAGAGATAAATTCGTAGTTTGGATAACTAAATACTCGATAACAGAGACTGATTCAGACAAAATTATATCCCTTATCTTTAAATATATATACATATTTCTTATATAAGTGTGTATACTTCTAAAGGGCTTAAAGAAAATGGCAAAAAAGTAAAAGTAGTAAAAAAAAAGAAAGCCAAGGAAATAAGGTAATTATCAAGAATTGGGGCTCCAGACAAAAATCACTCCAAAAAATTTTTCACCCCCTAAAATCGCTACTATAGGGTAGAATGAGGTAATATAAGACGGGGGAGAAAAAAAAACAAATTCAAAAACCCTCCACTCCGGTGTAACCAAACCTAACCTAACCTAACCTTACCTTACCTAACACCGGAATGGAGGGTTTTTGAATTTTTTTTTCTCCCCCGTCTTATATTACCTCATTCTACCCTACAGTAACGATTTTAGGGGGTGAAAAATTTTTTGGAGCGATTTTTGTCTGGAGCCCCAATTCTGGATAATTACCGGAAATACCTTTCGAAATAAAGTAAAAAGAGAAGTATCCAGTACATGACACTTTGTTTTGATTTTTAATATCACATAAACTTAAACGAGCACTTCTTATTTAAGTACCATGACGCCACCGGAAGGTGGCGCAGTTAATATCTGTATATATAAAAGGAAAAACTTCCAATGACGCACACAGCCGTAACCGCTGATGGTAGAAACGTAAAATTTGGACATATGTTGATTTTCATAATGTAAACACTCACTAAGAAGGGATTTTAAAAAAATGTATACCATGAAAGGGAGAAATAGGGGTTGAAAGTTTTTATGGAATTTTTTTTAAATCGGCACCGATTTTTATAAAAATTAAAATTCTGACTCTTAGAAATATTTCCTTGAACACGTGTTTTATGGTTTATTAGAAATCCACCCCCCAGGGTGCAAATAAATTATTAATAATCTTATAAAATTGCTGGAAATTATAAAAATCCTGAGATAATGTTAAGAATCTTGATACCAACAAAATTTCTGTTTCATTTTATGAATTAAAAGATAAATACACTTATTAATAAAAAAATTTAATAATAGAAATGATAGAAATTGATAAGCAAATAACGCATCTGTATCAAGGCTCATCTTGTTCTCTAAAAACCAAGATTAGATTACGAGAATCTTATTTTAAATTATTTAAACATGACAAGTAGGTACAAAACCACAATTTACATCGTATTTATTTTTATTATAAATAAAAAAAATCCTTGAAATTTGTCAGGAACCCAAAAAACATGATAACTGTGGTTTGATAACAAAACTAGTATAACCTATTAAATCGTATCTCGTTGTGTAACTGAATTAATTTTAACGCAATTGCATTTTATCGGTATTTTGTTTAATATAAAATATTATAAATTAAATAATAACGACCAAGGAAGATGGCGAGAAGGGCCTTTAACAAGCAAAGATTGGAATTTATACGGCTCGAAGAACCAATGAAGAAATCGATGATTTTCCACATGCAGCAAGACCCCAAAGAAAGTAGTTAGACCAAAAAAGAGATCTGCATGGAAAACCAAATATGAAGAAATCGAGGATTGACTATATTGTTTATATATCTCTAGATTTTGATGAAAAACTAATATTAATTTTCTTACCATCACAGAATAGTGTTACATCTGCTAAAGTTTCTGATTTGAATAAATTACTAAACGAAGTTGCTAAATTCGATCCGAAACTGTTCCATTTTAGACAAAATTGCTGTTGCTGTGAGTCCATCTCAACGCCAGAATGGAAGATATTATGAGCTGTAACAAAATTAAATATTTTAATAAAAGTTTGTAAATTATGTTCAATTTTTTTTATAAAACTTTGCTAGATCACCTCGTATATCTAAAAAACTATTAAAAATATGCAAAAACTGGGAACGTCGTTCAAAGTGAGGTACACTTATGTGTAAATAAACAAAATTTCAATAAAATTTAACAAAAAATAATATTGAAAAAATAAGGAAGAGACTGGATATGTACGGTTTGTTCGTTTTTTTTTTTCATGAAACTTTGCGAGATCACCTTCTATATCTTCAAAACTATTAAAGATACGCAAAAAATGGAAACAAAGTTCAAAGTGATGTACACTTATGTGTAAATAAACAAAATTTTAATAAAATTTAACAAAAAATAATATTGAAAAAATAAGGGAGAGACTGGATATGTACGGTTTGTTCGTTTTTTTTTTATGAAACTTCGCGAGATCACCTCGTATATCTACAAAACTATTAAAGATACGCAAAAACTGGAAACGCCATTTAAAGTGATGTACATTTATGTGCAAATAAGATTTTTTTTAATAAAATTTAACAAAAAATAATATCGAAAAAATAAGGAAGAGACTGGATATGTACGGTTTGTTCGTTTTTTTTTTTCATGAAACTTTGCGAGATCACCTTCTATATCTTCAAAACTATTAAAGATACGCAAAAAATGGAAACAAAGTTCAAAGTGATGTACACTTATGTGTAAATAAACAAAATTTTAATAAAATTTAACAAAAAATAATATTGAAAAAATAAGGGAGAGACTGGGTATGTACGGTTTGTTCGTTCTTTTTTTATGAAACTTCGCGAGATCACCTCGTATATCTAAAAAAATATTAAAGATACGTAAAAATTGAAAACGTCGTTCAAAGTGATGTACATTTATGTGTAAATAAACAAAATTTTAATAAAATTTAACAAAAAATAATATCGAAAAAATAAGGGAGAGACTGGATATGTACGGTTTGTTCGTTTTTTTTTTTTCATGAAACTTTGCGAGATCACCTTCTATATCTTCAAAACTATTAAAGATACGCAAAAAATGGAAACGAAGTTCAAAGTGATGTACACTTATGTGTAAATAAACAAAATTTTAATAAAATTTAACAAAAAATAATATAGAAAAAATAAGGGAGAGACTGGATATGTACGGTTTGTTCGTTTTTTTTTTATGAAACTTCGCGAGATCACCTCGTATATCTACAAAACTATTAAAGATACGCAAAAACTGGAAACGCCATTTAAAGTGATGTACATTTATGTGCAAATAAGATTTTTTTTAATAAAATTTAACAAAAAATAATATCGAAAAAATAAGGGAGAGACTGGATATGTACGGTTTGTTCGTTTTTTTTTTCATGAAACTTTGCGAGATCACCTTCTATATCTTCAAAACTATTAAAGATACGCAAAAAATGGAAACGAAGTTCAAAGTGATGTACACTTATGTGTAAATAAACAAAATTTTAATAAAATTTAACAAAAAATAATATCGAAAAAATAAGGGAGAGACTGGGTATGTACGGTTTGTTCGTTCTTTTTTTATGAAACTTCGCGAGATCACCTCGTATATCTAAAAAAATATTAAAGATACGTAAAAATTGAAAACGTCGTTCAAAGTGATGTACATTTATGTGTAAATAAACAAAATTTTAATAAAATTTAACAAAAAATAATATCGAAAAAATAAGGGAGAGACTGGATATGTACCCTTTGTTCGTTTTTTTTATGAACCTTCGCGAGATCACCTCGTATATCTACAAAACTATTAAAGATACGCAAAAACTGGAAACGTCGTTCAAAGTAATGTACTTTTATGTGTAAAAAACAAAATTTTAATAAAATTTAACAAAAAATAATATCGAAAAAATAAGGGAGAGACTGGATATGTACGCTTTGTTCGTTTTTTTTATGAAACTTCGCGAGATCACCTCGTATATCTACAAAACTATTAAAGATACGCAAAAAATGGAAACGTCGTTCAAAGTGGTGTACACTTATGTGTAAATAAACAAAATTGGAATAAAATTTAACATAAAATAATATCGAAAAAATAAGGGAGAGACTGGATATGTACGGTTTGTTCGTTTTTTTTATGAAACTTCGCGAGATCACCTCGTATATCTACAAAACTATTAAAGATACTTAAAAACCGGATAGGTCGTTAAAAGTAATGTGCACATCTGTACAAATAAACAAAATATCAATAAAATTTAACAAAAAATAATATCGAAAAAGTTAGGGAGAGACTGACTTTGTACGTTTTGTTTTATTTCTTAATCAAATTTCTCTAGCTCACCTCGTTTATCATCAAAACAATAACAGATATGAAAAAACTAGGTCACTTGTTTAAAAGCAATTATATTTATCTACAAATATACTAAATTTGAATAAAATTAAACAAAAATTAATATAAAAAAATTAAGGGAGAGACTACCCATGCGTGGTTTTATTTTTTTTATAACTTTGCTAAATCACCTCGTATAACTACGAAATTATCAAAGATAGGCAAAATTTGCAGAACTTGTTGAAAGTGATATACACATATGTGCAAATAATAAAATTTCAATAAAATTTAACGAAAAAATACCATCTAAAAATAAGGGAGAGACTAGCTAAGTAAGTATTGGTCGATTTTTCTTTTTACGAAACTTCGGTAGATCACCCCCTATAGCTAAAAAACTATAACTTATATAAAAAAACTAAAGCAACCATTAAAACAGTCATAAATTCACTTAATAAGAAACAAAAATCCAACAAAATTTAAATTTAAATAATATCCAAAAATTAAGGGTGAGACCAGCTTTGAACATTTTGTTCATATTTTTTTAAAACTTCGCTAGTCCATCTCGTATATCTCCAAAACGACAATAAATATTAAAAAACTAAGTTAACCACTTGAAAGAAAATACATTTATCTACAAATTGACTTAATTTTAACAAAATTCACCACGAAATAATATCGAAAAATTAAGGGAGAGACCAGCTTTGAATGTTTTGTTAATATTTTTATAAAACGTCGCTAGCTTACCTCGTATATCTCCGAGAAAATAATATATATTAAAAAACTATGTAAACCAATTAAAAGGAAATATATTTATCTACAAATCAACTTAATTTTAACAAAATTTAACACGAAATAATATCGAAAAATTAAGGGAGAGACTTGCTTTGTACGTATTGTTTCACTTTTTAATCAAACTTCGCTAGATCACCTAGTATATCTACAAACCTATAATAGATATGAAAACACTGATTTGATCATCAGAAACAACATACATTTATTTATGAATACAGAAATTTTTAATAAAATTCAACAAAAAATAATATAGAAAAATCAAGGGAGAGACTACCTGTGACCGTTTTGTTTCACTTTTTAATCAAACTTCGCTACCTCACCGCGTATATCTTCAAAACGATAATATATATTAAGAAACTGAGTTAACCACTTGAAAGAAAATACATTTATTTACAAATGTACTTAATTTTAACAAAATTTAACCCGAAATAATATCGAAAAATTAAGGGAGAGACTAAAGCTTTGTACGTATTGTTTCACTTTTTAATCAAATTTCGCTAACTCATTTCGTATATCTCCAAAACGATAATATGTATTAAAAAACTAAGTGAACCACATAAAAGGAAAAACATTTATTTACAAATGGACTGAATTTTAACACAATTCAATACGAAATAATATTGAAAAATTAAGGGAGAGACTAGCCTTGAACGGATTGTTTCACTTTTTAATCAAACTTCGCTAACTCACTGCGTACATCTTCAAAACGATAATATATATTAAAAAACTAAGTTAACCACTTGAAAGAAAATACATTTATTTACAAATCGCCTAAATTTTAACAAAATTTAACACGAAATAATATCGAAAAATTAAGGGAGAGACTAGCTTTGTACGTATTGTTTCACTTTTTAATCAAACTTCGCTAACTCACCGCGTATATCTTCAAAACGATAATATATATTAAAAAACTAAGTTAACTACTTGAAAGAAAATACATTTATGTACAAATCGACTTAATTTTAACAAAATTTAACACGAAATAATATGGAAAAATTAAGGGAGAGACTAGCTTTGAGCGTTTTGTTTCACTTTTTAATCAAACTTCCCTAACTCACGGCGTATATCTTCAAAACGATAATAAATATTAAAAAACTAAGTTAACCATTTGAAAGAAAATACATGTATTTACAAATCGACTTAATTTTAACAAAATTTAACACGAAATAATATCGAAAAATTAAGGGAGAGACTAGCTTTGAGCGTTTTGTTTCACTTTTTAATCAAACTTTGCTAACTCACCGCGTATATATTCAAAACGATAACATATATTAAAAAACTAAGTCAACCACTTGAAAGGAAATACATTTATGTACAAATCGACTTAATTTTAACAAAATTTAACACGAAATAATATGGAAAAATTAAGGGAGAGACTAGCTTTGAGCGTTTTGTTTCACTTTTTAATCAAACTTCGCTAACTCACCGCGTATATCTTCAAAACGATAATATATATTAAAAAACTAAGTTAACCATTTGAAAGAAAATACATTTATTTAGAAATCGACTTAATTTTAACAAAATTTAACACGAAATAATATCGAAAAATTAAGGGAGAGACTAGCTTTGAACGTTTTGTTTCCTTCTAATAAAACTCCGCTAACTCACCGCGTATATCTTCGAAACGACAATAAATATTAAAAAACTAAGTTAATCACTTAAAAGGAAATACATTTATTTACAAATGGACTTAATTTTAACAAAATTCAACACGAAATAATATCGAAAAATTAAGGGAGAGACTATAGCTTTGAGCGTTTTGTTTCACTTTTTAATCAAACTTCGCTAGATCACCTCGTATATCTACAAACCTGTAATAGATATAAAAAAACTGATTTGATTATCAGAAACAACATATATTTATTTATAATTACACAAATTTTTAATAAAATTCAACAAAAAATAATATAGAAAAATTAAGGGAGAGACTACATATGACCGTTTTGTTTCACTTTGTAATCAATTTTCGCTAACTCACCTCGTAAATCTACATAACGATAATATATATTAAAAAACTATGTAAACCAATTAAAAGGAAATACATTTATCTACAAATCGACTTAATTTTAACAAAATTCAACACGAAATAATATCGAAAAATTAAGGGAGAGACTAGCTTTGTACGTATTGTTTCACTTTTTAATCAAACTTCGCTAGATCAACTCGTATATCTACAAAACCATAACAGATATTAAAAAACTAAGTTCAGCACTTAAAACTAATAACATGTATCTACAAATGTTCTTAATTTAAACAAAATTCAACAAAAAATAATATAAAAAAATTAAGGGAGAGACTAGATATGCAACTTTGTTCAAAATATTTTTTAATGAAATTTTCCTACATCCACTCGTATTGCAACAATTCCATAACAGATATAAAAAAATTAAGTACAGCATTAAAAAGGAGTTAAATTTATCAATAAACACATTAAATTGCAATAAAATCATATGCAAATGTATTCAACGATTAAGGAAGAGAACAATTTGTTCAATTTGTTATCAAATTTTGCTAGAACATCTTGTTTATATAAAAATCTATAAAAACTAATTAAACTAATAAAAAGGATATAAATTCAAATGTCAATTGTGAAATGTTAAATGTCAACGTTCATATGTCATTTGTCAAATGTTAACTGTCAAATATCAAATGTCAAATCTCCTATGTCAAATGATAAATGTCAAACATGTTAAATGTCAAAAATGTTAATTCTCTATCAAATTCTGCTAGAACACCGCATATAACTAAAAATTGATAAAAGAATTCGAAAAATGTGTTTTTATCGAAAATACAAATCCTGATTAATCTCTTGACTTTGTGGAGATTATTTAGTATGTTATGTTGTTAATAACAATAATATTTTTAAAACCTAATAAATTATAAATTTTTCGGATATATTAAATAATCTTGAAGATAACCCAATTTTTATATCACGCACTTTATAACTGAACTATTAAATATTCTATTTGTTATTAAGTAAATAAATAAATATTGAATAGGTTTACTTTTTTTGTATTTACAATGCACCATCCTCTTTTCTACCTAGATAGAATATAGAAATTTATGCAGGGTATTGACCCTTTCGTTCAATATCGAAAACCAGAAGGGTTAGAATCTATTCAATTTAATATAATGCCCTTTGGAATGACATGCAACTGTAAATTTATTACTAAAGACCATCCTGAATTATCAGTAATTAAATTAGTGATGTCTTATGTTAACTGTCAAATGTCAGAAATGATAAACTGTCAATCATCATCAATATGTCAATTGTCAAATGTCACCTGTCAAAAATGTCATTCTTTTAATGCCAAAGGCTAAAAATGCCATATTTTAGATTTTAAAAATATTTAATGTCAAAAATGTGTAGAATAGAGTCCAAAATTGCAAATGACAAATGTCACATATCAAATATGTCAAAATGCCAAAGGTTAAAAATGTGAAATCACAAATTTCAAACATGCCAAATAAGAAAATGAGAAAAGTGACAAATGTCAAACGTCATATATGTAAAATGTCAACAGTCAGTAATATCTAATTAACTGTCAAAAATTCAGGCAGGGTATTGACCTTTCCTTCCAATATAAAAAAACCAGAATCCATTTAATTTCATACAATTTCTCTATTTACTACTAAAATGTCAAAAATGTCAAATGACAAAATTGTCAAATGTAAAAAATGCCAAATGTCCAATGACAAACATGTCTAATATCAAAGATCAAAAATGTTTTACTTCAAGAATGTCAAATGTCAACAGTCAGAAATATATAATGTCAACTGTCAAATGTCAGGAATGGTAAACGTCACTTGGCATATGTCATTTGCCAAATGTATACTGTCAAATATCAACTGTCAATCATGTCAAATACCAAAACTGTCCAATCTCCAATGTCAATGGTGTTTAATGTCGAACGTTAAAAATGACCAATTTCAAAAAGGTCAAATGTTAAAAATGGCAAACAACAAACATGTCAAATGTCAAAGGTCGAAAGTGTGAAATGTCAAAAATGACAAATGTCAAATAGGTCCGAATGTCATCAGTTAGAAATATCTAATGTCAACTGTCAAATGTTAGAAATGGTAAACGTCACTTGCCATATGTCATTTGCCAAATGTATACTGTCAAATATCAACTGTCAATCATGTCAAATGCCAAAACTTTCCAATCTCCAATGTCAATGGTGTTTAATGTCGAATGCCAAAAATGACCAATTTCAAAAAGGTCAAATGATAAAAAAGGCAAACAACAAACATGTCAAATGTCAAAGGTAGAAAGTGTGAAATGTCAAAAATGACAAATGTCAAATAGGACAATATGTCATCAGTTAGAAATATCTAATGTCAACTGTCAAATGTTAGAAATAGTAAACGTCACTTGTCATATGTCATTTGCCAAATGTATACTGTCAAATATCAACTGTCAATCATGTCAAATGCCAAAACTGTCCAATCTCCAATGTCAATGGTGTTTAATGTCGAATGTCAAAAATGACCAATTTCAAAAAGGTCAAATGTTAAAAATGGCAAACAACAAACATGTCAAATGTCAAAGGTCGAAAGTGTAAAATGTCAAAAATGACAAACGTCAAATAGGCCAAAACATCATCAGTTAGAAATATCTAATGTCAACTGTCAAATGTTAGAAATGGTAAACGTCACTTGTCATATGTCATTTGCCAAATGTATACTGTCAAATATAAACTGTCAATCATGTCAAATATTAAAACTGTCCAATCTCCAATGTCAATGGTGTTTAATGTCGAATGTCAAAAATGACCAATTTCAAAAAGGTCAAATGTTAAAAGTGGCAAACAACAAAAATGTCAAATTTCAAAGGTCGAAAGTGTGAAATGTCAAAAATGACAAATGTCAAATAGGCCCGAATGTCATTAGTTAGAATTATCTAATGTCAACTGTCAAATGTTAGAAATGGTAAACGTCACTTGTCATATGTCATTTGCCAAATGTATACTGTCAAATATCAACTGTCAATCATGTCAAATACCAAAACTGTCCAATCTCCAATGTCAATGGTGTTTAATGTCGAATGTCAAAAATGTCAAATGTTAAAAAAGGCAAACAACAAACATGTCAAATGTCAAAGGTCGAAAGTGTGAAATGTCAAAAATGACAAATGTCAAATAGGCCCTAATGTCAACTGTCAAAAATTAATGCAATAACGAAAAAAAAATGTAAAATTCAAATTAATAGAAAACCCAATGCAACTGTAAATTTATTATATTTATAACTAATAACCATTCTGCACCTTTGGTAATTAAAATATTTTTAATAGTTTATTAATTACACTCATATCTTCGATATTTCATAACAAATTAAGTACAAAAACAAACATCTGCATTAGAAATTTCGTAATGACTTCTACTTATTGCACCTTTTCAAATTTCGTAATCAGTAATTAAAAATATATAATAACGTATAAATTAAAAATAATGACAGCTGAAGTTTCACCTGTAATTAATTTTTCTAAACAGTTTCTTTATGTTTTAACAAAATTTTTTGTCAGTAATAATAATAAACAAAGGTAAATTCCTTGAAATGTCAAATCTTAAAAATGTCTAATGTCAAGTGTCATAAATGTCACATGACAAAAATGTCAAATGTATCAATGGTTTTTGGGCTGTTAGGCCGGCGTCGATTGTCATGTTGACTTGACGTTTCGCCAACACGAGCGGTTGGCATCTTTAGAAGTTGCTTTCTGGTTGACAGTCTGCGAACTACTGAGCTCTGCGTGAACGGAGCCCGTATTTATACGTCGGGAAGGAAGTAGGCGGGGCCTCAGTTGCTTTCGATTCCAATCGGTTCTGGTCGGTGTTGTTTGTGAAATGTCAAATGTCAAACGTCAATATTCAGAAATCTTTAATGTCAACTGTCAATGGCAGGTAAAGGTTCACCTATTATTAATTTTTCTATTTGTGTTTCTTTATGTTCATTCCATTAAAATTTTGAATATCACCTCGTATAATTTTTAAACTATAAGAGATACAAAATAGCGAAAATAATCAAAGTATAGAGAATATCTTTCCTTATATACAAACCACTTATGAATAAAATCTAAATACGAATAATATCAAAAAATTAGGGGGGAGACTGACTAAGTTATTACATTTAATAAAAAAATATTTATGTTGCAACATTAATACATCACCTCGTATAAATTTTTAACGGTAGAAGATATACAAAAACTAATTACATCATTAGGAGGAGAAGATCTTCTGCTATTAAAAAACAATTTGTCAATAAAATCTAAAAACGAATTACACCCTTAAATTAGGGGAGAGTCTCATTATGGCATTACATTAAAAAAAAAACATCTACATTAAAACTTTAAAAGATCACCTCGTATAACTTTTAAACTATAAGAGATACACAAGAGCGAAAATAATCAAAGTATAGAGAATATCTTTCTTTATAAACAAACCACTTATGAATAAAATCTAAATACGAATAATATCAAAAAATTAGAGGAGAGACTGACTATGTTATTATATTTGAACAAAAGAATCTTCATATTGCAACATTTTAAGAACACCTCGTATATATTTTAAACGGTAGAACATATGAAAAAATTGAATACACCATTAAGAAGAGAAAATCTTCTGCTATTAAAAAACAATTTATCAATAAAATCTAAAAACGAATTACACCCTTAAATTAGGGGAGAGACTCATTATGTCATTACATTTAAAAAAAAAACATCTACATCAAAACTTTAAAAAATCACCTCGTATAAGTTTTAAACTATAAGAGATACACAAGAGCGAAAATAATCAAAGTATAGAGAATATCTTTCTTTATAAATAAACCACTTATGAATAAAATCTAAATACGAATAATATAAAAAAATTAGGGGAGAGACTGACTATGTTATTATATTTGAACAAAAAAATCTTTATATTGCAACATTTTAGGAACACCTCGTATATATTTTAAACGGTAGAACATATGAAAAAATTGAATACACCATTAAGAAGAGAAAATCTTCTGCTATTAAAAAACAATTTATTAATAAAATCTAAATATGAATAATATCACAAAATTAGGGGAGACACTGTCTATGTGATTACATTTGAAGAAAAATATTTATATCAACAAATTAAAAGAACACCTCGTATATCTTTTAAACTGTTATAGATATATAAAAAATAAACATACCATTAAAAAGGGCATATCTTCCCATATAAAAGACTAACGTTTAACCAAAATTTAAAATCGATGTATATCAAAAAATTGGGGAGAGACGGGCTATGATATATTTTTTTAAGAAACATTGAAACACTTTGATAACACCTCGTATATCTTTTGAACTGTAAAAGGTATACAAAATCTAAACCTATTATTACAAAGATAAGATCCTATTCTGTCAAAGCACCTACTTATTACCAAATTTTAATAACGTTAGATATAAAAAAGTAAAGGAGAGACTTGGTTATTAAATTAAAAAAAACTTAAAACATTATCGTAACACCTCCTATTTTCTTTAAACTGTGAAGGATATTCAAAAAACAAAAGATGTGAGTTAAAGGGACATATATTCCCTTTTAAAAGACCTACGTATTATAACAATTTAAAATCGATGTATATGAAAAAATTAGGGGAGAGACTGTCCATGTTATTATTTTTAAAGAAACAAATATTTATATCGCAACACTCTGATAACACCTCGTATATATTTTAAACTATAAAAGATACACTAGAACCGAACCTGTCAAATAAAAGAGAATATCTTCCTCTATAAAACGACCCCAATATTATCGAAATTTAACATCGACATATCTCAAAAAATTAGGGGAAAGACTGACCATGTTATTATTTTTAAAGAAACAAACATTTATATCGAAACACTCTGATAACACCTCGTATATCTTTTAAACTATAAAATATACGCAAAAACTAAACCCGTTAAATGAAAGAGAATATCTTTATCTATAAAAAACTCACATATTATCAAAATTTAAAATCGACAAATATCAAAAAATTAGGGGAGAGACTGACCATGTTATTATTTTTAAAGAAACAAACATTTAGATCAAAACACTCTGATAATACCTCGTATATCTTTGAAACTAAAAAAGACATACAAAAACTAAATATATTATTTAAAAGAGAAAATCTTCTTTTTTAAACATCGCTCGTATTACCAAAATTGAAATTCGACATATATCAAAAAATTAGGGGAGAGACCGAGTATATTAAAAAAAAATAAACTTCAAAACACTCTGATAACACCTCGTATATCTTTTAAATTATAAAAGATATTCTAGAACTAAACCTGTCAAATAAAAGAGAATATCTTCTACTATAAAAAACACATATATTATTAAAATTTAAAAATCGACATATATCAAAAAATTAGGGGAGAGACGGGCTATGACAATATTTTGAAAGGACCTAATAATTTTAACAAAACCTTCTAAAACCTCGTATATCTTTGAAACTGTAAGAGACATATAAAAACTAAATATACCATTTAAAAGAGAAAATCTTCCCCTGTTAAAATCGCACATACTACCAAAATTGAAAGTCGATATATATTAAAAAATTAGGGGAGAGACGAGTATACTAAAAAAAAATAAACTTCAAAACACTCTGATATAACCTCGTATATCTTTTAAACTATAAAAGATATTCTAGAACTAAACCTGTTAAATAAAAGAGAATATCTTTTTCGATAAAAAACAAATATATTATTAAAATTTAAAATCGACATATATCAAAAAATTAGGGGAGAGACGGGCTATGTCAATATTTTTAAAGGACCTAATAATTTTAACAAAACCTTTTAACACCTCTTATATCTTTGAAACTGTAAGAGACATATAAAAACTAAATATACCATTTAAAAGAGAAAATCTTCCCCTGTAAAAATTGAACATATTACTAAAATTGAAACACGATATATATTAAAAAATTAGGAGAGAGACCGAGTATACTAAAAAAAAATAAACTTCAAAGCACTCTGATAACACCTCGTATATCTTTTAAATTATAAAAGATATTTTAGAACTAAACCTGTCAAATAAAAGAGAATATCTTCTTCTATAAAAAACATATATATTATTAAAATTTAAAAATCGACATATATCAAAAAATTAGGGGAGAGACGGGCTATGTCAATATTTTTAAAGGACCTAATAATTTTAACAAAACCTTCTAACACCTCGTATATCTTTAAAACTGTAAGAGACATATAAAAACTAAATATACGATTTAAAAGAGAAAATCTTCCCCTGTAAAAATTGCACATATTAACAAAATTGAAAGTCGATATATATTAAAAAATTCGGGGAGAGACCGAGTATACTAAAAAAAATAAACTTCAAAACACTCTGATAACACCTCGTATATCTTTTAATTTATGAAAAGATATTTTAGAACTAAACCTGTCAAATAAAAGAGAATATCTTTTTCTATAAAAAACACTTATATTATTACAATTTAAAAATTGACATATATCAAAAAATTAGGGGAGAGACGGGCTATGTCAATATTTTTAAAGGACCTAATAATTTTAACAAAATCTTCTAACACCTCGTATATCTTTGAAACTTTAAAAGACATATAAAAACTAAATATACCATTTAAAACAGAAAATCTTCCCCTGTAAAAATCGCACCTATTACCAAAATTAAAAGTCGATATATATTAAAAAATTAGGGGAGAGACCGAGTATAGTAAATAAAATAAACCTCAAAACACTCTGATAATACCTCGTATATCTTTTAAATTATAAAAGATATTCGAGAACTAAACCCGTCAAATAAAAGAGAATGTCTTCTTCTATTAAAAGCACATATATTATTAAAATTTAAAAATCGACATATATCAAAAAATTAGGGGAGAGACGGGCTATGTCAATATTTTTAAAGAACTAAATATTTTTGTCAAAACATTCTAATAACACCTCGTATATCTTTGAAACTGTAAAAGGTATAAAAAAACTAAATATACCATTTAAAGGAGAAATTCTTCCTCTATAAAAATTGCTTATATTACCAAAATTGAAAATCGATATATATTAAAAAATTAGGGGAGAGACCGAGTATCAAAACCTTAACAAAACACCTCGTATATCTTTTAAACTGTAAAAGATATTGGGAAATAAAATATAGGTATAATCGAAAAGAGGATATTACCCTGTATAACATTTAAAAAAAAGGAAAAACCCATTATGTTAGTAGGTAAATAATACAGTAATCCATATCAAAACTAGGTATATATTCTAAACAATAAACGATATGTAAAAAAAGTAAATAAATTATTATAAAAAGAACATTTCTTTCTATAAATAAACCTCTGATGAACGAAATATAATAAAAAATTAGTATTTAAACAAATAATGATAATAAAGAAAACTGTATAAAAATGATGCATAATATATAAATATTTATTAGAAATAGGTTGATTTGGGCTTGATACGGTTCTGTCGGATTTATATCCTAAACTTACGCACTTGAATCGGCCTTGATATAAAGGCCATGCCATGCGCAACACCGAAAACTCAATGCGTATAACCTTACTAGAAATTGTGATTGAATTTTTATGCATTTTAAAACATAGAAAAGTACTCACGTAACTCGCTGAAAATCCGTATTTGTTTAGAAGGAAAATCCGATTAGATCATGTTGCAGGAATTTGTTGGAATTGATACGGGAAATGGCACACTACGCACTACCTCTATTCTATACAAAACCGAACCGAAAATGCAATAAACGGCGCGATCGCACGCACTACAACACGCAGCGGGCCCTGCTGCTGCTATCGGCAAAATTCGCGTTCGATTGTCTGATTGTTGGTTGGAATGGAATGGAATTGAAAGTGGAATTCTGGCCAGCCCTGCATATCGGATCAGCGCAGTTGCCGA
The DNA here is from genome assembly GCA_964028335.1 of Altica lythri. Taxonomy (NCBI): domain Eukaryota; kingdom Metazoa; phylum Arthropoda; class Insecta; order Coleoptera; family Chrysomelidae; genus Altica; species Altica lythri. The sequence continues at coordinate 22,336,512 of OZ034810.1, forward strand.
CTTTTTACACTATTTCTATAGCAGGAATACGAAACAGGAAAAAAGATAACAAAACAATTAACAAAAACATGCACTTTAAAAATATTAACATAGTCAGTCTCTCCCCTAATTTTTTAAGATATATCTATTATTAATTTTGGTAAAACAAAGCGATATTTATAGGTGAAGATTTTCTCTTTTAAATGGTATATTTAGTTTTTGTATGACTTTTGCAGTTTCAAAGATATACGTGGTGTTATTAGAATGTTTTGATAAAATTAGTTAGTTCTTTAAAAATATTAACATAGTCAGTCTCTCCCCTAATTTTATGATACATGTCATTTTTAAATTTTGATAATATGTGTTTTTTATAGAAGAAGATATTCTCTTTCATTTGACATGTTTAGTTCTAAAATATCTTTAATAATTTAAAAGATATACGAGTTCTTATCAGAGTGTTTTGATGTTCATTTTTTTTTTAGTATACTCGGTCTCTCCCCTAATTTTTTAATATATATCGATTTTTAATTTTGATAAAACCAAGCGATTTTTATAGGTGAAGTTTTTCTCTTTTAAATGGTATATTTAGTTTTTGTATGTCTTTTACAGTTTCAAAGATATACGAGGTGTTATCAGAAAGTTTTCATAAAAATATTTGTTCCTTTAAAAATATGAACATAGTCAGTCTCTCCCCTAATTTTTTGATATAAGTAGATTTTTAAATTTTAATAAAATGTGTGTTTTTTATAGAAGAAGATATTCTTTTTCATTTGACATGATTAGTTCTAAAATATTTTTAATAATTAAAAAGATATACGAGTTGTTATCAGAATGTATTGATGTTCATTTTTTTTTTTAGTATACTCGGTCTCTCCCCTAATTTTTTAATATATATCGATTTTCAATTTTGGTAAAACGAGCGATTTTTCACAGAGGAAGATTTTCTCTTTTAAATGATATATTTAGTTTTTGTGTGTCTTTTACAGTTTCAAAGATATACGAGGTATTATCAGAAAGTTTTCATAAAAATATTTGTTCCTTTAAAAATATGAACATAGTCAGTCTCTCCCCTAATTATTTGATATAAGTAGATTTTTAAATTTTAATAAAATGTGTGTTTTTTATAGAAGAAGATATTTTTTTTCATTTGACATGATTAGTTCTAGAATATCTTTAATAATTAAAAAGATATACGAGTTGTTATCAGAATGTATTGATGTTCATTTTTTTTTTTTTTTTAGTATACTCGGTCTCTCCCCTATTTTTTTAATATATATCGATTTTTAATTTTGGTAAAAGGAGCGATTTTTAACAGAGGAAGATTTTCTCTTTTAAATGGTATATCTAGTTTTTATATGCCTTTTGCGGTTTCAAAGATATACGAGGTGTTATTAGAATGTTTTCATAAAAGTATTTGTTCCTTTAAAAATATGAACATAGTCAGTCTCTCCCCTAATTTTTTGATATAAGTCGATTTTTAAATTTTGATAAAATGTGTGTTTTTTATAGAAGAAGATATTCTCTTTCATTTAACAGGTTTAGTTCTAGAATATCTTTAATAATTTAAAAGATATACGAGTTGTTATCAGAATGTTTTGATGTTCATTTGTTTTTTTTTTGGTATACTCGGTCTCTCCCCTAATTTTTTAATATATATCGATTTTTAATTTTGGTAATACAAAGCGATTTTTATAGGTGAAGATTTTCTCTTTTAAATGATATATTAAGTTTTTGTATATCTTTTACAGTTTTAAAGATATACGAGGTGTTATCAGAATGTTTTCATAAAAATATTTGTTCCTTTAAAAATATTCACATAGTCAGTCTCTTCCCTAATTTTTTTATATAAGTCGATTTTTAAATTTTGATAGTATGTGTGTTTTTTATAGAAGAAGATTTTCTTTTTCATTTGACATGTTTAGTTCTAGAATATCTTTAATAATTTAAAAGATATACGAGTTCTTATCAGAGTGTTTTGATGTTTGTATGTTTTTTTAGTATACTCGGTATCTCCCCTAATTTTTTAATATATATCCATTTTTAATTTTGGTAAAATGTACGTTTTTTACAGAGGAAGATTTTCTCTTTTAAATGATATATTTAGTTTTAGTATGCCTTTTGCTGTTTCAAAGATATACGAGGTGTTATTAGAATGTTTTCATAACATACGAAATACTTTTGCAAGTCTGTCAAAATAGTCATTTGTCAAATGTTAAATGTCAAATATCAACTGTCAAAAATGACCAATTTTTAATATCAAATGTCAAAATCAAAATTGTTAATTGTCAAAGTGGCTAATGTCAAAAATGTCAAAATGCCTTTATTTCAACTTTTGATCGATTTGTGACAAGTTTACAAATCAGACCATTAGTTCGTTATCTAAAATGACTCAAAAATGGTTTTTTCATATTTAATATAACAAAATATTATCGAAATACATATTTTTTTATTAAAATAAACAGGTTTCATATTAAAATGGTTTAGTTGGTTAAAATGTATAGTGGCAAATTATGCAACATAAAATATGAAGTTCAGCTGTCTTTGTTCTGAAATTTTAGGGAAAACGTAATAGGGGGAAGGGTGTTTAAGTACAAAGGGAGTCTAAAACTCTCTCTCCCATGCTAAAACGGCGCTAGGAAACCAGCTGAAATGCGCCCGCAGTCGTTTATGTAGGTCATTCCAAAGCTAATGCAAATTTGAAATTCACGTTCGCATAATAAACAGAAATTAGTTTCTGCAGAGGAAGGTTTCTATTCTGCTTCTTTTAACATAAAAAAATCTTTGCTTGAATTATATATTTTTGAAAACATAACTTCATTACTGTACTGATGAGCTCGAAACACGTGTCTGCAATTAGGTTTTGCCCTTGTATAGACTACTAAGAATGATATTTTTGAAAGCATAACTTTCTTAGTTATGTCAAAGATTTTTTATTTACATATTAGACACAGTAATACATAATATATATGTAAAAATGGCGCTAGTTACGATTGTTTTATACTTTCGTAAACTTTTACAACAAATTTTGACCAGTCTATACCAGCGATGTCTATTCATTAGTGACTGAAGAGACAAACCTATTTTGTACTGATGAGCTCTAATTAGAGCGAAACACGTGTCTGCAATTTGGTTCTGCCCTTGTATAGACTTTTAAGAATAATATTTTTGAAAGCATAACTTTCTTAGTTATGTCAAAGATTTTTTATTTACATATTAGACACAGTAATACATAATATATATGTAGAGATGGCGCTAGTTACGATTGTTTTATACTTTCGTCAACTTTTACAACAAATTTTGACCAGTCTATACCAGCGATGTTTCTTCATTAACGACTGAAGATACAAACCTATATTGTACTGATGAGCTCTAATTAGAGCGAAACACATGTCTGCAATTTGGTTTTGCCCTTGTATAAACTTTTAAGAATAATATTTTTGAAAGCATAACTTTCTCAGTTATGTCAAAGATCTTTTATTTACGTATTAGACACAGTAATACACAATATATATGTAGAGATGGCGCTAGTTACGATTGTTTTATACTTTCGTAAACTTTTACAAAAAATTTTGACCAGTCTATACCAGCGATGTTTATTCATTAGTGACTGAAGAGACAAACCTATTTTGTACTGATGAGCTCTAATTAGAGCGAAACACGTGTCTGCAATTAGATTTTGCCCTTGTATAGACTTTTAAGTATAATATTTTTGAAAGCATAACTTTCTTAGTTATGTCAAAGATTTTTTATTTACATATTAGACACAGTAATACACAATATATATGTAGAGATGGCGCTAGTTACGATTGTTTTATACTTTCGTAAACTTTTACAACAAATTTTGACCAGTCTATACCAGCGATGTTTCTTCATTAGTGACTGAAGAGACAAACCTATTTTGTACTGATGAGCTCTAATTAGAGCGAAACACATGTCTGCAATTTGGTTTTGCCCTTGTATAGACTTTTAAGAATAATATTTTTGAAAGCATAACTTTCTTAGTTATGTCAAAGATATTCTATTTACATATTAGACACAGTAATATACAATATATATGTAGAGATGGCGCTAGTTGCGATTGTTTTATACTTTCGTAAACTTTTACAACAAATTTTGACCAGTCTATACCAGCGATGTTTATTCATTAGTGACTGAGGAGACAAACCTGTTTTGTACTGATGAGCTCTAATTAGAGCGAAACACGTGTTTGCAATTTGGTTCTGCCCTTGTATAGACTTTTAAGAATAATATTTTTAAAAGCATAACTTTCTTAGTTATGTCAAAGATTTTTTATTTACATATTAGACACAGTAATACACAATATATATGTAGAGATGGCGCTAGTTACGATTGTTTTATACTTTCGTAAACTTTTACAACAAATTTTGACCAGTCTATACCAGCGATGTTTCTTCATTAATGACTGAAGATACAAACCTATATTGTACTGATGAGCTCTAATTAGAGCGAAACATTTGGTTTTGCCCTTGTATAGACTTTTAACTATAATATTTTTGAAAGCATAACTTTCTTAGTTATGTCAAAGATATTCTATTTACATATTAGACACAGTAATATACAATATATATGTAGAGATGGCGCTAGTTGCGATTGTTTTATACTTTCGTAAACTTTTACAACAAATTTTAACCAGTCTATACCAGCGATGTTTCTTCATTAGTGACTGAAGAGACAAACATATTTTGTACTGATGAGCTCTAATTAGAGCGAAACACATGTCTGCAAATTGGTTTTGCCCTTGTATAGACTTTTAACTATAATATTTTTGAAAGCATAACTTTCTTAGTTATGGCAAAGATTTTTTATTTACATATTAGACACAGTAATACACAATATATATGTAGAGATGGCGCTAGTTACGATTGTTTTATACTTTCGTAAACTTTTACAACAAATTCTGACCAGTCTATACCAGCGATGTTTATTCATTAGTGACTGAAGAGACAAACCTATATTGTACTGATGAGCTCTAATTAGAGCGAAACACGTGTCTGCAATTTGGTTCTGCCCTTGTATAGACTTTTAAGAATAATATTTTTGAAAGCATAACTTTCTTAGTTATGTCAAAGATTTTTTATTTACATATTAGACACAGTAATACACAATATATATGTAGAGATGGCGCTAGTTACGATTGTTTTATACTTTCGTAAACTTTTACAACAAATTTTGACCAGTCTATACCAGCGATGTTTCTTCATTAGTGACTGAAGAGACAAACATATTTTGTACTGATGAGCTCTAATTAGAGCGAAACACGTGTCTGCAATTTGGTTCTGCCCTTGTATAGACTTTTAAGAATAATATTTTTGAAAGCATAACTTTCTTAGTTATGTCAAAGATTTTTTATTTACATATTAGACACAGTAATACACAATATATATGTAGAGATGGCGCTAGTTACGATTGTTTTATACTTTCGTAAACTTTTACAACAAATTCTGACCAGTCTATACCAGCGATGTTTATTCATTAGTGACTGAAGAGACAAACCTATTTTGTACTGATGAGCTCTAATTAGAGCGAAACACATGTCTGCAAATTGGTTTTGCCCTTGTATAGACTTTTAACTATAATATTTTTGAAAGCATAACTTTCTTAGTTATGGCAAAGATTTTTTATTTACATATTAGACACAGTAATACACAATATATATGTAGAGATGGCGCTAGTTACGATTGTTTTATACTTTCGTAAACTTTTACAACAAATTCTGACCAGTCTATACCAGCGATGTTTATTCATTAGTGACTGAAGAGACAAACCTATTTTGTACTGATGAGCTCTAATTAGAGCGAAACACATGTCTGCAAATTGGTTTTGCCCTTGTATAGACTTTTAACTATAATATTTTTGAAAGCATAACTTTCTTAGTTATGGCAAAGATTTTTTATTTACATATTAGACACAGTAATACACAATATATATGTAGAGATGGCGCTAGTTACGATTGTTTTATACTTTCGTAAACTTTTACAACAAATTCTGACCAGTCTATACCAGCGATGTTTATTCATTAGTGACTGAAGAGACAAACCTATTTTGTACTGATGAGCTCTAATTAGAGCGAAACACATGTCTGCAAATTGGTTTTGCCCTTGTATAGACTTTTAACTATAATATTTTTGAAAGCATAACTTTCTTAGTTATGGCAAAGATTTTTTATTTACATATTAGACACAGTAATACACAATATATATGTAGAGATGGCGCTAGTTACGATTGTTTTATACTTTCGTAAACTTTTACAACAAATTCTGACCAGTCTATACCAGCGATGTTTATTCATTAGTGACTGAAGAGACAAACCTATTTTGTACTGATGAGCTCTAATTAGAGCGAAACACGTGTCTGCACTTTGGTTCTGCCCTTGTATAGACTTTTAAGAATAATATTTTTGAAAGCATAACTTTCTTAGTTATGTCAAAGATTTTTTATTTACATATTAGACACAGTAATACACAATATATATGTAGAGATGGCGCTAGTTACGATTGTTTTATACTTTCGTAAACTTTTACAACAAATTTTGACCAGTCTATACCAGCGATGTTTCTTCATTAATGACTGAAGATACAAACCTATATTGTACTGATGAGCTCTAATTAGAGCGAAACATTTGGTTTTGCCCTTGTATAGACTTTTAAGTATAATATTTTTAAAAATCATAACTTTCTTAGTTATGTCAAATAACCACAAGCGATAACATTGATTAAAAATAAGAAGTGTTAATTGTAGAAGAGGAAGCATTGATAATAGAGGAACTAAAAACATTGATAATCAAAGAAACAGCTTTTTATAGCAATTTCAAGAAAACCCAAAGGCTTAAAAAGTTAATAACAGAAGAAGCGAAAGCAGCATTAATTAAAAAAAGAAGCATTAGTTACAGAAGAAGAAACAATAATGATAGAAGAAGTAAAAACATTAGTAATCAAAGAAGAGAAGGCTTTTTAAAGAAGCAACAGATTTTTATTGGTCTTCCAAAAACCCAAAGACATCATTCTGGAATTGTTAACTATAGAAGAAGAGGAAGAAATATTGATTCAAAATAAGAAGAACTGGTGATAAAAGAAGAAGAGTTGTTGAAAGAAGAAGAGAATACAAATTATTATAGTTCTTTCAAGGATTTAAAGACACAAGAGCTCCACGTGTTGATGATAAAAGAAAAGATAGCGTTATTGAAGAGTTCGTAAAAGAAGAGGAAATATTGATGATAGAAGATCGAAGAAGACAAAGCTTTTTAATAAAGAAACAGATGTTTATAATTCTTCCAACAACCCAAAGACATCATTCTGGAATTTTTAACTATCGAAGAAGAGGAAGAAATATTGATATAAAATAAGAAGAACTGGTGATAAAAGAGGAAGAGTTGTTGACAGAAGAAGAGAATACAGATTTTTATAGTTCTTCCAAGAATTTAAAGACACAAGAGCTGAAAGCGTAGGTAACAAAAGAAAAGAAAGCGTTATTGAAGAATTTGTAAAAGAAGAGGAAATATTGATGATAGAAGATCGAAGAAGACAAAGCTTTTTAATAAAGAAACAGATGTTTATAGTTCTTCCACCAACCCAAAGGCATTATTCTGGAATTGTTAACTATAGAAGAAGAGGAAGAAATGTTGATTCAAAATAAGAAGAATTGGTGTTAAAAGAGGAAGAGTTGTTGACAGTAGAAGAGAATACAGATTTTTATAGTTCGTCCAAGAATTTGAAGACACCAGAACTAAAAGCGTTTTTTTTAACAGAGGGCCAGGCTTAGGGGTAGACCATGGGATTGCATCGCAGCTAGTACAGCTTATTGTGCACTCTCATTCACAGGTCCTCATTCTTCTTCAAATCCCAGGTTCTTAATGAGCCATGAGATCCTTTTGACTATGGTTACCCGTTCTTCCCTTTGATCTCCGGTCGGTAGGCCAAGGGATCTCACACGCAGACCTTGCAGGGCTGGGCACATGAATATCACGTGGATGGCAGTCTCCTCCTCCTCACCGCATTTTCTACATAAGAGGTTTTTAACTTGAATTCCCATCTTATGAAGATGTCCGCGGAATACCCAGTGGCCACTGATGAAGCCAACCACTTGCCGCAGAGTCTTCCTCCTCAGCCCAAGGGCATCTGCCGCTATAGCACCAGTAGGTGTCTGCAGCATTCTCTTTGACTATATGTTGCCCTCTGTTCTTTCCCAGCACTTTCGATGTTCTATGCCCGTCCACTGGCGAACAGCTCTTCGTGCTGTGTTGTAAGCTATACCACACGTCGGCTCTGGACCAATGAAAGCGTTGGTGATAAAAGAAAAGAAATCGTTATTGAAGAAATCGTAAAAGAAGAGGAAACATTGATGATTAAAGAAGAGAAAATGGTATAAGAAGAAGCCGTATATCTAATCGTAAACCGATAATTAAAAATTTGTTGTACAAGAACACAAAAAGCTCCTCATCAACAAGAATACGAGTTTTTTTATCCAAAGAAGTTTGATTCAAGGTTAAAATCTTGATTTCAACAGTGTTTATGTGTGTTTTTACCTACCTATTTCATGGAGACATACCCTTACCCTATATTTTCTTTTGTTCATTCACAACTTTATATCGAATAAATCACCGTCATTCTGAAAATTAATTGACTGGGCGTTCGGGCAGACAGACGCGGGGGTTGTAGGGCGATGCGGGGGTGGTGGCAAGGGCAGGTCGGAAAGAGTGATTTCCCTTTTATTTCTTTTCATTGTAGACGGTGTTGCAAGTTTCGTGGCCGTCGGATCTCTCGGGGTCCCTCGCATTTTTTTGGGGTTGCGTCCTATATTTGGGTTAGGTTTGCATTTGATTCGCATAGCGACCTATTTACCGATTTTCACGTTTGTTTTAACGAAAAACCGGTTAAAAGAAAGGCGAAAGAGAAGGGAGTTTCTTAAGTTTATAATAACAAAAACCGTATGTATTTAAATTGGATTGATACGGTTATTAAAACGATTTGAAACCTTGATACGCAGTCACGAATAATTTGAGTTTCTTTGTTGATACAAAACGCATAATTACACAATTTATTTAGCGGATTAGTTGGCAACTATGACCGTACCTATTCATACTTAACTTTCATCGACATTGAAATTGGCCACACAGCAATAAAAGTGACGCAAAAATTCACAATTCGCCAAACTAAACACGCAGGTTCAAGTTCAATGTTTCAGTTAGTTTTTAAATCATAATAGCTTGTTTAAGCTTTTAATATTATCGATTTACAAATCGATAAGATCTATTATTCATCGATTTTCGTTAACCAGAAGTCGATAAGTATTTCATAAATCGGAGATATGATCATTCTTAGTTAGTTAATTGACCAAAATGAAATTTGGACTGTTTTGTGATTAAATAAGTTAAAATTGTTCACAATAACAGTCCTCTGAGTCATGTGAACAAATCACATTCCTATGACCAGTTGTTCACTGTTTGAATCAGTTCAGGATTTGTTTTGAACAAGTATAGTCATAAAAACAGTTGAACTGAGTTATTTAGGACTCTGTTCTATTGGTCAGAATCAATTCTGGACTATTTTCACAACAAACTGTTAAAAATTGATTCCAATTACAGTTCCCCAAGTCATTCTTAGTTAGTTAGTTGACCAAAATCGATTTCGGACTGTTTTGTGATCAAATTAGTTAAAATTGTTCACAATAACACTCCCCTGAGTCATGTGAACAAATCACATTCCTATGACCAGTTGTTCACTGTTTGAATCAATTCAGGATTTGTTTTGAACAAGTATAGTCATAAAAACAGTTGAACTGAGTTATTGAGGACTCTGTTATATTAATCAAAATCAATTCTGGACACTTTTTTTAACAACCTGTTGAAAATTGATCCCAATTACAGTTCTCCAAGTAATTCTTAGTTAGTTAGTTGACCAAAATCGATTTTGGACTGTTTTTTGTTCAACTGAGTTAAAATTGTTCACAATAACAGTCCTCTGAGTCATGTGAACAAATCAAATTCCTATGACCAGTTTTTCACTGTTTGAATCAATTCAGGATTTGTTTTGAACAAATATAATCATAAAAACAGTTGAACTGAGTGATTGAGGACTTTGTTATATTAATCAAAATCAATTCTGGACAGTTTTTTTATCAACTTGTTGAAAATTGATCCCAATTACAGTTCTCTAACTCATTCTTAGTAAGTTAATTGACCAAAATCGATTTTGGAATGTATTTGATCAAATTAGTTAAAATTGTTCACAATAACAGTCCTCTGAGTCATGTGAACAAATCAAATTCCTACGACAAGTTTTTCACTGTTTGAATCAATTCAGGATTTGTTTTGAACAAGTATAGTCATAAAAACAGTTGAACTGAGTTATTAAGGACTCTGTTATATTAATCAAAATCAATTATGAACAGTTTTTTTAACAACCTGTTAAAAATTGATCCCAATTACAGTTCTCCAAGTAATTCTTAGTTAGTTAGTTGACCAAAATAGATTTTGGAATGTTTTTTGATGAAATCAGTTAAAATTGTTCACAATATTAGTCCTCTGAGTCATGTGAACAAATCAAATTTCTCTGACCAGGTTTTCACTGTTTGAATCAATTCAAGATTTGTTTTGGACTCTGTTCTATTGATCAGAATCAATTCTGGACTGTTTTAACAACAAACTGTTAAAAATTGATCCCAATTACAGTTCTCTGACTCATTCTTAGTTAGTTGATTGACCAAAATCGATTTTGGACTATTTTGTGATCAAATCGGATCAAATTGTTCACAATATTAGTCCTATGAGTCATGTGAACAAATCACATTCCTATGACCAGTTGTTCACTGTTTGAATCAATTCAGGATTTGTTTTGAACAAGTATAGTCATAAAAACAGTTGAACTGAGTTATTGAGGACTCTGTTATATTACAAAATCAATTCTGGACAGTTTTTTTTAACAACCTGTTGTAAATTGATCCCAATAACAGTTCTCTAAGTAATTCTTAGTTAGTTAGTTGACCAAAATCGATTTTGGACTGTTTTTGATCAAATTAGTTAAAATTGTTCACAATATTAGTCCTCTGAGTCATGTGCACAAATCAAATTTCTCTGACCAGGTTTTCACTGTTTGAATCAATTCAAGATTTGTTTTGGACTCTGTTCTATTGGTCAGAATCAATTCTGGACTGTTTTAACAACAAACTGTTAAAAATTGATCGCAATTACAGTTCTCTGACTCATTCTTAGTTAGTTGATTGACCAAAATCGATTTTGGACTATTTTGTGATCAAATCGGATCAAATTGTTCACAATATTAGTCCTCTTAGTCATGTGAACAAATCACATTCCTATGACCAGTTGTTCACTGTTTGGATCAATTCAGGATTTGTTTTGGACAAGTATAGTCATAAAAACAGTTGAACTGAGTTATTGAGGACTCTGTTATATTATTCAAAATCAATTCTGGACAGTTTTTTTAACAACCTGTTAAAAATTGATTCCAATTACAGTTCCCCAAGTCATTCTTAGTTAGTTAGTTGACCAAAATCGATTTCGGACTGTTTTGTGATCAAATTAGTTAAAATTGTTCACAATAACACTCCCCTGAGTCATGTGAACAAATCACATTCCTATGACCAGTTGTTCACTGTTTGAATCAATTCAGGATTTGTTTTGAACAAGTATAGTCATAAAAACAGTTGAACTGAGTTATTGAGGACTCTGTTATATTAATCAAAATCAATTCTGGACACTTTTTTTAACAACTTGTTGAAAATTGATCCCAATTACAGTTCTCCAAGTAATTCTTGGTTAGTTAGTTGACCAAAATCGATTTTGGACTGTTTTTTGTTCAACCGAGTTAAAATTGTTCACAATAACAGTCCTCTGTGTCATGTGAACAAATCAAATTCCTATGACCAGTTTTTCACTGTTTGAATCAATTTAGGATTTGTTTTGGACTAGTATAGTCATAAAAACAGTTGACTAAGTTATTTAGGACTCTGTTCTGTTGCTCAAAATCGATTCAGGACTTGTTTTGATTATAATAAAGGTCCTATGTGTCTTGTGAACAAATCAGAACTCTGCTACCAGTTTTTAACCGTTTCAAATTAAAACTGGATTTATTTTGGACACTATAATGAAGCACGTTGTAAAAATAATTCAAATGAATGATTATAAATCGGTTTTGTTGGTCAGAACTAATTCAGGATTGTTTTAAGAACACATTTGTAGAGTTTGATCACAAAGAAATTTCTTTGAACCATGTGAACGAATAACAACTCTATTAACACCTTTTAACTGTTTTAAACTTATTCAGGATTTGTTTTAGACAATACAATAGTCTTGGATTGTAAAAAGAGTTTAGTTGAATTGCTCAAAATCGATTCAGGACTGGTTTTTGACAGAATTAGTATATTTTGATTATAATAATGGTCCTATGTGTCTTGTGAACAAATCAGAACTCTGCTAACTGTTTCGAATTAATACAGGATTTATTTTGGACGCTATAGTGAAGCAATTTTGTAAAAAAATTCAAATGAATGATTAGAAATCGATTCGGAACTGTTTTTAGACCAAATTAGTAGATTTTGATTATAATAATGGTCCTATGGGACTTGTGAACAAATCAGAACTCTGCTAACTGTTTCGAATTAATACAGGATTTATTTTGGACGCTATAATGAAGCAAGTTTGTAAAAACAATTCAAATGATTAATTAGAAATCGATTTAGAACTGTTTTTAGACTAAATTAGTAGATTTTGATTATAATAATGGTCCTATGTGTCTTGTGAACAAATCAGAACTCTAGTAGTGGTTTCTGACAGTTTCGCATTAATACAGGATTTGTTTTGGACGCTACAATGAAGTTCTATTTCAGTTATGAAAGCAGTTTAAGTGAAGTGTCAGAAATCTGTTTTGCTACTCAGAACCAATCCAGGACTGTTTTTGTGAACACATAATTAGAGTTAGATCATAAATTTGCAATTTCAATTTTTTACTGTTCTCTTATTTGAATTATTTTTAAACTTAATATAGAACATGATTTTTAACAATGTTGCTAAGCTATTAGCGCAGTTATTGATTTTTTATTGATTTAAGGATCGATTATTAGTTCCTGTTAAGTTCCCCCTTCTTTTTTTCTAATCAGATAACGCACAATGTGGCAACATTGATAGAACACACATTTAACTACATTCGCTTCGCGAATCCTAAATTTAGCTCCGTAAAAATCGCAATAATATTATGCAATCAGCCGAGAGGTTAACGTTACTGTTCAATGCCATTCGGTTAGATATTCGTATTCGTCCACCTCCTACAAGTTTTGCAACTTGCAAATTTATTCGTAATTTAACGACAGGTTCGTTGAACAGTTGCACGGTCATTAGATAGTCCACGTGTGACCTCCAAAGAACCGAATAAGGAACCAAATTATAGGAACACGTAAAAATTGTTAAAAAATAGAAAAAATTTGCATCTGTTGCTTGGATATAAGCAGTTAATAGAAATTTTTTATATCGATAAAGATTTTTGTTTAACCCCGTATATCTTGAAAACTAATGGATGTATAAAAAAATAGATAAATACTTTTTTGAAGGTAATTTAATTGTTATTAAAATGATACTAAAAGTATTTTTCTATTGTTTATAGTTTTTGAGATTTCATCAAAAATTTATACAGGGTCATAAAATTTTTAGATTTTTGAATTATTTTAACTTTATGTTTAGCCCGATATAACTCGAAAACTATTAGAGTTTTTAAAAAATAGATATATACTTATTTGTATATAATTAAATTGTTGTTAAAATGGTGCAAGAAGAAATTTGTTCTATTCAATACTTTTTAAGATTTTATTAAAAATCTATAACGGGTCATGAAATTTTTGGATTATTGAATACTTTCAACTTTATGTTTAACCCGGTATATCTCGAAAACTATTAGAGCTTTTAAAAAATAGATTTATACTTTTTTGTAGGTAATGTAGTTGTTATTAAAATGGTACTAAAATTATTTTAATATTGTTTACAATTTTTGAGATTTCATCAAAAAATTATACAGGGTCATAAAATTTTTTGATTTTTGATTACTTTTAATTTTATGTTTAACTCGATATAATTTGAAAACTACAAGAACTTGAAAAAAATAAATTTATATTTTTTTGTAGGCAATTTAGTTATTATTAAAATGGTACTAAAAGTATATTTTTATTGTTTATAGTTTTTAAGATTTCATTAAAAATCTATACAGGGTTATAAAATTTTTGGATTCTTAAATACTTTCAAGTTTATGTTTAACCCGGTATACCGCGAAAACTAATAAAGGTATAAAAAATCAATAAATTGTTTTTAGTAGGTAATTTAATTGTTATTAAAATGATGCTAAAAGAATTTTTTTATTGTTTATAGTTTTTAAGATTTTATTAATAATCTATACAGGCTCATAGAATTTTTGGATTTTTGAATACTTTTAACTTTCTGTTTAACCCGGTATACAGCGAAAACTGTTAAAGTTCTAAGAAATAGGTACTTACTATTTTGTAGATTATTAAATTGTTGTTAAAATGGTACAAAAAGTATTGTTTTGTTCTAAATAGTTTTTGAGATTTCATTAAAAATCTATACAGAGTAATGAAATTTTTGGATCTTTTAATACTTTTAACTTTATGTTTAACCCGGTATATCTCGAAAACTATTAGAGTTTAAAAAAAACAAATTATCAGTTTTTGTAGGTAATTTAATTGTTATTAAAATGGTATTAAAAGCATTTTTCTGTTATTTATAGTTTTTGAGATATTCTTAAAAATCTATGCAAGGATTGGATTTATAAAAACTTTGAAATTTAGGTCAAAATATCTTTTGAACTAAACTTGTTTTGTAAAACGCTTGAAACATTTTTTGTAAAAAACTTAATTGTTAAAAATTTGTGTCTATTTTTTCAGTACTAGTCATCAAGGAAATTAACAAAGTAGCACTGGAAACTGGCATATCCAAATCAACAATAATTTTTGTTTAACCTCGTATATCTCGAAAAATATCAAGAAATTTAAAAATATACTAAAATACTTTTTTGTAGATAATTTAATTGTGGTGAAAATGGTATCAAAATCATGTTTGTACCTTATATAGTTTTTAAGATATCTTAAATAATCTAAATCAATGTTGAAAAGTTTGACACAAATAATATACAAAATCTAGGAAATTTCATTACATACGGCAACACTGCGCTAGCTTTCCAGCTGTATCGTTAGAGAACTGTTTGCTAAATTTATTGACATCAGAACTAGTCAGTGAAATAAAAAATTAACAAGTTTTTTATAGACGGTTACTATTCGGAATCGCAGACTAATAAGTTTCGCATTCGCATATGTAATAAAATTATCGTTCAAATTAATCTCATGATAAAGAGTTTATGAACTTGACCAATTTCCACATACCTACAGGAAGTTGTTTCAATTAAATCTAGATTCTTCCTGTGTTAAAAAAAACTATTTTTAACCAGTTAAGCACAAACTTAAGTAGCATTCATGATAAAAAAAGAAAAAGCATTGCTAATTGAAAAAAAAAATAGAAGATAAAAGATAGTAGAAGATAGTTTAAGATAGTAGAAGATGGTAGCAGATAGTAGAAGATAGTTGAAGATAGTAGAAGATAGTTAAAGATAGTAGAAGATAGTAAAATATATTAGAAGATAGTAGAAGATAGTGGAGGATAATAAAAGATGGAGGGTAGAAGATAGTAGAATATAGTAAAAGATAGTAGAAGATAGTAGAAGATAGATTTCTTGAAGATCTTTTGGAACAGTATTGCGAATAAGAAGAAAATGATTAAAGACGAAGACAGTAGAAGATAGTAGAAGACATAACAAGATAGTAGAAGATAGTAGAAGATAGTAGAAGATAGTAAAAGATAGTGATAAAGAGTTTATGAACTTGACCAATTTGCACATACCTACAGGAAGTTTTCTTTAATTAAATCTAGATTCTTCCTGTGTTAAAAAAAACTATTTTCAACCAGTTAAGCACAAACTTAAGTAGCATTCATTATAAAAGAGAAAAAGCATTGCTACTTAAAAAAAAATAGAAGATAGAAGATAGCAGAATATAGTAGAAGATAGAAGAAATTAGTAGAAGATAGTAGAAGATAGTAGAAGATGGTATAATATAGTAGAAGATAGTAAAAGATAGTGGAAGATAGTAGAAGATAGTAGAAAATAAAAGAAGATAGTAGAAGATAGTGGAGGATAATAGAAGATGGAGGGTAGAAGATAGTAGAATACAGTAGAATATAGAAGAAGATAGTATAAGATAGAAGAAGATAGTAGAAGATAGATTTCCTGAAAATCTTTTGGTCACAGTATTGCGAATAAGAAGTAAATGATTAAAGACGAAGATAGTAGAAGATATTACAAGATAGTAGAAGATAGTAAAAGATAGTAAAATATATTAGAAGATAGTGAAGGATAATAGAAGATGGTGGGTGGAAGATAGTAGAAGATAGTAGAATATAGTTGAAGATAGTAGAAGATAAAAGAAGGTAGTAGAAGATAGTAAAAGATAGTGATAAAAAGTTTATGCACTTGACCAATTTGCACATACCTACCGGAAGTTTTCTTTAATTAAATCTAGATTCCTCCTGTGTTAAAAAAAAAACTATTTTCAACCAGTTAAGCACAAACTTAAGTAGCATTCATGATAAAAGAGAAAAAGCATTGCTACTTGAAAAAAAATAGAAGATAAAAGATAGCAGAAGATAGTAGAAGATAGTAGAAGATAGTAGAAGATAGTAGAAGATAGTAGAAGATAGTAGAAGATAGTATAAGATAGTAGAAGATAGAAAAAGATAGTAGAAGATAGTAGAAGATAGTAGAATATAGTTGAAGATAGTAGAAGATAAAAGAAGATAGTAGAAGATAGATTTCTTGAAGATCTTTTGGTCACAGTATTGCGAATAAGAAGAAAATGAATAAAGACGAAGATAGTAGAAGACAGTAAAAGATAGTGATAAAAAGTTTATGAACTTGACCAATTTGCACATACCTACAGGAAGTTTTCTTTAATTAAATCTAGATTCCTCCTGTGTTAAAAAAAACTATTTTCAACCAGTTAAGCACAAACTTAAGTAGCATTCATGATAAAAGAGAAAAAGCATTGCTACTTGAAAAAAAAATAGAAGATAGCAGAAGATAGTAGAAGATAGTAGAAGATAGTAGAAGATTGTAGAAGATAGTAGAAAATAGTAGAAGATAGTAGAAGATAGTATAATATAGTAGAAGATAGTAGGAGATAGTAGAAGATAGTAGAAGATAGTAGAAGATAGTAGAAGATAGTAGAAGATAGTAGAAGATAGTAGAAGATAGTAGAAGATAGTAGAAGATAGTAGAAGATAGTAGAAGATAGTAGAAGATAGTAGAAGATAGTAGAAGATAGTAGAAGATAGTAGAAGATAGTAGAAGATAGTAGAAGATAGTAGAAGATAGTAGAAGATAGTAGAAGATAGTAGAAGATAGAAAAAGATAGTAGAAGATAGATTTCTTGAAGATCTTTTGGTCACAGTATTGCGAATAAGAAGAAAATGATTAAAGACGAAAATAGTAGAAGATAGTAGAAGATAGTAGAAAATAGTAGAAGATAGTATAATATAGTATAAGATAGTAAAAGATAGTAGGAGATAGTAGAAGATAGTAGAAGATAGTAGAAGATAGAAGAAGATAGTAGAAGATAGATTTCTTGAAGATCTTTTGGTCACAGTATTGCGAATAAGAAGAAAATGATTAAAGACGAAAATAGTAGAAGATAGTAGAAGATAGTAGAAGATAATAAAAGATAGTAGAAGATATTACAAGATAGTAGAAGATATTAGAAAATAGTAGAAGATAGTAGAAGTGAGTAAAAGAGAGTAGAAGATATTAGAAGATAGTAGAATATAGTAGAAGATAGATTTCTTGAAGAACTTTTGGTGACAGTATTGCGAATAAGAAGACAATAATTGAAGATGAAGATAGTAGAAGATAGTAGCCTAATTTCTTTCCTGCTGCAGTTGCTATGGATGCAATATGTTTGTTCCATAGTAAGTCCTGGGAGATCGTTATACCAACCAGTGTAATGAAATCGCTCGCTACCAATATCTGATCGTTGATTGTAATGAGATGCAAAAGATAGCATTTTTTATGGAGTGTAATGGACCTTAAAGAAGCTCTTGGAACTGTTATATAAAATGCAGAAGATAGTATTGATTTAGATCAATTTATTAATAGAAGAACCTTACATATGAAGTTCATAGCATGGTGAGTAATGGAGCTTTTAAAAAATTGCTGGAATTGCTATATGAGGTGCAAAGACAGCGATTTTAAAAATGATGATAACAAACCTAGTTAAGGACTTGAAAGGTTTTAGAGATGCTATTCGTTCTAAATCTCTTATTCTGCTTTCCTTCTATCTGTATTATTGGTTGCCTATGTTGGGCTACTATAAACTGTTATAAAACGCCCAAAAGAAGGGCTGAGTAATGGATCTTGAAGAAGCTTCTGAATCAATTAATCAATAAAATTGTGATCAGATATCGTATTAAGTAAGAATTTTATTTGATATAAAACACGAGGATTATTTCGTAATCAAGTAGTTTTAATTCATTCAACATTTATTTGATATTCCTTATCACTATCTAAGTAAATATTTGATATAAAGTTTTTACTACTGCGATGTAACTATTTTACTACTATGTAAGTATACTTAAATCGAATAGATAAGTAAGTAAATAAATATTAAAATGCATTAAATATTGCATGTGCGATAGAGATTACTTATTATTTATCTAATGATTTGATAGTAAATTTTAAGTAAGTAAATATTTCTATAGATCAATAATTGCACAACAAAAATTATTGCGTTTCATAAGACAAAATAACATAAAACATTGTTTGTGTAATTGTCTATTTTTCACTATTCAGTTCCCTCCTATATGATCGTTATGGTCGATGACGTCAGTGAGTTACATATTTCTAATAAATATTTGGTTTATAAACGTCAATTTTGACCCATACACTTTCATATGTCATTTTACTCATGTGTCAACGTCAAAAAATGTTGCAAACATGAAAAGTTGTCATAAATGTCAAAAAATAAAGTTTTTAAGTGAAAAACCGACGTATTGGTAAATGTAGAAGATAGAAGAAGATAGTAGAAGATAGTAGAAGATAGCAGAAGATAGTAGAAGATAGTATAATATAGTAGAAGATATTAGAAAATAAAAGAAGATAGTAGAAGATAGTGGAAGATAATAGAAGATGAAGGGTGGAAGATAGTAGAATATAGTAGAATATAGTAAAAGATAGTAAAAGATAGTAGAATATAGTAGAAGATAGAAGAAGATAGTAGAAGATAGTAGAAGATAGAGGAGAGTAAAAGATATTAGAAGATAGTAAAAGATAGTAGAAGATAGTAGGAGATAGTAAAATATATTAAAAGATAGTAGAAGATAGTATAATATAGTAGAAGATAGTAAAAGATAGTAGAAGATAGTAAAATATATTAAAAGATAGTAGAAGATAGTAAAAGATAGTAGAAGATAGTAGGAGATAGTAAAATATATTAAAAGATAGTAGAAGATAGTAGAAGATAGTAGAAGATAGTAGAAGATCTAATCTAATCTAATCTAAATAACCTGGCATGGTCTCTCTGCGGAGCCCCATGTTTGTACACTGCTTCCTGTGGGAATATTGTGACCAGGTTCGGCACCAAGAGTCCTTACATGCACCCGTGCTTGCAGGACTCTAGTTTGTTCAGCTGCAAATCAGCATCCCGCTGATCCCCAGGAAGGCTAGAATCCAGGTGTTCTAAATTCCTTAAGTTACTGTTGCCACAGGGCTGTTCCCTTTATAAGAGATTTGGGTCCTGTGACTAGCTCCTCAAGGTGGTGATAGGATTCAGGATTCGTGTCGCCGAAGATGAGGAACCGTTTATAGTCCAAGGCCCCACACTCGAATAGAATGTGAGTTGCCGTCTCATCGTCCATTTCACACAGTCGGCACAAGGTGGGTTCCTGTGTCAGAATCCCCATCCTCCGAAGGTGTAGTCTGAATGGTCCATGCCCGGTGAGCAGGCCCACTAGTACTCTGATCTGACTCCTGCCAAGATCCAGTATGTCAGACGTGAGTTTTTTGGAGTATCCTTTGAGCATCAGCTTCGAGTGCCTCAGCCCTACAGTGTTACTCCAGTGTTTGGTTGACTCTTCCCAGACCCAGTTCCTGACTTTGGTCGTTACCCAAGCTCTAGGCAGTCCCAATACAGGTTCTGGACCAGTAAATCGTGTATCCGCTCCCTTCTTGGCCAGAAGATCCGCGGTTTCATTTCCTTCAAAACCTTTATGCCCTGGTATCCACTCCAAGAGGACACTGTTATGTCTAGCCAGTTCATTGAGGTTTTGTATGCACTCTCCCAGATCAGCTTGGACTTAACCCGGAATTGTTTTAAGGCCAGCAGTGCAGCCTGGCTGTCTGAGAAGAAAGTTATCCTCTCCCCTCTCCAGCCACGACCTCGGGCATGGTCGGCAGCCTTTAGTAAGGCGTATACCTCAGCCTGGTACACGGTTGACTCCGCTCCCAAGCTGAAGTACTGCCTAAGGTTGCGTGGACCACAGACCCCTGCACCGGTTCCTTCTGACGTGCGAGATCCGTCAGTAAAATACTTGATCCCTGCGTCGTCAAATATTCTTTGAGAGTCGTCCACAGTCCACTCAGCTCTGTCTCTCAGCCGGACTAGGTATCGACTCTCAAAGTTGTAACAGGGGATCATCTGGTCAGTCGGCAAGCCTGTCAACAGGACCTGACAATCTCCAGTGAACAGTGTGCGATGACGATGCAAACCATCAACATCGCACCCGTTAACTTTCAGCCTGTAAGCTCCCGACATCGCCTCCCCTTTAATGTAAACATTGAGAAGTGGCAAGCCCAGGATAACTTCCAGTGCCGCTGTAGGTGCTGTCCTCATGGCCCCAGAGATCTGCAGGCATGCAAGCCTCTGAAGCGAGTCCAGTTTCCTCTGAACAGTTGATTGCTCAACCTTGTTCCACCATACGCATGATCCGTAGGAGAATATGGGTCTGACAACCGCCAGGTATATCCATCGGACGACCTTGGGTGAGAGTCCCCACGTCTTCCCCACAGACCGCCTAAGCATGTTTAGAACACGCCTAGACTTGTCTATAGTGGATAGTAGAAGATAGTAGAAAATAAAAGAAGATAGTAAAAGATAATAGAAGATGGTGGGTGGAAGATAGTAGAAGATAGAAGAAGATAGTAGAAGATAAAATCGTTACAAATGTAAAAAAATAACGTTTTTAAGTGAAAAACCGGCGTATTGGTGAATATATGTCAAAAAACTGTCACAAACGTCAAAATATCTTACAGATGTCGAAAAAATACAATTAAAGATATAAAACGATGTTTTCAGGTAAAAAATGACGTTTTTTATGAATAGATGTCAATAAACTGTCATAAACGTCAAAGAAACTGTCACAAACGTCAATTGGGCATTTGGCATCTTATATATTTAAACGAGCAATTTTTACTTAAAATATAAAAAATCGAAAAAAAATATATAATCTTAGTTCTATGACGCCACCATAAGGTGGCGCATTTGTATAATATGTATTTAACACAAAATAAAATTTATAATAATAAAACATTGTTTGTGTAATTGTCTATTCTTCACTATTCAGTTCTTTTCTATATGATCGTTATGGTCGATGACGTCAGTGAGTTACATATTTCTAATAAATATTTGGTTTATAAACGTCAATTTTGACCCATACACTTTCATATGTCATTTTACTCATGTGTCAACGTCAACAAAATGTTACAAAAGTGAAAAGTTGTCATAAATGTCAAAAAATCGTTACAAATGTAAAAAATAACGTTTTTAAGTGAAAAACCGACGTATTGGTGAATTTAGAAGATAGAAGAAGATAGTAGAATATAGTAGAAGATAGTAGAAGATAGTAGAAGATAGTAAAAGATAGTTAAATATAATAAAAGATAGTTGAAGATAGTATAATATAGTAGAAGATAGTAGAAGATAGTAGAAGATAGTAGAAAATAGTAGAAGATAGTAGATAATAAAACAAGATAGTAGAAGATAGTTAAAGATAGTAAAAGATAGTAGAAGATAGTAGAAGATAGAAGAAGATAGTAGAAGATAGTGGAAGATAATAGAAGATGGACGGTGGAAGATAGTAGAATATAGTAAAAGATAGTAGAATATAATAGAAGATAGTAAAAGATAGTAGAAGATAAAATCGTTACAAATGTAAAGAAATAACGTTTTTAAGTGAAAAACTGACGTATTCGTGAATATAGAAGATAGAAGAAGATAGTAGAAGATAGTAGAAGATAGTATAATATAGTAGAAGATAGTAAAAGATAGTAGAAGATAGTGGAAGATAATAGAAGATGGAGGGTGGAAGATAGTAGAATATGGTAAAAGATAGTAGAATATAATAGAAGATAGTAGAAGATAAAATCGTTACAAATGTAAAAAAATAACGTTTTTAAGTGAAAAACTGACGTATTGGTGAATATATGTCAAAAAACTGTCACAAACGTCAAAATATCTTACAGATGTCAAAAAAATACGGCTAATGTTAACAAAAATGTCATATAAACAGCTTATGTCAAAATTGACGTATAAAATAAAGGCGGTGGTCAAAATTGACTTATAAAAAATGACTTATGTCTAAAATGATATATAAAACGATAATGTTTTAATCATATGACCAAATTGACATGTAAAAACCAATTAAAACGATGACATAAGTCAACATGGACCTTGTCAAAAATGACAAAATCGTTGATATGTCAAAATTGACGTATAAACAATAATATGCCAAAATTGATAAAATTTTTTACATAATAACAATGATAATGTCAAAAATGACATAAAAAATTGACATATAAACAAAGATATATAAAATAATGACACTATGTCAAAAAAGACATATAAAACAGTGACACTATGTCAAAATTGACGTATAAAACAATAACATAAAACGTTAAGAAATGTTAATATGTTAAAATTTAGGTATGACACTTGTCATTATTGACATACAAAACGTCAATCTGTTAAAATTTACGTTTCAACAATAACACATGTCAAAAATGTCATAAAATAATGTCATATAAAACGCTAATGTCAAGATTGAAGTATAAAATAAAGACTCATGTCTAAAATGTTTGAAAGATTGACATATGAATCAATGACATATGTCAAAAACTACGTTTAATCATATGTTAAAACTGGACATTGTCAAAAATGACAAAATCGTTGATATGTCAAAATTGACGTATGTCCAAAATGACATATATGACATATAAAACCCAATTTAAGATTGAAACTACTCGCTTGTGTATACGACTGTAACGCCTGCGCACGTCTCATTTAACGGTCAATATATCAAAATCAGTGAAATCTTGGCGTTAAGAAAGAAGCTTCTTTAAAATTCAAGGTGAGCTTTAAAGAGTAATGTATACATTTATTTTTTCTCGCCTTTCCTAACTACTTTCAACTATCAAGATTTTTAAACATTATATCTCATATTACTTTAACAAAAAAAGGTAAAAGTTAAGAGATATGTGCAAAAAAAATTGCATCATCCGGGAATCGAACCCGGGTCGCCCGCGTGGCAGGCGAGCATTCTACCAATGAACCACCGATGCTACGTATAATAACTTCCAGAATGCGTTTGATGCTCGTCTCATTTAACGGTTTTTCGTTACGGTTTTACTATTACATTTTTTTCAGTTCAGTCACGCAGCAAAATCCCTATCTCATCCAAGCCTTAGTTCCAAAATATCCAGATTACCAACAAAACCTATTGTTTACATAAAGTATATATTATTTTAGGTGCAAAAAAAGAAGTAAATTCAACCTTGAACTCAACTTTATTGCTTTTCTGAACTAAAACGAATTCATATGTAGTTATTTCCATTACATATCAAGTCATTTCAAATATTCAATTGTATTTAAATTTGGTGAATAATCCTCAAATTTTTACTGCGTGATAACAAAAATTTACAACAAAAAACAACATAGATATAGTCCTGCAATTCACGACCTCCAAAAATCTTTAAAAAAAAAATTTATACATGCAATATGACGTCAACAATAATAATCAGTTTGATTTAAATTAAGTGAATATTTATAAAAATAAAATTTAGCTATTTAGTGACAATAGTAAGTAGAGAATTATCAGAATATTAGGTAAATTCGTGTCAATGCCTTCCAAAATTAGTATGTAAATAATAATGTGATAAGAAACCTTATCAATGATATTTATTCGAGTGCGAAATAGAATTAAATAAACACAATTTTTGTAAATTTTAATAAATATTTCTCATAGGAAAAATTTATTATTGCATCATCATTTTAGTTTCTCACAATAATATTTAGAAATATTTGAAGAATAAAGCAAACTGCAATTACACCCTATGACGTCATCGAGCAGTATCGATCAACCAAAATTTTTTGTAGATGACAATAAAAATGTAAAAATCAAACACATCAACGGTTAATACGTCAGTTTTGACAAGTGTCAGTTTTGACAAGTTTCAGTTTTAACAAGTGTCAGTTTTGACAAGTGTCAGTTTTGACAAGTGTCAGTTTTGACAAGTGTCAGTTTTGACAAGTGTCAGTTTTAACAAGTGTCAGTTTTGACAAGTGTCAGTTATGACAAGTGCCAGTTTTGACAAGTGACAGTTTTGACATTTTTCGTATTCTTGTTAATTTTGAACACTGTTTGGTCATTCCTCTGGTTCTGTCCAATGACATCCAGAAAAAAGTAAAAGTCAAGATCACAAAAATCAGCAAAACCAAATTTTGTATTCCAGTTGCTTTTGAATACTCTTTGGTCACTCCTGAGGTTCTGTATGACCAACTACAGCGAGGAAAAGAAATAAAGTTAATTTTGAACACTGTTTAGTCATTCCTCTAGTTCTGTCCAATGACATCAAGAAAAAAGTGAAGGTCAAGATCACAAAAATCAACAAAACCAAATTTTGTATTCCAGTTGCTTTTGAATACTCTTTGGTCACTCCTGAGGTTCTGTATGACCAACTACAGCGAGGAAAAGAAATAAAGTTAATTATGAACACTGTTTAGTCATTCCTCTAGTTCTGTCCAATGACATCAAGAAAAAAGTATAGGTCAAGATCACAAAAATCAACAAAACCAAATTTTGTATTCCAGTTGCTTTTGAATACTCTTTGGTCACTCCTGAGGTTCTGTATGACCAACTACAGCGAGGAAAAGAAATAAAGTTAATTTTGAACACTGTTTAGTCATTCCTCTAGTTCTGTCCAATGACATCAAGAAAAAAGTATAGGTCAAGATCACAAAAATCAACAAAACCAAATTTTGTATTCCAGTTGCTTTTGAATACTCTTTGGTCACTCCTGAGGTTCTGTATGACCAACTACAGCGAGGAAAAGAAATAAAGTTAATTTTGAACACTGTTTAGTCATTCCTCTAGTTCTGTCCAATGACATCAAGAAAAGGGTGAAGGTCAAGATCACAAAAATCAACAAAACCAAATTTTGTATTCCAGTTGCTTTTGAATACTCTTTGGTCACTCCTGAGGTTCTGTATGACCAACTACAGCGAGGAAAAGAAATAAAGTTAATTTTGAACACTGTTTAGTCATTCCTCTAGTTCTGTCCAATGACATCAAGAAAAAAGTAAAGGTCAAGATCACAAAATCAACAAAACCAAATTTTGTATTCCAGTTGCCTTTGAAGACTCTTTGGTCACTCCTGAGGTTCTGTATGACCAACTACAGCGAGGAAAAGAAATAAAGTTAATTTTGAACACTGTTTAGTCATTCCTCTAGTTCTGTCCAATGACATCAAGAAAAAAGTAAAGGTCAAGATCACAAAAATCAACAAAACCAAATTTTGTATTCCAGTTGCTTTTGAATACTCTTTGGTCACTCCTGAGGTTCTGTATGACCAACTACAGCGAGGAAAAGAAATAAAGTTAATTTTGAACACTGTTTAGTCATTCCTCTAGTTCTGTCCAATGACATCAAGAAAAAAGTAAAGGTCAAGATCACAAAATCAACAAAACCAAATTTTGTATTCCAGTTGCCTTTGAAGACTCTTTGGTCACTCCTGAGGTTCTGTATGACCAACTACAGCGAGGAAAAGAAATAAAGTTAATTTTGAACACTGTTTGGTCATTCCTCTAGTTCTGTCCAATGACATCCAGAAAAAAGTAAAGGTCAAGATCACAAAAATCAACAAAACCAAATTTGGTATTCCGGTTGCCTTTGAAGACTCATTGGTCACTCCTGAGGTTCTGTATGACCAACTACAGCGAGGAAAAGAAACAAAGTTAATTTTGAACACTGTTTGGTCATTCCTCTAGTTCTGTCCAATGACATCCAGAAAAAAGTAAATGTCAAGATCACAAAATCAACAAAACCAAATTTTGTATTCCAGTTGCCTTTGAAGACTCTTTGGTCACTCCTGAGGTTCTGTATGACCAACTACAGCGAGGAAAAGAAATAAAGTTAATTTTGAACACTGTTTGGTCATTCCTCTAGTTCTGTCCAATGACATCCAGAAAAAAGTAAATGTCAAGATCACAAAATCAACAAAACCAAATTTTGTATTCCAGTTGCCTTTGAAGACTCTTTGGTCACTCCTGAGGTTCTGTATGACCAACTACAGCGAGGAAAAGAAATAAAGTTAATTTTGAACACTGTTTGGTTATTCCTCTAGTTCTGTCCAATGACATCCAGAAAAAAGTAAAGATCAAGATAACAAAAATCAGCAAAACCAAATTTTGTATTCCAGTTGCTTTTGAACACTCTTTGGACACTCCTGAGGTTCTGAATGACCAACTACAGCGAGGAAAAGAAATAAAGTTCAAGAGAACAAATATCAACAAATAAATAACTATTAATATAAGAATAATTCGGTTAAGAAACACTTAAAGACTTAAATCTAATAAAGAACCAAAAACCCTACCCATTTTTCATCTTCTAATTGGTTTTGGACACTGTTTGGTCATTCTTTAGGTTCTATTCAACCAATTACAAACAGATAACGAAGAAAGGCTCGTAGTGATTAAATTTAACAAAGATCTAATACTCACATCAAAAAATTTACACAAATTTTATATTCCAGTTGCTTTTGGACACTCTTTGGTCACTCCTTAGGTTCTTTATGACCAACTATAGCGAGGAAAAGAAATAAAGTTCAAGAGAGCTAAAATAATCAAATAAATAACTATTAATATAAGAATTATTCGGTTAAGAAACACAAAAAGACTTAAATCTAATAAAGAACCAAAATCCCCACCCATTTGTCATCTTCTAATTGATTTTGGACACTGTTTGGTCATTCCTCAGGTTCTAATCAACCAATTACGAACAGATAAAGAAGAAAGGCTCGTGGTGACTAAATTTAACAAAGATCTAATACTAACATCAAAAAATTTAAGCAAATTTTATATTCCAGTTACTTTTGGACACTTTTTGGTCACTCCTTAGGTTCAGAATGCCCAACTACAGCGAGGAAAAGAAATAAAGTTTAAAAGAACAAAAACCAACAAGTAAACAACTTATAAAATAAGAATAATTCGTTTAAGAAACACAAAAAGACTTAAATCTAATAAAGAAACAAAAATCCTACTCATTTTTCATCTTCTAATTGGTTTTGGACACTCTTTGGTCATTCCTCAGGTTCTATTCAACCAATTACAAACAGATAAAGAAGAAAGGCTCGTAGTGATTAAATTTAACAAGGATCTAATAGTAACATCAAAAAAATTACACAAATTTCAT
The DNA here is from genome assembly GCA_964028335.1 of Altica lythri. NCBI lineage: Eukaryota > Metazoa > Arthropoda > Insecta > Coleoptera > Chrysomelidae > Altica > Altica lythri. The sequence continues at coordinate 22,364,305 of OZ034810.1, forward strand.
ATTCCAGTTGCTTTTGGACACTCTTTGGTCAATCCTTAGGTTCTGTATGACCAATTACAGCGAGGAAAAGAAATAAAGTTTAAAAGAACGAAAAACAACCAATAAATAACTATTAATATAGGAATAATTCGGTTAAGAAACACAAAAAGACTTAAATCTAATAAAGAAACAAAAACCCCACCCATTTTTCATCTTCTAATTGATTTTGGACACTGTTTGGTCATTCCTCAGGTTCTATTGAACAAATGGCATCCAGAAAAAAGTAAGGGTCAAGATAACAAAAACCAACAAAAAACGAAACAAGAATTTAAAAAGAATTTGATTAATAAAGACAATTAATCAAAACTTTCATACATCAGTTACAATTTGGACACTCTTTGGTCATTCCTGAGGTTCTGTATGACCAATTACAGACAGTAAAAGAAATAAAGTTCAAGAGAACAAAAATAAACAAATAAATAACTGTTAATATAAAATTAATTTGGTTAAGAAACCCAAAAAGACTAAAATCTATTAAAGAAACAAAATCCCCACTCATTTTTCATCTTCTAATTGGTTTTGGACACTCTTTGGTCATTCCTCAGGTTCTATTCAACCAATTAAAACCAGATAAAGTAGAAAGGCTCTTAGTGATTAAATTTAACAAAGATCTAATAATAACATTAAAAAATTAACACAAATTTTATATTCCAGTTGCTTTTGGACACTCTTTGGACACTCCTGAGGTTCTGTATGACCAACTACAGCGCGGAAAAGAAATAAAGTCCAAAAGAACAAAAACCAACAAATAAATAACTTATAATATAAGAAAAACTCGTTTAAGAAACACAAAAAGACTTAAATCTAATAAAGAAACAAAAACCCCACCCATTTTTCATCTTCTAATTGGTTTTGGACACTGTTGGTCATTCCTCAGGTTCTTTTGAACATCCAGAAAAATAAATAAAGTCTAAGACAACAAAAATCAAGAAACACACAAAAATAACAATTTTTGGTCACTCCTCAGGTTCCGTTCAACCAATTACAGCGAGCAAAAGGAGTAAGGCTCGAAGAACCAAAAATTTTTGAAGTTTATTTTAATAGCTCTCCGGTAATTTCGCAGATTAAGATAAAAAAAATCAAGACAGAACTGAAGATTAGCCTCATGTTAACCAAAACAAAATTCATATATTCCTCCTTAAAAGTATATCAATTTAAATTTATTCAAAAAAGCTGCAATACAACTTCCATGTCGGTGGTTTTAAACTATCAAAACTCAAACTATGTTAATATTAATATTCCAAGGTATTCAAATTTTTCGATAAAACTATGCCTACATTTTCTAAATAAGGTCAATGCATACATTTTCATAAATCTAAACCAAAAATTATCGAAAAAAATTATTTTAGCCCGTCTCTGATTAACAACAACATCAAGAAAATTAGATTCAATTTCAATGTCATATATGATGTGGTTTTACTTCAAAGAAATACACTGTTCATTGACCATGAAAAAAGTTAAATGTTGATCTATTAGAATAAAAAACACGTATTGCATAAAAAGATTCTTTTAGGTTAGTTTTAGATGCTAATTTTGAACTGTCCGAGCATGCGCTGTCTTAAAATCATCAGAAATGTCATATGTCAGAAATGTAAAATGTCAGAAATGTGAAAGGTCAGAAATATCAAATGTCGGAAATTTCAGAAATGTCAAATGTCAGAAATGTCAAATGTCAGAAATGTCAAATGTCAGAAATGTCAAATGTCAGAAATGTCAAATGTCAAATGTCAGAAATGTCAAATGCCAGAAATGTCAAATGTCAGAAATGTCAAATGTCAGAAATGTCAAATGTCAGAAAAGATAAGGTACAAATGTCAAATTTCAAATGCCTGAGATCCTAAATGCCAGAAATTCTTAATGTCAAATCTTTAAAACTTTAAATTTGTGTACCTTAATGTCAAATGCCTGCGATCGCAAATGTCAAATATTTAAAATGTTTAATTTTAAATTATTAAAATGTAAGAACTGTCAAATATCAGAAATTCTAAAAGTCAATTGTTGAAATTGTCAAGTGTCAGGAGAGTCGGATGTCAAAATGCTAAATCACCGAAATAACAACTGTCAGAACTGTCAAAAGTTCAGGAATGTTAAATGAACTAAAAATTCTAAAGGTTAAAAATGTCTAATTTCAAATGCCTGATATAACAAATGTCAAAAATTTCAAATAAATATCTAAAATTCTAAAAGTCAACTGTCAAAATTTAAGAACTGTCAAATATCAGAAATTCTAAAAGTCAACTGTCAAAATTGTCAAATGTCAGTAGAGTCGGATATCAAAACGCTAAATCACCGAAATAACAACTGTCAGAACTGTCAAAAGTTCATGAATTTCAAATGAACTAAAAATTCTAAAGGTTAAAAATGTCAAATTTCAAATGCCTGATATAACAAATGTCAAAAATTTCAAATAAATATCTGAAATTCTAAAAGTCAACTGTCAAAATTTAAAAACTGTCAAATATCAGAAATTCTAAAAGTCAACTGTCAAAATTGTCAAATGTCAGGAGAGTCGGATGTCAAAATGCTAAATCACCGAAATATCAACTGTCAGAACTGTCAAAAGTTCAGGAATGTCAAATGAACTAAAAATTATAAAGGTTAAAAATGTCAAATTTCAAATTCCTGATATAACAAATGTCAAAAACTTCAAATAAATATCTGAAATTCTAAAAGTCAACTGTCAAATTTTAAGAACTGTCAAATATCAGAAATTCTAAAAGTCAACTGTCAAAATTGTCAAATGTCAGGAGAGTCGAATGTCAAAATGCTAAATCACCGAAATAACAACTGTCAGAACTGTCAAAAGTTCAGGAATGTCAAATGAACTAAAAATTCTAAAAGTTAAAAATGTCAAATTTCAAATGCCTGATATAACAAATGTCAAACATTTCAAATAAATATCTAAAATTCTAAAAGTCAACTGTCAAAATTTAAGAACTGTCAAATATCAGAAATTCTAAAAGTCAACTCTCAAAATTGTCAAATGTCAGTAGAGTCGGATGTCAAAACGCTAAATCACCGAAATAACAACTGTCATATCTGTCAAAAGTTCATGAATTTCAAATGAACTAAAAATTCTAAAGGTTAAAAATGTCAAATTTCAAATGCCTGATATAACAAATGTCAAAAATTTCAAATAAATATCTGAAATTCTAAAAGTCAACTGTCAAAATTTAAAAACTGTCAAATATCAGAAATTCTAAAAGTCAACTGTCAAAATTGTCAAATGTCAGGAGAGTCGGATGTCAAAATGCTAAATCACCGAAATATCAACTGTCAGAACTGTCAAAAGTTCAGGAATGTCAAATGAACTAAAAATTATAAAGGTTAAAAATGTCAAATTTCAAATTACTCATATAACAAATGTCAAAAACTTCAAATAAATATCTGAAATTCTAAAAGTCAACTGTCAAAATTTAAGAACTGTCAAATATCAGAAATTCTAAAAGTCAACTGTCAAAATTGTCAAATGTCAGGAGAGTCGGATGTCAAAATGCTAAATCACCGAAATAACAACTGTCAGAACTGTCAAAAGTTCAGGAATGTCAAATAAACTAAAAATTCTAAAGGTTAAAAATGTCAAATTTCAAATGCCTGATATAACAAATGTCAAAAATTTTAAATAAATATCTGAAATTCTAAAAGTCAACTGTCAAAATTTAAAAACTGTCAAATATCAGAAATTCTAAAAGTCAACTGTCAAAATTGTCAAATGTCAGACGAGTCGGATGTCAAAATGCTAAATCACCGAAATAACAACTGTCAAAACTGTCAAAGTTCAGAAATGTCAAATAAGCTAACACTTCCAAAGGTTAAATATGTCAAATTTCAAATGCCTGATATAACAAATGTCCAAAATTTCAAATAAATATCTGAAATTCTAAAAATCAACTGTCAAAATTTAAGAACTGTCAAATATCAGTATTTCTAAAAGTCAACTGTCAAAATTGTCAAATGTCCGGAGAGTCGGATGTCAAAATGCTAAATCACCGAAATATCAACTGTCAAAACTGTCAAAGTTCAGAAATGTCAAATAAGCTAAGAATTACAAAGGCCAAAAATGTCAAATTTCAAATGCCTGATATAACAAATGTCAAAACTTTTAAATAAATATCTGAAATTCTAAAAGTCAACTGTCAAAATTTAAGAACTGTCAAATATTAGAAATTCTAAAAGTCAACTGTCTAAATTGTCAGGAGAGTCGGATGTCAAAATGCGAAATCATAGAAATAACAACTTTCAAAACTGTCAAAGTCCAGAAATGTCAAATAAGTTAAAAATTACAAAGGCTAAAAATGTCAAATTTCAAATGCCTGAGATAGCAAATGTCAAAAATTTAAAATAACTAATATTTCAAATATCTGAAGTTCTAAAAGTCAACTGTCAAAAATGTATGAGTATGATGTCAATATCAGAAACACAAGACTGTTAGGAATTACGAATAACGAAGATATTAACTTAATTTTTATGGTTATTTACATATTTACATATTTTTTTATAAAAATCCTACTCTTAATGACAGTTTCGCCGCTGAATAGATACAACAACAGTTAAAGGCCCATAGATATGAGTAGTAAAGAATTAGAGTGAATAAAAATTCTTTTTAGTATATTTGGGTTAGTGTATATTGTATATTTGTATATTTTAAGAAAGATTTTACACGAAGAACCAAAAAATGTTACTTGATGAATACGAACGACATTTTTTTTTATTTCTAATAAACACTTTTTTTTGTGACACACTATATAAATTCTGACAACGATAATAGATTCGAGTATGTTCATTGCATAATTTCCTAAAACTGGCCCCCCAAAACCAGATGCAACATCAAATTAAACACCAGCAGAAATTCATCAATTTTATCCTGCTCGAGCAGGAAAAAAAATTATAAAAAATCTAACACACGTGTAAAGATTACATTTTTATCCATGACTCATCAATTGGTGAATTATGCATCTATATTATGTAATAAAATACAAAAAAACCTTGTCCTTATACCAATCAATACGAATCTAATGAAATTAGCCCAATAGAATATTCTCACATGTAAAAAAACAATAAACAAGCAAAGTTTCCTTGACACCTACCTCGCATTGCCATTATTTATAGTCCGTTGATTCCTAACACGCACTACACTATCCCTTTAGGGCACAAAAAGGTCATCCTAAACTCCTTCGATATAATAATAATAATAATCTAATGTACGCGCAATTCAAACACAATTGCAATAGAATTTTTGCAGTGTCTATCTATTTGTGTTAACCAGGAAAAAATGTGATGAACTTGGCGCAAATTGCCGAAATTTCGGCGGTGGGGGGACCAAGTGCGGGGCCAGGGGGACGGACTGGGATCGCATGGGACTATTACGTAAGCTCGTAGTGCACGTCCGCGAACAACATATCAAAATTCTACAAGGTTATGTCGATGCAGAGTTGCCAAATTTGTTTGTGTTCGATTAGACAAAAGTGCGTAAAGTTTATTTTGTTTGCTGCGTCTTGGAACCAATGGCGGAACCTAAAAATCTTACTTTATAAACGGATCTCAAAAAAATTTATACGGGAGAAGCCAGACTAACGGAATATAATAATTAATTGAACACAAATTATCGGTTATGCGGATGATTTAACAGGGTGCCGGACAATTGCCTGAAAACAATTTTCCGAAAGACAATTTTCCGAAGACAATTGCCCGAATGGACAATTGCCCGAATGGACAATTACCCGAATAGACAATTACCAGAAGGACAATTTTCCGAAGACAATTGCCCGAGTGGACAATTTCCCGAAAGACAATTGCCCGAATGGACAATTTCCCGAAAGACAATTGCCCGAATGGACAATTTCCCGAAAGACAATTTCCTGAAGAAAATTGTCCGAATGGACAATTGCCCAAAATGCAATTGCCCGAATGGACAATTGCATGAATGGACAATTTCCCGAAGACAATTGCCCGAATGGACAATTGCCAGAAATGCAATTGACCGAAAGAATCATTTCCCGAAAGATAATTTCCCGAAGACAATTGCCTGAATGGACAATTGCCCGAATTGACAATTGCCTGAGTGGACAATTGCCCAAATGGACAATTTCCCGGAAGACGATTTCCCGAAGACAATTGCCCGAATGGACAATTGCTAGAAATGCAATTGACCGAAAGAATCATTACCCGAAAGATAATTTCCCGAAGACAATTGCCTGAATGGACAATTGCCCGAATTGACAATTGCCTGAATGGACAATTGCCCGAATGGACAATTTCCCGGAAGACGATTTCCCGAAGACAAATGCCCGAATGAACAATTGCCGGAATGGCCAATTGCCCGAAATGCAATTGACCGAAAGAATCATTTCCCGAATGGACAATTGCCCGAATAACAACTGCCCGAAAAGACAGTTGACCGAAAATAGATTCTTTTGGTCAATTGTATTTTGGGCAATTGTCCATTTGGGCAATTGTTCATTCACGCAATTGTCCATCCGGCAATTGTTCATTCGGGCAATTGTAATCGGGGAAATGTCTTTCGGGAAATTGTTTTCGGGCAATTGCCCCAAATACGATTTAACAGTTGTATCAAACAAAAGGGAAGATTTAATAAAAGCAATAAACAATTTAGATATAGAAGCAAAAAAGGTGGGATTAGTAATTAATGAAAGCAAAACCAAATATATGAAAGTGAACGGAGATGCTGGAAGGGGAAAATATAAATTTGAAGAAGTAACCAAGTTCAACTTTCTAGGAGTAACCATAGGAAAAAGCAGCAAAGAGAGAATACAGAAGAGGATCCAAAAGGGTATGCAAGTTTTGGAAGGCAAAAACAACTACTCAGATCCAAAAAACTCAGCAGAAAAACAAAAATCAAGACATTGATTAGACCAGTTATTACCTATGCAATGGAAACCACGATGCTAACAAAAAAGATGAAGAAAATCTAAGAATAGTGGAAAGAAAAATATTGGGACCAAAAATAACAAGGGATGGAGTAATAAGAATGAAAACTAACAAAGAAGTTGAACAAGAAATGGAAGGAAAGAACATAGCAAGATACATAAAAGCAAGGCCACATAATGAGAAGAACACCTACAAAAATGATGAAAAGAATCACGAACTGGACACCGCTAGGACAAAGAAGAAGAGGAAGATCCAGGTAAAGATGGCTGAACCAGATAGAGCAAAACGTAAAAGTAATAAAAATAAAAGACTGGAAGATGAAATGCATAAACAGAAAAGATTGGAAAAAGATAATCAACGCCGCAAAACAGATGCAGACCTATATAGAAATAGACTAAACAGGAATAATCCACCCGGAAAATTGGATGGAAGAAGTTGTCATCTTCAAGAATGAAATAAAACCCATCCAGGACTCTTTAACGTAATGAACAAAAACCATCAAATCCACTTTGAAGAAGTTATCATCTTCAAGAAGAAAATAAAAACTATTCAAGATTCTTTAAAGTAATGGAGGAACACCATCAAAGTGTCCTTTGCAAGGAAAAAATGATCAAAGACACTTTGAAGAAGTTATCATCTTCAAGGATAAAACCTATTCAGGACTCTTTAAAGTAATGGATAAAAATCATCAAAAACATTTTAAAGAAGTTGTCAAGACAGCCAAATGTCAATGTCTATTATGTAAAAGTCAATGTCAATATAGAACGTCAAATATCAAAATTAAAAAAAAGAAGTGTTAGAATATCAAGAACGTTAAATCTCTTTTAAAAAAAAATTCTTAAAAATGTGAAGACAGTCAAATGTCAGTATTGGAAACGTCAAAAGTCACACGTCAAATATCAAAGGTCTAATGGCAAACGTTAAATGTCAAACGTCTAACGTCAAACGTCTAACGTCAAACGTCTAACGTCTAACGTCAAACGTCTAACGTTACACGACAAATGTGAAATGTCAGATGTCAAATGTCAACCGTCAACCGTCAGCCATCAAACGTCAAACGACAAATGTCAAATACCAAACGTCAAATGTCACAATGTCAATATAGAACGTCAAATATCAAAATTAAAAAAAAAAGTGTTAGAATATCAAGAACGTTAAATCTCCTTAAAAAAATCTCTTAAAAATGTGAAGACAGTCAAATGTCAGTATCGGAAACGTCAAATGTCAAACGTCTAATGGCAAACGTTAAATGTCAAACGTCAAATGTCAAACGTCTAACGTCACACGACAAATGTGAAACGTCAAATCTCAAACGTCAGATGTCAAATGTCAACCGTCAACCGTCAGCCGTCAAACGTCAAACGTCAAATGTCAAATACCAAGCGTCAAATGTCACAATGTCAATATAGAACCTCAAATATAAAAATTAAAAAAAAGAAGTGTTAGAATATCAAGAACGTTAAAACTCCTTAAAAAAATCTCTTAAAAATGTGAAGACAGTCAAATATTAGTATCGGAAACGTCAAATGTCACACGTCAAACGTCTAATGGCAAACGTCAAACGTCAAACGTTAAACGTCAAACGTTAAACGTCAAACGTCAAATGTCAAACGTCTAATATCAAACGTCAAAATGATAACTTGACTTAAGTTGACTTCTTAAAGCCTTAAAAATCACTTGATTGATATATCGACAATTAAAAACTGAAGATCATCAATGAATAGGGCAAAAGTCAAAAGAAAAAATAATACAAAAAAAAAATTTAATGATTTGATTCTATAATTAAATAAATATTAAATACATTAAGATAATTTTTGGGAGCAAAAAAACGATTGAAATTTTGAAATCAAAACTGATATTAACACAACAATAACAAAACAATTTTTAAACCATAATTTTACAATTTTTTTTAATCTTACATATAAAAAAATTGATATAACCTAGTGGGAATTATCGATAAAAAAAACCTGATTGAAAATGAAACTTCTTTGTTAATATTTATCGCTACTGACAACTCGTACTCGTCCTGGACAAAGAAATCATGTCTTCTCCTTCCATTCCATCTAAAAAGCAAAAGGTGCACGAAACAATTGAACCGTGTATAGCAGGAGAACGCACCAACATTTGCAGGAATGCTAATTCAAATACTTAGTTGCCAAGTTTAAAAATAAATCAAGATTTACAGGAAAAAGTTAGTTGATTATAAAGAAATGTGGATTAGTTGTGATGTATAAAAACCAGTTTGTTTTGGAATTTGTATTTTTAATGTTAATATTTTTTTTTTAAAGTAATGAATGTATTGGATTCTATACAGTTTCAGGTAGATTTATACGAAAATAAATTAAAATCGTCCGAAGGGATATATTAAAAATTTAAGGGAGAGACCGAAGGTGTTTTAAAGTGATTGTCTTTTGTTTTTTTTATTAATCCTATAAAAAATTGGTAAAAACTTAAAATTTTGACATAGTAATAAATGTTTTAGAATTTTCAGCTTTTCTGGTATAATTGTGTAAGATTTCATTAAAATACTATCAAAAAGAACTACAGGGGAGGCTTGAAATGTTTCGGAAGGTGTTATATTTTTTTATTTTTACAAAAGCCAAAAGGTTGCAGAAAAAAGTTAACAATTTAAAAAGTAATAAATGTTTTAAAATCTTTATTATATTTTGTGTGTTAAAATAAAATTAAATTAAAATCGTCCAATGGGAACCATTGAAAGTTTACGGGAGAGACCGAGGATGTTTTAAAATGTGTTGATTTTTAATATTTTTTTAAATCCTCAAAAAAATTTGGAAAAACTTATAATTTTGGTAAAATATTCACTGTTTTAGATTCTTTAACGTTTTTCGTATAAATAGGTCAAAATTGAACAAAATCATGCAAAGATAACTATTGAAAAAGTACGGGGGAGGCTAGGAATGTTTTGGTATGTGTTAATTTTTTTGTATTTTTAAAAAGCCAAAACAATGCATAAAAATGTTAACAATTTAAAAAGTAATAAATGTTTTTAAATTTTTATTATATCTTGTATGTTAGAACAAAATTAAATTAAAATCGTAAAATAGGATCCATTGAAAATTTACGGGAGAGACCGAGGATGTTTTAAAATGTGTTGATTTTTAATATTTTTATAAATCCTAAGAAAACTTAGGAAAAATGTATAATTTTAGTAAATTATTTATTGTTTTAGAGTTCTTAACGTTTTTTGTATAAATGGGTCAAAATTGAACAAAATCATGCAATGAAAACTATTGAAAAAGTACGGGGGAGGCTAGGAATGTACTGAAAGGTATTAATTTGTTTGTATTTTTATAAAACCCAAAACAATACAGAAAAAAATTACCAATTTAAAAAGTAATTAATGTTTTAAAATCCTTATGATGTCTTGTATGTTGAAACAAAATTAAATTAAAATCGTCCAATGGAAACCATTGAAAATTTACGGGAGAGACCGAGGATGTTTTAAAATGTGTTGATTTTTAATATTTTTTTAAATCCTAAAAAAACTTAAGAAAAACTTATAATTTTAGTAAATTATTTATTGTTTTAAATTTTTTAACGTCTTATGTATAAATAGGTCAAAATTGAACAAAATCATGCAAATATAACTATTGAAAAAGTACGGGGGAGGCTAGGAATGTACTGGAAGGTATTAATTTTTTTGTATTTTTACAAAACCCAAACTAATGCAGAAAAAAATTAACAATTTAAAAAGTAATTAATGTTTTAAAATCTTTATTATATTTTGTGTGTTAAAACAAAATTAAATTAAAATCGTCCAATGGAAACCATTGAAAATTTACGGGAGAGACCGAGGATGTTTTAAAATGTGTTGATTTTTAATATTTTTTTAAATCCTAAAAAAACTTAAGAAAAACTTATAATTTTAGTAAATTATTTATTGTTTTAAATTTTTTAACGTTTTTTGTAGAAATGGATCAAAATTTACCATAATTATGCAAAGATAACTATTAAAAAAGTACGGGGGAGGCTAGGAATGTACTGGAATGTGTTAATTTTTTTGTATTTTTATAAAACCCAAAACAATACAGAAAAACGTTAACAATTAATAAAGTAATAAATATTTTAAAATCTTTATTATATCTCGTATGTTAAACCAAAATAATATTATAATCGTCCAATGAAAACCATTGAAAATTTACGGGAGAGACCGAGAATGTTCTAAACTGTGTTAAATTTTGTTATTTTAATAAATCTTTAGAAAACCTAAGAAAAACTTATAATTTTAATAAAGTATTTGATGTTTTAGTAACTCTAGAGTTTGTATTACAATTGAGTCAAATTTAAACTAATAAAAAATTACGGGGGAGACTTAGAATGTTTTGTAAGATGTTGATTTTTATGTGTTAATATCAAGCTCGACAAAATAGGGAAAAACTTAACAATTTAAATTTATAAGAAATGTTTTTAAATCGCTACTATAGCTTACCTTTTATAACCAAATTTAATTAAAATCGTCCAATGGGAACCATTGAAAATTTAGGGGAGAGACCGAGGATGTCTCAAACTGTGTTGATTTTTGTTCACTTTATTAATTCTGAAAAAAAATTAAGGAAAAAATTTAAAACTTAATATTAGGGTATTTTTATAGTTTGTAGTAAAATCGAGTCAAAATTTAATAAAATCATTCAATGTAAACTATTAAAAAATTACGAGGGGGATAAGAATGTTTGGACGGTGTTAATTTTTTATCTACTTTTAGGAATGCTTATACAAAACAAAACAAATAAGATTTTAAAAAAGTAATAGCTGCTTTAACATCACAAATATATTTTAAACATTTAAACAAAATTAAATTAAAATCGTATTAAGGAAACTATTGAAAATTTAAGGGAGAGACCGAGGATGTTATAAACTGTAGTGTTTTTGTTTATTTTTCTGAATCCTAAGAAAACCTAAGAAAAAATACAATTTTCGTATGGTATTTAATGTTTTGGGAAATTCTAAAGTTTGTAGTATAATTGGGACAAAATTGAATAAAATCATATAATCACAACTATAAAAAAACTACGGGGGAGACTAGAAATGTTTTGGAAGGTCTTCATTTTTTATGTATTTTTATGAATCCTTATACAATAGAGAAAAAATGATATTTTAAAAAACTAATAACTGTTTTAAAATCAAGAATATATCTAAAATACATAAACAAAATTAAATTAAAATCGTATGATGGAAACCATTGAAAATTTACGGGAGAGACCGAGGATGTTTTGAACTGTGTTGATTTTTGTTATTTTTTTAAAACCTAAGAAAACTTAAAAAAAAACTTAAAATTTAGTAAAGTCTTTATGGTTTACGAATTTCTAGAGGTTGTAGTATAATTGGGTGAAAACTAAATAAAATCATATAATCACAACTATAAAAAAAATACGGGGGAGAGTAGGAATGTTTTGGAAGGTGTTAATTTTTTATGTATTTTTATGAATGCTTATACAATAAAGAAAAAATAACATTTTTAAAAACTAATAACTGTTTTAAAATCAAGAATATATCTAAAATACATAAAAAAAATTAAATTAAAATCGTATAATGGCAACCATTGAAAATTTACGGGAGAGACCGAGGATGTTTTGAACTGTGTTGATTTTTGTTATTTTATTAAAACCTAAGAAAACTTAAGAAAAAACTTAAAATTTAGTAAAGTCTTTATGATTTATGAGTTTCTAGATGTTGTAGTATAATTGGGTTCAATTTAAATAAAACTATATAATCACAACTAGTAAAAACTACGGGGGAGACTATGAATGTTTTGGAAGGTCTTAATTTTTTATGTATTTTTATGAATCCTTATACAATAGAGAAAAAATAATATTTTAAAAAACTAAGAACTGCTTTAAAATCAAGTATATATCTAGAATACTTAAACAAAATTAAATTAAAATCGTATGATGGAAACCATTGAAAATTTACAGGAGAGACCGAGGATGTTTTGAACTGCGTTGATTTTTGTTATTTTTTTAAAACCTAAGAAAACTTAAGAAAAAACTTAGAATTTAGTAAAGTCCTTATGGTCTACGAGTTTCTAGATGTTGCAGTATAATTGGGTTCAATTTAAATAAAATGATATAATCACAACTATTAAAAACTACGGGGAAGACTATGACAGTTTTGGAAGGTCTTAATTTTTTATGTCTTTTTATAAATCCTTATACAATAGAGAAAAAATGATATTTTAAAAAACTAGTAACTGTTTTAAAATCACAAATATATCTAAAATACTTAAACTAAATTAAATTGAAATCGTATGATGAAAACCATTGAAAATTTACGGGAGAGACCGAGGATGTTTTGAACTGTGTTGATTTTGGTTATTTTTTTAAAACCTAAGAAAACTTAAGAAAAAAACTTAGAATTTAGTAAAGTCTTTATGGTTTACGAATTTCTAGAGGTTGTAGTATAATTGGGTAAAAACTAAATAAAATCATATAATCACAACTATAAAAAAAATACGGGGGAGAGTAGGAATGTTTTGGAAGGTGTTAATTTTTTATGTATTTTTATGAATCCTTATACAATAAAAAAAAATAACATTTTTAAAAACTAATAACTGTTTTAAAATAAAGAATATATCTTAAATACTCAAACAAAATTAGATTAAAATCGTATAATGGCAACCATTGAAAATTTACGGGAGAGACCGAGGATGTTTTGAACTGCGTTGATTTTTGTTATTTTATTAAAACCTAAGAAAACTTTAGAAAAAACTTAGAATTTAGTAAAGTCTTTATGATTTACGAGTTTCTAGATGTTGTAGTATAATTGGGTTTAATTTAAATAAAATCATATAATCACAACTATTAAAAACTACGGGGGACACTATGAATGTTTTGGTAGGTCTTAATTTTGTATGTATTTTTATGAATCCTTATGCAATAAAGAAAAAATGATATTTTAAAAAACTAATAACTGTTTTAAAATCAAAAATATATCTAGAATACTTAAAGAAAATTAAATTAAAATCGTATGATGGAAACTATTGAAAATTTACGGGAGAGTCCGAGGATGTTTTAAACTGTGTTGATTTTTGTTATTTTTTTAAAACCTAAGAGAACTTAAGAAGAAACTTAGAATTAAGTAAAGTCTTTATGGTTTACGAGTTTCGAGATGTTTTAGTATAATTGAGTTTAATTTAAATAAAATCATATAATCACAACTATTAAAAACTACGGGGGAGACTATGAATGTTTTGGAAGGTCTTAATTTTTTATGTATTCTTATGAATCCTTATACAATAGAGAAAAAATAATATTTTAAAAAACTAAGAACTGCTTTAAAATCAAGTATATATCTAGAATACTTAAACAAAATTAAATTAAAATCGTATAATGGAAACCATTGAAAATTGACGGGAGAGTCGGAGGATGTTTTGAACTGTGTTGATTTTTGCTATTTTTGTAAAACCTAAGAAAACTTAAGAAAAAACTTAGAATTTAGTAAAGTCTTCATGATTTACGAAATTCTAGATGTTGTAGTATAATTGGGTTCAATTTAAATAAAATCATATAATCACAACTATTAAAAACTACGGGGGAGACTATGAATGTTTTGGAAGGTCTTAATTTTTTATGTATTTTTATGAATCCTTATACAATAGAGAAAAAATAATATTTTAAAAAACTAAGAACTGCTTTAAAATCAAGTATATATCTAGAATACTTAAACAAAATTAAATTAAAATCGTATGATGGAAACCATTGAAAATTTACAGGAGAGACCGAGGATGTTTTGAACTGCGTTGATTTTTGTTATTTTTTTAAAACCTAAGAAAACTTAAGAAAAAACTTAGAATTTAGTAAAGTCCTTATGGTCTACGAGTTTCTAGATGTTGTAGTATAATTGGGTTCAATTTAAATAAAATGATATAATCACAACTATTAAAAACTACGGGGAAGACTATGACAGTTTTGGAAGGTCTTAATTTTTTATGTCTTTTTATAAATCCTTATACAATAGAGAAAAAATAATATTTTAAGAAACTAGTAACTGTTTTAAAATCACAAATATATCTAAAATACTTAAACAAAATTAAATTAAAATCGTATGATGGAAACCATTGAAAATTTACGGGAGAGTCCGAGGATGTTTTGAACTGTGTTGATTTTGGTTATTTTTTTAAAACCTAAGAAAACTTAAGAAAAAAACTTAAAATTTAGTAAAGTCTTTATGGTTTACGAATTTCTAGATGTTGTAGTATAATTGGGTAAAAACTAAATAAAATCATATAATCACAACTATAAAAAAAATACGGGGGAGAGTAGGAATGTTTTGGAAGGTGTTAATTTTTTATGTATTTTTATGAATCCTTATACAATAAAGAAAAAATAACATTTTTAAAAACTAATAACTGTTTTAAAATAAAGAAGATATCTAAAATACTCAAACAAAATTAAATTAAAATCGTATAATGGCAACCATTGAAAATTTACGGGAGAGACCGAGGATGTTTTGAACTGTGTTGATTTTTGTTATTTTTTTAAAACCTACAAAAACTTAAGAAAAAACTTAGAATTTAGTAAAGTCTTTATGGTTTACGAGTTTCTAGATGTTGTAGTATAATTGGGTGCAATTTAAATAAAATCATATAATTACAACTATTAAAAACTACGGGGGAGACTATGAATGTTTTGGAAGGTCTTAATTTTTTATGTATTTTTATGAATCCTTATGCAATAGAGAAAAAATAATATTTTAAAAAACTAATTACTGTTTTAAAATCACAAATATATCTTAAATACTTAAACAAAATTAAATTAAAATCGTATGACGGAAACCATTGAAAATTTACGGGAGAGACCGAGGATGTTGTAAACTGCGTTGATTTTTGTTATTTTTTTAAAACCTAAGAAAACTTAAGAAAAAACTTAGAATTTAGTAAAGTCTTTATGGTTTACGAGTTTCTAAATGTTGTAGTATAATTGGGTTCAATTTAAATAAAATCATATAATCACAATTATTAAAAACTACGGGGGAGACTATGAATGTTTTGGAAGGTCTTAATTTTTTATGTATTTTTATGAATCCTTATACAATAGAGAAAAAATGATATTTTAAAAAACTAATAACTGTCTTAAAATCAAGAATATATCTAAAATACTTAAAAAAGATTAGTAACTAATTTCGAATTATTAGAATCTCTAGTGCAATATAACAAACAGAGATTAAAATCGTTCAATAAGTACCATCGAAAAATTACCGGAGAGACCGAGAGTGTTTTCATTTTTATTATTTTAATAAATTCTAAAATAAATTAGAAACACTTAAAATTTGACACAAAGTATTGAATTTTGTAGAGTTTTAGTGTCAAAATGCATTAAAATCGTTCCATAAAAAATATTAAAAATTTACGAGGGAGTCTCAGAATGTTTGAGAAGGTGTTGATCCTCAGAAAATGTAAGAAAAGTTTTTATAATTTTTTAAATTCTAATTAATTTTATTTTAAATATAAAATACTGCACAATTAATTAATGTTATTGTATATTTATCATTTTTAGTATATTTGTATACATAAAACCTTTTAAATATTAATTTATCATATTTTTTGCATGTTATAAGATGTAATCTTAATGAATTAATTATATTAATCTGTACATTAAGTAATCAGACTATAAGCAAATACGACAAAATCTCAATTCCAAGAAAGGTCAGTGAACACTTTTCGCACATTATCTAAATACGAATTTGCAACAAAGTATCTTAAAATATTAGGCAAATTTGTTTATTAAAAATGTCAATAGCGTACCGTTATTTTTTTTAAAGAGAAACACATTTTTCTTTTACATTTACATTTACAACAAGCTTATTAATCCAAATTTCAAAATCAAATTCCAGTTGCAAAAAAACAACTTAAAATTATCGGACCGAGCCATGGCCAGCGGAAGAAATCTTATAACAGATAACATACTGTATATGACATTTGACATTTGCTCTATGATTACTGACATTTCAGATATGACATACAACATACTGTATATGACATTTGACATTTAATTTACGATTACTGACATTTCAAATATGATATACAACATAATGTATACGACATTTGCCCTTTAATCTCTGACTAATTCTACACAAATTATGTTTGTCTGAAAGAAAATAAAGTATTTATTTATTTATTTATTTATTTATTTATTTATTTATTTATTAATGACATTTTTCATATGAGATATGATATATAACATACTGTATATAACATTTGACATTTGATCTATGATTACTGACATTTCAAATATGACACACAACATATTGTGACATATAATATAAGACATACAACATTAATCTATGATTAATGACATGTGACATATAACATTTGACATTTGATTTATGATTACTGTAATATACTGTATATGACATTTGCCATTTTGATGTTTGTTTAATGATATTTCACATGTGACATATACCTAATATATGACAAACAACATACTGTATATGAAGTTTGACATTTGATCTATGATTACTGACATTTCAAATATGACATGCGACATACTGTATATGACATTTGACATTTGATTTGTGATTATTGTAACATACTGTATATGACATTTGATTTATGATTACTGTAACATACTGTATGACATTTGCCCTTTAATCAATAATTAATGGCATTTTACATATGACATACAACATACTCTATAGACATTTGACATTTGATCTATGATTACTGACATTTCAAATATGACATACAATATACTGTATATAAACATACCGTATGTGACATTTACCATTTTGATGTTTAATTAATGATATTTCACATGTGACATATACTATATGACATACAACATACTGTATATAAAGTTTGACATTTGATCTATCATTACTGACATTTCAAATATGACATACAACATATTGTCTATAACATTTGACATTTGATTTATGATTACTGTAAGATACTGTCTATGACATTTGCCATTTTAATGTTTGATTAATGATATTTCACATGTGACATATAATATATGACATACAACATACTGTATATGAAGTTTGACATTTGATCTATGATTACTGACATTTTAAACATGACATGCAACATACTATATATGACATTGGCCATTTGATTTATGATTACCGTAACATACTGTATGACATTTGCCCTTTAAACAATGATTAATGACATTTCACATGTGACATATAACATATGACATACAACATACTGTATATGATATTTGACATTTTATCTATGATTACTGACATTTCAAATATGACATACAACATTTGATTTTTGATTTATGATTACTGCAACATACCGTATGTGACATTTGACATTTTGATGCATGGTTAATGATATTTTACATGTGACATATAATATATGACATATAACATATTTGCCATTCGATTTATGATTACTATAACATACTGTGTATGACATTTCATCTATGATGACTGACATTTCAGATGTGACATATGACATATAATATACTGCAAATGACATTCGAACTATAATTAATGACATTTGTACATGTGACATATGTCATATAACATACCATATATGACATTTGACCTATGATTACTGACATTTCAGATGTGACATATGACATATAACATACTGTATATGACATTGGATCTATTATAACTGACATTTCATATGAGATATATGACATATAACATACTGTATATGACATTTGATCTATGAGAAATGACATTTCACATGTGACATATGACATATAACATATGGTTTAGTAAACGATTATTTGAGATATCTCTCATGGGATTTATGAACATTTTTGAAATTTTTGAAGGTTTTTAGGAAGTATACAAACAAGAATATATTAAATGAAATTAACAAGAAATTGAAAAAATGTCGCATCCAGCGAGACTTGAACTCGCAACCTTCAGCTCTACGCGCTGACGCTCTAACAACTAAGCTGTAGGTGCCTAGCCTTCAAATCGCCAAACGAATTTTAATTTTTTTATTTGTCTAAATTCTTACTAGTTTACTTTTAGCTCAAACAGTGTACACATAGATAACAATAAAAATAGCTTAGCTGTTATCTTAAAAATACCAAGACCATTAACTTGTCACGGGTTAAAATTTACCATAGTAACAGCTAATTTCTTACCTTATAATTCGTAATTATTGTAGGATTTATCGAGGCAAAACCGGTTGATTTAAGTTCGATTATAGTTAATCGCCAACTGTTGTTTATTATTTTCGGCCATAAATTATTTTTAGTTGTTGCTAATATTGGTTTTGTAAGTAAATTTATTATTCTTGTGTTATTGTTTTGAAATCATTGCCTAGTAGTTCATCTGATCTATCCTCTCGTCGGTAACTTGGATATTGTGGTTTTGCAGCCAGCGTTCCGTTATATTTATAACTTTATTATTAAAATCGAAAATAAATGGGGAAATTAGGTAATGTTGGGATTTTTGTTGTCGTCTATATAAATAATAAGATTAGTCATATCAAATGACCTCTGTTTGTTCGTAAGTTGTTGGCTGAATAAGCTATGGTTATTGTCCCTATAGTAGTAGAGGCCATCTATTTCTTTCTGAAGTGTGTCAAATCGAGTGAAGGATCATATGCGGAGAGATTCTGCCTTTTTCATCTAAGAGCTTTCAACGTGAACTCGTGTTAACCAGAAGATTTTTGAGGGTTTAATTTGTATCCCTGTTCATCGGGGACAACTTAGGTTGGATTTATGAAATTAAGCTTCATTTGTTTCTATCGAATATTGTGGAAGAGATTTTTCTGAATTTTGGTGAATTCGGTGGAAAATACGGCACTGTGTCCGGATATTTAGTAAAATCTTCTGTTGGGTAGGAACCCATAAAGCAGACAGTAGGTAGTTTTGGAGATTTAAAACCGTTCAGACGGTGAGTTGTGGTAGGTTACCCGCAATTCGCAACAAGGAGATTGATTTACCCGTCTACCAGCTAGGGTGTCACTAGTTAATGAAAGAAACAACCCTATCTAAATAGGGTCCTAGATACAGGCGTAAATCCTAGATACAGGGTTTAAGTCCTAGTTACTGGTTAAAAATTTGATGCTGACCTGATACTTAGCCGAGCTTGAGTTATTTGAGATTGGTGTAAACTATTGGTTCTGGGAACAGGCTTGAATTTGACGCCGGCCTAAGTGTTGGAGCAGACAAGAACGACGAGGAACTGTATCTAGCATTTAACAGATAAGCTATATTAGATTAAGTCGTTAGTTAAGAGTTATTTTTTCTTGTATATTTTTTTTATATTGCGTGTGATCACACATATTTTGGGATCAAATTCTCTATTAATATAATTCATATATTCTTTTTTTTTGTATTTATATAAATATCAATAGCGTTGTCAAGCACGAGGCTTGACAGTTTTGTAATTCTTTACTTTTATTAAAGAAGGGTCTAGTTGATATTTTGGTTTTATTTAGCTCACTTATCGTTGTTTTCTGTAATTGTGTAGTTCAGTTGGAACTGATAAATATTCAAAATTTATTTAATTATCTCCAGTGGGTAAAGTAGTGCCTGGAACAACAGGGGTTTCCGATTTTGACCGTCTAAATCGGTGGCGCGACTCACTAATATTTGTTTACTTACCTCTACGGCTGAGCTGGGCACTAATTTGCCAGTAGAGAGACCACTACCGAACTCAGCTGGAGTTGTATTTCCTTTAATTAATTTATTTGGTTTTCAAAATTCGATTTTGTTTTAAATTCATTAAAACACGTAGCAAACTGTCATTGTCAAAAATCTCAAATGTCAACACAGTTAAATGTCAGTGTCAAAAATGTCAAGAAAGTCAAATGTCATTATAAAAAAAGTCAAATATGAAAATTTAAAGAAGAAAACCGTTAAATATTAGAATCAAAACAAGACAAACATAAGTATGTCAAAATTTGTAAACTATTGACTATTATGTCCAACAAAAATCATAATTTCGTTAAACTACCTTGAGTATTAAATTTTAAATACAAGTTTAGATATTCAAAATTAGTTCAATGACAAATATTTTTTCGATATTTTCAATTTAAATAACAAATACTTAGATAACAAATAGAAAAACATTTAGAAGATATGTGTTATACGTTTTTTTCCAATTAAAAAAATTTTTTTTCCAGGGGATTATGCAGAATTTAAAACCATTTATCTTATCTTTAGAATGAGTTTATTTTCGTTTATTGTAAACTTATCTGGTCATAAATGTAATTATACTTTTGTGAATTAATGAATAACAAGGTTATCTGATCAGACTGAAAATTAAATAAGTAATGCACGTGTAGATTAATCTTAAAAAACATTAAAAACAATACAATGTAACCACTTTAAAATACAAATTATCAGTGCCGGATAAAATTTTTTTTTTTCGTTTCAAACCCTTTTTCCTAATCGAAGAGAGACAACAGATTGAAGCAGTGTTTGCTTCTTTTAGAAAGAGAAACATTTCCCGACTCACACCTGTACGCGCATGAAGAGAATTCTTCGATATTCAAACAGCGCGTTGACCACGCCCATTTAATTGGTTTTGGAGAAACTATACGTGTCCTTAGACCAGAATTCTGGATGTCTTTTACGCTCTACGTGCTTATCAGGCTCCAATAGGTGCTTCACTTTTATTAGAAGAAAATTCATCATTAATTTGTAATTTACATAACCAGTAACAACATGAACATATAATACCTAGACTGCTCATTCTGATTCTAACACGTTTCCATAGTACAATTACATTACATAGTTCTCTTTCTAATATAATTATATTTCAAGTTTGCTCCCAATTGAAGTT
The DNA here is from genome assembly GCA_964028335.1 of Altica lythri. Classification (NCBI taxonomy): domain Eukaryota; kingdom Metazoa; phylum Arthropoda; class Insecta; order Coleoptera; family Chrysomelidae; genus Altica; species Altica lythri. The sequence continues at coordinate 22,385,959 of OZ034810.1, forward strand.
TATGGAGGAGGTTATGAAGTCGTTCGTTCTTAAGAAAGAGATGTAAATGCTGCATTAATCTTTTTTCTGTCTCGTATTGACTTAACGAGCCAATATTAACCTTGGAGCACTTAAGGTCAAGAGCCTGTTTACTATAAGCTTCTAGAGTCACTTGGATGTTCAAAATGGTCTTAAATATTTTTCCACCACTAAAAAATCCTGTTGTGCTCCTTTCAGGTACTCATCAGCATCCAGCAGATACCTTTGACTCTCTCCTTCCATTAGAAAAAAAGTATTTCTTCTTTTTCGTCCATTAGAAAGAGAAACAAACACTGCATCGATTTTTTTCTTTCTCGCAATGAAGTTTATCAAGGAGGTTATAAAGTCGTTCGTCCTTTTGAAAGAGATGTAAATGCTGCATTAATCTTTTTTCTGTCTCGTATGGCCTTAACGAGCCAATATTAACCTCTTAAGGTCAAGATCCTGTTCACCATAAGCTTCTCGCGTACTTGAATGTCCAAAATGGTCTTAAATATTCTTCCACCAGTAAAAAATCCTGTTGTGCTCCTTTCAGGTTCTCATCAGCCTCCAGTAGATGCTTTTGACTCTCTCCTTCTATTAGAAAAAAATATTTCTTCTTTTTCGTCCATTAGAAAAAGAAACAAACACTGCAACGATTTTTTTCTTTCTCGCAATGAAGTTTATCAAGGAGGTTATGAGTGGTTCGTCCTTTAGAAAGAGATGTTAGTGCTGCATTAATCTTTTTTCTGTCTCGTATGGCCTTAACGAGCCAATATTAACCTCTTAAGGTCAAGAGCCTGTTCACCATAAGCTTCTAGCATACTTGAATGTCCAAAATGGTCTTAAATATTCTTCCACCACTAAAAAATCCTGTTGTGCTCCTTTCAGGTTCTCATCAGCCTCCAGTAGATGCTTTTGACTCTCTTCTTCCATTAGAAAAAAATATTTCTTCTTTTTCGTCCATTAGAAAAAGAAACAAACACTGCATCGATTTTTTTCGTTCTTGCAATGAAGTTTATCAAGGAGGTTATAAAGTCGTTCGTCCTTTTGAAAGAGATGTAAATGCTGCATTAATCTTTTTTCTGTCTCGTATGGCCTTAACGAGCCAATATTAACCTCTTAAGGTCAAGAGCCTGTTCACCATAAGCTTCTAGCATACTTGAATGTCCAAAATGGTCTTAAATATTCTTCCACCAGTAAAAAATCCTGTTGTGCTCCTTTCTGGTTCTCATCAGCCTCCAGTAGATGCTTTTGACTCTCTCCTTCCATTATAAAAAAAGTATTTCTTCTTTTTCGTCCATTAGAAAGAAAAACAAACACTGCATCGATTTTTTTCTTTCTCGCAATGAAGTTTATCAAGGAGGTTATGAAGTCGTTCGTCCTTTTGAAAGAGATGTAAATGTTGCATTAATCTTTTTTCTGTCTCGTATGGCCTTAACAAGCCAATATTAACCTCTTAAGGTAAAGAGCCTGTTCACCATAAGCTTCTAGCATACTTGAATGTCCAAAATGGTCTTAAATATTCTTCCACCAGTAAAAAATCCTGTTGTGCTCCTTTCAGGTTCTCATCAGCCTCCAGTAGATGCTTTTGACTCTCTCCTTCCATTAGAAAAAAATATTTCTTCTTTTTCGTACATTAGAAAAAGAAACAAACACTGCATCGATTTTTTTCTTTCTCGCAATGAAGTTTATCAAGGAGGTTATGAGTCGTTCGTCCTTTAGAAAGAGATGTAAATGCTGCATTAATCTTTTTTTTGTCTCGTATTGACTTAACGAGCCAATATTAACCTTGGACCACTTAAGGACAAGAGCCTGTTCACCATAAGCTTCTCGCGTACTTGAATGTCCAAAATGGTCTTAAATATTCTTCCACCACTAAAAAATCCTGTTGTGCTCCTTTCAGGTTCTCATCAGCCTCCAGTAGATGCCTTTGACTCTCTCCTTCCATTAGAAAAAAGTATTTCTTCTTTTTCGTCCATTAGAAAGAGAAACAAACACTGCATCGATTTTTTTCTTTCTCGCAATGAAGTGTATCAAGGAGGGTTATGAAGTCGTTCGTCCTTTTGAAAGAGATGTAAATGCTGCATTAATCTTTTTTCTGTCTCGTATTGACTTAACGAGCCAATATTAACCTTGGACCACTTAAGGACAAGAGCCTGTTCACCATAAGCTTCTCGCGTACTTGAATGTCCAAAATGGTCTTAAATATTATTCTTCCACCAGTAAAAAATCCTGTTGTGCTCCTTTCAGGTTCTCATCAGCCTCCAGTAGATGCTTTTGACTCTCTCCTTCCATTAGAAAAAAATATTTCTTCTTTTTCGTCCATTAGAAAAAGAAACAAACACTGCATCGATTTTTTTCTTTCTCGCAATGATGTTTATCAAGGAGGTTATGAGTCGTTCGTCCTTTAGAAAGAGATGTTAGTGCTGCATTAATCTTTTTTCTGTCTCGTATTGACTTAACGAGCTAATATTAACCTTGGAGCACTTAAGGTCAAGAGCCTGTTTACCATAAGCTTCTAGAGTAGGTACTTGAATGTCCAAAATGGTCTTAAATATTCTTCCACCAGTAAAAAATCCTGTTATGCTCCTTTCAGGTTCTTATCAGCCTCCAATAGATGCTTTTGACTCTCTACTCCCATTTTACTTTTCTGTTTATTAGAAAGAGAAACAAACACTGCATCGATCTTTTTCTTTCTCGCAATGAAGTTTATCAAGGAGGTTATGAGTCGTTCGTCCTTTAGAAAGAGATGTTAGTGCTGCATTAATCTTTTTTCTGTCTCGTATGGCCTTAACGAGCCAATATTAACCTCTTAAGGTCAAGAGCCTGTTCACCATAAGCTTCTAGCATACTTGAATGTCCAAAATGGTCTTAAATATTCTTCCACCACTAAAAAATCCTGTTGTGCTCCTTTCAGGTTCTCATCAGCCTCCAGTAGATGCTTTTGACTCTTTCCTTCCATTAGAAAAAAATATTTCTTCTTTTTCGTCCATTAGAAAAAGAAACAAACACTGCATCGATTTTTTTCTTTCTCGCAATGAAGTTTATCAATTAGGTTATGAGTCGTTCGTCCTTTAGAAAGAGATGTTAGTGCTGCATTAATCTTTTTTCTGTCTCGTATGGCCTTAACGAGCCAATATTAACCTCTTAAGGTCAAGAGCCTGTTCACCATAAGCTTCTAGCATACTTGAATGTCCAAAATGGTCTTAAATATTCTTCCACCACTAAAAAATCCTGTTGTGCTCCTTTCAGGTTCTCATCAGCCTCCAGTAGATGCTTTTGACTCTCTCCTTCCATTAGAAAAAAATATTTCTTCTTTTTCGTCCATTAGAAAAAGAAACAAACACTGCATCGATTTTTTTCTTTCTCGCAATGAAGTTTATCAAGGAGGTTATGAGTCGTTCGTCCTTTAGAAAGAGATGTAAATGTTGCATTAATCTTTTTTCTGTCTCGTATGGCCTTAACGAGCCAATATTAACCTCTTAAGGTCAAGAGCCTGTTCACCATAAGCTTCTAGCATACTTGAATGTCCAAAATGGTCTTAAATATTCTTCCACCAGTAAAAAATCCTGTTGTGCTCCCTTCAGGTTCTCATCAGCCTCCAGTTGATGCTTTTGACTCTCTCCTTCCATTATAAAAAAATATTTCTTCTTTTTCGTCCATTAGAAAAAGAAACAAACACTGCATCGATTTTTTTCTTTCTTGCAATGAAGTTTATCAAGGAGGTTATGAAGTCGTTCGTCCTTTTGAAAGAGATGTAAATGCTGCATGAATCTTTTTCTGTCTCGTATGGCCTTAACGAGCCAATATTAACCTCTTAAGGTCAAGAGCCTGTTCACCATAAGCTTCTCGCGTACTTGAATGTCCAAAATGGTCTTAAATATTCTTCCACCACTAAAAAATCCTGTTGTGCTTCTTTCAGGTTCTCATCAGCCTCCAGTAGATGCTTTTGACTCTCTCCTTCCATTAGAAAAAAATATTTCTTCTTTTTCGTCCATTAGAAAAAGAAACAAACACTGCATCGATTTTTTTCTTTCTCGCAATGAAGTTTATCAAGGAGGTTATGAGTCGTTCGTCCTTTAGAAAGAGATGTTAGTGCTGCATTAATCTTTTTTCTGTCTCGTATGGCCTTAACGAGCCAATATTAACCTCTTAAGGTCAAGAGCCTGTTCACCATAAGCTTCTAGCATACTTGAATGTCCAAAATGGTCTTAAATATTCTTCCACCAGTAAAAAATCCTGTTGTGCTTCTTTCAGGTTCTCATCAGCCTCCAGTAGATGCTTTTGACTCTCTCCTTCCATTAGAAAAAAAGTATTTCTTCTTTTTCGTCCATTAGAAAGAAAAACAAACACTGCATCGATTTTTTTCTTTCTCGCAATGAAGTTTATCAAGGAGGCTATGAAGTCGTTTGTCCTTTTGAAAGAGATGTAAATGCTGCATTAATCTTTTTTCTGTCTCGTATGGCCTTAACGAGCCAATATTAACCTCTTAAGGTCAAGAGCCTGTTCACCATAAGCTTCTAGCATACTTGAATGTCCAAAATGGTCTTAAATATTCTTCCACCAGTAAAAAATCCTGTTGTGCTCCTTTCAGGTTCTCATCAGCCTCCAGTAGATGCTTTTGACTCTCTCCTTCCATTAGAAAAAAGTATTTCTTCTTTTTTGTCCATTAGAAAAAGAAACAAACACTGCATCGATTTTTTTCTTTCTTGCAATGAAGTTTATCAAGGAGGTTATGAAGTCGTTCGTCCTTTTGAAAGAGATGTAAATGTTGCATTAATCTTTTTTCTGTCTCGTATGGCCTTAACGAGCCAATATCAACCTCTTAAGGTCAAGAGCCTGTTCACCATAAGCTTCTAGCATATTTGAATGTCCAAAATGGTCTTAAATATTCTTCCACCAGTAAAAAATCCTGTTGTGCTCCTTTCAGGTTCTCATCAGCCTCCAGTAGATGCTTTTGACTCTCTCCTTCCATTAGAAAAAAATATTTCTTCTTTTTCGTCCATTAGAAAAAGAAACAAACACTGCATCGATTTTTTTCTTTCTCGCAATGAAGTTTATCAAGGAGGTTATAAAGTCGTTCGTCCTTTTGAAAGAGATGTAAATGCTGCATTAATCTTTTTTCTGTCTCGTATGGCCTTAACGAGCCAATATTAACCTCTTAAGGTCAAGAGCCTGTTCACCATAAGCTTCTAGCATACTTGAATGTCCAAAATGGTCTTAAATATTCTTCCACCACTAAAAAATCCTGTTGTGCTCCTTTCAGGTTCTCATCAGCCTCCAGTAGATGCTTTTGACTCTCTCCTTCCATTAGAAAAAAATATTTCTTCTTTTTCGTCCATTAGAAAAAGAAACAAACACTGCATCGATTTTTTTCTTTCTCGCAGTGAAGTTTATCAAGGAGGTTATGAAGTCGTTCGTCCTTTTGAAAGAGATGTAAATGCTGCATTAATCTTTTTTCTGTCTCGTATGGCCTTAACGAGCCAATATTAACCTCTTAAGGTCAAGAGCCTGTTCACCATAAGCTTCTAGCATACTTGAATGTCCAAAATGGTCTTAAATATTCTTCCACCAGTAAAAAATCCTGTTGTGCTCCTTTCAGGTTCTCATCAGCCTCCAGCAGATACCTTTGACTCTCTCCTTCCATTAGAAAAAAAGTATTTCTTCTTTTTCGTCCATTAGAAAGAGAAACAAACACTGCATCGATTTTTTTCTTTCTCGCAATGAAGTTTATCAAGGAGGTTATGAGTCGTTCGTCCTTTAGAAAGAGATGTTAGTGCTGCATTAATCTTTTTTCTGTCTCGTATTGACTTAACGAGCTAATATTAACCTTGAAGCACTTAAGGTCAAGAGCCTGTTTATCATAAGCTTCTAGAGTAGGTACTTGAATGTCCAAAATGGTCTTAAATATTCTTTCACCAGTAAAAAATCCTGTTATGCTCCTTTCAGGTTCTTATCAGCCTCCAATAGATGCTTTTGACTCTCTACTTCCATTTTACTTTTCTGTCCATTAGAAAGAGAAACAAACACTGCATCGATCTTTTTTCTTTCTTGCAATGAAAAAAACAACATTTATCAACCTCTTGGTGTCAAAAGAATGGTTACGATACGCTTAAGGATTCACACCAAAGTACAAAATAGTGTTACGTGTCCTTAGACCAAAATTCTGGATGTCTTTTACGCTCTAAGTGCTTATCAGGCTCCAATAGGTGCTTCACTTTTATTAGAAGAAAATTCATCATTAATTTGTAATTTACATAACCAGTAACAACATGAACATATAATACCTAGACTGCTCATTCTGATTCTAACACGTTCCCATAGTACAAGAGAGAAAAAAGATAGAAGCCGTGTTTCGTTCTCTTTCTAATATAATTATATTTCAAGTTTGCTCCCAATTGAAGTTTATCGAGGAGGTCATGAAGTCGTTCGTCCTTAAGAAAGAGATGTAAATGCTGCATTAATCTTTTTTCTGTCTCGTATTGACTTAACGAGCCAATATTAACCTTGGACCACTTAAGGACAAGAGCCTGTTCACCATAAGCTTCTCGCGTACTTGAATGTCCAAAATGGTCTTAAATATTCTTCCACCACTAAAAAATCCTGTTGTGCTCCTTTCAGGTTCTCATCAGCCTCCAGTAGATGCTTTTGACTCTCTCCTTCCATTAGAAAAAAATATTTCTTCTTTTTCGTCCATTAGAAAAAGAAACAAACACTGCATCGATTTTTTTCTTTCTCGCAGTGAAGTTTATCAAGGAGGTTATGAGTCGTTCGTCCTTTAGAAAGAGATGTTAGTGCTGCATTAATCTTTTTTCTGTCTCGTATGGCCTTAACGAGCCAATATTAACCTCTTAAGGTCAAGAGCCTGTTCACCATAAGCTTCTAGCATACTTGAATGTCCAAAATGGTCTTAAATATTCTTCCACCAGTAAAAAATCCTGTTGTGCTTCTTTCAGGTTCTCATCAGCCTCCAGTAGATGCTTTTGACTCTCTCCTTCCATTAGAAAAAAAGTATTTCTTCTTTTTCGTCCATTAGAAAGAAAAACAAACACTGCATCGATTTTTTTCTTTCTCGCAATGAAGTTTATCAAGGAGGCTATGAAGTCGTTTGTCCTTTTGAAAGAGATGTAAATGCTGCATTAATCTTTTTTCTGTCTCGTATGGCCTTAACGAGCCAATATTAACCTCTTAAGGTCAAGAGCCTGTTCACCATAAGCTTCTAGCATACTTGAATGTCCAAAATGGTCTTAAATATTCTTCCACCAGTAAAAAATCCTGTTGTGCTCCTTTCAGGTTCTCATCAGCCTCCAGTAGATGCTTTTGACTCTCTCCTTCCATTAGAAAAAAGTATTTCTTCTTTTTTGTCCATTAGAAAAAGAAACAAACACTGCATCGATTTTTTTCTTTCTTGCAATGAAGTTTATCAAGGAGGTTATGAAGTCGTTCGTCCTTTTGAAAGAGATGTAAATGTTGCATTAATCTTTTTTCTGTCTCGTATGGCCTTAACGAGCCAATATCAACCTCTTAAGGTCAAGAGCCTGTTCACCATAAGCTTCTAGCATATTTGAATGTCCAAAATGGTCTTAAATATTCTTCCACCAGTAAAAAATCCTGTTGTGCTCCTTTCAGGTTCTCATCAGCCTCCAGTAGATGCTTTTGACTCTCTCCTTCCATTAGAAAAAAATATTTCTTCTTTTTCGTCCATTAGAAAAAGAAACAAACACTGCATCGATTTTTTTCTTTCTCGCAATGAAGTTTATCAAGGAGGTTATAAAGTCGTTCGTCCTTTTGAAAGAGATGTAAATGCTGCATTAATCTTTTTTCTGTCTCGTATGGCCTTAACGAGCCAATATTAACCTCTTAAGGTCAAGAGCCTGTTCACCATAAGCTTCTAGCATACTTGAATGTCCAAAATGGTCTTAAATATTCTTCCACCACTAAAAAATCCTGTTGTGCTCCTTTCAGGTTCTCATCAGCCTCCAGTAGATGCTTTTGACTCTCTCCTTCCATTAGAAAAAAATATTTCTTCTTTTTCGTCCATTAGAAAAAGAAACAAACACTGCATCGATTTTTTTCTTTCTCGCAGTGAAGTTTATCAAGGAGGTTATGAAGTCGTTCGTCCTTTTGAAAGAGATGTAAATGCTGCATTAATCTTTTTTCTGTCTCGTATGGCCTTAACGAGCCAATATTAACCTCTTAAGGTCAAGAGCCTGTTCACCATAAGCTTCTAGCATACTTGAATGTCCAAAATGGTCTTAAATATTCTTCCACCAGTAAAAAATCCTGTTGTGCTCCTTTCAGGTTCTCATCAGCCTCCAGCAGATACCTTTGACTCTCTCCTTCCATTAGAAAAAAAGTATTTCTTCTTTTTCGTCCATTAGAAAGAGAAACAAACACTGCATCGATTTTTTTCTTTCTCGCAATGAAGTTTATCAAGGAGGTTATGAGTCGTTCGTCCTTTAGAAAGAGATGTTAGTGCTGCATTAATCTTTTTTCTGTCTCGTATTGACTTAACGAGCTAATATTAACCTTGAAGCACTTAAGGTCAAGAGCCTGTTTATCATAAGCTTCTAGAGTAGGTACTTGAATGTCCAAAATGGTCTTAAATATTCTTTCACCAGTAAAAAATCCTGTTATGCTCCTTTCAGGTTCTTATCAGCCTCCAATAGATGCTTTTGACTCTCTACTTCCATTTTACTTTTCTGTCCATTAGAAAGAGAAACAAACACTGCATCGATCTTTTTTCTTTCTTGCAATGAAAAAAACAACATTTATCAACCTCTTGGTGTCAAAAGAATGGTTACGATACGCTTAAGGATTCACACCAAAGTACAAAATAGTGTTACGTGTCCTTAGACCAAAATTCTGGATGTCTTTTACGCTCTAAGTGCTTATCAGGCTCCAATAGGTGCTTCACTTTTATTAGAAGAAAATTCATCATTAATTTGTAATTTACATAACCAGTAACAACATGAACATATAATACCTAGACTGCTCATTCTGATTCTAACACGTTCCCATAGTACAAGAGAGAAAAAAGATAGAAGCCGTGTTTCGTTCTCTTTCTAATATAATTATATTTCAAGTTTGCTCCCAATTGAAGTTTATCGAGGAGGTCATGAAGTCGTTCGTCCTTAAGAAAGAGATGTAAATGCTGCATTAATCTTTTTTCTGTCTCGTATTGACTTAACGAGCCAATATTAACCTTGGACCACTTAAGGACAAGAGCCTGTTCACCATAAGCTTCTCGCGTACTTGAATGTCCAAAATGGTCTTAAATATTCTTCCACCACTAAAAAATCCTGTTGTGCTCCTTTCAGGTTCTCATCAGCCTCCAGTAGATGCTTTTGACTCTCTCCTTCCATTAGAAAAAAATATTTCTTCTTTTTCGTCCATTAGAAAAAGAAACAAACACTGCATCGATTTTTTTCTTTCTCGCAGTGAAGTTTATCAAGGAGGTTATGAGTCGTTCGTCCTTTAGAAAGAGATGTTAGTGCTGCATTAATCTTTTTTCTGTCTCGTATGGCCTTAACGAGCCAATATTAACCTCTTAAGGTCAAGAGCCTGTTCACCATAAGCTTCTAGCATACTTGAATGTCCAAAATGGTCTTAAATATTCTTCCACCAGTAAAAAATCCTGTTGTGCTTCTTTCAGGTTCTCATCAGCCTCCAGTAGATGCTTTTGACTCTCTCCTTCCATTAGAAAAAAAGTATTTCTTCTTTTTCGTCCATTAGAAAGAAAAACAAACACTGCATCGATTTTTTTCTTTCTCGCAATGAAGTTTATCAAGGAGGCTATGAAGTCGTTTGTCCTTTTGAAAGAGATGTAAATGCTGCATTAATCTTTTTTCTGTCTCGTATGGCCTTAACGAGCCAATATTAACCTCTTAAGGTCAAGAGCCTGTTCACCATAAGCTTCTAGCATACTTGAATGTCCAAAATGGTCTTAAATATTCTTCCACCAGTAAAAAATCCTGTTGTGCTCCTTTCAGGTTCTCATCAGCCTCCAGTAGATGCTTTTGACTCTCTCCTTCCATTAGAAAAAAGTATTTCTTCTTTTTTGTCCATTAGAAAAAGAAACAAACACTGCATCGATTTTTTTCTTTCTTGCAATGAAGTTTATCAAGGAGGTTATGAAGTCGTTCGTCCTTTTGAAAGAGATGTAAATGTTGCATTAATCTTTTTTCTGTCTCGTATGGCCTTAACGAGCCAATATCAACCTCTTAAGGTCAAGAGCCTGTTCACCATAAGCTTCTAGCATATTTGAATGTCCAAAATGGTCTTAAATATTCTTCCACCAGTAAAAAATCCTGTTGTGCTCCTTTCAGGTTCTCATCAGCCTCCAGTAGATGCTTTTGACTCTCTCCTTCCATTAGAAAAAAATATTTCTTCTTTTTCGTCCATTAGAAAAAGAAACAAACACTGCATCGATTTTTTTCTTTCTCGCAATGAAGTTTATCAAGGAGGTTATAAAGTCGTTCGTCCTTTTGAAAGAGATGTAAATGCTGCATTAATCTTTTTTCTGTCTCGTATGGCCTTAACGAGCCAATATTAACCTCTTAAGGTCAAGAGCCTGTTCACCATAAGCTTCTAGCATACTTGAATGTCCAAAATGGTCTTAAATATTCTTCCACCAGTAAAAAATCCTGTTGTGCTCCTTTCAGGTTCTCATCAGCCTCCAGTAGATGCTTTTGACTCTCTCCTTCCATTAGAAAAAAATATTTCTTCTTTTTCGTCCATTAGAAAAAGAAACAAACACTGCATCGATTTTTTTCTTTCTCGCAGTGAAGTTTATCAAGGAGGTTATGAAGTCGTTCGTCCTTTTGAAAGAGATGTAAATGCTGCATTAATCTTTTTTCTGTCTCGTATGGCCTTAACGAGCCAATATCAACCTCTTAAGGTCAAGAGCCTGTTCACCATAAGCTTCTAGCATATTTGAATGTCCAAAATGGTCTTAAATATTCTTCCACCAGTAAAAAATCCTGTTGTGCTCCTTTCAGGTTCTCATCAGCCTCCAGTAGATGCTTTTGACTCTCTCCTTCCATTAGAAAAAAATATTTCTTCTTTTTCGTCCATTAGAAAAAGAAACAAACACTGCATCGATTTTTTTCTTTCTCGCAATGAAGTTTATCAAGGAGGTTATAAAGTCGTTCGTCCTTTTGAAAGAGATGTAAATGCTGCATTAATCTTTTTTCTGTCTCGTATGGCCTTAACGAGCCAATATTAACCTCTTAAGGTCAAGAGCCTGTTCACCATAAGCTTCTAGCATACTTGAATGTCCAAAATGGTCTTAAATATTCTTCCACCAGTAAAAAATCCTGTTGTGCTCCTTTCAGGTTCTCATCAGCCTCCAGTAGATGCTTTTGACTCTCTCCTTCCATTAGAAAAAAATATTTCTTCTTTTTCGTCCATTAGAAAAAGAAACAAACACTGCATCGATTTTTTTCTTTCTCGCAATGAAGTTTATCAAGGAGGTTATAAAGTCGTTCGTCCTTTTGAAAGAGATGTAAATGCTGCATTAATCTTTTTTCTGTCTCGTATGGCCTTAACGAGCCAATATCAACCTCTTAAGGTCAAGAGCCTGTTCACCATAAGCTTCTAGCATACTTGAATGTCCAAAATGGTCTTAAATATTCTTCCACCAGTAAAAAATCCTGTTGTGCTCCTTTCAGGTTCTCATCAGCCTCCAGTAGATGCTTTTGACTCTCTCCTTCCATTAGAAAAAAGTATTTCTTCTTTTTTGTCCATTAGAAAAAGAAACAAACACTGCATCGATTTTTTTCTTTCTTGCAATGAAGTTTATCAAGGAGGTTATGAAGTCGTTCGTCCTTTTGAAAGAGATGTAAATGTTGCATTAATCTTTTTTCTGTCTCGTATGGCCTTAACGAGCCAATATCAACCTCTTAAGGTCAAGAGCCTGTTCACCATAAGCTTCTAGCATATTTGAATGTCCAAAATGGTCTTAAATATTCTTCCACCAGTAAAAAATCCTGTTGTGCTCCTTTCAGGTTCTCATCAGCCTCCAGTAGATGCTTTTGACTCTCTCCTTCCATTAGAAAAAAATATTTCTTCTTTTTCGTCCATTAGAAAAAGAAACAAACACTGCATCGATTTTTTTCTTTCTCGCAATGAAGTTTATCAAGGAGGTTATAAAGTCGTTCGTCCTTTTGAAAGAGATGTAAATGCTGCATTAATCTTTTTTCTGTCTCGTATGGCCTTAACGAGCCAATATTAACCTCTTAAGGTCAAGAGCCTGTTCACCATAAGCTTCTAGCATACTTGAATGTCCAAAATGGTCTTAAATATTCTTCCACCAGTAAAAAATCCTGTTGTGCTCCTTTCAGGTTCTCATCAGCCTCCAGTAGATGCTTTTGACTCTCTCCTTCCATTAGAAAAAAGTATTTCTTCTTTTTTGTCCATTAGAAAAAGAAACAAACACTGCATCGATTTTTTTCTTTCTTGCAATGAAGTTTATCAAGGAGGTTATGAAGTCGTTCGTCCTTTTGAAAGAGATGTAAATGTTGCATTAATCTTTTTTCTGTCTCGTATGGCCTTAACGAGCCAATATCAACCTCTTAAGGTCAAGAGCCTGTTCACCATAAGCTTCTAGCATATTTGAATGTCCAAAATGGTCTTAAATATTCTTCCACCAGTAAAAAATCCTGTTGTGCTCCTTTCAGGTTCTCATCAGCCTCCAGTAGATGCTTTTGACTCTCTCCTTCCATTAGAAAAAAATATTTCTTCTTTTTCGTCCATTAGAAAAAGAAACAAACACTGCATCGATTTTTTTCTTTCTCGCAATGAAGTTTATCAAGGAGGTTATAAAGTCGTTCGTCCTTTTGAAAGAGATGTAAATGCTGCATTAATCTTTTTTCTGTCTCGTATGGCCTTAACGAGCCAATATTAACCTCTTAAGGTCAAGAGCCTGTTCACCATAAGCTTCTAGCATACTTGAATGTCCAAAATGGTCTTAAATATTCTTCCACCAGTAAAAAATCCTGTTGTGCTCCTTTCAGGTTCTCATCAGCCTCCAGTAGATGCTTTTGACTCTCTCCTTCCATTAGAAAAAAATATTTCTTCTTTTTCGTCCATTAGAAAAAGAAACAAACACTGCATCGATTTTTTTCTTTCTCGCAATGAAGTTTATCAAGGAGGTTATAAAGTCGTTCGTCCTTTTGAAAGAGATGTAAATGCTGCATTAATCTTTTTTCTGTCTCGTATGGCCTTAACGAGCCAATATCAACCTCTTAAGGTCAAGAGCCTGTTCACCATAAGCTTCTAGCATATTTGAATGTCCAAAATGGTCTTAAATATTCTTCCACCAGTAAAAAATCCTGTTGTGCTCCTTTCAGGTTCTCATCAGCCTCCAGTAGATGCTTTTGACTCTCTCCTTCCATTAGAAAAAAATATTTCTTCTTTTTCGTCCATTAGAAAAAGAAACAAACACTGCATCGATTTTTTTCTTTCTCGCAGTGAAGTTTATCAAGGAGGTTATGAAGTCGTTCGTCCTTTTGAAAGAGATGTAAATGCTGCATTAATCTTTTTTCTGTCTCGTATGGCCTTAACGAGCCAATATTAACCTCTTAAGGTCAAGAGCCTGTTCACCATAAGCTTCTAGCATACTTGAATGTCCAAAATGGTCTTAAATATTCTTCCACCAGTAAAAAATCCTGTTGTGCTCCTTTCAGGTTCTCATCAGCCTCCAGCAGATACCTTTGACTCTCTCCTTCCATTAGAAAAAAAGTATTTCTTCTTTTTCGTCCATTAGAAAGAGAAACAAACACTGCATCGATTTTTTTCTTTCTCGCAATGAAGTTTATCAAGGAGGTTATGAGTCGTTCGTCCTTTAGAAAGAGATGTTAGTGCTGCATTAATCTTTTTTCTGTCTCGTATTGACTTAACGAGCTAATATTAACCTTGAAGCACTTAAGGTCAAGAGCCTGTTTATCATAAGCTTCTAGAGTAGGTACTTGAATGTCCAAAATGGTCTTAAATATTCTTTCACCAGTAAAAAATCCTGTTATGCTCCTTTCAGGTTCTTATCAGCCTCCAATAGATGCTTTTGACTCTCTACTTCCATTTTACTTTTCTGTCCATTAGAAAGAGAAACAAACACTGCATCGATCTTTTTTCTTTCTTGCAATGAAAAAAACAACATTTATCAACCTCTTGGTGTCAAAAGAATGGTTACGATACGCTTAAGGATTCACACCAAAGTACAAAATAGTGTTACGTGTCCTTAGACCAGAATTCTGGATGTCTTTTACGCTCTAAGTGCTTATCAGGCTCCAATAGGTGCTTCACTTTTATTAGAAGAAAATTCATCATTAATTTGTAATTTACATAACCAGTAACAACATGAACATATAATACCTAGACTGCTCATTCTGATTCTAACACGTTCCCATAGTACAAGAGAGAAAAAAGATAGAAGCCGTGTTTCGTTCTCTTTCTAATATAATTATATTTCAAGTTTGCTCCCAATTGAAGTTTATCGAGGAGGTCATGAAGTCGTTCGTCCTTAAGAAAGAGATGTAAATGCTGCATTAATCTTTTTTCTGTCTCGTATTGACTTAACGAGCCAATATTAACCTTGGACCACTTAAGGACAAGAGCCTGTTCACCATAAGCTTCTCGCGTACTTGAATGTCCAAAATGGTCTTAAATATTCTTCCACCACTAAAAAATCCTGTTGTGCTCCTTTCAGGTTCTCATCAGCCTCCAGCAGATACCTTTGACTCTCTCCTTCCATTAGAAAAAAAGTATTTCTTCTTTTTCGTCCATTAGAAAGAGAAACAAACACTGCATCGATTTTTTTCTTTCTCGCAATGAAGTTTATCAAGGAGGTTATAAAGTCGTTCGTCCTTTTGAAAGAGATGTAAATGCTGCATTAATCTTTTTTCTGTCTCGTATGGCCTTAACGAGCCAATATTAACCTCTTAAGGTCAAGATCCTGTTCACCATAAGCTTCTCGCGTACTTGAATGTCCAAAATGGTCTTAAATATTCTTCCACCACTAAAAAATCCTGTTGTGCTCCTTTCAGGTTCTCATCAGCCTCCAGTAGATGCTTTTGACTCTCTCCTTCTATTAGAAAAAAATATTTCTTCTTTTTCGTCCATTAGAAAAAGAAACAAACACTGCATCGATTTTTTTCTTTCTCGCAATGAAGTTTATCAAGGAGGTTATGAGTCGTTCGTCCTTTAGAAAGAGATGTTAGTGCTGCATTAATCTTTTTTCTGTCTCGTATTGACTTAACGAGCTAATATTAACCTTGAAGCACTTAAGGTCAAGAGCCTGTTTATTATAAGCTTCTAGAGTAGGTACTTGAATGTCCAAAATGGTCTTAAATATTCTTTCACCAGTAAAAAATCCTGTTATGCTCCTTTCAGGTTCTTATCAGCCTCCAATAGATGCTTTTGACTCTCTACTTCCATTTTACTTTTCTGTCCATTAGAAAGAGAAACAAACACTGCATCGATCTTTTTTCTTTCTTGCAATAAAAAAAACAACATTTATCAACCTCTTGGTGTCAAAAGAATGGTTACGATACGCTTAAGGATTCACACCAAAGTACAAAATAGTGTTACGTGTCCTTAGACCAGAATTCTGGATGTCTTTTACGCTCTAAGTGCTTATCAGGCTCCAATAGGTGCTTCACTTTTATTGGAAGAAAATTCATCATTAATTTGTAATTTACATAACCAGTAACAACATGAACATATAATACCTAGACTGCTCATTCTGATTCTAACACGTTCCCATAGTACAAGAGAGAAAAAAGATCGAAGCCGTGTTTCGTTCTCTTTCTAATATAATTATATTTCAAGTTTGCTCCCAATTGAAGTTTATCGAGGAGGTTATGAAGTCGTTCGTCCTTAAGAAAGAGATGTAAATGCTGCATTAATCTTTTTTCTGTCTCGTATGGCCGTAACGAGCCAATATTAACCTCTTAAGGTCAAGAGCCTGTTCACCATAAGCTTCTAGCATACTTGAATGTCCAAAATGGTCTTAAATATTCTTCCACCTCTAAAAAATCCTGTTGTGCTCCTTTCAGGTTCTCATCAGCCTCCAGTAGATGCTTTTGACTCTCTCCTTCCATTAGAAAAAAATATTTCTTCTTTTTCGTCCATTAGAAAAAGAAACAAACACTGCATCGATTTTTTTCTTTCTCGCAATGAAGTTTATCAAGGAGGTTATGAAGTCGTTCGTCCTTTTGAAAGAGATGTAAATGTTGCATTAATCTTTTTTCTGTCTCGTATGGCCTTAACGAGCCAATATTAACCTCTTAAGGTCAAGAGCCTGTTCACCATAAGCTTCTAGCATACTTGAATGTCCAAAATGGTCTTAAATATTCTTCCACCAGTAAAAAATCCTGTTGTGCTCCTTTCAGGTTCTCATCAACCTCCAGTAGATGCTTTTGACTCTCTCCTTCCATTAGAAAAAAAGTATTTCTTCTTTTTCGTCCATTAGAAAGAAAAACAAACACTGCATCGATTTTTTTCTTTCTCGCAATGAAGTTTATCAAGGAGGTTATGAAGTCGTTCGTCCTTTTGAAAGAGATGTAAATGTTGCATTAATCTTTTTTCTGTCTCGTATGGCCTTAACGAGCCAATATTAACCTCTTAAGGTCAAGAGCCTGTTCACCATAAGCTTCTAGCATACTTGAATGTCCAAAATGGTCTTAAATATTCTTCCACCAGTAAAAAATCCTGTTGTGCTCCTTTCAGGTTCTCATCAGCCTCCAGTAGATGCTTTTGACTCTCTCCTTCCATTAGAAAAAAAGTATTTCTTCTTTTTCGTCCATTAGAAAGAAAAACAAACACTGCATCGATTTTTTTCTTTCTCGCAATGAAGTTTATCAAGGAGGTTATGAGTCGTTCGTCCTTTAGAAAGAGATGTTAGTGCTGCATTAATCTTTTTTCTGTCTCGTATTGACTTAACGAGCTAATATTAACCTTGAAGCACTTAAGGTCAAGAGCCTGTTTATTATAAGCTTCTAGAGTAGGTACTTGAATGTCCAAAATGGTCTTAAATATTCTTTCACCAGTAAAAAATCCTGTTATGCTCCTTTCAGGTTCTTATCAGCCTCCAATAGATGCTTTTGACTCTCTACTTCCATTTTACTTTTCTGTCCATTAGAAAGAGAAACAAACACTGCATCGATCTTTTTTCTTTCTTGCAATAAAAAAAACAACATTTATCAACCTCTTGGTGTCAAAAGAATGGTTACGATACGCTTAAGGATTCACACCAAAGTACAAAATAGTGTTACGTGTCCTTAGACCAGAATTCTGGATGTCTTTTACGCTCTAAGTGCTTATCAGGCTCCAATAGGTGCTTCACTTTTATTGGAAGAAAATTCATCATTAATTTGTAATTTACATAACCAGTAACAACATGAACATATAATACCTAGACTGCTCATTCTGATTCTAACACGTTCCCATAGTACAAGAGAGAAAAAAGATCGAAGCCGTGTTTCGTTCTCTTTCTAATATAATTATATTTCAAGTTTGCTCCCAATTGAAGTTTATCGAGGAGGTTATGAAGTCGTTCGTCCTTAAGAAAGAGATGTAAATGCTGCATTAATCTTTTTTCTGTCTCGTATGGCCGTAACGAGCCAATATTAACCTCTTAAGGTCAAGAGCCTGTTCACCATAAGCTTCTAGCATACTTGAATGTCCAAAATGGTCTTAAATATTCTTCCACCTCTAAAAAATCCTGTTGTGCTCCTTTCAGGTTCTCATCAGCCTCCAGTAGATGCTTTTGACTCTCTCCTTCCATTAGAAAAAAATATTTCTTCTTTTTCGTCCATTAGAAAAAGAAACAAACACTGCATCGATTTTTTTCTTTCTCGCAATGAAGTTTATCAAGGAGGTTATGAAGTCGTTCGTCCTTTTGAAAGAGATGTAAATGTTGCATTAATCTTTTTTCTGTCTCGTATGGCCTTAACGAGCCAATATTAACCTCTTAAGGTCAAGAGCCTGTTCACCATAAGCTTCTAGCATACTTGAATGTCCAAAATGGTCTTAAATATTCTTCCACCAGTAAAAAATCCTGTTGTGCTCCTTTCAGGTTCTCATCAACCTCCAGTAGATGCTTTTGACTCTCTCCTTCCATTAGAAAAAAAGTATTTCTTCTTTTTCGTCCATTAGAAAGAAAAACAAACACTGCATCGATTTTTTTCTTTCTCGCAATGAAGTTTATCAAGGAGGTTATGAAGTCGTTCGTCCTTTTGAAAGAGATGTAAATGTTGCATTAATCTTTTTTCTGTCTCGTATGGCCTTAACGAGCCAATATTAACCTCTTAAGGTCAAGAGCCTGTTCACCATAAGCTTCTAGCATACTTGAATGTCCAAAATGGTCTTAAATATTCTTCCACCAGTAAAAAATCCTGTTGTGCTCCTTTCAGGTTCTCATCAGCCTCCAGTAGATGCTTTTGACTCTCTCCTTCCATTAGAAAAAAAGTATTTCTTCTTTTTCGTCCATTAGAAAGAAAAACAAACACTGCATCGATTTTTTTCTTTCTCGCAATGAAGTTTATCAAGGAGGTTATGAAGTCGTTTGTCCTTTTGAAAGAGATGTAAATGCTGCATTAATCTTTTTTCTGTCTCGTATGGCCTTAACGAGCCAATATTAACCTCTTAAGGTCAAGATCCTGTTCACCATAAGCTTCTCGCGTACTTGAATGTCCAAAATGGTCTTAAATATTCTTCCACCACTAAAAAATCCTGTTGTGCTCCTTTCAGGTTCTCATCAGCCTCCAGTAGATGCTTTTGACTCTCTCCTTCTATTAGAAAAAAATATTTCTTCTTTTTCGTCCATTAGAAAAAGAAACAAACACTGCATCGATTTTTTTCTTTCTCGCAATGAAGTTTATCAAGGAGGTTATGAGTCGTTCGTCCTTTAGAAAGAGATGTTAGTGCTGCATTAATCTTTTTTCTGTCTCGTATTGACTTAACGAGCTAATATTAACCTTGAAGCACTTAAGGTCAAGAGCCTGTTTATTATAAGCTTCTAGAGTAGGTACTTGAATGTCCAAAATGGTCTTAAATATTCTTTCACCAGTAAAAAATCCTGTTATGCTCCTTTCAGGTTCTTATCAGCCTCCAATAGATGCTTTTGACTCTCTACTTCCATTTTACTTTTCTGTCCATTAGAAAGAGAAACAAACACTGCATCGATCTTTTTTCTTTCTTGCAATAAAAAAAACAACATTTATCAACCTCTTGGTGTCAAAAGAATGGTTACGATACGCTTAAGGATTCACACCAAAGTACAAAATAGTGTTACGTGTCCTTAGACCAGAATTCTGGATGTCTTTTACGCTCTAAGTGCTTATCAGGCTCCAATAGGTGCTTCACTTTTATTAGAAGAAAATTCATCATTAATTTGTAATTTACATAACCAGTAACAACATGAACATATAATACCTAGACTGCTCATTCTGATTCTAACACGTTCCCATAGTACAAGAGAGAAAAAAGATCGAAGCCGTGTTTCGTTCTCTTTCTAATATAATTATATTTCAAGTTTGCTCCCAATTGAAGTTTATCGAGGAGGTTATGAAGTCGTTCGTCCTTAAGAAAGAGATGTAAATGCTGCATTAATCTTTTTTCTGTCTCGTATGGCCGTAACGAGCCAATATTAACCTCTTAAGGTCAAGAGCCTGTTCACCATAAGCTTCTAGCATACTTGAATGTCCAAAATGGTCTTAAATATTCTTCCACCTCTAAAAAATCCTGTTGTGCTCCTTTCAGGTTCTCATCAGCCTCCAGTAGATGCTTTTGACTCTCTCCTTCCATTAGAAAAAAATATTTCTTCTTTTTCGTCCATTAGAAAAAGAAACAAACACTGCATCGATTTTTTTCTTTCTCGCAATGAAGTTTATCAAGGAGGTTATGAAGTCGTTCGTCCTTTTGAAAGAGATGTAAATGTTGCATTAATCTTTTTTCTGTCTCGTATGGCCTTAACGAGCCAATATTAACCTCTTAAGGTCAAGAGCCTGTTCACCATAAGCTTCTAGCATACTTGAATGTCCAAAATGGTCTTAAATATTCTTCCACCAGTAAAAAATCCTGTTGTGCTCCTTTCAGGTTCTCATCAGCCTCCAGTAGATGCTTTTGACTCTCTCCTTCCATTAGAAAAAAAGTATTTCTTCTTTTTCGTCCATTAGAAAGAAAAACAAACACTGCATCGATTTTTTTCTTTCTCGCAATGAAGTTTATCAAGGAGGTTATGAAGTCGTTCGTCCTTTTGAAAGAGATGTAAATGTTGCATTAATCTTTTTTCTGTCTCGTATGGCCTTAACGAGCCAATATTAACCTCTTAAGGTCAAGAGCCTGTTCACCATAAGCTTCTAGCATACTTGAATGTCCAAAATGGTCTTAAATATTCTTCCACCAGTAAAAAATCCTGTTGTGCTCCTTTCAGGTTCTCATCAGCCTCCAGTAGATGCTTTTGACTCTCTCCTTCCATTAGAAAAAAAGTATTTCTTCTTTTTCGTCCATTAGAAAGAAAAACAAACACTGCATCGATTTTTTTCTTTCTCGCAATGAAGTTTATCAAGGAGGTTATGAAGTCGTTTGTCCTTTTGAAAGAGATGTAAATGCTGCATTAATCTTTTTTCTGTCTCGTATGGCCTTAACGAGCCAATATTAACCTCTTAAGGTCAAGATCCTGTTCACCATAAGCTTCTCGCGTACTTGAATGTCCAAAATGGTCTTAAATATTCTTCCACCACTAAAAAATCCTGTTGTGCTCCTTTCAGGTTCTCATCAGCCTCCAGTAGATGCTTTTGACTCTCTCCTTCCATTAGAAAAAAATATTTCTTCTTTTTCGTCCATTAGAAAAAGAAACAAACACTGCATCGATTTTTTTCTTTCTCGCAATGAAGTTTATCAAGGAGGTTATGAGTCGTTCATCCTTTAGAAAGAGATGTTAGTGCTGCATTAATCTTTTTTCTGTCTCGTATTGACTTAACGAGCTAATATTAACCTTGAAGCACTTAAGGTCAAGAGCCTGTTTATTATAAGCTTCTAGAGTAGGTACTTGAATGTCCAAAATGGTCTTAAATATTCTTTCACCAGTAAAAAATCCTGTTATGCTCCTTTCAGGTTCTTATCAGCCTCCAATAGATGCTTTTGACTCTCTACTTCCATTTTACTTTTCTGTCCATTAGAAAGAGAAACAAACACTGCATCGATCTTTTTTCTTTCTTGCAATGAAAAAAACAACATTTATCAACCTCTTGGTGTCAAAAGAATGGTTACGATACGCTTAAGGATTCACACCAAAGTACAAAATAGTGTTACGTGTCCTTAGACCAGAATTCTGGATGTCTTTTACGCTCTAAGTGCTTATCAGGCTCCAATAGGTGCTTCACTTTTATTAGAAGAAAATTCATCATTAATTTGTAATTTACATAACCAGTAACAACATGAACATATAATACCTAGACTGCTCATTCTGATTCTAACACGTTCCCATAGTACAAGAGAGAAAAAAGATCGAAGCCGTGTTTCGTTCTCTTTCTAATATAATTATATTTCAAGTTTGCTCCCAATTGAAGTTTATCGAGGAGGTTATGAAGTCGTTCGTCCTTAAGAAAGAGATGTAAATGCTGCATTAATCTTTTTTCTGTCTCGTATTGACTTAACGAGCCAATATTAATCTTGGAGCACTTAAGGTCAAGAGCCTGTTTACTATAAGCTTCTAGAGTCACTTGGATGTTCAAAATGGTCTTAAATATTTTTCCACCAGTAAAAAATCCTGTTGTGCTCCTTTCAGGTACTCATCAGCCTCCAGTAGATGCCTTTGACTCTCTCCTTCCATTAGAAAAAAAGTATTTCTTTTTTTTCGTCCATTGGAAAGAGAAACAAACACTGCATCGATTTTTTTCTTTCTCGCAATGAAGTTTATCAAGGAGGTTATGAAGTCGTTCGTCCTTTTGAAAGAGATGTAAATGCTGCATTAATCTTTTTTCTGTCTCGTATGGCCTTAACGAGCCAATATTAACCTCTTAAGGTCAAGAGCCTGTTCACCATAAGCTTCTAGCATACTTGAATGTCCAAAATGGTTTTAAATATTCTTCCACCTCTAAAAAATCCTGTTGTACTCCTTTCAGGTTCTCATCAGCCTCCAGTAGATGCTTTCTTCCATTAGAAAAAAATATTTCTTCTTTTTCGTCCATTAGAAAAAGAAACAAACACTGCATCGATTTTTTTCTTTCTCGCAATGAAGTTTATCAAGGAGGTTATGAGTCGTTCGTCCTTTAGAAAGAGATGTTAGTGCTGCATTAATCTTGTTTCTGTCTCGTATTGACTTAATGAGCTAATATTAACCTTGGAGCACTTAAGGTCAAGAGCCTGTTTACCATAAGCTTCTAGAGTAGGTACTTGAATGTCCAAAATGGTCTTAAATATTCTTCCTCCAGTAAAAAATCCTGTTATGCTCCTTTCAGGTTCTTATCAGCCTCCAATAGATGCTTTTGATTCTCTACTCCCATTTTACTTTTCTGTCCATTAGAAAGAGAAACAAACACTGCATCGATCTTTTTTCTTTCTTGCCATGAAAAAAACAACTTTTATCAACCTCTTGGTGTCAAAAGAATGGTTACGATAAGCTTAAGGATTCACACCAAAGTACAAAATAGTGTTACGTGTCCTTAGACCAGAATTCTGGATGTCTTTTACGCTCTAAGTGCTTATCAGGCTCCAATAGGTGCTTCACTTTTATTAGAAGAAAATTCATCATTAATTTGTAATTTACATAACCAGTAACAACATGAACATATAATACCTAGACTGCTCATTCTGATTCTAACACGTTCCCATAGTACAAGAGAGAAAAAAGATCGAAGCCGTGTTTCGTTCTCTTTCTAATATAATTATATTTCAAGTTTGCTCCCAATTGAAGTTTATCGAGGAGGTTATGAAGTCGTTCGTCCTTAAGAAAGAGATGTAAATGCTGCATTAATCTTTTTTCTGTCTCGTATTGACTTAACGAGCCAATATTAATCTTGGAGCACTTAAGGTCAAGAGCCTGTTTACTATAAGCTTCTAGAGTCACTTGGATGTTCAAAATGGTCTTAAATATTTTTCCACCAGTAAAAAATCCTGTTGTGCTCCTTTCAGGTTCTCATCAGCCTCCAGCAGATACCTTTGACTCTCTCCTTCCATTAGAAAAAAAGTATTTCTTTTTTTTCGTCCATTAGAAAGAGAAACAAACACTGCATCGATTTTTTTCTTTCTCGCAATGAAGTTTATCAAGGAGGTTATAAAGTCGTTCGTCCTTTTGAAAGAGATGTAAATGTTGCATTAATCTTTTTTCTGTCTCGTATGGCCTTAATGAGCCAATATTAACCTCTTAAGGTCAAGAGCCTGTTCACCATAAGCTTCTAGCATACTTGAATGTCCAAAATGGTCTTAAATATTCTTCCACCAGTAAAAAATCCTGTTGTGCTCCTTTCAGGTTCTCATCAGCCTCCAGTAGATGCTTTTGACTCTCTCCTTCCATTAGAAAAAAATATTTCTTCTTTTTCGTCCATTAGAAAAAGAAACAAACACTGCATCGATTTTTTTCTTTCTCGCAATGAAGTTTATCAAGGAGGTTATGAGTCGTTCGTCCTTTAGAAATAGATGTTAGTAATGCATTAATCTTTTTTCTGTCTTATTGACTTAACGAGCTAATATTAACCTTGGAGCACTTAAGGTCAAGAGCCTGTTTACCATAAGCTTCTAGAGTAGGTACTTGAATGTCCAAAATGGTCTTAAATATTCTTTTACCAGTAAAAAATCCTGTTATGCTCCTTTCAGGTTCTTATCAGCCTCCAATAGATGCTTTTGACTCTCTACTCCCATTTTACTTTTCTGTCCATTAGAAAGAGAAACAAACACTGCATCGATCTTTTTTCTTTCTTGCAATGAAAAAAACAACATTTATCAACCTCTTGGTGTCAAAAGAATGGTTACGATACGCTTAAGGATTCACACCAAAGTACAAAATAGTGTTACGTGTCCTTAGACCAGAATTCTGGATGTCTTTTACGCTCTAAGTGCTTATCAGGCTCCAATAGGTGCTTCACTTTTATTAGAAGAAAATTCATCACTAATTTGTAATTTACATAACTAGTAACAACATGAACATATAATACCTAGATTCTAAGACATTCCCATAGAACAAAAGAGAAAAAAGATTAAAGCAGTGTTTCGTTCTTTTTCTAATATTATTATGATTTAAGAATGCTTCCAATTGAATTGTATCAACGATATCACCTGATTACCATCCTTCGCTCATTAAAAAAAATCTAAACACTGCTTTGATCTTTTTTCTCTTTTGCATTGGCAGAACGAGCCCATATTGACTTTTGATATCTTGAGGTAAAAAGCATGTTTACAATTAGCTTTAAACAGAGATAAAAACGCGTCGTATATTTGGAGAACGAGCTCCTATAAATCTTGGAGCTCTTGAAGGCCTTCTGCAGTTACTTCAATAGTAAAATTAGTGTTAAATGTCCTTCCACCAGTAAAAATCCTGTTTTAATCCTTTTGGTTGTCCTATCAACGCTTCAACTTTTAAATAAAAGAAATCTCGTGGTTTTGCTTTAATCAGAGTGAATCTTAATCGTTTAATTTGTGGATATTGAAGCAGAACCTCTAATTTCCAACTGGACCATTGAATCCTTCTGCGTTTTGGTTATATTTTGGATTATTTCGTGTCCAGTGGGAAAAACCACATTGTGGGATTTGTGAAGAGATTTTTCTTCGTCGATATATGTAGAAGTACGTTATTAAGACAGTTTTTGGGGCAAAATCAACGTCCCAGGTTATTGAAGTACATGGTCATACTTTTTTACCCTATAAAAGCTTTTTAAGTTCATCAACTTCTTTTATATGATTAATTTTGTTTCGATGGTTAGAGTATTATTGATTAGATACATAAAAATAATGATTAATTCTTCGGTATGTAAAAGATATTAAAATATTATTAATGACCAGTCCTTGTTTGTAATAAGATCATTTAAATGCATAATGTGTGTCGTCATAAAAAAAACGAAATCATTATAAATTAGAACCTGTTTGATGAATAGAAACCAAAAGATATACACACACACACATAGTTATTTCCTGATTTTTATCTTCTGCAATAAATATTAACTTATCGCGTTTAATTTTCTCTTTTTAACGGCGGATGTTATTAGGATTTCGAACGTAATCTTTGCAATAAAAAAATTGTGCGTTGTATGCAGTTTGGTTGTAAATATTTTTAGCTTTATTATCTTCTTTACTTTGGTAATTTTACACCCGTATTTTTACTGTTATAAAATTATATCTTTATAATGCGATATATAATAAAGAGACAGAATTTTATTTGAAATATTTTTCTTAGTATGTCAACTGGATAGATATGTCAACAGTTGTCAAATATGTCAACTGTCAAAAACATCAAGTTGTCAGAACTGACAGTTCTGAGACAATTGAAAGTTCCTCACGTGAACATGTCTGACAATAAACAATAAGGCATTTGGGAGTTCTTACATTTGGCAATTCTAATATTTCATATTTAACATTTCTTTAACATTTGACATATTTGATATTTGACGTAAGAATTTGACAATTGACAGGTCTGACATTCAAAAGTTTTGACTTTTAACTATAGACAGTTTTGACATATGAAACTTGGGATGAAATTTTTTGACATTTGGCATTTCTGACAGTTAACATTTTTAACATTGAACAATTTTTAGAATTGGCACTTCTAGTATTTTACATTTCTGACATTTTACAATTACAGATAATTAATATTCCTGACATTTAACATCTCTAACTGTTGACATTTTTGATATTTGAAATATCTGAAAACTGACAGTTCTGACATATGAAAATTCCTCACATTAACATGCCTGACAATTAGCAGTTTTGGCATTTGACAGTTCTTACATTTAGCATTTCTAATATTTCATATTTAACATTTCTTACATTTGCCATTATTAACATTTGACATTTTTTATATTTGACGTAAGTATTTGACAATTGACAATTCTGACATTTGAAAGTTTTGACTTTTAACATTTTTGCCAATTATTCAGTTTTGACACTTGACATTTGGTATGTCATTTTTTGACATTTGGCCTTTCTGACAGTTAATATTTGTAACATAGAACAATTTTTACAATTTGCACTTCTAGTATTTTAAATTTAACATTCCTGACATATGATATTACTGACATTTGATATTACTGACATTTGATATTACAGATAATTAATATTCCTGACATTCAACATCTCTAACTGTTGACATTTTTGATATTTGAAATATATGACAACTGACAGTTCTGACATATGAAAGTTCCTCACGTTAAAATGTCTGAATATAAGCAGCTTAGGCATTTGATATTTCTTACATTTAGCATTTCTAATATTTCACATTTAACATTTCTTACATTTGACATTATTAACATTTGACATTTTTGATATTTGACGTAAGTATTTGACAATTGACATTTCCGTCATTTGAAAGTTTTGACTTTTAACAGTTTTAATAATAGGCAGTTTTGACACTTGACAGTTGGAATGATATTTTTTGACATTTGGCATTTCTGACAGTTAACATATGAAATTTTTGATATTTGATATATCTGACAACTGACAGTTCTGACATATGAAAGTTCCTCACGTGAACATGTCTGACAATAAGCAGTTTTGGGATTTGACTATTTTTACATTTGACATAATTTTTGATATTTGACATAAGTATTTGACAATTGACAGTTCTGACATTTAAAAGATTTTAACATTTGTAACAATATTCAGTTTTGACACTTAACAGTTGGGATTACTTTTTTTGACATTTGGCTTTACTGACAATAAACATTTTTAATATATAACTATTTTTACAATTGGCACTTCTAGTAAATTAAATTTAACATTTCTGACATTTAATATTACCGACATTTGACATTACAGATATTTAATATTTCTGACATTTAGCATCTCTAACTGTTGACATTTTTGATTTTTGAAATATCTGACAACTGACAGTTCTGACATATGAAAATTTCTCACGTTAACATGTCTGACAATAAGCAATTTTGGCACTTGACAGTTCTTACATTTAGCATTTCTAGTATTTCTAACATTTGACCTTTATGATATTTAACGTAAGTATTTGACAATTGGCAGGTCTGACATTTGAAAGTTTTGACTTTTAACATTTTTAACAATAGGCAGTTTTGACACTTGACAGTTGTGATGACATATGTCATTTCTGAGAGTTAACATTTTTAACATTGAACCATTTTTGCAATTGGCATTTCTAGTATTTTACATTTAACACTTCTGACAGTTGACAATTAACATCTCTGACAATTGACATTTTTAGTATTTGAAATATCTGACAACTGACAGTTCTGACATATAAAAGTTCCTCACGTTAACATGTTTGATTATGAGCAGTTTTGGCATTTGACAGTTCTTACATTTAGCATTTCTGACATTTGACATTTTTGATATTTGACAGTTCTGACATTTTAAAGTTTGGCTTTTAACATTTTTAACAATATTCAGTTTTGGCACTTGACAGTTGGGATGACTTTTTTGACATTTGTCATTTCTGACAGTTAACATTTTTAACATTGAAAAATTTTTACAATTGGCACTTCTAGTATTTTACATTTAACATTTCTGACATTTGATATAACTGACATTTGACAATTACAGATATTTAATATTCCTGACATTTAACATCTCTAGCTGTTGACATTTTTGATATTTGAAATATTTGACAACTGACAGTTCTGACATATGAAAGTTCCTCACGTTAACATGTCTAACAATAAGCAGTTTTGGCATTTGACATTTCTTACATTTAGCGTTTCTAATATTTTATATTTAACATTCCTAACATTTGACATTATTAACATTTGACATTTTTGATATTTGACGTAAGTTCTGACATTTGAAAGTTTTGACTTTTAAGATTTTTACCAATAGGTTTTGACACTTGACAGTTGGCATGACATATGTCATTTCTGACAGTTAACATTTTTAACATATAACAATTTTTACAATTGGCACTTCTTGTATTTAATATTCCTGACATTTAACATCTCTGACAATTGACATTTTTGATATGTGAAATATCTGACAACTGACAGTTCTGACATAAAAGTTGCTTACGTGAACATGTCTGACAATAAGCAGTTTTGGCATCTGACAGTGCTTACAGTTGACATTTCTGTTATTTGATACTTTATTTTTCTGGAATTTAATATATATGTCATTTGACAATTATGAAAAGAGTTATTACATTATTTATATCTGATAATTGACTTGGACATGTCTGACAGGAGACATTTCACAATTTTGACATTTGACAGATTTAACTTTATTTTGACATGTGACATATGCTACATTTCACAGTTTTGACATTTGAGAGTTCTTACACTTTAGTTTTGACATTTGACATTTCTGGGATGTAACATTTCAGTTATTTGACATTTAAAACAGTTAAACAGTTGTCAAATATTGTCACAAACGTCATTTGTCAGAAACGCCAAACAACAATATCAGATAAGTATTAAAAAGTCAAAATGGATTTTACAACATAAAAACTTTTCAACTAGATAGATAAACATTTGGCAAACAAACGTTTAGCAAATGATTTTGCGAATTGGTTTTCAGGTTCAATGCACTAAAATTTTAGAAACGCCCGCTTATGTCATGTTTCTAGTTTAGCTTTTAGGTTGATGCCAAATTATGTATATACACCTCATTTTCTATCACAAAAAAGGATTGATCGTTAGCTAAACATATTTAAATTATACTAAATATATAGCACAAGATAGATATGTGTAAATTGTTTTTTTAATTAAGTAAACGAACAATGATTTATATATTATACAAACATTCTTTATATACAAGAACTAATATAAGTATCTTCAAAACTTTCTGATCAGACAGTTGGTATTTCTGTTATTTGACACTTAATCTTTTAATATTTGTCATTTATGTCATTTATGTCATTTATGTCATTTATGTCATTTATGTCATTTATGTCATTTATGTCATTTATGTCATTTATGTCATTTATGTCATTTATGTCATTTATGTCATTTATGTCATTTATGTCATTTATGTCATTTATGTCATTTATGTCATTTATGTCATTTATGTCATTTATGTCATTTATGTCATTTATGTCATTTATGTCATTTATGTCATTTATGTCATTTATGTCATTTATGTCATTTATGTCATTTATGTCATTTATGTCATTTATGTCATTTATGTCATTTATGTCATTTATGTCATTTATGTCATTTATGTCATTTATGTCATTTATGTCATTTATGCCATTTATGTCATTTATGTCATTTATTTTATTTATGTTATTTATGTTATTTATGTCATTTATGTCATTTATGTCATTTATGTCATTTATGTCATTTATGTCATTTATGTCATTTATGTCATTTATGTCATTTATGTCATTTATGTCATTTATGTCATTTATGTCCTTTATGTCATTTATGTCATTTATGTCATTTATGTCATTTATGTCATTTATGTCATTTATGTCATTTATGTCATTTATGTCATTTATGTCATTTATGTCATTTATGTCATTTATGTCATTTATGTCATTTATGTCATTTATGTCATTTATGTCATTTATGTCATTTATGTCATTTATGTCATTTATGTCATTTATGTCATTTATGTCATTTATGTCATTTATGTCATTTATGTCATTTATGTCATTTATGTCATTTATGTCATTTATGTCATTTATGTCATTTATGTCATTTATGTCATTTATGTCATTTATGTCATTTATGTCATTTATGTCATTTATGTCATTTATGTCATTTATGTCATTTATGTCATTTATGTCATTTATGTCATTTATGTCATTTATGTCATTTATGTCATTTATGTCATTTATGTCATTTATGTCATTTATGTCATTTATGTCATTTATGTCATGTCATTTATGACATTTAAAAATTGGAATGACATTTCTGAAATATACCGTTGCATACATTTGGCATTCCTAATATTTCATATTTAATATTTTTAACATACATTTTTAATATTTGACGTAAGTATTTGACAATTGCCAGTTCTGACATTAAAAATTTGAGATGACCTTTTTTGACATTTAACATTTCTGACGTGACATTTCTGACATGTGATTTTTTTAGACATGTGACATTTCTGACATTAAAAATTTCTGACTGGTTAAACATGGTATACATAAAATAAAAATATTAATAAATCACTGAAAATTTCAATTTATAAGCTAATTTGTTTACGAATAGTTTATTCATAAGACTGATAAATCACTAAAAATTTCAATTTATGAGCTAATTTGTTAACAGATAGTTTATTCATAAGACTGATAAATCTTCGTATAGGAAAATGAATAAAAAAGTTTCCTAAGAAATTACAAACTTTCGACGAGTCGATGTTATTCTCACCGGTATATTCAATAATGAAGAAAACTTTTATAACAACAACTTTCCACGACATTATTTAATGAATGCACGACAGCCAACCGGAAAACTTTTTTATTTGTTACTCCACTCTTTGTTCAAAACAAAATAAATCATTTACTATCTTTCAATTTATTAAACCAAACGAAAAAAATTATCACAAAAAATTTTTTAAATAAAAATTTTCCTATTTTCAAACAAGAGAATTTGTCTATCCGCGTATAAATAGTTTGTCCTTTGTTTCGGCTATTGCTCTTCTTCCCCGCTTCTACCGCTCCCCGGTAGTTTTTTGGCAAATCTCACGGCCACTGCCACTGCGGTCGAAAAAACACATCGAGCCGCCTTTTTATTTGAATATTTGCAAATCTGCAACAAACAGTAACGAACATTCTAAACACACATGCGATTATTATTAGTTTAGTTATTAGAAGCAATGTTGCCGGTGTTTTTCTTATGATAATACGTTCGTTACTGTTTTAAATTTAGGCTTTCACCTATAATGATGTTTGTAGAAGTATGACATTTATGACATTTTTGACATGTATGACATTTATGACATTTATGACATTTATGACATTTATAACATTTATAACATTTATGACATTTATGACATTTATGACATTTATCACATTTATCACATTTATAACATTTATGACATTTATCACATTTATCACATTTCTGACATTTCTGACATTTCTGACATTTTCGTAAGTTTCGACATTTTTGACATTTATGACATTTATGACATTTATGACAGTTATGACATTTATGACATTTATGACATTTATGACATTTATGACATTTTTGACATTTATGACATTTATGACATTTATGACAGTTATGACATTTATGACATTTATGACATTTATGACATTTATGACATTTATGACATTTATGACATTTATGACATTTTTGACATTTATGACATTTATGACATTTATGACATTTATGACATTTATGACATTTATGACATTTATGACATTTATGACATTTATGACACTTAATCTTCTGACATTTATGACATTTGGCTATTCTCTTTGAGTACGTCTTTTATTTAATAAGAAATTTAAACATTTTAAAGAAATAATAAGAAACAAAACTAAATCCAACTCTGTGTCTATTCGGTATCGAGCCTTAAAGTAAGGTAACCAAGACAACGAGGACCATTCGAAACTGATACGAAACTGTCAGATGTCAACAAGGTTAACTTGTTCACGTTGAACATTTTCGGAATTGATATTTTATTTAAAGAGTCAAAGGGGGCTTGTCACTTTCGATGTAACCGATTTCTCACGCAGACACCTTCATCAAAATATCTTTCACAAATGTCCTTAATTTTTCAGAGACTTAGCATGACTTGTGAAGGGTCGAATTCAGTAAGAACGTAGGTACGAAAAGATAAACTAAATTTTTATTTCGTTTTTCTACACTTGATTAAAATAAAAATCACAAGAGAATAGTCCAAAAGAGTCGAAAAACTAAGGAGTTAATAACCAGTTAAGTAGAAAATCAGCTGGACAGTCCATAACTGCGTAAGCCAATAACCAAAACAGATCACTTGACAACCTAGACAATTACAATTGGTAGAAGATGTCAAGACAGTCAGAAACCTAAAACTAGGCACTCAACCACTAAGACAGTCAAGAACCAGGACAATAAGTAACTAAGACCATCTATGACCGCCACTAACTGGAGCAGAACTGTACCAAAGGAAAGCTAATAACAAGGACAGACAGAACTAGAACTGACGATAGTCAGCAATGAAGACAATCAAGAACCGGGATAGTAAGCAACCTGGATTATTAAGACAGTTTATGTTAGAACCACACTGTTAATAAGTTTGGCTCTTAATAACCACCCTAAACAGCAATCAAGACAATCATGAACCAGGACAGTTAGCAACTAAGACAGCCAGTTATCAAAACATTCGAAAACCTACACATTTAATCAGTTAGGCTATCATCACCACGATAGTCAGCAATCAAGACAATCAAGAACCAGGATAGTAAGCTACCTAGATTATTAAGACAGTCGAGAACCTAGACTGTTAATAAGTTTGGCTTTTAATAACCACCATAAACAGCAATCAAGACAATCAAGAACCAGGACAGTTAGTAACTAAGACAGTCAGTGATCAAGACAGTCGAGAACCTACACAGTTAATAAGTTAGGCAGTACGATTGACAGCTATCAAGACAATTATGAACCAGGACAGTTAGCAACTTAGACAGCCAGTTATCAATACATTTAAGAACCTACAAAGTTAACAAGTTAGGCTGTCATAACCATGATAGTCAGTAATCAAGACAATCAAGAACCAGTATAGTAAGCAACTAGGCTTATTAAAACAGTCGAAAACCTACACTGTTAATGAGTTTGGCTCTTAATAACCACCATAGACAGCAATCAAGACAATCAAGAACCAAGACAGTTAGTAACTAAGACAGTCAGTGATCAAGACAGTCGAGAACCTACACAGTTAATACGATTGACAGCTATCAATACAATCGGGAACCAGGACAGTTAGCAACTAAGAAAGTCAGTTATCAAGACAGTCGAGAACCTACGCAGTTAATTAGTTAGGCTCTCACTAACCACGATACAAAGCAATTAAGACAATCATGAACCAGGACAGTTAGCAAACTAAGACAGTCACTTAACAAGACAGTCGAGAACCTACACAATTAATAAGTTATGCTCTTAATAACCCCCATAGACAGTAATCAAGACAATTAAAAACATATACAGTTATCAAGACAAGGACAGTTGGTAACTAAGACACTCATTTAGTAAATCCGTCGAAAACCAGGACAAATAATAAGTCAATAAACAGGATAAATAGCAATCAAGACAATCAAGAACCAGGACAGTTAGCAACTAAGACAGTCACTTACCAAGATAGTCGAGAACCTACACAGTTAATAAGTTATGCTTTTAATAGCCTCTATAGACAGTACTCCAGACAATCAAGAACAAAGACAGTTAGCAACTAAGAGAGTCAATTATCAAGACAGTCAGTTATCAAGACAGTCGATAATCTACACAGTTAATAAGTTAGGCTCTTAAGAACCACGTTAGATAGTAATCAAGACCAGGACAGTTGGTAACTAAGACAGTCAGTTAGTAAATCCTTTGAGAACCAGGACAAATAATAAGTCAATACCCAGGATAAATTGCAATCAAGACAATCAAGAACCAGAACAGTTAGCAACTAAGGCAGTCACTTATCAAGACAGTCTAGAACCCATACACAGTTAATAAGTTATGCTCTTAATAGCCTCTATAGACAGTACTTAAGACAATCAAGAACCAAGACAGTTAGCAACTAAGAGAGTCAGTTATTAAGACAGTCGAGACCCTACACAGTTAATAAGTTAGTCAAGAACCACGTTAGATAGTAATCAAGATAGGACAGTTAGCAACTTAGACAGCCAGTTATCAATACATTTAAGAACCGACACAGTTAACAAGTTAGGCTGTCATAACCATGATAGTCAGTAATCAAGACAATCAAGAACCAGGATAGTAAGCAACCTAGATTATTAAGACAGTCGAGAACCTAGACTGTTAATAAGTTTGGCTTTTAATAACCACCATAGACAGCAATCAAGACAATCAAGAACCAAGACAGTTAGTAAATAAGACAATCAGTGATCAAGACAGTCGAGAACCTACACAGTTAATAAGTTAATCTGTACGATTGACAGCTATCAAGACACTCATGAACCAGGACAGTTAGCAACTAAGAGAGCCAGTGATCAAGACAGTCGAGAACCTACACAGTTAATCAGTTAGGCTGTCACTAACCACGATACACAGCAATTAAGACAATCATAAACCATGACTTTTAGCAAACTAAGACAATCACTTATCAAGACAGTCGAGAACCTACACAGTTAATAAGTTATGCTCTTAATAACCCCCATAGACAGTAATCAAGACAATCAAAAATATAGACAGTTATCAAGACAATGACAGTTGGTAACTAAGTAAATCCGTCGAGAACCAGAACAAATAATAAGTCAATAACCAGGATAAATAGCAATCAAGACAATTAAGAACCAGGACAGTTAGCAGCTAAGACAGTCACTTACCAAGACAGTCTAGAACCTACACAGTTATGCCCTTAATAGGCTCTATAGACAGTACAAAAGACAATCAAGAACCAAGGCAGTTAGCAACTAAGAGAGTCAGTTATTAAGACAGTCGAGAATCTACACAGTTAATAAGTTAGGCTCTCAAGAACCACGTTAGACAGCAATCAAGATAATCAAGAAAAATAAAAATTTGCAACTAAGACAGTCAGTTATCAAGACAGTCAAGAACCTACACAGTTTATAAGTTAGGCTCTCAATAACCACCATTGACAGCAACCAGGGCAACTAAGAATCAAGACAGTCAGTAATCAAAGCAGTTACTAACCAAGACAGTTAGTCAATAGGAAAATCCATAACGAGAAAAGTCTGTAAGTAGAATTGTAAGTAACCATATATAAATAAAACCACATTAAATAATGGATTCAGTATATCTCTGATAACTGGTAATTTTCCCTTCATGCGTCGGACGGAACAACGGGTTTGATTAAAACTCGATATGTTTGGAAAGTAAGCTTTTCCGAAACCAGTGAATTTTCAAAGGAATCCTAAAACACTAAATACCGCTTCGGGCTCACATTTGCCTACATTCTCATGTTAATGAGTGAACATCATTTTGAGTGAAAAGGAAATTCCATGTTTTCGAAAATGTTTCAGAGTGTGCCTATAGGGAAAATGTACTCGTACTCGTAGCTCGAAATCAATATTTCCAATAATTAGAAATTTGATTGGTTTTACAATTTTAAATAGAAATTATTTATTAAACGTTGTTTTATCCATGTTTTCTTTGTATAAATTATCTATCAAACATGGTTTTATCCATTGTCCTTTGAAAGACTATATTTGACAGATGACTCATGATAAATGACATTTGAGAGATGGCCCTTTACAGATGACTTAACCAATGACATTTAAAAAAATGACACTTGACAGATGACACTTGGTAAATAACACTTGACGGATGACTTTGACAGCTGATGGTTAATACACTGTCTTATACAGAAAACCATCAAATTTGGAAATAGAGAAATCAAAGGCCTCAATCTAGAAGAAAAAGAATCTAACAAGTGTCATCTCTAAAAAAATAGCATTTGTCATGTGTGATCATTCAAGTGTCATCTCTTAAATGCGATCTGTCAAGTGTGATCTGTCAAGTTTTGTCTGTCAAGTTTTGTCTGTCAAGTGTCATCTTTCAAGTGTCATCTGTCAAGTGTCATCTGTCAAGTGTCATCTGTCAAGTGTCATCTGTCAAGTGTCATCTGTCAAGTGTCATCTGTCAAGTGTCATCTGTCAAGTGTCATCTGTCAAGTGTCATCTGTCAAGTGTCATGATGCATCTGTCAAGTGTCATCTGTCAAGTGTCATCTGTCAAGTGTCATCTGTCAAGTGTCATCTGTCAAGTGTCATCTGTCAAGTGTCATCTGTCAAGTTTCATCTGTCAAAAATCATCTGTTAAGGGTCATCTGTCAAATTTTATTTGTTAAATATTTCTTTATTCCCAAATTTGATGATTACAAATCATTTTATTAGAATAAAAAAGTTCGTACATAGGTTCCCTATTAATATTCGTAAATGCCAACATTACATCTTAATAGCTCGTCCTTAAAGCCCTTCAAAACGGGAACGCCGAAATAGTCTTTAATATAGTCAACAAATCAATTTAGAGGCTACAAATTAAGTCGATACAGGACCGGTTTCCTGTCATCCGTTTCCAGGTGGTTTTCAGGTAATAGAGAGGAGCCTTCACCTGCTTTCATTGATTCCTTTTCCCGATATTCTACGCGTGGAAATCGAAAGTGAAACCTAATTGAAAACATAGAAACCGAAAGTGTACTGCGAGCGCACGAGAGCAACTCTGAGAACAAAAAGACAGGATCGGGTTTCTGTATTTCAAATTGTTTCATTCTAAATCGACACGCTTTTCATACAATTTTATATGTGTGCCAATTGACAGTTGTCAAATGACACTTTACAGCAGACATTTGACAGATGACGTAGACAGTTGAGGGTGCCATATACCATTAAAGGAAGAAGTAGAAGTTTAGAGGATAACATGTAACAAATTACATTTGACAGATGACACTTGACAGATCGCATTTAAGAGATGACACTTGACAGATGTTATTTAAGTGATTACAGTTGACAAATGATATTTGACAGATGAAATTTCAGAAATGACACTTGGCAGATAATGTATAACAAATAATAGATATGGCATTTGAGAGAAATTTTACATTTAAAAGGTTTCTCCTTAGTGTGAGTTCTAATATAAGTTTTTAAGTGACTGGATTGTGTGAAACACTTTGAACAAATTTTACATTACAAAGGTTTCTCACCAGTGTGAGTTCTAATCTGAGTTTTTAAATGACTGAAATATGTGAAACATTTCGAACAAATCTTATACTAATAAGGTTTCTCGTCAGTGTGAGTTCTAATATGAGTTTTTAAGTGACTGGATTGTGTGAAACATTTTGAAGAAATTTTACATTTAAGAAGTTTCTCGCCAGTGTGGGTTCTAATATGAGTTTTTAAGTGACTGAAATATGTGAAACATTTCGAACAAATCTTACATTTAAAAGGTGTCTCGTCAGTGTGAGTTCTAATATGAGTTTTTAAGTGACTGGATTGTGTGAAACATTTTGAACAAATTTTACATTTAAAAGGTTTCTCGCCAGTGTGATTTTTAATATGAGTTTTTAAGTGACTGAAATATGTGAAACATTTCGAACAAATCTTACATTTAAAAGGTGTCTTGTCAGTGTAAGTTCTAATATGAGTTTTTAAGTGACTGGATTGTGTGAAACATTTTGAACAAATTTTACATTTAAAAGGTTTCTTGTCAGTGTGAGTTCTAATATGAGGTTTTAAGTGACTGAAATATGTGAAAGATTTCGAACAAATCTTACATTTAAAAGGTGTCTCGTCAGTGTGAGTTCTAATATGAGTTTTTAAGTGACTGGATTGTATGAAACATTTTGAACAAATTTTACATTTAAAAGGTTTCTCCCCAGTGTGAGTTCTAATATGAGTTTTAAAGTGACTGAAATATGCGAAACATTTCGAACAAATCTTACATTTAAAAGGTGTCTCGTCAGTGTGAGTTCTAATATGACATTTTAAACTAGTGCATTGTGTGAAACAGATGACATTTGAGAGATGACACTTGACAGACTACACTTAACAGATGACACTTGACAGATGACGTGGACAGCTGACATTAAATACACCTTAAAATCGTTACATTGACGGATGACAGTGTGTCAGAAAACGCTGACATATATGACTTTTTGTTGTGAGCTACCTGGTAACTAATTAGCAGCAAAGTGAGCTATTTTATTAGTGCCGTTCCTGTACGTGTGGGGGCAATGGAGCGCGGGATAAGAAGGGGAACGATGCGAGAGCAGCAGTGTGGAGGCGGCGGGAAACGGCCTCGTTGTCAGGGACGTTGAAGGTTGCGGAAGAAGCGAAGGGGGGACAGGGTGCAGAGCTTGCAAAGCAAAATGCAAGGTGTCTGTGCGACGACTCGACGCCGACGCCGCCGTCACCGTCCCTCCTGCCTTCGGTGGCGGCCTGTCTGCCTACGCTTACACACGCAATGTTGCCAACGTAATAATGTTTTGATTCCTGGTTCGGTTTCCTTACTTCTACATCAAATAGTTTCCTTTATGTGAATATTACACTGGTGTCACCTTAGACAAAATGACATTTCTTATACTAGATAACAAATGTCATTTGTCAACAGTTAAGGTTAAGTATACTTCTACATTAAATAGTTTTCTTTGTGTGAATATTACTCTGGTTTACTTAGACTGATGCGAATTATAAAATGTCATATTAGTTGACAGATGTCATTTGTCATTTGTAGATGTCAGATTTGTCAGATGTCATTTTTATAGGTCAACAGTTTTAAAAAGTAAAAGAGAACTCTCATTTCTACCATCAAATGTCAATATGACTATAAAAATGTAATGTCATTCTCTAAGAGAACAATACATTTGTCAATTGTCAAAATGTCAAATTTTATATTTGTCAGATGTTAAATGTCATAAATTTAATAGTAAACAGTAAAGAAAGTTAATTTCAATTGTCAATTGTCATTATAAATGCAAATTTTAAACCAACAGTTTATTTATCTTCTGTCGCTGTGAGGTGTCAAAATTTGATATTTGTCAACTGTCATTCTGACTGTCAAATTTCAACACGAGTATAAATAGAAAACTGTCATTTCTACTGTCAAATTTAAATACAAATAGTATCTTTAATGTGTCAAATGTCAGTTTTAACTAGCCTTATATAGGAATATAAGTAAATGTAAAAAGTGGGAAAGAGAACGAGAAAGTGTGTAAATCTTTTTTTATTTGTTAAGTTTGTGGACTTGTAAATTATGTTGGCAACATTGCAGAAACTGGCTACTTTCCCTTTTTACAAGGGCCAAGGCTGTTTGGACCTCCTCGTTGTCGTATTCACTACCGGACCAAATGATGATCTCATTATTTTTACACTCATCAAAAGAGACTAACTTAATTAGTGTGTTATTAAATTAATTAAATATAATAAAATTCCGAATTCAAACATATTTATATGAAAGTCTGCCATTTTCATTAAATTTTTATACGATTATGACAGGTTTGACATATTTTAATGACAATTTTTGACACTTGACAAATTATAATGACTTTAATGACAATGTTTGACACTTGACATATTATGATGACTTGTTTAAAGAATTTAACTAATTTTTATATTTTGTTCGTTTGACAAAATATTATAACGCTAAGTTGACATTTTTGGACTTTTACTGTTGTTGTATTTAATCAGCGGTGAAACTGTCATTTAGTGTAAAATTCTCATAATTAAAATAGGTAAAGTTATTGAGATATAAATCTTACAAACTCTATTTGTCAATATAAAGTCAATTGTCAATCTTGTCAGTTTTCACACTCAAATGTCACACTATAAATGTCAATATAATGTCAAATGTCAAGCTTGTCACTTTTCACACTTAAATGTCAAACTCTAACTGTCAATATAAAAACAAATGTCAATCTTGTCACTTTTTACACTCAAATGTCAAACTCTAAATGTCAATATAAAGTCAAATGTCAATCTTGTCACTTTTCATACTCAAATGTCAGACTTTAATAGACAATATAAAGTCAAATGTCAATGTTGTCACTTTTCACACTCAAATGTCAAACTCTAACTGTCAATATAAAAACAAATGTCAATCTTGTCACTTTTTACACTTAAATGTCAAACTCTAAATGTCAATATAAAGTCAAATGTCAATCTTGTCACTTTTCATACTCAAATGTCAGACACTAATTGACAATATAAAGTCAAATGTCAATGTTGTCACTTTTCACACTCAAATTTCAATTTCTAACTGTCAATATAAAGTCAAATGTCAATCTTGTCAGTTTTCACACTTAAATGTCAAACTCTAACTGTCAATATAAAGTCAAATGTCAATCTTGTCACCTTTCCACACTAAAATGTCAAACTCTAACTGTCAATTTAATGTCAAATGTCAATATTGTCACTTTTCACACTCAAATGTCAAACTCTAACTGTCAATATAAAAACAAATGTCAATCTTGTCACTTTTTTCACTCAAACGTCAAACTCTAAATGTCAATATAAAGTCAAATGTCAATCTTGTCAGTTTTCACACTCAAATCTCAGACTCTAATTGACAATATAAAGTCAAATGTCAATGTTGTCACTTTTTACACTCAAATGTCAAACTATAACTGTCAATATAAAGTCAAATGTCAATCTTGTCACTTTTCCACCCTAAAATGTCAAACTCTAACTGTCAATATAAAGTCAATTGTCAATCTTGTCAGTTTTCACACTCAAATGTCACACTATAAATGTCAATATAATGTCAAATGTCAAGCTTGTCACTTTTCACACGTAAATGTCAAACTCTAACTGTCAATATAAAAACAAATGTCAATCTTGTCACTTTTTACACTCAAATGTCAAACTCTAAATGTCAATATAAAGTCAAATGTCAATCTTGTCACTTTTCATACTCAAATGTCAGACTTTAATTGACAATATAAAGTCAAATGTCAATGTTGTCACTTTTCACACTCAAATGTCAAACTCTAACTGTCAATATAAAAACAAATGTCAATCTTGTCACTTTTTACACTTAAATGTCAAACTCTAAATGTCAATATAAAGTCAAATGTCAATCTTGTCACTTTTCATACTCAAATGTCAGACACTAATTGACAATATAAAGTCAAATGTCAATGTTGTCACTTTTCACACTCAAATTTCAATTTCTAACTGTCAATATAAAGTCAAATGTCAATCTTGTCAGTTTTCACACTTAAATGTCAAACTCTAACTGTCAATATAAAGTCAAATGTCAATCTTGTCACC
Organism: Altica lythri; assembly: GCA_964028335.1. NCBI lineage: Eukaryota > Metazoa > Arthropoda > Insecta > Coleoptera > Chrysomelidae > Altica > Altica lythri. The sequence continues at coordinate 22,426,948 of OZ034810.1, forward strand.
TTTCCACACTAAAATGTCAAACTCTAACTGTCAATTTAATGTCAAATGTCAATATTGTCACTTTTCACACTCAAATGTCAAACTCTAACTGTCAATATAAAAACAAATGTCAATCTTGTCACTTTTTTCACTCAAACGTCAAACTCTAAATATCAATATAAAGTCAAATGTCAATCTTGTTAGTTTTCACACTCAAATCTCAGACTCTAATTGACAATATAAAGTCAGATGTCAATGTTGTCACTTTTTACACTCAAATGTCAAACTCTAACTGTCAATATAAAGTCAAATGTCAATCTTGTCACTTTTCCACCCTAAAATGTCAAACTCTAACTGTCAATATAAAGTCAATTGTCAATCTTGTCACTTTTCACACTCAAATGCCAAACTATAACTATCAATATAATGTCAAATGTCAATCTTGTCACTTTTCACACTCAAATGTCAAACTCTAACTGTCAATATAAAAACAAATGTCAATCCTGTCACTTTTTACACTCAAATGTCAAACTCTAAATGTCAATATAAAGTCAAATGTCAATCTTGTCACTTTTCACACCCAAATGTTAGACTCTAATTGACAATATAAAGTCAAATGTCAATGTTGTCACTTTTCACACTCAAATGTCAGACTCTAATTGACAATATAAAGTCAAATGTCAATGTTGTCACTTTTCACACTTAAATGTCAAACTCTAACTGTCAATATAAAAGTCATCAATGAACAACTGTAACAGATCACCCTGTAAATGCGTGTATGCAGTAAAAGGATTTCAAATCGAAACAAAGAATTCGAGAAAGCAATGTGCGTGAAACTAGCGCAACGCAACGGTACTTTTTACCGAAAATGAATGCAATTTGGAACGGTAGAATGGACTATCATACACGAAATGCAACTTTACTATAACTGTTGATTAGATTTGGAACCATGAGAACCAACCAGGTCAAAATGATCGATTTTACATGAGAAAAATGCTTGTAAATCATAAAGAATCATTAACAGTAGGTATACATCTACTTTTCTTACAACTTAATGAGTTTCGTTAGTTTTTTTAAAATATCTTTAAATCTAACAAACCTATAAAAATGATTATAATGTTGTTTTAAAGACAGTAAAATTCTCTACAAAAAAGTATTTAAGAATTTTTTCGATAAAATCTCTCGTTTTTGAGTTATGTGGATATATATGTACCTAAGATATATTTTTTTAAATCTACATTTCTTACAAGTTTTTGAGTTCCGGTAGTTTATTTCAAATATCTACAAATCTACAAATCCGATAAATACGTTTACGGTGTCATTTGAAAGACAATTTAATTACCTATAAAAAAGTACTCTTGATATTTTTCGATAAAACGTTTCGTTATTAAGTTATTTCGATATTAAAGTATATCTTTTCTTCAAATCCAACTTTGTCACGAGTTTGTGAGTTCCGGTAGTTTATTGCAAATATCTACAAATACACAAAACCAATAAGAATGTTTAGGGTGTCATTTTAAAGATAATTCAATTATCTATAAAAAAGTGCTCGTGCTTTTTTTCGATAATCCAATAATGATGCTTATAGTGTCATTTTAAAGACAATTTAATTATCTATAAAAAAGTATTCTTAAGTTTTTTCGACAAAACGTTTAGTTTTTAAGTTATTTCGATATTAAAAGTATAATTTTTCTTAAAATCTAACTTAGTCACAAGTTTACGAATTCCGGTAGTTTATTCCAGTTTATTAGTTTATTCTTTAAATCTACAAATCCAATAAATATGTTTATGGTACCATTGTAAAGTCAATTTAATTTTCTATAAAAAAGTACTTTTCATTATTTTCGACAAACCTTTAGTTTTTAAGTTATTTCGATATAAATGTAGAATCCAACTTTGTCACAAGTTTATGAGTTCCGGTAGTTTATCCCAAATATCTTTTAATCCACAAAACCAATAAGAATGTTTTTGGTGTCATGTAAAAGATAATTTAATTATCTATAAAAAAGTATATATGACTTTTTTTGACAAAACGTGTAGTTTTAGAGTTATTTCGATATTAAAAGTATAATTTTTTGAAACTCGAACTTTGTCACAAGTTTGTGAGTTCCGGTAGCTTATTGTAAATATCTACAAATTCACAAATCCAATAAATATGTATATAGCATCATTTTAAAGACAATTTAATTCTCTACAAACAAGTACTCCTGACTATTTTTGACAAAACGTTTAGTTTTTAAGTTATTTCGATATAAATGTAAAATTTTTCTTACACTCCAACTTGTCACAAGTTTATGAGTTCTGGTAGTTTATTCCAAATATCTTTTAATCCACAAATCCAATAAGAATGTTTTTGGTGTCATGTAAAAGATAATTTAATTATCTATAAGAAAGTATATATGACTTTTTTTGATAAAACGTGTAGTTTTAGAGTTATTTCGATATTAAAAGTATAATTTTTTGAAACTCGAACTTTGTCACAAGTTTGTGAGTTCCGGTAGCTTATTGCAAATATCTACAAATTCACAAATCCAATAAATATGTATATAGCATCATTTTAAAGACAATTTAATTCTCTACACACAAGTACTCCTGACTATTTTTGACAAAACGTTTAGTTTTTAAGTTATTTCGATATAAATGTAAAATTTTTCTTACACTCCAACTTGTCACAAGTTTATGAGTTCCGGTAGTTTATTCCAAATATCTTTTAATCCACAAATCCAATAACGATATTTTTGGTGTCATGTAAAAGATAATTTAATTATCTACAAAAAAGTATTTATGACTTTTTTTGACAAACCGTGTAGTTTTAGAGTTATTTCGATATTAAAAGTATACTTTTTTTGAAACTCCAACTTAGTAACAAGTTTATGACTTCCGGAAGTTTATTCAAAATATCTTTAAATCCATTAGACCTACAATAAAGCTAATAGTGTCATTTTAAAGACAGTGTAATTCTTTACAAAAAAGTTTATTAAAGATTTTTTGCTAAAGCTGTTAGTTTTCGAGTTATACCGACATAAACTACAAATTAATATAATTTTAAACATTCCCAGTTTGCTACAAAAATGCATTCAAACCTTATCAAATTGCATCGATATAAAAAATGGGTAGATAAAGAACCTAAGGGTAAAAATTAGGACAACAATACAATGAATAATGGATAATAGGGCGAGACTCACCTGTATAATATGTGTGTAAAAGAGAGAGTGACAGATAGAGAAGTTGATTATAGATAGAGAATATTTGCTGTTTCTGTTATACCATACCTACCTAGTCAATGAGTCAATCAATAGTGACTGTATTATATGCATGCGCCTTTACACCACATATATAATATATTATAAAAAAAAATTATTTAAATAACACATCAATACATAAAAATGCATTTTTATACTAAATTTTATAAAAGAAAGTGATTAATGATAATTAAATAAAAATAGTGAAAGTAGGACTCACCTGATCAAAACAAACAATCTAAAGTTGATTATTCTCGATACTCACAATTTCCACACAAGTTTAAAATCAGGTACAATAATAATAATAATAATAATAATTAATAATAATAATCGCGTCGGTTTTTTTACCCTATCATTATCACATTTATCACAACATGTAAAATTTAAATAGTTATAACAGTATTTCCTTTATTTATCTAACAAAAAAAGTATGCCAGTGCATTTCTAACGTCGTAAAACAATCAATTTTACTTGTCTAGTTTTGTAATCCAGCAGTCCCTGCACCTTATTGGCGCATGTCAAATTTTACCTTCGCCACTGCGTGTAATCTCGATAATTTTTTTCTTCTATTTTCCTTTGAGTTCCGGCGGAAACGCGGAAAGCGGTGCGCAGTGATGAAAACTTTGAGGGAAAATGCACCAGGTCGTATAATATTATGTTCTCGTGAAAAATAATAATTGAGAAGGGAAAGTTACGCGCTGTTTCTACTAACTTGTAGAGGGCGCTTTGCTACCAAATATTTAACGGTTTTCAGTATTGATTCGCCAGTTTTTAAATTTTCTCCAAATATTCTCTTATGATTGCAAACATAATAAGATAACGAACATACAAAATCATGAAAGAACATTATAAAAATATAAAAAATAACAACTGTCAAATTTCAACTTTTAACTGTCATATGTCTACTGTCAAATAGCAACTGTCAACTCTCAAATGTCAACTGCCAATTGTCAGATGTTAACTATCAAATGTCAACTGTCAAATGTCAACTGTCAAATGTCAACTGTCAAATGTCGACTGTCAACTGTCAAATGTCAACTGTCAAATGTCAACTGTCAACTGTCAACTGTCAACTGTCAAATGTCAAATGTCAAATGTCAACTGTCAAATGTCAACTGTCAAATGTCAACTGTCAAATGTCAACTGTCAAATGTCAACTGTCAAATGTCAAATGTCAACTGTCAACTGTCAAATGTCAAATGTCAAATGTCAACTGTCAAATGTCAACTGTCAACTGTCAACTGTCAAATGTCAACTGTCAAATGGCAAATTTCAACTGTCAAATGTCAACTGTCAAATGTCAACTGTCAAATGTCAACTGTCAAATGTCAAATGTCAACTGTCAAATGTCAACTGTCAAATGTCAAATGTCAACTGTCAAATGTCAACTGTCAAATGTCAACTGTCAAATGTCAACTGTCAACTGTCAACTGTCAACTGTCAACTGTCAACTGTCAAATGTCAACTGTCAAATGGCAAATTTCAACTGTCAAATGTCAACTGTCAAATGTCAACTGTCAAATGTCAACTGTCAAATGTCAACTGTCAAATGTCAACTGTCAACTGTCAAATGTCAACTGTCAAATGTCAACTGTCAAATGTCAACTGTCAAATGTCAACTGTCAACTGTCAAATGTCAACTGTCAACTGTCAAATGTCAAATGTCAACTGTCAACTGTCAAATGTCAAATGTCAACTGTCAAATGTCAACTGTCAAATGTCAACTGTCAACTGTCAACTGTCAAATGGCAAATGTCAACTGTCAAATGTCAAATGTCAAATGTCAAATGTCAACTGTCAAATGTCAACTGTCAAATGTCAATTGTCAACTATCAACGGTCAAATGTCACAAAAAAATAAAACAGAAAACACTAAAGAGAAATACATACTTTTTTTGGGTAGAAGGAGAGCGAGTCGTGGATACTATTAATAACGAAAGATTCTCAAGATTTTTTACCCTATCATTATTACATTACTTGTCTAGTTTTGTAATCCAGCAGTTCCTGCACCTTATTGGCTTATGTCAAATTTTACCTTCGCCACTGCGTGTATTCTCGATAATTTTTTTCTTCTATTTTCCTTTGAGTTCCGGCGGAAACGCGGAAAGCGGTGCGCAGTGATGAAAAGTTTGAGGGAAAATGCACCAGGTCGTATATTATGTTCGCGTGGAAGACGTGAAAAATAATATTTGAGAAGGGAAAGTTACCGCAACGCGCGCTGTTTCTTCTAGATTGTAGAGGGCGCTTTGCTACCAGATATTTAACGGTTTTCAGTATTGATTTGGCGTTTTTTAAATTTTCTCCAAATATTCTGTTATGATTGCAAACATAATAAGATAAAGAACATACAAAATTATGAAAGAACATTATTAAAATATAAAAACTGTCAAATTTCAACTTTCAACTGTCATATGTCAACTGGCAAATGTCAAATGTCAACTGTTAAATAGAAACTGTTAAATTTCAACTTTCAACTGTCATATGTCAACTGTCAAATGTCTAATGTCAACTGTCAAATCTTACCTGGAAACTCCCAAATGACTAATGTAAAATGTCAGATGTCAAATGTAAAATGTCGAATCTCAACTGCCAGATGTAAACTGTAACTGTCAAATGACAACTCTGAAATACCAGATGTCTACTGTCAGATGTCATCTTTCATATGTTAACTGTCAAATGTTAAATGACAACTTTCAATTGTTAAATGTTAACTGTCAAATGCCACAGAAAACATAAAACAAAGAACACTAAAAAGAAATGAAGATGATTAATGTTGTATCGATTTTTTTTATAATTTAGGTAGAAAGAGATTGAGTCGAGGATTCTATTTACAATGAAAGATGGTAAAGATTTAGTTTATTAAGTCAACTCTCAAATGTCAAATTTTAAATGTTATATGACAACTGTCAAATGTCAATTGTCTACTGTGAACGGTAAAATGTAACAAAAAAGAAAATAAAACAGAAAACACTGTCAACTGTTAATTGTCAAATGTCGGATGTCAAATGTAATTTGTAAGATGTCAACTGTCATATGTTAACTGTCAAATCTCAACTGACAACATTCAAATCTCAACTGTCAAATGACAACTATCAATTGTCAAATGTCAACTGTCAAACGCCACAACAAGTATAAAACATAGATCACCAAAGAGAAATGAAGACGATTAATGTTGTACCGATTTTTGTAATCTAGCAGTTCCTGCACTTTATTGGCGCATGTCAAATTTTACCTTCGCCACTGCGTGTATTCTCGATAATTTTTTCTATTTTCCTTTGAGTTTCAGCGGAAAAGCGGAAAGCGGTGCGCAGTAATGTAAAGGGGATGTTGAGTTTGGGGGAAAATGCTGCAATTCGTATATTATGTTCTCCTGGGAGTCGTGCAGGTAATGTTTCTATTTGCTTGTAGAGGGCGCACTGCTACCAAATATTTAACGGTTTTCGGTATTGATTCGCCGGTTCCTCAATTTCTCCACTGTTTATTGTTATGGTGCAAAACTTTTTTCATAATCGGTATAGAAGGGGAGCGAGTCGTGGATTCTATTTATAACGAAAATATTGCATTCATGCCAGATGTGTTAAACTAAGTTGAATTATGAACTTAAAAAATGCTTAAATATAAAAAAATATTTAAAGAAGACAAACTTTTTTTCATAATTTGGGTAGAAGGAGATTCTATTTATACCGAAAGATAAATAAGATCCAATGTAGCAAAAACTAATGCAACTACGAGATTAGATTTCTGAAAATATATTGGTGTGCACATAAATGAAGAGTTCTATATCTAATCTTTTCTTTCTTTCCTGGTAGAGAGGCTGGTTAGATCCACTTTGCAGAAAAAAGTCCTTAAGTCACATTTATTACTTTATTGAATTACAATCTTAATCTTTGTAAAAACTTATTTTTCTTCTAGACCACAATCGCTATCAAAATCATCAGTATCATCGAAAATAGCCACCTCGGTTTCATACTGTTGGTATTCGGAAATAAGATCAAGTAAATCTGATTCTGCATCCATAAAGTCCATTTCTTCCATTCCTTCTCCCGTATACCAGTGCAAAAAAGCTCGTCTTCGAAACATAATACCAAAAGCTTCACCTGAATATATAAATAGTAAACATTTTAAATTTCGCAGATTTAAGTGAGGAAACATTGCATTTGGTCATCCTGAATCATGCTTTATGCAAAAAATTTTGGAAACATAACAGCAAATGCTTCCACCAGAATATCAAGTCTGAAGACCACTTTAGGAATCTTGGAAGCCTTAATAGGCTTCTGAATATGGCAGCTGAACCTTGTCTTGCAAATTTATTGCTTGGAACTCCTCTATGCTCTTGCGCACAATCTAGTTTATCACTGCTATGTTCCACCAGAATATCAAGTTTGGAGACCATTTTACGAATCTTGGAAGCCTCAACAAACCCACAACAGACCTTCAACAGCCTTCTCGTTGCCTTAAATTCCTCTATGTTCTGGAGCAGAACCTAGTCTATGACTGTTACGTTCCACCAGGATATCGGTTCTGAAGACCACTTTAGGGATCTTGGAAACCTTAATAGGCTTCTGAATATTAAGGCTGAACCATGTGTTGCAAATTTATTGCTTGCAACTCCTCTATGCTCTGGTGCACAATCTAGTTTATCACTTTTATGTTCCACCAGAATATCAAGTCTGGAGACCATTTTACGAATCTTGGAAGCCTCAACAGACCATCAACAGACCTTCAACAGCCTTCTCGTTGCCTTAAATTCCTCTATGTTCTGGAGCAGAACCTAGTCTATCACTGTTACATTCCACCAGGATATCGATTCTGAAGACCACTTTAGGAATCTTGGAAGCCTTAATAGGCTTCTGAATATGGCGGCTTAACCTTGTCTTGCAAATTTATTGCTTGGAACTCTTCTATGCTCTTGCGCACAATCTAGTTTATCACTGCTATGTTCCACCAGAATATCAAGTTTGGAGACCATTTTACGAATCTTGGAAGCCTTAAGAAACCTTCAACAGACCGTCAACAGCCTTCTCGTTGCTTTAAATTCCTTTATGTTTTGAAGCAGAACCTAGTCTATCACTGTTACGTTCCACCAAGATATCGATTCTGAAGACCACTTTAGGGATCTTGGAAGCCGAAATAGGTGCCTGAATATTGAGGCTGATTCTTTTCTTACAGATTTCTTGTTGCCTTGACTTTAAACCAGGTTGACACTGTTATATTTCACCGGAATAGCTAGTTGATTCCACCTAAAGACAAAAGATTCCAATTTCTGATACAATACTTACTTATTCTTTTAAAGAGTTCTTGTATTGCTGTGTTGTTTCCAATAAACGTCCCAGTTAATTTATAACCTTTGGGTGGTATATCACAAACAGCAGTTTTAACATTATTTGGTATCCAATCAACAAAATAACCACTATTTTTATCTTGAATATTGTACATTTGCTCATCAACATCTCTAGTTGACACTCGACCTCTTAGAATCGAAGCTGCTGTTAAATATTTCCCCTTTCTTGGATCACAAGCAGCCATCATGTTTTTTGCCTCAAATAATTGGTGAATTAGATCTTGTACAGATAGATCTCGATATGAAGTATTGGCCCTAAAAATAGGTCCTAAAGAAATTTGAAAAAATAAAATAAAATTCGTACCTGGAACTTAAAGGGGCAAATCCTGGCACAAAAAAATGTAAAATTGGAAAAGGTACCATATTGACTTTAATTTTTCTTAAATCAGTATTTAATTGTCCTGGAAATCTTATACATGTTGTAATTCCTGCCATAACAGCTGATATAAGATGATTTAGATCACCGTAAGATGGCGCTGCTAACTTCAATGTTCTAAAGCAATAAAAACTCTACTTATTAACTGATCTAGTTTGGTATTCCTGTTGTTGTTGCTTTTCCCAATAAAGAACTTCATTTAGAATGCAGCATTAAAGGATGAGGTCCATAAAAAAAAGTATTATCGCCTTTCTTCGCAGAACTATCAGCAATTTTGTTTACGACAATCTCTTTATACCCCAATACCCACTAGAGAGTTATTGACTAAAAATTTACCTAAAACATATATCATGAAGAGCTTCATTATCAATTGTATAAGTTTCTTCAGAAGTTCGAATAAGATTAGCTATAGCCATAGTAGCATTATACGGTTCTACAACAGCTTCAGATACTTTTGGACTTGGAACTATAGTAAAAGTACTTATAATCCTATCCGGGTACTCTTCTGTAAGCTTTTCTAATAGTAATGCACCCATTCCAGAACCAGTACCACCTCCTATTGAATGGACTAATTGGAAACCCTTTGAAATGTGTAAAGATTAGTATAAAATTGTGTTTATTTTGTTGATTAACCTGTAATAGATCACATCCTTCAGCTTCTTTTCGTGTAAAATCTAAAACGTGATCCATTATTTCAGATCCTTCAGTATATCTGCCTTTTGCGTAGTTATTGCATGCTCCTTGGGTACCAAATATAAAACTGTCTGGTCTAAAAACAATTTAAGTTGTATTTTTAATTTGGTTAAGTAAACTAGGAGCAATATGAGTTGAATGAAGAAAAAATTGGAAAGAGCTAAGAAGGAGCTAATCCATTTTCCTTTATGTCCTGGAATCTATTTTAGTGTGCCTCATTCCACTGTGTGCTTTGCCAGAAATGTGTTCCTAGTATTGGTATCTACGGATCCAGAGTTTCATACAGCTTTGTACCATACTTTGGTCCCCTATGCCTAGAGTTGGCTCTACGCCGTTGAGTACTGGAGCTACTTAGTTTTCCTTTATGTCCTGGAATCCCTTTCAGTGTGCCTCATTCTACTGTGTGCTTTGCCAGAAATGTGTTCCTAGTGTTGGTATCTACGGATCCAGAGTTTCATACAGCTTTGTACCATACTTTTGGTACCCCTTTTCCTAGAGCTGGCTCTACGCCGTTGAGTACTGGAACTAATTCTTTTTCCTTTATGTCCTGGATTCCCTTTCATTGTGCCTTATTCTACTGTGTGCTTTGCCAGAAGTGTGTTGCTAGTGTTGGTATCTACGGATCCAGAGTTCCATTCAGCTTTTTACCATTTTTTTGGTACCACTATCCCTAGAACTGGCTCTATGCCATTAAGTACTGAAGCTGCTTCTTTTCCTTTATATCCTGGAATCCCTTTCATTGTGCCTCATTTTTCTGTTTGCTTTGCCAGAAGTGTGTTTCTAGTGTTGGTGTCTATAGATCCAGAGTTTGATACCCATATCCCTGGAGCTGGCTCTAAGCCATTGAGTACTGGAGCTAATCCTTTTTCCTTTATGTCCTGGAATCCCTTTCAATGTGAGTTCATTTTGTTCCGCCTCATTCAACTCTGCAAGTTATTGCTCGAAAATGTTCACAGTGAAGATCTATTTTTCTACCTGCTTGCTAGTTTCAAAATTCCACTGTACTTACACAACTTACTCTACTTCTTAAGAAGACAACTTTTTTATAACAATTAGTACAAATATTTACTTAAAAAGTTTTCCAAAAATTCCAGATCTTAAAAATTCCATAGCATTAGGTTCCAAATCAACGCAAACAGCTCGTGGAATAAATCTATTTCTTGAACCTTCATTAAAATACACATTTATACGTTCCAATTGTAATTCAGTATTACCACACCACATTCCATTAGGATCTATACCGTGTTCTACACAAATATCCTCCCAAAACTAAAAAAATCACAATACTAAATGTTTAATTACCATTGTCCACTTACTTTGGTTCCAATGTTATTTCCAGCTTGTCCCAATTGGATGTGGATTATTTCCCGCATTTTGTGTCTTTGTTTACAAGAATTTTGTTAATAAATAATCGAATAAACTTAATTAGAATGACATGAATGCTTTAACCAATTACAAATGACAAGATTTTAAATTTTGTTGTCAAATATTCTTTTTATGGATAAAACAGGTGGTCTAATGGTGGGTTTACATGTTTAGCAAGCTTTCTTAAACACAAGCGTGTAAAGGGGATGTTTGGATTGGCTTGCGTGAGATGGGAAGAGCTTGTGAAAGCTTGGAGCTTGTTGAAGCTTGCCAAAACTGGCCAAGCATGTAAACGTACTGTAACGATTATATTTGTAGATGTTCTGTGTCTGCTGACCCAATGAAGGCAGAGTGCTAGCTACTGATACAAAAAGAAAACGAAGTTTTTTACTATTGAAGAATGACTAGAGACACGATGTCGAAAAAAGTATCAATACTTTATGTATGAGTGGCAAGAAGCCAATGGAAGAGTCTCTGAGGATGAGCAGATTATGGCACGGTCGTATAATCGACTAGAGGTTGAATAAAAGTGGTATCTTTCGAGTCTACCACCAAGAGCACCTAGGAGGGTCGCTCGTCTTCTTATTTTATTGATGGTAAGTTTGACATCGATGTCCTATCAGAGTGTTCGAGTAAATCGCAAGCCCCAGAGGTCACCTGGTGGTGAGGAACAAGCTGTTCCACCATAGTGAGAGGCTGATATTGTCAAAAGTGAGATTTTTTCGTCGGTTGAGGTTTGGATGTCTAAAGGTTGAGGACTACTATCCATCTGCTGCACCAGATGGAGAACTGGTCCAGCAGTTTTTGAGTTTTTCCGTTGAGAATTTCAGTCACCATTACAGAGGTGTATAGGGCCATATCGTCGTATAGTTGGATATTTTAAAGATGAGGAATATCGCTAGCGTAGAAGGTGTACAGTAGGGGCTAAGATGGACCCTTGTGAGACTTTTGAAAGAAGCATAAAAGGTTCGAAACTTTGACACGGATTATTCTGTTAAATTAATGTTATGGCTTGAATAATATTTAAATTTCTCATAATGCCGGCGTGCTATACCTTAGCGACTCTGCCATACATAACAAATGAAATTAGTAAGGCAGAGGGCAGAGTCCCAGATTCTTTCTAGGGAAAGGTGCAACAGAAAATAAAGAGGAATGGTGGTGAAATGAGGAGGTAATCCCAAGTAGGTCACCTGGTCTTGTGGAACTAGCTGTTCTCCCCATAGTGAGATTCTGATATAGTGGAAAGTAAGATTTTTTTGTTGGTTGAGGTTTGGATGTCCGGAAAATGATGATTTGGATTTTGGTAGTGTTAAGAGCTACACCAGGTGGAGAACTTTTCCAGCAGTCTTTAAGTTTTTCGGTGAAGGATTTCCATCGACGTTGCAGAGGTATATGGGGAATGTCTTCGGCGTATTTTCAACTTTGATACGAATTATTCTGTTAGAGAGGTAGATATATCTTAATTTCATTCAATTCAATTAACTTTCTGATAAGGCCAGGGTGCCAAACCTTGTCGAAAGCCTTTTGAACGTCAATTAATATGGTAGAGATGACTTTTCTCTGATGTAGAGCAAAGCCTGGATCTTAATTTCATGGCTAGAATGGGTAATTAGAATTCAATCAACTTTCTGATAAGGCCAGGGTGCCAAACCTTGTCGAAAGCCTTTTGAACGTCAACTAATATGGTAGAGATGACTTTTCTCTGATGTAGAGCAGAGCCTGGATCTTAATTTCATGCGGCTAGAATGGGTAATTGGAATTTAATCAACTTTCTGATAAGGCCAAGGTGCCAAACCTTGTCGAAAGCCTTTTGAACGTCAAATAATATGGTAGAGATGACTTTTCTCTGAAGTAGAGCAGAGCCTGGATCTTAATTTCATGGCTAGAATGGGTAATTGGAATTTAATCAAATTTCTGATAAGGCCAAGGTGCCAAACCTTGTCGAAAGCCTTTTGAACGTCAAATAATATGGTAGAGATGACTTTTCTCTGATGTAGAGCAGAGCCTGGATCTTAATTTCATGGCTAGAATGGGTAATTGGAATTCAATCAACTTTCTGATAAGGCCAGGTTGCCAAACCTTGTCGAAAGCCTTTTGAACGTCAATTAATATGGTAGAGATGACTTTTCTCTGATGTAGAGCAGAGCCTGGATCTTAATTTCATGGCTAGAATGGGTAATTGGAATTCAGTCAACTTTCTGATAAGGTCAGGGTGCCAAACCTTGTCGAAAGTCTTTTAAACGTCAATTAATAAGGTAGAGATGACTTTTCTCTGATTTAGAGCAGAGCCTGGAAAAACTTTAAAGTTCTCAAAATTGGGTTTTGGGTGGAGTTGTTTGGTCTAAATCCATGATGGAAAGGTGAGATTATAGGGTTGGTCCCTGCAGGAGTTCAAACATTTTGCCAATGAGTATTGGCAGGGAGATTGGTCTGTAGTTTAGTGTGTTTGTAGGATTTTTTCCAGGTTTGGGGACAAGAGTTGAAGAGAATTCTCCAGAATGTTCTTCTGGAGAAAAATTTGGGTACAGGGACTTAATTTGGCCCCTTTGACATGCTAGAATGTCTTCATCAGTAAACGTGATATGAAAAGGGATATTTTCCGGGGGAAGGAGGATTTTGTCGACTGTATGGCATTGGGTGATGTGTTCTGATGATCAAAATTTGCGGTTTTTTATTGTTTTTCATCATTTTTTACCAATTTTACCAAAACTATAAATAATTATAACGATTTTAACGCCATCTGCAGTAAAAACTAAACTGTAAGCTATAAAGTTCAATTATAATCTGATAGATGGCGATACATATTCAACAGAATTTGTTAAACATTTAACTAAATTGATAAACGATTTTACTGCCATCTGTAGACAAATTTTAAACTAAAGTTCTGAAGTTCAATTAATATCCGGTAGATGAAGATTTAAATATGAAATTTAGATCGATTAAGGTCATTCTCTACCCAAAGTTCCACTAAATTTCTACAGGTATTCCCTACAAGTAAAACACCGGTGCCTCCCTCTCTATATTTCGTTAAAAAATAGTTCTAATTAGTAAATAAACGGGTGATGGCGACACTTGTAAACTACCAGAAATTGATCGATATGTAGAAATATCCAATCTGCTTTATATAGAAATTTGTATTCCGGACAGATGGCGCCACTATTGATTTTAGAATACATTCACAAATACAGTGGCTTAGATAAGACTTATTTTTATTAATTTTTTTTATTTATTTATAAATGGGAAAATAGAAATAAAAAAAAATTTTGTTACACTTTATTAACAACTAAATGCACATGTTCATCATTACTTTTATTAGTATCTCGATTTCCTGTATTAATATCACTATTACCAGTAACTCGTCTTAAGTAGCTACTTCTTTCATCTTTATTTTTCCATCCACAAATAACCTCTTTAAACGCATTTCTCATTCTATCTGACATTAAATTGTACAAAATCGGGTTTAGTGTTGAAGAGAAATAATAAAATACACCAGCTGTGATATACAACCAGTAATTTAGTTCATCGAAATGAGGATGGTTACTCAAATAAACCGAAAGAAGGCGTTGTGTGTGGAAAGGAAACCAACAAATAAAGAAACCCAAAACAACAATTGCTAAAAATAAAAGAAATAATTTTAGGTGGCATGTCAATATATTAAAGATAAGATCAAGAACTCGGGCAAACGCTCTATTTACGCTCTATTTACGCTCTAAAGTTTGGGGAAGTGGTCTATCCATGCTTTTATGCACCAAAAAGAAACTAAAAACAAGATTTAGCATAGCAACACTTGACCAACGGTCGCCCGGAGGAGCTGATCACATTATCAGAAATCTATTCTCGTAGTATTCAGCATAGCAACAAGTGCAACCACTTGACCAACAGTCACTGGGAGCTGAAGAACTTATCAGAAATCTATTCTCGTAGCTGCAACGGTTTTTGCTGCATTCTAAAGTAAAAAACGTTATTATATGCTCGAAAACCATAAAAAAGGTGTTATTGATGCGCTTAAGGGCGAGAATTCTATAAAAAGCCTGCCTATATGAATAGAGAAAAGTCTAATACAAAACGACCGTTAAAAAAACAGAAAGACTTTGTTCTGTATTTAAAATTTTACGCCAAAGGTTGAGAAAGTGATCTGTCCATGCTTTAACATGCCAAAAAGAAACTAAAAAAGAAATTTAGCATAGCAACAAGTGCAACCACTTGACCAACAGTCACTGGGAGCTGAAGAACTTATCAGAAATCTATTCTCGTAGCCGCAACGCTTTTTGCTGCATTCTAAAATAAAAAACGTTATTATATCCTCGAAAACCAAAAGAGAGGTGTTATTAATGCGCTTAAGGGCGAGAATTCTATAAAAAAGCCTGCTTATATGAACAGAGAAAAGTATAATAGAAACGTCCATTCTAGGAACGAAAAGACCGTTAAAAAATAGAAAGACTTTATTCTGTATTTAAAAATTTACGCCAAAGGTTGAGGGCGTGGTCTGTCCATGCTTCTAGATGCCAAAAAGAAACTAAAAAGGAAATTTAGCATAGCAACAAGTGCAACCACTTGACCAACGGTCACTGGGAGCTGAAGAACTTATCAGAAATCTATTCTCGTAGTCGCAACGGTTTTTGCTGCATTGTAACGAAGTAAACGCGAGTATATTCCCAAAAACAAAAAGGGAGGTGTTTAAGCGCTTAAAGAAGAGAATCTTAGATGTAGCGAGGGCACGAGGCCACCAGGTCACTTTTGTGAAATTTGGTTTCATAGGAGACGCGCGAAAGGGACAAAGGTTTGCATCTCTTCTCTGTAGAGATTGTAAGAACTACACTTACCCAACATTTTAATAATATTATGTCGATTTCTTAGTCTTGAATTGTTTCTGATATGGATAGTACCTTTCTCTTCAGATAAATAACCATTCTTTATAGTTTTTCTTATAGCAACACCCATTTTAATATACTGAAAAATGATGATAACAAAAGGAAAAATAAAGAAAATTAAGGTACTTATCTCAGCCAATGGAATGTTCTCGGGTTGTGATGTCATAGCACAAAAAGCTGATTGCTAAAAAAATATTTTTTGAAATATACAAACAATAAAATGAGACATCCAGCAGCCTCTAATCAGTTCAGCTACAGATGCATCTCTGGATCTGGATCTGGAAATTTGGGAGGGGCGAGCTAGTGCATCCTCCCGTATGTAGGGATATCCTTACCTCAGGATGTCACCAGGCCTATTGATTTAAAATAGGTGATGAGGCTCCCGAGGGGGATCTCCCTGAGATCGGCTGGTGTAAGCCAATACTCGCCCAACACGGATCTTCTGATTTCAGAAAAAGCAGAGCAGTCATACATAATGTGTTCTACTGTTTCCTCTTCTTGTTCGCAACCTCTGCATAGCGGCGATTCTGTTGGTTTCATCCTAAAGAGATGTTGTCGCAATTGGCAGTGACCTGTCAGGATTCCCACAGCTGTTCGGAGATTTTGTCTGGTCAATGCCTTAAATTTTTTTGCTGTTTCCTCGCCAGGATGAGGTAATAACTCTCTGGCCAGTCTACAGTTTGTAGTTTCATCCCAGCACTGTATAAATTTTTGGTGAGAGTGCTGTTTAATAAGGTCCACGACTGCGGACAATGTTAGCTTGGTAGATGGGCGAGGGCTAATATATTTGTAGCCCGCAGCCCTCTTTGCTAAATTGTTCGCAATGCGGTTGCCTTTAGAATTCCCATGTCCTTTGATCCAGCTGAAAGTGACCACGTTATTCTGGCTGGCCTCAGTTAGAGATTGGTGACATTCTAGTACTAAACTTGAAGTGAAACGTGGTCTATTCAAGGTCAGTAGTGCTTGTCGGCAGTCTGTATATTATATTTATATTCCTGCCTGTGATGTTCCTATTGATTAATTCTTTTGCAGCTATGGTTATGCCTGTGAGTTCTGACTGAACCACACTTGACAAGCCATCCATAGCCCATTTTATTTTTAGGCTTAAGGATCTAGAGTAAATTCCACATCCCACACCTTGCTTTGTTTTTGATCCATCCGTATATACGCTCAGAGCGTTCACTACGTTGGGGTCTGCTGTCTTGTTTGTTAATATTTTGTAGGGTTTGTCAAAGACAAATCATGATGCGACGGCATCCGTGACTGCCTGTAAGAGTGGTATCACTTTTATCGATTCCCTCCACAGACTATCCCTATAGGTGCCAGTCCCTACAGTGGGTTCGATACCAACCGTGCGAAAGCGTACCATGGTCATCAGTGCGACCTCCTTAACAAATATATCAAGGGGGGTGAGACCGAGTATGACTTCCATTGCGCTGGTTGGTGTGCTTCGCATGGCTCCTGTTACGAGAAGGCATGCTGATCTTTGAATTTGGTTTAATTTTTTGATAGCTGTCGTTTGTTTCACTTTAGGCCACCACACGACAGCACCATATGTTAGCATAGGTCTTATGATTGCCGTGTAGATCCACATGGTGACCTTGGGGGATAATCCCTAGGTCTGTCCTATGGTTCGGCGGCATTGCTCATAAGATATAAATGCTTTTTTAACTCTGCTTTCTATGTGTGAGTTCCACGTCAGCTTGCTGTCAAGGATAACACCTAAGTATTTCACTTCTGTAGCAAAGCTACAGATGCATAAGTAGTTAATTGGCTTTTTGATTGCCTTGAATCAACTCATATGACATAACTTAATTCGTACACTACCAGATGGCGTGGTCTGTCCATGCTTCTACGTACCAAAAAGAAACTAAAAAGAAGATTTAGCATAACAATAGGTACAACCACTTGACCAACAGTCAATGGGAGCTGATTAACTTCTCAGAAATCTATTCTCGTAGTCTTTTTTGTACCTTGTTTAATATTTTTATCCGCTAAACAGACTAACTACCAGTGCATCTGTAAGTAAAGTAATTAGAGGCGTTACTGGATTTAGGTAACTGTGGCAGGTTCGAGCACTGTCGGATGTGACATTTTTTCTTAATCCCATGAAAAGTATCTCTTACTATGTACTTACTGGTATAATATTATCAGAATCTATTGGATACCTAATGAAATCAACTTCACTGTACATAGCAAACGGTATCGCACAAAAAAATGATATTAACCATAAACATAATATTATCCTTAAAGCACGTTGTAAATTTGCTAAAACAACGGTATACATAGGATGACAGATAGCTAAATAACGTTCTGTAGAAAAAGCTACTACAGTTAGTACTGAAACGTAAGATGCCCTACAAGAAAATCTATTTAAATATATGGATTTGTTATGAATCACCTTCTTACATTTCTGAAATTAACGCACGTCCTTTACAGAAGAAGTCTCCAAGTACCCATGGATATTGGTGCCAAAATAGGGTTACATCATATGGAAGGCCTGTAATAAAATAAATATTATTAATAAAAGTCTTAATTGCAATTAGGCTCGTGTGTTTCTTATCCAGTTCTTCTTGCATTCTTTGTTGGCATTTTAAAAGAGTTTTTATATGTATCTGCTACTATTTCTGCTACTATTTTTAAACCAAATTTTTAATGGTAAACCTTCTGGTCATTGTTTGCAATTTTTAACATCTTCAAGGTGATCCAACTTTTCGTTAACCCAATACTTTTGGATATTGTCTTTGGTGTTATTTAGTTCTTGGTGTGTGTCTTCAGATCGTCTAGTATCAGCTAGTGGTACACCTTCTGGTCCTTTTTCGTAACATCTTCAAGGTTATCTAACTAAATGTTTCAACTTCGGACATTGTCTTGGCTGCAATTAAGGTCTTCGTGTGTTTCTTATCTTGATTTCAGTTCATCTTACATTCTTTGTTGGCATTTTAAAAGAGTTATATGTATCTCCTACTATTTTTAAACAAAATTTTTAATGTTACACCTTCTGGTCATTGTTTGCAATTTTTAACATCTTCAAGGTGATCCAACTTGTCGTTAATCCAATACTTTTGGATATTGTCTTTGGTGATATTTAGTTCTTTGTGTGTGTCTTCACATTGTCTAGTATGAGTTAGTGGTACACCTTTTGGTCATTGTTCGTAATTTCTAACATATCCAAGGTTATCCAACTAAGTGTTTCAACTTCGGACATTGTCTTGGCTGCAATTAAGGTCTTCGTGTGTTTCTTATCTTGATTTCAGTTCATCTTACATTCTTTGTTGGCATTTTAAAAGAGTTATATGTATCTCCTACTATTTTTAAACAAAATTTTTAATGTTACACCTTCTGGTCATTGTTTGCAATTTTTAACATCTTCAAGGTGATCCAACTTGTCGTTAATCCAATACTTTTGGATATTGTCTTTGGTGATATTTAGTTCTTTGTGTGTGTCTTCACATTGTCTAGTATGAGTTAGTGGTACACCTTTTGGTCATTGTTCGTAATTTCTAACATATCCAAGGTTATCCAACTAAGTGTTTCAACTTCGGACATTGTCTTGGCTGCAATTAAGGTCTTCGTGTGTTTCTTATCTTGATTTCAGTTCATCTTACATTCTTTGTTGGCATTTTAAAAGAGTTTTTATATGTATCTGTTACTATTTTTAAAACAAATTTTTAATGGTACACCTTCTGGTCATTGTCTGTAATTTCTAACATCTTCAAGGTGATCCAACTTGTCGTTAATCCAATACTTTTGGATATTGTCTTTGGTGATATTTAGTTCTTTGTGTGTGTCTTCACATTGTCTAGTATGAGTTAGTGGTACACCTTTTGGTCATTGTTCGTAATTTCTAACATATCCAAGGTTATCCAACTAAGTGTTTCAACTTCGGACATTGTCTTGGCTGCAATTAAGGTCTTCGTGTGTTTCTTATCTTGATTTCAGTTCATCTTACATTCTTTGTTGGCATTTTAAAAGAGTTTTTATATGTATCTGTTACTATTTTTAAAACAAATTTTTAATGGTACACCTTCTGGTCATTGTCTGTAATTTCTAACATCTTCAAGGTGATCCAACTTGTCGTTAACCCAATACTTTTGGATATTGTCTTTGGTGTTATTTAGTTCTTGGTGTGTGTCTTCAGATCGTCTAGTATCAGCTAGTGGTACACCTTTTGGTCATTGTTCGTAATTTCTAACATCTCCAAGGTTATCCAACCAAGTGTTTCAACTTCGGACATTCTCTTGGCTGCAATTAAGGTCTTCGTGTTTTTCTTATCTTAGATTTCAGCTCATCTTACATTCTTTGTTGGCATTTTAAAAGAATTTTTATATGTATCTCCTACTATTTTTAAACCCAATTTTTAATGGTACACCTTCTGGTCATTGTCTGTAATTGCTAACAGCTTCAAGGTGATCCAACTAGTCGTTAACTCAATACTTTTGGATATTAGAACATTCTTTTTATTGCTATTTGGATCTTCGTGTGTTTGTTCACTTAGATTTTAGTTCATCTTCTATCAACTGCTTCTTTCTCTTCGTATGTCTGGTCTTTGGTGTTATTTAGTTCTTGGTGTGTGTCTTCGCTTAGATCTCAGATCATCTAGTACCAGCTGCTTCTTTCTCTTTGTTGACATTTTAAAAGAGTTTGTATACGTATCTGCAACTATTTTTAAACCAAACTTTTAGTGGTACACCCTCTGGTCATTGTTCGTAATTTCTAACATCTCCAAGGTTATCCAACTACTTGTTCTTGGCTGCAACTAAGCTCTTCGTGTGTTTCTGAACTTAGATTTTATGTTTATCTTGTATCAACTGCTTCCTTCTCTTTGTTTTTATTCGAAAAGTGTTTCTATAAAGCTTCTTCATTATTTTTTGCTTATTTCTTGTCCTAATATTTTTTCTTATCATCCAAGGTTCTTTCTGGTCAATGTCAAAAATTTTTAACACCTACAGAAGTGTTCACTGTCTTTTCTTGTATCTCTTTTACAATTATTATAAAAGACTTTTGCCATGGACTTAATGATGACTTACCAAAGATTCCTTCTGGTCATTATCAACCACTTTTAACAACTACAGAGGTGAAGATTGTCTTTTCTGCCACCACTATTGTATACTTTTACCACAGATTTAATGATGACTTAGCTTCTTTATTAGTTTTTGGTTATTTCTTGTAGTAATATTTCTTCTTATACCTCAAGATTCCTTCTGGTCATTGTCTACAAACTTTTAACACCTAGTTAATCTAAGACTTTGATTATATTTTTGGATCCTTTGGTTATTATGACCATTATTGTTTAGCGTCTACCTTTGCTTGTATATCTTCCACCATCACCAAAGGCCTTTGCTTATTTCTTGTACTAATATTTCTTCTTATCACTCAAGATTCCTTCTGATCATTGTCTACAAACTTTTAACACCTAGTTAATCTAAAACTTTGATAATATTTTTGGATCCTTTGGTTACTATGACCATTATTGGTTAGCGTCTACCTTTGCTTGTATATCTTCTACCACCACCAAAGGGCTATGCCAAGAATTCAACAATGTCATGGCTTCTTCAGCAACTTTAATTTTCTTTGTGGACCTCTACTTCTTCTTTTATCACTCCAAAACATTTGTTCATATTTCTGGGATGACTTTTAGACACTTTTTTGACCAAGAAAGCCTTTTGGTCATTGCCTACAAATTCTAACACATAAAAAAGGTTATACAAGGATCTTCGTTTCATATGCAATGCTGGTAATACTGTTTTTTGTACTTCTTTTACGATCTGCAGGGATTTATCTGTCAAGGATTTATTAATGTTAGAACATCTTCATTAACTTCTTCTTTTATCTGGTAATCCTTCTGGTCATTGACATCAACTTCAACTTCTTTCCGAAGACTTTTACATACATATCTTAAAACATTTTTACACAAAAATAGATAATTTTACTTACCAAAAACCAACAAAGTGAGATCAGACACAGCCAAATTTAACAGATAATACTCAGTAGGACTATGTAAAGATTTATGTCTTATAATCACTAAACAAACAGCCAAATTTCCTATAAGTCCCGTAAAAAAAATAATACAATTAACAATAGTAACACCAATAGCAGTTTCTAAATCTTGAGCTTGTGGTCCACGAAAACAATAAATTAATTGCCAAGGATTTGAAGATATATTTGTGGTACTCTCAGCTTGTTGTATACAAAGATATAAAGCTGTGTTTACAAAACTGGCATTTAAATTCGACATTTTGAAGTTCTAAAAGTATTTTTATCGATAAAATTTTGTGCGAATTTATAAAAATTAAAATGACTTACTTATTGGTAGACATTCTCCATAAAGAGTTGTTATCATTGTAGATATAAAACTGGTAAAAGTCTGTATAAATATATAATTATAATTTAAATGATATGTTTAATAGGTCCTATATTAGATTTTATGAGGAGCAATTTATAATCTTTAACTGTGTATGTGTATACTTTTTATCGTATATCAATCTTGTAAAACGTTAAATTTTTTATCTGTTTGTTTAATGTTTAAATAGTGTTTAAAGTGCAGTTTTACTACATTTTTATACGAATTTAGATTTATTTGCAAAAATAGTTAAATTATTCTTGATTTTATTTACGTTTCTTTTTTGGTCTGGTTTCCTTGGATACTTTTAAAAGCTTTTATTTAACTTGCAAAGTATGTATGTATTGATACGTGCGTTATTTTTTATTATCACTTACAGTTTTTAACCCTCACAACAAACATTTTGATAAAGAACTACTTTAATTGTCCAAAAAAATCAAAGTCATGTCACGGGGTAAAATCCGTTCTAAGTATAATGGACTAGAAAAGTGTGACGTCAGATATGGGAGGAGCTTAAAAATCTTTCCAAACAAAACAAATTTGCATTGAAAAAGCCATAAGAGATTTTTCTATTACTTGTTGTGGTTCCTAATCAAAAATCTTAGCATTTTCCGGACACTTTTCATACGACCTAGTGTATCCAATTTATGATAGTGAATAAACATTGAAAGTTAGTGTAGGTGTTTATATTTTATATGCATTTTAGTGGAATTGAGGTTATGTTTGTTCAGAAGTTTATAAATTTTGTTATGGTAATCTTGTAATTAATTATGTATTTTTTAACTATAACATATTATTCTGTTTGAGTAAAAATGGTGATGTGTTTTGTCCCCAATTGCAAGCATTATAGCGAGCAGAAAAACTGCAAATTTTTTTACTTTTCCTAGAAATGATGTGGAAAGGAAGAAGTGGATTTCTTATCAAGTATATACGTATTTCGGTATTATAAATATAATAACATATATTTGAAGATGTTATAAACAAGCAGGACAATTTATTACTGTATGTTTTGGCTTTTTTGTTTGTGAGTTTCCTAAGTATGTTTGTTATTTTTTTAATTTTTATTTTAGAATTACTCTTAGGTAATAGATTATAAAGGCTCTTGGTTACATAGAAAATAAAAACGAATATATTAAAATAGTATTTTTATTTACAAAATATTTACCTTAATTTGGGAAAATAATGGTTTATATAAAAATCTTCTAAATACGTTATATTCACGTCCCAATATGGATCTTTTTGAATTTCAACAATTATTATCTCTTTTAAGGTCCAAATATACAAAAAACATTTTTCTCTTTTTAAAATATATAGATTTCCCTGAACCTGATGGTAACAATTATGATTCTGATTCACTACCAGTTCATTTTTTTCGTTGTACTAACAAATGAACTTATTATTTTTGAATTTTTCTAAAAGCAAATCATTGCGTAATGCACAATAGCATTGTCACTTACTAATCCATCTGGACTTGCCCCTAATATACCAGAATTCTATAACCAAATTCCTGTTGGCATTACATCAATTCCTAGGGATGATTTTAATGCATCCAGACCATCTTTTTCGTGAGTTTTCCCCCACTGGATTGCTCTAGATTTCTTTATTGTTATCTACAATCATTAGAATATTAAATAATTATGCTAATAAACTTTAATTAAATGTTTTAGATGAATCAAATAGACCAAAGTAACACCTCAAAATAAAAGGTGTACAAGCGGAACTTAAAAAAAGAATTTAAGACAATAATTATAAGCTAGTTATCCTTACCTCAGAAATATAAGTTTCGTCTTTCATACTAGCATGTACAACCCCTTAAAGAGTCATAAAATTAGTATAGAAATGCATACTTTTAATATGGCTCGAATCCACTGCATTTTAACCTCTTTCTACCATTTTATTATTATTATCAAAGAAATGCATAATAGCAGACAGCTTAATAACATGATTCGATGTCATTTTTACTGAAAAAAGGAATTAAAAACTTATTTTTCACTCAAAACTTAAAACAATACAAATAAAAACATAACCTCAAAATAATTCTAAGGCATGTCTAGAAAAAGTCGAGCTCTCTTACCTTAAAATTTATGGTTTATATAAATATTAAACACCCAAAGAACCGATTTCTACAATTAATATATCTTATTTGATACAGGAAATATTAAAACTATTGATGTAAAAAAACCTTAATGGCAATTTACATACATTAAAAGTTTGTTTGGAAAGATAAAATGACAGATCCCGCCCTCTGACGTCACAGCTTTTTTAGTCCATTGTGTTAGAAGTAAATATAATGGATTTCTTACCTTATAAATTTTCCATTACTAAGGGTTAAACCGAGTCAGTCAGTATTAAGAACAAGTTGATTTTAGTTCGGTTATAGATAATCACCACCTATTTATTATATTCTGGCCACAAATTGTTACTAATATTACTTTGAAGTCCATTATTAAATTCAGAACACAAATTATTGGTTATGTTTACGTTTGAAATTACCGTCACTTCTGCTTTCAAGTGACCGAGTTACTCTTCTTTTTCTTTTTGTCGTAAAACTTAGAATGTTGTTGTCGGCAGTTCGTTATTTTGGCATCTGATATATTAAAGATTGGATCCGAACGAGAAATTGGGTATATATTGAGAATAATTGGGTAATTATTGACGAGAAATAAGATCTGTTGTTATGAAAGTATTATCGCTGACTGTCACTTCTTCTTTTACTGGCCGTACAGTAGTTAGTAGTTAAGAACCGAACGGACCATCTCCGAGTGTGTCATTTTTCGTCGAAAGGAAACGAAGGTTCTTTCTTTGTGCAATCTGATTTGGACCGAAAAGGTTATTCTAGAGCAAGTCAGTAGATTTTTGGGTTGAAGTTTTAATCACGGACCATCCGTAACAATTAATTTTGGATTTTTGAAACTAAACCATTTTGTCCATTGGAATCGTTGTTGGAATTAGTTTCTGTTGTCAGTTCTTTTTTTTGCTATCAGCCTTCTACCTGAGCACTTGTTCAGGAAGTTAGAAGATTTTTTTTGGTTAAGTTTAAATCTTGGTACATCCGGGTCAATTAATTTTGGATTTTGAAACTAAACCTTTATTATCCATTCGAATCTTTAGAAGAAACAGAAGAAACAACATCAACTACAAGTGGGGGAGTTTGTTAGTGCGGAGCCGGCGACCAATGCCAATCCTTCCTATCCACTCCCTGAAAAGGGACAGAAGTCCTACAACAGGGCCTTTAGATCCAACACTCCTACCAACACCACATTAATCAAAATCTACCTGTCGAACAACACCGCAACAACATCTCGAAGTGTGCAGTCCCACTCAAAACACAGCCAGTACAAAAAAGGACTCCAAAGAACCTCAAGATTTCGAAGATCAAGATCCCCCTTCCCTTCTTAAGACTTCTCCAAACCGTAGACAGAGACTTTCTTGCAAAACTTGATGACCTTCTTTACGAAACCTTCTCTCCTGCAGATAGATACAGGACTACAACAGGATACACAAAAAAACTGAGCCTTCGAAGAAGGTTTCTGCGGTTCCCTTCGTCCACGCCATATAGGAGGACTCACGATGGAAGAGACACGCCACAGCGTCAATCTTCCAACCCCACATTGCACTACGTGGGTCACACACACACACCTACACTGACACTAAAAAGAAGAATGACATTTTAGGCACGTTCGATGAACTTTGGAACCAGAAAAAATCACAGGAGCTTTAGAAGAAACAACATTCCCACCAACACCACATCAATCACCAGTTGAACACCACCGCAACAACATCTCCAAGTGTGCAGTCACACTTACAATATAGCCAATACAAAAAAAGCACTCCAAAGTACCTCAAGAAATCCAAAAATCAAGCTCCCCCTTCCCTTCTTAAGACTTATGCAAACCGTAGACAGGGGCCTTCCTGCAGAACTTGACGACCTTTGTGACGAAACCTTCTCTCCTGCAGGTAAATACAGGACTACAACAGGATACATAAAAGAACTGAGCCCTCGGCGAAAGTTTCTGTGGTTTCCTTCATCCTCGCCAAATGGGAGGCCTCACGACAGAGGAGACACGCAACAGCGTTAATCTCCCAACCTCACATTACACCACGTGGGTCACACACACCTACACTGACGCCAAAATGAAGAATGATGGTTTAGGCACGTTCGAGGAACTTTGGAAACAGAAGAAATCACAGGAGATTCAGAAAAAACAACATCAACTACAAGTGGGGAAGTTTGTGAGTGCGAGGCTAATATCATCCAAACCTTCCCATCCACTCTGAAAAGGACGTAAATCCTACAATAGGGCCCTTAGATCCACCACTCTGACCAACACCATACTCCTCCTCTTTACCTATTCTATTCATTCACCACGCACCTATTGACTGTCTTTTCCTGTATCTCTTCTCTTTTGTCATGGAGTTAATGATGACTTAGCACCTTAATTAGTTTATGCTCGTTTCTTGTACCCATATTTCTTCTCATTACCCAAGATTCGTTCTGGTTATTGTCATATTTTAATAGTTACAGAGGTGTTGACTGTCTTTTCTTGTATCTCTTCTAGAGTCTTTAATTGCAATCGAATTCTGAAGAGGGGCAACTTTGGACACGATAGACTCCTATCATGTATGTAAGTATGTTTGTTTGGATGACAATACACGACAAGGTGCATTCTTTATCAAAACTTTTCTACCAACCAGTTTTAAGAATTTGAAGTTATATTGATGAAAGCAACAAAGTTATATTGAAGCTAGACCACCCGTTGCTTTAATCTATTAATCTAAAAGCATTCAGTTGGGTATAAAAACATTTTTTTGTTGTTACAATTTTGTATTTGTTTGTTTGGTATTATATTAAAACCAGAACCAATATAATCCATATAACTAAAAACAAAACGAGTTATTGATTCCTTTTGTCGATACTCTGTATTTATCCTCTCATTGTTATTTAACCATTTGGGGATTAGTGACAGCCTCACATAGATTTGCTTTTAGTGTTGTTTAATTATTTATAAAAGATTCGAATACAGTCGAATGACAATTTGACACTGCTATTTTAAGTTATGGATTATTTAATTTTTGATATAAAAATGGAAATCATTGAAAATTGTCAGTTATTCAACAAATATATCACTGATCTGTAAATTATTTAATTACTTACCCACTTCAAGCATTGAATATATTTAAACGCCTTCTGTTAAATTTTAAACGGCCATACACGCTGTGGTTTAACGATTTATAGATCGTTTAGATTGTCTATTTCAAGAATTCCAAAGATCAAGATCTCCCTTTTCTACTTAAGCCTCCTCCGAATCGTAGACAGGAATCTTCCTACAAAACTCGAAGGACCTTTTTGACGAAAGCCCTCTCCAGGTAGATATTGTCACATACGATAAGAGGGCCTTTTTTCCCTTGATATTAATTTATTAGTTTATTGTATTACTGTATTACTGTATTGTTTTGTATTACATTTTACCAGGTCAAAGTCATTGCGTTAGATCTCGACACGTGTTTAAATAGTTTAATTTTTATTCTCACGTAGAATATGAATTGGCTATAAAAGCAAGTTGTTGAGGTCGGACACGGGGAGTTCGGAGTCTGAGGTTGTCTGTAAGGGTCACCCTTTGGGGTGTCCCTAAAACAGACCCTTGGGTCTGGGCCGTTGTGACTCTTGATTTATTTTCGTGAGTAAATGTGACATGCCACCATGTAGTTTATTTGGTAAGATTAGTTAAGATTTGTATTTAGTTATTCATTATTCACATTTTTATCATTTATTGTTATTGCTTATTTATTCGTTAATATATTTGTTGTTTGTTTCCTGTTGTTTATCTCATCTTCCCCTTGGTTAGTTTTCTGCCTTCAGCAGGATACCTAGCCAGGGGGTAGATAACCATGAACTGGGTGGGAAGTGCCTTCAGTAAGCTACCCCTCATCCCTAAACACTAAGGCACATTTTCCTTAAATCCCGCCAGGCGTGACAATATATAGGACTGCCAAAAAAACTAAACCCCTAACGAAGGTTCCTGTGGTTTCCTAAATATACGTCGACGACATGGCTCTATACGCCTTGACAAATGAAACACTGCTGGACCAGTTCTCCAACTGGAGCAGCAAATGGTGACCCACCAAAACCCAAACCATCATCTTCAGACATCCAAACCCCAGACGACGGGAAAATCTCACTTTCCCTCATATCAGCTTCTCACTAGTCGTTCTTCAAGACCAGGTGACCTACTTGAGCTTGAAATACACACAGGTGGGATACAGATGTCGAACTTACTCTAGGAGGTAAACTCGGAAGATGCCACTCCAACACTCTACTTCATACCTAAAAAAGTTTTATTTGACATCTTGTCTATTATAGGGTGGTACCGTATTCTGCTCTTCTTTAGAAACTTTTTCATTCGCTTCTTGCTACATAGCAAATCTAAAAACCTACTCCACCTTTACCCAAGCCACCTTATCTACCAACATACAAAAATACTTCCTCTTCCTTTTCGATTTTAGAAGCTTCAACAACAATAAGTCGCTTGAAATCTACAGTGCACCAACATCAACACCCAGAGGACCCTCCATACCACCTGGAATAAAGAATTCCAAAGAACCTCAAGAATTAAGAAGATTAAGATCCCCCTCTCCTCCATAAGAAATGTCTAAACCGAAGAAAGGTACCTTCTTGACGAAACCCCCCTTTTATACAAGTAGACACTAGACGACAAAAGGATATATCAAAATAAACTTGGTCCTTAGCAAAGGTTTCTGTGGTTTCCTTCGTCCTTGTCAAATGGAAGGCCTTACACTGACACAAGACAAGATAAGACAAGAGGTTGATAGGTAGATGAAGGAAAGTTTATAGGAGTGTTGGATTTGAGGACCCTGTTGTACTACTTATGTCATTTTCAGGGAGTGGATGGAAAGGTTTGGATGGTGTTAGTATCGGTCACTGGCCCCGCTTT
Organism: Altica lythri; assembly: GCA_964028335.1. NCBI lineage: Eukaryota > Metazoa > Arthropoda > Insecta > Coleoptera > Chrysomelidae > Altica > Altica lythri. Next base: position 22,456,110 of record OZ034810.1, read on the forward strand.
CATAAACTTCCCCATTTGCAGCAGGTTGGATTGCTTTAACTGCAGCTCTTGTATCTTCTTGCTATCCATGGCGCTTGTACGTACCTAAAGAATCTTTTCTTTTTGATGTGTGTGTGTGTGTGAGTGTATGTGTGGAGGTGTAACCCACGTGGTGCAATGTGGGGTTGGGAGATTGACGCTGTGCCTTCCCATTTGGCAAGGACGAAGTGAATAACAGAAACATTCTCCAAAAAAACAAAACATGTTTCTTTTGGTGGTTTAGACACGTTCCGGGAACACCAGGACCCAAGAAACACCGGAAAAACTAGAAATCAGGAAGAGAACACCGAATGGCGCCAACGACTGATACTAATTCCATTCAAACCCCCTCATTTACTCCCTAAAAAGAACATTAAGTCCTATATGTGGGTCCTTAAACGTAATACTCAAATCATCCTTACATTGTCCCACACGCTACCAAAGTAAAACTTGACTAACATAATAGAAAGCTTGGTCATTCAGGATACTTTATATATCACCAAAAATTGTTTACAAAACTAAACAACAAAACACAGATATTAAAATGATTAAATCTAATCTTAAAAATATAGAAAAAATGAGATAATATTCATTTCTATTCAAACAAAGATTATCTGCTAAGACAAGTATCCGTACAAAAGTTATAATCGTAAAGTTGAAAATTTCTCTTTGAAGATACTTCTTCAACAGAATGATTCAAATTTTGAAAGGCGAAACAATGAGTTTTGTCAACTTAATTTCAGAACATACAAGAACTAATTATGCAGTTATTAATGAAACAATTGTTTAATTTAGCCAGAAAAAGGAATTTTCGCGATATAATACAACTTTGATGTAATGAAAAGTACGAGTTATATTCAATATTTACAATGTTATCTAACTAAATTAATATATTTTGTACAAATAAATACATCTCTTATGATGCTGCGACGTAGATATAAATATCAACCAGTTTATACTAGGGCAAAATCAACTGTAGACATGTTTTGGTCTTGTTAGACCTCATCAGTACAGTATAGGATGTCTCTTCAGTCACTGATGAAGAGACATCCCGGTATAGAAAAGCTGATATTTGATGACAAAAACTCGCAAAAGTAAGTACAACTCGTAAATTTCGCAAGAGCGCCATCTCTACTCCAATCGGTGTAAATGTATAAACAAAACTTATTTATCAATTAGTCTGTTGCGAGTAGTTTAGGTAACTTTTCTTAGGATTATAAACCGTCTACTGTTTATGTTTTACAAGAGAATCCGAAGGTATAATGGATTCTGAATTATTGATGAACTTTAATGCCAGAAAGGCTCTTCGCTAAGTATTACACTCAAAGTGTTGTTGCCAGAAAGGGCTTCTGCGATAAGTAATAAATTGAAATCCATGTAGGTATATCTACTTCCTTGTATACGAGTAATTTATTTTTGTTTATGAATTAAATTAAGACTTAGAAAATTTTTGAATAATCTATTCATTAAATAAAGTTTAGTTTTGGCATTTACAATACCATATGTCAGTTGTCAGATATCAGATGTCAGTTGTCATTTGTCAGTTATTAATCGTCATATGTCAGTTGTCCGAAGTCAGATGTCAGATGTCAGTTGTCAGTTGTCAGTTTTGTCAGTTGTCAGTTATCAATCGTCATATGTCAGTTGTCCGAAGTCAGATGTCAGATGTCAGTTCTCAGTTGTCAGTTGTCATTTTTCAGTTGTCACTTGTTAGTTGTCAGTTGTCAGTTGTCAGTTGTCAGTTGTCAGTTTTTAGTTTTCAGTTTTCAGTTTTCAGTTGTCAATTGTCAGTTGTCAGTTGTGAGTTGTGAGTTGTGAGTTGTGAGTTGTGAGTTGTGAGTTGTGAGTTGTGAGTTGTGAGTTGTGAGTTGTGAGTTGTGAGTTGTGAGTTGTGAGTTGTGAGTTGTGAGTTGTGAGTTGTGAGTTGTGAGTTGTGAGTTGTGAGTTGTGAGTTGTGAGTTGTGAGTTGTGAGTTGTGAGTTGTGAGTTGTGAGTTGTGAGTTGTGAGTTGTGAGTTGTGAGTTGTGAGTTGTGAGTTGTGAGTTGTGAGTTGTGAGTTGTGAGTTGTGAGTTGTGAGTTGTGAGTTGTGAGTTGTGAGTTGTGAGTTGTGAGTTGTGAGTTGTGAGTTGTGAGTTGTGAGTTGTGAGTTGACGAAACTAATGCAGCTGAACGTCGGGAGGGCCAGAGCGGAACACGACATCTCGTACGCCGAAATGCGAAGTAAGGGAATAGACCTAGCGGTCATCTCTGAGCCAAACATTTCGATGTCCGAGAGGTTTGGGTACGTGATGGATACCCAATCTTCGGTTGCCGTCGCCATTATAAATAGAGCGGTGGGAGTAGAGAGTATCAAAAAAGGAGACGGTTTTGTCAGGGTGAAGATGAGCGACTGGTACTTATACGGTTGCTACATCTCACCAAATATAAGTATCATAGATTTTAGTAGAAAACTAGATGCCATCATGCAGGATGCCAAGGATACAGGCGGAGAATGCATCATAGCAGGGGACTTCAACTCCAAGTCTCCATTATGGGGCGCCCCACATGAAGATCGAAGAGGAGAAATGGTGCATGAATGGATAATAGAGAATAAACTCGTGGTTCTGAACAGCGGAGAACCAACGTTCCGTCGGGGAAACCAGCAGTCACACATTGATGTGACCATGGCAACAGGAAATCTGGCAAAGCGGACTGCTAGGTGGCATCTAGATAAAGTAAATGTATATACTCACCACCACTATATTTATGTGGATGTAGAGGAAAAAAATAAAAAAAACCCAAAAAATAGTAAAAATAGAAAAAACAAAAAAATTCTTAATGTTTTCAGGTTCAAAGAAGGAATCATAAGAAAGGCGGCCATAAGAGGTGAGCAGGGATATGACCACAGGACGCTCACAGAGGACATTGCGCAAGCGACCAAGGAGGCAACTGAAACCATTAGAGGAAATAACGAGCTGACCCCCTACTGGTGGACGGACGAAATCGCGGAAAAGCGGAAGAAGTGCATCAGGATCAGAAGAGAAAAGATGAGGATATTGAGGAGAATAAGACCTGATGAGGATGGTGGGGAGGAAGTACGGCAGCTGAAAGCTAGCCTAAAACAAGAAAAGAGGAACCTGGAAAAGGCTATAAAGAAAAGCAAAAGAGACCACTGGAACCGACTTTGTGAGGAACTGGAAGGGGACATACGGGGTGATGGATACAGGATAGCAGAGGGTCAAATGGTGCAAGAAGCTGTTCCCAGAAGCCAAGGGTAGAAGAAGTAGGTGGACAGCCCAGGAGGAAGAAATGAGGCCGTTCACCAGACAAGAACTGGATACAGTAGGAGGAAGGTTCAAAGCAGGAAGAGCCGCAGGAGAGGATGGCATCCCCCCGGCAGCTATCAAAGCAGCCATAGAGGTAATACCGGATGTGATGCTCAATGTCTTCAATGAGATACAAAGAGAGCAGAGAGTCCCGGAGGAATGGAAAGAAGCGAGAGTCGTGCTACTGCCGAAAGGGAAAACAACGCCAGGCGAGGAGCCAAAGGGGTTTAGACCCATTTGTCTACTCAGCACAATGGCAAAGGCCTATGAAGGGATGGTGAAGATCAGATTGGAGGAGGAGGTGGATAACCATCTGTCTCCCCTCCAATTTGGTTTTAGACAAGGAAGATCGACTGTGCAAGCAGCCAAACAGCTTGTGGACAGAGCCAAGCACAGCGAGGCCAAGTGGATAGCGGCGGTAGCAATAGATGTGAAGAACACTTTTAATAGAGCTTTTTGGGAGACTATCATGGATAGCATGGAGGAAAAAAGGGTAGGGGGAGGTCTGCGGAACATCGTGGACTCCTACCTAACGGATAGAAAAATCACCATAGACAAAGGACTCAAGCAAGGACTGAGCATGGGAGTACCACAGGGATCGGTATTAGGCCCCCTACTGTGGAATATAATGTATGATAGCTTGCTGGAAGAAAGATGGGGAAGAGGTACAACAGCGATCGCCTTCGCAGACGACCTCATTCTACTAATCGAAGGAATGAATGAGGAACAACTGACTGAAAGAGCAAACGATGGATGGAAGATCACAATTTAGAAATAGCGGCCGAAAAGACAGAGGCCATTATTCTGAAAGGGCCGAGAAATCGAAGGAATATACAGTTCAGGGTAAGAGGAAAGGACATAGAGCACCAGAGGTCAATGAGGTACCTAGGGATTGTAATCGACGACAAACTAAGGTTTGGGAGACATGTCGAGTACTGTGCAAAAAATGCGGAGAAAAGGATGTCCACCCTGGAGAGATTAATGCCGAACGTCAGGGGGGCCAAATATAAGAAGAGGAGGGTGCTGTATGGAGTAGTTCAGTCGATTCTACTCTATGGAGCTCCGGTATGGCATACAGCCATCTCGGTAGACAAGTACAAGAATAGACTCAACAAGGCACAGAGGAAAGCGCTACTCAGAGTAATAAGTGGATACAGAACGGTAAGTACTGAAGTAGTGCAAGTGATAGCGGGGACACCGCCAGTAGACACGCTGGTAAGAGAAAGGGCGAGACTATTTTCCCGAGAAGACGGAAACACGGCACGAGCCAAGAAAGAAGAAAGAGACCGAACTGTGGAAGAATGGGAAGCCGAATGGAGGCAACCACTGCCAGGTGGAAAAAGTAGGTGGACCAACCGTCTGATACGAGACCTTGGGGAATGGGTCAAGTGTAAACACCGCACTGCGGATTATTACTTGACCCAGTTCCTGTCAGGTCACGGCTCATTCGGGAGCTACACCTACAGGATCGGCAAGAGCGACGACACGGCGTGCAGAGCATGTGGAGAGGAGAGAGATACGCCGGAGCACACAGTTCTGAAGTGCAGCTACTTCAAGGAAGTAAGAAGAGAAATAGAGGAAACTCTCGAGGAAAGGCTCACGGCAGAAAACATTGTAAGAACAATGGTCAGAAACAAAAATAAATGGGAACAAGTGCACCACATGATTAGAAAAATCATGAGGAGGAAAGAAGGAATAGAAAAAGAGCAGCAGGCAAGGGAAAGAGGAGAAGAGTGAAAACCGAGGGGAAAAGTGCGTGACGCGAAAAAAAAAACATGCCGGTGAAGAAACTTCCGAAAAGACAGATGCCACGGCATGAGGGGGGCGAAAGGAGGAAGGATTTAGTTGGTAGGGGCCTCACGGCCGAGCCCAACACTACCCACAGGAGCACGTGCCCCTGTGAGTGTGCGCAACAAGCATTCCCCCCTCTTAAAAAAAAAAGTTGTCAGTTGTCAGTTGTCAGTTATCAATCGTCATATGTCAGTTGTCCGAAGTCAGATGTTAGATGTCAGTTCTCAGTTGTCAGTTGTCAGTTGTCAGTTGTCAGTTGTCAGTTGTCAGTTGTCATTTTTCAGTTGTCAGTTGTCACTTGTCACTTGTCACTTGTCACTTGTCACTTGTCACTTGTCACTTGTCAGTTGTCACTTGTCAGTTGTCAGTTGTCAGTTTTTAGTTTTCAGTTGTCAGTTGTCAATTGTGAGTTATCAGTTGTCAGTTGTCAGTTGTCAGTTGTCAGTTGTCAGTTGTCAGTTGTCAGTTGTCATGTGACCGAAACGGAGGGCAAGATCTAGTAAACTCTCCTTCTACTTAACCTATCCTAACTTTACTTCAATATAATATTTTTATTTATTAATAAATAAACATACAAAACCTTTTCTTTGTAAAGCTAGGAAATGTTTGTTGATATAAGATAGTATATAAAGGTATCTTAAAACCAACAACCAATTCAAATAGACTTTATTTGTTTTTCCTATTTTTTTTTGTCTACTTTAATATACCAAAGGGAAAACGACTTTCCAACAGAAGTATTCAGTAAATAAAATGTCTGAAGCGAAATTCATAGCCGAGCATAGCATCAGCAAAGCTCGAGAATGCAAAAGACAAATTTATTCCGGATTTTCACATTCTACGGTATATTTGTGGAAATATCATTCTCGATATTAAACTAAAACGTTTTCGTTGTTTTTCGATATTCCAGTCAGGTAATTTTAACTTTGTACGAAAAATTTTATTCCGTATACTTTCATATTACATTAAAATATAGAAAAATAGAATAAGTTTATTCTATACTGAATTTTCTAGTCTCAATTTGTTATTATATACGAATTGTTATGTATACTTTTTAAAAGACCACCTTAAATAATTTGGTATACTGTCAAATCAGTTGTCATTTTTAATGTGTCAGTTGTCAGTTGTCAGTTGTCAGTTGTCAGTTGTTAGTCGTCAGTTGTCAGTTGTCAGTTGTCAGTTGTCAGTTGTCAGTTGTCAGTTGTCAGTTGTCAGTGGGCAGTTGGCATTTTTCAGTTGACACTTCTCTTGAATCGTATAAACTGATGACAATTAGGATTTTATGTATTTAATAATAAATTTGATAGTATCAATTCTTTCAGATTTTAGAATCAGAATAAAAGTTCCTAAAGCTTTCCTTATAAAATTATTTCATTGAACACATAAAAGAAAACTTCCAAAGAAAACTGTAACCTCGCGTTTACCATTTCAAGAGCCATCGACCTTAACGTTCTGGTTTATAACCAGCGCAGAAATTTTCCTACAAAAGAGAGTTAACTTTTACAAAAAACAAGAGTTTGTATTAACTTTTTTATTACAGAATGGAAAAATGGCTTACGAACCATTGTTATAGTTTTCAATACAAAACTTTGATCATTATATTAATGTCCGAATTGACAACTCTTCAGTCAATTGTATCAACTGTCAAATTAAATGTGTTAAATCCATTGTCATTTAGGATTAAAAATTTTCTTTTAAGTGTCAAATTAACGGTAATAAGTCAAGTGTCAACAGTCAAGTGCCAACTATCGAGTGTCAACTGTCAAATGTCAACTTTCAAGTGTCAACTGTCAACTGTAAACTGTCAAAGTCAAGTGTCAACTGCCAAGTGCCAAGTGCCAAGTGCCAACTGTCAAGTGTCAAGTGTCAACTGTCAAGCGTCAAGTGTCAAGTGTCAACTAGTACCTAAGTGTCAACTGTCAAGTGTCAACTTCGTAAAAATCTTGCAAAAAATCATAAAAACCTTCACTTTGTGTTTGGAGCAGCTTGGTATTCCAAAAATGATAAAAATCTTCAACTTGAGGTGTGAAACTACTTAGACCATTCTCGTTTATTGAAAAATTATTAAAATCTTCACTTTGTGTTTGGAAACTTTTTTTGGAGCAGCTTTGTATTCCAAAAATTATAAAAATCTTCAACTTGAGGTGTAAAATTACTTAGACCACCCTCGTATTCCAAAAAATCATAAAAATCTTCACTTTGAGTTTGGAAACTTTTTTTGGAGCCGCTTGGTATCCCATAAATTATAAAAATCTTCAACTTGTGGTATGAAACTACTTAGACCACCCTCATATTTTAAAAAATCATTAAAATCTTCACTTTGAGCTTAGAAACTTTTTTTGGAGCAGCTTGGTATTCCAAAAATTATAAAAATCTTCAACTTGAGTTCTAACACTACTTAGACTACCCTTGTATTTCAAAAAATCATAAAAATCTTCACTTTGAGTTTGGAAACTTTTTTTAAAGCAGCTTGGTATTCCAAAAATTATAAAATATTTAACTTGAGGTCTGAAACTACTAAGACCACCCTTGTATTCCAAATAATTATAAAAATCTGGACTTTGAGTTTGGAAACTTTTTTTGGAGCAGCTTGGTATTCCAAAAATTATAAAAATCTTTAACTAAAGGTCTGAAACTACTTAGACCACCCTTGTATTCCAAAAAATCATAAAAATCTTTACTTTGAGTTTGGAAACTTTTTTGGAGCAGCTTGGTATTCCAAAAATTAAAAAAATCTTCAACTTGAGGTCTGAAACTACTGACCACCCTTGTATCACAAAAAAAAACATAAAAATCTTCACTTTGTTTTCGAAAACGTTTTTTGGAGCAGCTTGTTATTCCAAAAATTATAAAAATCTTCAACTTGAGGTCTGAAACTACTTAGACCACCCTTGTATTCGAAAAAATTATAAAAATCTTCTTTTTGTGTTTGGAAACTTTTTTTGGAGCAGCTTGGTATTCCAAAAATTATAAAAATCTTCAACTTGAAGTCTACAATTACTTAGACCACCCTTGTATTCCAAAAAATCATAAAAATCTTCACTTTGAGTTTGGAAACATTTTTTGGAGCAGCTTGTTATTCCAAAAATTATAAAAATCTTCAACTTGGGGTCTAAAACTACTTGGACCACCCTTGTATTCCAAAAAATCATAAAAATCTTCACTTTGAGTTTGGAAACTTTTTTTGGAGCAGCTTGGTATTCCAAAAATTATAAAAGTCTTTAAATTGAGGTCTGAAACTACTTAGACCACCCTTGTAATCCAAAAAATCATAAAAATCTTCACTTTGAGTTTGGGAACTTTTTTTGGAGCAGCTTGGTATTCCAAAAATTATAAAATATTCAACTTGAGGTCTGAAACTACTTAGACCACCCTTGTATTCCAAAAATTCATAAAAATCTTCACTTTAAGTTTGCAAACTTTTTTTGGAGCAGCTTGGTATTCCAAAAATTATAAAAATCTTTAACTCGAGGTCTGAAACTACTTAGACCACCCTTGTATCACAAAAAAAAACATAAAAATCTTCACTTTGTTTTCGGAAACTTTTTTTGGAGCAGCTTGTTATTCCAAAAATTATAAAAATCTTCAACTTGAGGTCTGAAACTACTTAGACCACCCTTGTATTCGAAAAAATTATAAAAATCTTCTTTTTGTGTTTGGAAACTTTTTTTGGAGCAGCTTGGTATTCCAAAAATTATAAAAATCTTCAACTTGAAGTCAACAATTACTTAGACCACCCTTGTATTCCAAAAAATCATAAAAATCTTCACTTTGAGTTTGGAAACATTTTTTGGAGCAGCTTGTTATTCCAAAAATTATAAAAATCTTCAACTTGGGGTCTAAAACTACTTGGACCACCCTTGTATTCCAAAAAATCATAAAAATCTTCTTTTTGTGTTTGGAAACTTTTTTTGGAGCAGCTTGGTATTCCAAAAATTATAAAAATCTTTATCTTGATGTCTGAAACTACTTAGACCACCCTTGTATTCCAAAAAATCATAATAATCTTCACTTTGAGTTTGGAAACTTTTTTTGGAGCAGCTTGGTATTTCAAAAATTATAAAAATCTTTATCTTGATGTCTGAAACTACTTAGACCACCCTCGTATTCCAAAAAATCATAAAAATCTTCACTTTGAGTTTGGAAACTTTTTTTGAGCAGCATGGTATTCCAAAAATTATAAAAATCATCAACTTGAGGTCTGAAACTACTTAGACCACCCTCGTATTCCAAAACATTATAGGAATCTTCACTGTGAGTTTGGAAACTTTTTTTGGAGCAGCTTGGTATTCCAAAAATTATAAAAATCTTCAACTTGAGGTCTGAAACTACTTAGACCACCCTTGTATTCCAAAAAATCATAAAAATCTTCAGTTTGAGTTTGGAAACTTTTTTTGGAGCAGCATGGTATTCCAAAAATTATAAAAATCTTTAACTCGAGGTCTGAAACTACTTAGACCACCCTTGTATCACAAAAAAAACATAAAAATCTTCACTTTGTTTTCGGAAACTTTTTTTGGAGCAGCTTGTTATTCCAAAAATTATAAAAGTCTTTAAATTGAGGTCTGAAACTACTTAGACCACCCTTGTAATCCAAAAAATCATAAAAATCTTCACTTTAAGTTTGGGAACTTTTTTTGGAGCAGCTTGGTATTCCAAAAATTATAAAATATTCAACTTGAGGTCTGAAACTACTTAGACCACCCTTGTATTCCAAAAATTCATAAAAATCTTCACTTTAAGTTTGCAAACTTTTTTTGGAGCAGCTTGGTATTCCAAAAATTATAAAAATCTTTAACTCGAGGTCTGAAACTACTTAGACCACCCTTGTATCACAAAAAAAACATAAAAATCTTCACTTTGTTTTCGGAAACTTTTTTTGGAGCAGCTTGTTATTCTAAAAATTATAAAAATCTTCAACTTGAGGTCTGAAACTACTTAGACCACCCTTGTATTCGAAAAAATTATAAAAATCTTCTTTTTGTGTTTGGAAACTTTTTTTGGAGCAGCTTGGTATTCCAAAAATTATAAAAATCTTCAACTTGAAGTCAACAATTACTTAGACCACCCTTGTATTCCAAAAAATCATAAAAATCTTCACTTTGAGTTTGGAAACATTTTTTGGAGCAGCTTGTTATTCCAAAAATTATAAAAATCTTCAACTTGGGGTCTAAAACTACTTGGACCACCCTTGTATTCCAAAAAATCATAAAAATCTTCTTTTTGTGTTTGGAAACTTTTTTTGGAGCAGCTTGGTATTCCAAAAATTATAAAAATCTTTATCTTGATGTCTGAAACTACTTAGACCACCCTTGTATTCCAAAAAATCATAATAATCTTCACTTTGAGTTTGGAAACTTTTTTTGGAGCAGCTTGGTATTTCAAAAATTATAAAAATCTTCATCTTGATGTCTGAAACTACTTAGACCACCCTCGTATTCCAAAAAATCATAATAATCTTCACTTTGAGTTTGGAAACTTTTTTTGAGCAGCATGGTATTCCAAAAATTATAAAAATCATCAACTTGAGGTCTGAAACTACTTAGACCACCCTCGTATTCCAAAACATTATAGCAATCTTCACTGTGAGTTTGGAAACATTTTTTGGAGCAGCTTGGTATTCCAAAAATTATAAAAATCTTCAACTTGAGGTCTGAAACTACTTAGACCACCCTTGTATTCCAAAAAATCATAAAAATCTTCAGTTTGAGTTTGGAAACTTTTTTTGGAGCAGCATGGTATTCCAAAAATTATAAAAATCATCAACTTGAGGTCTGAAACTACTTAGACCACCCTCGTATTCCACAACATTATAAGAATCTTCACTGTGAGTTTGGAAACTTTTTTTGGAGCAGCTTGGTATTCCAAAAATTATAAAAATCTTCAACTTGAAGTCTGAAACTACTTAGACTACCCTTGTATTCCAAAAAATCATAAAAATCTTCACTTTGAGTTTGGAAACTTTTCTTGAAACAGCTTGGTATTCCAAAAATCATAAAAATCTTCAACTTGAGGTCTGAAACTACTTAGACCACCCTTGTATTCCAAAAAATCATAAAAATCTTCACTTTGAGTTTGGAAACTTTTTTTGAGCAGCATGGTATTCCAAAAATTATAAAAATCATCAACTTGAGGTCTGAAACTACTTAGACCACCCTCGTATTCCAAAACATTATAAGAATCTTCACTGTGAGTTTGGAAACTTTTTTTGGAGCAGCTTGGTATTCCAAAAATTTAAAAATCTTCAACTTGAGGTCTGAAACTACTTAGACCACCCTTGTATTCCAAAAAATCATAAAAATCTTCACTTTAAGTTTGGAAATTTTTTTGGAGCAGCTTGGTATTTCAAAAATTATAAAAATCTTCAATTTGAATTCTGAAACAACTTAGACCACGCTTGTATTGCAAAAAAATCATAAAAATCTTAACTTCGAGTTTAAAAGCTTTTTAGACCAACCCCTTATATAAAAAAATATAAGGTTGGAAACTTTTTAAACCAACCTTGTATTTAAAAAATCTTTACGTTAAGGTTAAAAAAATTTAAGGCCCTTCTCGCATTTCAAGAAATGATAAAAATCGTCTCCTTGAGTATGGAAAGTTTTTAGACCACCCTCGTATTCCAAAAAAATTATAAAATTTGAATAGCAAATGACATTTCTTAAACTTTTAATTAAAAATAATATTTTTTTAAATTTTACAAACAAAGCAGAAAACTTGTAACGTTGCATTTTCAATTTCTACAAGTCATCGACCTTTAAGGACTTCACATCATCCCTTGTAATCAGCGCAGGATATTTCCCATAAGAAAATCTTATTCGACACAAATATATTTAATTTCTAACCCATTTAATACAAATTGAAGCAAATTTCCTAAAAAAATTATTATTAGTTTGTATATTAAAGGAAAAACGACCAAAGAATCCTTGTTATCCTTTTCAGGACTCAACTCGACTCACTTGGTCGATCACATTGGATTCCCTCTTTCAGTTTGAATATCCAACCCTACCCCCGCATCCCCTGCTGCGCTCTATTCCGTAGTGTGAAGACGGGAAGGTCAGGTTCTCCGTTAAAATTTTTTATTTTCTGTATATTTAATAGCGATCGGTTAGATTTCTAGTTATGTAATTAATCATTAGTGTATCAGCTTACTGGTAAGTTAATTTTTTTTATAAAAAATATTGTTGTTCATCAGATATTTACAATTGTATTTATACACAAAACGTAGTATCCATGCCGTCATATGTCGAGCCACGAGTTTCCACGGAAATCCTCGGTTTTCATCGATCCGAGGTTTTCTTGAGGAAATATTTTGATTTACACGTTATAATAGGTAATACTATAAATTGTTTACCCTATATTCCACTCCGTGTGGTTTTATATGTAAGAAAATTAATTTTTGGGGTTGATTATTGGGGTTGGAGATGATTAGTTGGAGGTTATGTTGGGTGCAGTTATCGATGTTTTAGTGGAAAGAGAAAGAATGAGTCTAGAGTAGATTGTAGGCCATCTGATACAAAATCAATTCTTGGTGGACGTTTTTCATGTAAATTTACGATAGGGTAAACAAAAGTAAATGATTTATAATTGGTAAATTTGTATTGAATGAAGATTTTATCACAGTATATTATAAATTATTAAATAAGATATATTTTATTACAATTTTGTTATTTGTTTATCGTATTTTAGTTTACTTGTAATTACAAATTAATTGTCTTTAATCCATTTTATCCTTAATTTTTTTACTCTTCTTTCACATTTTTAAGACATTTCAAATATTTTTTTTAAATACATTAAATTAGTTGTTATATGTCAGTTGTCATTTGTGATTTGGTACCTGTCACATGTCATTTAACATTGATTAGTTGTCATATGTCAGTCGTTATTTTTTAGTTATCATTTTTCGGTTGTAATTGGTGGTTAGTCAGCTGTCATTTATTAATGTTAGTCAATGTTAGTTGACAAATGAAAACTGACAACTGACAACTAACAACTAACAACTGAAAACTGACAACTGACAACTGACAACTGAAAACTGACAACTGACAACTGAAAACTGAAAACTGCCAACTGACTACTGACAACTGACAACTGACAACTGACAACTGACAACTGACAACTGACAACTGACAACTAACAACTAAAAACTTTTTTTTTTAAGAGGGGGAATGCTTTTTGCTCACACTCACAGGGGCACGCGCTCCTGTGGGTAGTGTTGGGCTCGGCCGTGAGGCCCCTACCAACTAAACCCTTCCTCCTTTCGCCCCCCTCATGCCGTGCCATCTGTCTTTTCGGAAGTTTCTTCACCGGCATGTTCTTTTTTTCGCGTCACGCACCTTTCCCCTCAGTTTTCACTCTTCTCCTCATTCCCTTGCCTGCTGCTCTCTTTCTATTTCTTCTTTCCTCCTCATGATTTTTCTAATCATGTCGTGCACTTGTTCCCATTTATTTTTGCTTCTTACTATTGTTCTTACAATGTTTTCTGCCGTGACCCTTTCCTCGAGAGTTTCCTCCATTTTTCTTCTTACTTCCTCGAAGTAGCTGCACTCCAGAACTGTGTGCTCCGGCGTGTCTCTCTCCTCTTCACATGCTCTGCACGCCGTGTCGTCGCTCTTGCCGATCCTGTAGGTGTAGCTCCCGAATGAGCCGTGACCTGACAGGAACTGGGTCAAGTAATAATCCGCAGTGCGGTGTTTACACTTGACCCATTCCCCCAGGTTTCGTATCAGACGTTTGGTCCACCTACTTTTTCCACCTGGCAGTGGTTGCCTCCATTCGGCTTCCCATTCTTCCACAGTTCGGTCCCTTTCTTCTTTCTTGGCTCGTGCCGTATTTCTGTCTTCTCGGGAAACTAGTCTCGCCCTTTCTCTTACCAGCGCGTCTGCTGGCGGTGTCCCCGCTATCACTTGCACTACTTCAGTACTTACCGTTCTGTATCCACTTATTACCCTGAGTAGCGCTTTCCTCTGTGCCTTGTTGAGTCTATTCTTGTACTTTACTACCGAGATGGCTGTATGCCATACCGGAGCTCCATAGAGTAGAATAGACTGAACTACTCCATACAGCACCATCCTCTTCTTATATTTGGGCCCCCTGACGTTCGGCATTAATCTTTCCAGGGTGGACATCCTTTCCTCCGCTTTCTTTGCACAGTACTTGACATGTCTCCCAAACCTTAGCTTGTCGTCGATTACAATCCCTAGGTACCTCATTGACCTCTGGTGCTCTATGTCCTTTCCTCTTACCCTGATTTGTATATTCGTTCGATTTCTCGGCCCTTTCAAAATAATGGCCTCTGTCTTTTCGGCCGCTATTTATAAATTGTGATCTTCCATCCATTGCGCTTTTTGCTCTATAGCATCGTTTGGTCTTTCAGTCAGTTGTTCCTCATTCATTCTTTCGATTAGTAGAATGAGGTCGTCTGCGAAGGCGATCGCTGTTGTACCTCTTCCCCATCTTTCTTCCAGCAAGCTATCATACATTATATTCCACAGTAGGGGGCCTAATACCGATCCCTGTGGTACTCCCATGCTCAGTCCTTGCTTGAGTCCCTTGTCTATGGTGATTTTTCTATCCGTTAGGTAGGAGTCCACGATGTTCCGCAGACCTCCCCCTACCCTAACAACTGAAAACTGACAACTAAAATCTGGCCACTGACAACTGACAACTGATAACTGACAACTGACAACTAACAACTAACAACTGACAACTGACAACTGACAACTGACAACTGACAACTGACAACTGACAACTGACAATTGACAACTGACAACTGACAACTAACAACTGAAAACTGAAAACTGACAACTGGCAACTGGCAACTGGCAACTGACAATTGACAACTGACAACTAACAACTAACAACTGAAAACTGACAACTGAAAACTGACAACTGACAACTGACAACTGACAACTTACAACTGACAACTGACAACTGACAACTCTCTGGTGGTGAACTGCGGATCTTTAAAAATAATTTTTATTTCCAAGCCATGGTAGGTTTTATAATAATATTTATTTTGTCAACTAATTTCTGGGATAGATAAGGTTAGCTAGCCTAAATGAAATACATACATAAAAAATTTAAGTAACAAATATGCATTGCTGTATTTCTCCATTTACAGTTAATCCTGTTAAATAAACCAAAACCTAGTGATCTAATTTCTAATAAAATTTTAGTGAACCACTCTCAAACCTACATATCTATCTACCTACCTATCTATCTAGTTTTCCTGTCCGAATAACTGATTTGGCCAGGGAAAGGTGCTTGATAGATACACACTGAATTGCTTTTAGCCTTCTAGAAATTATTTATAAGCTACCTGAATCGCTAGATTACTATCAATTAATCTATTAGACTTCACTGAAATATTTCGCGATTTGTTACGATTAAAGCTAGGATAATATCAATTTTAAATAATAGGATTAAATAGATATGCACAGTGAATGTGCTCAAAAATGGGATCTATGTATATCTCTTTATAATTTGTTAATTATAATAAATAATATAGAGTATATAGAGCAAAATTGGTCAGTTTTCCATGTAAATCTCTATAAGGAAATTTAATATTTATTCTAGTCAATAATTAAGGATTATCGAACGAATATAACATTAATAATTATAATCAAACGAACTTTTTTTTGACAGTCTTGAATATAAAGTAATGCAAAATGATATAAATGTCTTTCGTGCCATGTTGTTAAACCTGGATTTATGTGTGGGTTATAATTCCTTACCCTAAGCGAATAATGCTGCGACATGAATCAGCCGATACAAGGACAAAACCAAACTTTAGACACTGTGCTTCGCTCTATTAGTTTTCCATGTAAATCTTCATAAAGAAATCTGTCACTTTCGCCCAAGGTCACATTGGTGCACTTCTTCTTTGTCAAGAGCTCATCTAAGTTTACGTTGGTGGCACTTCTTCTTTTCCAAGAATTTTTTTACTAGATACAAGAACAAAACCAAATTTCAGAAAGTGTGCTTCTCTCTTTTAGTTCTCCATGTTAATCTCCTTAAAGGAATCTGTCATTGTCGATCAAGTTTACATTGGTGCACTTCTTCTTTTTCAAGAGGTCACCTAAGTTTACGTTGGTGGCACTTCTTTTTGTCCAAGATTTTTTTAATAGATAGATATACGTATGAATCAACCCATACAAGGACAAAACCAAACTTTAGACACTGTGCTTCGCTCTATTAGTTTTCCATGTAAATCTTCATAAGGAAATCTGTCACTATCGACCAAGTTTATATTGGTGCACTTCTTCTTTTTCAAGAGGTCACCTAAGTTTACGTTGGTGGTACTTCTTCTTGTCCAGAAATTTTTTTCTCAGTTCTTAATCTGTTATAAAATAGAAAAGTGAAATTATTCATTTTTCCTTGTAAATCTTTGTATGGGACTTTGAGGTTCATTCTGGTCATTTTAGTCTTTTTTTAGGACATGTTATTAATATAGGGTGACCTATAGACCTATAAAACAATTATAACCCAAATATTTATGTGTTAGTGTAGCCCAAATTTACATTCAAGTGGTCTTTTGCCAAGTACTTTATCTATTAAACAAGTAGAAAGAGGAAAATTTGTCATTTTTATATGTAAATCTCTACAAACAAGTCTAAGGTCATTTTAGTCTTTTTTTAAGGTCATATCATCAAGCATAGTTGTTTCCGAACGAATGTTTATATTGTCAGTGAAGCCCAAGTTTATATTCCCATCACTTCCTCTTTTCCAAGTAATCTTTTACTGTCTCGCCTAAGATGAAATTGCTGCTACTTCTTCTTTTTCAACTAGTGTTTTACTTAGTTTTTTACCTGTTTAACAAGTAGAAAGACGGGGGTCACGGAGGAATACTGGATAGTGTTTCCGTCTCTCACACTGTAATCGCAGATTCGATTCCTGCCACAGCTCATGAATGTTGGTGAGGAGATCTGTAGATTGTACTAAAATACCAATGGAACCTGGCTAAGTGCGTTAAAGCAATAGGCCACATTAAGAGAAAAAAAAAGTTGAAAGAGTGTTGCGGCCTCTCACGGTCGAAGGCCAACAACAGCGTTGTTTAGTCATGCCAACGCATGTAACTCTAATGTTTTCACTTTAGTGCGACCACTGATGGGAAGTTGGTGGCTTGGTGTCACTGGAAGAAGCGTCCAAAATTATTTTGTCCAGTTCTCTCAGCAGCAAGTCTTGGACAAGAACTTCCCTCTTGGCAGAAATTTTGCCGCAGGGGTTGCTCTTGTCCATTATAGCTACTCGAAGGTGACTGGTGGCCACTTTCTTGTAGCATTGTTTTTTTTGTGTTACCTTCAGGTATGTTGTGTTCCTCCTCACTTTTGGAGGAAAAACTAGCAGCATTACCTGAAGGTTGTGCTTCTGAAGTTCCAGAGGCAGTTCGCACTGCTGGGTATACCCCAGTTTTGCGTGCCTTCCTCTTTTTCTTCAGTTTAGCACCACAGACTCGTTTACCTTTGCGGTGCTTGTGTGCTTGCATTTTTGTGTCCATTGATTTCACGAGTAGCAAGCGAAAGGAAGGTCACCACCTGACAGAGTCCCGCACACCAGAGGAATGCTAAATACAAGTGGGTGCCACCCGGTGCCCTCAGGACAACGTTCACGAAAACATTCAAACCAGCGGCCTTTCAGCCCTCGGCATATTACTTTACACCTTAGCATAGGTGAAGCTGATCTTGGGGATTTTTGGGTCTCCTCACCCTACTTATGACCGTCACTGATCAAGTTGCCCTGACCACCTCCTATCTGCCACCTGGAAAATTGCCTGGTAGGTAGCTTAACCACCATTCAATACAATGTTCTTAAAATGTTCCAAAGTAGGTTTCAGTCTCCTAAAAGGATTTAGGAAAATGATGAAGCCTTTTTGGTAAAATAGCGTTATCTGGATACCATCTCAGATTTTTCACTTTAAAAACAGGAATCTGTAATAGTAGTGCTCTTCTTAACATATTTACAAAGTATATTGGATAGAGCTTTGTTTGTTAGTTAACACAGTCTCAATTTGAGCTCAAGATTTTTACGCAGGCTTTTTCGTGAATGTTTTACACAGTAATTACTCTGGATTTTCTTAAGTTACTCATATAAAATGCTGATTGTTTCTTTTCCTCTGATGATGTCAACGTTGTTTTGACGAAATGGTTGGAATAAACGTATAAGAGTCGTTTAAACCTTTTCACACCTTTACGAATTTTGTTTTTGATGACTTTATCCATATTTAAATTCCATTATCCCGTGTCTAATCCCTGCTTACTTTGCAAAAGACGATACAATCGAATACTAATTAGCTCTAGTCTAATTAAGGGTCTGCTACAGATTCTAATCTGCACATCTGCATGTAAAAGAAACGTCCGAAGTCGTCCTTCTCACAGTTGAGCGTCGTTAGAATCCAGAACTGCACGTTGCGCGTTGCCAAAGCGTGTATATCGTCGTTCAGAGTCTGTCCAGGTCCAAAACTCTGGATTTTCCAGTCAGTAGTGGCCGCGCTATAGACAGCACTAAAAGCGAGCACGCATCGTCGAGGAATGGCTTATAGAGGGCACGTGTGTTTGAGTTTTCTTCCCTTTTGCCGATAAGTTGTTTTTTTACGCTCTTGTGGATTAGTTGGTTTATTAGGATTGGGATAATGTGTGAAAAATGGTGTGAAATTGTGATTGTGGGGAGGTTTTTGTGAGTGTTTTTGTGATTAAAGAATCATCAAGTGGTTTGATACAATTTAGTTTTTTGTGAGGGTGGTTAGTGTTTTACGGTCAATTTTGGATGATTAGAGGATCAATTTTTTTCTAATACTTGATATTTTTAAATACCATTAATTAAGGGTTAAAATTACCCTAAATTTTAGAAAAATATTAATTCAATAAAAGCATAAAATTAAATCTCGATATTTAAAATTTTTCTCGATTATTCTGGGTATTCATAATCTTTTTCAGTTTTTTAGGATTTTTTATGACTTTTCCTATTTTCAATTTTTTTTTTCATTTTGTCATGATCTCTCTATATTTTCCGATTTTTTCAATTTTTTACAATTTTACTAATTTTTTTCGCGAATTTTTTCTATTTTTAAGTATTTTCCATTTTTTATGATTTTCCCAATTATTCATGCCTTTTTTAAATTATAATGATATTTCCAGTTCTTGACCAATTTTGCACAATTTTTGGTTTTTATTTAATTTTTTATTATTTTCACTTTTTCACATTTTTTTTTATTTTTCCAGTTTATCACAATTTTTTAAACTTTTTTCCATTTTTTAACCATTCTTTTCAGTTTTCTTAAAAAAATATATTTTTTAAATGTTTTCATACCTTTTTTTTTAATTTTTGGCAATTTTTCCATTTCCCCTTTATTTTACTATTTTTTTATTTTTTTTTTGATTTTTGTAATTTATAGCGATTTTCCCAATTATTGATGATTTTTCAGTTTTTTTAGGTTTTTTATGAATTTTTCACATTTTTTTTTCATTTTTCCAGTTTATCACAATTTTTAAACTTTTTTCTATTTTTTAACCATTCTTTTTAGTCTTCTTAAAAAAATATATTTTTTCAATTTTTTCATACTTTTTTTTTAAATTTTTGGCAATTTTTCGATTTCCCCTTTTTTACTATTTTTGTATTTTTTTTTGATTTTTGTAATTTTTTTACGATTTTTCCAATTATTGATGATTTTTCAGTTTTTTTTTAGGTTTTTCATGATTTTTTCACATTTTTTTTTCATTTTTCCAGTTTATCACAATTTTTAAACCTTTTTCTATTTTTTAACCATTCTGTTCAGTCTTCGTAAAAAAATATATTTTTTAAACTTTTTCATACTTTTTTATTAATTTTTGGCAATTTTTCTATTTCCCTTTGTTTTACTATTTTTGTATTTTTTTTTTGATTTTTGTAATTTTTTACGATTTTCCCAATTATTGATGATTTTTCAGTTTTTTTTAGGTTTTTCATGAATTTTTCACATTTTTTTTTTCATATTTTCCAGTTTATCACAATTTTTAAACTTTTTTTCTATTTTTTAACCGTTCTTTTCAGTCTTCTTAAAAAAATATATTTTTTTAATTTTTTCATACTTTTTTTTTAATTTTTGGCAATTTTTCCATTTCCCCTTTATTTTACTATTTTTTTATTTTTTTTTTTGATTTTTGTAATTTATAGCGATTTTCCCAATTATTGATGATTTTTCAGTTTTTTTAGGTTTTTTATGAATTTTTCACATTTTTTTTTCATTTTTCCAGTTTATCACAATTTTTAAACTTTTTTCTATTTTTTAACCATTCTTTTTAGTCTTCTTAAAAAAATATATTTTTTCAATTTTTTCATACTTTTTTTTTAAATTTTTGGCAATTTTTCTATTTCCCTTTTTTTACTATTTTTGTATTTTTTTTTGATTTTTGTAATTTTTTTACGATTTTTCCAATTATTGATGATTTTTCAGTTTTTTTTTAGGTTTTTCATGATTTTTTCACATTTTTTTTTCATTTTTCCAGTTTATCACAATTTTTAAACCTTTTTCTATTTTTTAACCATTCTGTTCAGTCTTCGTAAAAAAATATATTTTTTAAACTTTTTCATACTTTTTTATTAATTTTTGGCAATTTTTCTATTTCCCTTTGTTTTACTATTTTTGTATTTTTTTTTTGATTTTTGTAATTTTTTACGATTTTCCCAATTATTGATGATTTTTCAGTTTTTTTAGGTTTTTCATGAATTTTTCACATTTTTTTTTCATATTTTCCAGTTTATCACAATTTTTAAACTTTTTTTCTATTTTTTAACCGTTCTTTTCAGTCTTCTTAAAAAAATATATTTTTTTAATTTTTTCATAATACTTTTTTTTTAATTTTTGGCAATTTTTCTATTTCTCCTTTTTTTTTTGATTTTTGTAATTTTTTTACGATTTTCCCAATATTGATGATTTTTCAGTTTTTTTAGGTTTTTCATGAATTTTTCACTTTTTTTTTTTCATTTTTCCAGTTTATCACAATTTTTAAACTTTTTTCTATTTTTTAACCATTCTTTTTAGTCTTCTTAAAAAAATATATTTTTTAAATTTTTTCATATTTTTTTTTTAATTTTTGGCAATTTTTCTATTTCCCCTTTTTTTACTATTTTTGTATTTTTTTTTTTGATTTTTGTAATTTTTTTACGATTTTTTCAATTATTGATGATTTTTCAGTTTTTTTTAGGTTTTTCATGAATTTTTCACATTTTTTTTTTATTTTTCCAGTTTATCACAATTTTTAAACCCTTTTCTATTTTTTAACCATTCTGTTCAGTCTTCGTAAAAAAATATATTTTTTAAACTTTTTCATACTTTTTTATTAATTTTTGGCAATTTTTCTATTTCCCCTGTTTTTACTATTTTTGTATTTTTAACTTCCCGCTAAAAAAAATTAAATTTTTTTTTAAAATCGGGAAGTTATTGGTTTCACCCCGTTTTTCGAAAATCGAGTTTTCATCGGATCTCAACGTTTTAAGGTCTTAGGAACCTCCCCTGACTATTTTTACGAGGGTGTCTGTATGTCTGTATGTACGTGTGGATGTGTGTGTGTGTGTGTGGATGTATGTAAACCTCTCATAACTTTTGAACGGCTTGACCGATCGGAATGAAATAAAAAGCATTCCAAAGAGTTCCATCTAACTTAGATTCCCTGTAAGTTTGAACCGATTCGCGCCGGTAGATTTCGAGAAATTTCAAAATAACCGAAAAAAACAATTGCTAAAAATGATGTTTTTTGGGCATATCTTTTTTGCTATTACATCGATCAATTTCAAAATCTAATCAGCTCTTAAAATTAAAAAAAACACTTCGAATGCCGTTTTGCAAATTAAAATCGGTTGATTCGTTCGTGAGATATCGTTGTCGAAAAATTTCAAAAAATTGTTTTTTTTTTTTAATTTTTGAGATTTTTTTACTAATTGATTTTGCACTTCAAATAAGATTTTTATGTCTTAAAAAACTGCGTCGAATGCCGTCTTGAACATTAAAAAAAAACTCAAAAACGTCAAAATAGCTTTGCGATTAAAATTAGCGGGAAGTTGCAAGGATGGCCTTTACGGTCAACCTCTTTTCGAATTTTTTTTTTTGATTTTTGTAATTTTTTACGATTTTCCCAATTATTGATGATTTTTCAGTTTTTTTAGGTTTTTCATGAATTTTTCACATTTTTTTTTCATATTTTCCAGTTTATCACAATTTTTAAACTTTTTTTCTATTTTTTAACCGTTCTTTTCAGTCTTCTTAAAAAAATATATTTTTTTAATTTTTTCATAATACTTTTTTTTTAATTTTTGGCAATTTTTCTATTTCCCCTTTTTTTTTGATTTTTGTAATTTTTTTACGATTTTCCCAATATTGATGATTTTTCAGTTTTTTTAGGTTTTTCATGAATTTTTCACATTTTTTTTTTCATTTTTCCAGTTTATCACAACTTTAAAACTTTTTTTTCTATTTTTTAACCGTTCTTTTCAGTCTTCTTAAAAAAATATATTTTTTTAATTTTTTCATAATACTTTTTTTTAAATTTTTGGCAATTTTTCTATTTCCCCCTTTTTTTTGATTTTTGTAATTTTTTTTACGATTTTCCCAATATTGATGATTTTTCAGGTTTTTTTAGGTTTTTCATGAATTTTTCACATTTTGTTTTTCATTTTTCCAGTTTATCACAACTTTAAAACTTTTTTTTCCATTTTTTAACCGTTCTTTTCAGTCTCCTTAAAAAAATATATTTTTTTAATTTTTTCATAATACTTTTTTTTTAATTTTTGGCAATTTTTCTATTTCCCCCTTTTTTTTTGATTTTTGTAATTTTTTTTACGCATTTTCCAATATTGATGATTTTTCAGTTTTTTTAGGTTTTTCATGAATTTTTCACATTTTTTTTCATTTTTCCAGTTTATCACAATTTTTAAACTGTTTTTCTATTTTTTAACCGTTCTTTTCAGTCTTCTTAAAAAAATATACTTTTTCAATTTTTTCATACTTTTTTTTTAATTTTTGGCAATTTTTCTATTTCCCCTTTTTTTTTAATTTTTGTAATTTTTTTACGATTTTCCCAATATTGATGATTTTTCAGTTTTTTTAGGTTTTTCATGATTTTTTCACATTTTTTTTTTCATTTTTCCAGTTTATCACAATTTTTAAACTTTTTTTCTATTTTTTAACCGTTCTTTTCAGTCTTCTTAAAAAAATATATTTTTTCAATTTTTTCATACTTTTTTTTTAATTTTTGGCAATTTTTCTATTTCCCCTTTTTTTACTATTTTTGTATTTTTTTTTTTGATTTTTGTAATTTTTTTACGATTTTCCCAATTATTGATGATTTTTCAGTTTTTTCATGAATTTTCCATTTTTTTGCGATTTTTCCAGTTTTTTAAGATATCTCCCATTCTTAGTGTTTTCATACAGTTTTTCCGATTTTTTCACATTTTGATTGATTTTTTTTTCTCTAAGTTTTCACGATTTTTCACAATTTTCCACGTTTGATCCAATCAAAAGTATAATAAAATTACAAAAAAGCGCTTGAACGAAAATTGGAAACTGCAGCAAGAAAAGTTGATACAAATTGTTTAAAAGTCAGTTTTTAAACAAGATTAGAATCCATGTCACTTGACATATAAAAGAAACTTACCAGATCTTAATAAAAATTCCAATCTGCTGAATCTTGTAAAATCGATTACATACCAAAAACAAAACTTATCCAGGATTTAATCGAGGACAGAAAACTATAAAAAACTTGTTGAATATACGAGGGTGGTCTAAAAAGTTTCCAAAGATACAAGATTTTTTTTATTTAAAAATAGTTCTTTGTATGGCCTTTTGCCTTGACACATTTAGTCAGGTTTGGTTTGTTTCCTTATTTTTCATACCAAGGAATAAAATTATCTTATCGTATTCGAAAAATCCTAAAAATCGTCACTTTAAAGTTGAAAACTATTTAAACCACCCTTGAAATTCAAAAAAAGCATAAAAACCATCACTTTGAGGTTATAAACAGTTAAGACCACTCTCGTATTTAAGAAAATTATAAAATCTTCAGGTTGAAATTGGAAACCATTTAGACCACCCTCGTATCCTCATTATTTGTTATGTTTGTAATTAATTAATTAATTATGATAATATTTAAATTTAGCATTTAATGCAATGTAGATAAACAATTAATTTAAATACGCAATTTAAACAAATTTGTAACAAATCTTACAAACTGAGTACATCAATCTCTCTTTTACAAAAAATAAATTAATCTGTTTATAAGAAAATTTCGATTAAACTTTATAATGATATTTAAATTACACATAGAGTTTAGTATTCTGCATTCAGTGTAACAAAAATAAAAGAAGAAGCTCCTCCAAAGTAAGGTTAATTTTTTTTAACTGGTAGATCATTTTTTTTCTTATTTTATGCGTGGTAATATTACCTAGAATAATTTAAAAGCATAAAAAAATAAGATTTAAATCATTTAAAGTATGAGACATTGAGCCAGACAGCCCCAGACAGCTTTAAAAACTGTGCAAAGCTGTTTAAGCTGTTTAAAAGCTTTTTAAAATGTTTAAAAGCTCTTCAAAGCTGTTTACGCTGTTTAAAAGATGTTTAATCTGTTTAAAAGCGATTTAAAAGCTGTTTAAGCTGTTTAAAAGCTCTTTAATCTGTTTAAATCTGTTTAAAAACTGTGTAAAGCTGTTTAAACGCTGTTTAGAGTCGTTTAAAACACAGTTTAACCTGTTTTAACAATTATAATTTATTTGTAACATTTTTGCATTTTAAAACAAGTTGCTTTTTCAATTCTTTATTGAACTTTTCTATTTGTGACAGCTCTTTCACGTAATCCAATAGGTTTTGAAAACAGGGTGAACTGTACAACTTTAAACAGTTTTTACATAGTGTTAAACAGCTTTTAGCCAACTTTAAACAGCTTATAGCTTTCAAAAAGCTTTAAATAGCTTTTAAACAGCTTTAAATAGCTTTCAAACAGCTTAAAAAGCTCTTAAATAGCCTTTAAAAAGTTTAAACAGCTTTTAAATAGATATAAACAGCATTTAAACGACTTTATAAAGCTGTTTAAATGCTTTATAAAACTGTTTAAAAGCTTTATAAAGCTGTTTAAAAGCTTTATAAAGCTGTTTAAAAGCTGTGTAAAGCTGTTTAAAAGCTGTGTAAAGCTGTTTAAAAGCTGTTTAAAGCTGTTTAAAACACAGTTCAACCTGTTTTAACAATTTTAATTTATTTGTAACATTTTTGGATTTTAAAACAAGTTGCTTTTTCAATTCTTTATTGAACTTTTCTATTTGTGACAGCTCTTTCACGTAATCCAATAGGTTTTGAAAACAGGGTGAACTGTACAACTTTAAACAGTTTTTACATAGTGTTAAACAGCTTTTAGCCAACTTTAAACAGCTTATAGCTTTCAAAAAGCTTTAAATAGCTTTTAAACAGCTTTAAATAGCTTTCAAACAGCTTAAAAAGCTTTTAAATAGCCTTTAAACAGTTTAAACAGCTTTTAAATAGATATAAACAGCATTTAAACGACTTTATAAAGCTGTTTAAATGCTTTATAAAGCTGTTTAAAAGCTTTATAAAGCTGTTTAAAAGCTGTGTAAAGCTGTTTAAAAGCTGTGTAAAGCTGTTTAAAAGCTGTGTAAAGCTGTTTAAAAGCTGTTTAAAGCTGTTTAAAACACAGTTCAACCTGTTTTAACAATTTTAATTTATTTGTAACATTTTTGCATTTTAAAACAAGTTGCTTTTTCAATTCTTTATTGAACTTTTCTATTTGTGACAGCTCTTTCACGTAATCCAATAGGTTTTGAAAACAGGGTGAACTGTACAACTTTAAACAGTTTTTACATAGTGTTAAACAGCTTTTAGCCAACTTTAAACAGCTTATAGCTTTCAAAAAGCTTTAAATAGCTTTTAAACAGCTTTAAATAGCTTTCAAACAGCTTAAAAAGCTCTTAAATAGCCTTTAAAAAGTTTAAACAGCTTTTAAATAGATATAAACAGCATTTAAACGACTTTATAAAGCTGTTTAAATGCTTTATAAAACTGTTTAAAAGCTTTATAAAGCTGTTTAAAAGCTTTATAAAGCTGTTTAAAAGCTGTGTAAAGCTGTTTAAAAGCTGTGTAAAGCTGTTTAAAAGCTGTTTAAAGCTGTTTAAAACACAGTTCAACCTGTTTTAACAATTTTAATTTATTTGTAACATTTTTGGATTTTAAAACAAGTTGCTTTTTCAATTCTTTATTGAACTTTTCTATTTGTGACAGCTCTTTCACGTAATCCAATAGGTTTTGAAAACAGGGTGAACTGTACAACTTTAAACAGTTTTTACATAGTGTTAAACAGCTTTTAGCCAACTTTAAACAGCTTATAGCTTTCAAAAAGCTTTAAATAGCTTTTAAACAGCTTTAAATAGCTTTCAAACAGCTTAAAAAGCTTTTAAATAGCCTTTAAACAGTTTAAACAGCTTTTAAATAGATATAAACAGCATTTAAACGACTTTATAAAGCTGTTTAAATGCTTTATAAAGCTGTTTAAAAGCTTTATAAAGCTGTTTAAAAGCTGTGTAAAGCTGTTTAAAAGCTGTGTAAAGCTGTTTAAAAGCTGTGTAAAGCTGTTTAAAAGCTGTTTAAAGCTGTTTAAAACACAGTTCAACCTGTTTTAACAATTTTAATTTATTTGTAACATTTTTGCATTTTAAAACAAGTTGCTTTTTCAATTCTTTATTGAACTTTTCTATTTGTGACAGCTCTTTCACGTAATCCAATAGGTTTTGAAAACAGGGTGAACTGTACAACTTTAAACAGTTTTTACATAGTGTTAAACAGCTTTTAGCCAACTTTAAACAGCTTATAGCTTTCAAAAAGCTTTAAATAGCTTTTAAACAGCTTTAAATAGCTTTCAAACAGCTTAAAAAGCTTTTAAATAGCCTTTAAACAGTTTAAACAGCTTTTAAATAGATATAAACAGCATTTAAACGACTTTATAAAGCTGTTTAAATGCTTTATAAAGCTGTTTAAAAGCTTTATAAAGCTGTTTAAAAGCTTTATAAAGCTGTTTAAAAGCTTTATAAAGCTGTTTAAAAGCTGTGTAAAGCTGTTTAAAAGCTGTGTAAAGCTGTTTAAAAGCTGTTTAAAGCTGTTTAAAACACAGTTCAACCTGTTTTAACAATTTTAATTTATTTGTAACATTTTTGCATTTTAAAACAAGTTGCTTTTTCAATTCTTTATTGAACTTTTCTATTTGTGACAGCTCTTTCACGTAATCCAATAGGTTTTGAAAACAGGGTGAACTGTACAACTTTAAACAGTTTTTACATAGTGTTAAACAGCTTTTAGCCAACTTTAAACAGCTTATAGCTTTCAAAAAGCTTTAAATAGCTTTTAAACAGCTTTAAATAGCTTTCAAACAGCTTAAAAAGCTTTTAAATAGCCTTTAAACAGTTTAAACAGCTTTTAAATAGATATAAACAGCATTTAAACGACTTTATAAAGCTGTTTAAATGCTTTATAAAGCTGTTTAAAAGCTTTATAAAGCTGTTTAAAAGCTTTATAAAGCTGTTTAAAAGCTTTATAAAGCTGTTTAAAAGCTGTGTAAAGCTGTTTAAAAGCTGTGTAAAGCTGTTTAAAAGCTGTTTAAAGCTGTTTAAAACACAGTTCAACCTGTTTTAACAATTTTAATTTATTTGTAACATTTTTGCATTTTAAAACAAGTTGCTTTTTCAATAATTCTTTATTGAACTTGTTTACCTGCGACAGCTCTTTAAGTAATCCAATTGGTTTTAAAAACAGGTTAAACTGTACAACTTTAAACAGCTTTTACATAGTTTTAAACAGCTTTTAGCCAACTTTAAACAGCTTATAGCTTTCAGAAATCTTTAAATAGCTTTAAATAGCTTTTAAACAGCTTAAAAAGCTTTTAAATAGTTTTTAAACAGTTTAAACAGCTTTTAAACAGATGTAAACAGCATTAACAACTTGAACAGCTGTTTAAAACTCTGTTTAAAACTGTGTTTAAAGCTGTTTAAAAGCAGTGTAAAGCTGTTTAAAAGCTTTTTAAAGCTGTTTTAAAAACAGTTCAATCTGTTTTAATAATTTTAATTTATTTTTAACATTTCTGCGTTTCAAATTATGTCAGTTTTTCAATTCTTCATTGAACTGTGACGTACTGTGCTCCCATTGAAATAGAAAAAAAATATTAAAAATATTGTATGTACAACTGCAGTACATGAACACATACGTTCACAACAGTTTTGTTCCAACAGACTAAAGAACCATTCTAGAACCGCCCGGGAACTGCGCAATGGACAAATTCTCGTTATCTTTGAAGTACTGAGTTGTTTAGTAACTGTTTTAGAATAGTTGTTTTGGTCTGTTGGAACAGACCTAACATTTACTAACGCTTTAACGAATCGAATACAAAAAAAGAGCATCCGAATCCATTTTACTGCACTATTTTTATGTCCCCGACTACGTTGAAAATATCTGGATGTATGTTAAAGGCACGTATTTTAACTGTTGTTTTTTTATGTGTGATTTAACTTGATTTTCTTCCTGAAAATTGGTATTCATACGTAATTTCACATACCGAAACAATATTCCAGGAGATCAAAGCTGACGTTCGGTCTTGTACAAATGTTGGTGGTTGCATTTTATGAGCAGTTTGCACGCGAGTTAATTTTGAGTACATCGAACCCCATTAAAAGTGCAGTTTTATAATTTTTAACGCTTTTCTAAAAACACATTTATTCCAGTTATGCTTCTACAGAATCCACACTCTAGAGATTACCATACTCACATTAGTAAACTAATTATTTTGAAATATCTCTCATGAGATTTTTAAAATTTAGAAATATAAAATTACATCAGGGAGAAATTGAACAAATATCACATCCAGCAGAATTCGAATCTGCACTGTTTACTTATAAACGTTAATGCCTCTAACCTCTTCCGCTATAGATGCACTAGTAGTTTGTTAGTGTTTTTAATCGTTTTGATAATTAGGACATTTAAAAAGCTGACTAAACACAAGGGATCTGGATTTGGAAGGGCCTGGCGAGCTAGTGCTCAGCCAGCACTGAGGCCACATATGACCCATTGTGCATCCTCCCGTGTGTAGGGATATCCTCACCTCAGGCTGTCACCAGGCCTAGTGATTTAAAATAGGTGATGAGGCTCCCGAGGGGGATCTCCCTGACATCGGCTGCTGTAAGCCAGTACTCGCCCAACACTGATTTCAGAAAAAGCAGAGCAGTCATACATTATGTGTCCTACTGTTTCCTCTTCTTGTTTGCAGCCTCTGCATAGCGGCGATTCTGTTAATTTCATCCTAAAGAGATGTTGTCGCAATTGGCAGTGACCTGTCAAGATTCCCACAGCTGTTCGGAGATTTTATCTGGTCAATGCCTTAAATCTTTTTGCTGTTTCCTCGCCAGGATGAAGTAATAACTCTCTGGCCAGTCTACAGTTCGTAGTTTCATCCCAGCACTGTATAAAGTTTTGGTAAGAGTGCTGTTTGATAAGGTCCACGACTGCGGACAATGTTAGCTTGGTAGATGGCTTACATATTTGTAGCCCGCAGCCCTCCTGTAGCTGAAGTGGTATAGGTTGTAAAATTTTTTCAATTTTATCATTTTCTTGTTTGTATAACTTTTACATTGCAGAATGCACTTGAAACTGTTTCAAATAAAGTAAATATTAGCGAGAATGTATCTGTAAACATTCATTAAAAACATATTTTAAAACCGTAATTATTTACCTTACTAATTAAATTATTTTCAATTTCTCATATTACAAGATTTTCTAGCTGTAGCATACCCAACTAAATAAAACAAAATTGGAAACCTTTGTTCGTAGATTAGAGCTTAACTAATGTCAAAACCTTGCTTTCTATCAAATTTCCGCAGAAATGCTGCAATACCTTAACAAGTGAGTAAGATAATATATGAGACACTCGTATGTAAAGTACATCGACATGCTCTTTTGTAACCGTTTAATTACATTTGTCGGTAGAAGTAAAGTATTCATGAAATGCATCAAATAATTTTAGTAACAGCTCGTGGTTTTTGGTTTCTAAATTAATGAATTTGTTAGTTTTTAACCACTTTCTGTCATTGGTTTGTAGTTTTTAAAAGATTTTTACATGTCTCTATACCTTCTTAACTGCTCCATAGTAACTACAGCTGCTGGACCGAGTCATGGCTGGTAAGGAAATCGTATTGGTGCCCAATTTATTTAATAGAATGTTAAGTTGTGACGTTTTTTCTTCCTCCATATATTTAACTTTACGAGTTAGACTATTTAAAAAACTGATAACAGTTCTTGCAATAGAGTAAGAATCTACTGCACATCTTTGAGGCGGGTATTATCACCGGCCATGAGTATTATCACCGGCCATGAGTCGTTTCGGGAACTACAGACGTTACTTCTCTATCTTTGCTATGTAACACTTTTTTTGTTCTGTAACTTCATTGTTTTATGATTCGCTGTATCGTCGGTTTGCTTCGCTCTATCGTCAGCTTGCTTGACTCTATCGTTGTTATCTTTTGTTTACATTTAATACACATTTCTTTATCTGTGTGTTTGTGCCTGTGTCTGTATACACACAATCGCTCTATCATCGATATACTTTGCTCCATGTTCGCTATGCCTCGTTTATCTTTTCTATACATTTTATTATTTGTGTATCTGTATCTGTATACACAAATCGACCGTTTTTCCATACCTCTCTAACGTTGCTTTGTACCTAGTGTATGCTTTTGTTGTTGCTATATACTTGTCTCTCTTTGCCATTTAACACTTTAATCGTTCTAGAACTTTATTGTTTCGATGCTTTGGTTTATCATCGCTTTGATTCATTCTATCGTGGCTATACATCGCCTATCGTCTTTATTTATCGTTCTATTATCGCTGTGCTTGGCTCTTTCGTTGCTATATATCGCTCTATTACCCCCAGGTTTCGCTCCATGATCGATATACTATGCCTCGTTTATCTTTTCTATACATTTCATTATTTGTGAATCTGTATCTGTATACACACAATCGCTCTATCATCGATATACTTTGCTCTATGTTCGCTATGCTTCGTTTATCTTTTCTATACATTTTATTATTTGTGTATCTGTATCTGTATACACAAATCGACCGTTTTTCCATACCTCTCTAACGTTGCTTTGTACCTATTGTATGCTTTTGTTGTTGCTATATACTTGTCTCTCTTTGCCATTTAACACTTTAATCGTTCTAGAACTTTATTGTTTCGATGCTTTGGTTTATCATCGCTTTGATTCATTCTATCGTGGCTATACATCGCCTATCGTCTTTATTTATCGTTCTATTATCGCTGTGCTTGGCTCTTTCGTTGCTATATATCGCTCTATTACCCCCAGGTTTCGCTCCATGATCGATATACTATGCCTCGTTTATCTTTTCCATACATTTCATTATTTGTGAATCTGTATCTGTATACACACAATCGCTCTATCATCGATATACTTTGCTCTATGTTCGCTATGCTTCGTTTATCTTTTCTATACATTTTATTATTTGTGTATCTGTATCTGTATACACAAATCGACCGTTTTTCCATACCTCTCTAACGTTGCTTTGTACCTATTGTATGCTTTTGTTGTTGCTATATACTTGTCTCTCTTTGCCATTTAACACTTTAATCGTTCTAGAACTTTATTGTTTCGATGCTTTGGTTTATCATCGCTTTGATTCATTCTATCGTGGCTATACATCGCCTATCGTCTTTATTTATCGTTCTATTATCGCTGTGCTTGGCTCTTTCGTTGCTATATATCGCTCTATTACCCCCAGGTTTCGCTCCATGATCGATATACTATGCCTCGTTTATCTTTTCCATACATTTCATTATTTGTGAATCTGTATCTGTATACACACAATCGCTCTATCATCGATATACTTTGCTCTATGTTCGCTATGCTTCGTTTATCTTTTCTATACATTTTATTATTTGTGTATCTGTATCTGTATACACAAATCGACCGTTTTTCCATACCTCTCTAACGTTGCTTTGTACCTATTGTATGCTTTTGTTGTTGCTATATACTTGTCTCTCTTTGCCATTTAACACTTTAATCGTTCTAGAACTTTATTGTTTCGATGCTTTGGTTTATCATCGCTTTGATTCATTCTATCGTGGCTATACATCGCCTATCGTCTTTATTTATCGTTCTATTATCGCTGTGCTTGGCTCTTTCGTTGCTATATATCGCTCTATTACCCCCAGGTTTCGCTCCATGATCGATATACTATGCCTCGTTTATCTTTTCCATACATTTCATTATTTGTGAATCTGTATCTGTATACACACAATCGCTCTATCATCGATATACTTTGCTCTATGTTCGCTATGCTTCGTTTATCTTTTCTATACATTTTATTATTTGTGTATCTGTATCTGTATACACAAATCGACCGTTTTTCCATACCTCTCTAACGTTGCTTTGTACCTATTGTATGCTTTTGTTGTTGCTATATACTTGTCTCTCTTTGCCATTTAACACTTTAATCGTTCTAGAACTTTATTGTTTCGATGCTTTGGTTTATCATCGCTTTGATTCATTCTATCGTGGCTATACATCGCCTATCGTCTTTATTTATCGTTCTATTATCGCTGTGCTTGGCTCTTTCGTTGCTATATATCGCTCTATTACCCCCAGGTTTCGCTCCATGATCGATATACTATGCCTCGTTTATCTTTTCCATACATTTCATTATTTGTGGATCTGTATCTGTATACACACAATCGCTCTATCATCGATATACTTTGCTCTATGTTCGCTATGCTTCGTTTATCTTTTCTATACATTTTATTATTTGTGTATCTGTATCTGTATACACAAATCGACCGTTTTTCCATACCTCTCTAACGTTGCTTTGTACCTATTGTATGCTTTTGTTGTTGCTATATACTTGTCTCTCTTTGCCATTTAACACTTTAATCGTTCTAGAACTTTATTGTTTCGATGCTTTGGTTTATCATCGCTTTGATTCATTCTATCGTGGCTATACATCGCCTATCGTCTTTATTTATCGTTCTATTATCGCTGTGCTTGGCTCTTTCGTTGCTATATATCGCTCTATTACCCCCAGGTTTCGCTCCATGATCGATATACTATGCCTCGTTTATCTTTTCCATACATTTCATTATTTGTGAATCTGTATCTGTATACACACAATCGCTCTATCATCGATATACTTTGCTCTATGTTCGCTA
Organism: Altica lythri; assembly: GCA_964028335.1. Classification (NCBI taxonomy): domain Eukaryota; kingdom Metazoa; phylum Arthropoda; class Insecta; order Coleoptera; family Chrysomelidae; genus Altica; species Altica lythri. Next base: position 22,489,448 of record OZ034810.1, read on the forward strand.
TGCCTCGTTTATCTTTTCTATACATTTTATTATTTGTGTATCTGTATCTGTATACACAAATCGACCGTTTTTCCATACCTCTCTAACGTTGCTTTGTACCTATTGTATGCTTTTGTTGTTGCTATATACTTGTCTCTCTTTGCCATTTAACACTTTAATCGTTCTAGAACTTTATTGTTTCGATGCTTTGGTTTATCATCGCTTTGATTCATTCTATCGTGGCTATACATCGCCTATCGTCTTTATTTATCGTTCTATTATCGCTGTGCTTGGCTCTTTCGTTGCTATATATCGCTCTATTACCCCCAGGTTTCGCTCCATGATCGATATACTATGCCTCGTTTATCTTTTCTATACATTTCATTATTTGTGAATCTGTATCTGTATACACAAAATCGACTATTTTTCTATACCCCTCTAACGTTGCTTTGTACTTTTTGTACGCTTTTCTTGTTGCTTTATACTTCTCTCTCGCTTTGCGATATAAATCGTTCTAGACCTTTATCGATTCTATGCCTTGGTTTATCATCGCAATGATTCATTTTATCGTCGCTATATATCGCTCTATCGTCGCTGTACATCGCTCTATTATCGCTGTGCTTGGCTTTTTCATCGCTATATACCGCTATATTACCGATATTATCGATATACTTTGCTCTATGTTCGCTATGCCTCATTTATCTTTAGTATACATTTTATATTTGTGGATCTGTGTCTGTATACACAAAATCGACCATTTTTCTATACCTCTCTAACGTTGGTTTGTACTTCTTGTACGCTTTTTTTGTTGCTATATACTTCTTTCTCTTTGCGATATAACACTTTTATTGTTTTAGAACTTTATCGTTTTTATGCCTTGATTTATCATTGAAATGAGTCATTCTATCGTCGCTATACATCGCTTTATCGTCGCTATACATCGCTCTATTATCGGTCTAATAGGCTTTTTCATCATTATATATCGCTCTCTTACCGCCAGGTTTCGCTCTATCATCGAAATACTTTGCTCTATGGTCGCTATGACTCATTTATCTTTAGTATTTATTTCATTATTTGTGGATCTGTATCTGCATACACAAAATCGACCATTTTTTATACCTCTATAATGGTGCTTTGTACTTCTTGTAGGCTTTTCTTGTTGCTATATACTTCTCTCTCTTTGCGATATAAGACTTTAATCGTTTTAGTGTTTAATCGTTTCTATGCCTTGGTTTATCTTCGCAATGATTCATTCTATCGTCGCTATACATCGCTCTATCGTCGTTATACATCGCTCTATCGTCGCTATACATCGGTCTATTATCGCTCGGATGGGCTCTGTTATTATTATATATCGCTCTCTCACTGCCTGGGTTTGCTCTATTATCGATATGTTATGCTTTATCGTCGCTATGCCTCATTAATCTTTAGTATACATTTCAATATTTGTGGATCTGTATCTGTATACACAAAATCGACCATTTTTTATACCTCTATAATGGTGCTTTGTACTTCTTGTCGGCTTTTCTTGTTGCTATATACTTCTCTCTCTTTGCGATATAGCACTTTTATAGTTCTAGACCTTTATCGTTTCTATGCCTTGGTTTATCATCGCAATGATTCATTTTATCGTCGGTATATATCGCTCTATCGTCGCTGTACATCGCTCTATTATCGCTGTGCTTGGCTTTTTCATCGCTATATATCGCTATATTACCGACAGGTTTCGCTCTATTATCGATATACTTTGCTCTATGGTCGCTATGCCTCATTTATCTTTAGTATACATTTTATATTTGTGGATCTGTGTCTGTATACACAAAATCGAACATTTTTCTATACCTCTCTAACGTTGGTTTGTACTTCTTGTACGCTTTTTTTGTTGCTATATACTTCTTTTTCTTTGCGATATAACACTTTTATTGTTTTAGAACTTTATCGTTTTTATGCCTTGATTTATCATTAAAATGAGTCATTCTATCGTCGCTATACATCGCTTTATCTTCGCTATACATCGCTCTATTATCGTTCTAATAGGCTTTTTCATCATTATATATCGCTCTCTTACCGCCAGGTTTCGCTCTATCATCGAAATACTTTGCTCTATGGTCGCTATGACTCATTTATCTTTAGTATTAATTTCATTATTTGTGGATCTTTATCTGCATACACAAAATCGACCATTTTTTATACCTCTATAATGGTGCTTTGTACTTCTTGTAGGCTTTTCTTGTTGCTATATACTTCTCTCTCTTTGCGATATAAGACTTTAATCGTTTTAGTGTTTAATCGTTTCTATGCCTTGGTTTATCTTCGCAATGATTCATTCTATCGTCGCTATACATCGCTCTATAGTCGTTATACATCGCTCTATCGTCGCTATACATCGGTCTATTATCGCTCGGATGGGCTCTGTTATTATTATATATCGCTCTCTCACTACCATGTTTTGCTCTATTATCGATATGTTATGCTTTATCGTCGCTATGCCTCATTAATCTTTAGTATACATTTCAATATTTGTGGATCTGTATCTGTATACACAAAATCGACCATTTTTTATACCTCTATAATGGGGCTTTGTACTTCTTGTCGGCTTTTCTTGTTGCTATATACTTCTCTCTCTTTGCGATATAGCACTTTTATAGTTCTAGACCTTTATCGTTTCTATGCCTTGGTTTATCATCGCAATGATTCATTTTATCGTCGGTATATATCGCTCTATCGTCGCTGTACATCGCTCTATTATCGCTGTGCTTGGCTTTTTCATCGCTATATATCGCTATATTACCGATATTATCGATATACTTTGCTCTATGGTCGCTATGCCTCATTTATCTTTAGTATACATTTTATATTTGTGGATCTGTGTCTGTATACACAAAATCGACCATTTTTCTATACCTCTCTAACGTTGGTTTGTACTTCTTGTACGCTTTTTTTTTGCTATATACTTCTTTCTCTTTGCGATATAACACTTTTATTGTTTTAGAACTTTTATCGTTTTTATGCCTTGATTTATCATTGGAATGAGTCATTCTACCGTCGCTATACATCGCTTTATCGTCGCTATACATCGCCCTATTATCGCTCTGATAGGCTTTTTCATCATTATATATCGCTCTCTTACCGCCAGGTTTCGCTCTATCATCGAAATACTTTGCTCTATGGTCGCTATGACTCATTTATCTTTAGTATTAATTTCATTATTTGTGGATCTGTATCTGCATACACAAAATCGACCATTTTTTAGACTTCTATAATGGTGCTTTGTACTTCTTGTAGGCTTTTCTTGTTGCTATATACTTCTCTCTCTTTGCGATATAAGACTTTAATCGTTTTAGTGTTTAATCGTTTCTATGCCTTGGTTTATCTTCGCAATGATTCATTCTATCGTCGCTATACATCGCTCTATCGTCGTTATACATCGCTCTATCGTCGCTATACATCGCTTTATTATCGCTCTGATTGGCTCTTTCATCATTATATATCGCTCTCTCACTACCATGTTTTGCTCTATTATCGATATGTTATGCTTTATCGTCGCTATGCCTCATTAATCTTTAGTATACATTTCAATATTTGTGGATCTGTATCTGTATACACAAAATCGACCATTTTTTATACCTCTATAATGGGGCTTTGTACTTCTTGTCGGCTTTTCTTGTTGCTATATACTTCTCTCTCTTTGCGATATAGCACTTTTATAGTTCTAGACCTTTATCGTTTCTATGCCTTGGTTTATCATCGCAATGATTCATTTTATCGTCGGTATATATCGCTCTATCGTCGCTGTACATCGCTCTATTATCGCTGTGCTTGGCTTTTTCATCGCTATATATCGCTATATTACCGACAGGTTTCGCTCTATTATCGATATACTTTGCTCTATGGTCGCTATGCCTCATTTATCTTTAGTATACATTTTATATTTGTGGATCTGTGTCTGTATACACAAAATCGACCATTTTTCTATAACTCTCTAATGTTGGTTTGTACTTCTTTTACGCTTTTTTTGTTGCTATATACTTCTTTCTCTTTGCGATATAACACTTTTATTGTTTTAGAACTTTATCGTTTTTATGCCTTGATTTATCATTGAAATGAGTCATTCTATCGTCGCTATACATCGCTTTATCGTCGCTATACATCGCTCTATTATCGGTCTAATAGGCTTTTTCATCATTATATATCGCTCTCTTACCGCCAGGTTTCGCTCTATCATCGAAATACTTTGCTCTATGGTCGCTATGACTCATTTATCTTTAGTATTAATTTCATTATTTGTGGATCTTTATCTGCATACACAAAATCGACCATTTTTTATACCTCTATAATGGTGCTTTGTACTTCTTGTAGGCTTTTCTTGTTGCTATATACTTCTCTCTCTTTGCGATATAAGACTTTAATCGTTTTAGTGTTTAATCGTTTCTATGCCTTGGTTTATCTTCGCAATGATTCATTCTATCGTCGCTATACATCGCTCTATCGTCGTTATACATCGCTCTATCGTCGCTATACATCGGTCTATTATCGCTCGGATGGGCTCTGTTATCATTATATATCGCTCTCTCACTGCCTGGGTTTGCTCTATTATCGATATGTTATGCTTTATCGTCGCTATGCCTCATTAATCTTTAGTATACATTTCAATATTTGTGGATCTGTATCTGTATACACAAAATCGACCATTTTTTATACCTCTATAATGGTGCTTTGTACTTCTTGTCGGCTTTTCTTGTTGCTATATACTTCTCTCTCTTTGCGATATAATACTTTATTCGTTTAAGAGCTTAATCGTTTCTATGCCTTGGTTTATCTTCGCAATGATTCATTCTATCGTCGCTATACATCGCTCTATCGTCGTTATACATGGCTCTATCGTCGGTCGCTATAAATCGCCCTATTATCGCTCTGATTGGCTCTTTCATCATTATATATCGCTCTCTCACTGCCAGGTTTTGTCCTATTATCGATATGTTATGCTTTATCGTCGCTATGCCTCATTAATCTTTAGTATACATTTCATTATTGGTGGATCTGTATCTCTATACACAAAATCGACCATTTTTCTATACCTCTCTAACGTTGCTTTGTACTTCTTGAATGCTTTTCTTGTTGCTATATACTTCTTTCTTTTTGCCATATAACACTTTTGTCGTGTTTATTATCCCAATGCTTTTCTCTTTAGTTTCTAGACTTTTCTGTATTGTTAATACACTTTGCTCTATCATCGCTCTATTATCACCAGTTTTCGCTCTATCATGTTGTGTCTATCTTTACTATACATTTCTTCATGTCTATCAACCTAACAATAATATTTATTGATATTTTAATAAAGTTAGGTATTTCTATTGCTTATTGAAACATTCTTATGTACAGATCTCATTCGTTTCATTAAAAAATTCTCTACTTTGTTATTTTTTAAAAAGGATTCCTAATGTTTCAAAAAAGGAGAAATTAAAAATACCTACCTTTCAGAAAGTGAGTGACGTAAACGTTATGCGGAACAAGAAAGTATTCTTTCAATTTCCTGAGTGAGGAAACATTTTCACTTTTATTTCCAAACAGTACGTGCTTTATGGACATTAAAAAAACGTGATTGATATCTGATGTGTGATAAGACTGATAAGCTATAGTTGTTTGGCATGTTTATAACTATAACTACTCATAATATGATGAAATTTGTAAAATAAATTTGTAAATTCATTTTCTTTTTTTTTACAATAGGAATGCACCTAATCTAAGAGATTAGTCAGCATTTTTACTTTAACCTAAGTTGTTAAGTATTTGTAGTCTAGATGTCACCTGTGATTCATCTTAGTTTTTGGTGTAATCTGTCCACTTCTTTGTTGTGGCTACACGGCACTAACTCTGCTTTGCACTCACTTGTCACAAATGTGTGTAAATTCATGCAGAACAATTTTTACTACGAAATGAGTCTTTTTATAGAAAAAATAACTCGTTTTAGAAAAATGAGTCTTTTAAGAGTCCCTTTTTTATAAGTTTATACATGTGCTTTAAGAAGAAGTCAGTAAGTGTCACATGTGACATAGGTTTAATCAAAACGATCAAAAAGCTGACTAATTACTGAGGCATTTGTGGATGAGGTACTGAGAGCGTTACTGCGTATAGGTAAAGGTTCTAAGTTTGTATTCTGACACTGATTGTGTTTTAATCGTTTTTAAAGCTTTGCTTAATATGGAAAGTTCCGGTAATCATGCTAAACGTTAAATAAACTACACAAAAAATCGTTATTGTGATACTTAGTTGTGTGAAAAGTCGCTATCTATTTTCTATTTTTAAATTACAATGTTTTGATGAAATTTTATTAATCGAAGCTAATTTCCATACCAGTTGCGTTGACTTCTAAAATGTCTACAAGTATAAGAGTCACGAAAGGTAGATCATGACTGACTAAACAAACAAAAGTAAAACAGTCCTGACTACAAACATGCAACGTTTTAACTCTATAATCTGTTGCTTTTCAACAAATGATGATAATCGTTTTGGATCATATCTAAAACGAAAGAATTACATCAAGAGAATGAAACTGTCATATGTTAACAATCTAATCACTTTTAAACTATTGTCAACCAAATGTGTTGTGAAATAGATTGTGGTGGAAACATCACGATTTGAATGAATCTATTAAAAAAGTGTGTGTGTGTGTGTGTGTGTGTGTGTGTGTGTGTGTGTGTGTGTGTGTGTGTGTGTGTGTGTGTGAGTGTGTGTGTGTGTGCGTGTGCGCGCGTGCGTGCGTGCGTGCGTGCGTGTGTGTGTGTTTGTGTGTGTGTGTGTGTGTGTGTGTGTGTGTGTGTGTGTGTGTGTGTGTGTGTGTGTGTGTGTTTTTTTTTTAAAGAGGGGGGAAATCCTTTTACGGATTCCAGGCATAGGTGTTTCGCCTGGATATGTGAGACTCGACGCAGCGCCACACAATGTCGACGCTGACACCCATACTCACTAAACCCTAAACCCCTTTTCTTCTATCCTCTGATCTCCACGGAAACCACCGTCTAGGCATTACTTCGCAGGGAAAGGAATTAGCTGCTGCTCTTCCTTCTGGTAACTAGGGTTTTATTTCTACTTTCCTTTTAGGTTCTGTCTTCTGATCTCTTTCTCTCGATGGAACGCAGCTCGATGAGAACTTCTGGGGTGAAGGTACTTGTAGCATTCTAGGCAGCTTCACTTGTCAACATGTCTTGTACCTACTATTACCCCTGGTTCGATTTTCTTGCAGAGAATTTTCTCTAACTCTTCACGCTGCGGGTTAAAACGAGGACACTGAAAGAAAACGTGCTCTGCATTTTCAATAACTCCGGGGCAGGACGGGCAATCCGGAGAATTATCGTGTTTGAAGCGATATAGGTACCCTCAAAAGCAGCCATGTCCTGACAACATTTGCGTCAGGTAATAGTTGACCGCGCCGTGGTTTCGATTCAGCCAAACATCAATCTTTGGTATAAGACGATGTGTCCATCTGCCTTTAGCTACCTTTAGCCTTTAGCTGGAGTTGCCATCGGCAGATACTCTTCCGTCGCTCTTCAATTCGAAGCTGCTCAGTGCTCAGTGTGGTTGACCTCTTTCGGTGGTAAAGATTTCGTTTTTTCTCGGCTAGGACTCTAAGAGGCAGGGTTCCGGAAATGATACACACTGCTTCTTCAGATATTGTGTGTGTGTGTGTACTTATGTAAGCACGTAAGAAATATTTTTGTGAATCTGGTTTTTTTGCCGCCTGCGGTTTTAAAACCGCATCATAAAAAAACAATCTTATAATTCGTTTTTAATGTTTCCAAGACAGTTTTTGACATCTGTAACACCAATTGTATTTTTTTTGCCAGGTGCGGTTTTAAACCCGTATCATTAAAAAACGATCTTCAAATTTGGTTTAAATAATTTTAAGACAGTTTTTGACATTTTTAACTCTATTTGAACTATTTTGTCAATCCGGTTTTTGCCGTGTGCGGTTTTAAAACCGCATCATTGAAAAACGATTTAAACATTTATTTGAATGTTTCCAAGACTGTTTTTAATATTTTTATCACGTTCTGAACGTTTTTTGTGAATCCGTTATTTCGCCGCGTGCGGTTTTAAAACCGCATCAATGAAAAATGATTTTAAAATTCATTTTAAATAATTGCAAGACAGTTTTTGACATTTTTAACACTATTTGAATAATTTTTTGTCATTCCATTTTTTCTGCCGCGTGCGGTTTTAAAACCGCATCTTTAAAAAACGATCTTTAAATTCATTTTGAATGTTTTTAAGACTGTTCAAAGCTATTTTAATGATAAATAAAACCCATTTTACTTGTTAACCCAAATAGTTCAATTTAAAATACAAAATTGTGTTTAGTTACATATGCTTTATAATTAAATAATTACATCTAGAAACACTTTTTGATCTACATAGCTTACAGATCTTTGTAATTGTCATAGAAATCTAATCCTCTAATCATCCAACGTATATGATAATACCAGAATTCGTATATATTCGTATTGAACACAATGTTGTCCATCAATTAGGTCATCAATAACATGAAGTTGCTTCAATTTACAAGCAGCATCGGAAAAGACCTATCAACCAATTTTCACAGTGATGCTTAATTAGTCATACATGAAACAATCAATGACAGTAGGACACATTTATGTTAACATACCGTCATCTCTAAATTAATGAAGTCTCATATGATAACATGGAATACGTATTACAAAAGGGTTTGATTACTTAAAATTAGCATATGTTATTTATTATTTTAGGTATAGATATATATCAAAATGTTGGCACCTGGTGTTATTGCCACTCTTATGGTGCTTGCTGTTACCGGACAAGCCTTTTCTAATGGTAAGTGTTTATTTTAAGAAAACTTTATTGGGATTTGTTTACTGATTCGAAATTCTAGTAATATGTTGAGATTAAATATTGCTTTAACAACTTTTCGAATGCTTTATGATAGCCGTGGAAAGTAGTACACAGTTTTATCGTTAAAAGTTCTCTTACTGGCTAAATTCTCACTGTCAATTGTCACTGTCGTAACTGACAATTGTCACTGTCATAACTGTCAATTGTCACTGTCGTAACTGTCAATTGTCACTGCCATAACTGTCAATTTTCACTGTCGTAACTGTCAATTGTCACTGTCAATTATCACTGTCGATTGCCACTGCCAGCTGTCACTGTCAATTGTCACATTTAGTTGTCACTGTCACCGGCAACAACTTTTCGAATGTTTTTTGATAGCCATGGAAAGTATTGATACAGTTTTATTGTTCTCTTACTGACTCTTTTAACGGTTACTCTTTGATATATTTAAAGGAAATAAAGTTATTTTTTAATCATTGTTTTAAAGACGATTTAAAATTCTTTATTCAAATTTAAAACGTTCCAGTAAACTTAGTTTGTGTTGAGAGCTAAAATTGTTTTTAAAATTCAAATTTTTCCAGTATCTAATGAATTTCTTTTAATATTAATGAAAGTTTTTCTTAATAACTGTGAGAATAAACTTTGAGTTTATTAAAAATATTGATTGAAATTTCATCTTACAATTTATGCTGATTTTTTATAGCAAATGCAAATTTTTGTTTGCCTTGGGTCACATTTTTTATAAAATATATTTTATTAAAATAAACTTATTACTATTGAGTTATTCGTTTCAGTCGACAATCTCAAAGAAAGGGTTTGTTAAAAAGTTTTTAAAGCGACACCTATTAACCAGTAGAAAAATTTAAAGGATATTTAAACATTTCATCTTTCATTTGTAAATTGTCACAGTCGTAACTGTCAGTTGTCACTGTAAATTGTCATTGTCAATTGTCACTGTCAATTGTCACTGTCACTGTCAATTGTCAATTGTCAATTGTCAATTGTCACTGTCAATTGTCAATTGTCTCTGTCAATTGTCAATTGTCAATTGTCAATTGTCAATTGTCACTGTCAATTGTCAATTGTCACTGTCAATTGTCAATTGTCACTGTCAATTGTCAATTGTCACTGTCAATTGTCAATTGTCACTGTCAATTGTCAATTGTCAATTGTCAATTGTCAATTGTCAATTGTCAATTGTCAATTGTCAATTGCCACTGTCAATTGTCAATTGTCACTGTCAATTGTCACTGTCAATTGTCACTGTCAATTGTCACTGTCAGTTGTCACTGTCAATTGTCACTGTCAATTGTCACTGTCAATTGTCAATTATCAATTGTCAATTATCAATTGTCACTGTCAATTGTCAATTGTCAATTGTCACTGTCAATTGTCATTGTCATTGTCAATTGTCAATTGTCACTGTCAATTGTCAATTGTCAATTGTCAATTGTCACTGTCAATTGTCAATTGTCACTGTCAATTGTCAATTGTCACTGTCAATTGATAATTGTTAGTGAATTGTCACTGTCAATTGTCACTGTCAATTGTCACTGTCAATTGTCACTGTCAATTGTCACTGTCAATTGTCACTGTCAATTGTCACTGTCAATTGTCAATTATCAATTGGCACTGTCAATTGTCAATTGTCAATTGTTAATTGTCAATTGTCAATTGTCAATTGTCAATTGTCAATTGTCAATTGTCAATTTTCAATTGTCAATTGTCAATTGTCAATTGTCAATTGTCAATTGTCACTGTCAATTGTCAATGTTAATTGTCAATTGTCACTGTTAATTGTCAATTGTCAATTGTCACTGTCAATTGTCAATTGTCACTGTCAATTTTCACTGTCCTTTGTCACTGTCAATAGTCACTGTCAATTGTCATTGTCAATTGTCACTGTCAATTGCCACTGTCAATTGCCACTATTAATTGTCACTGTCAATTGCCACTGTCAATTGTTACTGTCAATTGTTACTGTCAATTGTCACTGCCAATTGTCACTGTCAATTGTGTTTAAGCTAAGGGAGATTATGTTGAATTAAAAAACCAATTTCATTAAAAAATAAACATTTTTACAATTTTGCTTTTAAAACCTTTTAACGAACCTGTTTATTGTAAAAAAATTTTAACGTTCAATATACCCAGGATGTTACTAAAGATTTATTGTTTCTTTTATTTAGGAAATCCAGATTAAATTAGTCTGGAAATATGAGTCGTTAATTTGAAAAATTTATGAACTATAATTTTTTTATGACTTTTAATGAAAATTCAAATGATGATGAAGCACACATTTCTTAATTACCTTTGTTTTATTATTTAATAGAAATTTCGTTATTAAAACGTAGTTTTTGAACTGTATTTTTCACGTGAATTGGAAATGAAAATATGGGTTGTTTAAAATAATTGCAATAATCTCGTATTAATGCGAATAAAATGGATAATTAACTATTAGTTTTGATACTAGTACAAAGCCTAATTAAAATTTTAATTATCAATATTTTTATTACAAGTGTAATGGTGCGTATAGTTTATAATTATATACAAATATTTATATACTTTTATTTAATTATATGTTGATTATTTAACTGTGTAAATGTGTACAGCTGCCGGACCGAGTCATTGCCGATGGGAGAAATCTTACCGTACAACTGTCAATTGTCACTGTTAATTGTCACTGCCAATTGTCACTGTTAATTGTCACTGTCAATTGTCACTGTCAATTGTCACTGTCAATTGTCACTGTCAATTGTCACTGTCAATTGTCACTGTCAATTGTCACTGTTAATTGTCACTGTTAATTGTCACTGTCAATTGTCACTGTCAATTGTCACTGTCAATTGTCACTGTCAATTGTCACTGTCAATTGTCACTGTCAATTGTCACTGTCAATTGTCACTGTCAATTGTCACTGTCAATTGTCACTGTCAATTGTCACTGTCAATTGTCACTGTAAATTGTCACTGTCAATTGTCACTGTCAATTGTCACTGTCAATTTTCACTGTCAATTGTCACTGTCAATTGTCACTGTCAATTGTCACTGTCAATTGTCACTGTCAATTGTTACTGTCAATTGTCACTGTCAATTGTCACTGTCAATTGTCACTGTCAATTGTCACTGTCAATTGTCACTGTCAATTGTCACTGTCAATTGTCACTGTCAATTGTCACTGTCAATTGCCACTGTCAATTGTCACTGTCAATTGTCACTGTCAATTGTCACTGTCAATTGTCACTGTCAATTGTCACTGTCAATTGTCACTGTCAATTGTCACTGTAAATTGTCACTGTCAATTGTCACTGTCAATTGTCACTGTCAATTTTCACTGTCAATTGTCACTGTCAATTGTCACTGTCAATTGTCACTGTCAATTGTCACTGTCAATTGTTACTGTCAATTGTCACTGTCAATTGTCACTGTCAATTGTCACTGTCAATTGTCACTGTCAATTGTCACTGTCAATTGTCACTGTCAATTGTCACTGTCAATTGTCACTGTCAATTGCCACTGTCAATTGTCACTGTTACTGTGCTTAATTTAGCCATTTTTTTAAATTTGTAATGTAAAACATAAAGATTGGAAATATTTTAAGTTATCTTAGTTCTTAATGCAATTTGTTTATCTTTATAAACTGTTATTAGAGTTACTTTTGTAAACATCGCAAGTTACTGGTAAATATTTGATTACTCCATTCTTAAGGTCATCCAAAACTAATAATTCCCTTGGGGATACTATACAGCCTACTATTTTGTAATAAAAAAGTATAATCCGGAAATTTTGTTTAGAATTCATCTCCGGTCGAGTTTTATTGAGAAAACCCGAACTGGACAGATGAAAATCCTATTTAAATCCTATTCGAAAACTTCTCAAATTTTCGTTCCTTGTGCATTTGGTTTGACAAATCCCGGAACTTTACCCGGTTTCATTGAATTTTGAGTCCTCTTACAATTTTCCACGGCTAGAAAATACAATGTTGCGTGATAAAAAGTATTCCTGAAATAGGTATTTGGCATGGCAGGTAATTTATTTGAAAATGGAGGAGGAATACTTTTTCTTTCTAATAACACAGCGAATAAGGTGAGAAAACCTACCATTTACGCAAAAGTAATAATATTAAAATTTGCAACGTTGGGGTGTATGAAATGTACGTTAACTACTATGAAAAAATTTAATTATCTGTACATTATGTGTACTGAAAGTTAAAAAGGAAAATAGTGTTAGCGTGACTGCTGGTTGGGCAACATGTTTTTTGTCAATCGATATTAGGTTAACACGCACCTGCTGGAGCCATCACACTTTTTTACTGCTGATATGAATATGGCAAACAAGAAGCTTCGTGTAAAGCAACATTTACCTTACATCCATACTCGAGTTACATATTTGATAACATAACGCCATTTGTGTTGGATGAACGTGTTTATGTTAAATTTAATCAAATCATCTTTAAAATTTATGAAAAATTTTAATAAGCTATTTTTATTCCACTGAAACTGTTTGTTAATGTCAATTGTTAGTCTTGTCATTCTTGTCGAAATTTAACGTCATTTCACTGTCACTGATGGACATTTTTATTCTTGTCTAATAGTTTTGCGTTGCTGTCAATTGTAATTGTCTATTTTCACTGTCATTTTTCACTGTTAATTGTCACTGCCAATTATCGCTGTCAATTGCCACTGTCAAAAGTGCCTGTCAATTGTCACTGTCAATTATACTGTCAACTATCACTGTCAACTGTCAATTGTCACTGTCAATTGTCACTGTCAATTGTCACTGTCAATTGTCACTGTCAATTGTCACTGTCAATTGTCACTGTCAATTGTCACTGTCAATTATCACTGTCAATTATCACTGTCAATTGTCACTGTCAATTGTCACTGTCAATTGTCACTGTCACTGTCAATTGTCACTGTCAATTGTCACTGTCAATTGTCACTGTCAATTGTCACTGTCAATTGTCACTGTCAATTGTCACTGTCAATTGTCACTGTCAATTGTCACTGTCAATTGTCACTGTCAATTGTCACTGTCAATTGTCACTGTCAATTGTCACTGTCAATTGTCACTGTCAATTGTCACTGTCAATTGTCACTGTCAATTGTCACTGTCAATTGTCACTGTCAATTGTCACTGTCAATTGTCACTGTCAATTGTCACTGTCAATTGTCACTGTCAATTGTCACTGTCAATTGTCACTGTCAATTGTCACTGTCAATTGTCACTGTCAATTGTCACTGTCAATTGTCACTGTCAATTGTCACTGTCAATTGTCACTGTCAATTGTCACTGTCAATTGTCACTGTCAATTGTCACTGTCAATTGTCACTGTCAATTGTCACTGTCAATTGTCACTGTCAATTGTCACTGTCAATTGTCACTGTCAATTGTCACTGTCAATTGTCACTGTCAATTGTCACTGTCAATTGTCACTGTCAATTGTCACTGTCAATTGTCACTGTCAATTGTCACTGTCAATTGTCACTGTCAATTGTCACTGTCAATTGTCACTGTCAATTGTCACTGTTAATTGTCATTGTCAATTTTTACTGACAATTGTCACTGTCAATTGTCACATAATAATAGTTGTATAGCAATGCTGAAACTAGATCAATTTGACCTTCAGTTTTCGTTTGAGGAAAATGTTTAATGATTTTGAGGTTATTGAACCTTTAGAAAACTCAAGGTCAAATTGATCTAGTTTTGGCTTTGTTATACTACTCATTAAAATGACATAAATTCTTCATAATTTACTGTGGCTTTATCAAAATTTCTTCGTAACAATTCCTTTACCATTCTGACTATTCTCTCTCACCATCCCTGAGGATGTCAAGAAAAAAAAAGACTTATTTAAATTTAATATTAAAAATTGAATTTATTTCTGTCTAAAACAAATGACAATCAACTTAAATTAACTGAAAACCTGGTAACAATAAAAAAAAAATAAAAATCTTTAACTAAGCCACATTCCGCAACAAGTATATAAAATAACAACTACGCAAATTGCTCGTTTAAATACATAAGATATCAACTGCGCCACCTTACGGTGGCGTCATTGTGCTTAGTTAAGTAAAAATCACTAATTTATATAAATGAGATAGTAACTACGCCACCTTGCGATGGCGTCATTGTACTTAAGTAACTATTTTTTCCCATTTTTCTGTTAGTTGACTGTTTTTCATTTTAGATTAGTTGTTTCTTTATCTAATTATTAAAAAACCGAAATACGATACTATTTAGCGAGTTTCTGTTATCTAGACATTAAAACAGTGTTTAATTCGTTAAATATTAATGTAAGAACGATAGGGTACAAATTCTCAAAGCTACGTGTTTCTAAGCAAAATTTTAATATGAATTGTTTCTTTATTCGGTAATTCACATTGTACAAGCACACTGGTGCGAAAGCAGTAATAATTTATTAAGTTATTGAGAGAAATAACAGCAGTACGGTTGTAGTAGTTTAATCAGTAGGATTGGTCGGTGTGAAACTTCCTCACCACAATATATTAATATCGTGTAAACCAAGATACATGGCAAAACTCGGGTATTTCTCGCCCAACTTAGGACATCTAACGAATTTTGCTACTTCTTAGCGAAGTTTACCTGGTAAAGGAAATTACATGCATAGTTCATGACTGGGTTTGTAATCTACTAAATTACACAAACGAAACTCGATAATCATAAATTTTACTATAATAGAAATGGGTGTTTATATAAGTTAACTGCACTATGGAAATATTAGCACTGATTTATTATTCTTTTCAACATCCATTAAATAAATAAATTATTTATAAGTCCAATAAAAATACTAATTGGAGTAGAGCTGGTTGCGTTTCAATACAAATATTAAATAATGAAAGTGGTTACAAAAAAAGGTTTAAACTGTGAAAGGCTTTCGCGGCCAGTGTCTAATGTATCAATGGTTTTTGGGCTGTTAGGCCGGCGTCGATTGTCTTGCTGACTTGACGTTTCGCCAACACGAGCGGTTGGTATTTTCAGAAAATTGGCTTACTGGTTGACAGTCTGCGAACTACTGAGCTCTGTGTGAACGGAGCCCGTATTTATACGTCGGGAAGGAAGTGGGCGGGGCCTTAGTTGCTTTCGATTCCAATCGGTTCTGGTCGGTGTTGTTCGTTAAGGGTAGAGTTTTCGCACTCTTAATTATGGGGACCCATGTTTTGTTGATCTTGACTGCGTCCTCTTTTTTATGAAAGTTGTTCGGGTGCTTCTTTATCTCTATGGCTTCTCTATAGAGTATGAAATGGTATGCTAATGTAGTAGCGAGGACTTGGGTCTCCTTAAACTTAATCCGATGGTCCATATTGAGGGTATGTTCCGCTACGGCGGATTTGTCCATCTGCCCCAGACGACAGTTGGCCTTGTGCTCTTTAATCCTGGTGTTGATCGATTCCTATAAAATTCTGGACCACTATCTCAACCCTGGTCACCAGGTGGCTTGATGTTTATCGCCATAGTGATATTTGTGTTCTGCAACTCCAAAAATCCCGAGAAACAAAATAGACTGAATTATATCGAATTTTCATATTACTGCAGTAAAGAGTTTTATCTAGGACACCAGATGCCTCTGTGACTATCGCAGTCATGATATACGTGTTTAGCGACCTCAAAAAACCCCCAAGTAACAAGTTTGGCAAGATTTGTTGTGAATGTCTATAAAACTTCAGAAGACTATGTCAACACTGGTCACTAGGTCCATCACCATAGTGATTTTCGTGTTTAGCTACACCGAAAACTCCCCAAAAACGTGTCTGGACTAAATTATCTTAAATTTTTATAAAAATTAAGTAGACGAGGTGCATACTGAACACCAGCTGCTTAGAAGACCATCGCTGTTATGATATTCGTGTTCAACGACCCCAAAAACCGCAAATAACGAGTTTGGGGAGATTTTGTATAAAATTTCTATAAAACTTTAGAGCACTATGTTAACACTGGCCACCAGGTGCCTCGGTGACCATCACCATAGTGATATTCGTGTTCAGTGACTCCGAAAACTCCTTAATAACGAGTTTAGACTCCATTGAATCAAATTTTTATAGACTCAAGTAAACGAGGTTCCTTCTGGGCACCAGGTTCTTAAATGACCTTCGCCGTGTACAATTTTTAAAACCATTTTTGTTTCTAAGATTTCCTAACGCTTTTCTGACCAAAGAATCATTTTAAACCATCTTTCGGCGATAATAATTAGGACAGAAATTTAAAAACCACTATTACTCAATCTCTCAAACTTCTGCTACATCAGCTGGACACTCTTCCTACCTTTAAGCAATAGCGAAAGATTGGTAAGATTATTTTTTTAAATAAAGACCGCAAACTTAAGTTTGAGTATTATTTGTTGAGTTTCTACTTGGCGCCCCACACCTTAATTTAAGAAAAAACTGAAGAGCATACTTTGATTAAGTTTAATCCTCGATCCTGCTGAGCTTGAGTGAGCAATATTGTTAAGTTCTGATTTTTTATATAAATTTATTTATAACAAGAAATATTTGTTAATAACTTTTAATGCAAGAATTCCGCTTAGAAACACCAAATTTTGAAAATGATTACCCACAATGTAAAATTTCACTTATTTACTTTCACTTCACGTTGTATTTTACAACAAACATCTCTTTATTAACTTACTTACGTTAAACGTCGTTTTGATTTACCTACAAGTTTATGGTATCTACATTCCTATGTAAATTACGAACATTATGTAGACGGATACGTCAAAGTTACTCATTGAAATTTCCACATAATCGAATTATTCGACGTATTAAAAGAGGCACAAACTTTAGCATGTACTTAAACAAAGTGATCATGAAAATATAGCGGTAGAGTAAAATTAAATTTTGGTTACTGAATTATTGCGAACTACCATTACGCTTACGAAGTTGGAAGACTTTTCTTGGAAATAGGAAATTGTCTATATTTAGATGGTTATATTTAATGCCAGATTTTAATTACAAATACAAAATGACAAAAGCAATAAATCTTGTTTATTTATTGGTTGAATGGTTCATTAGGTTAGCTCTGAGTCTGTATCACTGTATACTATTTCCATGAATGGTTGAATGGTTACAGTGATAGCTATATGAATACATATTCATTAGGCTGGCTGTTTGAATGTATCACTGTATACTATTTCCATTGGTTTATGTCAAACTATCAGGATCTTAGCTAGTATCAATGCGACCTTTATGAACACCCATCATATCTTGGATAGGTTAAGATTACCTTGCTTAGCCCTGTCGTCTTAATGAGACATAATAGCCTTGACAGTAACTTGGAGCAGCGTCCTTGCAATGCCTTCATAAAATGCGATTTCCTCTTCCTCTTGGTTATATCGACAGGTGTTTTCTGAGCTAACAATGTTCTGTTAAGAGACTAACAATCATTCTAACATCGTTTCGCATTGTGATATAAGCTTTGCCTTCCATGAACACTTTGACTTATTGCTAGCACCAGTCCTGCGTCTTCTTTAGCCTCAATAGCTGCGTTTCTCTACGTAACATGGCGCAGTCGATTTCTCCTTTCCTAATGTTAGATACCGCGTCTTTGCAGAGCCTTAACATTGACATAGATGGTTTCCTTCTCCTTTTGGCAGTATTGACAGATGTTTTTATCTTTCAAGTTCAGCTGACTCAGGTGTTTCTTGAGCTAACAATGTCCTGTTAAGACACTAATAATCATTCTAACATTAATGTATTTTTTATAAGATTTTTTATACAAAAAAGTGTTAAAAATGCTAATTATAATTTAAAGAACATATTAAACCAAAAATTACCTCGCTTCACACCATATTCGTTGAAATTAAACACACAACTAAAGTGTCACATTCTCGGGATAGGTACGCGACCGTGAACAAACCAAAATGAATATAAAGCAGTATATTAGCTAATTCCTTAAGCAAGAAAATTGTTCCAGTAAAGATAAGGATTTTAGGAAGAACATTTTCAAGCTAGGTGACTTTCTCGTACCCTTTTATGGCTTTTACTAGATCAATCTCGTCGTCGCAGACTGTTTAGGTGGAAATTCTTACGCAAATTTATACTTTGCAACTATTTTGTCAAAGAAAATTGTGGAAAAAGAATTTGATTGTTTTAATTCCACCAAATCTGTTAAGTTAATTAATTCAGTAAAATGTGTTCGTTCTTTATCTCTTTTCGACTACTTCTTTGATGTACTGTTGTAGACTTTTAAAAATGTATGTTTTTATTGTTTTTATTTCTTATGCAAAATTTAAAATATGTCTTATTTTTTCTTGATCTTAAAAGACATTCGTAACAAATGTTTCAAAGAGTAGATTCCATTAGAAACCTGAAAAGAAAACAGTCAGCCACTAAGTTAAGGCGGTTCCTTCTATAAACAACAAAAGCAGTCGACAAGGAAAAACTAACGTACATAAAGCTTCCCCTTTTACGTGACCTGATGACATCGCCAGATATATTTTTCAGAATCAACACAGAATAACAGATGATTGCGTATATGGGCGGAAATCGTCAGTTTGAGCTTCATCAGGGTCGGGTTTAATGGTGCTTATTTTTCTTTATTAAAAATCTTACAATAATTTATGGCCTTAATTGGTTGCAAGATTTAACAATGTTGAGACATTTTCTGTTGGATATATCGGTTACTATTAAGGTAGGATTTTGTTGGGAATGTTTTTTTTAAGATGGAAGTCGTCTGACATATAGTCACCGGGTCGTACTGCAGCCTAATTCGACTCATTGTACTTCTTCCATTCGCTAATGTCACTTCTATGAGGGTCTTAGTACCCTCTTCTAATCCAAAGAATGTGTGCCATTATGTTTGTAAAGGCACTCTGAAGCATCTAACTCTTCTGAGATCCAGTAATGGTACAGTCTTTAACTGTTTCAGATTTCCTGTTCATAATCTGCAGCTTGAGTCTCCATTAAACAGTCTCATTGTTTACAGGCGTCCAATAACAGGTGCAGGGCCTGTGAGGACTGGTTTACTGACTCGTAGCCGATTTCTGTTGGTTTTTTGTAGTGTTTTAGTTCTTCGTCCGTATAATACACATTCTGTAGTGTGCTTGGCCAGAGATGTGTTGCTAGTGTAGGTTGTGTTGTCTAAGGGCTTGGTACTGCACTTTTTGTGAGGTAGGATTTTGTTGAGAATTTTTTTTTAAGATGAAAGTCGTCACCGGTTGTACTGCAGCCTAGTTAAGCTTCTTGTACTTCTTTTATTGGCTAATCTCACTCCTATCTTGTTCTTAGTACCCTTTACTAGTTTGTACAGGTCTAAAGGATAGGTGCCTTTATGTTTGTAAAGACACTATGGAGCGTCCAAAAATTGACTAACTTCTGCGATACAGTACCTCGAAATGTCTTGACAGCCCAAGGTGTGGATTACATACACACACGAGAGGTTGCACAGTGGGCCATCATACGTGGCCTTAGTGCCAGAGCACTTGCTCCATTCTCTCCAATTTTCCAGATCCAGACCTTGTCATGGTAATTTCAGGATCCTTCTCTACAGCCATAATTCAAAAGCTTTGAGTTTTGCTGTTATATCTGCTGTCAAAGTCCATGTTGCCATACCATAGAAAAGTTTATAACTCACATAGCATTTCAGGTGCCTTGTTTCGGTTTCGGTTTTGTTTTTTGGGTCTGTGGTTGTTCAATACACCATCCCCAATCGAGCAATTTTTCTACGTTCTTTAGTACACACTATTAGAGATGCTGCTCCTCAAGAGGGTTTTGTTAAATCTTGCAACCGTAACAGTTGTATTTCATTTAAAAGTTGTGTGTCATTATTAGTAGCTCTGGTATAAAAAACATATATCGTTGATAAAAAAAACAAACCAAGTTAACATTCTTGAAAATTTGCTTTAGTAGTTCAGTATGTGAGGTTATTTAGCATTGAGTTTTAGAAACCACAGTGGGCCATCTGGATATTGAATCAATTATCGTAATATCTTAAGTAGTTTGAAAATTTGTTGAAGTAAGATAATAAATCTTAGCAAAAGTAGCACCCGACCCTGTCTTCACGCTGTATCACAGCCACGTGAAAGGAATGTAAGCTATTCATTTCATGCACCGTCGACTTGCAATGCGCCCTTCTCACTGCGAAAAACCCCCTACCCGCTTTCAAACTACAGCGGGAAACTCGGACTTCGCATTCAGACCTCTTTTATCGGACTAACATCACGTGGATTTTCTTGCAGATATTTATTGCCCGGAGAAAGGAACTTCCCAGGAAAAAAAATAGAAATACTTTTAGTGTGATAGTGATAAAGTTACCTTTAGTCTCCCGAGCAAGCCCGGCTTGATTTTATCAGTCTATTTAACATGGAAAATATTGGGTTTTCCAATGTTTGGTGCGAATCGTTAAAATCCCTAAGAGAGTTGAGAAAAACTGTAATTTTCTTTAATCGCCTTTAAGCAAGCAGAAATAAATAAATTGTACAATGGTGTATTTTTGTTACATAAAAGCTGTTACCAAAACAAAATAGATATTCTTTAAAACAACAAACATTTTATCAGTCTTTTAAAAGTTTAACACTCTTATTTTCATGCTATTTTAGTAACTAATTATACAAAAGTATGGGGAACACCGAGCCTGTCAAGTTTTTGCAAGCAGCATATATGAGAAAAGCGAAAATTATCAGTCTTTTAAACATTTAACTTATTTCTATATTGTGAAAAACAACACTTTAGTTATCTGTAACTTATTATATGAGGTGTGTTGCAAAGGAAACAAAAACCATTGCTAGAGCCCTAAATTTTTAATTTTGCACTCTAGCTTGTAACCTTAAAATTTCCCTAGGCTAGCTCCTGAGGGTCGTGGCTTCCTTCTGTGTTTTTGCTTAATTCCCCCCAAACATCTAATATAGGGCGCCAAGTACAGACACACAAATAAAATTCCAAAAATCAGTTTTAACTTAATTTATTTCAAAATTTTAAGTTTTTGAAACAAAAAATTTTTAAATCAATTAATTAATTTAATCTCTTATCTTTTTTTGTTCCGATGGTCTTCCTGTCGCAGTTTTCGATAGTGATGGAACAGCCCAAGAGAATGGAAGTGATCTTCCTGTCGGTGTTTCGGTAGAGACGGAATAGTACTGCCCAAGTGGGTGGAAATGGTCTTCCTTAGGAGAACTTTCTTAGAAATAATCCCGGAATGGATGGTCGGCTTTCAAAATGGCCGTCGACACTCAGCAATATTTTTCAGAAATGAATATCTGCAATCTCAGTAGGGCCCTTCTCTGATTTGGCATTAAATCCAGAAATGAAGGGCGAAGTTAGTCAGAAAATAAAATCTGAATTCACCAAGAATCAAAGACGAAATGAACGAGAAGGGAAATCATTACGTCGACGAAGTATCATTTCCCACTACCAAATCGACAATCGACCTTCGCATCGGCGCGATAAAAATTAAACAGAATAAAAATGTATAGTCCGGATGGAATGCTCGAAAACCAACGTTACAAGCTTAAAAAAATTGTTTGCCCTGTACTTTCATAAAAAACTAAAAAGTGACAGTATGATGGCGCGAGAAATAACTCTGATTGGTCAATCATAGAGTTCCACTCTACTAGAAATCGTTTCAATTAATTATCGTAAACGTACGACTGCCACATAACCTGCCATAAATTACTCGTAAATCAAATCGTTAACTACCTTTATATTTTTATAAGAAGTAACACAAAGTATAAAAACTGATATTAAAATATAAAATAAACTTCTACTGTACAGCTAATAAACCACCACCTTATTAAGATGTAAGAGAAGATAATTTTTCGTTTACATATTTATGAGAAATTAAAGAACTATCGACTGTGAAGTCGTTAGGTTTTTATATCAAGAGAAGTTTATCGACGTTCTATTAGAAAATTCAAATAATGTTTTTATAATATATGAAAGTTAAATATTGTTATTTTAATGGGGTGAAAAATTAACTTTTATTTATATTATATACAGAAATGACATTGATGTATCACCCTGTACACTATACAGTTAATATTATTGTTGAAAACTTTTTCACTGATTGTCTTACGTTTTACGCGTCATAAGAGTACTAAATGTTTGTTTAATGGTAGCGCTAGATTTACAGACGTCTGTAAAGCTAGAAAGGTCAAGTCGGCAGAATCACTCGTATTATATCTCAAAATTTAGTGCCCATTTAGTGCTAATTTAGTGCTGATAACAGATATTTGGTGCTGTGATAGGGGGACTAAAAATGAGAACACTTTTTATTAAGCTAGCAGTGTACCATTCGTGACCGCGCTAAAACGGAAACTAATGGAATTAGAGGACGTCACTATTTAGTGCTCAATTAGTGCTGCCAGTACAGCAAAAGATTTTTTAAATATAATTTTTTTTTTCAAATCAACCACTGCTAATATAACGACGCCAGCAGTCTTGAGAGCTAGAAGAAGACTCCAAAACGGAAACTAATAGAATTACAAGACGTCACCATGTAGTGCTCAATTAGTGCTGCCAGTACAGCAAAAGAATTTTAAAAAATATTTTTTTTTATTTTGTTTTTCAAATCAACTCCTGCTAGTATAACTACTAATTTTTAAAAAATCTTTTGCTGTAGTGGCAGCACTAATTGAGCACTAAATGGTGACGTCTTGTAATTCCATTAGTTTCCGTTTTAGAGTCTTCTTCTAGCTCTCAAGAAAGTAGTGGATTTGAAAAAAAAATAAAAAAAATATTTTTCAAAAATATTTTGCTGTACTGGCAGCACTAATTGAGCACTAACTAGTGACCCATTTTAATTGCATTAGTTGCCGTTTTAGCGCTGTTACGAATGGTATACTGCTAGCTTAATGAACAGTTAGCAGTGTTCTCATTTTTAGTCCCCCTATCACAGCACCAAATATCTGTTATCAGCACTAAATTAACACTAAATGAGCACTAAATTTTTAGATATAATACGAGTGATTCTGCCGACTTGACCTTTCTAGCTTTACAGACGTGATTTACAGACCTATTGTAAACACCCATCATCTCTTTGATAGGATTAGGGCACTTTGTCTATCCCTTCCTATTATAAGGACTTAATATCCTTGACATTCACCTCTCCATGGAATTTGGAGCAGCTGGTTTTACCTCTCCCAATACTTGCAAGGCCTTTACTTTTTCAATTCATAATAATAATTAAAAATAGTACGTTTCAGAAATAAATGATAAGAAAAGAAACTGTCTGTATCAAGGTAAAGTAATAAGGTTAATGATCAATATATAAGTATTTGAAAAGTAATTTCAATTACTTTTCTATTGACATTCGGACATTTGATGTTAAAAAAAGATAATATAGAAAATAAAAATGAAAACATTCATTACATTTATAGAATTGCTTTCTGATTTCCGCCGCACTTTCATTTATTTTCGACTCAAAAAGAGCGATAGTGATGTGTATAACACAATGACAAACTTTATATTATCTCCACAGCTTTTACGTAGCTACCTTACAGGAAGTAGTGAATGACAAAATTATAATGCTTTATCGTTTTTCTTAGATCCAACACTTTTAGTGTAATGAAAAATTTTATGGCGCTATCGTATATTGCTTTTCTATTTCTATATGAAATTTTACAGCTTACTAAATCTTTATACGTATCAAAGGTTGGGATAAAGTGGAAGTTATGGAATATTTTGCTTTTGTAATATTTTACATTATAAGAAAACATGTTTTTCTGTTTTTATAAAATAAATATAAAACATTTCAATATATTTATTACATACTAGAAGACCCAGCCATGCACTGCTGTGAGTGACAGATTTAGAAAGGATTTAAAAGACAAAATTAATCGTAAATTTTAAATTTTATTACAATTAGATAAATTTAGATCTTATGTATTAATGGTTTTTGGGTTGTTAGGCCGGCGTCGATTGTCATGTTGACTTGACGTTTCGCCAACACGAGCGGTTGGCATCTTCAGAAGTTGCTTTCTGGTTGACAGTCTGCAAACTACTGAGCTCTGCGTGAACGGAGCCCGTATTTATACGTCGGGAAGGAAGTTGTTCGAACTTTTCCATAAAGAACAAAATTCGAACAACTGGCTTTGGACAGTGCCCCATACAAGCCAAAGGTTTGGTATAGATATGTAGATGACACATTTGTAATATGGAGCCATGGGCAGAATAAATTGCAAGAATTTCTGACACACATTAACAGCATCCATGAAAATATACAGTTTACGATGGAAATCGAAGACAACAAAAAGCTAGCGTTCCTTGATGTGTTATTATCACGAAAAGGAAGATCATTGAGCCACACAGTGTATAGAAAACCAACACATACGGATCGTTATTTACATAGGGATTCCAACCACCACCCATGTCAGAAATATGGAGTCATCAAAACCTTAGCAGAAAGGGTAAGAAGGATTTGCGAACCCGAGGCACTAAACGCAGAGCTAACTCATATTCATGATGCTTTAAGGGCCAATGGTTATTCAGAACGGGAAATCAAAAGATCGATTGGACCAACAAATCGTAGACTCAAAGAAAATGAGCAAATCCAACCAGTAGCAAAAGCATTTCTGCCTTTTATTCCGGGAGTGACAGACAGAATTGGTCGATTGCTAAGAAAGAAAAATGTGAAAACTATTTTCAAACCAACGAGAAAAATCAAAGAATGTCTTCGATCGGCAGAAGACAGAAGAGATCCACTGTCGGCTTCGGGAATTTACCTCATTCCGTGCACATGTGGAAGCGTGTACATAGGAACTACCAAACGCTCGATAAACACCAGGATTAAAGAGCACAAGGCCAACTGTCGTCTGGGGCAGACGAACAAATCCGCTGTAGCGGAACATACCCTCACTATGGACCATCGGATTAAGTTTGAGGAGACCCAAGTCCTCGCTACTACATCAGCATACCATTCCAGACTCTATAGAGAAGCCATAGAGATAGAGAAGCACCCGAACAACTTTAATAAAAAAGAGGAAGCAGTCAAGATCAACAAAACATGGGTCCCCATAATTAAGGTTGCGAAAACTCTACCGTTAACGAACAACACCGACCAGAACCGATTGGAATCGAAAGCAACTGAGGCCCCGCCCACTTCCTATCCGACGTATAAATACGGGCTCCGTTCACGCAGAACTCAGTAGTTCGCAGACTGTCAACCAGAAAGCAACTTCTGAAGATGCCAACCGCTCGTGTTGGCGAAACTTGAAGTGTTGACTTGATGTTGATGACAATCGACGCCGGCCTAACAGCCCAAAAACCATTGATACATTAGACAATGGCCGCGAAAGCCTTTCACAGTTTAAATTTAGATCTTCTTTAATCTTCCTTGTAAACAAATTTGGTATTTATAAAAATGATCTCTAATACTTAAAACCGATACTGCTTTATAAACTATTCGTGACTATTATTAACTTGCGGTATAAATAGACATGCAACTCAATTACAATATATAATTGTTAGCGTTTTTTTAATTCATGACAAAAATTGAAACATTTAACATTTTCTGCTATTAAATCAATTGGGAAACAATTTGCATTGCAGATAAAACATGTGTCCAGTTTGCTTTAGTATGCTAATCCAAGGGTCACCATCAGTTTGATGACAAAGTTGAAGTCAAAGAACATTTATGTTAAAACCAACAAAATGCTGATGAAACATGACAGTTTTAGAGTTGAAAATGTTTCTATTAGCGTTTTATTAAATACTAGGAACCGCCTAACACTGATATCTTTTACTCATTTTCAGTTTTATTTTAATTAATGATTTTATCTTCTTTGTTTTTGTTTTAGATGTTTTCTTTTTTGGTTTTGTCGTTGGTAGGAGTGTTGGGTGAAAGGACACTTTTGGTTTGGATGTAGTTAGCATCAGCCGCTGGCGCCACTCTCACAAACTTTTTTTCCAAATAACAGATTTGGAGTTTGCTTCCTCTGTTACTTTAGTGTTTACTTGATCCAAAGCTCCTTGAACGTACCTAAGCTGTCAAAAAACATTGTTTCTTTGGTGTCAGTGTAGGTGATGTATTGTGTGTGTCCCACATGGTGGAATGTGGCTTTGAGAGATTGACGCTGTGGCATGTCTCCTCCGTCGGAAGGCTGTGGCAAGGACGAAGAATACCAAAGAAACCTTTTGTTTTTTTTGTATCTAGTTGTGGAGTTTATTTGGATCTGGATCTGGAAATTTGGGGAGGGGCGAGCTGCTACTGCTTAGCCAGCACTGAGGCCACATATGACACATTGTGCATCCTCCTGTATGTAGGGATATCCTCACCTCAGGCTGTCACCAGGCCTAGAGCTTTAAAATAGGTGATGAGGCTCCGGAGGGGGATCTCCCTGACATCGGTTTGTGTAAGCCAATACTCGCCCAACACGGATCTTCTGATTTCAGAAAAAGCAGAGCAGTCATACATAATGTGTTCTACTGTTTCCTCTTCTTGTTCGCAGCCTCTGCAAAGCGGCTATTCTGTTAATTTCATCCCAAACAGATGTTGTCGCAATTGGCAGTGACCTGTCAACATTCCCACAGCTGTTCGGAGATTTTGTCTGGCCAATGCCTTAAATTTTTTTGTTGTTTCCTCGCCAGGATGAGGTAATAACTCTCTCGCTAGTCTACAGTTCGTTGTTTCATCCCAGCACTGTATAAATTCTTGGTGAGAGTGCTGTTTGATAAGGTCCACGACTGCGGATAATGTTAGCCTGGTAGATGGGCAAGGGCTAAGATATTTGTAGCCCGCAGCCCTCCTTGCTAAATTATTCGCAATGTCTTTAGAGTTCCCATCTCCTTTGATCCAGCTGAGAGTGACCACGTTATTCTGGCTGGCCTCAGTTAGAGATTGGTGACATTCTAGTACTAAACTTGAAGTGAAACGTGGTCTATTCAAGGTCAGTAGTGCTTATCGGCAGTCTGTATATATATTTATATTCCTGCCTGTGATGTTCCTATTGATTAATTCTTTTGCAGCTATGGTTATGCCTGTGAGTTCTGACTGAACCACACTTGACAAGCCATCCATAGCCCATTTTATTTTTAGGCTTAAGGATCTAGAGTAAATTCCACATCCCACACCTTGCTTTGTGGATTCCATCATGTCCAATATACCTTCTACCTATAGGAAAGAGGGATTTCATCTAGGAGGTCTTCTAGTTCTGCAAAAAAGGTCTCTATCCACAGGTTGGAGAAGTCCGATTGACGTATCGTTCTTATAGCGTCTGAAATTGAGATAAAAAAGAAAGTATATTTGTGTTTTGGTATACAAGGTGTGGTGTAGTTTTTGGCTTTGCCTATGATTGCTCTCTCTGTGGCAAGAAGAGAATAAAGGAGTCTCTTAACATGAGCAGACTAAGGCACGGGCTTATAATCGACCAGAGGTGGGTGTGAATGATACAAGATATCAACTGCGCCACCTTGTAATGAGGTGTTAATATTTAAGATAGTGTCATAGTACTTTATTAAGTAAGAATCAACTGCGCCACCTTACGGTTGCGTCATAGTTATTAATTTAGTAAATATTTTCTTAGTTGTTTTTTGCGTTTTGTTATTCCATGTCAAATGTGTTTTTGTTATACCACGTTTTATACTGACTTCACCGGAACGTTCCTTTAGATTTTAAATTAGATTTTAACTTTGTTATCAGAAAAACAAATTATATTTAATTATTTTTATATGATAATCATTTTTCCTGTGCTCACTCTCATATAAAACTAAGCTTTTGTGAAATTTTTAATAATTCTTTAGTGCAATTTGTCAAGTTAAATGTAGTTTTCTTTTATTGTACAGTTAGTTCGTTAAAATAAAAACCGCACTGCTGTTTTCATAAATACAACCTGTCATCGAGTTGTATCTACTTGTCTTTTTCATATTCTTGTTAGAAAATACATTGTAATAAATTTTTCACAAGTAAAAATGTAAGAAAAAGATTTTTAGAATTGCATGTTTAACAAAGAAAAGTTAGTTTCCTTTTATTCTTTTTTTTTATACGAGGGTTGTCTTTTTAGTTTTGCATATAGTCATAAAGACAAAAAATGTATAGACTTAAAGTACTTGCAGTACAAAATATATCCCACCAAGATCTAAACACTTTTGCATACGTCCAAATCAATTGGTAAAACAGTTATTTGAGTCTTCAGGTGACACCTCCAACATCACTGTTTTAAAACCATCGATGGGTTTTTCTGGCGACTGGAATGGATGCCCACGCATTCAATTTTTGAAAAATATAATGTTTAATATACGAAATATTTTAAATTTCCTTGTGGCAAATGAAACAAGCTAGAACTGTCTTTATTATTACTAAATTTATGTCACAGAATTTCATATTCTGACCTAAACTGGGAACTATTGTAGTAATTAATAAATATTCCTGTCATTTTTTAGTCCAATGTTCCTGCTCGTTCTTATGAAACGATGCAAACTAAGTTCTCAACAACTACCATTAATCTCGCCATCATAAACTTTATAATAGAGAAAACGTAATTATAACGTTTTAAGATGCAAAAAAATAAGTGGGGTTCCTGCAGTAAGCAAAGCACGTCAGCTGCTCGTTAACGGTTACGAAATATTCTTGCCATGTTATTGTAGATGCAGAAAATACCACGTATCCAAAATTTCTAAGAAACCACACTGTTACAAGGACAGTTTGATAATTAAGTATATATTCTACATAAGCTTAAGATTTGTAGACGTATTTTTTAAAGGTAAACTATAAATCTAGTTTTGTGTACCGCCATCTGTTAGTTAGTTGTTCTACAAACATTTTAGTTCACCTGGTCTACATAAAATAGTCCTATGCGTGGAAACCCCTTCCTACAGGGAGCTTTTTATCAGGGTTGATAGGACAAGACTGTTGAGGGTGTCGTGTGCCTACCGTACAAAACCGCAGCTGCGCTTAAAGTAGTTGCAGGCTGTGTGCCAACACTCATCCTCGCAGAGAAAAGAATGTGAATGTACTACCGTCGCTGTGACGGAGACATCGGTAAGAAAATAAGAACTAAGGAGAGAGCCACATCTATTAAGAGTGGTAAAGGATGTGGCTCAGTGGATGAAGTCACTCATTCCGGGCATAAGAACCGGGTTGTGGTGTAAGCACCGTTCTATACTCTGACGCAGTTAGTGACCGGGACATCGGTGAGAAAGTAAGAAATGAGGAGAGGGCCACAACTATTGCGAGTGGGAGAGGATGTGACTCATTGGATGAAGTCACTCATTCCGGGCATAAGAACCAGGTTGGGGTGTAAGCACCGTTCTATACTCTGGCGCAGTTACTGACCGGGACATCGGTGAGAAAGTAAAAAATGAGGAGAGGGGCACATCTATTAAGAGTGGGAGAGGATGTGGCTCAGTGAATGAAGTCACTCATTCCGGACAGAAGAACTGGGTTTTGGTGTAAGCACCGTTCTATACTTTGACGCAGGTGCTGACCAGATACGGCTGTTTCCTATTGGACTTACACAGGTTCAGAAGAACATCAAGACCCGAGTGTCCGAACTGGAAAGTTTAGGGACTGTGCAATCTACAATTTTGAAGTGTAAGAAATGGTGACAGGAGAGTTTTGAGTGAGATTGCTTGGGCCGGCAACTCGATGAGTGAATTGCTGGAATGAATGATTAAGAATAAAGGTAACTGAAGGTATGTGCATGAGTATGTTCGTGTGGTGGTAAGTATGAAAAGAAATAAAGGTGAGTCTCCACCCTAAAAGCCAGGGAAGGTTCAGTTGTGCGTTTGAGCAATGGGGTGCGAGTAAGAGGGTGTAAAGACAGGTGAGCAAAAAGATTATTATGCCTACCCCAGGGCGATTTTCTGCCCGCTCATCGGAATGGAGTGTTGGTTTTATTCGATAGGCGCCTTCCCGGGTGTATTCAACACTACAGGGATTCCTTATCGGTGCTGTCTTTAAAAGATTTCGAACCCTCACATAACTAAACAAAGCATATTTCTTGTAGATATATTTACGCGCACCGGTAGCTAACATCGTAATTTTTTTTTGTAATTTTAACGTTAAACAAATTTATTAAAATTTAATTTTGTAACCCAAATTACATTATATTTTGTAATTAATTTAGTTTATTTTGGGATATCTGCGACGAAGTAAAAGTTTTATCATTTTTAAGGAACCAATTAATACGATTTTAAGTTGAGGCGAGCTTGTTTTAATGAGTAATTCATATTCATTACCCGAAACAAATAAAAATTAATTTTCTGTTTCTACTGCAAAATTTTTCATCTCGTAGTTAAGTCACGTTCATCGAAATGCGTCGAAAATTAATTTGAAGTTCGTATACAAAAATTTGTAACGTTTATTTTAATTTTTTGGACTTGCTGATGAAGTTTTTATTTTGTGCTCTTTGTTTTCAACCAAAATATGGATTTTAAAAAAATATATATAATATTATATTATATACAATCATTTTTTCAAATTATAATAATAATTAAAATAGTTTAATACGTTTCAAAAATCAATGAAATAAAAAAGAAACTGTCTGTATCAAGGTAAAGCAATAAGGTTAATGGTCAATATAAGAGTATTTGGAAAGTAATACTGACGTCTTTTTTACATTTTTTGTGTATTCAAATTTTTATTGTCAGCGCCATCTTAAGGTGGCAAAGTTAATATCTTTTACATTTGCACAGCAATTCTTACTCAATTAAGTACTATGACGCTATCATAAGGTGGCGCACTTAATATCTCATGTATTTACATAGATATCTAATCTAGTATTATGAAGGCATCTAGTGGTTGATGACCTCCTCTCTGAGCTCAATGCACAGGGAATGTACGCTCAAGGATATGCTGACGACATTGTTGTCCTAATAAGAGGAAAATTTATGAACACTTGCCTAGAACTCATGCAGAGGGCATTGTTCATAGTGAAAAGGTGGTGTAACCAGGAGGGTCTGAGGGTCAATCCAATGAAGACTGTAATGATACCATTTACAAGGAAGAGAAATGTTGATATCGCTATGGTACCAACTCTCTTCGGTAATCAGATCCAGGTTAAAAGAGAGTTCAAGTACCTAGGAATAAGGCTGGACGATAAGCTCACCTGGAACAGCCATTTGGCACATATAACGCAACGTTCTCAGACCACACTTATGATGATGAGACGGGCCGTTGGAAAGACATGGGGTCTGAGCCCACAAATGACTAACTGGCTATACACTAGGGTTGCAAGACCGATGATGGTGTATGGCTCGATAGTCTGGTGGACCAAGGTGATGCAAACTACCGCTGTAAAGAGATTACAAAAGATCCAGCGAGTAGCGTGTCTTGGCATCACAGGAGCCATGAGAGGTACTCCAACTGCAACCCTGGAAGTAGTGCTAAACCTCCCACCTCTCGACATCATTGTGAAAGGGGAGGCAAGGATGACTGCCTACAGAATGGGTTGCAGTGGCAACTGGAAGTACAATGCCTCCAGTGGGCATACAAGGATTGTGGACACTGTACAGATGGCCACCTTGGAAATGCTACCAGACAGAATGGTGAAGATCACAGATCTAGAAAAGCCATACAATGTCAGGGCTGCCTGGGAGAAAGGTGAACCTGAATATATGAAAAGGGGGATCACTTGGT
This sequence comes from Altica lythri, assembly GCA_964028335.1. NCBI lineage: Eukaryota > Metazoa > Arthropoda > Insecta > Coleoptera > Chrysomelidae > Altica > Altica lythri. Next base: position 22,521,808 of record OZ034810.1, read on the forward strand.
ATACGGATGGCTCGAAAAAGCCAACAGGCACTGGGGCGGGAATATATGGAGTCAGACCCAAGGCCCATTTTTGCGTAAGCCTGGGTAAACTGGCTACTGTTTTCCAGGCTGAAGTCGTTGCCCTATCAGAGTGTGGAAAAGTGTGTTTGGAGCGTGGTATGACAGGCCACACCATATACATAAACTCGGATAGTAGAGCAGCGCTAATGGCACTTGACAGTTTTGACTTTACCTCTAAAGCAGTATGGGACTGTCATCAGGCCATGAAAACCCTGGGAGAGTACAACAAGGTTATTCTTAGTTGGGTTCCGGGGCACAAAGATATTGCTGGCAATGAGGGAGCTGACAAGTGGGAAACAAAGGAGCTGAAAGCCCGCTCATTAGCCCAGAGCTGACGTGTGGTATTGCTTACAACACAGCACGAAGAGCTGTTCGCCAGTGGATGGGCATAGAACATCGAAAGAGCTGGGAAAGAACGCAAGGTAAAATACAGTCAAAGAGAATGCTGCAGACACCTACTGGTGCTATAGCGGCAGATGCCCTTGGGCTGAGGAGGAAGACCCTGCGGAAAGTAGTTGGCTTCATCAGCGGCCACTGGGTATTCCGCGGACATCTACATAAGATGGGAATTTAAGTTAAAAACCTCCTATGTAGAAAATGCGGTGAGCAGGAGGAAACAGCCTTTCACGTGATATTCCTGTGCCCAGCTCTGCAAGGTCTGCGTGTGAGATCCCTTGGCCTACCGACTGGAGATCAAAGGGAAGAACGGGTAACCATAGTCAAAAGGATCTCTTGGTTCATTAAGAACCTGGGATTTGACGGAGAATGAGGACCTGTGAATGAGGGTGCACAATAAGCTGTACTAGCTGCGATGCAATCCCATGGACTACCCCTAAGCCTGGCCCTCTGTAAAAAAAGCACCGTAAGGTAACGCACTTAATATCTCATATATTTACATAGAAATTCTTACTTATCCAGTTGCTCTGTGTGTAACTCGTCATAACAAAGCTATGCTTCTAAAAATGATTTTACCTTAAATAGATTATGTTCAAAACAAATTAATTTTCTTTTGTAAGTTAAGTGTTAATGAAGTTCTTCTATACGCTTTATTTAGAATCAGAATCTTGACTTTTTACCAAGCCTTAAAAATTCGATAACTAAACTGAATATAAAGTAGATGTAAACAGTGGCAAGAAGTTCTTTAGATTTATGATTGTTTGACTAAAGATATGAATAATATATGTTGTTAGACAAATATTTGTTACTTTGTATATTGTAATCCTTTCACCATAAATAAATATCCGTAGACAAGAAAACAAAGGTTTAATATAAGTTAGTGTTATACTTGATATTTTCAACAGTGATTTTGAATATATAACTTTTACAACTTGCGGTGTTAGTACCGAATATAGACAAGAATAGTAGGATCACTCTCGTTCCATGCCGCCGGAGCTTTCGGTCTCTATTTTGGTCTCCATTTCCGTCTGTATATTTGTCGCTCACCTGCAGCGTTGACAACCTAAAATTTGTGAAATGATGGCAAATATAAATAAAATTGGATTAAGATAAGAAAAAATTAAATAATCTTGCCTTTGCTTACTTTTCTTTGACACCTTGTTGAAGAACTTGGATTGAGAGTGTAGTGGGCGATTAAGATACAAACTGTCGATGTTGTTAGCTTACATTAAATAAATTATTATATATCTGAATTTTAGGAAAAAACTTTAGTGTTCTCACGATAGCTTTTTGTGTATAATGCAGAGGGAACATCGTTAGTATGGTAGATTGTTAAAGCTAACGTAAAATTTACTTTGTTAATGTTTTGTAAGCCGTATAGGTAAATAATGATCTGTCTAATCAACCTGACACCATGTTGTTTCAACACCGTGTTGCTAAAATATTGATCGAAACAAAAATAAAGAAATTTCCTTTGATGCCGTCTGGCTTTTCTCTGTTTGACACATGACAAGGAATCCCTTTCAATATAATTTACTTTATAACATGCTGAGGCCTCAGTGAAGGTGCTGTATTGGAAAATCTGTCATAATATATTTGTTTGGAGACCCGTGATTATGATTTGGCACGATTTTTCGTTGAAGAATTTTTATATATGCAATAATAGTCGTAGAGGTTTATTTATTAGGTAAATGGAGGACTGGGTGTGACAGGGAACGATAAAAAAATGATAGAGGGTTTGTTTTGTTTACTTACTAAAAATTTTACGCTAATATTTATTTGAGGTAAAATTTTGGTTTTTAAAAACTTTAATACATGACGTTGAATGGCTATTAAATAACGAGACTGGTTACGAAAAATGGCTTTATTATAAAAAAATATTCCCCATGCGAATGCTCCCCTTTAATATACTCTCCTCCCTTGGGTACGTTTTTTTCATTGATCAAAGTAGTGCTGGAAGTCTTCTTTGGTGAGGGCCTTTAGGAGCTCTGCTGTTTTTTGCTTTGCCGCTTTCATCGATCCAATTTGGGTCCCGTTTAAAGCAAATTTTATCTTCAGAAACAAAAACATCACAAAGTACCAAATCTGGCGAATGCGGCGCGTGATCGAGCTCTGGAGATCGTTTATTAACTTCACAGATAGCTGGTGCAAAATCCATTAGTTGTTCTTCGGGCCTTTTTTTACGGGTTCATTCTCGCAGTGTTGCCAAAATTAACAAATAGGAAGTCTTTTTGACCTTTTGGAACCCTTTGGAAGTCTTTTTGACCCTCTGGAACAGACCTGTTGTAACGGGTAGCTCTTTTAGACACCAGACTCAGTAAAATTCGTTTTCAGATTAAAAAAAGATTTATTTCTAAAATTAATTATATACAAGAAAATAAAAATAAAATATAATCTCTACAAATTAAATAAAATTAATTGGATCTGTGACCCCTTTGGCCCTTCGGATGGATCTCCCTGTAAATAAATAAATTTAATATAGATTCCGGTTAGCATAGGATCGTTAGGGTAAGTTCGAACCGATCAATACTCGGTCACGGGGTGGGACAACCCTTGGTCAATACCCAAGGATCGGACCGGTATAACCGATCAATACTCGGTTACGGGGTAGGACAACCCTTGGTCAATACCCAAGGATCGGAACGGTGCAACTGATCAATACTCAGCTGCAGGGCAGGATAATCCTTGGTCAATACCCAAGGATCGGTACGGTACAGCCGATCAATACTCGGCTGCAAAGGCAGGGAAGGTCGGTGGCTAATGGTCAATACCCAGAGCCAGGTTGGAGTCCTTACAAGATCAGTACTGTCAGTCGAACTCGCCTTCTTCAGCGATGGCATCGGCTTTTTATCCACGCTGAACGGTGGGTCTGCGCGAGTCTTGACGACGTGTCGTATCTTGGTCGCGCACCTCGAACGGATGGTGGGAATGCTGGCAAATACAAACGATAACGCGGGGTTTCTGCGTAATCGTTACACTGTTGACGCACGAGCTTCTGGTCAGCAGTCAGATTTTTTGGCACCAACGTTGCACATAGTTTCGTCACGTGTAACTTTCCGTGTAAAATTTTCTAACTGTGTCTTTATCTGCGTTTACAGCCGGGCAATTATCCAGATGCCCATTCGACGATCTGCGCGTACAATTTGGTTGATTTCTAGAGGTAAAACACTGCGAATGCTAAGGTTATGGTCATAGTTCGACTTTTGACATTTGAAATTCGACATTTTTGACTTTTGACATTTGACATTTTTAACATTTGAGTTTTGACATATTTAACCCTTTTGGCCCCTATTTTTTGCTATTATATTTTGTAAAATACAATAAGATCAATCTAAGATATCGTTTAGGTAGCTTATAGCAAAGAAAAATATATTTTAATTTATAAATAAAGTGGCAATTGTATGTAATTAAGGTGAAACGTAAGGACATGTAAAATTGATGTCACCACAAGTTAAAATTATACAATTTTCCTTTGCCTTTGGTCAAATAAACACCAAAGGCGATGCAAAGTAAAACATTAACCAGGGCGTTAATTTAATAAATGCGGGAGTCAGGATTGAAATTATTACATTTTACTGGCACTTTAGGCGCACCTAAATGTCCATTTAAATACGGTAGTTTTTCCAAAGCCAATGTTATTTTCTCTAATACCCTTTGCACTCTACAACCGTTTATTCTTCTCCCTATATGCGTCGGGAAATGTAATGAATATTCATTGTGCCGCTCCGGAGGTCGGTCTTAGGTTTTGGTATATAATTACGACGATACTGCCGTCATATATCAAAAGCGTAGTTTGAAAGGTGGCCGGATACGTGGTCCGCATTCAAAAAGCTCGAAATGTAAATTTAATTAGTATCGGTAATCAAATACCCTCCTATTTATATTTATGGGGTAGTATAAAGTCATATCGCGTCGATGTTTCAGTTTCAAAACACCTAAACTGCTTTGCAACGCTTCAACTTGTTTTTCTTTCATTAAAGTTTATGCATAAATAACTTATGTTTTATATAATCGATATTAATCAAGCATAACAAGTATGTAATACGAGGGTTGGCATTTTAATTTTGTATATAGCCATAAAGACACAAAATTAAATTTTCTTTTTCTACTAGGGCCCCTCTGGATGTGGCAAAAGCCCTAATAACTCCATTCCTTAATGAATTACAATCAAGTAGGATCGCTATCTGGTTACTCCATATTATAGAGAAATAATTAATTTTAAATACACGTGTATTATACTCTCTATGATCACAAACAACTGATGTTTGCGATAGCGATTGTACTTGAAATTAAGTGTTAGTAATATTTTACAAAAACAAAATTTACCACAATTTAGACAATTTAATACAAATAAAATTTATAACTGAAACTAAAGAATTACTTACTGTATTGAGGACTTGTTCGAACGGAAACAGATATTAAAACGGACGCGAAATAACTGTTGAGGCGACGAGAAGGCTTCAGTTTGGTTGTCTACCACTTAATAATCGTGGCACAAAACAATAGAATAAATATCTACCAATAGTTAGGTGGATTTCGGAAACTAAAACGATCTCTGATCGTTACAAGGTAGAGCAAAAATGTAATTAATCTTTGAGTTTTCCTAAGTAATTTCTTTACAGCTCCATTTTCTCGATTTTTAATGTTGAGTATTTATAAATACCTTAAAAGAAAAATAGTTGCAGTAGAGATGTTTTTGTGCAGTTATTTATTACTTAAATGGAAGTACATTAAATTAATATAATATCAATTTGGTAAGAGCTTTATAAATATAATCGAAAAATAATACATCAAAAGACTTTATATCCTGATGCTATTCGTATCTAAGTAAACGAACCGGTTTTGTTCTTTTATAGAAACTCAACACCAACTTAATTATTTCTTTTAGTAAAGCGAGCCCGAAGTTTTAACCGACGCCTGACATTTTTATCAAATTGTTACTTTTATCCATCTGAAAGGCTTTTATGTCAAAATGGTTGCTGTCTGTTCTTTTTACTGTGACAAATCTCTAATGGTCTGGGATGTTTTTCTATTCGAATATTTTCTTTTGAAAATTTTTCTTTGTATATATAGATATATATACACATACGATATGGAAAATTTGTCTTTATGAGCTAAGGGTGTACGAAAAGAGGCGATCGTGATAAATGAAGTGAATCGAAGACCGCTATAAAAGAAAATTATTTGATTTTTTTGGGGTGTTTTATAGGTTAGAGAATGTGTTAAAATTCGGGGTTAACAGTGATTTGTCAGAGGTTTTTTCATACACTACTGAAATGGAACTTCTTTTACTTTTTACATTAGTTTTGTAGCCTTTTTACTTTACTTACATTAAGTGACTATCCATTATTAGTTTTTTACACATTTAGGATAACAACTACGCTATTCTTATCGTTATCAATGTGCACTCTGATTAAGCTTAAAGTGAACTGTCAAAGAATTTAGACAAAAAATCGGGTGGGGCTGTGCTGGGGCACACAGTCGTTGGTTTTCACGTGAAACGTCTATGTTAGCGATATCGATTGTCTTTTCATTCGTTACGTCCATAGGTACAGGTATTCCAGTGGTAGAGGTGCTCGCGAGGTTGGCAGCAACAAAAAAGTTCTTCGCGGCGTCGGCGTTTTCGTCGGCAGCAGCTTTGCGACGTTCTCGAAACCGTCTTGCTCGTTCGGCGCCGGACATTGGGGTACCTGTGTGTGGCCCATAGCCCCCTCTTTTTAATTAAAGCCGTGATTTATATTTCTGGCTGGCTTTTGAACGAGCTAAGGACGACATAGCAAATGTTTATATATTTTTTTATCACTTTCTGGTTATTTTTAATATAAATACTGTCCAAATTGCACCTATTTTTGAATGAATCAATCGGTTTCAATAATCTTGATAAACACACGAAAGTATCACCACGGTATCAAGTCGGAGTTACGAGTTACACTGAATAGAAACGAGCGAGAGCGCCGGTTTCGCAGAGTTAATTATATATTTAATAAGAAAGAAACACCGATTTCTTTTTAACTCAAGACCTTACTTCACAGCAGGTATATTAAAAATAGGAAAATTCGATTTTCAAAGAAATAATTAGTACTTTCTTGTCTTATATTTATTTAGAGATGAAACAAAACTTACAGATGGGAACCGAAATGCTTTTAGACTAAAAAAAATGGATGTGTCAATAAATAAACTTTTATGAACCACGTGATTAAGAAAAGAGATTTGATTGGTTGGACAATATTTCTGGATAGAAGCTATTTAAATAATACGGTAATTTTATCACGTTGACCATTTTAAATAGTTTAAGAGGCTATTGGAAAGTTTTTAACGACAGGGTCAGCTTTTCTATTAAAAAGAAACATTTAAAGATAAATTAGTTAATTGGTTTTTAAAATTGCTCCATCTACCAATAGATTTATAAGACAGTTAGTGGATGATTTACAACGATTTTCCAACGTCACAAAAATGATTTTAAATTCATTCTGTAAAACATTAAAACCAGATCTGAAAATTAAATTTTAATTTTATAATCCTTTCCTGAAATATTCAATATTTCCAACACCTAAATCCCTTACTCTTGAAATGATTTATTTTGTATCGTATTTCAAAGAACCTCCACTTGTTCGATATACATTCCAAGAGATAAATCATTTCACTGTAACAATTAATTTTAATTTATTATTGCTCTTAATTGTATTTAATTCTATTAACTTCAATTTGTGAAAAGCTTGGATTTGGTTATTAATTATTATTTGTGTTCATCGCTAGATAAACGGATAGTCACATGCTATCCTGAACCAAATAGTCAGTAACGCTGATTCCTTATTTATATCTTTGTATGTATACATGGTCATGGAACAATGGCCCTCCAATCCAAGGGGAGTCAATCTGGTATACCGATGGCTCAAAGACTGAGAAAGGCACAGGATCAGGTATATACAGTAGAGGACACAGGATAAAAGTCCAACTAAGTCTAGGTACGTATGCCACAGTGTTTTAGGCTAAAGTAATGGCCATACAACACTGTGCAACGAAGATCGTAAGTCAGGGTATAACGGGTAAAACCGTAGTCGCATACTCGGACAGCCAAACAGCTCTAAAGCCGATAGTCTCGGCACAAATAGGCTCACAGCTGGTGTGAAACTGCGTTGGGGCCCTGAAACATGCTGCAGGTCAATATTCTCTGCTACTGGCATGGATACCAGGACACTCAGGGTTTCGAGGCAATGAGAAGGCTGATGAATTGGCCCGTGCGGTAGCTAATATTCCAATGATTGGCCTGGAACCATTCGGCGGAGTTGCTGACACATTCAGAAAGACAGCTATTGAGAAATAGAGGCTAGAGAAGGCAAGGAGTCGTGGGAAAACTCACCGGGCAAGCGACTAGCCAAAGTCTTTATAAAGGGACACTCGGCGAAGTTTACTGCAGAGCTGCTATCACAAAGACGAAACGATGTCAGAATGATTGTCAGTCTCTTGACAAGACATTGTAGGCTCAAGAAACACATGAGTCGGTTGAACTTAGCAGATAAAGACATCTGTCGATCCTGCCAAGTGGAGGAGGAAACCGCATTTCATGTCCTATGCCAATGCGAAGGCCTTACAAGGACGCGGTATCTAGTACTGGAGAGGGAAAACCAGCTGCTCCAAGTTATGCGGAGTGGCCACTGTCAAGGCTATTACGTCTCATTAAGAGGGCAGGGCTGGACAAGGTTTTCTAATCCTATGCTTAAGATAATGGGTGGTCACAATAGATCTGCAAAGGTCGCAGTGATACAGGCTAACAGCCAACCCAATAAACATCTAATCTAATCTAAAATGTATACATGGATTTATCCTAATTATCGAAAATGGCTCCAAAGTTTTTTATGATATATTTACCTGTTGTTTATTTAATTAAATTAAAGTAGAATTGCAAATCATATTTAGTGTGAAAGCAAATAAATTAAAATTGGGTGGTCTTTAAATAAACACACATTCTCACAAATTCTACTTAAAACACATTTTTCCCATACAATATTGTTGTTTTTTTATTAAGACTCGGATTTTGAAAGCTTTTATGAAAATGCTTTTGAAAGGTGTTTTTGTTTTGTTAAGCATTATAACTTGAAAATATTTTTCAGCATGAGGAATTTTTTTTTCAGTCTATTCTCTGATAATCTGAATCTCCGTTTTCGTTCTAATTTAATTGTGAATATCCCCGGGAATACATCCATGAAATTCGGGAATTATTAATACATTCAGTGTGTTAGAAAATAATTGCTTTCAAATTTACTTTATTAGAGTGGGAATTTCCCGACACCTTTTTTGATACGGTAGCTGGTGTAAAATTTTTAACAACGGGATTAAAATTTATTACGAAAAATTAACGTTGTTATAAATATAACCAACAAAGAAAACAAAAAATCTTTAGCACTACAGATTCACTTAATCCAACATCAAATCCAATTTCTCAATCCAATTATTTTCTATCTTTAAAACTTTTCCAACGGTTATAAACTTGAAACAGTTTAACATTTAAGTGCTCTTTCAAATACCTATTTATTCTTTTTCTTTAAAGTGAACGTCATAAACTATCCTAATGGATTGTGGGTTTTAAAACAATGTTTCAACGGATAAATATTGACCTATATAAATTATAGTTTAAAAGAACTAAAAAAAAAAGAGAAGAAAACTTCACCTCTTTGATAGCCAGAAAATTGGAGTCCTCAAAATACACTTCATGATTTCTAGATATGTCTATTTTATCTTCCGCCCATCCGTTCATCGTTTCTTACTTCTTCTTTTTTTTTATGACCATGCGAGGTCTGGCTATTAAATAATGAGAGTGGTTACAAAAAAAGGTTTAAACTGTGAAAGGCTTTCGCGGCCATTGTCTAATGTATCATTGGTTTTTGGGCTGTTAGGCCAGCGTCGCTTGTCTTGCTGACTTGACGTTTCGCCAACACGAGCGGTTGGCATCTTCAGAAGTTGCTTCCTGGTTGACAGTCTGCGAACTACTGAGCTCTGCGTTAAAGTTAAGTTAAAGTTAAAGAATGAGTTCTTTGGAAGAAAACTATGGAGATTTTTAGGAGTTTGGTGCGTATGAGGACCCTGTTGTAGGACTTGCGTCCTTTCAGGGGATGGATGGAATGTTGGGAAGGAGTTAGCATCTGTCTGTCATCGGCACTGCTCTCACAAACCTTTTTTCTTTGATCCTGGAGTTGATCTTCTTACTTCCGTTTCCTTTCTTCCTTGTTGAATGAACGTGCCTAAAAGGTAATTTCTTTTTGGTGTCAGTGTAAGTGTGTGTAGGAGTGTAACCCACTTGGTGCAATGTGGGGTTGGGAGATTGACGCTGTGGCGTGTCTCCTCCATCGTGGAGCCCTTCCATTTGGCAAGGACGAAGGGAACCACAGAAACCATCGCCAAGGGCCCATTTCTTTTTTTTTCATTTTTTTTTTGTATTTTTGTGTTTTTTTTTATTTTTTTTTGTATTTTTTCTATTTTTTTAATTTTCGTGTCCTATGTAGATTTGGAGGCACCATCTATCTGTAGGAAAGAGGGGTTTCATCCAGTTGATTTTGCAGGTCTTCCGAAAGGTCCATGTCTACAGCGGATTGAAGGAGTCTTAGGTTGGGGAGGGGGATCTTCTTTTTTGGAACTCTGGATCTTCTCCGGAGTCCTCCATTCCAGTGTGTATGGAGGGTCCTCTGGGCAACGATGTTGGTGCTCTGCAGAGTCCGGGCGACGTAGCGGTGTTGAAGCGTCTGGAAACGAGAAGGGAGAGGCAGTATATTTGTGTTATTGTAGACAAGATGGCTTGGATAGAGGTAGTGTAGGTTTTTTACTTTCCGTAAGATCGCTCTCTCTGTGGCATGGATTGAGTGTTTTTACTGGGGAATGGCAGAGTATGGTATGGCCTTGTAATCGACAAGAGGTCTGATAAAGGTTTTGTATGTGTGTAGAAGAGTTTTGGTATCAGTTCTCCCGATTCTACCGCCCAGAGCACCTAGGAGGAAAGCACGTTTCCTCATTTTGTTGAGTGTAAGCTCAACATCGGTAACCCATCTAAGTTTTCGAGTAAATCGAACCCCCAGATAGGTCACCTGATCCTGAGGAACGAGCTGTTCCCCCCATAGTGACAGGTTGATATAGTCGTAAGAGAGATTTTCTCGTCGACTGAGGTTAGGATGAAGATGATGGTTTGTGTTTTGTTTGGATTTAGAGCTACTCTCCATCTGCTGCACCAGTTAGAGACCTGATCCAGCAGTCTTTGAGTTTTTCGATTAAGGGTTTCAGTCGACGATGCGGAGGTGTACATAGCCGTGGCATCAGCGTAGAGCTGAAAATTCTCCAGAGGAGGAATATCACTGGCATAGATGGTATATAGAGTTGGGACTAGGATTGATCCTTGTGGAACTCCTGAAAGGGGGGAGAATGGATCGGAGATTGCATTTCTAACCTTGACTTAAATGATTCTGTTGGAAAGATATAAGTGGATAAGTTTTATGGCCTGGATGGGGAATTGGATGTCAATTAGCTTTCTAATAAGGCCAGCGTGCCAAACCTTGTCGAAGGCCTTTTGGACATCCATCTGCGTGGACGGAGCCCGTATTTATACGTCGGGAAGGAAGTGGGCGTGGCCTCAGTTGCTTTCGATTCCAATCGGTTCTGGTCGGTGTTGTTCGTTAAGGGTAGAGTTTTCGCATAATTAAGGGTGCGAAAACTCTACCCTTAACTAACAACACCGACCAGAACCGATTGAAATCGAAGACAATTGACGCCGGCCTAACAGCCCAAAAACCATTGATACAAAAAAAGGTTTTATTATTAAAATTATTCTACCGCAATGCTCCTCTTCAATATACTCCCTTTCCCTGGCCACACACCATTCCACACGGTTTTTTCATGGATCAAAGACGTGCTGAAAGTCTTCTTTGTTTTTTGGTAAGTTGCTTTAGGATGTTTGCTTTGCTGCTTCCATTGGCTTAAATCGGGTCCATTTCAAATCAGATTTTATCTTCGAAAACAAAAAAAAAAGTCGCATGGTGCCGAATCTGGCGAGTATAGCAAGTGTTACAGCACTGGAGTTTGTTTATTTATCAAATATTTCTTTAAAAACTATTTCAAAAGCTGTTTTTAGCTTTTTAAAGCGCTCTAACTGCTTTTAACAGCTCTTGAACCGCTTTTACTGCTTTAAACAGCTCTTGAACCGCTTTTACTGCTATAAAGAGCTTTGCAAAGGTGGTAGTGGTGGGGAGTCTTCATATCGTCGCAAAAAGCTGATTAACTACAAATGCATCTAAAGCTGAAGTGATTTTAAGGCATTGTAGGTTCAGATCCTGCTGGATGAGACATTCATTCGATTTTTCCTTTATGTTATTTTCTTGTTTTTATAATTTTTAAATGTAAAAAAAAATACCAGTTGCTTGACTATTCGTAGAATTCAATTTTTATTATTGTATCAAAATTGTATTTAATTTAAAACAGATTCTATAAATAGATATAAAGGGGAGATTTGTATAATCAGTATATTTACACACTTGTTGCATTTGATCATTCTTGTTTCCTCTCCGTTACTAATTCCAAAGTGCCTACCTACCCTTTCATAGTAATTAAATGAATTAAAGCCCTTCATGCATGTAGCACTTGAATTTGAACTTAAATGCACAATGGTTTTGATGTTCCTTTACCTTTCAGGAACATCTATATCTCCGAAACTCACTAACACACTGGAGATTTATCCATCTTTTCGTTTTATTTGCTCACTAATGTGACAATGAAAGGACCACGACTTTAAATTAGTATTCTGATAAAACATGTTTTTACTGGAATAGTGGAAGTCTAATTTTATTCACAAGGGTCTCTAAATCTATCCACTTGGTTAACTTAGTCTCGAATGTATATTACCCAACTTGACTGTTTGTATAAGGGATCCGCATTCGAATATATTTAGAAATTTCTCTCTGCTTAAATATCTGGCGACGGTTTTCCTTGAAAATACATGTATGTACTAATGTTAGTAAGGAATAGTTTAATTGCGGTAAATTTTAATCAAACCACACGTATGTATACCTACAATGTTCATTAAATAGTAGAAATTTATCGTTATGTACAATAAAACTAACTTGATACGATATGGAATTATTAATAGTTCTCAGATTATTATTCAAACCATTTATGATGTATTTAATGATAGTTTTGTAACTTCATTAGTTAGGTTTACTGTGTGTGTGGAAAGTAGGTCTCTTACCTGTTTCTTTTCTAATTTTGTCATTAATTGTTCGATTCCGTTGGTCTTATCTGTTTCCATAACGTTTACCTTGTGAATTACGGCTGTTACCGGTTCTACAGTTCCCATTTTCGTGATCTTTCGGAGAACTGGATGATCGTTCAAGCGGATGACTCGGAAGGGTACCTCTCTGATCTGGATCCGGAAATTTGGGAGGGGCGAGCTAGTGCTCAGCCAGCACTAAGGCCACATATGACCCATTGTGCTTCCTCCCGTATGTAGGGATATCCTCACCTCAGGCTGTCACCAGGCCTATTGATTTAAAATAGGTGATGAGGCTCCCGAGGGGGATCTCCCTGACATCGGCTGGTGTAAGCCAATACTCGCCCAACACGGATCTTCTGATTTCAGAAAAAGCAGAGCAGTCATACATAATGTGTTCTACTGTTTCCTCTTCTTGTTCGCAGCCTCTGCATAGCGGCGATTCTGTTAATTTCATCCTAAAGAGATGTTGTCGCAATTGGCAGTGACCTGTCAGGATTCCCACAGCTGTTCGGAGATTTTATCTGGTCAATGCCTTAAATTTTTTTGCTGTTTCCTCGCCAGGATGAGGTAATAACTCCCTGGCCAGTCAACAGTTCGTAGTTTCATCCCAGCACTGTATAAATTTTTGGTGAGAGTGCTGTTTAATAAGGTCCACGACTGCGGACAATGTTAGCTTGGTAGATGGGCGAGGGCTAACATATTTGTAGCCCGCAGCCCTCCTTGCTAAATTGTTCGCAATGCGGTTGCCTTTAGAGTTCCCATGTCCTTTGATCCAGCTGAGTGTGACCACGTTATTCTGGCTGGCCTCAGTTAGATATTGGTGACATTCTAGTACTAAACTTGAAGTGAAACGTGGTCTATTCAAGGTCAGTATAGTGCTTGTCGGCAGTCTGTGTATATATTTATATTCCTGCCTGTGATTGTCCTATTGATTAATTCTTTTGCAGCTATGGTTATGCCTGTGACTTCTGACTGAACCACACTTGACAAGCCATCCATAGCCCATTTTAATTTTAGGCTTAAGGATCTAGAGTAAATTTCACATCCCACACCTTGCTTTGTTTTTGTTCCATCCGTATATACGTATATACTACGTTGGGGTCTGCTGTCTTGTTTGTTAATATTTTGTAGGGTTTGTCAAAGACAAATCTTGGTGCGACGGTACCTCTTTGGTAGATCTAACAAGGAGTACTTTTTCCAATTCAAGGTCATGGTTCTTTGGGCTCCAGTCCATCCAACCGTGCTGTAACGATATTATCGACTATCTTAATTGAGGAATCGTCAACTTGTGTTTGATGCATGAATATTTATTCAATACCAGTACGGAGGATACGTCGGCAAATATATAAAAGGAAACCATAGTGCAGCATAAAATCCTTGCCTAAAACAATATCTTCGTCAAAGTCAGCCACCAGCACCGAGTGAACAAGAGAGATTGAACCAAACTATATCGTCGCTTGTATCTCACCGTGGATTCTAGTAGATTCTCCGGTAGCGGTACGCAACATCTTCTTCCGCATAATGACGTTTGGTCGGTTGATAGTTTTCATTGCTCCAGTGTCTACCAGCATGCAAAAATTCTTTCCATCAATGATGCCATCTACATATACGCTGCCCACGTGGTGTCACAGAGTTGCCAATTTCATAGTGTGAGGAGTTTCGGGACTGTTGGAGGTTATTGCTGCCCCCCAGGAGTCGACTTGTTTTAGATTTTCCTACTGCTGGGAGATTTAAGATTTTTCTTACATGGGAAAGTATTTCTTACATGGCCTAGTTCTCTGCACTTACAGCACCTTACTGGGCGCATTCTTTTTGGAGTTAACGTCATTATCCTTTTCACTACCGCCTCGACGTTGCTGACGGAATAAACGGCAGGGTCGTAGTTACCGGTGACTTCCCTTAGTCGAGCAACTCCACTTGAGTCGCCGCATTAAACTCTAGGACAATGGTCAAGGCGTCCACTAGAGACCTCGGCTGCGCCGGCTGTACAGCCCATTACAACTCGGCGTCTCAAAGACCATCGGTAAAGGTTTGGACCGAAAGGAAATCTTCCGCTGGATTTGGATGCGCGAACCGTACAATTCTTGCCACTTCTGCCTTGAACTCCCGGACAGTTTCTCTATTTTGCTGCTTCCGGCTCTTCAACTGCATTCGGTATACAGGTTGTAGATGAGTTTGTCCATAACGCGTTTCCAGATGATTTAACAATAGCTCGAAATTGTCAGTACCATCCGGTGTTAATGAATGCAGGACGTCTAAAGCCTTACCTCGTAGGGCTATGGTTAGGGACAATGCCTTCGCCTGGGATGAACATCCATTCGTTCTGGCCACTGCATGGAATTGTTTTAGATAATTTGGAGTAGTCTTCTCGTCGAAGGTCGGGGGTTTTATCGTCGTTCGTACCTGGGTTACCTCTCCGTTTCCTCGTCGTTCGTCGTCTACGTGGCAGGTTTCCATCCTTTCTGCATCTCCATCGCAGTGGTGGATGGGCTGGTTTCGACGACAAGCTTCAGGTTCGCGTTGAAGCTGCCTTACATCGGACTGCATTTGCTGGTTGATATCGTCTCGCAAGTTGGCCAAACACCTCCTTTACACGTTTGTGTTTGTGGAAGCTTGTCGAGACTTACCAAGCATGTAAACCTACCATTAAAAGATAATGCATGAGAACGATTTAAAAAAGTTTGAAGGCAAAAAAGTACATTAAAGATTATAATTATTAAAATAAAATTAAAAAAATTTCACATCGAAGATTTTTATTACTTATTGTTCTGTTAAAATTTCCCTTATAATTAAAAAAAAATCGTGTCATCGCTTCTATTATCAATAACCAAAATCTTGTTAATAAAAAAGGTTTAATCTACATTTCCAATTACGCGCTACAATGTCCACTGAAATCTATCAACTTCGATACCGAAATATTCACGACCTATCCGGATTTTCTTCTCAATCTGATATTTACCTCTGCGAGAACAAAGCAGCGTTCAGGTCAACTGAGAACTTTATCTGTCGAGCGACCCTTAAATATTTATACCCAAAACAAAAAAAAAAATACTCCGGACTCGGAAAGGGTGAAACGAAAATGGATATTTCCGAATGTCTAAATCAACTGAGGTGTCTTGTTTCGTTTTCTAGTAAAATTTATTTTTAGAATTTTGTCGTTGCTTCAGAATTTTTTTTTTGGATAAAGAATAAATGGTTGCTTGCCTTTATTCAATTTGTTTTTAGGTGATAGACATGGAACAAAAAGTAGCTGGAACAGAAAATAAAAAGGTTTCAACCACTTTACAACACGATTTTAAATAGCTTACCTTACCTAGATATATAACCAAACTTTGCTCGTGAAATTTCGAAATCATAACCAGAGTTATGCCGTATGTGACATTTTTTCCATTTCTTCTTAATGCCATTCCATAAATAATTATTTTAATCTATTATAAAACAAAACATGAAAATGAAATTTATGTTTCATTTTATTGCTTAACATTAATCTGACACCAGTCTCTATTTATCTTTTAAAATTTTCCAACAACGAGTTACACGTTTCACTAAAGATGAGTACCTGCTCGTATTAAACCAGGAAATTTAATTGTGTATTTGTAATTACTTCGGGAATGCATTAGAATTTCACGCCCGCTCTCTATTTTATGGTCCAGAGTGAGCTGGAAGTGCATATTCATTAATTCTACTATTATCATTATTCACACGTCACTGTTTGTAAAAGTAACCGGTTTTTATTTCGATGAGTTCGAATTATTTATTTGCGAACGGATAAAGGCGTGGTTTCGTAAAGTTCATTTCATTAGATTTTTGTAAAATTAATTAAAATTTGTTTTGCTTTGTTTAAAAATAAATTTAAACGGAATTTTCTCGCCGTAATTCCACAAAGCCAATTTATTTTAGTTTTTTTATGTTGGAGAGAGAATACAACTGTATTCAAATGTATTTCTATTTCTTATGTAAAGTTTACATGCTTGGAAAGTCTTGACAATTTTTCACAAATACTAGCAAGTACAAGGAGCGTTTGGCTTGCGTAAGATGGAAAGACTTGCCAGCGTGTAAACCTACCATAAGTATTGTTTGTAAGAAAGTTATATTGACACAGCTTTTTGTCTGCCCAAACACACTAGCCCACTCGTAAAGGTAAAAATGGCATTCAAACTTTTTTAAAGACCATGAGCTTCTGAAGGTTTGCAAAGACTTATCAGCGTGTCAACCTACCATAAGTATTGTTTGCAAGATTGTGTTGTTGACACAGCTTTTTTGTCTGACCAAACCCACTATCAAACTCGTAAGGGTAAAAATGGCATTCAAACGTTTGTGAAGGCTTCAAGCTTCAAGAAAGTATCCTTGACATAGCTTTTTTGTCTGCCAAAACATACTAGCGCACTCGTAAGGGTGAAAATGGCATTCAAACGTTTGTGAAGGCTTTAAGCATGTTAAGGTTTGCAAAGACTTGCCAGCGGGTAAAACTACTATAAGTATTATTTCTAAGAAAGTGTTGTTTACACAGGTTTTTTGTCCACCCAAACAGAAAAGCGCACTCGTAAGGGTGAAAATGGCATTCAAGCGTTTGTGCGGACTTAGAGCTTGTGGAGGCTTGCAAAGACTTGCCAGCGTGTAAACCTACCATAAGTATTGTTTGTAAAAAAGTGTTGTTGAGACTGCTTTTTTGTCTGCCCAAACACTAGCGCGAGAGTGAAAATGGCATTCAAGCATTTGTGAGGGTTTTGAGCTTGCAGAGGCTTACAAAGACTTGCCAGCGTGTAAACCTACCATAAGTATTGTTTGTAAAAAAGTGTTGTTGACAAAGCTTTTTTTGTCTGCCCATACACACTAGCGCACTCGTAAGGGTGAAAATGGTACCCAAGCGTTTGTGAGGGCTTAGAGCTTGTGGAGGCTTGCAAAGACTTGCCAAGGTGTAAACCTACCATAAGTATTGCTTGTAAGAAAGTATCCTTGACATAGCTTTTTTGTCTACCGAAACATACTAGCGCACTCGTAAGGGTGAAAATGGCATTTAAACGTTTGTGAAGGCTTTGAGCATGTGAAGGCTTGCAAAGACTTGCCAGCGGGTAAACCCACTATAAGTATTATTTTTAAGAAAGTGTTGTTTACACAGGTTTTTTGTCCACCCAAACACAAAAGCGCACTCGTAAGGGTGAAAATGGCATTCAAGCGTTTGTGCGGACTTAGAGCTTGTGGAGGCTTGCAAAGACTTGCCAGCGGGTAAAACTACTATAAGTATTATTTCTAAGAAAGTGTTGTATACACAGCTTTTTTGTCCACTCAAACACAAAAGCGCACTCGTAAGGGTGAAAATGGCATTCAAGCGTTTGTGGGGACTTAGGGCTTGTGGAGGCTTGCAAAGAACTTGCCAGCGTGTAAACCTAGCATGCGTATTGTTTGTAAGAAAGTCTTGTTGACACTGCTTTTTTGTCTGCCCAAACACTAGCGCGAGAGTGAAAATGGCATTCAAGCGTTTGTGAGGGTTTTGAGCTTGCAGAGGCTTACAAAGACCTGCCAGCGTGTAAACCTACCATAAGTATTGTTTGTAAAAAAGTGTTGTTGACAAAGCTTTTTTTGTCTGCTCATACACACTAGCGCACTCGTAAGGGTGAAAATGGTACCCAAGCGTTTGTGAGGGCTTAGAGCTTGTGGAGGCTTGCAAAGACTTGCCAAGGTGTAAACCTACCATAAGTATTGCTTGTAAGAAAGTATCCTTGACATAGCTTTTTTGTCTGCCGAAACATACTAGCGCACTCGTAAGGGTGAAAATGGCATTTAAACGTTTGTGAAGGCTTTGAGCATGTGAAGGCTTGCAAAGACTTGCCAGTGGGTAAACCTACTGTAAGTATTATTTCTAAGAAAGTGTTGTTTACACAGATTTTTTTTGTCCTCTCAAACACAAAAGCGCACTCGTAAGGGTGAAAATGGCATTCAAGCGTTTTTGGGGACTTACAGCTTGTGGAGGCTTGCAAAGAACTTGCCAGCGTGTAAACCTACCATACGTATTGTTTGTAAGAAATTCTTGTTGACACTGCTTTTTTGTCTGCCCAATTACTAGCGCGAGAGTGAAAATGGCATTCAAACGTTTGTGAAGGTTTTGAGCTTATGGAGGCTTGCAAAGACTTGCCAGCGTGTAAACCTACCATAATTATTGTCTGTAAGAAAGTGTTGTTGACACATTTTTTTCGCTTTAAAATAGGTTAACCAAACCTATTCCCAAATTTTCCTTGTTGTGTATTTTTTGATTTGATAAATTAGTGTGTACAGTTTGTTTAGTTATAAGACTTCACATACCACCGATTTTACTTTGTGTAAAAGAGTTTTCATATAGATAATCCTAATAATTTTAAAACTTATATATTCTCATATATGATATAAAATCTTAAAATATACGAAATTTTACGTTCAGTCATCTATTTCTATCATTTCTCACATATGTTAGTTTTATACTAAAAGCAGTGGAAAAGTAAGTTGAAAAAGTTCTGAAATATATACCTCCCATAAGAATTGAAAAATATAAGTTTTATTTAAACTCACAAAACGACTACAAAAACGTAGGCTTTCTATATACATCTAGGGATAAATAAATAAAGGTAAAAAAATATATATTCAAGTTATTTACAAAAAAAGCCACTTTTCATCGTTTTCAACAGAAAATTAGATTTATTTTTGCACATATACATAAAAATAATAATCATTGTTTATACTGGGTTGGACTATTTTAAGAATATTTTGTCTTCTGATAATTATTTGATAAGGCCAATTTGATAAAAATAAAATTCACACGATTGCTTATCCTTGCTTAAGATTGTATGTTTAGTTAGTTACTTCGAATTAAAATTAGTGGTAAAAATTTATATTATGTATTATAAGAACCTTAAATAATCAATCATTAAAAACAATCACAAGTGGTAACCTACACCGACACTGATACCTTTTGATAAGGCAAATTTGATAAAAATAAAATTCACACTATTGCTTTTCCTTGCTTAAGATTGTATGGTTAGTTAGTTACTTCGAATTAAAATTTGTGGTAAAAATTTATATTATGTATTATAAGAACCTTAAATAATCATTCATTAAAAAAAATCACAAGTGGTAACCTACACCTACACTGATTCCTTTTGATAAAGCAAATTTGATAAAAATTAAATTCACACTATTGCTTATCCTTGCTTAAGATTATATGTGTAGTTAGTTACTTCGAATTAAAATTAGTGGTAAAAATTTATATTATGTATCATAAGAACCTTAAATAATCAATCATTAAAAACAATCACAAGTGGTAACCTACACCGACACTGACTCCTTTGATAAGGCAAATTTGATAAAAATAAAATTCACACTATTGTTTATCCTTGCTTAAGATTGTATGTTAAGTTAGTTACTTCGAATTAAAATTAGTGGTAAAAATTTATATTATGTATTATAAGAACCTTAAATAATCATTTATCAAAAAAAAAATCACAAGTGGTAACCTACACTGACACTGATTCCTTTTGATAAGGCAAATTTGATAAAAATAAAATTCACACTATTGCTTATCCTTGCTTAAGATTGTATGTTTAGTTAGTTACTTCGAATTAAAATTAGTGGTAAAAATTTATATTATGTATCATAAGAACCTTAAATAATCAATCATTAAAAACAACCACAAGTGGTAACCTACACCGACACTGATTCCTTTTGATAAAGCAAATTTGATAAAAATAAAATTTACACTATTGCTTATCCTTGCTTAAGATTGTATGCTTAGTTAGTTACTTCGAATTAAAATTAGTGGTAAAAATTTATATTATGTATTATAAGAACCTTAAATAATCATTCATTAAAAAAAATCACAAGTGGTAACCTACACCTACACTGATTCCTTTTGATAAAGCAAATTTGATAAAAATTAAATTCACACTATTGCTTATCCTTGCTTAAGATTATATGTTTAGTTAGTTACTTCGAATTAAAATTAGTGGTAAAAATTTATATTATGTATCATAAGAACCTTAAATAATCAATCATTAAAAACAATCACAAGTGGTAACCTACACCGACACTGACTCCTTTTGATAAGGCAAATTTGATAAAAATAAAATTCACACTATTGTTTATCCTTGCTTAAGATTGTATGTTAAGTTAGTTACTTCGAATTAAAATTAGTGGTAAAAATTTATATTATGTATTATAAGAACCTTAAATAATCATTTATCAAAAAAAAAATCACAAGTGGTAACCTACACTGACACTGATTCCTTTTGATAAGGCAAATTTGATAAAAATAAAATTCACACTATTGCTTATCCTTGCTTAAGATTGTATGTTTAGTTAGTCACTTCGAATTAAAATAAGTGGTAAAAATTTATATTATGTATTATAAGAACCTTAAATAATCATTTATTAAAAAAATCACAAGTGGTAACCTACACTGACACTGATTCCTTTTGATAAGGCAAATTTGATAAAAATCAAATTCACACGATTGCTTATCTTTGCTTAAGATTGTATGTTTAGTTAGTTACTACGAATTAAAATTAGTGGTAAAAATTTATGTTATTTATTCTAAGAACCTTAAATAATCATTCATTAAAAAAAATCACAAGTGGTAACCTACACCGACACTGATTCCTTTTGATAAGGCAAATTTGATAAAAATAAAATTCACACTATTGCTTATTCTTGCTTAAGATTGTATGTTTGGTTAGTTACTTCGAATTAAAATTAGTGGTACAAATTTATATTATGTATTATAAGAACCTTAAATAATCATTCATTAAAAAAAATCACAAGTGGTAACCTACACTGACACTGATTCCTTTTGATAAGGCAAATTTGATAAAAATAAAATTCACACTATTGCTTATCCTTGCTTAAGATTGTATGTTTAGTTAGTTACTTCGAATTAAAATTTGTGGTAAAAATTTATATTATGTATTATAAGAACCTTAAATAATCAATCATTAAGAACAATCACAAGTGGTAACCTACACCAACACTGATTCCTTTTGATAAGGCAAATTTGATAAAAATAAAATTCACACTATTGCTTTTCCTTGCTTAAGATTGTATGGTTAGTTAGTTACTTCGAATTAAAATTTGTGGTAAAAATTTATATTATGTATTATAAGAACCTTAAATAATCATTTATTAAAAAAATCACAAGTGGTAACCTACACCGACACTGACTCCTTTTGATAAGGCAAATTTGATAAAAATAAAATTCACACTATTGCTTATCCTTGCTTAAGATTGTATGCTTAGTTAGTTACTTCGAATTAAAATTAGTGGTAAAAATTAATATTATGTATTATAAGAACCTTAAATAATCATTCATTACAAAAAATCACAAGTGGTAACCTACGCTGACACTGATTCCTTCATGTTTAATAATAATAAAAACATTAACAAACATTTAATTTTTGTTTATCATCATACAATAATTGCCTACTATAGGCTAACAATTTAAAAATCTTAACAATGTTCATAAAATAAAAATATAATCAGAAAACATGTCAATAAATCATATTCATTTAGTTTCCCATACTTTAAAATTTATAACCAGTCTTGTTTCACGTCAAAACTATATCACAGTATAAAAATTAATTCGTATTTTCTTTAGTTTCTTGCGTGATAAACTACAGTTAAAAAATTCAGGCAAATGTTAATAAGCAGTTGCATTTAAACATTTGTCGTCAACGAGTTGTAGATACTCAGTACTTGTTTCCAATTTCCATTCCCTTTCCTGTATGGAAAATGTAACTTTGGAAAATTGTGACCCTATCCTTAACCGGTAATTACGATGTAAGATAGAAATCTTAGTTTTGATAACAGCTGTAGTTATGATTTACTGTAGAAAGTTTTACACTAATTAAGTGTCTCGTTATCACAAATTATAAATTTGATGTATATTTATCAGTTAATCGCAATGAAAAATTAAACTGATAAACAAAGTTTTTATACCCTAAAGGAACACAAAAAGTTGATTTTTAAAAAACTTTCATAAAACATTTAAATCAATTTGGTTATAGTATATTGCAATACAAACTTATTGATCGTTAAATGTTTTTGCTGACCCTGTCGTTAAAAACTTTCCTATAGTTCCTAAAACCAATTAGAATGGTCTACGTAGTCTACGTGGTAAAATTACCATATTATTTACATGGGTTACGTCGAGAAAAATCCAGAAAGATTGTCCAACCAATCTAATTTCTTAGGCCTGACATTTGGCAAGAAGGAAGGAAACCACAGAAACCAATGTCAAGGGCTCAGTTTTTTTTGTGTAATCCTGTCGTCGCCCTGTATCTACCTGTAGGATAAGAGAGTTTTGTCAAGAAGGTTGTCCAGTTCTACTGGAAGGTTCCTATCTACCGTTTGGGGAAGTCTTAAAAATGGAGGTAGAGTGATCTTGATCTTCGAATGTTTTGGGGTTCTTTGGAACCCTGCATCATAGTGGGTATAAAGGGTTCTCTGGGCAGTGATGTTGTAGCGTCTAAAATTGAGAAAAAAAGGAAGTTTTTTGTATTTTGGTAGAGAAGGCACCCTTTAATAATACTGAACTCTCTTAAACTTACGCCACTTATGGAACCTTGGAACCCAGTGGAAATTTTTCGATGTATTTTTTTGTAATATTATGTGTTATTGGCATTCAATGTATTTTGCACTGATTTATTCGTGAATCTTAAAGAGCAAGGTGTGTTGTGTCTTGTGACATATTTTGTGTATGTTACCATATATCCTTGCCATACGTCCTTTTTAGTTAATCATATGTTATTGGTCATACATAATTCTATTTTTAATTTTGATTATAACTCTTTTATATCTTGACATCAATAATTATTACTTATTTTATTTTCTAGCACATCGTACTGATAGAGGTAAGTGGGTAAAATCATCGTCCTGATTAAAAGATGCCAACAATTTGTAAGTAAAATGAAATTGTAGATTTTTTAAGAAAAATTTTACGAAGATCTATAAGTAGTAAGTAAGACACTTCAGGACACTTTGACCTTTGAACCTGTGACGTCATCTGACAGCTTTAGCGTCAAAAAAATGCTATTTTATCGTTTCTAAATTCATGAACGTCACAGTTCCAAATGTGAAACGCCAAAACGTCAAAATAGCGCTAAAATTTGTCACTTTGAAACGACATTTTTCCATAAGAAATACATGTAAATCGAAAATTTCTTCTTACCAATTTTTTAAACCGTTATTGCGACAAATTTTAGCGCTATTTTGACGTTTTGGCGTTTCACATTTGGAACTGTGACGTTCGTGAATTTAGAAACGATAAAATAGCATTTTTTTGACGCTAAAGCTGTCAGATGACGTCACAGGTTCAAAGGTCAAAGTGTCCTGAAGTGTCTTACTTACTACTTCTATAAATAATACACATATTTTAATATTGTTACCCTTATAAACATTAGTCGTAAACCTTTTTGTTTCTGGAAAGAAAAAATCATTCATATCTAAAATGTGGTCCAATGGTAATACCAAGGAAAATACTCAAAGTCTAGTACCACAAAAATATTTTATTTAAGGGGCTACTAGTTTCGGGAATATTCCCATCAACAGGCCCTTAAAAGTAAGCACAAAAAAGAAGCAATATTCAAAAAAGTGGAATTGATTTCAACTATTCCCGTTTGCAGATAGAGGGACAACATAACTTGTAGACCGGTTTCAACCTATTGGGCCTGGTCAGTACAAGGTATATGTTGTCGTCAGCGAGCTTAAGGCATAATCGCTGACTGAAGAATACACTAAAATCACCACAAAATAATGGAAATATAAACGATGCGATAGTGTTAAAAAGAAATTACAAAAATAACGGATGATGATCGACAGACTGGCATCTTTTGTTTGTGAAATACAGGGGGTCAAAGTTTTTACTTTTCACTTTGACAGATGACGTTTGGACACCATTATTAACCAGTGCTGCCAACCTGAAAAAACTTAACTAACAACAAATCACCCGTTATATACTTATAACACTTTTACCTAAATAGACTGTTAACTTCTTGCATAAGGTAAAATATTTAATTCTGATACACGAAGTAAATCTGTATACATCCCTAACGGTATTTAAGTGAGATTAAGTAGTGTCAGGTAAGATAGGGTTGTGGATATTGTAAAACAAGTTTAGGTACCTTTAAAATCGTGAAATAAAAGCACTGTTCGTCCTACTTTAGTATAGGATCACACTGGGCACAATATACTGACAAGCATAAATCAAATGCGAACACACCCCGGCGCGTAATAATGCTTGTTCATCCTTACAACAACTCTGTAGGTCGCCGGCATCCTAGATATTAATATCTGTTTTTATGATGCGATTTTCAACGTAACTTGTCTCTCTACGCTATCTGGCTGGTAGACCGCGAAATATATCACATCAAAATTAACATTTTAATTAAATCTTCACGCTGAGGTGTTTCATTGAATTTTATCGTAAATATTATGCGAGAACCATTCGCGAGGTCGTTAGATGGAAGGGGTTTTTTGTCATTTACATAGCTTTCATTTTTTGTTTAGCTACGTTCCACTCGCTGGTGTTCATTTTACGATTTATTTACATTGTCTCAGTTCACAAATACAATGAATATTGAGCTTTTTTAAATTAACATTCTTAGCTTTATAAAGATACGAAGGATTGATTGATAAATATTTGTACAATTTTGAAAGATTGCTTGTCTCAAATAGTCTAAAGAAACGTTTCGTGTGATATCTTTTACAAAATTTCTAACTGAATTAACGTTACAAATGTATAAAGAAACTGTAGCAAATTGTATAAGTATATCTTAGCTACAAAACAGGATCTAACTGTCTTTGTGAGCATTAAAGCTATTTGAAATTCACCCAATTTAAAACTGAATCTATCTCCACCTCTTCGCAGTATCGTATACCTTTAAAAAACCATTCCTACGAATGCGGAATGGTCGGATTGATTTAAAGTTGCGTCGATTATGGGATCCAAATGAATATTTCATCGGTTTTCAGGAGACCTGAATTTTGTGGGGAACGTGAATTCAGTGAAATTCCTGGGGATGCCTCCGAGCATGAAACCACTCCTATTATTCTTAATTTAAATGGCAAGAATCGCGTTTCAGGTCCCATTCAGTATTTATTGTTCCGGACCAAATTGTGCTTTGTTGTTAATTTTGAAACAAAATGAGTTGTCCGAGTTCAATTGATCTTTGCGCAATTTGTTTTCATTTTGAATCAGAGAGATGGATAGTTTGTTAATAATTTACACAAACAAAACATCATTTAAAATCGTAATTAGTTAGTGAGTTCTGTAATGATTTTTGTGAAAATTTTGTTTGTTTTGTCTAGAAAAACATAGCAAACGCGAAAATTGAATTAAAGGTCTTCAATAAAATATCTGCAGATCCATAAAAGAGCTGGCAAAAATAAGAAACTTCTTTACATAAGGAGTTAAGAAGAGTATCCTTGGCGGAAGTCCAGTTTACGTGGCTTAAATTTGAGAAACTCACTAATACTGATGTTTAAATTTTGTTTCTGTTTTTTGGTGTAATCCTCTTCTTTATCATCTAATGAAACTTTTTGGGTTTGTGAAACTTTGAAGGGATTTTCAGCTATCCTCTCTGGACGATGTCAGTGTTGTGCACATCAACTTCTTCATCGTATAGAAGTAGGAACAGACCACCCAGCAGATGGACTGACGATGTAAAGAGAGTAGCTGGAAACTGGATAGCAAGGGCTAAAGATAGAAACAAGTGGCAAAAACTTGGGAAGGCTTATATGTTCAGCAGTGGACACTAAAGATTGTTGAATGGCGTCCGAGGCACGAAGTCTATAGAAGTATGGGCAGACCACCCAGCAGATGGACTGACGATGTAAAGAGAGTAGCTGGAAACTGGATAGCAAGGGCTAAAGATAGAAAAAAGTGGCAAAAACTTGGGAAGGCTTATGTCCAGCAGTGGACACTAAAGATTGTTGAATGGCGTCCGAAGCACGAAGCCTATAGAAGTATGGGCAGACCACCCAACAGATGGACTGACGATGTAAAGAGAATAGCTGGAAACTGGATAGCAAGAGCTGAAGATAAAGAAAAGTGAGAAACTCACTAATACTGATGTTTAAATTTTGTTTCTGTTTTTTGGTGTAATCCTCTTCTTTATCATCTAATTCGAAACTTTTTGGGTTTGTGAAACTTTGAAGGGATTTTCAGCTATCCTCTCTGGACGATGTCAGTGTTGTGCACATCAACTTCTTCATCATCTAATTCCAAACTTTTATGTTTTTGGTACCATTGGATTCTCATTTTTGCGAACGTCAGGGGATATATTAAGGCCTCCTCTATGGAACATGTTAGTGTCGTGCACCTCGACTTGTTTATTATCTAATTGTAAACACTTTGGTTACTCACTAAATTTAACTGTGTGCCTTAATGAGGAAGGAAGACTGAAATAATGAGATCTCTACAGAAACTTCTTTGACATTTTTGATCTGCGTGTTAGTATACTTACAAACGGAGTTGGTTGGACCATTTGTTAACGAAGGACCAGAAGATCAAAAGTGAGGAATAATTGGTTGCCTTTTCGAGTTACATAAAAAATAAGAATCAATTACTGTTAGTAAGGGTGTCTGCTGTGGAATTTTTGATCTGTCTTTTTGGTGAAATCTCAACTTTGGAGATTTTATGTTGTCATTTCATATCAGAGAGATTATTTAAATTATAATTTAGTTAGTGAGTTATGTAATGATTTTAATGAAAATTTTGTTTGCTTTGTTCACAAAACCATGGCAAACACATAAATTGATTTTAAACTTTTAATAAAAAATATATCTGCAGATCAAAGCGCAAGGGGTTGATATTCGTTGAAATGCAATTGAATTTTCTGCATCAACCCCCGATATTGGTCTCATTTAAAAACCAATATCAAACAATGTATCCTTGCGATTTTTCAATCATGAAATATATTCACTTCATATATCACCAAAACCTGTTCTTTTCGTAAAAATTCTATTTCTGACGACAAACACTATCCAGAGGGAAAAACGAAAAAAAAAAAATAAGGAAAACTGAAAGTAGATAGATGCAAATACCCAAGAGTTATTTGAATAAGGAGACACGAAAGATGAAATAAACGAAAAGGCTGTTATATACTTTACTTGCAGTATACAATATGCTCATTTATCAGAAATACCGAAAATATTATATTGATTTCAATGCAAATAATTCTTATTCCAGTCAAATAAGTTTCGTTAAATCTCGTATTGAGTTATACTTTTATTTTGACGAAAGGGAATAAACTTCTGTTCTCGTTACTGGCCTGTTCCTTAATTTTCGCGTGGTTGGCACTTCAACTTTTTGATTCTATTTGTTAAAGGGTAAAAGACCTCTCTTTTTCGCATGTTACAATATGACAATTTTGGGCGCGCTGAGAACGGAAGCCCATCTCATTGACATCAGTCTTCTGAGCAACTGTACTTTTGAACTAGGAGTAATCTCTTGGTTTTGCTTTAATCAAAGTGAATCTTAATGATGTAATTGTGGATCTTGAAGCAGAACCTCTGGGCCATTGAATCCTTCTGCGCAAACTAATAAGGCAAAAACAAAATTTGGTTTTAGTAACATTTGAAATCTTCGTATGACCCTCATTTAGTTTTAAATACCGAATTAAAAGATTAAGCTTTAGTAGCGTTTGACATTTTACAAATTATTTCTATGTAAGGATACCGGTCCCAAATTAGTGGCTCATTTTCAAAAGTTTATTTCATATTTAACTACCCTATTCATATGTTTTAAAAGCCACCCACATTTAGTAGTAAAAAATTGTTATTCATAACGAAATATTAAACGTTTTATCTACAATTCAAGCTTTTCATAAACTTGAGTCACTTCAGTTTTCATTTCAACGTTTTCCTATTCATTGTCACCGAATATGTATAGGAAAGGCACTTACAAAGCACAGCTCAGATGAAATTAAGCAACGGAATATGAAAATAGGAAGGGTTTTATTTTCAAAATAATTAAATTTTATGAAAACAAAATGTGACTTTAAAACCATTAAATAATTTTTATCTCTACTTAGCAGAGTCGTAGATTGAAATTAGTAGAGAGTTGCCTTTCCAGTTTTTCCTGAAATTTAAGTACTCTTCTTTCTCTTCTTTTTCCTAGGACTAAGATTACATCACTCAAGTAACTATGTATAAGTATCCGGGTCACAAGGTGGGTCTTAAAAGAGACAATCAAACACTCGAGATTCAAAGTGGAATAGGTTTTACCTGGGCAGCATTCGGAAAAACAAAATATATATCCAACACTCCTATGTGTCCAAAAAGGTAAGATTTTAATTAGTGTGTACTTCCTGTCCAAAAGTATGATGCTGCCAAAAAAGAATATACAGAGAATACACTAAGGAAGATGGAAAGATCAATGCTGGGAATAATTTAAAAAAAGCAAATTCCAAATCAAGTAATCAGAAAAGAAACAAGGATGCGAGACGTCGTTGATGCCATTCTACATTTGGGCCGGACACGTCGGGAGAATAATGTATGAAAGATGTACACAAAAAATTGTTGAATGGTGTCCAAGGCACAAAGCGTAGAGAAGTGAGGGCACACCAACCAGCAGATGGACTGACGATATAAAGAGAGTAGCTGGAAACTGGATGGGAAGTGCGTAAGATAGAGTGAAGTGGCAAAAACTTGGAGAGGCTTATGTCCAGCAGTGGGCACGAAAGATTGTTGATGGCGTCTAAGGCAAGAAGCGTAAAGAAGGAGTGGCAGACCACCCAGCAGATGGACTGATGATGTAAACAGAGTAGCTGGAAACTGGATAGCAAAAGCACAAGATAAAGAGAAGTGGCAAAAACTTAGGAAGGATTATGTCCAGCATTGTACACGAAAGATTGTTGAATGGCCTCCAAGGCACGAAGCATATAGAAGTGGGAGCAGACCAGCCAGCAGATGGACTCACGATGTAGAGAGAGTAGCTGGAAACTGGAAAGCAAGAGCTCAAGATAGAGAGAAAAGGCAAAAATTTGGGAAGGCTTATGTCCAGCAGTGGACACGAAAGATTGTTGAATAGTGCTCGAGGCACGAAGCGTATAGACCAGTCAGCAGATGGACTGACGATGTAAAGAGAGTAGCTGGAAACTGGATAGCAAGAGCTCAAGATATGGAGAAGTATCGAAATTATTAAAAGGCGTCCGAGCACGAAGTAGCGGCAAACCACCTAGCAGATGGACTGACGATGTAAAGAGAGTAGCTGGAAACTGGATAGCAAAAGCTTAAGATAAAGAGAAATGGCAAAAACTTGGGAAGGCTTATGTCCAGCAGTGGACACGAAAGATTGTTAAATGGTGTCCGAGGCACGAAGCGTACAGAAATAGGGGCAGACCACCCAGCAGATGGATTGACGATGTAAAAAGAAAAGCTGGAAACTGGATAGCAAGAGCGCAAGATAAAGAGAAGTGCCAAAAACTTGGGGAGGCTTATATTTAGGAGTGGACAGTTTAACGGCTTTTTAAAAAGAGATAGATGTATCAACTGTTTATTACAAAAAGGATTAAAGATAAAGCGAGGCTTGACACAGAGAAGAACTATTATGTTTTAGAAGAGAAAAGAGCAACGAAATTCATTTGTTAGGTTTTTTAGAACCCAATATGATTCTTTCATTACCAATATTGAGTTTTCCTGTACAGTGAGATAAAAAAGATTAATTAGATTTCATTAATTTATATCAAATATTTTTCAAATATAATCTCCATATCAGATAATTTAAATACGTATAAAGACAATTAACAGTAACACAAAATATCCATTATACACATTAAATAAATATGAAATTGCACTTGCCACATTTGAAATATTTGAATGCATTGTGGGTCAAATAAACAGTTATAAATAATAGATGCATTCTCGGTCGTATATTGTCTTTAATAAACTGACATTTTATGCTTTTATATCAATTAAAATTTACGTCTAAATGTCAGTTCTAGTTAGAATGTAAATTTAGTTAATTAATTAATAGGATAAAACTTTCTATTTATAAAATAAGTGATTGACAGGTTTAATATAAAGTGAAAAATAATAATATTTGGAAAGTTATAAAAATAGTCAACTAAAAATTAATTAAATTATGATTTCACAGATGTGTCTAGGATTAGAGAGGGTTTATAAGCATGATGGAAATTTTAAAATTAGAACTTGCAATCCACAAAATAAACCAATATAAGGGCTAAGAAAAAGTGAGAGGTGTCAAGGGACACCCGGATGGAACGAAGTTTTTTTCGAATAATTAGTGAAGGAATTGTAATTTGTAAACACAACAGAGTGTTTATACATACATAAGCATAATGTCTGTATAAAATGTCTACTTACCTAACTCTATCAGCAATATCCGGAACTTGTGCAGAAACACTGTCAGGATACATTATTGTTATTATTTTCTATTATTTTATTATTTATTATTTACAAAAAACCTGTATAAACTTAACAAAGTCGTGACACTACACTGTTCAGAGCAAAATGGAAAATAGTAAATCCATTATCCCACCAAAAACATTTTCATGTAAAATGTTGCCAAGACGAGCCCATATGACTCGCACTGTCAAAAAGTTATCAGATCTCATGTAGAGCCAAGCTTCTAACACTACACGCCCTAACTCTACAAGGCCTAACTTCACAAACTCTACACCTTAGTCAAAATATGTGGCTTGGCCATTTCGCTACATTCACATCGGCGTAAGGTGAAAAATCAATTCACTGTTCATTACTTTTGTGTTATACAATAGTTCTTGTAGTAACGAACGGCCAAGCCACATATTTTGACTAAGGTGTAGAGTTTGTGAAGTTAGGCCTTGTAGAGTTAGGGCGTGTAGTGTTAAAAGCTTGGCTCTACATGAGATCTGATAACTTTTTGACAGTGCGAGTCATATGGGCTCGTCTTGGCAACATTTTACATGAAAATGTTTTTGGTGGGATTTCATTTCTTTTTGTAAGTTGTTTGTAACAAAATTTTTTTTTTATTTATGTCTAAGACAATCGACAATCAACAAAACAAGACAATCGACAATCGACGCGCTCGCTGTCAAGGACAATTTTTTTTTATTTTTAGCTACTGTGTGGACGTAAGAGGCAGGAGACGTTCGCACACTTCTATTCATTCATATTTATATGATCTGATCTAAAGTATATGTCTCTTAATATATGTCGATATGTCTCAATATATGTCGATTACATTTTTTTTTTTTAACAAGGAGTACCTATACATATATATATCTGGGGGCACCAAGTTTTAGATTAGATTATTAGATTAGACCTCTAGCGTCATCAAAATTTAATTTAAAATTACAGGTCTCATACAAACTCCCATCCCCTAGTTTAAGGGGTTGGGGGATGAAAGTTACAAGTTTTATAATTTTTTTGTTGTTTGTGTGCTTATACTAGCTTACATACAAAATTTCAGCTTTCTAGGACATTAGGAAATACCTTCATAATTTTGATGATCATCAGTGAGTCAGTGACGAAATCAGCGTTTTTTAGATATAAATAAAATCTAATGTAATTAAAACTTAATATGTTCAATAAGTCCGCTATTGACAATATATCCCGAAAATTTTGTTGATCTAGCATAATCCAAACCCAAGTTATGAGGGTTCAAAAAAACGACGAAGCGCTTCGAGAAAAGGTAGGTAGTGCCCGTGCGCTTCGCTTGGCTTGTCTTGGCGGGGGCACTACCGTGCCCCCAGATCACCTGAATATTTTCAACAGTTCGTTTTTTTTTTAACAAAAGTGTCCATTTATACAATATCAGAGGTTTAGAATTTAAATGACATACATCTACCTAGAATTACTTTTTATTTTAATTAAATTTTTTCCGGCTAACCTCAAGCGTCAGTCGTAACTGGTCGTAACGCCCGAAAGGGAACTTCGTTCCAATAATAGTTAAGCTTTAAGATTCACATGGATGTTCTCGCCCGGTAGGGGTCGCTAGAACACTTTGGCGCGAAAATTTAAATGCAGGTCAGATACTTTTGGGAAAGACCTCGTATTCTTACAATTATAAACCTCCAAATTATTTTGTTTTAAGAATTGCAAGATTGCATTTATTTCTGTTTAAAAAAGAAATGCTTAAGAGATTGGTTTTGGGTGTTGCATTTTTGGAACTAAGGTCCTTACGGCAGACTTGGAGGAGATAGGGATTTTGCTGCGTGACTGAACTGAAAAAATGTAATAGTAAAACCGTAACGAAAAACCATTAAATGAAACGTACTTCAAACGCATTCTGGAAGTTATTATACCTTTCATCGGTGGTTCATTGGTAGAATGCTCGCCTGCCACGCGTGCGGCCCAGGTTCGATTTCCGGCCGATGCAAATTTTTGGAACTAAGTTCCTTACGGCAGGCTTGGAGGAGATAGGGATTTTGCTGCGTGACTGAACTGAAAAAAATGTAATAGTAAAACCATAACGAAAAACCGTTAAATGAGACGTACATCAAACGCATTCTGGAAGTTATTATACCTAGCATCGGTGGTTCATTGGTGGAATGCTCGCCTGCCACGCGGGTGGCGCAGGTTCGATTTACGGCCGATGCAAATTTTTGGAACTAAGTTCCTTACGGCAGGCTTGGAGGAGATAGGGATTTTGCTGCGTGACCGTAACGAAAAACCGTTAAATGAGACGTGCATCAAACGCATTCTGAAAGTTATTATACGTAGCATCGGTGGTTCATTGGTAGAATGCTCGCCTGCCACGCTGGCGGTCCGGGTTCGATTCCTGGCCGATGCAATTTTTTTTGTATATATCTCTTAACTTTTACTTTTTTTTGTTAAAGTAATATGAGATATAATTTTTAAAAATCTTGATAGTTGAAAGTAGTTAGGAAAGGTGAGAAAAAATAAATATATACATTACTCTTTAAAGCTTACCTTGAATTTTAAAGAAGCTTCTTTCTTAACGCCAAGATTTCACTGATTTTGAGATATTGACCGTTAAATGAGACGTGCGCAGGCGTTACAGTCGTATACACAAGCGAGTAGTGTTATGTGTCGATTCTACATTAGCCGAAGGAACTTAGTTCCTACCTGGTGTCCCACGACACCATTTTAACTTGTTTCTAACTCCTATCGATTCTTCATCTCTATTTTTATTAATGGCAACAAATACCAAATAAGTGTCTTCTATTAGAAAATAAAACAGTACTCCAATAGAAACACATAAATTAAAATACTATCTCTCGAAATACGACGGGCTTAATTTCCTTACACAGACCAGTATATCCGCAGGTATGTTTCCATAGCTACACATACATCAATTTTCCTTTTTTTCCATATGCAAATATATTTCCAATATCTGCTTTCGGAAGTTTATATTGTACGATAGGAATAACGGTGCCGTCTCAGGTGGTCATCGAAACTTCGTAGGGACTTGTAAACTTGTGAATATGAATTCGTAATTTATAGCCCTTTAAATCCTATCGAAGACATAAATTATGTGAAACGACCTAAAAATTGGAAGACTTTCCGATTGTTTGCAGTAAAAAAATGGTCGTTAAGAGCAGATGTGCAAACATTTGCATAGAATTTTTGGATTATAATTAAAATTTATTTTGGACAAGGGAATATTCTAATATAACAAATTAATAAACAAGCCGCAATACTCGTTCAAAAACCACAGATTTATAAAGCGAGTGAAATTGAACGATTCGCAATTACTTCAAACTTTCCAACTAAATTGAATAGTGCTTTGACCATTTGCCTCATTATTATTAAAGCTGTATTTGAAAATGTGCCAATGCTGCAAACGCGCAATGTAATTTCTAACAATAGTTTTGATTTTATCGTAATAATATCTGATCAATATTTCGCTTTATTTTAGACATAGACTATTTTCCTTACGATTTTTATTTTTATAGCGTTAAAAGCACAAAGCTTTCTGCAAAGTAGAAAGTAGGAAAAACTCGGGGTATTAAAGTTAGTCTAATAGAGTAAAAAAAGACTTTTTAATCTTATTTTCTTTATTTTGCTACTTATCTTTGTTACCTAACTAGTTACACTACTACTACAGTCCGACAAGTATCTCATGACAAGGCAGTGCTTCCAGTGCGCAGAGAGAGAAAGTATTCGGCCAGACTGGGATGGAATGTACCTCAACATTAACGCTTGACAATATTAACGTAAAAATAACTGGAGTAAAAATATAAAATAAAAACGGCGCCACCTTGTGGTGGCGTCATAGTGTTTAATTAAGTAAGAATTGCTCGTTTAAATATATATGATATTAACTTTGTCACCTTTTACTTAATGACGTAAAATGACTGGTGTAAATATATAAAATAAAAACTGCACCACCTTCTGGTAGCGTCATAGTATTAAATTAAGTAAGAATTGCTCATTTAAATATATAAGATAATTGCGACCCCTTACGGTGGCGTCGTAGTATTTAATTAAGTAAGAAGTTTTCTTGTGATATATTTTTATATCTACATAAGAAACTGTGGTAAGAAAATACTAAAATAATAATAATCAACAAATATTTGATTTAAAATTGTGTTGAGTTTCAATCACGATAAAAATTTACAATAATTTTATGTATTATCGATTATATTAAATATTTTATTAGCATACTGCATGTATGAATAGTCTAATTCAATTTAGCTGGATAAATATTAATCAAGATACGATTGGAATAATTGGCCTTAAGGCCCCATAGTTTTGATATGGATAGTAAGTACATACCAAACTAATTTCATAGGTAGGTATCGATTTTACCTAAAATAAATTAAATCTAACTGGAAATTTGGACAGTTTATATACCGAATAATTGATAAAAACTTTTTGTAAAATTGAGAAAAAATTATGAGTGTAAAATATACAGGGTGCGCGTTTTGCTGATTTGAAAAATATATAAAAATTATAATTTTTTTCAAAAATTTTTTAAAAATGTTTTTTACTCCGGAATTGTTCTATAAAAATTAAGGTATATAAAACAATATATTAGCTATTGTATGCACTTCTTAGTTTTAAAGTAACCCGTATATATTATAAAATATACAGGGTGCGCGTTTTGCTGATTTGAAAAATATATAAAAATCATATTTTTTTCAAAATTCATTAAAATTGTTTTTAATTGAGGAATTTTTTTATAAAAATTAAGATATATAAAACAACATATTAGCCATTGTATACAGCTGATAGTTTCGAAGTAACCCGTATATATTATAAAATATACGAGGTGCGCGTTTTGCTGATTTGAAAAATATATAAAAATCATATTTTTTTTCAAAATTTATTAAAAATGTTTTTAATGAAAGAATTTTCCTGTAAAAATTAAGATATATAAAAAAACATATTAGCTATTATATGCAGCTTTTAGTTTTAAAGTAACTTGTATATATTATAAAATATACAGGGTGCGCGTTGTGCTGATTTGAAAAATATATAAAAATCATATTTTTTTTTCAAAAATTTTTTAAAAATGTTTTTTAATCCGGAATTGTTCTATAAAAATTAAGGTGTATAAAACAACATATTAGCTATTGCATGCACCTCTTAGTTTTAAAGTAGCCCGTATATATTATAAAATATACAGGGTGCGCGTTTTGCTGATTTGAAAAATATATAAAAATCATATTTTTTTCAAAATTTATTAAAAATGTTTTTAAATGAGGAATTTTTCTGTAAAAATTAAGATATATTAAACAACATATTAGCCTTTGTATACAGCTGATAGTTTTAAAGTAACCCGTATATATTATAAAATATACGAGGTGCGCGTTTTGCTGATTTGAAAAATATATAAAAATCATATTTTTTTTCAAAATTTATAAAAATGTTTTTATTAAAAAAAGTTTTCTATAAAAATTAAGGTATATAAAAAAACATATTAGCTATTATATGCAGCTTTTAGTTTTAAAGTAACTTGTATATATTATAAAATATACGAGATGCGCGTTTTGCTGATTTAAAAAATATATAAAAATCATATTTTTTTTCAAAATTTATTAAAAATGTTTTTAATTAAGGAATGTTTCTATAAAAATTAGAGTATATAAAACAATATATTAGCCATTGTATACAGCTGATAGTTTAAAAATAGCCCGTATAGATTATAAAATATACGAGGTGCGCGTTTTGCTGATTTGAAAAATATATAAAAATCAATTTTTTTTCCAAAATTTATTAAAAATGTTTTTAATTCAGGAATGTTTCTATAAAAATTAGAGTATATAAAACAATATATTAGCCATTGTATACAGCTGATAGTTTAAAAATAGCCCGTATAGATTATAAAATATACGAGGTGCGCGTTTTGCTGATTTGAAAAATATATAAAAATCAATTTTTTTTCCAAAATTTATTAAAAATGTTTTTGATTATGGAATTTTTTTATAAAAATTAGGGTAGATAAAACAACATATTAACTATTATGTGCAGCTCTTAGTTTTAAAGTAGCTCGTATATATTATAAAATATACAGGGTGCGCGTTTTGCTGATTTGAAAAATATATAAAAATCATTTTTTTTTTCAAAATTTATTAA
This sequence comes from Altica lythri, assembly GCA_964028335.1. Taxonomy (NCBI): domain Eukaryota; kingdom Metazoa; phylum Arthropoda; class Insecta; order Coleoptera; family Chrysomelidae; genus Altica; species Altica lythri. The sequence goes on from OZ034810.1 coordinate 22,559,018, forward strand.
AAATGTTTTTAATGACAGAATTTTTCTATAAAAATTAAGGTATATAAATCAACATATAGGCTATTATATGCAGCTTTTAGTTTTAAAGTAACTTGTATATATTATAAAATATACAGGGTGCGCGTTTTGCTGATTTGAAAAATATATAAAAATCATATTTTTTTTTCAAAATTTATTAGAAATGTTTTTAATTATGGATTTTTTCCATAAAAATTAAGGTATATAAAACAACATATTAGCTATTGTATGCATTTTTTAGTTTTAAAATAACCCGTATATATTATAAAATATACAGGGTGCGCGTTTTGCTGATTTGAAAAATTTAGAAAAATCATTTTTTTTTTTTCAAAATTTATTAAAAATGTTTTTGATTATGGAATTTTTCTATAAAATTAAGGGGAATATAAAACAAGATATTAGCTATTGTATAAAGCTCTAAGTTTTAAAGTAACCTGTATATATTATAAAATATACAGAGTGCGCGTTTTACTGATTTGAAAAATATATAAAAATCATATTTTTTTTTCAAAATGTATTAAAAATGTTTTTAATTGAGGAATTTTTTAATAAAAATTAAGGTATATAAAAAAACATATTAGCTATTGTATGTAGCTCTAAGTTTTAAAATAACCTGTATATATTATAAAATATACAGAGTGCGCGTTTTGCTGATTTGAAAAATATATAAAAATCATATCTTTTTTCAAAATTTATTAAAAATGTTTTTAATTATGGAATTCTTCTATAAAAAATTAAGGTATATAAAACAACATATTAGCCATTGTATGCAGCTGATAGTTTTAAAGTAACCCATATATATTATAAAATATACGAGGTGAGCGTTTTGCTGATTTGAAAAATATATAAAAATCATATTTTTTTTTCAAAATTTATTAAAAATGTTTTTAATGACAGAATTTTTCTATAAAAATTAAGGTATATAAATCAACATATAGGCTATTATATGCAGCTTTTAGTTTTAAAGTAACTTGTATATATTATAAAATATACAGGGTGCGCGTTTTGCTGATTTGAAAAATATATAAAAATCATATTTTTTTTTCAAAATTTATTAAAAATGTTTTTAAGTATGGAATTTTTCCATAAAAATTAAGGTATATAAAACAACATATTAGCCATTGTATGCAGCTGATAGTTTTAAAGTAACCCATATATATTATAAAATATACGAGGTGCGCGTTTTGCTGATTTAAAAAATATATAAAAATCATATTTTTTTTGCAAAATTTATTAAAAATGTTTTTAATAAAAGAATTTTTCTATAAAAATTAAGGTATATAAAACAACATATTAGCTATTATATGCAGCTTTTAGTTTTAAAGTTACTTGTACATATTATAAAATATACAGGGTGCGCGTTTTGCTGATTTGAAAAATATATAAAAATCATATTTTTTTTCAAAATTTATTAAAAATGTTTTTAATTATGGAATTCTTCTATAAAAATTAAGGTATATTAAACAACATATTAGCCATTGTATTCAGCTGATAGTTTAAAAGTAACCCGTATATATTATAAAATATACGAGGTGCGCGTTTTGCTGATTTGAAAAATATATAAAAATCTTTTTTTTTTAAATTTATTAAAAATGTTTTTAATTATGGAATTTTTCTATAAAAATTAAGGTATATAAAACAACATATAAGCTATTAGATACAGCTTTTAGTTTTAAAGTAACTTGTATATATTATAAAATATACAGGGTGCGCGTTCTGCTGATTTGAAAAATATATAAAAATCATATTTTTTTTCAAAATTTATTTAAACTGTTTTTAATTATGTAATTCTTGTATAAAAATTAAGGTATATAAAAAACATGTTAGCTATTGTATGAAGCTCTCAGTTTTAAAGTAAACAGTATATATTATAAAATATACGAGGTGCGCGTTTTGCTGATTTAAAAAATATATAAAAATAATATTTTTTTTCAAAATTTATTAAAAATATTTTTAATTATGGAATTCTTTTATAAAAATTAAGGTATATAAAAAAACATATAAGCTATTATATGCAGCTTTTAGTTTTAAAGTTACTTGTATATATTATAAAATATACGAGGTGCGCGTTTTGCTGATTTGAAAAATATATAAAAAATCATTTATATTTTTTTAAATTTATTAAAAATGTTTTTAATTATGGAATTTGTCTATTTAAATTAAAGTATATATATAACAACTTATTGGCTTTCTTATGCAGTTATTAGTTTTCAAATAACCTGTATATATTATAAAATATACAGGGTGCGCGTTTTGCTGTTTTAATAAATATATAAAAATCTTTTTTTTTCAAAATTTTTAAAACATGGTTTTAATGATGCATTTTTGTTATAAAAATTTAGGTATAAAGAAGAATATATTTACGTTTTTATAAAGCACTCAGTCTTAAGATATTTTTTATACATTATAAAATATACGAGGTGCGCGTTTTGTTGATTTGAAAAATATATAAAAAATGTTTTTTTTTTAATTTATTAAAAATTTTTTTTATCTTGGAATTTTTTTTATAAAAATTAAAGTATATATAAATATATTTACACCTACCCTATTTTTCATAAGCTTATCTATTGTCTATTTTAAAGAAAAATTATACCATTGTATGCAGTAGGAAAGGTATCAATAAAACATCACATCAAAATAGTAATATCACATTTCAGTCATGTATATCCAAATACGTTCAATGTTGACTCACCTTATCCTCAATTTTTCCACATACCCTAAAGCCTTCTATTACACGTCCAATTCAAATGGACCGAAATAAACATTTTCATGAGTGTTTTGATATTCTCTCAGTGTATTACCTTACACAATTCGATTATATAGCAGTGTTAAAAAAGAATTGGATATTCAATTTCAACTTTTATTATTAACTTATCTCAGTCATGAATATAAAGTTAGTTTTGTCATAAAATCATTTATAAAATTTGGAATATATTGAAATTATGTCGCATCAGGCACAACTCGAACCCGCAACCATAACCTTAACGCGGTAACGCTCTAACTATTAAGCTACAGTTGCTTAGTTATTATTTAGGTTTTTGGTTATTTTAATTTCACAGAAATAAGACTTACCCACTTACTCACTCAGAAACTTTAAAGTAACATCCGAGAAATTCAAAATTGTCCTCTGTCATCAGAGAAATCCATATTATGATTTCGAAAATTAAACAAAAATCATAAATTATTAAACGGTACAAAAACATTCAGCTAGAACATAAGTTAGCACTTACAAGAACTTAAAAAGCCTTTAACATTAGATTAGGTTTCCAATTAGACTTAGACAATTATATATCGTTTACTCTATTTCCGAAATAAACCTAGACATTCGATTAGATTACTCGAGTAAAAGAGAACTAAAAGAACGAAAAGTAATTGTTTACCTGGTGTGTGTGTAAGTGTCTAGAAAGAAAATGGGAAATAACGTTGCCTTATTCGGTGTTAATCATGCTTTTTACCGGAAAATACACGCTTGACCAAGAAAACGCCTGGAAAGTGGGCAGCTGCCTTAGGAAATGTAATTGGTATTAAATTGTTCGCACGACACTAAATAACAACAAGAAATTGAGTAATAAATAACCAATTTTTAATTCTGCTAGCTAATCTAGTTGTGATAACTAAACGTATTTTTTCATATCAGTTTAAAGTTCACCATAAGGGGGCGCAGTTGATGTATGATATATATAAACGAGCAATCCTTACTTAATTAAGTTCTGTGGTACTCCCGTAAGGTAGAGTAGCTAAAATCTCATATCTTCAAATGAGCAATTCTTACTTAAATAAGATGGCGCAGTTAGTAGGACATTAAATGCGATTTCCTCTTGGCAGTATCGACAGATGTCTTTATCTGCTAAGTTCAGCTGACTCATGTGTTTTCTAAGCCGAGAATGTTCTGTCAAGAGACTAATAATCATTCTGACATCATTTCGCCTTTGTGGTAGCAACTCTTGCAGTAAATTTGGCCGTGTTGTCTTTTATGAAGACGTTGGCTTGTCGCTTGCCTGGTGATTTTTTCCACCACTCCTGGGGCCTCCATTTCTGAAGGTAGCAACCCCACCAAATGTTTCCGGGCCAATCAGATTGACTGTCCTTGAATTGGGGGGACCATTGTTCCATGAGTCTCTTTCCAGTAATTGCACTCGAAAGTTTCCCGTAAAGTTATACCTTGAGACTATCCTGTCCTAAAGCGTACTCACTATTTGATCCACCTTAATCCTATCATATAACTCCGTTAGGTGGCGCAGTTGATATATCATATAATGAAACAAACAATTCTTACTTAATGAAATATTATAACGCCACCGTAAGGTGGAGCTGTTGCTCGCTCATATATTTAAACGAGCGTATTTTTTTATAGAAGTTTAATGTTCACGAAATATATGTTCACGCCATTATTATTTATTTCTATCCTCAACACTGACTTGTATATAAATCGACGTCTAAATGAATATAAATCATCTCGAGATCTTCTGGACAAATAATTCAAATATTTCGAGAGTTTTATTAAGGGGCACGAAGAGAATCGTAAGGATTCACATCTAACAACTTATTGTGATTTATGGAACGCGTTTAACGGGGTGCTAGATATTCTGTAAAAGAAAGCAAGCAATGTCTAACAAAAAATTGCTCTCTCATTTGTCATCATTTCACCCTATCAAGCTCGTCTTATAAGAAATGAATTTGTGGATTCCTGCAGAATTTTCGTAACTACACGAACAAGGTAAAGCAAGAATAAATGGTTATGTAATAATCTTGATAAAATATACCTTAAGCTGGTTATGAGGATATTGCAATTTTAGCACATCCCTAAATGTTAAAAAAGCTTTCATTAAAAAAAAAAAGTTTTTAATTTCTTTTGCGATGTGTTTTTATGTATGTCCTGAATGTGCTTAGGAGTGGTAGATACACTGCGACTTATTAGATCTATTGGGTTCCTCTTTTCTTGCTATAATTCTGATGTTTTTTTAAATTTTTATCAAATGGGCTAGAACCTATCTTTCCTAAAGAGTTTAAGACATCGTTGGGCGTCCAGTTAGATACATTTCCTCTTCTATTTCGTTTGATCCTAGGTGTCACCCTAGAAAACCCCTACTCCACTACCATGATTGTATTGGAACTATCCGTATACCACTTTGTGGCATTTTAGTTTAGCTCCAATATGGTGTCTTTGTAACTTGAAAAGTTCTCTTTCGTCAAGTGATTTGGCAGGAAATGATTCTCCATACAAAGGGTAGTTTAGATTAATTCAGGACGGGTTAAAGACCCATCTCATAAAGTAAAAAACCATCTCCTACAGCTCTGTTGTCATTACCCAAGTTTTGCCAAAAAAATCTTCTTGATAAAAAAACTTGTTTGGATTAAGCCAAATAGGTTCTAAGATCCATCTGTACTTAGGCTTTCTAAATTTTTCACTATTGGTCCAAAATCCCCCACTCCACTACCTTCATTGTCTTGGGACTATCCGTATACTACTTTGTGGCATTTTGGTTTAGCTCCAAAATGGTGTCTTTGTAGCTTGACTAGTTCTCTTTTGTCAAATAGTTTGGCAGGAAAAAATTCTTTATACAAAGGCTAGTCTAGATTAGTTCAGGACGGGTTTAAGATCCATCACATTAACTAAAAAACCATTTCCTAAAGCTCTGTTGTGATTACCCAAGTTTTGCCAAAAAAATCTTCTTGATAAAAAAACTTGTTTGGATTAAGCCAAATAGGTTCTAAGATCCATCTGTACTTAGGCTTGCTAAATTTTTTACTATTGGTCTAAAATCCCCTACTCCACTACCTTCATTGTCTTTAGACTATCGTATACCACTTTGTGATATTTTGGTTTAGCTCCAATATGGTGTCTTTGTAGCTTGAATAGTTCTCTTTGGTCAAGTGGTTTGACAGAAAAAAATTCTTGATACAAAAGATTAAGTCAAAACAGTTTAAAGACCCATCTCATTAACTAAAAAACCATCTCATAAAGCTCTGTTGTCATTACCCAAATTTTGCCAAAAAAATCTTCTTGAAACAAAAGTTAGTTTGGATCAAGCCAAATCGATCCTAGGGTCATCTATAAGACTAAGGGATAGAATAATTTTATGCACTTCTAAGCACATAAGTCTATAGCTAATAGCTTCACTTAAAAGATCATAGGTGTCGTTCTTAGGACAATTGAGAGCTTAACATTAGGACCTGTGGTGTTTGGACCTATAAGAATAATAAGTGGGAGCTTCTTTTGTAAGTTGAGCAATGTTGTGTTGTGTTAACTTTTGATATCCATATAAAAAACTATGGGGCCTTAAGACCAATTATTTCAATCAGTACGTATTTCTGATTAATATTTATCCAGCTGAATTTAATTAGAATATTCATACGTGCAGTATAATGGTAAAGTATTTTATATACATAATCAATAATATAAAATATTTCTGTAAAATTATATTAACGTTTATAGAGAATTGAAATGAATCATAATTTACAATAAAATATTTGTTTACTATCATCATTTAAGCGTGTTTGTTACTAAAGTTTTTGTATAATTACAGTTATTTGTAAGTTATCAGGGACGGAATTTTTTCTTCGTTCGATATTAATAACAGCAACAAATAGACGTTTCCATACAACAAACATAACGTTTTTATAGATAATGGTAGAGAAAAAAGACAACTAGGGAACTCTTTACCAAACACACACACACACACACACACACACACACACACACACAAGGCCACGGTGAGGCGCACGTTTTACTAAACTTAGTAATATGACGCCACCTTAAGGTGGCGCAGTCTGTCCTTGAAGTTCTTGTTACTGTTCATCAAGTTCTTGTTGCTATTCATCGAGTTATGGTTACTGGTCTGTAAGTCCTTGTTACTTCTTACTGTCTATCGAGTTTTTATCACATTTCATTTAGTTTTGGTTGCTCTTCATCTTGCTACTGACTTTCATGTTCTTGTTACTGTTCACTGAGCTCTTGTTATTGTTCATCGTGTTCTTGTTGATGTCCTTGGATTTATGGTTACGGTTTCCCAAGTCCTTCTTAGTGTTTATTGATTTCTTGTAGCAATTTATTAAGGTTTTGTTACAGTCCATCAAGTTTTTGTAAGGGTTCATCAAGTTCTTGCTTCAGAAAACCGTTGGTGCCTTTTTAAGAAGTAGATCTTTTAGAAGAATGCTAGGATCTGGATCTGGAAATTTGGGGAGGGGCCACCTAGTGCTCGGCCAGCACTAAGGTCACATATGACCCATTGTGCATTTTCCCGTGTGTAGGGTTTATCCTCACCTCAGGCTGTCACCAGAATGCTACGATATTAGGTTTTTATTATTTTTCAGTAGATATATATGGAATCCTTGGTACTTTTAATTGTGTTTTAGTTACTAATCATCAAGTTCTTGATAGTGTTCATCAAGTTCTTGCTACTGTCCTTGAAGTCCTTGTTTCTATTTATCTAGTTCTTGTTACTGTTTATCGAGTTCTTGATAGTATTCAACGAGTTCTTGCTACTGTCCTTTAAGTCTTTGTTTCTGTTCTTTGAGTTCTTGTGACTGTTCATCGAGTTCTTTTTGCTGTTCATTTAGTTATGTTTAGCGTACTTTGGGTTTTTGTAACTATTAATCGAATTTTTGTTGTTCCAGTGCATATACTAGCTGTCACCATCAGCGAGTCCTTCTTAGCGTTCATTATGTTCTGGTTACATTTCATAGCGATCTTATTACAATTCATCAAGGTTTCGTTACTGTCCATCGAGTTCTTGTTTCTGTTCATCAAGTTTTTGATAGTGTTCATCGAGTTCTTGCTTTTGTTCTTTAAGTCCTTCTTTCTATTTATCTAGTTGTTGTTACTGTTTATCAAGTTCTTGATAGTGTTCATCGATTTCTTGCTACTGTCCTTTAAGTCCTTGTTTCTGTTCTTTGAGTTCTTGTTGCTGTTCATAAGGTTCTTTCTGCTGTTTATTGAGCTATGGTTAGCGTGGATTGGGTTTTTGTAACTTTTCATCAAATTTGTGTTACTCTACATCAAATTCTTGTTACTGTCTTGCAAGCTCTGATACATATACTAGCTGTCAACCTCAACGAGTCGTTCTTAGTGTTTATTGTGTACTGTTTACATTTGATAGCGTTCTTATTACCATTCATCAAGGTTTCGTTACTGTCCATGAACTTCTTGTTTCTGTTCATCGAGTCCTTGTTACTGTTCATCAAGTTCTGGTTGCTGTTCATTAAGGTTTTGTTGCTGTTCATTAAGTTTTTGTTGCTGTTTATAAAGCTTTTATTGCTTTTAATTAAGTTCTTTTGCTGTTCATTGAGTTATGATTAGTGTACAATAAGTTTTTTTCAAAATTTGGGCCGCTAAATAGATGGTGGACATTTATCAAGAACATTATTTAAGAACACAATTAGTTTCTTTGTTTTAATTTTATAGCTTTTTGCTTATTCTGTTACAACATACTTTTATTTAATTACGTTGGCGAATTTTCATTGTTAGCCATTACGTCAGTTATCTATCATACTGTGTAATTAGGACCCTACACACCTACTCTATTTGATCTAAAGCAACAACAGACGCACTGTACAATGTTAATAGTGTAGCACAAGCTTTATTGCGAATTAAATTAGATTTTGCTGCAGCGTGTAGTGAAATAGTGACTGAGCTTATAAACCAAAACAAAAAATATAAGTCTGAAAAAACAAGCAAAATGGTGATTTAATGGCATTTTTGTTTCGGTATACTCTCGTTCATTTTCTTATTACAAAATGGGAATTATAGGAATGTTGTTTCAAGTCAATTAAATGTTTGTAATTGTAAAAATGGTTAAGGATACACAGTAGAACAAAGATTATCCATCAGGGGTCACGACCAGAGGATGAGGTAAAATACAAAGCAGTGAGGAATCTATTAAAACAAATTAGAAATTAATTGCAAAGATAGCAAACGAAAAAAGTAATCAATAAACAACATCTAAGTAACATATTACGCTATTATGGAAAGTTTGTAATTTTCAAAGTTTATACATCTCAACAGTTCATCCTCATACTTCTCCATAATACTTTCAATTATTTAAGATCTTATTCCTTTTAATAAAACCGCCCTAACAGTCTCTTTTCATTTCTTTAGAGTCATAGAAACAAATATATCACCCAGCTAACTGCCCTTAATATTCAGTTAAATTACTCTTTCTAATAAAATGGCCAATAAAGAATAAGCAAATAGAGCCAGAGTTTAAATCAAAACCGCTATAAAAAAGGAAATTTATAAATTTATTCATTTATTCAAGATTTTTATGGTAACGAAGCACATGTTTAAGATTTATTCATGTATAACAAATTATTGAATTTCTTTATTATCGCCAGAAGGATTTGATTCTTTACTGAACGTAGATAATATTTTCTTGCTAGTTCAGAAATACTTAATTCCAGACGAAGAGTTACCTTCAATAACAACTTCTAGTCGCAGCGAAACCGAGTCACCCTTTGCATATTACAGAGAGCAACTTAAGGATGAATAGTAAAAAGAGATGGCTGTAAATAAAAGAGTCCTAAAATAATAATGATTCTCGTCATAAGGAAAAATCTCAGTGAATGGATTTTTTTAAGCCTTTCGTCGTCAGCAGAATTTTAGAAATGCAGTTCGCATACACATTAATCTACTCTAATGTATATGCTGTGAAGGTGCTTTCCAACCTGATCGTTAAACTCAGATATGCACGTCATATTAATGGGAGAATGTACATACATTTACTACTAGAACATCATAACTGGATGATGACGGACTGTTATTATGAACTGCATTTTAATATGCATCATGCATACAGAAATGTAACTTTACCTCAATGTACATTAAAAACCTAAACAGGGTTATAATTTGGTTTGGTATCAATGGTTAATGAGGCAATTTAAGTCCCATTTCGTGGTTTTTATATGTTAAAAATAACTCAAAAACACAATTCTTGAAGAGCTGATAACCTTAGCTACAACTTCTCACACGGCGGTTTGCTGTAATCCCCAATCCGCTGGTTGGCGATGGAATATATCTTTTACTACTATTACTATCACTTCGTTATACACAAAGTTAAACACAAATGTCACTTTCACCACACTGTAAATCTAAGATTATTACAGTTTATGAGTCTGTGTCCCCACAAAACACTTACCCGCAGAGATCTAAGAGCTAAGAGAAGACGCTATGAGCAACGAGAGAGCTGAGAGACTAATCAGCAGCGAAATAGCTCTGAAAGTACTATTAAACAGTAAGAGAGCTTAGAGAATACTAAGTGTTAAGAGAGCTTAAGACTACCGAGCAGCAAGAGAGCTTAGACAATACTATGTGTTGAGAGAGCTTAGAGAATTCCGAGCAGCAAGAGAGCTTAGAGAATACCGAGTATTGAGGGAGCTTAAAGACTACCAAGCAGAAAGAGAGCTTAGAGAATACTGAGTATTAAGAGAGCTTAGAGACTACCGAGCAGCAAGAGAACTTAGAGAATACTGAGTGTTAAGAGAGATTAGAGACTACCGAACAGCAAGAGAGGTTAGATGATACTAAGTGTTGAGAGAGCTTAAAGACTACCAAGCAGCAAGAGAGCTATACTGAGTGTTGAGAGAGCTTAGAGACGACCGAGCAGCAAGAGAGCTTAGAGAATACTGAGTATTAAGAGAGCTTAGAGACTACCGAGCAGCAAGAGAACTTAGAGAATACTGAGTGTTGAGAGAGATTAGAGACTACCGAACAGCAAGAGAGGTTAGAGGATACTGAGTGTTGAGAGAGTTTAGAGACTACCAAGCAGCAAAAGAGCTATACTGAGTGTTGAGAGAGCTTAGAGACAACCAAGCAGCAAAAGAGCTTAGAGAATACTAAGTGTTGAAAGAGCTTAAAGACTACTGATCAGCATTAGAGCTTAGAGAATACTGAGTGTTGAGAGAGCTTGGAAACTACCGAGCAGCAAGAGAGCTTAGAGAAGACTGATTGTTGAGAGAGCTTAGAGACAACCGAGCAGCTAGGGAACTTAGAGAATACTGAATGTTGAGAGAGCTTAGAGACTACCGAGCAGCAAGAGAGTTTAGAGAATACTGAGTGTTGAGAGAACTTAGAGAATACTGAGTGTTGAGAGAACTTAGAGACTACCGAGCAGCAAGAGAGCTAAGAGAATAATGAGGGTTTAGAGAGCTTAGAGACTGCCGAGCAGCAAGAGAGCTTAGAGAATACCGAGTGTTGAGAGAGCTTAAAGATTACCAAGCAGCAAGAGAGCTTAAAGAATACTGAGTATTAAGAGAGCTTAGAGACTACCGAGCAGCAAGAGATTTTAGAGAATACTTAGTGTTGAGATACTACCGAACAGCAAGAGAGGTTAGAGAATACTGAGTGTTGAGAGAGCTTAGAGACTACCAAGCAGCAAGAAAGCTATACTGAGTGTTAAGAGAGCTTAGAGACTACCAAGCAGCAAGACAGCTTAGAGAATACTGAGTGTTGGGAGAGCTTAGAGACTACCGAGCAGCAAGAGAGGTTAGAGAATACCGAGTGTTGAGAAGGCTTAGAGATAACCAAGCAGCAAGAGAGCTTAAAGATTACTGAGTATTAAGAGAGCTTAGAGACTACCGAGCAGCAAGAGAACTGAGAGAATACTAAGTGTTGAGAGAGATTAGAGACTACCGAACAGCAAGAGAGGTTAGAGAATACTGAGTGTTGAGAGAGCTTAGAGACTACCAAGCAGCAAGAAAGCTATACTGAGTGTTTAGAGAGCTTAGAGACAACCAAGCAGCAAAAGAGCTTAGAGAATACTAAGTGTTGAAGGAGCTTAAAGACTACTGATCAGCATTAGAGCTTAGAGAATACTGAGTGTTGAGAGATCTTGGAAACTACCGAGCAGCAAGAGGGCCTAGAGAAGACTGATTGTTGAGAGAGCTTAGAGGCTATCGAGCAGCTAGAGCGCTTAGAGAATACTGAGTTTTGACAGAGCTTAGAGACTACCGAGCAGCAAGAGAGTTTAGAGAATACTAAGTGTTGAGAAAGTATACATACTACCGAGCAGCCAGAGAGCTTAGAGAATACTGAGTGTTGAGAGAGCTTAGAGACTACAGAGCAGCAGGAGAGCTTAGAGAATACTGAGTGTTGAGAGAGCTTAGAGACTAACGAGTAGCAAGAGAGCTCTAAGTGTACTACCCAGCAAGAGAGGGTTGAGAATCCTGACTGGTGAAAGAATTGTGTGATTACTACCCCTTCGGATTTCGGGGATGATAAAATTAGAAGTTATGATCATAAAATTGGGCGGCTTACCTTCAAAAAGGAAGTTTACCGAGAATTTTACTATTATCTTTTATAATGGGGAGAGTATCAGTCAGGTATTCGGGTATTTTGATGTTCCATTTTATGATGAGGAAAGCACCAGCTAGGTTTTTTGGGTATATTTTAAGTACCTGCATAATTGAAAGGGATAGGGATTTCCAACACAATAATTTTTATATTAACAAATCCTATAAATATTTTGTGTCAAAACTTTCAGGACATACGTTATTTCAAAAATTTAAACGCATCCAAGCGATATATCGTATATGGTAAAAAACTCTTCAAACTTATACATATAAACTAAAAAGTTAAAACATAAGAAACTTTTTCGTATATACCTAAAAACAACATTTTTCATTCTTCTCAAAATAATGAAATGCTCAACAATTGAAGTGAGCCGCAACAAAGTTTATTCCAAAAATATTTCTTTATAACTTTGATAATCTCTGGTGTTTTAAACTTTCGTCGGAATTCTCGTTTTCCTGCAAATAGGAAAGTATAAACTGCGAAATTCATATCTTCGTATAAAACAAGACAGTAAGGGAATAAAATTGTTTTATGACCTGTTTTCAAATGCATACAGCACGTTTTTGTCTATATAAATTTACAAATACAATTTAATCCATACAAACAATTGTAATAAATTAGAAAACTAGAAATGTCTAAAACAAGATTGGTTAATGATGTCTTTTCCTACAAAGAAACAATTAACTCATCATTAAATAATAAATGGTTGTTGTTAAGAATACAATATAATTGGTACCATTAATTTCCCAACATGCAATCACACTATGTCTGGTTCTGATGTTTTCAAATTGGCGCAGTCATCAGGATAAAATGAAAAATTCAGGTAAAGAAAATTGCATGACTTCGATGTTTTGTTTTATTGTTGTTTAAGTTTCTTCACAGTAATATACTTTAAGAATACTGCAATAATAAAGTTTTTCAAGAGACTCAATAAAAATCCAAGTTTTTTGTACAAATATTTGTTTTTGAAGTAACTATTGGTGCATGCAGCACTTTTTTATTTAAATAAATTTACAAATAAAATTTAATAGTATCTATACAAACAATTGTAATCAATTAGAAAATTAGAAATGTCTAAAACAGGTTGGTTAATGATGTGTTTTCCTACGAAGAAAAAATTAACTGAACATTAAATGATAAATGATTGTTAATAAAGATACAATATAATTGGTACAATTAATTTCCCCACATGCAATCACACTACGCCTGGTTCTGATGTTTTCAAATTGGCGCAGTCATAAGGATACAATGAATACTTCAGGAAAAGAAAATTGCATGACTTCGGTTGAGTTTCTTTACATTAGTAAACTTTAAGGATACTGCAATACCTGTTTTTTAAGGGACTTAAAACATAAATGTGTTAATGAAGTAACCAGACTTCTATTGGTAAAAAAGTCGGCTAAAATTAAACAAATAAGTAGAATATCGATTTCTCGCAAAAGTAAATCAAAAGAAGAATCAGTAGATGGGATATTTGAAGGGAAAATTATTAAGTATTTTACAGAGATAATAAAGCTACGAGAAACGAGTCTGATTGGTCAATCATAGAGTTGCAACCGAAAAACACGTGATAAGGAAGATGTGTCTTTTTGCAAGCAGGCATTAAAGGTAGGTATTGCGTTGTTTTAAGATTAGTAGATGTAGAAAAGAATTTATACAAAAGTTCTTTTTGTAAGTTTTTAAAACATTAAATACTCTAATGGTGTTAAAAAAGTCTTTCCCTTTGATGCAAATTGTAGATATTTTGCTTTCATTCATTCAAAATTGCTATCTCGCCTTAACTAAATAAAACCTGTAATGAAATGAGAACCGGGACAAACGGAATCATTTACTGATGGCAAAGAGGCTCTGAAATTAAAATACTAATTTCCAATTAGGATCTCCCTTATTTATGAGTTTGTTTTATAAGTCTTTTATGCACTATATTATCATTTTGGTCCTCGATTAAAATCCTTGCTAATGGCAAGAAAAACAAATAAAGCTAAATTAAAAAATTAATTATTTATAATTAGGAGCAAGAATTGAGTTTAATTACTTATGAAGTTTAATTTATTTTGTTAATTTTTATTTTTTTATTTTATCGTTATTGCTGTGTTCAGTAACAACTTTCAGAAACCTTGTATTAATATATACTACTCGGATGATCGAGCTTTTTTCGTAAAACATAAAAATTATAATAGGAGCGCATCTTACTTCGGCAGCACGTGTGGGACAAGCAGCAACCTGATGACTTTTTACACATTTTTAAGGACTTTTTCCGGTTTATTTTAATATTAATTTATTTTTAAACGGTTTTTAACTTTTTTACAGATTTTATCATTTTTTAACGATTTTTGACTGCGCAAAGTTCAAAAAAGACAACGCATTTCTGTGCAATGACGATTGTCTTTAAGGTCTTCTTAAGACCTCCAGGTTCAGGCCATCGCAGTGTAAACTTTGGGAACCACTGCTTTAAACCAGTAATCAAATTAATTGAAAAAAAGCGCAATCTGATTTTTGGCCAAATCCCTTATCGAAATTTCAATTAAAATCACCCTTTTTGGAACTCGCAATTTAAGTTAATTACATTATGTATACAAACACGACTCACTAAATACGTCTTTGTTCTTAAAAAACACCTTACGAAACGTTGGAATAAGATATAAAGATATGTATGGAACCTTCTTTGACATAATTTAACCTGCGGAATAGTTGCCACGGTTTTTTCTACTCCTTAGTAACTAGCTAAGGTTCTTTAAAGTTAATGAATAAACTTCCAATAAGAAAATTGCGAGAGAGTTGTTAGACGTCACTCTACTGGCAAATTATGTCCGAGCTCAGCCGTAGAGGGATGATATGCAAGTGAGCCGCGCCACCGACTTAGACGGTACAAGTTGGAAACCCCTAGATCGAATAGGCTCTAGCAACTCTTCGCAATCTTCGTAAGAAATTAAGTAACAAAGTAATAAATTAATAAAGTGATCAAGTGATAAGCGATAAAGTGAGCTAAATAAAATAAAATATCAAAACTAGA
Source organism: Altica lythri (assembly GCA_964028335.1). NCBI lineage: Eukaryota > Metazoa > Arthropoda > Insecta > Coleoptera > Chrysomelidae > Altica > Altica lythri. The sequence continues at coordinate 22,574,335 of OZ034810.1, forward strand.
CCCTCCTTTAACGATCTGGAAAAAAAATATGGTCAATTAGATAACAATTCGGTTAACCCTAGCGCTATACAACAAAATTCAATGTTTATAGTAGGTAAACTATTATTGTGTGATCACACGCTCTACTTAAAATTAAAATTTACAATCAACAAATCGATAATCTACAATTTATATGTAAGGTAAAAAAAATTATTAAAATATTTACGGTAAAGGCTTATTAGCTTATCTGTTCTGGCCAGGGCCTCCAAGAGAACCTGTAGGTTCTAACGATGAACTCCTCCAGTCCTAGACTATTGGTATTCCTTCACCCAGATAGTCGGGATTCGTCCAAATAATAGTTAAACTAAGGTCTATACCCACGACAGGAGCCAGTACCAAAGATTTAGCCTGTTCAAAAAATGCGAGCCTGAACCAAAAACTTAGGCCCGTTCCAAGAACTTAGACCCGTTCCAAGAAATTAGGCCCGTTTCAAGAACCCTAATGTAATAGGGTTTTTTTTCTAGGGTTGCGATACTCCGGTCTTGTATGAGAGATTAAATAAGTAAACACTGTTGCTGACTGTACTGAAATGCTATCTACGGTTCATCGTAACTCTAGGGCTGCGATACTCCGGTCTGGTATGGGAGATTAATAAATGAACACCTTTGCGGACTTCACTGTAATTCTATCAACAGAAGATTCCATAAAATCCCTCACAATGAGGTTCCTTTCGAAACAAAATTCACAACTTACAACAAAATGTGATTCCACCAACGATTCGAATGGATAATAAAGGTTTAGTTTCAAAATCCAAAAATAAGTGACACGGATGTACCGTGATTTAAAACTTAAACCGAAAAATCTTCTGGCAACACTCAAACAAACTGTTCAGATCGATGACAAATTGCAAAATGGCTAAAGCAATCGATTCTTACGAGCGGAATATGTCACAACGGAAGAAGGTCTCTACCCGTTCAATTCTTAACTCCTAATCTAACTGGTCTCATCCGCGTCCGGTGGTCTTTGCTGAGTACCGTGCGCATGTAATCAAACCTTACTGTTTTCAACAATATGACGGATTGTACAAACAGAAGAAGATAGTGGCAGTCAGCTGTTTACAATCGAAAGTTATAGTATATTAAAAGTAATTATAATAACAATAATTTGTGACCAGAATATAATAATTAGATGGAGTACCGTGCGCATGTAATCAAACCTTACTGTTGTCAACAATATGACGGGTTGTACAAACAGAAGAAGGGAGTGGCAGTCAGCTGTTTACAATCGAAAGTGATAGTATATTAAAAGTAATTATAATAACAACAATTTGTGACCAGAATATAATAATTAGATGGTGATTATCAATGAACAACCAAAAATCAACTTGTTCTTAATACTAAATGCCTCTGTTTAACCCCTAATTATGGTGCTATTCGTATGGTAAGTAGTCAATAATGTTCATTATTAAAACAATTATTCTTGTGGGAAATTAACGCGTTACATAGTATACCTACATACGGAATAGTTTGGACCCATTTTTTTTTTAATTGCATTTTTGTGATGTACCCACTCAAGTTATAAAACGCAATCGGCAATAAAAAAAAAGAGTTTTTGTAGCATGCGCAAACCCACGAAATATTCCAGTATCATGATCATGATCACGAGTGATGGGCACAGATAAATTCTACACTTAAAGACTTTTAAATCGTTAAAATACAAAAAATGAAAACCTACCTACATACAAATTAATAAAAATAATATTCATAACTAAAAAGCTGTAATTTAGCTTTATGGATCTTAGATATGTATGGAATCTTCTTTGACATAATTTGACCTGTGGAATACTATACCTACATACGGAATAGTTTTAAACCATTTTTTTAAACTGCATTTTTGTGATGTACCCTCTCAAGTTATAAAACGCAATCGGCAATAAAAAAGTTTTTGTAGCATGCGCAAACCCCCGAAATATTCCAGTAACATGATCATGATCACGAGTGATGGGCACAGATAAATTCTACACTTAAAGATTTTTAAATCGTTAGAATACAAAAAATGAAAACCTACCTACATACAAATTAATATAAATATATTCATAACTAAAAAGCTGTAATTTAGCTTTATTGATCTCAGATATGTATAGAATCTTCTTTGACATAATTTGACCTATGAAATACTATACCTACATACAGAATAGTTTTAAACCAATTTTTTTTAATTGCATTTTTGTGATGTACCCACTCAAGTTATAAAACGCTATCGACATTAAAAAAAAAGAGTTTTCGTAACATGCGCAAACCCCCGAAATACTCCAGTTACATGATCATGATCACGAGTTATGGGCACAAATAAATTCTACACTTAAATCGTTAGAATACAAAAAATGAAAACCTACCTACATACAAATTAATAAAAATAATATTTATTATTAAAAAGCTATAATTTAGCTTTATGGACCTTAAACAGTACTTTACTGACTTAATAAGCAATAATTCATTTGTACCTTTGTGAATATTGTTCCTTTTAGAAACGTTGTTTTAATATTAAAAAAATAATTATACCAAACACTGTTCTGTATATCACAGTGACAAACTTTTAAAGTATTCAGTTTCAATTATCAAACAAACCATGTGTACAGAAGGATAGCAATGCGTTGTGTTTACTGGAAACAAATAAACAATATTGGTATGTTGAATGACGTTTATTGTACATTGAATCAAAATAGAATTGATTTGTTACCGTTTAATCTCGTTCGAATAACAAAAAAAATATTATAAAATAAAAACAAATTCATCAGATTCTATGCCAGACAATATTTGTATTAAAAAAAAACTATTGGAACTAACTTTTATCGGTGACTATTTGAGATTTTAACGATTTGCTGCAGTGCATTCATGTTTTTTTATTGTTTTTCAATATTGCAGCTATTTTTAACAAATGCTTTTTATTTTATTCGGTAAGGTTTGTAACGTTTAAACATCCTAAAAGGCTTTAATTTTCTAGATAGCTTACTATGTCGTAATTAAGGGGGCCAAACACCAATTTTTGTTTTAAAGTACAAACTTAAGCTAAATTCAGGTAGAGGCTATGGCAACTGCTTACAGGCTGCTACAAGGCCAGGCCCCCATTACCTTATTAAAAGGGAAAAAGCAAGCAGGGTTATACGATAGGGTTAAGGCGGATCAAATAATGAGCATGCCTCAGGACAGGATAGTCTCCAGGTATAACTTGGTGAGAAACTTTCGAGTAGAAATACTGAAAAGGGACTCATGGACCAATGTCCCTTCAATCCAAGGGGAGTCAATCTAGTATACCGATGGCTCAAAGACTGAGAAAGGCACAGGGTCAGGTATATACAGTAGAGGACACAGGATAAAAATCCAACCAAGTCTAGGTGCGTATGCCACAGTGTTTCAGGCTGAAGTAATGGCCATACAACACTGTGCAACGGAGATCGTAAGTCAGGGTATAACGGGTAAAACCGTAGTCATATACTCGGACAGCCAAGCAGCTCTAAAGGTGATAGTCTCGGCACAAATAAGCTCACAACTGGTGTGGGACTGCGTTGGAGCCCTGACACATACCGCAAGTCAAAATTCTCTGACACTGGCATTGATACCATGACACTCAGGGTTTCGAAGCAATGAGAAGGCTGATGAATTGGACCGAGCGGGAGCTAATACCCCAATGATTGGTCCTGAACCATTAGGCGGAGTTGCTGACACAGTCATAAAGGCAGCCATTAAGAAATGGAGGCTAGAGAAGGCCCAGGAGTGGTGGGAAAAATCACCGGGCAAGCGAAAGGCCAAAGTCTTCATAAAGGGACACTCGGCGAAGTTTACTGCACAGCTGCTATCACATAGGCGAAACGATGTCAGAATGATTGCCAGTCTCTTGACAGGACATTGTAGGCTCAAGAAACACATGAGTCAGTTGAACTTAGCAGATGAAGCCATCTGTCGATAGTGCCAAGAGGAGGAGGAAACCGCATTTCATGTCCTATGCCAATGCGAAGGCCTTGCAAGGACGCGGTATCTAGTACTGGGAGGGGAGAAACCAGCTGCTCCAAGTTATGCGGAGTGGCCACTGTCAAGGCTATTAAGTCTCATTAAGAGGGCAGGGCTGGACAAGGTTCTCTAATCCTATTCTAGAGATAATGGGTGGTCACAATAGATCTGCAAAGGTCGCAGTGATACAGGCTAACAGCCAACCCAATAAACGTCTAATCTAAGTTAAATGACTAAATATATCACAATACTAAAAAAAGTGCTGTATTAACTGTAGAGAACGTTAGAGCACCCAAAACAGAAATGGGATTTAATGCTGTTATCTGATTTAATCTATCATCCGTCTTTTCCAATTTCTATTCTTACATATTTCATTAATTTATTGTGTAAGATCAATGTTTTTAATATATCTTATCTCTTAGGTTTGTACTTAATATAATACTTTATTTCCAGTAGTCTCAAAGATAAAAAAATATTCATCGAACTTCTTTATAAGAAAACACATGAACAGAATATGATTAAGGTTTATTAGATTTATTAAATTCTTAAGAGAAATTGACCTTCTACGTATTCTATCCTCACGAACAAACCAATTGAAAAAACACACTAAGCAACGACCAAAGAATAGAACAATAAAATTTCGCTTGAGTAAGATTACCCGCCAGGTCGGAAAATAAGAACAAGATGAGAGAAGCTGTGTAATTGTTTCCCGAAACAAGAGAACCAGCTTTTCCGTACGATGCTTTTCACTGTAATTAATGGAAACGTTACTTGGTCTAAAAACAGAGACGGATCCGCCTATCGACCATCGTGGGTAATTCTATTAAGAGTTGTATCGTAAGTGTTATTAAGCATAATTCAGATTTTTCTTCTTAGTCAGGAAAGTAAATATTGAGGTAGAGAGCATTCTCTGTCAACTGTCATTAATTTAAGTATCAAATTACTAATTTTGCTACTCGTTTAAACGAGTTTTAAGGTGCTTGCTGTCAATTGTCATCCGTGTAGACAACTATTGTTTACGATGCAAGGGGGTGCTACCATCGTATATCACCATATTTATTTTTTTCAGTACGAGCTCAAATTGTGAACCTTACACAATTTTAAAAGGTGAAAGGCTCCTAGATATAGTGCTGTTAACGTCACAGTTTTGTCAACTTCACACTGTTGACAACTCTTTTTTAAACGGTCTTTGACGTTGAATCCAAACAGTCACTTCTTTTTTAAAAAAAGATTTGAGGTAGTGAGTAATTTACAAATTTTGTTACAAGATACCAAAACGAGAAAGAGATAAAGCACCTAGAGCTAATGCTATGTATACTGACAGCTGTCAACGTCACAATCTTGCCAACACTCAGTTCTGCAAAGTAAAGTTTTTGTGGCGTTTGACGTTTGGTACAAGCTGGCAAATATTTTTTGATTTTCTATGAGGTAGAGGACACTTTAAATCATCTGACTTGCTGTCACCTGTCATAATTTAACATTAACCTTATACGATGTAGAGGGCGCTAGCAGTAAATTGTTTTCATATGCTGAGTTTGTTTCTAATTTTAAATTATCAATTAAAAGTTGGTTAATCTGTGCAAAAACAATTTTTTTACAAAGCAACTTACCAAAAACTCAAATCTTTTGCTTGTGTATTCAGATACAAGTGAAATTTACGTTATTTTATTGTTATAAGAACCTTAGAAGACGATTTCCGCTTCAGTAGTAAGTAGACAGCTAATTAACAAAAAATACTGTTTCGTATTAAATGCCGTGTGCCAAGACAATTAGTTTAATTCCCTACATTCCTTCATTTACTTGAGAATCAGCAGAGGGTAAATCGGAAACCTCTCCACGACGCGGTTTGCGTTCTCTTTGTGCGAAACTAATACGAAACTCATCAACATATTTTTTGTTTAGATTTAAAATAATTAGGCTTTTATACGAATTTCAAATATCTTGATTTTAGCCTGAATAATTAACGTCTTCATTTGTGAATTATTATTGTGACATTCAAAAAGGTTCTCATTGTTTTGCAGTTTTAATGTCTGGGACTTGGATTGTTTGATTAATGCATGAAATCCTTTCCTTTATTTTTGCTCTTTTTTATGAGGATAACCTTCAGACCCTTGTTTGACATAGGGAACGTAGCAAATATATTTTTGTGGTTTCAAATCAACAGGACTTTCGAGCAATTAAAATTAATTCCCTTGCATTTATTCATGAACTTCTTTACCACTAAAAAATGGGTCACAGTAACACGTTTAGCATTGTTTAAATGTGGAGGAATATGATATTGTACAGAGCAGAATTAAAGCTGTTTTAACATAATACTAATGATGTGAACGTTTTAGATGAATACGAGGTATGTCCCAAAAGTATCCGACCTGTCCCTTTTGGTCGAAGAAGGCACATACATTCTGGGAATAACGAGATGTGGCCCACACCTGAAGAAGAGAAAAAAGTCAAACTATTATGCCTTTTTCGACATGACAGATTGTCAAGCAGCCATCAAAGCACTAAACTCAAACACAATCAGTTCAAGGATGGTCTGAAATGCCTAGGCAAACTAAATAAACACTGTTAGCCTCCTAGGAACTTCAGGACACATGGGAATAGAAGAGAATCAAACAGTAGTAATCTGGCAAAAAAGGAAGCTGAAACCTCATAATTGGGGCCAGAACCAACTAATGGAATCAGGAGTAGTACAGTCTTAGAAAGACTAAGGAAAGAAATAGATAGAGAAAAAGCCACGTACTGGAACAATCTAGAAGGACTAGGACAACCGAAGACTCTCCTAGGAAACAATAGCTTAAGGAGTTCTTGCCTCTGTCCTTACCTCAGTAAAAAGACCCTTTGTATAAGAGTAAGAGATAAACCTGGCACTGCCAGTTAAGAGGACCTTAAGAGACTAGAATCGATAGATAAAGAAACATTAATTAAAAAAGACTCTTCAATAAAAACCGATTGGATAAAATTAATCTTCTTGCATACAATCATAAACTTCTTAAACATAAAAATGGTATTGTTTAACTTTGCAAAAATATGACCCTGTACAAAGCCGAATTTAAGCTGTTTTAACATAATACCAATGATATGACCGTTTTAGATGAATACGAGGTATGTCCCAAAAGTATCCGACCTGTCCCTTTTGGCCGAAGAAGGCACAGACTATTTTATCAGCAAAAAAGGTGATGGACACCGTTTTCTGGGAATAACGAGATGTGGCCCACACCTGAAGAAGAGAAAAGAGTCACACTGTTATGCCTTTTTCGATATGACAGATTGTCAAGCAGCCATCAAAGCACTGAACTCAAAAACAATCAGTTCAAGGATGGTCTGGAATGCCTAGGCAAACTAAATAAACACTGTTAGCCTTCTAGGAACTTCAGGACACATGGGAATAGAAAGGAACGAAACAGTAGTAATCTGGCAAAAAAGGAAGCTGAAACCTCATAATTGGGGCCAGAACCAACTAATGGAATCAGGAGTAGTACAGTTTTAGACAGACTAAGAAAAGAAGTACCTGTAGATAGAGAAAAAGCCACGTACTGGAACAATCTAGAAGCACTAGGGCAACCGAAGCCTCTCCTAGGAAACAATAGCCTAAGGAGTTTTTGCCGCTGTCTTTACTTCAGTAAAAAGACCCTTTGTATAAGAGCAAGAGATAAACCTGGCACGTCCAGTTGAGAGGACCTTAAGAGACTGAAATCGATAGATAAAGAGAAATAAATTAAAAAAGACTCTTCAATAAAAACCTATTGGTTAAAATTAACCTTCTTACATATAATCATAAACTTCTAAAACATAAAAATGGTATTGTTTAACTTTGCAAAAATATGACCCTGTACAAAGCAGAATTTAAGCAGCTTTATCAGGGTACATTTTAGATAAATATATTTACCGAGAGAAAAATATCTGGAATCGATTCAAAAGATATTCCTGGCAAAAGTATTAAATCCTGAACTAATACATAATGTATATCCAACGACCTGATGGAAATGTATTCTGTGACGGGTCCAAAAGTGACAATGGCCACCACAACGGTGTGTCGAACCCCTACAGAGTCATATATCAATTAAGGACTGAAACCAACGTAAAAATGTCCTTCGTTACATACAGCTCGTGGGCAGATAACTCTGGTCTCTGGCGCACATCAGGTGATTTAATAGTATCGTTGGATACAATTAGGGTCCGTCTAATGGAAAATTTGTGGAGTGTGTTGCTTGGTCAACATGCTGTTAGTGTTATGCGTAGAAAATTGTGTCCTTAGCGCTAATTAGACAGCTGGTGTTAATTTGATCCATTACTGTTGTTACAAGAAAATTTATCTATTTTAACATTTTTTGCTGGTTTATAGTGTCAAATGACTTTTCGTAATCTATAAAATTTAGTTTCTACAGATTTTTCTATTAGGTTCTTTATCACTAGCAAATGGTCGTTTGCGCTATACTCCGATCTGAATCTAGCTTGTTCTTTGGGCTGATAAAAGTCTAACTTAGCCTCCAGTCTTTTATTGATGTAGATTAAAGCAGTGAAGCAAAATAAATTCAGTGTGGATGTAAATAAAACAGTAATACAAAATGTAACGTCTATTTACTATCACTAATGCTGAGCGAAATGACAAAAAATAATCTCACAGCCATTAGCGCATTTGGTTTCGAAGTTAAAAAATATTTTTAATTGCACGAAACTGCATACCATACACTGAATATGAAATGCACGCATCAAAAAACCTCATCACGATATGAACAAAGCTAAACTTTATTATACGCTCATTAATTTCATTAAAGTACGTAAAGGAAAAACATATATAGAATTTCTTTTGATATTTTATACTAATTGAATGGAACAGCCAGTTTCATGCATGTAACATAATCTGTAAAGTGCAATAGCGCTGATTTTTTTCATGGCTTGCAGTTGTTAAATACTTGTTGAGTTTAAACAGAAAAAAATTAAGAACTTCAGAAGATTATTGTTTTATTTGTTTATTTTAATTAAAGTTAATTTGTCGTCATTTTTATGTAACGCCTTTATACATTAAAAGTTAACAATAAAGTAAATAAAAACGAGCTAAAGGATCACTGACGCAGTGAGATCGTGTCCTAGTGTGGCCTTGAATGTAATGATAGACTCTCCTTTCGTTTCAATGAGATCGTGTCCTGGTGTGGCCTTAAAGGTAATGATAGACTCTCCTATCCTTGTAATGAGATAGTGTCCTAGTGTGGCCTTGAAGGTAATGTTAGACTTTCCTTTCCTTGCAATAAAATCGTGTCCTAGTGTGGCCTTGAAGGTAATGTAAGACTCTGTTTTTCTTGCAATGTGATCGTGTCCTAGTGTGGCCTTAAAGGTAATGTAAGACTCTGTTTTCCTTGCAATCAGATCGTGTCCTAGTGTGGCCTTAAAAGTAATTATCGGCTCTCTTTTCCTTGCAATGAGATCGTGTCCTTGTTTGGCCTAGAATTTAATGTAAAACTCTTCTTTCCTTTCAATGAGATCGTGTCCTGGTGTGGCCTTAAAAATTATGATAGACTCTCCTATCCTTGTAATGAGATCGTGTCCTAGTGTGGCCTTGAAGGTAATGATAGACTCTCCTATCCTTTCAATGAGATCGAGTCCTAGTGTGGCCTTGAAGGTAATGTTAGACTTTGTTTCCTTGCAATGAAATTGTGTCCTAGTGTGGCCTTGAAGGTAATGTAAGACTCTGTTTTCCTTGCAATGTAATCGTGTCCTAGTGTAACCTTGAAGGTAATGTAACACTTTGTTTTCCTTGCAATGAGATCGTGTCCTAGTGTGGCCTTGAAGGTAATCATAGACTCTCCTTTGTTTGCAATGAGATCGTGTCCTAGTGTGGCCTTGAAAGTTATGATAGACTCTCCTTTTCTTGCAATGAGATCGTGTCCTAGTGTGGCCTTAAAGGTAATGATAGACTCTCCTATCCTTGCAATGAGATCGTGTCCTAGTGTGGCATTAAAGGTAATGTTAGACTTTCCTTTCCTTGCAATGAGATCGGGTCCTAGTGTGGTCTTGAAAGTAATGATAGACTCTCTTTTCCTTGCAATGAGATCGTATCCTAGTGTGACCTTGAAGGTAATGTTAGACTCGCCTTTCCTTGCAATGTGATCGTGTCCTAGTGTGACCATAAAAATAATAATAGACTCTTCTTTCCTTGCAATGAGATCGTGTCCTAGTTTGGCATTGAAGGTAATGTAAGACTCTGCTTTCCTTGCAATGAGATAGTGTCCTAGTGTGTACGTGAAGGTAATGATAGACTCTCCTTTCCTTGCAATGAGATCGTGTCCTAGTGTGGCCTTGAAGGTAATCATAGACTCTCCTTTCTTTGCAATGAGATCTTGTCCTAGTGTGGCCTTGAAAGTTATGATAGACTCTTCTTTCCTTGCAATGAGATTGTGTCCTAGTCCGGTCTTAAAGTTAATGATATACTCTCTTTTCCTTGCAATGAAATCGTGTCCTAGTGTGGCCTTAAAGAAAATGTTAAACTCTTATTTCTTTGCAATGAGATCGTGCCCTAGTGTGGCCTTGAAGGTAATGTTAGACTTTACTTTCCTTGCAATGAGATTGTGTTCTAGTCTAGTCTTGAAGGTAATGATAGACTTTCTTTTCTTGCATTTACATCTAGGGAAGATTGCTATGAGAACTGCATAAAAATTAACAAATATTAAGTTAAGCAACAGGACAACTGTTGACACCGCTTTAGAGGGTTGGGAACAGTAACTGTTGAGAGGGTGACGAGCTCCTTTTATACTCGTCCGGGTGCTGCGTCTGGGTGGGGGTACCGGATGGCGAACCAATCAAAGTGGGCGGCAGCGCACCTCGCATGTGTACACTAGCGACACCGATAGGAGTAGTACGGGGCGCTTTGGTACTAACAAAAAAAATTAAAATTCGTGAGTGGTATCTACATTTAAATTCTGTTATAATTTTAAAAATTATTTCTTCAATAATTTTAATCAAAGTTGAACACTTTTTTTAATAATCATGCAACCTAATTCTCATTTTTTTGTTATAAACAGGCCTTCAATCTATTTATGAGAAAACAAAAAACAAACATAGCAATACCGTTTATTGGTCACATTCATCATAGGGCATTTGATAGTTGTTTACTTTTCATTGAATTTATATTGAACTGGAATATGGCAACATTCAGTCAAGTAAATAAACTAATAACGTTTATTGGTTATTCTTTTTTAGCTGGATTACAATCAAATTGAAAATATAATAAAAATTGTTTAACTTATGAACACACAAATAATTTAATAAAAAAACAATCAACACTATTTTTTTCTTTTTTTACAATTTAAGCTTTTGTCTAATTTACGGCTTAAGAAATTTCTATGCTGTCAGAATTCTTAGGTCCATTTACTGTCCTAATTTTCTAAGCGTTTCTGAAGTTCAAATATACCTTAAATTCGGCATTGGGATCAAAATTTTCTATCTAAAATAGTAGCCTTCCAACTTTCTGTTGTAGGATTTAAAAACATTGTATAATTTCTTGATTCAGATGCTTGCATTCAGATCGAAGAAGGGTCTCATGCTGTCATTACTCCAGCATGAAATAGATAATTTATCAACGCTACTTTATGAATCTGACATGATTACAATCTTCTGTCAAGGATAGTTTCTTTCTATATTAAATTCTACACATCTTTCAATGGCACGGATGTCCACTTGAAGAATGCTTGGATATGAACCCAGACTCTAAGTATTTGGTTCTAAGTCCAAAAACCCCTTCATCTGTCTTGAAGCCATCCGTATACCATGTTGTGGCATTTTGGTTAAGCCCCAATATGATGTCTTTGTCCTATTCAAATTACTACCCAGTTTTGTAGTGAATTTTCTTAAAAATTTAAATTTCCTTATCATGTTATATTGAGACATTTTCCAAGTTTAATTAAATTGTTACACTGCCACGAACTTTTGATGTAATAAAAGAATTAAAAATAAAACAATAAATTTTGAAAAATTTATCTATTACTTCAAATAGAAGTTCAACTCCAGCTGAGGTCGGTAAGTGGTTTCTCTACTGGCAAATTAGTGCCCAGCTCAGCCGTAGAGGGTAAGTACAAAAATAATAGTAAGTCGCGCCACCGATTTGAACGGTTAAAATCGGAAACCCCTGTTGTTCCAGGCACTGACCTTCCTCACTGGAGATAATTAAAGAAATTAAGAATCTTAATCAAAATTAATTGAGCTGAAAGTTTAAGAACGTTAAAGTGAGCTAAATAAAACGAGAATGTTAAACTAGACCCTTCTTTAATAATAAAAAAAATATAGTATGGGTTTACACTACTGCCAACCCCAGCGCCTTAAGAATGGTATAAATATGAACGTAAAGAAAAAAAAAAGAATTATCTGAGAAGTGGGATCACACGCATGTCTTAAAATTAAAACCTAAAGTTAACGACTTAAATCTACAGTTACAATGGCTTATAGCTTACCTGGTAATCCTGTGGTCGGTTTCCTCCAGTCCTTGGCTTCAAATGCTTCACTACTAATTGGCTAAAGAAAAAAAATATCTAGGCCTGTACCAAAAATTAGGCCTGCACCAAGAACTTGAGCCCTTTCCAAAAACTTAGGCCCGTACCAAGAACAAATTAGGCTTGCTCTAAACAAATAAGCCCGTACCAAGAACTTTAGCCTGTACCAAGGACTTCAGCCTGTACCAAGAACTTGGAATTAACAATAAGCTTAAGCAAATTATCATGCTCCTTAAGTTAATTAATTTAATACCGTTATACTAATTTACTGACTTTAATACAACTTACACAAAAACTTATTTTGCTTAACAATAAAAAAACTGAATTTAGATGAATTACACAAATTACAGAAGATAGAAGCTGAAATTTCTGAATTTGCAATTTCTAATCAAAACTAATGACTTGAATGCGCTTAACAAACTTAAATATGACTTACTAGCCATAACTGAATTATAACAATAAACTAAATTAAGGTTTAACATAAAATTGATTAGCAATGGCGCAAAGGAGCTGAAAGAATAGTCTAGTTTCTTAAAATAATACACACATACTATACACAATGAAAAACACATGTAAAAACAACATATAATGACTAAAATTGCAACTATATGGCGTTATTAATCGAAATCAAATACAGCATTATAACTCACCTATTGTAATAGGATTTATTTTCTCTAAAATCGTGACACTCTCAACTGGTATGAATGTGCGAAGGCGTGAACGCTGCTAACTGTACTGAGATTTAAACCACGCCACTCTAAACTGCAATTCGCTGGCCTGAATGGTATTGAATTAATCAACAATTCGCTGACGGTACTGTGATCCTATCTACATTTCGCCGGAGATAAAAGAGAAAACCATAAGAATTGGACAAGCCACCTGAATAAAAGACATGTACACTTACCCACCAAAAGATTTTATAAAATCCCAAAACACGGTTTGTCCATTGAATCACTCCAAAAATAACTACAGAATCTAACTCCAACAACGATTCGAATGGACAATAAGGTTTAGTTTCAAAAATCCAAAATCAATTGTTACGGATGCACCCTGATTTAAAACTTAACAACTTAATAGCAAAATGGCTGAGACAATCACTTCCTTTCGACGAAATATGACAACCGAAGGTGGCCTTTACCCGTTTAATTCTTAACTCCTAACTACTGTAGGACCAATAAAAGAAGAATTGTCAGCCAGCGGTTTACCAACGTCAGCGGTAATAATTTTAATAACAACAAAAAATTCTCAATATGTACTCAATTTTTCGTTCGTGTCAGAGCTTTAATATGTCAGATGCCAATATAACGAATCACCTGACTGTAGACAACAATATGACGAGTTATACGAACAGAAGAAGAAGTGATAAACACCTGTTTACAAACGTCAGCGACAATAATTTAAAGTAAACAACCACAAAAATTTGTGACCTGAATATAATAAATAGACGATAATTCAAAGTAGTATTAGTAACAATTGTGGCCAGAATATAATAAATAGAAGGTAATTACCTACGAACAATCAAGAATCAACTTATTTCTAATTCTGAATGCTACGTTTAAACCTAATTTTGGCGTAATCGTACAGTAAGTACTAAGTAACTAATGTTATCTCTTAGAAACTTTTATTCTTAGAGCAATTTTAGCCCGTGACAACACTTACACTTTCTACTTGAATGTGAATTGGCGTAGGATTTAGGATTACTTCCATTGCAGCTGTGGGGCATGTTCCCATTGCTCCAGTGATGCATAAACAAGCTAGTCTCTAATTCTTCGATAGGTTTGTCCTCGTAGTTGCCAGATTAGCTCTCGTGCTCCAAGCTACTGTCCCATAGTTGCTAATTGGTCTTACTATTGCAATATCCTTGGGTTACAACCCCATTTTTTCCTGCAATATTTCTGAACAGCATAGGGGATTTTGTAGCTTAAATTGCGTGGTATTTTACGGAAAAATCTAACGTCAAACAATTTGGGTAAAAGATAAAGAATTTGTAAAAACGAAGGCACTGTTTAAGCATATTTCCTTATTTTTTTATTAAATTTATTTAGCCAATTTGTCATGTTTCCTTTTGTCATATATGCTTTTTATTGTGATACCATTCGATAGGGTATATTTCTACATGAAAGCTCTTGAACCATCAAGAATTTTTACTTTTTTTGATTACTAGCCTTTCTTGTTTTCCAATCATATTGTTATCAAATAAAATTTTGTATCTACCTTTGAAAGCTTTCTCCTAAATGTATTTTTCTTTTCGAAGTGCGTACGCTTTTACGAGTATGGTTTAAGAAGATAGGCCTGTTTCAATTGCGTTAAATATCTTTTGCGGAGAATAAACTTTCATTCAAATTAGTAGTATTTTGTTCCAGTCACAAATTACTGATAAATCTATAAAATATATAAAATGCGTTAAAACATCTGCTCACAAAATTTCTCTAGCAATCTGCTTTGTATTTAGTTCCTTTGCGCAATTATTATTTTTTTATTAATTTTACCAGAAGCAGTAATGTTTCTTGAATACACAATACAAAACCAATCTCAAACAATTTGGATATAACAGATGGCGCTACTAGTATCGAAGATTTCTTAAAAGTCCTGTTTACTTTACAGATCTTGCAGAGATGTAAACATAAATTGATAATAGATTTCTACTTACATTCTGTCACTAATGAAATATTGTAGCTCCCTGACGTTGCAATAAAATATATGTAAGAGATGATACAAAACGTATGTATAGTGCCGTGCTGTCAATAATAAATCCAGTTTTAACTGGATTGGTGTTTGGTTAGATTTTCTAAATCAAGACACCGGTAGATGCTGCGACATAAGTATAAGGATATTAATCAGCTCATACAAGGGCAAAACCAACTACAGACACCGTGTTTCGCTCTTTTTTTAAGCTCATCAGTGTAGTATAGTTTATGTCTCTCCAGTCACTAATGAAGAGACATCCCCTGTATGAATCGACTAAATCCTTATAGATGTAAACTTGCGAAAGTGGAACTACGACAGTCGCTTTGCATCTTGAAGGTACCTTCGGCAAGGTAAAAACATAAAACGAGCAGAGCGTTTGTGACAGTCTTATATAACAAGATGTAAGAGATGATAAAAAACGTATCTAGTGCCGTGCTGTCAATAATAAATCAAGTTTTAAACTGGATTGGTGTTTGGTTAGATTTTCTAACTCAAGACACCGGTAGATGCTGCGACATAAGTATAAGGATATTAATCAGCTCATACAAGGGCAAAACCAACTACAGACACTGTGTTTCGCTCTTTTTTTGAGCTCATCAGTGTAGTATAGGTTATGTCTCTTCAGTCACTAATGAAGAGACATCTTGTTATATAAGACTGTCACAAACGCTCTGCCCGTTTTATGTTTTTACCTTGCCGAAGGTACTTTCAAGATGCAAAGCGACTGTCGTAGTTCCATTTTTGGAGTAAAGATGGGGCCACTTGCGAATGGTTTCTACTTTCGCAAGTTTACATCTATAAGGATTTAGTCGATTCATACAGGGGATGTCTCTTCATTAGTGACTGAAGAGACATAACCTAAACTGCACTGATGAGCTTAAAAAAAGAGCGAAACACGGTGTCTGTAGTTGGTTTTGCCCTTGTATGAGCTAATTAATATCCTTATACTTATATCGCAGCATCTACTGGTGTCTTGAGTTAGAAAATCTAACCAAACACCAATCCAGTTTAAAACTGGATTTATTATTGACAGCACGGCACTAGATACGTTTTGTATCATCTCTTACATCTTGTTATATATATATATATTGTCCATAAAATTTCCTTTCATATAAAAATTTAATTAGTGCAGCAGTAAATTGCTTCTCTGCGCGAAACAGAGTTTCATTATCAACGTTTTACGATTCAACAAATGAGATATTTTAACCACGTTTGTTTTAGGTAATAATGAGCAAATATTTGAATTGCCGTTGGTGTATTTTATGTTTCATATAACTTTTAATAAAAAAAGTAAAAAAATACTTATTTAATACGCTTTATTTACCCTACAAAATAAAAAAGTTGAATATTAAAGCAGAGAGAACATATCTGATAACCTTTATTGAAAAACCGGTCTCGTTCATAGGATTAGGAGTTATAATTAGATTGTATATATAGAAAATTGTACATAAATTAATGTAATAAATATTTTAAACTGAACTGAACTGAAAACTGAAACTGGTATTGTAGCGTTTTAAAAACACCCGATTCATTAAAATTTATTTTTTTTAACAGTTTCTTTTTACCTAAACCGACTCTGTCCTAATTTATTCTAGAAGCTTCCAGTACTTTCGAAAGTAACCGTCGTTTCGGTACAAAAGTATTGATTTTTTTTTATTGACCAATCAGGTCTCATGTTTAAGATTAGATGACTTAAGCGGGGATTGCTTACAACGTCCTTTTGGTATCAACGTTTTTTCATTCTGGGTGGAGTCGTCTCGCTAGTAACATCTTCGCGAGAACCCCTAGTTTCAGTTTCCAATTACAAGCAAATAAGTGTTTCTAGTGCCTATTATCGTTTATTCTACCTAAAGGTTTATCTGAAGATTTCCAGATAGTGCTATCTTTAAGATTACATCATATATCGTGTAATAATTGTGGCAATTTAGCCAGAATTACAGTATTTCTTTGATCCCCAGCTATGAAGAGTAAGTTTATGGTTTATTCTCTAAATACCTACCAATCGAGACAAGAATGGGGTTTAGATTATATCTTACCGTACCGATCTTTTACCGAGAGAATAAAGCCATCTAATATCCAAATTATCTTAGAAACAAACTGTGAAAGGCTTTCGCGGCCATTGTCTAATGTATCAATGGTTTTTGGGCTGTTAGGCTGGCGTCGATTGTCTTGCTGACTTGACGTTTCGCCAACACGAGCGGTTGGCATCTTCAGAAGTTGCTTCCTGGTTGACAGTCTTCGAAGACGTGTTTATTGTGCTTAGATAAACTATACTATATTCTACAAAAATCTCACTTTTGAAATATTTTATTTTTAAAAGTAAAGAAAACAACATTAAAAACTTCAGGTGTTTTTGTGGATCAAAATATCTAAAAGCTGATATATAGCTTACAATATTTTATATTTCAACTCTCTTTTAATGCTCGTAGACGACGTATATTATACGTCGTAGAAAACTTTTGCAAAATGCTAATGGAAATTCTACATTAACGACATAGTAATAGATTATAAGGTAAAAGAAAAATATATTACATTAGCGAAGCTCTCGCTGAAAGTGCAACAGGTGCAAGTTGGACATGGTATACTCCGGTAAAATATTAAATATCTACGTTACGTCGAGAAATGAGCATATCAGTATGTTCATAAATTATTTCTGTACTTTTCTTTCTACTCTTCTCTTCTTTTCTATTCGTATTTTGTGAGTTTACACGAAAATATTTTTTCTAAATTTATTTTTATAAACGTAAGTCAAATCATTTAAATGTTTACATTAATTATTAGCTTCACTTGTATGTTATCTCCGTTAATAATTTGGGCTCTATTGTTCTTATCGTGAATGTAGTGTCATCGACATACAGCAGCAGTTATGTCATTAACATAGATTAGAAGCAACAATGGTCCCAAGACTGAGCCTTGGGGAACACCGTGTTCTTCCTATATGTTTCATTCAACAGACTTATTACTTGTTTCCTCTTCTGCAGGTAGCTCTGAATCAGTTGAAAGCTGACTTGCTGTACGCCATAGAAAGGTTTTTAAATTAAGATTGTATGAGAAACACAATCAAACGCCATGGACAGATCACAAAATCTTGTACCCACATGTACTTCCCATTTAAAGCCTTCTATTCTACTATACTCTCACAAAGCCTACTTATCGCTGTAATAATCGATCTTTCTGTTCTGAAACCAAACTGCTCATTTATCAATAAATCATTCGTCTCAAAGAAGTTGTTTAAGTATTTTAAAGAATATTCTCAGGGAAATATGTTCCCTTTCACTCGTACCATCCTTACACAAAAGGTTAACTTTATCATTGGTCTGAAAAATCGTATTATAAAAATCTGTCATCCACCTCATGTAAAGAAAATCCTCTGGCGACACTTGAACAACCTGTTCAGTATAATGATAATTGAAAAATGGAATTACTTGCCAATTCTTATCGACGAGATGACACTTACCGGAAGGAGGACGCTAACTTGGCTATTCTCAAACTAAACTAACCGGCCTTTGACAAGTCAGATGCGCATGTAATGAACTACCTGACTGCAGACAACAATATGACGGGTTGCACAAACAGAAGAAGAGAGCGACAATCAGCTGTTTACAAACGTAAGTGATAATATATTTAAAATAATATAATAACAACAATTGTGAACAGAATATGATAATAGATGGTGATTGACCATGAACAACAAAAATCAACTTGTTCTTAATTCTAAATGCTTCTGTTTAACCCTAATTATGGTGCTATACGTACGGTGAGTAGTCAATAATGTTAACTTTTAAAACAATTATTCCTAGAGCGGATTTAGCCCGTGACAACATCACCTTGCTGTTTGGCCCATTGGGGAGTAATTATTATCTTAAGAATCTTCTAAATAATGTACCAAGATCTATCAATACGCACTACCCTACAAAGTAGCACAACAGAAGAGCAAGCAGAGGTTCACCATGCCAGAATTTCGTACATGGCAGGTTTATCACCACAAATCACCAGTCGTTTCAGGCTATATAAGTTGCTTGTTAAAACCGATCTGTATCGATTAAAATTAAAAGTTTTTAAACAAAACAAAGAAAGCCAATGCCTTTAAATAAATTTAAAAAAAACGTTATTTCCATTAACGAATGTTTCGCTAGTTCTGGAAAAAGAACTGAATAAACTATTAAACCGATCGGACAAGAGATTCAGTTGTAGGAAATATTTGAATTTAAAAAAAAGTTTACCATTATATTTGTTCGACGTGGGTCCGTGTGCTATTAAGATTGAAATAAAGAGACCCCTTATGGACTCGGGGGACCATTAACTGAACTTTATTTGGCATGTGGCTCGAGGTTACGGTTTAATATCTGTGGTTCAGCGAACGTCATTCATTTCACTTACTCGCTCACTCCCTGGAGCCTATTGCTTGGCTTTATTGCGGCTCCTTTCATTCCACATTTCATCTTAATTTATAGTTTTTTCTCAGTAAATTTCTCATATAACCACCTATTTTTCACCTTTCACTTTGTAATTGATATATTTTAAGATTTAATTGAAAAAATTTTCCTCATAAAGTATACTACCAATGGGAGCAATTTACAGTTGCTATTTTATTACAAGTTTAACAAAGTCAATGTAAGAAGTAAATTATAAGCAAACAATCTAACAAATGTCAAAAATGCTTAATGACAGATATCTGACAAGAAAACTTCATCTCTTCCAACTTACCATTTTAATAAGGAATCCGGCTCGAAGAACCTCCGATTTTTATTAAAAAAAATAAAGGCAGGTACTTTGTATTAACAAGTCATAAGAGTATTTTATGCACTTTAGACAGTATTGTTTTGCGATTATTAACTCGAGTACGGAATTTTCGTGTCAAGTATAAGATCTTCGAGTCTGGTATGGGATTTTCGAGACGAGTAGGCGACTATCGAGTCTAGACAAGATTTTTGAGATTCTTGTCGGCTTAAGTACGAGATTCTCAAGTCTAGCACAAACTTTTAGGTTTAAGTACGAGATTCTTGACGACGGACAACAAAATTTATTGAAATTTAAAAATATACAACACCGTTCCTATTATCTCGAAATTTATATTTATTTAAATCCACTTTATATTAAGTTCTCAATCGTGAGTTTCAACAGTATGGAACGACCGAATACCGTCCATACAAATTGATTTTATCGTATTTTACCATACGTACAATTCTCGTGTCGAATATAAAATTCTCGGATTTTAGCAATAGAAAATGAGAAAGCGCGGAATATTCCATTGAGGGTTTTCAGCTATTAAATATGCTTATAGTATTCTAAATTTCGATTCAAGCCTAGGGAACACAATATGGCCGTAGCTGGTTTATCCCATATTAAATATGTAAATTATGAATGGTTCGCAGCTTAGGTAGATAACAGTCATACATGGGTCTCCTGTGACCAATTTTAATTGGATTATATGACTGTCCCTTCCAATATTCATGTTGTTCATGGCTGGCTTCGAGCTGCTTATTTAAATATATTAGACAATGCTCAAATTGCCGTTAAGGTAGGAATAGATGCAATTTATATTGGTCTGTTACGTAAATCATTAATTATTGATAGAAATTGTATAGTTTATATCACCACTATTCCAATATGTAAATATACAACTATAATGATGAAAACCGTTTTAGTACAATTATTCTAATTATTATATTGGAAAATCGGGTTTTTACTAGTATTAAATTTATCATTACTTTTCTACTTTCTTATCGCATGCCTTAAACGAGCCTTAAATCTCATAGCTAAATGAGTTTCAGTCAATCCTAACGACATTTACTAATGTCTCTTCTAAACATGATATGTCAACGTCATTTGTCAACGACAAAGTCATTTATTAACCTCATTTGTCAACAGTAAATTAGATTAGATGTTTATTGGGTTGGCTGTTAGCCTGTATCACTGCGACCTTTGCAGATCTATTGTGACCACTCATTATCTAAAGAATAGGATTAGAGAACCTTGTCCAGCCCTCTTAATGAGACTTAATAGCCTTGACAGTGGCCACTCCGCATAACTTGGAGCAGCCTGTTTCTTCTCTCCCAGTACTAGATACCGCGTCCTTGCAAGGCCTTCGCATTGGCATAGGACATGAAATGCGGTCTCCTCCTCCTCTTGGCAGTATCGACAGATGTCTTCATCTGCTAAGTTCAACTGACTCATGTGTTTCTTGAGCCTACAATGTCATGTCAAGAGACTGACAATCATTCTGACATCGTTTCGCCTTTGTGATAGCAGCTCTGCAGTAAACTTCGCCGAGTGTCCCTTTATGAAGACTTTGGCTTGTCGCTTGCCCGGTGATTTTTCCCACCACTCCTGGGCCTTCTCTAGCCTCCATTTCTCAATGGCTGCCTTTCTAAATGTGTCAGCAATTCCGCCGAATGGTTCCGGGCCAATCATTGGGGTATTAGCTCCCGCACGGGCCAATTCATCAGCCTTCTCATTGCCTCGAAACCCTGAGTGTCCTGGTATCCATGCCAGTGTCAAAGAATTTTGAGTTGCGGCATGTGTCAGGGCCCCAACGCAGTCAACAGTAACTGTCATCACTGATATTTTAATGTTCTATACCAAAGATATTTATGAATAGTAACTATGCAATCCACCTGTCAACGACACATGTGAACTTAATCCCTTTATAAGATTTTGTGGCAATTCTTTGGAGCGTCATCAGCGTGAGACTGCTCTGTTAAATCCTTCTAAACTTTATAGTCGGTTTATTTTGAGTAGACTATGAAATCAAGAAGTGAGTTAAGGATACAAGAAAGAGAAGATACTAAAGTGGCATCTTCCGAGTCTATCTTCCATTGCATCTTCGACTAGGACTCAGTTGACCTTGAGGATTTGAGGTTATTGGTAGAAAAGTTGAGTGTTTTCCAGTAGATCCTTAAACTCTATCGGTATTCCTCAATCTCTATACGAAAGGTTCTTAAATCAAAAAGAGGAATCATATCCCTTCATCAGATTTTTTGGTGATCCTTTGGAGGCAGTAGATTTCAAGCATCATCAGCGCTACACAGCAGAGTTATAAGTAAAATAAGAACAAAGCTAAGGTTCTGAAGTGGCATCTTCCAAGCCTGTTGCCTAATGCATCTTCGACTAGGACTCAATTGTCCTTAAGGATTTGAGGTTATTGGTGGAAAAGGTGAGTGTTGTCCAGTAGATCCTTAAACTCTATCGGTACTCCTCAATTCTCTGCACGAAAGATTCTGAAATCAAAAAGGGGATCATATCTCTTCATCAGATTTTCTGGTGATCCTTTGAAGCTAGTAGAAACCGAGAAATAAAGAGAAGCATTTGATGGGTAAGAATAGAGCAAAGATTCTTAGGGACATCTCCCAATGCATTTTCCATAAGGACTCAGCTCTCCTTGAAGATTTGAGGTTCTTGGTAGAAGAGTTCAGTATTGTCCAGACGATCCTTAAACTCTACCGGTATTTCTTAATCTTCTGTACGAAAGTTTCTTAAATCAAAAAGAGGGATTATATCCCTTCATCGGATTTTTTTGTGATACTTTGGAGGTCCCTATTCCAGTATATTTTGGTATCACGTGTAGATTTTAGGAGTAGCTAAAAGATTTCTATACAAGATTAAAATGAGATTTGTATTGACATTGTTGTGCATTTTGTTTTTTAAATTTATTTTAATACCCTACTATTAAAGGTTTTATTATTTTATTGTATTGTGTTTTTGTATGGATTTAAGTTAGGATATTAAACAAAGCACCATCAAATTTTCAACGTATTTTCCAGGGACTTTTAAAGCCATGTAAACCGAATGTTATTTCAAAACCAACATTCTTTAAATCCTAGATATATAATAGAAGTGAGCTTTACAACCACTGCGATGATTTAAATATTCAAACTTTAATGACCGTCGACAATAGAGAGAGAACAGAGTCAAACATAGACTAAAAGAAAGATGGAACATACAATCACTGTTTTCCAAGCCGTCTACTTCGGTCAATTTATTGTTTGTTGAAGAAAGGAAACAACGATTATTATCCGTATGATTCATAAATAGAACGCAATAAAAATAGAAGAGATTAGAAGTTTATACAAAACAGACGTGAAATGTAAAATAAAATCCCTACCGCAGGTTTAATCGCGATCTGTCTCCAATCGTATTTTTCAAGTGGCAGGGCAGTTAATATTACCGTTAAAAAGTATGCTCAGTGTAGTGGTTGTCGGTGAAAATGATGGGATTATTTTTTAAAATGTGAAATTAATGACCGAAGCTGAAAGCACCATTTTCATTAGCAACAAAGTTTAAACGGAATTATTTCAACACTCTCGAACGAAGACATTTAAGTTGGAAAAAGCGGGGAAAGATAAGTATCTACCTTCAAAAAGAGTCAACTAAAATGAAATAGAATATAAAATGTTGAGTTATGCTTATTAACAATTCTTTTACAAATTTTAATTCCTCTTTAAGAAGCTTTTTTAACTTTACTATACAAAAAGATAAAAATAAATTAAATCAAAATCCAACTGAAAGTTTTAAATGTAAAATGAGAAGGTTCGAAATATTTGACAAAATGTTTTTCAAGGATAAATAACCCCAGAAGAAAAAACAGAAAATGGTCTCTGGTGCGGAAAACAATAATGGTCAATCAATCAATTTGTATAAGGTATAAAAAGGGTCTAATTGAATAAATCTGGAATTTTCTTTGTCTTAAGAAGGCTTTTTCATAAGACTTCTGGATCTGGATCTGGAAGAGGAGGAGCAAACTAGTGCTTAGCCAGCACTGAGGCCACATATGACCCATTGTGCATCCTCCCTTATTGTAGGGATATCCTCACCTCAGGCTGTCACCAGGCCTAGTGATTTAAAATAGGTGATGAGGCTCCCGGGGGGATCTCCCTGACATCGGCTGGTGTAAGCCAATACTCGCCCAACACGGATCTTCTGATTTCAGAAAAAGCAGAGCACTCATACATAATGTGTTCTACTGTTTCCTCTTCTTGTTCGTAGCCTCTGCATAGCGGCGATTCTGTTAATTTCATCCTAAAGAGATGTTGTCGCAATTGGCAGTGACCTATCAAGATTCCCACAGCTGTTCGGAGATTTTGTCTAGTCAATACCTTAAATTCATCCCAGCACTGTATAAATTTTTGGTGAGAGTGCTGTTTGATAAGGTCTACGACTGCGGACAATATTAGCTTGGTAGATGGGCGAGGGCTAACATATTTGTAGCCCGCAGCCCTCCTTGCTAAATTGTTCGCAATGCGGTTGCCTTTAGAGTTCCCATGTCCTTTGATCCAGCTGAGAGTGACCACGTTATTCTGGCTGGCCTCAGTTAGAGATTGGTGACATTCTAGTACTAAACTTGAAGTGAAACGTGGTCTATTCAAGGTCAGTAGTGCTTGTCGGCAGTCTTCACAAGACTTACTTAAAAGAAGTATGCTCACTCTATTGGTCATCAATGAAAATATTCTGAAGTATAATTCTTCTGGCGCGTTCAGGAAAAAATATTATTATTAGCATTTTTACAGAAATCTTATTCTTAAGTGCGTCCACAAACCCTCTTGTTTTGTTTCGGTTAAAATACCCACTTTTCTTTACATAGAATACAACTACGAGAATAGATTTCTGAAAATCTGATTAGCAGGCGCCAACCGTTGGTCAGATTACACCTGTTGCTATGGTAAATATTCTTTTTAGTTATTTATGGTACGCAGAAGACCATGGCCCATAGCGTGGAAATAAATAAAGATTCATCAAATTCTATATCTAATCTTACTGGCTGATTTTTAAGTTGTGGATTGTTAGAAATAGCAGAGGAACAACAAATTTAACAAATTATTTCAAAACTCTTCTGCAATGGTCCCTGGATGAAAAATAAATATTTAAAACCTTTAAAAATATATCGTTGAACTTTTCCTAATTGAATTATGCACACTATCTAAAACAGTGCACGCTTGAAGATATCACGTAGACAGGAATCAAAATGCTTGTTCAGTATTCAAGTAAGAACGTTCCTTGGTAGGTTAATGTCACTTCGAATAAGATTTTCCAGAAATGTTAGGGCATCCGGTTTGTCATGAACATGAGTATGACCGTGTACGTAACTGAATTTTAAATGAAACGTAAATGGATGTTAGTTTCTATGATGTGGGTTTTGGGAATCGATACTTCACTTCATGATTGAAAGCGGATATGTTTGTATTTCAAGATGTAACTCCTAACTTAGTGCTATGAGAAACAGAATGTTTTATTCATTATTTAATGTAAAATCGTTAATCTACCCCCATGCTCAATATTTAGGGATATTAAATATTTATTTTACACATTATGTTATGGTGGAGAATCTTTTTTCTGGCCTCCTTGTCTACGGACCCCCTTGCTTAGTACACATTTTTCAAGCCAAATGTCATCCAATCGATAGGCATGACCTGCCCAACATAGGCGAGCACGGGAGATCAGAATCTCTATAGGCAGCTCTTTTAAGAATCTCTTAAGTGGATATTCGATTTTGTGGCGTTAAAGAAGCGTGAGAGTCTGCGAACGTTTGGATTTCATGAGCTTTGTCGTTTCACGCTTTGGTTTAATAGCTCGTATTTTCTTTTGGGCATCATTTTTAATTTATTCCACATATATTTAGAGTGACAAAAAATTTCTTGGAAGAGCAGAATATTCCAGTATTGCCCTCGCTAGTGCAATCTCCTGATCTTAATCCTATTAAGCATGCGTAAGATATATCTTAGCGAAAAGCTTTTTAACAGTAGAACTAATATCGAAATCGCAAGCTCCTCATCAGTGCTGGATGGCGGTTCCCCAAGATGATCTGGATAACTTGATCCTCAGTATGGAAAGAGAGCAATAAGACCGATAATAGCATACACCATAGAAACCGGACCAGAAATATCAAAAATCAAACAAATTGTGGAAAAAATAGAAATGAGGGCTCTATGCAGTATAGCTGGAAAGACACTTATAGACAGCGAAACATGCGAAAGCATAAGAAATCCATGTAAGGTCGAAAGTATTAATGACTGAGTGCTAAAGAGAAAAAAAGTAGAATGAGCATATTAGTAGGATGGACGATGGAACAATAATTGTGAAAATAGCTCGGGACAAATCACCAATGAGACACAGAAGCGTAGGCCACCCCCGGAAAAATGAAGCGATAACCTAGACAGAGAGGTAGGTGGATGAAGATCAAACAGGCGATTCGACAAAATTACAGAAGAAAGAAGAAGAAGTTTTTTTTATGAAAATGAATCATTTTAATTCTTCGTTTATTTACCTGTTCCCATTATTCCTTGAAATATTTTTGAACCATTTAAATAGCCCTAGATTTTAAGCTTGTGTGTAGTCATTTACATTTTAACCCGTTGATTCCCATCTGAAAACAAATCATTATTTTCTAGTCGTATTTTATTGAATATGCCTACATGAATGTAAAACACGCAGAGGCATAAATATCATCTGTATTTCTCGAATGAATATCCACAATTTACTCCTGACATTTAAAACATTCCATTAGCTTGATGATCTTGTTAATATTCAGGAAACACATCAGGAAGTTTATGGGTTCGTAGCTGAAAGCATTTATTTAATTGACGATGATAATAAAAGCACGTTTTTTGTTAAAATCTTATTAAATTAGAAGAGAGTAAATATTATATTTAATTAACAACGAAACAACTCCACCACGCCAGTGGTTGATGCTATAGATAGTTCCCTCATAAACCCTATTACCTTCTAAAAATGTTTTGTACCTTTTACGTAGAAAAGAAAATGAAAATAAGAAAACATAACAAAACACTAATAGAAGGCGGAAAATACTCGAAAATAGCCGGTGATGGGTCTTTTCTAGGCTGACGTTTACTTGTTTGTTGGCCGAGCGAATGAAATAAAAACAAAACGACGTAATAGTAACCGTGTCTTATTATAATACAAGGAAAAGCAGCTTTGTGTCATATTTCTTATAAATATGAAATTGTGACAACCAAAAAAGAAATCTTACAGCTTTAATAATATATTTATAACTTTACTCCAGCAAGTTATTATTGCTGCTTCGTTTAGACTATAACTCGTTGTCATTGTCAAGAGGTATTGTTTTAACCTACATTATTCAATTTTAAAATATGAAAATTTGGACAAAAATAATGTAGATGTGTATCAATAAACCTTAATAGACTAGGAGCCAGAGCTGAAAAAATAACATAAGCAATTACTTCTGATTTAATCCCAAAGGACATCATATTGACACGCAAGCGTCTCTCAGTATTGGAACAGGAAGTAGCTTTGGGTAATCTATTGTGCCCCCTTTTCTCTATTCAGTTCTTTCCTTAGTTTTTCTAAGACTGTACAACTGCTGATTCCACAAGATGGTTCTGGTCCAATGTATGGGGCTTTAGCGTTCAATAAGTAAATCTTTCATTGATGTTCTGTCAAAATTTTATCAAACCACTTCACGTTATCGCGCTTAAATTAAACTTATTAACATCAGTCAAAAAATGAGCCAATACATAGTTCTATTTTACAATTTTATCAAAATTTACAAATTTTATGTATACAGATACTGATCCCATCATCTACACATATACTTAGTCTGTCGCAAAGTAAACAGAAATATTTGATACTAGTAGCGCCATCAGTTATTGTGGCTTACGTTCAATAACTACATCTTTCATTGATGTTCTGTCAAAATTTCATCGAATCATTTTAATAACAGTCGAAAAATGAGCATCGAGCAAAGAGCCAATACATAATTCTATTTTAAACTTGTTAAAACAGTTACCAAAACGCATCGATTGTTGAAGCGATGGTGATGATTGTTTATATCTTGAAGCCCCTTAATCTATTGTGCCCCCTTTTCTCTATTCAGTTCTTTCCTTAGTTTTTCTAAGACTGTACAACTGCTGATTCCACAAGATAGTTCTGGTCTAATGTATGGGGCTTTAGCTCCATTTTTTGCCAGCTTATCTGTTGTTTCGTTGTTTGTAACCTTAAAATTACCCTAGGCTAGCTCCTGAGGGTCGTGGCTTCCTTATGAGTTTTATTTAATTCCCTCCAAACATTAATTAAAGGGCGCCAAGTACAGACACACAAATAAAATTCGAAAAATCAGTTTTAAAATGGTTTATTACTTTAATTAGGATTTAGTAAAAAAAATTAATAAAATGAATTAATTATTTCTCTTATCTTTGGGTTTTCGAAGACTTCTGACGGAGTTTCGATTACTGGTGGAACGGAACTGCAAGGTGGATTGAATTCCTTTCAAGGAACTTCCTGTCGGATTTTCGTTAGATGTGGAACGAAACTGCAATTGGATTGTATTCCTTACAAGGGACTTCCTGTCGGATTTTCGTTGGATGCGAAACGGAACTACAATTGGATGGAATTCCTTCCAAGGGACAACCTGTCGGATTTTCGTTAGATGTGGAATATTTTCGGTTTCAAACTGACTGTCGACAGACTGCGTAATTTCTGGTATGATTTAACTGGTCCTTAATAGGGCCCTTCCTATAGATAGCAATAACCCAAAATGAAGGGCGAAGATATTAAGAAATAAATCTGAATTTAATGACATTCGCAGATAAAATGAACAAATTTAAATCATAATTTATCGAAGAGACATATTTTCTCCTACAAAACTGGCAATCCTGTCTCGTACCGGCGCGATAACAATAGATAATATAAAAATATATAGTCCGGATGGTATGCTCGAAAACGAACGTTACATGTTTTCTAATCATTTGTGTCCTGGAACCAATAAAAGGGTAACAGTGTTATTTTGTCTTAGTTCGATAATAAGTCTACATATCTCTCAATGGTATTGTTTTCTGCTTGAAAAATGCTTGATTATGCAGCCTTTTTGAGTATTTGGCTGTAGTTTTAAAAATTCCTGTTCCTGTTCCTTCATCTGAGTTGAAGCCATCCGTATACCATCTTTTATCGAAATTTACTAATTTTATGTATACCGACACTGATCCCATCGTCTACACATACACTAGATTCTAGCATGATACCACAGGTGGTTAAAATCTTTGCTTAGTGGTTCTGAACTGTACAAGACTGTGCAACTGCCGATTCCACAAGATGGTTCTGGTCCAATGTATGGGCTTTAGCTCCATTTTTTGCCAGCTTATCTGCTATTTCATTGTTTTCTAATCATTTGTGCCCTGGAACCAATAAAAGGGTAACAGTGTTATTTTGTCTTAGTTCGATAATAAGTCTACATATCTCTCAAAGGTATTGTTTTCTGCTTGAAAAACGCTTGATTATGCAGCCTTTTTGAGTATTTGGCTGTAGTTTCAAAAACTCCTGTTCCTGTTCCTTCATCTGAGTTGAAGCCATCCGTATACCATCTTTTATCGAAATTTACTAATTTTATGTACACACACACTAATTCCATCGTCTACACATACACTAGATCTAAGCATGACACCACAGGTTTTTTTTTAACAGAGGGCCAGGCTTATGGGTAGATTATGGGATTGCATCGCAGCTAGTACAGCTTATTGTGCACCCTCATTCACAGGTCTTCATTCTCCGTCAAATCCCAGGTTCTTAATGAACCATGAGATCCTTTTGACTATGGTTACCCGTTCTTCCCTTTGATCTCCGGTCGGTGGGCCAAGGGATCTCGCACGCAGACCTTGCAGGGCTGGGCACATGAATATCACGTGGAAGGCTGTCTCCTCCTCCTCATCGCATTTTCTACATAAGAGGTTTTCAACTTGAATTCCCATCTTATGAAGATGTCCGCGGAATACCCAGTGGCCGCTGTTGAAGCCAACCACTTTCCGCAGGATCTTTCTCCTCAGCACAAGGGCATCTGCCGCTATAGCACCAGTAGGGACACCACAGGTGGTTAAAATCTTTTTTTAGTGGTTCTGAACTTGGCTGAGTGCTCCAAATTTAAATTTTCAACCAACAGCGCCACCTGTTGTGACATCTAATAGCAAAAATTTAAAATATTGGTGTTGTGCAATTTTTAAATAACTACTTAAATTACTGCAAAAGTTAAATTTTCGTCTATAAAATTATAAATAATAAAAAAAAGCTGATATTACTCTTTGATGCTAAAATGTTTTGTTTATTAATCCAACGGATCTACATCGCAGAAATAGTTCAAATTGTTGTAAAATTAGTTTCAAAACTAACCAACGTGTTATAAATGCCTAATTATTATATAGCAAAAAGTTTTAGCATCCAGTTAACTTCCGGCAAAAGCCTTTTAGGATGAAAACATATATTAAATAATAAAGAGAGATATTTAGTAAAAACGCTATCATGTGTTTGAAACTTTCAAATTAGATTACGTATATACGAAGCAAGCCTTAAAAAAGTAAATATTCCTAAACGTTTAGTAAGTTATCTGCATAATTTTGCTGTAACATCCTATTAGGAGGCAAATTAAAAAGTTGTTTCGGAATTAGATGGAACTTGTTTTACGGGAGGGTTTTAAGTTTTTTTTACATGTAACTGTAATTTTTTTTTTAAGTTCTGACAGTAACTGAACTGGCTAACTTCGTATCGCATAAAAACTAACGACTCCTTTTTTTTATTTATTTTTTTACTCAACCAGGTAAAACTTGTTTGGTTACGTTAAGGAGTTTTGAATTTATAATACGATGTTAAAACAAAGTACGAATCGATCATTGGATGACGCCTCAATTGCCCAGAATCAAAAAAGCAAAGATGTCCAAATGTTGATCGTTTTTTCCACATTAAAATTATCGTGATGACTGAATGGGTTAGAGAGTCAGACTGTTAACAAGTTTTAGCAACAGTGCGAGAGCGAGAACGAGTTCGTAAGAAACGGTCCGAGTTATGGAAGAACAACTTATCGATTTTGCACCAGGATATCACACTTGCCATAACGCGCTATCTCTAAAGCAGTATTTGGCCAATACACGCACTCCAGTGCTCGAACACGCGCCGTATTTGCCAGATTTAGCACCATGCAATGTTTTTTGTTTCCGAGGATAAAGTCTGCTTTGAAAAAACCCGATTTGAGTCGATGAAAGTGGAAACGCTAAAACCGACAAAGCTCCTAAAGGCCCTAACCAAAGAAGACTTCCAGCACTAAAATCATCCCAAAATTGACACACTGTGCAATCTTCAAACTGCTTTTTTTTATCCTAAACGTGTACCAATGTTAATAATAATAACAATAATATGTAAGCACTACGATTGTAGCAGGCTAATGTCTTTGTATGCCATTCTTTTCCACTCCTTTTTTTTAGTTGCTTTTCTTAGTTCGTTTCGTTAAGCCTTCCCATATCGTCTTTATCTTGATAGTCCCAGCACAAATAAGCTCACAGCTGGTGTGGGACTGCGTTGGGGCCCTGACACATGCCGCAAGTCAAAATTCTCTGACACTGGCATGGATACCAGGACACTCAGGGTTTCGGGGTAATGAGAAGGCTGATGAATTGGCCCGTGCGGGAGCTAATACTTCAATGATTGGCCCGGAACCATTCGGCGGAGTTGCTAATACATTCAGAAAGGCAGCCATTAAGAAATGGAGGCTAGAGAAGGCCCAGGAGTGGTGGGAAAAATCACCGGGCAAGCGACAAGCCAAAGTCTTCATAAAGGGACTCGGCGAAGTTTACTGCAGAGCTGCTATCACAAAGGCGAAATGATGTCAGAATGATTGTCAGTCTCTTGACAGGACATTGTAGGCTCAGAAAACACATGAGTCAGCTGAACTTAGCAGATGAAAACATTTGTCGATACTGCCAAGAGGAAGAGAAAACCGCATTTCATGTCCTATGCCAATGTGAAGGCTTTGCAAGGACGCGGTATCTATTACTGGGAGAGGAGAAACCGGCTGCTCCAAGTTATGCGGAGTTGTCACTGTCAAGGCTATTAAGTCTCATTAAGAGGGCAGAGCTGGACAAGGTGCTCTAATCCTAACCAAAAAAATATCTATCTATCGTCTTTATCTTCGTTGCTCCATCTTGACTTTAGTCTTTCTATTGGAATTTTTCCTGCTAATGGGTTTTCTAGATAAAACCATGCCCTGCAAATAACCCAAACATGTAAGTCTTTGTAAGGTTCTTGATAGAACTCAGTTAGCTCGTTATTTGTTATTCTCATCCATCTTTCATTTGTGCTCCAATGTTAGGAACTAGTAAAATTTTATCAAAATTTGTACTGCCGTTTAGAAAGATTTTGGTCACATACTCACACACAAAAAATGGCTTTACAAATTTTGTTTTGTGTTCAGAAACCACGAATTTTTGTATTTTAGTTTTTATTTGTAGCAGTGTTGCAGTAATATTAGCATTGAATTGTGACAGAGAGTGAAAAAAAAAAGATAAACTCTAGGTAACAATTTGCTCGCGTACCAAACAAAAAAATCGCGACTATAATTTCATTTCGTTATTTCATTTTCCAAATCTAATAAAAACACAGCAAAATTCGTTGAAATATGGAATATCATACTCAAAACTGAATTAGCGCGGCCAGAAAGGTAGAAAAGCAAACATACGCCTGCATATATGAGGAATAAGGGAACAAAAACATTACTCTATATTATATGGATGTATATTCAAAACCTTACAAATCGCACTGTTTTTAAATTTTTATTAAATGAAAAGAAAACATTTAAAGTGAAATCAATTTTATATATCAAAACCTGACCTGTTAATAAGGATACTTACTTGATTATTCCATAAATAGTTAGAGTTTATGTTTTAATCAAAAAAACTGAGCATAGAATACGTATAGAGCAGTTTGGGTTTGCCC
This sequence comes from Altica lythri, assembly GCA_964028335.1. Classification (NCBI taxonomy): domain Eukaryota; kingdom Metazoa; phylum Arthropoda; class Insecta; order Coleoptera; family Chrysomelidae; genus Altica; species Altica lythri. The sequence goes on from OZ034810.1 coordinate 22,607,210, forward strand.
TTTGATACTTATATCTATGTCGCAGCATTCTGTGCTTAGGGTTGAGAATTCTAACCCATGTATTCTAACCCGCGCCGAAACATAAGAGTACCAGGTTCAAAAAGTGGGCCGTAACGAAAAGGTCTATATCATCGTACCTTAATCATTACAAAACTATTATTCCTAGAAACAAAAATGTTGTGTAAACATTTCACTTATATAGTCAGCTCGCTGTTATGATCTTGAGTCTGGGTCTGTGTCGAGTGGGGTGGCAGGGGAGGGGTACTGCGTTAACTGTGCGAAACCGGCGCAGACAGGTACCCCAATGTCCGGCGCCGTGCGAGCGAGATAGTTTCGGGAATGTCGCAAAGCCACTGCCGACGAAAACGCCGACGCCGCGAGGAACTTTTCTGCTCCCGCCAACCTCGTGAGCAACTCTACAACTGGAATACCTGTACTTATGGACGTAACGAATCAACAGACAATTGATATCGCTAACATAGACGTTTCACGTGAAAACCAACGACTGTGTGCCCCAGCACAGACCCACCCGATTTTTTTTATCAAAATCAGTGCTGCCAATCTGTAAAAAATATACAGAAACAGTAAACAGCACTAATAAAAATGTGTGTAAAAAGTATTGTATTTAAGAATATTACATCATTTATAGACATTTTTATTCAGTTATATTAACCCTGTAGATAGTTGTAAAGTATATAAACACATAAAAGATAATGTAATGTTTTATACACTAAAAGGAACAATGTTAAATCAGCACCATGCTAGAGGCTACTAAATTCCATACGTTGCTTTATTAAAAATTAAACCATTAGACCGTTAATAAAATTTACACCGAAAGTAGTAAAGTTGATGAAATAATTTTATATACGTTCATTCAGGAAAATGATCATAAAATAAAGAAATGAAAGTAAGTTAATACTTAAGGATTTATTACGATTCTCATTACTCTTTTTTTTTATTTAATTGCTGCCATAAATTTGAGTGTCATACCAACAGCGCTCTGAATTGCGTAATATTTCACCAAAAGTAAACAAACAACGGGGTCTATCAACTTTATTTCAAACAGTTATATGTACTAAACGTAAATATTGTAGAAGAAACGAGTTTACAAATTGTTTTTGTTATGTTTACCTCAGGCAAAAATGCATGAAAATTACAATCAAAATGATAGGTGTATACAAAATTTAAATAAAATTATACCTACAAAATATAATTGTTAAAAAAAGCTACAAAAATATTTAAATATTTATGTTTAATTATTTTACTACGGTATTCTAATCTAATCTAAATAACCTGGCATGGTCTCTCCTGTGGAGCCCCATGTTTGAGCACTGCTTCCTATGGGAATATTGTGACCAGGTTCGGCACCAAGAGTCCTTACATGCACCCGATGCGTGCAGGACTCTAGTTTGTTCAGCTGAAAATCAACGTCACGCTGATCTTCAGGTAGGCTAGAATCCAGGTGTCCGAAATTCCTTGAGTTACTGTTGCCACAGATTAGTTCCCTGTATAAAAGACTTACGTCAGATAACCCTGTCTGTTACAGGTACGAAAAGATTTCTTCTTCAGTTAGAATGAGTGTCCTCGGAGTCTCTCATCACAATTGAGTGGAAACGCTGCTTGAAGATTACCCAAGTTATATATTATAATCCTGAAGCAAAGGATCAGGTCACCACGGAGGCGTCTTTCTTCAAACGTTGTGAGGTTTGCGGTAGATAGTCTTTCTTCATACGTGGGTCTAACATGACCAAACGAGAGTCAAGTTGCACTTCTTTGTCCCTTTTCCAACATTTCTCGATCACGAACTCAGTCTGGATACTACGAGGGACCAACGGTTTCGAGGATGGGACGAATGAAATACTTATAGAGCCGAGAGTAGGTATCGAAGGATGCTTTAGGAAAAGCTTTTTGAGTTAAAACAGTTTAGAGTTTGCCCGTTTACATACATGCGAAACATGATCACTTTACGTCAGGTTTGAGTTCACTATTACTCCAAGATCGGTATGTGTTTAATGATTGACCCTTAATAGAATACGGTAGTTGCAGATTGTTTTTTCCAAGGTGTAACACAACACACTTTTCGAAATTAAGTAACCAGTTTGAACACCATTCTTGAATGCTGTCTAGATCAGCCTGAAAACTTAGGTGGTTGACGTTTGGATTTCCATAGATTTTTGAATGATCAGCGTACAAGACACTTTGCTGGTGAGACTGGAATAAGCAAGAAACAGTAAAGGCCCTAAAACGAAACCTTGTGGAACACCACTCATAACACCTCTTTCCTTAGAGAATTCTCGCCCAACTCTGACATTAAAGAACCGATCTGTGAGAAATGTAGAAACTAGCTCCTCAAGGTGATGATAGGTTTTAGGATTCGTGTCACCGAAGATGAGGAACCATTTATAGTCCAAGGCCTCACACTCGAATAGAATGTGAGTTGCCGTCTCATCGTCCATGGTGCACAGTCGGCACCAGGTGGGTTCTTGTTTCAGAATCCCCATCCTCCGAAGGTGTTTTCTGAATGGTCCGTGCCCAGTGAGCAGGCCCACTAGTACTCTTATCTGACTCCTAATACGGTATTACAAATTTACAAATTTTATGTATACAGACAATGATCCCATCGTTTACACATATACTAGGTCTGCCGCATAGTAAACAGAAATTTTAAGAAATATTAGATACTAGTAGCGACATCAGTTATTGGGGCTAACGTTCAATAAGTACATCATTCATTGATGTTCTGTCAAAATTTCATCGAATTTTATGTAAACAGGACTTTTAAGAAATATTCAATACTAGTGGCGCCATCAGTTACTAAGGCTAACGTTCAATAACTACATCTTTCATTGATGTTCTGTCAAAATTTCATCGAACCATTTTACGTTATGGCGCTCAAAGTGATCTTTTTAATATCAGTAGAAAAATGAGTATCGAAAAAAGAGCCAATGCATAGTTCTATTTTAAACTTGTTAAAACAGTTACCAAAACGCATCGATTGTTGTAGCAATGGTGATGATTGTTTATATCTCGAAGGCGAGTCCACGAGTGGTTTATTTTGTGAGTTGTAAGTCCCTTCAGTTTAAAGTACCTCTTGATTTTTTTCTTATACTGCAAGAGTATTTATTCTAGCAAGTACAACGTTATAAATTTTTACTGTCATGTATCTTGTACCATTTCTATATCTCACAAGGTAACCAAAAACTGGTACCAGGTTGCAGTTGTGGAATAAATGTGGAAGACTTCATCTAAATTGTACTAACAAAGATTTTTATTAATGTGCAAAAGACACTGAAGAATGTACTTACAAATTAAGGTCAGAATTTTTATGGAGTCTCTACTGTCGTCTTTATAACCAAGTCCAGAGATTAAGCGAACACATTTTCTTTATAGTCTTAACACTTTATTAATCTGACAAGAGTGACCCTGGGAGAGAATAGCATAAGTTAGAAAGGAATGAAAGTTACTGTTATAAGGGACCACTGGAGGTTATTTGAACAAAATTCCTACATAGAAAGGGTTGTTGGGAGCGTTGTTTTGATAAGTGCTGTATCATACCCGTCTTTCTCTGACCATTTCTTATGAGCTAGGCACAAATTTGTACGTTTTTTTGTTTTATGTTAAAATATGGCTTTTTTACTCGCAAACCATTATCACATAATTTCTGCTCAAGGTTTTGTCCGATATTTGCACTTCAGAGTCTTTTTATCCTTTTACACTTTCCAATATCTGTACTTACTGTACATTGACACAGACTCTATTCCAATAAAAAATATTATTTTAATTCCAACCAACCTTTTTAATGTTATTTTGAATTATTTGCCTATTGAAATATAGTCTAATTGTAATTAAATTTTGTCAGACATTGACATATAAATCCATTATTTAAACAAATATTGACAAATTAGCGTAAAAAACAGCAAACATCTAATAATCACCTATTAAACTACCCAACATATTGAAAATTTCATTTACTAATTAAATAATTTATGTATAAGCTCTATTTAATGTAAACAGCTGATGAAATGCATTGGTACAAATTTTGATACCACCCATTAATATGCTGATTAACCACTAAAAATGCGATATATTCAATATTGGTAATATTCAGATTATAATGTAAAATTTATGCTAATGATGTAATGACTTTTTGATGTCATAATTTGTAGATACTTTATTGTCATACAGGATGTTACAAAAAAATTTCTCAAAATGAAATAGGTGGTAGTATGGCACAAAATATGCAAAAAAGTCCCATCATTCAGAAAGACCAAGGTGGGTATCCACGACAGAAGAAGCAATTTTGATACGAGAACAGTAAAATCCAGAAACTAGCGGAGCGGAGCGAATTTTGGCTCCTTTGGTTTGGAGAATACTCCACGAGCAACAGCTTTACTTGTACTTTGTCCAAGGAGTGCTTGGAATGATACTGAGCACTCCAATTTAATTGAAGACATTCTTTTTACGGATGAGCAGGTTACTAGGCCCGATTGATTAATAAAAGCAGTAAAAGAGCATTAAGCCAGATGTTTAATAGAAAGATGGATAGGAAGGAGCGGACCTGTACCATGGTCTTCAAGATCGTCTAATTTAAACCTCCTTAACTTTTTCCTTTGGAAACACTTACAAAATTTTGTTTACACCACTTTTGTAAATAACCTCGAGGAGCTGCAGCAAAAAGTAGAGCAGGTATGTCTTTGAATCCTAGCCAATGAAGTAAAGAGTTTGACCGTCGCTGTGGTGTAGATATCGTAGCTGCATTGGGTGAAACTCAGTTGAAACGATTTTTTGCCCCTGTTTACACCTATATTTCAAATTTTAACAAAATTGTTTGCGTCGTTTTCGATATCCTATCCCCTATGGCAATACACGCATTTGTTCTTTTAATGTTAAATGATATGTTAATTGTTTATTACAATGTATTTCATACACTACTTTATGTTTTATTAAAAATTCCTTACTTGTTTATCTACTAAAGAATTAACGAAGTTGCAACCGGTATTACATACACGAGACATCATAAAACAGTTTTTCAAAAACTAAATAATTTATTTGGTTTCAATAAACTCGAGTATCTTTATATAGCTTATTTATCTGAAACCAATCGCTCACAGTCACGGAAAACTTTTACTGATACGAAATTATTTAATCGTTTATCACATTTTTCCGCCTATCGTCATCGTGGGTTAACGGTGAAATGAATTGGAGATTAAAGTTAAAGAATGTAGCTTATCTCATCTAGTAAATGAAAAGAGTATTTCCTTTTTATAAAGAAGCTTTAGTAAGTTTCTTAGCCACATAGAAATTTATTTACAACTCCATCTATTAGGAATACATTGAAATATATTGTAACCTCTTTTTTCCTCATGATGTTAAATGCTCGATTTGAGAGGTTAACATATGCGAACGGCACTCAGGGGGTAGGAGGAGAGCGAGCGTGGATTCGTTCGAGCTAGATGAATAATTTTGAAAAGATAAAAAGGAATATACTTAATAGAATAATAAAAGATAAAAGAAGTTAAAAGAGACAAAAGAGAGTAGATGAAAGAAACAAAAGAGAAAGGAAAATGGGCGCCACTTATGTTTTTCATCCTGAAGATGGGGAAATATAAGAAACCCAGATGGAAAAAGAAAGATATAAGGGATATAAGATAAGATAAGGTAAAATTAGATAACCCGGTAGATGTTCTTGCTAAAATTTAAATTACACACTTTTATTTAAGATACTGAAAAGAAAAATTATACTTACACTTTCCTTTTACTTATCCTTATGGTTATAAATCAAATCGGTAAGATAAAGATATATTTAAAAAACAAAATATATTACCTTAATAAAATAAGATATATTTAAGAAACTAAATCTATTACTTTAATAAAATATAGATTAGAGAAACTGAAAGTATTGATCAGAGTAACAGGCTCTAGCTAGGAAAAGAAAAATCTATAGTTAACAATAACAGTATATTTATTATCAGCTGTAATGATAAAAGAGACACAACAACAATAAAATAAAAAAATATGAGAAAAATCTCGGTACGGTATAGTAGACACAATTTTTCAAAAACAAAATTATTAATACACTAAAATAATAGCTAAGTACACTGTTTTGTCATTTTCGTATACTCAGATAAGCGAAAAGTGAGAGGTAAAATTTAGATGAAAAAGATATAAAAAAAATATCACCTTTTGCTTTAATATTAACTCGAGTTAAGAGTACTCATATTTAAAAGTATAAATTTTAATTAAATCAGTACGAGAGATAAATTAAAAAAATTAAAGAATATAAGTAAAACAGTTTACAGATAGGAGTTACAAAAAATATAAGTTATAAAAAAAATTACAGGTCAGCAATACACAAAAAAATCACATCCCGTTTATTTTCATTACGACACTGTGCACTGCACTTATAGATGTTACAGGTAAATACAATTAGGATAAAATGTTCCATAGAAATAAATGGTACTCTGAGACTCGATACAGTTATAAAAAAATTGTTAAAAACTTACGTTATCTTCTAAATGTTTCTGAGATACTTTGTTAGCATATGGCTTCATTCTCTCGGTAATGGGTCTTAACGGTAAGATATAATCTAGACCCATTCTTGTCTAGATTTGTAGATATTTAGAGAAAAACCATAAACTGATTCTTCGTAGCTGGGGTTCGAAGAAAATACGGTAACAATGGCTGACTTCTGCCGCCATTACTCTACGATATACGATGGAAACTTAAAGATAGCACTGTCTGGAAATCTTCAGGTAAACCTTCCGGTACGATAAACGATAGTCGATACAAGAAACATTTAACTGCTGGTAATTTTTAAGATAAAATAAGAAAATTGCCGGGAATTTGAAACTGAGCATTTTGCGAACGATCTTAATCGCGTAAAATCTAAACTTAGAGTGAATAAAAATCGTTGGAACTAGAGAGACGCTCTCCTTTCCCGCTTAAAAACCTGATCTTAAACTCGGAACCTCATTGGTCAGTTAGGAAAATCGATAAACTGCTTAGAGACAACGGTTAGATTTGCTACGTTCTAAAAGCATTTCGAATAAAATTTAGGACAGAGTCGGCCTAAGTGAAAAGAAACGTTAAAAAAAAAGAAATTTTATTATTCGGGTTTTTTAAACACGCTACAATATAATAAATACATGATTGGATATGGATTATTAAAGAAATACACTTGAATGAGATAAAAAGTTTTCTTTGCCCTTTTCCTGGTTCCAAGCTACCTTCTCACCAATTTTCTTTTATATATACATATCTAGATGTATATGTTGATTAAATGTTATTTATAGAAATTTTTATTTACGATAAGCTTTTAGTTTCAGTTTAATAAATTAAATAATATATAATAAAGAAGGTAGATGTAAATAGACATATCTGCAATATTCTGATTATAATGGAAAAGTTCTGTATCAATGAGAATATAAACTAGATTTTACGATAAAAGCATTGGAAAATTGCATACACATAAACTAATAAAAATCATCAGATATTTGATTCCCTCTGTGAATTAGCAGAATAAAATACCAAACCAATTTTTGAAATTTCGTTTGTTATTTTTTTTTTTTTAATTATTCGCTTCTCTCGTGTCATATATAAAAGCTTGATTATATTAACTCACTACATTTAATGCTTTTTAAATTGGTTTGAATTAAAATTTTATTTTATTATCGGTTAATATGGGTTTATATATGTCTACAAATGTATATATAATTATTAAGTTAGGTCTACATGTAAGTTTGTTTATTATTGTTTAAACAAATATACATCGATTTCACTTCAACATCAAATAGTATTACCCGTCCGTCTGTCTGTATGTCTGTAAACACTTTTTTTTATTATTACAGGAGCCAGAGATACAATTAAGATGTCAAATAAAACTCTTTGTCTGAAGACGCCACCCTCTGTCTGTCCGTCCGTCTGTCCGTCCGTCTGTCCGTTTGTCTGTCTGTAAACACATCTTTCTCGTTGTTATAAGAGGTGAAGACACAAATAAGACGTCAAAAAAATCTCTTTAGCTGAAGACGTAATTAAAGATGAGGAATTGTATTTATCACTTTTGTAACGTAGAAATCGTTCTCCCTGTCTGTCCGTTCGTCTGTCTGTCTGTCTGTTGGTCTGTAAACACTTCTTTTTCATTATTATAGAAGCCAGAGATACAATTAAGATGTTAAATAAAACTCTTTGTCTGAACACGCCACTCTCTGTCTGTCCGTCCGTCCGTCTGTCCGTTTGTCTGTCTGTAAACACATCTTTCTCGTTGTTATAAGAGGTGAAGACACAAATAAGACGTCAAAAAAAAATCTCTTTAGCTGAAGATGCCATTAAAGATCAGGAATTGTATTTATCACTTTTGTAACGTAGAAATCGTTCTCTCTGTCTGTCCGTCCGTCTGTCGGTCTGTCTGTTGGTCTGTAAACACTTCATTTTCATTATTATAGGAGCCAGAGATACAATTAAGATGTCAAATAAAACTCTTTGTCTGAAGACGCCACTCTCTGTCTGTCCGTCCGTCCGTCTGTCCGTTTGTCTGTCTGTAAACACATCTTTCTCGTTGTTATAAGAGGTGAAGACACAAATAAGACGTCAAAAAAATCTCTTTAGCTGAAGACGTAATTAAAGATGAGGAATTGTATTTATCACTTTTGTAACGTAGAAATCGTTCTCCCTGTCTGTCCGTTCGTCTGTCTGTCTGTCTGTTGGTCTGTAAACACTTCTTTTTCATTATTATAGAAGCCAGAGATACAATTAAGATGTTAAATAAAACTCTTTGTCTGAAGACGCCACTCTCTGTCTGTCCGTCCGTCCGTCTGTCCATTTGTCGTTCTGTAAACACATCTTTCTCGTTGTTATAAGAGGTGAAGACACAAATAAGACGTCAAAAAAATCTCTTTAGCTGAAGACGTAATTAAAGATGAGGAATTGTATTTATCACTTTTGTAACGTAGAAATCGTTCTCCCTGTCTGTCCGTTCGTCTGTCTGTCTGTCTGTTGGTCTGTAAACACTTCTTTTTCATTATTATAGAAGCCAGAGATACAATTAAGATGTTAAATAAAACTCTTTGTCTGAATACGCCACTCTCTGTCTGTCCGTCCGTCCGTCTGTCCGTTTGTCTGTCTGTAAACACATCTTTCTCGTTGTTATAAGAGGTGAAGACACAAATAAGACGTCAAAAAAAAATCTCTTTAGCTGAAGATGCCATTAAAGATGAGGAATTGTATTTATCACTTTTGTAACGTAGAAATCGTTCTCTCTGTCTGTCCGTCCGTCTGTCGGTCTGTCTGTTGGTCTGTAAACACTTCATTTTCGTTATTATAGGAGCCAGAGATACAATTAAGATGTCAAATAAAACTCTTTGTCTGAAGACGCCACTCTCTGTCTGTCCGTCCGTCTGTCCGTCCGTCTGTCCGTCCGTCTGTCCGTTTGTCTGTCTGTAAACACATCTTTCTCGTTGTTATAAGAGGTGAAGACACAAATAAGACGTCAAAAAAATCTCTTTAGCTGAAGACGTAATTAAAGATGAGGAATTGTATTTATCACTTTTGTAACGTAGAAATCGTTCTCCCTGTCTGTCCGTTCGTCTGTCTGTCTGTCTGTTGGTCTGTAAACACTTCTTTTTCATTATTATAGAAGCCAGAGATACAATTAAGATGTTAAATAAAACTCTTTGTCTGAACACGCCACTCTCTGTCTGTCCGTCCGTCCGTCTGTCCGTTTGTCTGTCTGTAAACACATCTTTCTCGTTGTTATAAGAGGTGAAGACACAAATAAGACGTCAAAAAAAAATCTCTTTAGCTGAAGATGCCATTAAAGATCAGGAATTGTATTTATCACTTTTGTAACGTAGAAATCGTTCTCTCTGTCTGTCCGTCCGTCTGTCGGTCTGTCTGTTGGTCTGTAAACACTTCATTTTCATTATTATAGGAGCCAGAGATACAATTAAGATGTCAAATAAAACTCTTTGTCTGAAGACGCCACTCTCTGTCTGTCCGTCCGTCCGTCTGTCCGTTTGTCTGTCTGTAAACACATCTTTCTCGTTGTTATAAGAGGTGAAGACACAAATAAGACGTCAAAAAAATCTCTTTAGCTGAAGACGTAATTAAAGATGAGGAATTGTATTTATCACTTTTGTAACGTAGAAATCGTTCTCCCTGTCTGTCCGTTCGTCTGTCTGTCTGTCTGTTGGTCTGTAAACACTTCTTTTTCATTATTATAGAAGCCAGAGATACAATTAAGATGTTAAATAAAACTCTTTGTCTGAAGACGCCACTCTCTGTCTGTCCGTCCGTCCGTCTGTCCATTTGTCGTTCTGTAAACACATCTTTCTCGTTGTTATAAGAGGTGAAGACACAAATAAGACGTCAAAAAAATCTCTTTAGCTGAAGACGTAATTAAAGATGAGGAATTGTATTTATCACTTTTGTAACGTAGAAATCGTTCTCCCTGTCTGTCCGTTCGTCTGTCTGTCTGTCTGTTGGTCTGTAAACACTTCTTTTTCATTATTATAGAAGCCAGAGATACAATTAAGATGTTAAATAAAACTCTTTGTCTGAAGACGCCACTCTCTGTCTGTACGGCCGTCCGTCTGTCCGTTTGTCTGTCTGTAAACACATCTTTCTCGTTGTTATAAGAGGTGAAGACACAAATAAGACGTCAAAAAAAAATCTCTTTAGCTGAAGATGCCATTAAAGATCAGGAATTGTATTTATCACTTTTGTAACGTAGAAATCGTTCTCTCTGTCTGTCCGTCCGTCTGTCGGTCTGTCTGTTGGTCTGTAAACACTTCATTTTTATTATTATAGGAGCCAGAGATACAATTAAGATGTCAAATAAAACTCTTTGTCTGAAGACGCCACTCTCTGTCTGTCCGTCCGTCCGTCTGTCCGTTTGTCTGTCTGTAAACACATCTTTCTCGTTGTTATAAGAGGTGAAGACACAAATAAGACGTCAAAAAAATCTCTTTAGCTGAAGACGTAATTAAAGATGAGGAATTGTATTTATCACTTTTGTAACGTAGAAATCGTTCTCCCTGTCTGTCCGTTCGTCTGTCTGTCTGTCTGTTGGTCTGTAAACACTTCTTTTTCATTATTATAGAAGCCAGAGATACAATTAAGATGTTAAATAAAACTCTTTGTCTGAAGACGCCACTCTTTGTCTGTCCGTCCGTCTGTCCATTTGTCGTTCTGTAAACACATCTTTCTCGTTGTTATAAGAGGTGAAGACACAAATAAGACGTCAAAAAAATCTCTTTAGCTGAAGACGTAATTAAAGATGAGGAATTGTATTTATCACTTTTGTAACGTAGAAATCGTTCTCCCTGTCTGTCCGTTCGTCTGTCTGTCTGTCTGTTGGTCTGTAAACACTTCTTTTTCATTATTATAGAAGCCAGAGATACAATTAAGATGTTAAATAAAACTCTTTGTCTGAATACGCCACTCTCTGTCTGTCCGTCCGTCCGTCTGTCCGTTTGTCTGTCTGTAAACACATCTTTCTCGTTGTTATAAGAGGTGAAGACACAAATAAGACGTCAAAAAAAAATCTCTTTAGCTGAAGATGCCATTAAAGATGAGGAATTGTATTTATCACTTTTGTAACGTAGAAATCGTTCTCTCTGTCTGTCCGTCCGTCTGTCGGTCTGTCTGTTGGTCTGTAAACACTTCATTTTCGTTATTATAGGAGCCAGAGATACAATTAAGATGTCAAATAAAACTCTTTGTCTGAAGACGCCACTCTCTGTCTGTCCGTCCGTCTGTCCGTCCGTCTGTCCGTCCGTCTGTCCGTTTGTCTGTCTGTAAACACATCTTTCTCGTTGTTATAAGAGGTGAAGACACAAATAAGACGTCAAAAAAATCTCTTTAGCTAAAGACGTAATTAAAGATGAGGAATTGTATTTATCACTTTTGTAACGTAGAAATCGTTCTCCCTGTCTGTCCGTTCGTCTGTCTGTCTGTCTGTTGGTCTGTAAACACTTCTTTTTCATTATTATAGAAGCCAGAGATACAATTAAGATGTTAAATAAAACTCTTTGTCTGAAGACGCCACTCTCTGTCTGTCCGTCCGTCCGTCTGTCCGTTTGTCTGTCTGTAAACACATCTTTCTCGTTGTTATAAGAGGTGAAGACACAAATAAGACGTCAAAAAAATCTCTTTAGCTGAAGACGTAATTAAAGATGAGGAATTGTATTTATCACTTTTGTAACGTAGAAATCGTTCTCCCTGTCTGTCCGTTCGTCTGTCTGTCTGTCTGTTGGTCTGTAAACACTTCTTTTTCATTATTATAGAAGCCAGAGATACAATTAAGATGTTAAATAAAACTCTTTGTCTGAACACGCCACTCTCTGTCTGTCCGTCCGTCCGTCTGTCCGTTTGTCTGTCTGTAAACACATCTTTCTCGTTGTTATAAGAGGTGAAGACACAAATAAGACGTCAAAAAAAAATCTCTTTAGCTCAAGATGCCATTAAAGATCAGGAATTGTATTTATCACTTTTGTAACGTAGAAATCGTTCTCTCTGTCTGTCCGTCCGTCTGTCGGTCTGTCTGTTGGTCTGTAAACACTTCATTTTCATTATTATAGGAGCCAGAGATACAATTAAGATGTCAAATAAAACTCTTTGTCTGAAGACGCCACTCTCTGTCTGTCCGTCCGTCCGTCTGTCCGTTTGTCTGTCTGTAAACACATCTTTCTCGTTGTTATAAGAGGTGAAGACACAAATAAGACGTCAAAAAAATCTCTTTAGCTGAAGACGTAATTAAAGATGAGGAATTGTATTTATCACTTTTGTAACGTAGAAATCGTTCTCCCTGTCTGTCCGTTCGTCTGTCTGTCTGTCTGTTGGTCTGTAAACACTTCTTTTTCATTATTATAGAAGCCAGAGATACAATTAAGATGTTAAATAAAACTCTTTGTCTGAAGACGCCACTCTCTGTCTGTCCGTCCGTCCGTCTGTCCATTTGTCGTTCTGTAAACACATCTTTCTCGTTGTTATAAGAGGTGAAGACACAAATAAGACGTCAAAAAAATCTCTTTAGCTGAAGACGTAATTAAAGATGAGGAATTGTATTTATCACTTTTGTAACGTAGAAATCGTTCTCCCTGTCTGTCCGTTCGTCTGTCTGTCTGTCTGTTGGTCTGTAAACACTTCTTTTTCATTATTATAGAAGCCAGAGATACAATTAAGATGTTAAATAAAACTCTTTGTCTGAAGACGCCACTCTCTGTCTGTACGGCCGTCCGTCTGTCCGTTTGTCTGTCTGTAAACACATCTTTCTCGTTGTTATAAGAGGTGAAGACACAAATAAGACGTCAAAAAAAAATCTCTTTAGCTGAAGATGCCATTAAAGATCAGGAATTGTATTTATCACTTTTGTAACGTAGAAATCGTTCTCTCTGTCTGTCCGTCCGTCTGTCGGTCTGTCTGTTGGTCTGTAAACACTTCATTTTTATTATTATAGGAGCCAGAGATACAATTAAGATGTCAAATAAAACTCTTTGTCTGAAGACGCCACTCTCTGTCTGTCCGTCCGTCCGTCTGTCCGTTTGTCTGTCTGTAAACACATCTTTCTCGTTGTTATAAGAGGTGAAGACACAAATAAGACGTCAAAAAAATCTCTTTAGCTGAAGACGTAATTAAAGATGAGGAATTGTATTTATCACTTTTGTAACGTAGAAATCGTTCTCCCTGTCTGTCCGTTCGTCTGTCTGTCTGTCTGTTGGTCTGTAAACACTTCTTTTTCATTATTATAGAAGCCAGAGATACAATTAAGATGTTAAATAAAACTCTTTGTCTGAAGACGCCACTCTTTGTCTGTCCGTCCGTCTGTCCATTTGTCGTTCTGTAAACACATCTTTCTCGTTGTTATAAGAGGTGAAGACACAAATAAGACGTCAAAAAAATCTCTTTAGCTGAAGACGTAATTAAAGATGAGGAATTGTATTTATCACTTTTGTAACGTAGAAATCGTTCTCCCTGTCTGTCCGTTCGTCTGTCTGTCTGTCTGTTGGTCTGTAAACACTTCTTTTTCATTATTATAGAAGCCAGAGATACAATTAAGATGTTAAATAAAACTCTTTGTCTGAATACGCCACTCTCTGTCTGTCCGTCCGTCCGTCTGTCCGTTTGTCTGTCTGTAAACACATCTTTCTCGTTGTTATAAGAGGTGAAGACACAAATAAGACGTCAAAAAAAAATCTCTTTAGCTGAAGATGCCATTAAAGATGAGGAATTGTATTTATCACTTTTGTAACGTAGAAATCGTTCTCTCTGTCTGTCCGTCCGTCTGTCGGTCTGTCTGTTGGTCTGTAAACACTTCATTTTCGTTATTATAGGAGCCAGAGATACAATTAAGATGTCAAATAAAACTCTTTGTCTGAAGACGCCACTCTCTGTCTGTCCGTCCGTCTGTCCGTCCGTCTGTCCGTCCGTCTGTCCGTCCGTCTGTCCGTTTGTCTGTCTGTAAACACATCTTTCTCGTTGTTATAAGAGGTGAAGACACAAATAAGACGTTAAAAAAATCTCTTTAGCTGAAGACGTAATTAAAGATGAGGAATTGTATTTATCACTTTTGTAACGTAGAAATCGTTCTCCCTGTCTGTCCGTTCGTCTGTCTGTCTGTCTGTTGGTCTGTAAACACTTCTTTTTCATTATTATAGAAGCCAGAGATACAATTAAGATGTTAAATAAAACTCTTTGTCTGAAGACGCCACTCTCTGTCTGTACGGCCGTCCGTCTGTCCGTTTGTCTGTCTGTAAACACATCTTTCTCGTTGTTATAAGAGGTGAAGACACAAATAAGACGTCAAAAAAAAATCTCTTTAGCTGAAGATGCCATTAAAGATGAGGAATTGTATTTATCACTTTTGTAACGTAGAAATCGTTCTCTCTGTCTGTCCGTCCGTCTGTCGGTCTGTCTGTTGGTCTGTAAACACTTCATTTTCGTTATTATAGGAGCCAGAGATACAATTAAGATGTCAAATAAAACTCTTTGTCTGAAGACGCCACTCTCTGTCTGTCCGTCCGTCCGTCTGTCCGTTTGTCTGTCTGTAAACACATCTTTCTCGTTGTTATAAGAGGTGAAGACACAAATAAGACGTCAAAAAAATCTCTTTAGCTGAAGACGTAATTAAAGATGATTTATCACTTTTGTAACGTAGAAATCGTTCTCTCTGTCTGTCCGTCCGTCTATCTTTCTGTTGGTCTGTAAACACATCCTTCGCATTATTACAATAGCTAGGGATACAAATAAGATGTTAAATTGAAGCTCTTCGTCTAAAAAACATATTTTGACTTGATACTTCAAATAATAATTAATTCCGTGTATCAAACTATTGAAACATATTAAAGCTATCTATTCTTGTACTCCAATGGTATATACAAATTATAACAAAATATATATCCTTTGTAATGTTGTTTTAACATAATTTTGATACAATGAAATATCTTAACAATGTCACCCATAACCAAATGTTTATAATACTGACGACGTTATCTGCATATATTTTGTATACACAATGTACTGTGAGACTATTAGTGTTGATTAGGTTAATGGAGTATTATGACCAGCGAGAATGTGATGTAAGCTTGCAATGGTAATACACCCAGAGGCTCCCTTTCGATGTAAATTAACATTATTGTAGCCTGGCACTCTATTTTCCAAGCAATAATTGTCTGTTTAGGTCATAAAACACTGATGAACAGATACAAATTGCAAGATTGTTTACTTACTTACCTGGAAATGTTAACTTAAATAAGATTATTTGAAATTAGCAATCTGAATCAACACTTTTTAAAAGCATATTAATTTAATCACTTTATAATCAATTATTTATTTGTTGTGAGTTATAAGTTAGTTGATTATGATCATTAAAGATATCCAGGAAATTATGTTGAGTATTCGATAAGCAAAGAAAAGTAGCAGAAGGCTAAAAAAAGATTGTGTCTGCAACAACAATGCTTTATGAATTTTTTCCACTAATTTCAAAAATGGCGCTTGACTTTCTCTTGGTACAGTAGCGACTTGCTATCCCTACTCTACCGGAAATCGACCGTGATAGGGGCAAGAAAAACATGGCGCGTAACAAAAAAATGTGACGCGTAACCGAAATATATACATATATTTAAAAAAATACCGGTTAATTTCATTTTCAACTATTTACAATACTACACGTAGGTATAGCAGCACAGCATCTTTGTATTTAGATTAACAAAACATAGAGATTAATTTTTAGTGGCACCCTACATGTCTTAGTATGCAAAGCTCGTATGATTATGGTACAGGTACATTATAGTATGCTCAAGGTGGTTCGATATGTAAATCATTTTCTGAATTACAATTTAGTCTGCTATTCTATAATACAAAATTTAAATAATTTTAATACAACCTAGATTATTCAATATTCAATACATAAATTCATATAACAAATAATGTTATTCTAGTAAATAAGACTTAAATATAAAGCTGTTCGCTCGTATTAAATATACACAAAAATTTTGTAGATCATAGATATTTTATCATCAAGGCGTCTGATTTCCTTGTGGAATGTTTTCCACAAAGAGCTATTTGATTAGGTTAAAGTGACTTTATGGTTATTATACGACTTGGCTTTCTCTACAATTTTCTTTCACTCTTTTTTTATTTGTGCATATTTCCTTTAAGTTTCTCACTTTTATGATTATAATAACTCTATCGACCTAGTCCTTCCATCTTTCTTTCGGTCTCTTTCTTGATCTTTTTTTCTCTGGTTTCCATCCAATGACTTTTGTTCAGGTTTTTTTTGTCGCTATGTATCCTTTACATCATAGTCTTGGCGCTTTAATAAATCTGGCAATATCTTCTCCTATGTTTGTAACACACCCTTCAAATACCATTTCCATGTTTTATAAAATCTGCTATTTTAAATCCAAATGGCATCGTGGGGTAATAGTAGCTGTAGAATTATAAAATTTCACATCCAATGGGTTAATTAAAGAAACTATACTGCAGTACAAATTTGATTTTCCTGGTCCACCCCAGGTGGTGTCGCTTTCAGTTAAATAAGTAGATTTTTGATATGCATGTATTTACATTAGCTAAATGCTTTTTATAACAATTTTTTGTTCAAAAAAACTAAGATTTGTTAAACATACAGGCTTTCATAGCTGTTGCTTTGATTCTTAAGCATATAATAAACTTAATAATATTGTTGTATCTTCACTAATTTTTTTGGCATTATTTATTGAATAAACCGGTGTTTCAAAATTTTACCTTTAATAAGACGTCAATATTCCGCCGGAGGGAGATAGCGTTTCCGGCTTAGGTACCAACCCTACAAACCGAAATACCAACCCAAGAAACCTCTGCTGGGATAGGAATTTACTCTCTCTTACTAGGTCTGTAAATCATTATCTGAATTTCAATTTAGTTTGCTATTCTATGTGTCGATGTTTCCGGTTTCCAGGGTGGGACCGAAAGAAAAAAAAGCATGATGGAAGCTCCAAGACTAAAATACTCCGGAGGTAAACTCGCCCCCCGATCGGATCTCCGGGTGGGGGCTAGTCCTGTGGCCTCATCAAGCGATATTAATCGAACTTCCACTATCTCCTACAATACACTGGGTTCCCCTAACAACACTCAACGGAGAAATAGTGTGGCACCTGCAGTTGCTAACAGACCCAAAATCAGCAACTTCAAAATTGATTTCTGCAACATCAGAGGGCTTAACACCAACATAAATTCAGTCCACCAGCACTTACAATCTTCCAAGCCTCATGTGCTCGCACTGACCGAGACAAAGGTCAGATCGTCAACAAATACCGTCAGCTATTTATACCCTGGATACGACTTTCATTGCCGATTTAGACGCAACTTTGGGGTATGTCTCTTTATCCGAGATGATCTTTGCTGCCAACGAGAGGAAACACTTGAACCGACAGGGTTTGATGTAATGTGGTTTAAAATATCTACGCAGAAAATCACCAAGTTTATTTGCTGCCTTTACCGTCCTCCAAGCAACACCCAATACAGAGCCCTTTTCTCATCACTAGCCAACACAATCCACTTCTTGCAAACCAACCATCCAAATGCCGAAGTCGCTATCTTTGGAGACTTTAACGTCCATAATGTCAACTGGCTTAAATACTCAAATACCAACGATGAACAAGGCCGTGAGGCAGAATCATTCGCGATCAGTTCTGGCTTAACTCAACTCGTAGAAGAACCAACGCGGATACCAGACCGAGATAGTGATTTTGCTAGTCTGTTAGATCTTTTTTTGACATCAAACCCAGACCTATACACTATCTCCGTTCAGTCTCCGCTAGGATCTTCCGATCACAAACTTATTTCAACACTAAGCGAGCTACCAATGTGTTCTGAGCAGCCTCCTAAACCTCGCAAGATTTGGCATTACAGATCAGCCAGGTGGGAAGACCTAAAGAACCATTTTCACACTTTTCCTTGGCTGAACGTGTGCTTTTCTTCTGATGATCCATCCGTTTGTGCTCAAGAGGTCTCCGATGTCATTCTAACTGGCATGGAAGCCTTTATTCCTTATTCCAATAAGCGCCCTTCTAACGGCAAGCCCTGGTTTAGCAAAAACTGCGAGCGCGCAGTCAGATCTAAAAATCTAGCTTACCGACAGTGGCGTAAAAATCCAACGGCTGAGAATCGCACCACCCTTGTTACCGCTCGAAACCAGTGTAAGCAAACGATAGATCAAAGCAAAGAGACGCATAACACGAGGATCAAAAACAAACTTCTTGCCAGTCCTAACGGATCTAGGTCTTTTTGGTCAGTCGCTAAGGCTGTCAGTCAAAATTTTACCAAATCGAATATTCCACCTCTAACACGTTCCGACGGCACATTAGCAACCACAGCCGGAGATAAAGCGAACTTACTGGCAGAACTATTTTCTTCTCATTCCAACGTAGACTGTCAGGGAAAAACACCACCGAACATTCCAGCAGTTCAATCGGAAATGACTGATATCGTATTCCGTCAGCGTCCTGTCAAACGAATTCTTAAAGGGCTCGATGTCAGGAAGGCTTCTGGTCCAGATGAAATTCCTATTATAGTGCTCAAGGAATGCGCTGATGAGCTAACACCAATATTTTGTAGACTTTTTAACCTATCCTACAAAAAAGGAATATTTCCATCTTGTTCGAAGAAGGCAAGAGTTCAGCCTATACCAAAGAAAGGCAAGAAAACCATGCCAAACAACTATCGACCTGTCGCATTGCTTTCAGTTATATCAAAAGTGATGGAGAAAGCTATTAACCAACAACTTCTAAAGTACCTAGAGGGCCTTAATATTATCAGCGACCATCAGTACGGCTTTCGTAAGTCCAGATCAACAGGAGACCTCCTAGCATATGTCACCCATCTTTGGAGCAACGCAGTCGAACATCATGGGGAGTCCCGGGCTATTGCACTAGACATTTCTAAAGCATTTGATCGTGTCTGGCACGAGGGGCTCCTAAGTAAACTGCGATCCTACGGTATGCCCGGTCGATTCTGTTCATGGCTTTCTAGTTTTCTTCAGGACCGTTCTCTGCAAGTGGCGATTGACGGGTTTCTCTCGAACACCTTTACCATCAAAGCTGGTGTTCCTCAAGGGTCCATATTATCCCCAACCCTCTTCTTACTATACATTAACGACCTTCTAGCGAAGACAGAAAATCCAATTTATAGCTTTGCTGACGACAGCACACTTATCTCATCGTTTACTTTGAATTCTCGAACATCGGCTGCTGACGCACATCTTCGCAGACAACATGAAGTATCACGACTCAATAAAGACCTGAAAGAAATTTTGTCTTGGGGTGACAGTAACCAAGTCGAATTTAACGCTAAAAAAACCCAGGCAGCAGTTTTCTCCAAGAAGGTTAACATTGCAGAACCAGATATAGTCATGGCAGGACACGCAATTCCACTGGCTTCGTCTATTAACTTACTGGGTGTCAATCTGGGAGGAGATATGTCTTGGCATAATCACGTGGTAACAATCGCCAGGACAGCTTCTCAGAAACTCGGTGTACTTTTCCGTACCAAAAAGCTTTATACACCACAACAACTTTTGACACTCTACAAAGCCCAGATTCGACCATCACTGGAATACTGCTCTCATGTCTGGAGTTCTGCACCGAAGCATACCCTTCGGTTGTTGGATTCCATCCAAAGGAGAGCCATTCGCCTGATCGGTGACCACGAGCTAACCAAGAACCTCGACAGCTTAGAACATCGAAGACAGGTTGGTGATTTGACAAATATTTCCATGGCAAGTGTTCTACTGACATTGCCCGCTTGATTCCACCTAGAGCAGTTCATAGCAGAAATACACGACAAACCACTTCCGCCCATCCCTATGTGGTTCAACTTAATACTCCTCGAACATCATTGTTTAAGAACTCTTTCTTCTGGAAGACATCCTCCTTGTGGAACGGCCTTTCTGAGGCCGTATTTCCCACCGAATATAACCTGCAACGATTCAAGAACAACGTGAATCGCTTTCTTCGCACACGCACCGCTCTCAGAGCGCCTTAAAGGATTTTTCCTGCAGTGCTTGTGCCTGACCATAAAAAAAAAATACAAAATTTAAATAATTTTAATAGCACCTCGATTATTTAATATTCAGTCTATAAATTCAAACAAAAACTAATGTACTAAAACGTAGTTATTACATTACAACATTCAGGAAACATATTTTATCCCAGTAAATAAGACTCAAATAGGAAAATTTAATATATAGCAAGCAAGATCAACGCCAACTAGTATTATTCAATTCAAATATGGTGTCAAATTGAATGCGGTTAACCGACAGAGGCCCAATAGAATGGATTCATTATGAAGTATGTTTAACTGAGAATTCATGAACAGGATTCTATATAATGTTTGCTCGTTTCTGTGCACTATTCATTGGGTTAATTTAATATAAACGGAAACGTACATAAATTGATAGTCAAAGTTCAATTTGTATCCTTTTTTGTAACCAATCCAATTAATAGTAGTCAATCTATTTTGTTATTAATAAATTTTTGGAACCAGCTATAGTTCTGATAGCATAGTAAGTTAAATTTTTAAGAAAGGAAAAACCAACACGCAACTTTCTTTGGAAAGTTTAAAACAAAATTTGCATAAATAACTGAGGCCACATATGCCCCATTGTGCACCTTCTCGTGTGTAGAAATATACCCAGGCTGTCATCAGGCCTAAAAATTTACAATAGGTAATAAGACTCTCGAGGGGGATTTCCCTGAGATAGGCTAATGTAAGCCAGTATTTACCCAACATGGATTTTGTAAATTCAGAAAAAGAAGAGTAGTCTTACGTTATATGCTCTACTCTTTCCTCTTGTTTGCAAACTCTGCATAGGGGTGATTCTGCTAATTTTATCCTAAAGAGATGTTGTCGCAATTGGCAGTGACCTGTTAAGATTCCCACAGCTGTTCTGAGATTTTGTCTGGTCAATGCCTTAAATTTTCTTGCTGTTTCCTCACCAGGATGTGTTATAACTCTTTGGTCAGTCTGCAGTTCGTATTAAGTTTTGGTAGAGTGCTGTTTGATAAGGTCCACTTCAGCGGACATTGTTAGCTTGGTAGATGGGCGAGGGCTAATATATTTGTAGCCCGCAGCCCTCCTTGCTAAATTGTCTGCAACGCGGTTGCCTTTGGAGTCCCTATTTTCTTTGACCCAGCTCAGAGTGACCAACGTTATTCTGGCTTGCCTCAGTTAGAGTTTGGTGATATTATAGTACCAACTCTTAAAGTTGTACGTGGTTTATTCAGCTTCTTTTGCAGCTACGGTAACCAATCATTTAACCCAAATTTGTCTTCACGATTAATATCCTACATTAAAAAGAAATTTAGTGTAGCGACTATACTTCATTTCATACATCTTGGCTCAAATTTTTCGATAAAACAGTCAAACATTTCAATTACTTCGACAAGTTAATGCTTAAATCATAATTAATTTTTACAATACTAAAGCTTTTAAATTAAAGCTCTAAATATAAAATCTATTTTAAAAATGTAGTCATCTATTGTATGAACTGTCTAGTAATATGTTTCTTGATTCCACGTACATACAATACGCACATACATGTCATCTGTCTTCGTCAAGGTTGTCCACGTCAAAACGAAGGCAGTTCCATGAATAGAACGGATATTATTGTTCCTCAACGTAACACAATACCACCTGAATGGAATTTATTGTGTAATGATTACTAATTGAAGTTTACAGCGTAGAGCAGCATCGATATTTTGGGTTAGCTGCAAACTAAAATTACAAAACAGGGACGGATTAATATCGGTTCTGCAAATTTAATCAAAAACCATAAAAAAATACTCTTTAACTGAAGATTCTAGTCTTTTGTACTCAATAAGGATGTAAAGAATGATTGGTTAACAGGAGTTTTGAGTGTCGGATTTGAGGACCCTGCTATAGGACTTCGTGTTCTTTTCAGTGAATGGATAATGGAGTTTGGAAGGAGTTAGTATCAGTCGTCGGTGCGCTTCTTGGTTTTACTGCTGTTTCGGTGTTTCTTGGTTACTGGAACATGCCTAAACACTTAAAAACCGATTTTTTGGTATAACTGTGAGTGTATGTAGGTGTGTAGTCCACGTGGTGCAATCAAGGTGACAGGTAAATTTCGGTGACATGTGACAACACCTTCTGGTCATTGTCGATTCGTCAGTGGACCCTCTTCTTTTAGGCACTCTGCATGAACTCGATGGCATGCTTACCAATCGGTCCCAGGAACCCGCTTGCTATACTACTTTGGAAATTAAAAAGAATGTAAGGAATAATTGGTTAATAAGAGTTTTGAGTGTCGGATTTGAGGACCCTGTTATAGGACTTAGTGTCCTTTTCAGAGAGTGAGTAATAGAGTTTGGAAGGAGTTAGTATCATTCGTCGGTGCGATTCTTTGTTTTACTGCTGTTTCATTTTTTCCTGGTTACTGGAACATGTCTAAACAGTTAAAAACCGATTTTTTTGTGTAACTGTGAGTGTGTGTAGGTGTGTAGTCCACGTGGTGCAATCAAGGTGACAGGTAAATTGAGGTGACATGTGACAACAAGTTCTGGTTATTGTCGATTCTTTGGCGAACCCTCTTCTTTTAGGCACTCTGCATGAACTCGGTGGCATGCTTACTAATCGGTCTCAGGACCCGCTTGATATACTACTGTGGGTTTGGGAGATTGGCCCTAGGGCGTGTCTTCTCCGAAGGGAACCACAGAAACGTTATTCAAGAACTCTGTAGTTAATAAGCTTCCTCTTAAATACTTTACCATCTTCTGGTCAAAGTAAATCAATTTTTTAGATCTAGATCATTGCCATTTCTTGGGACTTCAATCCTTATGATTTTGGAGATTCTGGAGGTTTAGATTTTTATGATGCACTTTAACTCTTTGTTTTTGAATCGTATTTAAAACATCAGGTTTCATCACCACTTACAATTTATTTTAAGAACGTGTAGTTATGTTTCTCTTAACGATCTTAACAATATTTAATAGTAGCTTTTCAATGCTCGGTCTACGTCACTGTGTTGGCCTTTTGCAAAAGTGAATTTACTTTTGAAAACTATTGACAGTTGACTGCTAGCGCTCCTTACCAGCATTAATATTTAAAAATTTAAATATTGCGCGCTTTAGCACAGATTTCAACCAACAGTGTCACTTGTGTCGACATCTATCAGAGAAATTTGGAAGTAGTGACGCAGAATAAACATTAAACAAATAATATTAAATCTTCATTTAAGTCATAAGAAACAAAAAATCTTTTGTCAAAATTTTGTAAATTAGGTTTTTGGTCGTACATTATGCATCTTGGAATCTACTTCGAATTATTTAATTTTTTTATTACCAAATCAAGTGAATTTTATAGAATATACCGGATCTGGAATCGTATTGTTAATTGTAGAGCAGAACGAGATTGGTTGAACAGAATTGAATATAAGAATATTAAAGAGAATTGGATTATTATTGAATGTACATCGTTAATGAATGGAATAGAGAACCTTCGTTTGTGATATACGATTTTAATTATTTGCTATGTATACTCCATTATTTTCAAATCAATTATGACGAAGTGGAATGAAGATGAGAGTGGATAGAATGAGTAATAAATTTCTATTCTATATTTGCTATACAGATTTATTGGCTCATATTGTTTATTTAAAAGTAAACAGTATTTTGTTGTACTAAACAATAACTGCAAACCATTAAAATGTTACTTTACAGGTAATTGTTAAAAATCAGTTGGAACAGTAAAACAACCAACAAAAGAGTATCAAGAAAACTTACACTTAGTCACTAGTAGTATACACCATTTTGATAAGAAAGGCAATTTACCAAGGACACATAGTGAGCCATACGGAGTACGAACAACTTCAACTTTTACAAGGGAAAAATCAATGTAAGGCGAAGTATAGGAAGGTAAAAGAAACATCAGAGACTGGACTAACACTAATGAATAAATCCAATAAATGCAATCTAGAATTAAGATGAATTTGTCGTATTGGTAGCCAACATCAATAGAGATGGCCCATAGGAGAAGAGGAGAAATTAGATAAATCCGCAGGATTCAAACCTGCAACATCTACCAATTGCCGATAGCGCCTTGAAACAGCCGGTCACATATGCCTTGATGGTTAATGGGTGTTTTTGATGATGTCTTGATGGCTCATAGGAGGAGAGGAGAAATTAGACAAACAAGAAATGGTATTATGAGAAATAGAAAAAAGTTACAACCACAGGGTTCAAACATGCAACTTCTACCTATAGCCAATAGTGCCTTGAATCATTCGATCACAGATGCCTTGATGATTACTGACCTTAAATAAACCACGTATCACTTCAAGTTTAGTACTAGAATGTCACCAAACTCTAGCAAGAATAACGTGGTCACTCTAAGCTGGATCAAAAGACATGAGAACTCTAAAGGCAACCGCATTGCACTACTGTCCTTGGATAGACCACGTACCACTAGAATGTCAACAAACTCTAACTAAGTCAAGCCAGAATGACGTTGGTCACTTCGAGCTAGATCAAAGAAAATAGGAACTCTAAACCGCATTGCAGACAATTTAGTAAGGAGGGCTGCGGGCTACAAATATGTTAGCCCTTGCCCATCTACCAAGCTAACAGTGGCCTCTGTCTTGGACCCTATCAAACAGCTCTCTCAAAAAAACTTTCTACAGTACTGGGATGAAACAACGAACTGTAGACTGGCCAGAGAGTTATTACCTCATCCTGGCGAGGAAACAGCAAGAAAATTTAAGGCATTGACCAGACAAAATCTCCGAATAGCTGTGGGAATCTTACTGCCAATTGCGACAACTTTTCTTTAGGATGAAATTCGCAGAATTTCCCTATGCAGAGGTTGCGAACAAGAAGGGGAAACAGTAGAGCATATACGACTACTCTGCTTTTTCTGAAATCTGAAGATCCGTGTTGGGCGAGTACTGGCTTACACCAGCCGATGACAGGGAGATTCTCCTCGGGATTTTTAGGCCTGATGACAGCCTGAGGTGTGGATATCCCTGCACACGGGAGGATGCACAATGTGGCTTTAAATGCCGGCAGAGCACAGTAACAGAGATCCAGAATAGTAGTGTTAGTATTTGTCAATAGAGTCATATTTTCAGCCCATTGTAGCAGTTTTTTATTGTCTGAAAATACAGATAAAACTATGTATTCTACAATTGAACTTTGCTTTATTTCTATTCTAAACTGTGTAAACATTTTGGATATCATTATTTAACACATCCTGGGTATATTTAATAACATACTTTGCAATACAAATGAATTATTTTTCAGGCAATTATTCGGATTTTCCATATATACAATATTTAACACGTAAGTATATCAACTAATGAAAACAACAGCATAAATATTGTTGTAATTCATTAGACTGTCATAGAAGGACATTTTTAGTTCGATTTTCGATAGAAATCATTTTAATTTTGAGTAAAACTAGATAGTGGTCTTTCCACTTTACTTTGAAAATGAAAGAAGCTACAAACTAGTAACGTTGTATAGGAAATAATGTACTTTATTTGATAGGAACGAAATTGTATCCGGTTCCCATGAAAACTTTATGCTTTTAACTCTTCAATAAAATTGGTTTAGTGTTCCAAGCAAGTCTATATAGATTACATTAAGTAGAGTATATTGGATATATGAGCGAAGAGCATATTTCAGTCTTGCTGAGTAAATGAATTTACCAGTAAACCACCAAAGCGCATTTCAATGAACAAAAAAATGAGAATATTCCCTATTCGAGTAAAGTATCTACCGTGTACACAGAGTTGGATTAAATAGGATTTAAATAAGGTGATTTACTGATTACGTAGATTTACTGAAAACAAAATTTTAATTAATTCCTAAACGTATTTCCTTAGTTAATGTAACGGTATATCAGTGTAACAGTTTAGATATAAAGATTCAATGATTGGAAACTTTTTAAATTTTACTTACATGTGAAGGGACATTTTATCTCTTTCCAATAACGTATGTAACAAAAGTTTTGGGAAAAAGGATCCCTCATAAAATGAATAAAAATTGAGCTCTGATCTAAATTGTTTTGAGTCAAAAGTAGGTAATTCTATAAATAGTTTCAGATATATAGAGGGCTTTAGGCCTAATTAACCGTTTATAAAAAGGTGGCTTTTCTACTTTTCTCCTCACCTTATACCAATCCTAGTTGTGATTAGCGTTAGCCTTTGGTATCATATGTTTTCACCAGTCTCTAATTATTAAATCCTTTCTTTTCCTTTTCAGGTATCCATCCACCTTAAAATTGGTCTTCTTTCCTTTCTTTTAGCCCCAGTTCTACATTTATCTACTATTTTACTCACACAATTGTCATCCATCCTTTCTACTCAGGTTAAGACAGCTGTGAGATCTCTTCTGGTTATAGTTTCTCAGGAGCGTCTTCGATTGTCTTAGTCCTTCTAGATCATTCCAGTAGGTACTTGGATTTTTCGCTATCCATTTTTTTCTTTAGTTTTTCTAAGATTGTACTACTGCTGATCCCACAGGATGGTTCTGGTCCCAGGTATGGGGTTTTAGCTCCTTTATTTTTGCCAGCTTGTCTGCTGTTTCATTTCCTTCTATTCCTACGTGTCCTGGAACCCATAGGATGGTAACAGTGTTATTCTGTCCTAGTTTATTTTATTTGCCTAGGCATTCCCAGACCATCTTTGAATTGATTGTATCTGAGTTCAGAGCTTTGATAGCTGCTTGACTATCTGACATGATTACAATCTTCTGTCTACGATAGTTCCTTTCAATGTTAAATTCTATACATCTTTCGATGGCACGAATTTCCGCTTGAAAGATGCTTGGGTACGTACCCAAGCTTTCTGAGTATTTGGTTCTAGGTTCTAGGTCCAAACACCCCTGCTCCTGTTCCTTTATCTGTCTTGGAGCCGTCCGTGTACCATTTTATGGCGTTTTGGCTTAGCCCCAATATGGCGGTGTTTTCGTCCCATTCAGATTTGCTTCCCAGTTTAGTGGTAAATTTCCTTACAAAGTTAAATTTCTCTGGCATGTCATCTTGGGGCATTTCCCAAGTTTGATCAAGTTGGAGTGATCGAGGTTTTTCCTTGATTATTCCTTCTTTGATCATTCTATATATTGTTTTCTTCCTAGCATTTTCTACTTGAATATGCAGTGGCGAGAGATTTAGTATTACTTCCATTGCAGCAGTGGGACATGTTCTCATTGCTCCAGTGATACATGCACAGGCTAGTCTCTGAATCTTTGAGAGGTTCGTCCTCGTAGTGATCAGATTAGCTCTCGTGCCCCAAGCTACTGCCCCATATGTGATGATAGGTCTCACTATTGCTGTGTACATTCATTGCAATGCCTTTGGGTTACAGCCCCAATTTTTCCCAGCAATGTTTCTGCACACCATAAGGTCTTTTGTAGCCTTGTGTATTATTTCGTTTTCGTGTTTGTTCCAGAGTAACTTATTATCTAGGATTAGCCCTAGATATTTGACCTCTGTCTTCCACTCAACGGTATTTCCACCTATTTTTATAGTTTTTAGTTTTGGTTTCTTTTTCCTTGTAAAGGCTACTAACGTGGTCTTGGTGGGGTTGATATTAAGTCCCATTACTTACTCTAACCCTCTTCATTAATTTACATATCCAATATTTTCATTTCCGCCAATTCTAACTTTCTCTTTTGCACTTTGGTTATCTATTACCCTGCTATTAATCCTTTTCAGGGAGTGGATAGTATGTTTCAAATGAAGATTTTCTTGTGTTTCTTGGGTCCTGGTGCGCCTAAACCACAAAAAAAACATATTTTGGTTCAAGTGTAACTGTGTTGGAGTGTAGTCTATGTGGTGCAATGTGTGTTTGGAAGATTGAGGCTGTAGTGTGTCTCCTCCGGCGTAAGGATCACATTTTTGTTAAATAATACTCCTTTTCTTCTTTAGTTCATCCAACTGTTAACAGTTATGTTTTAGCTTGATTTGACTTTTTGTTAATATACCAGGCTATCTAGCTCACTAGAATAGTCGCAGTTTAATAGCCTCCCATTTATGCTTAAAGAAGATAATCCACCTTTCGTACTCCGAGCAAGACCCACAGAAGACTTTGGCCTTAAATAAACAAAAAATAATGCAAACCGAGAAGAAAAAATCCAATCCCTTATGCTTTAAAAAAGCTAATTTTTCACATAGATAGATAGATATTCTTAGGATTAGCTGTTAGCCTGTATCACTGCGACCTTTAGAGATTTATAGTGAAATCCCATCATCTTCTCTAGCTCTGCTCTCTTAATGAGACTTATTAGCCTTGACAGTGGCTTCTCTTCGTAATTTGGAGCAGCCAGTTTCTAATCTTCTATTACCAGATACCGCGTCCTTGCAAGGCCTTCATATTGGCATAGGTCATGACATACGGTTTTCTCCTCCTGTTGGCAGATGTCTTCAACTGCCAAGTTTAGCTGACTCATGTGTTTTCTGAGCGTACAATGTCCGTATGTCCTTGTATGTAGAGTTTGGCTCGATTGATTTTTCCCACCACTCCTGGTCCTTCTCCAGCCTCCATTTCTTAATGGCTGCCTTTCTGAAGATGTCAGCAACCCCGCCGAATGCTTCCGGCCAAATCTTTCACATAATTCATAGTTAAAATTAGACAGTATTTTATTTTGGTCTCAAAACTTTTGTTATATACAATTAAGTCTAATTTCACACTAATATAATTAAAAACTCCTTTTATTGATTTTTAAAATGAATTGATATATCTATTTCCTTTTATTTCCATTCGGGCTTTTCAATTATAAAAATCCGAAATTGAATTCAATTCAATAATTCACTTGAAATGCACTCGAGTCGTTCTCTTTTTTATAATTCCAACAAACCAACATCAATTTGATGAGTTATTACTACTGACGAGACTAATTAAAAAGATTTTTAAATAAAAAATTTGTATAAAGCTTATTTAAAATTGATTGTTTTTTATTAAACTTCGTGTATAAAACAAATTAAGGATTTGTTTATTTATATTTTAAATTTGTTACAGATCCACCAGAAATTAAAGTTAAACCACGTAATCTTCAAGTTAGAGCTGGTGGTATAGCCGCTTTTTATTGTGCTGCACAAGGCGATCCTACACCTGTAATCCAATGGAAGAAAAATGGCAAAAAAGTTTCAAGTAAGTTTATTCTTTTTAATTTAATGAACTTTTATTCATATAATGGCATTTTGAAGTGAAGTGATCCTACTACTGCGCCATGTTATCGCTTTTTTAAAAATATTTGTTCAGCTCGTACAATTTTTACAATTTCTTAAAGTCTAACATCTGTGCTCATAAATTTTCATTTGTCCCATATTTTAGGCTCTAAATTTTTATAAGAAATTGGTTGAGGAACATGTGAAGGGCGAAAAATTTGATATCGTGACTGCAATTTTTGTGGTATTAAATATTGAAATTCGTGTTGAGTTAAATGAATTTTTTCGAATAAACATTCAAGCGATTGCCAAGAGCGGCATATATGATTTTTCCATTGTGCAAATAAGCATACTTCGATGGATGCGAGCCGTGACATTCGCTCAAAAGTGCTAATTGTCGCCCATACGTATTTAAAATTCGAATTTAGAAGTCAGTGCACGCCGCGACGCCGGCATTTATATGTAATGCTGGTACCAACAATTTCAACAGACCGACGGCTCCGATTACGGTCGGCCAGAAAAAGCCCTTTTACAAACATACTAACGACTAAATTGCCCGAAACGATACGAAAGACCAATTTCGCAGTCCAGAGAAATTGGACGGGGATCCTGTACGTCAGATGTTACTGATGTTTTTAGGACTTTAATAGTCCGAAACAAGATAATGTGACAACGGGATTGTTTTAAAAAATTACAAGAAACCTGAAAACATGCATTAAATTTTATTCTGGTTTTAAAAATCCACAAAAAAATTAGTTGGACATAAAAATATAAAAATTTTATCTAGATATTAGGTACTCCAAGGTTTATTAATTCGAAATACAAATGATTAGACCTAAAACTAACGTTTGTAAGCTCTACCAGGTTTAAAAAGAAATAAGTTAAAACTTAATTTTAGCCTAGTAGAGCCTATATACGTTTGATTGATTTGGATATAGCTGACAACTAAATAATGATGATGATAACCAGGATTGAGTCAACGTGTGGCCCTTAAATTACCCTTAGCTAGCTTTTAGGATCGTGGATTCCTTCTGAGTTTCTTATCAATTCCTTCACAACAATTATTAATAGGCGCCAAGTACAGACAGACAAATAAAGGTGTGAAATCAGTTTTAAATTGTTTATTCAATGATAAAAATTCTAATAGGAAGTTAATTAAAAAAGATTAATTAATTATTTTCTTATCTTTGAATTAAGTGAAGTCCTTTGTCGGAGCTTGCGGAAGCGAGTGTACAATCTGTAGAACAAATTTTGAAGACCTCAGGACTGAAGTACTGATGTTTTCTTATAATAAACGAACACCACTGGAAAAATTGGTTCGATTGGCAGAAACTGATGTTTTCTTATAATAAACGGAGACCACTGGAAAAATTGGTTCGATTGGCAGAAATTGATGTTTTCTTATAATAAACGGAGACCACCGGAAAAATTGGTTCAAATAACCCTGAACTGGTGTTATAGGTGTTTTCGAAATGAAAGCTATGTCGAGAATTACGTCCTCTCTAGGGCCCTTTTTAAGATGGCAAAAGCCCAAAAACGAAGGGTGCAGAGAGTTAAGATACTTATAATTAACAAATTACCATATGAAAAAAAAATTTGCATCGAATCTCACGGAGAAACCAAATTTCTCCTACCCAAATCAGGTAAAGTAATTGAGTTGACTCAAATAACATTGAAATCTTTAAAATTAAATAGTCGAGGAGCTAGGCCCACAACGAACGTTACAAACGGTAAACGCATGGACTGAGTAAAAAAAATTAGTAGGTGTTCCGACACTGTGGCTAGACAGACAAGTCCCAAACAAGCTAAAAGCCATTTAACTTATCGAACCACACTTAAACCGCTTTTAAAACTGGTTAAACTGGTCTAGGTCACTTTTAAACTGCTCTTAACAGCTTTGGGACTCGTTGATCTGGTCTACAAACCACTTTTAACAGCTTTCGAACTTGTTGAACTGGTCTGAACCGCTCTTGAACTACTCCTAACAGCATTGGAATTCGGTGGGGATTAACTACTAACGCATTTTAAAAGGACGCATATAAAAAAAATGTTAAAAACGATATGTTTGTTAATCCCCGTAACTTCTGCGTAAGTAGTTAGTCCGCCATTGTCAGCAATTCAAAAGCGTAGTAGTATAACAACACCGCAACTGGACCAATTTGACCTCGAGTTTTCTTTTGAGGACAATGACTTTTCAGTTTAATGTTTTGAGGTTATTGAACCTTTAGAAAAAATGCATAAGAAAATTTAAGGTCAAATTGATCCAGTTTCGGTGTTGTTATACTACTTTTCATAGACCACTTGAACCATTTCGAAAGCTGTTAAATGCGGTTCATTGTTCAGTACAACGAGTTCCAAAGGTGATTAAAAGCGGATCCGACCGGTTCAACTAGTTCGATAGCTGTTCAAATTTGGTTCGATCATTAGTTTTAAAATCAACAAATCAATTAGTTAGTAACAAAAACGAGGTATAGTAATTTGCAATAAAAGAAATTTGTGTTCAGACATTACATACCTCATTGCAAATGCTATATAAAAGTATTTATTGATCTCAAATGTGGGTTGTTTTAATTTAAGGTCAAAGGTAATTTTTTGCGTTATTTCTGTATTACTGAGAATTACCGGAAAAACGAATAGAATTAAGTTCTTAAATTATAGAATTGTTAACAAAAAAGGTAAAAAGTTTTTTTAACTAGATTGTTTTTAATTTTCTTCTATTTATTAGTAACACCAACTAGGTATTATTGGAACTAAGTTCCTTGAGGCAGGCTTGGAGGAGATAGGGATTTTGCTGCGTGACCGAACTGAAAAACATGTAATAGTCAAAAACCGTAACGAAAAGTCCGTGGAATAAAACCGTTAAATGTGCCGGGTTCGATTCCCAGCCGATGCATTTTTTTTTGGAACTTAGTTCCTTATGGCAGTCTTGAAGGAGATTTTGCTGCGTGACTGAACTGAAAAAAATGTAAAAGTAAAACTGTAACGAAAAACCGTTAAATGAGACGTGCATCAAACGTATTCTGGAAGCTATTATACGTTGCCACGGTTTTTCTACACCTTAGTAATTAGCTAAGGCTCTTTAAAGTTAATGAATAAACTACCAGTCTAACAATAAGAGAATTGCGAGTAAGTTGTTTGCGGTTACTCTACTGGCAAATTATGCCCGAGCTCAGCCGTAGAGGGATGATACACAAGTGAGCCGCGCCACCAACTTCGACGGTACAAGCCGGAAGCCCCTAGATCTAATAGGCACTTACAACTCTTACACAAACCCACGAAATGAAATAAAGTGTGCTAAATAAAACGAAATGTCTTCAAAACTAGACCCTCCTTTAATGATCAAAATTGTGGTCAATTTAAATTACAATTTCAATTAACACTAGCGCTAAACAACAAAATTAATATGTATAAAGATGGATAATCTCAAAATGGTGTGTGATCACACGCTCGACTTAAAATTAAAATTTACAATTAACAATTTAAATTTACAATATACAAAGGCTTATAGCTTATCTGATACATTCCGGAGTTAATTTCCTCCAGTCCTTGGCTTCAGGTGTTCCACAACAATTAGGCCTGAAACAAAATTATCTAGGCCGTAACAAGAAATCAGTCAATACCATAAAACTGGCCTGTACTAAGAGCTTAGGCCCATACCAAGAAAAATTAAGCCCGTTCCAAGAAAAAAATTAGGCCCGTTCCAAGAATAAAATTAGTCCCGTTCCAAGAACCCTAATGTAATAGGGTTTTTCTCTAGGATTGCGACACTCCAGTCTGGTAAGAGAGTGTAATAACGTAATCGTTGCTAACTGTACTGATATGCGATCTACAACCGCCACACTAGGACTGCAATTCGCCGGTCTTGAATGGTAGCTAATTAACTCGCTGACTTTACCGTAATCTAATCAACAGAAGATTTCATAAAATCCCTCACAAGGTCCAATTCGAACAAAATTCACAACTAACAACAAAATGTGATGCTACCAACGATTCGAATGGTTAATATAGGTTTAGTTTCAAAATCCAAAAATAATTAACACGGATGTACCGCGATTTAAAACTTAAACCGAAAAATCTTCTGGCGACACCTAAACGACCTGTTCAGTACAATGACAATTGCAAAATGGAAGTCCTTGCCGATTCTTATCTACGAGCTGACACTCACCGGAAGGAGGACTCTAACCTGGCTATTCTCAAACTAAAACTAACCGGCCTTTGCCAAGTCAGATGCGCATGTAATGAACTACCTGACTGCAGACAACAATATGACGGGTTGCACAACAGAAAAAGAAAGTGACAATCAGCTGTTTACAAACGAAAGTGATAATATATTTAAAATAATATAATAACAACAATTGTGAACAGAATAAAATAATAGATGGTGATTAACTATGAAAAACAAAAATCAACTTGTTCTTAATTCTAAATGCTTCTGTTTAACCCCCTAATTATGGTGCTATTCGTATGGTAAATAGTCAATTATGTTAACTTTTAAAACAATTATTCCTAAAACGGATTTAGCCCGTGACAACGTAGCATCGGTGGTTCATTGGTAGAATGCTCGCCTGACACGCGGGCGGCCCGGGTTTGATTCCCGGCCCATGCAATTTTTTTTTGTATAATATATCTCTTAACATTTACCTTGTTTTGTTAAAGTAATATGAGATGTAATTTTTAAAAATCTTGATAGTTAAAAGAAGTTAGGAAAGGTGAGAAAAAATAAATGTATACATTACTCTTTAAAGCTCACCTTGAATTTTAAAGAAGCTTCTTTCTTAACGCCATTATTTCACTGATTTTGATATATTGACCGTTAAATGAGACGTGCGCAGGCGCTACAGTTACACAAGCGAGTAGTGTTATGTGTCGATTCTACATTAGTCGAAGGAACTTCGTTCCTACCTGGTGTCCCATGACACCATTTTAACTTTTTTTTGCAGAAAATCTTAAGAACAATGAGGAGAAACGACTTTTATTACCACAGTTGTCCATTTAGACATATATAAAACAAATTTTACGCTCTACAAAAAATTTCTCTTTTATAAATATAATTTTAATTAATAAGATTTATAAGTTTAAAAATTCATTAGTAGTAAACCTAAATATTTTTGTTTAGTAAAAAATATTAATTCATTTAAATTCGTGTCAGACGTCGCTAAAGCTACAACTTTTGTAAGTAATTTCATTAAAAGAGTTTTTAAGCTTTTTTTGGATGCTAACAGTTTGCACATTAACATAATGGAATTCTTGTAACGAAACAAAAACATTGAAATACGTATACGAATAAAATGCATGAGTAAGAATCATAATTTTGATAAAAGCTGACACAGTTTAATGCCTTTAGTTATATTTAATGATTATAGCACATGAATAGTTTAATGTTTTCTAATGCACGATTAAGTAATTTATTGGTACTTATACAGTATAAATATTTATAACGTTTTTAAGTTATTGTTTTCTTTGTATTAAAAACTGTTCGTAAAAGTTACACGCGGACCTATCAACTTAATCAAAAACGATTCTCCATATAATAATAGTATAGTGTTGTGTATCTGATTTTGATGAAGGGTTAGACTAACACATAAACATTCCTTGATTACATTTAATAAGGGTTGGGACATATAAAATATATGTATTTAACTAGGTATAAGCAAATAATGGACAACAGATACACCTGCGACCTATAAGATCTATCACTCTATTCCTGATCGGACATGATTACAATCTTTTGTCTACAATAGTTTCTTTCGATATTTTTTACGTTTTTCGCTTGAAAGATAATTGGTTATGCGCCCAGGCTTTCTGAGTATTTGACTCTAGGTCTTTCCTTGGTTATTCCTTCTTTGACCATTCCATATATGGTTTTCTTCATTAAACTGTTTACTTGAATGCGCATGCTTCGCTTTCTCTATTTATAATTTACTAGCAGCCTGCCCCGGCTTTGCACGGGGATTAAAAAAAATAACAAAAGCCATTAAATTTATTGGGTCAACGCTTCCCTGTAAACAATATTACATGTTGTTTTATTTTCTGGCAGCAAAATAAATTGATTTTCAGGTGCTCCGACCCACCTTAGGCGGTTGGCCATGAGGAAAACCGATCCCTACTAATTGGAAGGTTTGACCTTGTGACTTATTATTAGTAAAAGCGAAAGATGTTTTGATAGGAAATTAAAGCGGTTTAAATGGATTTGGTAGATCAGTTGGGATCATCGGTATCCTCAGTGTATGAGCTGGTTGACCAGCTGGTGGTTCGGTAATAATGGTTGCTACAACTTAATTGTCCTTTAATTCCTTTATAAGTAGCCTCGTCCCATTGCACATGATAAATTCGGGATTATGAAATAAGTTATTTTGATAAGGATTAATACCAAGATAAAAACTTTTAAAAAATTTAAAAAATAGTTATTGTGACGTAATTATAACAGTTAGACATATGCTGTCGCGGCATTTTTTGTAGATATTTATATATTCTTCAAAATCGTAGTACATTATTTTCTTCTATAATCAATAGTATTCTCAGCGCATGCGATGTAAGGATTTTAAGGTCATTTTTGGTTACATTAATGCCATTTTAGTAAGGATCCCTAATTTTTTTGAAAATGAAACATAGCCTATGTCACTCGGGAATAGTGTAGCTTGCCAAGGGTGAAAGAATTTTTGAAATCGGTCCAGTAGCTTAGGAGCCTATTCATTTCAAACAAACAAACAAACAAACAAACAAACAAAAAATCAAACCTTTCACCTTTATAATATTAGTATAGATGATTATAGCACATAGATAGTTTTCTAATACACGATAAAGTAATTTATAACGTTTTTAAGTTATTATAATTTTTGGAGTAAAACTTCTTTAGGCGCAACTAGGGGTAACTCAGATTTTTTTCTGACGGAAGTAATTCTGACGCAACGAAGTAATTCTGACGGAAGTAACGTGCCACGTATTTTAATGAATTTAAGAACAAAATCAAGTTTAGAAAAATAAATAAATCAACTAAATAAATTCAACTCCAGCTGAGTTCAGTGGTGGTTTCTCTACTGGCAAATTATTCCCAGCTCAGCCGTAGAGGGTAAGTGCCAAAATAAAGGGAGTGTGCCACCGATTTGGTACGGTTAAAATCGGAAACCCCTGATGTCCCAGGCACCACTTCACCCACTGGAGATAATTAAATAAATTCAGAATTTTTACCCAGAACTATTTGAACTGTAATAAAAAAAAACGATAAAGTGAGCTAAATAAAACTAAAATATCAACTAGACTCTCCTTTAATGAACAAATTTCTAGAATTTACACATCTGTCAAGCCTCGTGCCTAACAGCGCTATCAATATTTATATATAAAACAAGAATTAATAAATGAATAATTTTAAAGTTAAATTTTTCAATATATGTGTGATCACACGCAATACAAAAAAAATATAAGGAAAATAAATCTTAACTAGTTACTATAACCGCGACTTAATCTAATTAGCTTATCTGTCCTTTGCTAGTCTAATACTTGGGTCGGTTCCAAAATCAAGCCTTCTCCAAAACCAAAAGGCTTGCACCAATCCCAATAACGTATGCTCGAACCAAGTATCAGGCCTGCTCTCTAAAGAAGTCTGTCTCTAGGACTATAGCTGGTAACAAGAACTTATGCCTGTATCTAGGACCCTATCAAGATAGGGTTATTCTACTTCTTAAACTCGTGATATCCTAGCTGGTAGTTGGGTAAAAACAATTTCCTCGTCGCTAACTGCAATGATGGGGCAAATTCCGACCACGATTGCTGTCTAAGTGGTTTTAAAATACCAGTCTTCCCTACTGTCAACAGAAAATTTTACTAAATATCCGGACACAATGCCGTATTTTCCACCGAATTCACCAAAATTCAGAAAAAAATCTCTTCCTCAATATTCGATGGAAACCAAAGAAGCTTAATTACGTAAATCCAACCTGAGTTGACCCCGATGTACAGGGATGCAAATTAAACTCTCAAAAATTTTCTCGTTAACACGTGTTCACTTCGAAAACTCTAGGTGAAAAAGAAAGGATCTCTCCCAAAAATCATGCTTCACTCGATTTGACACACTTCAGAAAGAAAAATGATGGCCTCTACTACTATAAGGACAACAACCATAGCTTATTCAGCCAACAACTTACGAACAAACTGGGGTCATTTGATACGTTTAATCTTATTATCTAAATAGCTAACTACAAATATCCCAACATTACTCAATTTTCCTATTTATTTTCGATTTTAATAATAAAGTTATAAATATGACCGAACGCTGGCTGCGAAACCACAATATACAAGTTATCGACGAGAGGGTAGATCAGACGAACTACTGTCAGTGTTTTCAAACAATAACAAGAATAATACATTACTTACAAAACCCATATTAGCACAACTAAAAATAATTTATGGCCGAAAATAATAAACAACAGTTGGCGATTAACTATAATCGAACTTAAATCAACCGGTTTTGCCTCGATAAATCCTACAACATTTACGAATTATAAGGTAAGAATTTAGCTGTTACTAAGGTAAATTTTAACCCGTGACAAACGGTGTGACGTTAGCTATGGGCGGAGCTTAAAAACCTTTCCAAACAAAACAAATTTGCATTGACATTTTAGTGGAATTAAGGTTATGTCTTGTTTAGAAGTTTATAAATTTTATTATGGTAATCTGGTAATTAATTATGTATTCTTAAACTATTAGATACTGTTCTGTTCGAGTAAAAATGGTGTTGTATTATAATCTTCTTATGGTTTCAAATACATTAAAGGTATTTAGAAAGTAAAATCTATGTTTTACATAGACAATAAATATAATTGAATTTTAATTTAATATTTATTTTGCGATACGTACGTCAAATAAGTTTTACTTCAATCGCGCGCAAAGGTTACACGCATACTCTTTTTTATATTGAAAAATGTTCATAGAAGTTACACGCTGTCCCATCAACTTAATCAAAAACCATTCTCTACATTACAATAGTATATTGCTGTCCATCTGATTTTAATGAAAGGTTAGACTAACAAATAAACATCCCTTGATTACATTTTGATAAGGGTTTGGACAGGATCTTGCATATAAATATTATATAATCGTAAATTATTATTTAATGTTATGAAAAACACCTAAAAATTCCATCAGGAAACACCTACATCAAGAGAAATTATGCATGTATTTGTTATTTAAATTTGATTTAAACCGCACTTCTCACATTAATCAAATAAGGAATTAAGGTGGTCATTTTCGTGTTGTTTAATTTCAGGATATTTGAGGGCTTTTTGGGAACATGTACATAGTATACATAATTGATTACTCAACAGAGAATACTAACTTTTAGCCTTTCTGTGTTTCCTAATGTTTAAAATATGTTTCGTTGTTTCATGTTCCAGAATGTCTGTTAGTTCTAAATCAATAAGCTTTCAGATTTTATTTTAATTGTGCTTTAAATAACCCTCTTTGTATCAATAAGGAAAGTTTGGTAGACAATACTTTTATTAGTTTTTTTGCTCTTTCTGCTGTTTTCACAGAACCGGCACTACGAGATTAGATTTTAATTTGCTCAAATGGATGTTAGAGGAGAATTAAGAAAATAAGGTGCGAAATAACATTGAGGTTTTTGGACGAAACCAAGTTGAGAATTCTTAAGCAGTTAAAGGGATATAGAAACTAATAGAAACTCTAAACGGTATCTCCTTTCTTAAAGATAGCATAATCCTAAGAGTTAGCGACGTGGAGATTACAAATTTCTGGAGAAAATCCAGAGATTCACCTTTGAGCTTGCTCAAGAACATAAGTGTCTTTTGCAAAGTAAAGGTTGGTACAGTTGAGATGGATCTAGGTTTTGTAAATAGTAGCTAACAATTGGGAAGACAGGTTTTTAAAAGATTATCTAACAATGTACTCGGTTAACCTTCTTGGCGATTGGGCTAATATGAGGTGCCTAGTTTAGGTCAATCGATCAGATCCCCTCGAAGTCTCTTTTATGGAGGCTCCATAATCCTAAGAATTGGAGATGTTCTACATAGTGGAGATTACGAATTTTTGGAAAAAATCTGAAAATTTGCCTATGTGCTTGCTCAAGAGCATGGGTGTTCTTTGCAAAGTAAGGGTTGGTGCAGATGAGATGGATGTAGGTTTTAAAAATAGTAGCTAATAATTGGGAAGACATGTTTTTGAAAGATTTTCTATCAATGTACTCGGTTAACCTTCTTGACGATTGAGCTAATAGTAGGTGCCTAGTTTAGGTCAACCAATCAGATCCCCTCGAAGTATCTTTTATGGAGGCTTCATAATCCCAAAAATTGGAGACGTTCTACATAGTGGAGATTACGAATTTCTGGAGAAAATCTGAAAATTCACCTTTGAACTTGCTTAAGAGCATGAGTGTCTTTTGCAAAGTAAGGGTTGGTGCAGATAAGATGGATGTAAGTTTTGTAAATAGTAGCTAACAATTGGGAAGACAGGTTTTTGAAAGATTATCTAACAATGTACTCGGTTAACCTTCTTGACGATTGAGCTAATATGAGGTGCCTAGTTTAGGTCAATCAATCAGATCTCCTCGAAGTCTGGAGATCTCAAGAATTGGAGACGTTCTACATAGTGGAGATTACGAATTTCTAGAGAAAGTCTTAAAGTTCGCGTTTGTATTTGCTCAAGAGCATAAGTGTGTTTCGTAAAGTAAGGGTTGGTGCAGATGAGATGGATGTAGGTATTGTAAATATTGAGACTTCATTAACTAACAATTGGCCAGACCGGTTTTTGAAAGATGATCTAACAATATACTCGGTTAACTTTCTTGACAATTGAGCTTATATGAGGTGCCTATTTTAGGTCAATCGATAAGGTTCCCCCGAAGTCTCTTTTATGGGGGCTCCATAATCCCAAGAAATGGAGACGTTCTAGATAGTAGAGATTACAAATTTCTGAAAAAAATCTTGCGATTCACCTTTGAACTTGCTTAAGAGCATGAGTGTCTTTTGCAAAGTAAGGGTTGGTGCAGATGAGATGGATGTAGGTTTTGTAAATAGTAGCTAACAATTGGGAAGACAGGTTTTTGAAAGATTATCTAACAATGTACTCGGTTAACCTTCTTGACGATTGAGCTAATCGATTAGATCCTTTCGAAGTCTCTTTTATGGACGCTTCATAATCCCCAGGATTGGAGACGTTCTGCATAGTGGAGATTACGAATTTCTGGAGAAAATCTAAAAATTCGCTCATGTGCTTGCTCTAGAGCATGAGCGTGTCTCGCAAATTAAGGGTTTCAAATCGGTATGGATAGGACGGATGTATATTTTAAAGATTGTGGATAAAAATTTTTGAAATCTTGTCTAACAACGTAGTCGGTTAATCTTCTTGAGCCAACTTAACGTTAATCATTACCAACCCAACATCTTTCTGTTTGGAAGAACCGGCCATACGTGGTTTATTGTGTCCTAGATAAAGAATGTTACATTTTTGTAGATTGAGTTCTAGAAGCCAAGTAGTACACTATTATTCAATTCTACTCAAATCGTTAATAAAATTTTTATAATGTAACTTGGTGTCATCTGCAAATAGTGATACCATGGACACAAAAACTGACAGCATATCGCTGATATATAAGTTGAAGAACAGGAGACCGATAACAGAACCTTGCGGTACACCACCAGTTACTAGAAATTCATACGATAATTGATCGTCAATTCCAACTTGATATACTCTCTTAGAAAAGAAGGCACAAGAATGGATCTCTCATACCAAATGCTTCAATTTATACAGAAAACGTTCCTGTGGGACTATATCAAAAGCCTTCTTAAAATCAATGGGTATTATGTGCCTTATCAATTTTGAATAAATTTCTTAATATTTAAAAAATGTTTCATTGTTTCAGGTTCACAAACTCGTTACCAAGTAAAAGAATTTCCTGATGGAGCTTCTTTATTGAGAATCGAACCAGTTAAAGCTGGTAGAGATGATGCAAACTACGAAT
Source organism: Altica lythri (assembly GCA_964028335.1). Taxonomy (NCBI): domain Eukaryota; kingdom Metazoa; phylum Arthropoda; class Insecta; order Coleoptera; family Chrysomelidae; genus Altica; species Altica lythri. The sequence goes on from OZ034810.1 coordinate 22,648,839, forward strand.
GTGTTGCTGAAAATGGTGTAGGTGATGCTGTTAGTTCTGAAGCTACACTTGTTGTATTTGAAGGTAAGTTTATACATAAAATATAACAACATATTTAAATCTATTTTTTCTATATAATCCAATCTTGTTTAAAATTATAATAGAATCTGATAGGTACTTAAAATTATTACATGTACGAGTAATCTGAGATATAAATATTTGGTTTTAATAACAAAATTGGTTACTGCAATAAGTTTACTTTCAATTACTAGATTGTATATTAAACAAATAAAAATCAAAATATACAAACATGAATATAACTCTTCGTGGATTAATGAAAATTGCGGTATGCGTATTAGATTTCTCTTTTATACGATATTTAATAAACAAACTTGATGTTTGAAAGATTAGCGAAAGATTTAGGATTACTTCTGCAGTGGTGGCCATGTTCCCATTGCTCCAGTGATGCATAGGCTAGTTTCTGAATCTTGGAAAGGTTTGTCCTCGTAGTAGTTAGATTAGTTCTAGTGCCCCAAGCTACTGCCCCATAAGTGATGATTGGTTTTAGTTTTGCTGTGTACATCGATTGCAGTGTCTTTGGGTTACAACCCAGCAATGTTTCTGTACACCATGGTCTTGGTGGGGTTGATATTAAGTCCCACCAAATCACACCATTGCTTTACTTTGTTCGGTCGTCTCTGTAGTATGCCACAGAGAACATTTTCCTCTTGCGTGGATAAACACGTCTTCGGAATAACCCTGACAAGGTATACCTAGTTCGATCAATTGCCAGAATAAGCTGTCCACGGTAAGACTTCACATTAGTGGAGATGCAACTCTACCTGCGGACAACCTCTGGTCGTATTGATCGATTTAGTGTCTTGGTCTATCCTCATTTCTGCAATTCTTGTAGGCAGCAATTGTGACAACCATGTGGAAGTCTTTCTATCTACTCCTTTATCATTAAGTGCTCTTTTGACACCTTTGTGTGGAGTTTCATCAAAGGCTTCCTCTAGGTCCAGAAAGGCACATACCACGGTTTCTTTTTTGTTTGTGGCGTCTTGGATTTTATTGTATCAAGGTGGTCTCCGTAGATTTTCCCGCTTCATATGCATGTTGACGAGGGTACATTACTTCTGTTCTAATATAATTGTCTACAGCTATTTCCATCGTCTTTAGAACAAACTAGGTAAGGCTGATTGGTCTGAGGGATTTGGGGTGTGTAGTGTCCCGTTTACCTGCCTTTGAAGGTGATTCTGGCCCTCCTCCAGACTTCTGGTATATATTACCTTAGTTTTATTTCAATTTTTTAGGAAGCTTTTGTAACCTTTCAAATTCTTCTTTGTCTGTATTTACCTGTATCCTGTTTTTAGTTAGGCATTCCTTTACAAAACTTTTATAAAAAGAAACAACCCTATATTAATTAGTTTTAGTTAAGAACAAAATCGGATTTATTTACTAAATATTAAATTATTTTCCACCCATATGTTCCGCGGATTTTCATATTTAGTGTCACGTTCCAACAAAATAATCTCTTTAAAATTTGCTAATAAATTTTGAAAGCAGTGTTATTATATCACGAATTTAATACATATTTCCAAATTCTAATTTAAAATGTTCGCTACAAAATTTGCGAGTATGGCTTCGAAGTTTGTTGGCAGTTTTTGGAATATAATATTGACGCGGACATTAATTCTGTTTAGAATTTTGTGAAAAATAATTGCCCAAGAGATTCTTGAATTTTATGTGAAATTGTTTCGCTGCTATGCAATTTAATTTATTTGATAGCATTTCAAATAAAACCTACTTTTCAATTTAAGTTAATTTAGAAATTTATTTTTCCATGAACCCTGACCGTAGGCAGCCAAATCCACATTTTCGATTTAGTATATTTTGAGTTTAAAGTTGGCAAAAATGGCATGGTTAGTCTCTCAAATATCTAGAATTCGAAATTACGGTTTCTGATTGGTAGGTCAATTCGAAACAACTCGAAAACGCCCGATCGCCTTGTGGAAGGGACAGAAAGTACAGCCACAGCCCTACTCCAGTTTAAAGTGAAGTACGGCTGTGGTACAGCTTCGCGCCAGTGACGATTAGATTGTGATAAGCTAGGGGCTAAGGTACTCTCGCTTATAGCTAAACAGATATAACTGCAACCGTGACGATTTGACACGACCGGACACGAGAGACGTTGGTTGATGCGGTGATACCTAATCGAATATTATTTAAGAGGTATTGAACTGTAATATTACTACATAGTTACTGTAATGAGTTTATAATTATACCTATTTATTTTCAGTGCATTAATACCAAATTTATTAATCCTACTCATTAAAATGAACTGAATGAATCGAAGTCTATTAAATTAGAAAGATAAATTCAGCAAACAATAACTACTTCACGATTTACGAAGTTATCTGACAACGTAGCAAACGCACTAGAATTGAAGTACAATGTTAAGTATACGGATGTTTACGCATCGGGCGCTTGAATGCAACTGACTCTCGGCTCCTCCCACTATCGATGAATTGACCTTGAAAGTTGCAGTTATATCTGTTGAGCTGTACATACGAAGATTAACAATGGCCGCTTTGTAATTTTGCTCTGTAAAAGTTACCGGCTAAATTATAGTTTAGTTTCTGATTAACAAGTTTTAAATAAGGCACATGTTTAGTGAATTTCATCCCGGTTTTGCTGCTATAATTTTTAAAGCACAATCTACGTGAGTTCTAGTGACATGTAATTTTGCTTGCCACGAAATTGCAATTTTCCATGATTTTTGTCGATTTCCTATGATCTCTGTGGTTGTCTACGTTTTTATTTTTTCAATTTTCTACAATTTTTATTAAAAAATTCAATAAATATGTAAAGAAATAAAGTTTTGTATTTATGGAAAAAGTTTTATGCACATTTCTATCAAATTATTTCCACTGGTCTACTGCAGCGGAGATTCAAAAAAACGAATAGAACGAAACGAAAGGATGAAAGGATTCTAACGCAATAAGAATATAGTGAAGATATAGTTGTCCAGAATGCTTCCTCGAACAAACTTTCCTTACTGAAGGACTGTTACCCGACTTTTCAATTTTTACGTTCTTAAACAGTATGTCCCGACTCGAGAAAAAGCGCCATTTTCTCCATGTTGTGTTCGTAATAAATTCAAGAGTTCTTGAAAGAATTGGAAAACTTATCCTTAGAATTAAGGTTCAAATATTCCTTGAAATTTACAAAACGGGTCACAATCTTGATACAACTTAATCTCAAGATATTGCAAAATTTATTCTTAGATGAGACTTTTATAAGTACTGAAAATATTTAAAAAAATTCTTTGCTTCAAGAAAATTTTTAATAACAATTTTATAATTAAACTGTGAAAGGCTTTCGCAGCCATTGTCTGATGTATCAATGGTTTTTGGGCTGTTAGGCCGGCGTCGATTGTCTTGCTGACTTGACGTTTTGCCAACACGAGCGGTTGGCATCTTCAGAAGTTGCTTCCTGGTTGACAGTCTGCGAACTACTGAGCTCTGCGTGGACGGAGCCCGTATTTATACGTCGGGAAGGAAGTGGGCGGGGCCTCAGTTGCTTTCGATTCCAATCGGTTCTGGTCGGTGTTGTTCGTTAAGGGTAGAGTTTTCGCACCCTTAATTATGGGGACCCATGTTTTGTTGATCTTGACTGCTTCCTCTTTTTTATTAAAGTTGTTCGGGTGCTTCTCTATCTCTATGGCTTCTCTATAGAGTCTGGAATGGTATGCTGATGTAGTAGCGAGGACTTGGGTCTCCTCAAACTTAATCCGATGGTCCGTAGTGATGGTATGTTCCGCTACGGCGGATTTGTCCGTCTGCCCCAGACGACAGTTGGCCTTGTGCTCTTTAATCCGTTTGGTAGTTCCTATGTACACGCTTCCACATGTGCACGGAATGCGGTAAATTCCCGGAGCGGACAGTGGATCTCTTCTGTCTTTTGCGGATCGAAGACATTCTTTGATTTTTCTCGTTGGTTTGAAAATAGTTTTCACATTTTTCTTTCTTAGCAATCGACCAATTTTGTCTGTCACTCCCGGAATAACAGCATAGCTACGAGATTATTTCCAGCAAGCACACTGGTAAAAACACTGTAGTAATACTATCGATTCTTGGCCAGACCAAATCATGTGTGAGACAAAAATAATGTGGATGTGATATTTAAGAGGGAAACTATCACGTACTTTACAGGAATGACCACGCCACGAGAAATAACTCTGATTGGTCAATCATAGTATAGAACCCGAAAAGCACGTGATAAGGAATGATGTTTCTTTCGCACACAGACACTCTAGAAATTGCGTTGTTTTAAGATTTTATTGTCATAGATAAATGGACTAATCGTATGGTAGAGGGGTGGTTTTAACCCCTAGAGAGGATATTTCGTCATATTAAACAGTTTTTAAAGTTGCATCACTGTGCAAAGTTTTATTTAAATTGGTAAACGACAATTGGATAGGTTTACTTGTTAGCTTTTTATTTTACTTTTTAGTATTCAGTTATTGTAAATTTGCCCTGATATGAACTAGAAACCTTAATCTATTTGAAAAAAGGTGTTAAATTAGTTACAACAATATGTTTTCCTTCTTTAGATGCCTACAGCTACGCATTACGTGAAAGAGATTAAAAGTTGAAGAAAAACTTTTTATCGCATCAAATAAAAAAGTTTTAGATACTGTTTAATCTGCTTTTTCCTTAATAGGTTAATGTGAAAATATCTAATTGTATAAGAACACAACACAACAGGAAATTAAACTAAAGTATAGCTGACAATTGATTTAAATTCAAACGAAATTAATACTAAAAGTAAAAGTGATAAGCAATATAAAAAGCTTCACATATGATGTATCTCACATTTGTGTTATAAAGAAAAACTTTATCGTATTCTTGTTGTCAGAAACAGAACAGAAAAACGTGACTTGGCCCTTTCACGGCTCAGTAGCAACATGCTATCACTACTCCACCGGAAAAAGTACTACTTCGTCAGAATCAACCTTGAAAGGGTGCCACGTATTTTAATGAATTTAAAACAAAATTGAATTTTGAAAAACAAATAAATCAACTAAATAAATTCAACTCCAGCTGAGTTCGGTGGTGGTTTCTCTACTGGCAAATTATGCCCAGCTCAGCCGTAGAGGGTAAGTGCCAAAATAAAGTGAGTGCGCCACCGATTTGGTACGGTTAAAATCGGAAACCCCTGATGTCCCAGGCACCACTTCACCCACTGGAGATAATTAAATAAATTGAAAATTTTACCCAGAACTATTTGAATGGTACAATAAAAAAAAAATAATGATAAAGTGAGCTAAATAAAACTAAAATATCAACTAGACTCTCCTTTAATCAAAGTTAAATTTAAGAATTTACACAACTGCCAAGCCTCGTGCTTGACAACTCTATTGATATTTATAAATACTTATAAAGAAAAAAAAAAACAAAATGAATATATGAATAATATTAAAGTTAAATTTTCCAATCTGTGTGATCACACTCAATACAAAAAAATATAAGAAAAATTACTCTTAACTAACAACTTAAATCTAGTTAGCTTATCTGTTAAACTAATAAGTTCCTGCAGTCCTTTGCTTGTCTAATACTTGGGTCGGTTCCAAAATCAAGCCTTCTCCAAAACCAAAAGGCTTGCACCAATCACAATAACGTATGCTCGAACCAAGTATCAGGCCTGCTCTCAAAAGAAGCCTGTCTCTAGGACTATAGCCGGTAACAAGAACTTATGCCTGTATCTAGGACTTATGCCTGTATCTAGGACTTATGCCTGTATCTAGGACCCTAGCAAGATAGGGTTATTCTACTTCGTTAAACTCGTGATACCCTAGCTAATAGTTGAGTAAAAACAATTTCCTCGTCGCTAACTGCAATGATGGGGCAAATTCCGACCACGATTGCTGTCTAAGTGGTTTCAAAAATACCAGTCTTCCCTACTGTCAACAGAAAATTTTACTAAATATCCGGACACAATGCCGTATTTTCCACCGAATTTACCAAAACTCAGAAAAATCTCTACCTCAATATTCGATGGAAATCAATGAAGCTTAATTACGTAAATCCAACCTGAGTTGACCCCGATGTACAGGGATGCAAATTAAACTCTCAAAAATTTTCTCGTTAACACGTGTTCACTTCGAAAGCTTTAGGTGAAAAGTAAGAATCTCTCCCAAATATCAACCTTCACTCGATTTGACACACTTCAGAAGAAATAGATGGCCTCTACTATGATAGGGACAATAACCATAGCTTATTCAGCCAACAACTTACGAACAAACAGGGGTCATTTGATACGTTTAATCTTGTTATTTAAATAGCTAACAACAAATATCCCAACATTACTTAATTTCCCTATTTATTTTCGATTTTAATAATAAAGTTATAAATATGACCGAACGCTGGCTGCGAAACCACAATATACAAGTTATCGACGAGAGGGTAGATCAGATGAACTACTGTCAGTGTTTTCAAACAATAACAAGAATAATACATTACTTACAAAACCCATATTAGCAACAACTAAAAATAATTTATGGCCGAAAATAATAAACAACAGTTGGCGATTAACTATAATCGAACTTAAATCAACCGGTTTTGCCTCGATAAATCCTACAATATTTACGAATTATAAGGTAAGAATTTAGCTGTTACTAAGGTAAATTTTAACCCGTGACAAGGGGCAAGATTAACATGGCGCGTAACAGAAAAATGTGACGCGTAACCCATAAGTGTGACGGTATCTTTTTTCCAACGTCGATAAACAAGTTTGACTTTAACGATGTATTTTAGCACATCACTATTGAGTTTTAGAAATAAACTAGGGCACTACAAAAAAAGTGGTTTGACCATCTCATTGGTCAGTCGTGAAATTCTATCCCTGCCCCACCGAAAAAAGTACTACTTCGTCAGAATCAACCTTGAAAGGGGCAAGATAAACATGGCGCGTAACAGAAAAATGTGACGCGTAACCCATAAGTGTGACGGTATCTTTTTTCCAACGTCGATAAATAAGTTTGACTTTTACAATGTATTTTAGCACATCACTATTGAGTTTTAGAAATAAACAAGGGCACTACAAAAAAAGTGGTTTGACCCTCTCATTGGTCAGTCGTGACATGCTATACCTACCCCACTGAAACAAGTACTACTTCGTCAGAATCGACCTTGAAAGGGGCAAGATAAACATGGCGCGTAACCAAAAAATGTGACGTAACTTTTTCGCCATTCCAGTAGCAACTATGGTTATAAAAATGCTATGATTCACAAAATTTTGTTTATTATTTGAAGATTACCTGAGGTATTGCATTGTTTCTAGTTAAAACCATAGAAATTATACCTAAGCATATAATGAGATAAAAATAGTATGAAAAGCTGTCAGTTAATTGAAAAGGTCCTAAAGCACATGACAAGTATCAACTCCTGCAGGACGCTTCGTTAATTTTCAAAAGGGATTCTTGGCTTTGTTTTTTTATCCCTTTTCGAGGGTCAAGTAAGGGGCGCGAACAAAGCTAATGAAAATAAAAGGGAAGTAGACTTTACCCTTGTAATGTTTTTATTTTTGTGAGAATTAATATTAACAGTACTGTTAGCTCTTAAAAGATCAGCGCGAGGGTTAATTAGTATTAAAATCATTCTTTATGTGTATTCCTAGAAGAAATTTAAATTTCAATCAAGGATAAAATTAAAATTAATTTAAATACAAGAGCATCGCTGAATATTTTTAAAGTATTCAATAACCTTATACAAATTTAATTCCTATCGTAATAAACAATTTTTCATTAAACTAAGTATAATAAAATGTCCTCGTATCATCTTATTGTAGTACAGATTCGTATTTCTAAAGGAGAGAAAAATTCCTTCAGAGACTTACAGAGCTAATCTCATTGTGTAGCCTTTATAAAATTTTTGCACGTTTCTTCCTTCCTCTCGAGTTCCGTTATATTACATTACTTTCATAATCTGTATATTCATATATTGTTTGTTTTTTACCTTTTTCCTCGCAGAAATTTTCTCGTTCATGAAATAGCCGGAAGAATAAAATAATTATTGAGAATATGATTTATTTTAGAGACGGGAAATGATTCCGGTATGAAAATTAAATTAGATTTCAAGTTAAATTCTTGTTGTGATTATAAGAATTTTTTAAATTAAGATGGTTTTTTTAAATGAAATCAAAATACCTTGGGTATACGATGGTTGTCTTGTTAGTTTTGTGAGGCGCCAGTGAAAGGACTCGCTGTCCAGTGGCTGGTTGGTTCATTTAGATCGTTAATGCAGAGTGAGAAAATATTCCCGACTTCATCTAGACCAGTAGAATTGGTCCAATTGTTGAATCAATTGCCAACAAGATAACAAGAATAGCTTTTCGTGTTGGAGTCAGGCTTTGTGAAAGAGTAGATGGGTTCCAATGTAAGAAAATGTCCAGGACTTGTTGAACAAAGTCTTGATCTGAATTACAAAAGTAATAAATTCCTCGTAAGTTGTTGACCAATTACTCTGTAACCTCTTTTTTTTTAAAGGTGTTAAATGCTCGATTGAGGAGGATAACTAATGCGAACAGCACTCAGGGGGTTAGGGAAGAGCGAGCGTGGATTCGATTAAGCTAGATGATAAATTATTGGAAAGATAAAAAAGAATATATTTAATAGAATATTAAAAGTTTAAAGAAATAAAAAAAGGAAGAAGAAAGAAATGAAAGAGAAAAGGAAATGGGCGCCACTTATGTTTTTTATCCTGAGGATGGGGAAATATAAGAAACCCAGATAAAATAAGAAAGATATAAGAGATATAAGATAAGGTAAAATTAGATAACCCGGCAGATTGTTCTTGCTAAAATTTAAATTACACACTTTTATTTAAGAAACAAAAAGAAAAATTATACTTACATTTTCCTTTACTTATCCTTATGGTTATAACTCAAATTTGTAAGATAAAGATATATTTAAACAACAAAAGCTAGTACTTTCATAAAATATAGATTAGAGAAACTGACAAAATTGATCAGAGTAACAGGCTCTAGCTAGGAAAAGAAAAATATCTATTTAACAATAACAGTATTTATTATTGGCTGTAAAAAGAAAAAAGACACACAACAAACATAAAATAAAAAAATCTATGTACGGGATAGTAAATACATATTACGAAACACATTTGTGTTTAGTTCAAAAACCTATCTTTTGCTACACTTAAAATAACAGTTAGGTATATTGTTTTGGTATTTTTTTGTACTCTGATAAGCGAAAAGGGAGAGAGATGAAAGTTAGATAAAAAAGTTATAAAAAATCACCTTTTGCTTTTGTATTAACTCGAGTTAAAAGAGTACCCATATACGAAGGTATAAATCTTAATTAAATAGGTATGAGATAAAAACAAAAAATACAAATAAAAAAGTTTTACAGATAAGAGATACAAAAAATATAAGTAATAAAAATACAGGTAAGCGATACTCAGAAAAAATTCACATTCCGATTAATTTCAGTCCGGCACTGCGCACTGCACTTTTTAATAGCTGATACGGTAAATACAGTTAAAATAAAATTCTCCATAGAAATAAATGGTACTCTCATACTCGATAGAGGTATAAAAAAAATTGTAAAAACTTACGTTAGCTTCTAAATGTTTTTAAGATAGTTTGGATAGCATATGGCTTTATTTTCTCGTAAATGATCGGAACGGTAAGATATAATCTAGACCCCATTCTTGTCTAGATCGGTAGGTATTTAGAGAATAAACCATAAACTTACTCTTCATAGCTGGTGATCAAAGAGATATTGTAATTCTGGCTAATTTGCTGCCATTATTACACGATATACGAAGTAATCTTAAAGATAGCACTGTCTGTAAATCTCCAGATAAACCTTCAGGTAGAATAAACGATAATAGGCTCTAAAAGCACTTATTTGCTTGTAATTTTTAAGATACAAGAAGAAAAAACCGGGAAACTGAAACTAGGTGTCTCTTGAAGGTCTTAATACCACCACAACTCCACCCTGAATGAAAAAACCGTTGATACCAAAGGGACGCTGTAAGCAATCCTCACTTAAGTCATCTAATCTTAAACATGAGACCTGATTGGTCAATAAAAAAAAATCAATTCTTTTGTACCGGCACGACGGTTACATTCGAAAGTACTGGAAGCTTCCAGAATAAATTAGAACAGAGGCGGTTTAGTTAAAAAGAAACTGTTAAAAAAGAAATTTTACTGAATTGGGTTTTTTTAAAACGCTACAACTCGGTATAAAAGGTTTTTTATGGACTTACTTTCACTCTCCCAAAAGTCTTCAAAATGTGGAACCCCTTGCGGATTTTCTAGAAGCAGCGACTTGCAAGTATTATTGGTCTGTTCTCTTCTTTTTTAAGAGAACCTATACTAACTCTTGATAATAGTTTATAGTACCCAATTATAGACAACCAATAATACATGTAGAAGAAAGAAAAACAAGTTATATAGCAATCAGGATAGAAAAGATTAAGAACGAACCAAAATTATTGCTCGAATATATTCCATTTTACAACTTACTTGATAATTTTATAAATTTACTGCACCTACACGACTTTTTGTATCTTAATGAAACTTTGGATTTATGTCAACAAAAGATTGAGGTTAGATTTGTGTATGAAGGTTCCATTCGTGGCGCGTTCTAAGCGGCTACATACAAAACTAAAATAACAACCTTCGTATATATGTTTACAAATTACTTAAAAACCATTTATAACGAGAATAAGTAAACATACCAAAAAAAAAGAATGTGCGTGTAACCTTTACGCGCGATTGAATTAAAACTTATTTGACATACGTATCATCGCAAAATAAATATAAATTCAAAATATATTTAGACTAATTTATTACTTAAAGTAGATATTGAAATCTCCAGTATCTCTTTTAAAATATTTCAAACCACCTGCTGTATATTAAATATTTATAGATCCCAATCTGGAAATTTTAATACATTTATAGATAGACTTTATAGTGCATTAATTTTCTGTACAAATAACTTTATATCTTTTATTCTTTGTGGAGATTTCAACATTGATTTTTTAAACGATTCACAGGAAAATAAAATGTATGCATATAGAGTACTCACTCATTTTTATTCAATATTTTTTTATCACTTTCTTCATTAATAAATCCACTTTGTTTATTCATATTTAAAACAAACACTTTATACACAAATTTTAGGCGTAAAACTATTTACCAACAATGTATTTTGGTTGACAAGCTGTCAATTTGACAGGTCAGCAAAATATCACGTCCGTTAGAATTACTGAGTTACACCTAGTCGCGCCTAAAAAAGTTTTACTTCAATAATTTCCATTGAGAATTTATTTAATCAAAACACTGTGGAATATGCAGACATAACTCTTTTCTATTTAAACTTAGAAATATATTAAAGGGCGTCTAGAGAGTTCAGTTTTAATTGATACGATAATTTTGTTTGCACAATATATTAAAAGCGAATGGAGTTACAAAGAAAGACAAAACTGATAGCAAACATAGACGTCGATGGTAACAAAATAATCAACATATTAATATCAAAGGTAATTATTAAAAGAGATCATACCTATATTTGAATTATCTAAGCTAAGCTAATTAGAAAAAAACTTTATAAACAAAAGTTGCTTCTTATATAAATGTAAATTAATCCACGTATTAGCTTCTTAAAATAATAACTTTGCCTTTTCACCCCTTAATAAATCTCTTTTATGTTAATGAAAAGGAATTATCCCTATATTTAAATTGTTCAAACTAAGCTAGTTAGAAGAACACTATATAAGCGAAAGTTTTTTCTTATGGTAATTGTAAATTTATCCACCTATTAGTTTCTTAAAACAACAACTTTAATTTTACCCCTCAACAGACCTTTTATGTTCATGAAAAGGAATTATACCTGTATTTAAATTGTCTAAACTTAGCTAGTTAGAAGAAAACTTTATAAGCAAAAGTTGCTTCTTATAGTAATTGTAAATTTATTCACGTATTAGTTTCTTAAAATAATAACTTTGATTTTTCACCCTTGAGAAGGTCAATCTCCTGTTGATCAAATAAGATCATACCTATATATGAATTATCTTAACTTTATAAGCAAAAGTTGCTTTTCATAGTAATTGTAAATTGATCCACGTATTAGTTTCTTAAAATAACAACTTTGCCTTTTCACCCCTCAATAGGTTGCTTATGTTAATGAAAATGAATTATACCTATATTTAAATGGTCCAAACTAAGCTAGTTAGAAGAAAACTTCATTTGCAAAAGTTGCTTCTTATAGTAATTGTAAATTTATCCACGTATTATTTTCTCAAAATAACAACTTTCCCTTTCATCCCTCAATAGATCTCTTTCATGTTAATAAAAAGCGATCATATCTATATTTAAATTGACTAAACTAAGTTAGATAGAAAAAAACTTTATAAGCAAAAGTTGCTTCTTATAGTAATTGTAAATTTATCCAAGTATTATTTTCTTAAAATAACAATTTTGACTTTTCACTCCTTAAAAGGTTCCTTATGTTAATGAAAATGAATTATACCCATATTTAAATTGTCCAAACTAAGCTAGTTAGAAGAAAACTTTATGAACAAAAGTTGCTTCTTATAGTAATTGTAAATTTATCCACATATAAGTTTCTTAAAACAACAACTTTAAATTTTCACCCCTCAACAGATCTTTTATGTTCATGAAAAGGAATTATACCTATATTTAAATTGTCTAAACTTAGCTAGTTAGAAGAAAACTTTATAAGCAAACGTTGCTTCTTATAGTAATTGTAAATTTACCCACATATTAGTTTCTTAAAATAACAACTTTGACTTTTCATCCCTCAATAGGTCGCTTATGTTAATGAAAAGAGATCATATTTATATTGTTAAAAGTTTAGTGTCCTTATTTTATTAATTTTGAATGTTCTTAGTGGATTTGAGGACAGGCAAAGGAATAATGAAAGCTTTTACTAAATTGCCAACGTTTCGACTTTTATTTTTGTCTTTTTCAAGGCTAAAATATGGTACATAGATGCTTATATATCAATAATAATAATAAAAAAATTGTTTAAATAAGTACATATAAAAAAAAAATTACATTATAAATTACATAATACCTTTTTAATTAGATATGCTTCTTGCCATTGATGTTAAAATATAAATATAAATAAATACGTGTATATAATAAATTTTTAATTAATTGTATTCAAATTGAATGATGTTAGGTATTTGAAATTTTTGATATTAGACATTTTATATTTGATAGTCCGGTTTATGGTTATAAATTATCTAATACGGTTATAATTTTCACTGTATTTTTTTAAAATATATGTATATATGTTACTTAAATTTTCAGTATCTGTTCTTATGTAATTTTTTTTTTATATGTACTTATTTAAACAATTTTTTTATTATTATTATTGATATATAAGCATCTATGTACCATATTTTAGCCTTGAAAAAGACAAAAATAAAAGTCGAAACGTTGGCAATTTAGTAAAAGCTTTCATTATTCCTTTGCCTGTCCTCAAATCCACTAAGAACATTCAAAATCATATTTATATTTAAATTTTCCAAACTAAGCCAGTTAGAAGAAAACTTTATTATCAAAAGTTCCTTCTTATAGTAATTGTAAATTTATCCATGCACTATTTTTTTAAAATAACAACTTTGACTTTTTATCCCTTAATAGTTCTCTTTCATGTTAATGAAAAGAGATCATATCTATATTTAAATTGACTAAACTAAATTAGTTAGAAGAAAACTTTATAAGCAAAAGTTGCTTCTTATAGTAATTGTAAATTTATCCACATATTAGTTTCTTAAAATAACAACTTTGACTTTTCACCCCTCAATAGGTTGCTTATGTTAATGAAAATGAATTATACCTATATTTAAATTGTCCAAACTAAGCTAGTTAGAAGAAAACTTCAATAGCAAAAGTTGCTTCTTATAGTAATTGTAAATTTATCCACGTATTATTTTCTTAAAATAACAACTTTCACTTTTCATCCCTCAATAGATCTCTTTTATGTTAATGAAAAGGAATTATCCCTATATTTAAATTGTCCAAACTAAGATAGTTAAAAGACAACTTTATAAGCAAAAGTTGCGTCTAATAGTAATTGTAAATTTATCCACATATTAGTTTCTTAAAATAATAACTTTGACTTTTCACCCTTGAGAAGGTCAACCTCCTGTTGATAAAAAGAGATCATATCTATATTTAAATTATCTAAACTAAGCTAGTTAGAAGCAACTTTGACTTTTCACCCCTCAATAGGTCGCTTATGTTAATCAAAAGAGATCATATTTATATTTAAATTGTCCAAACTAAGCTAGTTAGAAGAAAACTTTATCAGCAAAAGTTGCTTCTTATAGTAATTGTAAATTTATCCACGTATTATTTTCTTAAAATAACAACTTTGACTTTTCATCCCTCAATAGCTCTCTTTCATGTTAATAAAAAGAGATCCTATCTATATTTAAATTGACTAAACTAAGTTAGTTAGAAGAAAACTTTATAAACAAAAGTTGCTTCTTATAGTAATTGTAAATTTATCCACATATTAGTTTCTTAAAATAATAACTTTGACTTTTTACCCTTGAGAAGGTCAACCTCCTGTTGATAAAAAGACATCATACCTATATTTAAATTATCTAAACTAAGCTAGTTAGAAGGAAACTTTATAAGCAAAAGTTGCTTCTCATAGTAATTGTCAATTTATCCACATATTAGTTTCTAAAAATAACAACTTTGACTTTTCACCCCTCAATAGGTCGCTTATGTTAATCAAAAGAAATCATATTTATATTTAAATTGTCCAAACTAAGCTAGTTAGAAAAAAACTTTATTAGCAAAAGTTGCTTCTTATAGTAATTGTAAATTTATCCACTTATTATTTTCTTAAAATAACAACTTTGACTTTTCATCCCTCAATAGCTGTCTTTCATGTTAATAAAAGGAGATCCTATCTACATTTAAATTGACTAAACTAAGTTAGTAAAAAGAAAACTTTATAAGCAAAAGTTGCTACTTATAGTAATTGTAAATTTATCCACATATTAGTTTCTTAAAATAATAACTTTGACTTTTTACCCTTAAGAAGGTCAACCTCCTGTTGATAAAAAGAGATCATACCTATATTTAAATTATCTAAACTAAGCTAGTTAGAAGGAATTTTTATAATCAAAAGTTGCTTCTCATAGTAATTGTAAATTTATCCACATATTAGTTTCTAAAAATAACAACTTTGACTTTTCACCCCTTAATAGGTCGCTTATGTTAATCAAAAGAGATCATATTTATATTTAAATTGTCCAAACTAAGCTAGTTAGAAGAAAACTTTATTTGCAAAAGTTGCTTCTTATAGTAATTGTAAATTTATCCACGTATTATTTTCTTAAAATAACAACTTTGACTTTTCATCCCTCAATAGCTGTCTTTCATGTTAATAAAAGGAGATCCTATCTACATTTAAATTGACTAAACTAAGTTAGTAAAAAGAAAACTTTATAAGCAAAAGTTGCTTCTTATAGTAATTGTAAATTTATCTACATATTAGTTTCTTAAAATAACGACTTTAACTTTTCACCCCTCAATAGGTCGCTTATGGTAATCAGAAGAGATCATATCTATATTTAAATTTACTAAACTAAGTTAGTTTGAAGAAAACTTTATAAACAAAAGTCGCTTCTTATATTAATTTTAAATTTATCCACGTATTAGTTTCTTTAAATAATAACTTTGATTTTTCACCCTTGGGAAGGCCAACCTCCTGTTGATAAAAAGAGATCATACCTATATTTTAATTATCTAAACTAAGCTAGTTAGAAGGAAAC
The DNA here is from genome assembly GCA_964028335.1 of Altica lythri. Taxonomy (NCBI): domain Eukaryota; kingdom Metazoa; phylum Arthropoda; class Insecta; order Coleoptera; family Chrysomelidae; genus Altica; species Altica lythri. Next base: position 22,664,666 of record OZ034810.1, read on the forward strand.
TGTATAAGCAAAAGTTGCTTCTTATAGTAATTGTAAATTTATCCACATATTAGTTTCTAAAAAGAACAACTTTGACTTTTCACCCCTCAATAGGTCGCTTATGTTAATCAAAAGAGATCATATTTATATTTAAATTATCCAAACTAAGCTAGTTAGAAGAAAACTTTATTAGCAAAAGTTGCTTCTTATAGTAATTGTAAATTTATTCACATTTTAGTTTCTTAAAATAATAACTTTGACTTTTTACCCTTGAGAAGTTCAACCTCCTGTTGATAAAAAGAGATCATACCTATATTTAAATTATCTAAACTAAGCTAGTTAGAAGGAAACTTTATGAGCAAAAGTTGCTTCTTATAGTAATTGTAAATTTATCCACATATTTGTTTCTAAAAATAACAACTTTGAGTTTTCACCCCTTAATAGGTCGCTTATGTTAATCAGAAGAGATCATATCTATATTTAAATTTAATAAACTAAGTTAGTTTGAAGAAAACTTTATAAACAAAAGTCGCTTCTTATAATAATTTTAAATTTATCCACGTATTAGTTTCTTTAAATAATAACTTTGACTTTTCACCCTTGAGAAGGTCAATCTCCTGTTGATTAATAATATTATTTGATATAAAGCAAAATTTTGAAAGTAAATAAGTAATTAATAAAACGAAGTAGAAGCTCGTGTAGAACGATCGGAAACCTAATTTTTTTTTTAAAGTTTACGCGATGTTTACAAAATTTGATCTGTTTGTGTTTAATGGCGTTTTTATAAGGTTAGATTGTTTACAAACGTCAAAACTCAACAATATCACAAATGTCAATTGTCACAAATGTTAAATTTCAAATGTCACAAACATTAAATGTCAAAACGGTGAAATATCAAAAATGTAAAACTTCAACATGTTTTATGTATAAAACTGACCAGAAATACATCGATAATTCCGTAAAATAAAAAAAATAAAATTTGGAACAGATTACAAGAACATGGTATGTTGTAAGTGCAATTTTCTGGAATATTTAATAGCTGTTCAGATTTTTATCGTAGGAGTAATATTAAATTTCGGTAACTTGGAAAACTAAACTGTGTTTGGTAAGATGAAACCTCTTTATACGTGAGTTATGGTCTATTCTTCGAAGAATGCTTTTAGAAAGTTTTCAAGGTACCTGATGAAGTCATATGAGAAAAATGGCTACGACCTAAGTGGACGTTGATGAAGTTTTGTGATTCTTGACCATATTAAGTTTGAAGTAAAGTGGAGTTCAGTTCTTAGCTAGTAGATTTCAAGAGAGTTTTAAAAAATCTAAGTTTTTATATACATGGTTGTTTTTATAAATAATTGACATGTTGAGTAATGATTAAAAACTTTCACAGATTTCTTTGTCAGTTGATGTAACAAACTTAAGCAATATTTCAGAAATAATTTTATATTAACAATAAAATTGTGGCTATAAAAAAGATGTTAATATGCATGTAAGAAATGTGATAAGAAATGTACGCCTATGTATGCAGCAATTAGGTGGAACCGAAAACCGCTTTTAACGGAAGTCTTATATTGACTCTTCCTTAAAATTCAAATTTAATTAAACGTGGATATTCTCGAGAGAGTGGTAGAATTGAAAAAACGTCGTTACTCGAATATCATATTGTGTACACAAGGGTTCTTTTGCGGTATCCTTGAAATAACTTTATGGAGTAGTATAATTTTTTACAGTATTTATTTTACAAATGTATCTTTTATTGTTTTAATGTTAACAGAAGCTAGGATGACTAAATGAAAACAAATTTTTTTATAAAAAGTAAAAAACTGTCTGTGTTTGTTTTATACTTACTTACATAAATGTAGTACAAAAAAATTCGAAAAGAGGTTGACCTTAAAGGCCATCCTTGCAACTTCCCGCTAGTTTTAACCGCAAAGCTATAGTAACGTGACGTATTTTGACGTTTTTGACTTTTTTTGAAATGTTTAAAAAGCCATAACTTTTTAACGCGTTATTCGATTTTGATGTTCAAGATGGCAGCCGACGCAGTTTTTTGAGACCTAAAAACGTTACCGGGAGTGCAAAATCGGTTAGTCAAAAAATCTCTAAGTTACTGAAAAAAAAACACTTTTTTTGAAATTTTTCGACAACGATATCTCACGAACGAATCAACCGACTTTAATTTGCAAAACAGCATTCGACGTGGCTTTTTAAGCTTGAGAGCTGATTAGGTTATGAAATTGATCGATGCAATAGCCAAAAAGATATGCCCAAAAAACATCATTTTTACCAATTGTTTTTTTCGGTTATTTTGAAATTTCTCGAAATCTACCGGCTCAAATCGGTTCAAACTTACAGGGAATCTAAGTTGGATGGAACTCTTTGGAATGCTTTTTATTTCATTCCGATCGGTCAAGCCGTTCAAAAGTTATAAGAGGTTTACATACATCCACACACACACACACACATCCACACGTACATACAGACATACAGACACCCTCGTAAAAATAGTCAGGGGAGGTTTCTAAGACCTCAAAACGTTAAGATCCGATGAAAACTCGATTTTCGAAAAACGGGGTGAAACCAATAACTTCCCGATTTAAAAAAAAAATTTAATTTTTTTTTAGCGGGAAGTTAAAAATTGCTTTTATCTCTTTGGAATCTTCAAGCTAACTCGCGCAGACATAAGCATTAACAGTATCAAAAAGTCATCGGTTGCTCATAAAGATCTACAAAAGGTATATTTTACAGATAATGAATATACTAAAGGTATGTGGCGATTAGAAAAAGTGTCTACATACAGACATAGCGCTTCCCTCATAACAATTTTTTTAACAACCTGTATTTTAATATTTGTATTATATACACTGACACAGACTCTATCATACTTGTAAACCGTTATTTGTTTTGAAACCAATGATTTTATTGGTAAAGTAAATGAAAATGTTGTAAAACTGGAATATAAATAAACAAGCAACTAACTCCTTTACCGACATCTAAGAAAGGTATAGTTTATAGATTATGTTTACTTTTTGCTTTAGTTGATTTTTTTTTATAAAATACTGAAGGTATGTGGCGAATAGAGAAAGTGTCTACATACAGACGTAACGCGTCCCTCGTAGTACCATTTGCATGACCGTACACGACGTTTCATTGTGTAACACTTTTTTTAACACCCAGTATTTTAATAGTAGAATTATATACACTGACATAGACTCTATCATGATTATATATCATACTTGTGAACCGTTAGTTGTTTTAAAACCAATAATTTTATTGGTAAAGTAATTTAAATTTAAACTAGAATATAAATAAACAAGCAACTAACTGCTTTACCGACACAGAAAACTACTTCACAAATTAACATAAGGTTAAACCAACATCTGCGAAAGCTATAGTTTATAGATTATGTTTACTTTTTGCTTTCGTTAATTTTTTTTATAATAAACTAGCAGCCCGCCCCGGCTTTGCACGGGGATTAAAGAAAAATAACAAAAGTCATTAAATTTATTGGGTTAACGCTTTCCTGTAAACAATATTACATGTTGTTTTATTTTCTGGCAGCAAAAAATATTCTGGCCATGTTTTAAAGTTCTAAAAGCTATAGATTGAAAGATTTTTTTTAAATATTTAACGCCCCCGCTCAACCCTCTGGGAGTGGAAAATCATAAAAATTTGTTATTAGTGAATTTAAACATGCCAAAAGAAATATTCTGGCCAAGTTTCAGAGTTCTAAAAGCTATGAGTGGGAAAAAATAGTTATTTTTTAATTTTTAACAACCCCGCACAGCCCTCTGGGGGTGAAATATCAAAAAATTAGTTTTTAGTAAATTCAAACATGCTAAAAAGAATATCCTGGCTAAGTTTTATACCTAAAAGAGCTATAGTTTGAAAATGTGAATTTTTCATTGTTGACACCCCCGCAAAACCCCTTGTGGGTGAAATTTCGTTAAATCCGTTCTTAGCTGACCTCTACATAGCAAAAGTAATATTCCTACCAAATTTCAAGTCTCTAAGTCCTATGGTTCCCGAGATATCGTGATGAGTGAGTATATACGTGGAAATCTCCTATATATATATATATATATATATATATATATATATATATATATATATGAACAGTAGTGGTGTTCCGGGTTTCAATCCGTTGGTTGTTTGTGTCTTCACGACGTTTCGCCAACATCTCAGCTGGCATTTTCAAGTGATGCTTCCTTTGCGGCTGCTAAACTTCCAACGGACTCATTATGTTTGAGTCGTTTCAAGCCCAGGATGTGAAACACAAAGGGTGCCAAGTATACGTACTTATAATAAACATAATGAGTCCGTTTCGCCAACGTGGCGACGCTGGTCGTGTGGGCACAGCTAGCCAAAGGCACAAATGGCGATAGGACTCTTGTGTGAGCGTTCGTTGTTTGTATTTTTTTAGACACATGTTTCCCTACCATCCTTTGCTCCCAATTACCCAACACTTTTGCTAGCCAAGTGCAATACCTTACTTGGTTATGCCGCACTGATGACGGCTAACGAGCCAGAAACATGCATGTCTGCGGTTACCATTCCTACTCGTGACCTTATGATCCTTTTTGCGTACATGCCCGTTAATTTACCCCTTTTGTTTATTATAAGTACGTATACTTGGCACCCTTTATATATATATATATATATATATATATATATATATATACTAGCTGTACCCGGCGCGCGTTGCTACGCCAATAACTAAAATAAATTTAAGAAAAAAAAAGAGGAGAAGAGATAGAGAAGGAAAGAAAGTGTATAGTTTTGTTTTACTTATCGCACCAAAAATATATTTTTCGAACTTATATTTATACGAATTTGTATAGATATCTATTAATCACTATTGAATTTGATACATGGAAGCGCCATCTAGTGGTAACTACAATTAATACGAATATCATATTTATCTTACCCATTAAAAATACATCATCATACCGATTTTCATGACAATCGGTTGAACGGGGCAGAAGTTATTACTCTGCAACGCCACCTGGTGGCTAGTGGCATCAATGAGCAAATCATACAAATCTTCTCCGTGGAAAAATACATATACATGCCAATTTTCAAGACAATCGGTTGAACGGGACAGAAGTTGCTACTCTGCAGCGCCACCTGGTGGCGAGTGGCATCAATGAGCATATCATACAAATCTTCTCCGTGGAAAAATACATGTACATACCAATTTTCATGACAATCGGTTGAACGGGGCAGAAGTTGCTACTCTGCAGCGCCACCTGGTGGCGAGTGACATCAATGTACATATCACACAAACCTTCTCCGTGGAAAATTACATGTGTATACCAATTTTCATAATAATCGGTCCAGTAGTTTTTGAGTTCATTGAGTACATACAGACATACATACATACAGACATACATACATACAGACAAACATTCATTTTTATATATATAGATATATAGATAGATAGATTGAAGGCGTGTGGCGATTAGGGAAAGTGTCTACATAAAGACGTAGCGCTTTCCTTGTCTACCATTTGCATGACGTTTTATTGTGTAACACATTTTTTTAACACCTTGTATTTTAATATTTAAATTATATACACGGACACAGACTCTATCATGATTATATATCATACTTGCAAACCCTTAGTTGTTTTAGAACCAATGATTTCATTGGTAAAGTAAATGAATATGTAGTAAAACTAGAATATAAATAAACAAGCAACTAACTGCCTTACCGACACAGCAAACTACTTTACAAATGAACTTAAAGTTAAACCAAAAAACCAAACATTTGACATCTGTGGCCTTAACGAATTTAACGATTTTAGACATAACATTGAACAGTTGATTGTTGACAGTTGCAATTTGACTAGATGACATGCTACAGTTTGACAGTTGTTAAAGTTGTGATATTCGTTTATTTTACATTTTTAATATAGTTAATTAATGGCATTTAACATTTGACTTATATGGCGTTTGACATTTGACTTGTAGTTGACATTTTTGACATATGAAATTTTTGACAAGTGATATTTGACTTTCAACATTTGACATCTTTATAGTTGACATTTAACAATTATTATTTGTTATTTAACAATTTTTTTTAAAACTTTATGAGTAATATCTTCAGTTAGTGTACAAAATATTGAATGCTGGATATTAATTTAATATTCCGCATATTTCGTAAACAAAAAAATCTTTTGCAAATGAATTTAGACTTGTAGTATATATTTTTAAATACAAAACAACCAACTATCTTGGCTTTGTATATAAAAATTTTAATATGAAATTTCATTGAGTTTGATCCTCAAAGCAACAAAGCAAATAGGAATCCAAATATTTTCCAATAATTGATATTGCGTTGATATTTCTCATTTTATAACTGAAGGAATTTTGTTATATCAAGTCATTAAAGAATATGTCAAGTAATAGCAGCATTGCAGTTACCACTGCACGTTTGCACAATATAAGCCGTAATTGCAATGTGGCATGGCAACCCGTTGGAAAAATTAGGTGGTTAATGATTTACGGCCATGTAAAAGCAATATTTGTCAGTTTTCAACAATGATAAAAGACTGGCTCGACCGTACTGCAATTAACTCTGAAAAGTTTTATATACGCTCCGACTAAAAGCCAAGATACATACAGCAAATCGTTGACAATAGATTCCGTTAACAATAATTGGATTGCACAGTTTCAGACTTTTATAGCGACGCATTTAAGGTGCGATTATAGCCAATGTGAAGAGGCAGAAAAGATAAGTGCATATAGCTTAAAGTGCCATTTACACGTGTTTCATATAAAATCAAATCGAAAAAATATAACCACTATACTTATTTTACGCTTTTACCAATCTTATTTGTCGACGATGTAAGCATTGAGGTATTCATGGACTCTTCAGCAATAAAAGTGGGTTATTATAAAAGAAAATAAACAAAATCGTGAAATCTCCAGCAATTGGAATTGATTTGGTAACGAAGTATTCTTCTGTTGGTGTATGACAAAACGGAAAAGCAGAAATCATTAATTAAAATTACTAACCCAGTGGCGATGAATCCCAGAACACTGTTTTTAATGCAAAACTATTGATTGGTAGAAAGTATTATGATCCTAAAATTCAACAAGGTATTCTAGATTGGCATTCCAAAGAACTGTGGCAAGAATTAAGTTAAACATAAAGAAGAACGTAAAGTACTTGCTCCACAATGAATCAGTTTCGTGGTATTAACTGTAGAAGCTTACTTGGGTACTTCTATGAAAGACGCAGTTATCACAGTTACAGATTATTTCATCGACTCTAAGAGCTAACCACGAAAAATGCTGGTGCTATTGCAGGATTAAATGGTCTGCGAATCATTAATGAAGCTGTATTAGCTTATGATTTGGACAAGAATCTAAAAGGTGAAAGAAACGTTCTAATAATTGTCTTGGGTGGTGGTACGTTTAATGTTTATATTCTTACCATCGATGAAGGATAACTGTTTGAAGTTAGAGCTACGGCTGGTGATACCCATCTTGAAGGAAAAGACTTTGGTAATCAATTAGTTAACCACCTTGCAGAGGAAATCAAATACAAAAATATTTATGCAGCAATCCTCGTACACTGAGTAGGCTAAGAATTTGATAAACAAACACCGGCTGCTCATAAACTATACGTCCGGCAGGTATCAGCAAGTAAATTATAAATTTGTAAGGTTTCATTGTTGATGTTCCCACCCGGTAGGGGTTGCTAGAACACTTTGGCGCGAAGATATAAATGCAGGTTGGATAGACCACGTATAGCGTATAGAGCAGTGGATATATAAAACTTTTGTTTCTGATCTTCTATATCTTGATGTTACTAAAGCGTAAAATGATAAATGTTAAGTATTATCTACTTCTTTTTTAGTAAATTACTATTGTAGAAATCCAGCAGGCACTTTAATTCGTTGGTTATTATACAAGTACATTTATAACAAGAAGTTGAATCTGTGTTCCTAATGGCACGACATCCTATTTATTTCTTGGAAGATAATAGAACAATTGTTGCAGTCACCGAGCAGCACGTGTCTTAGATAAACCACATCTTTCGCAGTAATTTATCGAAAGAGTAATTTATATTCCGATTTCAACTAAGGAACGGTAAAGAAGACGTATTTATTGCCAAGAGTAAAATATTCCCAGAATTGTAATGTTCTTGTGGGACTCTTAGATTTTATCGCATTCTTGCGGGACGGTGTTATAATGGAAGGATCTGAAAGTTTGATATTCGCTAAGATAAAGAATGTATTTTGTACCCTTCTGTGAAATTTGCATTTGTGAATTATGACTGAAAATGATCTTATATATACTTTGTTACAGTTGGAATAATTTGATGATTTGAAGACGGAACGAATGAAATTATTCATTTATAAAATTAAACAAGACTTTATTTAAATTTGGCTGAAGTTTAAAAATTTATATCTAAAAATGTATATTTATTAAATAAATGACTGTCTCCAGAGTCAGAAATATGATTAAAAAAATTTAAATCATTATAACTTTAAAGTCTGTTAAAACTCCGACGCAAAAAGAGAGTTTTTATAAGTTTAACCTGTCTGTTTGTCGGTCGGTCCGTTACAGCGACACAGAAAAACTTCTTTAAAGTCAAGTTAATGGTCACGGTTTAATCAATTAATAGGAACATCACAGGCAGGAATATAAATATATACACAGACTGCCGACAAGCACTACTGACCTTGAATAGACCATGTTTCACTTCAAGTTCAGTACTAGAATGTCACCAATCTCTAACTGAGGCCAGCCAGAATAACGTGGTCACTCTCAGCTGGATCAAAGGACATGGGAACTCTAAAGGCAACCGCATTGCGAACAATTTAGCAAGGAGGGCTACGGGCTACAAATATGTTAGCCCCCGCCCACCTACCAAGCTAAAATTGTCCGCAGTCGTGGACCTTATCAAACAGCACTCTTACCAAAAATTTACAGTGCTGGGATGAAACTACGAACTTGAGACTGGCCAGAGAGTTATTACCTCATCCTGGCGAGGAAACAGCAAAAAAATTTAAGGCATTGACCAGACAAAATCTCCGAACAGCTGTGGGAATCTTGACAGGTCACTGCCAATTGCGACAACATCTCTTTAGGATGAAATTAACCGAATCGCCGCTATGCAGAGGCTGCGAACAAGAAGAGGAAACAGTAGAACACATTATGTATGACTGCTCTGCTTTTTCTGAAATCAGAAGATCCATGTTGGGCGAGTATTGGCTTACACCAGCCGATGTCAGGGAGATCCCCTTCGGGAGTCTCATCACCTATTTTAAATCACTAGGGCTGGTGACAGCCTGAGGTGAGGATATCCCTACATACGGGAGGATGCACAATGGGTGATATGTGGCCTCAGTGCTGGCTGAGCACTAGCTCGCCCTTCCAAATTTCCAGATCCAGATCCAGATGGTCACGGTTATCGTTGTGTCGCTTCCTCAAGACCCAACAACCCATCTTCTATTAATCTCTTACTATAATTGTGATGTTTCCTCAGACTTATAGCCGGTCTTTTGGTCCTATCTTTCTTGACAAGTTTAGGATATCGTTGGGCTTTAAGTTAGATAGGTCTTACTCTTCTATTTCGTATGACCTTAGGTATCTGACCTTAGAATTACGTACTGAAATGAATTTTGAATGTATGTGTATTAAGGTTTGATCCTTACAGAATTTGTACTTTGCTCCATCTATCTATCTTTGTTTCTTCATGTGTCCTCTTAAGGTTTAGATAGCTGAAAGATCTCTTCTGGTTATAACTTCCCAAGAGCGTTTTCGTTTGTCTTCGTCCTTCTAGATCATTTCAGTAATTGGATTTTTCTCTATCCACTTCTTTCCTTAGTGTTTTTAAGCACCCAAGCTTTTTGAGTATATAGTTCTAGATCCCGTTCCTGTATCTGACTAAATTATATATTTACAAAAATATAAAATTAGTGTTTTAAGTTCTAAGTAGTGTCATGCAACTACAGTAAACTTCGCAACAAGTGAATCAATAATACATGACTGAATATAAACGTAGAAATAACGATAGATAAGAGTAAATTTTACTACTTTACTGGATATGCATGGTTTATAGTATCGTTTTCTTGAATTTATAACCCCATATGCACGTTTCGTCTTTTTCTCAAGGCTACACTTTTGGTGATTGGTACATCCAATATTTCGAAGTGAATAAGGTAATAAACGGGGCTGGCGTATATTAAAAATTCATTTGGTTTACAGGTTATTTATATATACAGTAACTTTAACGCTTTTTCCTCTTCGAAGGGCGTCTTAGCGGCATTAGGGATTTGTGGAAAAATTGCGTTTCTAAAAGCCATTTGCACGGATTATTTCTAGCTGTTTTTTCGTTTTGCGGTTTAGCACCTGATTCGTGTTAACGTCACACTTGCTGATGTAACACAGAAACAGGCTTTAAATTTAAGCTGCATACAGATAATCTTAAATAAAGAAAAAAAAACATATTTTACAACAACTAAAAGCTTCGAAAAACTTTACTTCACTTAACTTAAAACAAAAACACCGAGATTCTCTCTTTTAAAGTAACAATAAAACTAAATGTAGCCTCTCCATTCCAGTGTTGATTAAATTAGAATGTCTGAGCTTCCAATCATTTGGATCTTTAAAAAAAAAATAAAAAAACAATTCAGACGAAGAAAATCCGTAATTTCCGGAATTAATTAGTGTTATTGTTTTTTGATTTAAACCAAAAGCTTATCTTGTATCATCTACTTAATCTAAACAAAGAACAAAAACAATTAATGGAGGATATACAGGTTTGGTTTAGCTTTTTACTGTAATTTATTAAAAAAAAACAAAGCTTTAACTTGAATGGATTACTTGAATGTTGCTTTATCAATATGCACATAAAAAACGTAGTTGACCTTGAAAAGGGTGAAGGTCATAGTCGGGGTCATGGTCAAGGTTACCGTTGTGTGGCTCTGTCAAATTTTTTTAACCCCTTTTCGAATTATACCCCAGTTTATATTTATTACAAAAACGTGTACTTTTAAAAATGACCTTGAAGGCTACAGTCAAAGTCAAGTTTTTAAATGGTCTATGACGTATTCAAATGTAAAAATTTTGCTTCTAAACAGAGTCACGAAGCCCAATTACACGAATACTGCTTTATAAATATGCACAGTAAAAATCAACTTAAAGTTCATAATAGAGGTCATGGTCAAGGTTACCGTTGTCTGGCTACCTTAAAATCCTGTTGAAATTTCATCCCACCTTATATTAACTCCAGAAAATAAAGGTGTAGTTTGAAAAATGACCTTAAAGGCTATAGTCAAGGTGAAGTTTTTAAATTGTTAATCCTTTATTTAAATATAGAAAAAGGTAAAGGTCATAGTCGGGGTCATGGTCAAGGTTACCGTTGTGTGGCTCTATCAAATTTTTTTAACCCCTTTTCGAATTATACCCCAGTTTATATTTGTCACAAAAACGTGTACTTTTAGAAATGACCTTGAAGACTACAGTCAAGGTCAAGTTTTTGAATGGTCTATGCCGTATTCAAATGTAAAAATTTTGCCTCTAAACAGAGTCACGAAGCCCAATTACATGAATACTGTTTTATAAATATGCACAGTAAAAATCAACTTGACCTTCATATGGGTAAAGGTCATAATACAGGTCATGGTCAAGGTTACCATTGTCTGGCTACCTTAAAATCCTGTTGAAATTTCATCCGAGCTTATATTAACCCCAAAAAATAATGGTGCAGTTTGGAAAATGACCTTAAAGGCTATAGTCAAGGTGAAGTTTTTGAATTGTTTATCCTTTATTTAAATATAAAACTTTTGCCTCGAAAAAGAGTCATGAACCCCAATTTGTTAAATGCTGTTTTAATAATATATATAAATTTCTGTGACCTTTAAATGGGTGAAGGTTATATTCGAGGTCATGGTTAAGGTTTCCGTTGTGTGGCTTCTCAAAACCCTACAACCCCTGTTTTATTTTATCCCAGTTTCTATTTATTCCAAAAAATTAAAATTTAATTTAAAAAATGACCTTTAAGGCTATATTCAAGGTTTTAAAATTTTTTAAATGATTAATGCCATATTAAAATGTAAAATTTTGCTTCAACAGGGAGTCAAGAAGTCTAATTTCCTTAATGCTGTTTTATCAATATTGATATAAAAAATCTACTCTAAATGTCATAGTCTAGGTCATGGTTTGCTCTCACATATTCTTCATGTTTAGTAAGAGTATCGCTAAGAAAGCTGGCGATTGTTGCAGCATACTGGACCCTCACATCAATCGACACTTGTGTTCCATTTTCTTACAAAAAATTTCATTTTAACCATCTGACACTTCCCATATTTTCCGAATACGTCAGCATGCGACTTTTTTCTGTTTGGTAAACTACTTTTGCCCATGAAGGGACAGCGATAGGCCGACGTAGAGGTTATTCAAAGGGCGTCAATAAAGATAAAAAATCGGGTGTAGCTGTGCTGGGGCACACAGCCATGTTAGCGATATCGATTGTCTGTTTATTCGTTACGTCCATAAGTACAGGTATTCCAGTGGTAGAGGTGCTCGCGAGGTTGGCGGCAGCAGAAAAGTTCCTCGCGGCGTCGGTAGCAGCCTTGCGACATTCCCGATACTGTCTCGCTCGCTCGGTGCCGGACATTGGGGTACCTGTGTACCTCTTTCCAACAATAGCTGTGATCCGGACTCAAGGTCATAACAGCGAGCTGACTATATAAGTGCAATATTCACACCACATTTTTGTTTCTAGGACTAATAGTTTTGTATGATGATATAGACAGTCCACTTTTTGAACCTGGTATTCGTATGTTTCGGTGCGATTTTAAAGACGTTTCACGTCAAACAAGTCACAATTTTTAGGTATTTCAAGAACGTAATATTCATAACCATATCGGGAAAATTTTCCAATTCCCTTCATTCTAACGCTCGAGTCACACACTGATTTACATAAGTTACAAAAGCCTGTAAAAATAAAGAAATTTGACTAGAGATTTAGTGCAAGACTAAATCAAAAGTAAAACGAAAATCATGGTATGGGTATTTAAAGGGGGAATTTTTTTCGAACCCTACGAGAGTATGAAAATGAATCTGATTGGTCAAACTTATTGTTGCACCCGAAAAGTTATGTGTCTTTTTTCACGTAGTCCATTTTAGGTATAGCGTATATTTGACTTTACTCGATATAATTCGTTTATTCCATAACATGCATCGTTAAACTTCGTTCAATAAGCTTATATTAATTATAACAAATACTATACTTTTGCAATAAAAAAAACAAAGCTTTATAGATACATTTTGAAATATTTACAACCAAATATATTCCACAAACAAATTTATCTGTGCTATTGATATAAATCTAGCTATTGTACACTCACGTTATGTTATAAAAAGACGAATAAAAAAACAACCAAAAATACCATAATGTTACATTGAGCCCGCAGGTCATTAAATATTTACGTTTTATATAATAAAACTCGTTAATAGGTTACTGTTTAACAGACATGCAAACATAAATGTTTAATAAAATCTTTTAAAACAACAAATAATATTGGAAATGTTACAGTATTTTTTATATAAAGTATGTCCCAAAAGTTTAGCAAATAACTTCTATTGAATATTGTAGCGTTTTTAAAAACCCTATTATTTAATTTCCTTTTAACAATTTCTTTTTAAAGTAGAAGCCAACCCTGTTGTTAAAACTTTCCATCGCATTCCAGAACTGGCTTACGTGACTAAGAAACATTCATACTTTTATCGTAACGAAATTTCTAGAGAGATTATCGATCTGTTTACTGACCAATCATATCCCTCTGTTCAATCACGTGCTTTCGAAATAATTATTTGAACGGAACCCAACGCAACGGTTACTTACTCAGGGTGTGGTGTTTGCCACGGAACCCTCAAGTCATATAGTTTCAATTTTCCCGGTCTTTTTTCTTTTTCTTAAACTTACGAAGTAATTAAGTGTTTCTAGTGCCTACTTTCGTTTGTCCCGATTGAAAGTTTATCTGAAGATTTCCAGACAGTGTTATTTTTAAGATGACTTTAAATATCTAGTAATTATAAATGCAGCTTGGTCATATTACTGTATTTTGTTACTAGAGACGTATGAAGAGTAAGAGGATTCTCAAACTACCTGTTAATTAAGACCAGAGAAGAGTCGAGATTTAACCTTATATCGACCGTATCTTTTACCGAGAGAATGAAGCAATCTGATCTTTATATTATCTTTAAAACACTAAGAAGCTAACGTAAGTTTTTGTATTATCTTTATATCTTTATCGCATATGAAAGTACCGTTTGTTCTTAAGAAAAATGCGTTTTCAAATGTCCTGGACATAATTAAGATCTTACTATAAAGCTCAAAAATCTACTTTTGGGCGGGCCTGTGAGAAATAGTAAGATCTATGTGAAGTGGTCCACTCTAGTCCACCAGAATATTGTAGCGTTTTTAAAAACCCTATTATTTAATTTCTTTTTAACAATTTCTTTTTAAAGTAGAAGCCAACCCTGTTGTTAAAACTTTCCATCGCATTCCAGAACTGGCTTACGTGACAAAGAAACATTTATACTTTTATCGTAACGAAATTTCTAGAGAGATTATCGATCTGTTTACTGACCAATCATATCCCTCTGTTCAATCACGTGCTTTCTAAATAATTTCTTAAACGGAACCCGACGCAACGGTTACTTACTCAGGGTGTGGTGTTTGCCACGAAACCCTCAAGTCATATAGTTTCAATTTTCCCGGTCTTTTTTCTTTTTCTTAAACTTACGAAGTAATTAAGTGTTTCTAGTGCCTAGTTTCGTTTGTTCCGATTGAAGGTTTATCTGAAAATTCCCAGACAGTGTTATTTTTAAGATTACTTTAAATTTTTAATAATTATAAATGAAGCTTGGTCATATTACTGTATTTTGTTACTAGAGACCTATGAAGGGTAAGAGGACGGTTTATTCTCAAACTACCTGTTTATCGAGACCAGAGAAGAGTCGAGATTTAACCTTATATCGTACCGTATCTTTTACCGAGAGAATGAAGCAATCTGATCTTTATATTATCTTTGAAACACTAAGAAGCTAACGTAAGTTTTTGTATTATCTTTATTACTTTATTACATATGAAAGTACCGTTTGTTCTTAAGAAAAATGCGTTTTCAAATGTCTCTTATGAGGTCCTGGACATAATTAAGATCTTACAAGTCCTTCTTAGTCTATACAACTCAAAAATCTACTATTGGGCGGGCCTGTGAGAAATAGTAATATCTATGTGAAGTGGTCCAATCTAGTCCACCAAACGCAAATTTTTTCTAATGTCTCTCATGAGGTCCTGGACAGAATTTATATCTGTTTCTTTTAGTTTTTTATAAATAAGATATTTTAATTGTTGTTTATTTTGAACTTCCTTTTTAGACTGTAAAGCTCATTAACTATTGGGTGGGCCTGTGACAAGTGTACAGAATTATTTGAAATGATTAAATCTACTCTACTAGACGTAAATTTCTTCTCATGTCTCTCTTAATGTCCTAGCAAAACTTGATTAACATTATACGAGAAGAAAGCTTTTATGATCACAATCAAAGCTCATCCATCCAGCCACTATTGTCCATTAACTGCGCTATTGACTAGATCTCGTAATTATTATTTTCTTTTGTATCAATGGTTTTTGGGCTGTTAGGCCAGCGTCGATTGTCTTGCTGACTTGACGTTTCGCCAACACGAGCAGTTGGCATCTTCAGAAGTTGCTTTTTGGTTGACAGTCTGTGAACTACTAAGCTATACGTGGACGGAGCCCGTATTTATACGTCGGGAAGGAAGTGGGCGGGGCTTCAGTTGCTTTCGATTCCAATCGGTTCTGGCCTGAGGCCCCGCCCACTTCCTTCCCGACGTATAAATACGGGCTCCGTCCACGTAGAGCTCAGTAGTTCGCAGACTGTCAACCAGGAAACAACTTCTGAAAATGCCAACCGCTCGTGTTGGCGAAACGTCAAGTCAACAAGACAATCGACACCGGCCTAACAGCCCAAAAACCATTGAAACATTAGACAATGGCCGCGAAAGCCTTCCACACTTTATTATTTTCTTTGTTTAAAATCCTAAATGAACGTTTTTTTGTTACAAAAAATTATATTTCTAATTAAAATCTATAAAATTACAGCCGCTAATTTCTCGCTAAGTTAATTATTGACTTTAAGAATATTTTAACGTGTGCTAACAGATTTCTTGCTCGTTAATTTTAAATATCACCAGGAAAATGCGATCAAAACGGATTTCCTTAATGAGATGTATAAAGTAATTTTAACTGAAAATGCACTTCAACAGATCTAGCTTGAATTTGTTAAACTTGACTTGAACAAAAGTTTATCAAAGATTACGAACTCTTATTGATCTTAGAAATTTTCACTAATTAAATTAACAACTACAATAATTCTTTACCTAATTACTTTTGATTACTTAATAAAGGGTTAATTTGATAATTAAATTTCGTATAATCTACAGTAGTAAGGACAGTTTAGGAACATTTTAAACCACATAAACTGTGGGTGACACTGTATTTAATAAATATTCAAAATTCAAATCTTGTCAGGAACAATACAGGACACTCTAGTGCCAGAAAAAAGGCTTATCTGGATAAAATTTTAAACCAATGTTAAAATATTAAAATAACTGTGTTATATTAAAGAAACTAACTCTCTAAGTTGTACTTTTTCTAAACCCCTTAGGCAGGATTCCCTGTTGGATTGAATCTGCTCTGGAGGTCCTTCTTTGGATCTTGAGAGTTGCTTAATTTCTAAACAAAAAAAGAAACATTTCTTTTCTCAAACGAACTGCAAATTTATTCATTTCTCTTCTTGGATCTTCTTACGGGCTCCTCAACAAATCTGGATGCACCTCAAAGAAAAACGATTCACTATTTTTGAGATTTGACATTTTATATTTTTAAAAGTTAACATTTTTGACATTTCACATAAGACATTTTTGACAGTTGACATTGTAAAGGTTTGACATTATTGACAATTGGCATTTTTGACATTTGACATTTTTGTTATTTGACGTATGAAATATTTGAAATTTGACGTACATTTAAAATTTCTGAAATTCGACCCTTCTGATATTTCAAAATTGGTAATTTTGCCGTTTTACATTTGACTCTTTTGACATTTACCATTTTTGATGTTTTATAATTGACTCTTTTGACATTTACCATTTTGAACGTTTTACATTTGACTCTTGACATTTAGGATTATTGTCATTGGACATTTTTGTTATTTGACGTATGAAATATTTGAAATTTGACATTTAACATATTTGACATTTGAAATTTCTGAATTTGACCTTTCTGATATTTCAAATAGGGTAATTTTGACGTTTTACATTTGACTCTTTTGACATTTACCATTTTTGACGTTTAACATTTGACTATTTAGACATTTGCCGTTGACATTTTTGTTATTTGACATTTGATAATTTAGACATTTGACATTTTTGTTATTTGACGTATAAAATATTTGAAATTTGACATTTAACATATTTAACATTTAAAATTTCAGAATTTGACCTTTCTGATATTTCAAATAGGGTAATTTTGACGTTTTACATTTGACTCTTTTGACATTTACTATTTTGAACGTTTTACATTTGACCCTTGACATTTGGCATTATTGTCATTGGACATTTTTGTTATTTGACGTATGAAATATTTGAAATTTGACATTTAACATATTTGACATTTGAAATTTTTGAAATTCGTACCTTCTGATATTTCAAATTTGGTAATTGTACCGCTTTACATTTGACTCTTTTGACATTTACCATTTTTGACGTTTTATATTTGACTCTTGACATTTGACATTTTTAACATTTGATATTTTTGTTATTTGACGTATGAAGTATTTGAAATTTGACATTTAACATATTTAACATTTGAAATTTCAGAATTCGACCTTTCTGATATTTCAAATAGGGTAATTTTGACGTTTTACATTTGACTCTTTTGACATTTACAATTTTTGACGTTTTACATTTTACTATTTAGACACTTCCATTTGACATTTTTGTTATTTGACATTTGATAATTTAGACATTTGACATTTTTTTATTTGACGTATGAAATATTTGAAATTTGACATTTAACATATTTGACATTTAAAATTTCTGACATTCCACCCTTCTGATATTTCAATATTGGTAATTTTGCCGTTTTACATTTGACACTTTTGACATTTACCATTTTTGATATTTTACAATTGACTCTTTTGACACTTACCATTTTTGATGTTTTACATTTGACTCTTTTGACATTTACCATTTTGAACGTTTTGCATTTGACTCTTTTGACATTTACCATTTTTGACGTTTTATATTTGACTCTTGACATTTAACATTTTTAACATTTGATATTTTTGTTATTTGACGTATGAAATATTTGAAATTTGACATTTAACATATTTAACATTTGAAATTTCAGAATTCGACCTTTCTGATATTTCAAATAGGGTAATTTTGACGTTTTACATTTGACTCTTTTGACATTTACAATTTTTGACGTTTTACATTTTACTATTTAGACACTTCCATTTGACATTTTTGTTATTTGACATTTGATAATTTAGACATTTGACATTTTTTTATTTGACGTATGAAATATTTGAAATTTGACATTTAACATATTTGACATTTAAAATTTCTGACATTCCACCCTTCTGATATTTCAATATTGGTAATTTTGCCGTTTTACATTTGACACTTTTGACATTTACCATTTTTGATATTTTACAATTGACTCTTTTGACACTTACCATTTTTGATGTTTTACATTTGACTCTTTTGACATTTACCATTTTGAACGTTTTGCATTTGACTCTTTTGACATTTACCATTTTTGACGTTTTATATTTGACTCTTGACATTTGACATTTTTAACATTTGATATTTTTGTTATTTGACGTATGAAGTATTTGAAATTTGACATTTAACATATTTAACATTTGAAATTTCAGAATTCGACCTTTCTGATATTTCAAATAGGGTAATTTTGACGTTTTACATTTGACTCTTTTGACATTTACAATTTTTGACGTTTTACATTTTACTATTTAGACACTTCCATTTGACATTTTTGTTATTTGACATTTGATAATTTAGACATTTGACATTTTTTTATTTGACGTATGAAATATTTGAAATTTGACATTTAACATATTTGACATTTAAAATTTCTGACATTCCACCCTTCTGATATTTCAATATTGGTAATTTTGCCGTTTTACATTTGACACTTTTGACATTTACCATTTTTGATATTTTACAATTGACTCTTTTGACACTTACCATTTTTGATGTTTTACATTTGACTCTTTTGACATTTACCATTTTGAACGTTTTGCATTTGACTCTTTTGACATTTACCATTTTTGACGTTTTATATTTGACTCTTGACATTTGACATTTTTAACATTTGATATTTTTGTTATTTGACGTATGAAGTATTTGAAATTTGACATTTAACATATTTAACATTTGAAATTTCAGAATTCGACCTTTCTGATATTTCAAATAGGGTAATTTTGACGTTTTACATTTGACTCTTTTGACATTTACAATTTTTGACGTTTTACATTTTACTATTTAGACACTTCCATTTGACATTTTTGTTATTTGACATTTGATAATTTAGACATTTGACATTTTTTTATTTGACGTATGAAATATTTGAAATTTGACATTTAACATATTTGACATTTAAAATTTCTGACATTCCACCCTTCTGATATTTCAATATTGGTAATTTTGCCGTTTTACATTTGACACTTTTGACATTTACCATTTTTGATATTTTACAATTGACTCTTTTGACACTTACCATTTTTGATGTTTTACATTTGACTCTTTTGACATTTACCATTTTGAACGTTTTGCATTTGACTCTTTTGACATTTACCCTTTTTGACGTTTTATATTTGACTCTTGACATTTAACATTTTTAACATTTGATATTTTTGTTATTTGACGTATGAAATATTTGAAATTTAACATTTAACATATTTAACATTTGAAATTTCTGAATTTGACCTTTCTGATATTTCAAATAGGGTAATTTTGACGTTTTACATTTGACTCTTTTGACATATACCATTTTTGACGTTTAACATTTGACTATTTAGACATTTGCCTTTGACATTTTTGTTATTTGACATTTGATAATTTAGACATTTGATATTTTTGTTATTTGACGTATAAAATATTTTAAATTTGACATTTAACATATTTTAAATTTGACATTTAACATATTTGATATTTAAAATTTCTGAAATTCGACCCTTCTGATATTTCAAATTGGGTAATTTTGACGTTTTACATTTGACTCTTTTGACATTTACTATTTTTGAAGTTTTACATTTGACTCTTTAGACATTTGCCATATTTGACATTTGACATTTTTGTTATTTGACATTTGATATTTTAGTTATTTGACATTTTTGTTATTTGACGTATGAAATATTTGAAATTTGACATTTGAAATTTCTAAAATTCGACTCTTCTATTATTTTAAATTGGGTAATTTTGACGTTTTACTTTTGACTCTTTTGACATTTACCATTTTTGACGTTTTACATTTGACTCTTTAGACATTTGACATTTTTGTTATTTGACATTTTTTGATATTTTAGTTATTTGACATTTTTGTTATTTGACGTATGAAATATTTGAAATTTGACATTTAACATATTTGACGTTTGAAATTTCTAAAATTCGACCCTTCTAATAATTGGGTAATTTTGATCTTTTACTTTTAACTCTTTTGACACTTACCATTTTTGACGTTTTACATTTGACCCTTTTGACATTTGCCATTTTTGACATTTGAATCTTTTGACTCTTTTAAAATTTGACATTTGTCATCAGGGAGCCTTATCACCTATTTTAAATCTCTAGGCCTAATTACTGTCTGAAGTGTGAATATTACTACACACGGGATGATGCATAATGGGCCAAATGGTTTTGAGATGTCTAATGACACTATTTGAGTCTCCCCATGGCATATGAATCTTTTGACATTTGACATCAGGGAGCCTTATCACCTATTTTAAATCTCTAGGCCTCATTATAGTCTCGCTACACACGGGAAAATTCATAATGGACCAAATGTTTTTGAGATGTCTAGCGACACTATTTGAGTCTTCCCATGGCATATGACATTTTTGACATTTGACAATTTTATTCATTTCTCTTCTTGGATCTTCTTACGGGCTCCTCAATAAATCTGGATGCACCCCAAAGAAAAACGATTTGACATTTTTAATATTTGACAAGTGAGATTTGACATTTTATATTTTTAAAAGTTGACATTTTTGACATTTTACATAAGACATTTTTGACAGTTGACATTGTAAATCTTTGACATTATTGACAATTGACATTTTTGACATTTGTAATTTTTGTTATTTGACATTTGATATTTTAGACATTTGACATTTTTGTTATTTGACGTATGAAATATTTGAAATTTGACGTACATTTAAAATTTCTGAAATTCGGCCCTTCTGATACTTCAAAATTGGTAATTTTGCCGTTTTACATTTGACTGTTTTGACATTTACCATTTTTGATGTTTTACAATTGATTCTTTTGACATTTACCGGTTTGAACGTTTTACATGACTCTTTTGACATTTACCATTTTTGACGTTTTATATTTGACTCTTGTCATTTGACATTTTTAACATTTGATATTTTTGTTATTTGACGTATGGAATATTTGAAATTTGACATTTAACATATTTGACATTTGAAATTTCTGAATTCGACCTTTCTGATATTTCAAATAGGGTAATTTTGACGTTTTACATTTCACTATTTAGACATTTCCATTTGACATTTTTGTTATTTGCCATTTGATAATTTAGACATTTGACATTTTTGTTATTTGACGTATGAAATATTTGTAATTTGACATTTAACATATTTGACATTTAAAATTTCTGACATTCCACCCTTCTGATATTTCAATATTGGTAATTTTGCCGTTTTACATTTGACACTTTTGACATTTACCATTTTTGATATTTTACAATTGACTCTTTTAAAACTTACCATTTTTGATGTTTTACATTTGACTCTTTTGACATTTACCATTTTGAACGTTTTGCATTTGACTCTTTTGACATTTACCATTTTTGACGTTTTATATTTGACTCTTGACATTTAACATTTTTAACATTTGATATTTTTGTTATTTGACGTATGAAATATTTGAAATTTGACATTTAACATATTTGACATTTGAAATTTCTGAATTTGACCTTTCTGATATTTCAAATAGGGTAATTTTGACGTTTTACATTTGACTCTTTTGACATATACCATTTTTGACGTTTAACATTTGACTATTTAGACATTTGCCTTTGACATTTTTGTTATTTGACATTTGATAATTTAGAAATTTGATATTTTTGTTATTTGACGTATAAAATATTTTAAATTTGACATTTAACATATTTGATATTTAAAATTTCTGAAATTCGACCCTTCTGATATTTCAAATTGGGTAATTTTGACGTTTTACATTTGACTCTTTTGACATTTACTATTTTTGAAGTTTTACATTTGACTCTTTAGACATTTGCCATATTTGACATTTGACATTTTTGTTATTTGACATTTGATATTTTGGTTATATAACAGTTTTGTTATTTGACGTATGAAATATTTGAAATTTGACATTTTACATATTTGACATTTAAAATTTCTAAAATTCGACTTTTCTAATATTTTAAATTGGGTAATTTTGACGTTTTACTTTTGACTCTTTTGACATTTACCATTTTTGACGTTTTACATTTGACTCTTTAGACATTTGACATTTTTGTTATTTGACATTTGATATTTTAGTTATTTGAAATTTTTGTTATTTGACGTATGAAATTTGACATTTAACATATTTGACATTTGAAATTTCTAAAATTCGACCTCTCTAATAATTGGGTAATTTTGACGTTTTACTTTTGACTCTTTTGACACTTACTATTTTTGACGTTTTACATTTGACTCTTTTGACATTTGCCATTTTTGACATTTGAATCTTTTGACTCTTTTAAAATTTAATATTTGACATCAGGGAGCCTTATCACCTATTTTAAATCTCTAGGCCTAATTACAGTCTAAAGTGTGGATATCCCTACCCACGGGATGATGCATAATGGGCCAAATGGTTTTGAGATGTCTAGTGACAATATTTGAGTCTCCCCATGGCATATGAATCTTTTGACATTTGACATCAGGGAGCCTTATCACCTATTTTAAATCTCTAGACCTAATTATAGTCTCGCTACACACGGGAAAATTCATAATGGACCAAATGCTTTTGAGATGTCTAGCGACACTATTTGAGTCTTCCCATGGCATATGACATTTTTACATTTGATATTTTTGACATTTGATAATTTTGCTATTTGACATTTTTGACAGTTGACATTTGACAATAATTAATTGTGTCGGTGATATGTTTTGTAACAAATTTTTCAATATGTTTAACCTTTTTTGTTAAGGAAATATGAAAACTGCTCTAGATTCACGATTAGCATGTATGTGATTTCTAAGGTGTTACGTGAGTGCAAAAGAAAAAGTATCTGCAAAGTAAATAAATTTTCTTTGACACGCTCTCTGAAAATATGAGAAACGTCCCAATGTCAAAAAAATTTTCATTTTATTATTCGCGAAAGGTGAATGAAAAGAGCACTGCATAATATCATTTAAAAAGTTACTTATATATCTCAAAGATATATCGTTTGGGAGTGTTTTACTTTACATTCATAAGTGGGGGCGCGAAGGCACTATTTCATATCTGCTACCTACATCTGACGTTCGCGCAGCGTGTTACATTTCAAAATACCATCTTTCATTCCATTCTTTCGGCATTTACATTTCAGCACGGCTTTAGTATTTTTTACAACGCGCCATGTATCATAATGGTTCTAAAGCTGGAAAAGATTCACGAAATTTGAAAGTTAACTTTTGCTCAAGCACCTATAGTCGCCTTCTATTGTTTTCAATTTCTCTTTTGTCTAGACCCTTTTTTACGCTTAGAACGTAAATTGGGAATGTAAAAAAAGTTTTCTTGAAACTGAAAATTGAAATTATACATGCAAACATACAAGTGTATATAAAATAAACTTTTTCGCAAGATACGATTCCCAAAAGAGTATGTTAAAGTTTTGTATGTATAGCTTGGAGTAGAATTTTTATTAAAAATTATCCAATGTAGTTAACTGCTCTGGATAAGTCAATTTTTTAAGTTATACTTCTATTCATGCACTCGATTTGTGTGGGGTTAAATGGGAAAAATCATTACATATGTAATGGTGTGAGTAAGAGAGAGACAGACACACTTATAAGGTATATTGGTCAGTAAAAACAAAGATAAAATATTTATCACATGTTATTAGTCATAACTATAAGTCCTTTGAATACCGTTTCAACATTCAGTACATTGAAAAGGGATAGATATACAAAAAACAGTCTGAACTAATTTATGAATATCATAGTGACGGACCACATGATTATTTGACAGATTATTTTATAATTCTGTCACTTAAGTTAACAAATTAAGTTTAGTATTTTATATTAATAATATTAATAATAATATTCAGTAATGACTATTGTATTGATCGAAGGAGTAGCAATAGGAAGCCCTCTCAGCCCGGTAATAGCAAATTTCTTTATGGAAAAGTTCGAACAACTGGCTTTGGACAGTGCCCTATACAAGCCAAAAGTTTGGTATAGATATGTAGATGACACATTTGTAATATGGAGCCATGGGCAGAATAAATTGCAAGAATTTCTGACACACATTAACAGCATCCATGAAAATATACAGTTTACGATGGAAATCGAAGACAACCACAAGCTAGCGTTCCTTGATGTGTTATTATCACGAAAAGGAAGATCATTGAGCCACACATTGTACAGAAAACCAACACATACGGATCGTTATTTACATAGGGATTCCAACCACCACCCATGTGAGAAATATGGAGTCATCAAAACCTTAGCAGAAAGGGCAAGAAGGATTTGCGAACTAAACGCAGAGCTAACTCATATTCATGATGCTTTAAGGGCCAATGGTTATTCAGAACGGGAAATCAAAAGATCGATTGGACCAACAAATCGTAGACCCAAAGAAACTGAGCAAATCCACCCAGTGGCAAAAGCATTTCTGCCTTTTATTCCGGGAGTGACAGACAGAATTAGTCGATTGCTAAGAAAGAAAAATGTGAAAACTATTTTCAAACCAACGAGAAAAATCAAAGAATGTCTTCGATCGGCAAAAGACAGAAGAGATCCACTGTCGGCTTCGGGAATTTATCGCATTTATTGCACATGTGGAAGCGTGTACATAGGAACTACCAAACGCTCGATCAACACCAGGATTAAAGAGCACAAGGCCAACTGTCGTCTGGGGCAGACGGACTTGGTGTCTAGGGTATTTACCTCTTCTCCTGGGGTTTTATGTAAATTCTGTACTAAATCAGTGCACACTTGGTACTCGGTGGTTTTTTGAGTCGCTAAATACCATTATTATAATGGCGATGGTGTTCAAAACACCTGGTGCTTAAGACGGACCTCGTCTCCAGAAATTTTATGCAAATTTGTACACACGGTACTAGGAGGTTTTTGGGGCCGCTTACCACGAATATCATATAATGAGTTTGCTAAATCATTCGCATACAAATTTATGAATCCATGCTCATGCCACACCCCTTTTTTTTGTTAACCAAAATGCAATAAATTCGAATTACTGTCGTAAAACTACTTGAATCATTCTCTTTTAAATCTAAATTTGTATTTTTCTTTAAAACTGGAATGATTTTTAAATGAAATACTTAAGTAAAAACATTTACTGGGAAGGTAAAGAAATGTACCCAATACTATACTAAAAGAATAAAAAGTACATTAACATAAAAGGAAAATGTTAATCAGTGCAACAAACTCTAGAAAGGAAAGAAAATATAACAAAATTTATTTATCTGTTGAATAGTAAACAAACAAAGCTTACAAACTAAATGGAATCAGATATCTATAAACAAAAATTGGTATTTTATACATTTAGGATAACAGCTAAGCTCTCATATTGTTATCTATATGTAACCTTTTTTTTTAAGAGGGGGGAATGCTTGTTGCGCACACTCACAGGGGCACGTGCTCCTGTGGGTAGTGTTGGGCTCGGCCGT
Organism: Altica lythri; assembly: GCA_964028335.1. Lineage (NCBI taxonomy): Eukaryota > Metazoa > Arthropoda > Insecta > Coleoptera > Chrysomelidae > Altica > Altica lythri. Next base: position 22,690,862 of record OZ034810.1, read on the forward strand.
GAGGCCCCTACCAACTAAACCCTTCCTCCTTTCGCCCCCCTCATGCCGTGGCATCTGTCTTTTCGGAAGTTTCTTCACCGGCATGTTTTTTTTTCGCGTCACGCACTTTTCCCCCTCGGTTTCCACTCTTCTCCTTTTTCCCTTTCCTGCTGCTCTCTTTCTATTTCTTCTTTCCTCCTCATGATTTTTCTAATCATGTCGTGCACTTGTTCCCATTTATTTTTGTTTCTTACCATTGTTCTTACAATGTTTTTTGCCGTGAGCCTTTCCTCGAGAGTTTCCTCTATTTCTCTTCTTAATTCCTCGAAGTAGCTGCACTCCAGAACTGTATGCTCCGGCGTATCTCTCCCCTTTCCACATGCTCTGCACGCCGTGTCGTCGCTCTTGCCGATCCTGTAGGTGTAGCTCCCGAATGAGCCGTGACCTGACAGGAACTGGGTCAAGTAATAATCCGCAGTGCGGTGTTTACACTTGACCCATTCCCCAAGGTCTCGTATCACACGTTTGGTCCACCTAATTTTTCCACCTGGCAGTGGTTGCCTCCATTCGGCTTCCCATTCTTCCACAGTTCGGTCTCTTTCTTCTTTCTTGGCTCGTGCCGTATTTCCGTCTTCTCGGAAAAATAGTCTCGCCCTTTCTCTTACCAGCGTGTCTACTGGCGGTGTCCCCGCTATCACTTGCACTACTTCAGTACTTACCGTTCTGTATCCACTTATTACTCTGAGTAGCGCTTTCTTCTGTGCCTTGTTGAGTCTATTCTTGTACTTCTCTACCGAGATGGCTGTATGCCATACCGGAGCTCCATAGAGTAGAATAGACTGAACTACTCCATACAGCACCATCCTCTTCTTATATTTGGGCCCCCTGACGTTCGGCATTAATCTCTTCAGGGTGGACATCCTTTCCTCCGCTTTCTTTGCACAGTACTCGACTCCCAAACCTTAGTTTGTCGTCGATTACAATCCCTAGTTACCTCATTGACCTCTGGTGCTCTATGTCCTTTCCTCTTACCCTGAACTGTATATTCCTTCGATTTCTCGGCCCTTTCAGAATAATGGCCTCTGTATTTTTGGCCGCTATTTCTAAATTATGATCTTCCATCCATTGCGCTGTTTGCTCTATAGCATCGTTTGCTCTTTCGGTCAGTTGTTCCTCATTCATTCCTTCGATTAGTAGAATGAGGTCATCTGCGAAGGCGATCGCTGTTGTACCTCTTCCCCATCTTTCTTCCAGTAAGCTATCATACATTATATTCCACAGTGGGGGGTCTAATACCGATCCCTGTGGTACTCCCATGCTCAGTCCTTGCTTGAGTCCCTTGTCTATGGTGATCTTTCTATCCGTTAGGTAGGAGTCCACGATGTTTCGCAGACCTCCCCCTACCCTTTTTTCCTCCATGCTATACATGATAGTCTCCCAAGAAGCTGTGTTAAAAGCGTTCTTCACATCTATTGCTACCGCCGCTATCCACTTGGCCTCGCTGTGCTTGGCTCTGTCCACAAGCTGTTTGGATGCTTGCACAGTCGATCTTCCTTGTCTAAAACCAAATTGGAGGGGAGACAGATGCTTATCTACCTCCTCCTCCAATCTGATCTTCACCATCCCTTCATAGGCCTTTGCCATTGTGCTGAGTAGACAAATGGGTCTAAACCCCTTTGGCTCCTCGCCTGGCGTTGTTTTCCCTTTCGGCAGTAGCACGACTCTCGCTTCTTTCCATTCCTCCGGGACCCTACTCTCTTTGTATCTCATTGAAGACATTGAGCATCACATCCGGTATTACCTCTATGGCCGCTTTGATAGCTATCTATATGTAACCTGTTTAAGCTAAAAGTGATTTAGGTATTCGTTTGATTTAAACAAAAAATAAAAATATATTAGGATTCTCCTTTTACTTTCCTATTAACTCGAGTTAAAAGAGAATATATTAACGTCTTTAAAATTTATGACAATTACAGTACCTATTTGACATTTAACAACTTTGACTCTTACATTTGAAATTTGATTTTTGACATTTTTAAACTTTTCACATTTCATATTCAATATTTTTAATATTTTTCTTATAATTTTGTTAAAAATTCTTGTAAAACAATTGTTTAAATGTAGAAACTTCTAAACCAAATTCATAAATATTTTCAATCGATAATTTAATTCTATAAAATTTAATACAAAAGCAAAATGCGATTTTCTCGAGAGTATGTGAAAGTTTTGTTGTTACAGTTTCGAGTAAAAGTTTTATTAAAATTCAATTCAAACTCTTTTATTTTAATTAAATTCGGATGCTAAATTTGTTGTTTAAAAATCCACAGTTTTCATTTGCAGTAGAATATGAAAAAATAGAAAAACAATTATCGTGTAAAATAAGGTATTCTTTTCATCATTTCGCATTTAACAATTTTGATATTTTACACTCTTGATATTTTATAATTTCGACATTTGACAGCTTATATTTTTGCCATTTGACATTTGATATTTAGCATTTTTTTATATTTGACATTTTTGACTTTTGACACGTGAAACGTCTATGTTATTGCTTCACTTCTACTGATATTAAGATCTCTCATTTCCGTGGCAGATCCAATAGATATATTGATTGTCTGTTCATTCGCTACGTCCATAAGTACAGGTATTCTAGTGGTAGAGGTGCTCGCGAGGTTGGCGGCAGCAAAAAAGTTCCTCGCGGCGTCGGCGTTTTTGTCGGCAGCGGCTTTGCGACGTTCCCGAAACCGTCTCGCTTGCTCGGCGCCGGACATTGGGGTACTTGTGTGTGTCCCATAGCCCCCTCTTTCCAATGATAGCCGTGATTTATATTTCTGGCTGGCTCTTGCACGAGCTGGGGCCGACATAGCAAATGTTTATATATTTTTTTATCACTTTGTAACCTCTTTTTTCCTAAAGGTGTTAAAGGCTCGATTGTAGAGGTTAACAAATGCGAACGGCACTCAGGGGATAGGAGGAGAGCAAGCGTGGATTCGATCGAGCAAGGTGATTACTTATTAGAAAGATAAAAAGGAATATGTTTAATAGGAAATTACAAGTTAAAAGATGCAAAGAAAAGAGAAAAGGAAAGAAATGAACGAGAAAGGAAAATGGGTGCCACTTATGTTTTTTATCATGAGGATGGGGAAATATAAGAAACCCGGATGGAAAAAAAATTAAATATATAAGTTGGATAAAATGACTTGTCAGTTGTTCTAGTCAAGGTTAAAATTACACACTTTTATTCATAAAGCTAAAAAGATAGTTTCCTTTACTTATCCCAATGGCTACAGTTATATATGTAAGGTAGAGATGTATTCCATATATCAAAATTTAGTACTCAGTTACGGCTCGTTTTATTCATTGATAAAGATTGATCAGAACAACATACACCAGATAGGAAAAGAAAACATCTAGTTAAACACTAAACAATATGTATTACTTTGTGGGGTAATAAATAAAATGAAATAATGAAATAATCAATGTCATAAATAGTAAATCACATTATTAAACACATTCGTGCTTAAGTCAAAAAAAAAAAAATAACTATTACTACACATCAAATAACAGCTAAGTAATTCCTTTTGTTATTTTTGTGTACTCTGATAAGCGAAAAGTAAGAAACGGATTAAAGTTAGATAAAACGTTATATTAGAAAATAATAATTCACCTTTTGCTTTGGTTTTAACTCGAGTTAAAAAAAAGTACTTGTACAACTAATTATACTTAGCAACCTTACATATGAGAGGTACAGTGATAAACAAAAATTATTAATAAAATGCTTTAAAAAAAAAATGAATCACACCCTGTGCGTCACGATCACTTATTGTTTTATAGCGTGTTATGTAGGTATTATCGGTATTGAAGTTACTTATCAAAAAACTTCACACTTAGATTTACAGATACTGGTTTTTCAAAAAAAAAAGTTACACTCTGGAGTTTACGATCAATAAATATGTTAACTCTTCATACGTAGATATTAATTATGTGGATTACAAATAAATCCGATATCCAAAGAAAGATACAGTACTCCTTTTTTGTGGTAAAAAAATTATTAACTATGCAATAAAAAGACTTACAAAATGGCTTCTAGGTAATCAGATTAGCTTCTAGCTTAATCTCGGAAATACGGCAAAATTCGGCGGCTTACAAGCCTCAACCATAGGTAATTATTGGTAACTTTCACCAAAACCATTGACGATAAACACTAACTGACTCTATCAACACTAGGAACATTAATTACCTTTTAATTTTAAGCATCAAATAAAAAAAAAAACCGCCAAAATTGGACTTAGCTGGGTCACAGAGGTCTTATCACCTACGTTAACATATTCGGAATGAATCCACCGTTAAAAAAAACCGTTGTTAGTATCTCTCCTTCGCATCTCCTGATCTTAAGCGCGAAATCTCATTGGTCAGTTAAGAAAATCGATATTCTGCTTAGAAGCGGCCGTTGGGTTTTGAAATTCTGGAGAATTCCATGTGATATTTTAAGCATACAGGGCCGGCATAAGTAGAGAGAAATGATTGAAAATAAATTTTTTATTAATAGGGTTTTTTAAAAACGCTACAACTTTCTGGTTATTTTTAATATAAATACTGTCCAAATTGAACTTATTTTTGTATAAATCAATCGGTTTTAATAATCTTGATAAACACATGAAAGAATCACTGCGCTATCAAGTCGGCGTCACAAGTTACACTGAATAGAAACGAGCGAGAGCGCCGGTTTCGCACAGTTAACGCCTCGCTCGACCCAGACCCAGACTTAAGGTCATAAGAGTGAGTTGACTATATAAGTGAAATATTCACACCACATTTTTGTTTCTAGGAATAATAGTTTTGTAATTATTAAGGTACAATGATATAGACCTTTTCGTTACGGCCCACTTTTTGAACCTGGTACTCGTATGTCTCGGCGCGATTTTAAAGACGTTTTACGTCAAAAATTTTAGTTTAAATTTTACAACCATTCAATTTATTATGTTAAAAGAGAACCAGAACATCATTTTAATCTACCAATTAATTAAATATTAATTATACTCTCAAAAGCAACTAAAACGAAACAATATTTTCTATTAAAACAGAATATAAAATAAAAGATCTTTTTCTTAAGATCCTCGGAATAAAAAAAAATGTCTTATTATCTGTTATATATTTAATCAGAAATTAAGAAGACGTATTTAATATTCTGATGAAGAATTTTTAATCTTTATACAAACTTAATTATACAATAAGTACAAAGAAAATGCTTCTATATACAACTTTAAAAATCCTTAATCATAATCGTAACGACCCTTGGTTATTTATCCAACATTAGAGGATAATAAGGTATTTAAATTTAGAAATTAGTTATTTAACAAGAAAATGAAACTATGAAGGAAAAAAACAAACATATTGACGTCTTTGACATTTGAAATATTTGACCTATGACAATTTTGACATTTGACAATTATGACATTTGACAATTATTACATTTGACAATTATGACATTTTTGGCACTTGACATTTGATATTTAACATTGTAGCGTTTTAAAAAACCCGATTATTTAAAATTCTTTTTTTTAACCTGTTTAAGTCTAAGCCGACCCTGTAGGTATAACATATTCGATGGAACATTCTAGAACTTAAAATTCTAACGAACTTTTCAAAGCGAAGTATTGATTTTTCTATTGACCAATCAGATTTCACGTTGAAGATCAGGTGAGTTAAGCGAGGGTAGCTTAGGCGCCTTTCTGGTTGCTAACAAGAATTCATTCTGGGTGGAGTCGGCTTGCTATTAACATCTTTACGAGCTACCTAGTTTTAGTTTCCCGGTTTTTTCTTATTTTATCTTAAAAATTACAAAGCAATTAAGTGTTTCTAGTGCCTATTATCGTTTATTCTACCTAAAGGTTTATCTGTCGAGTATGAAAGTACCATTTATTTCTCTGGAACATTTTATCTTAATTGTATTTACCGTACCGACATATCTCCAGAAATAATAACTGCAGTGCGCAGTGCCGGACTGAGATTAACCGGGATGTGAATTTTTTCCGTGTATTGCTTACCTGTATTTTTTGTATCTCTTATCTGTAAATTTTTTTTACTTGCATTTTTGTCTTTATATCTCGCACCTATTTATTTAAGATTTATATCTTTGTATATGAGTACTCTTTTAACTCGAGTTAATACAAAAGCAAAAGGTGATTTTTATAACTTTTTTACCTAAATTTCATTAAATAAAAGTGTGTAATTTCAATTTTAGCAAGAACAATCTGCCGGGTTACCTTATCTTATCTTATATCTCTTTTATCTTTTAACTGGGTTTCTTATATTTCCCCATCCTCAGGATAAAAAACATAAGTGGCGCCCCTTTTCCTTTCTCTTTCATTTCTTTCTCTTCCTCTCTTTTGTCCCTTATAATTTCTTTTGTCGTATTAAATATATTCCTTTTTATCTTTTCAATAATTTCTCATCTAGCTCGTTCGAATCCACGCTCCACCAACCAACTGAGTGCCGTTCGCACTAGTTAACCTCCTCAAACGAGCATTTACCATCTACCGAAAAAAGAGGTTACAACATTTGTATTTTGTATTTCAAAATTTTAAAATTATCATAAGAGACATGTTAAAATAGGTGAGTATACTAAGGAATTAAAAGATTAAATTATATTTTACAATCAATAACAAAGTCGCGGTGTTACAGTCTTTTTGTTAGCTGTGCCTAGCATGATCGGGTGTCGTTTTGTCAAATTTATTACAAATTTATTCAAATTACGACACTGCATATAAATCGTATTTAATATTTAAGTCTGATAAATAAAGGCAATGTATCAACCAGAAAACTATAGAAGAAATATGGAGATTGGCTAACAGAACAAAGACATTAACACAATAGTCTCTGATAAGCCATTGTAATATTATAATGGTTCATCATCGTGACACCAGCAGAAATTCCACTAACAGACCTTGTTTGAATGTCACAACCGACTTTTTGGTACAGTGGCGCAGCTATTCATTATCATTTTCTATTTAACTAATTAACAAGAAAATTATATCTTATCTTAAAAGCACTGCAGAAGTTATTAAACATATTTGTTTAATTAATTTACAAAACAACAAACTTTTAAGAAAAGTAATAAAACTCCACGAGTTTTGTTATAAAACCAACTTTGACTCTTAGTTTTTGTGGCTGGGTTACCTATTAAGCTTGCATTTAATTTTATCTTTACTTTGCTGGGATACTTTTTAACATTGCCTTCACCAACTACCTCAATTGGCCAAATCTCCTGTCTTGCTTTCACTTTCACTTGTCCATTTTCTTTGTGATCTTGTTTTACTAGCTGGAGCACTTACCGATCTTGCCTTTTATTGGTTGGTTCAATATCCAATCTGGCTTCCACCCAGTCAATTATCTATCGATGTTGCCTCTACTAAATGAATTACTAATATATCTAACGTTAACGGGATGATTCACTTACCACCTATTTACTGACTAGTTTACCTATCGATTTTTCTGATACTGGCTGGTCACCTTCGAAATTTGCCTTATTCAGCTTGATTAGTCATCAATTTTGCCTCCAATGGCCAAATTACCTGTCGATCTTGCCTCTGCTGTCCAAATCACCTTTCGATCTTGCCTTCACTGGCTAATGTAATGTCTGATCATGTCATCTCTGGCTGGAGGACCTTTTACCGGTTGGTTTACTTTCCAATTTAGTTTTCACTCGGTGGATCATCTATCGATGTTACCTTCACTGGCCAAATAACCTGTCGATCTTTCCTTCACTGTATTTTTTAAAATCTTGTCTTCACTGGCTAAAGCATCTATCGATGTAGCCTTTTACTGGTTGGTTCCCTTTTGCAATCTAGCTTTTACCTGCTGGATCATCTATAGATGCTACTTCCACTTAATGAATTGAATCACCTATATATTTAACCTGCATTGGCTAATTCATTTTTTAAACTTGCCTTTAGCAGATGGATCATCTATAGATCTTGCATGCACTAGCTAAATTACCTGTTATTGGCTGCTTTATGATGTATCATCAGCAACTAAGACATTTACCAGTCTTGCCTCTACTAGCCAAATTACTTTTTGATTACTTAGCCTTCACTTGCTAAATCACTTATCAATCTTGCCTTTACTGACTAAGCTACTTACTGATCTTGCCTTTACTAGCTGGTTTACCGCTTAGCCAAGTTCCAAACCATTTAGCATAAATTTCAACCAACAGCGCCACCTATGGCGACATCTAGCGGTGAAATTTGGAAGCAGTGGCCCCGTACGCCTATAGTTTAACTACTGACATCCTACTGATTGGTTCACTTTAATTAACATTAACATTTTATCAGATTTGGCAACATGGTGAAATAAAGAGACACTGCTTATCTTGTAATATAATTAGGTTTAGGCAAAAGTACTACACTATTGTTAATGTTAATCTTTATGAATATTTACTTATTTATTAAAGCCATACGCTTAAAAACTTACCTGTTTGCGGACAGTAAAACAAAGGGGCTTTTTGGAGTTTAGGTTGTGGGTCTTTCCAAATACAATTTCAATTACACTGAATTTTTAATGAAGGTGAAACTATTCATATAACTTTATAATCAACGTTCTACTGCACCCAGGCATGAACTAATTTGGAAGCGGATGGGCTACCTATTTGTTTTCGCAAGAGATGATAGAAGTGGACAGCCTAATGGGAAAAGCATATTAAACGCTGTTTAGATGGATAAACGAAGCACTAGTGAAATTACCGGACAGTGAAAGTTTCCTGTATGTAAGCAACTTTGTTAAGTAGTGAAATAACTTATAGACGGAAGTTCTTAATTGTCTGTTTGAATGGAACAATCTGATAAATAGTTAAGGAAGCTTTTGGAAATATTGGTTTTGTTATTTGAGATCGTAACTTTGTGCTATTCATATTACCAAATGTTTTGAAGAGAGTGTTTAAAAAGATTCTTCCTATCTTAGAAAATACTAATCAAAGAAAAAAGTTATCGTTTTTGCTCTTTAAAAAGTTTCTACAACTTCATTCGCAAAATTTAATCACAACTTCAGTAACTGGCTTATCTATCGATCCTACGCTTACTAGCTAGTTTACTTTCCGATCTTGTCTTCACTAGCTGAAACACTTTTCAATTTTGCCTTTATTGGCTAATCGACCAATCTTGCCTTTATTTACTGAGTTACTTTAAAAACTTTCCTTTACCAGTTAGGCAATTTATTATTCTTGCCCCTAGTGGCCAAATAACTTGCCTTCACTGCTTGGATCTTCTATTGTTTTTGTCATTACTGGCTGGTTGACTTTCCTATCTTGTCTTTACTAGCTAAAACACTTTTTTATCTTGCCTTTATTGGCTAAATGACCTTAAATCTTGCCTTCATTTACTGAGTTGCTTTTAAAATATCCCTTTACCAGTTAGGCAATTTATTAATCTTGCCCCCACTGGCCAAATAACTTGTTGATCTTGCCGCCACTGGCTAAATTACCTGCAGATCTTCTTTTTACTGTATGATTTACTTTTTAATCTTGCCTTCACTATCTAGATCTTTTATAGATCCTGTCCTTACTGTCTGGTTTACTTTCCGATCTTGTCTTCACTATCTGAAACACTTTTCATTCTTGCCTTTATTTGCTAAATGACCAAACTTGCCTTTATTTCCTGATTTACTTTAAAAACATCCCTTTACCAGTTAGGCAATTTATTAATCTTGCCCCTACTGGCCAAATAATTTGTCGTTCTTATCGCCACTGGCTAAATCACCTGTCGATCTTATTTTTACTGTATGATTTACTTTCCGATCTTGCCTTCACTAGCTGAAACACTTTTCAATCTTGCCCTTATTGGCTAAATGACCTTAAATCTTGCCTTCATTTACTGAGTTACTTTATAAACGTCCCTGTTCCAGTTAGGCAATTTATCAATCTTGCCCGTAGTGGTCAAATAACTTGTTGATCTTGCTTTCACTGACTAAATTACCTGATGATCTTATTTTTACTGTATGATTTACTTTCTGATCTTGTCTTCACTAGCTGAAACACTTTTTAATCATGCCCATATTGGCTAAATGACCTTAAATATTGCCTTCATTTACTGAGTTACTTTAAAAACATCCCTTTACTAGTTAGGCAATTTATTAATCTTTCCCCTACTGGTCAAATAACCTGTTGATCTTGCCTCCACTGGCTAAATTACCTTTCGATCTTATTTTCAGTGTATGATTTACTTTTTGATCTTGCCTTTACTGCCTAGATCTTCTTTTGATCTTGTCCTTACTGTCTGGTTTACTTTCCGATCTTATCTTCACTAACTGAAACACTTTTCAATCTTGCCTTTATTTACTTAATGACTTTGAATCTTGCCCGTATTTACTTAGTTGCTTTAAAAACGTTCCTTTGTCAGTTAGGCAATTTATTAGTCTTGCTCCTACTGGCCAAATAACTTGTCGATCTTATTACCACTGGCTAAATTGCCTGTTGATCTTATTTTTACTGTATGATTTACTTTTTGATCTTGCCTTCACTGCTTAGATCTTCTATCGATCTTGTCTATTGTCTTCACTATCTGAAACACTTTTCAACCTTGCCTTTATTGGCTAAATGACATTGAATCTTGCCTTTATTTACTGAGTTACTTTAAAAACTTCCCTTTACCAGTTGGGCAATTTATTAATCTTGCCCCTAGTGGACAAATAACTAAATCACTTCTTAATAAAGCCATTTCTGATTGGTTCACTTAGAAATTTGTCTTTTTTAGCTGAATTATCTATATCTTGCTATTAACCTCTGCTCGGTTCAATTTTATAACTTGCTATTACTGGCTGGATTACCTATTAATCTTGCCTCCACTAACTAAATCACCTGATGAGTTCGTCTTCAACGGTTAGAGGGTCGAACAAAATTTACTAGCTACTTACCTTTCTGATCTTCCCTTTACCACATAGATCAGCTTTTGATCTTGTTTTTATTGACTTCATTACTTTCCAAATTTTTCTTTACTCGCTGTATCATCTTGTTTTTACCGGATAGATAACCAATTATTCATCAAGCTGGTTTGCAGGAAGGCCTCTGGAGAAGTAATGGGCTTTGTTGATGTTATATTTATTTATTCATTAATTTATTTACAATAACACAACGGGACGAACCCAAAAACAGTTTTTACAATTATTGTAGAGTCTGTATCCTTATATACAAATAAGAAAAAAATTGTCCACAGAAGTTAATGAAATGGGATTTATTTCAAGTATTAGTTTAATTTGTAATTAGGTATATAAAAGATAGAAGGTTTTCAGTTAAGGCTCATTCAGTTTTATGTTCTCTTTACTATAATACTGATCCTCGTTTTGTGAATAACTTCTGAAGATTTTATGAACATTCACAATTTATTCATATATACTTTTAGCGGCTTCAAAGGAAATTTTTTTTTGATGTAAAATCGTACATATTTTATATGCTTTATCCATGTGTATTTTAATCATTTAAATATTCAATCCTACATCAAGCACTTCTCTAATGGAATTACTCGGACCCACAATATCAAAATTTATGACATATTCAGATGTCAATCCTGATAAAAATGGATATTTGTACACGGAAATTGATATCTATATATATGGGTGGCACTTTCATGATCCGGTGGCCTCATATTTTATCCTGTCCCAAGACTTTAATGGTATTTACATATAAAGGAAATATTTTTGTAAAAGATACTTTCGGTTGATTTAAAAAAACAACACCGGCGTACGAGCTAAATATTAAAACATCATATTTAAATAAAAGCTTTTATTTCTGACATAAAATGAGCATAGAACAAAAGTATTATTTTCCGAAAGACCGAATATCCATTAACATACATTTCGACTTAATTGAAATGTGTTACTTTCCATTTTAGACGTATTTCAATAAACGTTTTGTCGATGTAAATGTATGCAAGATACTTTGAAACTGGTGTTGTTATCTCTTCTAAAGGGTTTGAATATAAAGTGAGTTCGTTGTTTTTAAAAATGCACATGCTGGCGAAGTTGGTGAAACTTTTAACATAGTATAAGGAAGTTGTACAGCTTTATGCAGTCGCTACACATATTAACTAATCCGCAAACTTTTCCAACTGTATAATAATGTTAAAAGTCAACAGTTTGAGGTTGAAAGAGCAATTTTATTCAAAATTATAATACCTTCAATATGGATAGATAATAATATATTGTGTATAACTATTACTATGCCAACTTTAGAGACCGATATAAGTGAGGCAACGAAGCCAAAAATTTACCATTTTTTTCATGTTGTGACATATATCACTATGGAAATAGTCACCGAGGCACCTGGTGACCAGAGTCTCGGGAATAATATTACGACGGCGACGACAACCGAAACATCTGGAGCCCCTGATGAACCACTTCTAAACTCGTTACTTGAGAATTTTCTGAATCGCTAAACACTAACATCACGATGGCGACGTCGATCGAAGTACCTAGTGCCCAAGATAAACTTGTTTGTTGGAGGTTTTAGGGATCAATGCACACAAACATCACTTTTAATATGGCCATTGAGGTACCTGGTGACCAGAGTTGACTTTAATACATGATTTTAAACCTGGATTGTGGTTTTCGGGGTCGCTGAAAACAAATATCACGACGGCGACGATAGCCGAAACTTCTGGTGCCCTGGAAATAGTCACCGAGGCACCTGGTGACCAGAGTCTCGGGGATAATATTACGACGGCGACGACAACCGAAACATCTGGAGCCCCGGATGAACCACTTCTAAACTCGTTACTTGAGGATTTTCTGAATCGCTAAACACTAACATCACGATGGCGACGTCGATCGAAGTACCTAGTGCCCAAGATAAACTTGTTTGTTGGAGGTTTTAGGGATCAATGCACACAAATATCACTTTTAATATGGCCATTGAGGTACCTGGTGACCAGAGTTGTCTTTGATACATCATTTCAAACCTGGATTGTGGTTTTCGGGGTCGCTGAAAACAAATATCACGACGGCGACGACAGCCGAAACTTCTGGTGCCCTGGAAATAGTCACCGAGGCACCTGGTGACCAGAGTCTTGGGAATAATATTACGACGGCGACGACAACCGAAACATCTGGAGCCCCGGATGAACCACTTCTAAACTCGTTACTTGAGGATTTTCTGAATCGCTAAACACTAACATCACGATGGCGACGTCGATCGAAGTACCTAGTGCCCAAGATAAACTTGTTTGTTGGAGGTTTTAGGGATCAATGCACACAAATATCACTTTTAATATGGCCATTGAGGTACCTGGTGACCAGAGTTGTCTTTGATACATCATTTCAAACCTGGATTGTGGTTTTCGGGGTCGCTGAAAACAAATATCACGACGGCGACGACAGCCGAAACTTCTGGTGCCCTGGAAATAGTCACCGAGGCACCTGGTGACCAGAGTCTCGGGGATAATATTACGACGGCGACGACAACCGAAACATCTGGAGCCCCGGATGAACCACTTCTAAACTCGTTACTTGAGGATTTTCTGAATCGCTAAACACTAACATCACGATGGCGACGTCGATCGAAGTACCTAGTGCCCAAGATAAACTTGTTTGTTGGAGGTTTTAGGGATCAATGCACACAAATATCACTTTTAATATGGCCATTGAGGTACCTGGTGACCAGAGTTGTCTTTGATACATCATTTCAAACCTGGATTGTGGTTTTCGGGGTCGCTGAAAACAAATATCACGACGGCGACGACAGCCGAAACTTCTGGTGCCCTGGAAATAGTCACCGAGGCACCTGGTGACCAGAGTCTTGGGAATAATATTACGACGGCGACGACAACCGAAACATCTGGAGCCCCGGATGAACCACTTCTAAACTCGTTACTTGAGGATTTTCTGAATCGCTAAACACTAACATCACGATGGCGACGTCGATCGAAGTACCTAGTGCCCAAGATAAACTTGTTTGTTGGAGGTTTTAGGGATCAATGCACACAAATATCACTTTTAATATGGCCATTGAGGTACCTGGTGACCAGAGTTGTCTTTGATACATCATTTCAAACCTGGATTGTGGTTTTCGGGGTCGCTGAAAACAAATATCACGACGGCGACGACAGCCGAAACTTCTGGTGCCCTGGAAATAGTCACCGAGGCACCTGGTGACCAGAGTCTCGGGGATAATATTACGACGGCGACGACAACCGAAACATCTGGAGCCCCTGATGAACCACTTCTAAACTCGTTACTTGAGAATTTTCTGAATCGCTAAACACGAATATCACGATGGCGACGTCGATCGAAGTACCTAGTGCCCAAGATAAACTTGTTTGTTGGAGGTTTTAGGGATCGCTGCACACAAATATCATTTTTAATATGGCCATTGAGGTACCTGGTAACCAGAGTTGGACTTGATACATTATTTCAAACCTGGATTGTAGTTTTCGGGGTCGCTGAAAACAAATATCACGACGGCGACGATAGCCCAAACTTCTGGTGCCCTGGAAATAGTCACCGAGGCACCTGGTGACCAGAGTCTTGGGAATAATATTACGACGGCGACGACAACCGAAACATCTGGAGCCCCTGATGAACCACTTCTAAACTCGTTACTTGAGAATTTTCTGAATCGCTAAATACAAACATCACGATGGCGACGTCGATCGAAGTACCTAGTGCCCAAGATAAACTTGTTTGTTGGAGGTTTTAGGGATCAATGCACACAAATATCACTTTTAATATGGCCATTGAGGTACCTGGTGACCAGAGTTGTCTTTGATACATCATTTCAAATTTGGATTGTGGTGTTCGTGGTCGCTGAACAGAAATATCACGACGGTGACGATAGCCGAAGCTTTAGGTGCCCCGGAAGAACCACGTCTAGTAGATTTATACACTACACTGCAAACTCGTTACTGTAAGGTTTTCGTGGTCGCTGAACACAAATATCACTATGGCGATGATTGCCAAAGCAACTGATAGGCAGGGTTTGACTTTGTCCTCTAAAGGTTTATGAAAATGTGATGCAAAATAATTCCAAACTCGTTACTTAAGTTCAGTAAAAACTTATTGGTCAGAGGTTTTAGGGATTGCTCATTGGCGATGGTCAATGAGGCACCAGGTGACCAGAGTTAACTTCGCCTTCACCAAAACACTTGGGACCCAGAATGAACATTGTTCAATTGAGTCCGATACAAAATTCTATACAGTGCAATTCAAACTCGTTACTTGGAGGATCTTGGGGTTGCTGAATATGAATATCACCATGGCAACGACGCAGAGGCATCTGATGACCAGGATTTGACATAGTTCTTTGAAGTTTTATGGAAATTTGATACAAAATCGTTACTTGAGGATTTTCGAGATCGTTGTACACGAATATCATAGGGGTGATGCATCTTGTGCTCAGGATGAACTTCGCCTGCTAGAATTAAATTCAATACCAAATTACCCGGGAATTTTACAAGACGACCATCGAAGTACCTCGTGACCAAGATAAATCTAGTCTTGTGGAGTTTTATAAAAATTCGATACAGTTCAGTTTAAACTCGTTGCTCAGTGATTTAAGGAACGCTACACATGAATATCACTATGGTAATAGCCGTCGAGGCACCTAATGACCAGAGTCAGACATCGTCTTCTGGAGTTTTATAAAAATTCGATATAAACTTGTTACTCAGCGATTTTTGTTGTCGCTGAACACGACCACCGAATCACCTGGTGATCAAGATGGACTTCCTCTGCTGGAGTTTAATGAAAACGTTACTCGAGAGTTTTGGGTGTCGCTGAACCCGAATATAACTATGGTGATGGTCACCGATCTGATAACCAGGGTTTGACATTGACTTCTGGAGATTTACAGTAATATAATAAAATGTAATTCCAAACTCATTATTTGGAACATTTTGGGGAATCGTTGAACACAAATTTTCAGACAGCGACTGCCACTGAAGCACCTGGTGCCTGGCATTAACCACGTCTGTAGGAGTTTTTAAAATTTGATACTATTCAGAAAAAATTTGTATTTCTTAACGTCTATTGTTATATTCTACAAATAATGACATTAATGGCAAGCTCTTAATAAAAGACTCTTTATATCGAACGTTTGAGTTATTTATACATACCTCTATAAATACATCTCTAAAATCCTTTTCGATTGTTTAATGCTTAAATAACTTTATTACCAAACAAATACACCATATATTTCTGAACAAAAATAGTTTACGAACAATACGTTTAATACGAAAAATAAAGTCGTAATTCCTGAAACCTAAATAAGAGCACGCTCAGTGGTCACCCATAGTGACCCTTTGATCGGATTACATTCGGTCAAAGAATAAATAAGATGATATGAGCATGAGAAATTGCAATGGCTTTCCAACCTTTCTAAGGTAAATAAGCTTTGTGGTATTACATCAGAATTGCATGAAAGCGTTTCTTAGCTCTTCTGCATGCAGCCCACAATTAAGGTAGGAATTTATATTTAAGTAATTTGCACCTAGAATGTTTGGTTTAACAATTTATGGAAGTACATTAAAGTTAGTTATTTACTATAGAAATAAATTAGCAAACTATTATCTTAGATAATCAATTTTTGAATAATAAGATTATTGTGTCTGTAGTTAAAAAAAAAGGAATACACAAGTGGTTTTTGCATTAAGAAATCAGTTACAAAACTGTTTGAAATGCTAAAAAGACACACTTAAACAGTTCCAAATAATGTAAAATGTTATTAACTGCCATCAGTAATCACAAAATCCGTTAAACAACTACAAAATTTTTGTTAAAAATATACGCAGATGGTCGAACGTCAATAGTCAAGATTCAATGGGCAATGGACAAGGTTCAATAGTCAAGTTTCAACGGTAAAGGGTCAATAGTCAGAAGTCAATGGACAAGAGTCCATGGTCAAGAGTCAGTGATCAAGACCCAACAGTCAAAAGTCAATTTTCAAGATTCAATGGTCAGGAGCAATGGTCAATGGTCATGGGTCAATAGTCAATGATCCATGTTCAAGAGTCTATGGTTAAGGTTCAATAGTCAGAAGTCAATAATCAACGGTCAATGGTTAAGAGTCAATGGTCAAGAGTCAATGGTCAAGAGTGAATGGTCAATAATCAATGGTCAAGAGTCCATGGTCAAGAGTCAGTGTTTAAGAGTCACTGGTCAAAGGCCAGTTGTCAAGATTCAATGGTCAGAAGCAATGGTCAATGATCATGGGTCAATAGTCAATAATCTATGTTTAAGGGTCAATGGTCAAGGTTAAATAGTTAGAAGTCAATCATCAAGGGTCAATCGTTAAGAGTCAAAGTCCATAGTCAAGATTCAATGGTCAATTGACAAGGTTTAATAGTCAAGTTTCAACGGTAAAGGGTCAATAGTCAGAAGTCAATGGACAAGAGTCCATGGTCAAGAGTCAGTGATCAAGACCCAACAATCAAAGGTCAATTGTCAAGAGTCAATGGTCAGGAGCAATGGTCAATGGTCATGGGTCAATAGTCAATGATCCATGTTCAAGAGTCAATGGTTAAGGTTTAATAGTCAGAAGTCAATAATCAATGGTCAATGGTTAAGAGTCAATGGTCAAGAGTCAATGGTCAAGAGTCCATGGTTAAGAGTCAGTGTTTAAGAGTCAATGGTCAAAGGCCAGTTGTCAAGAGTCAATGGTCAGGGGCAATGGTCAATGGTCATGGGTCAATAGTCAATGATCTATGTTCAAGAGTCAATGGTTAAGGTTCAATAGTCAGAAGTCAATAATCAACGGTCAATGGTTAAGAGTCAATGGTCAAGAGTCAATGGTCAAGAGGCAATGGTCAAGAGTCAATGGTCAAGAGTCAATGGTCAATAATCAATGGTCAAGAGTACATGGTTAAGAGTCAGTGTTTAAGAGTCAATGGTCAAAGGCCAGTTGTCAAGAGTCAATGGTCAGGAGCAATGGTCAATGGTCATGGGTCAATAGTCAATGATGTATGTTCAGGGGTCAATGGTCAAGGTTAAATAGTCAGAAGTCAATCATCAAGGGTCGATCGTTAAGAGTCAATGGTTAATAATCAATGGTCAAGAGTCCATGGTCAAGAGTTAGTGATCAAGACCCAACAGTCAAAGGTTAATTGACAAGAGTCATTGGTCAGGAGCAATGGTCAATAGTCATGGGTCAATAGTCAATGATCCATGTTCAAGAGTCAATGGTTAAGGTTCAATAGTCAGAAGTCAATAATCAAAGGTCAATGGTTAAGAGTCAATGGTCAAGAGTCAATGGTCAATAATCAATGGTCAAGAGTCCATGGTCAAGAGTTAGTGATCAAGACCCAACAATCAAAGGTCAATTGTCAAGAGTCAATGGTCAGGAGCAATGGTCAATGGTCATGGGTCAATAGTCAATGATCCATGTTCAAGAGTCAATGGTTATGGTTTAATAGTCAGAAGTCAATAATCAACGGTCAATGGTTAAGAGTCAATGGTCAAGAGTCAATGGTCAAGACTCAATGGTCTAGAGTCCATGGACAAGAGTTAGTGATCAAGACCCAACAGTTAAAGGCCAGTTGTCAAGAGTCAATGGTCAGGAGCAATGGTCAATGATCATGGGTCAATAGTCAATGATCCATGTTCAAGAGTCAATGGTTAAGGTTCAATAGTTAGAAGTCAATAATCAACGGTCAATGGTTAAGAGTCAATGGTTAAGAGTCAATGGTCAAGAGTCAATGGTCAATAATCAATGGTCAAGAGTCTATGGTCAAGAGTCAGTGTTTAAGAGTCAATGGTCAAAGGCCAGTTGTCAAGAGTCAATGGTCAGGTGCAATGGTCCATGGTCATGGGTCAATAGTCAATGATCCATGTTCAAGAATCAATGGTTAAGGTTCAATAGTCAGACGTCAATAATCAACGGTCAATGGTTAAGAGTCAATGGTCAAGAGTCAATGGTCAATAATTAATTGTCCAGAGTCAATGGTCAAGAGTCCATGGTCAAGAGACAGTGTTTAAGAGTCAATGGTCAAAGGCCATTTGTCAAGAATCAATGGTCAGGAGCAATGGTCAATGGTCATGGGTCAATAGTCAATGATCCATGTTAAAGAGTCAATGGTTAAGGTTCAATAGTCAGAAGTCAATAATTAACGGTCAATGGTTAAGAGTCAATGGTCAAGAGTCAATGGTTAAGAGTCAATGGTCAATAATCAATGGTCAAGAGTCCATGGTCAAGAGTAAGTGATCAAGAACCAATAGTTAAAGGTCAATTGTCAAGAGTCAATGGTCAGGAGCAATGGTCAATGGTCTTGGGTCAATAGTCAATGATCCATGTTTAAGAGTCAATGGTTAAGGTTCAATAGTCAGAAGTCAATAATCAACGGTCAATGGTTAAGAGTCAATGGTCAAGAGTCAATGGTCAATAATCAATGGTCAAGAGTCCATGGGCAAGAGTCAGTGTTTAAGAGTCAATGGTCAAAGGCCAGTTGTCAAGAGTCCAATGGTCAGGAGCAATGGTCAATGGTCATGGGTCAATAGTCAATGATCCATGTTCAAGGGTCAATGGTCAAGGTTAAATAGTCAGAAGTCAATCATCAAGGGTCGATCGTTAAGAGTCAATGGTCAAGAGTCAGTATCTACCTAATTACTTTATTGTTTATATTTGAATATACTTCACAACCACTCGTTACATACATTTTTTAAAAATACATATTTTTCATACAAATTTATTCCTTTTATGCTACATTTAACAAATTTTGTGGGTACTCTACTCGAATATGAACTTTCGAGTATTATATTTTAAGTATGTGTAGCACACTTTCCATATATTTTGTTCTTGTTAAAACAATTTGCTACCACATTGTATCCCGTTTTGTATATATTGCATAATTAAAGCTGAATTATATAAAAATTTAAACAATAGCTTTAACATAATCTAAACCGCAACATAATTTAACCCGAGTTTCATGTAAATTTGAAAAAGAATCATGATCACAAATTTATATGATGTTAAACAGCATTGGACTTAGCTTTATAAGCCATAATAAAAAGTTAATAAACATGACTAAGAAGTTATCGTAAGAATTCGTAAGCAAGAACCGAAAGCTTTACAAGAAAATTGTTAAAAATGGTTGTGAAAAAAAAATGTTAAAAAAGGGAACTGTTACGAATCTGTGCGTACAGTCCTGAGCCAGTCATTATTGTATGTTACTTCTATAATTTGTAGTTGAAGAATTTTGGGAAGACTTCAAAGATGGCTTCTTAACAAAGATTCAAGAAGATTTTCAATACGTTAGAAGTTATTCTAGGGATAACAGATCTAAACGTAAGTTTAAAAATCTTAAGGAGGCTTAAAGAATGTTAAGAAGGTATAATGATGACTCTATAAACCTTAAAAGGAAGGAGATTTCGAAAGGTCGGAGAAACCTTAATAAAGACCATCTGAGAGACCAACACAAAGACGTCCAGAGGATAATCTACATCCTGAAGGTACTTTTGAACCTCCTGAGAAACCAGGGTATGTTCCAGCTGAGAGGCTAAAGCAAAAGAGACCTGAGGATAATCTACATCCTGAAGGTACTTTCGAACGTCCTGAAAAATCAGGATATGTTCCAGCTGAAAGACCCAAACAGAAGAGGCCTGTAGATAATTTACGTCCTGAAGGTGACTATGAAAGACCTACTCCAACAAAAGTAGGACCTGCTGAACGTTTTACTTCTTGTTTTAAATGTATTCCTTTGATCTCTGTTTGAAAATCGACATTGTCCTTAATCTTCAAAAACCTCTTTCCACTTTACGCAAGCCAATCCAAACACGCCTGATTGGGTTTGTGTAAGATTGCTGAGACTTGCAAAGAATGTAAACCTGCTCTTAGAATTTGTAATTATTCTAAAAGTATTAAAACTGTTATTAAACTTATGGAGAAGAAGAACCAGATGCATATATTATGTATTCCATTAAGTAAATAGTAATAATAACTTTCAGTAATGTATATATAACGGAAACTGCAGTGGAAAATAATTAAGAAATAGTTAGTTCAAACTAATTCTAAAGTAGGCAAATACTTATCTTCATGAATATGCAATGATAAAAGGTAAAATAGTCTTATTTTCCATTTCAAGAAGCTACCTATAATAAATTTTCCGGCTAAAGCAGATATAACGTTAATGTTAAGTGCTTCGACGATGTCTGTTCTTATATAACCTAAAAGCTAATTTTGTTTAAAAGGTAAGAAGCACTTTTAATTTATCTTGGGTGGAACATTAAAAATTTTAATTGACATATTTCCATCAACTTCTAAAAGCCCTCTTGGAAAATTCGTATCAACTTACGTTAATTTTTTACGAGGATAAAACGTTTCTACTGTAATAACAGTCGACAACACCATTTTCAATGTAAGTTTGTCTTATCCTACAAAAACAAACTAGAAAAAAATATTAACCTTTTAAGTAAGAAATAATATTCAAGTTTATTTTTATTGCAACGTGTATTACTGAAAATAAATATTATTATTGCTCGTAATGATATTGACTAAAAAAGCTTTTAAGAACGTTAGCACGTTTGGGTCATGCAAAAACCGTTGACAAAGGTCACGGATCGATTTCCAGTTATTTAAAAATTCCTATAAAATGTTTTAAGGATACAAGAAAATAAGGAATAATTGGTTCGCAGAAGTGTGGTCTAGGCGGGATTTGAATGTTGGGTTTAAGGACCCTTCAATAGGACATAGTATCCTTTTCAGGTGTGCTATGATTTCTGATTTCTAGTTGTTACGGTATTTCCTGGGTCCTGGTGTTCCCAGAACGCTACACACGGTCACACGCACAGCTACAATAGCCCTTGGCAGGTGTAGACAATTGTGTGGAAAGAACTGGGGCCTGAACCCCAAAATGAACCTTTGGTTGTATACACAAGTCATTAGGCCAATGTTAACCTATGGTTCGGTGGTGTGGTGGAGTAGAACGCAGCAGTCCGGGGCGATCAGGCAGCTGGAAAGCATTCAAAGACAGGCATGCCTGAATGTTACAGGTGCCATGGGGACCGCCCCAACGGACGCACTACATGTTCTGCTCAACCTACCACCATTGCACATCTACATACAGGGCGAGGCTATGGCAACTGCTCACAGGCTGCTACAAGGCCAGGCTTCCATTACCACATTAAAAGGAAAAAAGCAAGCAGAGTTATATGATAGGGTTAAGGCGGATCAAATAATGAGGCATGCCTCAGGACAGGATAGTCTCCAGGTATAACTTTGCGAGAAACTTTCGAGTAGAAATACTGGAAATGGACTCATGGAAGAATGGCAACCCCATCCAAGGGGAGTCCATCTGGTATACCGATGGCTCAAAGACTCAGTCTAGGTGCGTATGCCACAGTGTTTCAGGCTGAAGTAATGGCCATACAACACTGTGCAACGAAGATCGTAAGTCAGGGTATAACGGGTCAAACCGTAGTCATATACTCGGACTGCCAAGCAGCTCTAAAGGCGATAGTCTCAGCACAAATAAGCTCACAGCTGGTGTGGGACTGCGTTGGGGCTCTGACACATACCGCTAGTCAAAATTCTCTGACACTGGCATGGATACCAGGACACTCAGGGTTTCGGAGCAATGAGAAGGCTGATGAATTGGCCCGTGCGGGAGCTAATACTCCAATGATTGGCCTGGAACCATTCGGCGGAGTTGCTAATACATTCAGAAAGGCAGCCATTGAGAAATGGAGGCTAGAAAAGGCCCAGCACTGGTGGGAAAAATCACCGGGCAAGCGACAAGCCAAACTCTTCATAAAGGGATCCTCGGCGAAGTTTACTGCAGAGCTGCTTACACAAAGGCGAAATGATGTCAGAATGATTGTCAGTCTCTTGACAGGACATTGTAGGTTCAGGAAACACATGAGTCAGCTACACTTAGCAGATGAAGACATTGGTTGATACTGCCGAGAGGAAGAGGAAACTGCATTTCATGTCCTATGACAATGTGAAGGCCTTGCAAGGACGCGGTATCTATTACTGGGAGGGGAGAAACCGGCTGCTCCAAGTTATGTGGAGTGGCCACTGTGAAGGCTATTAAGTCTCATTAAGGGGGCAGAGCTGGACAAGGTGCTCTAATCCTATTCCACAGATAATGGGTGTTCACAATAGATCTGCAAAGGTCGCAGTGATATAGGCTAACAGCCAACCCAAAAAATATCTATCTATCCAGAACGTGCCTTAACCGAAAAAAAACTTTTTTAGTGTGAGTGTGGGAGTGTAGCCCACCTGGTGCAATGGGAGTTTGGAAAATTGATGATGTGTGACTTCCCCAGCGTGAGGCTTCTCATTTGGTAAGGACGAAGGGAACCACAAGAATCTTTGCCAAGGTCTTATGTTTTTTGTTTTTTTAGTATCCAGTTGTTGTCCACCTGTGGAAGGTCTTTAAGTTCTGCTGGAAAGTCTCTGTCTTTAGTTTGGTGGGAAGGTGGATTTTGATTTTAGGAATTCTTGATCTCCTTTAGAGTCCTTCTCTCCAGTGTATATTAAGGGTTCTTTAGGTGGTAATGTTGGTACCCTTTTGAGTCCAAGCAACGTGTCGTTGTTGTAGCGTTTAAAATCGAAAAGGAAGAGGAATATTTTTGTGTCTTGGGTAAAGGTAGTGTATGTGTTTTTCTTTGCGAATAATGGCTGTGCATTTGGTTGGTGATTCTCCAGGAGTTAGTCAGTCGCCTTAAAAAATCGTTTGCTAAGATGAGAAGTTTTGAATTTAGATTTTAATAGTTTGTACTTGTTTTAAAAAAGTTTTAGATAGTTTGTGAAATCAAGATTGAACCATTTTTTGTTTGTTTGTGCTAAACAAACATTTATTTGTCTTGCAGAATATAAAGAAGTGTCTACCACAACTTATACAATTCGCATTCATATTAAAACCAAAAAGTTGGCCAATTTCCTACAATTATTGACATTAGCCCAAGCCTTAATGGTAATAATTATCGCCGTAAGGCTAGAATATTCGGATGAAACTAGCTGAATGAAGATATAAAGCGACCGCTTGATTCTATAATCGCTTCTCTGCAGTTTCCAAACTGTATCATAAATCAATTCGCGGGGTAACGCTAATACCTGAGGACTTAGCAACCAGGTCCTTTCTCAGCGGCAATATTGATCATTCTAATTAGAATTATCATACGTAGACATTGTTTAATATTAGGCCAGGGTTTCATTGTGGAAATAATTAGTATAATAGATCTTGAATATGTTGATTCAATATTCCCATTCAAGTTTGGCAACCTGATGAGTTCCTAACTGCCTGTTTCGTAAAAGACTATTTTTACGATTCTGAAAGGCCTGTTTTTTATGGTATATATTGACCCAATATCGATAAAGTTGTAGCTAAACTTTAACATGAGTTTATCTGCCTAAATGTTATGAACAGTTAAAACTGCAGGCAATGATTCTTTAAATTTACCAATTGATACTGGAGAACTACCAAAACCAAGTTGAAGATGTAGTAGAGGTAGTAAAAATTTTTATTTATTCTATATATATAGAAACAGGGTGCACGATGGGCAAGAAGAAGTAAAAATATTGCAGAAACCAAAATGAACCTCTTGAGATGTCTGGATCTGGATCTGGAAATTTGGGGAGGGGCGAGCTGGTGCTCAGCCAGCAATGAGGCCAAATATGACCCATTGTGCATCCTCCCGTGTATAGGGATATCCTCACCTCAGGCTGTCACCAGGCCTAGTAATTTAAAATAGGTGATGAGGCTCCCAAAGGGGGATCTCCCTGACATCGGCTGGTGTAAACCAGTACTCGCCCAACACGGATCTACTGATTTCAGAAAAAGCAGAGCAGTCATACATTATGTGTTCTACTGTTTTCTCTTCTTGTTCGCAACCTCTGCATAGCGGTGATTCTGTTAATTTCATCCTAAAGAGATGTCGCAATTGGCAGTGACCTGTCAAGATTCCCACAGCTGTTCGGAGATTTTGTCTGGTCGATGCCTTAAATTTTTTTGGCTGTTTCCTCACCAGGATGAGGTAATAACTCTCTGGCCAGTCTACAGTTCGTAGTTTCATCCCAGCACTGTATAAAGTTTTGGTGAGAGTGCTGTTTGATAAGGTCCACGACTGCGGACAATATTAGCTTGGTAGATGGGCGAGGGCTTACATATTTGTAGCCCGCTGCCCTCCTTGCTAAATGGTTCGCAATGCGGTTGCCTTTAGAGTTCCCATGTCCTTTGATCCAGCTGAAAGTGACCACGTTATTCTGGCTGGCCTCAGTTAGAGATTGGTGACATTCTAGTACTAAACTTGAAGCGAAACGTGGTCTATTCAAGGTCAGTAGTGCTTGTCGGCAGTCTGTGTATATATTTATATTCCTGCCTGTGATGTTCCTATTGATTAATTCTTTTGCAGCTATGGTTATGCCTCTGAGTTCTGAGTGAACCACACTTGACAAGCCATCCATAGCCCATTTTATTTTTAGGTTTTTAAGGATCTGGAGTAAATTCCACATCCCACACCTTGCTTTGTTTTTGATCCATCCGTATATACGCTTAGAGCGTTCACTACGTTGGGGTCTGCTGTCTTGTTTGTTAATATTTTGTAGGGTTTGTCAAAGACAAATCTTGGTGTGACGGCATCCGTGTCTGCCTGTAAGAGTGGTATCACCTTTATCGATTCCCTCCACAGACTGTCCCTATTGGTGCCAGTCCCTACAGTGGGTTTGATACCAATAGTGCGAAAGCGTACCATGGTCATCCATGCGACCTCCTTAACAAATATATCAAGGGGGGTGAGACCGAGTATGACTTCCATTGCGCTGGTCGGTGTGCTTCGCATGGCTCCTGTTACGAGAAGGCATGCTGATCTTTGGATTTGAGATGTTTAGTATCAAAATTATACCAGTAAACGTTTGATAGACATTTTTTTTTAATGAAAGCTCTTTGATATCATCCGTCGTATCCTACTTTAAAATATGTTTCATTAAGCCATTTAACAAGACCCTGGATAAACTTAAAGAGAGAAAGAGAAATAGGACATACAAGAAGCAGTTGAAATTCAATAGGAAACAGGATAAAAATGTTGAAAAGCTTTCTCGAAAATGCCACTTCTTTTCTGTTCCCTCAATTAAAATTTAAGCCGGAAAAATCTTATCAGACTACTTACTTGACTATTGAAATTATACTATTTAAGAAGGGTTGAATTATTTTACACAAAAACTAACTAATTTAAAAATTGTTCCCAATTAAACAATTAGCTCTTGATTTCTTTGTTTCTATACAAAATGTCTTGCATAAGGTTCTTTTCTTTGTTTTCGAAGCGGATAAACTTTAAGACTCAGTGTGCCTTTAAAATAAAAAAAAAATAGTACTAATTAGAGATTTAATGACTTAACAACATTATTACTCTGAAAAGGAGACTTCGAGAAAGCATTTAATGACCATTATATTGTATTGATTATTTGTTTTTCTATACCATTTTTCTTCAAAAAATTATGATACTGCATAGCTGCATTTAAACACATTTCTCTGATTTTTGTTTATTTTTAACGTAGTAGTTTATGTATATTAAAAATCTCGTACATTAACTTTACAACAGCAAAAACTAAATTTATAAACTTTGTTGTTTTACAATTTTTCTTTTCCAACATAACAAGTTTTCCATACTAAGTGCAGACTCGTTTCAAGTCTGAATGCACAGGTGTGTTGTAAATAATTTTAGTACAGCCACCCCAGCCTGTCAGCAAGAAAAAAATAGAATAGAATACAAAGAAAAATATGCAAAAAGCGTGTACGTTTTTTATGAGGTGAATAATATGATACCATTAAGAAAACTCACACAGACTTATCAAAACTGATACTTTAAGAAAAGAATGTAAAATCTTTTAAGCTTGAGAGATGCTCACTTTTATCAAATAAAAAAAAACTAAAATTATTTTCTTATATTCAAAATAAGGCAAGTTTGTCTGAAAAAATTGGGTGTCGTAAAGTCGGTTTACTGACGATAGTTGAACGTTACAAAGTCATAAGAAAATACCAATGGAATGGTTGCATTTTTTAAAAGAAAATTTAAATTTTATTTGTTTGATAGATATTTTTTATTTTTCATTTTTCATTTTTCATTTTTCATTTTTTATTTTTCATTTTTCATTTTTCATTTTTCATTTTTCATTTTTCATTTTTCATTTTTCATTTTTCATTTTTCATTTTTCATTTTTCATTTTTCATTTTTCATTTTTCATTTTTCATTTTTCATTTTTCATTTTTCATTTTTCATTTTTCATTTTTCATTTTTCATTTTTCATTTTTCATTTTTCATTTTTCATTTTTCATTTTTTATTTTTCATTTTTCATTTTTCATTTTTCATTTTTCATTTTTCATTTTTCATTTTTCATTTTTCATTTTTCATTTTTCATTTTTCATTTTTCATTTTTCATTTTTCATTTTTCATTTTTCATTTTTCATTTTTCATTTTTCATTTTTCATTTTTCATTTTTCATTTTTCATTTTTCATTTTTCATTTTTCATTTTTCATTTTTCATTTTTCATTTTTCATTTTTCATTTTTCATTTTTCATTTTTCATTTTTCATTTTTCATTTTTCATTTTTCATTTTTCATTTTTCATTTTTCATTTTTCATTTTTCATTTTTCATTTTTCATTTTTCATTTTTCATTTTTCATTTTTCATTTTTCATTTTTCATTTTTCATTTTTCCTTTTTCATTTTTCATTTTTCATTTTTCATTTTTCATTTTTCATTTTTCATTTTTCATTTTTCATTTTTCATTTTTCATTTTTCATTTTTCATTTTTCATTTTTCATTTTTCATTTTTCATTTTTCATTTTTCATTTTTCATTTTTTATTTTTCATTTTTCATTTTTCATGTTTCATTTTTCATTTTTCATTTTTCATTTTTCATTTTTCATTTTTCATTTTTCATTTTTCATTTTTCATTTTTCATTTTTCATTTTTCATTTTTCATTTTTCATTTTTCATTTTTCATTTTTCATTTTTCATTTTTCATTTTTCATTTTTCATTTTTTATTTTTCATTTTTCATTATTCATTATTCATTATTCATTATTCATTATTCATTATTCATTATTCATTATTCATTATTCATTATTCATTATTCATTATTCATTATTCATTATTCATTATTCATTATTCATTATTCATTATTCATTATTCATTATTCATTATTCATTATTCATTATTCATTATTCATTATTCATTATTCATTATTCATTATTCATTATTCATTATTCATTATTCATTATTCATTATTCATTATTCATTATTCATTATTCATTATTCATTATTCATTATTCATTATTCATTATTCATTATTCATTATTCATTATTCATTATTCATTATTCATTATTCATTATTCATTATTCATTATTCATTATTCATTATTCATTATTCATTATTCATTATTCATTATTCATTATTCATTATTCATTATTTATTATTCATTATTCATTATTCATTATTCATTATTCATTATTCATTTTTCATTTTTCATTTTTCATTTAAGACTATCATTTTTTTGGTCGTGAAGCCGGCTTCATCGAATTATACAAGACGTTGTCACGTCAAAAAATAAATGTGGCACTCCGAGAATCACCGAGGAGAAGAGGTATACCTGTATATCAACGCTTGTGATCAGGTTTTATTAGTTGTGATCACTTATGATTACTTGTAATCACTTGTAATCATTTGTAAGTACTTAAACTCTATTCTGATCAGTAAAGATAACATACGTAAAAGCACGTTTTTAAAATTAATAAATCCAGACGCATACTCTGCCATAAAAAGGCTTTGCTTCAAAAAACAGAAAATAATTTCCGTTCTTTTTAGGTGAACAATTGAGTGTGAAAGTGTATTAGTTAAAAAAATCCGGATATTAAAAATCGCTTTTTGTGTTCCATATATTTGATCAATAATTTATATCGTTGACACCCAAAATATAAAATTATAAAATAGAATAATCTGTGTAACAGTAACACACCAGGTGCATTTTATATTCCTCTTTAGAGGCAGACTAAAATTATTTAAATAATTCCTATTCACTATTCATCCCAAAATAGGAAAATTTCTTTTTATTGTCATATTTCGTTATAGTGAATATATTCCAATTTTTGTCAGATCTTCCTAAGAGAACCGCATAGTTTTAAATTTGAAGATAACATTATGTGACCTAAATCGTAAGCTTCTAGAATTAATTGACGGTATAAATGGACAACTTTATATTCATCCCTCATCTTTGGTGAAGTCCCTAATGTCCTCTTGTTTTCCTATTTTGAAACCTAAACTAACATAATACAAAATTTTAACCGGTTTCAGTGCTGGGTATTAAAACTTTCGAAATATTCGTTTACTGTATATTGAATAGTTAGTAGTAATTTTATTATGCTAGTTGTTTTGTTATTCGATTTACTCAATTAAGTATTTTGACTAAGTACCTATATATAGTTTTTTACAAAAAATAAATATTAAAAGAGCTCATATTAGGCCAAAACCAAATTACAGAAACTGTGTTTCGCTCTCATTTGAGCTCATCAGTGTAGTATAGGTTATATCTCTTCAGTCACTAATGAAGAGACATCCCTGGTATGAACTGAATAATATCTATAGATGTAGACTTGCGAAAGTTAAAAACAGTCGCAAGTAGCACCATCTTCATTTCAAAAATGGTATTTCAGTGATCTTGTATATAACCTTAGGCAAGATAAAAACATAAAACTAACAGAGCGTTTTGTGATAGTCTTATATAACAAAATGTAAAAGATGATACATATTCTCTTATCCTAGTAAATCTTGGAAACTCTAGTTCTGATTGTGACGTATCGGTGTCGATTCTACTGAGATAATTTTTCTTTCATGCTTCAATAGTCACGACAAAACTTGGGATCAATCATCTTTGTCTAATGCTTTACAAAATGGCGGGATTTGAACCAAAGTGGATAATAATGAAGTATCATAAGTAGACCTCTTCAAACTAATTTGGATGAACCCCTAACGATACAATGAATAATTATAAATCAATCTGGTGCTTTGTTGTTTTTATTGACATTATTGCTTTATGTACCTTTTCTTGTGTTAATATTATCTCTTCCTCCTTTGTCTTCCTTAGTGTTATCTATAAATTCACGCCTTTTCTCTGTTAACAGATCTGCTTTTCAGTGTTGGTCTTCTATAAATGACATATGCGTCGTTTCATAGTTGTTCGTTTGTAATTTTTTCAGAATTTTTGAAACCTAAGAACTTCTGGTTCCTCCTTACTGTTAGTCTGGGAGCACACAGCCGTTGGTTTTCACGTGAAACGTCTATGTTGGCGATATCGATTCTCTGTTCATTCGTTACGTCTATTAGTACAGGTATTTCAGTGGTAGAGGTGCTCGCGAGGTTGGCGGCAGCAGAAAAGTTCCTCGCGGCGTCAGCGTTTTCGTCGGCAGCGGCTTTGTCACGTTCCTAAGACCGTCTTGCTCGCTCGGCGCCGGACATTGGGCTACCTGTGTGTGGCCCTTAGCCCCCTTTTTCCAACGATAGTCGTGATTTATATTTCTGGCTGGCTCTGGCACGAGCTAAGGTCGAGATCGCAAATGTTTATATATTTTTTTATCACTTTGTGGTTATTTTTAATATAAATTTGATGAACACACGAAAGAATCACCGCGCTATCAAGTCGGAGTCACGAGTTAAACTGAATAGAAACGAGCGAGAGCGCCGGTTTCGTACAGTTAACGCACTTTTTGAACCTGGTACTCGTATGTTTCGGCGCGTCAAAAAAAACAAGTTTATGAAAAAGTTTATTTTATTTTAATTACTTATAGAATCAGAAACGTTTGATTGTATATTCACAACATTTCAAACAACCTACCTATGTTTGCTTTTCCTTGTTGCAACTACATCATCCCATTTTTATTTCTGCACATGCAATGAATACGTGGTTGTATTCTTTTCCCAATGCTTTCAAAAGTAAGTCGTAAAGCCAAATGTTTATCGGAGACGGTTTCCTTTAAAGACAGTCACGTTCTATTTCTTTTCTTTTAAGAAACATTATTTAAACGTTTTTATAACAACGTATTTCAAATTTTTTTAAGTCATAATATGGATCCAGCTTGGTTTTATGTTGTTTCCTATAGCATCAAGTTGATTAACAATTTTTCTATTTACTCCCTTGGTTTTTATTAGCTGTAAAACTTGTTTACCTGAATCAGGTTTATCGCGTTAAGATAACGATTCAATTAGTAATAAAATAAACGCAGTTAAATAATATTATAAGGGAAATTATTTACAGTATTGTATAAACAAAAATTGATTTCTACATTTTTTAAATTTTCTTAAAGTATTGTAAAACAATAACCCAAATAGATACCATAGATAAATATTTGATATCCCTTTGTGTAATTTTCCTCAACTTTAAATATCTAAAAGTTTTATTTAACTATGGACAAACCAACATAGCTAAATGCCCTCTGGGTTTTTGTTCAGAAAACAAAGAAACAAAAAGTAATAGTTGCCTGGTTTCGTTTGTGGCAATTAGAAGTTTTTTTGAAAGTGTTCAGCAACAAAGAATTTATCGCATAATTAACCTTTCTGAACGTAAATGCTATTTACACAATTACATTGATAAATGTCATTTGAAAATATAGAATGCAAGAAATTGATTTAGTATTTTACTTATTTATTTTATTTTTCTAAAGACATTTACAACAAAGTTTGTAGTCTAGTATATAGGTATGCTAATTTATTACTTAGGTGAAGATCGTTGTTTTTACGGTGATAGATGACATGCCTGAAGACATAAAAGATAAAGCCTCGTGGTAAATGCTTTATACGGGTGATAATGTGATTGTAGATCTTGTACAACTGATTACAAGTATTCATAATTGATTTCAACTGATCACAAGTGATTACAAGCGATTTCATCTACGACTCCATCCTCTTTTTCTTCTACACAATGGGGACTTTGTGATAATGATAATGATGATGATGATGATGATGATGATGATGATGATGATGATGATGATAATGATGATGATGATGATGATGATGATGATGATGATAATGATGAAGATGATAATGATAATGATGATCATATATGTATTTAGTTTTTTTTATACAGACTTTACAATATTATTTATTTTCAAAAGTTCTAATTAACACTTTTTCTTATACAGTGATACAGACAACCTTATTTTTTCTGAAAATGCTTGTATAGATAGGGTTGTTCATATACCTACGGTAATAATTAAATTCGTGTTTTGTTCCATATACATTGTAACCTCTTTTTTCTTATAAAGGTGTTAAAGGCTCGATTATAGAGGTTAACAAATGCGAACGGCACTCAGGGGGTAGGAGGAGAGCAAGCGTGGATTCGATCGAGCTAGATGAATACTATTGAAAAGGTAAAAAGAAAGATATTTATTAGAAAAATAAAAGTTAAACGAAGTTAAAGGGGACGAAAAAGAGATAATGAAAGAAATGATGGAAAAAGGAAAATGGGCGCCACTTATGTTTTTTATCCTAAGGATGGGAAAATATAATAAACCCAAAAAATAAAAAAAATATACAAGTTGGTTAAAATAATCTATCAGTTATTCTAGTTAAAATTAAAATCACACACTTCTATTTGTAAAGCTAGAAAGATATAGTTATACTTACTTTTTTCTTTACTTATCTAAATGGCTGCAGTTCTATTAGTAAGATAAGGATATTTTCCATAAATCAAAATTTATTACTCAGTTACGTCTCGTTCTTTCCATTGATTAAAATTGATCAGATTAACATACACCAGGTAGGAAAGAAAACAGATGGTTAAACAATAAACAATATTTATTACGCAAGGTGGTAATAACTGGGATGTACAAGAAATAGAATAATAAAAATATAAAATATCAACATCATAAATATGATATTACATTATTAAACACATTAGTGTTTAATCAAAAGAAATAACTATTACTACACATCAAATAACAGCTAAGTAACATTGTTTTTGTTATTTTTGTGTAGTCTGATAAGCAAAAAGTGGCAAAAAATTAAAGTTTGATGAAACGTTATATTAAAAAATAATAATTTACCTTTAGCTTAGGTTTTTAACTCGAGTTAAAAAAAGAGAGTACCATATAATTGTTTAAGTTTAGTAATTATACATTTAAGAGGTATAGAGAGAAACAAAAATTTACCAATAAAATACGTTTTTCTACGCCCATGACTGTAAACGTCAAAAATCGCACTGTAGACATTCCGTGTAAGTGACATTTAACAATAACATGCACGTAATGAGATCTCATAACATACATGTGCGTTTAGATAAGAAAACTTAAATTTCTTTGTTTAATCAAATTGCAATAAAATTTTTATGTACGTACTACTTTATTTGGTCTATTTACAAACTTTTAGTCAATTTAAAAACATAAATATATAATAGTTTTTATTAAAAAATAAAATAAAAATAACACAGATATAGGCAACATATATTACATTTTAAATTATTATTTAATCTAGGATGTTACTTATTGTCACTACTTTGATAAATGTTATTTTAAACGGCAAATTTCGTCATATATTTTTTAAGAGATGTCAAATATTTAGAATTAAAATTAAAATATTGAGTCGTAGAAAAAGCATAGTACGTAACTCGAGTGGTAAGAGGTATTACGTACTCGTGTAGTTACGCACTCGCCGCTACGCGGCATTGTGCGTAACTTTTCCACTCGTACGTAATATCCTATTTACCACTCTTGATACGTAATATACTATTACAAAAAAACTAAGTTAAACTCTTTAAGCCGCAATCGCTGTTGATTTTATCGAGTGATACATAGGTATTACTACTATCGAACGTAACTATTAAAAACTTTACACTTAGTTTCACAGATACCGGCGTTTTTATAAACTGAGTTAATCTCGGTAGTTTACAATCACTAAATACATTAACTCTTCATACGTGGATATTTATTATATAGATGACAAATAAATCTAAAATCCAATGAAATAAACGGTACTCTATTTATTCTTGTAGTAAAGAAATAGTAATTATGCAATAAAAAGACTTACAAAATGGCTCCTAGGTAGTATGATTAGGTTCTATCCTAATTTCGGAAATACTGCAAAATTCAGCTACTTACAAGCCTCAAACATCGGTAATTATTGGTAACTTTCACTAAAACTATTAACAATCACTACAAACTGACTTTAATTCCACTAGAAACCTTAATTAGCTTTTAATTTTTAAGCGTCCAAAAATAAAAAAAAAAACGCCAAAATTGGAATTAACTTTTTACAGAGAAGTGTAGCGTAAAAATACCCTTTGCTAGCTCCAGAGGGTCGTGACTTTCCTGCTGAAATTTTGCTTAGTTTTCCCCAATCAAGTTTTTTAATAGGGCGCCAGTACAGATATACAAATAAAATATTAGATCAGTTTAAAAATGGTTTATTTCTATAAATTTGGTTAATTACTGTTGACAGTTAATGAAAAATTAATTTAATCTCTTATCTTTGTTTTATTGATGGCTTGATAAACGGAGTTTCTTAAGCACTTGTTGTGAAGTTTGATTTCTTCTGAATGACTTCTAAGACAACAGCGGCCGGTAGGAATTTCCCTTCGGTTTTTCTGTCCAGAAAATCAGAACTGCAACGGACTTTCTCTGCTGATACCTCTTGACGAAATAATAATGTTGTTTTTGGTAAACCAAATAATAGGGCCCTTCTTTTAGTTGGCAATAACCCTGTCAATAAAGTTGGAATCAAAACTCCGAATTTCAAATACTTTTATTCGAACACAATAGCTATCAGTCTCTCCAAATTTCGAGAAAAAATTAATTATCTTTTATGTATAAATAAAAAAATTACCACAAAAACTGACCTAGTATTGAATTCAGCCATTGTATTCGAATATTTAAAATATTAGTAAAATAAATAAAAAATTATATTCACCGCATTTTGGATTATTAAACTATTAAATTTAAAACCAAGGTAATAAGTAACTTACCAGAGACAGAAGGGCAAAGTTGGTCGGAAAACTTTGAATTAAATAAAATTCAACGTTAAAATGAACGGAGTAAAATCACAAATTAACTACGAAGCCAATAACTCTCCTTCCACTTTGCAGTCTCCCACTCGTTACAACGCCAAGACAATAAATAATTTAAAAATATTTATAGTCCAGGAGAATTGTTCGAAAAGTAACGATACAATCGTTACAGAAGTTATCGTTTATAGCGTCTCAGCATCGGATGATGTTGAACACGAAATCTCATTGGTCAGTTATGAAGTCAGATATATCGCGTGGTAAAAACCGTTGGAAATCTTAGTTCTGCGATACTCCATGCCATAAATTAAGAGTACAGGGTGATAAAAAGTAGAAGAATGATTAAAATAGAAATTTGATTATTTGGGTTTTTTAAGAATGATACAACATATATGTTATATTAAAATAATTATAATTTTTCATTAAACAATACTGCTATAAAAATTCCATTCAGCTAAGTTTTGACATGAGTAATTTTTCTACAATGTCGCTACATCTAGCCATTAGACTCTAATCGCCAAATCGACCCACATAGCTCACATATTGCCTAATATACATAAAAGAAAAATTGTTATCATGAACATTTTCGTGCGAAGGAAATTTTGTTCTAAATATTGTACACTTAAACCAAGCAAGAAAAATAGATTTTTTTGTAGATGGTAGATCATGTTTCATCAGTTTCAAGGTTAGATTAATTATTTCTTATTGTTATTTTTCTGTGATAATTAGAATAGATTGGGTTGATAAAATTTATTCGAAAGTAGGCTCTAATTCTTGCTAGACATGCATTAACATTAATAAGTATTTACGATATAAATGATAATCCGGTAAATACGGCTTAGTTATAAAGTTATAAAGATAAAAATCAATAGAAACATCACAGGCAGGAATGTAATTATTTAAACGGACTGCTGACAAGCACTACTGACCTTGAATAGACCAAATCCTAACTGAGACCAGCCAGAATAACGTGGTTATTCTGAACTAGATCAAAGGACAAAGACATCTGCATTGCGAACAATTTAGCAAGGAAGGCTGCGGGCTACAAATATGTTAGCCCTCACCCGTCTACCAAGCTGTCAATGTCCGCTGTCGTGGACCTTATCAAACAGCACTTCATACAATGCTGGGATGAAACAACGAACTGAAGACTGGCGAGAGAGTTATTACCTTATCCTGGCGAGGAAACAGCAAGAAAATTAAACGCATTGGTCAGACAAAATCTCTAAACAGCTAAAGGAACCTTAACTGCCAATTGCGACAACTTCTCTTTAGGAGGAAATTAGCAGAATGGCCCCTATGTAAAGGTTGCGAAGATCCTCCTCGGAAGTGTCATTACCTATTTTAAATCTTTACGCCTGATGACAGCCTGAGGCACACACAGGAGGATTCACAATGGGCCATATGTGACCTCAGTTCCGGCACAGCACTCTTCAATTTTCCATATACAGATCCAGACAATAGAAGCCCTTATGTCCATATTTTTAATATATCTTGTTGTAAAAGGGCATAAGGAAAAAATCGTCGTACCACGCGTGTGTTTTTTACAAAACAAAATCATTTTACCACAGATTTCGGCAGGTCACCTACATGTCTTACAGTGCTCTCAAAGTAATAAAGGAGAAAATGGTAATAAATTACATATCTTGACATGTCTTACATTGCTCTCAAAATAATAAAGGAGAAAATGATAATGAATTACAGATTAATATCCGACGCTCAAATAAACATCATAGAGTCTGTGTCTGTGTATAAGGATATTGAGTTAATAGGACTTTATTAAAATGGGTATATATTAAAGGGTATGTACCTATACGATATATAGTCAACTAATTGGTACTTATTAAAATGATTATATAGAATAGAGTCTACATAGATCTTAGAAATGTAGATTAAGCATAGGGAGTGTATAAGTTCACAACTATTCCTATTTCGAATTTGCAGCTTAATTAGAACCTTTAAGGTACATTTGATAGTCAGTGTTTAATTAATGCTTAATTATAATATTGATTTAATTATGAACTGATAAATAAAACTTTATAGATAAAACAAAAAGTTTTGTTTTTAAATGAGGAGCAAGGAGAACGGTCCCGTTTTGTCGGAAAAAGTGGCAATAAAAAAACTTAGACATCCTCTGTCAAAGATGTTTTAGGGTTGCCTTTCATATAAAGATACCGAATTCCTCGTGCCAATCGTAACCATAATGAATTTTTAACAATACAGACTTGTTGAAAAGGAGATGAGAAGAAGAGCTGAGAAAAGTGGATGCCAATTATCAACCAAATTTCAACAAGATTCGGCTACTTGCCACGTCTCCAAGATGATAAATAAATATTTAAAGGACAGGAATAGGCAGTGCCTTAAATAGCCTGCGAACTCTCCGGAATTTAATCCAATAAAAAATCTGTGTGCCATTGTGAAAGCCAGACTGTGCACAAAAAAAGAAGCTTTAAAGCTCTAAAGGCGGTAGTCTTGACAAAAATAAGCTCACAGCTAGTGTGGGTCTGCGTTAGGGCTCTGAGCAAGTGGGAATTGTAAAAAAACGAAAATTTACAAAAAACATATCATTAATTCTTAGACGGGTCACGCCTGGGGGGATGTGAGGAGAATGTGCCTTAATGTTTTGGGATGAGGGGTAGCTTACTAAAGGTACTTCCCACCCAGGTCGTAGTTATCTATCCCCTGGTTAGTTATCCTGCTGAAGGCAGATAACTAACCAAGGGAAAGATGAGATAAACAACAGGAAACAAACAACAAATATATTAACGAATAAATAAGCAATAACAATAAATAATTAAATATGACTAACGAATAACAAAATACAAATCTTAACTAATCTTACCAAATAAAACTATATGGTGGCATGTCACACTTACTCACGAAAATACGTCAAGAGTCACAACGGCCCAGACCCAAGGGTCTGTTTTAGGAACACCTCGAAGGGTGACCCTTACAGACAACCTCAGACTCCGAACTCCCCGTGTCCGACCTTAACAACTTGCTTTTATAGCCAATTCATATTCTACGTGAGTATAAAAATTAAACTATTTAAATACGTGTCGAGATCTAACGCAATGACTTTGACCTGGTAAAATGTAATACAAAACAATATAGTAAAATATAAACTAATAAATTAATATGTAGGGCAAAACTGCCCTATTATCGTATGTGACAATACGAAGATCATCGGGTAAGCTAGTAAGAAATAAATGTTGATTTTCTGAATTTTACATTATTTCGCACAGTACTGTACGTATTTACAGGTTATATATTCCATTTTTTTTTATAAAAAATGTAACATTAACGAAGGGTATTTAAATTTTTTTAAAAATTAACTGATTTATACTTACAACTCTTTTTATTTTTTGTGTTTTTTATAATTTGCCATTTCGTGCAACTAACTCACCAGTCAAGCGGCAGTTATATAGTTGGTTTTATCTGATAAAACATAAGTTCTTTAACACAATATCGATTAGTACACTTGATTATTCTTATAGCAGTCGTTAGAAAAGTCGTCTCTATATTTATTAATGATTTATAGCAGCACCAACAGTGTTTTTTTGAATTACTGTACTTAATAATAAATCATGTTGAAAATCATGTGTGAGAAAGTTTGATTAAAGGTTTTCTACACTTAAAATTTGAACTTTATACCATTTCTT
Organism: Altica lythri; assembly: GCA_964028335.1. Lineage (NCBI taxonomy): Eukaryota > Metazoa > Arthropoda > Insecta > Coleoptera > Chrysomelidae > Altica > Altica lythri. The sequence goes on from OZ034810.1 coordinate 22,729,461, forward strand.
TTTTTATTGAATTTTAGGTATGCTGTTTCTATAAATAAAAATACGTTATTCGTTGTTTGTCTAATTTCCTTCACTTCCTTACTTGTCTGTAACAACAGGGTCTTCTTGGAGTGGGTGCCAGCGCATAAGGTTTTTGAAGGTAATGAAACCGCCGACCTTCTGGCCAAGAAGGGAGCGGACACATGATTCATTGGTCCAGAACCTGTATTGAGAGAGCCTGGGTAAGGACCAAAGTCAAGAACTGGGTCTGGGAAGAGTCGACCAAACACTGGAGTAATACTGTAGGGCTGAGGCACTCGAAGGTTATTCCAAAAAAGTGACGTCTGACATACTGAATCATGGCAGGAGTCAAATAATAGTACTGGTGGGCCTGCTCACTGGGCATGGACCATTCAGACTACACCTTCAAAGGATGGAGATTCTGACACAGAACCCTCCTCGTGCCGATTGTGCGCCATGGACGGTGAGACGGCAACTCAGTTTCTATTCGAGTGTGAGGCCTTGGACCATAAACAGTTCCTCATCTTCGGTGACATGAACCCTGAATCCTATCACCACCTTGAGGAGCTAGTCACAGGACTCAAATCTCTTATAAAGGGAACTGCCCGGTGGCAACAGTAACTCAAGGAACTTGGGACACCTGGATTCAAGCCTACTTGAAGATTAGCGTGGTGTTGATTTTCAGCTAAGCAAACTAGTGTCCTGCACGCATCGGGTGCATGTAAGGACTCTTGGTGCCGAACCTGGTCACAATATGCCCATAGAAAGCAGTGCTTAAAACAAGGGGGCTCCACAGGAGTGACCATGCCAGGTTTACTTAGATTAGTTTAGATTAGATTACTTGTCTGTCTTTGATTTTCATTTTATAACATTAATTTTTACATCTGTTGTTTGTTAACATTAATGTTGGGGTTAAGTCGTATTTTCCTGTCACCATTAACATTGAATTTATTACTCGATTTGAAACTACTATCATTTATAGCTACTAACATCTAGGAGTACCGTCATTTTCTGAACGCAATCGCGATTGACTGATCCCTGATACCCTGATAAGTAAGCTTTTTGATATGCATTTAAATATTTTGCATAACTGTAAAAAACATAAGTAACTAATTTAGTAAACAACAAAATATCGGATATTCTAAAAAAGCTTTCAAATAAACAATTTATTCATTCGTATCACAAAAAAATAATTTTTATAATCGAATTTCCGAAACTCATCATGTTTTCATTCGAACTTTCAAACTAAATTATAAAATCGTTTTTACATCGTATCAGCATCAACAAGAACACGGGATAGCACTAATTTCTTTCCATTTTTCGCAGACAAATAATGCAAAATTTTACGAAATAAAAGAAATTAATTCAAATTTCTTTCACATAAAAATACGTGATGAAATTTTACGGTGTTTTTCTTTATTTTTAAATAAGATTTTAATTTAATAGAAAGCTTTATGAATATTTATCTGTAACAAAACATACGAGGTCTGGCAATAAAGTTTCGTGACTTATTTGTTTAAATACCTGGTTCTAAATATTATATTCTTTAACTTTGGGTCAAAATTATAAAATAACATAAAGAGTATATAAAAATCACTCACGCCGAAACAATGTTGGATAAAAAATTTAAACAGAGTGAATATAAAGCTTTGTATATTTTTTCTTAAAGAAAAGAATAATAGATTTACAGGAGTGTAATGTTGGTGAGTTCTCGGTGTTAGGTTTAAGGACCCTGTTAAATGACTTGGTGGAGTTTGGTATGAAGTCAGTATCAGTCCCTCGGTGCCATTTGCTGCTCGCTTCCTGGGGCCCTATTCACTAACCGTGTGAATGCTCGTGTAGGAGAGCTCTCTCACAATTTAGCTTCACTGCGCAAATCACTCCCCTAAAATTATAAAATCCGTATTCACGGTCTAAGAGAATGCTCCTACGCGAGTACTCTACTAGGTAAAACCAAGAGAATTGATCCATTTTGAGAGAGTGGAGTGGACTTGCGCACAATGGGTGTTGTCTCATGACAGACATGACATGGGATTTTTCAATACAGTTTATTTTTCATGATTTGTTATTGCTAGAGTTTTTGTTTGGTTCATTGTTGATGATTTAGTTTTTGTTAGTCTTTTTGTTGTTTTATTAGTGACAATTTTCTGCCAGTGTGTTGTTTTCGGGGTTATAATGTGTTTTTAAAATGGATGATGATGATTTATAATGATGCAAATGCTAATAAATGATCTTGACGATGCGAAAGAACAAGCGGCAAATAATATAGGTGCCTCGCCTGTATTTTCAACGTCAGGACCCTTTCTTGAGATGGTCCGATTTATTATTATTCTTCTCATCCCGGTGGCTGTTTATATTTTACAAACCTAAAGTACTAAATAAATAGTTCAAATGTGATGGTTAAACTTGGCAACGTTGAGCAAAAAGTAGTAGACTCGCCGATCTATCGTGAATGTGGCTTTTTAGGATCATGTCGTACACGAGCACTCTCACAAGTTACAGAATAACCACCCTGGTGCTTCTGGTTTTGCTTTCATGTTTACTGGAACGTGTCTAAACTGCCATAAAATATATTGTGTGTATCTGTGGCTATGTAATCCCACGTTATGCAGTTTGGGTTTGGCAGATTGACGTTGTGGCATTTCGTCTCTTTCGGTGTAAGGCTTCCTATTTGGCACGGATGGAAAGAACCACAGAAACCTTCGTCAAGGGCTCCCATCTAAGTGTTCCAGTAAATCGCACGCCTAAGTAGGTCACCTGGTCTTGAGGAACGAGCTGTTCCCCTGATAATGGCAAAGATTTTCTCTTCTGCTGAGGTTTGGATGTGTAACGATCGCTCGGTATTCGCTGCTCGCATCCGAGTTTTCTGTTTTTTTTCCTGTTTCCTAAAACGTGCCTAAACTGCCATAAAACACTTTGGTGTTGTGTAATTGACTGCAGCTATGTAACTCCACCTTGTGCAATGCGAGATTGGGAGATTGACGATGTGGCGTGTCTTCTCCAGGCTGAGCCTCCCATTTGGCAAGGACGAAGAGAATCATAAAAACCTTTGTCAAGGGCTCAGTTTTTTTATAAACATGTCCTTCTGTATCTTCCTGTACGACAGGGTTGTCTTGTCAAGAAGGTCGTCGAGTTCTGTAGGAACTTCGCTGTCTACATTTCGAAAAAGTCTTGAGGAAGGAAAGGGATTCTTATTGTTAACAATTCTTGAAGTTCTCTGGAGCCCTTCATTCCAGTGGATATGAATGGTCCTCCGCAATATTATATGGGTCCTCTGTGGAGTCCGAATGACGTATCGTTGTTGTAGCATCTGAAATCGAGAAAAAAGGGAAACTATTTCTGTATTTTGATGAACAAAACAGCAGAGTAAAGGTAGTATAGGTGTTTTGCTTTCGGATAATGTCTTTCTCTGTGGCAAGAAGAGACTGGTGGAGTCTCTGAGGAAAGGTAGAGTATGGCACGACTTTATAATCGACAAGGTGTAAAATAAAAGTTTTGTAAGTATAAAGTAGGGTGTTGGAGTGGCATTTTCAGAGTCTACCACCCAGAGCACCTAGGAGAGATGCTCATTTTATTGATAGAAAGTTCGACATCAGTGTTCCACGTGAGTAGGTTAGCTTGCCTTGAGGAACGAGCTGTTTCCTCCATATTGAGAGTCTGATATTGTTGTCGAAAGTGAGATTTTCTCTTCAGCTAAGGTTTGGATGTCTGAAGATGATGATTTGGGTTTTGGTGAGGTTGAGGGCTATTCTTTATCTGCTGCACCTGGTGGTTGTTGGACCAGCAGTCTTTGGGTTTTTCGGTTGAGAATTTGAGTCGATTTTGCGAAGGTGTATAAGGCCGCAAGCAATTTAAGTTAATAATTAGAGTTATGTTACTGACGATTTTAACTTTTTTTTACCAAAATTGTATACTTAAGGTAAAGCTGGAGAGAAAAATTTTTGTTGTATAATAACATTAAAGTTTAATATTATAACGATTTATCTTTGATTATAAATTTAAATTAGAAAATACCGAAACATTAAACATTAAATTATATAAAGCTTTAAAGTTGTTTATATGTCTTATATGGAAGTTGTCGAAAGTTTCGAGTAACTAAGCTGGAGTAAGTATAGCTAAAGCGTTTGTAAAAGTTTTCCAACTTCTATGAAATGATATGAATATTGAGAGATGCAATGTGAAAATAATGCAAAACGATTCAAAGAAAATACAAATAAAGCCAGATATTGTTATCTATTTTGTACGTGTATTCTTTGATGAGTACCTATTTATTTGGAAATTGGAATATTCTAATATGCATAAAGATCAACATTTCAACTAAAGTTGTAGGATAATCCTATATGAAAAAGAATACATTTTTAGTTCTGTGTTTAGAATTTCTTATGATTATTATTTTTTTGTTACAGCTGATAAACTACCTCCTGGTTTTCCTCAGATTACTCAATCTCCCACTACAAATAAAGTGGTAGAAATTGGACATAATACTGTTTTAAAATGTGAAGCAACTGGTAATCCACCACCTAAAATAACTTGGTTAAAAAATATGTTACCAATAAATATTACTACCAGTAGATCGAGATATTCAATGAGGGATGATATGCCAGGTAAGTCATTACGTTTTGCCCCACTCCAATACGAAAAAAGATTTGACCTAAGAACCGCTTTGTTCTACTACTATTAACAAATTGTGTTTCTTTTCCTATTATGTAAAAAAAAATTAAATAAATCAACTTTTTATGGTTAATAAAACCTCACACATACAAAAATCTATGATACTTGCCTCATAAATTTTAATACAAGTGTAACTTTCATAATACTGCATTAAAATGTAAAGCAACTGGTAATCCACCACCTAAAAAAACTTGGTTAAAAAATATGTTACCAAAAAACATTACCATCAGTAGATCAAGATATTCAATGAGAGATGATATGCCAGGTAAATCATTACGTTTTGCCCCACTCCAATATGAAAAAAGATTTGACCTAAGAACTGCTTTGTTTAACTACTATTAACAAATTGTGTTTCTTTTCCTATTATGTAAAAAAATATTAAATAAATCAACTTTTTATGGTTAATACAACCTCACACATACAAAAATCTATGATACTTGGCTCATAAATTTTAATGTAAGTATAACTTTTATAATACTGCATTAAAATGTAAAGCAACTGGTAATCCACCAGCTAAGATAACTTAGTTAAAAAATATGTTACCAATAAATATTTCTACTAGTAGATCGAGATATTCAATGAGGTATGATATGCCAGGTAAGTCATTACGTTTTGCCCCACTCCAATACGAAAAAAGGTTTGACCTAAGAACCGCTTTGTTCAACTACTAACAACAAAGTGTGTTCCTTTTCCTATTATGTAAAAAAATATTAAATAAATCAACTTTTTATGGTTAATAAAACCTCACACATACAAAAATCTATGATACTTGCCTCATAAATTTTAAAACAAGTATAACTTTCATAATACTGCATTAAAATGTAAAGCAACTGGTTATCCACCACCTAAAATAATTTGGTTAAAAAATGTGTTACTAATAAATATTACTACCAGTAGATCGAGATATTCAATGAGGGATGATATGCCAGGTAAGTCATTACGTTTTGCCCCACTCCAATACGAAAACAGAATTGACCTAAGAACCGCTTTGTTCAACTACTAATAACATATTGTGTTTCTTTCCCTATAATGTAAAAAAATATTAAATAAACCAACTTTTTATGGATAATACAACCTCACACATACAAAAATCTATGATACTTGCCTCATAAATTTTAATACAACTATAACTTTCATAATACTGCATTAAAATGTAAAGCAACTGGTAATCCACCACCTAAAATAACTTGGTTAAAAAATATGTTACCAATAAATATTACTACCAGTTGATCGAGATATTTAATGAGGGATGATATGGCAGGTAAGTCATTACGTTTTGCCCCACTCCAATACGAAAAAAGGTTTGACCTAAGAACCGCTTTGTTCAACTACTAATAACAAATTGTGTTTCTTTTCCTATTATGTAAAAAAATATTAAATAAATAAATTTTTTATGGGTAATAAAACCTCACACATACAAAAATCTATGATACTTGCCTCATAAATTTTAATACAAGTATAAAATTCACATCATCCCAAAGGTAGTTTAATTTTTGGTGGTTCATAATATTGAGTTTTTATATCCCCATTCTCTGGGGTATATAAACTTTTCTGAGTGTTTTTAAATTTTTAATCGTATTTGTGGCGTATTTTACGGCATTTCCTTTACACTCTTTAGTAAAAACAATAAAAGCCAATGTGTTATATTCAAATTTCCGGGCAATTTTTCAGGGAGTAGAGGTATTGGAATTTATAAGGATTTAACAGGTTTGTTTTTAATCTGAAAGGTAAATGTTGTGTAAACTTAAAACGTGTTTAAAATATAATGCAAAATAATTTTAAACAAAATAAAAAAAAGAATTGTCTAGGAGTTTAATCATGATTATATAACGTACAGCTCAACAGATATAACTGCAATTTTTAAGGTCAATTCATCGATAGTGGGAGTAGCCGAGAGTCAGTTGCATTCAAGCGCCCGATGCGTAAACATCTGTATACTTAACATTGTACTTCAATTCTAGTGCGTTTGCTACGTTGTCAGATAACTTCGTAAATCGTGAAGTAGTTATTGTTTGTTGAATATATCTTTCTAATTTAATTTTAATGAGTATGACTAATAATTTTGATATTAATGCACTGAAAATAAATAGGTATAATTATAAACTCATTACAGTAACTATGTAGTATTAATATTACAGTTCAATACCTCTAAAATAATATTCAATTAGGCATCACCGCATCAACCAACGTTTTTCGTGTCCGGTCGTGTCAAATCGTCACGGTTGCAGTTATATCTGTTAAGCTGTACAAAATATATTAAACGAGAATTTTATTTCGGGTACAAATTTTTTTCAGTAAATATCTGGAAGATTGAGTCACCCTTAAGGAAATCAGTTGCTAGTTCTGGTTTGGAATTTGTAATAGATAGTTTTTTGTTACATTTTTTGTTTGGATTGTTGTTACACCATTCATAACAATATTGCTGTTGGAATACACGACTTGTTCGCAATGAAACTCTGGATTTATATCATCAAAAGATTGAGGTTGGATTTGTTTCTGAAGGTTCTATTGGTGGCGCCATCTAAGAGGCTATATGCAAAACTAAAAAACAAGCCTCCTTTATTCCGAGCACTAGTTATTAACAATATGAATAATTTATTTACAGATAATCTACATTTCTGGTTAACTGAAATGATCAGTAGTGTTTCTAAATACAAAGTCAGATATTATTTATCCTTTAGCTCAAGGTGAAATCTAATTTGAAATATACATTAACAAACTGTCTTATTTTATGATATATTGTACTCTCAGAGCTTTGAAAATGGAAATATTATATGCTCGCTGAATATTCTTCAGTAACAAGTCATTTTTCATGAAGTATATAAAACTTTCTTTAAAATTGAAAAAAAAATATATGTGAATATATAGTAAACTAATTATTTTTGATATTTCTGTACAGGCTTAAAATCTGGGAATATTGCAAAACTTTATTTATAAAATGTGGCCCGCTTGTGCATTAATGATGGCTGTTGTACATCGTCTTTCCATACTGAGGATCGAGTTATCCAGATCATTTTGGGAGGCTGATTTTGATTTAAAAATTAATTCTGGTGTTGAAAAACTCTTCGCTGAAGCATATATCATGTATGCTTAATAGAATTGAGATCAGGCGATTGAGCTGGCCAGTGCAAAACTGGAACATTCTGCTTGTCATTCTGGCTGTATTTGGAGTAGCTTTGTCATGCAAAAAGATAAAATTAGGACCAACTACTATAGGTTTTAGAACATTTGAAACGTGGTGCTCTGATAATAATAAACGATCCAGCAGAATGAGCTCTGTTTAACTGCCAAGCGAAATTCTTGCCCATAGCATAATTGTACCTTCTTTTTAGACACGAACCTCTTTTTTATGTTGCATTCGATTTCTTGCACCAGGTTCTCTTCATACGCATATCCTTCGAGAATCTGGATACAAACCAAATCGAGAATCATCGATAAAAGAACATTGTGCCATTGATTCTGTTCCCATGTAACATGTTCTTGTAGTCGATTGGCGCGATTCCCTCAATTTAAAAATTGGCATCACCTGCTAACTAAATAACCTTTTTTTAACCTTCTGCAGCAGAAGGACTGGAAACAGTCACGTTATGAGCTCCACGGAGATGTGTAATTAGCTGCGGTGCCGTCACTGTGCGATTTCATATCGGTCCATATGAGGTGTTGTCATCTTTGATAGTCCAGAACGTTCACGATAACGAGTCCAGAGACGTGAGATAACGTTCTGAGTGGTTTCTTTAGCGATTTCCACATTAATTTGGCACATTCCTGCCTCTATCATCCCCACAGCCCACAACATTTCGTTTTCAGTCAAAAGACGTCGAGGCATGTTAAAACAATACTTCAAACCGCCTTTACTAGAAAACAATTGATAAACAACTGATAAAATTTCGACTAAAATTGTAAATTATCAAAATAACTTGGAGCATGTGTGTAGTTTACACTTGTATAAAGTTTTGTTTATAGACCACCTCGTTAAAGTTAAAATTACCTCTGTCTGCTTTAAATGTTAGCTTTATAATCCTTCTTGGTTACCTGAACATTGCATTCTCAAATTTATGATGTTTTATATTATTATACCCTTATTTAAATATGACCACCACATTTGAATAACCCCAAAGTTGTTGTACGGTTAAAGCTACAGCAGGTAGAAATTAAACATAATAATATTAAACATAAGTATACTAGAATCTAATCGTGAATAAAAATAAATGAAAAAAATAAAAAGGAACTTGTAAGATACTGGTGAACAGTCATTGTATATTTGCTACAGTTAGTGGTGGTATTGTTAAATTCCTTCCTTGCGCCGCGATTAGAATTTTTAGTTCTTGAATTCACTGACCATCAAGCATATCTCTTCTTCAATACAAGTAAGTTGATTCTATTGTTTTATTTAATTATTTTACTTGTAGAAGTTTCTCAAATTGAGGTGAATTTTTTTATAATTACTAACATCTAATTTCAAGTAGTTTCACTATCGCCAAACCTTAGTTTTTGTGATCTTGAATGAATTTTAGTCCTGTTTTTACACGTGTATTTAAAAGTAATTTATTTTATTTGATTGTAATTTTATTAAGGGATGGAATTCTGATTATTAAACGGATAAAAGGGAAGCAGAGTTATATGATAGGGTTAAGGCGGATCAAATAATGAGCATGCCTCAGGACAGGATAGTCCCCAGGTATAACTTTGCCAGAAACTTTCGAGTAGAAATACTGGAAAAGGACTCATGGAAGAATGGCCCCCCCATCCAAGGGGATTCTATCTGGTATACCGATGGCTCAAAGACTCAGAAGGGCACAGGATCAGGTATATATAGTAGAGGACACAGGACAGAAGTCTAACTAAGTCTAGGTGCGTATGCCACAGTGTTTCAGGCTGAAGTAATGGCCATACAACACTATGCAACGGAGATCGGAAGTAAGGTATAACGGGTAAAACCGTAGTCATATACTCGGACAGCCAAGCAGCTCTAAAGGCGATAGTCTTAGCACAAATAAGCTTACAGCTAGTGTGGGACTGCGTTGGGGCCCTGACACATGCCGCTTGTCAAAATTCTCTGACACTGGCATAGATACCAGGACACTCAGGGTTTCGGGGCAATGAGAAGGCGGGTGAATTGGCCCGTGCGGGAGCTAACACTCCAATGATTGGCCCGGAAACATTCGGCGGAGTTGGTAATACATTTAGAAAGGCAGCCATTAAGAACTGGAGGCTAGAAAAGGCCCAGCAGTGGTGGGAAAAATCACCGGGCAAGCGACAAGCCAAACTCTTCATAAAGGGATACTCGGCGAAGTTTACTGCAGAGCTGCTATCACAAAGGCGAAATGATGTCAGAATGATTGTCAGTCTCTTGACAGGACATTGTAGGCTCAGAAAACACATGAGTCAGCTAAACTTAGCAGATGAAGACATTTGTCGATACTGCCAAGAGGAAGAGGAAACTGCATTTCATGTCCTATGCCAATGTGAAGGGCTTGCAAGTACGCGGTATCTATTACTGGGAAAGAAGAAACCGGCTGCTCCAAGTTATGCGGAGTGGCCACTGTCAAGGCTATTAAGTCTCATTAAGAGGGCAGAGCTGGACAAGGTGCTCTAATTCTATTTCACAGATAATGGGTGTTCACAATAGATCTGCAAAGGTCGCAGTGATATAGGCTAACAGCCAACTCAAAAAATATCTATCTATCTATCTATCTATCTATCTGATTATTAGTTTCATTATTAGAGTTAATCCACATTTGTGAGGAGAGTCGAGTAGGAGTTGAGACGTCTGCCATTTTGTGAAGAATAGCCGAAATTTATTATTCGCTAATACTTTCTATGATATTTACTTTCAAACTTTTTAAAATCCAATTAATTTTTTATGAAGTTTCCGGTTTCAGATGCAGAAACTAAGAATTGAACATTCAAAAAGATTTCAATCTTCAAAGAAAATTATCTTGCGACATTTTTTTAACATTTTGAAGGAAAATAAACCGTTAAAGCCGTCTCGATTTCTCAAGTTGGTTAAAAATGAGATGTGAATCGAGAGTTGGTTTTAAATTGAACAGATGAGTGACAGCGTCGGATAGAATCTGAAACTTAGATTTCTAGATGTCGATATCAAAAAGAAACCGGTAATGGGAGTGTTGAATATTATATTTTCGATAAAAAGTATAAAAAATTTATCGGATATAAGATAAAAGGCATTTCTCGTAGTTATTAAACGTTATTTTGAATTGCGCTTTTCTTTATGATACAACTTTTGTTGGTTAAAATTACAAACTTTACTTTCCACTTCTATTTCATGCTCCCTTTGCGCCTCGGTTTAAAACTTCTTTATTAAATAACTCTTATAAAAGCCGAGTATAAGTAACATTAAACCAGATACCTACAACCTACGTAACTAACACTTATTAAAGGGCCAACAGAGAGTATCAGCTCAACTTCTATTCTGTCGACGTTTTAGTATTTTATATTAAAATTGTGCTAATCAACATGCAAAATTTTTGCTTATTATGTCAATTTTCTTGGTATGGTAAGATAGAGTTATTTAATTTTATCAGATTACATATTAAATATTAACATATCCAGTCTTGGAGAGTTGTGTGACAATGTTAATATTGAGTTTCCTAGGGGGCGCATTTTTTTGATGACTTTTTGTTTGTGTGAATCCTCCTTAACGGAATGGTGGACGACTCCAGAAAACCTCAAAGATACCCCTTCCATTATTAAGACTTCTTTCTACACACTTACACAACACCAAAGTATTTTGTAACAGTTAAGGCACGTTCCAGGATTTAAGAAACAGAAAAACAACACCAGAAAAATAAGGAAGCGAAAACCGAATTGCACTGTGCGACTTATACTAACTCCATCATCCATTCCTGGAAAGGACACTAAGTCCTATAACAGGGTCCTTTAACTAAACACCCAAAACTCACCACCATTACACTCCTGTAAACAGATTACTTTACTTCATTTTTTGGTGACTTTGTGGGAGTCTGAATCCTCCTTAAGGAAATGGAGGACGACTCCAGAAAACTTTAAATATCCCCCTTCCATCATTAAGACTCTTCGAACAGTAAACAGAGAAAAAAAGTGAGCCCTTGACGAAGGCTTCTACACACACTCACACAACACCAACGTATTTCATAACATTTAGGCACGTTCCAGGATTCAAGAAACAGGGAAACAACACCAGGAAAATCAGGAAAACCGAATGGCACAGAGCGACTGATACTGACTCCATCATCCATCCCCGACACTAAGTCCTATAACAGGGTCCTTAAACCTAACACCCGAAACTCACCAACATTAGAATCCTGTAAACATATTACCCTTTTTTTGGTGACTTTCTGAATTTTCCTTAAGGGAATGGAAGACGACTTCAGAAAACCTCAAAGATCCCCCTTCCATCATTAAGACTCCTTCGAACAGTAAACAGGAAAAAAAGCTGAGCCGTTGACGAAGGCTTTTACATACACTTACACAACACCAATATATTTTATACCTAATAGTTTAGGCACTTTCCAGAATTCAAGAAACAGGTAAATCAGGAGGCGAAAACCGAATGGCACCAAGCCGACTGATTCTGACTTCATCATCCATCCCTGAAAAAAACACTAAGTCCTATAACAGGGTCCTTAAACCTAACACCCAAAACTCACCACCATTACACTCCTGTAAACAGATTACTCCTTTTTTGGTGACTTTCTGGGAATCTAAATCCTCCTTAAGGGAATGGAAGACGACTTCAGAAAACCTTCAGATCCACTTCCATCATTAAAAGTCCTTCGAACAGTAAACAGGAAAAAAACTAAGACCTTGACCATCTGTCTTTCGTTTCTTGTCATTCGCAAAACTTGCAATTCTTCTCCAGGCGTGGTCTTCTTGAAAGACTGTCAGCATTTTCATGACTTCTTTCGTTTCGGTGAAGTATCTCGAAAACGTAGGTCGGAAGATTCTCTAAGCATCGCGCATTCTGTCCTTCTGGAGTCTTGAAATTAAAAAGCCTTTGCAACGCTGAATGGTCAGTCCTGATCAAAAACTTCGGCCATAAAGGAACGAATGGTAATGTAGAAGTATGGACAGATCACACCTCCAAGCTTTAGCGTAAATAGAGCGTTTGCCCGAATTCTCGATCTAATCTTAACTTTCTTGACACAGAGGCTGGTAAGGAGTGTAACTTAGTTTTGATTGTGCATATCAGTATTATTTTTCTTTTTTTATAGCTTAATTTAGTTTATCCGCCTGTTAGTGACCACTACCCACCTAACCCCTGAGTGTATCCATATAATTGGTGACTTTTAGACTCTTCGTTTCTATTCTTATATATTTATCCTCTGATAAATCAATCTAGCAATTTTTTATCACTTTAAGAAAGCGTAAAAAAAGTTGGTTAAATACTATTACATCCAAATAAAATTTTATAATTCCATAAAAGTTTTACGACATAAATACATTTATGGAGTTCCTGTCATCGTTTACTGCATTCAACCCTGGTGAAATTCGACAATTCCCATTTGTGTATTCGTTACCGTTTTCGTTTTTTTTTTGTCACGAAACGTTTTTGTCCAGGTCATTCTAAGGTCTTCGACTATCTATCCAGGTAACGCAAGATGCCAGGATAGTGGTTCCCTCGGGGCCACTGCGGTTAGATGTCTGGAATATGGGGTTTTCCTTTCCTCTTCATAACAATCATTATTACCACGCGTTTCACGTTGGATACGCGATACGATGCCGGAATTTGTTAATGCGATAATCTTGTTATTTTCTTTGTGGAAAAATCCTACCGAACGAGGGTGAGTTCATTATTAGTTTAGGATTCTATAACGGAAGGAGGCGGTTTTAATTTAATAAAATATAATATTGGAAAATTTGTTTCTAAATTTAAAAGTTTAACAGTTGATTATTTTAATTTTTAAAATTTTAGAAAGTATACAGACAAGAATATATTTATTGACATTAAGGAGAAATTGAAAAAATGCCGCATCCAGCAGTACTCGATTTCGCAATCTTTCTCTCTACGCGGCAACGCTCTAACCACTAAGGTCGTCACATGTAACACTTACATGAGTAAATTTACCATAAAATTATTATTATTTAAAATTATTTAATATTGTTAATCTTGTATCAAATATTAATTTAATCTATCAAAATTATAGGACAGAAATTCCAATTTTTTGTTAAAATTTAGCTTGTACCTAAATAATTATGATTTAATAATAGCTGATTATAAAATTCTTTTTATGAATGGAATGTTTCTATAAAAATTATAGTATATAAAATAATATATCTACTTTTTTATATAGCCCTCAATTTTGCAGTATCCCGTAAAAATTATAAAATATACGAGGTGCGCGTTTTGCTAGTTTGAAAAATATATAAAAAATCTTTTTTTTTTTTTTCAAAAATCTTTAAAAATGTTTTTGTTAATGGAATGATTTTATAAAAATTATAGTTTATAAAACAATATGTTAACCTTCTAAGCCAGCACTCAGTTTTGCAGTATACCACATATATTTTAAAATATACGAGGTGCGCGTTTTGCTAGTTTGAAAAATATATAAAATATCTTTTTTTTTTTCAAAAATCTTTAAAACCGTTTTTGTTAATGGAATGATTCTATAAAAATTATAGTATATAAAACATTATGTTAACCTTCTAAGCCAGCACTTAGTTTTGCAGTATACCACACATGTTTTAAAATATACGAGGTGCGCATTTTGCTGATTCGAAAAATACATAAAAATTCGTTTTTTGTTCAAAAATCATAAAAAAAAGTTTTATTAAAGGAATGTTTCTATAAAAATTATATTATATGAAACAATATACCTACTTTTTTATATAGCTGACAGTTTTGCAGTTTTCCGTATATATTGTCAAATATACGAGGTGCGCGTTTTGCTAGATTGAAAAATAAATAAAATATCTTTTTTTTTTCAAAAATCTTTAAAACCGTTTTTGTTAATGGAATGATTCTATAAAAATTATAGTATATAAAACAATATGTTAACCTTCTAAGCCAGCACTTAGTTTTGCAGTATACCACACATGTTTTAAAATATACGAGGTGCGCATTTTGCTGATTCGAAAAATACATAAAAATTCGTTTTTTGTTCAAAAATCATAAAAAAAGTTTTATTAAAGGAATGTTTCTATAAAAATTATATTATATGAAACAATATACCTACTTTTTTATATAGCTGACAGTTTTGCAGTTTTCCGTATATATTGTCAAATATACGAGGTGCGCGTTTTGCTAGATTGAAAAATAAATAAAATATCTTTTTTTTTTCAAAAATCTTTAAAACCGTTTATGTTAATGGAATGATTCTATAAAAATTATAGTATATAAAACAATATGTTAACCTTCTAAGCCAGCACTTAGTTTTGCAGTATACCACACATGTTTTAAAATATACGAGGTAGGCGTTTTGCTGATTCGAAAAATATATAAAAAATCGTTTTTTATTTAAAAAATTCATTAAAAATGTCTTTATTATTGGAATGTTTCTATAAAAATTATGGTATGGTAAACAATATATTTTCTTTTTACTGTAGCACTCAGTTTTGCAGTATCCAGTTTATATTATTAAATATAGAAGGTGCGCGTTTTGCTAGTTTGAAAAATATATAAAAAATCTTTTTTTTTTCAAAAATCTTTAAAAACGTTTTTGGTAATGAAATAATTCTATAAAAATTATAGTGTATAAAACAATATGTTATCCTTCTAAGCCAGAACTCAGTTTTGCAGTATACCACATATATTTTAAAATATACGAGGTGCGCGTTTTGCTAGTTTGAAAAATATATAAAATATCTTTTTTTTTCAAAAATCTTTAAAACCGTGTTTGTTAATGGAATGATTCTATAAAAATTATAGTATATAAAACAATATGTTAACCTTCTAAGCCAGCACTTAGTTTTGCAGTATACCACACATGTTTTAAAATATACGAGGTGCGCATTTTGCTGATTCGAAAAATACATAAAAATTCGTTTTTTGTTCAAAAATCATAAAAAAAAGTTTTATTAAAGGAATGTTTCTATAAAAATTTTATTATATGAAACAATATACCTACTTTTTTATATAGCTGACAGTTTTGCAGTTTTCCGTATATATTGTCAAATATACGAGGTGCGCGTTTTGCTGATTCGAAAAATATATAAAAAATCGTTTTTTATTTAAAAAATTCATTAAAAATGTCTTTATTATTGGAATGTTTCTATAAAAATTATGGTATGGTAAACAATATATTTTCTTTTTACTGCAGTACTCAGTTTTGCAGTATCCAGTTTATATTATTAAATATAGGAGGTGCGCGTTTTGCTAGTTTGAAAAATATATAAAAAATCTTTTTTGTACAACTGTCATTAAAAGTGACACTTTTAATGATAGCAAACAATGTTAAAAACGATTGTTTACATAGCAGCGTGTTAAAAATACTTTTAACACGTTGCCATGTAAACAAGTTTACTTTTAACACGGTTTAGTTTACTTTTAACACGGTTTGGTTTATTGTCATTGTAAATTCGCTCGTTTCATTATCAAAATAGGGAAGTTGTACAAAAAACATTGTATGGTATTTGTGTTAAAAGTGATTTTATTTTGTTCGTGAAATTGTTCAATTCGCTCCGCTCATTTCACAAACGTTTTCACTCACAAAATAAAACCTCACTTTTAACACTCATATCATAAATAACTATTTTTTTTCAAAAATCTTTAATAACGTTTTTGTTAATGAAATAATTCTATAAAAATTATAGTATATAAAACAATATGTTAACCTTCTAAGCCAGAACTCAGTTTTGCAGTATACCACATATGTTTTAAAATATACGAGGTGCGCATTTTGCTGATTCAAAAAATACATAAAAATTCGTTTTTTTTTTCAAAAATAAAAAAAAAAATAGTTTTATTAAAGGAATGTTTCTATAAAAATTATATTATATAAAACAATATACCTACTTTTTTATATAGCTGACAGTTTTGCAGTTTTCCGTATATATTGTCAAATATACGAGGTGCGCGTTTTGCTAGTTTGAAAAATAAATAAAATATCTTTTTTTTTTTCAAAAATCTTTAAAACCGTTTTTGTTAATGGAATGATTTTATAAAAATTATAGTATATAAAACAATATGTTAACCTTCTAAGCCAGCACTTAGTTTTGCAGTATACCACACATGTTTTAAAATATACGAGGTGCGCATTTTGCTGATTCGAAAAATACATAAAAATTCGTTTGTTGTTCAAAAATCATAAAAAAAAGTTTTATTAAAGGAATGTTTCTATAAAAATTATATTATATGAAACAATATACCTTCTTTTTTATATAGCTGACAGTTTTGCAGTTTTCCGTATATATTGTCAAATATACGAGGTGCGCGTTTTGCTGATTCGAAAAATATATAAAAAATCGTTATGTTTTCAAAAAATCATTAAAAATATTTTTATTAATGGAATGTTTGTGTAAAAATTATTGTATATAAAAAATATATGTACTTTCCACTGCAGCAACCAGTTTTGCAGTATCCCGTATATATCATTAAATATACGAGGTAGGCGTTTTGCTGATTCGAAAAATATATAAAAAATCGTTTTTTATTTAAAAAATTCATTAAAATTGTCTTTATTATTGGAATGTTTCTATAAAAATTATGATATGGTAAACAATATATTTTCTTTTTACTGCAGCACTCAGTTTTGCAGTATCCAGTTTATATTATTAAATATAGGAGGTGCGCGTTTTGCTAGTTTGAAAAATATATAAAAAATCTTTTTTTTTTTTCAAAAATCTTTAAAAACGTTTTTGTTTAAAAATTCGTTTTTTTTTTTCAAAAATAAAAAAAAATAGTTTTATTAAAGGAATGTTTCTATAAAAATTATATTATATAAAACAATATACCTACTTTTTATGTAGCTGACAGTTTTGCAGTATTCCGTATATATTGTAAAATATACGAAATGCGCGTTTTGGTGATTCGAAAAATGTATAAAAAATCGTTATTTTTTCAGAAATCATTAAAAATATTTTTATTAATGGAATTTTTGTATTAAAATTATTGTATATAAAAAAACAAATCTTCTGTCAACTGCAGCACTCAGTTTTGCAGTATCCCGTATATATTATTGAATATACGAGGTGCGCGTTTTGCTGACTCGAAAAATATATAAAAAATCGTTTTTAATTTCAAAAACTCATTAAAAATATTTTTATTATTGGAATGTTCCTAAATTTTAATTTCTTTGCAGAGTTTTTTGAAATTTTGGAAAGTATATAGACAAGAATATATTTATTGACATTAAGAAGAAATTGAAAAAATGCCGCATACAGCAGTACTCGATTTTGCAATCTTTCTCTCTACGCGGCAACGCTCTAACCACTAACCAAAGTAAATTTACCAAAAAATTAATATTATTTAAAATAATTCAATATTGTTAATCTTGTACCAAATAATAATATAAATTTATCAATATTATAGGACAAAAATTACAATTTTTTGTTAAAATTTAGCTTGCAGCTAAATAATAATGATTTTATAATAGCTGATTATAAAAAATCTTCTTAAAAACAAGGTTCAACAAAAATGCAAACTTCCAATTACGTTCCTTATAACATCAAAACTAATTAGAAGATATAATAAGTATCTCTAACAACAGAATTCGAGACAAGGTTTATAATGTTTGTATTTATTTCTTTAAAACAATACTCCGTATCTAAAATCTAATTAATTTTAACTTCGTTTTAGTTTAACCGTTAGATAGTGATTCTCAAAATTTCATACTCAATGCTTCCCCATTTTATTTCAAACAATTTTGCGAACCCAGGGAATTAAAATTAGGCAAGGCAACACTATATATCCAGCTGGTATAGTCATATGTGCTGTGCGTGGTAAACGATGATGTTTAGTGAAAGATGTCGAACGTCATCGAATTGTCTCGACGCAAGATGCGCAGCTATAAATTAGTTACGAATTTCAAACTTTTTTGCAGAAGAAGAAATCAATTTGATCAATTGGAGTTGGGATTGTAATTCATTGGAATTTAGTTTGTAATCTGTTCCCCATTTTATTTTAAACAATTTTGTGAACCCAGCGAATTAAAATAAAGCAAGGCAACACTGAATATCCAGCTGGTATAGTCATATGTGCTGTGCGCGGTAAACGATGATGTTTCGTGAAAGATGTCGAACATCATCGAATTGTCTCGACGCAAGATGCGCAGCTATAAATTAGTTACGAGTTTCAAACTTTTTTGCAGAAGAAGAAATCAATTTTAATCAATTGGAATTGGGTTTGTAATTCATTGGAATTTAGTTTGTAATCTGTTCCCCATTTTATTTCAAACAATTTTGCGAACCCGGGGAATTAAAATTAGGCAAGGCAACACTGTATATCCAGCTGGTATAGTCATATGTGCTGTGCGCGGTAAACGATGATGTTTCGTGAAAGATGTCGAACGTCATCGAATTGTCTCGACGCAAGATGCGCAGCTATAAATTAGTTACGAGTTTCAAACTTTTTTGCAAAAGAAGAAATCAATTTGATCAATTGGAATTGGGTTTGTAATTCATTTGAATTTAGTTTGTAATCTGTTCCCCATTTTATTTCAAACAATTTTGCGAACCCGGGGAATTAAAATTAGGCAAGGCAACACTGTATATCCAGCTGGTATAGTCATATGTGCTGTGCGCGGTAAACGATGATGTTTCGTGAAAGATGTCGAACGTCATCGAATTGTCTCGACGCAAGATGCGCAGCTATAAATTAGTTACGAGTTTCAAACTTTTTTGCAGAAGAAGAAATCAATTTGATCAATTGGAATTGGGTTTGTAATTCATTTGAATTTAGTTTGTAATCTGTTCCCCATTTTATTTCAAACAATTTTGCGAACCCGGGGAATTAAAATTAGGCAAGGCAACACTATATATCCAGCTGGTATAGTCATATGTGCTGTGCGTGGTAAACGATGATGTTTCGTGAAAGATGTCGAACGTCATCGAATTGTCTCGACGCAAGATGCGCAGCTTTAAATTAGTTGCGAGTTTCAAACTTTTTTGCATAAGAAGAATTCAATTTGATCAATTGGGATTGGGTTTGTAATCCATTGGAATTGGGTTTTTAAACTATGGACAAATTTTCGACGATACTTTTTTGCAGAAGAAGAATTGAATTTGATCAATTGGAATTGGTTTGTAATCAATTGGAATTGGTTTGTAATCCATTTGATTATACCCAAAACAATAACAGATGACAACTAGCAACTCTTATCTTACAAAAATTAGCGATACAATATTATCATTTCAGTTATCTACTATATTTTTTCTAGTAATGTAAACATTTATATCTTAAACTCCAGAAGTGTTGTAGAATTAGCAATTTCGTATACGTATCTTATGTATAATGGGACCTGACGACGCGATAATAACGATTGTCGAGAAAGCTGATAGTCCCCAACACTAACCTAATGATCCCCAGAGAATCCAGCTGTTGGTTGCCGGAAACACGGACTCGGTCACTATGGGAATACACACAAAACAGCCACTCTACGGGAAACTACACGAAATTGTGAAAGGAAAAAGGAAATGTGTCATAATGGTTCAGTGACAATGAAAATTTTCACTGAGAGACCAAAAATAAACACTGACATGTTGATGATGACTTTTAAATATAAATTGAATATGAAGGGAAATTTTTAGTCTTTGTTTTGTCAAGAATAAAATAACAAAAATAACATGCAGAATTGTTATACACTCAACGGCACGAAAAAAACAAACTTGACCAAATTTAAAGTTTCTTTTTACCTAAACCAACTCTCTCGTAATTTATTCTAGAAGCTTTCAGTACTTTCGAAAGTAACCGTCGTTTCGGTACAAAAGTATTGATTTTTTTTATTGACCAATCAGCTCTCATGTTTAAGATCAGTGACTTAAGCGGGGATTGCTTACAGCGTCCTTTTGGTATCAACGGTTTTTTATTCTGGGTGGAGTCGTCTCGCTAGTAACATCTAGTCTGCTAGTCTGTTGGATCTTTTTTTGACATCAAACCCAGACCTATACACTATCTCCGTTCAGTCTCCGCTAGGATCTTCCGATCACAAACTTATTTCAACACCAATTTGTTCTGAGCAGCCTCCTAAACCTCGCAAGATTTGGCATTACAGATCAGCCAGGTGGGAGGACCTGAAGAACCATTTTCACACTTTTCCTTGGCTGAACGTGTGCTTTTCTTCTGATGATCCATCCGTTTGTGCTCAAGAGGTCTCCGATGTCATTCTAACTGGCATGGAAGCCTTTATTCCTTATTCCAATAAGCGCCCTTCTAACGGCAAGCCCTGGTTTAGCAAAAACTGCGAGCGCGCAGTCAGATCTAAAAATCTAGCTTACCGACAGTGGCGTAAAAATCCAACGGCTGAGAATCGCACCACCCTTGTTACCGCTCGAAACCAGTGTAAGCAAACGATAGATCAAAGCAAAGAGACGCATAACACGAGGATCAAAAACAAACTTCTTGCCAGTCCTAACGGATCTAGGTCTTTTTGGTCAGTCGCTAAGGCCGTCAGTCAAAATTTTACCAAATCAAATATTCCACCTCTAACACGTTCCGACGGCACAATAGCAACCACAGCCGGAGATAAAGCGAACTTACTGGCAGAACTATTTTCTTCTCATTCCAACGTAGACTTTCAGGGAAAAACACCACCGAACATTCCAGCAGTTCAATCGGAAATGACTGATATCGTATTCCGTCAGCGTCCTGTCAAACGAATTCTTAAAGGGCTCGATGTCAGGAAGGCTTCTGGTCCAGATGAAATTCCTATTATAGTGCTCAAGGAATGCGCTGATGAGCTAACACCAATATTTTGTAGACTTTTTAACCTATCCTACAAAAAAGGAATATTTCCATCTTGCTGGAAGAAGGCAAGAGTTCAGCCTATACCAAAGAAAGGCAAGAAAACCATGCCAAACAACTATCGACCTGTCGCATTGCTTTCAGTTATATCAAAAGTGATGGAGAAAGCTATTAACCAACAACTTCTAAAGTACCTAGAGGGCCTTAATATTATCAGCGACCATCAGTACGGCTTTCGTAAGTCCAGATCAACAGGAGACCTCCTAGCATATGTCACCCATCTTTGGAGCAACGCAGTCGAACATCATGGGGAGTCCCGGGCTATTGCACTGGACATTTCTAAAGCATTTGATCGTATCTGGCACGAGGGGCTCCTAAGTAAACTGCGATCCTACGGTATGCCCGGTCGATTCTGTTCATGGCTTTCTAGCTTTCTTCAGGACCGTTCTCTGCAAGTGGCGATTGACGGGTTTCTCTCGGACACCTTTACCATCAATGCTAGTGTTCCTCAGGGGTCCATATTATCCCCAACCCTCTTCTTACTATACATTAACGACCTTCTAGCGAAGACAGAAAATCCAATTTATAGCTTTGCTGACGACAGTACACTTATCTCATCGTTTACTTTGAATTCTCGAACATCGGCTGCTGACGCACATCTTCGCAGACAGCATGAAGTATCACGACTTAATAAAGAAATTTTGTCTTGGGGTGACAGTAACCAAGTCGAATTTAACGCTAAAAAAACCCAGGCAGCAGTTTTCTCTAAGAAGGTTAACATTGCAGAACCAGATATAGTCATGGCAGGACACGCAATTCCACTGGCTTCGTCTATTAACTTACTGGGTGTCAATCTGGGAGGAGATATGTTTTGGCATAATCACGTGGTAACAATGGCCAGGACAGCTTCTCAGAAACTCGGAGTACTTTTCCGTACCAAAAAGCTGTATACACCACAACAACTTTTGACACTCTACAAAGCCCAGATTCGACCATCACTGGAATACTGCTCTCATGTCTGGAGTTCTGCACCGAAGCATACCCTTCGGTTGTTGGATTCCATCCAAAGGAGAGCCATTCGCCTGATCGGTGACCACGAGCTAACCAAGAACCTCGACAGCTTAGAACATCGAAGACAGGTTGGTGATTTGACCCTCTTTTACAAATATTTCCATGGCAAGTGTTCTACTGACATTGCCCGCTTGATTCCACCTAGAGCAATTCATAGCAGAAATACACGACAAACCACTTCCGCCCATCCCTATGTGGTTCAACTTAATACTCCTCGAACATCATTGTTTAAGAACTCTTTCTTCTGGAGGACATCCTCTTTGTGGAACGGCCTTTCTGAGGCCGTATTTCCCACCGAATATAACCTTCAACGATTCAAGAACAACGTGAATCGCTTTCTTCGCACACGCACCGCTCTCAGAGCACCTTAAAGGAATTTTCCTGCAGTGCTTGTGCTTGACCATAAAAAAAAATCTTCGCGAGAACCCCTAGTTTCAGTTTCCTGGTTTTTTCTTCTTGTATCTTAAAAATTACAAGCAAATTATTGTTTCTAGTGCCTATTATCGTTTATTCTACCTGAAGGTTTATCTGAAGATTTCCAGACAGTGCTATCTTGAAGATTACTTCATATATCGTGTAATAATGGTGGCAAATTAGCCAGAATTACAGTATCTCATTGATCACCAGCTATGAAGAATAAGTTTATGGTTTATTCTCTAAATACCCATCGATCTAGACAAGAATGGGGTCTAGATTATGTCTTACTACCGTATCGATCTTTTACCGAGAGAATGAAGCCATCTAATATCCAAATTATCTTAGAAACATTTAGAAGCTAACGTAAGTTTTTTTTATACCTCTATCGAGTATGAAAGTACCATTTATTTCTACGTCGAATTTTATTTTAACTGTATTTACCGTATCAGTTAATAAAAAGTGCAGTGCGCAGTGCCGGATTGAAATTAATCGGAATGATGAGTACTCTTTTAACTCGAGTTAATACAAACGCAAAAAGTGATTTTTTATAACTTTTTTATGTAACTTTCATCTCTCTTCCTTTTCGCTTATCAGAGTACACACAAATAACAACACAATATACCTAGCTGTTATTTTAAGTGTAGCAAAAGGTATGTTTATGAACTAAACACAAATGTGACAATATACCCAAGCCTGTGCCTTACTCAGTCTTTTTATCATCAAAAAGCTTGATAGACAAAGAATACTTAAATATGGCTAACATCGCCCAGGTGGAATGACCTCCGCATAGTCAAGATCTAAATCCTATCGAACACGTGTGGAATATACTCGGTAGATGATATCGAAACCTAGAACCTGTACCCAGAAGTCTAGAATTATTAGAAAGAGCATTCTTGGAGCAATTGTCAGCTATTCCTCAGTAGAATATAAGCCGTTTAGTTTAAAGCATGCCGAGAAGACTAAATGCTGACATTCAAGATCAAAGTAGTAACAATTTTGGCTTCCAATATCCAAGATTATGCTTTGATTTAATAAAGGTTAAAAGTAACTTTGTTTCATATTCCAGAATTTAATTCGGTCAGGTTATCAAAATTATTGATATTTCTGCTAAAGAGGGACTACATGAAAAAGCATCTGCAGTTGAAATTTTTATTTTGCCACTTGTGTTTAGCTTCTGTTTTAAGTGCCATATTTTCGATTGTAAAATCAAATATCATTTCCATTTACTCTTTTCAAATTAATCACATTGTTAGAGTCAATCTTCAGTTAGTATCTGTATCTATATAAAACAGGACTTTTTAATTATTAAACAAAACTCGAAACGACAATTCCAGTTTCGGTAATTTTCCAAATAAAAGACAAAACATTCAGATTTATCCAGATTTTCGAATGGTTGCTATTCAAATCTAAAAAATATTGCGCAAAAATTCGAGCAATTCCTTTTGTTATCGCTACTAGAACCTATCCATATTTGGACTTTAGTTGATTTTATCTGCCATTGAAACTGACCGGATACAAAACTGAAATAACGAAATTGTGTAAACATTTTTATTGATCACTTTCGCGATGCCATCAAATAACAAGCGGACGGTTTATCATTTTATGGTTGACCACAAACAGCATGCATACGCCTCTATGTAATGGAAAATATATATATATGTATAGCTGATGGATTATCTTGATTTTTTTTATTGTGTGCATCTAAACAATAACAAAAAAATTGCCACCTTTTTTCTTTGATCACAATAGCATTAAAATTGAGGTAAACCAACGAGAGTAAAGAAAAGAAATTAGAAACAAGGAAATTCCAATAAGAATAATGTTCCTATATGACCTACAGATGACTAAATTTTAGTACTTACCGACGAAAAAATCTTTCTACAAATCCCACAATGTGGTTTTTCCCACTGGACACTAAATAACCCAAAAATATAACCAAAACGCAGAAGGATTCAATGGCCTAGTCGGAAATTAGAGGTTCTGTTTCAAGATCCACAATTAAATGATTAAGATTCACTCTGATTAAAACAAAACCACGAGATTACTTCTAGTCGAAACGTACCGTTGCTCAGGAGATTGATGTCAATGAAATGGTCGTTGAAAAAGAGCTACTCAATGAACAAAAGCTGGTCGTTGGACAACAACTAATCGTTGGACAAAAGCTTGTCATGGGACAAAAGCTTGTCAATGGATAAAAGTTAACCATTGGAAACAAGCTGGTAGTTGGACAATAACTTGTCGTTAGACAACAACTAATAGGTGGACAAAATCTGGTCATGAGACAATAGCTTGTCGTTGAACAAAAGATGATCAATGGCTTACAGCTGGCCATTGAAAAAAAGCTGGTGGTTAGACTACAGAACAACTAATCGTTGGACAAGATCTGGTAGTTGGAAAAAAGCGACTCAATGAACAAAAGCTGATCATTAGATAAAAGATTGTTGTTAGACAACAACTAATCGTTGGACAAAAGCTTGTCAATGGACAAAAGCTGATCAATGGAGAAAACCTGGCCGTTGGAAACAAGCTAGTAGTTGGACAATAGCTTATCGTTGGACAACAACTAATCGTTGGACAAAATCTGGTCATGAGACAATAGCTTGTCATTGCACAAAATCTGGTCATGAGACAATAGCTGGTCGTTGGACAAAAGATGGTCAATGGCTTACAGCTGGCCTTTGAAAAAAAGCTGGTGGTTAGACCTTAACTTGTAGTTGGACAACAACTAATCGTTGGACAAGACCTGGTAGTTGGAAAAAAGCGACTGAATGAACAAAATCTGATCATTAGATAAAAGATTGTTGTTAGGCAACAAGTAATCGTTGGACAAAAGCTTGTCGTTGGACAAAAGCTGATCAATGGATAAAAGCTGGCCGTTGGAAACAAGCTGGTAGTTGGACAATAGCTTGTCGTTGGACAAAAGATGATCAATGGCTTACAGCTGGTTTTTGAAAAAAAGCTGGTGGTTAGACCATAGATTGTCGTTGAACAACAATTAATCGTTGGACAAGACCTGGTCGTTGAAAAAAAGCTAATCAATGAACAAAATCTAGACGTTGGACAAAAGATTGTCGTTAGACAACAACTAATTGTTGGACAAAAGCGTGTCGTTGGACCAAATCTGGTCAATGGATAAAAGCTGGCCGTTGAAAACAAGCTGGTAGTTAGACAATACCTTGTCGTTGGACAAAAACTAATCGTTGGACAAAATCTGGTCGTGAGACAATAGCTTGTCGTTGGACAAAACATGGTCAAGGGCTTACAGCTGGCCTTTGATAAAAAGCTGGTGGTTAGACCATAGCTTGTCGTTGGGCAACAACTAATCGTTGGACAAGACTGGTCGTTGGAAAAAAGTAACTCAATGAACAAAAGCTGATAATTAGACAAAAGATTGTTGTTAGACAACAACTAATCGTTGGACAAAAACTTGTCGTTGGACAAAATCTGATCAATGGATAAAAGCTGGCCGTTGGAAACAAGCTGGTAGTTGGACAAAAGATTGTCGTTAGACAACAACTAATTGTAGGACAAAAGCGTGTCGTTGGACCAAATGTGGTCAATGGATAAAAGCTGGTCGTTGGAAACAAGCTGGTAGTTGGACAATAGCTTGTCGTTGGACAACAACTAATCGTTGGACAAAATCTGGTCATAAGGCAATAGCTTGTCGTTGGACAAAAGATGGTCAATGACTTTAAAAAAAGATGTTGATTAGACCATAGCTGGTCGTTGGACAACAAATAATCGTTGGACAAGACCTGATAGTTTGAAAAATGCGACTCAATGAACAAAATCTGATCATTAGACAAAAGATTGTTAGACAACAACTAATCGTTGGACAAAACCTTGTCGTTGGACAAAAGCTGATCAATGGATAAAAGCTGACCGTTGAAAACAAGCTGATAGTTGTACAATAGCTTGTCGTTTAACAACAACTAATCGTTGGACAAAATCTGGTAATGAGACAATAGCTGGTCGTTGCACAAAAGGTGATCAATGGCTTACAGCTGGCCTTTGATAAAAAGCTGGTGGTTAGACCAAAGCTTGTCGTTGGACAACAACTAATCGTTGGACAAGACCTGGTCGTTGGAAAAAAGCTAATCAATGAACAAAAGCTAGAAGTTGGACAAAAGATTGTCCTTAGACAACAACTAATTGTTGGACAAAGCGTGTCGTTGGACCAAATCTGGTCAATGGAAAAATCTGGCCATTGGAAACAAGCTGGTAGTTAGACAATAGCTTGTCGTTAAACAACAACTAATCGTTGGACAAAATCTGGTCATGAGACAAAAGCTTGTCGTTGGACAAAAGATGGTCAATGGCTTACAGCTGGCCTTTGAAAAAAAGCTGGTGGTTAGACCATAGCTTGTCGTTGGACTACAACTAATCGTTGGACAAGACCTGGTCTTTGGAAAAAAGCGACTCAATGAACAAAAGCTGGTCGTTGGACAAATGATTGTCGTTAGACAAGAACTAATCGTTGGACAAGACCTGGTCGTTGGAGAAAAAGCTACTCAATGAACAAAAGCTGGTCGTTAGACAAAAGATTGTCGTTAAAAAACAACTAATTGTTGGACAAAATCTAGTCATGAGACATTAACTTGTCGTTGGACAAAAGATGGTCAATGGCTTACAGCTGGCCTTTGAAAAAAAGCTGGTGGTTAGACGATAGGTCTTTGGACAACAACTTATCGTTGGACAAGACCTGGTTGTTGGAAAAAAGCTACTTAATGAACAAAAGCTGGTCGTTGGACAAAAGATTGTCGTTAGCCAAGAACTAATCGTTGGACAAGACCTGGTCGTTGGAAAAAAGCTACTCAATGAACAAATGCTGGTCGTTGGATAAAAGACTGTTGTTTGACAACAACTTATTGTTGGATAAAAGCTTGTCGTTGGACCAAATCCGGTCAAAGGATGAAAGCTGGCGGTTGGAAACAAGCTGGTAGTTGGACAATAGTTTGTCATTGAACAACAACTAATCGTTGGACAATATCTGGTCGTATGCAGTAGTTTGTCGTTGGACAAAAGAGGGTCAATGGCTTACAGCTGGCCTTTGAAAAAAGCTGGTAATTAGACCATAACTTGTAGTTGGACAACAACTAATCGTTGGACAAGACCTGGTCGTTGGAAAAAAGTGACACAATGAACAAAAACTGATCATTAGACAAAAGATTGTTGTTAGACAACAACTAATTGTTGGACAAACGCGTTTCGTTGGACCAAATCTCGTCAATGGATAAAAGCTGGCCGTTGGAAACAAGCTGGTAGTTGGACAACAACTAATCGTTGGACAAAATCTGGTCATGAGACAATAGCTTGTCGTTGCACAAAAAATAATCAATGGCTTACAGCTGGTTTTTAAAAAAAAAGCTGGTGGTTAGACCATAGCTTGTCATTGGACAACAACTAATCGTTGGACAAGACCTGGTCGTTGGAAAAAAGCGACTCAATGAACAAAAGCTGATCATTAGACAAAAGATTGTTGTTAGACAACAACTAATCGTTGGACAAAAACTTGTCGTTGGACAAAATCTGATTAATGGATAAAAGCTGGCCCTTGGAAACAAGCTGGTAGTTAGACAATAGCTTGTCGTTGGACAAAATCTGCCCATGAGACAATAGCTTTTCGTTGCACAAAAGATGATCAAAAGCTTACAGCTGGTTTTAAAAAAAAAGCTGGTGGTTAGACCATAGCTTGTTGATGGACAACAACTAATCGTTGGACAAGACCTGGTCGTTGGAAAAAAGCGACTCAATGAACAAAAGCTGATGATTAGACAAAAGATTGTTGTTAGACAACAACTAATCGTTGGACAAAAGATGGTCAATGACTTTGAAAAAAACCTGGTGGTTAGACCATAGCTTGTCGTTGGACAACAACTAATCGTTGGACAAGAACTGGTTGTTGGAAAAAAGCGACTCAATGAACAAAAGCTGATCATTAGACAAAAGATTGTTGTTTGACAACAACTAATCGTAGGACAAAAGCTTGTCGTTGGACAAAAGCTGATCAATGTATAAAAGCTGGTAGTTGGACAACAACTAATCGTTAGATAATAGCTTGTCGTTGGAAAAAGATGGTTAATGGCTTACAGCTGGCCTTTAAGAAAAGCTGGTAGATAGACCATAACTTGTCGTTGGACAAAAACTAAACATTGGAAAAAAGCAACTCAATGAATAAAAGCTGGTCGTTGGACAAAGGATAGTCCATAGTATGTCACGGGCTAAATTTGCTCTAAGAATAATAGTTGCTAAAAGATAACATTTGTATTTACTTACAGTACGATTACACCAAAATTAGGGGTTAAACAGAGTCATTTAATGTTAAGAACAAGTTAAATCTCGGTTGTTTGTAGGTAAACACCTTCTATTTATTATATTCTGACCACAATTGCTACTAATACCACTTTGAATTATCGTCTACTTATTATATTCAGGTCACAAATTATTGTATTGTTTACTTTAAAATTAACTGTCACTTTCGTTTCTAAACAGGTGGTTGTCACTTCTGCTTCTGTTCGTATAACTCGTCATATTGTTGTCTACAGCCAGGTAATTCATTACATTGGCATCCAATTTGGTGAAGGCCACTAGCCAGCGACCCGATCGGTTAGCTTAAGCTTGAGGGAAGTAACGTCAGAGTCCTTTTTCCGGTAATTGTCATTTTCATTGTTGAGAACCGACAAGGAGGCATTTTTGCTTTTGACCGTCGACTGTAGTCATTCTTAGAGTGTTACCAGAAGATTTTTGGTTTAAGCTTTAAATCACGGTGCATCCGTAACAATTAATTTTGGATTTTTGAAACTAAACCTCATTTTCCATTTGAATCGTTGTTGGAGTTAGATTCTGTCGTCATTTTTGGACAGATTCATTGGAAAAAGCCGCGTGTCGGCATTTTTGTGAAATCTTCTGTGATAGATCACGGAACAGTCAGCGAATTATTTGGTTAATTCAATATCATTCAGGCCAACGATTGGGGGTTAGAGTGGCAGAATTCCCTAACAGTACAGTTAGCAACGAATACACTATTTCACTCTTTTACTAGCCAGGAGTGTCACGATTTTTAAAGGAAAAACCCTAATACATTAGGGTTCTTGGTACGGGCTTACGTCCTTGGTACAGGTTTAAGTCCTTGTTACGGGCTTATTTGTTTGGAGCAAGACTTATTTGTTTTTGGAGCAGGCTTGATTTTTGGTACAGGCCTAAATTTTGGTACAGGCTTAGTTAAATTTTGGCCAATTAGTGGTGAAGCATTTGAAGCCAAGGACTGGAAGAAATTGATAACTGGATTACCAGATAAGCTATAAGCATTGTAACTTAGATTTAAGTCGTGACTATAGATCTTAATTTTAAGTCTTGCGGGTGATCACACTTTTCAGAAAATTTTATTTTGTCTTACTCTTTATTTTCATGTTAATATCATTGTCAGGCGCTAGGCTTGACAGTAGTGTAAACTCTATACTTTTTTTATATTAAAGAAGGGTCTAGTTTGATATTTTCGTTTTTCGCTCACTTTTTCGTTCTTATATGTGCAATTCAATTAATCTTGATTAATATTCTTGATTTATTTAATTATCTCCAGTGAGAAAGGTCAGTGCCTGGAATAACAGGGGTTTCCGATTTTAACCGTTCCAAATCGGTGGCGCGACTCACTATTATTGGTGTACTTACGCTCTACGGCTGAGCTGGGCACTAATTTGCCAGTAGAGAAACCACTTACCGATCTCAGCTGGAGTTGAACTTCTATTTGAAGTAATTGTTTAATTTTTCAAAATTTATTGTTTTATTTCTTTTAATTCTTTTATTACATCAAAAGTACGTGGCAAGTAGTTTAAAATGATTTCTTATGTCAGTATATTAACACGCAGGGCAAAAATGTCAAAGAAGTTTCTCTAGTGATCCTGTTATCTTAGTCATCGCTTTTATAAATAACCAAACACAAAAGAGCTTTTCTTGTGTATTGTAAAATTTTATTTACCTTTTATAAATTCGTCAACGACTTTTAAAAGTATTGTATTCTCCTTAATTAATTATATTTTATTATATATACCTACATAAATAATAAATTAGGAATTAATAAATCTTTTTTGTGTCAATCATCCTCAAAGTTAAGTTAAGCACATAAACAGAAAACAAGTAGATAATCTTATTTATAATACCTTTTCGTATTTTCAGGAGCCCTTCAGATCCTGTCGAGTGAAGAAAAGGATCATGGAAAGTATGAATGCGTCGCCGAGAATTCAATTGGAACGGATTATTCGAAACATTCTCTTCTTTATGTTAAAGGTAAGAGTATAGATTTACGTATTTCTTTAGTAAAAGGACATGAAGAGAGTAAAGAATTTAATGTTGGGTTTTTTGTAACGATTTATAAAGAAATTTATAAGCAGACTAAATTGGGTTTCATTTACATTTTGTATGTTGATTTCTAAAGGTAGCGTATAGAATTTGGAATTTCATAAAAATGTTATTTGTGTCCAATTACTCTTAACATTTTTAGCAAATTTGGCTAAAGGAGACCTTTACTTAAGATTTTTTTACTTCAAAGTATAAGTGTCATTTCACATAAGTGACACGTCTGATATTTTTGATATTTAAGAGTTTACATTTAACATGTATGGCATTTCTGACACTTGACAGTGACATTTAACATTTCTGACACTTGACAGTGAGATTTAACATTTCTGACACTTGACAGTGACATTTAACATTTCTGACACTTAACAGTGACATTTAACACTTCTGACTTATGACCTTTTCAACATCTACCATATCCAATATCGTTGACTTCTGAGAGTTGACATTTATCTTAAAATTTCTGACATTAATATTTCAGATATTTGATATTTGTGACAGTTAACTTTTCTGTTATATTTGACACTGACAGGTAACATTTGACATTTCTTTCTTATGACATTTCTGCTAGTTTACAGTTCTAACATCTTTGATGGTTAATATTGCTGCTATTTGACATTACTGCATTTGCCATTTTCGCCATGTGACATTTCTGACAGTTAACGTTTTTTACTTCAAAGTATAACTGTCATTTTACATTACTGACACGTCTGATATTTTTGATATTTAAGAGTTTACATTTAACATAAATGGCATTTCTGACACTTGACAGTGACATTTAACATTTCTGTCACTTGACAGTGAGATTTAACATTTCTGACACTTGACAGTGACATTTAACATTTCTGACAGTTGATAGTGACATTTAATATTTCTGACACTTGACAGTGACATTTAACATTTCTGACTTTTCAACATCTAACATTTCCGTTATCTTTGACTTCTGAGAGTTGACATTTTTGACATTTTTGATACGTGGTATTTATCCAGAACAGCTTTGTACTTGATATTTCTGACATTAATATTTCAGATATTTGATATTTGTGACAGTTAACTTTTCTGTTATATTTGACACTGACAGTTTACATTCGTCATTTCTTTTTTATGACATATCTGCTAGTTTAAAGTTCTAACATCTTTGACGGTTAATATTGCTGAAATTTGACATTACTGCATTTGCCATTTTCGACATGTGACATTTCTGACAGTTTACGTTTTTACTTTGAATTTAGCTATAACCGTCATTTCTGATATTTCACATAACTGACATGTCTGGTTTTTGACATTTAACATATATGAGATTTCTGTCACTTGAGAGTGACATTTAACATTTCTGACACTTGACAGTGAGATTTAACATTTCTGACTTATGACCCTTTCAACATCTAACAGTTCCGTTATCTTTGACTTCTGAGAGTTGACATTTTTGACAGTTAACATGTTTGATATATGGTATTTCTCTTATTTGTCATTTCCGCCCATTGACATTTTTTTACAGTTAAAATTTTTGGCATTTGACATTTTTGACATTTGCATCTAACATTTCCAGCCAAGCTTTGTAAAAATTTGACATTACTGCATTTGCCATTTTTAACATGTGATATTTCTGACAGTTTACGTTTTAACTTCGAATTTAACTATAACTTTCATTTCACATTCCTGACATTTTTGACATTTGAGAGTTGACATTTAGCATATATGGCATTTCTGACACTTAGCAGTGACATTTAACATTTAGGACTTATGACCTTTTCAACATCTAACATATCTGATATCTTAGACTCCTGAGAGTTGACATTTTTGACAGTTAACATTTTTGATATGTGATATTTCTCTCATCTTTGACAATTGACATTTCTTACATTTAAAATTTTTGGCATTGGACATTTGCATTTAACATTTTTGCTATATTCTATTATTTTAAGAAAGTTTAATAATAATTAGTTAGATGGAAGCCGCAGATATAAACTTGTAAAGAACAGTTTTCATGAAAACCGTAAAATATAACTCTTTTACTTATAACTTTATTATTTGGACAAAAGCTTGTCGTTGGACTAAATCTGGTCAATGGATAAAAGCTGGCCGTTGGAAACCAACTGGTAGTTGGACAATAGCTTGCCGTTGGACAACAACTAATCGTTAGACATAATCTGGTCGTTAGACACTAGCTTGTCGTTGGACAACAACTAATCGTTGGATCAGACCTGGTCGTTAAAAAAAGCCACTCAATGAATAAAACCTGAACGTTGGACAAAAGATTTTCGTTAGACAAGAACGAAAGCTTGTCGTTAGACAAAAGATGGTCAATGGCTTACAACTGGCCTTTAAAAAAAGACCATAGCTTATCGTTGAACAAAAACTAATCGTTTGACAAGACCTGGTCGTTGAAAAAAGCTACTCAATGAACAAAAGCTGGTCATTGGACAAAAGATTGTCGTTAGACAACAACTAAACGAAAGCTTGTCGTTGGACAAAAGCTGGTCAATGGATAAAAGTTGGTCGTTGGAAACAAGCTAGTAGTTGGACAATAGCTTGTCGTTGGACAACAACTAATCGTTGGACAAAATCTGGACGTTAGACAATAGCTTGTCGTTTGACAAAAAATGGCCTATGGCTTGCAGCTGGCCTTTGAAAAAAGCTGGTGGTTAGACCATAGCTTGTTGTTGAACAACAACTAATCGTTGGACAAGACCTGGTCGTTGAAAAAAGCTACTCAATGAACAAAAGCTGGTCGTTGGACAAAAGATTGTCGTTAGACAACAACTAATCGTTGAACAAAAGCTTGTCGTTAGACAAAAGATGGTCAATGGCTTACAACTGGCCTTTAACAAAAGCTTGCGGTTAGACCATAGCTTATCGTTGAACAACATTTAACTGTTGGACAAGACCTGGTCGTTGAAAAAAGCTACTCAATGAACAAAAGCTGGTCATTGGACAAAAGATTGTCGTTAGATAACAACTAAACGAAAGCTTGTCGTTGGACAAAAGCTGGTCAATGGATAAAAGCTGGTCAATGGATAAAAGTTGGCGGTTGGAAACAAGCTAGTAGTTGGACAATAGCTTGCGGTTGGACAACAACTAATCGTTGGACAAAATCTGCAAGTTGGACACAATCTGGACGTTGGACAAAATCTGGACGTTAGACAATAGCTTGTCGTTGGACAAAAGATGGTTAATGACTTACAGCTGGCCTTTGAAAAAAGCTGGCGGTTAGACCATAGCTTGTTGTTGAACAACAACTAATCGTTGGACAAGACCTGGTCGTTGAAAAAAGCTACTTAATGAACAAAAGCTGGTCGTTGAATAAAAGATTGTCGTTAGACAACAACTAATCTTTGGACGAAAGCTTGTCGTTGGACAAAAGCTGCATTTGCCATTTTTAACATGTGACATATATGACAGTTAACATTTTTACTTTAAATTTAAGTATAATTGTCATTTCACAATGACACGTCTGATATTTTTGACATTTGAGAGTTGACATTTAACATGGCATTTCTGACACTTGACAGTGACATTTAATATTTCTGACACTTGACAGTGACACTTAACATTTCTGACTTGTGACCTTGTCAACATCTAACATTTCCGTTATCTTTGACTTCTGAGAGTTGACATTTTTGACAGTCAACATTTTTGATATGTGATATTTCTTTCATTTGTCATTTCCTACAATTGACATTTCTTACAGTCAAAATTTTTGGCATTTGACATATTTGACATTTGCATTTAACATTTCCAACTCAGCTTTGTAAAAATAAATTTTCACATTTAGCGGATATACTTCTAAACTACAAAAAACATTAAATTTTTTCCCAGTCTAACAATTTAATTAATCATTTACCTTCTTTGTAAAAGTCTCTATTTTATTATTTTAATCAAGTTTAGCGATAAAATTAATTAGCAACTTCCGTAGGTATGAATTTCTGAATAAATTATAACATTTTCATGTAAACATAAAATGTAA
Organism: Altica lythri; assembly: GCA_964028335.1. NCBI lineage: Eukaryota > Metazoa > Arthropoda > Insecta > Coleoptera > Chrysomelidae > Altica > Altica lythri. The sequence continues at coordinate 22,764,776 of OZ034810.1, forward strand.
CTCTTTTACTTATTTTTAGTGTTAAATTATAATATAATTCTGAACTGGGGAAAAATACATTTTCTATATTAAACAACAATGTCTGAACCATTAATTTTCAATTTTTTAAATTTCTATAAGATACAATAATATTAAAAAACTTGGTCCTAGTAACCGATTTCCTTAAGGAAGATTCACACCCCACATCTTCATCAATAAAGAGCACCCTCTGGATTTGGATCTGGAAATTTGGGGAGGGGCGAGCTGGTGCTTAGCCAGCACTAAGGCCACATATGACCCATTGTGCATCCTCCCGTATTGTAGGGATATCCTCACCTCAGGCTGTCACCAGGCCTAGTGATTTAAAATAGGTGATCAGGCTCCCGAGGGGGATCTCCCTGACATCGGCTGCTGTAAGCCAATACTCGCCCAACACGGTCTTCTGATTTCAGAAAAAGCAGAACAGTCATACATAATGTGTTCTACTGTTTCCTCTTCTTGTTCGCAGCCTCTGCATAGCGGCGATTCTGTTAATTTCATCCTAAATAAATGTTGTCGCAATTGGCAGTGACCTGTCAAGATTTCCACAGCTGTTCGGAGATTTTGTCTGGTCAATGCCTTAAATTTTTTTGCCGCTTCCTCGCCAGGATGGGGGTATAACTCTCTGGCCAGTCTACTGTTCGTAGTTTCATCCCAGCACTGTATAAATTTGTGGTGAGAGTGCTGTTTGATAAGGTCCAGGACTGCGGACAATGTAAGCTTGGTAGATGGGCCTTTAGAGTTCCCATGTCCTTTGATCCAGCTGAGAGTGACCACGTTATTCTGGCTGGCCTCAGTTAGAGATTGGTGACATTCTAGTACTAAACTTGAAGTGAAACGTGGTCTATTCAAAGGTCAGTAGTGCTTGTTGGCAGTCTGTGTATTTATTTATATTCCTGCCTGTGATGTCCCTGTTGATTAATTATTTTGCAGCTATGGTTATGCCTGTGAGTTCTGACTGAACTACACTTGACAAGCCATCCATAGCCCATTTTATTTTTAGGTTTAAGGATCTGGAGTAAATTCCACATCCCACACCTTGCTTTGTTTTTTATCCATCCGTACCCTCTAGAGGAAAATCTATTTTTATATAATTATGTTAACCTACATCTATAGATTTTGTAGCTGCATTAAATCCCGTTTGGATCCAAATTTTCCCGCTCTAGTAATTTTCTTTATTATTACAATAGTAATCTCGGAATATCTGTCCTGTTTAATTTAATAGATAATATCTTTCCATTATCAGTGCATAAGCGAACTTGATTTTGGTCAACCACGTATTACCGTTGACATTTGATTCACTTCCAACCTTATTTAGACAAATGTTCTCCATTCCATTCTGGTAACGTACGAATATTCAGATTTATCATTTAATATTAGTTATTGTGATAGGATTAATGGATAGCTGTTGCTGGATTTCTACTCCTACTGTGGTTACTAATTAATGATTATATTCTGCCTTCCTTAATATCAAATAAGTGACTGATTGGAAATTAGAATTTATGGATGTATATAATTATAGAAGTTCAATTTGTATGTATGTACATCTCCCAGAACGAGTCATGGCCGGTGATAATAATACCGAATTTCTTTCTCGCACCCTAAACAAACTTAACTTCTCCCACCGGCCATGACTCGGTCCAGTGTGAGGATAATTTTAGGGATGAGAGATACACCTGCACCTATAAGATTTAATGTCTTCTCTTTTTCTTTCTATAATTCTGATGTTTCCTGAGTATGTGTATCAAGGTTTTGTCCTCCTCTCCACAGAAGAGGTTTATATCTCTTCTGGTTATGGTTTTTTAGGAGCGTCTTCGATTGTCTTAGTCCTTCTAGATCGTTCCAGTACTTGGATTTTCCTTTATTCAGTTTTTCCACAAGATCGTTCTGGTACCAAATATGGGGTTTTATCTCCTTTTTAGCCAGCTTATCTGCTGTTTCAATTCTTTATCTTCCAATATGTCCTAGAACCCATAAAAGGGTAACAGTGTTATCTTCTCCTAGTGCATGTAGTTTGCCTAGGCATTCCCAGACCATCTTTGAACCTATTGTGTGTGGATTCATAGCGTTGATGGCTGATTGACTTTCTGACATGATTGTGTAATCCCACGTTATGCTAAGGCGTTTCTCCTCCGGCGTAAGGCCTTCCATTTGACAAGGACGAAATGAACCACAGAAACCATCGTCAAGGGCTCATTTTTTGTGTAATGCTGTCGTCGTCCTGTACCTACCTGTAGAAGCGAGGAGTTTCATTAAAAACATCGTCAAGTTCTTTAGAAAGGTTCCTGTCTACGGTTTGGAGGAACCTTAAGGAAGAAACTTAATCTTCGGGATTCTTTAGGTTCTCTGAAGTTCTCTGGGCGGTGATGTTGGTTCGCGCGGCGTTTTTGGTAGATAAGGCTGCTTGGCTAAAAGTGGTATAGGTTTTCTGAAGAAGAACAGAGTTTGGCATGGCCTTATAATCGATAAGAGGTCGAATTAAAGTTTTGTAGGTATGAAGTAGAGTTTTGGATTAGCATCTTCCAAGTCTACTCATTTTATTCATGCTATTTTTGAATCGGTGCGTCACCTTAGTTTTTGAGTGAATCGCACTTCCAAGTAGATCACCTGGTCTTGTGGAACGAGGTATTCCCCCAAAGTGAGAGGATAATATGGTCAAAAGTGAGATTTTCTTGTGGGCTCAGATTTGGTTGCCTGAAGATAATGGTTTGGGTTATGGTGGGATTGCGAGCTAATCTCCATCTGCTGCACCAGGTGGAGAAAAATTCTGGATTTATCTCAACAATATATTGATTTTTGGTGGCGCCTTCTAAGCGGTTGTATGCAAAACTAAAATATAACTTCTTTGTCAACCTGTACATATAACTATTAATTAATTGTTTGGACTAAATGGAAATCAGTGTATAAAGATATGGAATGTTGTAACATGAAAATAATTTATAGTACTATTTAATGAGGTTAAACAGCAGTTTCTAATTGCACGTATATGCAGATAATTGGACTCGGGAGGTAATTAATTTAAATCGGATCATCCTGGTTGTTTGTACAAATGTGTATGTATTATCCAGAGCTTAAAAGGATTAAATATACGTGGTTATGAGTATGCAGTAATTTTATAAAATACGTATATTATATACAAGATTTTTCTTTTTAGTATAGCAATCACAGTTAATTGAGATGATGTTTTAATTTTTTTTAACCTTATCTTTCAATTTCGAAGAAAGCAATTTCTATATTTACAATAATACGAACTGAAAATCCATATTCAAAACTATAGGAAGGTACTATTTCATATATAACTATAGTCGATTTAGCCTTTGCATGCTGTAGATTGGCCTGCAAGACCCTGACTGTACCTAGATCTCCATTGAAGGGATATCTGATTAGCCCTTAACCAGGAGGCTAGTATCTTCGCAAGGTTTCATACTTATAACTACATCCTTTAGCCACTTATATCGTCTGCACACGCGACTTTCAAAAAACTCGTTTTCATTTTGCACTGGTCTAGCCTTACTTGGGAGCCATCTTCAGAAATTTACTCCAGTGCTTTTCTATCGCAGATTTGACTGCCTCCAGCTTTTTAGAATCTACCTTTCTCTCTGGGTGTCCAGCTTCTACCACTGCCACTCTTACAACTGTTAATTCCTCTTTAAAAACCTTCCACCGATTTCATTTTTTCTTAGATTTACCTTAGGAGGTGTACTTTCATCCGACCTTGGTCGTTTCTTGGAGATGCTGGACTGTTAGCCTCTCTACTTCGGAATTATCTGTGCTGTAGGCTTTGGTTTCTCCTTCTTCTCTCCTTTTTTATCAATCATCCTCTGACTCTTTTCTAGAGACATTCTAAAGTTGTCTCTGATCACCTTGACGAACTTCCTTCATAAATCTCTAGACCCTGTTCTTTGAGGTATCTGATAGCCGAGCCTGGATGATTTCCTCGTTCGACACAAAGTCAATACCTTTCTACAAATTGACCTTCAAACTGCCCTTCTTTACTTGCCTTTCGGCTTGGAGTTTCTTGGTCTCTGCCATTACCTACCACCTGTCGTACGGCTTTTGTCTTTAGCACTTCCGCCTTTGTAGCGTGCTTTTTGGGTTGTGTTCCACGACGTTTTCCTTTCGTCAACTATTATTCGGTTTTTGACTTCCTCTCAGTTTTTTCGTCTACTTCTGGTTCCATATAAGTCACACGAACAGCTAGGGAGGATCTTTGGCTACGAGATAAACAATCATCACCATAAAGCTGTTTTAACAATCGATGTGTTTCGATAAAGTTTAAAACAGAACTTAATATTGGCTCTTTGTTCGTTGCTCATTTTTCGACCGATGTTAAAAAGGCACTCTCACTTTGAGCATGGTAACTCGACGTAAAGTAGTTTGATTGTCATGAAATTTTGAAAGAAAATCGATAAAAAATCGATTGAACGCTAGCCCCATTACAGATTGCGCTACTGGTATTGGATATTTCTTGAAAGTCCTGTTTATGTTGCGATCGACCTTTTGGACCTAATTTTCCGTTAAAATATTGTTATAAATTAGTTATACAACCATGCACAAAAAAAAAAGAAATTTGGGCCATTTTTTTCAAGAAGTCAGTAAATTATTCAGCATATCCCAGACAACATGTACAATGCTAATTTTATATTATTATTCTTTTGAAGGTAAAAAATCCCTTTTTAACATTTCTACTATTAATAATAGATTAAAACAGCATACGTGTATGTAATATACTAAATGGAATTCCTTTGTTTCAACCAGCTTTTTAAAAATGTATGAGTAAAACCCAAGGCAAAAATTAATATCTCGTCCTGAAAACAGCAATCTTCATGAAATTTCGAATTTATTTGTTGGAATGCTCGAGTATAACCGGGTATTTATTGACGATGTTCAGATTTGGAAATTCCTTTTTGATCACCGAATAATCATTTTTATACCTAACAGATGGAATTTTGTTAATTAAGGCTTTGAAAAATACGTAAACTCGGTTGTTGTCATTTCGTTTTAATGTTAATTAAAATAAATTAGGTACAAAAAATATATATTATAAAACATTGAAAATCAGACGTTCCAGATTGTTTTAAAAATAAAAATTTGTTTCAGTTCGTCGTGTTCCTCCACAATTTTCAATTCCTCCTCCAACAATGAGTGAAGTTAAATTAGGAGATGATTTGAATTTAACTTGTGTTGCAGTAGGTTCACCTATGCCTTTTGTTAAATGGCGTAAAGGTCTAACACAAGAACTTACACCTGAAGACAAACTACCAGTGGGTAAGAATACATTAGAACTTACCAATATCCAAGAGTCCGCAAATTATACATGTATTGCGGCTAGTGCTTTGGGTGTAATTGAAGCTTTAGCTCAAGTAAAAGTTCAATGTAAGTATTAAAAACCATTTTTTTATATTTTTTGAAACAGTTCCTATTATAAAGTAACCGATAACTCGTTAAATACTGTAAAAAATTAAATAAATTTTATTATAATTTATAAAAAACTAATCTAATTAATATTTCTACTAATTATTATCTACTTGTAATACTGATATCTATAAGAAAATTAACAAAATTGTTATAAAATAACACTTTATAATAGGCGCGGCAGTAACAGTTACAAAAAAATGTAAGTGCCCAACTCTATACTTATTGTCAACAAATGTAACTACATTGCAGTTCTTAACGTTATGCGATTTATTATAGTTTTATAAATGGTTTCAAAGAAAAAATAACGTGAACTGTATTTATTTTAATTAATATTAATAAATAACGGTCTAAACAAGTATTTATATTAATAAAAATATATAATAATTGTTAAATTTAATAAGCGTTGGCTAATTGTTCGTAATGTTAAAGGCCACTTTAAATGCATATTTATTATTGTTTTTTTTTTTTGACATATTGACATAAGCGTGGTGTTGTATTAGACCAAATTGTTTAAAATGGGTCGATTTAACAAAGAAAACATTGTTAAAATATTACGAATAATAGAAATATGTTTATATTACACCTAAAAGTTTATTCTGTGTGTATAAAACTTTAGTGTTGTGTATGTTTTTGTGCCATTTTTGTCAATAATAGTTTTGATAAGTTTTACCAGAAGACCATCATGATATTTATTTTTATTTTTGCTGTTTTTCCGTTTGTTACATCAGAATGTAAGTTATTATTTGTTATTCTATATCTAAGAAAGTTTCTATACATCACTTTTTTTTAATTGTATATTATTTATTTTGAGTTAAAATTATCTCGTTTTAAGTACATTGACATCGGTGCAATAAAAATAGAAAACGATTATTTTCCATGTGGAATATATCAAACGATAGACCAGTTTTATGGCGTTAATGTTTTCTCTTAATTAAATACTTTGAAAACCTGTACTTTAGGACTTATTTAACCTGTTTTGAATTGCATTTTTTTTTACACCCACACACATTCTTTGTATCGAAGTTTATACCATTTACTACTGTCCTTGAAGAGCTAATTTTTAGTAAAATTACGGTAATATGTGTAAATAAGATAAAAAATACAGAAACTAGGATATTAACTTTGAAGTTATGTATTTATAACTACCCTAAACAGTTTAGTACAGGATGTATCTTTTACTGTAAGAAATTAGGTGTTACTACAAAAATATCGTTACAAAAATGAGTAATGGAACTGTTTTTGTCCTGCCTTACTTTTGTTGCTCTAATTTTTAATGATTTTCAACGTTTTTTTTATGAAAGTTTAGTATGTTGTTTGTGGATATTTGATTACTGTTCCTACACTATTTTAACCAATTAGCTTCAATATTTTGGTTATAAATGATGTCTTTAAGCTATTTGTACAAAATTCTACTCTTTTATTAACAAATTTAAGCTCAAAATTCCATAAAATTATCTCTATTGAATCATACGAAATTTTTAGCTCTTCCTGGTCCACCAACTAACGTAAAAGTTTCGGAAATAACAGCTACATCAGTAAGACTAACATGGTCTTATAATGGACCAGAAGATCTTCAATATTATGTTATACAGTTTAAGCCGAAATATGCTAATCAGGCTTATAGTGAAATTAGTGGCATTATCACCATGTATTATTCAGTTCGGAACTTAAGTCCTTATACTGAATATGAAATGTATGTAATAGCTGTTAACAGTATAGGAAGGGGTCCACCTAGTGCACCTGCTGTTGTTACTACAGGAGAAACAGGTGAGAATGTTGTTTTTTTATTATAGGAATGACTAACTCGTTTACCTGATTTTATACATATTGATTTTATTAATTTATTCTTCCATGCTTACAAAATTATATGGAGTTTGTTGATGATATTTTAAGTAAGTTAAGGTTATTAAAAATATATAAAAAAATTAAACATTTGTATTTCTAGCTGTTCTTCTTTTTGGAGGTGCTAGTAAGTGTTTTTTATTGTTTTTTAAATAATTGATGTTTAATATACATTTGGTGTTGTTATAATAACATAAAAGCTTGATTCAAACCACATGTTGCTAAAGTTTCCACATAATATTTTATTGCAAAATCATCTGGGTTAAATTGCTTCCATTAATTTGAAATATTACTAATTCTCATACACATGTCGGTACCGTATGTTGAATTTTGTATTTTATCTTTTGTTATGAATATATGAAACTGTTTTATTTACACCTAAAATTACAAAATTCGTGTATCTCTGTTCTCTAGTTTAATTCTGGACTCACAGAATTGTCAACATTGTATTCTTTACTGTATAGGGAATATAGTGTCACTTTGTTGCTTTTTATAGTTATCTTCTTATATCATATTTTCAGAGGTATTTTTTTAAAACTGAAAAAGAGTCTAGTTAGGTTTTCAAAGGCTCTAGTTAGGCTCTGAGAGTTGCAGAGTCTCATAATAGGCTAAGAGTGATAAAGGAGATACTAAAATCTTTATACGATACTTATAACTCAAAGATGGAGACACTGTAAAATCCTAAAGGGATTTCGAAGGTTATGTAGGGTGTAGGAAGGGTTTTAATGACTCTAATTAGGCTCTAAGAGTTTGTAGAGACTCCAAATACATTAAGAGTTATTATTGAGATGTTAAAACATATTTACGAAACTTATACTCAAATATGGAGACTGTAAAATGTTTAAAGAGTCTAGGCAGGATTTGAAAGGCTCTTATTAGGCTCTGAGACTTGCAGAGACTCATAACAGGCTCAGAGTAATTAAAGAGATATTAAAATGACATTTGAATACCGATGAAAATTAACTTAAATAAACCAAATTATCGTGTCTAACTGAAATCTGAAACATTTTATAAAATATTAATTAACAATGAAAACTGAAACTACTAGATTGTGTGATATAAATTTAATATTAGTGTCAATATAGGCAGTAATTATAAATTTCTGATGACTTTAAACTTTGAGGTAGTTGCATTTACAAGTGATTATATACAACTTTAACTAAGTTCAATAGATCAATAAAGATAATGTGTTTAATGGCAATTAGGAAACTTACAGCTTATCAGTTATAATTATATTCATATATTTGTTTAAACATAATTAGTTATCTTTTAATAAAAATAAAGATTAGCATATAATTTGCAACTCTGATGCAATAATTATACTTTAAGATATTAAAATTTCTCATTGAATTCCAGGGTCGTTTCCATCTTCTCCATTATTTCTCTTTCAGGTCCTCACGTATTTTATCCATTTACTTCAACTTTGGTCTTTCTCTCTTCCTCTTATCCCCAATCTCACATTCATCTACTCTTATTCCTTCAGTTATCTCTATCTTTCTTCTCATAGCAAAAACAGCATCAGTCGTTCCTCTTCCAAATTTCTCTTTCCCTGATACTCCTCTCTTCTCTCATTCTCTTCTCAACTATTCTTTACCAAATTTTCAAAGTATGTGACGTCATAGTTACCACATTCTTTATAGATTGGGCACAAGTACGCTATTCCTGCACTTACTCGTTATTTTGTTTTGATTCATCAACATAAGCTTTACTCTATCATCACCAAACACCTTTCCTACTTCTTCTGGTAATCTCATTCGCTTCCACCGCGTTTCTATTCTTAATCTTCTTTAATGAACTCTTCACTACCTTCCTAGGCACGTCTCTCACCATTCCACTTTCACTAGCTTCTTGTCTCAGCACTCGATCATATCACGACAACTGTTTGTCTTTCTTCTCATAGCAAAAACGTTCCTCTTTCAGGTATAAATCCAAATTGCTCTTCACTTTTACTCGTCTCTTCTTTCATTCTCTTCTCAACTATTCTCTCCCAAATTTTCAAAGTATGTGACATCATAGTTTATAGATTGGGCAGAAGTACGCTATTTCTCCACTCACTCACATCAGCTTTACTCCATCATCACCAAACACTTTCCCTAGTTCCTCTGGTAATCCCATCCGCTTCCACCGAGGTTCTATTCTTAATCTTCTTTAATGAACTCTTCACTGACTTTCTAGACACGTCTCTCACCATTCCACTTTCACTAGCCTCTTGTCTTAGTACTCGGATATATAACGACAACTGTCTGTCTTTCTTTTCATAGCAAAAACGTTCCTCTTCCAGGTATATATCCAAATTGCTCTTCATTTATACTCGTCTCTTCTCTCATTCTCTTCTCAACTATTCTCTCCCAAATTTTCAAAGTATTTGACATCATAGTTACCACATTCTTTATAGATTGGGCAGAAATACGCTATTCCTCCACTCACTCGCCATTTTTTTTTTGGTTCATCAACATAAGTCAAACACCTTCCTCACTTCTGCTGATAATCCCATCCGCTTCCACCGCGTTTCTATTCTTAATCTTCTTCAATGAACTCTTCACTGACTTCCTAGACACGTCTCCCACCATTCCACTTTCACTAGCCTCTTGTCTTAGTACTCGGATATATAACGACAACTGTCTGTCTTTCTTCTCATAGCAAAAACGTTCCTCTTCCAGGTATATATCCAAATTGCTCTTCATTTATACTCGTCTCTTCTCTCATTCTCTTCTCAACTATTCTCTCCCAAATTTTCAAAGTATTTGACATCATAGTTACCACATTCTTTATAGATTGGGCAAAAGTACGCTATTCCTCCACTCACTCGATATTTTGTTTTGATTCCATCATCACCAAACACCTTCCCTTCTTCTTCTGGTAATCCCATCCGCTTCCACCGCGTTTCTATTCTTAATCTTCTTTAATGAACTCTTCACTGACTTCCTAGAAACGTCTTTCACCATTCCACATTAACTAGTTTCTTGTCTCAGTACTCGGTCATATCACGACAACTGTTCGTCTTTCTTCTCATAGCAAAAACGTTCCTCTTCCAGGTATAAGTCACTTCACTTATACTCGTCTCTTCTCTCATTCTCTTCTCAACTATTCTCTACCAAATCTCATCAGTTAAAATTTGTACAGTAATTCATCAATTCGAGTTTATATAGATACAATCGATACAAGTTATGATATCCATTGAAATGTATCGGCGAGATCGAAGTTAGCGCGATGGTGACAATGTAAACATATTTGACCCTACCGAGAGCGGCCCTTTAGTGTGGATCAAGCCTAACTCTCCATTTTCTGAATTAGAACAATTGTTGCTGCTTTCTAACTTAGATCGTGATTAAGCTATTGCGTGTAACAGCAAAAACATTAGGAACAAGATTTTGAATTGTTTCGAGTTATCTTTCTCCCTTTAACCATTGTTGAGTTCATTTTTTTCCCACATGCCATAAATTAGCGCATTAGTTTAATAAGGATTCATTTAAATGTATTAATTTGTTAATAACTATTTCCGTATACCATAAAAACTAATTAAACTGCACAATTATATTGCAACTAATTAAAAAGGCAAAACAAGAATCATTAACATAACAAATCTTTATTATCTTGGAAATTTATTAAGGATTTGGCCCAGCGATGGTCAATCATAGGGCTCTGACTTTATTTGGCATTGCTCTGAGTAAATTGTCGATAAAAAGGCGCAGAGCAATCTTAAAACTATTCGTTTATTGCGGAAGAGCATTATCTTTTACCAATTGTGCTGTAAAAGGTACAAAAATATGCTTTAATATCTTCTGGTATCTTCTCGGCGTCATTAAGCCATTCATTACTATCACTAAGTCTATGCGTACATCAAAGCAAAATTCACTTTAAACGCAAACAAATCCTCCACCAAAAGAAGATGTCTTTGAGGCATACTTAGCACCACTAAGTTTATGTGCACAGCAAAGCAAACAAATCCTCCACCAAAAGAAGTTGTTGGAACCATGCAGCATTCATTGTATCGTTATCCTCCTTTTTTCTTTGTCTTCATACACCTTATTTGATCATCGTTGCCATATAAGCAAAACTTTGACAAGATCTGCAGTTTTCCAAGTTCCAGTCATGGTGTTTTATAGCCCAGTGATATCTGCTTGCACGATGCTCCCTCGTTGGAGAATGTGGCGCTCGTCTTTATCTTCTGGATGTCTTTGAGACATTTTTAGCACCAGTAAGTTTGTGTGCACAGCAAAGCAAACAAATCCTCCACCAAAAGAAGCTGTCGAAACCATGCAGCATTCTTTATATCGTTGTCCTCTTGTTTTCTTTGTCTTCATACACCTTATTCGATCACCGTTGTCATGTAAGCCAAACCTTGCCTCATTAGTAAAAAGACAAGATCTCCATTTGTCAAAGTTCTACTCACGGTGTTCGATGGCCCAGTGATGTTTGTCTGTACGATGGCTCTTACGATTTCTTCCCTGTTAAGGAAATCTTCTTGCGTACAAATTAAAAGTTTGATCACTAATAACCCGTCCACTTGCTTTACGTAAAGTTGTTTTTATTTGGAAAGCTGAATATGTCCAATATCTTGTGGTGGTACAAACAATAAAACGTTCTTTAGCATCTTTAGTAACTTTTTCTTGTCCTCCACCGTGGGTGTATACTACAGATCCATTAAAAGCAAGTCTACTCACCTCACTCATTAGTAAAATTCAATTATTATCCACTTCAGCTATTGAGAAGTGTATTTATTTTGCGTTAACTATCAGGATATTGGTAGTTTCAATTGTAATTTTTTTAGAACCTGGTACTGCCCCTAGAAATGTACAAGTACGGCCATTAAGTTCCAGTACTATGGTGATACAATGGGATGAACCTGAGACACCTAATGGACAAGTTACGGTAAGATTTTTATACAGGGTGCGGTAAGAAAACTTGTTGATTTGGTTTTGGCTTTAAGCATTTGTTAGGGGGCTTCCGGAAGTCAGTCGAGATCACGCATTGGTCGAAAGAGCAGCGCGCTTTTGCCTGCGAGGCTAACTTTTCCAATGTGCTTTTCGTTCTCGCTTTAATATTCATCCTGAAGGTCTTGTTCCTGGCTTTCAGTCGATTCAGGAAATTGACGAAATCATATTCAGAACACAGGAAAATATTGAAAGGGTGAGAGTGTTTGTTTTGCGATTTTCTCGGTGATCGAAGCGCAAACATGCAGTCGCTTTGGGATTTTCTGATTAAACAGTGAGACAAATTGGTCACCAGGATCATCAATTCTATCCTTAAACATTGGCTGTGGCACAGGAGCATCATGAACGCGATTTTGTTGCCCGCCAAAAGGTTATGAGGCAGGGTCCTTAGTTTTACGAAGAAAATGAACGCACTCTTACGGTAAATGCAGCTAGAGAGAAATGTTTAAAGAATTTTCCATCACAAAACTCGATGAACTGGCTGTAACAAAGAAATCTCTCGTTAGAGAGAAATTAAGAATTTTTAATTCCAAAACTCGATGGAGATATGTGGTTGTAACAAGATGGAGCCACGTCTTGCACAGCACGATCACCAATCTTACTAGATACCATTTCCTTCATCATCTAATCTTCTTTACGAGGCTAGCGTGCTCGCCTGATTTTTCTCTTGCAATTTTTTTATAAGGTACCTTAAACCTAGCGTCCAAAACTCAATGGAGATATGTTGTTGCAACAAGATGGAACCACGTCTTGTAAAGCACGATCACCAATGCTACTAGGTACCATTTCCTCGATCGTCTAATCTCCTTTAACAGACTGGCGCGCTCGCCTGATTTGGCTCTTGCAATTTTTTATGAGGTACCTTAAATCTAGCGTCCAAAACTCGATGGAGATATGTTGTTGCAACAAGATGGAACCACGTCTTGTAAAGCACGATCACCAATGTTACTAGGTACCATTTCATCGATCGTCTAATCTCCTTTAACAGACTGGCGCGCTCGCCTGATTTGGCTCTTGCAATTTTTTTATAAGGTACCTTAAATCTAGCGTCCAAAACTCGATGGAGATATGTCGTTTCAACAAGATGGAGCCACTTCTTGTACAACACGATCACCGATTTTACTAGGTACCATTTCCTTGATCAGCTAATCTCCTTTAATAAGCAGGCGCACTCGCCTGATTGGGCTCTTGCAATTTCTTTATGGGGTACCTTAAATCTAGAATCCAAAACTCGATGGAGATATGTGGTTGCAACAAGTTGGAGCCACGTCTTGCACAGCACGATCGCCAATCTTACTATGTACCATTTCCTTGATGGTCCAATCTCCTTTACGAAGCTGGTACGATCGCCTGATTTGGCTCTTGCAATTTTTTTTGTGGTACTTTAAATCTAGCGTCCAAAACTCGATGGAGATATGTAGTTGCAACAAGATGGAGCCACGTCTTGCACAGCACGATCACTAATCTTACTGGGTACCATTTCCTCGATTGTATAATCTGGGGTACCTTAAATCTAGCGTTTACACCGATTGGTCTCGAACCCTAAATCATCTGAGGGACAACTTTTCTCGAGCAATCGAGAACATACCCATCAATATGCTTTAAAGAGTTTAGTGGAGCTTTGAAAATTTGAGTGTATTGAAAACGGAGACCATTACTTGTCTTCAGAACCATAGAAAGGAAAATACATATCGTGTCCACTATTTTTGATTTCTTATCTTCTAAAATCAGCAAGTTTTCTTGAACCTAATCCAATTTTGTTGTACGTTGGGTATAAATATTGATGAAAATCAATGTTTTAGGGATATAAAGTTTACTATACAACAAACGCTCAACAGCCAATGGCTCAATGGGAATCACAAGTAGTAGATAATAATCAATTAACAACAATTTCTGAACTTACACCTCATACTATATATACTATAAGAGTACAAGCTTATACTTCTGTAGGACCTGGACCTCTAAGTGCTCCAGTTCATGTTAAAACACAACAAGGTATATAAACAGTCTATTACCAACCATAAGCAACTAAAATTGGCGCCCAACGTGGGGCACAAAAGTTGCTTATGGTCGTTTTTATATTGATCAAATACTTAATTATTTCCTTTTTTTGTGTGGGATTGTATTATACAGGTGTACCAAGTCAACCAAGTAATTTACGAACCTCAGATATAGGAGAAAGTTCGGTGACACTACAGTGGACTAAACCGAGTCATTCCGGTGAAAATATAGTGAGTTACGAATTATATTGGAATGATACGTATGCAAAAGAAAAACATCATAGACGTATACCAATTTCGGAAACATATACACTTACCGGACTTTATCCGAATACTTTGTATTATGTTTGGTTAGCTGCAAGATCACAAAGAGGTGAAGGGGCTACAACGCCACCTATACCTGTTAGAACGAAGCAATATGGTAAGATTTGAGAAGTGACAAGAACTATTTAATCACTATTTTTTTTATTGATGATATATAATTTTAATGTGTAGTAGTTGTTGTCATTTGATGAAACAATGGAAAATGGTATAAACAATTTTCATATTTTCAATGTGGTAAATTATCTGTAGGTACGACTTTGACTTACGTTTCAGACGTGTGACTTTGACGTACGCCTCGACAAATTGGCGTTTGTCTTTGTAAGTACAACTTTGACTTTTGTGTATGACTTTAAATTATTTTTTTGACGTATGACTGTCATATTTTTGTGTATGACTTTGACTTACGTTTTTGACGTATGACGGACGTTTCTGACCTATGAATTACGTTTTTGACGTATGACTTTGTCATATTTTTTCTATATGACTTTGACTTATGTTTTTGAAGTATTACTTTGTCATCTTTTTTGCGTATGACTTTGACTTATGTTTTTGACGTATGACTTTGTCATATGAATTACGTTTATGACGTATGACTTTGTAATATTTTTTGCGTATGACTTTGACTTACGTTTTTGACGTATGACATACGTTTTTGTTATATGAATTACGTTTATTACGTATAACTCTGTCATTTTTTTTGTGTATGACTTTGACTTATGTTTTTGCCGTATGACTTTGTCATAATTTTGTGTATGACTTTGATTTACGTTTTTGACGTATGACGTACGTATCTGTCATATGAATTACGTTTTTGACGTATGACTGTCATATTTTTTTGGTATAACTTTGACTTATGTTTTTGACGTATGAATTAGTCATGTTTTTGTGTATGACTTTGACTTAGGTTTTTGACTCATGATGCACGTATTTGTCATATAAATTAAGTTTTTGACGTATCACTTTGTCATTTTTTTGTGTATGACTTTGAATTATGTTTTTGAAGTATGACTTTGTCATCTTTTTTTGCGTATGACTTTGACTTACGTTTCTGACTCATGATGCACGTATCTGTCATATAAATTAAGTTTTTGACGTATCACTTTGTCATTTTTTTGTGTATGACTTTGACTTATGTTTTTGACGTATGACCTTGTCATATTTTTTTCGCATGACTTTGACTTACGTTTTTGACGTTTGACTTTGTTATATTTTTTGGGTATGACTTTGACTTATATTTTTGACGTATGACTTTGACTTACGTTTTTAACGTATGACGTACGTTTTTGCTATGTGAACTACGTTTTTGACGTTTGACTTTGTCATATTTTTTGTGAATGACTTTGACTTACGTTTTTGACGTAAGACTTTTGTTATATTTCTTTGCGTATGACTTTGACTTATGTTTTTTGATGTATGACTTGTGACTATAACACTAGTTTTGACGTACAATTTTGACCTATGACTTTGACGTATGACCTACCTTTGTCCTATGAATTACTTTTTTGACTTATGACTTTGTCATATTTTTTGTGTATGACCTTGACTTACGTTTTTGACGTATGACTTTGACTTACGTTTTTAACGCATGACTTTGACTTACATTTTTGACATATGACTCTTTTACACTAGTTTTGACGTACAACTTTGACCTTTGACTTTGATTCACGTTTTTGACACACGACTTTGACGTTAAACAGATAATTCGTCGCTTGTTAATATATTTCTATATTTACACCAGATTTTTAAAGTGGTGTAGGTACAAATTTATTCAAAATTATTATTATTATTATTCATTCATAAATTCATTATTATTTTTTTGGTTTGTGAAATTTGAGGTGTGTTAGTATTGAATTATTATTATTATTAGTACAATTAATATTTTTGGAATGTGTGAAGGAGTGAGTTTTGATTTTATTTTTATTTTTTTTGTGGTGATTTTGCATTATTTGCATGAAATCATATTTAGTGTTCAGTGGATATTGATTTTCAAATTGTATTTTTAAAGCACCTTTGCACAGTTTGCAGTTGAGCAATTTTAATTCAAGTAAATTTTTATTCAAAAACGTAATTAGTCATATGTCATTTCTCATATGTCAATTGACAGATGTCAATTGTCTTTTGTCAATTGTCTTTTGTCAATTGTCAATTGTCTTTTGTCAATTGTCTTTTGTCAATTGTCTTTTGTCAATTGTCTTTTGTCAATTGTCTTTTGTCAATTGTCTTTTGTCAATTGTCTTTTGTCAATTGTCTTTTGTCAATTGTCTTTTGTCAATTGTCTTTTGTCAATTGTCTTTTGTCAATTGTCTTTTGTCAATTGTCTTTTGTCAATTGTCTTTTGTCAATTGTCTTTTGTCAATTGTCTTTTGTCAATTGTCTTTTGTTAATTGTCTTTTGTCAATTGTCTTTTTTCAATTGTCTTTTGTCAATTATCTTTTGTCAATTGTCTTTTGTCAATTGTCTTTTGTCAATTGTCTTTTGTCAATTGTCTTTTGTCAATTGTCTTTTGTCAATTGTCTTTTGTCAATTGTCTTTTGTCAATTGTCTTTTGTCAATTGTCTTTTGTCAATTGTCTTTTGTCAATTGTCTTTTGTCAATTGTCTTTTGTCAATTGTCTTTTGTCAATTGTCTTTTGTCAATTGTCTTTTGTTAATTGTCTTTTGTCAATTGTCTTTTTTCAATTGTCTTTTGTCAATTATCTTTTGTCAATTGTCTTTTGTCTTTTGTCAATTGTCTTTTGTCAATTGTCTTTTGTCAATTGTCTTTTGTCAA
Source organism: Altica lythri (assembly GCA_964028335.1). Taxonomy (NCBI): domain Eukaryota; kingdom Metazoa; phylum Arthropoda; class Insecta; order Coleoptera; family Chrysomelidae; genus Altica; species Altica lythri. The sequence continues at coordinate 22,782,081 of OZ034810.1, forward strand.
TTGTCTTTTGTCAATTGTCTTTTGTCAATTGTCTTTTGTCAATTGTCTTTTGTCAATTGTCTTTTGTCAATTGTCTTTTGTCAATTGTCTTTTGTCAATTGTCTTTTGTCAATTGTCTTTTGTCAATTGTCTTTTGTCAATTGTCTTTTGTCAATTGTCTTTTGTCAATTGTCTTTTGTCAATTGTCTTTTGTCAATTGTCTTTTGTCAATTGTCTTTTGTCAATTGTCTTTTGTCAATTGTCTTTTGTCAATTGTCTTTTGTCAATTGTCTTTTGTCAATTGTCTTTTGTCAATTGTCTTTTGTCAATTGTCTTTTGTCAATTGTCTTTTGTCAATTGTCTTTTGTCAATTGTCTTTTGTCAATTGTCTTTTGTCAATTGTCTTTTGTCAATTGTCTTTTGTCAATTGTCTTTTGTCAATTGTCTTTTGTCAATTGTCTTTTGTCAATTGTCTTTTGTCAATTGTCTTTTGTCAATTGTCTTTTGTCAATTGTCTTTTGTCAATTGTCTTTTGTCAATTGTCTTTTGTCAATTGTCTTTTGTCAATTGTATTTTGTCAATTGTCTTTTGTCAATTGTCTTTTGTCAATTGTCTTTTGTCAATTGTCTTTTGTCAATTGTCTTTTGTCAATTGTCTTTTGTCAATTGTCTTTTGTCAATTGTCTTTTGTTAATTGTCTTTTGTCAATTGTCTTTTTTCAATTGTCTTTTGTCAATTGTCTTTTGTCAATTGTCTTTTGTCAATTGTCTTTTGTCAATTGTCTTTTGTCAATTGTCTTTTGTCAATTGTCTTTTGTCAATTGTCTTTTGTCAATTGTCTTTTGTCAATTGTCTTTTGTCAATTGTCTTTTGTCAATTGTCTTTTGTCAATTGTCTTTTGTCAATTGTCTTTTGTCAATTGTCTTTTGTCAATTGTCTTTTGTCAATTGTCTTTTGTCAATTGTCTTTTGTCAATTGTCTTTTGTCAATTGTCTTTTGTCAATTGTCTTTTGTCAATTGTCTTTTGTCAATTGTCTTTTGTCAATTGTCTTTTGTCAATTGTCTTTTGTCAATTGTCTTTTGTCAATTGTCTTTTGTCAATTGTCTTTTGTCAATTGTCTTTTGTCAATTGTCTTTTGTCAATTGTCTTTTGTCAATTGTCTTTTGTCAATTGTCTTTTGTCAATTGTCTTTTGTCAATTGTCTTTTGTCAATTGTCTTTTGTCAATTGTCTTTTGTCAATTGTCTTTTGTCAATTGTCTTTTGTCAATTGTCTTTTGTCAATTGTCAATTGTCTTTTGTCAATTGTCTTTTGTCAATTGTCTTTTGTCAATTGTCTTTTGTCAATTGTCAATTGTCTTTTGTCAATTGTCTTTTGTCAATTGTCTTTTGTCAATTGTCTTTTGTCAATTGTCTTTTGTCAATTGTCTTTTGTCAATTGTCTTTTGTCTTTTGTCAATTGTCAATTGTCTTTTGTCAATTGTCTTTTGTCAATTGTCTTTTGTCAATTGTCTTTTGTCAATTGTCTTTTGTCAATTCTCTTTTGTCAATTCTCTTTTGTCAATTCTCTTTTGTCAATTGTCTTTTGTCAATTGTCTTTTGTCAATTGTCTTTTGTCAATTGTCTTTTGTCAATTGTCTTTTGTCAATTGTCTTTTGTCAATTGTCTTTTGTCAATTGTCTTTTGTCAATTGTCTTTTGTCAATTGTCTTTTGTCAATTGTCTTTTTTCAATTGTCTTTTGTCAATTATCTTTTGTCAATTGTCTTTTGTCTTTTGTCAATTGTCTTTTGTCAATTGTCTTTTGTCAATTGTCTTTTGTCAATTGTCTTTTGTCAATTGTCTTTTGTCAATTGTCTTTTGTCAATTGTCTTTTGTCAATTGTCTTTTGTCAATTGTCTTTTGTCAATTGTCTTTTGTCAATTGTCTTTTGTCAATTGTCTTTTGTCAATTGTCTTTTGTCAATTGTCTTTTGTCAATTGTCAATTGTCTTTTGTCAATTGTCTTTTGTCAATTGTCTTTTGTCAATTGTCTTTTGTCAATTGTCTTTTGTCAATTGTCTTTTGTCAATTGTCTTTTGTCAATTGTCTTTTGTCAATTGTCTTTTGTCAATTGTCTTTTGTCAATTGTCTTTTGTCAATTGTCTTTTGTCAATTGTCTTTTGTCAATTGTCAATTGTCTTTTGTCAATTGTCTTTTGTCAATTGTCTTTTGTCAATTGTCTTTTGTCAATTGTCTTTTGTCAATTGTCTTTTGTCAATTGTCTTTTTTCAATTGTCTTTTGTCAATTGTCTTTTGTCAATTGTCTTTTGTCAATTGTCTTTTGTCAATTGTCTTTTGTCAATTGTCTTTTGTCAATTGTCTTTTGTCAATTGTCTTTTGTCAATTGTCTTTTGTCAATTGTCTTTTGTCAATTGTCTTTTGTCAATTGTCTTTTGTCAATTGTCTTTTTTCAATTGTCTTTTGTCAATTGTCTTTTGTCAATTGTCTTTTGTCAATTGTCTTTTGTCAATTGTCTTTTGTCAATTGTCTTTTGTCAATTGTCTTTTGTCAATTGTCTTTTGTCAATTGTCTTTTGTCAATTGTCTTTTGTCAATTGTCTTTTGTCAATTGTCTTTTGTCAATTGTCTTTTGTCAATTGTCTTTTGTCAATTGTCTTTTGTCAATTGTCTTTTGTTAATTGTCTTTTGTCAATTGTCTTTTTTCAATTGTCTTTTGTCAATTATCTTTTGTCAATTGTCTTTTGTCTTTTGTCAATTGTCTTTTGTCAATTGTCTTTTGTCAATTGTCTTTTGTCAATTGTCTTTTGTCAATTGTCTTTTGTCAATTGTCTTTTGTCAATTGTCTTTTGTCAATTGTCTTTTGTCAATTGTCTTTTGTCAATTGTCTTTTGTCAATTGTCTTTTGTCAATTGTCTTTTGTCAATTGTCTTTTGTCAATTGTCTTTTGTTAATTGTCTTTTGTCAATTGTCTTTTTTCAATTGTCTTTTGTCAATTATCTTTTGTCAATTGTCTTTTGTCTTTTGTCAATTGTCTTTTGTCAATTGTCTTTTGTCAATTGTCTTTTGTCAATTGTCTTTTGTCAATTGTCTTTTGTCAATTGTCTTTTGTCAATTGTCTTTTGTCAATTGTCTTTTGTCAATTGTCTTTTGTCAATTGTCTTTTGTCAATTGTCTTTTGTCAATTGTCTTTTGTCAATTGTCTTTTGTCAATTGTCTTTTGTCAATTGTCTTTTGTCAATTGTCTTTTGTCAATTGTCTTTTGTCAATTGTCTTTTGTCAATTGTCTTTTGTCAATTGTCTTTTGTCAATTGTCTTTTGTCAATTGTCTTTTGTCAATTGTCTTTTGTCAATTGTCTTTTGTCAATTGTCTTTTGTCAATTGTCTTTTGTCAATTGTCTTTTGTCAATTGTCTTTTGTCAATTGTCTTTTGTCAATTGTCTTTTGTCAATTGTCTTTTGTCAATTGTCTTTTGTCAATTGTCTTTTGTCAATTGTCTTTTGTCAATTGTCTTTTGTCAATTGTCTTTTGTCAATTGTCTTTTGTCAATTGTCTTTTGTCAATTGTCTTTTGTCAATTGTCTTTTGTCAATTGTCTTTTGTCAATTGTCTTTTGTCAATTGTCTTTTGTCAATTGTCTTTTGTCAATTGTCTTTTGTCAATTGTCTTTTGTCAATTGTCTTTTGTCAATTGTCTTTTGTCAATTGTCTTTTGTTAATTGTCTTTTGTCAATTGTCTTTTTTCAATTGTCTTTTGTCAATTGTCTTTTGTCAATTGTCTTTTGTCAATTGTCTTTTGTCAATTGTCTTTTGTCAATTGTCTTTTGTCAATTGTCTTTTGTCAATTGTCTTTTGTCAATTGTCTTTTGTCAATTGTCTTTTGTCAATTGTCTTTTGTCAATTGTCTTTTGTCAATTGTCTTTTGTCAATTGTCTTTTGTCAATTGTCTTTTGTCAATTGTCTTTTGTCAATTGTCTTTTGTCAATTGTCTTTTGTCAATTGTCTTTTGTCAATTGTCTTTTGTCAATTGTCTTTTGTCAATTGTCTTTTGTCAATTGTCTTTTGTCAATTGTCTTTTGTCAATTGTCTTTTGTCAATTGTCTTTTGTCAATTGTCTTTTGTCAATTGTCTTTTGTCAATTGTCTTTTGTCAATTGTCTTTTGTCAATTGTCTTTTGTCAATTGTCTTTTGTCAATTGTCTTTTGTCAATTGTCTTTTGTCAATTGTCTTTTGTCAATTGTCTTTTGTCAATTGTCTTTTGTCAATTGTCTTTTGTCAATTGTCTTTTGTCAATTGTCTTTTGTCAATTGTCTTTTGTCAATTGTCTTTTGTCAATTGTCAATTGTCTTTTGTCAATTGTCTTTTGTCAATTGTCTTTTGTCAATTGTCTTTTGTCAATTGTCAATTGTCTTTTGTCAATTGTCAATTGTCTTTTGTCAATTGTCTTTTGTCAATTGTCTTTTGTCAATTGTCTTTTGTCAATTGTCTTTTGTCAATTGTCTTTTGTCAATTGTCTTTTGTCAATTGTCTTTTGTCAATTGTCTTTTGTCAATTGTCTTTTGTCAATTGTCTTTTGTCTTTTGTCAATTGTCAATTGTCTTTTGTCAATTGTCTTTTGTCAATTGTCTTTTGTCAATTGTCTTTTGTCAATTGTCTTTTGTCAATTGTCTTTTGTCAATTGTCAATTGTCTTTTGTCAATTGTCTTTTGTCAATTGTCTTTTGTCAATTGTCTTTTGTCAATTGTCTTTTGTCTTTTGTCAATTGTCAATTGTCTTTTGTCAATTGTCTTTTGTCAATTGTCTTTTGTCAATTGTCTTTTGTCAATTGTCTTTTGTCAATTCTCTTTTGTCAATTCTCTTTTGTCAATTCTCTTTTGTCAATTGTCTTTTGTCAATTGTCTTTTGTCAATTGTCTTTTGTCAATTGTCTTTTGTCAATTGTCTTTTGTCAATTGTCTTTTGTCAATTGTCTTTTGTCAATTGTCTTTTGTCAATTGTCTTTTGTCAATTGTCTTTTGTCAATTGTCTTTTGTCAATTGTCTTTTTTCAATTGTCTTTTGTCAATTATCTTTTGTCAATTGTCTTTTGTCTTTTGTCAATTGTCTTTTGTCAATTGTCTTTTGTCAATTGTCTTTTGTCAATTGTCTTTTGTCAATTGTCTTTTGTCAATTGTCTTTTGTCAATTGTCTTTTGTCAATTGTCTTTTGTCAATTGTCTTTTGTCAATTGTCTTTTGTCAATTGTCTTTTGTCAATTGTCTTTTGTCAATTGTCTTTTGTCAATTGTCTTTTGTCAATTGTCTTTTGTCAATTGTCTTTTGTCAATTGTCAATTGTCTTTTGTCAATTGTCTTTTGTCAATTGTCTTTTGTCAATTGTCTTTTGTCAATTGTCTTTTGTCAATTGTCTTTTGTCAATTGTCTTTTGTCAATTGTCTTTTGTCAATTGTCTTTTGTCAATTGTCTTTTGTCAATTGTCTTTTGTCAATTGTCTTTTGTCAATTGTCTTTTGTCAATTGTCTTTTGTCAATTGTCTTTTGTCAATTGTCTTTTGTCAATTGTCTTTTGTCAATTGTCTTTTGTCAATTGTCTTTTGTCAATTGTCTTTTTTCAATTGTCTTTTGTCAATTGTCTTTTGTCAATTGTCTTTTGTCAATTGTCTTTTGTCAATTGTCTTTTGTCAATTGTCTTTTGTCAATTGTCTTTTGTCAATTGTCTTTTGTCAATTGTCTTTTGTCAATTGTCTTTTGTCAATTGTCTTTTGTCAATTGTCTTTTGTCAATTGTCTTTTTTCAATTGTCTTTTGTCAATTGTCTTTTGTCAATTGTCTTTTGTCAATTGTCTTTTGTCAATTGTCTTTTGTCAATTGTCTTTTGTCAATTGTCTTTTGTCAATTGTCTTTTGTCAATTGTCTTTTGTTAATTGTCTTTTGTCAATTGTCAATTGTCAATTGTCTTTTGTCAATTGTCTTTTGTCAATTGTCTTTTGTCAATTGTCTTTTGTCAATTGTCTTTTGTCAATTGTCTTTTGTCAATTGTCTTTTGTCAATTGTCTTTTGTCAATTGTCTTTTGTCAATTGTCTTTTGTCAATTGTCTTTTGTTAATTGTCTTTTGTCAATTGTCTTTTTTCAATTGTCTTTTGTCAATTGTCTTTTGTCTTTTGTCAATTGTCTTTTGTCAATTGTCTTTTGTCAATTGTCTTTTGTCAATTGTCTTTTGTCAATTGTCTTTTGTCAATTGTCTTTTGTCAATTGTCTTTTGTCAATTGTCTTTTGTCAATTGTCTTTTGTCAATTGTCTTTTGTCAATTGTCTTTTGTCAATTGTCTTTTGTCAATTGTCTTTTGTCAATTGTCTTTTGTCAATTGTCTTTTGTCAATTGTCTTTTGTCAATTGTCTTTTGTCAATTGTCTTTTGTCAATTGTCTTTTGTCAATTGTCTTTTGTCAATTGTCTTTTGTCAATTGTCTTTTGTCAATTGTCTTTTGTCAATTGTCTTTTGTCAATTGTCTTTTGTCAATTGTCTTTTGTCAATTGTCTTTTGTCAATTGTCTTTTGTCAATTGTCTTTTGTCAATTGTCTTTTGTCAATTGTCTTTTGTCAATTGTCTTTTGTCAATTGTCTTTTGTCAATTGTCTTTTGTCAATTGTCTTTTGTCAATTGTCTTTTGTCAATTGTCTTTTGTCAATTGTCTTTTGTCAATTGTCTTTTGTCAATTGTCTTTTGTCAATTGTCAATTGTCTTTTGTCAATTGTCTTTTGTCAATTGTCTTTTGTCAATTGTCTTTTGTTAATTGTCTTTTGTCAATTGTCTTTTTTCAATTGTCTTTTGTCAATTGTCTTTTGTCAATTGTCTTTTGTCTTTTGTCAATTGTCTTTTGTCAATTGTCTTTTGTCAATTGTCTTTTGTCAATTGTCTTTTGTCAATTGTCTTTTGTCAATTGTCTTTTGTCAATTGTCTTTTGTCAATTGTCTTTTGTCAATTGTCTTTTGTCAATTGTCTTTTGTCAATTGTCTTTTGTCAATTGTCTTTTGTCAATTGTCTTTTGTCAATTGTCTTTTGTCAATTGTCTTTTGTCAATTGTCTTTTGTCAATTGTCTTTTGTCAATTGTCTTTTGTCAATTGTCTTTTGTCAATTGTCTTTTGTCAATTGTCTTTTGTCAATTGTCTTTTGTCAATTGTCTTTTGTCAATTGTCTTTTGTCAATTGTCTTTTGTCAATTGTCTTTTGTCAATTGTCTTTTGTCAATTGTCTTTTGTCAATTGTCAATTGTCTTTTGTCAATTGTCTTTTGTCAATTGTCTTTTGTCAATTGTCTTTTGTCAATTGTCTTTTGTCAATTGTCTTTTGTCAATTGTCTTTTGTCAATTGTTATTTGTCAATTGTCTTTTGTCAATTGTCAATTGTCTTTTGTCAATTGTCTTTTGTTAATTGTCTTTTGTCAATTGTCTTTTGTCAATTGTCTTTTGTCAATTTTTTTTGTCAATTGTCTTTTGTCAATTGTCTTTTGTCAATTGTTATTTGTCAATTGTCTTTTGTCAATTGTCTTTTGTCAATTGTCTTTTGGCAATTGTCAATTGTCTTTTGTCAATTGTCTTTTGTCAATTGTCTTTTGTCAATTGTCTTTTGTCAATTGTCTTTTGTCAATTGTCTTTTGTCAATTGTCTTTTGTCAATTGTCTTTTGTCAATTGTCTTTTGTCAATTGTCTTTTGTCAATTGTCTTTTGTCAATTGTCTTTTGTCAATTGCCTTTTGTCAATTTTCTTACGTCAATTGTTTTATGTCAATTGTCTTTTGTCAATTGTCTTTTGTCAATTGCCTTTTGTCAATTTTCTTACGTCAATTGTCTTATGTCTTAAACTTAAAATAATATCATGAATTTACTTGATGAAACATTGCGCACTGATTGATATGAAATAGTAAGAGTTACATTTGAAACATTTTCAAATATACCTCTTTCCATTTTTTTAATATCGCAAAAAAGCACCTTTATTTTGAATTTGTAATCACACAAGTAATAGCAAACCAAATCTAATATCCAAAAAAAAAAATGAAAAAAGAGTAAGTTTGTTGTCCATTTTTGGACATTTCGCTTTTGGCTTTAAAAAAGTTTAACGCTGACCTGCCATCTTAGTACCCGGAGCGCCACCTAGCAACGTAATCGGCGAAGCGGTAAGTCCAACCGCCATCCGAGTCACGTGGGATCCCCCACCAGCTAATCGTACCAATGGCAATATCATTTACTACAAGCTACAATTCGTCGAATCGGATCGTTCGGATAGCGAAGCAAATATTATCAAATTTAATGGTACGAGTTTTGTACTTGATGAATTGAAACGTTGGACAACATACAGAATATGGGTACTTGCTGGTACGTCCGTTGGAGATGGTCCGAGTTCGTATCCTATCACCGTGCGAACTCATGAAGATGGTACGTTTATAATGTTATTGCGATTCGGGAAAGTAAAGGGTGGTGGTCTTTTTCTTGATATATATTTTGATACATGATAATATAACATTTGTCATATGTCATTTTTGAAGTAAAACTTCTTTAGCTGCGACTAGGGGTAACTAAGATTTATTTTCTAACGAAAGTAATTCTAATGGAACGTTATAATTCTGACGTCAGATTCTAACGGAAGATTCTGACGGAAGTAACGGTGTGATTTCAGCTATGGGAGGAGCTTAAATTTTCAAAATTTCCAAATTTTTCAAAATTTCTAAATTTTTCAAAATTTCCAAATTTTTCAAAATTTCCAAATTTTTCAAAATTTCAAAATTTCTAAATTTTTCAAAATTTCTAAATTTTTCAAAATTTCCAAATTTTTCAAAATTTCCAAATTTTTCAAAATTTCCAAATTTTTCAAAATTTCCAAATTTTCCAAAATTTCCACATTTTTGAAAATTTCCAAAATTTTCAAAATTTCTAAATTTTTCAAAATTTCCAAATTTTTCAAAATTTCCAAATTTTTCAGAATTTTCAAAATTTCAAAAATTTTCAAAATTTCAAAAATTTTCAAAATTTCAAAAATTTTCAAAATTTCAAAATTTTTCAAAATTTTCTAAATTTTCTAAATTTCCAAATTTTCTAAATTTCCAAATTTTTCAAAATTTCCAAATTTCCAAATTTTTCAAAATTTCCAAATTTTTCAAAATTTCCAAATCTCCAAACTTTTCAAAATTTCCAAATTTTTCAAAATTTCAAAATTTTTCAGAATTTTCAAAATTTCAAAATTTTCTAAATTTCCAAATTTTTCTAAATTTCCAAATTTTTCAAAATTTCCAAATTTTTCAAAATTTCCAAAAATTTCCAAATTTTTCAAAATTTCCAAATTTTTCAGAATTTTCAAAATTTCAAAAATTTTCAAAATTTCAATATTATTCAAAATTTTCTAAATTTCCAAATTTTTCAAAATTTCCAAATTTTTCAAAATTTCCAAATTTTTCAAAATTTCCAAATTTATCAAAATTTCCAAATTTTCCAAATTTTTCAAAATTTCCAAATTTTTCAGAATTTTCAAAATTTCAAAAATTTTCAAAATTTTTCAAAATTTTCTAAATTTTCTAAATTTCCAAATTTTCAAAATTTCCAAATTTTTCAAAATTTCCAAATTTTTCAAAATTTCCAAATTTTTCAGAATTTTCAAAAATTTCAAAATTTTTCAAAATTTTCTAAATTTCCAAATTTTTCAAAATTTCCAAATTTTTCAAAATTTTTCAAAATTTTCAAAATTTCAAAATTTTTCAATTTTCAAAATTTTCAAGATTTTTCAAAATTTTCTAAATTTCCAAATTTTTCAAAATTTTAAAATTTTTCAAAAAATTTCAAAATTTCAACATTTTTCAAAACTTTTAAATTTTTGAAAATTTTCATTGTAATGTCATTTGTGTCATGTCATATGTCATTTTTCATACGTCATAGATCATTTGTCATATGTCATTTGCCACATGTCAGTTGTCATATGCCAGTTGTCATGTGTCATTTGACATATGTCATTTGTCGTGTTATAAATTTTGGTTAGAGTCAAATTTTGCAGTTTTAGATCTAAAATTGAATACATTTTTATTAATTATTATCATGTTTCAAAATATATTTGGGGGTGACGGTTTTTTGAAATGATTATAAGAAGAAATATTAGGCTGGAATGTTGGAATAATTTGATGAATTTTTTTCTAAATTTTTAAATTTTTATTCCAACCTAGTGTTTGTTTCTTTCATTTTTGTTTATTAAAAATTAATTGTTCAATACAAAAAATCACAATTGGTAATAATACCAATGCCAAAAAAAATGTAATTTTCTGTTGATTCCGTATTCAATACAGTCCATAATAAATTACTTTATTTTTAAAAAAAGCATGTTAACCCACACGTCTTGTATCCCATTTTCTTACACTTTTAATGACATCTTCAAAGTCTGTTTAACACCTCTAGGTTCCGTTTCGGGACCATCTTCATAGAGGTTTTGTTTCATCTCCAGAAGCCCTTTTTCGTTGCTATTTCCTTCTTGTTTTATCTGTATCATCTTCACCTTTGGAGCACCTTTAAAGACTCTTTAACACCTCTAGGTTCCCTTTCGAGACCATTTTCATCGAGCTTTTGTGACATCTCCAGAAACCCTTTTTCGTTGCTATTCCCTTCTTGTTTTGTCTGTATCATTTTCACCTTTGGAGCATCGTTAAAGACTCTTTAAAGTCTCTTTAACACCTCTAGGTTCCGGTTCGGGACCGTCTTCATAGAGCTTTTGTGACATCACCAGAAACCCTTTTTCGTTGCTATTCCCTTCTTGTTTTGTCTGTATCATTTTCACCTTTGGAGCATCTTTAAAGACTCTTTAAAGTCTCTTTAACACCTCTAGGTTCCGTTTCGGGACCGTCTTCATAGAGTTTTTGTGACATCTCCAGAAGCTATTTTTCGTTGCTATTCCCTTCTTGTTTTATCTTCATCATCTTTACCTTTGGAGCATCTTTAAAGACTCTTTAAAGTCTCTTTAATACCTCTAGGTTTCGTTTCGGGACCGTCTTCATCGAGCTTTTGTGACATCTCCAGATGCTCTTTTTCTTTACTATTCCCTTCTTGTTTTGTCTGTATCATCTTCACCTTTGGAGCATCTTTAATGACTCTTTAAAGTCTCTTTAACACCTCTAGGTTTCGTTTCGGGACCGTCTTCATCGAGCTTTTGTGACATCTCCAGAAGCCCTTTTTCGTTAATATTTCCTTCTTGTTTTATTTGTATCATCTTTAAAGACTCTTTAAAGTCTCTTTAACACCTCTAGGTTCCGTTTCAGGTCCATCTTCATAGAGCTTTTGTGACATGTCCAGAAGCTATTTTTCTCGTTTCATCTGTATCATCTTCACCTTTTGGGCATCTTTAAAGACTTAACACATCTTGGTTAGCTGTCGTTCATCTTCGAGAAGATGTTAAAAATTCCCCAAAAGGTTCTTTTCTGTTCTTTCTGTGTTTAAAGCATCTGCAAAAGCATTTTACCACCTCTTGGGTCCCATTTTCTTATACCTTTCATGAGACTCGTTGACAAACAAGTCTTGGTTTTAATTACCACTTCTTTTTTATGTTATTTTGGCATCTACAAAAGCGTCTCTTTGTTCCTTTTTTGGGATCCCTTTTCGAACACCATTCATGGCATCTTCAAAGTCTCTTTAACACTTTTAGGTTCCCTTTCGGGACCATCTTCATAGAGCTTTTGTGTCATCTCCAGAAGCCCTTTTTCGTTGCTATTCCCTTCTTGTTTTATCTGTATCATCTTCACCTTTGGAGCATCTTTAAAGACTCTTTAAAGTCTCTTTAACACATCTAGGTTTCGTTTCGGTACCGTCTTCATAGAGCTTTTGTGACATCTCCAGAAGCCCTTTTTCGTTAATATTTCCTTCTTGTTTTATCTGTATCATCTTTACCATTGGGGCATCTTTAAAGACTCTTTAAAGTATCTTTAACACCTCTAGGTTCCGTTTCGGGACCATCTTTATAGAGCATTTATGACATCTCCAGAAGCTCTTTTCAGTTACTATTTCCTTCTTGTTTTATCTGTATCATCTTTAAAGACTTTACACATCTTCGTTAGCTTTCGTACATCTTCGAGAAGATGTTAAAAATTCCCCAGAAGGTTCTTTTCTGTTATTTACGTGTTTAAATCATCTTCACAATTTTTTACCACCTCTTGGGTCCCATTTTCGTGAGACTCGTTGACAAACAAGTCTAGGTTTCAATTACCACTTCTTTTTTCTTGCATTTTGGTATTTACAAAAGCATCTCTTTGTTCCTATTGGGTTTCCTTTTCGAACACCATTCATGGCATCTTCAAAGTCTCTTTTTTAAAACCTCTAGGTTCCCTTTTGGTACCAGAAGATCTTTTTCGGTACCTACTATTGCTTTCTTGATTTGTCTGCAGCATTTTTAAGGACTCTTTAACACCTTTTGGTTCCCTGTTGAGACAATTTGACTTCTTCAGAAGCTCTTTTTTGGTACCATTCCGTTTTTGTATTACTTGTACCGTCTCCAGCTTTTGGGTGGTTTTTTAATACGTCGATTTCTCTTTCTTCCTTTTGGGTTACCTCTTCGAACGCCATTTATGGCATCTACAAAGTCTTTTTAACACCTCTAGGTTCTCTTTTGCTACCAGAAGACCTTTTTTTGTACTATTGCTTTCTTGTTTTGTCTGCAGCATCTTTAAGGACTCTTTAACACCTTTTGGTTCCCTGTTGGGACCATTTGACATCTTCAGAAACTCTTTTTCGGTACCATTCCTTTCATTTACTGCTTGTACCGTCTCCAGCTTTTGGGTGGTTTTTAAATACGTCGACTTCTCTTTCTTCCTTTTGGGTTGCCTCTTCGAAAGCCATTCATGGCACTTTCAAAGTCTCTTTAACACTTCTAGGTTCCCTTGTGGTACCAGAAGACCTTTTTCGGTACTATTGCTTTCTTGTTTTGTCTGCAGCATCTTCAAGGTCTCTTTAACATCTGTTTTGTTCCCTGTTGGAACAATTTGACGTCTTCAGAAGCTCTTTTTTGGTACCATTCCCTTTTTGTACTGCTTGTACCGTCTCCAGCTTTTGGGTGGTTTTTTAATACGTCGACTTCTCTTGCTTGCTTTTGGGTTGCCTCTTCAAACGCCATTCATAGCATCTTCAAAGTCTCTTTAACACCTCTAGGTTCCTTTTTGGTACCAGAAGACCTTTTTCGGTACCTACTATTGCTTTCTTGTTTTGTCTCCAGCATTTTTAAGGACTCTTTGACACCTTTTGGTTCCCTGTTGAGACAATTGGACTTCTTCAGAAGCTCTTTTTTGGTACCATTCCCTTTTTGTACTACTTGTACCGTCTCAAGCTTTTGGGTGGTTTTTTAATACGTCGATTTCTCTTTCTTCCTTTTGGGTTACCTCTTCGAACGCCATTTATGGCATCTTCAAAGTCTTTTTAACACCTCTAGGTTCTCTTTTGTTACCAGAAGACCTTTTTTGGTAGTATTGCTTTCTTGTTTTGTCTGCAGCATCTTTAAGGACTCTTTAACACCTTTTGGTTACCTGTTGGGATCATTTGACATCTCAGAAGCTCTTTTTCGGTACCATTCTCTTCATTTACTGCTTGTACCGTCTCCAGCTTTTGGGTGGTTTTTAAATACGTCGACTTCTCTTTCTTCCTTTTGGGTTGCCTCTTCGAAAGCCATTCATGGCACTTTCAAAGTCTCTTTCACACTTCTAGGTTCCCTTGTGGTACCAGAAGACCTTTTTCGGTACTATTGCTTTCTTGTTTTGTCTGCAGCATCTTCAAGGTCTCTTTAACATCTGTTGGTTCCCTGTTGGAACAATTTGACGTCTTCAGAAGCTCTTTTTTGGTACCATTCCCTTTTTGTATTACTTGTACCGTCTCCAGCTTTTGGGTGGTTTTTTAATACGTCGATTTCTCTTTCTTCCTTTTGGGTTACCTCTTCGAAAGCCATTCATGGCACTTTCAAAGTCTTTTTAACACTTCTAGGTTCCCTTTTGGTACCAGAAGACCTTTTTCGGTACTATTGCTTTCTTGTTTTGTCTGCAGCATCTTCAAGGTCTCTTTAACACCTGTTGGTTCCCTGTTGGAACAATTTGACGTCTTCAGAAGCTCTTTTTTGGTACCATTCCCTTTTTGTACTGCGTGTACCGTCTCCAGCTTTTGGGTGTTTTTTTAATACGTCGACTTCTCTTTCTTCCTTTTGGGTTCCCCATTCGAACGCCATTCATGGCATCTTCAAAGTCTCTTTAACACCCCTAGGTTCCCTTTTGGTACCAGAAGACTTTTTTCGGTACCTACTATTGCTTTCTTGTTTTGTCTGCAGCATCTTTAAAGACTCTTTAACACCTGTTGGTTCCCTGTTGGGACAATTTGACGTCTTCAGAAGCTCTTTTTTGGTACCATTCCTTTTTTGTACTGCTTGTACCATCTCAAGCTTTTGGGTGGTTTTTTAATACGTCGATTTCTCTTTCTTCCTTTTGGGTTACTTCTTCGAACGCCATTTATGGCATCTTCAAAGTCTCTTTAACACCTCTAGGTTCTGTTTTGCTACCAGAAGACCTTTTTTTGTACTATTGCTTTCTTGTTTTGTCTGCAGCATCTTTAAGGACTCTTTAACACCTTTTGGTTCCCTGTTGGGACCATTTGACATCTTCAGAAACTCTTTTTCGGTACCATTCCTTTCATTTACTGCTTGTACCGTCTCCAGCTTTTGGGTGGTTTTTAAATACGTCGACTTCTCTTTCTTCCTTTTGGGTTGCCTCTTCGAAAGCCATTCATGGCACTTTCAAAGTCTCTTTAACACTTCTAGGTTCCCTTGTGGTACCAGAAGACCTTTTTCGGTACTATTGCTTTCTTGTTTTGTCTGCAGCATCTTCAAGGTCTCTTTAACATCTGTTTTGTTCCCTGTTGGAACAATTTGACGTCTTCAGAAGCTCTTTTTTGGTACCATTCCCTTTTTGTACTGCTTGTACCGTCTCCAGCTTTTGGGTGGTTTTTTAATACGTCGACTTCTCTTGCTTGCTTTTGGGTTGCCTCTTCAAACGCCATTCATAGCATCTTCAAAGTCTCTTTAACACCTCTAGGTTCTCTTGTGGTACCAGAAGACCTTTTTCGGTACTATTGCTTTCTTGTTTTGTCTGCAGCATCTTCAAGGTCTCTTTAACACCTGTTGGTTCCCTGTTGGAACAATTTGACGTCTTCAGAAGCTCTTTTTTGGTACCATTCCCTTTTTGTACTACTTGTACCGTCTCCAGCTTTTGGGTGGTTTTTTAATACGTCGATTTCTCTTTCTTCCTTTTGGGTTACCTCTTCGAAAGCCATTCACGGCACTTTCAAAGTCTCTTTAACACTTCTAGGTTCCCTTTTGGTACCAGAAGACCACTTTCGGTACTATTGCTTCTTGTTTTGTCTGCAGCATCTTTAAGGACTCTTTAAAACCTTTTGGTTCCCTCTTGGACAATTTGACTTCTTCAGAAGCTCTTTTTTGGCACCTTTCCCTTTTTGTACTGCGTGTACCGTCTCCAGCTTTTGGGTGTTTTTTTAATACGTCGACTTCTTTCTTCCTTTTGTGTTCCCTCTGCGAACGCCATTCATGGCATCTTCAAAGTCTCTTTAACACCTCTAGGTTCTCTTTTGGTACCAGAAGACCTTTTTCGGTACCTACTATTGCTGTCTTGTTTTGTCTGCAGCATCTTTAAGGTCTCTTCAACACCTTTTGGTTTCCTGTTGAGACAATTTGACTTCTTCAGAAGCTCTTTTTTGGTACGATTCCCTTTTTGTACTGCGTGTACCGTCTCCAGCTTTTGGGTGGTTTTTTAATACGTCGACTTCTCTTGCTTCCTTTTGGGTTGCTTCTTCGAACGCCATTCAAGGCATCTTTAAAGTCTTTTTAACACTTCTAGGTTCGCCTTTGGTACCAGAAGACCTTTTTCGGTACTATTGCTTTCTTGTTTTGTCTGCAGCATCTTAAGGTGTCTTTAACACCAGTTGGTTCCCTATTGGGACAATTTGACGTCTTCAGAAGCTCTTTTTTGGTACCATTCCCTTTTTTTACTGCTTGTACCATCTCTAGCTTTTGGGTGGCTTTTTATTTTTAAAATAAGAGTTTTTTTTATTTTAAATAATTTGGAACTGTATTGTATACTATTGCCCTGTAAAAAAATTTTCTTTAAAGTCTTTGAAGTAACTCCTGAAAGGGAACAGTATGTGGTCCATAAGTGTGAGGGTCGAGAAAAGAGTCGGATGTATGGACCGCCCGTTGTTTCTAGGTAAGGGGTGACTTCAAAGACTCTTTAAGCTAAATTTTTTTTTATATGTCAGTCCTGTCCTTAATCAACCCCCCTTTATTTATTTTATTTTTGATATATATTTTATTTCCGTCCAATTTTTTGACATATCCTCAGTGATATGTGTGACTTATATATATTTTTTTCTACCATTGCAGCTCGCTAAAACGATGGATATACATATCTATATATTTTTTAATTAAAAAATCTATACTTTTTTGTGATTTTTTACAGCCCTCTTGTACCTCAATTTTTTTTTGAGGGGGAGTATTTTTAATATATTTATAATTGATGCAGTCCAAAAAATGTTATTTTTTTTACATATTTGGATTGAATCTGAATAATTTTTTCTGTCTACAAAAGCGTTTGCAGGAGAGGAGGGATTCAAAGGTTTTTTTATTTTTGAAAAAAAATTTTTTTCATGTATCTCGGTATATATATACGTAATACATATATATTTTTTTGAAAAATTTAAATATCTAGCTGTGTTGTTGTAATAATTGTTATTTAGCTACTCACGTTCACATGTAATGATTGCTTTTTGATTTTCTCACTCGCACAGATCGCATATTGCAATGGCACAATATTTTTTTGAGTCACAATCGGCACCATTTTTCTCTATTTTTTTTTTATAAGTTTAATTTTTATTTTGGTAGCACTGATATTTGTAACGTTAGAAAATAACAGGTAGAGGTTCGTTTTTATACACAGGAATAATTTATACACAATCAGGAAGAATCAAAATACCTTTATTTATATACTCAGGATATTTCATATCTTAACCAATAGAAACTCCCAAAAAACATCCCATCAGTCATATGTCATTTGCCATTTGTTTGTCATATGTCATTTGCCATATGGCATTTGTCATATGTCATCTTATCAGTTCCTAATAGTCACAATTTGTTGAAAACAATCACTAAAACGTTTCATTACATAATTCCCAACAGTTACAGCAACAGTTTCAAATCGTCAGAACAGGATTCAAAATTTGTTGAAACTGTCTACTAGTCTTGAAAACAGCCTCAACTGTCACAAAAACAGTTCGGATTTTAACAACAATCTCTTAAGACATCTAAAATATTCAAAAACAATCCATCAGTCCCTCACAGTTTCAAATCGTCAGAACATGATCTAAAAATTGTTGAAACTGTCTGACTAGTCTTTAAAACAGCCTCAACGGTCACAAAAACAGTTCCGGATTTTTTACAACAATCTCTAAAGACATCTAAAATCTTAAAAAACAACCCATCAGTCCCTCACAGTTTCAAATCGTCAGAACATGATCTAAAAATTGTTGAAACTGTCTGACTAGTATTTAAAACAGCCTCAACGGTCACAGAAACAGTTCCGGATTCTTTACAACAATCTCTAAAGACATTTAAAATCTTTAAAAACAACTCATCAGTTCCTCACAGTTTGATATCGTCAGAACATGATCTAAAAAATTGTTGAAACTGTCTGACTAGTATTTAAAACAGTCTCAAAGGTCACAGAAACAGTTCCGGATTCTTTACAACAATCTCTATAGACATCTAAAATCTTCAAAAACAACTCATCAGTTTCTCACAGTTTCAAATCGTCAGAACAGGATCTAAAATTTGTTGAAACTGTCTCACTAGTCTTTAAAACATCCTTATCGGACACAAAAACAGTTCCGGATTCTTTACAACAATCTCTATAGACATCTAAAATCTTTAAAAACAACTCATCAGTTCCTCACAGTTTCAAATCGTCAGAACATGATCTAAAAATTGTTGAAACTGTCTGACTAGTCTTTAAAACAGCCTCAATGGTCACAAAAACAGTTCCGGATTTTAACAACAATCTCTTAAGACATCTAAAATCTTCAAAAACAATCCATCAGTCCCTCACAGTTTTAAAGCGTCAGAACATGATCTAAAAATTGTTGAAACTGTCTGACTAGTCTTTAAAACAGCCTTAACGATCACAGAAACAGTTCCGGATTCTTTACAACTATCTTTAAAGACATCTAAAATCCTCAAAAACAACCCATCAGTTCCTCACAGTTTCATATCGTCAGAACATCATCTAAAACATTGTTGAAACTGTCTGACTAGTCTTTAAAATAGCCTCAACGGTCACAAAAACAGTTCCGGATTCTTTACAACAATCTCTATAGACATCTAAAATCTTCAAAAACAACTCATCAGTTCCTCACAGTTTCAAATCGTCAGAACATGATCTAAAAATTGTTGAAACTGTCTGACTAGTCTTTAAAACAGCCTCAACGGTCACAAAAACAGTTCCAGTTTCTTTACAACAATCTCTATAGACATCTAAAATCTACAAAAACAACTCATCAGTTCCTCACAGTTTCATATCGTCAGAACATGATCTAAAAAATTGTTGAAACTGTCTGACTCGTCTTTAAAACAGCCTCAATGGCCACAAAAACAGTTCCGGATTCTTTATAACAATCTCTATAGACATCTAAAATCTTCAAAAACAACTCATCAGTTTCTCACAGTTTCAAATCGTCAGAACAGGATCTAAAATTTGTTGAAACTGTCTCACTAGTCTTTAAAACATCCTTATCGGACACAAAAACAGTTCCGGATTCTTTACAACAATCTCTATAGACATCTAAAATCTTTAAAAACAACTCATCAGTTCCTCACAGTTTCAAATCGTCAGAACATGATCTAAAAATTGTTGAAACTGTCTGACTAGTCTTTAAAACAGCCTCAATGGTCACAAAAACAGTTCCGGATTTTAACAACAATCTCTTAAGACATCTAAAATCTTCAAAAACAATCCATCAGTCCCTCACAGTTTTAAAGCGTCAGAACATGATCTAAAAATTGTTGAAACTGTCTGACTAGTCTTTAAAACAGCCTTAACGATCACAGAAACAGTTCCGGATTCTTTACAACTATCTTTAAAGACATCTAAAATCCTCAAAAACAACCCATCAGTTCCTCACAGTTTCATATCGTCAGAACATCATCTAAAACATTGTTGAAACTGTCTGACTAGTCTTTAAAATAGCCTCAACGGTCACAAAAACAGTTCCGGATTCTTTACAACAATCTCTATAGACATCTAAAATCTTCAAAAACAACTCATCAGTTCCTCACAGTTTCAAATCGTCAGAACATGATCTAAAAATTGTTGAAACTGTCTGACTAGTCTTTAAAACAGCCTCAACGGTCACAAAAACAGTTCCAGTTTCTTTACAACAATCTCTATAGACATCTAAAATCTACAAAAACAACTCATCAGTTCCTCACAGTTTCATATCATCAGAACATGATCTAAAAAATTGTTGAAACTGTCTGACTCGTCTTTAAAACAGCCTCAATGGCCACAAAAACAGTTCCGGATTCTTTACAACAATCTCTATAGACATCTAAAATCTACAAAAACAACTCATCAGTTCCTCACAGTTTCATATCGTCAGAACATGATCTAAAAAATTGTTGAAACTGTCTGACTAGTCTTTAAAACAGCCTCAATGGTCACAAAAACAGTTCCGGATTCTTTACAACAATCTCTATAGACATCTAAAATCTTCAAAAACAACCCATCAGTCCCTCACAGTTTCATATCGTCAGAACATGATCTAAAACATTGTTGAAACTGTCTGACTAGTCTTTAAAACAGCCTCAATGGTCACAAAAATAGTTCCGGATTCTTTACAACAATCTCTATAGACATCTAAAATCTTCAAAAACAACTTATCAGTTCCTCACAGTTTCAAATCGTCAGAACATGATCTAAAAATTGTTGAAACTGTCTGACTAGTATTTAAAACAGCCTCAACGGTCACAAAAACAGTTCCGGATTCTTTACAACAATCTCTATAGACATCTAAAATCTTCAAAAACAACCCATCAGTCCCTCACAGTTTCATATTGTCAGAACATGATCTAAAAATTGTTGAAACTGTCTGACTAGTCTTTAAAACAGCCTCAATGGTCACAAAAACAGTTCCGGATTCTTTACAACAATCTCTATAGACATCTAAAATCTTCAAAAACAACCCATCAGTCCCTCACAGTTTCATATCGTCAGAACATGATCTAAAACATTGTTGAAACTGTCTGACTAGTCTTTAAAACAGCCTCAATGGTCACAAAAATAGTTCCGGATTCTTTACAACAATCTCTATAGACATCTAAAATCTTCAAAAACAACTTATCAGTTCCTCACAGTTTCAAATCGTCAGAACATGATCTAAAAATTGTTGAAACTGTCTGACTAGTATTTAAAACAGCCTCAACGGTCACAAAAACAGTTCCGGATTCTTTACAACAATCTCTATAGACATCTAAAATCTTCAAAAACAACCCATCAGTCCCTCACAGTTTCATATTGTCAGAACATGATCTAAAAATTGTTGAAACTGTCTGACTAGTCTTTAAAACAGCCTCAACGGTCACAAAAACAGTTCCGGATTCTTTACAACAATCTCTATAGACATCTAAAATCTTCAAAGACAACTCATCAGTTCCTCACAGTTTCATATCGTCAGAACATGATCTAAAAATTGTTGAAACTGTCTGACTAGTCTTTAAAACAGCCTCAACGGTCACAAAAACAGTTCCGGATTTTTTACAACAATCTCTGTAGACATCTAAAATCTTCAAAAACAACTCATCAGTTCCTCACAGTTTCATATCGTCAGAACATGATCTAAAAATTGTTGAAACTGTCTGACTAGTCTTTAAAACAGCCTCAACGGTCACAAAAACAGTTCCGGATTTTTTACAACAATCTCTGTAGACATCTAAAATCTTTAAAAACAACTCATCAGTTCCTCACAGTTTCAAATCGTCAGAACATGATCTAAAAATTGTTGAAACTGTCTGACTAGTCTTTAAAATAGCCTCAACGGTCACAAAAACAGTTCCGGATTCTTTACAACAATCTCTATAGACATCTAAAATCTTCAAAGACAACTCATCAGTTCCTCACAGTTTCATATCGTCAGAACATGATCTAAAAATTGTTGAAACTGTCTGACTAGTCTTTAAAACAACCTCAATGGTCACAAAAATAGTTCCGGATTCTTTACAACAATCTCTATAGACATCTAAAATCTTCAAAAACAACTCATCAGTTCCTCACAGTTTCAAATCGTCAGAACATGATCTAAAAATTGTTGAAACTGTCTGACTAGTCTTTAAAACAGCCTCAATGGTCACAAAAATAGTTCCGGATTCTTTACAACAATCTCTGTAGACATCTTAAATCTTCAAAAACAACTCATCAGTTCCTCACAGTTTCATATCGTCAGAACATGATCTAAAACATTGATGAAACTGTCTGACTAGTATTTAAAACAGCCTCAACGGTCACAAAAACAGTTCCGGATTCTTTACAACAATCTCTATAGACATCTAAAATCTTCAAAAACAACCCATCAGTCCCTCACAGTTTCATATTGTCAGAACATGATCTAAAAATTGTTGAAACTGTCTGACTAGTCTTTAAAACAGCCTCAACGGTCACAAAAACAGTTCCGGATTTTTTACAACAATCTCTGTAGACATCTAAAATCTTCAAAAACAACTCATCAGTTCCTTACAGTTTCATATCGTCATAACATGATCTAAAAAATTGTTGAAACTGTCTGACTGGTCTTTAAAACAGCCTCAACGGTCACAAAAACAGTTCCGGATTCTTTACAACAATCTCTATAGACATCTAAAATCTGCAATAACAACTCATCAGTTCCTCACAGTTTCAAATCGTCAGAACATGAACTAAAAATTGTTAAAACTGTCTGCCTAGTATTTAAAACAGCTTCAACGGACACAAAAACAGTTCCGGATTCTTTACAACAATCTCTATAGACATCTAAAATCTTTAAAAACAACTCATCAGTTCCTCACAGTTTCAAATCGTCAGAACATGATCTAAAAATTGTTGAAACTGTCTGACTAGTATTTAAAACAGCTTCAACGGTCACAAAAACAGTTCCGGATTTTAACAACAATCTCTTAAGACATCTAAAATCTTCAAAAACAATCCATCAGTCCCTCACAGTTTTAAAGCGTCAGAACATGATCTAAAAATTGTTGAAACTGTCTGACTAGTCTTTAAAACAGCCTTAACGGTCACACAAACAGTTCCGGATTCTTTACAACAACCTCTATAGACATCTAAAATCTTCAAAAACAACTCATCAGTTCCTCAGAGTTTCATATCGTCAGAACATGATCTAAAACATTGTTGAAACTGTCTGACTATTCTTTAAAACAGCCTCAACGGTCACAAAAACAGTTCCGGATTCTTTACAACAAACTCTATATACATCTAAAATCTTCAAAAACAACCCATCAGTTCCTCACAGTTTCCTATCGTCAGAACATGATCTAAAAATTGTTGAAACTGTTTGACTAGTATTTAAAACAGCCTCAACGGTCACAAAAACAGTTCCGGATTCTTTACAACAATCTCTATAGACATCTAAAATCTTCAAAAACAACTCATCAGTTCCTCACAGTTTCATATCGTCAGAACATGATCTAAAAATTGTTGAAACTGTCTGACTAGTCTTTAAAACAGCCTCAACGGTCACAAAAACAGTTCCGGATTCTTTACAACAATCTCTATAGACATCTAAAATCTTTAAAAACAACTCATCAGTTCCTCACAGTTTCAAATCGTCAGAACAGGATCTAAAAGTTGTTGAAACTGTCTTACTAGTCTGCAAAACAGCCTCAACGTGTTTTTACAAGAATCTCAAATGACATCTAAAAACCTTCAAAAACATCCGATCAGTTTCCAACAGTTACAATTTCTTGAAAACAATCACTAAAACGTTTCTTTACATAAGTTTCAACAGTCACAGCAACAGTTTCAAATCGTCAGAACAGGATATAAAATTTGTTGAAACTGTCTTACTAGTCTTGAAAATAGCCTCAACGGTCACAAAAACAGTTAGGATTCTTTACAACGTTCTCTTAAGACATCTAAAATCTTCAAAAACATCCGAACAGTTCCTAACAATCACAGAAACAATTTCAAATCGCCAAAACAGGATCTATAACTAGTTGAAACGGTCTTACTAGTCTGCAAAACAGCTTTGGGTTTTTACAGCAATCTCAAAAGACATCTAAAATCTTCAAAAACATCCGAACAGTTCCTAACAGTCACAGAAACAGTTTCAAATCGCCAAAACAGGATCTACAACTAGTTGAAAGTGTCTTACTAGTCTTTAAAACAGCCTGAACGGACACAAAAACATTTTTTCATTCTGTACAACAACCTTAAAAGACAGAGAGTTTCCTATGTTGTTCAAAGCAACCAAAACAGTTTTTCAATATTAAAAATGTCTCCACCTGGTGTCGATTTTAATAAACAAAATCCGGTAAGTTCTGAAAGACCCTGAGTATATAATAAACCTATAGCTTCATTTTTTTGACAGTGTATTTGGATTGTATACATTTTTCTTGTAGTATTCAAAACGCAACCCTACTTGTTAATGTTAGCATGATTATCCTTAACAACGACTTTCCCAAGAGATTATGTCTAGTAGTTACAGAAAATAATCTCGATTCCTTTCCATTATTCTCTATCCTTTTCCATTTTTTTGGAAAGCTAATTCAGCACCTCACTCACAGTAGGTGAATTGCGGCACTTTTTTAATTATAATCACATTTTATTGTGTGTATTTATATAAATGCACCTTTTTTTGAGTCTGACTGTGTGACTGTGATATACGAAATTTTTAAAACACATTCCAACAAAAAAAAACGAAGAAGATACCTACATCAGTGTTTAATGCGTTTAAATATGGTATTTCAAAGAAACAAAATACTAAACTTCAAATGTCAACTGTCTACGATATTAAATTAGCATCGAATGTCAACTGTCAACTTGTTAACCTCAAGTGTCAACTGTCTACAATATTAAGTTGGCAGTATGTAATTTTGACATTTGACATTAACCTAATATTTTGGTTACTTCAAATATCGACTGTCTACAAAATTAAGTTGGCAGTGTGTAATTTTGACATTTGCATAATATTTTGGTGACATTAACTTAATATTTTGGTAACCTCAAATGTCAACTTTCTACAATTTTAAGTTGGCAGTATGTAATTTTGACATTTGATATTAACTTAATATTTTGGTAACCTCAAATGTCAACTTTCTACAATATTAAGTTGGCAGTATGTAATTTTGACATTAACCTAACATTTCGGTTAACCCAAATGTCAACTTTTTACAGAATTCAGTTGGCAGTATATAATTTTGACATTAACCTTACATTTTGGTAACCTCAAATGTCAACTTTCTACAATTTTAAGTTGGCAGTATGTAATTTTGACATTTGACATTAATCTTATATTTTGGGTAACCTCAAATGTCAACATTCTACAATATTAAGTTGACACTTGACATTAACCTAACATTTTGGTTACCTCAAATGTCAACTGTCAACAAAATTAAGTTGGCAGTATGTAATTTTGACATTTGATATTAACCTAATATTTTAGTAACCTCAAATGTCAACTGTCTTCAATTTTAAGTTGGCAGTATGTAATTTTGACATTTGACATTAACCTAACATTTTGGTTACCTCAAATGTCAACTGTCTACAATATTAAGTTGGCAGTATGTAATTTTGACATTAACTTAATATTTTGGTAACCTCAAATGTCAACTTTCTACAATTTTAAGTTGGCAGTATGTAATTTTGACATTTGATATTAACCTAATATTTTGGTTACCTCAAATGTCCACTTTCTACCAGATGAAGTTGGCAGTATGTAATTTTGACATTAACCTAAGATTTCGGTTAACCCAAATGTCAACTTTTTACAGAATTCAGTTGGCAGTATATAATTTTGACATTAACCTTACATTTTGGTAACCTCAAATGTCAACTTTCTACAATTTTAAGTTGGCAGTATGTAATTTTGACATTTGACATTAATCTTATATTTTGGGTAACCTCAAATGTCAACATTCTACAATATTAAGTTGACACTTGACATTAACCTAACATTTTGGTTACCTCAAATGTCAACTGTCAACAAAATTAAGTTGGCAGTATGTAATTTTGACATTTGATATTAACCTAATATTTTAGTAACCTCAAATGTCAACTGTCTTCAATTTTAAGTTGGCAGTATGTAATTTTGACATTTGACATTAACCTAACATTTTGGTTACCTCAAATGTCAACTGTCTACAATATTAAGTTGGCAGTATGTAATTTTGACATTAACTTAATATTTTGGTAACCTCAAATGTCAAATTTCTACAATTTTAAGTTGGCAGTATGTAATTTTGACATTTGATATTAACCTAATATTTTGGTTACCTCAAATGTCCACTTTCTACCAGATGAAGTTGGCAGTATGTAATTTTGACATTAACCTAACATTTCGGTTAACCCAAATGTCAACTTTTTACAGAATTCAGTTGGCAGTATATAATTTTGACATTAACCTTACATTTTGGTAACCTCAAATGTCAACTTTCTACAATTTTAAGTTGGCAGTATGTAATTTTGACATTTGACATTAATCTTATATTTTGGGTAACCTCAAATGTCAACATTCTACAATATTAAGTTGACACTTGACATTAACCTAACATTTTGGTTACCTCAAATGTCAACTGTCAACAAAATTAAGTTGGCAGTATGTAATTTTGACATTTGATATTAACCTAATATTTTGGTAACCTCAAATGTCAACTGTCTTCAATTTTAAGTTGGCGGTATGTAATTTTGACATTTGACATTATTTTGGTAATGTCAACTGTTTACAATTTTAAGTTGGTAGTCAGGAATGTTGAGATTTGACATTAACCTAAGATTTTGGTTACCTCAAATATCAACTGTCAACAAAATTAAGTTGACAGTGTGTAATTTTGACATTTAACATCAACCTAATATTATGGTAACCTCAAATGTCACCTGTCTACCATTTTTAAGTTGGCAGTATGTAATTTTGACATTTGACATTTTGTTTTTGAAATACTTGTTGACCATCAATTATCATCGAGTCCAATTTCCGAAAAAAACTAATCATTTTGGCATTAGATAACTAAACTTTAATTGCATTTGAATACCAATACTAATAGTAGTTATGTAGTAATTTAAATAAAAAATAATTTTTTTAGCATGAATAAAGCTAATATAATAAAATTTTAAAAAATACATTGATCAATCTTTTAAAATAATAACATGCATGGTTTTACCTCTAGAAAAAATCCTTATGTACCCCCCTATTAATGTTTGAAGTTTTGAAATAATAGTGGGGTGATTATAAACCTAATACGTTATATGTAATTTTTCTGTCACTTGTCATATGCCATTTGTCATATGTCATTTGTTATATATGTCACTTGTGATATTTCATTTATTAGTTATAATGTCAGCAAAGGCTTCTTAAACATTTTTTTTATTTTTTTGTTATTTCGAATTGTCCCCCTTCGATTTTAGTCTCTCGGAAATTAGTTTCCTTTAATTTTTCTCCATTTTTTTAAATTTCTTGTTATCTTCTCTAGTTTTCCTAAATTTTCTCGTTTTTTATTAATTTTTAATTTTTTTTATAATTTTTTTAATTTTTTGAGGTTTTCCTAATTTTTAAAATTTTTCATGATTTTTTTTTTCAATTTTTCGCAACTTTTCTAGCGATCCCCCTTAAACATATTTTTTTTTATTTCGAATTTTCTTCCTTCGAAAATTAGTTGGAAAAACCAACAAGTTTTCTCCATTTTTCTAATTTCTTTTTATCTTCTCTAGTTTTCCTAAATTTTCTCGTTTTTTATTAATTTTTAATTTTTTTTTACAATTTTTTTCATTTTTTGAGGTTTTTCTAATTTTTAAAATTTTTCATGATTTTTTTTTTCAATTTTTCGCGATTTTTCTAGCGAACTCCCTTAAACATATTTTTTTATTTCGAATTTTCTCTCTTCGAAAATTAGTTGGAAAAACCAACAAGTTTTCTCCATTTTTCTAATTTCTTTTTATCTTCTCTAGTTTTCCTAAATTTTCTCGTTTTTTATTAATTTTTAATTTTTTTTACAATTTTTTTCATTTTTTGAGGTTTTTCTAATTTTTAGAATTTTTCATGATTTTTTTTTCAATTTTTCGCGATTTTTCTAGCGAACCCCCTTAAACATGTTTTTTTTTATTTCGAATTTTCTCCCTTCGAAAATTAGTTGGAAAAACCAACAAGTTTTCTCCATTTTTCTAATTTCTTTTTATCTTCTCTAGTTTTTCTAAATTTTCTCGTTTTTTTATTAATTTTTATTTTTTTTTTTTATTTTTTGACGTTTTCCTAATTTTTAAAATTTTTCATGATTTTTTTTTCAATTTTTCGTGATTTTTCTAGCGAACCCCCTTAAACATGTTTTTTTTTTATTTTTAATTTTCTCCCTTCGAAAATTAGTTGGAAAAACCAACAAGTTTTCTTCAATTTTTCTAATTTTTTGTTATGTTCTCTAGTTTTCCTAAATTTTCTCGTTTTTTATTAATTTTTAATTTTTTTTACAATTTCTTTCATTTTTTGAGGTTTTCCTAATTTTTAAAATTTTTCATGATTTTTTTTTTCAATTTTTCGTGATTTTTCTAGCGAACCCCCTTAAACATATTTTGTTTTATTTCGAATTTTCTCCCTTCGAAAATTAGTTGGAAAAACCAACAAGTTTTCTCCATTTTTCTAATTTCTTTTTATCTTCTCTAGTTTTCCTAAATTTTCTCGTTTTTTATTAATTTTTAATTTTTTTTACAATTTTTTTCATTTTTTGAGGTTTTTCTAATTTTTAGAATTTTTCATGATTTTTTTTTCAATTTTTCGCGATTTTTCTAGCGAACCCCCTTAAACATGTTTTTTTTTATTTCGAATTTTCTCCCTTCGAAAATTAGTTGGAAAAACCAACAAGTTTTCTCCATTTTTCTAATTTCTTTTTATCTTCTCTAGTTTTTCTAAATTTTCTCGTTTTTTTATTAATTTTTATTTTTTTTTTTTATTTTTTGACGTTTTCCTAATTTTTAAAATTTTTCATGATTTTTTTTTCAATTTTTCGTGATTTTTCTAGCGAACCCCCTTAAACATGTTTTTTTTTTATTTTTAATTTTCTCCCTTCGAAAATTAGTTGGAAAAACCAACAAGTTTTCTTCAATTTTTCTAATTTTTTGTTATGTTCTCTAGTTTTCCTAAATTTTCTCGTTTTTTATTAATTTTTAATTTTTTTTACAATTTCTTTCATTTTTTGAGGTTTTCCTAATTTTTAAAATTTTTCATGATTTTTTTTTTCAATTTTTCGTGATTTTTCTAGCGAACCCCCTTAAACATATTTTGTTTTATTTCGAATTTTCTCCCTTCGAAAATTAGTTGGAAAAACCAACAAGTTTTCGCCATTTTTCTAATTTCTTGTTATCTTCTCTAGTTTTCCTAAATTTTCTCGTTTTTTATTAATTTTTAATTATTTTTTTCATTTTTTGAGGTTTTCCTAATTTTTAAAATTTTTCATGATTTTTTTTTTTTTCAATTTTTCGCGATTTTTCTAGCGAACCCCCTTAAACATATTTTTTTATTTCGAATTTTCTTCCTTCGAAAATTAGTTGGAAAAACAAGTTTTCTTCAATTTTTCTCCATTTTTCTAATTTCCTGTTATCTTCTCTAGTTTTTCTAAATTTTCTCGTTTTTTATTGATTTTTAATTTTTTTTACAATTTTTTTTATTTTTTGTGGTTTTCCTAATTTTTAAAATTTTCATAATTTTTTTTTTTCAATTTTTCGCGATTTTTCTAGCGAACCCCCTTATAAACATGTTTTTTTATTTCGAATTTTCTCCCTTCGAAAATTAGTTGGAAAAACCAACAATTTTTCTCCATTTTTCTAATTTCTTTTTATCTTCTCTAGTTTTCCTAAATTTTCTCGTTTTTTTATTAATTTTTAATTTTTTTTTTTTAATTTTTTGACGTTTTCCTAATTTTTAAAATTTTTCATGATTTTTTTTTTTCAATTTTTCGTGATTTTTCTAGCGAACCCCCTTAAACATGTTTTTTTTTTATTTTTAATTTTCTCCCTTCGAAAATTAGTTGGAAAAACCAACAAGTTTTCTTCAATTTTTCTAATTTTTTGTTATCTTCTCTAGTTTTCGTAAATTTTCTCGTTTTTTATTCATTTTTAATTTTTTTTACAATTTTTTACATTTTTTGAGGTTTTCCTGATTTTTAAACTTTTTCATGATTTTTTTTTTCAATTTTTCGCGATTTTTCTAGCGAACCCCCTTAAACATGTTTTTTTTTATTTCGAATTTTCTCCCTTCGAAAATTAGTTGGAAAAACCAACAAGTTTTCTCTATTTTTCTAATTTCTTTTTATCTTCTCTAGTTTTCCTAAATTTTCCCGTTTTTTTATTAATTTTTAATTTTTTTTTTAATTTTTTGACATTTTCCTAATTTTTAAAATTTTTCATGATTTTTTTTTCAATTTTTCGTAATTTTTCTAGCGAACCCCCTTAAACATGTTTTTTTTTTATTTTTAATTTTCTCCCTTCGAAAATTAGTTGGAAAAACCAACAAGTTTTCTTCAATTTTTCTAATTTTTTGTTATCTTCTCTAGTTTTCCTAAATTTTCTCGTTTTTTATTAATTTTTAATTTTTTTTACAATTTCTTTCATTTTTTGAGGTTTTCCTAATTTTTAAAATTTTTCATGATTTTTTTTTTTCAATTTTTCGTGATTTTTCTAGCGAACCCCCTTAAACATATTTTGTTTTATTTCGAATTTTCTCCCTTCGAAAATTAGTTGGAAAAACCAACAAGTTTTCGCCATTTTTCTAATTTCTTGTTATCTTCTCTAGTTTTCCTAAATTTTCTCGTTTTTTATTAATTTTTAATTATTTTTTTCATTTTTTGAGGTTTTCCTAATTTTTAATGATTTTTTTTTTTTCAATTTTTCGCGATTTTTCTAGCGAACCCCCTTAAACATATTTTTTTATTTCGAATTTTCTCCCTTCGAAAATTAGTTGGAAAAACCAACAAGTTTTCTCCATTTTTCTAATTTCTTTTTATCTTCTCTAGTTTTCCTAAATTTTCTCGTTTTTTATTAATTTTTAATTTTTTTTTACAATTTTTTTCATTTTTTGAGGTTTTTCTAATTTTTAGAATTTTTCATGATTTTTTTTTCAATTTTTCGCGATTTTTCTAGCGAACCCCCTAAAACATGTTTTTTTTTTATTTTGAATTTTCTCCCTTCAAATAGTTGGAAAAACCAACAAGTTTTCTTCAATTTTTCTCCATTTTTCTAATTTCTTTATATCTTATCTAGTTTTCCTAAATTTTCTCGTTTTTTATTAATTTTTAATTTTTTTACAATTTTTTAAATTTTTTTAGGTTTTCCTAAATTTTTTCAATTTTCTTGATTTTTCTAGTTTTTTGTAAATTTTTTAATTATTTACGATTTTTCTAACTATTCGTGAATTTTCAGCATTTTTTCCGTTTTTTTTTTCATTTTTTTAGCATTTTTCCA
Organism: Altica lythri; assembly: GCA_964028335.1. Classification (NCBI taxonomy): domain Eukaryota; kingdom Metazoa; phylum Arthropoda; class Insecta; order Coleoptera; family Chrysomelidae; genus Altica; species Altica lythri. The sequence goes on from OZ034810.1 coordinate 22,812,798, forward strand.
GTTTTTCCTAATTTTTTAATTTTTCCATTTTTTGCGAGTTTTCCAGATTATCAATATTTTTCCGTTTTTTTTTTAAATATTTTTCATTATTTTTCTTTTTTTTCATTACGTTTTAAATTTTTATGAGTTTTTCCATTTTTCCAACTGCTTTTCAGGTTTCCCTAATTTTTTTAATTTTCTCGATTTTTCTAGTTATTCATTGAATTTTTCCGGGTTTTTAATGTTTTTCTAGTTTTTGTGAATTTTTTTTTATTATTTACGTTTTTTCCAACTTTTCCTGAATTTTTAACATTTTTTCCGTTTTTTTTTTCTAATTTTTTTTTATCCAGTATTTCCTGATTTTTATTTTTTTTTTCAATTTTTTGCGAGTTTTCCGGGTTATCATTATTTTTCCATTTTATTAAGATATTGTAATTTTCTGATTTTTCAAAATTTTTCTCGCTTTTCATTAATTTTTTATGGCTTTTCCACTTTTTTGAAATTTTTCTAGCTTTTCCTAAATTTTCAAATTTTTGATTTTTTTTTAATTTTTCTACATTTTTCCAGTTTTTCAACATTTTTCATGATTTTTCCAATTTTTCACGATAATTTTTTCAGCTTTATATTATTTTTTCCGATTTTTTAACATTATTTTAATTTTTCTTATTTTTTAACAATTTTTCTTGATTTTTATCATTTTCTACAAATTTTTAAATTTTCCATTTTTTTACCTGATTTGGGATATAAATTGTTACAAATACAATGAAATGCCCCCTTTATTTAGGATTTTTTAAATTTGATTGTGCCCCCCAAAAATTTGTTAAAAAATAACTCCATTAACTCGGAATTTTCCCCTTGAGAAAAATTGTACAATCTAGAAGTTATTTTCACATTTATACCTACGCACCCCCCCATATATTTTTTTTAATTTTATATTTTTATTTTACTGTGGGGTTTATTTTAAATATTTAATTTGTTAAATCTGGATCTCATTTGCACATTTAGATTTGTCCCCTTTCCAAGAAAAAATATTTTTTTAATCTTGGAATTTTTTAGTTTGTTGTGGGGTTCACGGATCTGAACATGCCCCCCCCCCCCCCAATAAAAAATATTTTTAAACATAAAATTTGCTTTAGGTATTAATTTCACATATCTTTAGATCTGACCCCCCCCCAATCTAGAAATTATTTGTAAAAATTTTAGATACCTCCTTACCGCCCCCTTTGCGCCTAGAAACAAAAATGTAGTGAAAACCTTTTTTAACTCACTGCTTGTATATAAATGTTTTATAATTGGGATAAGTATGAAAATATGTCCCCCCTGTGTATACTTGCCCTGAAAAATGGTGATGATTTTGTACAAAAATATCCCCACCTTTATTTTATTTTTTCTATAATACTACCAACTAGATCTTATAACCATACACGAAATTAATTTTTTAATCAATACATGTGTGTGAGTATTTTTTTAATATGCTCCATTTTTTGGATTTTAACCTCCAAGCATTTTTGTAGCGGAGTATTTTTTTTGTGTGAAATATTTTTTGTAAAACGGTATTGAATGGTAATTTTGGTATTTTTCCCTTTATTATTAATGCGTAACTTTGGTCCTTCAGTACCTCGAAGTGAGTACCGTTTTTTTGAATTTTTATATTTTTTTAAATGGTAGTAGAAAATAGTACGCAATAGTACGTGTGCTTTGTTTTGATAAGAAAATAACTTTAATGTTATTTTCAATTTTTTTGATTACTCAAAACGCAGCTATTTTTATTTTATTTTTATTTTTTAAAAAAAGTAGAATAGAAATATTAAAAGTATACTTAGTTATCCCTTTTACTGGTTCTCTATTGAGGATAAGGTAACTATATTCATACAAGATTTTCCGTGTGTTGGTATTCAAATGTTTCAGGTTTTCCATTGGTTTTGAAACATAAATATGGTTTAAAATAATAATAATAACGTGTGATTTGTTTTTGCATGATTATTTACAAAAAAAAATTATCTTCGTTTTGTTAATATATAAAAATTTTTAAACAGTGCCTGGTGATCCACAAGATGTTAAAGTCACTCCTATCAATTCTACTACAATTAAAGTTAATTGGAAACCTCCACAAACTAGAGATAGGAATGGGATCATTTTAGGTTATCATGTACATGTTCAAGAAACTAAAGAAGAGGTGAGAAAATCACCCTTAGTTCCTATTTGCTCCTTTTGCTTTCCATAAAGCTCCTTGGTACTTAATCTCTAACTCCTAACCCATCAACTATCTTTTAAGTTTTTCATTTACGTCTTCCTTCCTTCATTTTTAAATGCTTCATAATTCCTTCTGGTTTGTTTCACAGTACTTTTGTCTTCACATATCTTCACCTCATGGTGACTCCTTCTACATTTTCAAGAGGTTATTTAACCTCACCTTCATTGTTTTCTTTTTGTTTGTTTACAGAAGATCCCTAGTTCACATTTACTCCTTTTTTCATAAAGCTCCTTGGTTCTTAATCTCTGGAGGCTCGAATTTTATTTACTCTTAACCCATCACCTATCTTTTAAGTTCTTCATTTACTTCTTCCTCATCATTTTTTAAGCCTTATAGTTCCTCCTGGTTTGTTGACTACCCTCGTCCTTTCACAGCATTTTGGTCTTCACATATCTTCACCTCATGGTGTCTCTTTCTACGTCTTCAAGAGGTTGTTTAACCTCACCTTCATTGTTTTCTTTTGATTTGTTCACCGAAGATCCATCAACATCTTCATCTAATTCTTTTTCATCCCCATTAAACTCTTTATCTATCTTCAAAGATTCTTCAAATTGGTTAACTACCTTCTTTTTCGATAATAACTTAATTTACTTTATTAACATATCTTAGTGTTTGCACCTACTAGAGACTCCAGCTAAGTGTTAAAGAGGTCCTTTACCATCACACCGTGTGTGTGTGTTGTATTGACTTCCTCTTCTTTTGGTATTTTTCTCAGGAGATCCAATCACTTCTTCATCTAATTCTGTCTTCAGAGTTCTTCCAGGTTTGTTGACTACCTTTCTCCATTCAGAGTACTTTTGTATTCACCTCATGGTGACTCCTTCTACATCTTCAAGACGTTATTTAACCTTACCTTCATTGTTTTTTGTTGATTTGTTTACAGAAGATCCATCAACATTTTCCTCTAATTTTTTTTCATCCCCATTAAACACTTCATCTATCTTCAAGGAATCTTCAAGTTGGTTTGCACCTACTAGAGACTCCAGCTAAGAGGTCCTTTAACATCACACCGAGTGTGTTGTATTGACTTCCTCTTCTTTTAGTATTTTTCTCAGGAGATCCAATCACTTCTTCATCTAATTCTGTCTTCAGAATTCCTCCAGGTTTGTTAACTAACCTCCTTCTATTAAAATAGAGTTCCTGTCCACCTTTTACAATGATATCTTCACCTTCACATCCAGCTACTTTGATATCTTTAAGAAGTCGTTTAATGTCACTAAAATTATGTTCTGCCACAGAAGATCCTTTAATATCGTTGGTTACTTCTTCCTTAACACTTCATCTATCCTTAGAGATTCTTTAGGTTGATTGATTATCTTCACTTTTGATAATAACTTACGTTTTGTCTTCATTAACATCTTCTACTCTACTTTTCGTAGAGGTTCTAGCAAAGTTCCTAAGAGATTCTTTAACATCATCTTGATTGTAATCTATTTACTATCCTCATCATTTGATATTCTTCATCCTTCTTTCACACTTTATCTGTCTTTAGAAGCCTTTTAGATTTTTTGACTACCCTCCTTCTTTAACTGTACAATTTCTTCACCTTCACCATCTACAGGTTCCATCTACTTCTTTAAGAGGTTGTTTTACCTCACTACGAGTATGTTCTTCTGATGTTTTCGATAGAAGATTAATTAACATCTTCGCACCCTCCTTTTTTCTCTTCATCCTCCTTTCACACTTCATCTGTCTTTAAAAGCCTTCTAGATTTTTTGACTACCCTCCTTTGACAGTACAGTTTGCCTTCACCTTCTACAGGTTCCATTTACTTCTTTAATAGGTTGTTTTACCTCACTACGAGTATGTTCTTCTGATGTTATTGGTAGAAGATCAATTAACATCTTCGCCTACTTCTTTGTGTCTCTTCATCTCTTCATCCTCCTTTCACACTTCATCTGTCTTTAGAAGCCTTTTAGATTTTTTGACTAACCTCCTTCTTTGACCGTACAGTTTGTCTTCAACTTCTACAGGTTCAATCTACTTCTTTAAGAGGTTTTTTTACCTCACTACCAGTATGTTCTTCTGATGTTTTCGATAGAAGATCAGTTAACATCTTCGCCCACTTCTTTGGCTCTCTTCATCTATCTTTAGACTACCTTTGCTTTTGACAATAAAGTATATTTTGTCTTAACTAATACCTCTTATTTTTTACGTTCTGTAGAGGCTCCAGCTAAGTCTTTAAGATGTTCTTCCAATCACTACCCTCGTCTTTAAATATTTTCTCCAGAAAATTCATTAACATCTTCTTCTTCTTTTTGGTTTCCCTCGTCTTTAAATATTTTCTCCAGAAAATTCATTAACATCTTCTTCTTCTTTTTGGTTTCCCTGTACCACTTGTGTTAAATTTTGTTGACTACATTTTATCTCCAGAAAGCTTCAGAGATTCATTCCTTTTTTTTTCCTAATCTTTTCTATCCTCTTGCATACGTAAGATTTATGCAGTTTATCTTCAATGTGTTAATTTTATAGGGTAAAAGTTTTTTCAACGAACCAATGAAATATGACGTATTCGGAGACTCTTTACTAGAACTAAACGTCACTGGACTTCAACCAGATACGATGTATTCCATCCAGGTGGCAGCACTAACAAGAAAAGGAGATGGCGATCGTAGCACCCCGGTAAACGTTCGTACTCCAGGAGGTGTACCTAATAGACCTGCTTTAACTTTAAAGTAAATTAAATTTTACATTTTAAAATGCTGTTATTTTAATAAAAAACATTATATTTAGGATAATAGAACGTGAACCTACAGTTACTGTAGAGTTGGAATGGTCGAGGCCTTCGCAAACTTATGGGGAATTGAAGGGGTACAGATTGCGGTACGGAGTTAAGGATCATTTATTGAAGGATATACCTCTTAAAGGTAAAATGTGTATTTAATTTTGTTCTTTCTGAAGCTCCTTTATCAGAAGTTTCCTTTCCTTTCCATTCTTTTTGCAACTTTTGATCCTCTTTCTACATCTTCAAGAGCCGATGGATTTCTAATGAAATTTTATTCCTTTTTTGATCTAAATATATCCTCAAACACCACTGAACTAGAATTCAACATTCCAATTGCTATATCATCTCCAGAAGCTCTTTACGAGTACTTCATTTCTTCTTACTTTCTGGGTAGCCTCTTCTTAGGCACTATTTGCATCTGCAAACTTGAAGAATAAATAACTATAATTTCTGGTTAGGTACACACACCACCTACCGAATCAACGACCTGGAACGAGGAGTAGACTACGAATTCCGCGTAGCTGGTCAAAACCACATCGGCATCGGTCAAGAGGCTATAAAACTAATGAAAACCCCAGAAGGTCCACCTAGTGGTCCACCAACAAACATAACTTCACATTTCCAAACTCCAGACGTTGTATGCATCGCTTGGAACCCACCAAGTCGTGAACACCGCAACGGACAAATCATTAAATACGATATCCAATTCCACAAGAAATCCGATCACAGTAATGTTATTATTCGAAATGTATCGAATACCAAAGCTGTCTTCACGAATCTCGAAGAGAACACCGAATATGTTTTCCATATAAAAGCGTATACAAGTCAAGGTGCCGGACCGAATAGTGAGAAATACACAGTGCAGACTGAACGGGATATTGGACGAGCTCCAATGTCTGTGAAAGCTGTTGCTACTTCCGATTCCAGTGTGGAAGTTTGGTGGGAACCGGTTCCTTCCAGAAATAAAGTTATTGGTTATAAGATATTTTATACGATGACAGCTGTTGAGGATCTTGATGAATGGCAACAGAAAGTTGTGGGATTGACTGAATCGGCGGATCTGGTCAATTTGGAGAAGTATGCGCAGTATGCTATAGCGGTGGCTGCGAGAATGAAGAATGGACTTGGACGGTTATCTGAAAAGGAATTAGTTAAGGTTTGTATTTTGTTTTTATTTGTATTGGTGTATTTCTTACCGTTCTAGCAGTTGAATCTTCAGTTATGTATCGTATATGAGGTATAGACAAAGAGGCGATATCTGCTTAAGAGCCTGTTTCACACAGAGGACATCAGTGTTCATTTTTTTTTTTTGTTTTTATCAGTCATGATGTATCCTAGATGTACGAGGTCTGGCTATTGATCAAAGAAATGCTGAAAGTCTTCTTTGGGCCTTTAGGATCTCTGCCGTTTTTTTGTTTTACCGCTTTCATCGCAGATTTTATCCTCGGAAACAAAAAAAGTCGCATTGTGCCAAATCTGGGGAGTGCGGCGCGTGTTCGAGCATTGGAGTGGGTTTATTGGCCAAATCCTGTTTTACAGATAACGCGTTATGGGCAGGTGCGTTGTCTTGGTGAAAAATCCACGAGTTGTTCTTCTACAACTCGGGCCATTTCTTACGAACTCGTACTCGTAGTGTTGCTAACACTGAAAAATAGTAAGTCTGGTTAACTGTCTGACCCTCTGGAAGCCCTTCAGTAATCACGATGATCAACATTGCCTTGAATTTTGATTTGGACATCCCACCTTTTTTATTCTGGGCGGATAAGGCGTCTTTCAATGCATCGATTCCCATAGTCATAATGTTTTTTACCAGTCCGGGATCTTCTGTTAACATTTGAAGGAAATCGGAGCCGACTTGTTGACACAGGAGATTTTGGCCAGGAGTCAGATTTTTTTGGCACCAACTTTGATTTATTCATGTGTAAATTTTTTTCCAACTGTTTCTTTAGAGGCGTTTATAGCCTCCGCAATCATACGGATGCTCATTTGACGATCTGCACGCACAATTTGGTTGATTTGGGTCACTGTTTCTGGAGTTGAAACAGTGACAAGGTGACCTGGTCACTGGTCATCTTCAGTGTTCTCTCGGAGCCCTCACTGTTCATAAAGCGCACACGAGATAGAGAAATGTGCATAGAGAAGAATTCTAGATATCCAACGCACTATTTCTTCTTTCCCCAACCCTCTAGGGCGCTCACCAGGCGTATAGACCTCGTATAGATGAAGAGACGACACCACTACAAGAACATATGGCCCACGAAAACTAATTTCAAGGATTTCTTTCATTCCGAAACCGCTCTTGATTTTAATCGAAGATTCGCGATTGCTTTCCCCACCCTTCTCGGGCGCCCTCCAGGCGCAGTCTCGTTATTTAATAGCCACATCTTGTATAGATGAAGAGACGATATCTGTACAGGAACCTATGGCTCACGGAAGACTAGTTTCGGGGATTTCTTACATTCCGAAACCACTCTCGATTTTAATCAAAGATTCGCGATTGCTTGCCCCACCCTTTTAGGGCGCCATCCAGGCGCGCAGTCTCGTTATTTAATAGCCAGATCTCGTATAGATAAAGAGACGACATCTATACAAGAACCTATGGCTCACGGAAGACTAATTTCGGGGATTTCTTACAATCCGAAAACACTCACCATTTTAGTCGAAGATTCGCGATAGCTTTCCCCACCCTTCTAAGGCGCCCTCCAGGCGCGCAATCTCGTTATTTAACAGTCAGATCTCGTATATATGATGAGACGACACCTTTACAAGAACCTATGGCTCACGGAAGACTAATTTCGGGGATTTCTTACATTCCGAAACCACTCTCGATTTTAATCGATGCTTTCCCCACCCTTCTAGGGCGCCTTCCAGGTGCGGTCTCTTTATTTAATAGCCAAATCTCGTATAGATGAAGAGACGACACCTTTACAAGAACCTATGGCTCACGGAAACTACGTTTCAAGGATTTCTTAAATTCCGAAACTACTCTCGATTTTTATCGAAGATTCGCGATTACTTTCCCCACCCTTCTAGGCGCACAGTCTCGTTATTTAATAGCCGGACCTCGTATAGATGAAGAGACGACACCTCTACAAGAACCTATGGCTCACAAAAGACTAATTTCGGGGATTTCCCACATTCCGAAAACACTCTCGATCTCAATCGAAGATTCGCGATTACTTTTTGTCGATATTTCATCCAGAACTTTTCATAAGAAATGGATCGATCTTTGTCTGTTTCTTTTAGGTAAAACCCGAAGATGTACCTCTAAACTTACGAGCACACGAAGTTACCACTCATTCCATGACCCTTTCATGGTCACCACCAATTAGACTGAATCCAGTGAAGTACAAAATCTCCTTTGATGCGATCAAAGAATTCGTTGATTCCCAAGGAATCACCCAAACCCAAAACATACCTCGCGTAGAAATAAAACTCGATGCTGATATCAGATCGCATACCATTAACGAACTATCACCATTCACCACTTACAACGTTAACGTAAGCGCCATTCCCACAGATAACTCGTATCGACCACCGACAAAAATAACAGTAACTACTCAGATGGCAGCACCACAACCAATGGTGAAACCAGATTTTTACGGAGTGGTAAACGGTGAAGAGATACATGTGATCCTACCTCAAGCCTCTGAGGAATACGGCCCAATCAGCCATTATTATCTAGTAGTCGTACCTGAGAATAAAATGACAATCCAAAAAAATCCTGACCAATTTTTAACAGACGATCTTATAGCGAATATTGATAAGATTCCTGATAACTCAGACTTACCTTATATCGCAGCTAAATTTCCTCAACGGAACATACCGTATACTTACCATTTAGGTACCGGTGAAAGCATTGATGGGTATGTTAACTACAAATTAGAACATGGGAAAAGATATCGGATATTTGTACGATCAGTGGTGGATACACCACAGAAGCATTTATACACCAGCAGTCCTTTTTCACAGTTTTTATCATTAGATATGCGAGAAGTACCACCGGGAGATCCTCCACGTCGACCCAATCCCAACACTGATATAATCAACGATGTTAAAGTTAGATCACAAGAAAAAGAAGCTGATGTTATCAAGATTATTGGTCCAATAATCGCAGCTTTACTTCTGTCTGCGATTTTAGTGATACTATTCATTCTACGTAAACGTAGACAACCTTGTAAAACTCCGGATCAAACTGCAGTGACCAGGCCATTAATCCAACCAGATTTAAACGCTTCTATCGCTCCCAGCGATCCTGTGGAAATGCGCAGATTAAACTTCCAAACTCCAGCAATGATATCACATCCTCCGATACACATCTCCGAGTTAGCGAATCATATCGAACGATTAAAACAAGGAGATAACATCAAATTTTCGCAAGAATACGAAAGTATCGAACCGGGACAGACTTTCACTTGGGATCATTCAAATATGGATGTTAACAAACCGAAGAATCGATACGCCAATGTTATTGCTTACGATCATAGTCGAGTTATTTTGCCGAGTGAAGGAGGAGTTTTGGGAACGGATTATATTAATGCCAATTATTGTGATGGATACAGGAAACATAATGCTTATGTAGCGACGCAAGGACCTTTACCGGAAACTTTTGCAGACTTTTGGAGGATGTGTTGGGAACTACGATCTGCTGTTGTGGTTATGATGACGAAACTCGAAGAGCGGACAAGGATTAAGTGTGATCAGTATTGGCCAACGCGTGGTAAGTTTGTTTTTTAGTAGTAGCCCCACGTTGGGCGCCCAATTTTTTGCGTTTTAGTAATCAGGACTTTATTTTAGTAGTTGCCCCACGTTGGGCGCCCAATTTTTGAATTTCTTGCGTTTTTTGCCTTTTAGTAATCAGAACTTTATTTTTAGTAGTCGCCCCACGTTGGGCGCCCAAGTTTTTGAATTTCTTGCGTTTTAGTAATCAGAACTTTATTTTTAGTAGTAGCCCCACGTTGGGCGCCAAATTTTTTGTATTTCTTGCGTTTTAATAATCAAGAATTTATTTTTAGAAGTAGCCCCACGTTGGGTGCCCAATTTTTTTTTAATTTCTTGCATTTTAGTATTCAGAACTTTATTTTTAGTAGTAGCCCCACGTTGGGAGCCAAATTTTTTGAATTTCTTGCGTTTTAGTAATAAGAACTTTGATTTTAGTAAAAAGAATTGTTTTTTATTAGCAGCTGCACGTTGAGCACCTTATTATTGCGTTTATGATTATTTGTCCTACATTGGGCGCCATTTTTTGTTATTAAGGATTATTTTAATCTAGGAACTGAAACGTACGGTAGTATGAACGTGACCACAACAGAAGTTCAAGAACTAGCAACATACTGCATCAGAACCTTCCAGATCCATAAAGAAGGTCATAGTGAACGGCGCGAATTGAAACAATTACAGTTCACTGCGTGGCCGGATCACGGCGTTCCCGATCATCCAGCGCCATTTTTACAATTCTTACGACGTGTAAGAAACTTAAATCCTCCTGATGTTGGACCGATAATCGTTCATTGTTCAGCAGGAGTGGGTCGAACTGGTTGTTTTATTGTAATCGACTCAATGCTTGAACGTCTTCGGTACGAAAAAACTGTTGATATCTATGGACACGTTACTTGTCTACGCGCGCAACGTAACTACATGGTACAAACTGAAGATCAATATATCTTCATCCACGATTCTCTTCTTGAAGCATATATTTGTGGACAAACAGAGGTTCCAGCGAGAAACCTTCACTCACATATCCAGAAACTGATGCAACTCGAACCGGGTGAGAATATATCCGGAATGGAACACGAATTCAAAAAATTGAGTAACATTAAGACTGATTCAACGCGTTTCGCTACTGCGAATTTGCCTTGTAACAAGCACAAAAACAGATTGGTACATATCTTGCCGTTTGAAAGCACCAGAGTGTGTTTAACGCCTTTGAGGAATATTGATGGATCTGATTACGTTAATGCTAGCTTTATTGATGGATATCGGTATAGGAAAGCTTATATTGCGACACAAGGACCGATGTCTGATACCACTGATGATTTGTGGAGAATGCTGTGGGAGCATAATTCCACCATTGTGGTTATGTTGACTAAACTTAAGGAAATGGGACGAGTAAGTTTAAATTTACTAACACGCTTGTTAATCTTTTACTTTTTCTGTGATAAAATTTGAAAGAGTGAATGAGACAGTATTAGATTCAAAAAGAGTGAACAAGAAATTAATAGGGTCAAAGGGAGTAAGAGTAAAAGGGTTAAAGAAAGTCGTCATCATCATTGGCGCTAAAGCGTAGAGCCTGGGTCTGCACTAGCGATTGCGTCCATAGTTCTCTCGTAAATCCTTGGTCAAGTTCCTCCATTTCCTTACTACCATTCTCCTGAGATTCTGTTCCATACCAACTATCCAATTTAGTCTGGGCCGCCCATTTAGCCGTCCGCCACCTGGGTTTCGTTTATGAACCTTTTTGGCTGCTGTCTCTTCCTACATGTTTTCCACATTACCAATCTTGCACGCCGGATCTTGGACATCACATCTGACCTGCCATAGAGCTCCGCCAGTTCCTCATTTTTTCTTATTCTCCATTTTCCCTCACTCACTGGCCCATAGATTCGTCGAAGGGTCTTCCTTTCCCAACGTTTCAGGATCTTAATATCTTGGCTTGTCAATCTTTTTCCTTTCTTTTTACTTCTACAAATTCTGCTTGCTGCTCTTCTGCAGTCCCTGAACTTCTCCACTATGACCCTTGTCTTTCGTTGGATCATTTCTCTCCGTGCCTCATTTCTATCTAGCAATGCTACCTTACACTTTTTATCAAACCATTCTCCTCGTTTTCCTTTTTGTCGCTTACAAATTACCTCGTCGGAGACGTTCAGTGTGTCCTACTTCAGAATTTCTTATTTTTATTTTACATCTTGCCCGGGCCACATATCTTCTCTACTTATTAATCTATCTTCCAGTTGATTCCTAACTGCTGTGCCACCAATTCATCTTTTGATTTACTTATATTTAGCTGTTCTGTTGGTTCTTATTAAGAGGGAGAGTCAAAAAGAGACCGCGTCAAAGAGAGTGAACGACAGAGATAGTCAAAGAAAGTGAACGATGAAGAGAGAAAGTCAAAGAGTGTAAACGTCAGGGAGAGAACGGGTCAGAGAGTGTGGACGACAGGGAGAGAGTGTTCCAAAGAGAATGAATGACAGAGAGAGTGAATGAGAAAGAGAGAGAGAGTCAAACAGTGAACGACCGAGAGAGGTAGTCAAAGAAAGTGAATGGAAAGGAGAGAGAGTCAAAGAGAGTGAATGGGAAGGACGGAGTGTCAAAGAGAGTGAATGGAAAGGAGAGAGAGTCAAAGAGAATGAATGGGAAGGAGAGAGGGAGTCAAAGAGAGTGAATGGGAAGGAGAAAGAGTCAAATAGGGAGAATGGGAAGGAGAGAGAGTCAAAGAGAGTGAATGGGAAGTAGAGAGAGTCAAAGAGAGTGAATGGGTAGGAGAAAGGGCCAAAAAGAGTGAATGGGAAGGAAAGAGAGTCAAAGAGAGTGAATGGGGAGGAGGGAGAGTCAAAGAAAGTGAATTGGAAGGAGAGAGATTCAAAGAGAGTGAATGGAAAGGAGAGAGAGTAGAAGAGAGTTAATGGGAAGGAGAGGGAGAGAGAGAGAGAGAGAGAGAGAGAGAGAGAAAGTTAAAGAGTAAACAAAAGGGTTAAATTTGGATCATTTTTAAGGAAAAATGTCACCAATATTGGCCCAGTGAACGTTCAGTTCGTTATCAGTGTTTCGTGGTGGATCCCATAGCTGAATATAATATGCCTCAGTATATTTTAAGAGAATTTAAAGTGACTGACGCTCGAGATGGTTCCTCGAGGACAATAAGACAATTTCAGTTTACTGATTGGCCAGAGCAAGGCGTTCCTAAGTCTGGTGAAGGTTTTATTGATTTCATTGGACAAGTCCATAAAACTAAGGAACAATTTGGACAAGATGGTCCTATTACTGTACATTGCAGGTTTGTACATTATTTCATTTATCTAAAGCTTGAAATCTAAGGAAATAGATGGCGCAAAATGAACTGACTAAAACTTTGTTTTATTTTTTTTTATTGTTAATAATTGGTTTTTAGCGCTGGGGTTGGTAGAACTGGTGTATTTATTACTTTGAGTATTGTTTTGGAAAGAATGCAATATGAAGGAGTTGTAGATGTTTTCCAAACTGCTCGAATATTGAGAACCCAACGACCAGCTATGGTGCAAACAGAGGTAAGATCAATTTATAAAAAGTAAAAACAGTTTATGAGTGACCGAATTTAAAGCGAAACTTTTAATGTTGGGTTGCGATAGAAATATCGTCACAAAAATAAGTGACGGAATTTTTCCTGTTCTATTTATATCCTAACTATCCCATTTGTAACTCCTAGCTTTTAGTTGACAGCTTTACTTCAAAAAAGTGTGATCAGTATTGGCTAGCGCGTGGTAAGTTTATTTTTAGTAGTAGCCCCACGTTGGGCGCCCAATTTTTTATCAAAGATTTGATGTTAAATTGTAATGTCATTATAAAATGATTTTGAATACAGTCGACTAATTTAATTTTATAAGAGATATCGTAACATTTTTTGGGTCCTTCGAGCCGGATATTAATAAAATTAGGGGATATATACAACAGTGAAGTTAAAGGTATATTAAAGAAACAGATTTTGAAAATTAGTTAACTCCGCTAATTTTATTTAATAAGAGTTATTATAACATTTTTTGGTTTTGGTCCTTCGAGCCGGATATTAATAAAATTAGGGGATATATCCAACAGTGAAGTTAAAGGTATATTAAAGAAGCAGATTTTGAAAATTAGTTAACTCCGCTAATTTTATTTAATAAGAGTTATTATAACATTTTTTGGTTGTGGTCCTTCGGGCCGGATATTAATAAAATTAGGAGATATATCCAACAGTGAAGTTAAAGGTATATTAAAGAAGCAGATTTTGAAAATTAGTTAACTCCGCTAATTTTATTTAATAAGAGTTATTATAACATTTTTTGGTTTTGGTCCTTCGAGCCGGATATTAATAAAATTAGGGGATATATCCAACAGTGAAGTTAAAGGTATATTAAGGAAGCAGATTTTGAAAATTAGTTAACTCCGCTAATTTTATTTAATAAGAGTTATTATAACATTTTTTGGTTGGGGTCCTTCGAGCCGGATATTAATAAAATTAGGGGATATATCCAACAGTGAAGTTAAAGGTATATTAAAGATCAGATTTTGAAAATTAGTTAACTCCGCTAATTTTATTTAATAAAAGTTATTATAACATTTTTTGGTTGTGGTCCTTCGAGCCGGATATTAATAAAATTAGGGGATATATCCAACAGTGAAGTTAAAGGTTTATCAGAGAAGCAGATTTGGAAAATTAATTAACTCCACTAATTTAATTCAATAGGAGTTATCATAACATTTTTTGGTCCTTCGAGCCGGATATTAATAAAATAAGGGATTTTCATTAAAAGTTCCGCTTTTATCGAATATTGAGTTACAAATTATGTTTTCTTTTCAGGATCAGTACCAGTTTTGTTATCGAGCCGCTTTGGAATATTTAGGTTCATTCGATCACTACACTAACTAATCATTTTTTAAATATATTTCTATGCATATTGCATAAAAAAAATTTCTACTGCCAAAAAATATGGATATTAATTAACAGAACAAAAAAAAAAAATTTAGCGCTAAATTATAAATAATTAATTATTTAAACCAAGTGATTAGTGACAATTTAGTACTAGCGTGCAAATGTGTGTAAAATATGTGCCTAATGTATATGTGGAAAAAAAAGAAATGTCAGAAATTTATTTATTTTGAACTATGAAGATGTCTTTATCTACTTGTAAAGTTTAAAAAAATAAATAATAAAAATGTGGCTTTCCGGTTAAAATTTAAATAAATAAATAAATTAATGCGAAATTTTTGAATAAAATCTATTTCGTATCGAAATGGATTTTTTGCTGCATTAGAATAAATAAATAAATTTGCAGAATTTTAACAAAATGGCAGTTTTACAACCAAAGTATGATAAGACTGAAGATTTTTCGATTATTAATTTGATCAAAGCTTTTGATTTGGTTAAATTGAATATCTCATTAACTAATCAAAGAAATGGGAGTTTAAGTGAAAATAAGTTTGAATAAGCTTAAAGACTCCATAAAAAGTGGGAAATTTAAATAATTATCGATTATTGATTTCATCGGAGCTTTCGATTTGAAAAATTCGAAAAATAGTTAAAAATTCAAAATTGTGAAAAATTGAAAATGGGTAAAAACAGTAAAATGTGTATGAAAATTGGAAAAATTAAAAAAAAACGTGAAAATCGGGAAAAATTGTAAAAAATGAAAAAACTGTTAAAAATGCGACACGACAGCAAAATCTGTGAAGAATTTTAAAAACCTTTAAAAATTGGAAAAAATCATGAAAAAATAAAAAAAAAATCTTGAAAACCAAATTTTTCGATTATTGATTTTATCAAAGCTTTTGATTTGATTAAACTGAATATCTCATTAACTAATCAAAGAAATGGGAGTTTACGCAAAATTAAGTTTG
The DNA here is from genome assembly GCA_964028335.1 of Altica lythri. Lineage (NCBI taxonomy): Eukaryota > Metazoa > Arthropoda > Insecta > Coleoptera > Chrysomelidae > Altica > Altica lythri. The sequence goes on from OZ034810.1 coordinate 22,828,325, forward strand.
AATAAGCTTAAAGACTCCATAAAAAGTGGGAAATTTAAATAATTATCGATTATTGATTTCATCGGAGCTTTCGATTTGAAAAATTGGAAAAATAGTTAAAAATTCAAAATTGTAAAAAATTGAAAATGGGTAAAAACAGTAAAATGTGTTTGAACATCGGAAAAATTGGAAAAATTAAAAAAAAAACGTGAAAATCGGGAAAAATTGTAAAAAATGAAAAAACTGTTAAAAATGCGACACGACAGCAAAATCTGTGAAGAATTTTAAAAACCTTTAAAAATTGGAAAAAATCATGAAAAAATAAAAAAAAAATCTTGAAAAACAAATTTTTCGATTATTGATTTTATCAAAGCTTTTGATTTGGTTAAACTGAATATCTCATTAACTAATCAAAGAAATGGGAATTTACGCAAAAATAAGTTTGAATAAGCTTGAAGACTCCATAAAAAGTGGGAAATTTAAAGAATTATCGATTATTGATTTCATCGGAGCTTTCGATTTGAAAAATTCGAAAAATAGTTAAAAATTCAAAATTGTGAAAAATTGAAAATGGGTAAAAACAGTAAAATGTGTATGAAAATCGGAAAAATTGGAAAAATTAAAAAAAAAAAACGTGAAAATCGGGAAAAATTGTAAAAAGTGAAAAAAGCTGTTAAAAATGTGACACGACAGCAAAATCTGTGAAGAATTTTAAAAACCTTTAAAAATTGGAAAAAGTCATGAAAAAATAAAAAAAATCCTGAAAACACCAAATTTTTCGATTATTGATTTTATCAAAGCTTTTGATTTGATTAAGCTGAATATCTCATTAACTAATCAAAAAAATGGGAGTTTAAGTAAAAATTTTGAAAATTGGGAAAAAGTTTGAATAAAAAAATAAATATTTATCGATTATTGATTTCATCGGAGCTTTCGATTTGAAAAATTCAAAAAATCGTTAAAAATTCAAAATTGTAAAAAATTTAAAAATGTAAAAAAAACAGTGAAATGTAAAAAAATGTATGAAATCCGGAAAAATTGGAAAAATTAAAAAAAAAACGTGAAAATCGGGAAAAATTGTAGAAAGTGAAAAAAAAATTGTTAAAATGTGAAGAAATTGGAAGATTTTAAACAATTTGAAAAATTCATGGAAAATCGCAATAAGTTTAAAAAATTGCTAAACAAACATAAAAAATCCCGTATTTTTCGATTATTGATTGCATGAAAGCTTTCGATTTGGTTTAAGACTGAGTTTATCAAAAAAATAATGTTTCATTAATGACTCATTAATGATTCATTAAAATGTCATTATTAGTCAACTATATCATTAATCTATTCTAAATTTTAGATTAATTAAGGTAATTAATTGGGGGGATAACGGAATTAAAAAATATAATAATTAATATCATATTAATAGGAAAGCAATATGTTGATATATATACCGAAAAACTTCCATTTTGTTGAATTTAATTTTATTTGCAAATAGTTATTTATAGATATATTATAATTAAAATATTGACATCAAATTTATTTTCTGTCATTTCTTATTAGAAATCTTTATCTTTAAGAAACACCGGTGTTGGTCGAATTTTACAAAAAATTTGTTTGAAGAGTGTTGGTAAGTAAATCAATGGGAAATAGGTCTGAAAATTTTTTAAAATTTTTGAATTTTTCAAAATTTTCAATATTTTTGAATTTTTCAAAATTTTGAATTTTTCGAAATTTTTGAATTTTTTAAAATTTTCAAATTTTTTGAATTTTTTCAAATTTTTGAGTTTTTCAGAATTTTCAAAATTTTTGGCTTCTTTAAAATTTTTAAAATTTTTGAATTTTTCAAAATTTTCAATATTTTTGAATGTTTCAAAATTTTCAAAATTTTGAATTTTTCGAAATTTTCAATATTTTCAAAATTTTTGAATTTTTCGAAATTTTCAATATTTTCTAACTTTTTGAATTTTTTAAAATTTTCAAATTTTTTGAATTTTTCAAAATTTTTGAATTTTTCAAAATTTTTGAATTTTTCAAAATTGTTAAATTTTTCAAAATTTTATTTTTCAAAATTTTTGAATTTTTCAAAACATCTGAATTTTTCATAATTTTTGAATTTTTTAAAATTTTTAATATTTTTGAATTTTTCGAGATTTTCAAAATTTTCAAATTTTTTGAATTTTTCAAAATTTTTGAATTTTTTAAAATTTTTAAATTTTCTGAATTTTTTAAATTTTTCAAAATTTTTGAATTTTTCAAAATTTTTAAATTTTTCAAAATTTTTGAATTTTTCAATATTTTTGAATTTTCAAAATTTAAATTTGACCAAAATCTGTTTTTCTAAAAAAGATAAAAACGTGGTCATTACCTTGATTCTCATTAGTTTAAAAATGATATTAATTTTTTTATTATTATTATTATTATTATTATTAATTTTTTTATCACTTAGAAATACTTATATATAAAAATATACATAAATAAATATACATATAGAGGCATGTAAATAATTTAGTGCATATATATAAATATATATAGTTTTACATTATCAATTTATATACTTACCAAATTATGATTTTTAATTCGATTATTTTTATTCAATTTTTGGAGAAAAAAAAGTGACGTTTAATATTTTTAGATTCAATTCAGTAATTAACGTAATTAAACTCAATATAGTAATTAACTGTGTTGCAGCTTTAATTGATAGTAATTATCTGTTCTACAGCACTAATTAACTCTCTTTGTTTCTACTGGAAGTAATTATGTGTCTGCAACATTCATTTAATTGACAGTAATTACCTCTACTGGAGGATTTACTGTGATTATCGTTAGAGTTTACTGCAAGTAATTATCATTTCTGCAGCTTCTATTGTGTCCTTTATATTTTACTGGAAGTAATTATCTGTTATGTCGTCTTTTGCTTTTACTGAAAGTAATTATCTGTGCAGCTGCATTTATTTTATTGACAGTAATTACTGTGATTATCGTTAGAGTTTACTGGAAGTAATTATCTTTACTGCAGCTTTGGTTTTGCCCTTTTGCTTTTACTGAAAGTAATTATATGTGTAGCTGCATTGATTTGATTGACAACAATTACTGTGATTATCGTTAGAGTTTACTGGAAGTAATTATCTTTACTGCAGCTTTGGTTTTGCTCTTTTGCTTTTACTGAAAGTAATTATCTGCGCAGCTGCATTTATTTTACTGACAGTAATTACTGTGATTATCGTTAGAGATTACTGGAAGTAGTTATCTTTACTGCAGCTTCTGTTTTGTTCGTTTGATTTTACTGATAGTAATTATCTGTGCAGCTGCATTCGTTTTATTTACAGTAATTACTGTGATTATCGTTAGAAGTTACTGGAAGTAATTATCTTTACTGCAGCTTCTGTTTTGTCCTTTTGATTTTACTGAAAGTAATTATCTGTGCAGCTGCATTCATTTCATTGACAGTAATTACTGTGATTATCGTTAGAGTTTACTAGAAGTAATTATCTTTACTGCAGCTTCTGTTTTGTTCGTTTGATTTTACTGATAGTAATTATCTGTGCAGCTGCATTCGTTTTATTTACAGTAATTACTGTGATTATCGTTAGAAGTTACTGGAAGTAATTATCTTTACTGCAGCTTCTGTTTTGTCCTTTTGATTTTACTGAAAGTAATTATCTGTGCAGCTGCATTCATTTCATTGACAGTAATTACTGTGATTATCGTTAGAGTTTACTAGAAGTAATTATCTTTACTGCAGCTTCTGTTTTGTTGTTTTGATTTTACTGAAAGTAATTATCTGTGCAGCTGCTTTCATTTTATTAACAGTAATTACTGTGATTATCGTTAGAGTTTACTGGAGGTAATTATCTTTACTGCAGCTTTGGTGTTGTTTTTTTGATTTTACTGAAAATAATTATCTGCGCAGCTGCATTTATTTCATTGACAGTAATTACTGTGATTATCGTTAGAGTTTACTGGAAGTAATTATCTTTACTGCAGTTTTGGTTTTGCCCTTTTGCTTTTACTGAAAGTAATTATCTTTACTGCAGCTTCTGTTTTGTTCGTTTGATTTTACTGACAGTAATTATCTGTGCAGCTGCATTCATTTTATTGACAGTAATTACTGTGATTATCGTTAGAGTTTACTGGAAGTAATTATCTTTACTGCAGCTTTGGTTTTGTTCTTTTGCTTTTACTGAAAGTAATTATCTGTGCAGCTGCATTCATTTTATTGACATTAATTACTGTGATTATCGTAAGAGTTTACTGGAAGTAATTATCTTTGCTGACGGTTTGGTTTTGCCCTTTTGATTTTACTGAAAGTAATTATCTGTGCAGCTGCATTCATTTCATTGACAGTAATTACTGTGATTATCGTTAGAGTTTACTAGAAGTAATTATCTTTACTGCAGCTTCTGTTTTGTTGTTTTGATTTTACTGAAAGTAATTATCTGTGCAGCTGCTTTCATTTTATTAACAGTAATTACTGTGATTATCGTTAGAGTTTACTGGAGGTAATTATCTTTACTGCAGCTTTGGTGTTGTTTTTTTGATTTTACTGAAAATAATTATCTGCGCAGCTGCATTTATTTCATTGACAGTAATTACTGTGATTATCGTTAAAGTTTACTGGAAGTAATTATCTTTACTGCAGCTTCTGTTTTGTCCGTTTGATTTTACTGAAAGTAATTATCTGTGCAGCTGTATTCACTTTATTGACAGTAATTACTGTGATTATCGTTAGAGTTTACTGGAAGTAATTATTTTTACTGCAGCTTCTGCTGTGTTCTTTTGATTTTACTGAAATTAATTATCTGTGCAGCTGCATTCTATTCATTGACAGTAATTACTGTGATTATCGTTAGAGTTTATTAAAAGTAATTATCTTTACTGCAGCTTCTGTTTTGTTCTTTTGCTTTTTCTGAAAGTAATTACTGTGATTATTGTTAGAGTTTACTGGAAGTAATTATCTTTACTGCAGCTTTGGTTTTGGTCTTTTGATTTTACTGGAAGTAATTATCTGTACAGCAGCATTCATTTTATTGTCAGTAATTACCTCTACTGGAGAATTTACTATGATTATCGTAAGAGTTTACTGGAAGTAATTATCTTTACTGCAGCTTTGGCTTTATGAATCTAATTTTACAGGAAGTAATTATCGGTAATGCAGCATTCATTTTATTGATAGTAATTACCTTTACTGGAGGAATTACTTTGATTATCGTTGGAGTTTACTGGAAGTAATTACATTTACTGCAGCTTTGGCTTTATGAATCTAATTTTACAGGAAGTAATTAATCTGTAATGAAGTAATTAAGTTGTACAAAAGTAATTAGTTTTACTGCAGCAATCATTTCATTAAAATTCATTATCTGTACTGCAGCTTCTATTTTAATTTTCCCAAAGTAATTATTTGTACAGCAACATTATTGAATTGATAATCCAGCTTTTAGTTTGATCTGTTATACTTACACGAAATAATTGTTATAAAGTCAATTATTTTATATAAAAACGTCGCTTTTCTTATTATTATTATTATTATTATTGTTTTTTTTATAAACAAATATATATATTTACTGATATATTCTAGTATCTTGCACTGATTCTCATGACTTAATTAAAACTTAATTAGTATCATTTTTCTATTTTAAAAAATGCTCATTATCAATTAAGAGCTAGGATATGTCTTCGCAGAAAAACAAAAAAAAGCAGTCCATAGAATAGAAACGATCCGATTTATTATTTAAAAATATTAGTTTAAATCAATATGCAACAATTAAATTTTTTATTATAAGAAACTAATATTTTTGAGTAAGATTTTCTTTTATGTTACAAAGATGTGTTTATTATTGAAATTATGTTTCGAAGAATTCAACACACTTTAAGTAATTCATCAAATTTAATCGGACTTTATCGTAGTTTGATGAATTTAACAGACATTAAGGAACTCATCGAACTTTACTTGAATTCATCGGACTTCGAAGAATTCAACACACTTTAAGTAATTCATTAAACTTAATCGGACTTTATCGTACTTTGACGAATTCAACAGACTTTAAGGTACTCATCGAACTTCATGGGATTTTGTCGGACTTTACTTGACTTCATCGGACTTCGATGAATTCAACACACATTAAGTAATTCATTAAATTTAATGCGACTTTATCGTACTTTGATGAATTTAACAGACTTTAAAGAACTCATCAAACTTTATTAAATTTCATCGGACTTCGAAGAATTTAACACACTTTAAGTAATTCATCGAACTTTATCAGATTTCATTGGACTTTGATGAACTTTACTTGACTTCGTCGGACTTCGAAACACACTTTAAGTAATTTATCAAACTTAATCGGACTTTATCGTACTTTGACGAATTCAACAGACTTTAAGGTACTCATCGAACTTCATCGGATTTCATCGGACTTTACTTGACTTCATCGGACTTCGATGAATTCAACACACATTAAGTAATTCATTAAATTTAATGCGACTTTATCGTACTTTGATGAATTTAACAGACTTTAAAGAACTCATCAAACTTTATTAAATTTCATCGGACTTCGAAGAATTTAACACACTTTAAGTAATTCATCAAACTTAATCGGACTTTATCGTACTTTGACGAATTCAACAGACTTTAAGGAACTCATCGAACTTCATCGGATTTCGTCGGACTTTACTTGACTTCATCGGACTTCGATGAATTCAACACACTTTAAGTAATTCATCAAATTTAATGCGACTTTATCGTACTTTGATGAATTTAACAGACTTTAAAGAACTCATCGAACTTTATTAAATTTCATCGGACTTCGAAGAATTTAACACACTTTAAGTAATTCATCAAACTTAATCGGACTTTATTGTACTTTGATGAATTCAACAGACTTTTTAGAACTCATCGAATTTCAACGGACTTTATTTGAGTTCCTCAGACTTCGATGAATTCAACACACTTTAAGTAATTCATCAAATTTAATGCGACTTTATCGTACTTGGATGAATCTAACAGACTTTAAAGAACTCATCCAACTTTATTAAATTTCATCGGACTTCGAAGAATTTAACACACTTTAAGAAACTCATCGAACTTTATCAGATTTCATTGGACTTTGATGAACTTTACTTGACTTCGTCGGACTTCGAAACACACTTTAAGTAATTCATCAAACTTAATCGGACTTTATCGTACTTTGACGAATTCAACAGACTTTAAGGTACTCATCGAACTTCATGGGATTTTGTCGGACTTTACTTGACTTCATCGGACTTCGATGAATTCAACACACATTAAGTAATTCATTAAATTTAATGCGACTTTATCGTACTTTGATGAATTTAACAGACTTTAAAGAACTCATCAAACTTTATTAAATTTCATCGGACTTCGAAGAATTTAACACACTTTAAGAAACTCATCGAACTTTATCAGATTTCATTGGACTTTGATGAACTTTACTTGACTTCGTCGGACTTCGAAACACACTTTAAGTAATTCATCAAACTTAATCGGACTTTATCGTACTTTGACGAATTCAACAGACTTTAAGGTACTCATCGAACTTCATGGGATTTTGTCAGACTTTACTTGACTTCATCGGACTTCGATGAATTCAACACACATTAAGTAATTCATTAAATTTAATGCGACTTTATCGTACTTTGATGAATTTAACAGACTTTAAAGAACTCATCAAACTTTATTAAATTTCATCGGACTTCGAAGAATTTAACACACTTTAAGTAATTCATCAAACTTAATCAGACTTTATCGTACTTTGACGAATTCAACAGACTTTAAGGAACTCATCGAACTTCATCGGATTTCGTCGGACTTTACTTGACTTCATCGGACTTCGATGAATTCAACACACTTTAAGTAATTCATCAAATTTAATGCGACTTTATCGTACTTTGATGAATTTAACAGACTTTAAAGAACTCATCGAACTTTATTAAATTTCATCGGACTTCGAAGAATTTAACACACTTTAAGAAACTCATCGAACTTTATCAGATTTCATTGGACTTTGTTGAACTTTACTTGACTTCGTCGGACTTCGAAGAATTCAACACACTTTAAGTAATTCATCAACTTTAAATGGACTTTATCGTACCTTGATGAATTCAACAGACTTTAAGGAACTCATCGAACTTTATCAGATTTCATCGGACTTTTAGATTGACTTCATCGGACTTCGAAGAATTCAACACACTTTAAGTAATTAATCAAACTTAATCGTACTTTGATGAATTCAACAGACTTTAAGGAACTCATCGAACTTTATCAGATTTCATCGGAATTTGTCGAACTTTACTTGACTTTATCGGACTTCGAAGAATTCAACACACTTTAAGTAATTCATCAAACTTAATCCGACTTTATCGTACCTTGATGAATTCAACAGACTTTAAGGAACTCATCGAATTTTATCAGATTTCCTCGGACTTTGTCGAACTTTACTTGAGTTCATCGGACTTCGATGAATTCAACACGCTTTAAGTAATTCATCAAACTTTATCGGACTTTGTCGAACTTTACTTGACTTCATCGGATTTCGAAGAATTCAACACACTTCAAGTAATTCATAAAACTTAATCGCACTTTATCGTACTTTGATGAATTCAACAGACTTTAAGGAACTTATCGAATTTAATCGGACTTTATAGTACTTTGATGAATTCAACAGGCTTTATGAATTCATCGAACTTTACTTGACTCCATCGGACTTCGAAGAATTCAACACACTTTAAGTAATTCGAAATTCATACAAGTAACTTTTGAATATTTTAATAATAAACACACAAATAATTAATACGTAACATAATATAATATATATTTTTTTTATAAAATCCTTTATACGCAATATTGTATCCGTTGTGATATTTTTTAAATATTTTGATTTATGTTTAACTCTTAATTATATTTTGATATAAGTTTAATGTCAGTTTACCTTTACATGTATTTTTTGTGAATAGACTGAGTTTGTTTGAGAATTTATTGTTTTAATTATTTATGGTCGATAATACAGTTTCCTTTTTTCGAATTAGTGGTGGAAGTTACAACCAGTTTTGCAGAAGGTAAGAATAATGACTATGAGAATTTTTAAAGTAAAACTTCTTTAGGTGCGACTAGGGGTAACTCAGATTTATTTTCTGACGGAACGAAGTAATTCTGACGTCAGAATCTGACGGAAGTAACGATGTGACGTCAGCTATGGGAGGAGCAGAAGTTTATAAATTTTATTATGGTAATCTTGTAATTAATTTTCAAAATTTTAAAATTTTTCAGAATTTTCAGTTTTGAAGATTTTTAGAATTTTCAAAATTTTCAAAATCTTTAAATTTTTCAAAATTTTTTAAAAATTTGAAAATCAGGAAAATTTTCAAAATTTTTAATTTTTTCAAAATTTTCAAAATTTTTCAAGTTTTACTTCAATCGCGCGTAAAGGTTACACGCACACTCTTTTTTTATATTTTTACACCTGACTGTTACATCTTCTTTCTTTTGTCGATAACTCGACGTAGTGTGGTCTACAGCCAGGGTTCCGTTATATTTCTATCTTGCATATTAAAATTGAAAATGAACGAGGAATTAAGTAATGTTGAGATTTTTGTTGTTATCTTGATAAGTAATAAGATTAGTTGTATCAAACGACCACTGTTTGTTCGTAAATTGGTAGCTGAAGATCCTACGGTTATTGTCCTTATAGTAGTAGAGGCCATTTATTTTGAAGTGTGTCAATCTCATGAATTGTAACACGTAGAGAGTTCTTTCTTTTTGACTGTCAGCCTTCGACTTGAATAGTTGTTCTTGAGAAGATTTTTTGGTTTAAGTTTGTAATCTCGGTGCATCCGAGTCAATTAATATTGGATTTACGAAACTAAACCTCAGTTTTTCCTATTGAATTGTGTTGGAGTTAGTTTTCCTGTTATTTTGGTACAGATTCGTTGGGAAAAATCCTCGTAGAGGGATATTTAGTAAAATCTTCATTGGTAGGCCACAGGACAGACAGTGGAATTTTTGTTTAATTCAAAACCGTTCAGACAGCAAATCGTGGTTAGAATTCCCCATTGTTGCAGTGAGCAACGAGGATATTGTTTTACCCGTTTACCAGCTAGGTGTGTCACGAGTTTAAAGAAAGAAACCCTATCTTAATAGGGTCCTAGTTATAGGCTGAAATCCTAGATACAGGCATAAGTCCTAGTTACGGGCTAAAGTCCTACTTACAGGCTTAAGTCCTAAATATAGGCAGAATTTTGATTGCTGACCTGATACTTAGTACGAGCTTAAGTTATTGTGATTGGTACAAGCCTATTGGTTCTGGAACAGGCTTGATTTTGGTACCGGCCTAAGTATTGGAGAAGCCAAGGACTGCGGAATCATATTTAGTTTAACAGATAAGCTATATTAGACTTAAGTCGTGGCTATAGTTTTAGTTAAAAAAAATTATTTTTTTGTATTGCGTGTGATCACACATATTAGACAATATTCTTTTTTTATATTACTCGCATATTTTTTTTTATATAAATATCGATAACGTTGTCAAGCGCAAGGTTGACTGTAGAGTCAATTTTTTTTTTTATTAAAGAAGAGTCTAGTTGATATTCTGTTTTATTTAGCTCACTTTACCATTTTTATTGTTCAATTCAATTAATACTGATTAACAATTCAAAATTTATTTAATTATCTCCAGTGGGTAAGGTAGTGCCTGGAACAACAGGGGTTTCCGATTTTAACCGTTTAAATCGGTGGCGCACTCACTTACTTTTGGTACTTACCCTCTACGGCTGAGCTGGTCACTAATTTGCCAGTAGAGAAACCACTACCGAACTCAGCTGGAGTTGAATTTCAATTGGGAAGATTTGATTAACCTTTTTATTGATTTTTCGAAATCTGATTTTATTTTATTTACACTAAAAATACGTGGCAACCTTACGGTGGCTTCCTAGTACTTAATTAAGTAAGTATTGTTCGTTTAAATACATGAATAATCAACTGCGCCACCTTACGGTGGCGTCATCGTACTTAATTAAGTGTTTAAATTAAATTTATGAGATATTAATAGCGCCACCTTACGGTGACTTTAAAAAAACCTAAAGAAGAGTTTTCTGTAATTCTTTCGTCCTCATCAAAAGGGTGAAATTAGGGTAAGACAGTTTTCTCTAATTCTGTATCCCTCATCAAAATGATCAAATTAGGATAAGAAAAAAAATCCATAATACAGTTTTCTGTAATTGCTTATCCATCATTAAAATGGTCAAATTAGGATTCTACAGTTTTTGATAACTGACTATAGGTGGCAGTAAAAGTTAAGTCTTTATACTATGGTAAGAATAATGACTATGAGATGAATTTTTTATATTTTTAATACTTTGGAAAATTGCGTATAGGTGGCGCAACATAGAAAATTCACGAGAAAGCATTAATTTCTATAACAGCTACGTGTAAGGAAGTGCCTGACAAAAATAAAAAAAAATAAAAAATAATAAAATGTGAAAAAAAAACAAATTAGTAAATAATAATTTTTAGATAAATTGGAATATTAATTTTTTAACCTTTTTTTGTTTTGTTATTTTTCTGTTTTTTTTTAAATTTCTGTTTAACTTTAGTTTCTCGCTTCTGTATTTATTTTAAATCGATTACAACGCCAATATCCAAGATATCAACTGCGCCACCTTTGGTGGCGTCATCGTACTTAATTAAGTATTAAATTAAATATATGAGATAATAATAGCGCCATCTTACAGTGACTTTAAAAAACCTAAAAAAAGAGTTTTCTGTAATTATTTCTCCCTCATCAAAATGGTGAAATTAGGGTAAGAAAAAATTCATATGACAAATATGTAATGAATTGGAAATTACCGAAATAATTTTTAGATAAATTGGAATATTCTGCTCCACTTTTTTTTGTTTTGTTAGTTTTCTGTTTTTTTTACAGTCTCTGTTTTAGTTTAGTTTCTCGCTTTTGTGTTTATTTAGAAATCGATTACAACGCCAATATTTAAGATATCAACTGCGCCACCTTACGGTGGTGTCCTAGTACTAAATTAAGTAAGTTTTATTCGTTTAAATACCTGAGGTATCAACTGCGCCACCTTACGGTAGCGTCATCGTACTTAATTAAGTATTAAATTAAATATAGAGATATTAACAGCGCCAGCGTTTCATAAAACCACACAATGCTTTTTTGCTCCTATTTTCATGTATAATTTGGAAACTAAATTTATTATTATTATTTAATTTATTTAATTTATTTAATGTATTTCATTTATTTAATTTATTTAATGTATTTAATTAATTTAATTTAATTTAATTTAATTTAATTTAATTTAATTTAATTTAATTTAATTTAATTTAATTTAATTTAATTTAATTTAATTTAATTTAATTTAATTTAATTTAATTTAATTTAATTTAATTTAATTTAATTTAATTTAATTTAATTTAATTTAATTTAATTTAATTTAATTTAATTTAATTTAATTTAATTTAATTTAATTTAATTTAATTTAATTTAATTTAATTTAATTTAATTTAATTTAATTTAATTTAATTTAATTTAATTTAATTTAATTTAATTTAATTTAATTTAATTTAATTTAATTTAATTTAATTTAATTTAATTTAATTTAATTTAATTTAATTTAATTTAATTTAATTTAATTTAATTTAATTTAATTTAATTTAATTTAATTTAATTTAATTTAATTTAATTTAATTTAATTTAATTTAATTTAATTTAATTTAATTTAATTTAATTTAATTTAATTTAATTTAATTTAATTTAATTTAATTTAATTTAATTTAATTTAATTTAATTTAATTTAATTTAATTTAATTTAATTTAATTTAATTTAATTTAATTTAATTTAATTTAATTTAATTTAATTTAATTTAATTTAATTTAATTTAATTTAATTTAATTTAATTTAATTTAATTTAATTTAATTTAATTTTTAAAAGCTATTTTTTTTTTGTTTTTTATAAGAATTAAAAAAGTGTGCAACAAAAAGTCGTATCTTACTTAGTTTTCTAGTTATGATCGTTTAAACAATTAAATTGTTAATAACAATTTTCAAAATCATTTTTCGGAAAAATGGGTTTCAGATTCGGATTCAGCGAGAAAAAATACTTCTAAAAAACATTGTAGCTGCCGAGTATTAGGTAGGTACTGCTCTAACAAAAATAAACAGACAAGTAACAATAAGAAAAAAAGTGTGAGGTGTCAAGGGACACCCGGATGGAACGAAGTTCCTTTCGATTAATTAGTGAAGGAATTAGTAATTTGTAAACACAACAGAGTTGTCTGTATAAAATCTCTACTTACCTAACGGAACTTGTGCAGAAACACTGTCAGGATACATTATTGTTATTATTTTCTATTATTTTAATATTTATTATCTACAATAAACGTATATAAACTTAACAAAGTCGCGACACTACACTGTTCAAAGCAAAATAGATTATTACCATTTTCACCTGAATATCTTCAACAGTTCGTTTCTTTTAACAAAAGTGTCCATTTATACAATACCAGAGCTTTAGATAACACATCTTTTTAGAATTACTTTTTATAATTTAAAACAAGAATTAACAATTCAATACAAAATTTTAAAATTAAAATATTTGACAGTAACTGACAGTTAAGGTAATTTGACGTAGGTACCTAACTAGTCAAGTTACGAACTATTTTTAAAATGTTTATGAATTTATTAATTTATAAAAACAGGATGAAATAAAATATAATACTACCTATTATAGGTAATTATTTTTTTTTCTACATTATTTTCTTTTTAATGTACATTTTCTTTTAATTTAAAATAGTGTCTTTTTAACTGTAATATATCTATCTATGAGAGAGAGAGGGAGAGAGAGTTATTTATTTTTTTGTCTGTAAGAGAGAGAAATATGCGGGTGTCGTGTCGTGACAACTTTTGGTATGAATTTTTTTTGGCTAGCTCCTAGCGTCAGTCGTAACTGTTCGTAACGCCCGAAAGGGAACTTCGTTCCAAAAATAAAATTCGCTGGGGTTGGGGTGATGTGATGTATGCGACATGCGACAGAGACACTGGAAATATTAACGTACAAGGTCAACTAGTTTATGATGAGCAATTTTCGACTCTATCGACGTAAACAAAGTGAGCATCCATCTACGCTGCCTCCATCTACATTCATCGACGTAAAGAAATTCGGCATCCATTTACTGTGTCGCCATCTACATCCATTTCAATCCAATGAAAGCTTCGTAAGATTATCCTACTAGTTAGTCTTTATGCAATTAACAGTTTTCTGTAATTCTTTATCCCTCATCAAAATGGTCAAATTTGGGTAAGAAAATAGCCAATTTCACAGTTTTCTGTAATTTCTTATCCCTCATCTAAATGGTCAAATTAGGTAAGAAAAAAAACCATATTACAGTTGTCTGTAATTCCTCACCCCTTATTTGCCTATAGGTGGCAGTAAAACTTCTGTAAAGCATTGATTGCTGTAACAGCTTCGTGTAGTTCAAATTGTTACAGCTAGATGTCCAAAGAAGTTAATGTACAGCAAAAATATCGCAGTTGTGGCGCGTTTTTTTTTTGAATAAACAAATATTTTTAAATTAACAATAAAAAGAATGTTGTTTTCTTCATAGAAGAGACAGTTTTGCCATAAAAAATGTTTTTTTGATAGAAAAGTCAATTTAAAAAAAAACCTTGTTTTTCATAAAATCTTATATCTCTCGTATCGTCTCGTATCGTCTCGTCTCGTCTCGTCTCGTATCGTATCGTATCGTCTCGTCTCGTCTCGTCTCGTCTCGTATCGTCGTGTCGTCTCGTCTCGTCTCGTCTCGTATCGTTGTATCGTATCGTGTCGTATCGTATCGTATTGTGTCGTATCGAGTCGTATATCAGATATCGACTGCGCCATCTTACGTTGGCGCCTACATACTAAATTGAGTGTTAAATTAAATATATGAAATATTAACAGCGCCACCTTACGTTGTCGTCATATTACTTAATTAAGTAAATGTATCAGAAATTAACTGCGCCATCTTAGAGTGACTTTAAAAAAAGTTAAAAAACAGTTTTCTGTAATTCGTTCTCCCTCATCAAAATAGGGTAAAAAAATCCAAATTACAGTTTTCTGTAATTTCTTATCCCTCATCAAAATGCTCGAATTAGGTAAGAAATAAAATCCATATTAGTTTCAGGTTGTTACAATTTGTTTTTGATATTTTCTAAAATTTTGATTTAATATTAATTGCGCCACCTTACGGTGGCTTCATGGTACTTGAATGAGTGTTAAATATATGAAACATTAACAGCGCCACCTTACGGTGTCGTCATATTACTTAATTAAGTTAATGTATCAGAAATTAACTGCGCCACCTTACGGTGACTTTAAAAAAAGGTAAAAAACAGTTTTCTGTAATTCTTAATCCCTCATCAAAATATTCAAAATAAGGGTAAATAAATCCAAATTGCAGTTTTCTGTAATTCTTTATCCCTCATCAAAATGGTCAAATTAGAGTAAGAAAATGGCCCATTTTACAGTTTTCTGTAATTCTTTATCCCTCATCAAAATGGTCATTTTAGGGTAAGAAAATAACTCATTTTACAGTTTTCTGTAATTTCTTATTCCTCATCAAAATCGTCAAATTAGGATAAGAAAAAAATTCATATTACAGTTTTCTGTAGTTCCTCATCCCTCATTTAGTTTTTGAGAACTGCCTATAGGTGGCAGTAAAACGTCTGTAACGCATTGATTGCTGTAACAGCTTCGTGAAGTTCAAATTGTTACAGCTAGATGGCCAAAGAAGTTAACATACAGCAAAACTATCTCAGTTGTGGCGCGTTTTTTTTTTGAATACACAAATATTTGTAAATTGACAAAGAAAAGATTGTTGCCTACTGAAATCCAAGAAAAATGGAAAAAAAATCATGGAGAAGAGTTTTTTCTATAGAAAAGGTTGTTTTTTCATGGAAAAGTCATTTTTGTCGTAGAAAAGGTTGTGTTTTTATAGAATCTCGTATCGTCTCGTATGGTTTGTCACGTGCCAAATTTGATTATTTACCAAAAGGGAAATTTAAATTTGTATTGAAAATCGAAACACATTTATTTACTATAGATCCAGCAAGCGACCTCTAGTTGACGTCTGAAGAAATTTCCGTGACCTTAGTTTATGTGTTAATCAGCTAATATAATAACTAATTTAGCAAATAGTGATTCTTCGTGACTTATCTAATAATAAGTATATATAATCTATTAAGTTTAAATTAATTTTGGCATGTTTATGTTTAAAAATTTAATATTCAATTAGTCATTGTAATAATAAATCGAGTTGGCAACAAAACGCACTTCTCCCCCCTGGAAGTTTCGGTAGAGTCAATTTTTCGGTTTTAATACGCATAAAGTTCTTTCTTTTTACAATCTGTCCGTCTACGAATCAACAACTGATAATTGTTAGTGAATTTACTCAGTGAAACGCCATTCAGTGGGTGCATTCCATTCTGATCACATCGTGTCTGCCTTAATTGGATTTGGAATGCTAACACTATCAATAATCTAAGCCTCATTTGGTGAATAATCCTTTGGTGATATTTTCTTTTTTTGGGGAGGCCTAGATTTTTCCATTTTGTGGGATTTGTATTTGGTTAATTCACGTGACTGCCGAAATAGGATTTGATACAGGGTGTTGGTAGAATAAACATCGTCAGACTGACTGCTTTGTTAAATTGAACCGTTGGGTTTATTGTACCGAGTTATTATTGTTGAAAATATAATAGATAGATCTAATTTTGTTGTCTTACTCAGCCAATCACCCACTCACCATATCTGCTATTCAATTAATTTTTTTTCTCTCTTATTAAGATTCTTAAATCCTTTATTTATCTCCAGTAAGATAGGTCAGTGCCTGGAACATCAGGGGTTTCCGATTTGAACCGTTTAAATCGGTGGCGCGACTCACACTTTTTGTACTTACCCTCTACGGCTGAGCTGGGCACAAATTTGCCAGTAGAGAAACCACTTACCCATCTTAGCTGGAGTTGGAAATTTCAATTCAAACCATTTGAATAATTTTTCAAAATTTGATTTTATTTTATTTTTATTAAAAGTACGTGGCAGGTTTCGTATTGTCTCGTATCGTCTCGTGTTCCATAGAAAAGGTTTTTTTCATAGAATAGACAGTTTTGCCATAGAAAATCTTGTTTTTTTTATAGAAAAGTCATTCTTTTTGTAGAAAAGGTAGTATCTTGCATAGAAACGAAAAATTGCTAAAAAACATTCCTTAACACACATTCTAAAACACCAAAAACCATATTGTTATCTAAACTACTTCTCAGATAATAAACTCCAAACTAGAAAAAAGAAAGCAAAAGAAAACATCCTCAAAAACCGCCCTCTCTCCCACGAGACTCTCTCTCGAGAGATTCGAGCCCGAAAAAAACGAAATTGGAAGATTTTTCAATTTTCTGGCAAACATGTTGTGGAATATGAGTTGTTATGCACGTCGAGGAGAGCCACTTCTATTAACATCAAAGCGGAAATGGTAATGTGTGCTCGTATAAGAAAAGGGAGGCGGTTGGGTGATGTTTGCGGGGGTGGAATCGGGACGACGGGAATAAAAGAGGCACACGGATACGAAGATGTTTCGTTCAACGGCAATAAGTCTCCGTTCTCTGGAGAAAACGAACTAGAATCGAATATAGTACAGGAAATTTTTATTTTTTTATATAATAAAGCATCTACGAATCAAGGGAATGACAATAAGAATAATGTTACCATATGACCTACGATGTATGAAAATCTCTCTACAAATCCCACAATGTGGTTTTCCCACTGGACACGAAATACCCCAAAAATATAACCAAAACGTAGAAGGATTCGTTGGCCCAGTAGGAAATTAAAGGATTGTCTCAATATCCGAGATTAAAAGACCACGAGCTTTTTCCTTAGTCGATGAGAACACTTACTCGGAAGCTGGTTACTGCGAAAATGAAATCTGACAGCGTGCCCCCAAATTGTCATATGGTAACATGCGTAGAAGAGAGGTCTTTTACCATTCAGCAAATGGGATTAATCATTGTGCTAATGAAGTGGCTACCTGCGCGATTTTTAGGTAACAGGCCAGAAACGAAACAGAAGATTAATTCATGTCACTAATATTTGTTTACCTCCTAAAAATTTTTTTTTTATTAAAATAATACAAAAATTCATTCTTGTAGACAATTTAATTCCCTTTTAAAATAATAGCAAAACGATCTTTATGAGTTTGATGAAACAGTCTTTGTATCAATTTATTGAAAATTTCTTTGGTTACTCATTATCGATAAAACTCCATCTGTATTCAATTAGTGTTTCATTAGATTTGAAAATGCTCTTGAAATGAGAAAGAACGAGCTTTGGGCCAAAAAGGTAATTGGAAACAAACAGACTTTTGTCTCAATTAATTAAATGCAAACTGTCAACGCTTCTCACGAAGACGATTAATATCGGCTTTCTGACATCTTCGTACTGCAGGGAAAATAAAGTTAAAGCAACAGAAATGTCGTAGGCAAGATGATTTGACTGAAATTTAAAACCGACAAATACTAAATTTCAAATTTTAAAATTGGAATTGAAACAGGTCTGAGTTGAACAAAAACTAAAGTCAAACGAAGTAAACGAGTGAAAAAACTTTAAGAACTGGAATAAAATAACTTAGACACAATTTGAATCACTAACTACAGTTGAATCACTAACAAGTCCAGTTAAATCACTAACAAGTCGAGTTGAATCACTAATCAGTCGAATTGAATCACCAACAAGTCAAATAGTTGACGAGTCTAATTAAATCACTGACAAGTCGAGTTGAATCAATAACAAGTCAAATTTAATCATTAACAAGTCTAATAAAATTACTAAATAGTTGAGTTAAATCATAAACAAGTCGAGTTAAATTACTAACAAGACTAGTTATAATATAACAAGTTAAGGTGAATCACTAACAAGTCCAGTTAAATCACTAACAAGTCGAGTTAAATCACTAATCAGTCTAATTGAATCACTAACAATCTGACGAGTCTAGTTGAATCACTAACAAGTCGAGTTGAATCACTCAAAGTCAAATTTAGTCATTAACAAGTCGAATAAAATCACTAAATGGTTGAGTTAAAACACAAACAAGTCTAGTTAAATCACTAGCAAGTCGAGTTGAATCACTAACGAGTCTAGTTAAATCACTAACAACCAGAGTTAAATCACTAACAAGTCTAGTTGAATCACCAACGAATGATTAAATTTGACTTTGAGTGATTCAACTCGACTTGTCAGTGATTCAACTAGACTCGTCAGCTTGTTAGTGATTTAATTAGACTGATTAGTGATTTAACTCGACTTGTTAGTGATTTAACTGGACATATTTGTGATTCAACTCGACTTGTTAGTGATTATAACTAGTCTTGTTAGTGATTTACCTTGACTTGTTTATGTTTTAACTCAATGATTTAGTTATTTTATCCGACTTAATCACTAAATAGTTGAATTAAACCATAAACAAGTCTATTTAAATCACTAACAAGACTAGTTATAATCACTAACAAGTCGAGTTGAATCACCTCCATGTCCAGTTAAATCACTATCAAGTCGAGTTGAATCACTAATCAGTTGAATTAAATCACAAACAAGCTGACGAGTCTAATTGAACCACTGACAAGTCGAGTTGAATCACTAACAAGTCAAATTTAATCATTAACAAGTCCGATAAAATCACTAATTAGATAAGTTAAAACACAAACAAGTCGAGTTAAATCACTAACAAGACTAGTTATAATCACTAGTAAGTCGAGTTGAATCACTGACAAGTCTAGTTAAATCATTAACAAGTCGAGTTGAATCACTAATCAGTCCAATTGAATCACGAACAAGTCAAATAGTTGACGAGTCTAGTTGAATCACTGACAAGTCGAGTTGAATCCCTAACAAGTCAAATTTAATCATTAACAATTTGGATAAAATCACTAAGTTGAGTTAAAACACAAACAAGTCGAGTTAAATCACTAACAAGACTAGTTATAATCACTAACAAGTCACAAGTCCAGTTAAATCACTAACAACCAGAGTTGAATCACTATCAAGTCCAGTTAAATCACAAACAAGTCGAGTTGAATCACCAACAAGTCGAGTTAAACCACAAAAGAGTCCAATAAAATGATTAAAGAATTGGTTTAAACCACTAAAAGGTTGTGTCACAAACTAGTCGAATTAACTTTAAATTGAATCACTAAACAATCGAATCAAACAAGAATCACAGTTAAAAGTTAGAAAACAGTAATCATTTAAAAAAAATTTAAGCACAGTATTTGAAAAGGTAAATTTGGTTACCAAAAAATTCCGTGAATCATTAACAACTTAAGTTGAATCACTAAAAAATCGAATCAAACAAGAATCACAGTTAAAAGTTAGAAAACAGTAATCATTTAATAATAATTTAAGCACACTATTTGAAAACGTAAATTAGGTTACTAAAAAATTCCGTGAATCATTAACAACTTAAGTTGAATCACTAAAAAGTCGAATAAAACAAGAATCACTGTTAGAAGTAAGAAAACAGTAATAATTTATACAAATTTTAAGCCTAGTATTTGAAAGCCTAAGTTATGTTACCAAAACATTCCATTGAATCATTATTAACTTAAGCTGAATCACTAAAAAATCGAATCAAACCAAAATCACAGTTAAAAGTTGGAAAACAGTAATGATTTATAAAAAATGTAAGCCCAATATTTGAAAGCCTAAGTTAGGTGACCAAAACATTCCATTGAATCATTAACAACTTAAGTTGAATCACTAAAATGTCGAGTCAAACAAGAATCACAGTTAGAAGTTAGAAAACAGTAATGATTTATAAAAAATGTAAGCCCAATATTTGAAAGCCTAAGTTAGGTGACCAAAACATTCCATTGAATCATTAACAACTTAAGTTGAATCACTAAAAAGTCGAATCAAACAATAATCACAGTTAAACCTTGGAAAACAGTAATCATTTATAAAAAATTTAAGCCTAGTATTTGAAAGCCTAAGTTAGGTTACCTAAACATTCCATTGAATCATTAACAACTTAAGTTGAATCACTTAAAAATCGAATCAAACAAGAATCATAGTTAGAAAATAGAAAATCGAAATGATTCATAAAAAAATTAAGCTCAGTATTTGAAAACATCAATTAGGTTACCCAAAAATTCCATTGAATCATTAGCAATTTGAATTGAATCACTAAATAGTCGAATCAAAGAAGAATCATAGTTAGAAAATAGAAAGTCGAAATGATTCATAAAAAAATTAAGCTCAGTATTTGAAAACAGAATTTAGGTTACCAAAAAATTTCATTGAATCATTAGCAATTTGAATTGAATCACTAAATAGTCGAATCAAAGAAGAATCATAGTTAAAAAATAGAAAATAGAAATGATTTATAAGAATTAAGGTACAGGTATTCAAAACATAAATTGGGTTACCAAAAAAGTCCATTGAATCATTAGCAATTTAAGTTGAATCACTAAAATTTAAGTCAAACGAGAAGCACAATTAAAAGTAAGAAAACAGTCATAAATTATAAAAAAATTTAGCCCAGGGTTTGAAAGCTTAAATAAGGTTACCAAAAAGTTCCGTGAATCATTAACAACTTAAGTTGAATCACTAAAAACTCGAATCAAACGAGAATCATAGTTAAAAGTTATAAAACAGTAATAATTTATAACAAATTTAAGCCCAATATTTAAAAGCCTAAGTTAGGTTACTAAAACATGACATTGAATCATTAACAACTTAAGTTGAATCACTAAAAAGTCGAATCAAACAAGAATCATAGTTAGAAAATAGAAAATCGAAATGATTCATAAAAAAATTAAGCTCAGTATTTGAAAACATCAATTAGGTTACCCAAAAATTCCATTGAATCATTAGCAATTTGAATTGAATCACTAAATAGTCGAATCAAAGAAGAATCATAGTTAGAAAATAGAAAGTCGAAATGATTCATAAAAAAATTAAGCTCAGTATTTGAAAACAGAATTTAGGTTACCAAAAAATTTCATTGAATCATTAGCAATTTGAATTGAATCACTAAATAGTCGAATCAAAGAAGAATCATAGTTAAAAAATAGAAAATAGAAATGATTTATAAGAATTAAGGTACAGGTATTCAAAACATAAATTGGGTTACCAAAAAAGTCCATTGAATCATTAGCAATTTAAGTTGAATCACTAAAATTTAAGTCAAACGAGAAGCACAATTAAAAGTAAGAAAACAGTCATAAATTATAAAAAAATTTAGCCCAGGGTTTGAAAGCTTAAATAAGGTTACCAAAAAGTTCCGTGAATCATTAACAACTTAAGTTGAATCACTAAAAACTCGAATCAAACGAGAATCATAGTTAAAAGTTATAAAACAGTAATAATTTATAACAAATGTAAGCCCAATATTTAAAAGCCTAAGTTAGGTTACTAAAACATGACATTGAATCATTAGCAACTTAAGTTGAATCACTAAAAAGTCGAATCAAACAAGAATCATAGTTAGAAAATAGAAAATCGAAATGATTCATAAAAAAATTAAGCTTAGTATTTGAAAACATCAATTAGGTTACCCAAAAATTCCATTGAATCATTAGCAATTTGAATTGAATCACTAAAAAGTCGAATCAAACGGGAAGTATCGACAGACTCGAATAAACTGACTTAAAACTTGCATTAACTCGAGTTGGGTCATTAAAAACTCGAGCTTGACAAGAATTTTAGTTTCGAATTAGGAAATAGAACTCAGTATTACAAAGCTTATATTAATCCTTAAGTTGAATCACTAAAATCTTGTGTTAAATCGAGTTGAATCACTAAAACTCGATTTATATTAAAAGGCGATTGTGTGGCAAAAAATTGAGTTGTATGAAACAACTAACGATAAATTGGGGTATAAACTTCCTTTCATACATTTCTATCGGTATTTACCACTTCCTTTCGCAATCGTACTTTTATTTCACACCTGGTATATGCTCATATATCTCTTGTTAAGTCTTGATTTTTCTAGCTTGTCTTATTTACCGAAAAACTAAACAGAACAGTAAAATTTCGTGGTTATCATCCGTTCTAAGAGCATCCATCCACCACCTATCTTTTAGTAGATAAAAGCGTAAGGGATGAATCAAGATCGTACAGGCGGGTATTTTTTCGCGGAGAACTGGTGGAAAATGTGTATATATACGTGTGTGTCTCATTCACCCCCTATCCCAGCAGGGGGTTCGCAAATGGCGCCCGAGTAGAGGGTGGTCGATCGATCTCTTTTTCTTCTCGCCAAGATGGTGGAAACAAACAGTACAATACATCGCTGAAGTCATGCATATAAAAAATAATCTTTTTCCAAGTTTCCCTACAAAAGGAACAATATTAAACTGGGAGTAATGGGCTCCGGTTATAACCGGTTCACTGAATATGTTTCTTGTTTCTTTGTCTGCTTTTTTTTAAGCTTTTTTGCCTTTTGAGGAATCTAGAATAAATCAAAAGAGAGTATATTAGTTATAATGTTCCTTTTTATAGTACACAGTATGTTAATTAACTACTTTGACAGCACGTGTGGGACGAGTAGAAACCTGATTATTTTCATGGATTGAATTTCGTGCAAAAAACCTTGTGGTGCTCGAATAGAAAAGGTTTTTTGCAGAATTATATTAGATTTAATAACAATTTTCCTTAATGTATCAATGGTTTTTGGGCTGTTAGGCCGGCGTCGATTGTCTTGCTGACTTGACGTTTCGCCAACACGAGCGGTTGGCATCTTCAGAATTTGCTTCCTGGTTGACAGTCTGCGAACTACTGAGCTCTGCGTGGACGGAGCCCGTATTTATACGTCGGGAAGAAAGTGGGCGGGGCCTCAGTTGCTTTCGATTCCAATCGGTTCTGGTCGGTGTTGTTCGTTAAGGGTAGAGTTTTCGCACCCTTAATGGCTTCTCTATAGAGCCACAGAGATAGAGAAGCACCCGAACAACTTTAATAAAAAAGAGGAAGCAGTTAAGATCAACAAAACATGGGTCCCCATAATTAATGGTGCGAAAACTCTACCCTTAACAAACAACACTGACCAGAACCGATTGGAATCGAAAGCAACTGAGGCCCCGCCCACTTCCTTCTCGACGTATAAATACGGGCTCCGTCCACGCAGAGCTCAGTAGTTCGCAGACTGTCAACCAGGAAGCAACTTCTGAAGATGCCAACCGCTCGTGTTGGCGCGAAACGTCAAGTCAGCAAGACAATCGACGCCGGCCTAACAGCCCAAAAACCATTGATACATTAGACAATGGCCGCGAAAGCCTTCCACAGTTAATTTTCCTTAAGTCTGATAAAAGCATAGGAAAGGAAATTTTCAAAAAAAAAGAGAAGAAATTATTAAAGTCGACGCCGTTTTCAATTCAATATCACCGCCTTAACACAGTAATTTGATTTGTAACTGGCAGAGATTGCTTTATTACTGGCCGATTAATGCGGACTACGGTTTTCCCGCTTTCCCGCCTCTTACAAGCTTTTCCGGAACTCACCGAATGCCGCGATTTGATTCTGCAAAAATTTCGTTAATTACGAATATCAACAGGTTGTGAGTGATTGAATAATTCAATTCGTATTTAAATGATAACATTACTGTGGAAAGATTTATTTTTTTATTAACAGAAGTAGAAAGGATGTTAATGTTTTCAATAACCTTTTTCCATCCTACCAAAAATGTTTTTTAAATGAATATTTGAAACAATTAAGAAAATTGTATCCTTATGGGAATTGAACCCATGATCTTCATGTGTATGTAGCTATACAAATTAGTCTTAATCTGTCAATTAAATGTCATTTTTAAAGTTGGTTTACGTCAACTGTAAATTAAATGTCTAATTTAGTGTTAATCTTTCAATTAAATGTCATTTTTGAAGTTTGTGTACGTCAACTATCATTTAAATGTCAAATTTAGCGTTTATCTGTAAATTAAATGACATTTTCTAAAAGTCTTTTTACGTCAACAAAGTTTTTTTACGTCAACTGTCATTTACATGCTAAATTTAGTTTTAATTTGTCAATTAAACGCCTTTTTTGGAGGTTGTTTAAATCAACTGTCATTTAAATGTAAAGTTTAGCATTAATCTGTCAATTAAATGTCATTTTTAAAGTTTGTTCACGTCAACTGTAAATTAAATGTCTAATTTAGTGTTAATCTGTCAATTAAATGTCATTTTTGACGTTTGTGCACGTCAACTATCATTTAAATGTCAAATTTAGCGTTTATCTGTTAATTAACTGACATTTTCTAAAAGTCTTTTTACGTCAACAAAGTTTTTTTTACGTCAACTGTCATTTAAATGTCAAATTTAGTGTTAATTTGCCAATTAAACGCCTTTTTCGGAGGTTGTTTACATCAACTGTCATTTAAATGTGAAATTTAGTGTTAATCTGTCAATTAAATGTCATTTTTAAAATTTGCTTACTTTAACTGTTATTTAAATGTCAAATTTAGTGTTAATCTGTCAATTCAATGTCATTTTTCAAGTTTGTTTACGTCAACTGTCCTTTAAATGTCAAATTTAGTGTTAATTTGTTAATTAAACGCCATTTTTGAAGTTTGTGTACGTCACCTGTCATTTAGATGTAAAATTTTGTGATAATTTGTCAATTAAATATAATTTTTTAAAGTTTGTCTACGTCAACTGTCATTTAAATGTCAAATTCAGTGTTTATTTTTTAATTAAATGTCATTTTACAAAGTTTGTTTACGTTAACTGTCATTTAAATGTCAAATTTATTGTTAATTTGTCAATTAAACGCCTTTTTCGGAGGTTGTTTACATCAACTATCATTGAAATGTGAAATTTAGTGTTAATCTATCAATTAAATGTCATTTTTAAAGTTTGCTTACGTTAACTGTTATTTAAATGTCACATTTAGTGTTAATCTGTCAATTCAATGTCATTTTTCAAGTTTGTTTAGGTCAACTGTCCTTTAAATGCCAAATTTTAGTGTTAATTTGTTAATTAAACGCCATTTTTGAAGTTTGTGTACGTCAACTGTCATTTAGATGTAAAATTTTGTGATAATTTGTCAATTAAATATAATTTTTTTAAGTTTGTCTATGTCAACTGTCATTTAAATGTCAAATTCAGTGTTTATTTTTTAATTAAATGTCATTTTCCAAAGTTTGTTTACGTCAACTGTCATTTATATGTCAAATTTAGTGTTAACTTGTCAATTAAATGCCTTTTTTGGAGGTTGTTTACATCAACTGTCATTTAAATGTAAAACTTAGTGTTAATCTGTCAATTAAATGCCATTTTAGGAGTTTGTTTAGGTTAACTGTTATTTAAATGTCCAATTCAATGTCATTTTTTAAGTTTGTTTACGTCAACTGTCATTTAAATGTCAAATTCAGTGTTAACTTGTCAATTAAACGCCGTTTTTGGAGGTTGTTTACATCAACTGTCATTTAAATGTGAAAATTAATGTTAATCTGTCAATTAAATGTCATTTTTAAAGTTTGTTTAGGTTAACTGTTATTTAAATGACCAATTTGGTGTTAATCTGTCAATTCAATGTCATTTTTTAAGTTTGTTTACGTCAACTGTCATCAAAATGTCAAATTTAGTATAAATTTGTTAATTCAACGCCTTTTTTGAAGTTTGTGTACGACAATTGTCATTTAAATGTCAAATTTTGCTATAATTTGTCAATAAGCTATAATTTTTTAAAGTTTGTCTACGTCAACTGTCATTTAAATGTCAAATTCAGTCTTTATTTTCAATTAAATGTCATTTTCCGAAGTTTGTTTACTTCAACTGTCATTTAAATGTCAAATTAAGTGTTAATTTGTCAATTAAACGCCTTTTTCGGAGGTTGTTTACATCAACTATCATTGAAATGTGAAATTTAGTGTTAATCTATCAATTAAATGTCATTTTTAAAGTTTGCTTACGTTAACTGTTATTTAAATGTCACATTTAGTGTTAATCTGTCAATTCAATGTCATTTTTCAAGTTTGTTTAGGTCAACTGTCCTTTAAATGCCAAATTTTAGTGTTAATTTGTTAATTAAACGCCATTTTTGAAGTTTGTGTACGTCAACTGTCATTTAGATGTAAAATTTTGTGATAATTTGTCAATTAAATATAATTTTTTTAAGTTTGTCTATGTCAACTGTCATTTAAATGTCAAATTCAGTGTTTATTTTTTAATTAAATGTCATTTTCCAAAGTTTGTTTACGTCAACTGTCATTTATATGTCAAATTTAGTGTTAACTTGTCAATTAAATGCCTTTTTTGGAGGTTGTTTACATCAACTGTCATTTAAATGTAAAACTTAGTGTTAATCTGTCAATTAAATGCCATTTTAGGAGTTTGTTTACGTTAACTGTTATTTAAATGTCCAATTTAGTGTTAATCTGTCAATTCAATGTCATTTTTTAAGTTTGTGTACGTCAACGGTCATTAAAATGTCAAATTTAGTTTTAATTTATTAATTCAACACCTTTTTTGAAGTTTGTGTAGGTACGTCAACTGTCATTTAGATGTCAAATTTTGTGATAATTTGTCAATTAAATATAATTTTTAAAAGTTTTTGTACGTTAACTATCATTTAAATGTCAAATTCAGTCTTTATTTTTTAATTAAATGTCATTTTTAAAGTTGGTTTACGTCAACTGTAAATTAAATGTCTAATTTAGTGTTAATCTTTCAATTAAATGTCATTTTTGAAGTTTGTGTACGTCAACTATCATTTAAATGTCAAATTTAGCGTTTATCTGTAAATTAAATGACATTTTCTAAAAGTCTTTTTACGTCAACAAAGTTTTTTTACGTCAACTGTCATTTACATGCTAAATTTAGTTTTAATTTGTCAATTAAACGCCTTTTTTGGAGGTTGTTTAAATCAACTGTCATTTAAATGTGAAGTTTAGCATTAATCTGTCAATTAAATGTCATTTTTAAAGTTTGTTTACGTCAACTGTAAATTAAATGTCTAATTTAGTGTTAATCTGTCAATTAAATGTCATTTTTGACGTTTGTGCACGTCAACTATCATTTAAATGTCAAATTTAGCGTTTATCTGTTAATTAACTGACATTTTCTAAAAGTCTTTTTACGTCAACAAAGTTTTTTTCACGTCAACTGTCATTTAAATGTCAAATTTAGTGTTAATTTGCCAATTAAACGCCTTTTTCGGAGGTTGTTTACATCAACTGTCATTTAAATGTGAAATTTAGTGTTAATCTGTCAATTAAATGTCATTTTTAAAATTTGCTTACTTTAACTGTTATTTAAATGTCAAATTTAGTGTTAATCTGTCAATTCAATGTCATTTTTCAAGTTTGTTTACGTCAACTGTCCTTTAAATGTCAAATTTAGTGTTAATTTGTTAATTAAACGCCATTTTTGAAGTTTGTGTACGTCACCTGTCATTTAGATGTAAAATTTTGTGATAATTTGTCAATTAAATATAATTTTTTAAAGTTTGTCTACGTCAACTGTCATTTAAATGTCAAATTCAGTGTTTATTTTTTAATTAAATGTCATTTTCCAAAGTTTGTTTACGTTAACTGTCATTTAAATGTCAAATTTATTGTTAATTTGTCAATTAAACGCCTTTTTCGGAGGTTGTTTACATCAACTATCATTGAAATGTGAAATTTAGTGTTAATCTATCAATTAAATGTCATTTTTAAAGTTTGCTTACGTTAACTGTTATTTAAATGTCACATTTAGTGTTAATCTGTCAATTCAATGTCATTTTTCAAGTTTGTTTAGGTCAACTGTCCTTTAAATGCCAAATTTTAGTGTTAATTTATTAATTAAACGCCATTTTTGAAGTTTGTGTACGTCAACTGTCATTTAGATGTAAAATTTTGTGATAATTTGTCAATTAAATATAATTTTTTTAAGTTTGTCTATGTCAACTGTCATTTAAATGTCAAATTCAGTGTTTATTTTTTAATTAAATGTCATTTTCCAAAGTTTGTTTACGTCAACTGTCATTTATATGTCAAATTTAGTGTTAACTTGTCAATTAAATGCCTTTTTTGGAGGTTGTTTACATCAACTGTCATTTAAATGTAAAACTTAGTGTTAATCTGTCAATTAAATGCCATTTTAGGAGTTTGTTTAGGTTAACTGTTATTTAAATGTCCAATTCAATGTCATTTTTTAAGTTTGTTTACGTCAACTGTCATTTAAATGTCAAATTCAGTGTTAACTTGTCAATTAAACGCCGTTTTTGGAGGTTGTTTACATCAACTGTCATTTAAATGTGAAAATTAATGTTAATCTGTCAATTAAATGTCATTTTTAAAGTTTGTTTAGGTTAACTGTTATTTAAATGACCAATTTGGTGTTAATCTGTCAATTCAATGTCATTTTTTAAGTTTGTTTACGTCAACTGTCATCAAAATGTCAAATTTAGTATAAATTTGTTAATTCAACGCCTTTTTTGAAGTTTGTGTACGACAATTATCATTTAAATGTCAAATTTTGCTATAATTTGTCAATAAGCTATAATTTTTTAAAGTTTGTCTACGTCAACTGTCATTTAAATGTCAAATTCAGTCTTTATTTTCAATTAAATGTCATTTTCCAAAGTTTGTTTACTTCAACTGTCATTTAAATGTCAAATTTAGTGTTAATTTGTCAATTAAACGCCTTTTTCGGAGGTTGTTTACATCACCTGTCATTTAAATGTGAAATTTAGTGTTAATCTGTCAATTAAATGTCATTTTTAAAGTTTGCTTGCGTTAACTGTTATTTAAATGTCACATTTAGTGTTAATCTGTCAATTCAATGTCATTTTTAAAGTTTGTTTAGGTCAACTGTCCTTTAAATGCCAAATTTTAGTGTTAATTTGTTAATTAAACGCCATTTTTGAAGTTTGTGTACGTCAACTGTCATTTAGATGTAAAATTTTGTGATAATTTGTCAATTAAATATAATTTTTTTAAGTTTGTCTATGTCAACTGTCATTTAAATGTCAAATTCAGTGTTTATTTTTTAATTAAATGTCATTTTCCAAAGTTTGTTTACGTCAACTGTCATTTATATGTCAAATTTAGTGTTAACTTGTCAATTAAATGCCTTTTTTGGAGGTTGTTTACATCAACTGTCATTTAAATGTAAAACTTAGTGTTAATCTGTCAATTAAATGCCATTTTAGGAGTTTGTTTACGTTAACTGTTATTTAAATGTCCAATTTAGTGTTAATCTGTCAATTCAATGTCATTTTTTAAGTTTGTGTACGTCAACGGTCATTAAAATGTCAAATTTAGTTTTAATTTATTAATTCCACACTTTTTTTGAAGTTTGTGTAGGTACGTCAACTGTCATTTAGATGTCAAATTTTGTGATAATTTGTCAATTAAATATAATTTTTAAAAGTTTTGGACGTTAACTATCATTTAAATGTCAAATTCAGTGTTTATTTTTTAATTAAATGTCATTTTCCAAAGTTTGTTTACTTCAACTGTCATTTAAATGTCAAATTTAGTGTTAATTTGTCAATTAAACGCCTTTTTGGAGGTTGTTTACATCAACTGTCATTAAAATGTAAAATTTAGTGTTAATTTGTTAATTCAACGCCTTTTTTGAAGTTTTTCTACGTCAACTGTCATTTAAATGTCAAATTCAGTGTTTATTTTTTAATTAAATGTCATTTTCCAAAGTTTGTTTACGTTAACTGTCATTTAAATGTCAAATTAAGTGTTAATTTGTCAATTAAACGCCTTTTTCGGAGGTTGTTTACATCAACTATCATTGAAATGTGAAATTTAGTGTTAATCTGTCAATTAAATGTCATTTTTAAAGTTTTTTTTCGTTAACTGTTATTTAAATGTCCAATTTAGTGTTAATCTGTCAACTCAATGTCACTTTTTGAGTTTGTGTACGTCAACGGTTATCAAAATGTCAAATTTAGTGTTAATTTGTTAACTCAACGCCATTTTTGAAGTTTGTGTACGTCAACTGTCATTTAGATGTAAAATTTTGTGATAATTTGTCAATTAAATATAATTTTTTTAAGTTTGTCTATGTCAACTGTCATTTAAATGTCAAATCAGTGTTTATTTTTTAATTAAATGTCATTTTCCAAAGTTTGTTTACGTTAACTGTCATTTAAATGTCAAATTAAGTGTTAATTTGTCAATTAAACGCCTTTTTCGGAGTTTGTTTACATCAACTATCATTGAAATGTGAAATTTAGTGTTAATCTGTCAATTAAATGTCATTTTTAAAGTTTTTTTTCGTTAACTGTTATTTAAATGTCCAATTTAGTGTTAATCTGTCAACTCAATGTCATTTTTTGAGTTTGTGTACGTCAACGGTTATCAAAATGTCAAATTTAGTGTTAATTTGTTAACTCAACGCCATTTTTGAAGTTTGTGTACGTCAACTGTAATTTAGATGTAAAATTTTGGGATAATTTGTCAATTAAATATAATTTTTTTAAGTTTGTCTATGTCAACTGTCATTTAAATGTCAAATTCAGTGTTTATTTTTTAATTAAATGTCATTTTCCAAAGTTTGTTTACGTCAACTGTCATTTATATGTCAAATTTAGTGTTAACTTGTCAATTAAATGCCTTTTTTGGACGTTGTTTACATCAACTGTCATTTAAATGTGAAACTTAGTGTTAATCTGTCAATTAAATGCCATTTTAGGAGTTTGTTTAGGTTAACTGTTATTTAAATGTCCAATTCAATGTTATTTTTTAAGTTTGTTTACGTCAACTGTCATCAAAATATCATATTTAGCGTTAATTTGTTAATTCAACGCCTTTTTTAAAGTTTGTGTACGTCAACTGTCATTTAAATGTCAAATTTTGTGATAATTTGTCACTTAGATATAATTTTTTAAAGTTTGTCTACGTCAACTGTCATTTAAATGTCAAATTCAGTGTTTATTTTTTAATTAAATGTCATTTTCCAAAGTTTGTTTACTTTAACTGTCATTTAAATGTCAAATTTAGTGTTAACTTGTCAATTAAACGCCTTTTTTGGAGGTTGTTTAAATCAACTGTCATTTAAATGTGAAATTTAGTGTTAATCTGTCAATTAAATGTCATTTTTAAAGTTTGCTTACGTTAACTGTTATTGAAATGTCAAATTTAGTGTTAATCTGTCAATTCAATGTCATTTTTTAAGTTTGTTTACGTCAACTGTCATCAAAATGTCAAATTTAGTATTAATTTGTTAATTCAACGCCTTTTTTGAAGTTTGTGTACGACAATTGTCATTTAAATGTCAAATTTTGCTATAATTTGTCAATTAGCTATAATTTTTTAAAGTTTGTCTACGTCAACTGTCATTTAAATGTCAAATTCAGTCTTTATTTTAAATTAAATGTCATTTTCCAAAGTTTGTTTACTTCAACTGTCATTTAAATGTCAAATTTAGTGTTAACTTGTCAATTAAACGCCTTTTTGGAGGTTGTTTACATCAACTGTCATTTAAATGTAAAATTTAGTGTTAATCTGTCAATTAAATGTCATTTTTAAAGTTTGTTTACGTTAACTGTTATTTAAATGTCCAATTTAGTGTTAATCTGTCAATTCAATGTCATTTTTTAAGTTTGTGTACGTCAACGGTCATCAAAATGTCAAATTTAGTGTTAATTTATTAATTCAACACCAAATTTTGTGATTAAATTTAATTTTTTAAAGTTTGTCTACGTCAACTGTCATTTAAATGTCAAATTCAGTGTTTATTTTTTAATTAAATGTCATTTTCCAAAGTTTGTTTACTTCAAATGTCATTTAAATGTCAAATTTAGTGTTAATTTGTCAATTAAACGCCTTTTTGGAGGTTGTTTACATCAACTGTCATTTAAATGTGAAATTTAGTGTTAATCTGTCATTTTTAAAGTTTGTTGACGTTAACTGTTATTTAAATGTTCAATTTAGTGTTAATCTGTCAATTCAATGTCATTTTTCAAGTTTGTTTACGTCAAATCTCCTTTAAATGTCAAATGCAGTGTTAGTTTGTCAATTAAACGCCTTTTTTGGAGGTTGTTAACATCAAAAAATTAAATTAATTGTATCAACTGTCATTTAAATGTTAAATTTAGTGTTAATCTGTCAACTAAATGTCTTTTTTAAAGTTTGTTTACGTTAACTGTTATTTAAATGTCAAATTTAGTGTTAATCTGTCAATTTAATGTCATTATTTAAGTTTGTTTACGTCAACTGTCCTTTAAATGTCAAATGCAGTGTTAGTTTGTCAATTAAACGCCTTTTTTGGAGGTTGTTTAAATCAACTGTCATTTAAATATGAAATTTAGTGTTAATCTTTCAATTAAATGTCATTTTTAAAGTTTGCCTACGTTAACTGTTATTTAAATGTCAAATTTAGTGTTAATCTGTCAATTCAATGTCATTTTTTAAGTTTGTTTACGTCAGCTGTCATCAAAATGTCAAAATTAGTGTTAAATGGTTAATTCAACGCCTTTTTTAAAGTTTGTGTACGTCAACTGTCATTTAAATGTCAAATTTTGTGATAATTTGTCAATTAGATATAATTTTTTAAAGTTTGTCTACGTTAACTGTCAATTAAATGTCAAATTCAGTGTTTATTTTTTAATTAAATGTCATTTTCCAAAGTTTGTTTACGTCAACTGTCATTTAAATGTCAAATTTAGTGTTAATTTGTCAATTCAACGCCTTTTTTAGAGGTTGTTTACATCAACTCTAATTTAAATGTAAAATTTGGTGTTAATCTGTCAATTAAATGTCATTTTTTAAGTTTGCTTACGTTAACTGTTATTTAAATGTCAAATTTAGTGTTAATCTGTCAATTCAATGTCATTTTTCAAGTTTGTTTACGTCAACTATCATTTTAATGTCAAATTTAGTGTTAATCTGTCAATTAAATGTGGTTTTTAAAGTTTTGTTACGTCAACTGTTATTTAATTGTCAAATTTAGTGTTAATCTGTCAATTCAATGTCATTTTTTAAGTTTATTTACGTCAACTGTTATTTAAATGTCAAATGTAGTGTTAATTTGTTAATTCAACACCTTTTTTAAAGTTTGTGTACGTCAACTGTCATTTAAATGTCAAATTTTGTGATAATTTGTCAAATAGATATAATTTTTAAAAGTTTGTCTACGTCAACTGTCATTTAAATGTCAAATTCAGTGTTTATTTTTTAATTAAATGTCATTTTCCAAAGTTTGTTTACGTCAACTGTCATTTAAATGTCAAATTTAATGTTAAGTTGTCAATTAAACGCCTTTTTTGGAGGTTGTTTACATCAACTGTCATTTAAATGTGAAATTTAGTGTTAATCTGTCATTTTTAAAGTTTGTTGACGTTAACTGTTATTTAAATGTCCAATTTAGTGTTAATTTGTCAATTCAATGTCATTTTTCAAGTTTGTTTACGTCAAATCTTCTTTAAATGTCAAATGCAGTGTTAGTTTGTCAATTAAACGCCTTTTTTGGAGGTTGTTGACATCAACTGTCATTTAAATGTTAGATTTAGTGTTAATCTGTCAATTAAATGTCTTTTTTAAAGTTTGCTTACGTTAACTGTTATTTAAATGTCAAATTTAGTGTTAATCTGTCAATTTAATGTAATTTTTCAAGTTTGTTTACGTCAACTGTCCTTTAAATGTCAAATGCAGTGTTAGTTTGTCAATTAAACGCCTTTTTTGGAGGTTGTTTAAATCAACTGTCATTTAAATGTGAAATTTAGTGTTAATCTGTCAATTAAATGTCATTTTTAAAGTTTGCCTACGTTAACTATTATTTAAATGTCAAATTTAGTGTTAATCTGTCAATTTAATGTCATTTTTTAAGTTTGTTTACGTCAACAAGTTAGAATACTTAAATAAAAAAGTGCTGTATTAAAAAGGAGTTCCAAATACTTTAACTAAGTGTTATTAACCATAAAAACAGTCTCAAATCTAAAAAAACAGTTTCAAATTCTTTACAACAGTCTTAGTTGCTCTAAATAAATAGTTTTAAAACAGTTTCATAATCTTAAGAACAGTTTCAAATTAAACTACTCATTCAGAACAGTTCTAAAAGTGATAAAAACAATGTTAGTTCTTAAAAACAACCTTAATAAACAGAAAACAATGTTAAAAATGTCGAAAGCAGACTTAAATTCCTTACGACAGTCTCAGTCTTTACTAAACAGTTCAAAACTCATTTAAACCAAATAAAAGCATTAAAATGCCTTATTAAAAGTGTCAGCTGACACTTAACGAAATTTTAGAGTATTTTCTATACCCTTAAAACAGTTTCAAACTCTCTATAACAGTTTCAAGCCACATTACAAGTTTTAAACACTCTTCAACAGTTTCAAGCCATATTAGAAGATTCAAACACTTTATAACACTTTCAAGCCACATTTAAAGTTGTAAATTATTTAGAACAGTCTTAATAGCCATAAAAACAATAGTTAATTGTAGGAACAGAATACAAAGCAATATCAAAAATTTTGAAAACAGTCTTAAATTCTTAACGACAGTCTCAGCTAAGACAGTCTGGGCAGTCTAAAACTCATTTAAACCAAATAAAAGTATCAAAAGGCAATATTAAAAGTGTCAACTGACACTAAACGAAATTATGGAATTGTTTAAATAATCTTAAAACAGTTTTAAACTCTCTACAACAGTTTCAACCCAAAATTTTAACGCTAATATCTACAAAAAAATAATTTTTAAAGCAGTCTCTACAAACAAAAAACAGTCTCAAACATTTTGGAAGTAGCCTCAAATTCTTTACAACAGTCTCAGGCGCCATAATGAAGGTCATAAAACAATCGTTAGAGTCGCAACAACAGTGTCAAATTGTTAGAACAGCCTCAACACACACAAAACATTGTTAAAAATTTTGAAAGCGGTCTCAAATTCTTAGTATTCCTTAAACAGTGTTAGAACAGTCTTTACGGTCACAGAAACAATGTTAAATCTGAAAAAAAGACTTTAAAAACACAAAACAATGTTAACATTTTTGTAACAACAGTCTCAATTGCCAATAAGCAGTCATAAATCATTTTAACCAAACAAGAGCTTAAAATTCTCTTGTCAGTAGTTTCAAATGAACATTCTCAACACACATTAGTAAAAAAATGGGTTATATCAGTTACTTAAAACAGTCTCAACACCCACAGAAACAATTATGAATAATCAGAGCACCCTCTGCAAACACAAAAACAGTCTCAAAATCTTAACAACATTCTCAGTCGCTATAAGGCAGGCTTAAACTCCTTAAAACAATCTCAAAACAGTTTCAGATTCTTTAGAACAGTCTAAACTTGCACTAGCCAAACAACAAGTCTTCAAATACTTAAGAAAAGTCCTTATGGTCACAGAAGCACTTTCAGAACTTTAGAACAGTCTCTAAAAACACAAAAACAGTCTCAATTTCTTTAGAACAGTTTTAACATTCGGTGCCAAACTGGAAAGATGTTTGGTTATTCCTTTTTTAATTTAAGATTTTTTGTGTTTAAGTTCAGTTTTCTTCACGAATTTCGTATTTGAATTCAAATTTATATTTTCATTCTTAAAATTAGGTACATCTCTTTAAAAACAGCACATTATTCTCAGATGCAACTAATAGAATCGACCAAAGAATTATAAGTAATAAAAATGAATAATTCCAACAATCTAAAACAGAAACTTCTGCAAAATCATTAACATAAAATAACTATATTTCAAAGTAACGATAATAATATTTCACCCTCTGGAGTACCCATCTACTTTTAACTCATTGTTAGTAAGGGTAGAAATGAAATTATTGCTTTTTCGATCAGGTAGAATGTCGCATTACCATTTCAAGAGGTCTGTATTTGTAAATTTGGCTTCCTCATAAAATATAAAACTGATTTAGGTGCAACTACAATATCGAATATTTACATTCTGTGAACATGAACTACAAAACCAAATATGTTTTGTTCGCAGGTAGAAAACGTATCGTTTCTCATAATGTCAGGATAATAGGCTATATAAATACTTATCTATAATAATACCTATCAATATAAACATTATTAATCATCATATTCATTTTTTTTATTACTTAAAACAATTTAAATCCTCAGAGATCGAGGATAAGTGGTTCATTTTCTACTTTTTGATACCATCGAAGCTCCTCTAACTTCACTCCACAATCTTGCCAACTTTTATTCGCTTTTGTCAATGTCATCTGTCACTTGTCTTACACAAAAATTTCACAACACTGACAAATGACGTTTACAGCCAGAGCCATCTGTGATGTTACCAACTTGGCTTCTGTCAACGTCATGTGTCAGTTTTATATTTTATCCTTTTTACACAGATTGGCCAGACTTATTTTAAGATTTCTTATTAAAGATAACTTTTTCCTGATATAAAGAAAATATATTTTCTTAAGATATTTATTTTAAACCCCCATTGTATCCCCTTTTTAAGCCACCCTCTCGCATTGTACTTCTAAATCGGGAATAATTTCTCATGCATTTTCCCATTTCTCATTCCATTCTAACGTACACCCGTTCTTCGGATTCAACTTTATATTTTTCGTTTTATGTTGCATACTGGCTCGGAGAAAATAGAAAATATATATCTTCCCAAATGGAAGTTTTAAGCCACCTACGCTTGACGCTTTTCATGATAAATTAGGTGCAATAATAAATATTGCACCTTAATGTATAAATTTTCAAATAAAGGAAAACTTGTTTCTACAACAAAGGAGAGTTATAGTTTAAATAAGTTAAAATAATCATTTTGATGGTTGGTAACTTTTTGAAGTTCTAAAACTGTTTAGAAATCATTTGAAACTGTTATGTTACAGTTCAGGATGTGTGGAAACTGTTTTTGTAACGACAATTTTGATAATATTGATGGAAGATGATGTGGAACTTTTCTAATCATTAACAATTTTGGTGGTTGGTTTACGAAAATGTTCTTGTAACACATAAAGACTTAAAACTATTTGGAAATCAGTTAAAACTGTTAATTGTTTGTTTAGGATTTCGTAAATATGTTGAAACTGTTCTAATCATTAACAGTTTTGGTACTTGGTTAACAAAACTGTTTATATAACGCACAAAGACTAAAAACTGTTAAAATTTAAGTTAAAACTGTTATTTGATTATTTAGATTTGCGTAAATATGTTGAAACTGTTCTAATCGACAACAGTTTGTTGGTTGGTTAACAAAAATGTTTATGTAACAAATAAAGACTTAAAACTGTTTGGAAATCAGTTAAAACTATTTTTTAACTGTTAAGTATTGTGTAAATATGTTGAAACAGATTTAATCAACAACAGTTTAAGTGGTTGGTTAACAAAACTGTTTATTTAACACATGAACACTCCAAACTGTTAAGAAATCAGAAACAAACTTTAAATTGATTGTTTAGGATTGAGTTAATGTGTTAAAACTGTTCTAGTCAACAACAGTTTTGGTGATTGGTTTACGAAAATGTTCATGTAACACATTAATAACTAAAACTGTTTGAAAATCAGTTGAAACTGTTAATTTATTGTTTAGGATTTCGTTAACATGTTGAAACTATCGTAATAGACAACAGTTTAAGTGATTGGTTAACAAAATTGTTTATTTAACACATTAAGACTCAAAACTGTTAAGAAATTAGAAAAAACTGTTATATGATTGTTTGGGCTTGGGTAAAGATGTTAAAACTATTATAATTAACAACAGTTTTGGTGGTTGGTGAACGAAAATGTTTATGTAACAAATAAAGACTTAAAACTGTTTGGAAAACAGTTTAAACTATTTTCTAACTGTTTAGTATTGCGTAAATATGTTAAAACTGTTCCAATCAACAACAGTTTAAGTGGTTCGTTAACAAAACTGTTAAGTTGACACATGAACACTTAAAACTGTTAAGAAATCAGAAAAAACTTCTAATTGTTTGTTTAGGATTGAGTAAATGTGTTCTAATCAATAACAGTTTTGGTGGTTAATTAACGGAAATGTTTATGCAACACATAAAGACTTAAAACTGTTAAGAAATCAGTTAAAACTGTTATTTGATGGTGTATGATTGCGTAAAAATGTTGAATCTGTTCTAATCAACAACAGTTTTAGTGGTTGGTTAACGAAAAATGTTTATGTAACAAATACAGACTTAAAACTGTTTGGAAAACGGTTAAAAATTTTTTTTAACTGTTAAGTATTGTGTAAATATGTTGTAACTGTTCCAATCAACAACTGTTTAAGTGGTTGGTTAACAAAAATGTTCATGTAACACATGAACACTTAAAACTGTTAAGAAAACAGAAAAAACTTCTAATTGATTGTTTAGGATTGTGTAAATGTGTTGAAACTGTTCAAATCAATAACAGTTTTGGTGGTTGGTTAACGAAAATGTTTATGCAACACATAAAGACTTAAAACTGTTAAGAAATCAGTTAAAACTGTTATTAGATGGTGTATGATTGCGTAAAAATGTTGAATCTATTCTAATCAACAACAGTTTTGGTGGTTGGTTAACGAAAATGTTTATGTAACAAATAAAGACTTAAAACTGTTTGGAACACAGTTTAAACTATTTTCTAACTGTTTAGTATTGCGTAAATATGTTAAAACTGTTCCAATCAACAACAGTTTAAGTGGTTCGTTAACAAAACTGTTAAGTTGACACATGAACACTCAAAACTGTTAAGAAATCAGAAATAACTTCTAATTGTTTGTTTAGTATTGAGTAAATGTGTTCTAATCAATAACAGTTTTGGTGGTTAATTAACGGAAATGTTTATGCAACACATAAAGACTTAAAACTGTTAAGAAATCAGTTAAAACTGTTATTTGATGGTGTATGATTGCGTAAAAATGTTGAATCTATTCTAATCAACAACATTTTTGGTGGTTGGTTAACGAAAATGTTTATGTAACAAATAAAGACTTAAAACTGTTTGGAACACAGTTTAAACTATTTTTTAACTGTTTAGTATTGCGTAAATATGTTAAAACTGTTCCAATCAACAACAGTTTAAGTGGTTCGTTAACAAAACTGTTAAGTTGACACATGAACACTCAAAACTGTTAAGAAATCAGAAAAAACTTCTAATTGTTTGTTTAGTATTGAGTAAATGTGTTCTAATCAATAACAGTTTTGGTGGTTAATTAACGGAAATGTTTATGCAACACATAAAGACTTAAAACTGTTAAGAAATCAGTTAAAACTGTTATTTGATGGTGTATGATTGCGTAAAAATGTTGAATCTGTTCTAATCAACAACAGTTTTAGTGGTTGGTTAACGAAAAATGTTTATGTAACAAATACAGACTTAAAACTGTTTGGAAAACGGTTAAAAATTTTTTTTAACTGTTAAGTATTGTGTAAATATGTTGTAACTGTTCCAATCAACAACTGTTTAAGTGGTTGGTTAACAAAAATGTTCATGTAACACATGAACACTTAAAACTGTTAAGAAAACAGAAAAAACTTCTAATTGATTGTTTAGGATTGTGTAAATGTGTTGAAACTGTTCAAATCAATAACAGTTTTGGTGGTTGGTTAACGAAAATGTTTATGCAACACATAAAGACTTGAAACTGTAGTTAAAACTGTTACTTGATTGTTTATGATTATGTAGAAATGTTCAATCTGTTTCAATCAACAACAGTTTTAGTGGTCGGTTAACAAAAATGTTTATGTAACAAATAAAAATTTAAAACTGTTTGGAAATCAGTTAAAACTATCTTTTAACTGTTTATCATTGCGCAAATATGTTAAAATTGTTCCAACTAACAACATTTTAACTGTTTGGTTAACAAAAATGTTCATTTAACACATGAACACTTAAAACAGTTAAGAAATTAGAAAAAAACTTCTAATTGATTGTTTAGGATTGAGTAAATGTGTTTAAACTGTTCTAGTTAACAACAGTTTTGGTGGTTGGTTAATGAAAATGTTCATGCAACACCTAAAGACTTAAAACTGTTAAGAAATCAGTTAAGACTGATAATTGATTGTTTATGATTGCGCAAAACTGTTGAATCTGTTCTAATTAACAACAGTTTTTGTGGCTTTTGGAAAAAAAAAGTTTATGTAACCAATAAAGACTTAAAACTGTTTGTAAATCAGTCAAAACTATCTTTTAACTGTTTTTATTGCGTAAATATGTTGAAACTGTTCCAATCAACAACAGTTTAAGTGGTTGGTTAACAAAAATGTTCAGTTAACACATGAACACTCAAAACTGTTAAGAATTTAGAAAAAACTTTTAATTAATTGTTTAGGATTGAGTAAATGTGTTTGAACTGTTCTAGTTAACAACAGTTTTGGTGGTTGGTTAATGAAAATGTTCATGCAACACCTAAAGACTTAAAACTGTTAAGCAATCAGTTAAGACTGATAATTGATTGTTTATGATTGCACAAAACTGTTGAATCCGTTCTAATTAACAAAAGTTTTGGTGGTTGATTAACGAAAACTTAAAGCCGTTAAGAAATCAGTTAAAACTGTTATTTGATTGTTTATGATTGCGTAAATATATGCAATTTGTTCTAATCAACATCAGTTTTTGTTCCAGATTACAAAACCTCAATTTCGTATTAGAAATAGATGAAAAGCGTTAAATACAAAATAAGTTAGAAATCTATATATAAAAGTTTAATTTTGAGTCCCAAACTTTATCCTTACAGAATTTAGCTGTAACTAAACTTCTCCTAGAAAAAAAAAAACAGTTTTTCTCGACCTATTCGTAGTCGTATCCTTAAAAGGAAAAACTCAAGAGCAGCATTGACGTCTGCTATTTAAAACCACCCCATCAAAGTAGAATGGGAAAAAGGGGCAAAGGGAAAACACTCACCCAATACTTTCGGGGGTAAGAGTTCTATAAACTTTCAGCATTTGAGTTATATTGTAAACTCCACACTCCGCTCTCAAACTTCCTACGAATACGATTAAACAGAGCGTGAAATTCTGTACGTAACTTTCTTAGAGGATTTGGAATATATATTCTAAACCGGGGAAGTTTTTTTTATACTCTGGTGGTATGTATTTACATATATATTCCATTCGGAACGGTTGGTTTTTTTGTTAAATAAGAAATTTCTTAGCCTGCAGATGTTTTAAGAAATTTTAAATTTATGCTAAAAACGAAAATCTATTAATCCCATTAACAATGAAACAAAGAAAAAATATTTTAATAAGGAAAGTGACCTTCTCTTGCATTACGATGGCTCTAGAGCGTCTTTCCATACTGAAGATCCAATTATCCAGTTCTTGAGGAATCGCCATCTAGCATTGATTCTAGTCTTGAAAAATTCTTGGCTGAAACATATCCCATGCATGCTCAATGGGATTGAGATCGGGCCATTGAGCTGGCCAGGGTAAAACTGAAATATTCTGCTCTTCTTAGAAATTTCTTCAGTTCTACTGTTAAGCGACATTCCTGCCCAGATCCCCACCACTACTCCTTTACTAGTTTGGCTAAAGAAGTGATGTTTTGGCTCTAAAACGCAGTTGATGATGATTAATTAACTGCTGTGCCATCACTGTGCGATTTCTTTGCTATTCTAACTGAATATATCGGTCCATATGAGGTGTTGTCATCCTTGATCGTTCCAAAAGAGTCCAGGGATGTAAGAGTGGTTTCTATAGCTTTTGCCACATTAATTTTGCATATTCCTACCTCAATCATCTCCACAGCTTTCAAAAATTTTTTTTTTTTTGTAGGAACGATCTTTGCGGGTCAATTTTACTTGATCTTAATCCATATATGTAGTTATCTATAATAAATTGGATTTATAAGAGTGTATCTAATTTTTAGCATAAAAAATTATCTTATCTCTATATATTGTTTCATTATTTTTTCCATCATGGAAAAGTTTCGAAACAAGAAAACTTTTTGTGCCTTAAAAAAAGATGGATTGGTAGGGAGTGTCTTTTCGATTAAATTTGTTTTTCAATGTGTATGTCTCATTTTGCGGGCCTTTCAATCCAGCACGATTTCTCCAGAAAATTTACGGTCTGTTGCTTATTTTATATATCACAAAAAAACATTTAAAATTACTTTTTAGGGAGAGATAATTGTTTTTTATTAATTTTTTATCTTAGTTATAAGGAAAATTTGGATGTAATTTTTTTGTATCTTCAATTTATTAATGAAAGTTTAATGTATGTACATGTGTAGGCGCAAGAAGTTTCTAGAGTTCGTGTGTCTCTCCCTTAAATTTTCGATACTGTTTATTTGTGGATTCTACTGATTTTTCATTTATATATAATGAAAAGTATCTACTTACCAATGGTTTAATCTATTTTGTGATATATTGTTTAGTTCTACAGATATACAGAGTAATTTAAAGAAGTGCCATCTATAAAGAGCTCTTGTGTCTCTCCCTTAAATTTTCGATACTTTTTATTTGTGGATTCTACTCATTTTTCATTTATATATAAACAAAAGCATCTATTTACCAATGGTTTAATCTATTTTGTAATATATTGTTTAGATCTACAGATATACCGCGTGATTTAAAGAAGTCCAATAAAAATGAATACCCATACAGAGATCTTGTGTCTCTCCCTTAAATTCTTAAATACTTCTTATTTGTGGATTTTACTTATTTTTTATTTATATATAAAGAAAAGCATCTACTCACCATTGGTTTAATCTGTTTTATGATATATTGTTTAGTTCTACAGATATACCGAGT
This sequence comes from Altica lythri, assembly GCA_964028335.1. Classification (NCBI taxonomy): domain Eukaryota; kingdom Metazoa; phylum Arthropoda; class Insecta; order Coleoptera; family Chrysomelidae; genus Altica; species Altica lythri. Next base: position 22,871,917 of record OZ034810.1, read on the forward strand.
GATTTAAAGAAGTGCCATCTATACAGAGCTCTTGTGTCTCTCCCTTAAATTTTCGATACTTTTTATTTGTGGATTCTACTGATTTTTCATTTATATATAAAGAAAAGCATCTATTTACCAATGGTTTAATCTATTTTGTAATATATTGTTTAGATCTACAGATATACCGCGTGATTTAAAGAAGTCCAATAAAAATGAATACCCATACAGAGATCTTGTGTCTCTCCCTTAAATTTTCGATACTTCTTATTTGTGGATTTTACTTATTTTTTATTTATTTATAAAGAAAAGCATCTACTCACCATTGGTTTAATCTGTTTTATGATATATTGTTTAGTTCTACAGATATACCGAGTGATTTAAAGAAGTGCCATCTATACAGAGCTCTTGTGTCTCTCCCTTAAATTTTCGATACTTTTTATTTGTGGATTCTACTGATTTTTCATTTATATATAAACAAAAGCATCTATTTACCAATGGTTTAATCTATTTTGTAATATATTGTTTAGATCTACAGATATACCGCGTGATTTAAAGAAGGCCAATAAAAATGAATACCCATACAGAGATCTTGTGTCTCTCCCTTAAATTTTCGATACTTCTTATTTGTGGATTTTACTTATGTTTTATTTATATATAAAGAAAATCATCTACTCACCATTGGTTTAATCTATTTTGTGATATATTGTTTAGTTCTACAGATATACAGAGTAATTTAAAGAAGTGCCATCTATAACGAGCTCTTGTGTCTCTCCCTTAAATTTTCGATACTTTTTATTTGTTGATTCTACTGATTTTTCATTTATATATAAACAAAAGCATCTATTTACCAATGGTTTAATCTATTTTGTAATATGTTGTTTAGATCTACAGATATACCGCGTGATTTAAAGAAGACCAATAAAAATGAATACCCATACAGAGATCTTGTGTCTCTCCCTTAAATTTTCGATACTTCTTATTTGTGGATTTTACTTATTTTTTATTTATTTATAAAGAAAAGCATCTACTCACCATTGGTTTAATCTGTTTTATGATATATTGTTTAGTTCTACAGATATACCGAGTGATTTAAAGAAGTGCCATCTATACAGAGCTCTTGTGTCTCTCCCTTAAATTTTCGATACTTTTTATTTGTGGATTCTACTGATTTTTCATTTATATATAAACAAAAGCATCTATTTACCAATGGTTTAATCTATTTTGTAATATATTGTTTAGATCTACAGATATACCGCGTGATTTAAAGAAGGCCAATAAAAATGAATACCCATACAGAGATCTTGTGTCTCTCCCTTAAATTTTCGATACTTCTTATTTGTGGATTTTACTTATTTTTTATTTATATATAAAGAAAAGCATCTATTTACCAATGGTTTAATCTGTTTTGTAATATATTGTTTAGATCTACAGATATACCGCGTGATTTAAAGAAGTCCAATAAAAAAGAATACCCCTACAGAGTTCTTGTGTCTCTCCCTTAAATTTTCGATACTTCTTATTTGTGGATTTTACTTATTTTTTATTTATATACAAAGAAAAGTATCTACTCACCATTGGTTTAATCCATTTTGTAATATATTGTTTAGTTCTACAGATATACCGGGTGATTTAAAGAAGTACCATAAAAATGAATACGTACCTATACAGTGTTCTTGTGCCTCTCCCTTAAATTTATGATACTTCTTATTTGTGGATTTTACTTATTTTTTTATTTATATATAAAGAAAAGCATCTACTCACCATTGGTTTAATCTGTTTTATGATATATTGTTTAGTTCTACAGATATACCGAGTGATTTAAAGGAGTGCCATCTATACAGAGCTCTTGTGTCTCTCCCTTAAATTTTCGATACTTTTTATTTGTGGATTCTACTGATTTTTCATTTATATATAAACAAAAGCATCTATTTACCAATGGTTTAATCTATTTTGTAATATATTGTTTAGATCTACAGATATACCGCGTGATTTAAAGAAGTTCAATAAAAATGAATACCCCATACACAGTTCTTGTGTCTCTCCCTTAAATTTTCGATACTTCTTATTTGAGGATTTTACTTATTTTTTATTTATATATAAAGAAAAGCATCTACTCACCATTGGTTTAATCTGTTTTATGATATATTGTTTAGTTCTACAGATATACCGAGTGATTTAAAGAAGTGCCATCTATACAGAGCTCTTGTGTCTCTCCCTTAAATTTTCGATACTTTTTATTTGTGGATTCTACTGATTTTTCATTTATATATAAACAAAAGCATCTATTTACCAATGGTTTAATCTATTTTGTAATATATTGTTTAGATCTACAGATATACCGCGTGATTTAAAGAAGGCCAATAAAAATGAATACCCATACAGAGATCTTGTGTCTCTCCCTTAAATTTTCGATACTTCTTATTTGTGGATTTTACTTATTTTTTATTTGTATATAAAGAAAAGCATCTATTTACCAATGGTTTAATCTGTTTTGTAATATATTGTTTAGATCTACAGATATACCGCGTGATTTAAAGAAGTCCAATAAAAAAGAATACCCCTACAGAGTTCTTGTGTCTCTCCCTTAAATTTTCGATACTTCTTATTTGTGGATTTTACTTTTTTTTTATTTATATACAAAGAAAAGTATCTACTCACCATTGGTTTAATCCATTTTGTAATATATTGTTTAGTTCTACAGATATACCGGGTGATTTAAAGAAGTACCATAAAAATGAATACGTACCTATACAGTGTTCTTGTGCCTCTCCCTTAAATTTATAATACTTCTTATTTGTGGATTTTACTTATTTTTTATTTATATATAAAGAAAAGCATCTACTCACCATTGGTGTAATCTGTTTTGTGATATATTGTTTAGTTCTACAGATATACCAAGTGATTTAAAGAAATGCCATCTATACAGACCTCTTGTGTCTCTCCCTTAAATTTTCGATACTTTTTATTTGTGGATTCTACTGATTTTTCATTTATATATAAACAAAAGCATCTATTTACCAATGGTTTAATCTATTTTGTAATATATTGTTTAGATCTACAGATATACCGCGTGATTTAAAGAAGTCCAATAAAAATGAATACCCCATACACAGTTCTTGTGTCTCTCCCTTAAATTTTCGATACTTCTTATTTGAGGATTTTACTTATTTTTTATTTATATATAAAGAAAAGCATCTACTCACCATTGGTTTAATCTGTTTTATGATATATTGTTTAGTTCTACAGATATACCGAGTGATTTAAAGAAGTGCCATCTATACAGAGCTCTTGTGTCTCTCCCTTAAATTTTCGATACTTTTTATTTGTGGATTCTACTGATTTTTCATTTATATATAAACAAAAGCATCTTTTTACCAATGGTTTAATCTATTTTGTAATATATTGTTTAGATCTACAGATATACCGCGTGATTTAAAGAAGTCCAATAAAAATGAATACCCATACAGAGATCTTGTGTCTCTCCCTTAAATTTTCGATACTTCTTATTTGTGGATTTTACTTATTTTTTATTTATATATAAAGAAAAGTATCTACTCACCATTGGTTTAATCTGTTTTTTGATATATTGTTTAGTTCTACAGATATACCGAGTGATTTAAAAAAGTGCCATCTATACAGAGCTCTTGTGTCTCTCCCTTAAATTTTCGATACTTTTTATTTGTGGATTCTACTGATTTTTCATTTATATATAAACAAAAGCATCTTTTTACCAATTGTTTAATCTATTTTGTAATATATTGTTTAGATCTACAGATATACCGCGTGATTTAAAGAAGTCCAATGAATACCCATACAGAGATCTTGTGTCTCTCCCTTAAATTTTCGATACTTCTTATTTGTGGATTCTACTGATTTTTTATTTATTTATAAAAAAAAGTATCTACTCACCATTAGTTAAATCTATTTTCTGATATATTGTATAGCTTTAAAGATATACACGTTGATTTTAAAAAGTCCTATAAAAATGAATACCTATAGAGATTCCTTGTGTCTCTCCCTTAAATTTTCAATACTTTTTATTTGTGGATTTTACTTATTTTTCTTTTATATATAGAAAAAAGTATCTACGTCCCATTGGTTTAATTTATTTTTTGATATACTCTACAGATTTAAAGATATACAGGTTGAGTTTAAAAAGTTCTATAAAAATGAATACCTATAAATAGTTGGTGTGTCTCTCCCTTAAATTTTCGATACTTTTTATTTGTGAATTTTGCTCGTTTTTTGTTCATATATATAAAAAAGCATCTACTTACCATTGGTTAAACTTTTTTTGATGTATTGTTTTGAGCAAATAATATACAGGGTGATTAAGAAGATCTATAAAAATGACCACCTGCACAGAGTTCATGTGTCTCTTCCTTACTTTTTATAAGTTTTTAATAAATTTTCTTTTTGAAATTTTGCTATAAAAACTAACAATTTAAATATTTCTAAAACATTTTCCACCCTGGTATTGTATATAATCCACGTACATCTCAATCCTCTCTCTATATTCCGAAACTCGCACGCCGAAAGAAAATTTAATCACCAAGAAGACATTTCCATCAATTCATCTTCTTTTCTATATGGAACTCGGCTTTTCCCTCCATGGATTTCTTTGCCATTTTCTGTCGCAAGCCCCGCACATCCATCTCAGTCGCCTCCTTTCACCCTCCATCACCGCCGCGACGTCTAACGGCGCCCGATGCGACGCCAGGAAACGTGTGTATAGGGCGTCACATGTGTCGATCTGCCATTATTTTTCTTGTGATGGACGATAATGGAGAGATCGTATTTTCCATTATGAGTTTTGATGCTTTTTTTTATTGTTTAGTAGACAGGAATGCTCAGTGATGAAAATCGCAATATCTGCTACAGTTTTAGAGGTATCTTTGAAATTTAAACCATTTTAAAAACTAGAAACTGTATTCTATGTAAAAATAAATTAATTATTTTTTTATCTACTTCATTTAACACAGAAATAAATTGAAAAACAGAATCTATTCACTTAAAAATGAAGGTTAAGAAATCATTAGTTACTTTTTTGTATAAAAAATGTTGCGAGGTGGAAAAGCCTCTATATTTTTCTTTCGCATAAACTGATAATAATTTACCGTCGATTTCTCAGTTAAATAATGGTTTTGAGTGTGTCAAGACATCAGCAGAGGGTTCGTTCCCCCTTCTTATAATATTCTTGAAGCTACAAAGTGTGCAGTTTACGTTGCGTAAGGATCGAATCTTTCTAATAAATCAATTTGTTATGTAACAGAGAAAAACATTAGTAAAATTGAAGAAATAAATAACACAAAGGACCCTTTTGAATAGATCTGTTTTAGATCGCTCTCTATATATCTTTGGACCTAAACTTAAGGGAGAGACACAAGAGTTCTCATTTTAGTAGATCTTTCTTAAATTACCCTGTATGTTTAGAACTAGACAATCCATGAGAAAGTAATAAAAACCGTTGTAAAGACAATACTTTTTTCTGTATATAAACAAAAAGTTAGAACAGTAAACAAATAAAAAGTATTAAAAAATGAAGGGAGAGACACAATAGTTTGGATAGATATTCATTTTTAGGTCTACCATAAATTACCCTGTATCTTTAGAACTAAACAATATATGAAGAATAAATTAAACCATTGTAAAGAACATACTTTTTTCTGTAAATAAACTAAGAATTAGTACAGTAAACAAATAAAAAGTATTGAAAAATTAAGGGAGAGACAATAGTTTGGATAGATATTCATTTTTAGGTCTTCCTTAAATCACCCTGTATCTTTAGAACTAAACAATATATAAAAAAAATAATTGATAACATTGGAAAGATCATATTCTTTTCTGTAAATAAACAAAAAATTAGTACAGTAAACAAATAAAAAATATTGAAAAATTAAGGGAGAGACACAAGAACTCTGTATAGGTATTCATTTTTATAGGACTTTTTTAAATCACCCAGTATATCTGTAGATCTATACAATATATCAAAAATTGGATTAAACCAATGGTAAGCAGATGCTTTGTTCTAAATATAGACAAAAAATGAGCAAAATCTACAAATTAAAAGCATCGAATCTTTAAGGGAGAGACACAGGAACTCTGTATGGATACTCATTTTTATAGGACTTTTTTAAATCACCCGGTTATCTGTAGATTTATACAATATATCAAAAATAAATTAAACCAATGGTAAGTAGATTCTTTGCTCTATATATAGACAAAAAATAAGCAAAATCCATAAATTAGAAGTATCGAAAATTTAAGGGAGAGACACAGGAACTCCGTAAGGATATTCATTTTTATAGGACTTTTTTAAATCACCCGGTATATCTGTAAATCTATACAATATATTAAAAAATAAATTAAACCAATCGTAAGTAGATGCCTTGCTCTATATATAGACAAAAAATGAGCAAAATCCACAGATTCAAAGTATCGAAAATTTAAGGGAGAGGCACAGGAACTCTGTATGGATACTCAGTTTTATAGGACTTTTTTTAAATCACCCGGTTATCTGTAGATTTATACAATATATCAAAAATAGAATAAAACAATGATAAGTAAATTCCTTGCTCTATATATAGACAAAAAATGAGCAAAATCCACAAATTAGAAGTATCGAAAATTTAAGGGAGAGACACAAGAACTCTGTATGGGTATTCATTTTTATAGGACCTTTTTAATTCACCCGGTATATCTGTAGATCTATACTATATATCAGGAAACAGATTAAACCAATGGTAAGTAGATGCTTTTTACTATAGAGAAAAGAAAAATCAGCAAAATCCACAAATAAAGAGTATCGAAAATTTAAGGGAGAGACACCAGAACTCTGTATGGGTATTCATTTTTATAGGACTTTTTTAAATCACCCGGTATATCTGTAGTCTATACAATATATTAAAAATAGATTAAACCAATGATAAGTAGATTCTTTTCTCTATATATAGGCAAAAAATGAGCAAAATCCACAGATTAGAAGAATCTAAAATTTAAGGGAGAGACGCAAGAACTCTGTATGTATATTCATTTTTATAGGACCTTTTTAATTCACCCGGTATATCTGTAGTCTATACAATATATGATAAATAGATTAAACCAATGGTAAGTAGATTCTTTGCTCTATATATAGACAAAAAATTAGCAAAATCCACTGATTAAAAGTATCGAAAATTTAAGGGAGAGACACCAGAACTCTGTATGGGTAGTAATTTTTATAGGACTTTTTTAATTCACCCGGTATATCTGTAGTCTATACAATATATCAAAAATAGGTTAAACCAATGATAAGTAGATTCTTTGCTCTATATATAGACAAAAAATGAGCAAATTCCACTGATTAAATGTATCGAAAATTTAAGGGAGAGACACAGGAACTCTGTATGGGTATATTTATTTTTTTAGGACTTTTTTAAATCACCCGGTATATTTATAGATCTATACAATATATCAAAAAATATATTAAACCAATGATAAGTAGATTCTTTGATCTATATATAGACAAAAAATGAGCAAAATCCACAGATTAGAAGTATCCAAAATTTAAGGGAGAGACACAAGAACTCTGTATGGGTATTCATTTTTATAGGACTTTTTTAAATAAGCCGGTATATCTGTAGATCTATGCTGCATATTAAAAAATAGATTAAACTAGTGGTAAGTAGATTCTTTGCTCTATATATAGACAAAAAATGAGCAAAATATACTAATTAAAAGTATCAAAAAATTAAGGGAGAGACACAGGAACTCTGTATGGAGACTCAGTTTTATAGGACCTTTTTAAATCACCCGGTTATCTGTAGATCTATACAATATTTCAAAAAATAAATTAAACCAATGGTAAGTAGATGCCTTGCTCTAAATAAAGATAAAAAATGAGCAAAATTATTAAATTAAAAGTTTCGAAAATTTAAGGGAGAGACACAAGAACTCTGTATAGGTAGGTATTCATTTTTATAGAACTTCTTAAAATCAACCTGTGTATCTTTAGACCTATACAATATATCAACAGATAGTTTAGACTTTTAGACCAATGGTAAGAAGATGATTTTTTTTATATAGAAAATGAAAAATAAGTAAAATCAACAAATAAAAAGTATCGAAAATTTAAGGGAGAGACATCAGAACTCTGTATGGGTATTCATTTTTATAGGACTTTTAGTAGATTTATATCTACTATTCAGCTGGTTCGCAGGTCACGATAGTTCCGATATAACGAAATCTGTGGACACGATAGCGGTCGCATTTCTTAACGGATCAAAATGAAATTTGGCACAAAAATTAATCGTCCAAAAATCTCGCTCGAGTTCGTTAATGGGCCAAATCGGTCTGGCCGTTTGGGCGTGACATCAAATCAAAATGGAAAAAAATTCGTAACTTTTTTACTTCACCCTGTACAAAAAATGTTAAGGGACTTTTTTGTTTTTTTGTTTGTCTTAAAGAGACCTACAACTTTTATAAATAACATTTTTTTCTAAAACGTATATTTTTAATATATTCAATTGATATAAACCTACTGATGCGCCTGGCTTACCAAGGACCATTTTTTTTTTGAATTCACCCGGTATATCTGTAGTCTATACCATATATTTAAAATGGATTAAAACAATGGTAAGTAGAGTCTTTGCTCTATATATAGACAAAAAATGAGCAAAATCCACAAATTAAAAGTATCGAAAATTTAAGGGAGAGACACAGGAACTCTGTAAGGGTATTCATTTTTATAGCACTTTTTTAAATCACCCGGTATATCTGTAGATCTATACAATATATCAAAAAATAGATTAAACCAATGGTAAGTAAATTCTTTCCTCTATATACAGACAAAAAATGAGCAAAATCCACAAATTAGAAGTATCGAAAATTTAAGGGAGAGACACAAGAACTCTGTATGGGTATTCATTTTTATAGGACCTTTTTAATTCACCCGGTATATCTGTAGATCTATACTATATATCAAAAAATAGATTAAACCAGTGGTAAGTAGATTTTTCGCTCTATATATAGACAAAAAATGAGCAAAATCCACAGATTAAAAGTATCGAAAATTTAAGGGAGAGACACAAGAATGGTTATTCATTTTTATAGCACTCTTTTAAATCACCCGGTATATCTGTAAATCTATACTATATATCAAAAAATAGATTAAACCAGTGGTATGTAGATTCCTTGCTCTATATATAGGCAAAAAATGAGCAAAATCCACAGATTAGAAGTATCGAAAATTTAAGGGAGAGACACAAGAACTCTGTATGGTTATTCATTTTTATAGCATTTTTTTAAATCACCCGGTATATCTGTAGATCTATACTATATATCAAAAAATAGATTAAACCAATTATAAGTAGATTCTTTGCTTTATATACAGACAAAAAATGAGCAAAATCCACAGATTAGAGAGACATAAGAACTCTGTATACGATTTCATTTATATAGATCTTCCAAAATTCCCTCTTTACATCTTTAAACCTATAAAAGATATCAAAAAGCTATTAAATCCATTTTTTAAAGCAAAATTAAGTACAGATATTGAAATCTAAGTTATCGTTTCCACTAAATTGACAGTTTTTAAAAACCATTTAATAAAATTTAGATTTAACTCACCATTACTTAAGGTGAGGTATAAAATCCTTTTAATTTAAAAATAATTTAACTACGATAATGAAAATAATTACTAATTAACATTTATTAAACTACACTTCATACACTTACTATTTCTTACAACACAAAAAATATCTTAAATAAGTTCACACCACGACACTTAAAACCAAACTGGCAATATGCAACATAAAAAAAAATATATGCAAAAATATCATCCCAAGTCTATTCTCTTGGAAAATCTTGTCAGTCACACCTAGACCCGTCTGTTTATATAAATTCATAATATTAATAGAAATGAAAGAAAGAGCGAGATAAACTGCTCGGGTCGCAATATTTTGCATATTATCAATCCAAAGGGTCCTGTATCCCTGGGAAAGTGTTACTAAACAAAATTTTACTCATTAATATGCAAATTGATGCAAAGAAGAATTAAAAAATGCCGCGACGAGAGGTAACTATGATTTAACAGGGTTGGAATTTATATCTATTATATTTTTATTTATAAATAAAAGAGATATGATCCTTTGGGAATTACAGAGAATGGGAAATATCGCTTTCTTACCACTCTGAAGTATTATTCATCTAAAAATAAGATTACAGACAGACAGACAGACAGGGAGGGAGGCATGCAGGCAGGCAGGCAGACAGACTGACAGATAGAAAGACATACCGACAGACCATACAGATAGAGAGGCAGGCAGACAGACAGACAGGGAGGCATGCAGGCAGGCAGACATACAGACAGACAGAAAGACATAAGACAGACCATACAGATAGAGAGGCAGACAGACAGGCAGACTAACTTCCTTACAGACAGACAGACAGACAGACACAGCGAGTGGACTTTATTTTATAATATGTAGTGATAGAGGCTGTAAAACGTAATCAAAGAAGTTGCAGTTCAAAATTGATCCAATTACTTGAATCCAGAATCCAGGCAACGAAAAAATCTATAAAGTAATCATACAACACCAAAATTTAATGCAATTTAGAAAAAGATTAATCTGGTCCTGATTTGGGACCGACATACAGACATACAGACAGACTATATAATCAAATGTTAAAGCTATTCCAGTCTTACTTGTCGGATCGCTTGCAGTATGTCTCTTATAAGAGGTATGTATCGCGTAATGTGTCGGTTTCCTCGGGAGTGCCTTAGGGTTCGGTTCTTGGGCCACTTGTATTCAATATGTTTATTAACGATATTATTTCTAATTTAAAATCTCCATGTATGTATTTTTGGGAAATTTTTAAAGGATAATCAGGTCCTGATTTGTGACAGACAGTCAGTCAGACAGACAGACACAACGAGTAGACTTTATTTTATAATAAGTAGTGATAGTGAAATTTTTAAAGATAAATCCGGTCCTGATTTGTATCTACACAGAGAGAAACGTACCCTTTCGAAACTAAAGAACAAACGCAACTAAAAAAAGAGGACGCTAGTAATTATACCCGAGGATACGTAATACATAAGCCGATGCTAATTCGATTTGCATATTACGCAGGTAGTTTGAATAGTACGACAATGCTGGCTGTTGTTTCCTTCTCGTTTCATTGCCACCTATATGATCCCTGTAACGAATTTGCATATGGTGCCGTTTGTATACGTGCGAGAATTACATCCTAAAGGCTAACCGTTATTTTGTTATTATTTCATAACGGGTTTAATACTGTATCACTCAAAAATTTAAATAATAGTTTTTAAGAAAGAAGTGTTTTATTTATTTATCTATCAAAACTTTATTTATAACATGGGTTAAAAGTCTTTGATGGAATGTGTAAACCGATATGTGGAAAGAGGTAAATGAAAAACGAAGATTTATTAATCCAATTTTTTATAAAACAATTTACAATGGGATCAAGAAAAACGATATTTGAATAAGAAATATGGCCTCCTCGTGCATAAAAGTTGGCTCAACAGCGTCTTTCCATACTAAGGATCAAGTTATCCAGATCTTCTTGAGAAATCACCATTTAGCACTGTTGAAGAGCTTGAAACAGCTGATTACGATTTTGAAATTGAATCTTGTCTTAAAAAACTCTTCGCTGAAACATATCCCACGCATGCTCAATAGGATTGAGATCGGCCGATTGAGCTGGCCAGGGTAAAACTGATTGGCATCTCCAGCTAATTAAATTACCTAAAGTACCATCACTGTGTAATTTCTTTGAGATTCTAACTGAACATGTCGGTTCATATGAGTTCTTAAGCAACAAAAGCATCTCTTGTTGTAAATTCTTTTACAATAGTTTTGTAGCAACAGCAACATCTCAATAAATTCCTGACATTTTTTAAGCCATAGTAGCATCTCTACAAGTTTTTAGATACAGTAAAAGCTTAACAAATAATTGACAAAGCTAAAGATCTACAAGTTCTTGAAGAACCATAGCACCTTTAGTTGTCATTTCTTTAACAAAAACAACATCTCAACAAGTTTTTAAAGCTCAATATGTTTTTAAACAACAGTAGCATCTCTACAAGTTCTTGAACAACAGTAAAAGCTCATAAATTTCTTGCCGAAGCTACAGCTCTACAAGTTCTTAGGTTCCAAAAGCACCTCTTATTATAAATTCTTTAACAACACTAAAAGCTCTTCAACTTCTTGCCAAAGTTACAGCTCTACAAATTTTTGTGTACCAAAAGCACCTCTTATTATAATGTCTTTAACAACAGTAATAGCTCATCAAATTCTTGCAAGCTTAACAAATTATTGACAAAGCTAAAGATCTACAAGTTCTTGAAGAACCATAGCACCTTTAGTTGTCATTTCTTTAACAAAAACAACATCTCAACAAGTTTTTAAAGCTCAATATGTTTTCAACCAACAGTAGCATCTCTACAAGTTCTTAAACAACAGTAAAAGCTCATAAAATTCTTGCCGAAGCTACAGCTCTACAAGTTTTTAGGTTCCAAAAGCACCTCTTATTATAAATTCTTTAACAACACTAAAAGCTCTTCAACTTCTTGCCAAAGTTACAGATCTACAAATTTTTGTGTACCAAAAGCACCTCTTATTATAATGTCTTTAACAACAGTAATAGCTCATCAAATTCTTGCAAGCTTAACAAATTATTGACAAAGCTAAAGATCTACAAGTTCTTGAAGAACCATAGCACCTTTAGTTGTCATTTCTTTAACAAAAACAACATCTCAACAAGTTTTTAAAGCTCAATATGTTTTCAAACAACAGTAGCATCTCTACAAGTTCTTAAACAACAGTAAAAGCTCATAAAATTCTTGCCGAAGCTACAGCTCTACAAGTTCTTAGGTTCCAAAAGCACCTCTTATTATAAATTCTTTAACAACACTAAAAGCTCTTCAACTTCTTGCCAAAGTTACAGATCTACAAATTTTTGTGTACCAAAAGCACCTCTTATTATAATGTCTTTAACAACAGTAATAGCTCATCAAATTCTTGCAAGCTTAACAAATTATTGACAAAGCTAAAGATCTACAAGTTCTTGAAGAACCATAGCACCTTTAGTTGTCAGTTCTTTAACAACAACAACATCTCAACAAGTTTTTAAAGCTCAATATGTTTTCAAACAACAGTAGCATCTCTACAAGTTCTTGAACAACAGTAAAAGCTCATAAAATTCTTGCCGAAGCTACAGCTCTACAAGTTCTTAGGTTCCAAAAGCACCTCTTATTATAAATTCATTAGCAACACTAAAAGCTCTTCAACTTCTTGCCAAAGTTACAGATCTACAAATTTTTGTGTACCAAAAGCACCTCTTATTATAATGTATAACAACAGTAATAGCTCATCAAATTCTTGCAAGCTTAACAAATTATTGACAAAGCTAAAGATCTACAAGTTCTTGAACAACCATAGCACCTCTAGTAATCAGTTCTTTACCAACAACAACATCTCAACAAGTTTTTAACAAAACTAAAGCTCAATATGTTTTCAAACAACAGTAGCATCTCTACAAGTTCTTGAACAACAGTAAAAGCTCATAAAATTCTTGCCGAAGCTACAGCTCTACAAGTTCTTAGGTTCCAAAAGCACCTCTTATTATAAATTCTTTAACAACACTAAAAGCTCTTCAACTTCTTGCCAAAGTTACAGCTCTACAAATTTTTGTGTACCAAAAGCACCTCTTATTATAATGTCTTTAACAACAGTAAAAGCTCATCAAATTTTTGCCAAAGATACACCTCTACAAGTTCTTGGGTAACAAAAGCACCTCTTATTCTAAATTCTTTAACGACAGTTAATATTTTTATAAGTTTTGTAGCAACAGTAGTATCTCAATAAATTCCTGACAAAGCTACAGCTAAACAAGTTTTTAAGCAACAACAGCATCTCTATAAGTTCACGAACAACAGTAACAGTTCAACAAACTCTTGATAAAACCACAGCTTTACAAGTTCTCAAACAACAAAAGAGCTACAGCTCAACAAAATCTAGTTGGGTGTAAGGAAGTCTTTGGCATGTTTGGTACCGAAAACCAATAAAACGAACGCTTAGAATTTGATTACAAGATCCATTTTTCTTTAAAGGTTAAAAAAATAGTTCATTACCTTTGCGTAAAATATTTGCTGAACAAACGGTGATACGACGTAATTTGTTATTATTTGTCAATTCATGAGGGACTCATTTGCTTAACTTCCACGTCTTTCCTGGCTGATAAAGATGCAAATGAACAGTTTCAGTGTGTTGTGGGATTTGCGTCCACAACCTGTCGATAATCCTCTGAGGACCTTTGAGAACCTTAGAAACCTTCCTGAGAATTATGTGGAGAGTCTTACAAGAGACTGAAGAACACTGAAAAATTCTGGAATTTGGTGAAATCCTTTTGCCAATCATAGGAAAAACCTGAGGACCTTTGACAAGCCTGTATAGGTTTTAAAGATGTTTTACAAGAACAGCAAAAGGCCACTAATATGCATTGTAAAGAATCACAAACAAACAGTTGGTATGGGAATGCCCAGGTAAACTACATGAACTAAAACAAAATAATACTGTTATCCTCTTATGGGTTCCTGAACACATAGGAATAGAAGTAAACGAAACAGCAGATAAGCTGGCAAAAAAAGGAGCTGAAACCCTATACTTGATACCAGAACCATCTTGTGGAATCAGCAGTAGTAGTACAGTATTAGAAAAACTAAGGAAACTGAAGATGTTCATACAAACAAAACGTAAGCCACTATCGATCAAAAGGATTGTCAACAAAATCTCTGAAGATAAATGAAGAGAAGAAGATGAAAGTAAAGATTCATTACAACATGTAGAAACAAACTGGACTGTCAAAGAATGAGGGTATTCAAGAACCTAATAAGTCTCAAAAGACAGAAGTTGAAAAGGAGGATGAAGAATATCTAGATGAATAAAGGTTGAAAAATATCAAAGGACGAGGATAGTAAATAGAACACAAACAAGATGATGTTGAAGAACCTCTTAAGAATTTAGCTAGAGCGTCTCGAGAAAGTATATTCTCAGACAAGAAGTGAATAAAGAAAAATCTGAGTTCTGGAACGATTTAGAAGGACTAAGACAACCTAGGCGCTCCTGCGAAACCATATCCAGAAGAGATCTTTCAAATAAAGGACAAATAAAGAAACTAAGAGTGGTAGATGAAGCAAAGTTCAGATTCTGTGAGGAAAGGAATGAAACCTCAATACACATACTCTCAGAATACATTACATTATGTAACTCAAGAGTCTTAAGAAAGATAAAATTAGAGCTGCAATAAGTCTGTATTTATTCTAAAGGGTTTAGAATGTTATTTTTATTTTAAGACAAGAATTTCTAACCATCTGCCTTCAGATTTGTTGAAAATAATGATTTTAAAAGGTTTAAAAAGTTTTACAAAAGTTAGAGAAGATTAATCAAACTCTTACCTAAATCTGTTAGGCTTCTTTTAGAGCTGTTAAATTTTTATATTTCTTAGTTTCTTTGTGTTTGTAAAGGACTATTTAACTCATTCTGTTATTTAAAAGATAAGAGGACCTCGACTTATAAAACTGTATCTAATTTAACGTCTATGGTTACCTTTATATATGATAATATTCTGCATAAAATTATTCAATACCCAACAGAATTCAAACGTAGATTCACCGCTCGACATCTATTGAGTACATTAAGAACGAAAATTAAGCATCAAACTGTTGTGAAAATATATCCTAGATGGCAGCGCTGAGTTAGTTTGTAAAGAGAAAAGTTATTCGACGAAATTTTGAAAAAAAAGAAGTAAAAAAGTGTACCTATATTGAATACACAGAAGTTGTTAAAAAATCCTCTGTAACGCCTTTTTTGTTGTTTGTTCTAGATTCACTTTAAAGTTAAAATAAATATTGTTTTTCTTTAATTCAATGTACCGCAATGTAAAATATTGAATTTTAAAAACCAGTGTAACGGTTTTTTTTTGTCGTTAGTTCTACGTTTACTCATCCATCATCCAGCATGGATTCAGACCAAACCACTCAATCCAAAACCAGATTCTAGACCTTTAAACTTTTATCGCCTCTGTCCTAAATCAGCAAAAAGTCGTCTCTGCCATACTAAGATTTTTCACGCTGGCCTTATCAGAAAGTTAAATGTCATCCAATTACCCATCTTACTTTGTCTATGCCTAGCGTTATTCCGCATCTTCAAAATATCCAACTTTACGCGGAGGACACTGCCCTATACCTACACTTCTGCAACATCGACTGAAATTCTCAACTCATGAAGTCAAATACTGTTGGACCAGTTCTCCACCTGGACCAGTTCTCTACTTGGAACAGTTCTCCACCTGAACCAGTTTTCCACTTAGACCAGTTCTCCACCTGGTGCAGTAGATAGACCCCAACTCCACTAAAACACCAACCATCTTCAGACACCCAAAGATGAATCGACGAGAAAATCTCACTTTCGACTATATCAGCCTCTCACTATGGAGGGAACAGCTGGTCCCTCAAAACCAGGTGACCTACTTGGTCGTGCGATTCACTCGAATACTCAGGTGGGACACCGATGTGGAACTTACCAACAATAAAATGTGTATAAAAGCATCCCTTTTAGGTGCTCTGTGTGGTAGATTCAGAAGGTGCCATTCCAAAACCCTATTTCATACCTAAAAACTTTTATTCGACTTCTTGTCGATTATAAGGCCATGCCATATTCTGATCTTCCTCACAGACTTCTCCATTCGTTTCTTGATACAGAGAGAGCCATCATCCGCATAGCTAAAAACCTACATCATCTTTATCCAAGTCGCCTTGTGTACCAAAATACTTCCATCCTACAACAACGATACGTCACGCGGACTCACCACAGTCCAGAGGACCCTCCATACCCACTAGACTGAAGGACAATAAAGAACCTCAAGAATTCAGGAGATCAAGATTCCCTTTCTGTCCTTAAGACAGCAACCTTTCTGCAGAACTGGACGACGGTCTTGACAAAACCCCCCTTTCCTATAGGTAAATACAGGACGAGGACAGGATACACAAAAAAACAGAGCCCGTGAAAAGGTTTCTGCGGCTCTCTTCTTCCTTGCCAAATCGGAGGACTCGCACCGGAGGACACACGCCTCACCGTCAATCTCCCAAACTCACATTGCACTACGTGGGATTACACACACTAACACAACACCAAAAAGTTTTTAATTTGTCGATTTCAGACGCTACAACAACGATACGTCGCGCGGACTCATCACAGCCCAAAGGACCCCCCATACCCACTAGAATGGAGGACTCCAAAGGACCTCAAGAATTTCAAAGATCAAGATTCCCCTTTCCTCCTTAAGACTCCTTCAACCCGTAGACAGGGACCTTCCTGAAGAACTGGACGATCTTGACTAAACCCACTTTTCTGTAAGTAGATACAGGACGAAGACAGGATACACAAAAAAAATGAGCCCTTGACGAAGGTTTTTGCGGATCCCTTCTTCCTTGCCAAATCGGATGCCTCACATCGGACGACACACGCCTCACTGTTAATCTCCCAAACTCACATTGCACTACGTGGGATTACACACACTAACACAACACCAAAAAGTTGTTGATTCTCGATTTCAGACGCTACAACAACGATACGTCGCGCGGACTCATCACAGCCCAGAGGACCCCCCATACCCACTAGAATGAAGGACTCCAAAGAACCTCAAGAATTCAAAAGATCAAGATTCCACTTTCCTCCTTAAGACTCCTTCAAACCGTAGACAGGGACCTTCCTGAAGAACTGGATGACGTTCTTGACTAAACCCACTTTCCTATAAGTAGATACAGGACGAAGACAGGATACACAAAATGAGCCCTTGAAGAAGGTTTCTGCGGATCCCTACTTCCTTGCCAAATCGGATGCCTCACATCGGAGGACACACGCCTCACCGTTAATCTCCTAAACTCACATTGCACTTACGTGGGATTACACACACTAACACAACACCAAAAAGTTGTTGATTCTCGATTTCAGACGCTACAACAACGATACGTCGTGCGGACTCATCACAGCATAGAGGACACCCCCATACCCACTAGAATGGAGGACTCCAAAGAACCTCAAGAATTTAAAAGATCAAGATTCCCCTTTTCTCCTTAAGACTCCTTCAAACGGTAGACAGGGACCTTCCTGAAGCACTGGATGACGTTCTTGACTAAACCCACTTTTCTATATGTAGATACAGGACGAAGACAGGATACACAAAAAAAATGAGCCCTTGACGAAGGTTTTTGCGGATCCCTTCTTCCTTGCCAAATCGGATGCCTCACATCGGACGACACACGCCTCACCGTCAATCTCCCAAACTCACATTGCACTACGTGGGATTACACACACTAACACATCACCAAAAAGTTGTTGATTATCAATTTCAGACGCTACAACAACGATACGTCGTGCGGACTCATCACAGCCCAGAGGACCCCCCATACCCACTAGAATGAAGGACTCCAAAGAACCTCAAGAATTCAAAAGATCAAGATTCCACTTTCCTCCTTAAGACTCCTTCAAACCGTAGACAGGGACCTTCCTGAAGAACTGGATGACGTTCTTGACTAAACCCACTTTCCTATAAGTAGATACAGGACGAAGACAGGATACACAAAATGAGCTCTTGACGAAGGTTTCTGCGGATCCCTTCTTCCTTGCCAAATCGGATGCCTCACATTGGAGGACACACGCCTCACCGTTAATCTCCCAAACTCACATTGCACTTACGTGGGATTACACACACTAACACAACACCAAAAAGTTGTTGATTCTCGATTTCAGACGCTACAACAACGATACGTCGTGCGGACTCATCACAGCTTAGAGGACACCCCCATACACACTAGAATGGAGGACTCCAAAGAACCTCAAGAATTTAAAAGATCAAGATTCCCCTTTCCTCCTTAAGACTCCTTCAAACGGTAGACAGGGATCTTCCTGAAGAACTGGATGACGTTCTTGACTAAACCCACTTTCCTATAAGTAGATACAGGACGAAGACAGGATACACAAAATGAGCCCTTGAAGAAGGTTTCTGCGGATACCTACTTCCTTGCCAAATCAGATGCCTCACATTGGAGGACACACGCCTCACCGTTAATCTCCCAAACTTACATTGCACTACGTGGGATTACACACACTAACACAACACCAAAAAGTTGTTGATTCTCGATTTCAGACGCTACAACAACGATACGTCGTGCGGACTCATCACAGCCCAGAGGACCCCCCATACCCACTAGAATGGAGGACTCCAAAGACCCTCAAGAATTTAAAAGATCAAGATTCCCCTTTCCTTCTTAAGACTCCTTCAAACGGTAGACAGGTACCTTCCTGAAGAACTGGATGACGTTCTTGACTAAACCCACTTTCCTATAAGTAGATACAGGACGAAGACAGGATACACAAAAAATGAGCCCTTGACGAAGCTTTCTGCGGATCCCTTCTTCCTTGCCAAATCGGATGCCTCACATCGGAGGACACACGCCTCACCGTTAATCTCCCAAACTCACATTGCACTTACGTGGGGTTACACACACTAACACAACACCAAAAAGTTGTTGATTCCCGATTTCAGACGCTACAACAACGATACGTCGTGCGGACTCATCACAGCTTAGAGGACACCCCCATACCCACTAGAATGGAGGACTCCAAAGAACCTCAAGAATTTAAAAGATCAAGATTCCCCTTTCCTCCTTAAGACTCCTTCAAACGGTAGACAGGGACCTTCCTGAAGCACTGGATGACGTTCTTGACTAAACCCACTTTCCTATAAGTAGATACAGGACGAAGACAGGATACACAAAATGAGCCCTTGAAGAAGGTTTCTGCAGATCCCTACTTCCTTGCCAAATCGGATGCCTCACATCGGAGGACACACGCCTCACTGTTAATCTCCCAAACTCACATTGCACTACGTGGGATTACACACACTAACACAACACCAAAAAGTTGTTGATTCCCGATTTCAGACGCTACAACAACGATACGTCGTGCGGACTCATCACAGCTTAGAGGAAACCCCCATACCCACTAGAATGGAGGACTCCAAAGAACCTCAAGAATTTAAAAGATCAAGATTCCCCTTTCCTCCTTAAGACTCCTTCAAACGGTAGACAGGGACCTTCCTGAAGCACTGGATGACGTTCTTGACTAAACCCACTTTCCTATAAGTAGATACAGGACGAAGACAGGATACACAAAATGAGCCCTTGAAGAAGGTTTCTGCGGATCCCTACTTCCTTGCCAAATCGGATGCCTCACATCGGAGGACACACGCCTCACCGTTAATCTCCCAAACTCACATTGCACTTACGTGGGATTACACACACTAACACAACACCAAAAAGTTTTTTATTTGTCGATTTCAGACGCTACAACAACGATATGTAGCGTGGACTCATCACAGCCCAGACGACCTTCCATACTCACTAGAATGTAGGACTCCAAAGAACCTCAAGAATTCAAAAGATCAAGATTCCCCTTTCCTCCTTAAGACTCGTTTAAACCGTAGACAGGGACCTTCCTGCAGAATTGGACGATTTTCGTGACGAAAGCCCCCTTTCGTATAGCTAGATACAGGACGAGGGCATGATACACAAAAAAAACTGAGGCCTTGACGAAGGTTTCTATGGTTCCCTTCTTCCTTGTCAAATCGGAGACCTCATGCCACAGCATCAATCTCCCAAACTCACATTGCACTACTTGCGATTACACACACTAACAAAATACCAAACAGGTTTTGATTTTTTTTGGGCACGTTCAAGGATCCAGGAACCAGGATACCACCAGGAAAACCAGGAAGCGAGCAACGAGTGGCGCCGAATGATACTGACTCCATCCCAAACTTCCCAATCCATCTCTGAGAAGGACACTAGGTCCTATAAGAGGGTCCTTAAACCTAAAACCCAATACCCACCAAAAGTTTGCTGATCATTACTCTTTTCAGTATAGAAAAGTTTGAATTAAACAATTTTTTACTACAAATATTAGTACATTCCTGAACCACTACAAAATAGAAACATCTGGAGCTTAAAATTTTCGTTATACCCAGATTAAGCACCCACCTAATTTATCATTCTTCTAGTTATTAAAAAAAATACAAAATATACACATATATAGGTAGGTACCCTTCCACCGATATTTCCGGTTTCATCAGTAGACCCATTGAACTAAATCTCTTCTCACGACCGCGGTATACACACATCAGCTATAATAGTTTTTTATTTTAATTATATGCAAGGACATGCATACATTACGTACAGAAGACAGTAGGTGAACCCTTGCATTGATAGAAAAAAATAATGGTATTTTTTTATCGTCTTGAATAAACCTTGTTTGTTCCCAACGCATAAGCTTTTTGTTGAAGCTCACGGTGATGCGTTTTTTTTTGTGACATTTTGTTATTTGTCTATGAAGTAGTCTGATTTATATCATCCCCTAGGATTGTGTTTCATTATTTGAACAATGTGAATATTAATGCTGTTGAAATAAATACCGACGTTGAGTAAGTATAAAAAAATTAATGCATAACGAACTTAAATGGGGAAATATTTTTTTTTAGCAGCCAGTTAAACGTATTTATAAATAAATAATAGAGGAAGTATCCATTTACTTACATTAAACAGAAGGTTGATGGTTTGGGTCTAATGAAAATTAAATTACATTTTCTATAGAACTATACTTTAGATTATAGCTACAATTTTGTTACAAATTCAGGTTCTGTTTTGGACAATGCTGATAGGGAAAAAGCTTCAACTTCAGCTTTGTACAATGGACTCAGAATCCCCAGACTTCCTTAACATCTCTTGTTAATCATAAGACAAAAAAGACACCTATACAGACTTTTCACCCAAACTCACGATCCGACCATCAAAACAATGAAATCTTCTTAATATTCGGGTGAGGCTGTCGATCAAGTCACACAAAGCTTCGCTTTGGATGCAGGTCACAGCTTCGCTAGATTATCGAGATGGAGAGTTTTGGAACAAATTTAAGCTTTTAACTAGACAAAAAACCAAAACTCAATCTCACCTAGAGGTTAATGGCCAAATCATTGAAATCCCTGAAGATAAAGCTTAAACCTTCAAAAACCATCTTCAACAAACCTACTTACCCCCCCCCCCCCAATACCCAAATTTCGACCACCAATTCTATTTAAAACCGTAACGTATCACCCCATGCCTTTTACATTGACAACCTCCCTCCCGGAAACTATCTCATTTCTAGCCCCATTTACTGAGGAAGACATCCTCATAGCATCTCAAAAAGCTAAAAATTTAGCCCCTGGTCCCGATCCAACTTCCAGAAGAACTTTAAAAAAACTCCCTCCATCGATTATCCCATATCTGACTTGTCTCTGCAAAGCATACTTTCCCAATTATTCCTTTCGTGGCCTTCGTAGTGGGAGCTCTTCCCAGCAGAGAATGGCGTGGGGTGCATATGACATTAGTATAAGCGGGAGATCCTTTCACCGAAAACGAACTGTTGAGTGCATTGTCTAAACTTAGATACGGGAGGGCTCCAGGACCATACAGTATTTTGTCCGAGGTGGTAAAATGCCTGGGACGAATGGAGCCTACCTGATTCACAGGGGCGTTAAACTGTTTACTCCGGATATAGATCTTTCTAAAATCCTGGAAAACCCAGCACAGTATACAAAGGGATGTTGCGAATGAGGATCAATGAAGTGATTCAGAGGTCTAGTGGACTATCCTTCAGACCATATGAATTAAGAGAGAGAATGTGGACAGTGGACGCTACTTTTGAGGTACCTACTTTGACTGTCACGTGGTGGACAGCAGGACAAATGGTCCACGCTGCTTCTTCTGGACCTTCAACACGGTCCAGTGGGGTGTTGTGATGAGAACTTTGGCAGCGAAGTTTTGTCCAGGTTATTTGAGGAACATTGTAGCGGACTATTACTCGATAGAGGAGTAATAGTCGAAGCTATGGGTGGAGTCCCTCAGGTGTCCGTACTGGGTCCTACGCTATGGAACCTGGCTTATGAGTCATACGGTTGGAGTGTGGAGAAGGCGTAACCATGATCGCCTTTGCGAAGACCTCGCGGTGCTAGTAGCGGAGGACAAGTACGTGCTCATGTATCGGGCCTTTAATGCATGTAGTCTCATTGGAAACTGATTGAAAGAGAACGGTCTGAGTCTAGTTGTAGATAAAACCGAGGGAGTGGTCCTCAGAGGCCGTAGAAAGAAAAGGGGGGTTTTTGACGTAGATAGAGTGTATATCACACTCAAACGATGCGAAAAGTATCTGGGGGTGACTGAGAATGATAGTTGGGGAAAGAACCTGAAAAGAGTAACCTCGAAAGCCTACGGACGATCAAAGGTCATCGGAGGCATTATGCCAAGAATTAGTGGGCCCAAGCAGAAAAAGAAGATGTTGTTTTTACTAAGGTTTAGACAACCAAAAGAACTCTTCTGGTTATAGTTCCCAAGGAGCGTCCTCGATTGTCTTAGACCTTCGTACATCGTCCAAAGTACCTCAATGCTTTCTATGTTTGCCAAAACGATTTTACTGATTTCCAAAAGCTTTTAGTGTTCTTAGCCTCTGGTAATATTTTCCAAGCAATTCCTAGGAAGGTTTCTAAGGTTCTCAAAGGTAGGTACTTAGGTTCTTCTTATGGTTACCAGAAGGATTTTACTAATTTTCAGAAGCTGGTAGTGTTCTTTAACGTCTTTACAATATCCGGCACTTCAACATAGCAAGTTCAAAGTGTAAATTGTTTATCTTCTTCTGGAATATGAAGTGGACAAATTGTTAAAACACCACGTCTGTAAGTCGCACAAGTCGTTTTGATTATCGCAACACGCACTTTATTGTCATTTCCCGGGTGAACTTAAATTATTCTTCCTAATAACCATTTTGCTGGTGGAAGATTCTCTTGAATCATGACCACAAGATCATTAACTTTCACATTTCGCTGGCAGCGTGTCCATTTCTGCCTCTTTTGCAGTTCTAAAACATCTCTTCCAAAAGCTTTGATTGAGGTGCAGTAATAGTTAAAACCGCGATAGGCACTTGAGGTGAAATATGTGGGCAGCTAATTAAAAAATGGGCCTAAGGACATAGGATATAGAGGTCTGGAGTTCAATGTTTCTTCGATCTGCACAAAAAGACTTAAAAATAGATATGATAAGAATTCGCTCCGACAAAGTAGGATCCGTTATCGGGATATTTGGAGTGTCTTGCAGTAAACCTGTAATAAATAACTCGCTAGTCAAATCTGTTACCACATCAATATGGACGCATTTGGTTGCAAACCAGATAAATAAACAAATGTAGGTATACTTATAAGTTTTGTACGGATGACCTTTTCTGATACTGGACCAGCATAACAATTCCTGTGACACAAAATGGGTCAATTGAACTCTATGTTTTGGAAAATCTGCCATAAGTGCTGTAGTAGGATATCTAAACCAATACTCATACCTAAAGTAGCCCAGTTTACGAGTTTCCAAAAAATATTAAATATATCCGGCACTTTAACACTTTTTATATTAAAATCTTGAATTATATATACAATTATTACGCTGTACTTTATATTCGCTTCACTACAAGCCTATGTTGGTTAAAGATTGTTATAAGATAGAAATCAACAGATAATGTTATTAATTAAATATCTACCGACTGTTAGAAAAAAAATTATCAAGTCCGGTATAATAACTAACCTTTAAATAACCCACAATACACAAGTATATAATTTTCTCTCCTTACAAGACCCCACGTAGGTAAGTTTACATCTTCTTTGGGAACACATTTCTATCATAGATATTTCACAGTAACATCCTGTTTTTAATACAATAGATAAAATCTGCATACGCAGATCCGTCCGAGTATCAATTACATTAGAAAATTTAATGAAAAATCTGCATATGTATACAGTGATGGGAACATGACAAGGTAACGTACCTGACTGGTTAAAGCATTGTTCTTTTTTTTTGCTACACCCCTTTTTCATTGAACTGAAACAACTATTCTTTAAAAGTTGATATGCAAACTATTTTAATTATATTCTAAGAGCTACTGTTAGATTTGAAAAAATAAATTACTTATAACAGCTGTTGGTAAATGAAAGGGTAGTTTTTTGTGTTGTTTTAAATTTTCCTGCTCCTATTTGAGAACTTCTGGCTAGGATTAGAACGTTGAAATTCTCGTCATCCAGTAAGCTATAATCACACACTAGAAATCCAAAATTTCTAGTCTGTAGATCATTTAGTTCCTAGGCTAATGGATTTTCGACAGTGACTTACTCACTGAATCATGATCATCAAAATAGAACTTTCCATAGACCTAGAACGCTGAAATTTGGTACAGAGTTAGTGTTTAACGCCCACACAAAGGAAAAATGATCAAAACTAGGAATATAGAAGGTCTGGAGTATCAGGTGACGCTGATAAGAAACCGGAAGAGTACAGCCAAACTAATTGCAGTATCGATCAATAAACTGATGTTGTACAAAAGGTGAACTGGACCTGGAAGACCAAACAGAGCCTAAACAATTGTTAGTCCAAATTTGGAATCATACCCCGGGCAAATGTATACAAAGCAATTCCCAATCTGTGTGGTATATATCCTAACAATTCACAAGAGCCAAGGTCTTAGCTTAAAAAGTGCCCTCATGGATATTAGAACCTCCATATTTTCTTGTGGCCTTGTGGACAAGCCTACGTGGCGCTCGAGTAACCAATCTCCATGGGGAGCACCTCATAAATGTTGACTTCAACAGAATAAAAGCTGAAGCTACAACGATCACCAAATATAACTGACTTAGGCGTAAATACCTCGCCGATCTTTCAGAAATTGAACCATCCAAACCGTCTAAAAGAATTAATAATGAACGAGAATGGGCAATACGAAAAACTACAACGTCTATAGAATCAACGCTAGAGTTCTCCAAGGATTGGCTCTAGCTCCTAGTCTATTCCTTCAACCTCTACAAAATCAACGCTGGAGTTCTTTAAGGATTGGCTCTAGCTCCTACTCTATTCCTCCAATCTCTACAAGATCAACGCTGGGGTTCTCCATGGATTGGCTCTAGCTCCTACTCTATTCCTTAAACCTTTACAAGATTAACGCTGGAGTTCTCCATGGATTGGCTCTAGCTACTACTCTATTCCTTCAACCTCTACAAGATCAACTCTGGAGTTTTCTGAGTATTGGCTCTAGTTTCTACTCTATTCCTCCAACCTCTACAAGATCAACGCTGGGGTTCTCCAAGGATTGGCTCTAGCTCCTACTCTATTCCTTAAACCTCTACAAGAATAACGCTGGAATTCTCCAACGATTGGCTCTAGCTTCTACTCTATTCTTTCAACCTCTATAAGATCAACTCTGGAGTTTTCTAAGTATTGGCTCTAGTTTCTACTCTATTCCTTTAACCTCTACAAGATCAACTCTGGAGTTCTCTAAGGATTGGCTCTAGTTTCTACTCTATTCCTTCAACAAGATCAACGCTGGAGTTCTTCAAGGATTGGCTCTAGCTCCTACTCTATTCCTTAAATCTCTACAAGATTAACGCTGGAGTTCTCAAAGGATTGGCTCTAGCTCCTACTCTATTCCTTCAACCTCTACAAGTTCAACTCTGGAGTTTTCTAAGTATTGGCTCTAGTTTCTACTCTATTCCTTCAACCTCTACAAGATTAAAGCTGGGATTCTCCAAGGATTGGCTCTAGCACCTACTCTATTCCTTCAACCTCTACAAGATCAACGATGGAGTTCTCCAACGATTGGCTCTAGCTTCTACTGTATTCCTTCAACATCTATAAGATCAACTCTGGAGTTTTCTAAGTATTGACTCTAGTTTCTACTCTATTCCTTCAACCTTTACAAGATAAACTCTGGAGTTCTCTAAGGAGTGGATCTAGTTTCTACTCTATTCCTTCAACAAGATCAACGCTGGAGTTCTTCAAGGATTGGCTCTAGCTCCTACTCTATTCCTTAAATCTCTACAAGATTAACGCTGGAGTTCTCAAAGGATTTGTCTCTAGCTCCTACTCTATTCCTTCAACCTCTACAAGATCAACTCTGGAGTTTTCTAAGTATTGGCTCTAGTTTCTACTCTATTCCTCTAACCTCTACAAGATCAACGCAGGGTTTCTCCAAGGATTGGCTCTAGCTCCTACTCTATTCCTTAAACCTCTACAAGGTCAACTCTGGAGTTTTGTAAGTATTGGCTCTAGCTTCTACTCTATTCCTTCAACCTTTGCAAGATCAACGCTGGAGTTTTCCAAGGATTGGCTCTAGCTCCTACTTTATTCCTGCAACCTCTACAAGATCAACACTAGAGTTCTCCAACGATTGGCTCTAGCTTCTACTCTATTCCTTCAACCTCTACAAGATCAACTCTGGAGTTCTCTAAGGACTGGCTCTAGTTTCTATTGTATTCCTTCAACTTCTACAAGATCAACGCTGGAGTTCTTCAAGTATTGGCTTTAGCTCCTAATCTATTTCTTCAACCTCTACAAGATCAACGCTAGAATTCTCCAACGATTGGCTCTAGCTTCTACTATATTCCTTCAAACTCTACAAGATCAACTCTGAAGTTCTCCAAGGATTGGCTTTAGCTCCTAGTCTATTCCTTCAACCTCTACAAGATCAACACTGGAGTTCTCCAACGATTGGCTCTAGCTTCTACTCTATTCCTTCAACCTCTACAAGATCAACTCTGAAGTTCTCCAACGATTGGCTCTAGCTTCTACTCTATTCCTTTAACCTCATCTATAAGATCAACTCTGGAGTTTTCTAAGTATTGGCTCTAGTTTCTACTCTATTCCTCCAACTTCTACAAGATCAACGCTGGGGTTCTCCAAGGATTGGCTCTAGCTCCGACTCTATTCCTTAAACCTCTACAAGATCAACTCTAGAGTTCTCTAAGGATTGGCACTAGTTTCCACTCTATTCCTTCAACCTCTACAAGATCAACTCTGGAGTTTTCTAAGTATTGGCTCTAGCTCCAACTCTATTCCTTCAACCTCTACAAGATCAACTCTGGAGTTTTCTAAGTATTGGTTTTAGTTTCTACTCTATTCCTTCAACCTCTATAAGATCAACTCTGGAGTTTTCCAAGTATTGGCTCTAGTTTCTACTCTATTCCTTCAACCTCTACAAGATCAACGCTGGGGTTCTCCAAGGATTGGCTCTAGCTCCTACTCTATTCCTTAAATCTCTACAAGATTAACGCTGGAGTTCTCCATGGATTGGCTCTAGCTCCTACTCTATTCCTTCAACCTCTACAAGATCAACTCTGGAGTTTTCTAAGTATTGGCTCTAGTTTCTACTCTATTCCTCTAACCTCTACAAGATCAACGCAGGGTTTCTCCATGGATTGGCTCTAGCTCCTACTCTATTCCTTTAACCTCTACAAGAATAACGCTGGAATTCTCCAACGATTGGCTCTAGCTTCTACTCTATTCTTTCAACCTCTATAAGATCAACTCTGGAGTTTTCTAAGTATTGGCTCTAGTTTCTACTCTATTCCTTTAACCTCTACAAGATCAAGGCTGGGGTTCTCCAAGGATTGGCTCTAGCTCCTACTCTATTTCTTAAACCTCTACAAGATTAACACTGGAGTTCTCCATGGATTGGCTTTAGCTCCTACTCTATTCATTCAACCTCTACAAGATCAACGCTGGAGTTCTCCATGGATTGGCTCTAGCTCCTACTCTATTCCTTTAATCTCTACAGGATCAACTCTGGAGTTCTCCAAGGATTGGCTCTAGCTCCTACTCCATTCCTTCAACCTCTACAAGATCAACTCTGGAGTTTTCTAAGTATTGGCTCTAGTTTCTACTCTATTCCTCCAACCTCTACAAGATTAAAGCTGGGGTTCTCCAAGGATTGGCTCTAGCTCCTACTCTATTCCTTAAACCTCTACAAGATTAACGCTGGAGTTCTCCATGAATTGGCTCTAGCTCCTACTTTATTCCTTCAACCTCTACAAGATCAACTCTGGAGTTTTCTAAGTATTGGCTCTAGTTTCTAATCTATTCCTTCAACCTCTTCAAGATCAACGCTGGATTTCTCCATGGATAGGCTCTAGCTCCTACTCTATTCCTTCAACCTCTACAAAATCAACGCCAGAGTTCTCCAAGGATCGGCTTTAGCTCTTACTCTATTCCTTTTACACATTAATGATCTAAAAATAAAAAAAATATAATCTATATAAATAATAAGTTGCATAATTAAAAATTTAAAAGCTTTCAACCTGTTAAACCAATACAATAAAAATTTATCTTAAAATCCAATAAAAATAGGTAAAATTTTAAAACCGAAAACAGGTAGTAAAATAATTTCCAAAGAATAGAAGAGGTGTTAAAATTTGTTGAAAGTTTACCCATAACAACTTGTAGGCTTTAAGGGCATAATAGAGACTATTAATCTTTACAAAAAAATGCAGGTAGTTTATTTTGCTGTCAATACAAATAAAATTGATCTATTGGAAAGCCCTTTTGTGATTGCCTAACCTGTCGTACGATTAGTAGTATCGGGTCAATGGGATCTATGAATATTTTATTGACTATTGAGAGAGGTAGGAATAGTAATAGGGTTTGTTATGATTTTTAAATAGAACAAAAATTTGTAGAAAATTATTTTGATTTCTACGAAATTAAATTTTAGAAATCGTTTAGTGAAATGTGTATTTAAGAGTCTTAAAAGTCTTAAAGTTCAATTTTATAAGTGCAGTAGAAGTCTTAAATTATCCCTTTTATAAATGCAACTTATATTTGAAAAGGCCTACAGTATCAAGTTATAAATTGCCTAAAGCAATCTTTAAAACTGTAAGCTTTAATGTTTATTTAAAAGTCTTACAAGTCTAAAACTTTAATTTTATAAGTGCAGCAAAGGTTTAAAAGTATGCCTCTTATAAGTGCAACATATATTTAAAAGAGACCCACAGTATTAAAAGTGCTGCAGAGTTCTTAAAGTGTGCCTTTTATAAGTGCAACTTATATTTAAAAGGCCTACAGTATTAAGTTTTAAATTGCTCAAAGCAATTTTAAAACTATAAGCTTAAAGGTTTATTTAAAAGTCTTACAAATCTAAAACTTCAATTTTATAAATGCAGTAGAGGTCTTAAAGTATGACTTTTATAAGTGCAACTTATATTAAAGAGGCCTACAGTATTAGGTTTTAAATTGCCTAAAGCAATCTTTAAAACTGTAAGCTTAAATGTTTATTTAAAAGTCCTACAAGTCTAAAACTTTAATTTTATAAGTGCACCAGAGGTCTTAAAGTATGCCTTTTATAAGTACAACTTATATTTAGAAGAAGCCCACAGTATTATAGCAATAGAGGTCTTAAAGTATGCCTTTTATAAGTGCAACTTATATTTAAGAGGCCCACAGTATTAAGTTTTAAATTGCCTTAAGCAATCTTTAAAACTGTAAGCTTAAATATTTATTTAAAAGTCCTACAAGTCTAAAACTTTAATTTTATAAGGGCACCAGAGGTCTTAAAGTATGCCTTTTATAAGTACAACTTATATTTAGAAGAAGCCCACAGTATTATAGCAGTAGAGGACTTAAAGTATGCCTTTTATTAGTGTAACTTATATTTAAGAGTCCCACAGTATTAAGTTTTAAATTGCCTTAAGCAATCTTTAAAACTGTAAGCTTAAATGTTTATTTAAAAGTCCTACAAGTCTAAAACTTCAATTTTATAAGTGCAGCAGAAGTCTTAAAGTATGCCTTTTATAAGTACAACTTATATTTAAGAGGCCTACAGTATTATAAGTGCAGTAGAGGTCTTAAAGTATGACTTTTATAAGTCCAACTTATGTTCAATTTACAAAAAATTGAAGATATGGACTTGTGAAATAGTGAGCAGCACTTATAAAACTTAAATTCTCTCTTATACAATTTTCGCACTTAAACATCAAGTCTGTTTAATGCATTAAACAAAAATATTTCAAAATCTTTTGGTATACATTTTTAAGTCCATAATTTCTAAGATTCTTTGAAACAACCGGGAAATTGTAAGTCTGTTTTAAGCACTTAGAAAACAACGGTAAATTCAACTTGCACTTTTAAAAATTTAAAAGATACTGTTTAGAAAATTGAACGTTTGGGATTTAAACTTAAGTTTTAATTTATACATTTATACACAAGTCTGCTCATTACATACATTAAAAATTACAACCAGACGTACCAAATAGCATCTGGAATTAATCTGATGCATGAGAAAAAAATTAGCGACTTTACCAACGCCCCCTTTTATTAAATTAACAAAAGTGTCACATCCCTTAAATGAAAATGAGTTACTGTTCGCATATCCGGTCTAAGGACAATTCCTGATGGACCCGTCAACCAAAAGAAAAGGCCTTTATTAGAAGGTAACCGTGTGAGTGCGCATAAATTAACGAAATATGCAAATAATGCTAATGTCTTGCCGTGTATATATGCATATTGTAGGGACACGTAAAGGGTACCACGCCAGGTTAAAATACATACAAAGATCTTTTCTTAATCAGAGCAGTGGAGTGGAGTAAGTATTTTGTTAAATTTAAATCAAGATTTTCATTTAATAACGCCCTCTTCAGGATACAAAGTTTACATATAGTAAAACTGGGTTAAAAAGCAATAACAAACTCTTCTTGAACAAATGACACTATTTTACAAATCTTCTAAGTCCTTAAGCAAGCTTGAAATTGTAGACTTGGAAACTTAGAAGTTCAAGGCTTAAATGTGGAAATGAAAGTTTTGCTATATCTTTTCTAAAAGTTGTAGTTTAAAATGCACAAAAATTCTAAGTACAGCTGTCCATATTATACATTTTTAATCTTCTTTAGACAACACAGGTTCTTAAAAATTGAGTTTTATAAGCCCAATTTAATATTTAATAACTTAACATTTTTAAATTTGTAATTGCTTTAAGTCTACACACAAATTTTAGTGCTAAAAGTGCAGCAGTGACTCTTAAAATTTGAATTTTATAAGCCCAACTTACTATTTAACAACTTTATATTTTTAAATTTCTAAGTGCTTTAGGTAGACTCACAAGTTTTAGTGATAAAAGTGCAGCAGACAAGTTTAGATTTTAAGTTTTATCAGTACAACCCACTATTTAAAAAGCCTTTATCTTTGTTTTTCTAAGTGCTTAAGCGAACTTAGAAGTTGTAGACTTTAAAATGTATCTAACAGTACTGAAAACTTTTCTCTAAGTGCAGCTGTCCATATTTTATATTTTTAATATTCTTAAAATTTGAGGTTTATAAATCCAACTCACTATTTAACAACTTAACATTTTTAAGTTTCTAAGTGCTTTCAGTAAACTCACAAGTTTTTGTGCTAAAAGTGCAACAGACAATATTCTTAGGAAAACAGACACTCTTAAAATTTGAATTTTATAAGCCCAACTCACTATTTAAGAACTTTACATTTTTAAATTTCTAAGTGCTTTAGGTCACAGGTTTTAGTGCTAAAAGTGCAGCAGGTAACCTTAGATTTCAAGTTTTATCAGTACAAGTCACTATTTAAAAAGCCTTTATCTTCGATTTTCTAAGGGCTTAAGAAACTTAGAAGTTGTAGACTTAGATTTTTAGTTATATTTGTACAACTAAGTATTTAAAAAGCCTTTATCAATCGATCTTCTAAGTGCTTAAGTACAGTTGTAGATTTCAAAATTTATAACTGCAACTTATGTTTAAGAAGCCTAACTTTCTAAGTGTTTGAGACAATCTAAAGTTTAAACTGCTTTTTATTTAAAAGCCATAAAGTTAAAACTGTATTTTATAAGTCCAACTTATCATTTAACCGACATTTATTTTTTAAATCCTGAGCGAAAACTTGCTTAACAATTACTTTGTACTTTAAGTGCTACAAGTCTTTTAAGTGCAATTTAAGCTCACATTATCAATTTTCGAAGTTCTTGAGGCAATCTTTAAATTGTAAGCTTTAAAGGGTATCTGACAGTCTTGCAATTATGAAACTTTATTTTTATAAGTGCAGCAAACAATTTTTAAATGTGCTTTTTTTAAGTGCATTTAAGTGCAATCTAAACTCACATTATCAATTTTCTAAGTTCTTGAGGCAATCTTTAAATTGAAAGCTTTAAAGAGTATATGACAGTCTTGCAAGTATAAAATTTAAATTTTCTAAGTGCAGCAAACAATTTTTAAATGTGCTTTTTGTAAGTGCATTTAAGTGAAATCTAAGCTCACATTATCAATTTTTTAAGTTCTTGAGGCAACCTTTAAATTAAAAGCTTTAAAGAGTATTTGACAGTCTTGCAAGTATAAAATTTAAATTTTCTAAGTGCAGCAAACAATTTTTAAATGTCCTTTTTTTAAGTTCATTTAAGTGCAATGTAAGCTCACATTATCAATTTTTTAAGTTCTTGAGGCAATCTTTAAATTGAAAGCTTTAAAGAGTATTTGAGAGTCTTGCAAGTATAAAATTAAAATTTTCTAAGTGCAGCAAACAATTTTTAAATGTGCTTTTTTTAAGTGCAATCTAAGTTCACATTATTAATTTTCTAAGTTCTTAAAGCAATCTTTAAATTGTGAGCTTTTAAGAGTATCTGACAGTCTTGCAAGTATAAAACTTCAATTTTCTAAGTGCAACAAACAATTTTTAAATGTGCTTTTTTAAGTGCAACTCATTATTTATCCAATCCAACTTAGATTTTTTAAATGCTTTGAGCAAGTTTAACTGGTAAAAGTGCAATAGACAATCTAATAATTTTATAAATACACTCACGTTTAAGAAGTTAAGTTTCTAAGTGTATTAGGCAATCTTAGAAATTGTAAGGCTAAAAGTGTAACCGACGGTCTTAAAAATCTAAAAATTTAATTTTATAAGTGAAGCAAACAATCTCAGAATATGACTTTTGTATGTGCAAGTAACTCTTTAATAGAAGTACAACTGCAATTTTTTAAGTGCTGAATTTTGGTTTTATAAGTGCAAGTAAGAAACTTACACTTATAATTTTCTAAGTGCATGAAACTTAGAAGTTTAAATAATAAAAATTCAGCAATAATTCTAACAATGTAAGTTTTATAAACGCAACTCATATTGAAAAAGCTAAAACCATTAAGTTTCTAAGTGCTTGAGACACTCTTAGAAGTTGTGGGCTTGAAAGTGTATCTTGCAGTCTTACATACTTAAAATATTTCAGTGGGAATTTAACAGATTTGCATCGAAATTTTTTTTGAAGGGATATAAAGATTGTAAGCAATCATGCAAGTCTTGTTTTAACTCTTAGAATATGTATTTTATAAGTGCAGCTTAAAAAGGGTTAAAAAGCAAAAACAACCACTTCTATAACCCTATATATAATTTTCTAGCAAAAAAAACTGATTAACAATGGTTATTCGAAACAAGGAAGACCATGTATGCAAATTTTTGTTCACCTACTAGCACAGTGCCCTTGAGAACCACCGGTTTTAAAAAAATTAGCATAACAAGCTTCTGCACTTACATAGGGAGTCCACCGGTCTATTGTACCCGAAATCTACGACACTGAATGAACCACATGTAGGTAAGAACAAAAAAAACTTAACAAAAACAAGGTGATGTGTGATGTGGAAGGCTCTTTAGTCCCACACGACAGTTTCATTCGCGACATCGGACGTATGAGCTTTACCGGTCACGGGATAGTTTCTTTTTTTAGTTTACAGTGTGGTCAAGAAATCAGTGAGTGGGTGAAAAAAAATGTGATTAAAGTTCAGTTCTGTTGTGTCTTTTTGAATGAATCTGGTGAGTTTTTGTTTATTGTATTGGCATAATCACAATGGAAGTAGTTTTAGGAGGTTTTAGATAACAAATTTTATATCAAACTGTTTGTTGTGATAAGATTGTTAAAAATGACACGTCTAACGTTATTGTCTATCATAAACAAACTAACAATGTAAAATCGCTGATATTGTCAACATATATTGGGACCATTTGTACCAACATAAGCAAAAAAAATAATTCTCTACAGCTCTCCAAATCTTCTGAAAATTCCTTAAGACTCTTTAAGATATCTTTTAAAGTCTTGAAAATCTTTATGAGTCTTCCTCAAGAGATCTATTTATGGTCTCCAAATATCTTTAACTACCCTATAACTATTCTTTTACAAATCTAGTTTACAGTTCTTAAACTAACTTAAAGATCTTTTCTGGAAAATTCAACCCTCCTTATAATCTTAAGTTATCCTAATGACTCTTAAATCTTCTTAACACTCCATTAAACCTTCTCAATATTCCTCTCAAACCATCTAGAAGTTTTCTCATAGACACTGCTATCCTCTTAAAGTCTCTACAGTCATATTAATGCCTCTAGAATCTTTAAAAATTGTGTTCTACGTTCTGCTGGTTCTACTCTAGCTGGAGATGATCTTTCAAATTCTGGGTGTAAGTTATCTTCTGATCGTTTTTGTTTTAAACTTTCAGCGATGATATACTCTGTTTTATGACGACGTTCAAAATCTCCTTCAGGGCGTAGGTTGTCATCATGCTTGATAGGTGTTCTACGTTCAGCAGGTCCTACTTTAGTTGGACTAGGACTTTCAAATTCACCTTCAGGACGTAAGTTATCTTCAGGTCTCTTTTGCTTTGGCCTCTCAGCTGGAACTTAACCAGGTTTTTCAGGACGTTCGAAAGTAACTTCAGGATGTAGATTATCTTCAGGTCTCTTTTGTTTTGGTCTCTCAGCTGGAACATATCCTGGTTTATCAGGACGTTCTAGGTCTTCCTCGGGATGCAGATTATCCTCTAGGCGTCTCTGTGTTGGTCTCTCAGCAGGTCTGTATTTAGGTTTCTCCGGTCTTTCAAGATCTCCTTCTGGGTGTAAGTTGTCATTATGTTTGATAGGTGTTCTACGTTCAGCACTTCCTGCTTTTGTGTGAGTAGGTCTTTCAAAGTCACCTTTAGGTTGTAAATTATCTTCAGGCCTCTTCTGTTTAGGTCTTTCAGCTGGAACATATCCTGGTTTTTCAGGACGTTCCAAAGTACCTTAAGGATGTAGATTATCTTCAGGTCTCTTTTGTTTTGGTCTCTCAGCTGGAACATATCCTGGTTTATCAGGACGTTCAAAAGAACCTTCAGGATGTAGATTATCCTCTGGATGTCTTTGTGTTGGTCTCTCAGCTGGTCTGTATTTATGTTTCTCCGGCCTTTCAAAATCTTCTTCGGGGCGTAAGTTGTCATCATGTTTGATAGGTGTTCTACGTTCAGCAGATCCTACTTTTGTTGGACTAGGTCTTTCAAAGTCACCTTCAGGACGTAAATTATCTTCAGGTCTCTTTTGCTTTGTCCTCTCAGCTAGAATATAACCAGGTTTTTCAGGACGTTCGAAAGTACCTTCAGGATGTTGATTATCTTCAGGTCTCTTTTGTTTTGGTCTCTGAGCTGGAACATATCCTGGTTTGTCAAGACGTTCAAAGTGTCCTTCAAGATGCAGATTATCCTCTGCGCGTCTCTCTGTTGGTCTTTTAGCAGGTCTGTATTAAGGTTTCTCCGGCCTTTCAAAATCTTTTTCGGGGCGTAAGTTGTCATCATGTTTGATAGGTGTTCTACGTTCAGCAGGTCCTACTTTTGTTGGAGTAGGTCTTTCAAAGTCACCTTCAGGACGTAAATTATCTTCAGGTCTCTTTTGCTTTGTCCTCTCAACTGGAATATAACCAAGTTTTTCAGGACGTTTGAAAGTACCTTCAGGATGTAGATTATCTTCAGGTCTCTTTTGTTTTGGTCTCTCAGCTGGAACATATTCTGGTTTATCAGGACGTTTAATATCTCCTTCGGGATGCAGATTATACTCTGGGCGGCTCTGTGTTGGCCTCTCAGCAGGTCTGTATTTAGGTTTCTCCGGCCTTTCAAAATATTCTTCTGGGCGTAAGTTGTCATCATGTTTGATAAGTGTTCTACGTTCAGCAGGTCCTAATTTTGTTGGAGTAGGTCTTTCAAAGTCACCTTCAGGACGTAAATTATCTTCAGGTCTCTTTTGTTTTGGCCTTTCAGCTGGAACATATCCTGGTTTTTCAGGACGTTCGAAAGTACCTTCAGGATGTAGATTATCTTCAGGTCTCTTTTGTGTTGGTCTCTCAGCTGGAACATATCCTGGTTTATCAGGACGTTCTAAGTCTCCTTCGAGATGCAGATTATCCTCTGGGCGTCTCTATTTTGGTCTCTCAGCAGGTCTGTATTTAGGTTTCTCCGGCCTTTCAACATCTTCTTCTGGGTGTAAGTTGTCATCATGTTTGATAGGTGTTCTACATTCAGCAGGTCCTACTTTTGTTGAAGTAGGTCTTTCAAAGTCACCTTCAGGACGTAAATTATCTTCAGGCCTCTTCTGTTTAGGTCTTTTAGCTGGTTTTTCAGGACGTTCAAAAGTACCTTCAGGATGTAGATCATCTTCAGGTTTCTTTTGCTTTGGCCTCTCAGCTGGTTTCTCAGGACGTTCAAAAGTACCTTCAGGGCGTAGATTATCCTCTGGACGTCTTTGTGTTGGTCTCTCAGCAGGTCTGTATTTAGGTTTCTCCGACCTTTCGAAATCTCCTTCCTTTTAAGGTTTATAGAGTCATCCTAAAACCTTCTTAACATTATTTAAGCCTCCTTAAGGTTTTTTAAACTTACGTGTAGATCTGTTATCTCTAGAATAACTTCTAACGTCTTGAAAATCTTCTTGAATCTTTGTTAAGAAGTCATCTTTGAAGTCTTCCCAACATTCTTCAACAAAAATTTATAGAAGTAACATACAATAATGACTGGCTCATGATTGTATGCACACATTCGTAACAGTTC
The DNA here is from genome assembly GCA_964028335.1 of Altica lythri. Classification (NCBI taxonomy): domain Eukaryota; kingdom Metazoa; phylum Arthropoda; class Insecta; order Coleoptera; family Chrysomelidae; genus Altica; species Altica lythri. The sequence continues at coordinate 22,909,672 of OZ034810.1, forward strand.
TCTTTTATTTTAGTAATTTGTACAATCTTGTCGCTAGGTTTATAAATTAGCTAAAATATCTTAACGCTACACTTTTCTATTAAATTGATATAGATATGACAACATTGCCATTAAATTTGTTCCCCATTCCAAACGAGATTTAAGGTAAAGGCATCATTCCAATATTCGGTCGTATAAGTAAGAAGGGAGAAAGAATGGGAGGAAAGCAGGGACTGCCACCGAACGCACAAAAATATTATTTTGGTAATCGTATTGCTTTGATGTCTTCTAGATTGGACTAAAAGATAAATGCCAACGTCTTATTAGGGTATAATATTGAAAATTAGTAGAAGGCAGTCGAGTCAAGTCACTATCATCAAAGGAATTATTTTATTTTAATGAGAATATAGAAATATTCAAACGCGTTAAATATGAATATAAACAGAATCATCTAAAACACGAAATTTGCTTTTAGAAGTCATATTTTATGACAAATAAGTCAAAAATATGCTAAAACAGGTAACAGTAACAGTTGGACCAGAAGGATAGAGTACTTTCCTTTTTATTTAAATTGTCATATGTCAAATGTCATAATACAATTGTCAAATGCCATCAGTCAAATGTCAAATGTCAACTGTAATCTGGCAAACTTTGACTGTAACAGTAACAGTTGGACCAGAAGGATAGAGTACTTTCCTTTTTATTTAAAATGTCATATGTCAAATGTCATAATACAATTGTCAAATGCCATCAGTCAAATGTCAAATGTCAACTGTAATCTGGCAAACTTTGACTGTAACAGTAACAGTTGGACCAGAAGGATAGAGTACTTTCTTTTTTATTTAAATTGTCATATGTCAAATGTCATAATACAATTGTCAAATGCCATCAGTCAAATGTCAACTGTAATCTGGCAAACTTTGACTGTAACAGTAACAGTTGGACCAGAAGGATAGAGTACTTTCTTTTTTATTTAAATTGTCATATGTCAAATGTCATAATACAATTGTCAAATGCCATCAGTCAAATGTCAAATGTCAACTGTAATCTGGCAAACTTTGACTGTAACAGTAACAGTTGGACCAGAAGGATAGAGTACTTTCCTTTTTATTTAAAATGTCATATGTCAAATGTCATAATACAATTGTCAAATGCCATCAGTCAAATGTCAAATGTCAACTGTAATCTGGCAAACTTTGACTGTAACAGTAACAGTTGGACCAGAAGGAAAGAGTACTTTCTTTTTTATTTAAATTGTCATATGTCAAATGTCATAATACAATTGTCAAATGCCATCAGTCAAATGTCAAATGTCAACTGTAATCTGGCAAACTTTGACTGTAATGTGTCAGATTTCAACTTATGGCTAACAACATAATGCTTTCCTTTTTTGTTTGAATTGACAGTTGTATATATTTATGTATTTCGATTGCGGCTTGACACATGTTGGAAAACACTGTTTTATATTATCTCTACCAAACAAAATTGTAGACTCAATGAACATAATCTTCATTTTTTTATCAAGTTCTTTCATCAAATTAATAGTATCGAAATTTAGGGTTGGATGGGCCAGCAAGGATGGTCAACCATGTAATTAAAATAACATCAACACACCAACAATATGAGTACCACCACCAAAAAAAAATAAACGGAAATAATTCTTGGGTACAACGTGGGTGTCAACTGCCCAGCTGTCTAACCATAAGGTAATAGGATATGTTCATTACGAAAAAAATACGGAGAATATAGTTAGGTTTTGATAATATTTAGTTTTAATTTTGATATTCTATTCGTTTTGTGAAAAAAAAAAATATTTTAAAACAGAGGTTCTTTCGTTAGTCACACAAAAAGAGTTCCAGAACCTGTTTTGAATCTTGAAACAATCATTAAAATAGTTTTCTACAGTTGTAAACTCGCTCTGTAGTCACAAACACAGTTCTAGAACCTGTTTTAAATCTTGAAACAATCACAAAATAGTTATAAATTCATTTCTACAGTTGTAAACTCTTTAAAACAGTTATAAAATTAATTTGAAACTTTAGAACTCGCTCGTAAGTCACAAACACAGTTACAGAACTACTTTTTAATCTTAAAAGAACCACTCAAATAGTTCTAATTTTTTTCTTTGGTTGTAAAGTTTTTAGAACTGTTTTAAAACTTTAGAACTCGCTGTTTGATCACAAACACAGTTAAAGAACTCGTTTTAAATCTTGAAACAATCATCAAAATAGTTCTAATATTTTTCTACAGTTGTAGACTCTTTAAAACAGTTGTAAATCTGTTTTAAAACTTTAGAACCTGTTTTAAATCTTGAAACAATCATAAAATAGTTATAAATTCATTTCCACAGTTGTAAACTCTTTAAAACAGTTATAAAACTAATTTGAAACTTTAGAACTCGCTCGTTAGTCACAAACACAGTTCCAGAACTAGTTTTTAATCTTAAAACAACCACTAAGATAGTTGTAAATTTTATTTTATGGTTGTAAAGTTTTTAGAACTGTTTTGAAACTTTAGAACTCGCTCTTTGATCACAAACTCAGTTCAAGAACTCGTTTTAAATCTTGAAACAATCATCAAAATAGTTCTAGTTTTTTTCTACAGTTGTAAACTCTTTAAAACAGTTGTAATTCTGTTTAAAAACTTTAGAACTGGCTAGTTAGTCACAAACACAGTTTTAGAACCCGTTTTAAATCTTGAAACAATCACAAAATAGTTATTAATTCATTTCTACAGTTGTAAACTCTTTAAAACAGTTATAAAACTAATTTGAAACTTTAGGACTCGCTCGTTAGTCACAAACACAGTTCCAGAATTAGTTTTTAATCTTAAAACAACCACTATAATAGTTGTAAATTTATTCTATGGTTGTAAAGTTTTTAGAACTGTTTTGAAACTTTAGAACTCGCCCTTGATCACAAACACAGTTAAAGAACTCGTTTTAAATCTTGAAACAATTATTAAAATGGTTTTAATTCTTTTTCTACAGTTGTATACTCTTTAAAACAGTTGTAAATCTGTTTTAAAACTTTAGAACTGGCTAGTTAGTCACAAACACAGTTTTAGAACCCGTTTTAAAGCTTAAAACAATCACAAAATAGTTATAAATATATTTCTACAGTTGTAAACTCTTTAAAACAATTATAAAACTAATTTGAAACTTTAGAACTCGCTCGGTAGTCACAAACACAGTTCCAGAACTAGTTTTTAATCTTAAAACAACCACTAAGATAGTTGTAAATTTTATTTTATGGTTGTAAAGTTTTTAGAACTGTTTTGAAACTTTAGAACTCGCTCTTTGATCACAAACTCAGTTCAAGAACTCGTTTTAAATCTTGAAACAATCATCAAAATAGTTCTAGTTTTTTTCTACAGTTGTAAACTCTTTAAAACAGTTGTAATTCTGTTTAAAAACTTTAGAACTGGCTAGTTAGTCACAAACACAGTTTTAGAACACGTTTTAAATCTTGAAACAATCACAAAATAGTTATAAATTCATTTCAACAGTTGTAAACTCTTTAAAACAGTTATAAAACTAATTTGAAACTTTAGAACTCGCTCGTTAGTCACAAACACAGTTCCAGAACTAGTTTTTAATCTTAAAACAACCTCTTAAATAGTTGTAAATTTTTTTTATGGTTGTAAAGTTTTTAGAACTGTTTTAAAACTTTAGAACTTGCTCTTTGATCACAAACACAGTTAAAGAACTCATTTTAAATCTTGAAACAATCATCAAAATAGTTCTAATTTTTTTCTACAGTTGTAAACTCTTTAAAACAGTTGTAAATCTGTTTTAAAACTTTAGAACTGGCTAGTTAGCCACAAACACAGTTTTAGAACACGTTTTAAACCTTGAAACAATCACAAAATAGTTATAAATTCATTTCTACAGTGGTAAACTCTTTAAAACAGTTATAAAACTAATTTGAAACTTTAGAACTGGCTCGTTAGTCACAAACACAGTTCCAGAACTAGTTTTTAATCTTAAAACAACCACTAAAATAGTTGTAAAATTGTTTTTGTAGTTGTAACGTTTTTAGAACTGTTTTGAAACTTTAGAACTCGCTCTTTGATCACAAACACAGTTAAAGAACTCGTTTTAAACCTTGAAACAATCATTAAAATAGTTCTATTTTTTTTTCTACAATTGTAAACACTTTAAAACAGTTGTAAATCTGTTTTAAAACTTTAGAACTGGCTAGTTAGTCACAAACACAGTTTTAGAACCTGTTTTAAATCTTGAAACAATCATAAAATAGTTATAAATTCATTTTCACAGTTGTAAACTCTTTAAAACAGTTATAAAACAAATTTGAAACTTTAGAACTCGCTCGTTAGTCACAAACACAGTTCCAGAACTAGTTTTTAATTTTAAAACAAGCACCAAAATAGTTCTAATTTTTTTCTATGGTTGTAAAGTTTTTAGAACTGGTTTGAAACTTTAGAACTCCCTCTTTGATCACAAACACAGTTAAAGAACTCGTTTTAAATCTTGAAACAATCATCAAAATAGTTATAAATATATTTCTACAGTTGTAAACTCTTTAAAACAATTATAAAACTAATTTGAAACTTTAGAACTCGCTCGGTAGTCACAAACATAGTTCCAGAACTAGTTTTTAATCTTAAAACAACCAGTAAGATAGTTGTAAATTTTATTTTATGGTTGTAAAGTTTTTAGAACTGTTTTGAAACTTTAGAACTCGCTCTTTGATCACAAACTCAGTTCAAGAACTCGTTTTAAATCTTGAAACAATCATCAAAATAGTTCTAGTTTTTTTCTACAGTTGTAAACTCTTTAAAACAGTTGTAATTCTGTTTAAAAACTTTAGAACTGGCTAGTTAGTCACAAACACAGTTTTAGAACACGTTTTAAATCTTGAAACAATCACAAAATAGTTATAAATTCATTTCTACAGTTGTAAACTCTTTAAAACAGTTATAAAATTAATTTGAAACTTTAGAACTCGCTCGTAAGTCACAAACACAGTTACAGAACTACTTTTTAATCTTAAAAGAACCACTCAAATAGTTCTAATTTTTTTCTTTGGTTGTAAAGTTTTTAGAACTGTTTTGAAACTTTAGAACTCGCTCTTTGATCACAAACACAGTTAAAGAACTCGTTTTAAATCTTGAAACAATCATCAAAATAGTTCTAATATTTTTCTACAGTTGTAGACTCTTTAAAACAGTTGTAAATCTGTTTTAAAACTTTAGAACCTGTTTTAAATCTTGAAACAATCATAAAATAGTTATAAATTCATTTCCACAGTTGTAAACTCTTTAAAACAGTTATAAAACTAATTTGAAACTTTAGAACTCGCTCGTTAGTCACAAACACAGTTCCAGAACTAATTTTTAATCTTAAAACAACCACTAAGATAGTTGTAAATTTTATTTTATGGTTGTAAAGTTTTTAGAACTGTTTTGAAACTTTAGAACTCGCTCTTTGATCACAAACTCAGTTCAAGAACTCGTTTTAAATCTTGAAACAATCATCAAAATAGTTCTAGTTTTTTTCTACAGTTGTAGACTCTTTAAAACAGTTGTAAATCTGTTTTAAAACTTTAGAACCTGTTTTAAATCTTGAAACAATCATAAAATAGTTATAAATTCATTTCCACAGTTGAAAACTCTTTAAAACAGTTATAAAACTAATTTAAAACTTTAGAACTCGCTCGTTAGTCACAAACACAGTTCCAGAACTAGTTTTTAATTTTAAAACAAGCACCAAAATAGTTCTAATTTTTTTCTATGGTTGTAAAGTTTTTAGAACTGGTTTGAAACTTTAGAACTCCCTCTTTGATCACAAACACAGTTAAAGAACTCGTTTTAAATCTTGAAACAATCATCAAAATAGTTATAAATATATTTCTACAGTTGTAAACTCTTTAAAACAGTTGTAATTCTGTTTAAAAACTTTAGAACTGGCTAGTTAGTCACAAACACAGTTTTAGAACACGTTTTAAATCTTGAAACAATCACAAAATAGTTATAAATTCATTTCAACAGTTGTAAACTCTTTAAAACAGTTATAAAACTAATTTGAAACTTTAGAACTCGCTCGTTAGTCACAAACACAGTTCCAGAACTAGTTTTTAATCTTAAAACAACCTCTTAAATAGTTGTAAATTTTTTTTATGGTTGTAAAGTTTTTAGAACTGTTTTAAAACTTTAGAACTCGCTCTTTGATCACAAACACAGTTAAAGAACTCATTTTAAATCTTGAAACAATCATCAAAATAGTTCTAATTTTTTTCTACAGTTGTAAACTCTTTAAAACAGTTGTAAATCTGTTTTAAAACTTTAGAACTGGCTAGTTAGCCACAAACACAGTTTTAGAACACGTTTTAAACCTTGAAACAATCACAAAATAGTTATAAATTCATTTCTACAGTGGTAAACCCTTTAAAACAGTTATAAAACTAATTTGAAACTTTAGAACTGGCTCGTTAGTCACAAACACAGTTCCAGAACTAGTTTTTAATCTTAAAACAACCACTAAAATAGTTGTAAAATTGTTTTTGTAGTTGTAACGTTTTTAGAACTGTTTTGAAACTTTAGAACTCGCTCTTTGATCACAAACACAGTTAAAGAACTCGTTTTAAACCTTGAAACAATCATTAAAATAGTTCTATTTTTTTTTCTACAATTGTAAACACTTTAAAACAGTTGTAAATCTGTTTTAAAACTTTAGAACTGGCTAGTTAGTCACAAACACAGTTTTAGAACACGTTTTAAACCTTGAAACAATCACAAAATAGTTATAAATTTATTTCTACAGTTGTAAACTCTTTAAAACAGTTATAAAACTAATTTAAAACTTTAGAACTCGCTCGTTAGTCACAAACACAGTTCCAGAACTAGTTTTTAATCTTAAAACAACCTCTTAAATAGTTGTAAATTTTTTTTAAGGTTGTAAAGTTTTTAGAACTGTTTTAAAACTTTAGAACTCGCTCTTTGATCACAAACACAGTTAAAGAACTCGTTTTAAATCTTGAAACAATTATTAAAAAAGTTCTAATTTTTTTCTACAGTTGTAAACTCTTTAAAACAGTTGTAAATCTGTTTTTATCTACCAGAGCACACAGTGCGACCTATATAACCTTAAGACCACACAGGACTATCTTTTAAACTTCCAGAGCATACAGTTCAATCTATTTAAATTTTAGAGTACACAGTACAAACTTTTGAAAGTTCTGGAGCATACAGTTCAACGTATTTAACTTTTTAGAGCACACAGTACTATCTTTTAACATTCTAGAGCAAACAGTTCGACCTATATCATTTTTATAGCACACAAAACTATCTTTTAAACTTCCAGAGCATATAGTTGACTTATTTCATCTTTAGAGCTCACAGTACTATTTGTTTAACTTCCAGACCATACAGTACGATCTATTTAAATTTTAGAGTACACAGTATTATCTTTGAAACTTCTGGAGCATAGAGTTCGACCTATTTAACTTTTAGAGCACACAGTACTCCCTTTAAAACTTCCAGAGCATACAGTACGATCTATTTAACTCATACTTTTAAACTGAAGAGTGCTGTAAATCATCGAACTTTGTGCTTATGAATTGGATAGTTCACATCAACAGAAAGTTACAACTTCCGAAGCACACAGTACGATGTAAGTAACTAACGAATATCAAACTAGTTTATGGATCATTTGAAGACTGTTGTAAATCTTTGCCCAGCTTGTTTTGTTTTTTGTTTTTGTGTTTATAAAGTAAAAAGTAGTAAATGTTCGTTTGTCATTTATCACACTGTACTTATCCCTTATAAAATTTGATATAAAAGCAAACATACAACAAAGAAGAAAATGAAAATTGGACTTTATAGCTTCTACTTTCGAGTCTTGTGGATCCCTAATATGGCCTTACGAATATGGGGAATGACGACTACACACAAATTAAAAATTTATGAAGATAAGAAGAGCCAGTCATATCGTTTTGATGTAATGGAAAATAATGAAATTGCCAATGGTGAAAATAAAGCTTTGAGAGTACGTCAGATGTAAAAATTGGTGCTTGTCATGTTAAATAAATCAGGCAAGTGTCTTTTGTTGCGAAAATTAGACGGGAGTTTGTCAGTGATTTTCTGATTTGAAGGAATCTACTAATGGGCATTCCAAAGAGGAGGTTTCTTTTGTTGAATATTTTTTTAATGAACGGAATATTCACAACCCTCACTTCCTTTATATTTCTATACTTACACATATTAATTTTTCCTCAACTTTTATATAACCTTTTAAAACTCCGTTAATAATCCTCATTTGGCCCAACTCGATGTTCTGCTTGGTTTAAAGGTTAATTATTATGACAATATCGTATAAAATTGATACAAAAATTAATATCCTTTAATTAATTTAATATCTTTACCGCTATACTTCAATTAAACTCAAAAATCTTAATTGGAATATTAAGCTTTCTAAATTAATAAATTGGAAATTGGTACCCTCTTGCTTTGTGGGAATAATTGGTCTTGAATCGTAAATAAATAAATGGCCATCATTATCTTCTTGTTGCGGTTTCGTTTATTATCAATTAATTATTATTTCGCTTGATGCTACTTCTTTTAGGGTGAAAGAGTGATTATTTTTCATTCTGTCACTTACTTTACAACTATTTTCTGAATGAGATTGGTAATTTGGTTAATGTAGAAGAAAAAAGGGAAAGATTTGAGTTTCATCAGGATATACACACTTTTGAGGGAATGTCTATATGAAAGAGTATGGAAGAACAAACATATGACCACAAATTGATATAAAAGGAGTTTCACTTATGGACAGACAAAGAAATAAGATCATACGAAAACAATGTGGGATACAAAGCACCACTAGATTTATAAAAAACAGACAAAGACAATGGGATATACACGTAGACAGAATGGAATAGGAGAGACTACCGAAAATAGCATATAGCAAAAGACCTCAAGGAAGACCACTCAAAAGATGGAAAGAAAGCTGGCAGACAACAACCAAAGAAACAGAATAGAGGCAGACAACAGGAGTAATCCTACTCGAAGAACAAAGAAGAAGGAGAAGAAGAAGTATTCCATGGAATAACTTGTGTAAGCCTGATACATAGGAAGAGGTTAATGAACGAAGATATCAAAATGACTCATTTTCATAAAATTGGATGGTCTTAAAACTTTTTAGGCTTTCAGCGATTATCTGAAACATGTCTTTCAACCTCACCACAGATGAAATAGAAAATTTGCTACAACCACCATTCCAAATGAAGCTACCTATTCCAAAATTTACATTCAGGGAAGTTAAAATGGTTATCAAGAATAATATTAATCCTAAAAAGGCTCCTGAATTAGACTAGCATACTTTCCTCTACAATGGAAAATAGCAGATATAATAATGACCTCCAAAACTGGTAAGAAGCCAGAAGAATCTACCTTCTATAAACCAATAAGCCTCTTACTCGTCCGCATAAAGGTTTTGAAGGAAATGAAACCGCGGATCTTCTGGCCAAGAAGGGAGCGGATACACGATTTACTGGTCCAGAACCTGTATTGGGACTGCCTAGAGCCTGGGTAAGGACCAAAGTCAGGAATTGGGTCTGGGAAGAGTCGACCAAACACTGGAGTAACACTGTAGGGCTGAGGTACTCGAAGATGATGCTCAAAGGCTACTCCAAAAAACTCACGTCTGACATACTGGATCTTGGCAGGAGTCAGATCAGAGTACTAGTGGGCCTGCTCACCGGGCATGGACCATTCAGACTACACCTTCGGAGGATGGGGATTCTGACACAGGAACCCACCTTGTGCCGACTGTGTGACATGGACGATGAGACGGCAACTTACATTCTATTCGAGTGTAAGGCGTTGGACTATAAACGGTTCCTCATCTTCGGTGACACGAATCCTAAATCCTATCACCACCTTGAGGAGCTGGTCACAGGACTCAAATCTCATATAAAGGGAACTGCCCTGTGGCAACAGTAACTCAAGGAATTTAGGACACCTGGATTCTAGCCTTCCTGAGGTAGCGGGATGCTGATTTTCAGCTGAACAAACTAGAGTCCTGCAAGCATGGGTGCATGTAAGGACTCTTGGTGCCGAACCTGGTCAAAATATTTCCACAGGAAGCAGTGCTCAAACATGGGGCTCCACAGGAGAGACCATGCCAGGTTATTTAGATTAGATTAGATTAGATTACTCGTAATTTCTAAAGTGTTCGAGAAATTCAAGAAAGAAAACTTATACCAAATTACCAGTTTCGATTCTATCGAGAGCACACCACGCTGGAACAGCTACACAGAATTGTTAACAAAATAAATCGCAATTTGGAAAACAAGCGATATTGTTCTGAAGCATTTATTGATATTGGTGAAGCATTTGATAAAGTGTGGCATATCATACACCATTACTACGAATTATTAAAGTCATATTTGACAAATAGATCCTATAGAGTCAAATAGCAAGAAGGATACTCAAAGATACAATAAATCACGTCAGGAGTGCCGCAGGGTAGTGTGTTAGGACCAATTTTATACTAATTGTACACTACGGAGCTTGAAGAAATCAAGTGAGGAGTGCCGCAGGGTAGTGTGTTAGGACCAATTTTATACTAATTGTACACTACGGAGCTAGAAGAAATCAAGTCAGGAGTGCCGCAGGGTAGTGTGTTATGACCAATTTTATACTAATTGTACACTACGGAGCTAGAAGAAATCAAGTCAGGAGTGCCGCAGGGTAGTGTGATAGGACCAATTTTATACTAATTGTACACTACGCAGCTAAAAGAAATCAAGTCAGGAGTGCCGCAGGGTAGTGTGTTAGGACCAATTTTATACTAATTGTACACTACGGAGTTAGAAAAAAATCAAGTCAGGAATGCCGCAGGGTAGTGTGTTAGGACCAATTTTATACTAATTTTACACTACGGAGCTAGAAGAAATCAAGTCAGGAGTGCCGCAGGGTAGTATGTTAGGTCCAGTTTAGTACTTCAGATTTATCAACCATGAGATTAACTACTGTCGCCACCTTTGCAGATGATGCTGTAGTTCTTACTATTGTATAACGGTTAATATTGCAAATATGATATTAATTCAGATGAAAAACGGAACTAACTTTTCTCGGTGTAAGAAGAGATATTTATACATTATAGTGAACAAGATGTAAAGACGCATGCAATTACTTCTCCAGTGACAAGTTGCATGCATGAGCTACGTAAAAAGCGGCCATTTTTCTCCTTTTAATTATTTACAAAGCCGTGGTTTGATGTAATGGCGCATGCCCGCGTGTCCGCCCTTCGTCGTTGCTGTGACAACCCCGCGAAACAATCGAAATTCAGGGGTAGAAAAAAACGCCAACCCCAAATACATGACCTAGGGTCGTTGCTTCGAAAACACATGTGTTTTCCTGATAAACTTATTATTTCTTTTAAAAATGGTCGACGTTGTGGATTATGGGGGAAAAACAATTAAACGAACGATTTCGTAGCCGCACCGACACGTGCTTCTCTTCCCGCCTTTCATTTCTCTCTATGCGTTCATTCACCACGTTTTTATCGATAAATGCTTTTATTTTTCACTTATTTTTTAGAAAATCTGTGGTCTTACACAAACTACCAAAAGATCCTTTACAACGAATAAAAAAGGATTTTGATCACTTTATGTCAGTAAAAATTTGCACTTCACTTTAGTAACTGATTAAACTACTTGTTATGGCAAGAAGAGTGTGGTAGGTATGTGCGCTCGCCTCGGCTTAAGCAAGAAGTTTTTTCAGTCTTTAAAGTCTTAGAATTATACAGAAAATTTCTCGGCGAATGTCTGCGAGACCAAGCGAGAGCGAGGGTATGATCTGTGTACTCGCTTCGTCTTGATCTTTCTCGCGCCATCTCGGCACGTCTTCACTTTTTTGTTGCGAGATGACGAGACGAAACGATTAGACCTTACTTTTGATCTCTCTAAATTTTATGTAGAGCAGGAAGTAATGAAGATACTCTTACTCGGTAAACTTTGAAATTTAACGAACAAGAAGTTTTTCAGTGTTTAAAGTCTTAGACTTATACATTTATTATTGGATAGAAAATTTCTTAGTGAATGTCTGCGAGATCAAGCGAGAGCGAGAGTATGGTATGTGCGCTCGCTTCTTCTCGATCTTTCTCGCGACTTCTCGACACGTCTTCAGTTTTTTGTGGAGACATGACGAGTCGAATCCATTGGACCTTACTTTGTTATTTAAATTTTATTTAAAGCAGCAAGTAATAAAGATACTTTAACTCGATAAACTCAGAGAACTTAACGAACAAGAAAACTTTTAGTCTTTAAAGTCTTAGACTTATACATTTATTATTGGATAGAAAATTTCTTAGTGAATGTCTGCGAGACCAATCGAGAGCGAGAGTGTGGTATGTGCGCTCGTTTCTTCTCGATCTTTCTCGCGACTTCTCGACATGTCTTCAGTTTTTTGTGGAGACATGACGAGTCGAATCCATTGGACCTTACTTTGTTATTTAAATTTTATTTAAAGCAGCAAGTAATAAAGATACTTTAACTCGATAAACTCAGAGAACTTAACGAACAAGAAGATTTTTAGTCTTTAAAGTTTAAGACTTATACCATTATTAGTGGATAGAAAATTTCTTAGTGAATGTCTGCGAGATCAAGCGAGAGCGAGAGTATGGTATGTGCGCTCGCTTCTTCTCGATCTTTCTCGCGACTTCTCGACACGTCTTCAGTTTTTTGTGGAGACATGACGAGTCGAATCCATTGGACCTTACTTTGTTATTTAAATTTTATTTAAAGCAGCAAGTAATAAAGATACTTTAACTCGATAAACTCAGAGAACTTAACGAACAAGAAAACTTTTAGTCTTTAAAGTCTTAGACTTATACATTTATTATTGGATAGAAAATTTCTTAGTGAATGTCTGCGAGACCAATCGAGAGCGAGAGTGTGGTATGTGCGCTCGTTTCTTCTCGATCTTTCTCGCGACTTCTCGACATGTCTTCAGTTTTTTGTGGAGACATGACGAGTCGAATCCATTGGACCTTACTTTGTTATTTAAATTTTATTTAAAGCAGCAAGTAATAAAGATACTTTAACTCGATAAACTCAGAGAACTTAACGAACAAGAAGATTTTTAGTCTTTAAAGTTTAAGACTTATACCATTATTAGTGGATTGAAAATTTCTTGGCGAATGTCGGCGAGACCAAGCGAGAGCGAGAGTGTGGTATGTGCGGTTGCTTCGTCTCGATCTTTTTCGCGTTGTTTCAGTACGTCGCCACATTTTTGGAGACACATAACGAGACGAATCGATTAGGTTTTGGTTTTGTTCTCTTTAGATTTTATTTAGCACAGAAAGTAAGAAAGATACTGAAACTCAATAAACTCAAAGAACTTTTTCAGTCTTTAAAGTCTTAGCCTTATATTTTGTCGTCTCGCAAGTTGGCCACTTGCTGATTCAAGTTGGCCACTTGCTGATTCAAGTTGGCCACTTGCTGATTCAAGTTGGCCACTTGCTGATTCAAGTTTGTCACTTGCTGGTTTAAGTTGGCCACTTGCAGATTTAAGTTGGCCACTTGCTGATTTTGCTCGTTACAAAGAGTGCACATTTTGGAGCGCAAATGCGATATTTGCCTGGAGAAGGAACTGGATAACTGTTCTGATAGGGTATACATCCGTTGTTATAGCTAGGACATATCTTCGCGCTGGCTCCTTATCTGACAGGACAACTGGGACTCTTATTGGCTCATTATTTGTTTTGATAGCTCCTCTTGCTGGCTCGTCCTTCGATGCGATAGCTGGGAAAGTTTTTGCGTCTGTTCTTCTTGTTGGGTCGTTATTCATTGGGATAGCTCCTCTTGATGGCTCATCATCCGTTGCGACAACTGCTAAAGTTGTGCGCCTGTTCTTCTTGTTGGCTCGTTATTCGTTCTGATAGTTATGGGGACTTTAAACACAATTTATTTACCAAGATTCTTACAGATTCACAAGAACTCTGCTGAAAAACAGTTTAACAAGAACAGTTCTAGAATAGTTTAAATTGAGTATAATAAAATGTAACAACCAAACCCTGACGGAAAGGGCCAATTTATTTGAAATATTCAAAGTTGTCATAGTTGTATTATTAGCAATTGATAAGCATAACTTAAACTCCATACTTAACGCCTTCCCGTTTTATGTCAAATATCATCGAAATGTCTCGACGCAAGATGCGCGGGTTTTCTAAAATTAATTCGAATTTGAACTGTGACAATAAATGTAATGGAAATAGATTCTTACCCTTATTTTTGTAAAACAATATAACGTATCTTTTAAGTAAACTTAAAGTGTGTAATTCGTGAATAAGGATATAATTGTAATTACACGAAAAATACAGTGTAATAACCAACCAAATACATCATTTTATTCGGCCTAATAACCTTCATTGTCGATGTGTAATTAATAACTGTACTACGTTCTGTGGTCCTTCATGCAATCAAATGCACGCGATTATAGGATATGTTTGCAAGTTTGTTGATTTTTTTGAGAGGTAATTTTCACGAACATCCGATACTATCTTTCATGTAAAATCACCGAGTGGCTACATTAAAATTTTGTGCCGTTATTATAATGTTGTTTAATGACCTGCTCTATAATTTGATTCCATTTATTACGCGAAAAATCATTCACACGTCAGCAGGATTATTTATTAACCAAGTGGACACTTTGCACTTTGCGATAGTAGAATCTTAGATTAAAGAACCGTAAAGATATCTTAAAAATTGTCACAGATTGTATATTCAACTTAGGTTCCTATGAACATTGTTATGGAGCAGTAGAGTTAGGGTTGTCTTTTTAGTTTTGCGTACAGCCGCTTAGAAGGCGCGACCAATAGAACCTTTAGACACAAATCTAACCTCAATCTTTGTTGACATAAATCCAGAGTTTCATTGTAATACAACAAGTCTGTCTGTGTTTAGGAATGAAGCACCACACCAGTTAACTATTTCCTGTTGGTATTGCTAATTTTAACGTGGTTGCTCCAGTCTCAAAAAAAAACAGAAAGGGAAATGAGATCACAAGCCCCTGGGCTAGCATGACCAATCACCTTTAGTGGAATTGGTAAGAGGAGAGGAATATCTTTTTTTGTCTCTTTGGTTAGATAGATGATGTGTAAGGAAGCTGAAGTCACATCTTCAATTTGGAGAGGGGTTCCTTTAAATTTACCCCCGAAGGCTACTCATCCTACATAAAGAAAATCTTTTGTTGACATAAATCCAGAGTTTCATTGTAATACAACAAGTCTGTCTGTGTTTGGGAATGAAGCACCACACCAGTTAACTATTTCCTGTTGGTATTGCTAATTTTAACGTGGTTGCTCCAGTCTCAAAAAAACAGAAAGGGAAATGAGGTAACAAGCCCCTGGGCTAGCTTGATCAATCACCTTTAGTGGAGTTGGTAAGAGGAGAGGAATATATTTTTTTGTCTCTTTGGTTACATAGATCATGTGTAAGGAAGCTGAAGTCACATCTTCAGTTTGGAGAGGGGTTTCTTCAAATTTACCCCCGAAGACTACTCATCCTACATGAGGACAATCTTTTGTTGACATAAATCCAGAGTTTCATTGTCATACAACAAGTCTGTCTGTGTTTGGGAATGAAGCACCACACCAGTTAACTTTTTCCTATTTCCTATTTTAACGTGGTTGCTCCAGTATCAAAAAAAACAGAAAGGGAAATAAGGTGCCTTCCACAAGCCCCCGGGCTAGCATGACCAATCACCTATAGTGGAATTGGTAAGAGGAGAGGAATATCTTTTTTGTTTCTTTGGTTACATAGATCATGTGTAAGGAAGCTGTCACATCTTTAATTTGGAGAGGGGTTCCTTTAAATTTACCTCCGAAGGCTACTCATCCTACATGAGGACAATCTTTTGTTGACATAAATTCAGAGGTTCATTGTAATACAACAAGTCTGTCTGTGTTTGGGAATGAAGCACCACACCAGTTAACTATTTCCTGTTGGTATTGCTAATTTTAACGTGGTTGCTCCAGTCTCAAAAAAAAACAGAAAGGGAAATAAGGTGCCTTCCACAAGCCCCTGGGCTAGCTTGACCAATCACCTTTAGTGGAATTGGTAAGAGGAGAGGAATATCTTTTTTTGTCTCTTTGGTTAAATAGATCATATCTAAGGAAGCTGAAGTCACATCTTCAGTTTGGGGAGGGATTCCTTTAAATTTACCCCCGAAGACTACTCATCCTACATGAGGACAATCTTTTGTTGACATAAATCCAGAGGTTCATTGTAATACAACAAGTCTGTCTGTGTTTGGGAATGAAGCACCACACCAGTTAACTATTTCCTGTTGGTATTGCTAATTTTAACGTGGTTGCTCCAGTCTCAAAGAAAAACAGAAAGGGAAATGAGGTGCCTTCCACAAGCCCGTGGGCTAGCATGACCATATGATCAATCACCTTTAGTGAAATTGGTAAGAGGAGAGGAATATCTTTTTTTGTCTCTTTGGTTACATAGATCATGTGTAAGAAAGCTGAAGTCACACCTTTAGTTTGGATAGGGGTCCCTTCAAATTTACCCCCGAAGGCTACTCATCCTACATGAGGACAATACTGCCCAGAAGACAATAATAGAGTTTTTGGACCTTTAAAACATCGAATTGAAATTCGCAATACCAATTTTTCGACCGATTTGCTAATTTCAAAAATTCATTGTACCTACACGACTTGTTGTATGGCAATGAAACTCTGGATTTATGTCAACAAAAGATTGAGGTTAGATTTGAATCTGAAGGTTTTATTCTATCCAATTTTATATGAGTTAAAGCTTTCTCTATTTACACTGTTGTTCATTTTCACTTTTCTTAAAATTTTCCGTGGCTATAAAAGTAATCCACAAATTTATCATGTCTTCTATATAGCTTCGTAGTCATCCAATGATATTTCACAATACAGGTAATTATATTTTCTAACGTGAAAGCAAATTATACGTCAAAACTGTGAATGAAAAGTGTGTTCATTGTTCGGTTAGGTTTTTCGCGAAGCAAATTGAAATTTACGAGCCTGGTTCCGGGAAAGTTGCTAAGAATACAGTTAAGTGACATATTTATGGATGAAGTTATTTTTTTTTTTTTGAAAACGATTGAAAATTGGTTTAATTAACTTATATGAAGCGTATAATAGAAGAAGAGAACAAAACCGTGGAATGTTACTTTATGTCTTATGTTGTTACTTCATCTGTTAACGTCATCTGTTAACTTCATCTGTCAACGTCATCTGGCTACATAATCTGCCAACGTCGTCTGTCATTGTCATCTGTCAACATCATCACTTAACGTCATCTGTCAACGTCGTCTGTCAATTTCATTTGTCAATGGCATCTTCTAACATCATTTGTTAACAACATCCACTAAAGTTATTTTTAAACTTGAGATAAACAAGAACTTTGTTCATTTGACGGTTTTATATCATTTTTAAAAGAGACTCAACGTTACTTTATGTCCTTTTATCGTGTTTTTTACTTCATCGATTAACGTCATCTCTTAAAAGTATCTGACAACAACGTCATTTGTCAATGTCATCTGTCTATGAGATCTTCTAACTTTGTTAACTACACCCACTAACGTAATTTTTAGAGTCGATACCAAGTCCGGCTGAGAGACAGAGCTGAGTGGACTGTGGACGGCTCTTAAAGAATTTTTGACGATGCAGGGATCAAGTATTTTACTGACGGATCTCGCACGTCAGAAGGAACCGGTGCAGGGGTCTGTGGTCCACGCAACCTTAGGCAGCACTTCAGCTTGGGAACGGAGTCAACCGTGTACCAGGCTGAGGTATACGCCTTACTAAAGGCTGCCGACCACGCCCGAGGCCGTGGCTGGAGAGCGGAGAGGATAATTTTCTTCTCAGACAGCCAGGCTGCACTGCTGCCCTTAAAACAATTCCGGGTTAGTTCCAAGCTGATCTGGGAGTGCATACAAAACCTCAATGAACTGGCTAGACAAAACAGTGTCTTCTTGGAGTGGATACCAGGGCATAAAGGTTTTGAAGGAAATGAAACCGCGGATCTTCTAGCCAAGAAGGGAGCGGATACACGATTTACTGGTCCAGAACCTGTACTGGGACTGCCTAGAGCGTGGGTAAGGACCAAAGTCAGGAACTGGGTCTGGGAAGAGTCGACCAAACACTGGATAACACTGTAGGGCTGAGGCTCTCAAAGCTGATGCTTAAAGGCTACTCCAAAAAACTCACGTCTGACATACTGGATCTTGGCAGGAGTCAGATCAGAGTACTAGTGGGCCTGCTCACCGGGCATGGACCTTTCAGACTACACCTTCGGAGAATGGGGATTCTGACACAGGAACCCACCTTGTGCCGACTGTGTGACATAGACGATGAGACGGCAACTCACATTCTATTCGAGTGTGAGGCCTTGGACTATAAACGGTACCTACCTCATCTTCGGTGACACGAATCCTGAATCCTATCACCACTTTGAGGAGCTGGTCACGGGACTCAAATCTTTTATAAATGGAACAGCCCTGTGGCAACAGTAACTCAAGGAATTTAGGACACCTGGATTCTAGCCTACCTGAGGATCAGCGGGATGCTGATTTTTAGCTGAACAAACTGGAGTCCTGCAAGCACGGGTGCATGTAAGGACTCTTGGTGCCGAAACTGGTCACAATATTCCCACAGGAAGCAGTGCTCAAACATGGGGCTCCATAGGTGAGACCATGCCAGGTTACTTAGATTAGATTAGATTAGAACGTCATTTTTAATCTTGAGATAAACAAGAACTTTGTTCTTTAGGCGGTTCTACACCTTTTTTAAAAGAGACTTATCGTTAATGTTACTTTATGTCCTTTTATAGAGGTTTTTACTTCATAAATTGACATCATCTATTAACGTCATCTGTCAACAGTATCTGACAACAACGTCATTTGTCAATGTCATCTTGCAACGAAATCGGCCAACGTCGTCTGTCAATGTCATCTGTCAACATGATCACTTAACGTAATCTGTCAATGTCATCTGTCAATCATTTGTTAACAACGTCCACTTACGTCATTTTTAATCTTGAGATAAACAAGAACTTTGTTCATTTGATGGTTTTATATCTTTTTTAAAAGAGACCCATCGTTAATGTTACTTTATGTCCTTCTATTGAGTTTTTTACTTCACCGATTAACATCATCTGTTAACGTCATCTGTCAACAGTATCTGACAACAATGTCATTTGTCAATGTCATCTTGCAACGTCATCTGCCAACGCGGTCTGTCAATGTCATCTGTCAACATGATCACTTAACGTCATCTGTCAATAATTTGTTAACAACATCCACTAACGTCATTTTTAATCTTGAGATAAACAAGAACTTTGTTAATTTGATGGTTTTATATCTTTTGTAAAAGAGACCCATCGTTAATGTTACTTTATGTCTTTCTATTAAGTTTTTTACTTAATGGATTGTCATCTGTCAACAGTATCTGACAACAACGTCATTTGTCAATGTCATCTGTCTATGGCATCTTCTACCTTCCTTTCTTAATCTTGAGACAAACAAGAACTTCATTTGGCGGTTTTATATCTTTTTTAAAAGAGACCTATCTATCAGAACTCTTAAAAAACATTTTTTTTGTCGGTCAATTATTGCCTACCCAAAGCGAAATTGATCTGCACGATGCTCACCTTCTCGAGGGAATTTTTTATTTAACGATGTTTTAATTACACACAGGTGGAAGGTGATTGATGAAAGCAAGTTTCTTGCTTCCATTTGGCTTTAAGTGAATACCCTGGGGTGTTGTATCTAGATTACATCACCGTTTTAATATGTAGATGTCTTCGAGTATACCAATTTAATTTTTACTTGAACATGGGAAGTGAGCAATAAGTGATTAATTGTAATGTTATGATGTATGTTAATAACAGAATGTTGCTTTCTTAAGGTTAGCTTACAAATTAATTAGTGATGTTTGTTACTACCGGAAAATATTTTTTTTCGTAAGTGAACTAGAAACATAAAAAAAAATTTATTACTAGGTTGGTATGCCATTTACACGAACAATTTTAATGCAACTTTGTTGCAAGCAATAATTGATATATACGATATAATTACAGATAAGTAACAAACGATTTTCATAATATGCAATAAACTATTGTAACACAGACTATTTACAAGAATAAAATTATTTAAAGATTGTTTAAATGGTGCTGAAAGACATCTAACTTTGTGCTTCTCACTTAAAAATGTTGCTAAATGAACACCTCGTATATACACTGCACTGGAATAGATATCAAAATTTTAATTTTTTCCTATAAAACTTCATACATTTATTTATTTAGTAACCAATTTTCATTAAAAAATAATAATGTTTAATATTGAAAATTTAAGGGAGAGACTGGCCATGTTACTTTTTTATATAAATTTTATATACTATACTTGAACGCCTCGTATATTTACCGCAACGGGTTAAATTTCAAAAAAGTAATTATTTCCTCTTAAACCTCATACATTTATTTATATACTGACCAATTTTCATTTAAAAACAATAATGGGTAATATTGAAAATTTAAGGGAGAGACTGACCGTGTTACTGTATTGTGTAAATTTTATAAACACCTCGTATATATACAGCACCTGATTAGATATTTAAAATTTAAATTTTTACACTAAAACTTCACACATTTATTTATTTATTCGCCAATTTTCATGTAGAATCAATAATGGGTAATATTGAAAATTTAAGGGAGAGACTGACCGTGTTACGTTTTTATATAAATTTTATATACTATACTTGAACGCCTCGTATATTTACCGCAACGAGTTAAATTTCAAAAAAGTAATTATTTCCTCTTAAACTTCATACATTTATTTATATACTGACCAATTTTCACTTAAAAACAATAATGTTTCATATTGAAAATTTAAGGGAGAGACTGGCCATGTTACTTTTTTATATAAATTTTATATGCTATACTTGAACGCCTCGTATATTTACTGCACTGGGTTGGATTTCAAAAAAATAATTTTTTCCTCTAAAACTTCATACATTTATTTATATACTGACCAATTTTCACTTAAAAACAATAATGGGTAGTATTGAAAATTTAAGGGAGAGACTGGCCATGTTACTTTTTTATATAAATTTTATATACTATACTTGAACGCCTCGTACCTATATTTACCGCAACGGGTTAAATTTCAAAAAAGTAATTATTTCCTCTTAAACCTCATACATTTATTTATACACTGACCAATTTTCATTTAAAAACAATAATGGGTAATATTGAAAATTTAAGGGAGAGACTGACCGTGTTACTGTATTGTGTAAATTTTATAAACACCTAGTATATATACAGCACCTGATTAGATATTTAAAATTTAAATTTTTACACTAAAACTTCACACATTTATTTATTTATTGGCCAATTTTCATGTAGAATCAATAATGGGTTATATTGAAAATTTAAGGGAGAGACTGATCATGTTATTTTTTTGTTTAAATTCTATCAACTATACTTGAACACCTCGTATACATATTGCACTTAATTAAATATTAAAAAATTAAATCCTGTCTAAAACTTTATACATTTATTTATTTACTGACCAATTTTTATGTCAAAACCATAATGGGTAATATTGAAAATTTAAGGGAGAGACTGGCCATGTTACTTTTTTATATAAACTTTTTATGCTATACTTGAACGCCTCGTATATTTACTGCAACGGGTTAGATTTCAAAAAGTTAATTTTTTCCTCTAAAACTTCATACATTTGTTTATATACTGACCAATTTTCATTTAAAAACAATAATGGGTAATATTGAAAATTTAAGGAAGAGACTGGCCATGTTACTTTTTTATATAAATTTTATATGCTATACTTGAACGCCTCGTATATTTACTGCACTGGGTTGGATTTCAAAAAAATAATTTTTTCCTCTAAAACTTCATACATTTATTTATATACTGACCAATTTTCACTTAAAAACAATAATGGGTAGTATTGAAAATTTAAGGGAGAGACTGGCCATGTTACTTTTTTATATAAATTTTATATACTATACTTGAACGCCTCGTACCTATATTTACCGCAACGGGTTAAATTTCAAAAAACTAATTATTTCCTCTTAAACTTCATACATTTATTTATATACTGACCAATTTTCATTTAAAAACAATAATGAGTAATATAGAAAATTTAAGGGAGAGACTGACCGTGTTACTGTATTGTGTAAATTTTATAAACACCTCGTATATATATATATATACAGCACCTAATTGGATATTTAAAATTTTAATTTTTACACTAAAACTTTACACATTTATTTACTTATTGGCCAATTTTCATGTAGAATCAATAATGGGTAATATTGAAAATTTAAGGGAGAGACTGGCCATGTTACTTTTTTATATAAATTTCACCTCTTATATATTCTGCACCTAATTAGATATTTAAAATTTAAATTTTTACACTAAAACTTCACACATTTATTTATTTATTGGCCAATTTTCATTTAAAACCAATGATGGTTAGTATTGAAAATTTAAGGAAGAGACTGATCATGTTACTTTTTTATATAAATTTTATAAACCATACTTGAACACCTCGTATATATGCTGCACCTGATTAGAAATACAAAATTTAAGTTTTTCGCCTGAAACTTCATACATTTATTTATTTAATGGCCAATTTTGATGTAAAACCAATAATGATTAATATTGAAAATTTAAGGGAGAGACTGACCGTGTTACATCATGATAAAAAAATTTTAAACGAAACTTGAGCAACTCGTATATATTCTGCACCGGGTTAGATATCAAAAATTAAAATTGTTTTTTTAAAACTTCATACATTTATTTATTTACTAACCAATTTTCATTTAAAAAAATTAATGTCTAATATTGAAAATTTAAGGGAGAGACTGCCCATGTTACTTTTTTATATACTATACTTGAACGCCTCGTATATTAACTGCAACTGTTAAATTTTAAAAAAATAATTACTTCCTCTAAAACTTCATACATTTATTTATTTATTAGCCAATTTTCATGTAAAACCAATAAAGGGTAATATTGAAAATTTAAGGGAGAGACTGACCATGCTATTTTTTAATATAAATTTTATAAACTATACTTGAGTTAGATTTCAAAAAAATATTTTTTTTCTCTAAAACTTTATACATTTATTTATTAACTGACCAATTTTCATGTAAAGCTAATCATGGGTAATATTGAAAATTTAAGGGAGAGACTGTCCATGTTACTTTTTTATATAAATTTTATAAACTAAACTTGAACGCCTCGTATATTTACTGCAACGGGTTAGATTTCAAAAGATTATTTTTTTTTCTAAAAGATCATACATTTATTTATATACTGACCAATTTTCATGTAAAACCAATAATGGGTAGTATTGAAAATTCAACGGAGAGACTGGCTATATTACATTTTTATATAAATTTTATAAACTAAGCTTGAACACCTATATATACTGTACCTGATTAGATATCCAAAATTTAAATTTTTCCTCTAAAACTTCACTCATTTATTTATTTATTGGCCAATTTTCATGTAAAACCAATAAAGGGTAATATTGAAAATTTAAGGGAGAGACTGACCATATTGCTTTCTTATATAAATTTTATAAACTATGCTTGAACACCTCGTATATATACTGCACCGTGTTAGATATCAAAAATTGAAATTTTTTCTCTAAAACTTCACACATTTATTTATTTTTTGGCCAATTTTCATGTACAACCAATAAAGGGTCCTATTAAAAATTTAAGGGAGAGACTGACCATGCTATTTTTTAATATAAATTTTATAAACTATAGGTACTTGAACACCTCGTATATATACTGCACCGTGTTAGATATCAAAAATTGAAATTTTTGCTCTAAAACTTCACACATTTATTTATTTATTGGCCAATTTTTATGTAAAACCAACAATGTTTAATATTGAAAATTTAAGGGAGAGACTGACCATGTTACATTTTTATATAAATTTTATATACTAAACTTGCGAAGACCTCGTATATATACTGCACATAATTAGATCAAAAATTAATTTTTTTATACTGTTTTCTACCTACGAGGTCTGTCGCAAAACAAACAGGATAAAGGAGAAAATTCGTTAAATTCAAAATAGTACTTTATAGAGTCAATACAGCGATTTGAACGGTTCACAAGTTCAGAATCATGATTTTAGCTCATTCACCGGGATATTCTTTTAAATAGTCAACGCCTTTTGGATGGCCTCTACGTCGGCATACCGCAGTCCCTGCATGGGCAAATGTAGTTTACAGAAAAAAAAAGTCGCACAGGACCATATCTGAAGAATATGGGGAATGGTTGATGGTTAAAATGTCATTTTTTGTCAATAAATCGGACACAAGTGTCGATCTATTTGATGGTGCATTATAGAGCAACAAGCAGCATCCTTCTTTGTGATATTCTGGCTGAACACGACGGATACGCGAGATCCAATGCTTCATAACACCAAGATATACACAGCATGAAACGTTTGGTCTACTGGATCAAAATCTTTGTGAATAATTCCCTTCGAATAGAAACAAATCAACATTGTCTTCACTTTTGACTATTCCAAACGGCTTTTTTCGAATTTGGCTTGCTTGGGAGCTTCCATTTAAAACCTTGAAGTATCACATTGGAAAGACCATGTTTCGTCAATGTTGTACAGAAAGTTTTTATATTTCTTGGTCTCTTTAATTGTGTCTCTTGAATGTTGAATTCGAAGTATTTTTACAAACTGACGATTCTCTTTGAACCGTGTAAACCACTCGTAGACTCAGCTAAGAGATAAACAATCATCACTATAAACTTGTTTTAACAATCGATGTGTTTCAGTTAATGTTTTTTCAATTTAAAACAGAACTTAATATTGGCTCTCGTTCGATGCTCATTTTAAGACCGATTTTAAAAAGGTACTTTCACTTTTGAGCGCGATAAATCGGCGATTGTCATAAAATTTTGACAGAACATCCATAAAAGATGTACTTGTCGAACACTCGCCCCAATAATAGATGGCTCTACTAGTATCGGAGATTTTTTTAAATTTCGGCTGGCCAACGTGTTCGTCATCTTCTACCAACTGACGATCCTCTTTGAACCGTGTGAACCACTGGTAGACTCGGCTACGAGATAAACAATCATTACTATAAACTTGTTTTAACAATCGATGTGTTTCGGTAAATGTTTCTTCAATTTAAAACAGAAATTAATAGGCTCTTCGTTCGATGATCATTTTTAGACCGATGTTAAAAAGGTATTGTCACTTTTAGCGCGATAAATTGGCGTGAAGTGGTTCGATTATCATGAAATTTTGGCAGAACATCAATGAAAGATGTACCTATCGAAAACTAGCCCAAAATAACAGATAGCGCTACTAGTTTCGGATATTTCTTTAACTTTGCGACAGACCTCGTATTTAAAAAAATTAAAAATGTGTATAGAGGCAAATAGGGTTATAAAACGTTTAAATATTTCTTATAATAAAGAGAAAAAAAAATGTATTTAATATATGATGGTCATAAAATGATTCTCTTTTTAGTACCCTCTATTCAGACGGAATGAACGAACACATAAATTCTTCCAACCAAATCTTATTCCCGCAGCAACAAAACGTATGCGACTATGAAAAATTTAATATATCCTCAGAAATGTCTAAGTAAGTAAATTCCAGCAACCAATTTTCCACGATAAATATAAGCATGAATTATTACGGTTATACTCAAATAGGTTTTAATTTTAATAAAACTGTCTTGCAGCATGTAATATCCGGCGTGTATATACGCAACCGCATTATTATGAGCCGAACGAACGGTGGATCCGTGAATATATCCAAAGAAATGGCGGCAGCTATTTTTATATTTTGACTCCCCTGTTTTTGTTCGCGTTGATCCCTAATTCGGCTTCCACCCCTGCCCCGATGATGGGGTGGGCCACCCACTTATTGCTATTCCATCTATGACTGTAGGCGTCTTACATCGGCGAAGGGGATGATCGATAACATCGTTGCCAAATTTTATATCCATATTCCTTTTTTTATCCTTCTTTCAATACGAAAATAACATTATTCCATTAGACTTTAATTTTATTAATTTAAACGTTTGAAAAGTACATTAAACAGGATAATCGTGAACAAAATTCTCCATAAAGTCTTTAGTTTTAAGCTATAACATAGCAAGCCAATCTTTGTCCAATCTATTTAGTTCAAACGTATCTAGTCGAGGCAATGAATCATTATGTTAGGAAATCTTTTAGGATAGGATGGATCGGAATGCGGTTTTTTACATTTGTTTTCAAAAATTAGAGTCAGAATTAAAATATGGCACCAGGGAACACACCACGGACACCTGGTACCCTCTAACCTGGACGCAGACGTCATCTTCGAGAATTTTCCTGGAAATAGCGACAAAAACGAACCGAAAATCATTATGAGGGCATTTTGTGTGCGCTGAATCCAAATTTCATGTGGAAAACGACCCTTCCAACACCTGGTGCGCGCTAACCTGAAGCTGAACGTCATTCCCGAGGTTTTCCCAGACACAATTAAAAAAGACAAACCGAAAATTGTTACGGAGGCTTTTTGGCTCGCTGAACTCAAATATGGTACCGACGAATACCCCACGGACACCTGGTGCGACCTAACCGGGCTCTGAACGTCATCCCCGAGGTTTCCCAGACACAATTGAAAAAGACGAACCGAAAATTGTTACGGGAAGAGTTACACATGAATGAATGTATGAAATTATGAGACAATTTTCGGTTCGTATTGTGTCTGGAGAACCTCGGAGACGGTTCAGCACCAGGATAGGGCGCACCAGGTGTCTATGGGGTATTCGCCGATGTCATATTTGAATTCAGCGCCCCAAGAAACCCTCCGTAACGAATGTCGGTTTGACTTTTTCAATTGTGCCTGGAAAACCCTCGCGGATGACGTCCAAAGTTTTCAACGTTTTCCAACATTTTCCACATGAAATTCGGATTGAGCGCACACAAAATGTACCCAAAATGATTTTCGGTTCGTTTTTGTCACTATTTCCAGGAAAATTCTCAAAGATGATGTCCGCGTCCAGGTTAGCGCGCACCAGGTGTCTGCCATATTTGAATTCAGCGATCCAAAAATCCCCCGGGTGTCGAGTTTCTCTTCTTCCTCGCATGAAGTTTGGGATAGTCCCCCGGAGATGACGTTCGTCGACGTTCCTGAGCTCCATGTGTTCGGGGGTCAATTTCAACATGATAATCGTGATCAGCGACCTCAAAAGCCCTTGGGTACCCAACTTTCAACTTAATACCAAGAACATCCTTGCTTAAAGCTTTTTTAGAGAAAGAGAAAAAATGGCCCTTGGTAAGCCAGGCGCATCAGTAGATTTATATTAATTAAATATATTAAAAGTATACGTTTTAGAAAAAAATGTTTTAGATAAAAGTTGTAGGTCTCTTTAAGACAAACAAAAAAGTCCCGTAACATTTTTTTGTACAGGGTGAAGTAAAAAAGTTACGAATTTTTTTCCATTTTGATTTGATGTCACGCCCAAACGGCCTTACCGATTTGGCCCATTAACGAACTCGACCGAGATTTTGGGACGATTGATTTTTGTACCAAATTTCATTTCGATCCGTTAAGAAATGCGACCGCTATCGTGTCCACAGATTTCGTTATATCGGAACTATACATACATACATACATATATATATATACATATATATATATATATATATATATATATATATATATATATATATATATATATATATATATATATATATAAACTTTTGAACGGAAGGTGTTTTTGAGGTCAGGGGGGCCCAAAACGAAAAACTGTAGTGAAATTTTCCCGAAGTCGTGACCTGCGAACCAGCTGAATAGTAGATATAAATCTACTAAAAGACGTTGCGGTTGCATTTTCTGTAAAGAATGTGCTGGAGCTTCTTGGGGATCAGATTAATGCTGCTGATTATGCGATATGAAACGAAAAACAGTTAAAAACTTGATTAAAGTGTCTTTGGAGACTAGAGAATGACTAGCCAAGCATTAAGCATCCATTTTTTAAGCTTCAACACAAGTTCTGGATCTAAATCTGGAAATTTGGAAAGGGGCGAAAGTGCTCCGCTGGCACTGAGGCCACATTTTGCATCTTCCCGTGTATAGGAATATCCATACCTCAGGCTGTCATCAGGACTAGAAATTTGAAATCTTCCTGACATCGGATGGTGTGAGCTAGTACTCGCCCAACACAGATCTTCTGATTTTAGAAAAAGGAGAGCAGTCATACATTATATGCTCCACTGTTTCCTCTTCTGGTTCGCAACCTCTGCATAAAGGTTCCGCTGCTATTTCATCCTAAAGAGATGTTGTCGCAATTGGCGGTGACCCCTTAAGATTTACACAGCTGTTCGGAATCTTACACAATTTTCTGTGGGCTCTAAAAACATCTGGTCTTTGAAGATAATCGTGTAATACTGTTGTATATGTTTTAGGAACTGTTGACCTAATACCAGAAACGTATCAATGGTAAAAGCTTTCTTTTATAAAAAGCACCTCACCTTAAGAATCTGCTTGAGATTTAGATCTTCTTGAGACTTCTAAAAGCTCTCTGTGGATTTAGAAAAAAAGAAAAAACCTTACTGTTCATATAACGTAATCAACTTTTAGAATAATGTACTGCGTAGTAGTACATCTTCTACATGATGCTATGATCCTCTTAAAGTTGTTAAATATCAACAAAAAAGAATCGCAGAGGAAGAAACTGCTAAGACTCAGTGTTTTATTTTCTTTAAAGATCTTGTACACAAAGAGCTTAGGATGTGTTACCTAACCAGGTACCAGAAATGAAGCTTCTAGATTAACTCTATCTGAAGAAGTCGCTAGAGCTTCCTGGGTAGTTCATCTAGTTTCTGTGGGCTCTACAGAGACTCGGTGTAATATTTTTTTAAGATCATGGTCCAAATGAATGGACACTAAACAAAAAAAAATTGAACAATCACATCAGTAGAATAGTGGACACCAAAATTGTTAAAATCGCTAGAGACAAATCACCAAGTGGTAGAAGAAGCATAGGCTGACAGCTCAAAAGATGTAGCGACGATCTTTCATAGAGGCATCAACTTGCTAATGAACAAGCAGAGTTGCTTATATAAAAGAAGAAGAAGAAGAAGATCATGGTGTAATGGTGCAGCATATGTTCCTTAGGAATTGTTGATCCAATAACAGATAAGTAGTAAAGGCAAGAACTTCTTTTAGTGAGAGATTTGGAGCTTCTTGGGAGTGCATAGACTTTTTTGTGGATTTTACCAAGCTTTATTGTTATTCTTCTTGTAAAACTTAACGAAAAAGCAATATATTTTGACATTCGATATTGTACCATTCATTTTTCTTCTTTTTGCCAATTGTTTTCTCTGCTGCGTTCTGTATGGCGACTTTTATGTAGCTCTATTCCCGTTTCACATCATCACATTCTTGATTGCCATCCATTGATAGAATTTTTTCCAGTTCTTCCTGATATTTCGTTCTTACTTGCTCTTCTTATAGTTCTTCAGTGTCCCATTTCGTTTGATTGCCTTTATATTTGTTCCTGCATGTTTTATTGTTTTATTTTTGCCATTACCATGAAATGGTCTGAGTCAGCACAGGCTCCTTTGCAGGATCCTACGTTCTTAATTGATGACTGTCTTTTCTCAGTAATTCATTGTTTTCTCTGTCATCTGCCGTGTTCGTTCTGATTCATTTTAATCTCGCTTCCACTTTTGTTTCCATAATTTTTTGACATTCGATATTGTACCATTCATTTTTCTTCTCCTTCTAGCTTTTTGCTAATTGTTTTTTCTGCTGCGTTTTGTAAGGCGTCGTTTATGCAGCTCCATTCCAGTTTCACATCATCCCATTCTTGATTCTTATCCATTGTTAGATTTTTCCAATTCTTCCTGATATTTCCTTCTTACTTGCTCTTCTTATAGTTCTTCAGTGTCCCATTTTGTTTGATTGCCTTTATATTTCTTTCTGCAGGTTTTTTTTATTTTGGCCATTACCATCTAGGATCTTACGTCCTTAATTGGTGATTGTCTCCTACTGCTAATCTACTGAGGTAGTATCTGTGTAAAATGGGCAAAATGGAAAGTGGAGTATGAGGCAGATTCTGTGCGATTTTAGCTATAGATATCCACAACAAAAGATTAGTGTAGAAATCGAATAATTGACCCCTCTACAATCTACAATCTACAGCTTTTTCTTAATTATCATCTGCAATACAGTGATTGTTAACAATAACCAATACACGTGCAGATTGAATAAAAATTTTTCATTCGTTTCCCTCAACTACTCGAAAAGTCCAATTAAATATCAAGGATTGTAACAGCAGGAGAAAATCCCACCTGCAGCAAGGAAATATGTCGCTTCTCCCCAACTCATTTAAACTTTTCAAGAATGTCTGGCCGAATTTTATATATTATAGAAATGATTCCTTATACCGTAATTGACAACGAGGAAAATTGTAGCAGATAAAATATTTTTCTTTCGGCTACAAATTAATTAGAGATCTGTAGAAATTTAAAGAATTGTTATTTCTTACTTTGATGTCTGAATTTTCGAACGGTAATGATTGCGATCGGAATCTTATTGTTAAAGCTATTCTTGACTATAATTATGTATAAAAATACGAAATAATAAGAAAGAAATGAATGCTTGTTGTTGTTAGTTCAATAAAGATACTTTTTATTAAAATGAGAAACAATTATTTTCAGATACAGAAACAATAATAGTACAGTTAAATTAGACATTCAAACGTACGTATATTCACATTAAACCAAACATCAGTTCTTCTTCTTGATTTTTGTCTTATTTTCCTTATTCTTCTTCAAAACGATTGATTATATATACTTATTTTTCTTTTTTCTCTGCTCGTTCTTTTTCTTCCCCTTTTCTTTATCTTTTTTGTTCTTCTTCTTCTTTTACTTTATTACCTTCTTGATCTTAATCTTGTTTTTTCCTTAATCTTGTTTTTTTCTCTTTATTGATCTTGTTCTTTTTCTTTTTCTTGATTTTGTTCTTCTTCTTCTCTTTGATTTTTGCTTCATCTATTTTTATTACTTATTTTTTTTTACTCTGCTCGTTCTTCTTCTTCCCCTTTTCTTATTCTTTTTTGTTCTTCTTCTACTTTTAGTTTTTATCTTCTTGATCTTGATCTTCATTTTTCCTTAATCTTGTTTTTATCTCTTTATTGATCTTGTTCTTATTCTTTTTCTTAATTTTGTTCTTCGTCTTCTCTTTGATTTTTGCTTCATCTTTTTGATCTTTTTTTTAATACTTATTTTTCATTTTCCTCTGCTCGTTCTTCTTCTCCCTTTTCTTATTCTTTTTTTGTTATTTTTCTACTTTTACTTTTTATCTTCTTGATCTTGATCTTCTTTTTTCCTTAATCTTGTTTTTTTCTCTTTATTGATCTTTTTGGCGTTTATGAGTAGGCACGCCATTGAGCCTTGCTTGGGTTTGTGTTTCGTCCCGGGCATGCTTACTTGGACTCGTCAGTAAGGCTGTAAGCCATGCGCTGCCTTAGACACGATGGAGAAATTATTGCAGCGGCCGGGGATCGAACCCTGGTCCGCACGGTGGGAGTCAGGAGCTCTGACCGTTGCGCCGCCGAGGCTGCTGTTCGGCTAGTGGTACGAACGTGGTCTGATCGAGTCGAAGCGACCGCCACAATCTTGTTCTTTTTCTTTTTCTTGATTTTGTTCTTCTTTTACTTTTACTTTTGATCTTCTTGATCTTGATCTTTTTTTTTCTTTTTCCTTTGCTCGTTCTTCTTCTTTCCCTTTTCTTATTTTTTTGTTCTTCTTCTACTTTTACTTTTTATCTTCTTGATCTTGATTTTCCTTTTTCCTTAGTCTTGTTTTTTTTCTCTTTATTAATCTGGTTCCTTTGCTTTTTCTTGATTTTGTTCTTTTTCTTCTCTTTGATTTTTGCTTCATCTTTTGATCTTTTTTTAATACTTATTTTTCTTTTTCCTCTGCTCGTTCTTCTTCTACCCCTTTTCTTATTCTTTTTTTTTGTTCTTCTTCTACTTTTATTTTTTATCTTCTTAATCTTGATCTTCTTTTTTCCTTAATCTTGTTTTTTTCTCTTTATTGATTTTGTTCTTTTTCTTTATCTTTTTCTTCATTTTGTTCTTCTTCTTCTCTTTGATTTTTGCTTTGTCACGGGCTAAATTCTCGCAAGTGATAAATATTTTAATTTGTAAACATAAGTGTCTTCCTACCTTGAAATTTCCCATTATTAAAGGTTTACTTGGGTCGGGAACCGGTTGATCTGGTTCAATAATAGATAGTCGTCAACTTATAAATATATTCTGGCCATAAATTATTCCTAATGTTGCTAATATTGTTTTGGAAGTAAATTTCATGTAGCTGTTTATTTTTTTTTTTAATTACTGTCATCTTGCACTTTCATCTGACTGAAGTACTTTCTCTTTCTTTTTGTCGATAACTAAGATATTGCGGTTCTACAGCCAGCTCTTTCGTGGAATAGTTACTTGCGTAATAAGATTTAAAATAAACGAGGATATTAAGTAATGTTGAGATTTTTGATGATATCTTGATAAATAATAAGATAAGTCGTATCTAACGACCACTGTTTGCTAGCAAATTGAAGATCCTATCAGGTCAGCAATCAAATTTCAACCAAAAACTAGGACTTAAACCCTTAACTAGGATTTACACCTGTATCTAAGTTTTCAGCCTATAACTAGGACCCTAAAATCGTAATTTGGAATTAATAATAGCTCAAACAAATTTTAGTGACTCCTCAATTAATTGACTTACTGATTTTAATACAATTTGAACACATTAACTTAAATTTGTACTACAATGAAAGAATAAAAATGAATTTAAATGAATAATACCACATTTAGAAGCTGACTTCTCTGAATTTACAATTAATGATCAAAAATAATAATTTAAATGTACTCAACAAACTTAAATTTGACTTGCTAGTCACGACAAAATTATAACAATAAATTAAATCAAAATTTAACATAAAATTAATTTATAATAGTAAAAGAATAAGCAAAAAGGAGTCTAGTTTCACATAAATAAACCTACATACAATACACAAAGAAATATACATGTAAAATCAAGATATGAAAACTAAAATTGCGACTATATGGCGTTATTAATATTATATAAAAAAAATATAATATAGTAACTCAGCTATTAAGATAGGGTTGTTTTATTTCTATAAACTCGTGACACCCCTGGCTGGTAAACGGGTGGAACAATATTCTCGTTGCTAATTGCACCAATCGGAATTCTACCACAATTTTCCGTCTGAACGGTCTTAAATTACCAAAATTTCCCTACTGTCTGCTCTATGGGCTACCTACACTCATAGGGAACGAAAGAACCATAAGAATCGAACAACCACATGAATAAATAACGTGTTACTCACCACAGAAGATTTCCTAAATATCCCTTCACGAGGAATTTTTCCAACGAATCCACCAAAATAACGGAAAATCTCACTCCAATACTATTCGTTATGAAAAACTGAGGTTTAATTTCGTAAATCCAAAATTAATTGTCTCTGATGAACAGAGATTACAACTTAAACCCAGAAAATCTTCTCACTGCCACGTTTTCAAGACAAAGGCTGGTAAAAGAAAGAGCCGATTCTTCCATATCACGTTCACGGGATTTGACACACGTCGAAATAAGAGGTGGCCTCTACTATTATAGGGACAATAACCGTAGGATCTTCAGCTACAAATTTACGAACAAACAGTGGTCGTTAGATACAACTAATCTTATTATTAACCAAGATATCAATAAAAATCTCAACATTACCTAATTCCTCGTTCATTTTCAATTTTATTAAGCAAGATATATATAACGGAACACTGACTGTAGAACACTATACGTCGAGTTATCGACAAAAGAAGAGAAATAGTACCTCGGCCGGGTGAAAATAAAAAAAGAACCCCAAGGATTCATAAACTGAATTTTAATAAATATACTTCTAAAAATAATTCCAGCGATATCAGGAATAATTTATGGCCAGAATAATAAATAATAGCTGGCGATTAACTATAATCGATCCAAATCAACTGGTTCCAGACTCCAGTAAACCTTTAATAATGACGGATTTATAAGGTAAGAATTTAGTTATACTAGAGCGAATTTGACCCGTGACAACTTCTTCTATTTTTCTACCTTTAGATCTTCTTTTAGTCATTTTGATCATGTTCTTTTTCATGTCCTTAATTTTGTTTTTCTTCTATCCTCTGGATATTGCTGGTCTTCTTTTTTTGTTCTTGTTCTTTTTATTTTTTTAAACTTTGTTCTTCTTGTTCTTTTTTGTACTTCCATTTTTTTTCTTTTCCCTTTAGATCTTCTTTTTATCTTGTTCTTATTGATCTTCTTTTGCTTAATCATGTTAGTCTTCTATTTCTTGATACTGTGCTTTTTTCGATTTTCTTTTATTGTTTTTTTTGGTGATCTTGGGCTTCTTCTGTTTTTAAATCGTGTTCTTCTTCTTCTTTTTGATGTCTTTTCTATTCTTGTTTTTTTTATCTTTCTTTTCTTGCTTCTTCTTTTTTTTGCTACCCTTAGATCTTCTAATTCTAGAATCTAAAAATTCGTTGGCAGATTAGAGAACAAAAGCAATAAGAAAGAAAAAGGGAGAGAAACAGAGTAAAAGAAGGAGAAAGAGAAAAAAAAGAGTGAAAGGGAGAAATAAAGGAAAAAGGAGATTGAAAAAGCAATGATAAGTTTGAAAGAGAGCAACATTAACATTTTTTATAACAATAGCCACAAAAATTACTTTCCCTGGTGGGAAATGGACTATATAACTTCCTGTAACAAAACTACACCCATCAATTATTCCCGCTGATAAGATTAATAATTACATTAAAGAACAATATCTTAAACCAGCAAATAGCCCTTCGAAAACAAACTGTCCAACCCTATTATCAACTAATAACTAATAACAGGTCAGTTCATTAAAATTAAATAACAAACTTCCCAAATTATAGAAGCAATTTTATTAATGTCGACAACGTTTAAACTACACATTATTTTATTAAGAAAAAAAATTTCTAAACAGGTATTAAGGGTAAGTTAAATTGAATGATCATTATGTATAAAAACAGTGAAGGTATAAGAAAAACGATGTATGTATTAATAAAATAAAGTAAATCATCTGTTTCCTGATGATATCCCAGTGAGTGGGCACATGTAGCAGGTGGCACCATGTCGTTATAGATACTACTTATATGGTCAATGTTACCAACGGTCACTAAATAATAACTAATTAATTAAATGTATATTTATCGATATTTTTGACAATATGCTTAATTTATTTTGCATAATTTTAATAAGGGTTCTTTGTATATTTGTAGGAATTACCCTATACTCTATTCTATATACCTTACAGCGTCTACAAATGCGGTAAGCATCATCTTGTGCCTTCTAGAGACTGTTTGAAAACACAACTTCTCTTGACCCACTATGAATTCTATTTCGAGCATCTTTTAGACAGAAATCATCATCAAAGGTTCTGTAGACCATTAAAAGAGTTTCCAGAGACAGTTATCAAAGGTTCTGAAGGCCATCCAAAGATTCTTTTACACCTTACGTGTACAGCTGCGTTTTTAAAACATCTTTACTGTAACTTTTAGCAATGGGATCATCATCAATTGATACACAGTAAATCCAATCTCTTGCAGCTCTTAGAGACTGTTCAATTCAAGGGGATTTTATTGTTCTTTTACCTATTGTGGCTTCTAGAGATGTTTGAAAGCACAACTTCTCTTGACCCACTATGAAATTCTATTTAGGGCATCGTTTAACACAGAAATCGTTATCAAAGGTTCTGTAGACCATCAGAAGAGTTTCCAGAGACGGTTATCAAAGGTTCTGAAGGCCATCCAAAGATTCTTTTACACCTTACACTGTGTAGAGCTGGTTTTTAAAACATCTTTACTGTAAAATTTAGCAATAGAATCATCATCAGATGATACGCAGTTAATCCAATGTCTTGCAGCTTCTAGAGACTGTTTAATACAAAGAATCTTTAATATTCTTTCACCTCTTGTGGCTTCTAGAGACTGGTTAAAAGCACAACTTTCCTTGACCCACTATAAAATTCTATTTAGAATACCTTTTAAGACAGAAATCATCAATAAATCTTCTGTAGACCATCAGAAGAGTTCCCAGAGACAGTTACCAAAGTTTCTTTCACACCTTACACCGTCTACAGATGAGCTTTCAAAACATATTTAGTATAACTTTTAGCACTGGAATCATCATAAGTTGATGCGCAGTTAATCCAATCTCTTGCAGCTTCTAGAGACTGTTCAATCCAAAGGGTCTTTAATGTTCTTTCACCTCTTGTGGCTTCTAGATATTGTTTAAAAGCACAACTGCTCTTGAACCACTATAAAATTCTATTTAGAGCACCTATTAAGACAAAAATCACCAACAAATGTTCTCTAGACCATCAAAAGAGTTTTCTGAGATAGTTAGCAAAGGTCCTGAAGGCCGTCCAAAGATTCTTTTACACCTTACACCGTCTACAGTTGCGCTTTCAAAACATATTTAGCCTAACTTTTTGCACTGGAATCATCATCAGGTGATACGCAGTTAATCTAATCTCTTGCAGTTTCTAGAGACTGTTTAATCCAAAGAATCTTTAATATTCTTTCACCTCTTGTGGCTTCTAGAGACTGTTTGAAAGCACAACTTCTCTTGACCCACTATGAAATTCTATTTACAATACTTTTTAAGACAGAAATCATCAATAAATCTTCTGTAGACCATCAGAGTTCCCAGAGGCAGTTACCAAAGTTTCTTTCACACCTTACACCGTTTACAGATGAGCTTTCAAAACATATTTACTATAACTTTTAGCACTGGAATCATCATAAGTTGATGCGCAGTTAATCCAATCTCTTGCAGCTTCTAGAGACTGTTCAATCCAAAGGGACTTTAATGTTCTTTTACCTCTTGTGGCTTCTAGAGACTGTTTGAAAGCACAACTTCTCTTGACCCACTATGAATTCTATTTCGAGCATCTTTTAGACAGAAATCATCATCAAAGGTTCTGTAGACCATTAAAAGAGATTCCAGAGACAGTTATCAAAGGTTCTGAAAGCCATCCAAAGATTCTTTTACACCTTACGTGTACAGCTGGGTTTTTAAAACATCTTTACTGTAACTTTTAGCAATGGGATCATCATCAATTGATATGCAGTAAATCCAATCTCTTGCAGCTCTTAGAGACTGTTCAATTCAAGGGGTTTTTATTGTTCTCTTACCTATTGTGGCTTCTAGAGATGTTTGAAAGCACAACTTCTCTTGACCCACTATGAAATTCTATTTAGAGCATCGTTTAACACAGAAATCATTATCAAAGATTCTGTAGACCATCAGAAGAGTTTCCAGAGACAGTTATCAAAGGTTCTGAAGGCCATCCAAAGATTCTTTTACACCTTACACTGTGTAGAGCTGCGCTTTTAAAACATCTTTACTGTAAAATTTAGCAATAGAATCATCATCAGATGATACGCAGTTAATCCAATGTCTTGCAGCTTCTAGAGACTGTTTAACACAAAGAATCTTTAATATTCTTTCACCTCTTGTGGCTTCTAGAGACTGGTTAAAAGCACAACTTTCCTTAACCCACTATAAAATTCTATTTAGAATACCTTTTAAGAAAGAAATCATCAATAAATCTTCTGTAGACCATGAGAAGACTTCCCAGAGACAGTTACCAACATTTCTTTTACACCTTACACCGTCTACAGATGAGTTTTCAAAACATATTTAGTATAACTTTTAGCACTGGAATCATCATAAGTTGATGCCCAGTTAATCCAATCTCTTGCAGCTTCTAGAGACTGTTCAATCCAAAGGGTCTTTATGTTCTTTTACCTCTTGTGGCTTTTAGAGACTGTTTGAAAGCACATATTCTCTTGACTCACTATAAAATTCTATTTAGAGCATCTTTTAAGACAGAAATCATCATCAAAGTTTCTGTAGACCATCAGTAGAGTTTCCAGAGACAGTTACCAAAGGTTCTAAAGGGTATCAAAAGATTCTTTTATGTTCTTTAGTCACCAAAAGATTGTTTCTCAGTTTACAAGGATTGGAATTGGAAACCTCTTCGATTAACTTTTATCACCATATCCATCATTGGAATGTACACAGCTAACTTAAAAAGGGCAAAAGAAGGATAGGAAAAACTTTATTAATCACTTTTACCACAAACAGAGTAAAACAATCTAATTCTAAATGTCAAATAAAACACAATAAAAAATTAAGTTTCTTCTTAATCCATTTATATTCTAATCATCAATATCTACATATTTCTCTACACTCAATACGTGTATGGTTTCCTTTATTTCGTATCATCACTTTTGTACCTTACATTTTAAAATATCAAAACTACCTTCCACAAAGTAAGGACATTATCATTTACAGATTTCTACCTATAACAATATCCTCCCCTCTTTTCTTTCTAGTTAAAGCAGCTGCAAATAGATGTCGTGGTTATTGCCAACATTATATGAAGGGATCTGTAGGGGTTGCTATAAATGTACAGGGTGGTCAACGTCTGTAAATTTAATATTTAACTGATTTTGAATACATTTTTTACATGATTTGATTATATACTAATTGGAGGCAGCTTTCAGTACTCTAAACACGAACAAGTAATGAATATTTCAAATATTACATAATGCTGTCTCTTTTACTATTCTTTTGATTAATCAGAAATTATCGATTGTTTAAACATCTATTTTCTAAAGCAATCAAAAAACAGATGTGCGAGAGAGATAACATGTAGCTTTATTATCTCTCTCTTTCTCGTCAGAGAACAAAACCAACAAAAAGGAAAAAGAAACAAACAAACGAACAGAAAGCAAAAGAAATACAACGAAAGTAATAAAACAGAAAGAAAGAAAACACAAAGAAAGTAAGAGAGAAAACAGAAAGAAAGGAAAGAAAATGGGTGGAAAGAAAGAAAATAGTGGAAAGAAAGAAAATAGGGGGAAAGAAAGAAAACAGAAGGAAAGAAAAAATATAAGGAAAGAAAGACAAAATAAAAAATTAAACAGGCAAAAAGTAGATAAACATAGAAAAAGTGAGAAAACAGACAAAATCCAAAAAAAAGGAAACTAAAGAAATAAAGAGAGAAAAATAAAGACAATGAGAAAGAATATAATCGAAAGAGAAAGAAAAAGAACAGAAGACACAAAGAACGAACGAAAAAAAGAAACTAAAAGAGAAGGAAATCAAAAGGAAAAAATAAGAAACAAAAGAAAACACAAAAAAAATAAAGAAAAAATAAAACATAACGTAAGAGAATAAAAAGAAAAATAAAAGATAAAAAAAGGAAACAGAACGAATGAAGAAAAACATAAAGAAGAGAGAAAACAGATAAAAACCAGAAAAAGGTGAAACTAAACGAACACAAGACACAAAGAAAGAAAGAAATCAAAAGGGAAAAATAAGAAACAGAAGAATACACAAAAAAATAAAGAAAAAATAAAACATAACGTAAGAGAATGAAAAGAAAAATAAAAGATAAAAAAGGAAACAGAACGAATGAAGAAGAACATAAAGAAGAGAGAAAACAGATAAACACCAGAAAAAGATGAAACTAAACGAACAGAAGACACAAAGAAAGAAAGAAATCAAAAGGGAAAAATAAGAAACAAAAGAAAACACAAAAAAAGTAAAGAAAAACATAAAGAAGAGAGAAAACAGACAAAAAACAAAATAAATAAAGAAAAAAAGAAGAAAAAATAAATAATTTAAGAACGAAAAACCGTTAGAAGAACAAAAAAAAAGATAGAAAACAATAAAACTAAAAGTAAACAGAAAAAAGAGAAAGATAGAAGAAAGAATAGAACGAAAGACAAAAATAAAAAAAGAAACAATAAGAAAAATAAGAAAACAATGATAATCAAGGTAAACACAAAAAAGAAAAGAAGACAAAAGAAAAGAAGACAGAAGAAAAGAAGACAGAAAAAAAGTAGACAGAAGAAAAGAAGACAGAAGAAAAGAAGACAGAAAAAAAGAAGACAGAAGAAAAGTAAAGAATGATGAAAGAAAATAGAAGAAAAAAATAGAAAGAAAAAACTAAAAAAGAGAAAAACAGAAAAAAAGAAGAAATATTACAAAGAAAAAGGGTAGGAGAGAGAGTGAGGATCTGTAGCTTTAGTCAAATAAATTAATAACATATAGAAAGAAGGAATTAGTAAAAGTTGCTTACATTCTAAGATATTC
This sequence comes from Altica lythri, assembly GCA_964028335.1. Lineage (NCBI taxonomy): Eukaryota > Metazoa > Arthropoda > Insecta > Coleoptera > Chrysomelidae > Altica > Altica lythri. The sequence goes on from OZ034810.1 coordinate 22,949,924, forward strand.
CATAGCTCTAAATTATATAAAAAAATTATTAATCTTTAACATCCCCTATCCACTCTTTTTCTAAACAATAAAACGAAAATTTGCTTAAAAGGCTGTAACAGATAAAAGAGATCTGACAAATTGGCTTTCATTCTTATCACCTGTGTCTATCCTTTCACTTTATTCTACCTGGTGCTGTTTTTGACCTAAATCGATCTGATTGAATCGAATTCGAAACCTTTATTGTAAATTTCGAACACCCTATTATCCTCAGACTCAAAAAGTTAACAGCTCCATAATCGAACGAGTTCAATATCCTTTTAAAATGACAGGTAGAAAAAAAAGGGAAGGTCATAAAGTGATATTTTTTTTTTAAATGTATTTCGGTCCTACCTAAATAGGTTCTGTTTATCTTGTTTTATTTGTAAACTAGCTGTACCAGGCGCGCGTTGCTACGCCAGCAACTAAAATAAATTTAAGAAAAATAAAAGAGAAGAAGAGATAGAGAAGGAAAGAAAGTTTATAGTTTTGTTTTACTTATCGCACCAAAAATATATTTTTCGAACTTATATTTATACGAATTCGTGTAGATATCTATTAATCAGTATTGAATTTGATACATGGAAGCGCTATCTGGTGGTAACTTCCTTTAATACGAATATCATATTCATCTTACCCGTTAAAAATACATCATCATACTGATTTTCCTGACAGGACAGATGTTGCTAGTCTGCAGCGCCACCTGGTGGCGAGTGGCATCAATGAGCATATCATACAAACCTTCTCCGTGGAAAAATACATATACATACCAATTTTCATGACAATTGGTTGAACGGGACAGAAGTTGCTACTCTACAGCGTCACCTGGTGGTGAGTGGCATCAATAAGCATATCATACAAACCTTCTCCATGGAAAAGTACATATACATAACAATTTTCATGACAATCGGTTGAACGGGACAGAAGTTGCTACTCTGTAGCGCCACCTGGTGGCGAGTGGCATCAATGAGCATATCATATAAACCTTTTCTGGGGAAAAATACATGTACATACCAATTTTCATGACAATCGGTTGAACGGAACTAAAGTTGCTAGTCTGCAGCGCCACCTGGTGGCGAGTGGCATCAGTGAGCATATTATACAAACCTTTTCCGTGGAAAAATACCTATACATACCAATTTTCATGACAATCGGTTGAACGGGACAGAAGTTGCTAGTCTGCAGCGCCACCTGGTGGCGAGTGGCATCAATGAGCATATCATACAAACCTTCTCCGTGGAAAAATACATATACATAACAATTTTCATGACAATCGGTTGAACGGGACAGAAGTTGCTACTCTGTAGCGTCACCTGGTGGCAAGTGGCATGAATGAGCATATCATACAAACCTTTTCCGTGGAATAATACATATACATAGGTACCAATTTTCATGACAATCGGTTGAACAGGGCAGAAGTTGCTAGTCTGCAGCGCCACCTGGTGGCGAGTGGCATCAGTGAGCATATCATACAAACCTTCTCCGTGGAAAAATCCATATACATACCAATTTTCATAATAATCGGTCCAGTAGTTTTTGAGTTCATTGAGTACATACAGACATACAGACAAACATTCATTTTTATATATATATATATATAGAAGATAGAAGATAGATGATAGATATTAGAAAATACAACAATCATTCTGTCACAAATTTGAATTGTCACACATAACAAATGTCAACTGTCAAAAATGATTAATGTCAACTGTTAAATGTCAATATTCGAGTACCAAATGTGACAAGTCTACTGTCAACTGCCAATTTTTCCCATACGACTTTACTAATCATATTAGCTAATTTTTAGAACTGTAGCTATTGTTGACATTTCTGACAGTTTTGGCACATAGTTTTGTCTTTGTGTGGATATCCGTCTCCTTTACACTAGATTGTTTACTTAATAGACAATTAAGTATCAAAAATAAAAAATGCCTAATTAGCTAAAAATGCCGAAGTGCCTAAATTGCCAGTAATGACAAACGTCAAATATAAAAAATGAGAAATTTAAACTGTCAAACATAACAAATGTAAACTGTCAATAATGACAACTGACAAAAATGATAAATGTCAATATTCAACTACCAAATGTCACATGTCCACTGTCAACTGTTAAATGTCAATCTTCAACTATCAAATGTTACATGTCTACTGTCAACTGTTAAATGTGAATCTTCAACTACCAAATATCACATGTCTCCTGTCAGCTGTCAATTTGTCTCAACACTTCTACTAATAATTAAAATAATACGATTTTATACTATAACAAGTTTATTTCTATAAATTGATCACTAAACTAGCTACCATTGTATGTCATTATTGACATTTGACGCATAATCTTGTCAGAGTGTGGGTATCCATCAAGTCTACCGTAGTTTATTTACCTAATAGACAATGAAATGCCAAAAATGAAAAATGTCTTAATAATGAATAACCAAAAAAGAAGAAAATCCTTAAAAAATTAAACCTTACTCTTTTACAACGGTTTTAACATACACAAATCTTAACTACCTTCATAGGCAACAATTACACAACAGTCTCAACTATTACAGAACAGTTTTAACTAGTTCACAAAATCAAACTTTTAACACACCGTTTTAACTCTCGTATACAGACTTAACAATGACACAACAGTCTCATCTATTAAACAACAGTCTCAACTATTACAAAACAGTATTTATTAGCTTACACAATCATATTTCAGTTCATTATCACACCGTTTTAACTCTCTTATACAGCCCTAACAATTAAACAACAGTCTGAACTAATTAAAGGACAGTATGAACTAACTTACAAAATCAAATTTAAGTTCTTTACCATACAGTTTTAACTCTCTCCCTCAACAATGCCACATCAGTCTCAACTATTACAGAACAGTATTAACTAGTTCACAAAATCAAACTTAAATTCTTTACCACACAGTTATACAGCGTCAACAATTCGACATCAGTCTCAACTATTAAACAACAGTCTCAACTGTTAAAAAATAGAATTAACTAGCTTACACACTCAAACCGAAGTTCATTACCTCACAGTTTTAACTCTCTTATACAACCTCAACAATTCCACATCAGTCTCAACTGTTAAAAAACAGTAATAACTAGTTTACTCAATCAAACTTAAGTTCATTACCTCACAGTCTCAACTAATTAAAGAACAGTATCAACTAACGAACTTACACAATCAAACCTAAGTTCATTATCTGACAGTTTTAACTCTCTTATACAGCCTTAACAATGACACAATAGCCTCAACTATTAAACAACAGTCTCAGCTATGACAGATCAGTATAAACTAGCTTACAAAATCAAACATATGTTCTTTACCACACAGTTTTAACTCTCTTATACAGCCTTAACAAAGACACAACAGTCTCAACTATTAAACAACATTCTCAACTATTACAGAACAGTAATCACTAGCTTAAAATATCAGACTTATGTTCGTTACACCACAGTTTTAACTCTTATACAGTCTCAATAATGTCTCAACTTATAAACAATAGTTTCAACTATTACCTAGCTTACAAAATTAAACTTAAGTTCTTTACCACACAGTTTTAACGTTCTTATCCAGCCTCAACAACTACATAAGTTTCTAAACTATTAAACAACAGTGTCAAGTAGATATTATAGAACATTATCAACTCATTAAAACAGTTACAAACTCAAACGTAAGTACTCGATTACTAAATTTATAGATTCCTAAACAGTCTCAACTAGTTCAATAGTCACCAAACCATTTGCAACAGTGATCAAAACAATCTCAATTTCAATAAATCACAAAAATTGTCTTAGCAAAATAGTTTTTAAATATTATAACAATCTTGAGACTTAGAAACAGTCTTAGTAGCAATCAAAACAGTTTCAACTCTTGCAAAAGTTTTAATATTTGAAAAATATGCTTATATTTATTTAGAAGTAGAAATAGACCAATAAAAGTAATTAAAGAAGACGTTAGATCCAACTTTTCAAAGATTCTATATTGTTAAATAAAACACAGTAAGCATTGGAAATTTTATTTACCTACAACTTTACACAATTAATTTTTTTTTATTATATTTATTTATACATCCAATATTTGTTTGATCCGGAAATAAACGTTGTTAAATAGCTTCACTTCCGGACTAATACTCCAATCTTAATAGATAGTAAGCCACTGTAGCACACTTTTTGACCTTTGAACCTATGACATCATCTGACAGCTTTAGCGTCAAAAAAATGTTATTTTATCGTTACTAAATTCATGAACGTCACAGTTCCAAATGTGAAACGCCAAAACGTCAAAATAGCGCTAAAATTTGTCACTTTGAAACGACACTTCTTCCATAAGGAATACATGTAAATCGAAAATTTCTTTTTACCAATTTTTTAAACCGTTATTGCGACAAATTTTAGCGCTATTTTGACGTTTTGCCGTTTCACATTTGGAATTGTGACGTTCATGAATTTAGTAACGATAAAATAACATTTTTTGACGCTAAAGCTGTCAGATGAAGTCACAGGTTCAAAGGTCAAAAAGTGTGCTACGGTAGCTTACTATCTACTCATCTTGCTTCCTTGAAAGGGTCAAAGTAAAAATGTAAAAAAATGACGTTTTTCGCAAAGATGTGTCAAAAAACTGTCACAAACGTCGAAAAACATCAAAAAATTGTCAGAAGCATTAACAAAATTATCATCAACATAACAAAAATAATTACAAATGTCAAAGAAATGATGTTATTAAATGAAAAACGATGTTTTTTGCGATTATATGTTAAAAAACTGACACAAACGTCAAAAAGTTGTAACAAACGTCAAAAATTTGTCATAAACGTCAAATAACTGTCATTAACGTTAAAAAATGTTACAAATGGCGAAAAAACGACGTTTTTTGCGATCATATGTTATAAAACTTTCACTAACGTCAGAAAATCTGTCAAAAACGTCAAAAAACTATAACAAAAGTGAAAGGTTGTCATAAACGTCAAAAAATCGTTACAAATGTAAAAAAATTAGGTTTTTAAATGAAAAGCCTTGTTTTTCGTGAATATATGTAAAAAACGGTCACAAACATCAAAAAAGTGTCACAAACGTCAAAAAATTGTAACAAACGTCCGAAATTTGTCATAAACGTGAAATAACTGTCATTAACGTCAAAAAATAGTTACAAATTCGAAAACATAACGTTTTTAGGTAAATACTCCTATCTTGCTTCCTTGAAAGGGTCAAAGGTTTATTCGTATTAAAAATAGGTACCCTTTAATCTATAATTTGTATTTCTTCATGTGCGAACTGACGAAAACTTTTTACGAAAATATGTCATAACACTGTTACAACCCTCATAAAACTGTCATAAACGTCAAAAATCTATCACAAACGTCAAAATAACGGTCATAAAAGTCAGATAACTGTCATAAACGTCAAAAATCTTACAAATGTAAAAAATGACGTTTTTAGATGAAAAAACGACGTTTTTGGCAAACATGTGTCAAAAAGGAGTCAGAAACGTCAAACAATCTGTCATAAACGTCAAAAAAATATTACAAAAGTGAAAAGTTGTCATAAACGTCACAAAATGTTTGTGGCGGTCGCTTCGACTCGATCGGACCACGTTCGTACCACTAGCCGAACAGCAGCCTCGGCGGCGCAACGGTCAGAGCTCCTGACTCCCACCGTGCGGACCCGGGTTCGATCCCCGACCGCTGCAATAATTTCTCCATCGTGTCTAAGGCAGGGCATGGCTTACAGCCTTACTGACGAGTCCAAGTAAGCATGCCCGGGACGAAACACAAACCCAAGCAAGGCTCAATGGCATGCCTACTCATAAACGCCAAAATGTTTTTTGCGACTATATGTAAAAAACGGTCACAAACATCAAAAAAGTGTCACAAACGTCAAAAAATTGTAACAAACGTCAAAAATTTGTCATAAACGTCAAATAACTGTCATAAACGTCAAAAACAAATTTAAAAAAAATGATTTTGTGGCGAAAAAATGACGTTTTTTGCCATGATATGTCATAAAACTTCCACTAACGTCATAAAATCTGTCATAAACGTCAAAAAAATATTACGAAAGTGAAAAGTTGTCAAAAACGTCAAAAAATCGTTACAAATGTGAAAAAAATACGTTTTTAAATGAAAAGCCATGTTTTTTGCGAATATATGTAAAAAAACGGTCACAAACATCAAAAAAGTGTCACAAACGTCAAAAAATTGTAACAACCGTCAAAAATTTGTCATAAACGTCAAATAACTGTCATTAACGTCAAAAAATCGTTACAAATATGAAAATATAACGTTTTTAGGTGAAAAAACGATGTTTTTACAAATATATATAAAAAAACTGTCATAAACGTCAAAGAAACTGTCACAAACGTCAATTATATATTTATATATTTAAACAAGCAATTTTTACTTAAAATTTAAAAAACTAAAAAATGACAAAACCAGAAAAATTACCGTAAGATGGAGCTTTTGACATCTAATTTTAGTACTATGATGCCACCGTAAGGTGGCGCATTTGCTATCTTAGAAATTTAAACGAGCAGTTGTTACTTAAAATGTACAAAATCGAAAGAAAATGACAAAATTACATTAATTACTGTAATGTGGCGCTATTGATATACAATTTTAGTTCTATGACTCCACCGTAAGATGGCGCATTTGGTATCTTAGAAATTTAAACGAGCAGTTCTTACTTAAAATGTACAAAATCGAAAGAAAATGACAAAATTAGTAAAATTACCGTAATGTGGCGCTATTGATATACAATTTTAGTTCTATGAAGCCACCGTAAGATGGCGCAGTTAATATATAATATATCTAATCGATAAATTACCGAGAAATGTGTAAAACATAGTAAGAACTTGTAACTAACTAAAAAAAAATCAAAAAAGTAAAGTAAACTAGAGTAAAATACATATGTAAACTGACAGGTGGCAAATGATAGATGTTAAGTGACGGATAACAAAAAAAAAATGACAGATTTGAAGTTAAAGTGACAATTGACACTTGACATTAGACAGATCACTACACTGACACGTTTGACAGATTTGAATAAGAGTGGCAAACGACAAAAGTCATAAGAGTGATCACCTGATGATGATCAGAAACGTCAAGTGACAGATGACATGTGACATTCAAAAATGACATATGACAACTAAATATAGGTATGACATATGTCATGTGACACATAATACAAGATATATAAGAGATGGTGATTGCTAAATGAAATTTACAATTAAAATATTAATTATTCACAGTAAAAAGATAATCATTTCTAATAAGTAAAATTAAAATTTATAAATATTTGTACAAAGACAGTTATAGGAAGTAATTTTGTATGTTTCTTAGTTAATGATATCTATTATATTTTTAATGAAATATTTTTTTAATAAACCATATTTATATTGTCTTAAAAAAGTTAATTAAACATTAAACTATTAACTGATTCAGTCATCTTATATTCATGTTTATTAATTTAATAATATAATAATACTCATGGTAAGTAATATATAAAAAGTGTTGCCATACCCAAGAGTATTAGCGTGAATGTATCTACCTTATATGGTTACGTAAGACTGAATAAATTTTATATAATAATACGATATTATAGATTGTATTAGATAGATGAAAATAGAAAATGTAAGGCTGGGCCATGTGGGAATAATCGGTAATAATACCAGGATTAACATTTAACTGTATACAAAACATTAAGAAACAAATATTGTTTTTACCTTAAAAAAATTTATAACTTGACCTCTAACAAAGAAAAATGACAACTGACAAATGATCAGTTAAAGATGGTAAAACCCAATTCTACAACTTCAATTTCTTACCACCTCTGTCTTAAATCAGAGAAGTCGTCTCTGCTATACTTATGGATGTCCAAAAGGCCTTCGACAAGGTTCGCAGGCTGGTCTTATCAGAGAGTTAATCGACATCCAATTTCCCATTCCAGCCATAAAATAATCCGAATCAAAGTTAGAAATGCAATTTTCGAATCATTTATCCCCCTTACGTTCCTCTAGGATCAATCCTAGCCCCAATTCTTTAAAGTTTCTATGCCAGCGATATTCCTAAGCTGCAGAATATCCAACTCTATGCTGACGACATGGCCTTTTATACCTCTGCAGCGTCGATTAATACTCTTGATCAAAAAACTCAAAAAATGCTGGACCAGTTCTCCAACTGGTGTAGCAGACGCAGAGAAGCTCTCAACCCCAAGAAAACCCAAACCATTATCTTCAGACATCCAAATATCAGTCGACGAGAAAATCTCACTTACACCGCAGCAAAGAGGACCCCCCATACCCACTGAAATAGAGTATTCCAAAGAAGATCAAGAGTCCGAAAATCAAGATTACCCTTCCCATCCTAAGACTCCTCCAAAGAGGGAACAGGGACCTTCCCAAAGACCTGGAGGCTCCTCTCTGCTATAGATAGATGGTTGATGATGTAAACATAATGGACGGACAACCACCACCACACTAAATACAAAGAAATGAGCCTTTGGCGAAGGTTTCTGTGATTCCCTTCATCCTTGCCAAATGGGAGGCTTCACGACGGAGGAGACACGCCACAGTGTCAATTTCTCAAACCCACATTGCACCACGTGGGTCACAGAATGACGATTCAAGGAACTTTGGAACCAGAAGACACAGGAGCTACAGAAGAAACAACACCAACCAGCTACAGAAGGAGAGGTTTCTGAAAGCAGAGATACTAACACCATCCGAACCTACCCATCCACTCCCTGAATAGGACATAAGTCCTACAACAGGGTCCTTACATCGAACACACCCACCAACATTACATTCTTTTAAACTTTCTTCTTTTCTTATTTCCATCATCTGCGTACTCACAGCATCTGCATGTTCCATGCTCCGTTTAGAGAGATGATACCTCAATGGATAGTATTAACATTTTTGCTTGTCTTTGGCAAGTGTATTTCTAGTAGACTGCAATGAGTTCCTTTACCCAATTACGAACTTTAGGATAATGCTGACAGATTACGAGTGACATATGACAGATCTATAATAACAGATGGCAAATGACAGATGAGATATAGTCAATGACACATGACAGCAGTCAGGTCACAAATGAATAATTATTTTTGTAAAAGAAATTGTTTAGCTTACATTGACTACAGTCAATAAGTTTACGTATTAATTTACGATTAACACTAATGATTAAATAATGATAATTAAAAGATGAATAAGACATATGACAGAAGACAGAAGAGAGATGACAGATGACAGAAGACAGATGACAGATGACAGAAAACAGATGACAGAAGACAGATGACAGAAGACAGATGACAGATGCCAGAAGACAGATGACAGATGACAGATGACAGAAGACAGAAGACAGATGACAGAAGACAAAAGACAGAAGACAGAAGACAGAAAACAGATGACAGAAGACAGAAGACAGAAGACAGAAGACAGAAGACAGAAGACAGAAGACAGAAGACAGAAGACAGAAGACAGAAGACAGAAGACAGAAGACAGAAGACAGAAGACAGAAGACAGAAGACAGAAGACAGAAGACAGAAGACAGAAGACAGAAGACAGAAGACAGAAGACAGAAGACAGAAGACAGAAGACAGAAGACAGAAGACAGAAGACAGATGACAGATGACAGAAAACAGATGACAGAATACAGATGACAGAATACAGATGACAGATGACAGATGACAGATGACAGAAGACAGAAAACAGATGACAGATGACAGAAATAGATGACAGAAGACAGATAACAGAATACAGATGACAGAATACAGAATACATATGACAGAATACAGATGACAGAATACAGATGACAGAATACAGATGACAGAATGCAGATGACAGAATACAGATGGCAGAATACAGATGACAGAATACAGATGACAGAATACAGATGACAGAATACAGATGACAGAATACAGATGACAGAATACAAATGACAGAATACAGATGACAGAATACAGATGACAGAATACAGATGACAGATGACAGAAGACAGAAGACAGGTGACAAATGACTTACGAAAGATGACAGAGGACAGAAGACAGATGGCAGATGACGGATGACAGATGACAGATGAAAGATGACAGAAGACAGAAGACAGAAGAAAGAAGACAGAAGACAGAAGACAGAAGACAGAAGACAGAAGACAGAAGACAGAAGACAGAAGACTGAAGAAAGAAGACAGAAGACAGAAGACAGAAGACAGAAGACAGAAGACAGTAGACAGAAGACAGAAGACAGAAGACAGAAGGCAGAAGACAGAAGACAGAAGACAGAAGACAGAAGACAGAAGACAGAAGACAGAAGACAGAAGACAGAAGACAGAAGACAGAAGACAGAAGACAGAAGACAGAAGACAGAACACAGATGACAGGATACAGAAGAAAGAATATAGATGACAGACAACAAATGACAATTGACAAAATATGACACCTGACAATTTTAAATGTGGCAGCTTCAAAATAAAATGCAATGATTTACAATTTTTACTTTATTAGAAAGTGAAATCCTATCTTTCTATAAATACTGAAATTAAATTCTATTATAGTAAGATAAACGAGATCTGATATATAAAACCGGAAGAAGTGGCTAATCATTGCATCCTTCAACCTTTTTTTGTACCTTCACTTTCAAACCCATTGATTTTTTTATCTCCTAAAGGGTCGACGTCTACCTGGACTAACAAAGCCCATCAGACACTTGCAAGGAACTGGAGCATATGCAAAAGAAGTCAGCAGGTATCTGAGACGACATATGCATAAGAAATAAAAAAAAAGGGTTGAATATATGTGTGAGAACCCGAGAACAGGTAACAAAACTTATTATGGAAAATGATAAATTACGTCAGGGTCCTTATTTGAATAAAATTCCGTATCCGAATGTGTCCTCAGCCCTTTTTCTAGGGCATTTGCATGTGGGGTACCTCGACAGCCGTTACTTTTTGATGCGTATATTCAAATGAGATTTATAGAATAATTTGTTCGATTGTTAGAGACGTTTCGGGGTTCTCAATTGTGACCTTTTTTTTTGCTGGACAAAAGAGTAAATAATGCTGAGGTATTTTTTTACCCTTGAAGTCTGTGACAGTTTTTTTACCCTTCATTTACTACAATAAATTATTCAATAAATAATAAGTATATGCAGACTCATTCCCAGATCAGCCATATCCAAAAACAAATTCACTAAAATATCATGATAAGTACCCAGAATTATAGAAATGGAATTTACAGTTGGACCTCTGATTTTTACGATTTTTCATAACCTAGCAATTCACTCATGTAGTTAGGAATTTATAGCATTTGAAATTCCAACAACAAATCTAATGATTTACTATTGGAAATCGAATTTCCCAACTAAATTATGGCAGAAATTCACTTGTAAAACTCGGAATTTTACAATTCTTACTAAGAATTTACAATTACAACTCAGTAACTGATAATTCCAACTGAGAATTTACAACTACAACACAGAATTTTACCAATAACAAATAAACATCTGAATTTTACGACATTACTACAGAATTTCCAGTTAAAACTAGGAATTTACAATTAGAATTTTAAACCGTAACAATTTTAGCTCAGAATTTAAAATTTACAATTACACAATTTAAGGCAGACATTTACAATTACAACTCAAAATATCACAATTAGTAACAAAGAATTTACAATTACAAGTTTTACATTTCTCACTTAAAAAATCTTAAATTAAGCTCGGAATATTACAATTCTATAAGAATTTACAATTACAATTCACTATCTGATAATGCCAACTAAGAATTTACAATTACAGCACAGAATTTCACTGTTCCGGATTTTACGATATGTTAAAATTTAAATTTAGGATTTTAGAGTTCTGGCTGTAAATTTCTAATTAGAGAGCGGAATTTACAATTAGAAGAATTTTTCTAAAATACAATAAAAATGATAGAAATCTTTAGTCAAAAGCGAATTTAGAATTAGGTAGGTACAAATCGGAATTTAAAATTACACTTTGGAATTTACAATTACAACTCAAAATATCACAATTTTCACATAAAATTTACAATTACAACTTTTACATTTTTTCCTAAAAAAAGTTACAAATGAAACTCGGAATATTACAATTCTCACTAAGAATTTACAATTACAGTTTAGTATCTGATAATTCCAAATAAGAATTTACAACTACAACACGGAATTTCACCAATTACAAATAAACATCCGGGTTTTATGATACTACAGAATTTCAAGTTGAAACTAGGAATTTACAAATTTACAATTTTGACATATCGTAAAATCCGGAAGTTTATTTGTAAATGGTGAAATTCTGTGTTGTAATTGTAAAATCCTAGTTGGAATAATCAGATAATGAATTGTAATTGTAAATTCTTAGTGAGAATTGTAATATTCCGAGTTTCATTTGTAATTTTTTTTAGGAAAAAATGTAAAAGTTGTAATTGTAAATTCCGAAGTGTAATTGAAGATTGGAATTTACAATTAGAAATTTTTTTCTAAAATACAATAAAAATGATAGAAATCTTCATTTAAAAATGGATTTCAACTTGGAATTTAGAGTTATGTACAAATCAGAATTTAAAATTACATTTTGAAATTTAAAATTACACTTTGGAATTTAAAATTACACTTCGGAATTTACAATTAGAACTTGAGAATTTGGAAAATTATAACTTGTATCTGAAAATTGTCAATCTGATGTATAAATTTGAAATTCGAATTTTGGAGATCTTTGTATAAAATTCCATTTGGAGCGCGGAATTTACAATTAAAAGTAACAAATTTTCTAAAGAATACTATAAATAATAGAAATCTTTGGTTGAAAACAAATTTAAATTGGAATTTAGACTGAGGCACAAATCGGAATTAAAAATTACACGTCGGAATTTACAATTAGTATTCTAACTGTCAATTTCCAATTAAAACGCGGAATTTACAATAAGAAGTAAAAATATAAAAATCTTTGGTTAAAAATAGATTTAAATTTGGAATTTAGACTAAATCGGAATTTACAATTACAGGGCGGAATTTACATTTGGAATTTGATTGTGTGAAAAATTATGATTAAAACTAAAGAATGTACTCTGTTATCTAGGAATTTACAATTTAAAGAAAAATCTGAAATTCGGGTTTGGGATTTTGGAGTTTTAGGTGAAACTTTCATAATTGGAGCGCGGAATTTACAATAAGAAGTTACAATTTTTCTTAGATACACTAAAATAGATAGATATATAGAAATGGATATTTTGATCAAGATTTTAATCCAGAATAAAATTCTGTATTTCTCAATATCTCGATATATACAAAATAGAGTTTATAAAATTCCATTTGAAGCGCGGAATTTAGAATTAAAAGTAACAAATTTTCTAAAGAATACTATAAATAATAGAAATCTTTGGTTAAAAACAAATTTAAATTGGAATTTAGACTGAGGCACAAAACGGAATTAAAAATTACACGTCGGAATTTACAATTGGTGTTCTAGCTGTAAATTTCCAACTAGAAAGCGGAATTTACAATAAGAAGTAAAAATATAAAAATCTTTGGTTAAAAATAGATTTAAACTTGGAATTTAGACTAAATCGGAATTTACAATTACAGGGTGGAATTTACAATTGGAATTTGATTGTGTAAAAAATTATGATTAAAACTAAAGAATGTAATCTGTTATCTGAGAATTTACAATTTATAGAAAAATCTGAAATTCGGGTTTGGAATTTTGGAGTTCTAGCTGGAAATTTCATAATTGGAGCGCGGAATTTACAATAAGAAGTAATAATTTTTCTTAGATACACTAAAATAGATAGATAGATAGAAATGAATATATTGATCGAGATTTTAATCTAGAATAAAATTATGTATTTCTCAATATCTCAATATATACAAAATAGAGTTTATAAAATTCCATTTGGAGCGCGGAATTTACAATTAAAAGTAACAAATTTTCTAAAGAATACTATAAATAATAGAAATCTTTGGTTAAAAACAAATTTAAATTGGAATTTAGACTGAGACACAAATCGAAATTGAAAATTACACGTCGGAATTTACAATTAGTATTCTACCTGTAAATTTCCAATAAGAACGCAGAATTTACAATAAGAAGTAAAAATATAAAAATCTTTGGTTAAAAATAAATTTAAACTTGGAATTTAGACTAAATCGGAATTTACAATTACAGGGCGGAATTTACAATTGGAATTTGATTGTGGGAAAAATTATGATTAAAACTAAAGAATGTACTCTGTTATCTAGGAATTTACAATTTAAAGAAAAATCAGAAATTCGCGTTTGGAATTCTAGTTGGAAATTTCATAATTGGAGCGCGGAATTTACAATAAGAAGTAACAATTTTTCTTAGATACACTAAAATAGGTAGACAGATAGAAATGGATATTTTGATCGAGATTTTAATCAAGAATAAAATTCTGTATTTCTCAATATCTCGATATATACAAAATAGAGTTTATAAAATTCCAATTGGAGTGCGGAATTTACAATTAAAAGTAACAAATTTTCTAACAAACACTATAAATAATAGAAATCTTTGGTTAAAAACAAATTTAAATTGGAATTTAGACTGAGGCACAAATCGGAATTGAAAATTACACGTCGGAATTTACAATTAGTGATCTGGCTGTAAAGGCCCAATTAGAACGCGGAATTTACAATAACAAGTAAAAATATGAAAATCTTTGGTTGAAAATAAAATTAAACTTGGAATTTAGACTAAATCGGAATTTACAATTACAGGGCGGAATTTACAATTGGAATTTGATTGTGTGAAAAAATATGATTAAAACTAAAGAATGTACTCTGTTATCTAGGTATTTACAATTTAAAGAAAAATCAGAAATTCGGGTTTGGAATTTTGGAGTTCTAGCTGAAAATTTCATAATTGGAGCGCGGAATTTACAATAATAAGTAAAAAAATTTCTTAGATACACTAAAATAGATAGATAGATAGAAATGGATATTTTGATCGAGATTTTAATCCAGAATAAAATTATGTATTTCTCAATATCTCGATATATACAAAATAGAGTTTATAAAATTCCATTTGGAGCGCGGAATTTACAATTAAAAGTAACAAATTTTCTAAAGAATACTTTAAATAATAGAAATCTTTGGTTAAAAAGAAATTTAAATTGGAATTTAGACTGAGGCACAAATCGGAATTGAAAATTACACGTCGGAATTTACAATTGGTGTTCAAGCTATAAATTTCCAATTAGAACGCGGAATTTACAATAAGAAGTAAAAATATAAAAATCTTTGGTTAAAAATAGATTTAAACATGGAATTTAGACTAAATCGGAATTTACAATTACAGGGCGGAGTTTACAATTGGAATTTGATAGTGTGAAAAAATATGATTAAAACTAAAGAATGTACTCTGTTATCTAGGAATTTACAATTTAAAGAAAAATATGAAATTCGGGTTTGGAATTTTGGAGTTCTAGGTGAAAATTTCATAATTGGAGAGCGGAATTTACAATAAGAAGTAACAATTTTTCTTAGATACACTAAAATAGATAGATAGATAGAAATGGATATTTTGATCAAGATTTTAATCCAGAATAAAATTTTGTATTTCTCAATATCTCGATATATACAAAATAGAGTTTATAAAATTCCAATTGGAGCGCGGAATTTACAATTAAAAGTAAAAAATTTTATCAAAAACAATATAAATAATAGAAATATTTGGTTAAAAACAAATTTAAATTGGAATTTAGACTGAGGCACAAATCGGAATTGAAAATTACACGTCGGAATTTACAATTAGTGTTCTAGCTGTAAATTTCCAACTAGAAAGCGGAATTTACCATAAGAAGTAAAAATATAAAAATCTTTGGTTAAAAATAGATTTAAACATGGAATTTAGACTTAATCGGAATTTACAATTACAGGGCGGAATTTACAATTGGAATTTGATTGTAAGAAAAATTATGATTAAAACTAAAGAATGTACTCTGTTATCTAGGAATTTACAATTTAAAGAGAAATCAGAAATTCGGGTTTGGAATTTTGGAGTTCTAGGTGAAAATTTCATAATTGGAGCGCGGAATTTACAATAATAAGTAACAACTTTTCTTAGATACACTAACACTATAAATAATAGAAATCTTTGCTTAAAAATTAATTTAAATTGGAATTTAGACTGAGGCACAAATCAGAATTGTAAATTACACGTCGGAATTTACAATTGGTGTTCTAGCTGTAAATTTCCAATTAGAACGCGGAATTTACAATAAGAAGTAAAAATATAAAAATATTTGGTTAAAAATAGATTTAAACTTGGAATTTAGACTAAATCGGAATTTACAATTACAGGGCGGAATTTACATTTGGAATCTGAAATTTGGGTTTGAAATTTTGGAGTTCTAGCTGGAAATTTCATAATTGGAGCGCGGAATTTACAATAAGAAGTAACAATTTTTCTTAGATGCACTAAAATAGATAGATAGATAGATAGAAATGGATATTTTGATCAAGATTTTAACCCAGAATATAGTTTTGTATTTCTCAATATCTCGATATATACAAAACGGAATAAATTCTTAAATTTAACATACAAAAAACATCAGATTTTCCTTTAGAAAATATCAAAAAAACGCTTCAATACATTATTCGCCATTGTATAAGAGACATATTGGAAATAAAATCGATGATTCTATGCATACAAACATGTAAGGGTGGGTAGCCATCATTCGCCTCATTCTCAATTCACCCCTAAAAATCCACCCCCGGTAACAAGCCATGGATTATCCACGAAAATTGAAAAATCCGAAAGCTCAAATTACCCACTTCTAATTACCGCCAAAAATCTTGACGCCAAATGAAACAATTATTTTGTTTAACAATGTTGCCAAATTTTATTTTCACACCTCACACAAAAAAAAAATTTCAATATTTCAACACGCAATCGACGAATAAGTTCCAAAGTTGTTGAAACAGTCTCATCACTGTCAAAAACAGTAACAAACTGTTTAAAACTCATTGAAACAGTTTCAAATTTTAAATAACAGTCCCAAAAGTCTTGCCGGTTAAGGTCTTAACATTAATTACTCAGACAAACGTCTTAAGCTGTTTAAAATAGTTTCAAATTCATCAAAAACTTTCAAAAATTTTCAGTTTAAGGACTTAAGTACTTAATAGTCACTCAAAGGTTCTCAAGTTCTTTAAAATGGTTTCAAATTCATTAAAAGCTTATGAAATGTGTAGTTTAAGGACTTAGCATTTAATCGTCATTCAAACGTCCTTAAGCTCTTTAAAATGGTTTCAAATTAATTAAAAGCTTATTAAAACTTGCAGTTTAAGAAATTAAGCATTTAAAAGCCACTCAAACGATCTTAAGGTCTTTAAATGGTTTCAAATTCGTTACCTTAACCATTTAATAAACACTCAAAGGGTCTCAAAATCTTTAAAATGGTTTCAAATACATTAGAAGCTTATAAAATTTGCTAAGGACTTAAGAATTTAAAAGCCGCTCAAACGTTATCAAGTTTTTTAAAATGGTTTCATATTCATTTAAAGCTTATAAAATTTGTAGTTTAAGGACTTTGGTATTTAATCGTCACTCAAATGGTCTTAAGCTCTTTAAATGGTTTTAAATTCGTTACTTTAACCATTTAATAATCACTCAAACGGTCTCAAGTTCTTTAAAATGGTTTCAAATTTATTAAAAGCTTATAAAATTCGTAGTTTAAGGATTAAAGCATTTAAAATCCACTTAAACGTCTCAAGTTCTTTAAAATGGTTTCAAACTCATTAAAAGCTTATAAAATTTGTAGTTTAAAGACTTAAACATTTAATCGTCACTCTAACGGCCTTAAGCTCATTAAATGGTTTTAAATTCGTTACCTTAACCATTTAATAATTACTCAAGTGGTCTCAATTTGGTTAAAATGGTCTTAAATTCATTTAAATCGTAAAAAATTTGCATTTTTAGGACTCAAACGATCTCGAGATCTTTAAATGGTTTTTAATTCCTTACCTTAACCATTTAATAATCACTCAAATGATCTCAAGTTCTTTAAAATAGTTTTAAATTCATTAAAAGCTTATAAAATTGGTAGTTCAAGGACTTTGGCATTTAATCGTCACTCAAACGGTCTCAAGCTCTTTAAAATTGTTTAGTATTCATTAAAACCTTATAAAATTGGTAGTTTAAGCACTTTGGCATTTAATCGTCACTCAAACAGTCTCAAGATCTTTAAATGGTTGAAAATTCATTAACTTTAGTATTTAAGAGTCACTCAAACGAACTCAAGTTCTTTAAAATAGTTTAAAATTTATTAAAAGCTTATAAAAGTTGCATTTTAGGGACTTAAGCATTAAATCGTCACTCAAACGATCTCAAGCTTTTTAAATGGTTTCAAATTCGTTAACTTAACCATTTAATAATCAGTCAAACGGTCTCAACTTCTTTAAAATGGTTTTAAATTCATTAAAAGCTTATAAAATTAGCAGTTTAAGGACTTAAGCATTTAACTGCCAATTAAACGGTCTTAAGCTCTTTAAACTTGTTTCATATTTATTAAAAGCTTATAAAATTTGTAGTTTAAGGACACTTAATCGTCACTCAAACAGTCTCAAGCTCTTTAAATGGTTGAAAATTCATTAACTTAAGTATTTAAGAGTCACTCAAACGAACTCAAGTTCTTTAAAATAGTTTAAAATTCATTAAAAGCTTAAAAAAGTTGCATTTTAAGGACTTAAGCATTTAATCGTCACTCAAACGATCTCAAGCTCTTTAAATGGTTTTAAATTCGTTACCTTAACCATTTAATGATCCCTCAAATGGTCTTAAGTTCTTTAAAATGGTTTTAAATTCATTAAAAGCTTATAAAATTAGCAGTTTAAGGACTTAAGCATTTAATCGTCACTCAAACGATCTCAAGCTCTTTAAATGGTTTTAAATTTGTTACCTTAACCATTTAATAATTCCTCAAATGGTCTCAAGTTCTTTAAAATGGTTTTAAATTCATTAAAAGCTTAAAAAAGTTGCATTTTAAGGACTTAAGCATTTAATCGTCACTTAAACGACCTCAAGCTCTTTAAAATGGTTTTAAATTCGTTACCTCAACCATTTAATAATCACTTAAACGGTCTCAAGCTCTTTAAAATGTTTGCAAATTCATTAAAAGCTTATAAAACTTGCAGTTTAAGGACTTAAGCATTTAAAAGCCACTCAAACGCTCTCAAGCTCTTTAAAATGTTTGCAAATTCATTAAAAGCTTATAAAAGTTGCATTTTGAGGACTTTAGCATTTAGGCAGCAAATTTATTTAATATATTTTAATATTTTTTGGGATATAAACATTTATTTAAAAGTATTTTAATTATTTAGCTGTATAAAAATTTCACCGAATAAAGTAGAAGAGAAAAACTTCAAGTTATACAAACTATTTTTACTAAGGTCTAAAAGAACACATGGCAACGTTATGAAATCATCGTTTTCGGCCATTTTGAACTTGCGCGTCGCGACGCCACATACGCAACAGTGTTCCTCGCGAATTTCACGGAATTCCAACTCAACCGTTTTCTTTTTTCGATCGCTTTTCTCGTAAGGGAAAAGAAAGAGATGGGGACTCCTTCAACTTGACTTGATTAGTTTTCACGCGTGTGTATAACTCCAATTCGGGAACCGGAGTTTTTCAACTTTCATTCGCTTCTTTCCTGTCTTCCGAATCACCTTCCAACAAAATTCTAACGGATCAGCTTCAATTTGTGTAACGAAATTTTAATTTTATTTTTCCTGATGATTGTTATTTACCATTTTTATCCATTGTTTTACGATCCTGTTAGCGAATATGTGGTTTGTTGTTTTGTTGTGGCGAAGTTTGGGTACCTGCAAAATAAAGGTAAGATTTAGATTTTTTTATATTAAAAATCTTTTTTAAGCGAAATGGTTCAGGATAGTATGTGATAATCCATACGAACATTTATATAAATTGTATTAACTTTAATAAATTCAATAAAAAAAAAATATGTGAAATTGAGATGTCTTGTTCATCATCAAACATGAATCAGTGTCGTTATAAAAGAATTATTTTATCAAGAAGATAACATTTGTCTTTAAAGTATTTGGTTGTGAAATTTAGAAGATAATATCTTTTCATATATTTTTGTATACCAAAATCTTCTTTGGTATACCAAAATCTTCTTTGCGTGTGATGAAATTTTTTGTATGTGTTCAAGTAGACTCCAGAATGGTTAAAATTAACTTTTGACACCACTAATCATTGTTTAGTTTGAGGAATTTATAATAGATAGCGATAGTTTTTTTTTCTTTTTTTTTTGTGGCCTCTGTTACTGAGACAATTGGCCAGCGCATTTAGCTAATTCAATTTTTGGGGTAACTTTTTACAGTGAGTCGGAGATAACTCCTCCCCATATACCTTTTATATACATATTCAATCATTTTATATACAAATATTTTTAACAAACACAATTCCCTACACCAACATCCATGGGCTGTGGTAGGATTCGAACCCGCGGCCACCGGTGTGGAAAGCAAACACTCTGTCCACTCACCCACCGGGACCCCCTAGCGATAGTTCATCGATACAACTCCTTATCAACGTTTGACATATAGATTTTGTAGATGGCGCAGTGTTTCGATGCCAAAAACAAACATTTTGCAGTTTTGCTACCATAATTTATACTTTACACATTCATTGTTACCAATTTACGTTTTAAGTCATATTATTGGTTCAGGTTTGTAGGTGCAGATTACTATTAGTGGCTTAAAATGGTATAAAAAGCATATACGAATTATTGGAAATTTTATTCCTATTCAAAAGCATACCTTTATATTTCTACAACTATATTTTACATTTATATCAAAGTTACGAAAAGGTTAATAAGAAAATATTGGTAAAATTTGATATGAATTATAGCTTTTATGACAGAATTGCATAATGCATGATACGAGTTAAAGTTCTGGTAATAAGATTTCCTTTTACTACACACGGAATGGCAGTTTTATTGCTTGTTTGCTAGTTTGATCAATACAGTTTAAGTTGACATATATACATTATGTTATATATTATTATGAAATGTAGTGTTTGGTTACCAAAGTTTACAATCAAAGCAATTTTAACCTTAAAGAGGATTTTAAATTATTGTAAGTAATTAAAGATTAACGATCGATTACAAAGGTCTTGAAAGTGTTAAAGCTCTTTTAATTTTATGTCCCATCAGAAGTGGAGTAGTTGTCGTTTAACGATTCACACTTTGCCTGAAGCAATCTACTCTTAAATGTCCTTCTTGATCTGAGTGTCAAATGTCAGCAATGTCAAATGCCAAAAATGTCAAATGCGAAAAATGTCAATTGTCAAAGAGGTCACCAGATATTGTTGCATGGCAATACTGGGTCTTGTATGTGTCCAATTACTGGAAGTACATTTTTTGGTATCATTCCTTCACATCATCAGAGTAGATCACCCATTGGAACCTATCGCGTACCTGCTGTAATGTCTTTTAAACACCTTCAAAGGTTCTATTGGAAAAATAACGCAATACCAGTTGTTTCCTTGATTCTCTTCCATTAGCATTTTATAAAATCCTCATTAGTAAACCATCTTTAATTACCAACAAACTCCACTACTACCCAATACGACTCTAAGGTCTGGTATGATGACGATATCACGTTCCAGTTTAGACGATGATACTTATCTAATATATAAAGATCAACTTTTTGATATATCTTCAACATCTTAAAGGATCTTGCTGTTGGTTGCCATTGCCTTTAAAAGATTTAACAACTCCTGCAGATTTTGCTGTTCTAAGACTTTTAAATGCACTGGAAGTACATTTTTTGTTGCCAATCCTTGACATCATCTCTTTTACCTGCTGGAATGTCTTTTATATACCTCGAAACGTTCTATCTTAAAAATAATGCAACAGCAGTTTGTTTCCTGAATTCTCTTCCATTAGATTTCTATAGAATCCTCATTGGTAAACCATCTTTAATTACCAAGAAACTTAACTGATCTTAATACGACTTTAAGTTCTGGAAACCGACGAAATCTCTTGACTCAAGATCACTTCCTTAACGTTGCTAAATTCTTTACGTAGTCTATTTGTCACTGAAGAATTCTTTGGTCTCCTAGAAAGTACGTATAGGCATTGCATGGTCGATCTTTGATCCTCCACTTAAAATCATTAAAAGTTTGAGTCGATGTCTTGCTCCTCAATCCCATTCGTTTATGGTTTTCCTGCTGATCTGGTATATATGAAGCACCATTCTTCCAGTTGTGGCAGGCACTTCTGACATAACCAAGTTTACGATATCATCAACATCTTAAAGGAGCTGAAAGCCCGCTCATTGGCCCAGAGTCGACGTGTGGTATTGCTTACAACACAGCACGAAGAGCTGTTCGCCAGTGGATGGGCATAGAACATCGAAAGAGCTGGGAAAGAACATACAGTCAAAGAGAATGCTGCAGACACCTACTGGTGCTATAGCGGCAGATGCCCTTGGGCTGAGGAGGAAGACCCTGCGGAAAGTGGTTGGCTTCATCAGCGGCCACTGGTTATTCCGCGGACATCTACATAAGATGGGAATTCAAGTTGAAAGCCTCCTATGAAGAAAATGCGGTGAGGAGGAGGAAACAGCCTTCCACGTGATATTCATGTGCCCAGCCATGCAAGGTCTGCGTGTAAGATCCCTTGGCCTACCGACTGGAGATCAAAGGGAAGAACGGGTAACCATAGTCAAAAGGATCTCATGGTTCATTAAGAACCTGGGATTTGACGGAGAATGAGGACCTGTGAAAACATCTCAAAGGGATTTCTTGTTGGTTGCCATTGTCTTAAGCAGATTTAACAATTCTTGTAAATGGGAATTCTTACACTTGGGCCAGACAGACCAAATAGCCCCAGACAGCTAGCACCGCAGCTTTAAACAGCTTTTGCACAGCTTTAATTGGCTCTTTTATAACTCGATTTTTCATTGTATTGTTAAAATTCTATCTTCAGTAATCTATTAAATTATCGTTACCTGGTTATACTAAAGAAGATCTACAAATGAATAAACTGATAATGATTAAAGTCGTAAAAGTAAGTAAAGGAAAACCCAATAATTTCCGGATTGCTTCTGGTGAAAAAATAAACGATCCGAACGAAAGCGAATCTGGTTTAAAAATTAAAGTCGGGTTTAATTGATGTTTGAAAAGTGTATAATGTAATTCGCGTTGGGTTAGGTCGCGATTTCGTGTGTCGATGTTCGGGGGCAGACGCGATTCTTTGCTAATCACCGTCGGTGTCCCTAACGACCAATGGGGACGGGGGCGGAGATCCGGGAGCAGCCGTCGGCGCCCGTCAAAGGAACTTTTGCCTGTTCTCGCGTTTTCATTTCATTCACCAGATACTCTCGCTCTGTTTTCCGAGATGAGAGACTTAAAATTCGTTATGCATCTCATTATGTTACCATTCAAGAAAAGACACGTGGTAAAGAAGTTGATTTTTTATTTAGGTAATTGATACCAAAGTTATTGATTGACACATTATTTCTGTCAAACTTTGACATATGATATACTCTATTGTCAAATCTTGACATTTAACATATTATTTCTGTCAAACTTTGACATTTGACATATTAAATCTGTCAAATTTTGACATTTCACATATTATTTCGGTCAAACTTTGACATTTAACATATTATTTTTGTCAACTTCTCATTTTATGTGAAAATAAAAATCATTATTCTAGATGCGACATACAATATAAAAACATTGATATTTGACATGACCTGAGTGATTTCTTTCTGTCATCTACAGTACAGTTCTTTCAACTGATGATTTTAAATGTTGACATTTGACAGTTTTTTTCTGTCAAACTGTCAAATACCTGCGAAAGATACAAAGATAACTGCAAAAACATAAAAAAAGATTTTGTGTTGTATACAAAAATAAGAAAAGTTCTTCCATATGGGACATACAATATAAAGCCATTGACATTTGACATGTTTTTTCTGTCAAATTATTACCTACATTGCCTTCCTTTCCCAAAACGGTTAAACTTTGACATTTGACATATTTTGTTTGTCAACCTGTCAAATACAGTAATTTTATTGCTGATACTGTTTAGTGTTGATATTTGACATATTTTTTCTGTCAAAATGACACCTACAGTGACTGTCTTTCAACTCATACTGTTACTCGTTGACATTTGACATATTATGTCTGTCAAACTTTCAAGTACAGTAACTTAATTGCTGATACTATTAAGTGTTGACATTTGACATATTTTTTCTGTCAAAATGTCACGTACAGCGCTTTTTTTCAACAGATACTGTTAATCGTTGACATTTGACATATTATTTCTGTCAAAATGTCACTTACAATGACTGTCTTTCAACTGATACTGTTAGTCGTTGACATTTGACATATTTTTTCTGTTAAACTGTCACCTACAATGCCATTCTTTCAAATGATACTGTTAGTCGTTGATATATGACATATTTTATCTGTCAAACTTTCAAGTACGGTAATTTTATTGCAGATTCTATTAAGTGTTGACATTTGACATATTTTTTCTGTCAAAATGTCACCTACAGTGCTTTTTTTTCAACAGATACTGTTAATCGTTGATGTTTGACATATATTTTTTGTCAAACTGTCACCTACAGAAATTTTATTGCTGATTGTATTAAATGTTGACATTTGACAGATTTTTTCTGTCAAAATGTCAACTACAGTGACTGTATTTCAACTGATACTGTTAGTCGTTGACATTTGACATATTTTGTCTGTCAAACTTTCAAGTACAGTAATTTAATTGCTGATACTATTAAGTGTTGACATTTGACATATTTTTTCTGTCAAAATGTCACCTACAGCGCTTTTTTTCAACATATACTGTTGATCGTTGACATTTGACATATTATTTCTGTCAAAATGTCACTTACAATGACTGTCTTTCAACTGATACTGTTAGTCGTTGATATTTGACATATTATTTCTGTCAAACTGTCACCTACAATGCTATTCTTTCAAATGATACTGTTAGTCGTTGATATATGACATATTTTATCTGTCAAACTGTCAAGTACTGTAAGTTTATTGCAGATTCTATATAGTGTTGACATTTGACATATTTTTTCTGCCAATATGTCAACTACAGTGACTGTCTTTCAACTGATACTGTAACTCGTTGACATTTGACATATTTTGTCTGTCAAACTTTCTAGTATCTACAGTAATTTAAATGATGATACTATTAAGTGTTGACATTTGACATATTTTTTATGTCAAAATGTCACCTACAGTGCTTTTTTTCAACAGATATTGTTAATCGTTGACATTTGACATATTATTTCTGTCAAAATGTCACCTACAGCGCTTTTTTTCAACAGATACTGTTGATCGTTGACATTTGACATATTATTTCTGTCAAAATGTCACTTACAATGACTGATACTGTTAGTTGTTGACATTTGACATATTTTTTCTGTCAAAATGTCAACTACAGTGACTGTATTTCAACTGATACTGTTAGTCGTTAACATTTGACATATTTTGTCTGTCAAACTTTCAAGTACAGTAATTTAATTGCTGATACTATTAAGTGTTGACATTTGACATATTTTTTCTGTCAAAATGTCACCTACAGCGCTTTTTTTTAACAGATACTGTTGATCGTTGACATTTAACATATTATTTCTGTCAAAATGTCACTTACAATGACTGTCTTTCAACTGATACTGTTAGTTGTTGACATTTGACATATTTTGTCTGTCAAACTTTCAAGTACAGTAATTTAATTGCCGATACTATTAAGTGTTGACATTTAACATATTTTTTTGTCAAAATGTCACCTACAGCGCTTTTTGTCAACAGATAATGTTAATCGTTGACATTTGACATATTATTTCTGTCAAAATGTCAATTACAATGACTGTCTTTCAACTGATACTGTTAGTCGTTGATATTTGACATATTATTTCTGTCAAAATGTCACTTACAATGACTGTCTTTCAACTGATACTGTTAGTTGTTGACATTTTGTCTGTCAAACTTTCAAGTACAGTAATTTAATTGCCGATACTATTAAGTGTTGACATTTAACATATTTTTTTGTCAAAATGTCACCTACAACGCTTTTTTTCAACAGATACTGTTAATCGTTGATATTTGACATATTATTTCTGTCAAAATGTCACTTACAATGACTGTCTTTCAGCTGATACTGTTAATCGTTGACATTTGACATATTTTTTCTGTCAAACTGTCACCTACAATGCTATTCTTTCAAATGATACTGTTAGTCGTTGATATATGACATATTTCATCTGTCAAACTTTCAAGTACGGTAATTTTATTGCAGATTCTATTAAGTGTTGACATTTGACATATTTTTTCTGTCAAACTGTCACCTGCAATGCTATTCTTTCAAATAATTCTGTTAATCGTTGACATTTGACATATTTTTTTTGTCAAACTGTCACCTACAGAAATTTTATTGCTGATTGTATTAAGTCTTGACATTTGAGATATTTTTTCTGTCAAAACGTCATCTACGGTGACTGTCTTTCAGCTGATACCGTTAGTGGTTGACATTTGACAAATTTTGTCCGTCAAACTTTCGAGTACAGTAATTTAATTGCTGATACTAATTAGTGTTGACATTTGACATATTTTTTCTGCCAAACTGTCACCTACAACTTTATTATTTTAATTTTGTTAAGCTTTGACATTTGACATATTATTTCTGTAAAATTTTGACATGTGACTTATTTATTTTTGTCAAATTTTGACATTTAACGTATAATTTATATTAAACTTTGACATACACTTCATTCAGAGTCTTTCTTGATTACCAATAAACACACTTCGCTTATGATATATGGCAATTTATTTCTGCCCAACTTTAACATTTGACACATTATTTCTATCAAACTTTGACATTTGACATGTTATTGTGTTAAACTTTGACTTTTGACATATTATTGCTGTCAAACCGTCATCCAGAGTCCCTTTGTTTTAACTGATACTAAACAAAAAAACTGATAAATTAACTCACTTCACATAAGAAAAACACGTAGATTTATTGCATAATTTGCACCATATAAACTTGTTGGTATTTGACATATTCTTTAAAACTTTCACTATCCGTACTCGAATTTTATTATTATTTTAAAACTCACTAATTCATTGCTTAATTGTCTTTTTGAAACGTAATTAAACTTTTTTCTTATATTAAAAATAATCATCGTGTGGTCACACTTAAAAAAAAAGTATCAAATTTACGGTCACGACAGGTGGCAAACTGGCCTTAACACACCACAAAACCCACTGAAATATTTCTATCTTGAATAAAAATCACCGACTGACTACCTATCTTAAAATTATAAAATTAAAAAGATAACCGTATCCTTTCAGGGAGTGGCTGTATATGGAGGGGGTAGTTTTATCATGAGAAAAACCCCTAAATTAAGTATCCTAGTAGGCATCTGCATACCCGGCATAAATTATCCCATGCAGGATAAAATATGCATTATAAAGCCCGCTACCCTTACGTCGTATGTAAAAAAATTAACCCTTTTCTTATAGAGGAAGAAATATTACACATAAACCACGGTCTAGTGGAAAAAAATATGTTCTGTCAGTTACAATAGGAATTTTGTGTGTATGTGCCTAAGAGATTTGCGATGATGGTACGAAGGGAAAAGGTCTTGTATTGTATAAAGGGATGATAACAATACCCAGTTTTTTTTTTCGGTTTGGATGAGCTTAGTTTGGTTGTAACCGGTGAATGGAATACAGAAAAAATTGAGTTTGATGGTAATTCAAGTGTATTGTACAAACAAACATGATTTGATGCGTTTAAATTGGAATACTTTAACCCTTTATTGACTTTATTAGGTGTTTGATTTGTTGTATTTTTAATAATTTATCTTCAAACCTCGTAAATTTTTCACACAAAATCTGTAAAAGAAAAGTAATGAAAATTTAAGGGAGAGACTTCATACGTTTGTCGGTTTGTAAGACAATTTTCTTACATTACCTCTTATATTTTTTAAACGGTAACCATTAACTAAATTTTTTATTTCCTATTTAAAAGTGTGTTCTCTTTTTAACCTTCACACAAAATTTAGTTAAAATTTGTAAAAGAAAAGTAATGAAAATTTAAGGGAGAGACTTTATACGTTTGTCGGTTTGTAAGACAATTTTCTTACATTAACTCTTACATTTTTTAAACGGTAACCAATAACAATTTTTTTTATCTCCTATTTAAAAGTGTGTTATCTTTTTAACCTTTACACAAAATTTAGTTAAAATCTGTAAAAGAAAAGTAATGAAAATTTAAGGGAGAGACTTTATACGTTTGTCGGTTTGTAAGACAATCTTCTTACATTACCTCTTATATTTTTTAAACGGTAACCTTTAACTAAATTTTTTATTTCCTATTTTAAAGTGTGTTCTCTTTTTAACCTTCACACAAAATTTAGTTAAAATCTGTAAAAGAAAAGTAATGATAATTTAAGGGAGAGACTTTATACGTTTGTCGGTTTGTAAGACAATTTTCTTACATTACTTCTTATATTTTTTGAACGGTAACCAATAACAAAATTTTTTATTTCCTATTTATAATTGTGTTATCTTTTGAACCTTCACACAAAATTTAGTTAAAATCTGTAAAAGAGAAGTAATGAAAATTTAAGGGAGAGACTTTATACGTTTGTCGGTTTGTAAGACAATTTTCTTACATTACTTCTTATATTTTTTGAACGGTAACCAATAACAAAATTTTTTATTTCTTATTTAAAATTGTGTTATCTTTTTAACCTTCACACAAAATTTAGTTACAATCTGTAAAAGAAAAGTAATGAAAATTTAAGGGAGAGACTTTATACGTTTGTCGGTTTGTACGACAATTTTCTTACATTACCTCTTATATTTTTTGAACGGTAACCAATAAAAAAATTTGTTTTTCCTATTTAAAAGTGTGTTATCTTCTTAACCTTCACACAAAATTTAGTTAAAATCTGTAAAAGAAAAGTAATGAAAATTTAAGGGAGAGACTTTATACGTTTGTTGGTTTATAAGACAATTTTCTTACATTGCCTCTTATATTTTTTAAACGGTAACCAATAACAAAAGTTTTTATTTCCTATTTAAAAGTGTGTTATCTTTTTAACCTTCATACAAAATTTAGTTAAAATCTGTAAAAGAAAAGTAATGAAAATTTAAGGGAGAGACTTTATACGTTTGTCGGTTTGTAAGACAATATTCTTACATTACCTCTTATATTTTTTGAACGGTAACCAATAACAAAATTTTTTATTTCCTATTTTAAAGTGTGTTCTCTTTTTAACCTTCACACAAAATTTAGTTAAAATCTGTAAAAGAAAAGTAATGAAAATTTAAGGGAGAGACTTTATACGTTTGTCTGTTTGTAAGACAATTTTCTTACTTTACCTCTTATATTTTTTGAACGGTAACCAATAACTAAATTTTTTATCTCCTATTTAAAATTGTGTTATCTTTTTAACCTTCACACAAAATTTAGTTAAAATCTGTAAAAGAAAAGTAATGAAAATTTAAGGGAGAGACTTTATACGTTTGTCGGTTTGTAAGACAATTTTCTTACATTACTTCTTATATTTTTTGAACGGTAACCAATAACAAAATTTTTTATTTCCTATTTAAAATTGTGTTATCTTTTTAACCTTCACTCAAAATTTAGTTACAATCTGTAAAAGAAAAGTAATGAAAATTTAAGGGAGAGGCTTTATACGTTTGTCGGTTTGTAAGACAATATTCTTACATTACCTCTTATATTTTTTGAACGGTAACCAATAACAAAATTTTTTATTTCCTATTTAAAATTGTGTTATCTTTTTAACCTTCACTCAAAATTTAGTTACAATCTGTAAAAGAAAAGTAATGAAAATTTAAGGGAGAGACTTTATACGTTTGTCGGTTTGTAAGACAATTTTCTTACATTACCTCTTATATTTTTTAAACGGTAACCAATAAAAAAATTTGTTATTTCCTATTTAAAAGTTTGTTATCTTTTTAACCTTCACACAAAATTTAGTTAAAATCTGTAAAAGAAAAGTAATGAAAATTTAAGGGAGAGACTTTATACGTTTGTCGATTTGTAAGACAATTTTCTTACATTACCTCGTATATTTTTTGAACGGTAACCAATAACAAAATTTTTTATTTCCTATTTATAATTGTGTTATCTTTTGAACCTTCACACAAAATTTAGTTAAAATCTGTAAAAGAGAAGTAATGAAAATTTAAGGGAGAGACTTTATACGTTTGTCGGTTTGTAAGACAATTTTCTTACATTACCTCTTATATTTTTTAAACGGTAACCAATAAAAAAATTTGTTATTTCCTATTTAAAATTGTGTTATCTTTTTAACCTTCACTCAAAATTTAGTTACAATCTGTAAAAGAAAAGTAATGAAAATTTAAGGGAGAGACTTTATACGTTTGTCGGTTTGTAAGACAATTTTCTTACATTACCTCTTATATTTTTTAAACGGTAACCAATAAAAAAATTTGTTATTTCCTATTTAAAAGTTTGTTATCTTTTTAACCTTCACACAAAATTTAGTTAAAATCTGTAAAAGAAAAGTAATGAAAATTTAAGGGAGAGACTTTATACGTTTGTCGGTTTGTAAGACAATTTTCTTACATTACCTCTTATATTTTTTGAACGGTAACCAATAACAAAATTTTTTATTTCCTATTTAAAATTGTGTTATCTTTTTAACCGTCACACAAAATTTAGTTAAAATCTGCAAAAGAAAAGTAATGAAAATTTAAGGGAGAGACTTTATACGTTTGTCGGTTTGTAAGACAATTTTCTTACATTACTTCTTATATTTTTTGAACGGTAACCAATAACTAAATTTCTTATTTCCCATTTAAAATTGTGTTATCTTTTTAATTTTCACACAAAATTTAGTTAAAATCGTTAAAAGAAAAGTAATGACAATTTAAGGGAGAGACTAAATACGTTTGTCGATTTGTAAGACAATTTTCTTACATTACCTCTTATATTTTTTGAACGGTAACCAATAACAAAATTTTTTATGTCCTATTTAAAATTGTGTTATCTTTTAAACCTTCACACAAAATTTAGTTACAATCTGTAAAAGAAAAGTAATGAAAATTTAAGGGAGAGACTTTATACGTTTGTCGGTTTGTAAGACAATTTTCTTACATTACTTCTTATATTTTTTGAACGGTAACCAATAACTAAATTTCTTATTTCCCATTTAAAATTGTGTTATCTTTTTAACCTTTACACAAAATTTATTTAAAATCTGTAAAAGAAAAGTAATGAAAATTTAAGGGAGAGACTTTATACGTTTGTCGGTTTGTAAGACAATATTCTTACATTACCTCTTATATTTTTTGAACGGTAACCAATAACAAAATTTTTTATTTCCTATTTAAAAGTGTGCTATCTTTTTAACCTTCACACAAAATTTAGTTAAAATCTGTAAAAGAGAAGTAATGAAAATTTAAGGGAGAGACTTTATACGTTTGTCGGTTTGTAAGACAATATTCTTACATTACCTCTTATATTTTTTGAACGGTAATCAATAACTAAATTTCTTATTTCCCATTTAAAATTGTGTTATCTTTTTAAACTTTACACAAAATTTATTTAAAATCTGTAAAAGAAAAGTAATGAAAATTTAAGGGAGAGACTTTATACGTTTGTCGGTTTGTAAGACAATTTTCTTACATTACTTCTTATATTTTTTGAACGGTAACCAATAACTAAATTTCTTATTTCCCATTTAAAATTGTGTTATCTTTTTAACCTTTACACAAAATTTATTTAAAATCTGTAAAAGAAAAGTAATGAAAATTTAAGGGAGAGACTTTATACGTTTGTCGGTTTGTAAGACAATATTCTTACATTACCTCTTATATTTTTTGAACGGTAACCAATAACTAAATTTCTTATTTCCCATTTAAAATTGTGTTATCTTTTTAACCTTTACACAAAATTTATTTAAAATCTGTAAAAGAAAAGTAATGAAAATTTAAGGGAGAGACTTTATACGTTTGTCGGTTTGTAAGACAATATTCTTACATTACCTCTTATATTTTTTGAACGGTAACCAATAACAAAATTTTTTATTTCCTATTTAAAAGTGTGCTATCTTTTTAACCTTCACACAAAATTTAGTTAAAATCTGTAAAAGAGAAGTAATGAAAATTTAAGGGAGAGACTTTATACGTTTGTCGGTTTGTAAGACAATATTCTTACATTACCTCTTATATTTTTTGAACGGTAATCAATAACTAAATTTCTTATTTCCCATTTAAAATTGTGTTATCTTTTTAACCTTTACACAAAATTTAGTTAAAATCTGTAAAAGAGAAGTAATGAAAATTTAAGGGAGAGACTTTATACGTTTGTCGGTTTGTAAGACAATATTCTTACATTACCTCTTATATTTTTTGAACGGTAATCAATAACTAAATTTCTTATTTCCCATTTAAAATTGTGTTATCTTTTTAACCTTTACACAAAATTTATTTAAAATCTGTAAAAGAAAAGTAATGAAAATTTAAGGGAGAGACTTCATACGTTTTTGTATTCATATCGGCTTTATAGAAACTTCTAGATATCACCTTGTATATCTTTTAAACGGTAAATGATATTAAAAATTTGACTTTACTGTAAGAAAATATATGCTTTATACAATAGATGTACAGAAACCAGTTAATTAAAATAAATATAAATTTTAAAATAATTGTAAATTGTGAATAAGGTTTTTGAAGTGATAGCTGATTATGGGAGGGTAACTGACTTTTAGCGTAACGCGTTTATCATAACGCGTTGTTTATCGTTGCAAAAGCGTTTATCATAACGCGTTGTTTATCGTTTTTACACACAGGCGCACTGAAACATAATAATAATATCATACTTAGATTGGGTTAGTTGAACTTATCACTTCTGTCGCGCGTCCTGAGACGCACAATTTTTTTTATGGAATTTCGTGTTTTATTTTAACTTTTCACTTATTGTTGGTTTTAAAATATGTGCTTACCTACTATTATTTGTTAAAATATCAATACAATATCACCATTAAAAATTCTCGTTATTAGTTAGTTGATCAATCAATTAAAAAAAAAAAAAATTTCACAATGTACTTTATACAATGGGACATTTCGTTCTTAAGTACCACATAATTCGTATTATGACATTTATATATGCTTTAAAAAAAGCCATGAAAACAATTAATTTATTATTCATTTAAAAGAAATAATTCTGTATAGGTCATATAGATATAAAAAAGCATTGCCATACCCATCAATTGAAATGTTTTATGTTACGTTGATTTCTCTTTACACTGTTTTTATGGCAATATATTAATTTAAGTATTATGAACTTTGCACTTCTCTTAATCGTCTGTGGTATCTTCTTTAGTATTGTCTGAAGAAATTCAAGAAGAAATCATTAAACACAATGGTTATAGTCATTTTTATAACATAAAACACTTGAAAAATTTCATGTATTTATGATAAGCAGACTTTTTTACGTTTAACTTCGTATATAACAAAAACTATAAAAAATATTTAAAAAATAAACAATGCTATGGGAAAAGTATATATTTTGCTATAAATATGCAAATTTGTATTACAATTGGTAAAAGAAAAATGTCGAAAATTTATGGGAGAGACTGACTCTGTTTTTCGTGATAATTAAGAGTTTTATTACTCTTTCAAGTTTAACCTCGTATATATCAAAAACTATAAAAGATATTTTAAAAATAAGAAATGCTATGGGAAAAGTATATATTTTGCTATAAATATGCAAATTTGTATTACAATTGATAAAAGAAAAATGTCGAAAATTTACGGGAGAGACTGACTCTGTTTTTCTTGATAATTAAAAGTTTTATTACTCCTTTAAGTTTAACCTCGTATATATCAAAAACTTTAAAAGATATTTTAAAAATAAGAATTGTTATGGGAAAGGGATATATTTACCTATAAATATGCAAATTTGTATAAAAATTTATTAAAGAAAAATGTCGAAAGTTTACGGGAGAGACTGAATGTGTTTTTCTTAATATTTAAGATTTTTATTCATCTTTTAAGTTTAACCTCGTATATATCAAAAACTATAAAAAAAATTTGAAAAATAGGAAATGTTACGAGAAAAGCTTACATTTACCTATAAATTTGCAAATGTGTATTAAAATTGATAAAAGAAAAATGTAGAAAATTTACGGGAGAGACTGAGAGACTGACTGTGTTATTCTTGAGATTTAAGATTTTTTATATCTTTCAAGTTTAATCTCGTATATATCAAAAACTATAAAATATATTTAAAAAATAAGAAATGTTATGGGAAAAGTATATATTTTTCTATAAATGTGTTAAAATTGATTAAGGAAAATGTCGAAAATTTAGGGTAGAGACTGAGAGACTGACTATGTTATTCTTAAGATTTAAGATTTTTATTTACATTTTAAGTTTAACCTCGTATATATCAAAAACTATGAAAGATATTTAAAAAGTAAGAAATGCTATGGGAAAGGAATATATTTTCCTATAAATATGCAAATTTGTGTTAAAATTGATTAAAGAAAAATATCGAAAATTTACGGGAGAGACTGACTGTGTTTTTCTTGATATTTAAGATTTTTATTTATCTTTCAAGTTTAACCTCGTATATATTAAAAACTATAAAAGATATTTAAAAAGTAAGAAATGTTATGGGAAAAATATATATTTTTTCATGAATATGCAAATTTGTATTAAAATTAATTAAAGTAAAATTTCGAAAATTGACGGGAGAGACTGACTGTGTTTTTCTTGATATTTAAGACTTTTATTTATATTTCAAGTTTA
This sequence comes from Altica lythri, assembly GCA_964028335.1. Lineage (NCBI taxonomy): Eukaryota > Metazoa > Arthropoda > Insecta > Coleoptera > Chrysomelidae > Altica > Altica lythri. The sequence goes on from OZ034810.1 coordinate 22,984,784, forward strand.
ACCTCGTATAGATCAAAAACTTTAAAAGGTATTTAAAAAATAAGAACTGTTATCGGAAAAGCATCTATTTCCCTATAAATTTACAAATTTTATTTAAAATTGATTAAAGAAAAAAGTCGAAAATTTACGGGAGAGACTGACTGTGTTTTTCTTGATATATAAGATTTTTATTGATCTTTCACGTTTAACGTCGTATATATCAGAAACTGTAAAAGATATTAAAAAAATAAGAAATGTTATGGGAAAAGCATATATTTTTCTATAAATATGCAGATTTGCGATAAAATGAATTAAAGAAAAATAGTAAAAATTTACGGGAGAGACTGTGTTTTTCTTGATATTTAAGATTTTTATATATATTTCAAGTTTAACCTCGTATATATCAATAACTATATAACATATTTAAAAAATAAGAAATGTTTTGGAAAAAACATATATTTTCCTAGAAATATGCAAATTTGTATTAAAATTGATTAAAGAAAAATGTCGAAAATTTACGGGAGAGACTGACTGTGATATTCCTGATATTTAAGATTTTTATTTATCGTTCAAGTTTAACCTCGTATATGTCAAAAACTATAAAAGATATTTAAAAAATAAGAAATGTTCTGAAAAAAGTATATATTTTTCTATAAATGTGCAAATTTGTGTAAAAATTGATTAAAAAGAAATATCGAAAATTTACGGGAGAGACTGACTGTGTGTTTCTTGACAATTAACATTTTTATAAATTTAAGACGAATAGAAAAACATATGAAGTCTCTCCCTTAAATTTTCATTATTTAACTTTTATCAAATAAGACAAAATTTTGTAAAAATGTTAATGAAACTATACACTCGTAAGTACAAAACAAAAAGTGTTGATATTGTATAGTGTTCAAAAGATATACGGGGTAATGTAAGAAAATTCTATAATAAAAACTGCATCTTAATTTTGTGGTACATATTGATCATAGAAATAGAAAACACTCTTATATATGCCTGGCAAAAACTATATTTTTTTTTAAATAACATTAAGAAACAACTAGTTAGATTGGTAATACTGTTAGACATTGACAACTGAAGTGGCGCTTAATTTAAATTTTTTTATAAGCGTTTTTTAAAGCAAGTGTTTTCGTATCTAAAAATTTTATTTTAACAGTAAATAATCGTCTATAAAATACGAATTCTGTTTGGTTACTAGTAAAATAAAAATCGTCTTAGTCAACATTAGAATCGGCAACCGCGCAACTATATATATATATCGAAAACAAGGTTTCCCTTTGACTTTTCGATCAATAAGCAATATCTTTCATACACGGTTTTCAGTCCTGTAGACATTCCACAAAGATTAGACACATGAATAATAGATTACTGTGTTTTTCTATCTTATCTCCTAGCAATTTTCCGAATTTTCTTTTCGCTCTATACACGAACATGATTTGCACCTTTTGTGGAGTTTTCTTTAATATTATACCTCACGAAAATCCAGATAGAGATGGAACTAAACTTTTATAAAAACAATAGTCTTATAAGTACCTTTTAGATCTATTATTTTATAGAGAACTCCTACAGTGCAAAGTACGTTTTTATCTTTGACTGTACCTCGTATATCTTTAGAATGGTAAAAGATAGTAAAAAAATGATTTTAATATTAAGAGCTATATTCCCTTTTCAATGTATATACGAAAAACTATTTGCTTATGAAAACGAAAAGTGCCTCAAAATGAAGAAAGAGACTGGCGATGTTTTTATTAGAGAATTTTCTTACATTACCTGGTATATTTTTTTAAATTTTAGAAAATGTCAAAATTTTTGTCTGCCATCAAAGAGTCTACTATTTGATTAACCTTTTTACATCATTCTGTCAAAATTGGATAAAGAAAAGTAATGAAAATTTAAGGGAGAGACTTCATATGTTTTTCTGTTCGTATTTACTGTACGAGTTCTGGCTATAAAATAACGAGACTGCGCGCCTTGAGGGCGCCCTAAAAGGGTAAAATTAGTAGTGCGTTGGATATCTAAAAGTCTTCTCTATGCATGCACCAAACCACGTTTTCGTCACTGTTATAGTATTTGTGCAGTAGTGGTTTGAACCCAACCATACCGAAAACCATATGTGACAAAAATCTGGATCAACGTATCAATCTTAATTTTCTGGTTAAATTGTTAAAAAAATTTAACTAAGTGCTATAAATTGTTGCAAAAGGCCTATATGGACAATTCCCTACCTCCTGCACGTGTTTTTAAGTGAAACAATGGCTCCAGTAAAGGCTGAGGAAGCATCGAGGAAGAGTGACCATAATCAACCAAATTGTACGTGAAGATCATCGAATGAGCTTCTGGATGATTGCTATGGAAACGCCGATAAAGAAAAATTTTACACGAGGAATTATACATGCCAAAAAACCTGAATCCTGAACAAAACCTCGTAGGTCAACAGATCTGCTCAGATTTCCTTGAAAGGTTAAAAGAAGATCCTGGATTGGTGAAAAACATTATGAATAGCGACGAAACGTAGATTTTTCATTATGATGTTATAACAATGCTGCCATCCATGCATTGCAAAACGCCTAAATCATCCAGAATCAAAAAAGCAAGGATGTCCAAATCAAAATTTAAGGAGGGTCTACCAGATTTGTCAGTTTTGGTAACACTGTGAAAACAAGTTTGTAAGAAAGGGCTTGAGTTGCAAAACAACTTGTGAATTTTGCACCTTGGACAACGTGCTATCTGTGGAGCAGTATTAGGCCAATAAACGCACTCCAGTGCTCGAACACTAGTCGTACTTGACAGATTTGGCACCGTGCGACTTTTTTTTTGTTTCCAAAGATAAAATCTGCTTAGAAAGGTACCCTATTTGAACGGTAAAGCAAAAAACGGCTGAGCTCCTAAAGGCCCTCACCAAAGAAGACCTCCAGCACTGCTTTGATCAATGGAAAAAAGTATGGAAAAGTGTGTGGCAATGGGAGACGACCATATTTAAGGAAAGCAAAAGAACCATGTAAATGCCAAACGTGAGGAAAGTCAAAAAATTGAATCAAATGTCAAAAAGTTAAGCAAAACGTTAAAAAAACTAGGTTAATGGCAAAAAAATTGGGTCTAATAAGAAAACACTAATAAAAGCGTCAAATGTCACAAAAAATCCGTTAGAAATGTCAAAATTCTGACTCAAATGTCAAAAAACAAAGTCATGTTTCAAAGAAATATGTACGTAAGCTAATATAGCTTTGAATTAAAGCTAAAATTTTCAATTTTTTGGTATAAATAAGGAACAGAATATTGGTAACAATACCTCCTCTATTCCACATCGAAATTGCTGAAGGCAGCATGTGTGTGTGTATTCATATGTGACAGTCGTACGGTTCGGGGGTTTCGGGGGGTGAGTTCGAGAATGCGAGCAGCTAGGCCAGGTTACCATGGCGACGTTTTCGAACAAGGCGGGGGCGGGCGTCACTGCTGATCATCCGCAACAGCCCCTGCATCAATACAACGCATATATATACGACAAATGAATGATTGCCCATTTTTTCGTTTTGTTTACTTCATCCATATACTAAATGCGATCAAGTTTGCCCAACGTCTCCAACTCCCGTTTAGTTTACTTTCCTGTCGACAAATATTAGGGAAAATGATATTCTTGTTGCTTTAAAAAGTTTTTATATTGAAAGATTGGATTTAAATTACGCGCCACTTTATATTGGCGCTAAAATTTATCGTCAAAATCATTTTATACTGGCGCTTAATTTGACCTATTAGGGACATTGGTTTGTAATTTAACCTATCAAGAATATTGACGCTTAATTTCACCTATGAAGGAAATGTTGGTTTATAATTTAACCTAACAAGAATGTTGGGGCTTAATTTGACCTATCAAGAATATTGGCACTTAATTTGACCTATCAAGAATATTGGCGCTTAATTTGACCTATCAAGCATATTGGCGCTTAATTTGGCCTATCAAGAATATTGGCGCTTAATTTGACCTATCAAGGATATTGGCGCTTTATTTGACCTATTAAGGATATTGACGCTAAACTTGACCTATCAATGACGTTGGTTTGTAATTTAACCTAACAAGAATGTTGGCGCTTAATTTGACCTATCAAGAATATTGGCACTTAATTTGAGCTATCAAGAATATTGGCGCATAATTTGACCTATCAAGGATATTGGCGGGTAATTTGACCTATCAAGGATATTGGCGCTTAATTTGACCTTTTAAGAATATTGGCGGTTAATTTGACCTATCAAGGATATTGGCGCAAATTTTGATCTATCAAGACTATTGGCGCTTAATTTGACCTATCAAGGATATTGGCAGTTAATTTGACCTATCAAGAATATTGGCGCTTAATTTGACCTATCAAGAACATTGGCGCTTAATTTGACCTATCAAGAATATTGGCGCTTAACTTGACCTATCAATGATGTTGGTTTGTAATTTAACCTTACAAGAATGTTGGGGCTTAATTTAACCTATCAAGAATATTGGCACTTAATTTGACCTATCAAGAATATTGGCGCTTTATTTGACCTATCAAGGATATTGGCGGTTAATTTGACCTATCAAGGATATTGGCGCTTAATTTGACCTTTTAAGAATATTGGCGGTTAATTTGACCTATCAAGGATATTGGCGCAAATTTTGATCTATCAAGACTATTGGCGCTTAATTTGACCTATCAAGGATATTGGCAGTTAATTTGACCTATCAAGAATATTGGCGCTTAATTTGACCTATCAAGAACATTGGCGCTTAATTTGACCTATCAAGAATATTGGCGCTTAACTTGACCTATCAATGATGTTGGTTTGTAATTTAACCTTACAAGAATGTTGGGGCTTAATTTAACCTATCAAGAATATTGGCACTTAATTTGACCTATCAAGAATATTGGCGCTTAACTTGACCTATCAATGATGTTGGTTTGTAATTTAACCTTACAAGAATGTTGGGGCTTAATTTAACCTATCAAGAATATTGGCACTTAATTTGACCTATCAAGAATATTGGCGCTTTATTTGACCTATCAAGGATATTGGCGGTTAATTTGACCTATCAAGAGTATTGGCGCTTAATTTGACCTTTCAAGCATATAGGCGCTTAATTTGACCTATTAAAGATATTGACGCTTAATTTGACCTATCAATGACGTTGGTTTGTAATTTAACCTAACAAGAATGTTGGGGCTTAATTTGACCTATCAAGAATATTGGCGCTTAATTTGACCTATCAAGGATATTGGCGATTAATTTGACCTATCAAGGATATTGGCGGTTAATTTGATCTATCAAGGATATTGGCGCTTAATTTGACCTATCAAGAACATTGGTGCTTAATTTGACCTATCAAGAATATTGGCGCTTAATTTGACCTATCAATGACGTTAGTTTGTAATTTAACCTAACAAGAATGTTGGGGCTTAACTTGACCTATCAAGAATATTGGCACTTAATTTGACCTATCCAGAATATTGGCGCTTAATTTGACCTATCAAGGATATTGGCGATTAATTTGACCTATTAAGGATATTGGCGGTTAATTTGACCTATCAAGGATAGTGGGGCTTAATTTGACCTATCAAGAATATTGGCGCTTAATTTGACCTATCAAGGATATTGGCGGTTAATTTGACCTATCAAGGATATTGGCGCTTAATTTGACCTATCAAGAACATTGGTGCTTAATTTGACCTATCAAGAATATTGGCGCTTAATTTGACCTATCAAGGATATTTGCGCATAATTTGGCCTATCAAGAATATTGGCGCTTAATTTGACCTATTAAGGATATTGACGCTTAATTTGACCTATCAATGACGTTGGTTTGTAATTTAACCAAACAAGAATGTTGGCGCTTAATTTGACCTATCAAGAATATTGGCACTGAATTTGACCTATCAAGGATATTGGCGCTTAATTTGACCTATTAAGGATATTGACTCTTAATTTGAACCATCAATGATGTTGGTTTGTAATTTAACCTAACAAGAATGTTGGCGCTTATTTTGACCTATCAAGGATATTGGCGGTTAATTTGACTTATCAAGGATATTGGGGCTTAATTTGACCTATCAAGAATATTGGCGCTTAATTTGACCTATCAAGGATATTGGCGCTTAATTTGACATTTAAGGATATTGACGCCTAATTTGACCTATCAATGATGTTGGTTTGTAATTTAACCTAACAAGAATGTTGGCGCTTATTTTGACCTATCAAGGATATTGACGGTTAATTTGACCTATCAAGGATATTGACGCTTAATTTGACCTATCAAGAATATTGGCGCTTAATTTGACGTATCAAGAATATTGGCGCTTAATTTGACCTATCAAGGATATTGGCGCATAATTTGACCTATCAAGGATATTGGCGCTTAATTTGACCTATCAGCGATTCTTAAAAAAAAATTGACAAAATTTTAACACTGTTCTCATAGTCGTCTCTTATTCTTTTTTTAAGTAAAATTTTTAATTGAAATATAAGAAGCAGTATAGTACCTAAATGTGTGTTTATATAAGTATACATCTCTGTCTATAACACATAAAATCCATTAAATTATACACCACACATTTACCAGCGAAAAAATTCTTGTTGGTGTAACTAATTTTCCGCAGATATTGTAAAAGACAAATGTGTGGTTAAACCGTTGCCAAAAACAGAACCTAAATACGACTTGAATAATGCTCTTCGATTACGAAACATTATTTCTTTATGATTTCGCGGTATAAAATACCCGACGAAAAGCGCACAACACATCATGTATTACAAGGAAAATTGCGCTAGGAAAAACCCATCTTCCGCTCGGTTAACTTTTCGAATTTCCTGCTGTTGGTTTTTATGGGAAGGCTATTAGAAGATATTAGCATCGTTGAGTATTCGGATAGAGCTGTCAATAGCATCTGCATTCGAAATTCAACTTGCTACTACTTCTTCTGATTCATTCTTATTTAACTTCAAATTAAAATTTTTTTTTCAATGTAAAACTGTTCCTCCTGTTTTTGTGACTATTAGGGTATTGATTATCTACCATTGGAAGGAACTCCAACGTTAATTGAATATCTTCAATTACTTTTTTCTGAGTAGTTTCTTCTCAAAATGGTTAAATTTAATCCTAAATCAATAATAATAAAAAATCTGGGGTGGACCTCTTCAAATAAATTTGGATGAACCCCTAATGATGAAATGAATACTCAGAAATCAATCCATTAACGAATTTACATTCAAGTAGAATCAGTTTTTAGCCAAATTGGCTTTTTCTATTTGATTGATAGTAAATTAATACTTACAGCACGTGTAAAAACCGGCCCTGGTTTTGATGATAATAAAAAAAAACTGATGTTTGGCGAAAGTGAAATTAGTTGATTTTGGATAGTATTAATATTACCACCCATCTTTAAACACTCATACTAAATAAAATAATTACAGGATACATTATTAAAATCGACTTACTGGTATCACAAAGGAGTCAGTATCACAATAAGAAATCAAATAGTTTGACTTACTAACTAGTTTTGTCTCGAGAATTACCAATCGCTTCTAAGAAGAATTAAAATTATACTGTTTTACCGCTCACGGTACAATTTTGAACTACATGTATTAAACTTTAAATAAAAGGATCCGATACATCGTTACAAAATACGTTTCTTAAAGTTTGGAAATTAGTAAAGTACGATTTTCCTTTTAAAGAAGTGTATATTTAAGAAAAACAACTTACAAATACATTTCTAAAAGTCAGGAAATTTCTGGTATTTCAAAGGAGTCGGTATCACAATAAAAGAAATCAAATTGTTTGACTTACTAACTCGCTCTGTCACGAGAATTACTAATCGCCACCAGGAAGAGTCGAAATTATACTGTTTTACCGCTCACGGTACAATTTTGAACTACAGCTATTAAACTTTAAATAAAAGGATCCGATAGATCGTTACAAAATACGTTTCTTAAAGTTTGGAAATTAGTAAAGTACGATTTTCCTTTTAAAGAAGTGTATATGTAAGAAAAACAACTTACAAATACATTTCTAAAAGTCAGGAAATTTCTGGTATTTCAAAGGAGTCGGTATCACAATAAAAGAAATCAAATTGTTTGACTTACTAACTCGCTCTGTCACGAGAATTACCAATCGCCACAAGGAAGAGTCGAAATTATACTGTTTTACCGCTCACGGTACAATTTTGAACTACAGCTATTAAACTTTAAATAAAAGGATCCGATAGATCGTTACAAAATACGTTTCTTAAAATTTGGAAATTAGTAAAGTGCGATTTTCCCGTTTAAAGAAGCATTTTAGCCTCTGTTTGGATAGGATTTCTTTACATTTTACTAGAACAGATTTTATGTATATTTAAGAAAAACAACTTACAAATACATTTCTAAAAGTCAGGAAATTTCTGGTATTTCAAAGGAGTCGGTATCACAATAAAAGAAACCAAATTGTTTGACTTACTAACTCGCTCTGTCACGAGAATTACTAATCGCCACAAGGAAGAGTCGAAATTATACTGTTTTACCGCTCACGGTACAATTTTGAACTACAGCTATTAAACTTTAAATAAAAGGATCCGATAGATCGTTACATGATACGTTTCTTAAAGTTTGGAAATAAGTAAAGTACGATTTTCCCGTTTAAAGAAGCATTTTAACCTCTATTTGGATAGGATTTCCTTACATTTTACCAGAACAGATTTTATGTATATTTAAGAAAAACAACTTACAAATACATTTCTAAAAGTCTGGAATTTTCTTCTTGTATTTACAATAAAATCCGGTTTATACCACAAGGCGATATAGTGAGATAACCCAACATACCAAGCTACATGATGTGAACCAATGAACATGAATTGAAAACGCGATTGCATCTCGAATTAAATTCCACAAAGTCACACGAACACGTAATAAGGACTTTTGGAAAAAGGGGAATAATGGAAAGTTATAATACTCGCTGTTATCCTGTTTTACTTCAAAGGCGTAGATACATATAAATATTTAAAAGTCCACCACTGTTAACCAAAATTTAAATATTATAGTTGAAAAACACAAGTAGACTATTTTTAATTGAAACTACACCCTTCCTCTATCCTACCTATATTTCAACCTATTTGAAACCCAACTATTGCACTCAACTTTTTCAAATATCAAAGAGCTATATTTGCATAGAGGTAAGCTCTTAGCATATTATTAAAAGGACTTTACAAATCCCAACCTTATTATCATTACAATCAAAAGAGCTAATTCATATGCAAACCGGAATCAGAAACGGCTGTCTGTTATGTTCCTATTTTGAATTTAGTTTTGTATATATTTACCGTTACAATATAGAGATTGTTTTTTTGTAAAATTATAAAGAATCCGCTCGTTCCACACATGCTGCTGAAGTAAGATCCTTGCAAACAGATCTTCAGGTACTTTTTGGAACTAAGTTCCTTACGGTAGGCTTGGATGAGATAGGGATTTTGCTGCGTGACTGAACTGGAAAAAATGTAATAGTAAAACCGTAACGAAAAACCGTTAAATGAGACGTGCATTAAATACATTCTGGAAGTTATTATACGTAGGTGGTTCGGTGGTTCATTGGTAAAATGCTCGCCTGTTTAAAAATCTTGATAGTTGAAAGTAGTTAGGAAAGGTGAGAAAAAATCTTTACTCTTTAAAGCTCACCTTGAATTTTAAAGAAGCTTCTTTTTTAACGCCAAGATTTCACTGATTTTGATATATTGACCGTTAAATGAGACTTGCGCAGGTGTTACATTCGTATACAAAAGCGAGTAGTGTTCTGTGTCGATTCTACATTAGCCGAAGGAACTTAGTTCCTACCTGGTGTCCCACGACACCATTTTAACTTGTTTTAAAAAGTATTAAATTTTTTTATGTTACAACTTTGTTTATATTAAAATATAATACAATTTTTAATAAATTTAATATACGAGTTTTGGATAAGGTTATTGTAGAAGCTACGTATAGTTTTGTGATGAACATAAAAATAAAAAACGAAACCGATTTTTCTACACCGATGATTTCACATGCAGATTCCCTTTGATCCGAAACACATTTATATAGCGAAAGGGCCTAGCGTGAGATCCCTTCTTGCTCTTACTCTCTATTCCTGGATGTGTTCTGCAGCATCGACGGCGTATATATTCGTTATTTTTGTTCCTTTATACAGATATTCGCATTCTTGTCTTAGGGGACTTCCATCCTTCATATATTGTGAGATATACGAGAGAAGGATCTATTCCCCAGACGACAGGAGTGCCAACCAAACAGGAAACGACGCCTCTACAAGCGGGGAATGTAAGCATCAGACTGAAATATTGCGGACTCAAAGATTCTACCAATTTTCATATATTCACTTTATTGGAATGGTCTTGGATATTATATAAATCTAGACTCAATGATTTTCTTTATCGCTATAGAAAAGTTACAGATAAAAACATACATAAATATAAGTAAATTAATAAGTATTTGGCGCCCAATATAAGGCAACTCTTTAGATAAATAAATTCATAATAAATCGGAAACAAGTCGATTTTAAAACAAATAAAGGTATATACAAGTATGGATATTATCTTTAACCAAATGTCAATGTCATGTGTCAATTTTAACGTTGCACTACATTATTCAATGTCAAATGCAAAATGTCAACTGCAAAATGTAAAATACAAAATGTCAAATGACAAGAAGTCAAGTGCCAAAATGTCAAACTTCAAAATGTCAAATAACCAATATATCAAATGTCAAAAACGAAATTTAAAATGAAGCCAATCTTAAACGTTTTAGTTTTCTATTGTCGATCTTATTGGTTTAAATTTATAAATGAACTAAACCTAATGATTTCTTATCTCAACCTTCAAAATTTCACAGAAATCTCAGTAACTGTGTAATAAAAAATATAATAGAATTTGGCGCCCAACGTGAGGTAACTTTTTAAACTAGAATCATGTTATATATCACCTTATATATAAGTATTATAACTTACTGGTGCTAAAATCTAATTAAAATTATTCTATTACGTAAATATTATTAATACGCACATATTGGCGCCCAACGTGGGGCAACTTATAAAAATTTAAAAAGTTAGAAAATCGACAGAAATGTAGATATGTGTAAAAAGAAATTTGTATTGTTAACTATTCATGTCACGATTGTGAGAATTTCATACGGCAGCGAAATTATTTTATTAAACATACTCGTAGAGGTGAATTCCTTAAAATTCTGAAACGAATAAAGTTTTATTTTGATCTCTTTGTTATATAAAACCGAAGATTTTCATCAAACACACGTCTCCAGAAAATCTTATTATTAATTTCCACTCGATAAGCACGTCCGTTTACAAAATTTTGACTTTGTGGTTACTGAAAAACCAAGGGCGTACAGAGTGAGTATAAGAGAATTTTTACGAACTTAAAGAAAGATGAAAATTATACATTTAAACAAAGTTAAACCAAAGTCAAAGCGATCTTGAACTAAGATCAAAATGGTATTGAACTAATTTGATTGTTATTGAAGCGATATTAAACAAAGATTGTAGCGATACTTAATGGTCATTTAAGCGGCGTTGAACCAAAATCGAAGCGATCTTGAATTAAGCTCAAAGCGGTATTAAACCAAGTTCAATTTAAAAACATTTTAACTGAAGAGATATTAAACGAAGATTGTAGCGATACTAAACCATAATTCAAGCGACGTTAAACCAAGGTCGAAGCGATCTTGAACTTAGATCAAAGCGGTATTGAACCAAGTTCAACGCTATATCATTCTAACTAAAGCGATATTGAACCGAGGTTGTAGCGATACTGAATAGTGATTCAAGCGACTTTGAACCAAGGTTAAACAGATCTTAAATTGAGAAAAAACGGTATTGAATCAAGTACATTGTTACTAAAGCAATATTGAACCGAGATTGTAGCACTAGTAAACCGTGATTCAAGTGACATTGAACCAAAGTCAAAGCGAACTTGAATTGAATTTAAAACAGTATTGAACCGAGTTCAATCCAATAAGATTGTAACTAAAGCGATATTGAACCGAGTTTGTAGGGATATTAAACCGTGATTCAAATTACATTGAATCAAAGTCAAAGCGAACTTGAATTGAATTCAAAACAGTATTAAACCGAGTTCAATCCAATAAGATTGTAGCTTAAGCGATATTGAACCGAGATTGTAGCGATACTGAACCGTGATTCAAGTGACATTAAACCAAAGTCAAAGCGAACTTGAATTGATTTTAAAACAGTATTGAACCGAGTTCAATCCAATAAGATTGTAACTAAAGCGATATTGAACCGAGATTTTAGCGATACTGAATAGTGATTCAAGCGACTTTGAACCAAGGTTAAAGAGATCTTAAATTGAGAAAAGTGGTATTGAATTAAGTACATTACAATAAAATTGTTACTAAAGCAATATTGAACCAAGATTGTAGCGATAGTAAACCGTGATTCAAGTGACATTAAACCCAAGTCAAAGCAAAATTGAATTGAATTAAAAAACAGTATTGAACCGAGTTCAATCCATTAAGATTGTAACTAAAGCGATATTGAACCAAGTTTGTAGTGATGCTGAACCGTGATTCAACATACATTGTACCAAAGTCAAAGCAAACTTGAATTGAATTGAACTGAACCGAGTTCAATCCAATAAGATTGTAACTAAAGCGATATTGAACCGAGTTTGTAGTGATACTCTCCCGCGATTCAAGTGACATTGAACCAAAGTCAAAGCAAACTTGAATTAAATTTCAAACAGTATTGAACCGAGTTCAATGCAATAAGATTGTAACTAAAGCGATATTGAACCGAATTTGTAGTGATACTAAACCGTGATTCAAATTACATTAAACCAAAGTCAAAGCGAACTTGAATTGAATTCAAAACAGTATTGAACCGAGTTCAATCCAATAAGATTGTAACTAAAGCGATATTGAACCAAGTTTGTAGTGATACTAAACCGTGATTTAAATTACATTGAACCAAAGTAAAAGCAAACTTGAATTGAAGTCAAAACAGTATTGAACCGAGTTCAATCCAATAAGATTGTAACTAAAGCGATATTGAACCAAGTTTGTAGTAATACTAAACCGTGATTCAAATTACATTGAACCAAAGTCAAAGCGAACTTGAATTGAATTCAAAACAGTATTGAACCAAGTTCAATCCAATAAGATTGTAACTAAAGCAATGTTAAACCGAGATTGTAGCGATACTGAATCTTGATTCAAGTGACATTGAACCAAAGTCAAAGCGAACTTGAATTGAATTCAAAACAGTATTGAACCGAGTTCAATCCAATAAGATTGTAACTAAAGTGGTATTGAACCGAGTTTGTAGTGATACTAAACCGAGATTCAAGTGACATTAAACCAGATACAAAGCGCACTTGCATTAATTCAAAACAGTATTGAACCGAGTTTAATCAAATAAGATTGTAACTAAAGCGATATTGAACCGAGTTTGTAGGGACATTAAACCGTGATTCAAATTACATTGAACCAAAGTCAAAGCGAACTTGAATTGAATTCAAAACAGTATTGAACCAAGATCAATCCAATAATATTGTAACTAAGGCAATATTAAACCGAGATTGTAGCGATACTGAACCGTGATTTAAATTACATTGAACCGAAGTCAAAGCGAACTTGAATTGAATTTAAAACAGTATTGAACCGAGTTCAATCAAATAAGATTGTAACTTAAGCGATATTGAACCGAGTTTGTAGTGATACTAAACCGTGATTCGAATTACATTGAACCAAAGTCAAAGCGAACTTCAATTGAATTCAAAACAGTATTGAACCAAGTTCAATCCAATAAGATTGTAACTAAAGCGATATTGAACCGAGTTTGTAGTGATACTAAACCGTGATTCAAATTACGTTGAACCAAAGTCAAAGCGAACTTGAATTGAATTCAAAACAGTATTGAACCGAGTTCAATCCAATAAGATTGTAACTAAAGTGGTATTGAACCGAGTTTGTAGTGATACTAAACCGAGATTCAAGTGACATTAAACCAAATACAAAGCGCACTTGCATTAATTCAAAACAGTATTGAACCGAGTTTAATCAAATAAGATTGTAACTAAAGCGATATTGAACCGAGTTTGTAGGGACACTAAACCGTGATTCAAATTACATTGAACCAAAGTCAAAGCGAACTTGAATTGAATTCAAAACAGTATTGAACCAAGATCAATCCAATAATATTGTAACTAAGGCAATATTAAACCGAGATTGTAGCGATACTGAACCGTGATTTAAATTACATTGAACCGAAGTCAAAGCGAACTTGAATTGAATTTAAAACAGTATTGAACCGAGTTCAATCAAATAAGATTGTAACTTAAGCGATATTGAACCGAGTTTGTAGTGATACTAAACCGTGATTCGAATTACATTGAACCAAAGTCAAAGCGAACTTCAATTGAATTCAAAACAGTATTGAACCAAGTTCAATCCAATAAGATTGTAACTAAAGCGATATTGAACCGAGTTTGTAGTGATACTAAACCGTGATTCAAATTACGTTGAACCAAAGTCAAAGCGAACTTGAATTGAATTCAAAACAGTATTGAACCAAGATCAATCCAATAATATTGTAACTAAGGCAATATTAAACCGAGATTGTAGCGATACTGAACCGTGATTTAAATTACATTGAACCGAAGTCAAAGCGAACTTGAATTGAATTTAAAACAGTATTGAACCGAGTTCAATCAAATAAGATTGTAACTTAAGCGATATTGAACCGAGTTTGTAGTGATACTAAACCGTGATTCGAATTACATTGAACCAAAGTCAAAGCGAACTTCAATTGAATTCAAAACAGTATTGAACCAAGTTCAACCCAATAAGATTGTAACTAAAGCAATGTTAAACCGAGATTGTAGCGATACTGAATCTTGATTCAAGTGACATTGAACCAAAGTCAAAGCGAACTTGAATTGAATTTAAAACAGTATTGAACCGAGTTCAATCCAATAAGATTGTAACTAAAGCGATATTGAATCGAGTTTGTAGTGATACTAAACCGTGATTCAAATTACATTAAACCAAATACAAAGCACACTTGCATTAATTTAAAACAGTATTGAACCGAGTTTAATCAAATAAGATTGTAACTAAAGCGATATTGAACCGAGTTTGTAGGGACATTAAACCGTGATTCAAATTACATTGAACCAAAGTCAAAGCGAACTTGAATTGAATTCAAAACAGTATTGAACCAAGATCAATCCAATAATATTGTAACTAAGGCAATATTAAACCGAGATTGTAGCGATACTGAACCGTTATTTAAATTACATTGAACCGAAGTCAAAGCGAACTTGAATTGAATTTAAAACAGTATTGAACCGAGTTCAATCAAATAAGATTGTAACTTAAGCGATATTGAACCGAGTTTGTAGTGATACTAAACCGTGATTCGAATTACATTGAACCAAAGTCAAAGCGAACTTCAATTGAATTCAAAACAGTATTGAACCAAGTTCAATCCAATAAGATTGTAACTAAAGCGATATTGAACCGAGTTTGTAGTGATACTAAACCGTGATTCGAATTACATTGAACCAAAGTCAAAGCGAACTTCAATTGAATTCAAAACAGTATTGAACCGAGTTCAATCCAATAAGATTGTAACTAAAGCGATATTGAACCAAGTTTGTAGTAATACTAAACCGTGATTCAAATTACATTGAACCAAAGTCAAAGCGAACTTGAATTGAATTCAAAACAGTATTGAACCAAGTTCAATCCAATAAGATTGTAACTAAAGCAATGTTAAACCGAGATTGTAGCGATACTGAATCTTGATTCAAGTGACATTGAACCAAAGTCAAAGCGAACTTGAATTGAATTCAAAACAGTATTGAACCGAGTTCAATCCAATAAGATTGTAACTAAAGTGGTATTGAACCGAGTTTGTAGTGATACTAAACCGAGATTCAAGTGACATTAAACCAAATACAAAGCGCACTTGCATTAATTCAAAACAGTATTGAACCGAGTTTAATCAAATAAGATTGTAACTAAAGCGATATTGAACCGAGTTTGTAGGGACATTAAACCGTGACTCAAATTACATTGAACCAAAGTCAAAGCGAACTTGAATTAAATTTAAAACAGTATTGAACCAAGTTCAATCCAACAAGATTGTAACTAAAGCGATATTGAACCGAGATTTTAGCGATACTGAATAGTGATTCAAGCGACTTTGAACCAAGGTTAAAGAGATCTTAAATTGAGAAAAGTGGTATTGAATTAAGTACATTACAATAAAATTGTTACTAAAGCAATATTGAACCAAGATTGTAGCGATAGTAAACCGTGATTCAAGTGACATTGAACCCAAGTCAAAGCAAAATTGAATTGAATTCAAAACAGTATTGAACCGAGTTCAATCCATTAAGATTGTAACTAAAGCGATATTGAACCAAGTTTGTAGTGATGCTGAACCGTGATTCAACATACATTGTACCAAAGTCAAAGCAAACTTGAATTGAAATGAACTGAACCGAGTTCAATCCAATAAGATTGTAACTAAAGCGATATTGAACCGAGTTTGTAGTGATACTGTCCCGCGATTCAAGTGACATTGAACCAAAGTCAAAGCAAACTTGAATTAAATTTAAAACAGTATTGAACCGAGTTCAATGCAATAAGATTGTAACTAAAGCGATATTGAACCGAGTTTGTAGTTATACTGAACCGTGATTTAAATTACATTGAACCAAAGTCAAAGCGAACTTGAATTAAATTCAAAACAGTATTGAACC
The DNA here is from genome assembly GCA_964028335.1 of Altica lythri. Classification (NCBI taxonomy): domain Eukaryota; kingdom Metazoa; phylum Arthropoda; class Insecta; order Coleoptera; family Chrysomelidae; genus Altica; species Altica lythri. Next base: position 23,001,544 of record OZ034810.1, read on the forward strand.
GATTTTAATCCAATAAGATTGTAACTAAAGCGATATTGAACCGAATTTGTAGTGATACTAAACCGTGATTCAAATTACATTAAACCAAAGTCAAAGCGAACTTGAATTGAATTCAAAACAGTATTGAACCGAGTTCAATCCAATAAGATTGTAACTAAAGCGATATTGAACCAAGTTTGTAGTGATACTAAACCGTGATTCAAATTACATTGAACCAAAGTAAAAGCAAACTTGAATTGAAGTCAAAACAGTATTGAACCGAGTTCAATCCAATAAGATTGTAACTAAAGCGATATTGAACCAAGTTTGTAGTAATACTAAACAGTGATTCAAATTACATTGAACCAAAGTCAAAGCGAACTTGAATTGAATTCAAAACAGTATTGAACCAAGTTCAATCCAATAAGATTGTAACTAAAGCAATGTTAAACCGAGATTGTAGTGATACTAAACCGTGATTCAAATTACATTAAACCAAATACAAAGCGCACTTGCATTAATTCAAAACAGTATTGAACCGAGTTTAATCAAATAAGATTGTAACTAAAGCGATATTGAACCGAGTTTGTAGGGACATTAAACCGTGATTCAAATTACATTGAACCAAAGTCAAAGCGAACTTGAATTGAATTCAAAACAGTATTGAACCAAGATCAATCCAATAATATTGTAACTAAGGCAATATTAAACCGAGATTGTAGCGATACTGAACCGTGATTTAAATTACATTGAACCGAAGTCAAAGCGAACTTGAATTGAATTCAAAACAGTATTGAACCAAGTTCAACCCAATAAGATTGTAACTAAAGCGATATTGAACCGAGTTTGTAGTGATACTAAGCCGTGATTCAAACTACATTGAACCAAAGTCAAAGCGAGCTTGAATTTAGATCAAAACAGTATTGAACCGGGTTCAATCCAATAAGATTGTAACTAAAGCAATATTAAACCGAGATTCTAGCGATACTGAACCGTGATTCAAGTGACATTGAACCAAAGTCAAAGCGAACTTGAATTGAATTCAAAACACTATTGAACCGATTTTGATCCAATAAGATTGTAACTAAAGCAATATTGAACCGAGTTTGTAGTGATACAAAACCGTGATTCAAATTAAATTGAACCAAAGTCAAAGCGAACTTGAATTGAATTTAAAACAGTATTGAACCGAGTTCAATCCAATAAGATTGTAACTAAAGCGATATTGAACCGAATTTGTAGTGATACTAAACCGTGATTCAAATTACATTAAACCAAAGTCAAAGCGAACTTGAATTGAATTCAAAACAGTATTGAACCGAGTTCAATCCAATAAGATTGTAACTAAAGCAATGTTAAACCGAGATTGTAGCGATACTGAATCTTGATTCAAGTGACATTGAACCAAAGTCAAAGCGAACTTGAATTGAATTCAAAACAGTATTGAACCGAGTTCAATCCAATAAGATTGTAACTAAAGTGGTATTGAACCGAGTTTGTAGTGATACTAAACCGAGATTCAAGTGACATTAAACCAGATACAAAGCGCACTTGCATTAATTCAAAACAGTATTGAACCGAGTTTAATCAAATAAGATTGTAACTAAAGCGATATTGAACCGAGTTTGTAGGGACATTAAACCGTGATTCAAATTACATTGAACCAAAGTCAAAGCGAACTTGAATTGAATTCAAAACAGTATTGAACCAAGATCAATCCAATAATATTGTAACTAAGGCAATATTAAACCGAGATTGTAGCGATACTGAACCGTGATTTAAATTACATTGAACCGAAGTCAAAGCGAACTTGAATTGAATTTAAAACAGTATTGAACCGAGTTCAATCAAATAAGATTGTAACTTAAGCGATATTGAACCGAGTTTGTAGTGATACTAAACCGTGATTCGAATTACATTGAACCAAAGTCAAAGCGAACTTCAATTGAATTCAAAACAGTATTGAACCAAGTTCAATCCAATAAGATTGTAACTAAAGCGATATTGAACCGAGTTTGTAGTGATACTAAACCGTGATTCAAATTACGTTGAACCAAAGTCAAAGCGAACTTGAATTGAATTCAAAACAGTATTGAACCGAGTTCAATCCAATAAGATTGTAACTAAAGTGGTATTGAACCGAGTTTGTAGTGATACTAAACCGTGATTCAAGTGACATTGAACCAAAGTCAAAGCGAATTTGAATTGAATTCAAAACAGTATTGAACTGAGTTTAATCCAATAAGATTGTAACTAAAGCAATATTAAACCGAGATTGTAGCGATACTGAACCGTAATTTAAGTGACATTGATCCAAAGTCAAAGCGAACTTGAATTGAATTTAAAACAGTATTGAACCAAGTTCAATCCAATGAGTTTGTAACCAAAGCGATATTGAACTTTACTTTTTCCGGAGAAAGAAAATCGAATTTCTAAGTTGTAAAACAATACGCTTTAGATAATAAACTTATATTAATCATAAATTAAAATTATTTAAATATATTTATATTTATCATATAGAATGGCTGTAAATTCATATAAAATACATTCTTAGCGGTTTTCATATCACCACTTTTCATTTTTTCCTTAACATAATTGAATTGTTAAAGATTATGATTACCATTACATGCTCGAGAATATTATTTATTGTTTTTATGAATAAGTTATGTACCTATATAACATACCTGTTATTTGCAATAAATTATAATTTAAAATATTTATTTGACAGTTAACGTTCTATCTTTGCATAAGTATATGGTCAAAACATTAATTTCATATTTATTTATAAAGCATATGGAATTTGGACGTTATTATATAATAGTGAGAAATATGCTATATAAAATAATAAATAATGTAAATTATTTATACGATCTTTAACTTTACCATAAAATTCATATGCATAAAGATTTTTAAGATCTTCCTACAATATACAGTCACCCATTAGCGCCATCTATCTAGCGGACCAAATTATTAATTTTTAGGTTTGATATACAGTTCTAAATTGGTAATAAATGGTCACTAAATTTGATTAATTGGTCACCCAGACTAAAGGAGTTCTGTGTTAAATAAGAACTCCGTGAACTTCTGCAAAAACCTTGAAATATACATCAACTTTACTACAACCACGAAAAACAAGATTTTCTTGTCTTCGGATCAATTTATGGGAGTCCTTAAATATCCTAAGAAACTTTGGCTACTGTAAAATTTAAATAATATCGATTTCTATATTTAATTAAATAAATATTAAAAGAAATGTAGTTATGTGGCAATTTTGTTAAACGGAACTCAAATATGACAAGGTAAAAGACCATTTCAGTGAAGCGGTTACGGGAATTACCATAGAGTGTTCCATAAAGCGAAGCAAGAATGCGAAGAGCACTAAAACGTAATACGGCAAGGACAATAACTGGATGCAGCTAAAGGATATGAAGACATAAACGGAAAAATAACGTCCTCTCGGTTGATATTCAAATTCAACGCGTATGTGAATAAAGCGGATCCAAAATAGAAAAGTTTCAACGTATTACCATGATTTATGGGCGTATAAGAGAGGCCCTTATTGCCTATATAATACAAGAATGTCATAAAACCATCAATATATACCTAACAATTGTGTTGGTTGGAATGAAGAACTTCTGCTATTTTAAGATGCGGTTTATGCACTTGGGAGGTCTCAGTTTATATCAATTTTAAACAAAGAAAATTTTTTCTTTATCTTATCTTTGCTCCTTTCACGTGAATACTCAATTTCAATTGTGAATAGTTTAATAATATAATTACAATTTTATTTCTTACTAACACAGAATCAACCAATACCAAAGTGCAGCTGATGGTTAAAGACCTCCAGAGCTTTAAGGACCTTTCATTTAGAAACCTCTTCAACATTATATGAAGGCACCAAAAATTTAAGTTGCAATGTTTTGCTCTACTTTAGCAATTTTACTGTTACCAAGAAACTGCGAACTTTAAAAGCCATCAAACGATTTTTAAATTGTAGCTGCTCTTTAACGACCTCCAGAGCTTTAACTAACAAGCAGTTTTCATAAAGGTACCTCTCCAGCATTATATGAAGACAATGAAGTATAAGTTGCAATGTTTAGTCCCCAACTTCGACATTTCATAACAATTCTACTGGTACAACTTAGATACCATCACCATAAGCCACCAAACGGTTTTTAAAGACCTACAGATATGCGAATATGTACAAAGACCCAAGTATCACAGGATGTGTTAGAGCACAAAGGTTGAAGTGGTTAGGACATGTCAAAAGGATAGCAGAAAGTAGGATCTCAAAGATGATCATTTGCAGAAGCATAGGAGGTAAAAAGAGAAGAAACAGACCAAAGCAAAGAAGTAGAAGCGGATTTAAGAACCTCAGATGTACAAAACTGGAAACGAAAAATAAGAAAAAAGGGAAAGAAATGACAATTAAACCCTTGGGCCTTTTAGGCCTGTAGAGCTATGTATATATATTGAAACGAAGTTCCCTTTCGCGCGTTACGACTGAGATTAGCCGGAAAAAATTCAGACCAAAAAATGTCACGACACGACACACGCATGTTTCTCTGACTGTCTGTCTCTCTCTCTCTCTCTCTCATAGATAGATATATCTTTAATTAATCGAAACCTCTCACTTTTTGTTTATTATACTTTTTCACATACCTCCACAGTATTATACCCGATTTTTTTCTAGAAAAAAAAAATAGTAATTTGTAATCCTCCACACATTCAGTAGGTAACATAGTTTTACATCAGTATGGAAATTCATTGAATTGAAATTCAAAAACCAAACATCCTAACCGAATTCTGGTAATAAAACAATGCGTGCAAAACGAGATGCAAGAGGTAAAGACCTAATAAATAAGCCAAAGTCGTAGAGCGTGTAGAGGTGCGAGTTAAATAGCAGTTGGAGTTCTCTTTTGTATGACGGCGTGTTTTACATGCGAAAGTAGATTTGTATTCCAGACCTATCCTGACTCTAAAGACGAGAGAAGATTAGGTAACATACGGTTCATTACTGCTAACTTGTATATTACAGAGAATACGTTCTTTTTACAATGATGGCAATGTTATAATACATTGATTTTTAGATTGTTACTTTATCTACAATTCAAGGTATTTATATAAAAAAAAAGAGTATGCGAGTAACCTTTACGCGCGATTGAAGTAAATACCTTTAATGTATTTGAAACCGAAAGAAGATTATAATCCAACACCATTTTTACTCGAACAGAATAGTATCTAATCGTTAAAGAATACATAATTAATTACAAGATTACCATAATAAAATTTATAAACTTCTAAACAAAACATAACCTTAATTCCATCAAAATATCAATGCAAATTTGTTTTGTTTGGAAAGGTTTTTAAGCTCCTCCCATAGCTGACGTCACACCGTTAATCGTTACTTTCGTCAGAAAAAAAATCTGAGCTACCCTCTAGTCGCGCGTAAAGAAGTTTTACTTCAAAAATTGATCCACAGGATTTTAAAACTATCAAGTCATATTTGAACGTATTAAGTTTGTTAAGATCGTAATTATAGTGAAACAGGTTCATTTAGTTAAACAAACTTATGGTGCAACTGACATCTCATAAGCTTGCGAGTTCATTACTTAAGGAGCGCGATGAGACCTCGCGACCGCCTCGGGTGCTTCGAAGCCTCGACCTACCCTAACAACATATTAGTTTAATGTGTTAGGACTTTAAATGATCCACATCCGCGGCAGCCACTAGTCGGATTTTCCGCTTTAAATTCGTTTTATTAAGAGGGTGAACTTTGCTAAAAAGAAAATCTACTTGGAAAATTTATTCTTCGGTTATGATTTCAGATTTTTGCTTGTTTGTGTTTGTTAAGACGGTTTTTTGGGGGTTGGAAAGGATTAAAAGTTTTATCAGGTTGTTATGTTTGCTTTGGTTATTAAACTCTCTATCAATGTTTTGGTACATAGATAACAAATAGCTAGTCGATACCGGAGATGTCTTTTTATTAGTGCCTGAAGGGACAAACTTGTACTGTACTGATGAGCTCTAACAGAGCGAAACACAGTGTCTACAGTTTGGTTTTGCTCTTGTATGGACTAATTAATACTTATATTTATGTCACAGCATTCTGTACTTAGAGTTAGGAATTTTAACCATGCACAAATCCAGGTTATATATATCTGGAATAGGTATATTGACAGTATGGCTCTAGATCTAATCTAATCTAAGTAAACCTGGCATGGTCCCTCCTGTGGAGCTTCATGTTTTAACACTGCTTCCTATGGGAATATTGTGACCAGGTTCGGCACCAAGAGTCCTTACATGCACCCTATGCGTGCAGGACTCTAATTTGTTCAGCTGAAAATCAACACCACCGCTGATCTTTAGGTAGGCTTGAATCCAGGTGTCCCAAGTTCTTATTTGGATGACTATCCTTGAGTTACTGTTGCCACAGGGCAGTTCCCTTTATAAGACTAGCTTCTCAAGGTGGTGATAGGATTCAGGGTTCGTGTCACAGAAGATGAGGAACCGTTTATGGTCCAAGGTCTCACACTCGAATAGAATGTGAGTTGCCGTCTGATCTTCCATGGCGCACAATCGACACGAATTGGGTTCCTGTGTCAGAATCCCCATCCTTCGAAGGTGTAGTCTGAATGGTCCATGCCCAGTGAGTAGGCCCACCAGTACTCTTATCTGACTCCTGTCAAGATTCAGTATGTCAGACGTCAGTTTTTTGGAGTAGCCTTTGAGCGTCAGCTTCGAATGCCTCAGCCCTACAGTATTACTCCAGTGTTTGGTCCAAGTCCTGACTTTGGTCCTTACCCAGGCTCTAGGCAGTCCCAATACAGGTTCTGGACCAATGAATCGTGTATCCGCTCCCTTCGTGGCCAGAAGGTCCGCGATTTCATTGCCCTCAAAACACTTATGCCTTGGCACCTCTGGCTCTAGATACGTTTGTATCATTTTTTTCATGATTTTATGTAGAAGAATATAAATTTAATTTGTCACGGGCTAAATTTGCTCTAAGAATAATAGTTTCTAAAAGATAACTTTAGTATCTACTTACTGTACGATTGCACCAGAATTAGGGTTAAATGGTAGCATTCAGAATTGAAAACAAGTTGATTCTTGGTTGTTCGTAGGTAATCACCGTCTATTTATTATATTCTGGCCACAAATTATTACTAATACTTCTTTAAATCACCGTTTATTTATTATATTCAGGTCACAAATTATTGTTGTTATGTTTACTGAAATTTACTGTCACTTTCGCTTGTAAACCGCTGGCTGTCACTTCTTCTTTTTTTCTGGTCGTAAAACTCAGTATATTGTTGTCTGCAGTCGAATGATTTATTACATTGGCATCTGACATATTAAAGACCAGACGAACGAGTTAAGAATTAAACGGGTAGAGGCCATCTTCGGATTGTGTCATATTTCGTCGAAAGGAATCGATTGTCTCAGCCATTTTGCTATTTGCTTTTGACCTGAGCAGTTGTTTGAGAAAGTCAGAAGATTTTTCGGTTTAAGTTTTAAATCGCAGTGCATCTGTAACAATTGATTTTGGATTTTTGAAACTAAACCTTATTATCCATTCGAATCGTTGTTGGAGTTAGATTCTGTTGTTATTTTTGGAGTGATTCGATGGAAAGCCGCGTGTCGGGATTTTTATGAAATCTTCTGTGGATAGATCACGGTACAGTCAGCGAGTTGTTTGGTTAATTCAATACCATTCAGGTCGGCGAATTGCAGTTTAGAGTGGCGGTGTTTAAATCACCTATCAGTACAGTTAGCAACGTTCACGTCCTCGCAGATTCATACCAATTGAGAGTGCCACGATTCTAGAGAAATTCTTGGTACGGGCCTAAGACCTTTGTACAGGCCTAAGTTCTTGGTACGGGCTGAAATTCTTGGTACGGGCCTAAAACCTTGGTACAGGCCTAAGTTTTTGTTACGGCTGATTTTATTTTGGATCGAGCCTTATTTGTTTGGAGCAAGCCTAATTTGTTCTTGATACGGCCTAGATTATTTTGGTTCAGGCCTAATTGTTGAGGAAAACCTGAAGCCAAGGTCTGGAGAAGATTGTCTTTGTAATCCGAACAGATAAGCTATAGGCCTTTAATATTATTACTTTAAATTTTTTTTTTATTTATTTCTCTGACTGAGAACATTGTATATTTTATTGCTGTGTTAATCTTTTGTAAAATTTAGTTAAGTAGAACGTGTGATCACACTAAACAGGGGCACTATTTCATTAGGTAACCATTGTTAAGGCGCTAGGGTAAACAGTAGTGTAAACCCATACTATATTTTTTTTTATATTAAAGGAGGGTCTAGTTTGATATTCCCGTTTTATTTAGCTCACTTTAACGTCATCCCACTTGTGACTCAATTAATCTTGATTAAGTTTCTAAGTTATTTAATTATCTCCGGTGAGATAGGTCAATGCCTGGAACAACAGGGGTTTCCGATTTTAACCGTTCAAATCGGTGGCGCGACTCACTCTTATTTTTGGTACTTACCCTCTACGGCTGAGCTGGGCACTAATTTGCCAGTAGAGAAACCACTTACCGATCTCAGCTGGAGTTGAACTTCTATTTGAAGCACTTGATTAATTTTTCAATTTTTTTTTTATTGTTTTATTCTTTGATTACACTAAAGTACGTGGAAAATTATCAAAATGTCTTAATTTCTACTTATCTAATAATGACATTTGCTAATGAATTATTCACAAACGTTAAACCTCATATTTACTTACCACTCTTCCATTAATGTAAAATTAAATATTATTTCTGTTGTGTTTACATTCACACTGAAATCGTTAACAAACAAATTACTATAAACGAAATTGATTAAGCCTTTAAGAAAAACGTGTAAACAAACTAAAGTGTTTTATTTACATGTTGAGGAAACAAAAACGAACAAATATAAATTCTTTATTAAACCAGTGGGAGGATTGTAAGACGGATCAGTGTCCTGTAAAGTGGATTAAATGTAAATTTCCTATTTTGAATAAATAAATAATCCAATCAAAGATTTTTTCTGGTAAAATGTAAAATGTAAAGAAAGTTTCGTTATTATAATATTTGGTTAAAGAGGGTGGGATTTGTCGTTGAAATCCCAACCAGGGGTCAGTGGACAAAAAGCGTCATTTTCAGACATCCTATCACCGAAACTACAGAACCGAATATCCAATCGATGATTGGCTACCAATCCTCCTGTGCTTGTTCACTCGCTTTGTATACGAAAGTTGAGTTTTACGGATACCCTACATTCTCTCCCCCACACACAACTATTCTTTGTGAATTGTTCGTCCCCGGCCACGTCAATACATTTACCGAATATTAAAGAAACGAACATGGTTGATTCCGGAAGGAATCTCCCTGGTCGTATTGACAGTTTTTTTAAGTTAAATCTAAATTCAGAACTACCGATTAAGCTACTTTAATTAGATCACTTATTGCATCAAAAAAATCATTTGTGATCACTTTTAATCACTTGTAATTACTTGAAATCATTTGTAATCATTTACTTTTATTTGTAATCACTTTTACTTTATTTATGATTACCTGCAATTACTTGTGATTACTTAAATTTACTTTTTACTAATTTGTGATTACTCTTAATTACTTGCTTTTATTTGTGATCATTGTTAATCACTTACTGTCAATTGAAATCTCTTTTAATCACTTTCTTTTATTTGTCATACAAACGTATCTCGCGTCATACTGTTAATATATTCCAGATGTATAACCTGGATTTGTGGATGGTTAGAATTCCTTACTATAAGCACAAAATACTGCGACATAGATATAAGTATTAATCAGTCAACAAAAGACCAAAACCAAACTGTAGACACTGTGTTTCGCTTTCTTAGAGCTCATCAGTACCTACAGTAAAGGTTTGTTCCTTCAGTGACTAATGAAGATACATCTTCGGTATTAAATGGCTTATATTAGTTATTTTTAGTTGCGAAAGTTAAAAACGATCGTAAGTAGCGCCATCTCTATTCCAAAAAAGGTACTTTTGTGGTCGCTTTTCATCTCATATGGTGCAAAATACGTTTGCACAATTTTTTAATAAAACTAAACTAAAAACTAAAGAAATGGCAAAAAAAACAGAAAATTAACGAATAATAGGAAAATCAGGAAAAATTTGAAAATTTACGAAACAGAAGGGATAAAACCTGGAAAAAAACTGAAAAATCATATAAAATTTAAAAAAATAATAATAAATATTTTAAAAAATGTAAAAAAATGGAAAACTCCCGAAAACTTAAAAAAAATTTAAACATTTAAAAATAAGGTGGATAATTCTTGATAAATTGAAAAAATCGTAAAAAATCGTGAAAAATTGAAAAAATCGTGAAAAATTGAAAAATCGTGTAAAATTGAGAAATAATTCTGAAAACCAGAAAATTAATAAAAAAATTGAAAAAATCGTAAAAAATTGAAAAAATCGTGAAAAATTGAAAAAATCGTGAAAAATTGAAAAATCGTGAAAAATTGAAAAAATCGTGAAAAATTGAAAAAATCGTGAAAAATTGAGAAATAATTCTGAAAACCAGAAAATTAATAAAAAAAATTGAAAAAATCGTGAAAAATTGAAAAAATCGTGAAAAATTGAGAAATAATTCTGAAAACCAGAACATTAATAAAAAAATTGAAAAAATCGTAAAAAATTGAAAAAATCGTGAAAAATTGAAAAAATCGTGATAAATTGAGAAATAATTCTGAAAACCAGAAAATTAATAAAAAAATTGAAAAAATCGTAAAAAATTGAAAAAATCGTGAAAAATTGAAAAATCGTGGAAAATTGAAAAAATCGTGAAAAATTGAAAAAATCGTGAAAAATTGAGAAATAATTCTGAAAACCAGAAAATTAATAAAAAAAATTGGAAAAATCGTGAAAAATTGAAAAAATCGTGAAAAATTGAGAAATAATTCTGAAAACCAGAAAATTAATAGAAAAAATCGTAAAAAATTGAAAAAATCGTGAAAAATGGAAAAAATCGTGAAAAATTGAGAAATAATTCTGAAAACCAGAAAATTAATGAAAAAACCGTGAAAAATTGAAAAAATCGTGCAAAATTGAAAAAATCGTGAAAAATTGAAAAATCGTGGAAAATTGAAAAAATCGTGAAAAATTGAAAAAATCGTGAAAAATTGAGAAATAATTCTGAAAACCAGAACATTAATAAAAAAATTGAAAAAATCGTAAAAAATTGAAAAAATCGTGAAAAATTGAAAAAATCGTGATAAATTGAGAAATAATTCTGAAAACCAGAAAATTAATAAAAAAATTGAAAAAATCGTAAAAAATTGAAAAAATCGTGAAAAATTGAAAAAATCGTGAAAAATTGAAAAATCGTGAAAAATTGAAAAAATCGTGAAAAATTGAAAAAATCGTGAAAAATTGAGAAATAATTCTGAAAACCAGAAAATTAATAAAAAAAATTGAAAAAATCGTGAAAAATTGAAAAAATCGTGAAAAATTGAGAAATAATTCTGAAAACCAGAACATTAATAAAAAAATTGAAAAAATCGTAAAAAATTGAAAAAATCGTGAAAAATTGAAAAAATCGTGATAAATTGAGAAATAATTCTGAAAACCAGAAAATTAATAAAAAAATTGAAAAAATCGTAAAAAATTGAAAAAATCGTGAAAAATTGAAAAATCGTGGAAAATTGAAAAAATCGTGAAAAATTGAAAAAATCGTGAAAAATTGAGAAATAATTCTGAAAACCAGAAAATTAATAAAAAAAATTGGAAAAATCGTGAAAAATTGAAAAAATCGTGAAAAATTGAGAAATAATTCTGAAAACCAGAAAATTAATAGAAAAAATCGTAAAAAATTGAAAAAATCGTGAAAAATGGAAAAAATCGTGAAAAATTGAGAAATAATTCTGAAAACCAGAAAATTAATGAAAAAACCGTGAAAAATTGAAAAAATCGTGCAAAATTGAAAAAATCGTGAAAAATTGAAAAATCGTGGAAAATTGAAAAAATCGTGAAAAATTGAAAAAATCGTGAAAAATTGAGAAATAATTCTGAAAACCAGAAAATTAATAAAAAAAATTGGAAAAATCGTGAACAATTGAAAAAATCGTGAAAAATTGAGAAATAATTCTGAAAACCAGAAAATTAATAAAAAAATTGAAAAAATCGTAAAAAATTGAAAAAATCGTGATAAATTGAAAAAATCGTGAAAAATTGAGAAATAATTCTGAAAACCAGAAAATTAATAAAAAAATTGAAAAAATCGTGAAAAATTTAAAAGATCGTGAAAAATTGAGAAATAATTCTGAAAACCAGAAAATTAATAAAAAAATTGAAAAAATCGTGAAAAATTGAGGAATAATTCTGAAAACCAGAAAATTATTAAAAAAATTGAAAAAATCGTGAAAAATTGAAAAAATCGTGAAAAATTAAAAAAATCGTGAAAAATTGAGAAATAAATCTGGATACCAGAAAATTAATAAAAAAATTGAATAAATCGTGAAAAATTGAAAACATCGTGAAAAATTGAGAAATAATTCTGAAAACCAGAAAATTAATAAAAAAATTGAAAAAATCGTAAAAAATTGAAAAAATCGTAAAAAAATGAAAAAATCGTAAAAAATTGAAAAAATCGTGAAAAATTGAAAAAATCGTGAAAAATTGAAAAAATCGTAAAAAATTGAGAAATAAATCTGGATACCAGAAAATTAATAAGAAAATTGAAAAAATCGTGAAAAATTGAAAAAAACGTGAAAAATTGAGAAATAATTCTGAAAACCAGAAAATTAATAAAAAAATTGAAAAAATCGTGAAAAATTAAAAAAATCGTGAAAAATTGAGAAATAATTCTGGAAATCAGAAAAAAAATTGAAAAAATCGTGAAAAATTGAAAAGATCGTGAAAAATTGAGAAATAATTCTGAAAACCAGAAAATTAATAAAAAAATTAAAAAAATTGAGGAATATATCTGAAAACCAGAGAATTATTAAAAAAATTGAAAAAATCGTGAAAAATTGAAAAAATCGTGAAAAATTAAAAAAATCGTGAAATATTGAGAAATAAATCTGGATACCAGAAAATTAATAAAAAAATTGAATAAATCGTGAAAAATTGAAAACATCGTGAAAAATTGAAAAATAATTCTGAAAACCAGAAAATTAATAAAAAAATTGAAAAAATCGTAAAAAATTGAAAAAATCGTGAAAAATTGAAAAAAACGTGAAAAATTGAGAAATAATTCCGAAAACCAGAAAATTTAAAAAAAAAATTGAAAAAATCGTGAAAAATTGAGAAATAATTCTGAAAACCAGAAAATTAATAAAAAAATTGAAAAAATCGTGAAAAATTAAAGAATAATTCTGAAAACCAGAAGATTATTAAAAAAATTAAAAAAATCGTGAAAAATTGAATAAATCGTAAAAAATTAAAAAAATCGTGAAAAATTGAGAAATAAATCTGGATACCAGAAAATTATTAAAAAAATTGAAAAGATCGTGAAAAATTGAGAAATAATTCTGAAAACCAGAAAATTAATAAAAAAATTAAAAAAATCGTGAAAAATTGAAAAAATCGTGAAAAATTGAGAAATAATTCTGAAAACCAGAAAATTAATAAAAAAATGGAAAAATCGTGAAAAATTGAAAAAATCGTGAAAAATTAAAAAAATCGTGAAAAATTGAGAAATAAATCTGGATACCAGAAAATTAATAAAAAAATTGAAAAAATCGTGAAAAATTGAGAAATAATTCTGAAAACCAGAAAATTAATAAAAAAATTAAAAAAATCGTGAAAAATTGAAAAAATCGTGAAAAATTGAGAAATAATTCTGAAAACCAGAAAATTAATAAAAAAATGGAAAAATCGTGAAAAATTAAAAAAATCGTGAAAAATTGAGAAATAAATCTGGATACCAGAAAATTAATAAAAAAATTGAAAAAAACGTATAATTTTAAAAAAATTAGAAAAAACTAAAAAAAATATGAAGAATTGGAAAAACTGTAAGAATTTTAAAAAATGACCAAAATCTTATAAATACTGGAAATATATTAAAAAATAGCAAAAATTGCAAAATTATTACAAAATTTGAAAATTGACGTAGGTAATAAAAGATAAATGTTAAAAAAAAACGGAAAAATAATAAAAAAAAATAAAAAAAATCGTAAAAAATTGAGAAAATTGTTAAAAATATTAAAACCTCTGTACACAAATGAGTCGTAATAAAAAAATTTAAAAAATAGTAAAATATTAAAAAAATTACAAAAAACTGAAAAAAAAAAATTTTAAAAAGGATAAAGAATTGGAAAAAGTGTAAGAAATTTAAAAAATTACCAAAATCTACAAAATATACAAAAATTATTAAAAAATTGCAAAAATTGCAAAATTTGAAAATTGACGTAATACAAGATAAATGTTTAAAAAAAAGGAAAAATAATAAAAAAAATTATAAAAATGCGAAAAAATGATTAAACATTTTTTTGCTTATTTGCAATGCATAAACAGCTTGAAAAAAACTACAAAAACGAACATAAATATTATCTATTGATAATAGAAAATAGCGGGTATTAGCTATAGCAATAAAAAACTCAAACACACATCGAACATGTTAAAATTCACACATTACAAAAGAAACAAGTGATTTATTAGAAATCGCGAGTACTCGAATTGAATAGTAGTCCTTCGGGAGGGTAATTTTGATTTAAGAGCCATACAGAAAGGATAACAATATAAATGGAATGTTTCAAATAACATCACAAGCTCCATTAATTCGCATAAAATCGTCGATAACCATCTATAAAACGCATTTTTAAAAGTCGCACATGTCAAAAAAATATGCATATTCGCAGCAAATTCATAAAAGGGTTTTATTATGCACCGATGGGCAGGTATGGGTGCTCTCTAACCCTTCGTCTTTCTAGACAGACAATGCTTGATTTGTGGGCCATCTGCATATAGATATTATACATATTACCCCTTTTTTTTATTAACTAGTCTTATGTTTTATACCCTCTTGTATAGATAGTCCTTTTTTGTCCCTAAGGTAATGAGGTCTCTTTGTGTACTTTACCATATGGGTCGGGTTTCGATTTCTTTATGCAGGTAACGTTTTTTTTATGTTCCTTAAAGATGTGAATCTTTAGAATTTAAATTAGAAGAGATAACTATACAATAGATCAAGTTTTGTTTAAATTCGTGCGTGATTGACAAACGATAACAAGAAATAAATGTTGTCAAGATTAAATTTTTCGCGATTGAATATGTGCTTCGTATTCTATTTTTCCCTCGAACTTATTCACGTTCTATTTTTATTTCCGGCTTTCTTGAACCGTCGTTAGCTAATATAAAGTTGAAGAGTTCTCTTATAAAATCAGTAGCGTCGAGTTTATTCCTATAATAACATTTTTACACAATTAGAGTAAAAGAACAATAAAGCCATCTTTGAGATACACCGATAGACCAACCAGACAGATTATTTTGTAAATATATATAAATAATCATAAAAGAATGATACAAACGTATCTCGCGCCATGCTGTCAATGTATTCCACATATATAACCTAGATTTGTGCATGGTTGAGATACCTAACTCTAAGCACAGAATGCTACAAGATAGATATAAGTATAAAACAGTTCATACAATCTGTGGAGATGTAGCAAGGAAGAAGTCTCATCAGATACACAACTCTCCAAAGAGATACAGTTCTAGAAATCTTCAAAGACCTCTTCAAAGATTGTGCATCAGGTAGGACTTCTTCTTAAACTTCTTGCTCTTGCCTCCAGAAGCTTCCTTAAGATCTCTAGTTGTCTTAGTGTCAAGAATATTAAAATTTCTCGAACTACAACTCTTTTAAGAGTTGTGTATCCGATTGGGCTCTTGTTGAAATATCTTGCAAAGTATAAAACAGTCCATACAATCTTTGGAGATGTAGCAAGGAAGAAGTCTCATCAGATACACAACTCTCCAAAGAGATACAGTTCTAGAAATCTTCAAAGACCTCTCACTAGACCCAATGGAGATTCTGCAAAAGTTCTGAATACGTTGCAACCAGAATCCAATCGGATACACAACTCTCAGTTGTAATTTGAGAAATTTAAATATTCTTGTTGCGAAGAAGACAACTGAAGATCGTAAGGAAGCTTCTGGAGACAAAGCAAGAAGCTTAGGTATAAGTACAAAAAGTGAAATTGATCAAAAATCGTCTCTAAAGAAGCTTCTGGAGACCAGTAAAGATGTTAAAAAAGGAAACCCATCAAACACACAACTCTTAGAAGAGTTGTTGTTCAAGAAATCTTAATAGATATATCGTTAAAACAGCTGGAGATCCTTAGGAAGTTTTGGAGATGTAGCAAGGAAGAAAATCCCTTAGATACACAACTCTCCAAAGAGCTACAGTTCTAGAAATCTTTAAAGACCTCTCACTAGAACAAAAGGAGATTCTGCAAAAGTTCTGATTACGTTGCAACTAGAATCCAATCAGATACACAACTCTCAGTTGTAATTTAAAATTTTTTAATAATCTTGTTGCGAAGAAGACAACTGGAGATCGTAAGGAAGCTTCTGGAGACAAAGCAAGATACCAACTTTCAAAGAAATGTCTCTAAGACTGATGGTGATGCTAAAGAAGCTTCTGGAGACCAGTAAAGATGTTTGAAGGTTGTATATCCAAATAGATTCTTATTTTAGGGTCTTGATACGTCTTCAGAACCTTCTGCTGAATCTCCAACTGTCTTAAAAGTAGGTATTTTAAAGATTCTCGTACTACAACCTTTCGAAAGCTGTGTATCGGGTTGGACTTCTTGCTTTGTCTCAATATTAATTTCTTTCTCTTTTAAGTGTTGTGTATCCGATTGAATTCTTTTTAAGATGTCTTGCAACGTCTCAAGAATCTTCCGCAGAATCTCCAAAACTGCCTTTAAGATAAGTTTAATGGAGTCTCGCGAATTACAACTTTTCGAAAGTTGTGCATCAGGTAGGACTTCTTCTTAAACTTCTTGCTCTTGTCTCCAGAAGCTTCCTTAAGATCACTAGTTGTCTTAGTATCAGGAATGTTAAAATTTGTCGAACTACAACTCTTTTAAGAGTTGTATATCCGATTGGATTCTCGTTAAAATGTCTTGCAACGTTTCCAGAAGCTTCCACAGACTCTCCATCTATCTTTAATATAAGTTTAATGCAGTCTCGCGAATAACAACTTTTCGAAAGTTGTGCATCAGGTAGGACTTCTTCTTAAACTTCTTGCTCTTGCCTCCAGAAGCTTCCTTAAGATCTCTAGTTGTCTAAGTATCAGGAATATTAAAATTTGTTAAACTACAACTCTTTTAAGAGTTGTGTATCAGATTGGATTCTTGTTGAATTGTCTTGCAACGTCTCCAGAAGGTAAGACTTCTTCTTAAAATTCTTGCTCTTGTCTCCAGAAGCTTTTATAAGATCTCTAGTTGTCTTAGTGTCAAGAATATTAAAATTTTTTGAATTACAACTCTTTTAAGAGTTGTGTATCCGATTGGATTCTTGTTGAAATGTCTTGCAACGTCTCCAGAAGCTTTCACAGGATCTTCAACTGTCTTTAAGATAAGTTTAATGAAGTCACTCGAATTACAACTTTTCGAAAGTTGTGCATCAGGTAGGACTTCTTCTTAAACTTCTTGCTCTTGTCTCCAGAAGCTTCTTTAAGATCTCTAGTTGTCTTAGAATCCAGAATATTAAAATTTGTCAAACTTCAACTCTTTTAAGTGATGTGTATCCGATTAGATTTTTGTTGAAATGTCTTACAATGTCTCCAGAAGCTTCCACACTATCTCCAACTGTCTTTAAGATAAGTTTAATGGAGTCCCGCGAATTACAACTTTTTGAAAGTTGTGCATCAGGTAGGACTTCTTCATAAACTTCTTTCTTTTGTCTCCAGAAGCTTCCTTAAGACCTCTAGTTGTCTTATTATCAGGAATATTAAAATTTGTCCAACTACATCTCTTTTAAGTGCTGTGTATCGGATTGGATTGTTGTTAAAAAGTGTTGCAACCTCTCCAGAAACTTCCACAGAATCTCCAACTATCTTTAAGATAAGTTTAATGAAGTCTCTCGAATTACAACTTTTCGAAAGTTGTGCATCAGGTAGAACTTCTTCTTAAACTTCTTGCTCTTGTCTTTAGAAGCTTTCTTAAGACCTCTAGTATCAGGAATATTAAAATTTGTCGAACTACAACTCTTGAGATTGAATTCTTGTTAAAATGTCTTGCAACGTCTCAAGAATCTTCCGCAGAACCTCCACACTGTCTTTAACATAAGTTTAATGAAGTTTCTCGAATTACAACTTTTCGAAAGTTGTGCATCAGGTAGAACTTCTTCTTAAACTTCTTGCTCTTGTCTCCAGAAGCTTCTTTAAGATCTCTAGTTGTCTTAGTATCCGGAATATTAAAATTTGTCAAACTACAACTCTTTTAAGAGTTGTGTATTTAATTGGATTCTGTCTTAAACATCTTTACTAGTCTCCAGAAGCTTCTTTAGCATCACCAACAGTCTCAGAGATAGTATTTTATCAATTTCACAAACTACATTTCTTTGAAAGTTGTGTATCCAATTTGACTTATTCTGAAACTTCTTTCTTTGTCCCCAGAAGCTTGGTTACGATCTCCAGTTGTCTTCGCAACAAGAATATTAAAATTTCTCAAATTACAACAGTGTCAAGAGTTGTGGGTCTGATTGGATTGTAGTTCAATTGTCTTGCAACAGCTTCAGATCTTTCGCAGGATCTCTAGTGTTCTAGTGAGAGTTCTGTAAAGATTTCTAGAACTGTAACTCTTTGGAGAGTTGTGTATCTGATGGGACTTCTTCCTTGATACATCTCCAAATCTTCCTAAAGCTCTCCAGCTGTTTTAACGATATATTTATTGAGATTTCTGGAACTACAATTCTTTTAAGAGTTTGTGTGTTTGGTTGGATTTCTTCTTTAACACCTTTACTGGTCTCCAGGAGCTTTTTTTAAATGACCAAAAGTCTTCTTAAACCTCTTGCAATGTCTTCAGAAGTTTTCTCAGTATCTCAGCAACAAGTCTATCAAGATTTCATGAAGTACAATTTTTTTGAGGATTCTAAAAGAAAATTTTTTGTCTCCGACACTGTTTAAGGTCTTGTGGATGTTCGTACAATAGATTTTGAGACATATATTTTCGTATACGGCAGTACAGTCGCCCAATCACATATTCCAAAGTGTCTCAAATCAATACATATGCACGCATACGTTTACCAGAAAATGTTTTCGCTTGTTAAACTCTCGTGTATATATATGAGATTGTTGAAGAGAAATTCCACGGATATTTTCAAGATCCATCGAAGAACCATAGCCCTGCCGATTATCAAACCGATATTGGTTTCATTCTCAATTTATAAAGCCTCTACGTATCGAGAAATATTATTGTGGGTTTATGCGGTAATATGAGATCGGTATTCGAGAGTATTAAAGTCGAATTACGATAGTTTATTTAAAAAAAAAACGAAATTCTCGAATTCAATTTCGATATGGAGTTATTTCTAGCATGAATTTGGTTCTTCAACATTATTGAGCATTCGTTTGATCGTTATATGACCGCACATGAATAAAAAAAAATGAGGAATCCAATCAGACATATCCAACTAAAGACCTAAGAAAACAGATTAACAACACAATTTGGATGGATACGAGATATAGTCTAGTCAAGTTCTGCACACAGAGTCTCTTCTATAAGTATTAAAACTGGTTCTAAAAATCACAAAATTGCGCTGGAAGAGCCTCGAAGGGATCAAGTCAATATTCTTTGAGCTACCTTATCATTCGCGAAAAAAAGAAAAGTCTTATGAAGCTAGGTTTGGACTGTAAGAAAGGTTACCTCTAGAAGTGCTTCGAAGGAGTGAAACTGATATTTTCCGAGCTCTTTTTCATTTGTGGAAACGAGAAAAAGTCTGATTTGGGCTGTAAGGAGGATGAGGAAAGCATTTATAGTCGTTCCAGTAGGCAGGATCTGCGTATGTAATTCTAAACTTTAACTTTTTTGTTTCTGGGTCATACTGGAACACCCACGAATTAACACCAATCTTCATCTCCCTGGACTCACTCCAAAATTTCTTGTTTTCATCGTCTCTTGAAGAGCCTTGAAGGCTTCAAGTTGATAATCTTTAAGCTACCTTATCATGCGCAAAAAAAGAAACGTCTGATTAAGCTAGATTTGGGCTGTAAGAAGGATGAGGAAAGTTTTCGCAGGTGTGTCTGTGCTTAAACGTATAATGCAGGCAGGATCTGTGTATGCAATTCTGAACTTTAACTTTTTTGTTTCTGCGTCATACTGGAACACCCACGAATTACCAATCTTCATCTTCCTGGACGCACTCCAAAATTTCTTGTTTTCTTCGTCTCTTAAAGAGCCTCAGGTGTCAGGTCAATATTCTTTGAGCTACCTTATCATTCGCAAAAGAAAGAAAAGTCTCATGAAGCTAGGATTAGGCTGTAAGAAAGGTCACCTCTTGAAGTGCTCGAACAAGTCAAACTGATAGTTTTTGAGCACTTTTTCATTCGTGGCAACAAGAAAAAGTCTGATGAAGCTAAATTGGGCTGTAAAGATTATGAGGAAAGGATTGAAGGTGTCAAGTCGATATACTTTGAGCTCTTTTTTATTCGTGGAAACAAGAAAAATTCTGATGAAGGTAGGATTGGGCTGTAAGGAAGGTCACCTCTAGAAGTGCTTCGCAGGAGTCAAACTGATATTTTTTGAGCTCTTTTTCATTCGTGGAAACGTCGACAGATATTCCTAAAATTACTCTAGGAAGCATAATCTCTCCAAAGGTAACCTACTAGAAGAAATCATAATTGGTAATCTGCTTCTTGGGAAAAACTACAGAGGAAGCTTTTGGACTTAAAAGATCGTTGGATCTTCAAAAAATATAAGAAGAAGAAAAGTCCAATTAATACAAGAATTATGTACTTTAAGGCCCTAGTTTGGGGGAAATTGGTGAGGTACCCACGACTTAGTGAGCTACCTAGGGAAATACAGACTTTTAGGTCGTTTTATCGTTACAATAATTATTTTACAAAATATTTGTATCTTTCTTAGATATTCTGTTGTATTGAGTTTAGAGTTAGAGATGATATAAAATCATTCACTACTAAAACACATTTTGTTCAAATAAAAATAAATCCGAATGCATCAAGAATTCCTTGTAGGAATTTCCTTAGGTAATTCTTTCTCCAAATGAAAGAGATAGTGGTAAAGCTTTCTTGCGATCTATACCGAATATCGGGTCTAAGCCTGTTAGTTCATTTAGCCAGTCACGTCTTGTTACTTACACTCGCTTCACGATCAGATCACATATCGTTGGGGCTTCCAATGATTCCAAATGTCAATGTCGGTTCAATCTGATGTGATGTCTCTCTTTCTCTCTCCTATTTCATTCCGAGATTTATTTGACATTCGGGCAAATTAATTTTCTTTTTCCTTCGTATAGAGTCGACAATTTGTAATGAAGAAACTACAGAACTCGGTGAATTATCCTAGTTTTATTTTACACATGACAAATCATTAACAAGACTTTACTTTTAAACATTTTAGTTAAAGAACATTTTTTTATAAATATGAAGCAGTTCACGAAATTGCTTCGATTGACGATACGAAAAATTATAAAAAATATTCTACATTCAAATGCATTCCTTCAGTATGCTCCTCTTTGCTCGCCACACACCTTTCCATAGGTTTCTTCATCGGTTAAAACAGTGCTGGAAGTCTTCTTTGGTGAGGGCCTTTTGGAGCTCTGCCGTTTTTTGCTTTACTGCTTCCATCGACTCAAATCGAATCCCTTTTAAAGCAGATTTTATCTTCGGAAACTAAAAAAGTCGCACGGTGCTAAATCTGGTGAGCACAGCGCGTGTTCGAGCACCGAACTGCGTTTATTGGCTAAATACTGCTTCACAGATAGCACGTTATGGATAGGTGCGTTGTCCTGGTGCAAAATTTACAACTCGGGTCGTTTCTGACGAACTCGTTCTGGCAGTGTTGCCAAAATTGGCAACTAGTAAGTCTGGTTGACAGTCTGACCATCTGGAAACCATTCAGTCATCATGATACCGTTAATATCGAAAAAAACGATCAAGATTGCCTGGAATTTAGATTTGGACATCATTGCTTTTTTAATTCTGTGCGAGTCAGGAGTCTTCCAATGCATCGATTGCTGTTTTGTTTCAACATTTAAAATCTTCTTCTTCTTTCATTAGATCTGTTGATCAGTTAATTTTGAACATTGGGCTGTAGCATTTTCTATGATGTGGACTGCCAGCTGTCCCTCCATCTCTTTGGGGGTCTCCCCAGCGATAGTTTTACTGCTGGTCTTCCAACTAACGCTATTTTCTATAACCTGTTTTCATCCATTCTTCTTACGTGGTTGTGCCACTGCCTTCTTATTGGTATTCCCCATTTTACTACATCCTGTGTCCCGCATTGCTCTCTTACTTCTGTGTTCCTGACTCGATCTGGTCTTGTTTTCCGTACTATTGTTCTTAACCTGTTTTCTTCCATTCTTCTTACGTGGTTGTGCCACTGCCTTCTTCTTTGTCTTCCCCATCTTACTACATCCTGTCTTCAGCATTGCTCTCTTATTTCTGTGCTCCTGACTCGATTTCGTCTTGTTTTCCCTACTATTGTTCTTAACCTGTTTTTATCCATTCTTCTTTCGTGGTTGTGCCACTGCCTCCTTATTTGTCTTCCTCATCTTACTACATCCTGTATTTCGCATTGCTCTCTTACTTCTGTGTTCCTGACTCGACCTCGTCTTGTTTTCCTTACTATTGTTCTTAACCTGTTTTCATCCATTCTTCTTACGTGGTTGTGTGCCTTCTTCTTTGTCTTCATCATCTTACTACATCCTGTATTCTGCATTGTTCTCTTACTTCTGTGATCCTGACTCGATCTCGTCTTGTTTTCCTTACTATTGTTCTTAACCTGTTTTCATCCATTCTTCTTCACTGCCTTCTTCTTTGTCGTTCCCATCTTACTACATTCTCTATTCCGTATTGCTCTCCTACTTCTGTGTTCATGACTCTATCCCGTCTTGTTTTCCCCACTATTGTTCTTAAACTGTTTTCATCCATTCTTCTAACGTGGTTGTGCCACTGCCTTCTTCTTTGTCTTCCCCATCTTACTACATCCTGTATTCCACATTGCTCTCTTACTTCTGTGTTCCTGACTTGATCTCGTCTTGTTTTCCCTACTATTGTTCTTAGTATGTTCATTTCAGCAACTTTTAACATATTTTTGGTCTTATTCGTGACCTCGCGAGCTTCTATTCCGTATGTATTGATTGGCCTCACACATGTCTTGTAGATTTTGATTTTGCTATCCATCCGCATATACTTATTTGCCCATACCGTCTCTCTTAGACTGCCTAACGTGGTTTGGTATATGTATAGAGAAGATTTCTAGAAACCCAACGCACTAATCGTTTTTTCTCCCCCTCTCTAGGGCATCCTCTAGGTTCGCTATCTCGTTATTTAATAGACAGACCTTGCACAACAGCAAAGTGAAGATAACGTTGACAGATAACGTTGAAACTTAACGTTTACAGATGGCGTTGACAAATTGTTTTGTCAGATGACGTTGATAGATGATGTCATCAAATGACGTTGACAATTATGGTTACTAACCCTCTCCCATTAACTAAAGTCGTAAATTTCTAGAAAGTTTGCATTCTACTAAAAATAAATTGAAACTTATGACGTTGACAGATGATGTTTACAAATGATGTTGGCAGATGACGTTGACAGAAGCCATTGACAGATGACGTTGACAGATGATGTTGACAAATGACGTTAACCGACGACATTGACAGATGATGTTGACGGATGGCGTTGACAAATGACGTTGACAAATCATTTTGACAGATTACGTTAACAGATCACTTTGACAGAAGACGTTGAAAGAAGGGATTAACAGATAATGTAGAATATGTCTAAATAACATAAAATATTTTGTAAAATTAATAATAAATGAATTTCTTTGTCTGTTTTTGCTTTCGTAAAAGTGATGTAAAAGAAATTGGGACCGTAGCAAATGCGATTCGGTACATTATTTCGATATATAGGTTATCCCTAAAAAAGAAAATAGGAATATTAGACTCCAAACTGGAGTTCTTGCTATCACGGCGACAGGATGAGATCGCGGTTGCCACGGTAACGGGTTTCAGATGTTGCTTATCTAACGCGTTACCGCAAGAAACATTCGTTTCCGGACTTGTCACATATATATAAGTACAGGCACACACATATCGTAGATAAGATTTTCGTTGGTGTGTGTTACAGAAAAGAGAGAATAAGGTTGGATGCCTCACGAGTCGTCTTGGGAATTTTCTTTATATATATATTCCAGTCTTCGAGACTGTTGAGGATATTTTTGTTTTCGTGTCAAGAATATACTCGACGCGTACATTTGTACTTTATTTAAATAAAACTTATGAGGTAGCTCAAGCATAACTTAACAGCTTCTAAAATACTGAATAGAATCATATAAAAACTAGTGTTTATGTTGTTTTTACTATATTTAACATCTGTCACAAACGTCACTTAAGATGCGATGATTATTTCATATTCGAATCCTCCCCTTCAATATACTCCCCTCCCCTCGCCACACACCTCCCGATACGATTTTTCCATTGCTTAAAGCAGTGTTGAAAGTCTTCTTTGGTGAGGCCCTCAAAAGCTCTGCCGTTTGTTGCTTTACTGCTTTCATCGACTCAAACAAAAAAAGTCGCATGATGCCAAATCTGGAGATTGCGGCGTGTGTTCGAGTATTGGAGTGAGATTATTGGCCAAATTTTGTTTCAGAGGGAGCGTGTTATGGACAGGTGCGTTGTCCTGGTGCAAAATCCACCAGGTGTTCTTCAGCAACTTGGGTAGTTTCTTACGAACTATTAAAACCGACAAATAGTGAGTCTGGTTGAAAGTCAGACACTCTAAGACCACGTTTCACTTCAAATTTAGTACTAGAATGTCACCAATCTCTAACTGAGGCCAGCCAGAATAACGTGGTCACTCTCAGCTGGATCAAAGCACATGGGAACTCTAAAGGCAACCGCATTGCGAACAGTTTAGCAAGGAGGGCTGCGGGCTACAAATATGTTAGCCCCCGCCGATCTACAAAGCTAACATTGTCCGCAGTTGTGGACCTTATCAAACAGCACTCTCACAAAAAATTCATAGAGTGCTGGGATGAAACTACGAACTGTAGACTGGCCAGAGAGTTATTACCTCATCCTGGCGAGGAAACAGCAAAAAAATTTAAGGCATTGACCAGACAAAATCTCCGAACAGCTGTGGGAATCTTGACAGGTCACTGCCAATTGCGACAACATCTCTTTAGGATGAAACTAACAGAATCGTCGCTATGCAGAGGCTGCGAACAAGAAGAGGAAACAGTAGAAGACATTATGTATGACTGCTCTGCTTTTTCTGAAATCAGAAGATCCGTGTTGGGCGAGTATTGGCTAACACCAGCCGATGTCAGGGAGATCCCCCTCGGGAGCCTCATCACCTATTTTAAATCACTAGGCCTGGTGACAGCCTGAGGTAAGGATATCCCTACAATACGGGAGGATGCACAATGGGTCATATGTGGCCTCCGTGCTGGCTAAGCACTTGCTCGCCCCTCCCCAAATTTCCAGATCCAGATCCACAACCCATTCATCCACGTTTCGTCGAAAGTTATAATGTTTTTTAGTAGTCCAGAGTCTTCTTCTAACTTTTCAAGGAAATCTGAGTAGACCTGTTGACGCACGAGCTTTTGATCAGGAATGGGACATCCTTGCATTTTTGATTCTGGGCAATTCAGGCCTCTTCCAATGCATCGATTGCAGCTTTGTTTTATAGGTCCGAAATCTTCTTTTACTCCGTCAAGGAAATCTAAGAAGACATGTCAGAAGTCAGTTTTTTGGCACCAATTTTGCACAGACTTTTGTTACTATTCCTAAAAGATAGAATACTCCCCACTCTCCAAAATTTCTAAGTAGGTATGCGTTAAATAAATCTCAACAAGATATAATGGTGTCGTGGGACACCAGGTAGGAACGAAGTTCCTTCGGCTAATGTAGAATCGACACATAACAGTACTCGCTTGTGTATACAACTGTAACGCCTGCGCACGTCTCATTTAACGGTCAATATATCAAAATCAGTGATATCTTGGCGTTAAGAAAGAAGCTTCTTTAAAATTCAAGATGAGCTTTAAAGAGTAATGTATACATTTATTTTTTCTCACCTTTCCTAACTACTTTCAACTATCAAGATTTAGGTTAAGAGATATATACAAAAAAAAAATTGCATCGGCCGGGAATCGAACCCGGGGCGCCCGCGTGGCAGGCGAGCATTCTACCACCGAACCACCTACGTATAATAACTTCCAGAATGTATTTGACGGGTTTTTCGTTACGGTTTAACTATTACATTTTTTTCAGTTCAGTCACGCAGCAAATTCCCTATCTCCTCCAAGCCTGCCGTAAATTAGTAATCACTAAATTGATAGAATATGAAATGTTTACAAAAGAAGCAAATTATGCTTGTTATTTATCTATCTTTAAATATTGGGTTTCTATGCCTTCACGTTTCAAATACTAAATAGAATCCAATATTACACCACTGATTACTTAACATAATATTCAATTTAACGCTTGAAAATCCCTAACGGCACATCCAACTTCACTTCAGATATTAATATAGCCAAGTTCGTAAAGGATACTCATCTTGGCGTTATTACTGAAAATTTAAGATTTGTTGGTAAATCTGTTAGTGGAAATAAGTTGCACGTCAGATGGAAATCGAAAGGAAATAGTATTACCACTTCATAATCTTTGCAGCGTAGCAAGTTATTTAGATTCGTTTTCCGGAATTAATGCCTCGGAATAACATTCAGTTCATGGGAGTACATTAAGGTGAAAAATACGTTTAACGTATATGTATTTGTATCTAATTATGATCTCTTTAAAGTTGTTAAAAAATAAGTATTTTAACAATCACAACCAAACACCAAACAAATGATAAACGACAGTGTTTGAGGTTAATTTTCAAAGTTTGTTGATGGATGAAGGCTGTGAGACAAGAACGGGACCGCACTTTGATTTATTATCCCTGCAACCCCGCAGATTATACCAAATGTGATCCAGGATGATCAGCGCCAGATGACAGTAAGCTGTTGTATGCATACAAGAAGACGCTACAAAGAAATCTCCATTTTTAAACTGGTCTAGAAATTGTTATACGACGTAAAAAATCTTTGTAAATACTGAAAACATTTTATCTCGCACAAGAAAAACTTCGTACCACTATATTAGATAACAACAGCGACACCTTGCGGTGAGATTAGTAAACAACTAATTTGACGTGAGGGAATAAACTTCTGTTCTCGTTTCTGGCCTGTTCCTTAATTGTTTCACGCGGTTGGTCACTTGATTCGATTTGTTAAATGGTGAAAGAACTCTCTTCTACGTATGATACCATATGACAATTTTGGGCACGCTGACAACGGAACCATTTCATTGACATCAGTCTCCTAAGCATCAGTACCTTTTGACTAGAAGAAATTTCGTGGTTTTGCTTTAATCAGAATGAATCTTTATCATTTAATCGTGGATCTTGAAGCAAATGGTCATACTTTTTTACCCTATAACATCTTTAGGGTTTTAGGACCAGGGTCTTTTGAGATCAGGGTTAGTTTGTTCGTGGTCTTTTATAGACCTGAGTCTTCTTTGCTGTCTGGAGTCGTATTTCCGAAGGCCTTTTGTTAATTGGTGATTGGATCAGATTTCGCGTCTAAGGTCAGGAGATGCGAAGTGGAGACGCTATCAACCGTTTTTTTACCAACGGCTTTGGGCATTCTAGTTTAAATCTTGACGCGATTAACAACTTCGACAGACACTAGTTTCAAGTTCCCGACAAATTTTCTTATTTTATCTTAAAAATTACTAGCTAATAAGTGTTTCTGTTACCGTTTATCGTTTATCGTCCCGGAAGGATCACATAAAGCAATGGCGGCTGAATTCAGCCATTGTTACTGTACCGTTTTCTCTTCGAAACCCCAGCTACGAAGAATGAGTTTATGGTTTTCTTCTCTAACTATATACAAATCTAGACAGGAATGGTTCTAGATTATATCTTACCGTTAAGACCAATTACCGAGAGAATGAAGCCATATCTTAAATAATGGTGAAAGAACTCTCTTCTACGTATGATACCATATGACAATTAGGGCACGCTGAGAACAAAAGCCCATTTCATTGACATCAGACTCCTGAGCATCAGTACCTTTTGACTACAACAAATTTCGTGGTTTTGCTTTAATCAGAATGAATCTTAATCATTTAATTGTGGATCTTGAAGCACATGGTCATACTATTTTTAACCTATAACATCTTTAGGGTTTTAGGATCAGGGTCTTTTGAGAATAGAGTTTTCTGAGATCGGGGTTAATTTGTTCGTGGTCTTTTGTAGACCTGAGTCTTCTCTGCTGTCTGGAGTTATAATTCCGGAGGACTTTTGTTGATTGGTGATTGGAAGCCACCACTACTAGAAGAGATAAGCGATAACTTTAATTATAGTTTATTATATTTTTACACAAGTCTTAAAAGGTCTCTAGAAACTTTCTTCTAGCAATTGTTTAAAAGAATTTTTTTTAGTAACGCTGGTAGAAGTTCTAGCTCAATTAGTCTCTAAGATGAAAGTTTAATAAGAGAAAGTAAATGATTTTAAAGGTTAGTATATTCTTATTTATATAAAAATGAGTTGCTATACCTTTATCGCTTGGAATGTTAGAAAAAATATATCAATTCTAAAAGTTTATTTCTCATAAATTTCACCCTCCAACACCGCATACCATTTATAATGTGAAAACTTTGAACAATGATAGACAGAACTATTTATCTGAATAGAATAGCTTATTATTCTCTACATGATAAACTTCTTCTTATGCATAAAGTTTCTTCAAAATATGCGTATCAACTTCCTTGATAAATTATCGTCTCCAAGCATGTAGAGAGGATGATAGATATGCACGAATATGATGCGAAGAAAATGGAAAAAGTATAACAATCGACCCAATCAGGTCACAAACAGACAATGAATTTTTCTTTACATTTTGGTTTAAAATTCATACATCTTATCGAGATTTACACTTAATAATCTTTAATGTAAAAAATCTAATTTAATACGTTATTTATTATCTGTTTGAGCTGTATAGATATCAATGTAGATAGAAGCTTCTAGCAATATTATTCAGTCAATAAAAAGTAATTGAACTATTACGTTTCCTACAACGCTACTGGACATATTGCAAGAAGTTTAACATTTAACAAAGTTGTGGTAAGAGAATTTTCGACAAGCATGTTACTTAGAGATCTGGAACGTCTCTGAGAGCTTTTAAAGAGGTAGGAAAATAGTTGGGCCAAAACGCAGGTAGCTGAATACATTCAAGAATCTTCTAGTGACTTTGGTAAAGAGTCTTACATGATACAGAAGAAACGGTATTATAACAAACTCTTGACAATCTTGTTATTAAAGTAGCTACAGATCGTAAAGAAAGCTTTTAAAGATGTTGGACCAAAACTTAGGTAAATGAAGATATTCAAAAAGCTTCTGGTGACTTTGGTAAAGAGTCTTACAGGTTACAGAAGAAACGATATCATAACAAACTTTTGACAAACTTGTTATTAAAGTAGCTACAGATCCTGAGGAATCTTCAGAGAGCTTTTAAAGAAGTAGAAAAGGAGTTGGGTCAAAACTTTTAATACTTAGGCAACTAAAGATATTCAAAAATCTTCTGGTGACGTTGGTGAAGTGTCTTACAGGATACAGAAGAAACGGTATCATAACAAACTCTTGACAAACTTGTTATTAAAGTAGCAATAGATCCTGAGGAATCTTCATAAGCTTTTTAAGATGTAGGAAAAGAATTGGGCCAAAACTTTAAATACTTAGGTAGATGAAGAGATTCAAGAAGCTTCTAGTGACTTTGGTGAAGGGTCTTACAGGATACAGAAGAAACAGTATCATAACAATCTCTTGACAAACTTGTTATTAAAAAAGCTACTGATCCTGAGGAATCTTTAGAGAGCTTTTAAAGATGTAGGAAAAGAGTTGGGACAAAACTTTTAATACTTAGGTAGCTGAAGATATTCAAAAAGCTTCTGGTGACGTTGGTGAAGAGTCTTACAGAATCCAGAAGAAACAGTAGTATAACAAACTATTGACAAACTTGTTATTAAAGTAGCTACAGATCCTGAGGAATCTTTAGAGAACTTTTAAAGATGTAGAAAAAGAGTTGTGCCAAAACTTTTAATTCTTAGGTAGCTGAAGATATTCAAGAAGCTTCTGTTGACTTTGGTAAAGAGTCTCACAGGATACAGAAGAAACGGTATTATATCAAACTTTTGACAAATTTGTTATTAAAGTAGCTACAGATCCTGATGAATCTTTAGAGAGCTTTTAAAGATGTAGGAAAAGAGTTGAACCAAAACTTTTAATGCTTAGGTAGCTGAAGATATTCAAGAAGCTTCTGGTGACTTAGGTAAAGAGTCTTACAGGATACAGAAGAAACAGTATCATAACAAACTGTTGACAAACCTGTTATTAAAGTAGCTACAGATCCTGAGGAATCTTTAGAGAACTTTTAAAGATGTAGAAAAAGAGTTGTGCCAAAACTTTTAATTCTTAGGTAGCTGAAGATATTCAAGAAGCTTCTGTTGACTTTGGTAAAGAGTCTCACAGGATACAGAAGAAACGGTATTATATCAAACTTTTGACAAATTTGTTATTAAAGTAGCTACAGATCCTGATGAATCTTTAGAGAGCTTTTAAAGATGTAAGAAAAGAGTTGAACCAAAACTTTTAATGCTTAGGTAGCTGAAGATATTCAAGAAGCTTCTGGTGACTTAGGTAAAGAGTCTTACAGGATACAGAAGAAACAGTATCATAACAAACTGTTGACAAACCTGTTATTAAAGTAGCTACAGATCCTGAGGAATCTTTAGAGAACTTTTAAAGATGTAGAAAAAGAGTTGTGCCAAAACTTTTAATTCTTAGGTAGCTGAAGATATTCAAGAAGCTTCTGGTGAATTTGGTAAAGAGTCTTACATGTTACAGAAGAAACAGTATCATAACAAACTCTTGACAAACTTGTTATTAAAGTAGCTACAGATCCTAAAGAAACTTTAGAGACCTTTTAAAAAAGTAGGAAAAGAGATAGACCAAAACTTAGGTAACTGAAGATACTCAAAAAGCTTCTGGTGACTTTGGTGAAGAGTCTTACAAAATACAGAAGAAACGGTGTCTCTAACAAACTTTTGACAAACTTGTTATTAAAGTAGCAACAGATCCTAAGGAATCTTCAGAGAGCTTTTAAAAATGTAGGAAAAGAGTTGTGCCAAAACTTTTAATACTTCGGTAGCTGAAGATATTCAAAAAGCTTCTGGTGACTTGAGTACAGAGTCTTACAGGATACAGAAGAAACGGTATCATAAAAAACTCTTGACAAACTTGTTATTAAAGTAGCAATAGATCCTGAGGACTCTTCAGAGAGCTTTTAAAGATGTAGGAAAAGAGTTGTGCCAAAACTTTTAATACTTAGGTAGCTGAAGATATTCAAGAAGCTTCTGGTGACTTTGGTAAAGAGTCTTACAGGATACAGAAGAAATGGTATCATAACAAACGGTTGACAAACTTGTTATTAAAGTAGCCACAGATCGTGACGAATGTTGAGAGCTTTTAAAGATGTACAAAAAGAGTTGGGCCAAAAGTTTTAATTCTTAGGTAGCTGAAGATATTCAGAAATCTTCTGGTGACTTTGGTGCAGAGTCTTACCGGATACAGAAGAAACAGTATCATAACAAACTCTTGACAAACTTCTTATTAAAGTAGCTACAGATCCTGAGGAATCTTCAGAGAGCTTTTAAAGATGTAGGAAAAGAGTTGGGCCAAGACTTTTAATACCTAGGTAGCTGAAGATATTCAAAAAGCTTCTGGTGTCTTTGGTGAAGGATCTTACAGGATCCAGAAGACACAGTATCATAACAAACTCTTGACAAACTTGTTATTAAAGTATTTAAAGATCCTGAGGAATCTTTTGAACAATTTGCAAGAATTTGAGAAAAGTTGTTATATTATATTTTCTTAGGTTAGACTTGTTGATATTGCTTTTTCAAAAGCTAGTTGTCTATCAATCTATCCTCGTATAAACTAAACGTTTGGCAGATTCGAGAGTGTTGTATGTTCTGGATGTAATTGTGGAGATGTTTCTAGAAGGAACTGATTTTATATACAAGGGACCGCCTTGGACTGAGCAAAAATAATAGTTATTGTAATGCGATTGACTGCGATTGTGAAACAAGTGCGAATTGTTATTCATTAATTGTGACTGTATCAAAGTTGTAGATTATTGTAAGAAATTGTTATTTATTTGTGTCCCGAATCCACGAAAAGAAAAATATAGTTCTATTTTAAAAATGTCTTATAAAATTTGCAGACTACGCAAGAAAAAGCTAACATATTTGTTAGAAAAATATCAGATATATGTGTATCCGAACAACTGTAAGAAAATTTCATCCGACAAAAAAGAAAAACTTGTAAAATCTATAACTGAAAAGAGATGGAACGTCTGTGCTCGCAGGATTGGTTATAATACAAATGGGATATGTAGATACAGAGAATATATAAAACGAAGAAATGTCAGTAGCATGTGTGTTGTAGGGTTTGACACAACAGTATTCGTTTATAAACGAATCTGATATAGGGGAATGTTTGCTTGGCCGATTGTATCAAGATTCGACAGCACAATTCCTGACTGATGCCAAACTTGCGACGCCCATATATCTCATATATACATGCTGGGTTTTATATTCCAAAGCCGGGACTTGGCAAGAAAGAAAAAATTAGGTTTCGAATATTGAATAGTAAATATCAGAAGCAGGATGCTTGGAATGAATGTGAAATACGTTCTACTCTTCTTACCCTCCCTCACATACGCGTACATACATATAAGAAATTAACACTTAAATATCTACAAGAATGTTCTCTTTATATATAAGATCTATACTCTAACCGCATTATCCACTTTATGATTCCCAATTAAAACGCGCAATCTCATAAGAATTCTATATAAAATTTGAAAGATTTTTTCTTCCTCCAATTTGTTTGTTGCCACGTACTTTTAGTGTAATAAATGAATTGAAAAAAAAAAATTGAAAAATTAATCAAATACTTCCAATAGAAGTTCAACTCCAGCTGAGATCGGTAAGTGGTTTCTCTACTGGCAAATTAGTGCCCAGCTCAGCCGTAGAGAGTAAGTACAAAAATAAGAGTGAGTGCGCCACCGATTTAAACGGTTAAAATTGGAAACCCCTGTTGTTCTAGGCACTGACCTTTCCCACTGGAGATAATTAAATAAATTTAGAATATTAATCAATATTAATTGGAGTGCACAATTAGAACGATAAAGTGAGCTAAATAAAACAAAAATATCAAACTAGACCCTTCTTTAATACAAAAAAAAAGTAGTTCACACTACTGTCAACCCTAGCGCCTGACAATGATATCGATATGAAAGTAAAGAGTAATATAAAAAAAATAAAATTATCTGAAAAGTGTGATCACACACAAGGCTTAAAATTAAAATTACGACTTAATCTAAGTTACAGTGCTTATAGCTTATCTGATAATCCAGTTATCGATTTCTTCTAGTCCTTGGCTTCAAATGCTTCACCAATATTTAGGCCTGTACCAAAAATCAAGCCTGCTCCAAAAACAAATAGGCTTGCTCCAAACAAATAGGCCCGTAACAAAAACTTAAACCTGTACCAAGGACTTAAGCCCGTACCAAGGACCCTATTGTAATAAGGTTTAATTTTTCCTAAAATTGCTTTATTCCGGTCGTGTATGGGAAATTAAATAATTAACACCGTCGCTGACTTCGTCGAAATGCTACTACAGTTCACTGCGGCCCTAGGGCTGCGCTACTCCGGTCTGATATGGGAGATTAACCAACGAACACCTTAACTGTAGTCCTATCACAGAAGATTTTCTAATATCCCTTGTAATAAGGCTCCTTTCGAATCAGAATTCACAACTAACAACAAAATATGATCCCACTAACGATTCGAATGGATAATAAAGGTTTAGTTTCGAAATCCAAAATTAATTGACCCGGATGTACCGAGATTTAAACTTAAACCAAAAAATCTTCTAACAACAAGTACTTAGGTTTAGCTGTATGTCATCTAAACCTCTGGTATTGTATGAATAGACACTTTTGTTAAAAGAAACGAACTGTTAAAAATATTCAGGTAATAATGGATTTACTATTTTCTATTTTGCTTTGAACGGTTAATGTCATGGTTGTGTACATTTTAACATATTAGAGCTGTCTTGTTTTTGACATATGTAAATGCTAAATTCGTAGTTAAACTAAATTCAATCAGCATAACATAAAGTTTATCAAGTTAACCTCAGAAAAAAAATCTATCAAAATTGAGTTGAACATTGGATGACAAAATCTTAACAAAAGTAATTTACCGTCTCGAGTCAATTTTAAGAAAGAGTATATTTATATAGTAGCAAAATGTCTTTCGATGAAGCGGGTGCTTGCATAAAATATTCATGTTTTACCTACATGCATATAGAGTGAGAGGATGTGTTTGCATTTTCAACGAAATTTTGCGTCGCTATACAACTAGAATTTCGTTAGGTTGGCAACGCTAGTCGATGGATATATGTATGTAGATTCTTTTGATCCGACACGAGCATTCTTTTCAGACTCGAACAGAATTTTGAAATTCCACATACGAAAGATGCAGAAAATACAAAAGTCATCTGAATAATTTATTGCAACATGAGTGCTATTAGACAGTTTTCTGTTTACAACAAGCAGATTTTTACCATATTTTTTATTGATTTTAGTATTATTTCACACAAATAATATAGATTTATCTATAAGGTATGTTCAGAAAGTCTTTATTTATTTATGAATATCTATTTTGTTCCCTTCAGATATAACACACTTGTGCTGGCTTCTTCCAATCTTCGAAGCACTTATAAAACTCGATTTTGGATAAGGCCATCAGCTCTTTATTCGACGCGGACTTTATCCCCTCACTTGTGGAAGAAAGAATCTTAACTAAAACACTCCAGGTCCTTCCTTGATGCCCAGAAAGTGGAATCGAGTTCTAAATCTTTGTAGAAATGTTTAAAATCCTGTTTCTAAAGCTCCGGAAGACTTGATGAACCAACAAGCTTATCTGATTCTTACGCAAACACTTTCTAATATTCTCAAACACTCAGAAACTGGTAGGAACACACGAATTGTATGGTTGTACCAACCAAGGATCTTCATACAATGCTCGAAACGTGAAATGCAACCAAGAATCTTAACTAAAATCCTCCAGGTCCTTCTTTGTTACTCAGAAAGTGAAATGGAGGTCTAAATTTTTGTAGAAATGATTAAAATCCTGTTTCTAAAGCTCCGGAAGACTTGATGAACCATGAAGATTATCTGATTTTAACGCAAACACTCCCTTATATTCTCAAACACTCAGAAACTGGTATAAACACACAAATTCTGACTGTAACAATCCAGAATCTCCATACAGTGCTCGAAACGTGAAATGGAACCAAGAATCTTAACTAAAACAGTCCAGGTCCTTCCTTGATAACCAGAAAGTGGAATCGAGTTCTAAATCTTTGTAGATATGTTTAAAATCCTGTTTTTAAAGCTCCGGAAGACTGGACGAATCATGAAGCTTATCTGATTCTAACGCAAACCCTCCCTAATATTCTCAAACACTCAGAAACTGGTAGGAACACATGAATTGTGGTTCTACCAATCAAGGATCTCCATACAATGCTCGAAACGTGAAATGGGACCAAGAATCTTAACTAAAACACTCCAGGTCCTTCTTTGATGCTCAGAAAGTAAAATGGAGGTCTAAATCTTTGTAGAAATGATTCAAATCTAGCCTATGAAGCTCCGAAAGACTTGATGAACCATGAAGCTTATCTGATTCTAACGCAAACACTCCCTAATATTCTCAAACACTCAGAAACTGGTAGGAACACACGAATTGTGGTTGTAACAATCAAG
The DNA here is from genome assembly GCA_964028335.1 of Altica lythri. Lineage (NCBI taxonomy): Eukaryota > Metazoa > Arthropoda > Insecta > Coleoptera > Chrysomelidae > Altica > Altica lythri. The sequence goes on from OZ034810.1 coordinate 23,037,621, forward strand.
GATCTCCATACTATGCTCGAAACATCAAATGGAACCAAGAATCTTAAATAAAACACTCCAGGTCCTTCCTTGATGCTCAGAAAGTAAAATGGAGGTCTAAATCTTTGTAAAAATGATTAAAATCCTGTTTCTAAAGCTCCGGAAGACTTGTTGAACCATGAAGCTTATCTGATTTTAACGCAAACACTCCCTTATATTCTCAAACACTCAGAAACTGGTAGGAACACATGAATTGTGGTTCTACCAATCAAGGATCTCCATACAATGCTCGAAACGTGAAATGGGACCAAGAATCTTAACTAAAACACTCCAGGTCCTTCTTTGATGCTCAGAAAGTAAAATGGAGGTCTAAATCTTTGTAGAAATGATTCAAATCTAGCCTATGAAGCTCCGAAAGACTTGATGAACCATGAAGCTTATCTGATTCTAACGCAAACACTCCCTAATATTCTCAAACACTCAGAAACTGGTAGGAACACACGAATTGTGGTTGTAACAATCAAGGATCTCCATACTATGCTCGAAACATGAAATGGAACCAAGAATCTTAAATAAAACACTCCAGGTCCTTCCTTTATGCTCAGAAAGTAAAATGGAGGTCTAAATCTTGGTAGAATTGATTAAAATCTAGCCTCTAAAGCTCCGGAAGACTTGATGAACCATGAAGCTTACCTGATTCTCACGCAAACACTCCCTAATATTCTCAAACATTCAGAAACTGCTAGGATAACACGAATTCTGGTTGTACCAATCAAGGATCTCCATACAATGCTCGAAACATGAAATGAATCCAAGAATCTTAAATAAAACACTCCAGGTCCTTCCTTGATGCTCAGAAAGTAAAATGGAGGTCTAAATATTTGTAGAAATGATTAAAATCTAGCCTCTAAAGCTCCGGAAGACTTGATGAACCACGAAGCTTATCTGATTTTAACGCAAACACTCCCTAATATATTCAAACACTCAGAAACTCGTATGAACACACGAATTGTGGCTGAAACATTCAAGGATCTCTATACAATGCTCGAAACGTTAAATGAAACCAAGATCTTTACCAAAACACTCCAGGTCCTTCTTTGATGCTCAGAAAGTGAAATGGAGGTCTAAATCTTTGTAGAAATGATTAAAATTTAGCCTGTAAAGCTCCGAAAGACTTGATGAACCATGAAGCTTATTTGATTCTCACGCAAACACTCCCTAATATTCTTAAACACTCAGAAACTGGTAGGAACACACGAATTGTGGTTGTACCAATCAAGGATCGGCATACAATGCTCGAAACGTGAAATGGAACCAAGAATCTTAACTAAAACAGTCCAGGTCCTTCCTTGATACTCGGAAAGTGGAATGGGCGTCTAAATCTTTGTAGAAATAATTAAAATTCTGTTTCTGAAGCTCTGGAAGACTTAATAAACCATAAAGCTTATCTGATTTTATCGCAAACACTCCCTAATATTCTCAAACACTCAGAAACTGGAATGAGCCCAGAAATTGTGATTGCAACATTCAAGGATCTCCATTCAATACTCGACAAGTAAAATGAAACCAGAAAACTCCATTCAAAGCTCGAAAAGTGGAATGGAACCAAGAATCTTAACTAAAACATTCCAGGACCATCCCCGAAGCACAGAAAGTGGCATAGAGATACAAATCATTGTAAAAATGCTCAGAATCATTTTACTGAAGCTCCAAAAGGCTTGATAAACCATATAACGTAAATTATTTTTACAAAAACATACCATGATATCCTCAAACACTCAGGAACTGAAATGAGCACAGAAATTTTGGTTGCAACATTCGAGGATCTCCATTCAACGCTCGACAAGTGGAATGGAACCAGAAAACTCTATTCAAAGCTCGAAAAGTGGAATGGAACCAAGAATCTTAACTAAAACATTCCAGGACCATACCCGAAGCACAGAAAGTGGCATAGAAATGCTAGAAACGTGAAATGGAATCAAGAAGCTTATCTAAAACACTCCAGTACCTTCCCTGAAGCTCAGAAAGTGAAACGATGATATAAATTTTTGTAGAAATGTTTATAATCTTGTTTTTGAAGCTACGGAAGACTGGATCAACCAGTTGTTTCAAAGATAAGCAGGAACAAACGAACAGACAGATACAAAAAAAATTTGGGGATATATACCTACCGTTCGTGCGTATATAACATTTAGTAAAAAGCGAATATTGAAGTGAAACTTCTTTATCGACGTTGGAAAAATTGTACCGTCACAATTTTTGGTTACGCGTCACATTTTTTAGTTACGCGCCATGTTTATCTTGCCCCTCTCACGGTCGATTTAGATAAAGTAATACTTTTTCTGGTCGTTTAAGCCAGCCTATACCGTTCAGAAAAACATGTGCAATCCTCTTACCTTGCAGATGAAAACAATGTGGAAGAAATGCCCAGAAATGTAAGAGGGTTAAGCAACGAATTTCTGTTGCGCCCTTATTTATTTCTAAAACTCAATATTGACGTGATCAAAAATACGAAAATAGTTCTAATTTGGTTACTAAGCTCAAGAGATCACACACATGTGTATTATTTTCTTAGAGCGAAAACTGAAGAATGATAATGTGAAGTATTCTTATATTTAAAATGAGTTATTATAAAACCAGTAGCTTATTAAGAGCAACACAGTAAAATATATAAGGAAAGTTTCTGCTACCAAATAGAAAGAGATCATTTGCCTAATAACATACCAGCAAAGCAACATATAAGTATATATATTCGAAGAAGAGAATTTAAATCCGCCATTAGCAGAAAAAGCAAGTAGCTACTGACAAAAGAACAAGTAAGAATAAAAAAACAAGTTCAAAATGACGATGCCAATAATAAACCTTTGTCAAAGCGCATTGTTATTTCGATCAGAGCTTCTTCGCTTTATATGTTATGTTTGAGATTGTCATCATTTTCGAAAAGCGTAGTATACATCATGGATTTGTCGTTAACGAAATAAATATGTTTGAAAAGAAAATTCAAGATTATTATATTCAAATTTTAATAGCTAATTATTATTGTTGTATTCAAGCAAATTTAAATTTACAATTCACAATCACATCTAAGATCTTGTCTACAAGATAAGAAGTTAACCAAAGTGGTTCATTAAAAACTCGCAAGCTTCCTTTACTATTTTTGGGTAGTTTGATGATTACAGTTATACAATAGTGTTGCCTTGGTCTTATTTTCCGATTTTTCAATTTTTTTTATGATTTTACTGCTTTTTTGTAATCTATCGATTAATGATATTAGATATCAATTGCGCCACCTTGCGGTGGCGTCATAGTACTTAATTGAATCTGGATATAGCAATTTGGGAAGGGACGAGCAAGTGCTATGCCGGTACTAAGGCCACATATGGCCCATTATGTATCTTTCCGTGTGTAGGGATATCCACACATCAGGCTGTCATCAGACCTAGAGATTTAAAAGAGGTGAGGAGGCCCTATGGGCGGAATTTCGTAAAAGCTCTTCTTAGCTGAGCTCCACCAAATTCCAAATATTTATGCTATGTGGTTCCAGATTTATCGTGTTGAGTCAATACTCTCGTATATTTTCTCAAAGAATTGGCCTCATAAGTGTACGATAAACTTTAAGAGAGCTAAAGATTCTTTGATGAAGTTGCAAGATGTTTAAGAAGGAGTCCATCTTGGTGATTTTGGTAAAGCTTCTGGAGACGCAACAAAATGTTTAATCGCACAACTCTAACAAGAGTTGAAGTTCAAGAGTTTTTAATAGACTAAGACTGCTGGAGTTTCTGAAGAAGCTTTTGGAGCACTTGATATAGATTTAAGCAAGAGTCCAATCGAATATTTACCTCTACAAATTCCTATTGAATTTGGAGCATGTAAAAACTATTGGCAAGCAATTTTTTATTGTTACCTCTACCACAACACGCCCTATGGGCGAAATTTCGTAATAGCTCTTCTTAGCTGAGAATTTCGTAATAGCTCTCCTTAGCTGAGAATTTCGTAATAGCTCTTCTTAGCTGAGCTCTAGCAAAAACTTAAAATCTTTAAGATATGTGGTTCCAGATTTATCGTGTTGAGTCAATACTCTCGTATATTTTCTCAAAGAATTGGCCTCATAAGTGTACGATAAACTTTAAGAGAGCTAAAGATTCTTAGAGAGCTTCTGATGAAGTTGCAAGATGTTTAAGAAGGAGTCCATCTTGGTGATTTTGATAAAGCTTCTGGAGATGTAACAAAATATTTAGTTGCACAACTCTTACAAGAGTTGGAGTTCAAAAGCTTGTAATAGACTATGACAGCTGGAGTTTCTGAAGAACCTTTTGGAGCAATTGATAAAGATTTAAGCAAGAGTGCAATCGAATATTTACCTCTACAAATTCCTATTTAATTTGGAGCATGTAAGAGCTATTGGCAAGCAATTTTTTATTGTTACCTCTTCCATAACACGCCCTATGGATGAAATTTCGTAATAGCTCTGCTTAGCTGAGAATTTCGTAATAGCTCTCCTTAGCTGAGAATTTCGTAATAGCTCTTCTTAGCTGAGCTCTAGCAAAAACTTAAAATCTTTAAGATACCTATGTGGTTCCAGATTTATCGTGTTGAGTTAATACTCTCGTATATTTTCTCAAAAAATTGGCCTCATAAGTGTACGATAAACTTTAAGAGAGCTCAAGATTCTTAGAGAGCTTCTAATGAAGTTGCAAGATGTTTAAGAAGGAGTCTCTCTTGGTGATTTTGATAAAGCTTCTGGAGATGTAACAAAATATTTAGTTGCACAACTCTTACAAGAGTTGGAGTTCAAAAGCTTGTAATAGACTATGACAGCTGGAGTTTCTGAAGAAGCTTTTGCAGCAGTTGATAAAGATTTAAGCAAGAGTCCAATCGAATATGTACCTCTACAAATTCCTATTTAATTTGGAGCATGTAAGAGCTATTGGCAACCAATTTTTTATTGTTACCACAACACGCCCTATGGGCGAAATTTCGTAATAGCTCTTCTTAGCTGAGCTCTACCAAAATCCAAATCTTTATGCTATGTGGTTCCAGATTTATCGTGTTGAGTCAATACTCTCGTATATTTTCTCAAAAATTGGCCTCATAAGTGTACGATAAACTTTAAGAGAGCTAACGATTCTTAGAGAGCTTCTGATGAAGTTGCAAGATGTTTAAGAAGGAGTCCATCTTGGTGATTTTGATAAAGCTTCTGGAGATGTAACAAAATATTTAGTTGCACAACTCTTACAAGAGTTGGAGTTCAAAAGCTTGTAATAGACTATGACAGCTGGAGTTTCTGAAGAACCTTTTGGAGCAATTGATAAAGATTTAAGCAAGAGTGCAATCGAATATTTACCTCTACAAATTCCTATTTAATTTGGAGCATGTAAGAGCTATTGGCAAGCAATTTTTTATTGTTACCTCTTCCACAACACGCCCTATGGACGAAATTTCGTAATAGCTCTGCTTAGCTGAGAATTTCGTAATAGCTCTCCTTAGCTGAGAATTTCGTAATAGCTCTTCTTAGCTGAGCTCTAGCAAAAACTTAAAATCTTTAAGATACCTATGTGGTTCCAGATTTATCGTGTTGAGTTAATACTCTCGTATATTTTCTCAAAAAATTGGCCTCATAAGTGTACGATAAACTTTAAGAGAGCTCAAGATTCTTAGAGAGCTTCTAATGAAGTTGCAAGATGTTTAAGAAGGAGTCTCTCTTGGTGATTTTGATAAAGCTTCTGGAGATGTAACAAAATATTTAGTTGCACAACTCTTACAAGAGTTGGAGTTCAAAAGCTTGTAATAGACTATGACAGCTGGAGTTTCTGAAGAAGCTTTTGCAGCAGTTGATAAAGATTTAAGCAAGAGTCCAATCGAATATGTACCTCTACAAATTCCTATTTAATTTGGAGCATATTAGAGCTATTGGCAAGCAATTTTTTATTGTTAGCTCTTCCACAACACGCCCTATGGGCGAAATTTCGTAATAGCTCTTCTTAGCTGAGAATTTCGTAATAGCTCTCCTTAGCTGAAAATTTCGTAATAGCTCTTCTTAGCTGAGCTCTAGTAAAAACTTAAAATCTTTAAGATATGTGGTTCCAGATTTATCGTGTTGAGTCAATACTCTCGTATATTTTCTCAAAAAATTGGCCTCATAAGTGTACGATAAACTTTAAGAGAGCTAAAGATTCTTAGAGAGCTTCTGATGAAGTTGCAAGATGTTTAAGAAAGAGTCCATCTTGGTGATTTTGATAAAGCTTCTGGAGATGTAACAAAATATTTAGTTGCACAACTCTTACAAGAGTTGGAGTTCAAAGGCTTGTAATAGACTAAGACAGCTGGAGTTTCTGAAGAAGCTTTTGGAGCAGTTCATAGAGATTTAAGCAAGAATTATAGACTTTTTAGGAAGATTACTAGAGACTCTAATGAAGCTTCTGGAGATGTAGTTGTAGACCAAGAGAAAATTTACTACTAAAACAGTTAAACAGATTTTGCAAAAGGTTCTAGAGATATTGCATGACGTTTAAGAAGAAGTACAATAGGATTTACAACTCTCAGAAGAGTCATAGCTGTAGCAATCTTAATAGACTTACTGCCAAAACAATAGGATGGTAAAAAAGCTTTTAGAAATCTTGCAACTTGATAAAAAAGAAGAGTTACAGTTTGGGAAGTTTGAATACATAACTTTGAAAACAGTAACTGAAGTCAGCTCTTAAAATAGTTGTAGTGCAAGAAATGTTGATATAGTTGTCACGAAGATTACTAGAGATTCTAATGAAGCTTCTGGAGATGAAAAGAGACATTGAAGGTGGTTTCTAATCAGATGAGGAGTTCTTTTAATAGTTTAAGCTTAAAAACATCTGATAGATTTATCACCAAAACAGCTAGAGACCTTGCAAAAGCTTCCAGAGGCTCACCACAAAGACAACTAGAAATTCTAAAAAAGTTTAGAAGCTTCTTTTGTTACCTTATTTATGTTGTAACGTTCGTTTTCGAGCAAACCATCCGGACTATATATTTTTATATTATCTATTGTTATCGCGCCGATACGAGAGGGTATTGCCAGTTTGGTAGGAGAAAATATGTTTCTTCGATAGATTATGATTTAGATTCGTTCATTTTCGTCAGCGATTTTTTAATAATGCAGATTTAGTTTCTGACTACCTTCGCCCTTCTTTCTGGATTAAATTCCAAATCTGAGGATCCAGATAATTTTTACTGAAAATATCGCTGTTTGCCGACGGCCATTTTAAAGCCGACCATCCAATCCCGGAATTATTTTTAAGGAAGTTCTCTTAAACGAAGACTACTTCCATCCGCTTTGGCAGTGCTGATTCACCACTATCGAAACTCCGACAGGAAGACATCGAATTAAAGATAAGAGGTTAAATTAATTAATTAATTGATCCAAATTTTTACTAATTCTTAATTGAGAAATAAATTAACTTAAAACTGATTTTTCGAATTTTATTTGTGTGTCTGTACTTGGCGCCCTTTAATTAATCTTTGGAGGGAATTAAATAAAACTCAGAAGGAAGCCACGACACTCAGGAGCTAGTCTATTTTTAAGGGTTAATTAAGCTACAATGTTACTAACTCAAAACTTCATCTATAGCGTAACAAGAAGTTTAAAAAGGTATCTTAAAGGAGTTGCAGTTTAAGAATTTTGATAAACTTCTCATAGCTTGACAATCTCAGAAACTTTTTGGTAATGTAACAATTTATTTAAAAATCTATAAAGAGCTGGAATTCTAGATAAAGCTTCTACGGACGTTTCTGGGAGTCTAATCGGATACACAAATCTCTAAAAAGAGACAGAAAAAGATTCTGAGTAATTTTCTAATTACTATAAACTTATTATCACTTGTTGCTTTCACATCTTTATCATTAAACATAATGGCCGAAATTACAGGATTTCATTACAATGTAGTTCGAGATAAAACCAGCCATAAAAATAGTTTTCTTTTTACTTCACTTCCGTTTAGAACTGCTTCAAATATTCGTTGAATGCACGTTGTAATTAACTGGTTTATGAGCTCTTGGGTAATTATCGTTCTATGCCGAGAAGACGTAAAATTCTTTTAGTACATAAACCGGATATATTCAAAGGATCTAAAGCAGTGGTAGAGATTGTTTATTTTCTTGTTTAAAATACAGCAAATTGCCACTTTTACCTGTCTTGTTAAGATGAATTTCAACCGATGAATAGAAACGGTTTCGGGTATTTATTTCGTACAAAAATAGGGTATAATATTGCGGTTAGGCCCTAACTTCTAATGCGAAATCACTCGCCTTTTATATGCTATTTGTAAACCGTAACAATGAAACTGACAGTGTAACGAATTGCATTAGGAGATTAGCACAAGCCTTCAAAAAAACCATTCTTCACCTGACGAATGTCATTTATAATATCATGAGAGGGTATAACTGTTTGACTTAAATTAATTGACTGTTAATTTTTTCAGTACACTAAGAGTATTGTGAGAATAAAATTTTAAATCAAAATTATCAACGAAATGATCGAGGAAAGGTAGTATACTTTTCTTTGCGCTATAAAATATTATTTTACCAAACATACAATCACTTGAGCTCACTTCAAATCAGTTGTAATCATTTCCTTACATTAAAGTCATCAAAGTCAATCATCAGACAATTCTTCAATAGAACTCTTCAATCAAGATTCATGACACCACTGACAAGAACATCCAGAAAACTTTCTTAGTGTATTGTATTTATTATACTTACACTGTTCTCCTTCGAAGACTTTTGACCACCGAGACTCGTAACACCACTTCCACGGACCTCCTATAAAAACTTTCAACGATCGAGACTGTTTACACCACGTCCACAGCCATCCAGGAAGCCTGCTAGTGAAAAATGTCTATTGCACTTAACTGACCTCCAACGAAGTCTTTTGTCCACTGAGACTCGTAACACCACTTCCACGGACATGCAGGAAGCGTGCTTCTAATCTAATCTAGTCTAAATAACCTGGCATGGTCTCTCTTGTCGAGCCCCATGTTTGAGCTCTGCTTCCTATGGGAATATTGTGACCAGGTTCGGCACCAAGAGTCCTTACTTGCACCCAATGCATGCAGGACTCTAGTTTTTTCAGCTGAAAATCAACGTCACGCTGATCTTCAGGTAGGCTAGAATCCAGGTGTCCGAAATTCCTTGAAATACTGTTGCCACAGATCAGTTTCCTTTATAAGAGACTTGAGTCCTGTGACTAGCTCCTCAAGGTGGTGATAGAATTCAGGATTCGTGTCACCGAAGATGAGGAACCGTTTATAGTCCAAGGCCTCAGGACTATAAAGGAAGCGTGCTTAGTTTATACTGTCTATTACACTTACACTAACCTCCTACGAAGACTTTTGATCACCGAGTCACCATTTCCACAAACATCTAGAAAGCCTGCTTAGAGTAAAGTGTCTATTACGCTAACACTGACCTTCTACGAAGACTTTTGGCCACCGAGGCTTCACTTCCACGTTCATCCTATGAAGACTTTCGACGATCGAGACTGTTTACACCACGTCCATGGACATCCAGGAACCCTGCTTAGTTTAAAGTGTCTGTTGTACTTACACTGACCTCCTACGAGTTCTTTTGACCACTGAGACTCTTGATACCACTTCCATGGACATCTAGAAAGCTTGCTTAGTGTAAAGTGTCTATTACTCTAACACTGACCTTTTATGAAGACTTTCGACCATCGAGATTGTTAACACCACTTCCATGGACATCCATGAAGCCTGCTTAGTGTAAATTGTCTGTTGCAGTTACACTGACCTCCTACGAAGACTTTTGATCACCGAGACACCACTTCCACGGACATCAAGGAAGCCTGCTTGGTGAAAAGTGTCTATTACACTTACGCTGACGTCCTAAGAAGACTTTTGACCACGGAGACACGTAATACCAGCTTCACGGACATACTAAAAGCCTGCTCACTTTACTTAGGGTAAACTTACACTAACCTCCTACGAAGACTTTTGACCACCAAGATTTCTCTGACATCACTTCCACGGCCTTTCTTTGGACGATCGAGACTGTCCACGTCCACGGGCATCCAGGAAGCCTTCCTAGTGTAAAGTGTCTGTTACACATTGACCTCTTACGAAGTCTTGACCACCAAGATTTGTAACATCACTTCTACGGACATCAAGAAAAAACTGCTTTGTGTAAAGTCTCTATTACACATACACTGACCTCCTACGAAGACTTTTGACCACTGAGTCCCGTGACACCACTTCCACGGACATCCTAAAAGACTGCTTACTTTGCTTAGTGTACACTTACACTGAATTCCAACGAAGACTTGTGACCACTGAGACTAGTGATACCACTTCCACGGACATCCAGGAAGTTTGTTTAGAGCGCTTAGTGTCTATTACACCTACACTCGCTTTCTACGAACATTTTTGACCAGAGAGACTCGTGGTACCACTTCCACGGACATCCAGAAATCTTTCTTAGTGTAAAAGGTCTATAACATTGAACCCCTATGTAGATTTTTGACATCATCAACACAGCTTCACCCCAGAAGCTCATACCAGTAGCAGTTAGCAATCTTTATAAAGACGTGGAGTGGTTTGGAGCACACTTTGAAGATCTGTGACGTTTCACCTTCACAGATTGCCTCTGCAAAAACTATTTTTTATTGAGTTTGGTTTGTCGTATGACTTTTTCACACATATGGAGTATATTCTTGATGATAATAGATCACTTTATCTAGCAAATTTGTAAGATATTGCGTTATTAGTTTCCTAATTTATAGTTTTATTATAAGTTGGTCAACAGCTTTGTTTAATCTGGTATTTAAAGAAATAATTAAAAAAGCAGAATAAACAGGCTGGAGACAATATTTAGAAATAGTCACCAATGATACTCTCACGTAGCCAATACAAAAGAGAAGGAAAGGTAGACCAAGAAAGAGATGAAAAGACAGCGTGTATGAAGTAACATTGAGAACTGGAAAGAAAGAGCATTGGACAGAAGTGAATGATAGAAAGTGGTAAAAGAATGCATAAAAAGACTTTTTAGCCCTAGACCTCCAAGGCCTGTTAAGCTTTTAAAAAAGAAATAAGTTGGTTTGTATAAGATGGGATTAAAATAATGTACCACAATAAAAGTTCTATCTCAGTATAAGTTGATACTTCATCCATTTGAAGTATAGCAGATAATATAATATTAATATTTCATACACCCCATATATCTAATCTACGATGGATGCAGCTAAGAAAAATTGTAATAAATTTTATTCAGTAGCAATATTTCAAAGGGGATGAATACGTCTGGTAAGGAGATGCGATGACAGGGCGGGATATATCATTTATCGGGATTCTTTAGAAAAGTGATATTATATAAGTTCTCGTATGCAGCAGCATCCAAACGAGGCCATCTTCGTTTTCCACGTGTCATTTCCCGACTTTTCTGAGAAGCATGTTCCGTTGATTGAACGGCACCGTCTTACACGCCAAACGAAAATTGAAAATGCGAAATAAGAATGTTGCGCTCTCTCAGCTCTCACTTACATTTTTTTTTCAACAAAAGAACTACGAGATAAATCAGGATTTTCTGGGTGCTTGCAACGAATTAATTATTATTAAGAGAAAATTAGATTGTATTGAAAAGACGATTACCCTTAAACTCATTATAAAGTATCTAAGTCTCTATCCGGATTCTTTGGTTAGGAAATTTTGTCTGAGTCTTACGAGGGTTTTATTCAGACATTTGAATGGTCCTTTTCAATATACACACCTTTTCTTACGTTTTTCCATTGATCAAAGTGGTGCTGGAGGTCTTTTTTGGTGAGGGCCTTTAGGAGCGTTGCTGTTTTTTGCTTTACCGCTTCCATCGACTCAAATCGGGTTCCTATCAAAGCAGATTTACTATTCGGGAACAAAAAAGTAGCACAGTGCCCAATTTGGCGTGCTCCAGCACTGGAGTGCTGTTATTGGCCACATATTGCTTCACAGATAGAGCGTTATAGGCAAGTGGATCAAAGAACATGGGAACTCTAAAGGCAACCGCATTGCGAACAATTTAGCAAGAAGGGCTGCGGGCTACAAATATGTTAGCCCCCGCCCATCTACCAAGCTAACATTGTCCGCAGTCGTGGACCTTATCAAACAGCACTCTCACAAAAAATTCATACAGTGCTGGGATGAAACTACGAACTGTAGACTGGCCAGAGAGTTATTACCTCATCCTGGCGAGGAAACAGCAAAAAAATTTAAGGCATTGACCAGACAAAATCTCCGAACAGCTGTGGGAATCTTGACAGGTCACTGCCAATTGCGACAACATCTCTTTAGGATGAAATTAACAGAATCGCCGCTATGGAGAGGCTGCGAACAAGAAGAGGAAACAGTAGAACACATTTTGTATGACTGCTCTGCTTTTTCTGAAATCAGAAGATCCGTGTTGGGCGAGTATTGGCTTACACCAGCCGATGTTAGGGAGATCTCCCTCGGGAGCCTCATCACCTATTTTAAATCACTAGGCCTGGTGACAGCCTGAGGTCAGGATATCTCTACAATACGGGAGGATGCACAATGGGTCATATGTGGCCTCAGTGCTGGCTAAGCACTAGCTCGCCCCTCCCCAAAATTCCAGATCCAGATCCAGATCCAGGCAAGTGCGTACTTCTGGAGCAAAATCCAAGATGTGTTTATCTACAACTTGATCTTGCAGTGGTGCTAAATCAGGTTGATAGTCTGACCCTTTGAAACCCTTAAATTGCCTTAAATTTTGATTTAAAGATCCTTACTTTTTTGATTCTTACCGATTCAGGAGTCTTCCAATGCATCGATTGTCGCTTTGTTTCCAAAATTGTATTGAAAAATCCAGATTTGGTCGCAAGTAATAATGTTTTTGCTCAGTTCGGGATCTTCTTTTAACATTTCTAGAAAATCTGAGCAGACCTGTTAACGCACCAGCTTTTGGTCAGGAGTGAGATTTTTTGGTACCAACCTTGCACAGACTTTTGTCCTGGAGCAAAATCCAAGAGTTGTTCTTCTACAACTCGATCTCGCAGTGGTGCTAAATCAGGTTGACAATCAGGTTGATAGTCTGACCCTTTGAAACCTTAAATTGCCTTAAATTTTGATTTAAAGATCCTTACTTTTTTGATTCTGACCGATTCAGGCGTCTTCCAATGCATCGATTGTCGCTTTGTTTTAAAATTGTATTGATAAATCCACGTTTGGTCGCAATTAATAATGTTTTTGCTCAGTTCGGGATCTTCTTTTAACCTTTTAAGAAAATCTGAGCAGACCTCTTAACGCACCAGCTTTTGGTCAGGAGTCAGATTTTTTGGTACCAACCTTGCACAGACTTTTGTCCTGGAGCAAAATCCAAGAGTTGTTCTTCTACAACTCGATCTCGCAGTGGTGCTAAATCAGGTTGACTGTCTGACCCTTTGAAACCCTTAAATTGCCTTAAATTTTGATTTAAAGATCCTTATTTTTTTTATTCTGGGTGATTCAGGCGTCTACCAATGCATCGATTGTGGTTTTGTTTGAAAATTGTATTGTAAAATCCAGATTTGGTCGCAAGTAATACTATTTTTTCTCAGTTCGGGATCTTCTTTTAACCTTTTAAGAAAATCTGAGCAGACCTCTTAACGCACCAGCTTTTGGTCAGGAGTCAGATTTTTTGGTACCAACCTTGCACAGACTTTTGTCCTGGAGCAAAATCCAAGAGTTGTTCTTCTACAACTCGATCTCGCAGTGGTGCTAAATCAGGTTGACTGTCTGACCCTTTGAAACCCTAAAATTGCCTTAAATTTTGATTTGAAGATCTTTATTTTTTTGATTCTGGGTGATTCAGGCGTCTACCAATGCATCGATTGTGGTTTTGTTTGAAAATTGTATTGTAAAATCCAGATTTGGTCGCAAGTAATACTATTTTTTCTCAGTTCGGGATCTTCTTTTAACCTTTTAAGAAAATCTGAGCAGACCTCTTAACGCACCAGCTTTTGGTCAGGAGTCAGATTTTTTGGTACCAACCTTGCACAGACTTTTGTCCTGGAGCAAAATCCAAGAGTTGTTCTTCTACAACTCGATCTCGCAGTGGTGCTAAATCAGGTTGACTGTCTGACCCTTTGAAACCCTTAAATTGCCTTAAATTTTGATTTAAAGATCCTTATTTTTTTTATTCTGGGTGATTCAGGCGTCTACCAATGCATCGATTGTGGTTTTGTTTGAAAATTGTATTGTAAAATCCAGATTTGGTCGCAAGTAATACTATTTTTTCTCAGTTCGGGATCTTCTTTTAACCTTTTAAGAAAATCTGAGCAGACCTCTTAACGCACCAGCTTTTGGTCAGGAGTCAGATTTTTTGGTACCAACCTTGCACAGACTTTTGTCCTGGAGCAAAATCCAAGAGTTGTTCTTCTACAACTCGATCTCGCAGTGGTGCTAAATCAGGTTAACAGTCTGACCCTTTGAAACCCTTAAATTGTCTTAAATTTTGATTTGAAGATCCTTACTTGTTTGATTCTGGGCGATTCAGGCGTCTTCAAATGCATCGATTGTTGCTTTGTTTTAAAATTGTATTGATAAATCCACGTTTGGTCGCAAGTAATAATGTTTTTTCTCAGTTCGGGATCTTCTTTTAACCTTTTAAGAAAACCTGAGCAGACCTGTTAACGCACCAGCTTTTGGTCAGGAGTCAGATTTTTTGGTACCAACCTTGCACAGACTTTTGTCCTGGAGCAAAATCCAATAGTTATCCTTCTACAACTCAATCTTGCAGTGGTGCTAAATCAGGTTGATAGTCTGACCCTTTGAAACCCTTAAATTGCCTTAAATTTTGATTTAAAGATCCTTACTTTTTTGATTCTGACCGATTCAGGAGTCTTCCAATGCATCGATTGTCGCTTTGTTTCCAAAATTGTATTGAAAAATCCAGATTTCGTCGCAAGTAATAATGTTTTTGCTCAGTTCGGGATCTTCTTTTAACCTTTCAAGAAAATCTGAGCAGACCTGTTAACGCACCAGCTTTTGGTCAGGAGTGAGATTTTTTGGTACCAACCTTGCACAGACTTTTGTCCTGGAGCAAAATCCAAGAGTTGTTCTTCTACAACTCGATCTCGCAGTGGTGCTAAATCAGGTTAAGAGTCTGACCCTTTGAAACCCTTAAATTGTCTTAAATTTTGATTTGAAGATCCTTACTAGTTTGATTCTGGGCGATTCAGGCGTCTTCAAATGCATCGATTGTTGCTTTGTTTTAAAATTGTATTGATAAATCCACGTTTGGTCGCAAGTAATAATGTTTTTTCTCAGTTCGGGATCTTCTTTTAACCTTTTAAGAAAACCTGAGCAGACCTGTTAACGCACCAGCTTTTGGTCAGGAGTCAGATTTTTTGGTACCAACCTTGCACAGACTTTTGTCCTGGAGCAAAATCCAATAGTTATCCTTCTACAACTCAATCTTGCAGTGGTGCTAAATCAGGTTGACAGTCTGACCCTTTGAAACCCTTAAATTGTCTTAAATTTTGATTTGAAGATCCTTACTTTTTTGATTCTGACCGATTCAGGCGTCTTCAAATGCATCGATTGTCGCTTTGTTTTAAAATTGTATTGATAAATCCACGTTTGGTCGCAATTAATAATGTTTTTGCTCAGTTCGGGATCTTCTTTTAACCTTTTTAGAAAATCTGAGCAGACCTGTTAACGCACCAGCTTTTGGTCAGGAGTCAGATTTTTTGGTACCAACCTTGCACAGACTTTTGTCCTGGAGCAAAATCCAAGAGTTGTTCTTCTACAACTCGATCTCGCAGTGGTGCTAAATCAGGTTAACAGTCTGACCCTTTGAAACCCTTAAATTGTCTTAAATTTTGATTTGAAGATCCTTACTTGTTTGATTCTGGGCGATTCAGGCGTCTTCAAATGCATCGATTGTTGCTTTGTTTTAAAATTGTATTGATAAATCCACGTTTGGTCGCAAGTAATAATGTTTTTTCTCAGTTCGGGATCTTCTTTTAACCTTTTAAGAAAACCTGAGCAGACCTGTTAACGCACCAACTTTTGGTCAGGAGTCAGATTTTTTGGTACCAACCTTGCACAGACTTTTGTCCTGGAGCAAAATCCAATAGTTATCCTTCTACAACTCAATCTTGCAGTGGTGCTAAATCAGGTTGACAGTCTGACCCTTTGAAACCCTTAAATTGTCTTAAATTTTGATTTGAAGATCCTTACTTGTTTGATTATGGGTGATTCAGGCGTCTTCCAATGCATCGATTGTCGCTTGGTTTTAAAATTGTATTGATAAATCCACGTTTGGTCGCAATTAATAATGTTTTTGCTCAGTTCGGGATCTTCTTTTAACCTTTTTAGAAAATCAGAGCGGACCTGTTAACGCACCAGCTTTTGGTCAGGAGTCAGATTTTTTGGTACCAACCTTGCACAGACTTTTGTCCTGGAGCAAAATCCAAGAGTTGTTCTTCTACAACTCGATCTCGCAGTGGTGCTAAATCAGGTTAACAGTCTGACCCTTTGAAACCCTTAAATTGTCTTAAATTTTGATTTGAAGATCCTTACTAGTTTGATTCTGGGCGATTCAGGCGTCTTCAAATGCATCGATTGTTGCTTTGTTTTAAAATTGTATTGATAAATCCACGTTTGGTCGCAAGTAATAATGTTTTTTCTCAGTTCGGGATCTTCTTTTAACCTTTTAAGAAAACCTGAGCAGACCTGTTAACGCACCAGCTTTTGGTCAGGAGTCAGATTTTTTGGTACCAACCTTGCACAGACTTTTGTCCTGGAGCAAAATCCAATAGTTATCCTTCTACAACTCAATCTTGCAGTGGTGCTAAATCAGGTTGATAGTCTGACCCTTTGAAACCCTTAAATTGCCTTAAATTTTGATTTAAAGATCCTTACTTTTTTGATTCTGACCGATTCAGGAGTCTTCCAATGCATCGATTGTCGCTTTGTTTCCAAAATTGTATTGAAAAATCCAGATTTCGTCGCAAGTAATAATGTTTTTGCTCAGTTCGGGATCTTCTTTTAACCTTTCAAGAAAATCTGAGCAGACCTGTTAACGCACCAGCTTTTGGTCAGGAGTGAGATTTTTTGGTACCAACCTTGCACAGACTTTTGTCCTGGAGCAAAATCCAAGAGTTGTTCTTCTACAACTCGATCTCGCAGTGGTGCTAAATCAGGTTAAGAGTCTGACCCTTTGAAACCCTTAAATTGTCTTAAATTTTGATTTGAAGATCCTTACTAGTTTGATTCTGGGCGATTCAGGCGTCTTCAAATGCATCGATTGTTGCTTTGTTTTAAAATTGTATTGATAAATCCACGTTTGGTCGCAAGTAATAATGTTTTTTCTCAGTTCGGGATCTTCTTTTAACCTTTTAAGAAAACCTGAGCAGACCTGTTAACGCACCAGCTTTTGGTCAGGAGTCAGATTTTTTGGTACCAACCTTGCACAGACTTTTGTCCTGGAGCAAAATCCAATAGTTATCCTTCTACAACTCAATCTTGCAGTGGTGCTAAATCAGGTTGACAGTCTGACCCTTTGAAACCCTTAAATTGTCTTAAATTTTGATTTGAAGATCCTTACTTTTTTGATTCTGACCGATTCAGGCGTCTTCAAATGCATCGATTGTCGCTTTGTTTTAAAATTGTATTGATAAATCCACGTTTGGTCGCAATTAATAATGTTTTTGCTCAGTTCGGGATCTTCTTTTAACCTTTTTAGAAAATCTGAGCAGACCTGTTAACGCACCAGCTTTTGGTCAGGAGTCAGATTTTTTGGTACCAACCTTGCACAGACTTTTGTCCTGGAGCAAAATCCAAGAGTTGTTCTTCTACAACTCGATCTCGCAGTGGTGCTAAATCAGGTTAACAGTCTGACCCTTTGAAACCCTTAAATTGTCTTAAATTTTGATTTGAAGATCCTTACTTGTTTGATTCTGGGCGATTCAGGCGTCTTCAAATGCATCGATTGTTGCTTTGTTTTAAAATTGTATTGATAAATCCACGTTTGGTCGCAAGTAATAATGTTTTTTCTCAGTTCGGGATCTTCTTTTAACCTTTTAAGAAAACCTGAGCAGACCTGTTAACGCACCAACTTTTGGTCAGGAGTCAGATTTTTTGGTACCAACCTTGCACAGACTTTTGTCCTGGAGCAAAATCCAATAGTTATCCTTCTACAACTCAATCTTGCAGTGGTGCTAAATCAGGTTGACAGTCTGACCCTTTGAAACCCTTAAATTGTCTTAAATTTTGATTTGAAGATCCTTACTTGTTTGATTATGGGTGATTCAGGCGTCTTCCAATGCATCGATTGTCGCTTGGTTTTAAAATTGTATTGATAAATCCACGTTTGGTCGCAATTAATAATGTTTTTGCTCAGTTCGGGATCTTCTTTTAACCTTTTTAGAAAATCAGAGCGGACCTGTTAACGCACCAGCTTTTGGTCAGGAGTCAGATTTTTTGGTACCAACCTTGCACAGACTTTTGTCCTGGAGCAAAATCCAAGAGTTGTTCTTCTACAACTCGATCTCGCAGTGGTGCTAAATCAGGTTAACAGTCTGACCCTTTGAAACCCTTAAATTGTCTTAAATTTTGATTTGAAGATCCTTACTAGTTTGATTCTGGGCGATTCAGGCGTCTTCAAATGCATCGATTGTTGCTTTGTTTTAAAATTGTATTGATAAATCCACGTTTGGTCGCAATTAATAATGTTTTTGCTCAGTTCGGGATCTTCTTTTAACCTTTCTAGAAAATCTGAGCAGACCTGTTAACGCACCAGCTTTTGGTCAGGAGTCAGATGTTAAGGTACCAACCTTGCACAGACTTTTGTCCTGGAGCAAAATCCAATCGTTGTTCTTCTAC
Source organism: Altica lythri (assembly GCA_964028335.1). NCBI lineage: Eukaryota > Metazoa > Arthropoda > Insecta > Coleoptera > Chrysomelidae > Altica > Altica lythri. The sequence goes on from OZ034810.1 coordinate 23,056,439, forward strand.
AACTCAATCTTGCAGTGGTGCTAAATCAGGTTGACAGTCTGACCCTTTGAAACCCTTAAATTGTCTTAAATTTTGATTTGAAGATCCTTACTTGTTTGATTCTGGGTGATTCAGGCGTCTTCCAATGCATCGATTGTGGTTTTGTTTGAAAATTGTATTGTAAAATCCAGATTTGGTCGCAAGTAATACTATTTGTTCTCAGTTCGGGATCTTCTTTTAACCTTTTAAGAAAACCTGAGCGGACTTGTTGGCGCACGAGCTTTTGGTCAGGAGTCAGATTTTTTGGTACCAAACTTGCACAGACTTTTGTCCTGGAGCAAAATCCAAGAGTTGTTCTTCTACAACTCGATCTCGCAGTGGTGCTAAATCAGGTTGACTGTCTGACCCTTTGAAACCCTTAAATTGCCTTAAATTTTGATTTGAAGATCCTTACTTTTTTGATTATGGGCGATTCAGGCGTCTTCCAATACATCGATTGTATTGAAAAATTCAGATTTGGTCGCAAGTAATAATGTTTTTTCTTAGTTCGGGATCTTCTTTTAACCTTTCTAGAAAATCTGAGCAGACCTGTTAACGCACCAGCTTTTGGTCAGGAGTCAGATTTTAAGGTACCAACCTTGCACAGACTTTTGTCCTGGAGCAAAATCCAATCGTTGTTCTTCTACAACTCAATCTTGCAGTGGTGCTAAATCAGGTTGACAGTCTGACCCTTTGAAACCCTTAAATTGTCTTAAATTTTGATTTGAAGATCCTTACTTGTTTGATTCTGTGTGATTCAGGCGTCTTCCAATGCATCCATTGTCTCTTGGTTTTAAAATTGTATTGATAAATCCACGTTTGGTCGCAATTAATAATATTTTTGCTCAGTTCGGGATCTTCTTTTAACCTTTTTAGAAAATCTGAGCAGACCTGTTAACGCACCAACTTTTGGTCAGGAGTCAGATTTTTTGGTACCAAACTTGCACAGACTTTTGTCCTGGAGCAAAATCCAAGAGTTGTTCTTCTACAACTCGACCTCGCAGTGGTGCTAAATCAGGTTGACTGTCTGACCCTTTGAAACCCTTAAATTGCCTTAAATTTTGATTTAAAGATCCTTACTTTTTTGACTCTGGGTGATTCAGGCGTCTTCCAATGCATCGATTGTGGTTTTGTTTGAAAATTGTATTGTAAAATCCAGATTTGGTCGCAAGTAATACTATTTTTTCTCAGTTCGGGATCTTCTTTTAACCTTTTAAGAAAACCTGAGCAGACTTGTTGGCGCACGAGCTTTTGGTCAGGAGTTAGATTTTTTGGTACCAAACTTGCACAGACTTTTGTCCTGGAGCAAAATCCAAGAATTGTTCTTCTACAACTCGATCTCGCAGTGGTGCTAAATCAGGTTGACTGTCTGACCCTTTGAAACCCTTAAATTGCCTTAAATTTTGATTTGAAGATCTTTATTTTTTGATTCTGGGCGATTCAGGCGTCTTCTAATACATCGATTGTATTGAAAAGTCCAGATTTGGTCGCAAGTAATGTTTTCTTCAGCCCGGGATCTTCTTTTAACCTTTTAAGAAAATCTGAGCAGACTTGTTGAAGCACGAACTTTTGGTCAGGAGTCAGATATTTTGGTACCAATCTTGCACAGACTTTTGTCATGTGTTATTCCTTATATATATAAATTTTTTCTCACCATTTCCTTATCGGCGTTTACAGCTTCGGCAATCATCCAGATGCTGATTTGACGATCTTTTTTTTTATAAATTGTAGTTTCATCAATCGAAATGAAAAGTAAACCAAGACTTTAAGTCTTTAAAAGACCAAAAAAATATCGAATATCCCAATGAAATGTAAAATAAAAGCATCGCTTTATAAAATATTCCATAATCTGTTAGTAAAACATTAAAGTAGAACAAGAACGTCGACACCTGAAATGAGCAACACGCGCTCTATTAGCATATTCAGAAACTCCCGAGCAACAAGTGGTTCTAATTAAGTTGAGGCTTTGCTCATTATTCATTTAAACGTAATGTATTCATATAGAGATTTATACGAAGACACTTTATGAATTGCATGGATTTTGTTTTTATTGAATAATACTGGTTGGTTAGGAAGTTTTGAAAGCAAAAATGAAAGATTATATTTTTTAATATAATCTCCCATAGCTTAAACAGACTTATTCCAGTAATTTTATACCATTTCTGTAATGATTTTTTGGAAGCTCTTCAAAATACTGTTCCACAGATAATAAAGCTTCTTTATTCCATCAAAAAATCTTTCCATTTAGAAATTAAGTTTCTGGAGAGGTCTGAGGGAGCCAAATTTGGTGAATACAGTGGGTGTTCTAGGATTCGTTCAATTTAGCATTGCAAACTTGATAAAAATTGATCATTTTCTTCTGTAAAGTGGGTCTTTTTTCACGAATTCTTTTATCCAACTGGTCCAAAAGGTTGCAATAATATTCAAAGTTAATTTTTTTACATTTCAAGACAACTAGTCAACAAAACCACTTTTGCATCCCAAAAACTGATGCCGTAACCTTTTTTGCCTATCTTCACCACTTTTGGAGCTAAAGAACCAGCTTCAGCCCATTCTAAACATTCTTGTTTCAGCTTAGGATCATCATGGTAGATGCACTCTTTGGACGTCTACTTTGGTTCAACTTTGACACTTGTACGACCACATTTAAACTCTAAAACCCACCGATGCACAGTTGGCAATAAAGGAGCTGATTCCTTTAACACATTTACCATTTTTTTATGAATTTCTGTTGTTGATAAACCTTCCAAAATAAAGAATTTTATCACTGCAAGATTCGTTTTTGTTCCTTGTAACAAAATACACTTCCACTTCCAACTTCAAATGGATTGTAAACAAAGAATGAATTGACAAATCAAAATAGATTTTTTTGTGTGATCAAATAGAACATGGAATATTAAAATAGCGTATAAATTTTGATTCCTCTACCGGTTAATAGGTCGCTTTCAAAAATTGTCTATAAACTCTATATTATTGGTTAACGCTATGTTGTTGGTAATTAAAATGGTATTTATTGTTACAGGATAATTTTGAACTACCATCAAAAGAAACACATTTCGGTTATTTATTTAGTAATAAGACAGCTTTTAACAGCTTTAGACAGCTTTTATCAGCTTTTGACAGCTTTAAAAAGCTTTATAGAGCTTTTAACACCTTTAGACAGCTTTAGACTGGTTTTAACAGGTTTTTTACAGCTTTAGCCAGCTTTAGACAGCTTTAGACAGCTTAAGAGAGCTTTAGACGCTTCAGACAGCTTAAGACAGCATTTAACAGCGTTTAACAGCTTTAAACAGATTTAAAAAGCTTTAAAGAGCTTTTAACAGCTTTAGACAGCTTTAGCAAGCTTTAGACAGCTTTAGACAGCTTCAGACAGCGTTAGACAGCTTTTAACAGCGTTTAACAGCGTTTAACAGCTTTAAACAGATTTAAAAAGCTTTAGAGAGCTTTTAACATCTTTATACAGCTTTTAACAGCTTTAGATAGCTTCAGACAGCGTTAGACAGCTTTAGACAGCATTTAACAGCGTTTAACAGCTTTAAACAGTTTTAAAAAGCTTTAGAAAGCTTTTAACATCTTTAGACAGCTTCAGACAGCGTTAGACAGCTTTAGACAGCTTTTAACAGCGTTTAACAGCTTTAAACAGATTTAAAAAGCTTTAGAGAGCTTTTAACATCTTTAGACAGCTTTAGACAGCTTTAAACAGCTTTAGACAGCTTTATACAGTTTTAGACAGCTTTAGACAGCTTCAGACAGCTTTAGATAGCTTTAGACAGCTTTTAACAGCGTTTAACAGCTTTAACCAGATTTAAAAAGCTTTAGAGAGCTTTTAACATCATTAGACAGCTTTTAACACCTTTCGACAGCTTTAGATAGCTTTTAACAGCATTAGACAGCTTTTAACAGCTTTAGACAGCTTTTTACGGAAGGCGAAATTAAAAAAATGTGTTCACCATAATTGTATGCATTTAAACATCTTTAGACAGGTTTTAACAGGTTTTTTTTACAGCTTTAGCCAGGTTTAGATAGCTTCAGACAGCGTTAGACAGCTTTAGACAGCATTTAACAGCGTTTAACAGCTTTAAACAGATTTAAAAAGCTTTAGAAAGCTTTTAACATCTTTAGACAGCTTCAGACAGCTTCAGACAGCTTTAGACAGCTTTTAACAGCGTTTAACAGCTTTAAACACATTTGAAAAGCTTTAGAGAGCTTTTAACATCTTTAGACAGCTTTAAACAGCTTTAGACAGCTTTAGACAGCTTTATACAGCTTTAGACAGCTTTAGACAGCTTTTAACAGCGTTTAACAGCTTTAACCAGATTTAAAAAGCTTTAGAGAGCTTTTAACATCATTAGACAGCTTTTAACACCTTTCGACAGCTTTAGATAGCTTTAAACAGCATTAGACAGCTTTTAACAGCTTTAGACAGCTTTTTACGGAAGGCGAAATTAAAAAAATGTGTTCACCATAATTGTATGCATTTAAACATCTTTAGACAGGTTTTAACAGGTTTTTTTTACAGCTTTAGCCAGCTTTAGATAGCTTCAGACAGCGTTAGACAGCTTTAGACAGCATTTAACAGCGTTTAACAGCTTTAAACAGATTTAAAAAGCTTTAGAAAGCTTTTAACATCTTTAGACAGCTTCAGACAGCGTTAGACAGCTTTAGACAGCTTTTAACAGCGTTTAACAGCTTTAAACAGATTTGAAAAGCTTTAGAGAGCTTTTAACATCTTTAGACAGCTTTAAACAGCTTTAGACAGCTTTAGACAGCTTTTAACAGCGTTTAACAGCTTTAACCAGATTTAAAAAGCTTTAGAGAGCTTTTAACATCATTAGACAGCTTTTAACACCTTTAGACAGCTTTAGATAGCTTTTAACAGCATTAGACAGCTTTTAACAGCTTTAGACAGCTTTTTACGGAAGGCGAAATTAAAAAAATGGGTTCACCATAATTGTATGCATTTAAACATCTTTAGACATGTTTTAACAGGTTTTTTTTACAGCTTTAACCAGCTTTAGACAGCTTTAGACAGCTTCAGACAGCATTAGACAGCTTTAGACAGCATCTAACAGCGTTTAACAGCTTTAAACAGATTTAAAAATCTTTAGAGAGCTTTTAGCATCTTTAGACAGCTTTTAACAGCTTTAGACAGCTTTAGCAAGATTTAGACAGCCTCAGACAGCTTTATACAGCATTTAACAGCGTTTAACAGCTTTAAACAGACTTAGAAAGCTTTAGAGAGCTTTTAACATCTTTAGACAGCTTTAGACAGCTTTAGACAGCTTCAGACAGCGTTAGACAGCTTTAGACAGCTTTAGACAGCTTTTAACAGCGTTTAACAGCTTTAACCAGATTTAAAAAGCTTTAGAGTGCTTTTAACATCATTAGACAGCTTTTAACACCTTTAGACAGCTTTAGATAGCTTTTAACAGCATTAGACAGCTTTTAACAGCTTTAGACAGCTTTTTACGGAAGGCGAAATTAAAAAAATGGGTTCACCATAATTGTATGCATTTAAACATCTTTAGACAGGTTTTAACAGGTTTTTTTACAGCTTTAGCCAGCTTTAGACAGCTTTAGACAGCTTCAGACAGCGTTAGACAGCTTTAGACAGCATTTAACAGCGTTTAACAGCTTTAAACAGATTTAAAAATCTTTAGAGAGCTTTTAGCATCTTTAGACAGCTTTTAACAGCTTTAGACAGCTTTAGCAAGATTTAGACAGCCTCAGACAGCTTTAGACAGCTTTATACAGCATTTAACAGCGTTTAACAGCTTTAAACAGATTTAGAAAGCTTTAGAGAGCTTTTAACATCTTTAGACAGCTTTAGACAGCTTCAGACAGCGTTAGACAGCTTTAGACAGCTTTTAACAGCGTTTAACAGCTTTAACCAGATTTAAAAAGATTTAGAGAGCTTTTAACATTATTAGACAGCTTTTAACAGCTTTAGACAGGTTTAGATAGCTTTTAACAGCTTTAGACAGCTTTTAACAGCTTTAGACAGCTTTTTACGAAAGGCGAAATTAAAAAAATGTGTTCACCATAATTGTATGCATTTACACAAACCATCTTGAGCCATAAAATCCATAAAATAGCATTTGTGACATTTTATTTTTTATTTTTCGGGTTTCTATCGGAACTGCTTTGTAAAAATAATGTAATAATGACTAAAAGTTCTTTATATAAATTTTCAAACCATTTAACGTACTTAAAAAACGAGCACCAGTTCCTTTATTAGCGTACCATTCCATACTACAAAGAAAAAACACTGACAAGCACTTCTTCAATATCCTGTTAACGTGTGCGATGATGATGATGATAAAACCAACGATAACACTCTTTTCATTAATTTTTTTTCTATACAAACTACCTTTAGCTCACAACGAAATAATAATAAAAAAAAATGTAATGTTAAACATCTGTTACCTGTCGACGATCTATCGGCAACCCTTTTATATTTTGGTTTGCCCTTTACACAGAGTAACTTTATATTGAGGGGTTTTAAATACTGAGGTAGAAAGTGTTAGTATATTGGTGACTTATAATAATAGTAAACAGTATATTTAAAATATAAATTAGAATAAGTGAAAAATGTAACTCTTACTATTCATATTTGTTTTGGTAGCTTTACGGGAGTTTGAGTAGCCTTTAAGAAAATCGGTTGTTAGTTTTAGTAAAAAAGAAAAAGAAAAATAAATAAAAGAAAAAATCATTCAACGAAAATAACTAAAAAACAAAAATCAGTACCAAATAGGAGAGTAGGAAAGTAGGAAAGTAGGAGAGAAGAAAGAAAACCAGCGACAAGAAGGAAAAGGAAAAAACTTTTTTTTGTATATTTTTGTAATGGTATTTCAAATTTTGTGCAATCAATAATTAATTTCAGAACCCTTTCATAATTTAATCATATCATCCCATGTTACACCGAACAGTGAATCCACGACTCGCTCTCCTCTAAAACCCAGAAAATCCGTATACACTTTACTAATCAAAAATTTTTCTTAAAATCCGCGGAAATATGTTTACAAAACATGTTTCGAGGACTATAAATCAACCTAGCCAGGTTTTATTTCTGCTGTGTGTTTGGGCAATGAAAAGCTGCTACACGTAACTGAAAAATATTACTCTTTCTATGTTTATTTATAAATGGCAAGCGGCACTAATGTACTTAATAATGTTTTCCCATGTTACACCGGGCAGTGAATCCACGACTCGCTCTCCTCCAAAACCCTGAATGTCGGTTTTTCGTGACTTATAAACGGATATGCCTATTTATTGACATGGTAAAAGATAACTTTTTACATTAATAAGTTATTAGTAGATAGTGAGTCTTTCTAAGTTAAACATGACAACTAGCATTCATTCGAACCTCGCGTTGGTTCCACTTGCATTTACGCCACAATAACGTTACTGACAGACAATTGGGCCTCATAGTATAGTTATTTAGCCCATATTACACCGAGCAGTGAATCTACGACTCGCTCTCCTCCAAAACCCTGAATATCGGTTTTTCGTGAGTTATAAAAGGATATGCCTATTTATTTACATATAAAAAGTAGTTAAAGATAACTTTTTACATTAATAAGTTATTAGTAGATAGTGAGTCTTTCTAAGTTAAACATGACAACTAGCATTCATTCGAACGTCGCATTAATTCCACTTGCATCTACGCCACAATGATGTCACTGACAGAAAATTGGGCCTCGAGGTATAGTGATTTTGCCCACGTTACACCGAGCAGTGTATCCACGACTCGCTCTCCTCCAAAACCCTGAATGTCGGTTTTTCGTGACTTCTAAAAGGATATGCCTATTTATTGACATATAAAAAGTGGTTAAAGATAACTTTTTACATTAATAAGTTATTAGTAGATAGTGAGTCTTTCTAAGTTAAACATGGCAACCAGCATTCATTCGAACCTCGCATTGGTTCCACTTGCATTTACGCCACAATGACTTTACTGACAGAAAATTGGGTCACGAGGTATAGTTATTTTGCCCACGTTACACTGAGTAGTGAATCCACGACTCGCTCTCCTCCAAAACCCTGAATGTCGGTTTTTCGTGACTTCTAATAGGATATGCCTATTTATTGACATATAAAAAGTGGTTAAAGATAACTTTTTACATTAATAAGTTATTAGTAGATAGTGAGTCTTTCTAAGTTAAACATGGCAACCAGCATTCATTCGAACCTCGCATTGGTTCCACTTGCATTTACGCCACAATGACTTTACTGACAGAAAATTGGGTCACGAGGTATAGTTATTTTGCCCACGTTACACTGAGTAGTGAATCCACGACTCGCTCTCCTCCAAAACCCTGAATGTCGGTTTTTCGTGACTTCTAATAGGATATGCCTATTTATTGACATATAAAAAGTGGTTAAAGATAACTTTTTACATTAATAAGTTATTAGTAGATAGTGAGTCTTTCTAAGTTAAACATGGCAACCAGCATTCATTCGAACCTCGCATTGGTTCCACTTGCATTTACGCCACAATGACTTTACTGACAGAAAATTGGGTCACGAGGTATAGTGATTTTGCCCACGTTACACCGAGCAGTGTATCCACGACTCGCTCTCCTCCAAAACCCTGAATGTCGGTTTTTCGTGACTTCTAAAAGGATATGCCTATTTATTGACATATAAAAAGTGGTTTAAGATAACTTTTTACATTAATAAGTTATTAGTAGATAGTGAGTCTTTCTAAGTTAAACATGACAACTAGCATTCATTCGATTCTCGCATTGGTTCCACTTGCATTTACGCCACAATGATGTCACTGACAGAAAATTGGGCCTCGGGGTATAGTTATTTTGCCCACGTTACACTGAGCAGTGTATCCACGACTCGCTCTCCTCCAAAACCCTGAATGTCGGTTTTTCGTGACTTCTAAAAGGATATGCCTATTTATAGACATATAAAAAGTGGTGAAAGATAACTTTTTACATTAATAAGTTATTTATAGATAGTGAGTCTTTCTAAGTTAAACATGACAACTAGCGTTCATTCGATTCTCGCATTGGTTCCACTTGCATTTACGCCACAATCACGTCACTGACAGACAATTGGTCCTCGAGGTATAGTTATTTAGCCCATATTACACCGAGCAGTGAAACCACGACTCGCTCTCCTCCAAAACCCTGAATATCGGTTTTTCGTGACTTATAAAAGGATATGCCCATTTATTGACATATAAAAAGTGGTTAAAGATAACTTTTTACATTAATAAGTTATTAGTAGATATAAATCACTATTCAATTATATACCATTTAAGTATTTTGTCAATTTCTTAGGATAATCTAACGGTAAAATCTGTTCAGTAATAAAAACTTGTTGCACGTTCATATACATCAAAATAATTATGACCTACCAATAACGAGTGCGTGAGCAATTAATCCTGATTAACATACGCTAGTTCGTATCGTATAATTATAACCAACAAAAAAAATAATCGTCTATAAGGTAACCGCAAATTCTTAAGCAAGGTTTTTATTCTTTTCATGTTGTATCTTCGATTATCCTGACACCGCACGAAAATTAGCATCTACCTGTTCGAGTCTAATTTGTGCGTGCTTAATATATGTTATGAAGCCACTAAAATTCGATTTATCGGCTTCTTCATCTATAAAGTTTGTTAACATTATTTAACATGCGTGTTTTTGTTGTTACAGGAACGGATTAAGGGCTAAATTGCTTTTCAAAGTAAAAAAAATACTTGGTAACTATCGTAGTTTCAACTTCAAGGGGTAACAGATACACCTGCGGCATATAAGATCTAATGTGTCCCCCTTTTCTTGCTTTAATTCTGATTTTCCCCAAATTTATAGCAGCTCTCCAAGTCCTATCTTTCTTAGAAAGTTTAGGATATCGTTGGATAGAGAGCCATACTGTTTTAGATAGTCCTGATTAATCTTAGACAGCCTAAAGTGATCTCAAAGTAACCAGAATGATCTATAACTAACCATGTCCAACAATAGATCATCACAAATTGTCTTAAAGCAGGTAAAAAGAGTCTAAAACATATTCAAAAGAAACCACCTGTCCACAACATGTCCAAGAACTCAGATAGTATTTCTTATCATCTCAAACGATCAAGAACACTTTTAGAGCATCTACAAACACTTAATAAGACATCCAGAACTTGTTCAGAGGCTTCCATAGTAGTTAAGATAGTTCTAATTGATTTTAATGCTTGTTAACTATGTAAAATTTTCTAAATCTTCTTTAATACATGTTTTAAACAATAAATATCCTACTGACTGCGCCATTCAGTATAAATGTTTGCTAGATCCAGCATATTTTTACTTTTTCACTATTTATTAAGTTCATGCTTTATGTTTATCTACAACCTCCTTTATTAACCTTTCTGATTAATCTTAGATAGTCTAAAGTGATTTCAAAGTAGCCAGAATGATCTACGACTAACCATGCCCAACAAATCATCCAGAGCTGTCTTATAGCATCTAAAAACAGGTGAAAAGGGTCCAAAACATATTCAAAGGCTTTAGTCTTAAGTGATCTACAAGAAACCTTGTGTCCAAAACATATTTAAGAACTCAGAAAGTATTTCATATCATCTCAAATCATCAAGAACTGTCTTAGAGCATCTACAAACACTTAATTAGACATCCAGAACTTGTTCAGGTGCTTCCATAGTAATTTAGAGAGTCCTATTTGATTTCAATGCTTGTTAAAGCTGTCCAGAACTATGTTATTTTTTTTTTCTAAATCTTCTTTAATACATGTTTTAAACAATAAATATCCTACTGACTGCGCCATTCAGTATAAATGTTTGCTAGATCCAGCATATTTTTACTTTTTCACTATTTATTAAGTTCATGCTTTATGTTTATCTACAACCTCCTTTATTAACCTTTCTGATTAATCTTAGATAGTCTAAAGTGATTTCAAAGTAGCCAGAATGATCTACGACTAACCATGCCCAACAAATCATCCAGAGCTGTCTTATAGCATCTAAAAACAGGTGAAAAGGGTCCAAAACATATTCAAAGGCTTTAGTCTTAAGTGATCTACAAGAAACCTTGTGTCCAAAACATATTTAAGAACTCAGAAAGTATTTCATATCATCTCAAATCATCAAGAACTGTCTTAGAGCATCTACAAACACTTAATTAGACATCCAGAACTTGTTCAGGTGCTTCCATAGTAATTTAGAGAGTCCTATTTGATTTCAATGCTTGTTAAAGCTGTCCAGAACTATGTTATTTTTTTTTTCTAAATCTTCTTTAATACATGTTTTAAACAATAAATATCCTACTGACTGCGCCATTCAGTATAAATGTTTGCTAGATCCAGCATATTTTTACTTTTTCACTATTTATTAAGTTCATGCTTTATGTTTATCTACAACCTTCTTTATTAACCTTTCTGATTAATCTTAGACAGTCTAAAGTAATTTCAAAGTAGCCAGAATGATCTACAACTAACCATGCCCAACAAATCATCCAGAGCTGTCTTATAGCATCTAAAAACAGGTGAAAAGGGTCCAAAACATATTCAAAGGCTTTAGTCTTAAGTGATCTACAAGAAACCTTGTGTCCAAAACATATTTAAGAACTCAGAAAGTATTTCATATCATCTCAAATCATCAAGAACTGTCTTAGAGCATCTACAAACACTTAATTAGACATCCAGAACTTGTTCAGGTGCTTCCATAGTAATTTAGAGAGTCCTATTTGATTTCAATGCTTGTTAAAGCTGTCCAGAACTATGTTATTTTTTTTTCTAAATCTTCTTTAATACATGTTTTAAACAAAAGATATCCTACTGACTGCGCCATTCAGTATAAATGTTTGCTAGATCCAGCATATTTTAACTTTTTCACTATTTATTAAGTTCATGCTTTATGTTTATCTACAACCTCCTTTATTAAACTTTCTGATTAATCTTAGATAGTCTAAAGTGATTTCAAAGTAGCCAGAATGATCTACGACTAACCATGCCCAACAAATCATCCAGAGCTGTCTTATAGCATCTAAAAACAGGTAAAAAGGGTCCAAAACATATTCAAAGGCTTTAGTCTTAAGTGATCTACAAGAAACCTTGTGTCCAAAACATATTTAAGAACTCAGAAAGTATTTCATATCATCTCAAATCATCAAGAACTGTCTTAGAGCATCTACAAACACTAAATTAGACATCCAGAACTTGTTCAGGGGCTTCCATAGTAATTTAGAGAGTCCTATTTGATTTCAATGCTTGTTAAAGCTGTCCAGAACTATGTTATTTTTTTTTTCTAAATCTTCTTTAATACATGTTTTAAACAATAAATATCCTACTGACTGCGCCATTCAGTATAAATGTTTGCTAGATCCAGCATATTTTTACTTTTTCACTATTTATTAAGTTCATGCTTTATATTTATCTACAACCTCCTTTATTAACCTTTCTGATTAATCTTAGATAGTCTAAAGTGATTTCAAAGTAGCCAGAATGATCTACGACTAACCATGCCCAACAAATCATCCAGAGCTGTCTTATAGCATCTAAAAACAGGTGAAAAGGGTCCAAAACATATTCAAAGGCTTTAGTCTTAAGTGATCTACAAGAAACCTTGTGTCCAAAACATATTTAAGAACTCAGAAAGTATTTCATATCATCTCAAATCATCAAGAACTGTCTTAGAGCATCTACAAACACTAAATTAGACATCCAGAACTTGTTCAGGGGCTTCCATAGTAATTTAGAGAGTCCTATTTGATTTCAATGCTTGTTAAAGCTGTCCAGAACTATGTTATTTTTTTTTTCTAAATCTTCTTTAATACATGTTTTAAACAATAAATATCCTACTGACTGCGCCATTCAGTATAAATGTTTGCTAGATCCAGCATATTTTTACTTTTTCACTATTTATTAAGTTCATGCTTTATGTTTATCTACAACCTCCTTTATTAACCTTTCTGATTAATCTTAGATAGTCTAAAGTGATTTCAAAGTAGCCAGAATGATCTACGACTAACCATGCCCAACAAATCATCCAGAGCTGTCTTATAGCATCTAAAAACAGGTGAAAAGGGTCCAAAACATATTCAAAGGCTTTAGTCTTAAGTGATCTACAAGAAACCTTGTGTCCAAAACATATTTAAGAACTCAGAAAGTATTTCATATCATCTCAAATCATCAAGAACTGTCTTAGAGCATCTACAAACACTTAATTAGACATCCAGAACTTGTTCAGGTGCTTCCATAGTAATTTAGAGAGTCCTATTTGATTTCAATGCTTGTTAAAGCTGTCCAGAACTATGTTATTTTTTTTTCTAAATCTTCTTTAATACATGTTTTAAACAAAAGATATCCTACTGACTGCGCCATTCAGTATAAATGTTTGCTAGATCCAGCATATTTTAACTTTTTCACTATTTATTAAGTTCATGCTTTATGTTTATCTACAACCTCCTTTATTAAACTTTCTGATTAATCTTAGATAGTCTAAAGTGATTTCAAAGTAGCCAGAATGATCTACGACTAACCATGCCCAACAAATCATCCAGAGCTGTCTTATAGCATCTAAAAACAGGTAAAAAGGGTCCAAAACATATTCAAAGGCTTTAGTCTTAAGTGATCTACAAGAAACCTTGTGTCCAAAACATATTTAAGAACTCAGAAAGTATTTCATATCATCTCAAATCATCAAGAACTGTCTTAGAGCATCTACAAACACTAAATTAGACATCCAGAACTTGTTCAGGGGCTTCCATAGTAATTTAGAGAGTCCTATTTGATTTCAATGCTTGTTAAAGCTGTCCAGAACTATGTTATTTTTTTTTTCTAAATCTTCTTTAATACATGTTTTAAACAATAAATATCCTACTGACTGCGCCATTCAGTATAAATGTTTGCTAGATCCAGCATATTTTTACTTTTTCACTATTTATTAAGTTCATGCTTTATATTTATCTACAACCTCCTTTATTAACCTTTCTGATTAATCTTAGATAGTCTAAAGTGATTTCAAAGTAGCCAGAATGATCTACGACTAACCATGCCCAACAAATCATCCAGAGCTGTCTTATAGCATCTAAAAACAGGTGAAAAGGGTCCAAAACATATTCAAAGGCTTTAGTCTTAAGTGATCTACAAGAAACCTTGTGTCCAAAACATATTTAAGAACTCAGAAAGTATTTCATATCATCTCAAATCATCAAGAACTGTCTTAGAGCATCTACAAACACTAAATTAGACATCCAGAACTTGTTCAGGGGCTTCCATAGTAATTTAGAGAGTCCTATTTGATTTCAATGCTTGTTAAAGCTGTCCAGAACTATGTTATTTTTTTTTTCTAAATCTTCTTTAATACATGTTTTAAACAATAAATATCCTACTGACTGCGCCATTCAGTATAAATGTTTGCTAGATCCAGCATATTTTTACTTTTTCACTATTTATTAAGTTCATGCTTTATGTTTATCTACAACCTCCTTTATTAACCTTTCTGATTAATCTTAGATAGTCTAAAGTGATTTCAAAGTAGCCAGAATGATCTACGACTAACCATGCCCAACAAATCATCCAGAGCTGTCTTATAGCATCTAAAAACAGGTGAAAAGGGTCCAAAACATATTCAAAGGCTTTAGTCTTAAGTGATCTACAAGAAACCTTGTGTCCAAAACATATTTAAGAACTCAGAAAGTATTTCATATCATCTCAAATCATCAAGAACTGTCTTAGAGCATCTACAAACACTTAATTAGACATCCAGAACTTGTTCAGGTGCTTCCATAGTAATTTAGAGAGTCCTATTTGATTTCAATGCTTGTTAAAGCTGTCCAGAACTATGTTATTTTTTTTTCTAAATCTTCTTTAATACATGTTTTAAACAATAAATATCCTACTGACTGCGCCATTCAGTATAAATGTTTGCTAGATCCAGCATATTTTTACTTTTTCACTATTTATTAAGTTCATGCTTTATATTTATCTACAACCTCCTTTATTAACCTTTCTGATTAATCTTAGATAGTCTAAAGTGATTTCAAAGTAGCCAGAATGATCTACGACTAACCATGCCCAACAAATCATCCAGAGCTGTCTTATAGCATCTAAAAACAGGTGAAAAGGGTCCAAAACATATTCAAAGGCTTTAGTCTTAAGTGATCTACAAGAAACCTTGTGTCCAAAACATATTTAAGAACTCAGAAAGTATTTCATATCATCTCAAATCATCAAGAACTGTCTTAGAGCATCTACAAACACTAAATTAGACATCCAGAACTTGTTCAGGGGCTTCCATAGTAATTTAGAGAGTCCTATTTGATTTCAATGCTTGTTAAAGCTGTCCAGAACTATGTTATTTTTTTTTTCTAAATCTTCTTTAATACATGTTTTAAACAATAAATATCCTACTGACTGCGCCATTCAGTATAAATGTTTGCTAGATCCAGCATATTTTTACTTTTTCACTATTTATTAAGTTCATGCTTTATATTTATCTACAACCTCCTTTATTAACCTTTCTGATTAATCTTAGATAGTCTAAAGTGATTTCAAAGTAGCCAGAATGATCTACGACTAACCATGCCCAACAAATCATCCAGAGCTGTCTTATAGCATCTAAAAACAGGTGAAAAGGGTCCAAAACATATTCAAAGGCTTTAGTCTTAAGTGATCTACAAGAAACCTTGTGTCCAAAACATATTTAAGAACTCAGAAAGTATTTCATATCATCTCAAATCATCAAGAACTGTCTTAGAGCATCTACAAACACTAAATTAGACATCCAGAACTTGTTCAGGGGCTTCCATAGTAATTTAGAGAGTCCTATTTGATTTCAATGCTTGTTAAAGCTGTCCAGAACTATGTTATTTTTTTTTTCTAAATCTTCTTTAATACATGTTTTAAACAATAAATATCCTACTGACTGCGCCATTCAGTATAAATGTTTGCTAGATCCAGCATATTTTTACTTTTTCACTATTTATTAAGTTCATGCTTTATATTTATCTACAACCTCCTTTATTAACCTTTCTGATTAATCTTAGATAGTCTAAAGTGATTTCAAAGTAGCCAGAATGATCTACGACTAACCATGCCCAACAAATCATCCAGAGCTGTCTTATAGCATCTAAAAACAGGTGAAAAGGGTCCAAAACATATTCAAAGGCTTTAGTCTTGAGTGATCTACAAGAAACCTTGTGTCCAAAACATATTTAAGAACTCAGAAAGTATTTCATATCATCTCAAATCATCAAGAACTGTCTTAGAGCATCTACAAACACTAAATTAGACATCCAGAACTTGTTCAGGGGCTTCCATAGTAATTTAGAGAGTCCTATTTGATTTCAATGCTTGTTAGAGCTGTCCAGAACTATGTTATTTTTTTTTCTAAATCTTCTTTAATACATGTTTTAAACAAAAGATATCCTACTGACTGCGCCATTCAGTATAAATGTTTGCTAGATCCAGCATATTTTTACTTTTTCACTATTTATTAAGTTCATGCTTTATGTTTATCTACAACCTCCTTTATTAACCTTTCTGATTAATCTTAGATAGTCTAAAGTGATTTCAAAGTAGCCAGAATGATCTACGACTAACCATGTCCAACAAATCATCTAGAGCTGTCTTATAGCATCTAAAAACAGGTGAAAAGGGTCCAAAACATATTCAAAGGCTTTAGTCTTGAGTGATCTACAAGAAACCTTGTGTCCAAAACATATTTAAGAACTCAGAAAGTATTTCATATCATCTCAAATCATCAAGAACTGTCTTAGAGCATCTACAAACACTTAATTAGACATCCAGAACTTGTTCAGGTGCTTCCATAGTAATTTAGAGAGTCCTATTTGATTTCAATGCTTGTTAGAGCTGTCCAGAACTATGTTATTTTTTTTCTAAATCTTCTTTAATACATGTTTTAAACAATAAATATCCTACTGACTGCGCCATTCAATATAAATGTTTGCTAGATTCAGCATATTTTTACCTTTTTACTATTTATTAAGTTCATGCTTTATATTTATTTATAACCTCCTTGATTAACCTTTATTTTAGCAGTAAATCAATCATGTTTAACTTTTAAAATGTTCTAATGAATATAAAAATGTCAAACTTTCAAGTGGCAACGTCAGATTGCGTCTAAAACTCGTAGTTTAAGTAATTTGGTTGAGGTTCGGAAAACTGTTAAAATTTTACCGTTACTGTTAACCGATCTAGACAAAAATAAATATAGTTCCTCCTTATGAAATGAGGATTCTATATACCAAATTTCATGTAGTTGGGTTTGTCCGTTCAAAAGTTATAGCACAGAAAAACAGAAGGAATATGTATTATGTTCACGAGTTTCCAAAGAACGTTAGGATTCTACAATCTAAACCAAAATCAGTAAACTTCTTCTTTATGATATAAGAATTCTATATACCCAATTTTATAAACTTGTAATCTTCCGTTCAAGAGTTATAGCGCACACAAACTAAAGAAAATATGAATTGTTTGCACGAGTTTTGGAAAACCGTTAAAATTTTACCGTTAGATTTAAGCGATCTACACTACAATCAGTAGAGTTCTTCTCCATGACATGTGAATTCTATATACCAAATTTCGTCATAGTGTGACTTTTTTAACCTTTGTTTTTAAATCTTTGAATAATGAATATCCTACTGACTGCGCCATCCAATATAAATGTTTGCTAGATTCAGCATATTTTTAACTTTTTACTATTTATTAAGTTCATGCTTTATATTTATTTATAACCTCCTTTATTAACCTTTATTTTAGCAGGAAATAAATCATGTTCAAATACCAAAATGTTCTAATGAATATAAAAATGTCAAACTTTTAAATGGCAACGTCAGATGGCGTCTAAAACTCGTAGTTTAAGTATTTTGATTAAGGTTCGGAAAACTGTTAAAATTTTAACGTTACTGTTAACCGATCTAGACAAAAATAAATGTAGTTCCTCTTTATAAAATGAGGATTCTATATACCAAATTTCATGTAGTTGGGTTTGTCCGTTTAAAAGTTATAGCGCAGAAAAACAGAAGGAAATATGTATTATGTACACGAGTTTCCAAAGAACGTTAGGATTCTACAATCTAAACCAAAATCAGTAAACTTCTTCTTTATGATATAAGAATTCTATATACCCAATTTTATAAACTTGTAATCTTCCGTTCAAGAGTTATAGCGCACACAAACTGAAGAATATATGAATTGTTTGCACAAGTTTTGGAAAACCATTAAAATTTTACCGTTAGGGTTAACCAATCTAAGCCATAATCAGTAGAGTTCTTTCCCATGACATAAGGATTCTATATACCAAATTTCGTGATAGTGTGACTTTTTTAACCTTTGTTTTTAAATCTTTGAATAATGAATATCCTACTGACTGCGCCATTCAATATAAATGTTTGCTAGATTTAGCATAGTTTTACTTTTTTACTATTAATTAAGTTCATCCTTTATATTTATTTATAACCTAAAGTGGTTTACAATCTTTTCAACCTAAATTTTACATTAACTGATAGACTGATCTAAGTTTTTGTTAAATTTTATTAACTTTAAGCCGTTTTTGATATTAAAATACGGTCCTGAATAGAAAAGTTGTTAACATAAGGAAAGCGTAAAGCTTTGAGCCGGACATCCGTAGACACTTCTACCTACAAAGTAATCCTTCAACAAACAAGAATATGTAATATGGTTAGCAGCCAGTATAAAGGTAGAAAAGGACACAAACAGCTTGTCGTTTTATCTATTCTCATTTAAACGCTCAAGATAGAACACAATATATATATTGTATTAGGAACGTAATGAGATAAAACGGACAAAAGACATGTAAAGTTTAAAGGAAATCTTCTTTAAAGAACCTTCACTCATCGTTTCCTCTCGCGTTTAATTAAAATATGACTAAATATAAAAAAGAAATCAAAACGTATTTACCCTTCAATATGAAAAACACACTCACTCACTATGACCCACAACTGAAAAAAACTAGACAAAAACTACCCTAACCCTTTGACAATTCAACCCTTTAAGTGTATATGAAAATAATGGTTGCTTCTATGTACCGCCTAAACAATTGTTTTATGCCCTTCCACGACCTACCCTAATACTTACAGGGTCGGTCCGGAGCCCTTTGTTTATTATATAGGTGCCCAATGATTGAAAAAGGGTGTTTACCGGACGTATATGGGATGGTTACCTAGCAACCGCACCCTATTTGTGTATATAACACACTGTATAATACCGGGGGAGATCCAATAATAAGTTTACAAGAATCTTCTTGTTATTATGAGTTGCATTTCTTAAACTCTCTAATTTTTTATTGGTTTTCTAATCTTCTTACGTCCTCCAATGTCCCCTAAGGAATATCCAAGCAAATCTAAGAAAAAGTAAGATGGTATTACAAGATACAAATAGATCTTCCTACATTCTCCAATGTCCTGTTATGGAAGATCCAACCAAATCTAAGAAAAACTAAGATGATATTTTTTTTTTCGGAGGGACGAAACTGCATGGCACTCTTAACTTATATTAAGAGTAGTGTGGGTCGCTACTCCCTCTAAAACCTCCCTGGAACTTCTAACCCAGGCACCATCCGTTCTGGATTAAAAGTTATGTTGTTCTACCAATCATTTCTTTTTCTTTCATGACGGTTACAATGTAATTGTATCCCATATCCCAGCTTTCTTTATCTTTTAACATTCTAGCAATGAACTGTTCTGGGTGCCGTTCTTCCACACCCCATGCTAACTGGGCTCTTAAAGTTGCCCACTTTGGACATACAAAGCATGCGTGCAGAGAGCTATCCTCCTGTTCCTCATTACATAAGTCGCAGGTTTCACTCTCCGCTTTCCCAATCCTTTTTGTATATTGTTTAAAACTACCGTGTCCTGTGAGGAATTGGCTGAAAAAGTAGTCTGTTGTGGCAAAGT
The DNA here is from genome assembly GCA_964028335.1 of Altica lythri. Classification (NCBI taxonomy): domain Eukaryota; kingdom Metazoa; phylum Arthropoda; class Insecta; order Coleoptera; family Chrysomelidae; genus Altica; species Altica lythri. Next base: position 23,076,349 of record OZ034810.1, read on the forward strand.
CACACCTTGCCCATACTCCGATATTTGGAATCAGGCGCCTAGTCCATTAGGCCACCTCTACGTTATGGTCCCACGTCTCTTGCCAGATTCGGATAGTCTCATCGCGTCTCATTCCGTCTAGCTATCTCTGTTATTGTCCCTGTCCTCTGCAGTCTGGCTCTCTCCTCGATTAATAAATCGATAGGCGGGATCCCACATATGACCGCCAGGGCCTCTGTGGACACTGTTCTGTAGGCTCTGGCAACCTTTAGCAGCATGCTTCTTTGTGCTGAAAGAAGCATTTTCTTGTACTTACCGAATTGCAGTGCTTTCTTCCAGATTGGGGAAGCGTAGAGCAGAATGAATGAGACTACCCCCGCCAGAATCTTCCTCTTTTTAAACCCTGGACCACCTATATTTGGCAGGATCTTAGCTAGCGCATTTGCCCTTTCCCTAGCTTTTTCACACGTTTTCTTGACATGTTCAGTGAACGTCAATCGACCGTCCAGCCACACGCCCAGGTACTTCACGTATTTGTCTGGCACAATCACCTCCCCGTTTATGTTAAACAAGATGTTATCTCTGTTTCGATTCCCTTTTAGGATGACACTTTTTGTTTTATAGAGGTAGCGACCTCAAGGCCATTTTTCTGCATCCACCCTTACACCTCGCCAAGGCTCACATTCGCTCTATAGCATAGGTCATCTTTTTCATTTGCCCTAATGATCAGCGCCAGGTCATCTGCATAGGCTATAGTTATGCATCCCTCTGGGAGGTCTAGTTTCAGGATCCCGTCGTACAACAAATTCCACATTGCTTCATTCCACCAATAGATATAAAACGAAAAGAATGTACCAACAAAAGAAGAGCCGTAGCTAGGGGTATATAGAAGAAGAGACTTGGATGAACATGCTATCAGGATGATCTAACCAGATCTAATCTAATCTAATCTAAATAAACCTGGCATGGTCTCTCCTGTAGAGCTCCATGTTTTAAACACTGCTTCCTATGGGAATATTGTGACCAGGTTAGGCACCAAGAGTCCATGGATGCACCCCATGCGTGCAGGACTCTAGTTGATCAGCTGAAGATCATCACCACCGCTGATCTTCAGGTAGGCATAAATACAGGTGTCCCAAATTCTTAAGGATTTGGATGACTGTCCTTGAGTTACTGTTACATAAGAAATCTGAGTCCAGTGGCTAATTCCTCAAGGTGGTGATAAGTTTCAGGGTTCGTGTCACCGAAGAAGAGGAACCGTTTATGGTTCAAGGCCTCACACTCAAATAGAATGTGAGTTGCCGTCTCATCTTCCATGGCGCACAGTCGGCACGAGGTGGGTTTCTGTGTCAGAATCCCCATACTTCGAACTTGTAGTCTGAATGGTCCATGCCCAGTGAGCAGGCCCACTAGTACTCTTATCTGACTCTTGCCAAGATTCAGTGTGTCAGACGTCAGTTTTTTGGAGTAGCCTTTAAGCGTCAGCTTCGTATGCCTCAGTGCTACAGTATTACTCCAGTGTTTGGTCGACTCTTCCCAGACCCAGTTCCTGACTTTGGTGCTTACCCAGTCTCTAGATAATCCCAGTACAGGTTCTGGACCAATGAATCGTGTATCCGCTCCCTTCTTGGCCAGAAGTCCCCCGATTTCATTGCCCTCAAAGCCCTTATGCCCTCCAAGAAGACCTTGTTGTGTCTATCCAGATCATTAAGGTTTTGTATGCACTCCTAGATAAGCTTGGAACTAACCCAGAACTGTATCTAACCAGATACAAACAGATCTTCCTACATTTTCTAATGTCCTGTTAAGGCAGATCCCAGCAAATCTAAAAAAGTAAGGTGGTACCAGATGGTCTATGAAGATCTTAAGAGATGTAAAGAAATTTAAGAACATCTTAAGTGCTCTACGGAGATCTTAAGAAATCGAAAGAGATGTAAGGAGAACTAAGAAGAGCTTATAAGATTTAAGAGAACTAAGAAGATCAAAGGATATGCAAGGGCACTTTAAAAACCTAAAAAGATATAAGAACATCTGACTAGATCTGAGAATATCTAAGGAGAGCTAAGGAGATCCAAATAAATCTAACGAGATCTAGTAGCGCCATCTATGTGTCAGTCTACGAACTTTTTAAGAAAAACCAAAAAATAGACATCACCTCAGAAGACTTAAGGAAAACTTAAAGAGATGTACAAAGATATAAAGAGAGAGTTAACCACATCTTATTTAAAATAGAAAAATCGTAAAAAGTGACAAAAACTGTTTGACATCCGAAACATAGATCTGATTAAACGTCTTCCAATATCCTGTTTAAATTTGTCGTATTTCTAACATTGTATTCAACAACCTTGATTATGTAGATAAACAGAAAGTAAGAGTGGGTTAAAAAGTAAAATAGCACCTGCAGGGTCCATCACAGATGTCAGAAAGGCGGATGCAGATGCACAACAGCAACGTACCTTTAACTAAATGTAGATTATATAATTTATTCACAATTAATAGAAAGGCAACTAGATAGTAAAGTTAAATAAATACCTTCTCCCATACAAGGTTTGCTCATAAAGTCAACATTTTCTTTAGCATGCTAGCATCAGTTATCTTTAATCTTGTTTTTGTGAAGCATAAGTGCTTTTTTGTGAAAAAATTAATCCTCGCAGTCAACTATCATAATTTGATAGCTGTAGCAGCCTGTGGGCAGTTGCTATAGCCTCGCCCTGTATAAAGATACGCAATAAGTTTATCAGAATGTGTAATGCGTCCCATGGTTCCCATGCTCTTTGAGACATTCAGTCATGCTTGTCTTTAAATCCTCCACAGTTGCCAGATCACCTCTGACTGTTGCGTTCTACTCCACCACACCATCAAACCATAGGTTAACATTGTCCTAATGACCTGTGTTTTCTATTAGAGGTTCATTTTGGGGTTCAGGTCCTAGTTCTTGCCTCACGTTTGTCTACACCTATCAAGAGCGATTGCAGATCTGTGTATGAACTTTTGGATCTGCTGCTTTCATGATAGTCTCTCTCTGATCAAACACCACACCTAGATGGCGTTTGTGGACATTTGTACCTACACGTTATCGGTTTTAAGCATTGCAACTCCCTTTATGCCACACCATATTTATTTCGGTCTGCAACCGATCTAAGACTATGCCCAGAAACCTTCCCTGAAGGATTGTGGCCAGATCATCTTTTTTTTAGGCCGTTTGTTACACCTACCCGTAATCGTCGTTGGTGTGGGACTCCCAGACCCCCCTACGAGTCTGTATACCCACTAAAACCACTCGTCTTGTTTGTTTTTTTTATCGTTTCTTCAGGAGTTTCCTACTTAGGTGTCTTCGCCTCTTTCCTGATTCCGTCTCTCATCCTGCTCTTTGATTGTCATAATTTTCTGTGCCAGTTTGCTGACTGTGTTCCATACTGCTGTTGAGTTTACCATCTTGCCTATTAGCTATTCTTTTTTCCATTATACCTATATTTGCTTGAGCTTCTGATCTGTAACTTTACCATCTCTTGCATTCAAAGAAAGTATGTTCCGCCGTGTCTATTTGGTTGCAGTATATGCAGTAGGTATCTCTTGCTTTGCCAATTTTGTTAGTATAATATCTAAAGGCTTCGTGACCGCTGAGTATCTGTGTTAGAAATTAGTTCGTCCCCCTGTGCTTGCATTCAAGTTGTGACATCTCTGATAAGCGTCCTTGTCCATTAGCCTTTCGAGCCACTACTTCACCTTCTCTGCCAGGAAACAAGAGTTCTTCTCCTGGCTTCCTTTTGATTAGGCCGAGTCGCTCCTACTTCGAAGAGGAATCTCCTCTCCTCCACCATAAGGTCAATCGGTGGGATGCCTGCGATGACCTGCGCTGCGTCTGCCGATATGGTTCGATAGTCGGCTATGACTCTTAAGAGGAGTTTCCTCTGGAAGCTCTCTGTTAGGGACTTTTGTACTTTGGGATGGACATTGCAGTATGCCACACTGGGGCTCCGTATAGAAGCTTCGACTCCACTACACTATATAGGATTTCTCTTCTGTTGTTAGAGGGGCCTCCTATATTTGGAAGAAGATGTTGGAGTCTTCCTGCTGCTTCGCTGGCTTTTCTAACTGCTTCAGTCACATGGGGACCGAAGCTACGTCTGTGTAGTGTTACTCCCAGTTATTTGAGGGTTTTGTTTGGAGATAGATCGACGTCTTCTATCCTGAAGTTTAGAATTACTATTTGTGTCTTCGCTGGTGCCAGATCTAGGGAGTTTCTTTCATCCACCTGTTTGCCATCGCCATAGATTTGTTTGTCCTAATCTCCAGACCATCTGCAAAACCTTTGCAGTAAAAACCTTCGTTAAGGAGTTTCTTAAGAAGGTCATCCACAAGTGCTGACCCTTCCCACTCTTGGGAACCTCTTGGAAACCTCAACCAACTTGGACACTACGATTCTATGAGTTAGTTTGGCATAAACCCATACGCATATTAAAGTGAGGACTCTTTTAGAGTGTGTGGGACACTGACTTGGGTCTCACATTACTGAAGGCTCCTTCTATGTTAATGAACGCAGACTGGGTAAAGTAAACATAACCCTTTCGAAAGTTTTTGACATTTCAATGGAATTCCAATATACTTTAATCTCTGTGTTAACCGGTTATTCTAATAGATAATGATGGTAAAGTTCAAGAAACTTTTTGTCTGTATTGAAATTTCTATATAAATGTTGTTCCAGGAAACGAAAAAATCCGTTCTACTCGTCAATGATTTATTCATAAAATTATTCCTGGAAAAAACAGATGTTATACTATCATAAAATAAAAACTAATCCATAAAAAATTAACTTTCCACATGCCGTGTTCTTTAAGATATTAATGATATCAATCAATCCATGCTTTTTAAACGGAATTTGCTTCAAATATTGCGTGATCATTTTTTTCTTTTCTAGTGTATACCTAATATAAGTTAATTGAATAATGGGCAGGGATTCCGTTTTTTTTTATCAAGGGAAGTTTCCATATTGATGTTTCTATAAAGTAATAATAGGTTTCAACCATTTTTATAAGTGTACATATTGAGGGTGTGGATAGTTTTTTTTTTCTACAGATTTGGGGGATATTGGTTTATAATAATAGCAATTCCTACAGTGAGTATTAAAGACCCCTTCCCCCCGAGAGCAAGCACTACAGTGACATCATCGCAGGAAACCATTAAAGTCTGAATAAAGCTGTTAAAAGCTCTCTAAAACTGTTAAAATCTGTTTAAAGCTGTTAAAATCAATTTAAAGCTATTAAATGCTCTTAAAAAGCTGTTAAAAGTGGTCTAAAGCTGTTAAAAGCGGTCTAAAGCTGTTAAAAGCTGTTAAAAGCTGTTAAAAACTGTTAAAAATTGTCTAAAGCTATTAACATCTGTTTAAAAGTCTGAATAAAGCTGTTAAAAGCTCTCTAATGCTGTTTAAAAGTCTGAATAAAGCTGTTAAAAGCTCTCTAAAGCTGTTAAAATCTGTTTAAAGCTGTTAAAAGCTGTTAAAATCAATTTTAAGCTCCTAAAAAGCTGTTAAGAGCAGTATAAAAAGCGGTCTAAAGCTGTTAAAATCTGTTTAAAGCTGTTAAAAGCTGTTAAAATCAATTTAAAGCTCCTAAAAAGCTGTTAAAAGCAGTATAAAAAGCGGTCTAAAGCTGTTAAAAGCTGTTAAAAACTTTTAAAAATTGTCTAAAGCTATTAACATCTGTTCAAAAGTCTGAATAAAGCTGTTAAAAGCTCTCTAAAGCTGTTAAATCTGTTTAAAGCTGTTAAAAGCTCTTAAAATCAATTACAAGCTATTAAAAGCTCTTAAAAAGCTGTTAAAAGCGGTCTAAAGCTGTTAAAAGCGGTCTAAAGCTGTTAAAAACTGTTAAAAAGCTGTTAAAAGCGGTATAAAAAGCGGACTAAAGCTGTTAAAAGCTGTTAAAAGCTGTTAAAAACTGTTAAAAATTATCTAAAGCTATTAACATCTGTTTAAAAGTGTGAATAAAGCTGTTAAAAGCTCTCTAAAGCTGTTAAACTCTGTTTAAAGCTGTTAATATAAATTTAAAGCTATTAAAAGCTCTTAAAAAGCTGTTAAAAGCGGTATAAAAAGCGGTCTAAAGCTGTTAAAAGCTGTTAAAAGCTGTTAAAAACTGTTAAAAACTGTTAAAAATTGTCTAACGCTATTAACATCGGTTTAAAAGTATGAATAAAGCTGTTAAAAGCTCTCTAAAGCTGTTAAAATCTGTTTAAAGCTGTTATAAGCTGTTAAAATCAATTTAAAGCTATTAAAAGCTCTTAAAAATCTGTTAAAAGCTGTTAAAAGCGGTCTCAAGCTGTTAAAAGCGGTCTCAAGCTGTTAAAAGCTGTAAAAAAACTGTTTAAAGCTATTAACATCTGTTTAAAAGTCTGAATAAAGCTGTTAAAAGCTCTCTAAAGCTGTTAAAATCTGTTTAAAGCTGTTAAAAGCTGTTAAAATCAATTTAAAGCTATTAAAAGCTCTTAAAAAACTGTTAAAAGCAGTATAAAAAGCGGTCTAAAGCTGTTAAAAGCTGTTAAAAACTGTTTAAAGCTGTTAAAATCAATTTAAAGCTATTAAAAGCTCTTAAAAAGCTGTTAAAAGCGGTCTAAAGCTGTTAAAAGCGGTCTAAAGCTGTTAAAAGCTGTTAAAAGCTGTTAAAAACTGTTAAAAGCTGTTAAAAACCGTTAAAAATTGTCTAAAGCTATTAACATCTGTTTAAAAGTCTGAATAAAGCTGTTAAAAGCCCTCTAAAGCTGTTAAAATCTGTTTAAAGCTGTTAAAAGCTGTTAAAATCCATTTAAAGCTATTAAAAGCTCTTAAAAAACTGTTAAAAGCAGTATAAAAAGCGGTCTAGAGCTGTTAAAAGCTGTTAAAAACTGTTAAAAGCTGTTAAAAACCGTTAAAAATTGTCTAAAGCTATTAACATCTGTTTAAAAGTCAGAATAAAGCTGTTAAAAGCCCTCTAAAGCTGTTAAAATCTGTTTAAAGCTGTTAAAAGCTGTTAAAGTCAATTTAAAGCTATTAAAAGCTCTTAAAAAACTGTTAAAAGCAGTATAAAAAGCGGTCTAAAGCTCTTAAAAGCTGTTAAAAACTGTTAAAAGTTGTCTAAAGCTATTAACATCTGTTTAAAAGTCTGAATGAAGCTGTTAAAAGCTTTTTAAAGCTGTTAAAATCAATTTTAAGCTATTAAAAGCTCTTAAAAATCTGTTAAAGCGGTCTAAAGCTGTTAAAAGCTGTTAAAAGCTGTTAAAAACTGTTAAAAATTGTCTTAAGCTATTAACATCTGTTTAAAAGTCTGAATAAAGCTGTTAAAAGCTCTCTTAAGCTGTTAAAATCCATTTAAAGCTGTTAAAAGCTGTTAAAATCAATTTAAAGCTATTAAAAGCGGTATAAAAACGGTCTAAAGCTGTTAAAAGCTGTTGAAAGCTGTTAAAAACTGTTAAAAATTGTCTAAAGCTATTAACATATGTTTAAAAGTCTGAATAAAGCTGTTAAAAGCTCTCTAAAGCTGTTAAAAGCTGTTAAAATCAATTTAAAGCTATTAAAAGCTCTTAAAAAGCTGTTAAAAGCGGTCTAAATTTGTTAAAAGCGGTCTCAAGCTGTTAAAAGCTGTTAAAAACGGTCTAAAGGTATTAAAATTAGTTTAAAGCTGTTAAAAAACTGTCTAAAGCTGTTAAAATCTGTTTAAAGCTGTTAAAAGCTGTTAAAAGATGTTAAAAGCTGTCTAAAGCTGTTAAAAGCTGTTAAAAGATGTTAAAAGCTGTCTAGAGCTGTTAAAATCTGTTTAAAGCTATTAAAAACTTCCTTAAGCAAATTAAAAGCTGCCAAAGGTAATTTTGATGACTGGTCAAACTCATTTTATAAATTATGAAAAAAATGAGCCAGCCTTCTGTCTGCACTTCCCAAATGCTATTTTCTTATTATAATCAAGTGTTTCAATATATTTTATATGATAGATAATTTATTTTTTGGTAGATAAGTAAATTTGATGCAAAACGATTTTAATAAATTCCTCACGACAGAAAATCTATTTCACGCCAATCTAATCTATTTTATATGGGAAAATATGGAATTTATTACAGTTTATCATCATTTCAGTCATATATCGGTTCTCTCTCACACACACATACATACACATACTCACAGCCAACGGCAAAACGGCTTATAAAACCCGAAATGCATATCAGTACAACAGGGCATATTTTCGAAAAGATCCAAAGGTGGCTTTTATCGCTTGCTACCAGGTTTCCCGAATTATAAAATGATTTATATCCCGAATAGACGGTACAGAATATATGAGCATGCTCTGATCTTATATGAAAACATATAAAATGGTGATTTATCTGACTTTTTCGAATTTTAGGACTGGCATGAAAAATTTGAATTATCTGTCGATTGGTAAATGTAAGTTTTTAAATTATGGCGAATGCGCCGGGGAAAATGAAAATTTATAATTTGCTAAAATTTATCATTTCCATGTAAAAAATTTCACTTTTCTGATAAATTTGAATTTGGTCAATCAAAAAAGCTCAAAGCTTCTAAAGATGAGCTTAACCGCTGTCAAAAAAGCCCAAAGGATGAACTTGAACGATGCAAAAAAGCTCTCTGCTTTAAAGCTGTGTAAATTCAAAGAGCCAAAAGAGCCATCCGGTTCTATATATAAGATGTAGAATTGTTAAAAAAGCTCTTTGGGGTAAATTTGAATTGAGTCTATCAAAAAAGCTCTCTGCTTCCAAGGATGCCCAGGCCTACGCTGACGATTTCGTCATCTTGGTCCGAGGCTTTTGTGTGACCACTATAACGGAGCTGCTCAATGGAGCTCTGTCAAGAGTGGAACGCTGGTGCAGGAGTCGACATCTTACGGTCAACCCTGCCAAAACAGTAGTCGTACCTTTCACACGCAGGTATAAGCTGGCAGGCTTAACGCCACCCAGAATCTTCGGTGAAAGAATAACAATTGCCGAGGAGGTAAAGTTCCTAGGCGTCCATCTGGACAAGAGACTTACCTGGAATCGGCATTTAGAATACACTATAGACAAGTCTAGGCGTGTTCTAAACATGCTTAGGCGATCTGTGGGGAAGACGTGGGGACTCTCATCCAAGGTCGTCCGATGGATATACCTGGCGGTTGTCAGACCCATTGTCTCCTACGGATCATGCGTATGGTGGAACAAGGTTGAGCAATCAACTGTTCAGAGGAAACTGGACTCGCTTCAGAGGCTTCCATGCCTGCAGATCTCTGGAGCCATGAGCACAGCCCCTACAGCGGCACTGGAAGTTATCCTGGGCTTGCCACCTCTCAATGTTTACATCAAAGGGGAGGCGATGTCGGACGCTTACAGGCTGAAAGTTAACGGGTGCGATGTTGATGGTTTGCATCGTCATCGCACACTGTTCACTGGAGATTGTCAGGTCCTGTTGACAGGCTTGCCGACTGACCAGATGATCCCCTGTTACAACTTTGAGAGTCGATACCAAGTCCGGCTGAGAGACAGAGCTGAGTGGACTGTGGACGGCTCTCAAAGAATTTTTGACGACGCAGGGATCAAGTATTTTACTGACGGATCTCGCACGTCAGAAGGAACCGGTTCAGGGGTCTGTGGTCCACGCAACCTTAGGCAGCACTTCAGCTTGGGAGCGGAGTCAACCGTGTACCAGGCTGAGGTATACGCCTTACTAAAGGCTGCCGACCACGCCCGGGGCCGTGGCTGGAGAGGGGAGAGGATAACTTTCTTCTCAGACAGCCAGGCTGCACTGCTGGCCTTAAAACAATTCCGGGTTAGTTCCAAGCTGATCTGGGAGTGCATACAAAACCTCAATGAACTGGCTAGACATAACAGTGTCTTCTTGGAGTGGATACCAGGACATAAAGGTTTTGAAGGAAATGAAACCGCGGATCTTCTGGCCAAGAAGGGAGCGGATACACGATTTACTGGTCCAGAACCTGTATTGGGACTGCCTAGAGCCTGGGTAAGGACCAAAGTCAGGAACTGGGTCTGGGAAGAGTCGACCAAACACTGGAGTAACACTGTAGGGCTGAGGCACTCGAAGCTGATGCTCAAAGGATACTCCAAAAAACTCACGTCTCACATACTGAATCTTGGTAGGAGTCAGATAAGAGTACTAGTGGGCCTGCTCACCGGGCATGGACCATTCAGACTACACCTTCGGAGGATGGGGATTCTGACACAGGAACCCACCTTGTGCCGACTGTGTGAAATGGACGATGAGACGGCAACTCACATTCTATTCGAGTGTGGGGCCTTGGACTATAAACGGTTCCTTACCTTCGGCGACACGAATCCTGAATCTTATCACCACCTTGAGGAGCTAGTCACAGGACTCAAATCTCTTATAAAGGGAACAGCCCTGTGGCAACAGTAACTCAAGGAATTTAGGACACCTGGATCCTAGCCTTCCTGAGGATCAGCGGGATGCTGATTTGCAGCTGAACAAACTAGAGTCCTGCAAGCACGGGTGCATGTAAGGACCCTTGGTGCCGAACCTGGTCACAATATTCCCACAGGAAGCAGTGCTCAAACATGGGGCTCCGCAGGAGAGACCATGCCAGGATATTTAGATTAGATTAGATTAGAAGGATGGACTTAAAAGAGGCAAAAAAGCTCTCTGCTTTAATTTTTGCCATTGTAAGAATGCTGTGTAAGTTTAAAGATAAAGTTTTTGCCAAAAGAGCCATCCGGTAGTATAATAATATATAAGATGTGGAATTCTTAAAAAAGCTCTTTGGGGTAAATTTGAATTGAGTTTATCAAAAAAGCTCAATGCTTCCAACGATGGACGTAAAAAAGGCAAAAAAGCTCTCTGCTTTAATTTTTGGCATTGTAAGAAAGCTGTTAATTTTAAAGATAAAGTTTTTGCCAAAGATTTAGAATTGTTAAAAAAGCTCTTTGGTGTCAATTTGAATTAAGTCTATCAAATAAGCTCACTGCTTCCAACGATGGACTTAAAAGAGGCAAAAAAGCTCTCTCCTTTAATTTTTGGCACTGTAAGAAAGCTGTGTAATTTTAAAGATAAAGTTTTTGCCAAAGATGTAGAATTGTTAAAAAGCTCTTTGGGGTAAATTTAAATTGAGTCTATCAAAAAAGCTTACTGCTTCCAACGATGGAGTTAAAAGAGGCAAAAAAAGCTCTCTGCTTCAATTTTTGGCATTGTAAGAAGGCTGTTTGGATTTTCTTGCGTTTTTAAAGGCCTTCATTATGTATTTTTAAATATATTTACGATGTAAAGATAGCGACCAGTTATAACATTTATAAATTAGCCAGTCTTATACATAGAGATTAAAAAAATAAAATAATCGGTCGTGAAAACGTATACAGGAAATAGTTAAGTCATAAATTGTCAGCACACCAATCATAGCATGTTTCTACTATAAATTGTTTAAAAAATAAATTGATATTCTATGTATAGCTAGTCTTTCTTCCTGTACAAGTACGTTAACGGTGAAATTTTTGTTGTTGAATTAACAATAAACGAACAGGTTGTGTGTCATCGAATATCGATGACTTAAAGTGCATTCCGATACGTTTTTAATTCAAGATACTTCATGTAGGTGTGTATAGATAATTACAGTTACTAGTATATCAAAAAAAAATGTTTGAAACAAACAGAAATAAATCTGGCTGCCTTTTTGCAGAATTTGAGACTGTTTTGGTATTCTGAATCTGTTTTATGAGTGCTTAAACGCATTTTATGATAACTGTGACTGTTTTGAGGGTTTGATACTGTTTTTAGATTGTTGAGTCTGTTTCTTTAGATTGTCTTGATGATTTGTTGGTTTTTATGACTTTGAAACTGTTTTTATGACTGGTCAAACTTATTTTATAAGTCCTGTGACGGTTTTAACAGTTTCAAACTGTTGAGTCTGTTTCTTGAGATTGTTTTGATGGCTTTTTGATTTTTATATACTTTTTGATGAACTTGAAACTGTTTTATAGTCAAACTCATTTTATAACTTCTATGGCAGTTTAAATAGTTTGAAACTGTTTTTAGATTGTTGAGTATGTTACTTGGAATTGTTTTGATGTCTGATGTTGATTTTAATATCCTTTTATGTACTTGAATCTGTTTTTATGACTGGTCAAACTCATTTTATAACTCCTGTGACAGTTTTAATAGTTTGAAACTGTTTTTAGATTGTTGAGTCTGTTTCTTGATATTGTTTTGATGGCTTGTTGATTTTTATATATTTTTTATGAGCTTAAAACTGTTTTTATGACGGGTCAAACTCATTTTATAACTCTTGTGACAGTTTTAACAGTTTGAAACTGTTTTTAGGTTGTTGAGACTGTTTCTTGTAATTATTTTGATGGCATGTTGATTTTTATATACTTTTTTATGAACGTGAAACTGTTTTTATAACTTGTCAAACTTATTTCATAACTCCTGTGACAGTTTTAACAGTTTGAAACTGTTTTTAGATTGTTGAGTCTGTTTCTTGAGGTTGTTTTAATGGCTAATACTTTTTTATAAATTTGAAACTGTTTCTTTGACTGGTCAAACTCATTTTATAATAACTGTGACAGTTTTAACAATTTGAAACTGTTTTTAGATTGTTGAGTCTGCTTCTTGAGATTGTTTTGATGGCTTGTTGATTTTCATATACTTTTTTATGACCTTGAAACTGTTTTTATAGCTAGTCAAACCCATTTTATAACTCCTGTGACAGTTTTAACAGTTTGAAACTGTTGTGCTTGTGTCTTAAGAATATTTTGATGGCTTGTTTTTTTTTATATACTTTTTTATGGGCTTGAAACTGTTTTTATGGCTGGTCAAACTCATTTTAAAACTTCTGTGACAGTTTTGACAGTTTGAAACTGTTTTTAGATTGTTGAGTCTGTTTGTTGAGATTGTTTGGATGACTTGTTAATTTTGATATACTTTTTTATAAACTTGAAACTGTTTTTATGACTGGTCAAACTCATTTCATAACTCTTGTGACAGTTTTAACAGTTTGAAAATATTTTTTGACTGTTGAGTCTATTTCTTGGGATCGTTTTAAAGTCTTGTTGATTTTAATATACTTTTTTTAGGACTTGAAACTGTTTTTATTACCGGCCAAACTCATTTTATATCTCCTCTGACAGTTTTAACAATTTAAAACTGTTTTTAGACTGTTGAGTCTGTTTCTTGAAATTGTTTTGATGGCTTGTTGATTTTTATATACTTTTTATGACCTTGAGACTGTCAAACTCATTTTATAACTTCTGTGGCCATTTAAATAGTTTGAAACTGTTTTTAAAATGTTGAGTATGTTTCTTGAGATTGTTTTAATGGCTTGTTAATTTTTATATACATTTTTATGAACTTAAAACTGTCTTTATGACTGGTAAAACTCATTTTATAACTCCTGTGACAGTTTAAATAGTTTGAAACTGTTTTTAGATTGTTGAGTGTGTTTCTTGAGATTGTTTTGATGTATTGTTGATTTTTATATACTCTTTTATGGACTTGAAACTGTTTTTATGACTGGTCAAACTCATTTTATAACTCCTTTGACAGTTTTAACAGTTTGAAACTGTTTTGAGATTGTTGAGTCTGTTGCTTGAGATTGTTTTAATGGTTTGTTGATTGTAATATACTTTTTTATGACTTTGAAACTGTTTTTACGACTTGTCAAACTCATTTCATGACTTCTGTGACAGTTTTTACAGTTTGAAACTGTTGTAGATTGTTGTGTCTGTTTCTTAAGAATATTTTCATGGCTTGTTGATCTTTATATACTTTTTTGTGGACTTGAAACTGTTTTTATGACTGGTCAAACTCATTTTAAAACTTCTGTGACTGTTTTGACAGTTTGAAACTGTTTTAGATTGTTGAGTCTGTTTCTTGAGACTGTGTTGATGGTTTGTTGGTTTTTATATACTTTTTTATGACCTTGAAACTGTTTTTATGACTTGTCAAACTCATTTTATAACTACTGTGACAGTGTTGACAATTTGAAACTGTTTTCAGATTGTTGAGTCTGCTTCTTAAGACTATTTTGATGGCTTGTTGATTTTTATATACTTTTTTATAAACTTGAAACTGTTTTTATGTCTGGTCAAACTTATTTCATAGCTCCCGTAGCAGTTTTAAACTGTTTTTAGATTGTTGAGTCTGTTTCTTGAAATTGTTTTGATAGCTTGTTGATTTTTATATACTTTTTTATGACCTTGAGACTGTCATTATAGCTAGTCAAACTCATTTTATAACTTCTGTGGCAATTTAAATAGTTTGAAACTGTTTTTAAAATGTTGAGTATGTTTCTTGAGATTGTTTTAATGGCTTGTTGATTTTTATATACTTTTTATGAACTTAAAACTGTCTTTATGACTGGTAAAACTCATTTTATAACTCCTGTGACAGTTTAAATAGTTTAAAACTGTTTTTAGATTGTTGAGTCTGTTTCTTGAGATTGTTTTTATGACTGGTGAAACTCATTTTATAACACATGTGACTGTTTTGACAGATTAAAAACCGTTTTTAGATTGTTGAGTCTGTTTCTTGAGATTGTTTGATGGCTTGTTGATTTTCATATACTTTTTTATGACCTTGAAACTGTTTTTATAGCTAGTCAAACTCATTTTATAACTTCTGTGGCAGTTTTAACAGTTTGATACTGTTTTTAGATTGTTGAGTCTGTTTTAAACTTATTTGATAACCCCTATGACTGTTTTAAGAGTTTGAAACTGTTTAAAAATGGTCTAAAATTCTTTATAACGTTCGTGAGTTATTAAAAAACTTATTTTCACATATGTATTGATCAATTATGTAACGAAAAACGATTTTAACATTCAAACAATTCGAAATCCATCCAACTGACTGGTGTATTTTTTTTATAGTATCAGCAGCTGTTCTGATGGTCCCTTGACCACTTGCGCCCCCAGGACACTGATTAAGAATTCGGTAAGTATAATGTAGGAATTAAATTAGTCGTAATTTCGTATGTCCACACGAGGATATTGATGTCAGGAACTTTTTATTACCAGCACTTTCGTTAATTTCAGTACGTTGCGCTTCTTGCCAGGTAATTGGTAATTATTTCGTCAGTCGAGATAAAGCCTACACTTAATTGCCCCTTTTGCCTACAGCAAAAATTAACTTTTCTTAAAGGATCTTTATAATTGTGTCAAATCATGTAAAAAAAATTAAACACGTTTTTAGACAAGAAAAAGATTGTGAGCCAGATAAAGTTAACTAACAAAAGATAACGTTGACAGAAGACGTTGACAGATGACATTGACAGATGACATTGACAGATGACATTGACAGATGACATTGACAGATGACATTGACAGATGACATTGACAGATGACATTGACAGATGACATTGACAGATGACATTGACAGATGACATTGACAGATGACATTGACAGATGACATTGACAGATGACATTGACAGATGACATTGACAGATGACATTGACAGATGACATTGACAGATGACATTGACAGATGACATTGACAGATGACATTGACAGATGACATTGACAGATGACATTGACAGATGACATTGACAGATGACATTGACAGATGACATTGACAGATGACATTGACAGATGACATTGACAGATGACATTGACAGATGACATTGACATTGACAGATGACATTGACAGATGACATTGACAGATGACATTGACGAGATGACATTGACAGATGACATTGACAGATGACATTGACAGATGACATTGAAGGTGACATTGACAGATGACATTGACAGATGACATTGACAGATGACATTGACAGATGACATTGACAGATGACATTGACAGATGACATTGACAGATGACATTGACAGATGACATTGACAGATGACATTGACAGATGACATTGACAGATGACATTGACAGATGACATTGACAGATGACATTGACAGATGACATTGACAGATGACATTGACAGATGACATTGACAGATGACATTGACAGATGACATTGACAGATGACATTGACAGATGACATTGACATATGACATTGACAGATGACATTGACATATGAAATTGACAGATGACATTGACAGATGACATTGACAGATGACATTGACAGATGACATTGACAGATGACATTGACAGATGACATTGACAGATGACATTGACAGATGACATTGACAGATGACATTGACAGATGACATTGACAGATGACATTGACAGATGACATTGACAGAAGACGTTGACATATAAAGTTAAAGATGACATTCACAGATGACGTTGACAGATGGCTATAAAAGATGACGTTCACTTTAGGGTTTCTTAAAGCCACAATTGTCCTGGCACCCTCTTTTTCTTGCTCTTGTTTTCGTTTAAAAACTTTTGCTTTCTCTCTCGTTCTCGCGATTTTTCTTGTTCTTATCTGACCTTTATTATATTATTTAATAAAAATAAGAAATGGTCCTAACCGTTTTTATTTGTAGCGTAAAATTTAACAATTAATGTAAATTATAGCCATCGATCATAACTACCGTTTCATTCTTACCAAAAATAACATCTGATGACCACCTATCGAGATGACACCATTTACCACCTGACTTAACCTTTTTCTATACATACAACCCTTTTATACATATCCAAAATGACCTGACAAGTATAAAAAACTAATTATTTCGTTCCTATTATTGGACAAAAGGGTTAAGACAGAAAATCATTTATTTACCAGAGTTTCGGATATGAGTTTTTTTAATAAATGGTTTCTAATGACATGTGGATAATATAATAAATTATAGTTAAAAATTGTTTAACTTTTAAAAGCTGTTAAATTTTAACAGATGGAATCACATTTGGTCGAATCTATTTCATATTGAAATCAATAAAACGTTATTTGAATGTAGCATTCTTATAAAAAAATTATTCGTATATGCATCGATAAATATATTATTTGTTAATGTCATCTGTCAATGTTGTCTGTCAACGTTATCTGTCAATGTTGTCTGTCAATGTTGTCTGTCAACGTCATCTGTTAATATTGTCTGTCAACGTCATCTGGCAACGTCCACTGTCAACTGTCGACATACAGAGCGAAACAAAATAGAGAGCGAGAGCGATATAAAGAGCATGAGCAAGATTATAACCAAAAATAAATTTATTCAAAAGTTTTAAACTCGAGTTAAAATTAAAATTTATATAAAGAGCGAGATCGATATAGAGAGCAAGAGTGAGATAAAGAGCGAGTGCGAAAAGAGAACGAGAGTGATAGCAAGATATATACCTAGAGAGAGGAGAGAAACGGGAGTGAAAGCGATATAAAGTGAGATTGAGAGCGAAAGCAAAGAGAAGATAAAGATAGACATTAAAATAGAGTGCAGGAGCGCGATAGCAAAATAATTTAAATGTTTTACACACTAGTTGGAATCAATTTTCATAGAATTAAAAATTACATAGGTTAAACTTTAATTGTAATATGGTTTTTAAATTATAATAAACGTATTTTATTTAAATTTAAATAGAGAGCGAGAGCAAGATAAAAAACAAGAGCAAAAAAGAGAGCAAGAGCGAGATAGAGAGCAAGAGTGAGAAGCGAGAGCGAGACAGAAGCGAGAGCAAGAGCAAGATAGAAAGGGATAGCGATATATTAAGCAAGAGAGTGATAGAGAGCGAGGGGACAATCGAAATAGAGGGCGAGAGCGGGATGGATAGCAAGCAAGAAATAGAATGTAAAATCGAGAGCAAGAAGAAAAGCGAGAGCAGAGTAGAGAGCGAGTGCGAGGTAGAGAGCGAAAGCAAGAGCGAGAGTAGAATGAAGAGCAAGAGAGAAGAGACATCGAGAGCGAGATAGAGAGAAAGATCGATAAGGTGAGTGAGAACGAGATATAGAGCGAAAGCGGGATATAAAAAGAGAGCAAGAAAGATAGCAAGAGAGAGGGATAGAGAGCCAAAGCGATAAAGTAAGCAAGAGCGTGATAGAGAGCGAGACACAGAGCAAAATAGAGAGCAAAAGCGAATACGTAAGCCAAATAGAAAGCGAGATAGAGACAAGAGCGTGATAGAGAGAGCAAAATAGAGTGCGGAAGCGAGAGCGAAGTGGAGAGCGAAAGCGAGAGCAAAGTAGAGTGCGAAAGCGAGAGCGAATAGAGATAGAGAGCGAGAGCGAAAGCGAGAGTAGAATGGAGAGCAAGAGAGAAGAGACATTGAGAGCGAGATATAGAGAAAGATCGATAAGGTGAATGAGAACGAGATATAGAGCGAAAGCGGGATAAAAAAAGAGAGCAAGAAAGATAGCAAGAGAGAGGGATAGAGAGCCAAAGCGATAAAGTAAGCAAGAGCGTGATAGACAGCGAGACACAGAGCAGAATAGAGAGCAAAAGCGAGAACGTAAGCCAAATAGAAAGCGAGATAGAGAGCTAGAGCGAGATAGAGAAAGCAAAATAGAGTGCAGAGGCGAGAGCGAATAGAGATAGAGAGCGAGAGCGAGAGTAAAATGGAGAGCAACAGAGAAGATACATCGAGAGCGAGATAGAGAGAAAGATCGATAAGGTGATTGAGAACGAGATATAGAGCGAAAGCGGGATAAAAAAAGAGAGCAAGAAAGATAGAAAGAGAGAGGGATAAAGAGCCAAAGCGATAAAGTAAGCAAGAGCGTAATAGAGAGCGGGACACAGAGCAGAATAGAGAGCAAAAGCGAGAACCTAAGCCAAATAGAAAGCGAGCTGGAGAAATCAAAATAGAGTGCAGAAGCGAGAGCGAAGTGGAGTGCGAAAGCGAGAGCGAATAGAGATAAAGAGCGAGAGCGAGAGTAGAATAGAGAGCAAGAGAGAAGAGACATCGAGAGCGAGATAGAGAGAAAGATCGATAAGGTGAGTGAGAACGAGATATAGAGCGAAAGCGGGATATAATAAGAGAGCAAGAAAGATAGCAAGAGAGAGGGATAGAGAGCCAAAGCGATAAAGTAAGCAAGAGCGTGATAAAAAGCGAGACACAGAGCAGAATAGAGAGCAAAAGCGAGAACGTAAGCCAAATAGAAAGCGAGATAGAGAAAGCAAAATAGAGTGCGAAAGCGAGAGCGAATAGAGATAGAAAGCGAGAGCTAGAGTGGAATGAAGAGCAAGAGAGTAGAGACATCGAGAGAGAGATAGAGAGAAAGATCGATAAGGTGAGTGAGAACGAGATATAGAGCAAGAGCGGGATATATCAGAGAGCAAGAAAGATAGCAAGAGAGAGGGATAGAGAGCCAAAGCGATAAAGTAAGCAAGAGCGTAATAGAGAGCGAGACACAGAGCAAAATATAGAGCAAAAGCGAATACGTAAGCCAAATAGAAAGCGAGATAGAGACAAGAGCGAAATAGAGAGAGCAAAATAGAGTGCAGAAGCGAGAGCGAAGTAAACTGCGAAAGCGAGAGCGAATAGAGATAGAGAGCGAGAGCGAAAGCGAGAGTAGAATGGAGAGCAAGAGAGAAGAGACATCGAGAGCGAGATATAGAGAAAGATCGATAAGTTGAATGAGAACGAGATATAGAGCGAAAGCGGGATAAAAAAAGAGAGCAAGAAAGATAGCAAGAGAGAGGGATAGAGAGCCAAAGCGATAAAGTAAGCAAGAGCGTGATAGAGAGCGAGACACAGAGCAGAATAGAGAGCAAAAGCGAGAACGTAAGCCAAATAGAAAGCGAGCTGGAGAAATCAAAATAGAGTGCAGAAGCGAGAGCGAAGTGGAGTGCGAAAGCGAGAGCGAATAGAGATAGAGAGCGAGAGCAAGAGCAAAATGGAGAGCAAGAGAGAAGAGACATCGAGAGCAAGATAGAAAGAAAGTTTGATAAGGTGAGTGAGAACGAGACACAGAGCAGAACAGAGAGCAAAAGCGAGACCGTAAGCCAAATAGAAAGCGAGATAGAGAGCAAGAGCGAGATGGAGAAAGCAAAATAGAGTGCAGAAGCGAGAGCGAAGTGGAGTGCGAAAGCGAGAGCGAATAGAGATAGAGAGCGAGAGCGAGAGTAGAATGGAGAGCAAGAGAGAAAAGACATCAAGTGCGAGATAGATAGAAAGATCGATAAGGTGAGTGAGAACGAGATATAGAGCGAAAGCGGGATATAAAGAGAGAGCAAGAAAGATAGCAAGAGAGAGGGATAGAGAGCCAAAGCGATAAAGTAAGCAAGAGCGTGATAGAGAGCGAGACACAGAGCAGAATAGAGAGCAAAAGCTAGAACGTAAGCCAAAAAGAAAGCGAGATAGAGAGCAAGAGCGAGATAGAGAAAGCAAAATAGAGTGCAGAAGCGAGAGCGAATAGAGATAGAGAGCGAGAGCGAGAGTAAAATGGAGAGCAAGAGAGAAGAGACACCAAGAGCGAGATAGAGAGAAAGATCGATAAGGTGAGTGAGAACGAGATATAGAGCGAAAGCGGGATATAAAGAGAGAGCAAGAAAGATTGCAAGAGAGAGGGATAGAGAGCCAAAGCGATAAAGTAAGCAAGAGCGTGATAGAGAGCGAGACACAGAGCAGAATGGAGAGCAAAAGCGAGAACGTAAGCCAAATAGAAAGCGAGATAGAGAGCAAGAGCGAGATAGAGAAAGCAAAATAGGATGCAGAAGCGAGAGCGAATAGAGATAGAGAGCGAGAGCGGGAGTAAAATGGAGAGCAAGAGAGAAGAGACACCAAGAGCGAGATAGAGAGAAAGATCGATAAGGTGAGTGAGAACGAGATATAGAGCGAAAGCGAGATATAAAGAGAGAGCAAGAAAGATAGTAAGAGAGAGGGACAGAGAGCCAAAGCGATAAAGTAAGCAAGAGCGTGATGGAGATCGAGACACAGAGCAGAATAGAGAGCAAATGCGAGAACGTAAGCCAAAAAGAAAGCGAGATAGAGAGCAAGAGCGAGATAGAGAAAGCAAAATAGAGTGCAGAAGCGAGAGCAAAGTGGAGTGCGAAAGCGAGAGCGAAGTGGAGTGCAAAAGCGAGAGCGATTGGAGATAGAGAGCAGGAGCGAGAGTAGAATGGAGAGCAAGAGAGAAGAGACATCGAGAGCGAGATAGAAAGAAAGCCAAATAGAAAGCGAGATAGAGAGCAAGAGCTAGATAGAGAGAGCAAAATAGAGTGCAGAAGCGAGAGCGAAGTGGAGAGCGAAAGCGATTGCGAATAGAGATAGAGAGCGTGAGCGAGAGCGAGAGCGAGAGCGTGATAAAGAACAAAATAAAGAGCGGAAGCGAGATAGCGAACAAAAGTTTTAAACACGTGTAATTAAAAATTACACAGGTAGAAATAAACTTTATTATAAATTTATGTAATAGAAAAATGTTTATGTGTTTAAATAAGTATGTAATAAGCAATAAATACGAAAACTTAAACGCCTAATAACACTAAGTCCATCACATATTTTAATTAAATTAATATTAAATAAATAAAAAAAAAATATTAGTTGCGAAAGTGCGAATCCTTCGTGACTCATAAAATTTTTTTATTTCACTATAAATACCTTCTTTCACTATATTTAATTATTATTTATGATTCCATAAAAACGACAAATTGGCCCCGGATAGATACAATAATCAATAAAAGATTACTTGACAGCTTGTAATTAATATCATAATTACATTGGTTGTAAATTATTTGTTACTTTCTCTTTATCTAAACGAAATAAGTATTTGTTATGTAACAACAATCGTATGTTAAAAAAATCTTATAAACTGTAAAGTAAAGCACAAAAAAAGAAATAGCGCATCGACAGATCCGTTAGGATGATAAATATCAATAGCATAAGTAAGGAAACCCTTAACAAGAGTTAAAGAGAACATTAATCAATGCTTAAGCATAGAAATTAAATTAAGATAATACAAAAAAGCACCGAAAAGAAATAAACAATCGACAGATCTGTTACAATGATAAATATTAATAGCAAGAGATAAGAAAAAACCTTAATTAATGCTTAAATTAGAAAAATTAAGTTAAACACTATAAAAAAACCACTTTAAACGAAATAGACAATCGACAGATCTGTTAGGGTGACAAATATTGATAGCAAAAAAACTTTTAATAATGCTTAACCAAATAATTAAACTTTGGTAGTAAAATAGTACCAATAAACAAAAAAAAATCATAAAAACTGTTAGAATGATAAATGGTGATAGAACGCACATAAAAAGAATAAGACAATCGGCAGATGTGTTACGATGATAAAAATATTGAAAGAAAAATATAAAAAAAAGCCTTCTTCTATGCTTAACCAAACAAATCAAAGTCAGATAGTGTAAAAAAGTACAGAAAAAAAAATAGATAAACGAGAGATCTGTTAGGATGATAGAAAAATTAAAAAATCCTTTACCAAAGAAAGCATACTTTTATTTAATCTTAATTAAAATTATTCTAACAAACAATCTAATATTTTGTTTCAGGTGGACCACCCTGTAAGCTGTTTCTCGAACTTCACTTCTGGTTTAAAACCGTTGATGGCGCCACTAAGCAGACTTCATCCCTTAGCAAAGTTCCGAACCAGTGTATCAAAGTCTCGAACCATTCCTGTATCATCTGTATCAACTTGTCTTCCGTCCACGAGGTGGCATCGCAGTGCTAACAACCACCGAAGTCAAACACAAAAACCACCCCACTTTTTTTTTGTAGTATTCCCCTCTTAAAAGGGAATATAGGCGTGTCCCGAAAATAATTATTATTTTTTTCTGCAAGGGGATCTCCCGCAACGAGGCGGAGTTTTAAAAATATGGTGGCGGTTCGGTTTTGTGAGGCGGGGTCCCCTCCAGGAAATTACCGGTAACGCGCTGACGCTGAATGCCGCGCTGTAGTTTTACTTTGACTATCGCGATAGTAACACCACCTTTAACATAAACTATGAATAACAAAAATTAACCGGATTGTTGAAATTATTGTTTGGCAAGTGAATTTTTTTTTCTGTGCAGGTGTGTCAACATTATAAAGGTAAATAACACTTGTGGATTTACATTTTTTTTATTTAATTTTAAATAAATGCAGGACTGATAAAGTTTTATAGAATGTGTTAGCAAGATTTTAAATAGAATTAATAATTTTTAATTGTAAAAAATTATAAATGTAGTAAATTTCTATCATCTATAACATAAATTGAAAAACTAAGTGGCGCAGTTGATAGTACCTATTATCTCGAATAATATAATTGCGTTATACATTTAGGTAAAATAAATAGTTGGTGGGTAACATAATTACCTTTTTATTAATTAAAATAAATAAAATAAAAAAAACTCAATAATTAAAAAACATAAGTGGCGCAGTCAGCAGGATTTCATTGAGTAGATCTATTATATATTACGCTAAGAGTAAGAAAACTAAAAATAACTTAAAATAATACATTCACATATAATAAATAAATATTAGTAAATATATTATTTTACTAAAAAATTTAAGTGGCGCAGTCAGTAGGAATATTTCCAATATATTGTATATAAGTTAAAGTTTAAGCAACTAAAAAGTAAAAAAATAAGAAAAATAAATATATAAATAATAAAATATCCAATTATCGAAAAAGTTAGTGGCGCAGTCAGTAGGATTTTTTAAGTAACATCATAGTAAGTTACAAGTGGTGCACTTATTAGGACTATCACAAATAATTATATAGTAAACTTATTAAAGTTTTCACAAACCTAAAAATATTATTAATATTATACTTTTAAGCGATAATTACAAGTGGCGCAGTTAGTAGGATTTAATTGTAATTTTATAGTTTATTAATTTAAATTAAAAACATTAAAAATTTATTGAATTGTGAACTAAAACATATCATAATTAATAAATTATTAATTACAAGTGGCGCAATTAGTAGGATAACCTTAAAATTTTATTGGCGTTTATGCGCACTAATATTTATTTAAAAAATCACACTAAAATAATTGGTTAACATATCATGTTGGGTTATTAATAAAGCAATAATTTTATTTAATTAATTATAAGTGGCGCAGTCAGTGGGAATACCTCAAATAACTGTATTTGTTACAATTTGATCAAACTTAAGTACCAAAATAAGTATTAAAAATATCATACTACTATTTACAAATAAAACGTTCATATATAGAAAAATATAAATGGCGCAGTCAGTAGGATATTTCTAGAAAATCTACTGTATGTTAGTTTAAAACTAAAATGACAAGCAGTAATCTAAATAGATTGGGTAATTAGTACAAACAAAAAAAAAAAAAAAAAAAAAAAAAAAAAAGGAAAGGAAAGGAAAGAAGGTGCCCTCCACACGCCCCTGGCCTAGCATGACCAGTCACCTTTAGTGGAATAGGTAAAGAGGGGAGGAATATCTTTATTTGTCTCTTTGGTTACATAGATCATGTGTAGGGAACCGGCGAACCTGAAGTCACTTTTTCAGTTTAGAGCGGGGTCCCTTTAAATTTACCCCCGAAGGCCACTATTGAGAGGAGAAAATAGCTTTTTTGTCCTACTATCTACTGAAACTAACCATTGAAGTTCCAGCCAAAAAGTAAATAAATAAAAAAAAATATAAGTAATTAGTACAGCAATAATTAAATTAAATTCTTTACGAATGGCGCAGTCAGTAGGAATATCTTAAATATTTATATAATATAACAAAAACAGTTCACGTAAACTGAGGATTACAATAATTATTAAAAAAAATTATACATCAATATATTTATTTTTATCAGAAAACATAAGTGGCGCAGTCAGTAGGATTTTCTCACATGATTTTATTTTATAACACTTTAATTAAAAAACTCTTTTTATTATCATTATTATATGTTTAATATTATTAAGTACATTATGAATCACATATTATAAGGAAATTGGCGCAGTCGGTAGTAATATGTTTTCTGTTATTTAACCTTACTATAGCTATATAATAAAATATATCATTTTTTTATTCATTTTTTTAAAAATCTATGGTATCTGCCTCTAAATATTCTTCCATAAATATAACACTAATAAATTTGTTTTTATCAGTGGCGCAGTCAGTAGGATTTGCTCAAATAATAATAGTTTATAATAGTTTAATTACAAATCTCTTTGTATTATCATATTAAGAACATTATTAACTTGTTTATGACATATTATATGATAATTGGCGCAGTCGATAGAAACATTTTTTTTTAATATCTATGATATATTGCTCCAAAGATTCTTTTTTTCTGTCATGTTTATCTAAAAAATGAACAAAACATCTTCTTTTTTGTATTTTTTGGACCTTAGCCCATAAAAGCAATAAAATAAACACACGTTTAAACTAAAAAGTGTAAATATTAAGTTTAATGAATAGAAATCGTATATAATGATGAAAAATTGTACAAATCTTATATGATATAGTAATATGATTATAACCTATACATGTTTGGTATCGCCTTGGGCAATTAATTTATTTATTTTTATCAGAAAACATAAGTGGCGCAGTCAGTAGGATTTTCTCTCATGAATTTATTTTATAACACTTTAATTAAAAAACTCTTTTTATTATCATTATGATATGTTTAATATTATTAAGTACATTATGAAGTTATAAATCAAATATTATAAGGAAATTGGCGCAGTCGGTAGTAATATGTTTTCCGTTAGTTAACCCATATAATAAAATATATTATTTTTTTATTCATTTTTTTAAACATCTATGGTATCTTTCTCTAAATATTCTTTCATTAATATAACACTAATAAATTTGTTTTTATCAGTGGCGCAGTCAGTAGGATTTTCTAAAATAATGATAGTTTATAATAGTTTAATTACAAATCTCTTCGTATTTTCATATTAAGAACATTATTAAGTTGTTTATGGCTTATTATAAGAAAATTGGCGCAGTCGATAGAAACATTTTTTTTTAATATCTATGATATATTGCTCCAAAGATTCTTCTTTTCTGTCATGTTTATCTAAAAAATGAACAAAACATCTTCTTTTTTGTATTTTTTTTGGACCTTTGCCCATAAAAGCAATAAAATAAGCACACGTTTAAACTAAAAATTGTAAATATTAAGTTTAATGAATAGAAATCGTATATAATGATGAAAAATTGTACAAATCTTATATGATATAGTAATATGATTATAACCTATACATGTTTGGTATCGCCTTGGGCAATTAATATATTTTTTTTTTTAGAAAACATAAGTGGCGCAGTCAGTAGGATTTTCTCTCATGAATTTATTTTATAACACTTTAATTAAAAAACTCTTTTTATTATCATTATGATATGTTTAATATTATTAAGTACATTATGAAGTTATAAATCACATATTATAAGGAAATTGGCGCAGTCGGTAGTAATATGTTTTCCGTTAGTTAACCAATATAATAAAATAAATTATTTTTTTATTTATTTTTTTAAACATCTATGGTATCTTTCTCTAAATATTCTTCCATAAATATAACACTAATAAATTTGTTTTTATTAGTGGCGCAGTCTGTAGGATTTTCTCAAATAATGATAGTTTATAATAGTTTAATTACAAATCTCTTTGTATTATCATATTAAGAACATCATTAACTTGTTTATGACATATTATATGATAATTGGCGCAGTCGGTAGAAACATTTTTTTAAATATCTATGATATATTACTCCAAAGATTCTTACTATCTGTCATGTTTATCTAAAAAAATGAACAAAACATCTTCTTTATTTGTATTTTTTGGACCTTAGACCATAAAAGCAATAAAATAAGCACACGTTTAAACTAAAAAGTGTAAATATTAAGTTTAATGAATAGAAATCGTATATAATGATTAAAAATTGTACAAATCCTATATGATATAGTAATATGATTATAACCTATACATGTTTGGTATCGCCTTGGGCAATTAATATATTTATTTTTATCAGAAAACATAAGTGGCGCAGTCAGTAGGATTTTCTCACATAATTTTATTTTATAACACTTTAATTAAAAAACTCTTTTTATTATCAGTATAATATGTTTAATATTATTAAGTACATTATGAAGTTATAAATCACATATTATAAGGAAATTGGCGCAGTCGTTAGTAATATGTTTTCTGTTAGTTAACCTTACTATAGCCATATAATAAAATATATCATTTTTTTAAACATCTATGGTATCTTTCTCTAAATATTCTTCCATAAATATAACACTAATAAATTTGTTTTTATCAGTGGCGCAGTCAGTAGGATTTTCTCAAATAATGATTGTTTTTAATAGTTTAATTACAAATCTCTTTGTATTATCATATTAAGAACATTATTAACTTGTTTATGACATATTATATGATAATTGGCGCAGTCGGTAGAAACATTTTTTTAAATATCTATGATATATTATTTCAAAGATACTTACTATCTGTCATGTTTATCTAAAAAAATTAACAAAACATCTTCTTTTTTTGTCTTGTTTGGACCTTAGCCCATAAAAGCAATAAAATAAACACACGTTTATACTAAAAAGTGTAAATATTAAGTTTAATGAATAGAAATAGTATATAATGATGAAAAATTGTATAAATCCTATATGATATAGTAATATGATTATAACCTATACATGTTTGGTATCGCCTTGGGTAATTTGTATACCTATAAACGACTTTATAGGTGTGCCTTTTGGTTTGTGATTTTAAACACTATAGGGTTACTCGTGCATATTTTGTTTGGGAAACGAGGTGTGTTTTTGCACAATATTTCTATATCTTAATAGATTTCGAACAGATATTTGATTAGATAATACATACACACAAGTTATTCGTATTTTTATATACCTTAAACATAAATTTGTATTCCGTTTGAAAGATGCCGCTATTTGTTTTTATGTGTAAAATTTGTTTTTCTTTATCTCTAATCGATTTGTTGTTGTATCGGTTCGTTTAATCATTCTGTATTTAATGATACTCTGTCAAAATTCAGTTTCATTAATCACTAAAGTTACCTAAGCAAAAAGAGGTTATCTAATGGATCCTACTGAGTATTGAGTATTTTTTATTGAATTAAATTAATACAAGGAGTAGTTGAGTTTAGTTTAAAAATAATACTGAAGATGCAGATTATTTTGATTAATTATTATTATCGATTTCCTTTCCTTTTTTTTT
The DNA here is from genome assembly GCA_964028335.1 of Altica lythri. Taxonomy (NCBI): domain Eukaryota; kingdom Metazoa; phylum Arthropoda; class Insecta; order Coleoptera; family Chrysomelidae; genus Altica; species Altica lythri. The sequence continues at coordinate 23,104,264 of OZ034810.1, forward strand.
CCTGTGAGTAATTTTCGAATGACAGATAAAAGTGACATTTTTGATGGCAAACAAAAATGACATTTGACATGACCATTTAAAATGACATTTTCACACTGACAGTAGCTGACTCAAGTGTTTTCTGAGCCGACAATGTCCTGTCCAGAGATTGACAATCATTCTGACATCGTTTCGCCTTTGTTATAGCCGTTCTTTTATAAATTTCGCCGAGTATCCTTTTGTGAGGACTTTGGCTTGTCGGTTGCCCGGTGATTTATTTCCTCTACTCTTGGGCTATCTCTAGCCTCCATTTCTCATTAGCTGCCTTTCTGAAGGTGCCAGCATCTCCGCCGAATGGTTCCGGGCCAATAAATGGGATATTTGCTCCCGCTCGAGCAAACTTGTGCCAAGACTACGGTTTTATCTACCCAGACTTACGATCTCCGTTACCCAGATTTGTATGGCCATTATTTCAGCTTCTCAGGTGTTTTCCTTTCGCCACCTGCCATTCGGCATCTGTCTTCCTCTCTTTTTCTTCTTTTTTGGATCCATACAAGTCCCACGAGAAGCTAGAGAAGGAATGGCCCACCTGGTCAGAGTCCCGCATAACCAGTTAAGGCTAATTACAAGGGGGTTTCGCCCGGTGCTCCCAGGGGAAGATCCGGAAGCCTAGTAGTGGTCTGCCATTCAAGCACTCGTATTTACTCCCCAACACTGAGTTTGGTGTTCTTGTTTTTTCGATCTTTTTTTGATTTTCTCATTGTTTGTATCTAATTCCAGTGTGTGAAAGAACCTTCTTTGTATTAATGATTGTTCAATAATTAGTATTTCTCTTTATTATCCTAAACCAGTATGCCGAACAAACTTCACTTGGTTACTGGTGACAAAGGTGACAAATCCAAGTTTCCTTTTTTTATTTGCCAACTGAAATCATTTGTTTATCTCGTTTTAGTTGTTCTCTATGTTAATAGCTTCTAATATAGAATAGTTCTTGGTTCACTTTTTTGCTAACCAATCTCCATTTTCTCCTTCCCGGGTCAATTCACCAGCCTTCTCATTGCCCCGAAACCCTGAGTGTTCTGGTATCCATGCCAGTGTCAGAGAATTCTGACTTGTAGCATGTGTCAGGGCCCTAACACAGTCCCACACCCGTTCCGAGCTTATTTATGCCGAGACTCTCGTCTTTAGGGATGATACGTTCCGTTCTCCGTTGCACAGTGTTGTATGGCAATTACTTCAGCCTCCCGGGTGTTTTCCTTTTGGCAGCTGCCATTCGGATTCTAGCTTCCTCTCCTTTTCTTCTTCTTTTGGATTCATACAAGTCCCACGAGAAGCTAAAGAAGGAATTTTCCACCTGGTCAGAGTCCCGCATAACGAGGTAAGGCTAGTTACAAAGAGGTTTCACCCGTTGCCCAACTTAACCCTTCACTTTGATTTGTTGATGTAATTATTAGTCGTAAGATGAGAAGGGATCTCTGGCTCTCTCCCAGGTTACCGTTGCCCGGGGTGTGCCACAAGGAGGCTGTTACCCAAGGGTCGTACCGATCGGGGGGAGATCTGGAAGCCTAGTAGTGGTTAGCCACTCAAGCTCTCGCATCCATCCCCCTTCACTTTTTCGATTTTTTGCGAAAGAACCTTCTTTGTATTAATGGTTGTTCAATAATTAGTATTTCTCTTTTTTATCCTAAACCAGTATGCTGAACAAACATCACGTTGTTAATGGTGACAAAGGTGACAAATCCAGGTTCACTTTTTTTGTTTGCCACCTAAAATCATCATTGTTTCCAGATTTGTTTATCTCGTTTAAGTTCATGAGTATGCTAAAGTACCTCTTCTATGTTAATAGCTACAAATATAGGATAGTTCCTGGTTCACTTTTGGTGCTTACCAAGGTAAAGAATCATTGCTCTTAGTTTCTCCTATTTCTTTTTGGTTCAACAATATCAGTAGACTAAAGAATATCCTTTATGTTAACTGGTACCCATATAGGATAGTTTCAGTTTTACTTTTTTTGCTTGCCAACCAAAATCATCATTGCTTCTATTTTCTTTCATTACCTTTTGGTACAACAATACCAGTAGGCTAAAGTACCTCTTCTGGAAAAGCTGTTATTTCGCGTTCCAACGAAAATCATCGTTGGTTGTATTGCTCTTATCACCTTTTTGGCTTAATCATCAATATCATTGATTATTTTTTCTTTCATTTTCTAGATTTATGTTTACTTTGACGATTTTCCAATTTGATTTCAGGATAATAAAATAATTTTAAGCCTCCAAAAGTATAAAAAAGTGGCGCAGTCAGTAGGATTTTTTGCCCATCCAGTTCTTCTTTGGCCATCTGTTATTTCCATTTATGCTCTACGTCTTTGCCTTTAAAATATTCTTCTTTTTACTTTTAATACAACAATTTTTACTTTTCTCTTTGGAAATCTTTTCTTTTATTCCAAATGCGTTACTGCTGGTCATTTCTTTGCAATTTTTCTCATCTTCTATATTTTTAACCAATTTTTTGTCCATTTGTCCCTTTTAATACATTTTTTTTTAACTTTATCTGTTTTTATTTTTCCATTAACTCTAATTTGTTCGATCAGTCACTTTTTATGGTATAGATATGGCATCAAATCTAAACTTTTATGACCAATAAATCGGTATTTACTGGAAATAAAAGTGAAAAAATTATAATAAAAACAACATTAACGTCAATTAATTCCAAAATTTTGTTAGAATTATTGAAGAACATTTTATTTTTATATACTTTTGGTGGTTATTCGTGTCTACTTAAGAGTCAACGAACTTAAGAAATATGTACTTAATGTATACATGCGTAGCTTATACAACATTTTGAAGGTTAAAAGCATTCTTTGGTTGGCTATAATTCTTCTGTAATCGATGGTATTATTAAAAAAAATATTACGCAAAAAGTGTGTTTTTATTGTTTAAATAATAAATTGTGTTTTTGTTTAAAAAAATGTATAAAGACTAATGGAAATTGTAAATTAATGTTAATTTCATAACTGAATACAAAAATAACGTTTAATTGGTTTTGGCCCCTTATTTTTCTTCGATTTTTCCAGATTTTTCCGATTTTTCTTAATTTTTCTGGTTATTTTTAATTTTTTCGCTTTTTCCTATTTTTGGTCTGTTTTTTATATTTTTTTGAGATTTTGTTGGTTTAGTCGACTTTTCTTGATTTTTTCGATTTTTCCTTGATTTTTCTGATTTTTAATAAAAATTCTAAATTGATTTTTCGATTTTTCTTTTTTTTCTGATTATTTTTAATTTGTTGGGGTTATTTTGTTTTATTTTTAATTTTTTCTTGATTTTTTTATTTTTCTTAATTTTTCCATTTTTTTGTCTTGATTTTCCGTTTAATTCGGTTTGACCCCTGATTTTTTCCGATTTTTCCAGATTTTTCTGGATTTTTCTGGTTATTTTTAATTTTTCCACTTTTTCTCGTTTTTGGTCGTTTTTGTAGATTCTTTTATATTTTTTCGAGATTTTTTTGGTTTTGTCGACTTTTCTTGATTTTTTCGATTTTTCCTTGATTTTTCTGATTTTTAATAAAAATTCTAAATTGATTTTTCGATTTTTCTTTTTTTTCTGATTATTTTTAATTTGTTGGGGTTATCTTGTTTTATTTTTAATTTTTTCTTGATTTTTTGTTTTTTTTATTTTTCTTAATTTTTCCATTTTTTTGTCTTGATTTTCCGTTTAATTCGGTTTGACCCCTGATTTTTTCCGATTTTTCCAGATTTTTCTGGTTATTTTTAATTTTTCCACTTTTTCTCGTTTTTGTTCGTTTTTGTAGATTTTTTTATATTTTTTCGAGATTTTTTTGGTTTTGTCGACTTTTCTTGATTTTTTCGATTTTTCCTTGATTTTTCTGATTTTTAATGAAAATTCTAAATTGATTTTTCGATTTTTCTTTTTTTCTGATTATTTTTAATTTGTTGGGGTTATCTTGTTTTATTTTTAATTTTTTCTTGATTTTTTTATTCTTTTATTTTTCTTAATTTTTCCATTTTTTTGTCTTGATTTTTCGTTTAATTCGGTTTGACCCCTAATTTTTTCCGATTTTTCCAGATTTTTCCGATTTTTCTTGATTTTTCTGGTTATTTTTAATTTTTCCACTTTTTCTCGTTTTTGGTCTGTTTTTTGTAGATTTTTTTATCTTTTTTCGATTTTTTTTTGATTTGTCGACTTTTCTTGATTTTTTCGATTTTTCCTTGATTTTTCTGATTTTTAATAAAAATTCTAAATTAATTTTTCGATTTTTCTTTTTTTTTGATTATTTTTAATTCTTTACGATTATCTTGTTTTCTTTTTAATTTTTTCTTGATTTTTTTGATTTTTCTTGATTTTTTTATTTTTTTTAATTTTTCTGTTTTTTTGTCTTGATTTTCCATTTAATTCGGTTTGACCCCTGATTTTTTCCGATTTTTCCAGATTTTTCTGGATTTTTCTGGTCATTTTTAATTTTTCCAGTTTTTCTCGTTTTTGGTCTGTTTTTTGTAGATTTTTTTATATTTTTTTAAAATTTTGTTGGTTTTGTCGACTTTTCTTGATTTTTTCGATTTTTTCTTGATTTTGCTGATTTTTAATAAAAATTCTAAATTAATTTTTCGATTTTTCTTTTTTTTCTGATTATTTTTAATTCCTTAGGATTATCTTGTTTTCTTTTTAATTTTTTCTTGATTTTTTTGATTTTTTTATTTTTTTTAATTTTTTCGTTTTTTTGTCTTGATTTTCCGTTTAATTCGGTTTGACCCCTGATTTTTTCCGATTTTTTCAGATTTTTCTGGATTTTTCTGGTCATTTTTAATTTTTCCAGTTTTTCTCGTTTTTGGTCTGTTTTTTGTAGATTTTTTTATGTTTTTTTAAAATTTTGTTGGTTTTGTCGACTTTTCTTGATTTTTTCGATTTTTTCTTGATTTTGCTGATTTTTAATAAAAATTCTAAATTGATTTTTTGATTTTTCTTTTTTTTCTGATTATTTTTAATTTGTTAGAATTTTCTTGTTTCCTTTTTAATTTTTTCGTTATTTTTCGAATTTTCATGATTTTTCTGATTTTTTTTTGTCTTAATTTTTTCGTTTTTTTGTCTTGATTTCCCAGATTTTTCCAGACTTTTCCAGATTTTTCTTGATTTTTAGGATAATGCTTGTTTTTTAATTTTTCTTATTTTTTTTATTTTGCTTGGTTTTTCTGGTTATTTTTAATTTTTTTACTTTTTTTTTTATATTTTTTCGAGATTTTCGTGGTTTTGTCGACTTTTCTTGATTTTTTAGTTTTATTTTTGATTTTTTCGATTTTTCTTGATTTTTAATAAAAATTCTAAATTGATATTTCGATTTTTGTTTTTTTCTCTTTTTTTTTTGATTATTTTTAATTTGGATTTTCTTATTTCCTTTTTAATTTTTTTCTAATTTTTTCGATTTTTCTTCATTTTTTTTAATTTTCCGAATTTTTTTATTTTCCGGATTTTTATTGTTTTTTTTTATTTTACAATAAATTTTAGTTTTTTACTAACTTTTTTTTACTATTTTATTATTTTTACAATTTTTTATGTTTTTTAGATTTTTCTTGATTTTAAATTTTTGCATAAAGAAAATTGTAAATTGATGTTTATTTCACAATTTTTTACAAACAAAAGACGTTTAATTTTTTCAAATAAAGTTTAATTCGGTTTGGCCCCCTTAGTTTTTCCTTTTTTTTTATTTTATTAGATTTTGTTTTTAATTTTTCCATTTTTGTCTTAATTTTCCCATTGTTCCTGAAATTGCTGATTTTTCCGATTTTTATTGATTTTTGCTTGATTTTTTGGATAGTTGTTAAAATTTTTCCTTTTTATCTTGATTTTCCGAATTTTTTTTTCTGGGTTTTTCCGATTTTCTCTCAGTCTCTCGTAATAAGATTCCTAAAAGCTTACTTGATTTAATTTATTGCATGATAGATTTTAATCCAAAAGAACGTTTTTAAAGGATTTATTAAATTTATAATAAAAATTTTGTGTCCCACCTTGCCTCTCGATCTCTCGTGAGAAGATTCCTAAAAGATGGTGCGATACAATTTTTGGCTCGAAAGATTTAGATCCAAAAGAACTTTCTACACTGATTTATCAAATTTACAAATAAAAAAGTAATCGCAAATACTTCAATTTTCATAATAATAAGGCTTAAAGCTAAAATTAGATATATTTTTAACTTTATAAACAAACAACAGGAAAATGACTATTTTCTGCACCACTTAGTGTTTGGTAATAATATTTTAATAGTAATATTTTACCTGTATATGCATATTGTTACAGTTAAAAGATTTATTTCATAACAGCGAATTTTCCTTTTCAGTAAACTGCAACTGGCGGAACGCAACGCAAGGCAACTCGACGCTTTTCCTCCCCACCAAAAAATTGCAACCCACCACGCAAGTCCTGCAAGAAAAGTGGAGGGACTGAATATTTCTTGCTAGTTCTACACCCAGTGCATTTCCAATGTGGCCACGAAGTGATCATCATCAAACTATTTATTGCTCCTCCTGCGATTCCGAGCCATGCTTATATTTGTTTATTCTTATATAATAATGATTGTTACTGCAAAAATGACTTTTTTGTGGTATGTGCAAGTGAAGTGAAATGACTTATTTGTGAATGAAAACTTTTTTTTTTTAATTTTACGGGCTACAGTTTTTCTATAATTAAAGGTGAGTACCATTTTTTCTTATATTTAAAAAAGTTATTTATTGTTAAAAAAAACTTCTTCATACACTTAAAAAGTGAGTTCAATGAAGATCGCACCGATTCTGTGACTGAGTTTCTTTCTTATTTTTTTATGCGTGTACTTTTTTTACGATTATGGTAATATTTTTAACACAAGTAAAGGAATGTGTATATTTTATAATGATGAACTCAGTTTTTATAAATATTTTACCGTTAAAAAGATATACCAGTTGATTTGGAGAAGTTTGTTGATTACTGTTTCTAACGACAAAACACACGCGGTCTCTCCCTTAAATTTTCAATCTTTTCCTCTAACGGATTTTAATAAAATTTGGTATAGAAGTACCAAAAAATATAGACTTGCCAAACAAGAACTTGGTTTTTGGTTAAATCTTATAGTTTAGATGATATACAGTCATTTGTAGAAATTTGTTAAAAAAAAATTCTAGTAAAAACAACTCCAGTCTCTCCCTTACTTTCTTAATATTTTATTTTCGGGGATGATAATAATTGTTGGTTTGTAATTACAAAAATGTATTAATTTTTCAATGGTAAACTCAGTTTTTGTAAAAGTCTTACCGTTCAAAAGATATAAGTACTAAGTGATTTGGAGAAGTTTGTTGATCACTGTTTCTAACGACAAAACATACGCGGTCTCTCCCTTAAATTTTCAATATTTTCCTACAACGGATTTTGATAAAATTTTGTAAATAAATGCCAAAAAAGATAGACTTTCCAAACGAGAACTTGGTTTTTGGTTAAATCTTATAGTTCAGAAGATATACAGACATTTGTAGAAATTTGTTAAAAAAAAGTTCTAGTAAAAACAACTCCAGTCTTTCCCTTACTTTTTTAATATTTTATTTTCGGGGATGATAATAATTTTTGGTTTATAAGTACAAAAATGTATTAATTTTTTAATGGTGAACTCAGTTTTTGTAAAAGTCTTACCGTTTAAAAGATATACTAGGTGATTTGGAGAAGTTTGTTGATTACTGTTTCTTACGAAAAAACATACGCGGTCTCTCCCTTAAATTTTCAATATTTTCCTACAACGGATTTTGATAAAATTTGGTAACTGAATACTACAAAAGATTGACTTTTTACGAGAAAACTTTGTTTTCCATTAACTCTCGTTGTTCAGAAGATATACAGTCGTATGGAGAATTTTTTTTTGTAGTAAAAATGTCTCCAGTCTCTCCCTTACTTTTTTATAAGTTTTCTTTCAAGGATTATAATAATTTTCAGTTTGTAAATACAGAAATATTTATTTTTCAATGGTGAAGTTAGTTTTTGTAAAAATTTTACCGTTCAAAAGATATACCAGGTGATTTGAAAAAGTTTGTTGATTACTGTTTCTAACGACAAAACATACGCGGTCTCTCCCTTAAATTTTCAATACTTTCCTCAAACTGATTTTGATAAAATTTGGTAAATGAATAGCAAAAATAATATACTTTCCAAGCGAGAACTTGGTTTTTGGTTAAATCTCATAGTTCAGAAGATATACAATCATTTGTAGAAATTTGTTAAAAAAAAAATCTAGTAAAAACAACTCCAGTCTCTCCCTTACTTTTTTAATATTGTAGTTTCGGGGATGATAATAATTTTTGGTTTGTAATTACAAAAGTGTATTACTTTTTCAATGGTAAACTCAGTTTTTGTAACAGTCTTACCGTTCAAAAGATATACTAGGTGATTTGGAGAAGTTTGTTGATTACTGTTTCTAACGACAAAGCGTACGCGGTCTCTCCCTTAAATTTTTAATATTTTCCCCTAACGGATTTTGATAAAATTTGGTGCATAAAGAGCAAAAAGGATCTACTTTTCAAGACAGAACTTAGTTTTTGGTTAAATCTCATAGTTCAGAAGATATACAATCATTTGTAGAAATTTGTTAAAAAAAAATTATAGTAAAAACAACTCCAGTCTCTCCCTTACTTTTTTAATATTTTATTTTCGGGGATAATAATAATTTTTGGTTTGTAATTACAAAAATGTATTAATTTTTCAATGGTAAACTCAGTTTTTGTAAAAGTCTTACCGTTCAAAAGATATACCAGGTGATTTGGAGAAGTTTGTTGATTACTGTTTCTAACGACAAAACACACGCGGTCTCTCCCTTAAATTTTCAATATTTTCCTCTAAAGGATTTTGATAAAATTTGGTGTATAAATACCAAAAAAGATAGATTTTCCAAACGAGAACTTGGTTTTTGGTTAAATCTCATAGTTCAGACAATATACAGTCATTTGTAGAAATTTGTTAAAAAAAAATTCTAGTAAAAACAATCCAGTCTCTCCCTTACTTTTTTAATGTTTTATTTTCTGGGATGATAATATTTTTTGGTTTGTACGTACAAAAATGTATAAATTTTTCAATCGTGAACTCATTTTTTGTAAATGTCTTACCGTTCAGAAGATATACCAGGTGATTTGGAGAAGTTTGTTGATTACTGTTTCTAACGAAAAAACATACGCGGTCTCTCCCTTAATTTTTCAATATTTTCCTACAACGGATTTTGATAAAATTTGGTAAATGAATACTAAAAAAGATCGACTTTTCACGAGAAAACTTTGTTTTCCATTAACTCTCGTTGTTCAGAAGATATACAGTCGTGTGGAGAAATTTGTTGAATTTTTGTTGTAGTAATAATGTCTCCAGTCTCTCCCTTACTTTTTTATAAGTTCTCTTTCAAGGATTATAATAATTTTTAGTTTGTAAATACAGAAATATATTTATTTTCCAATGGTGAAGTTAGTTTTTGTAAAAATTTTACCGTTCAAAAGATATACCAGGTGATTTGGAGAAGTTTGTTGATTACTGTTTCTAACGAAAAAACATACACGGTCACTCCCTTAAATTTTCAATATTTTCCTTTAACGGATTTTGATAAAATTTAGTAAATAAATATTAAAAAAGATATACTTTCCAAACAAGAACTTGGTTTTTGGATAAATCTCATAGTTCAAAAGATATACATACAGTCATTTGTAGAACTGTGTTAAAAAAAATTCTAGTAAAAACAACTCCAGTCTCTCCCTTACTTTTTTAATATTTTATTTTCAGAGATGATACCTAATAATTTTTGGTTTGTAATTACAAAAATGTATTAATTTTTTAATGGTAAACTCAGTTTTTGTAAAAGTCTTACCGTTCAAAAGATATACTAGGTGATTTGGAGAAGTTTGTTGATTACTGTTTCTAACGACAAAACATACGCGGTCTCTCCCTTAAATTTTCAATATTTTCCTTAAACGGATTTTAATAAATTTTGGTGTATAAATACCAAGAAAGATGAACTTTCCAAACCAGAACTTGATTTTTGGTTAAATCTCATAGTTCAGAAGATATACAGTCATTTGTAGAAATTTGTAAAAAAAAATTCTAGTAAAAACAACTCCAGTCCCTCCCTTACTTTTTTAATATTTTATTTTGGAGGATAATGATAATTTTTGGTTTGTAAATACAAAAATGTATTGATTTTTCAATGGTAAACTCAGTTTTTGTAAAAGTCGTACCGTTCAAAAGATATACGAGGTAATTTGGAGAAGTTTGATGAATAATGTTTCTAACGACAAAACATACGCGGTCTCTCCCGTAAATTTTCAATATTTTCCTCTAACGGATTTTGATAAAATTTAATAAATGAATACCAAAAAAGATAGACTTTCCGAATGAGAACTTGGTTTTTGATTAAATCGCATAGTTCAGACGATATACAGTCATTTGGAGAAATTTGTTAAAAAAAAATTCTAGTAAAAACAACTCCAGTCTCTCCCTTACTTTTTTAATATTTTATTTTCGAGGATGATAATAATTTTTGGTTTATAAGTACAAAAATATATTAATTTTTCAATGGTGAACTCAGTTTTTGTAGAAGTGTTACCGTTCAAAAGATATACCAGGTGATTTGGAGAAGTTTGTTGATTACAGTTTCTAACGAAAAAACATACGCGGTCTCTCCCTTAAATTTTCAATATTTTCCTATAACGGATTTTGATAAAATTTGGTAAATAAATACAAGCAAGATCGACTTTCCAAGAGTAAACTTGGTTTTCTATTAAATCTCGTAGTTTAGAAGATATAGGTACAGTCTTATGAAGATATTTGTTCAAAGTTGTTTCTAGCAAAAACAACTCCAGTCTCTTCCTTACTTTTTTAATAGTTTACTTCTCAGGATTGTAATCATTTTTAGTTTGTAAATAACAAAATATATTTATTTTTCAATAGTGAACTCAGTTTTTGTAAAAATTTTATTATTCAAAAGATATACGAGGTGATTTCGAGAAGAAGTTTATTGGATTTGGTTTTTAACGAAAAACATACGTAGTCTCTCCATTAAATTTTCAATATTTTCCTTTTAAGAATATTAATAAAATTTGGTTTAAAAAAACAATAATATATTTACTTTCCAAAGGACGACTTGGTTGTCCAGTAGATTTTATAATTCAGAAGATATACGAAGTGATTTAAAGAAATTTGTTAAAAACTGCTTCTAGCAGAAACACATCTAGTCTCTCCCTTAATTTTTTATATTTTTATTACTTGAATTTTAATAATTTTTATTTTATAAACAAAGAAACGTATGGGCTTTTAAAAACTAATTTTAGTTTTTTTATATACGTATCTGTTTAAAAGATATACGATTTAGAGAAGAAGTTTATTGGATATTGTTTCTAACGAAAACACACGCGGTCTCTCCCTTAAATTTTCAATATTTTCCTATTAGGGATTTTGATAAGATTTGGTTTATAAACACAATAAGACATAGACTCTCCAAAAAAGAACTTGGTTTTCCAACATATTTGAAAATTCCAAAGATATACGAAGTTAATTGAAGAAGGTGGTCGAAAATTGTTTCTAGCAGAATCAAATCTAGTCTCTCCCTTATTTTTTTTATATTTATATTCCAAGGATTTTAATAATATTTAGTTTATTGTTAGACAGATGTATGGTCTTTTTAAAGAAATATTTAATTTTTTATATACTTATCAGTTACAAAATATACGAGGTGATTTCGAGAAGTATACTAAAAATTACAAATAACACTTAGTCTCTCTCTTAAATCTTCTTTTGCATAAAGAAAACGTATATTTATTTATTTAAAACTAATTCTATTTAATAATATCGTTATTTGTTTAAAATTTTTTGTATAAAATTTCCAATTTTCATCGCGCGCTTCAACCTGAAACTAATAATCCAACACCAACCAATTTTCTTAGTTCATCATTATTTTTCCACCTAATCATTGAGTGTAATAACTACATAAACACTTATATTTATTAACGTATAAATTTTTCTGTTAAAAATAACTACACGAACGTGTAAATTAAACATTAAGACCACTTGTTAACTAGTTAATAAACATAGGGGTAATTTACTTAATTCCTAACAGCTGAGGCTTTAAACCCATAAATATGCTCTCAATTTTTTAGACTTTAATTGTCCCTTCATTAATTTCTTAGGATATATTAATCAAGAATGATTTTTCACTAGAATTAGTTGGATTTGAAAATCTAAATACGAGGGTTGTCTTTTTAGTTTAGCAGTTGTTGCAACAAAAGGCAACCCTCGTATATTTTTCTGAAGATATTTTTATAAAATATCATCAATTAAAATTGATTGAATTCTTGCATCAGTCGCGTTGTGAAAAGGGATTAATAATTTTCAATGAATAAAATTTTATTGTTCATTAATGTTTTCACATTTTGTGAAATAAAGATAAAAGTAATTAACTTAAGAGCTAAAAGCGATATTCTTTTATAGATGGAACTGATGTTGGAATGAAATTAAATTAAATAAAAAAAATATATAATATTACATCATCAAATTAGTATATACAGATGGGCATATGGTGTATTTTATTTTATTTACTTAACGCTACGTTATCACCAAATTAAATTCTAATAAAATTAGTTCCATTTTTAATGGAAATTTATATTAGGAAATTAAGTTTATGCTTAGTTTCTTTATTAATTTTTTAGGTCTTCTAATTAAGCGATATTAATAAAAATTCGTTTATAAATACATAAATATAAGTATTTTCCAAAAATGTAATTGGTTTGGTTGAAAATTTTATAGTTTAAAAGTTATACCGGGTGAAATGGAAAAGTTCTAACGAAAAACATAAACGGTCTCTCCCTTAAATTTTCAATACTTATCTTTTGCGGATTTGAATAATATTTGATAAATAGATACACAGAAGGATATACTTCCCAAAACAGAAATTAGTTTTTAAATACATTTAACAGTTCAAAACATATACAAGGTGATTTGGATAAATTTTTGAAGATTGTTTCTAACGAAAAACTTAGGCAGTCTCTTCCTTAAATTTTCAATACTTTTCTTTCGCAGATTTTAATAATATTTAACTAGGAAGTACCAAAAAGGATAGGCTTTTCAAAATACAACTTGATTTTTTAATACATTCTACAGTTCAAAAGTTATACCGGGTGCATTGGAGAAGTTCTAATGAAAAACATAGGCTGTCTCTCCCTTAAATTTTCAATACTTTTCTTTTGCAGATTTTTATAATATTTTATTAGAAAGTACCAAAAACAATAGGCTTTCCAAAATATAATTTGATTTTTTCATACATTTTACGGTTCAAAAGATATACAGTCATTTATAGAAATTTGTTGAAAAATGTTTGTAGCACAAAAATCCCCAAACGATCCTTTACATTCTTATCATTTATTTCAAAAATTGTATAATTAGTGGCTTATAAATAAAGAAAAGTATTTGTTTTTCAACAAATAAATTAGTTTGCGTCCAACTTTCATAGTTTAAAAGTTATACCGGGTGCATTTGAAAAGTTCTAACGAAAAACATGGGCAGTCTCTCCCTTAAATTTTCAATACTTTCCGTTTGCAGATTTCAATTATATTTAATTAAAAAATACAAAAAAGAATAGGCTTTCTAAAACAATACTTGGTTTTTAAATACATATCACAGTTCAAAAGATACAGCCATTTAAAGAAATTTGTTAAAAAATATTTCCGGCACAAACAAATTCCTACAATCGCTTACATTTTCCTTTAAATATTGTAATAATCTTTGGTTTATAAATACAAAAAACTGTTTGTTATTTAATAGAAAAGTTAGTTTATGGACATCTTTTGTATTTCAAAACTTATACCGGGTGATTTAGAGAAGTTGATAATGATTATTTCTTACGAAAAACATTTTCAATATTTCAAATTTTCAATACTTTTCGTTTGCAGATTTTTATCATATTTAATTAAGAAGTACAAATAAGGATAGGCTTTTTAGAACAATGCTTGGTTTTTACATACATTGTACAGTTCAACAGAAATAGCTATTTAAAGAAATTTGTTGAAAAATATTTCCAGCATAAACAAATCCCTACAATCGCTTACATTTTCTTTTAAATATTGATCATCTTTGGTTTATAAATACAAAAAAATGTTTGGTATTTAATAGAAAAGTTAGTTTATGGACATATTTTGTATTTCAAAAGTTATACCGGGTGATTTAGAGAAGTTGATGATGATTGTTTCTTACGAAAAACAGGTGCAGTCTCTCCCTTAAATTTTCAATACTTTTCGTTTGCAGATTTTCATCATATTTAATTAAGAAGTACAAAAAAGGATAGGCTTTTCAGAACAATGCTTGGTTTTTACATACATTGTACAGTTCAACCGCAATAGCTATTTAAAGAAATTTGTTGAAAAATATTTCCAGCACAAACAAATCCCTACAATCGCTTACATTTTCTTTTAAATATTGTATTTATCTTTGGTTTATAAATACAAAAAACTGTTTGGTATTTAATAGAAAAGTTAGTTTATAGACATCTTTTGTATTTCAAAAGTTATACCAGGTGATTTAGAGAAGTTGATGATTATTTCTTACGAAAAACATGGGCAGTCTCTCCCTTAAATTTTCAATATTTTTCGTTTGCGGATTTTGATCTAATTTAATTAAGAAATACAAATACGAATAGGCTTTCTAAAGCAATACTTGGTTTTTAAATACATCTCACAGTTTAAAAGATACAGCCATTTAAAAAATTTGTTGAAAAATATTTCCAGCATAAACAAATTCCTACAATCGCTTACATTTTCTTTTAAATATTGTAATCATCTTTTGTTTATAAATACAAAAAACTGTTTGGTATTTAATAGAAAACTTACTTTATCGACAACTTTTGTATTTCAATAGTTATACCGGGTGATTTAGAGAAGTTGATGATGATTGTTTCTTACAAAAAACATGTGCAGTCTCTCCCCTAAATTTTCAGTACTTTTCGTTTGCAGATTTTCATCATATTTAATTAAAAAGTACAAAAAAGGATAGGCTTTTCAGAACAATACTTGTTTTTTAAATACATCTCACAGTTTAAAAGATACAGCCATTTAAAAAAATTTGTTGAAAAATATTTCCGGCATAAACAAATTCCTACAATCGCTTACATTTTCTTTTAAATATTGTAATCATCTTTGGTTTATAAATACAAAAAACTGTTTGGTATTTAATAGAAAACTTACTTTATCGACAACTTTTGTATTTCAATAGTTATACCGGGTGCTTTAGAGAAGTTGATGATGATTGTTTCTTACGAAAACCAGGTGCAGTCTCTCCCTTAAATTTTCAATACTTTTCGTTTGCAGATTTTCATCATATTTAATTAAGAAGTACAAAAAAGTATAGGCTTTCTAAAACAATACTTGGTTTTTAAATACATCTCACAGTTCAAAAGATACAGCCATTTAAAGAAATTTGTTGAAAAATATTTCCAGCATAAACAGATCCCTACAACCGCTTACATTTTCTTTTAAATATTGTAATCATCTTTGGTTTATAAATACAAAAACCTGTTTGTTATTTAATAAAAAAGTTATTTTATTGACATCTTTTGTATTTCAAAAGTTATACCGGGTGATTTAGAGAAGTGGATGATGATTATTTCTTACGAAAAATTTTTGATATTTTTTCGTTAGGGATTTTAATAAAATGTGATTAAAGTATAAACAAAGAGACATACTTTCTAATGGAAAACTTGGTTTTTGAATATATCTTAAACTATAAAAGATATAGTCATTTATAGATATTAGTTAACCTTTATTTTAATATTGTTTAAACGAGTTACCAATCTGTTTAATCTTCTTACTGGTGTATAAACTGTGGATGTTTCACAAGAAACCGATAGTTTTAAACACGACGTCAACGTTCACGTCCGATGTAGTACAAATATAAAATCAAAGCAAAGAAAATCGTGCCTAAAGTGTTGCAAAAGACATGTTCTCATATAAGTATCCTATAAGTATATCATTGTAAGCATTGCTGAATCGTGCTGAACAAATGATGATCATGACTCTGGTTTACAATTGTGTACGCGACGGAAATGAAAGAAGATATAAGATGTCAATGAATAAAGAATACATTCGTGCATGTATGGAACTTGTAAAAAAACAAATCAGAGAAAGTCTATAATTTTTATTTTAAATAAAATATGTTAATTTTGCAAATAAAAAATAGTTTTCAACATACTTGGTACTTCTCCAACTGACCTCGTATATTTTGTGAACTAATAAGTATATAAGAAAACTAAACTATTTTTCTTAAAATTTATACATTTTTATTTTTATAAACCCAATATTATTAAAATCCTCAAAACATAAGTACAAAAAATTTTGCTAGATACAATTTTGGACAAATTTGTTCAAATAACTTCGTAAATTTTTTGAATTATAATATCTATTAAAAAACTAAGTTGTTCATTGGAAAGACAATATATTTGTGTGTTTCTAAACAAAATTTTATCAAAATCCCTATAGGGAAAATATTGAAAATTTAAGGGAGAGACCACCTATGTTTTTTGGTAAAAACAAAATCCAATATACTTCTTCTCCAAATCACCTCGTATATCTGTTAAACTGAAACGAATATAAAAAAACTAAAATTTTTCTTTATGAGCACAGATGTTTTTATGTCTATGAACCAAATATTATTTAAATCCGAGAAATATAAGTATAAAAAATTTTAGGGAGAGACTAGGTTTGATACTGCTAGATACAATTTTGCACAAATTTCTTCAAATGACTTCGGAAATTTTTTGAATTATAATATCTATTAGAAAACTAAGTTTACCATTGGAAAGACAATATATTTGTGTGTTCCTAAACCAAAGATGATCAAAATCCCTAAAGGGAAAATATTGAAACTTTAAGGGAGAGACCACCTATGTTTTTTGGTAAAAACAAAATCCAATATACTTCATCTCCAAATCACCTCGTATATCTTTTAAACTAAAACAATCTTTATAAGCACAGATGTTTTTATGTCTATGAACCAAATATTATTTAAATCCGAAAAGCATAAGTATAAAAAATTTTAGGGAGAGACTAGGTTTGATACTGGTAGATACAATTTCGGACAAATTTCTTCAAATAGCTTCGTGAATTTTTTAAATTATATTATCTATTAGGAAACTAAGTTTTTCATTGGAAAGACAATATATTTGTGTGTTACTAAACCAAATTTTATTAAAATCCCTAAAAGGAAAATATTGAAAATTTAAGGGAGAGACCGTCTATGTTTTTTGTTAAAAACAACGATCAATAAGTTTCTTCTCCAAATCACCTCGTATATCTTTTGAACTGGGACGTATATAAAAAAACTAAAATTTTTCTTTATAAGCACAGATGTTTTTCTGTCTATAAATCAAATATTATTTAAATCCAAGAAATATAAGTATAAAAAATTTTAGGAAGAGACTAGGTTTGATACTGGTAGATACAATTTTGAACAAATTTCTTCAAATGACTTCGGAAATTTTTTGAATTATAATTCTTATTGGAAAACTAAGTTTTCCATTGGAAAGACAATATATTTGTGTCGTCCTAAACCAAATTTCATTAAAATTCCTAAAGGGAAAATATTAAAAATTTAAGGGAGAGACCACCTATGTTTTTTGGTAAAACCAAAATTCAATATACTTCTTCTCCAAATCACCTCGTATATCTTTTAAACTGAAACCTATATAAAAAAACTAAAATTTTTCTTTATAAGCACAGATGTTTTTATGTCTTTGAACCCAATATTATTTAAATCCAAGAAATATAAGTATAAAAAATTTTAGGGAGAGACTAGGTTTGATACTGCTAGATACAATTTTGGACAAATTTCTTCAAATAACTTCGGATATTTTTTAAATTATAATATCTATTAGAAAACTAAGTTTTCCATTAAAAAGTCAATATATTTGTGTGTTTCTAAACCAAATTTTATCAAAATCCCTAAAGAGTAAATGTTTAAAATTTAAGGGAGAGACCACCTATGTTTTTTGGTAAAAACAAAATCCAATATACTTCTTCTTCACATCACCTCGTATATCTTTTAAACTGAAATGTATATAAAAAAACTAAAATTTTTATTTATAAACACAGATGTTTTTATGTTTATAAACCGAATATTATTTAAATCCGAGAAATATAAGTATAAAAATTTTTAGGGAGAGACTAGGTTTGATACTGGTAGATACAATTTCGGACAAATTTCTTCAAATAGCTTCGTAAATTTTTTAAATTATATTATCTATTAGAAAACTAAGTTTTTCATTGGAAAGACAATATATTTGTGTGTTACTAAACCAAATTTTATTAAAATCCCTAAAAGGAAAATATTGAAAATTTAAGGGAGAGACCGTCTATGTTTTTTGTTAAAAACAACGATCAATAAGTTTCTTCTCCAAATCACCTCGTATATCTTTTGAACTGGGACGTATATAAAAAAACTAAAATTTTTCTTTATAAGCACAGATGTTTTTCTGTCTATAAACCAAATATTATTTAAATCCAAGAAATATAAGTATAAAAAATTTTAGGAAGAGACTAGGTTTGATACTGGTAGATACAATTTTGAACAAATTTCTTCAAATGACTTCGGAAATTTTTTGAATTATAATTCTTATTGGAAAACTAAGTTCTCCATTGGAAAGACAATATATTTGTGTCGTCCTAAACCAAATTTCATTAAAATTCCTAAAGGGAAAATATTAAAAATTTAAGGGAGAGACCACCTATGTTTTTTGGTAAAACCAAAATTCAATATACTTCTTCTCCAAATCACCTCGTATATCTTTTAAACTGAAACCTATATAAAAAAACTAAAATTTTTCTTTATAAGCACAGATGTTTTTATGTCTTTGAACCCAATATTATTTAAATCCAAGAAATATAAGTATAAAAAATTTTAGGGAGAGACTAGGTTTGATACTGCTAGATACAATTTTGGACAAATTTCTTCAAATAACTTCGGATATTTTTTAAATTATAATATCTATTAGAAAACTAAGTTTTCCATTAAAAAGTCAATATATTTGTGTGTTTCTAAACCAAATTTTATCAAAATCCCTAAAAAGTAAATGTTTAAAATTTAAGGGAGAGACCACCTATGTTTTTTGGTAAAAACAAAATCCAATATACTTCTTCTTCACATCACCTCGTATATCTTTTAAACTGAAATGTATATAAAAAAACTAAAATTTTTATTTATAAACACAGATGTTTTTATGTTTATAAACCGAATATTATTTAAATCCGAGAAATATAAGTACAAAAATTTTTAGGAAGAGACTAGGTTTGACACTGCTAGATACAATTTTGGACAACTTTCTTCAAATAATTTCGTAAATTTTTTGAATTATAATATCTATTAAAAAACTAAGTTTTCCATTGGAAAGACAATATATTTGTGTGTTACTAAACCAAATTTTATTAAAATCCCTAAAAGGAAAATATTGAAAATTTAAGGGAGAGACCGCCTATGTTTTTTGTTAAAAACAACGATCAATAAGTTTCTTCTCCAAATCACCTCGTATATCTTTTGAACTGGGACTTATATAAAAAAACTAAAATGTTTCTTTATAAGCACAGATGTTTTTCTGTCTATAAACCAAATATTATTTAAATCCAAGAAATTTAAGTATAAAAAATTTTAGGAAGAGACTAGGTTTGATACTGGTAGATACAATTTTGGACAAATTTCTTCAAAAGACTTCATAAATTTTTTGAATGGTAATATCTATTAGAAAACTAAGTTGTCCATTGGAAAGACAATGTATTTGTGTGTTCCTTAACAAAATTTTATCAAAATCCCTAAAGGGAAAATATTGAAAATTTAAGGGAGAGACCGCCTATGTTTTTCGTTAAAAATCCTAGGAAGATTTTTTGGTAATGTACGAAGGTTGCCTTTTTAGCCGCTTAGAAGGCGCCACTAATAGAACCTCTAGACACAAATCTAACCTGAATCTTTTGACATTTTTTCATCACCCTGCTAGGACGCCCTCTATGTCCCCAGCCTCGTTATTTAATAGCCAGAACTCCTATATGCAAAACTAAAAAACAACCCTCTTATTTATTTTTATAGATACCCACTTGCAATATTTTCCTCTAGCTCTAGAATAAAGAAGACATTTACCATCATTTCTTTTAATTCAAAACAAGCTTTTCTTTAATATATTTTTTATCTTCTGATACCTTA
The DNA here is from genome assembly GCA_964028335.1 of Altica lythri. NCBI lineage: Eukaryota > Metazoa > Arthropoda > Insecta > Coleoptera > Chrysomelidae > Altica > Altica lythri. The sequence goes on from OZ034810.1 coordinate 23,124,465, forward strand.
TAAGACATCCCTACTCGTTTCTGTATTATAATTCTTGTTGATAGAAAAATTATTTAATAACTACCTACCGTTTTTGTATAAATAATCAATTTGCTATTACTTGCTGCGAAGGTGGTCACTTATAAACTTAATAATATATTGTATACTGCGTAAGGTAGTATTTGAATAAATTAAGAAAATGAAGTACGATGTATATATATATGCAAAAATGGTAAAGTGTGTTTTAATTACACAATCTGTTAATGTTAAAGAAACAAGAATAATTATTAAAAAAATGTATTTTGTTATAAAAAAAATGTAACTGAAATTTAAATATAATAATTATAAACATTCTTATATTTTTCAAGAGTTATTTTTAATAAAATTCCCATTACATTTACATAATGAGTACACTTGGACCTCAAGAAAAATTAGTCCAATTTTAATACGACATTAAGATCGTATTATTGTAATTATGTGTTCCTTTTTTTCCCTTTAGTAATTCAGTGATTATAGTGTTATTATTTCGTTTTATTATTATTACATTTTGATATTCTGTATACGAAAACCAGTTTTATAAATTTTCGTTATTAACTCATACAAACAAAAAATGCTTCATTCCTAAAACAGAGATGTTAAGCAATCTCAAACAAATCAGAATTAAAAATATCTAAATGTAAGACTGACTTTAATCACTTAAAACCAGCTTCACAGATCTTCCTTATATAACTCATACAAACAAAAAATGCTTCATCGCTAAAAAAGAGATGTTAAACAGACACGCTGAAGACAGATTTGGAAATATCTAAATCTAAAACACATGTTTATCATTTAGAACCAGCTTCTTACAGAAGACAGAATTGGTAACATCTAAACCTAAAACAAATCTTTTATCACTTAAATCTTACTTTTTCTCATTTACTCATACAAAAAATGCTTCATCACTAAAAAAGAGTTGTTAGGCAGTCTCGCTAAAGAAAGAACTGAAAAAATCTAAAAGAGACTCTAATTATTTAAAACCAGCTTCACATAACTTCCTTATTAACTTATACAAACAAAAAATGCTTCATTACTAAAACAGATGTTAAGCAGTCTCACAGAAGACGGAATTGTTGAAAGCTAAACCTTTTATCATTCCAATCCACGTTGACAGATATTCCTCATTAACTCATACAAACAAAAAATGCTTCAATATTATAACAAACATGTTACACAGTTAAGCAGAAGACAAAATTGGTAATATCTAAATCTAAAGCAAACCTTGTATCATTTAAAAAAGAGTTATTAGCCAGTCTCGCTGAAGAAAGCACTGGAAAAATCTAAAAGAGACCCTAATCATTTAAAACTAGCTTCACATATTTTCCTTATTAACTCTTACGAACAAAAAATGCTTCATCACTAAAACAGAGATGTTAAGCAGTCCCACAGAAGACGGAATTGGTGATAGCTAAACCTTAAACAAACCTTTTATCATTACAATCCACGTTGACATGTATTCCTTATTAACTCATACAAACAAAAAATGCTTCATCACTAAAACAGAGATGTTAAGCAGGCTCACAGAAAACAGAATTGGAAATAACTGAATTCAAAACACACTTTATTCATTTAAAACAAACTTTACCGATGTTCCTCATTAACTCATACAAACAAAAAATGCTTCATCATTAAAACAAAAATGTTAAGCAGTTAAGCAGAAGACAAAATGTCACACAGTATTGGAAAAAACTGAATCTTTAGCAAACCTGTTTTCGTTTAGAAACAGCTTTACAGATCTTCTTCATTAACTCATACAAACAAATAATGCTTCATCACTGAAACAAATATGTTAAGCAGTTAAGCAAAAAACAGAATTTCCTACAGAATTGGTGGAATTTAAATCTTAAACAAAGTTTTTATCAATTAAAACCTGCTTTACAGTTTTTCCTTAGTAACAAAAAATGCTTCATCACTAAAACAAAGATGTTAAGCAGTCCCACAGAAGACGGAATTGGTGATAGCTAAACCTTAAACAAACCTTTTATCATTACAATCCACGTTGACATGTATTCATTATTAACTCATACAAACAAAAAAATGCTTCATCACTAAAAAAGGGTTGGTAGGCAGTCTCGCTGAAGAAAGAACAGGAACAATCTAATCATTTAAAACCACATATCTTCCTAATTAACTTATACAAACAAAAAATGCTTTATCACTAAGCATATCTTCTTTATTAACTTATACAAACAAAAAATGCTTCATCACTAAAACAGAGATATTAAGCAGTTTTACAGAAGACGAAATTGGTGATAGCTAAACCTTAAACAAACCTTTTATCATTACAATCCACGTTGACATGTATTCATTATTAACTCATACAAACAAAAAATGCTTCATCACTAAAAAAGGGTTGGTAGGCAGTCACGCTGAAGAAAGAACAGGAACAATCTAATCATTTAAAACCACATATCTTCCTAATTAACTTATACAAACAAAAAATGCTTTATCACTAAGCATATCTTCTTTATTAACTTATACAAACAAAAAATGCTTCATCACTAAACCAGAGATATTAAGCAGTTTTACAGAAGACGAAATTGGTAATAGCTAAACCTTAAACAAACCTTTTATCATTACAATCCACGTTGACACATATTCCTTATTAACTCATACAAACAAAAAATGCTTTATCACTAAAAAAGGGTTGGTAGGCAGTCACGCTGAAGAAGGAACAGGAAAAATCTAATCATTTAAAACCACATATCTTCCTAATTAACATATACAAACAAAAAATGCTTTATCACTAAGCATATCTTCTTTATTAACTTATACAAACAAAAAATGCTTCATCACTAAAACAGAGATATTAAGCAGTTTTACAGAAGACGAAATTGGTGATAGCTAAACCTTAAACAAACAACAAACCTTTTATCATTACAATCCACGTTGACACATATTCCTTATTAACTCATACAAACAAAAAATGTTTCATCACTAAAAAAGGGTTGGTAGGCAGTCTCGCTGAAGAAGGAACAGGAAAAATCTAATAATTTAAAACCACATATCTTCCTAATTATCTTATACAAACAAAAAATGCTTCATCACTAAAACAGAAATGTTAAGCATATCTTCTTTATTAACTTCTACAAACAAAAAATGCTTCATCACTAAAACAGAGATATTAAGCAGTATCACAGAAAACGAAATTGGTGATAGCTAAACCTTAAACAAACCTTTTATCATTACAATCCACGTTGACATGTATTCCTTATTAACTCGTACAAACAAAAAAATGCTTCATCACTAAAAAGGGTTGGTAGGCAGTCTCGCTGAAGAAAGAAGAGGAAAAATCTAATCATTCAAAACCACATATCTTCCTAATTAACTTATACAAACAAAAAATGCTTTATCACTAAAACAGAAATGTTAAGCATATCTTCATTATTAACTTCTACAAACAAAAAATGCTTCATCACTAAAACAGAGATGTTAAGCAGTCTCACAGAAAACAGAATTCCAGAATTGGAAATAACTGAATTCAAAACAAACTTTAATCATTTAAAACAAGCTTTACCGATGTTCCTCATTAACTCATACAAACAAAAAATGCTTCATCATTAAAACAAAAATGTTAAGCAGTTAAGCAGAAGACAAAATGTCACACAGTATTGGAAAAAACTGAATCTTTAACAAAACCTGTTTTCGTTTAAATACAGTTTTACAGATTTTTCTTATTAACTCATACAAACAAAAAATGCTTCATCACTGAAACAAACATGTTCAGCAGTTAAGCAGAAAACTGAATTTTCTATAGAATTGGTAAAATGTAAATCTTAGACAAACTTATTTTCCTTCATACAAACAAAAAATGCTTCATCACTAAAACAAAGATGTTAAGAAGTCTCAGAAGACAAACTTTCATACAGAATTGGAAATATCTAAATCTTAAATAAACTTTATATCATTTAAAACCTGCTTTACAGATCATCCTCATTAACAAAAAAAATGCTTCACCACCAAAACAGATAACTTAGAAATCGTGCTGACGATCACGTTAACGTCACAGTGTTGCCAATCACACACTGTTGCCAATTTATGGTCTTCGACTTTTGGTCCAAGTAGTCAATTTTTTTTTCGAATAGTCTGTTACTTTTTATCGTAGAAAGATTTTATGGTGTTTCAGTAGATCGAAAAAACATGCTTCATAAATGCAATAAATAGATACAGTTCTTGTCTTTATAAATAATACAAAGTATCAGTATTAATAAAACATCTACAAGTTAAGAAAATATGTTCTGTATTTATTGACTTGTTAATAAGTGAACTAGTTTTTAATGGCATTTTTTTTACTTTATATTTTTAGTGCTGATTAAATCAATAATGAGCAGAATTGTTGATTTTATGTATCGGTTAAATTAAAACAAGGAAAGAAAGATTTTTTGTTAGTTATAGGATTTTCAGGTTCGTAAAAAATTGTTGATATCGTGTTTGATGATGGCAACACCGCGTTGCTAACGGTCGCTTGAGTCCAAGACCTTCCATTCAACAATTTATTATAATTTTTCTCAATATATGCGTTTTATGAACTCGCCTTTTTTCTACATTTCCACGCCAATGGTCGGCATTGGCCTCAATGAGATTAAAAAGCCGACGATGGTTGGAAGGATTATAACGAAAAAAACAATTCTTGACACTAAATATCTGTGTTACATCACTGGTAGGAAAGAAACATAAATTGCAGCAGACTTTATAAAACATAATACGTTTCGTTACCATTCCACTTGAAACTGTCTAAACTGTCTTTCATATTAAATTTAAAGTGGAATATTCTAAACTAAAATACCAAAGTTTATGAAGAGTTTTCAATTGCTTTTAAGACTCGAATCGTTTGAAATTATATAACTTTAAGTTTAAGAATATTATGATAAGCGAATTTTTTTCATGCTGAGAAATTAAACATAAACACCGTTTAGTAAACTATTATTTTTGAGATAACTCTAAACGGATTTTTGAAATTTTAGAAATTATATAAACAAGAAATAATTAAAATGACATTAAGGAGAAATTGACAAAATCTTACATCCAGTGGGACTCGAACCCACCATCACTGCCTTATACGCAGGCATGCTTTAACCACTTAAGCTATTGGATGCTCAAGTGGTTAGGAAGCAAAACGTTATCATGAACTGAAATCCCGTCAGATATGACATTCACTCACTCCTAACCGGTTAGGATGTCACGGGCTAATTTCTCGTTAGCGATAATTATCTTAATCGGTAATAAATTGAGTACTCACCTCACAAATTGCACCATAATTAAGGGTTAAACAGAGTCATTTAATATTGAGAACAAGCCGAATCTCGGTTGTTTGTAGGTAAACACCTTCTATTTATTATATTCTGGCCACAATCGTTGCTAATACTAACTTGAATATTCGTGTATTTATTATATTTAGATCACAAATTATTGGCTTTATTTATTTTTAAATCAATGTCTCTGTCAATCGTAAACAGGTGATTGTCATTTCTTCTTCTGTTCGTATAACTCGTCATATTGTTGTCTATAGTCAGGTGTTTCGTTAATGTCATCTAACTTATTAAGCTTGAACACAAACGAGAAATTGAGTACCTATTGAGAGTTTTGGTGTTACTATGATAAGTAATAAGATTTGCTGTTATTAAACGATTACCGTTGTCGTTTGTAAATTGTTGGCTGACAATTCTTCTGTTAATGGCCTTACAGTAGTAGAGGCCATCTTCGAGTGTGTCATATTTCGTCGAAAGGAAACGAATTTTCTTTCTTTTTGCTATCTGATTTGGACCGAGAAGGTTATTCGAGAGCAAGTCAGATTATTTTCGGGTGAAGTTTTAATCACGGACCATCCGTAACAATTAATTTTGGATTTTTGAAACTAAACCATTTTGTCCATTTGAATCATTGTTGGAATTAGTTTCTATTGTTATTTTTGGATTCATTGGACAAACCGCGAGTCGGATTTTTATGAAATCTTCTGTGGTAAGTGAACATGTCTTTTATTCATGTGGTTTGACCAATTCTTATGGTTTTCTCTTTCTTTCTTTCTTTTATCTCCGGCGAAATGTAGCTAAGAACACGGTATAGTCAGCGAGTTGTTTGGTTAATTCAATACCATTCAGGCCAGCAAATTGCAGTTTAAATCATCTATCAGTACAGTTCACACCAAGAAAATTCATTTCCTTTCGACGAAATATGACACACTCGAAGATGGCCTCTACTACTGTAAGGCCAATAACAGAAGAATTGTCAGCCAACAATTTACAAACGACAATGCTAATCGTTTAATAACAACAAATCTTATAACTTATCATAGTAACAACAAAATTCTCAATTTCTCGTTTGTGTCCAAGCTTAATAAGTTAGATGACATTAACGAAACACCTGACTATAGACAACAATATGACGAGTTATACGAACAGAAGAAGAAATGACAATCACCTGTTTACGATTGACAGAGACATTGATTCAAAAATAAATAAAGCCAATAATTTGTGATCTAAATATAATAAATACACGAATATTCAAGGTAGTATTAGCAACGATTGTGGCTAGAAGATAATAAATAGAAGGTGTTTACCTACAAACAACCGAGATTCGGCTTGTTCTTAACATTAAATGACTCTGTTTAACCCTTAATGATGGTGCAATTTGAGAGGTGAGTACTCAATTTATTACCGATTAAGATAATTATCGCTAACGAGAAATTAGCCCGTGACAAGGAGACCGAATAAAAATATAAGACAGGGCACAAATAAAGTGACTTAGAGTTTGATGTTTCAATTGTCGATTTGACAAATCTTTTTTTGCATTAACGTCATGTAACATGTGCTTAAGGAGAAAGTGAGTGAATGTCATATCTGACGGGATTTGAGTTCATTATAACGTTTCGCTTGAGCATACAATAGCTTAAGTGGTTAAAGCATGCCTGCGTATAAGGCAGTGATGGTGGATTCGAGTCCCACTGGATGTGACATTTTTTCAAATTCTCCTTAATGTCATTTTAATTATTTCTTGTTTGTATAATTTCTAAAATTTCAATAAATACCGTTGGTTTATACAACACTTTTGGTAATAAAGATTAGATATTTGTTTTTGTAGATAATTACAACTCTAGCTAATATCTTGATGAAAGTAATGAAATTAATTAGTTACAATTTTACTATTCCAAGCAAATATAATTGGCAAAACAAGTCATTAAAAAGTAATGCAACTTGTTATAGAAATAATAACCAGTAGGTACTACATTTATGAGAATTTTTTTTTTCATTAAATAATTCAGAATAAAACTGTTGTGGTATTTGGTAATTGAGTTGCTTATTTTAATTCCGTATGCAAGATATTTTTAAATAGTATACAAAGCAACTTCTAATTGCTTTCCAAAAGTACATAATAGCAATAAAGTTGAACAAAATCACACTTTTGTAAAAAGGAATAGCATCTAGAGATTGAGCTCGAGCCCCAAAATCTCTGTTGCTAACTTCATGCAGCTGCGAATTCTTTTTTTTCGAATGTTTTGGGCACGCAGCCACTTCTTTTTCAAAATGTTTCATTTGGTAGATGGCACTCTTTAACAACTGTATTAGATATACAACGCCAGCACGACGATAACATTTAAACATAACCCTACTTCTGTAAAGAGGCAAAGTGCTTAAGTTCTGACAGCTGTCAACATCACACTGCTGTCAAGTGTCATTCTTTAAAGCCTTTTTTACGACAATGTAATAGACAATGCAACCTAGAGATAGTACTGGAACTCTGAGAGCTGTCAACGTAAAAGTGTTGCCAACTTCACACATATGCCAAGTCTTTTTTCTCTTATTGTCTTTAAAGTTTGGTCCAAGGAATTTTGTATTTTACCTTAAGGCATTGGGTACTCTCCAGTTATAACACGCTGGTGTAGCCCTAAAATGTGAACTTACCCCCACTCTTGTAAAGAAGAAAAGTACCTAGAAGTTTTGCTGAACCCCAACAGCTCTTAACGTTATAGTGCAGCTAACTTTACACAGCTGCCAATTCTTCTTTTTCTAATAGTCTTTAATGTTTTGTCCACGCAGCAACTTCTTTTTCTAAATGTTTCATTCGGTAGAGGGCACTCTCTGACAACTGTATTAGATATACAACGCCAGCACGACAATAACATTTAAACATAACCCCACTTCTGTAAAGAGGCACAGTACTTGAGTTCTGACACCTGTCAACATCTGTTACCAACCTGTTACCAACTTCACACTCCTGCCAATTTTTGTTCTTTGAAGCCTATTTTTACTTTTTAGGAGGGCACTCTTTGACAACTGTAGTAAATATTCAACGACGCAAAAATTTTAATATAACCTCTTTTTTGTATAGAGGCATAAATATTTTAGTCATTACAGCTGTCTACGTCAGAGTGTTGCCGACTTTACACTGCTGCCAATTTTTGTTCTTCAACGTTTGGTGTCAGCTTTATTTTACAAGAACATTCTCTGACAACTGAAGTAGATACGACACTAAAATTTTAAACATAACCTCACTTTTGTGAGGCACAAAGATTTGAGTTATGAGATCTGTCAACGTCAGAGTGTTGCCAACTTTACACTGCTACCAATTTTTGTTTTTTAACGTTTGGTGTCAGCTTTATTTTACAAGAACATTCTCTAACCACTGAAGTAGATACGGCAGCAAAATTTTAAACATAACCTCACTTTTGTGAGGCACAAAGATCTGAGTTATGAAATCTGTCAACGTCAGAGTGTTGCCAACTTTACACTGCTGCCAATTTTTGTTCTTTAACGTTTGGTGTCAGCAGATTTTTTTTACAAGAACATTCTTTGACAACTGAAGTAGATACGGCACTAAAATTTTAAACATAACCTCACTTTTGTATAGAGGCACAAAGATTTGAGTTATGACAGCTGTTAACGTCAGAGTGTTGCCAACTTTACACTGCTGCCAATTTTTGTTCTTTAACGTTTGGTGTCAGCAGATTTTTTTTACAAGAACATTCTTTAACAACTGAAGTAGATAGGACACTAAAATTTTAAACATAACCTCACTGTAAAGAGGAACAAAGATTCGAGTTATGACAGCTGTCAACGTCAAAGTGTTGCCAACTTTACACTGCTGCCAATTTTTGTTCTTTAACGTTTGGTGTCAGCAGATTTTTTTTACAAGAACATTCTTTGACAACTGAAGTAGATACGGCACTAAAATTTTAAACATAACCTCACTTTTGTATAGAGGCACAAAGATTTGAGTTAGGACAGCTGTTAACGTCAGAGTGTTGCCAACTTTACACTGCTGCCAATTTTTGTTCTTTAACGTTTGGTGTCAGCAGATTGTTTTTACAAGAACATTCTTTGACAACTGAAGTAGATACGACACTAACATAGCACCTAGAAATAGCGCTGTAGCCTGAGAGCTGTCTACGTGACAGTGTTACCAACTTCACACTGCTGAAAGTCTTCTTTTTCGAATTTTCATTGACGTTTGACAGCTCTTAACGTCACAGTTTTACCAACCCTAGACGTAGGTACCGTAACAAATTTGAAATATAAAAAAATAATTGATTTCGTCTATAATCATGTTTATGGCTGGTTTTTAGTGATTGCTCGCTATGTTTTTAAGTTTAAGAGAAGAATCAAGAAATAGATTTTTACCTCTAGCTTGTAATTCCCAGATTGGTATTAAAACCTTATCTTAATGACAATTCGAATAACTGTTTCTTATGCACAACTACTAATTATTTCTTCTATCGTCCACTACAGCTACTTTAGATAATTATAAATGTAAATTTGTCGTTTTTAACTGTATTCACTTACAGTATGAAATCTGTCTTGACCAGTTATGCTAAAAAAAATATTAAAATATATAACTAAACGTTGCCGCTCAAACCCATTCCCCTATATTTCGTCGAGATAACGCAGAGAGAGAATATTCTCATCAAACAACATTCTTCTTTCCATCTCTCGAAAATTTATGATACAGTTTCTCAACAGATCTTGAAAACGAGATAGGGGTCTACAAACTTGATTGGTCTCTAGAATTACCTACTCAGAAACAATTAAGATTTAATTTAAATGCTGGTGTACTCGCCACTGATACAGAGATGGTTTCAGATCATTTTTTTTTTATTTATTTTAGATTCTGTTTAAGGATAATTGTGACCATTATAAGATAAATAAATTGCACATCTTCGATAGCTTCGAAATTTCAATAATTCTATTGTGTCGGTTTTTCGTGACGGTGTGCCCTCGGAATTTTTGTGACGGTGCGTTTGAATCTCAAAAATTGATCCTTATCTCTAATACATAATTTGTTAAAATTTCAGCTTTCTAGCTAGCACGGTTTATGAGATACAGCCTGGTGACAGACAGACAGACAGATGCGCAGACAGACGGACAGACAGACGAACAGACAGACGGACAGACAGACGAACAGACAGACGGACAGACGAACGGACAGACAGACGGACATTCCCATATTATCCCCTTCTTTTATCACTGCGTCCAATATTTATTGCTATACGTAATTATATGGTTTAGTTAGATTAATTTAAATAGATATGGTGTAATAAATAATGACAATTTCGCTATTTAAAATTGAACATTTGAACTCGTGCAACATGCTTTTAAGAAGATTTATGTTCTATTGAAATTATCGATAATTCCGAATACATTTATATTATTACTTATAATTACACACCCTAGCATGAACGATTCAACAGGTATTAGCCTAGTTTGAAATCGAATTAAAAATTAAAATTTACTTATCGATAATTTAAAAAGGAAATTATTAATTTGGTATTCAAACTTTTATTTCCGATAGATTTATTACAGTTGATTGAATTGCTAAAATGTATTTAAACAGAAATTACTACACGACTTAGCAATTAATATTTTTTTTTAAATATAAGCAAACGTTATTCATGTTTGTTTTGTTAAATGCCTATTATATTGATTAATTATTTTTCAATGGACGACGAATTTAAATATATAATTGCAAAATTGTAAGGCAAAGTTTAATGAATCAACCTATTTCTTATCGTCAAGGTTTATATTTTTAATTAAAATTTAAATTAGGTACTTATTTTTAAACCCTTTTTCTTCACTACTTCCATTTGTAAGATTGGTTTGTGCCCTATAACTCTTGAACAAAAAGTCTCAGGATCATAAAATTTGGTATATAGAATCCTCGTATTATTGGAAAGAAACCTGTTAAATTTGGTCCAGATCGGTAAACTATAACGGTAAAATTTTAACGGTTTTCGAAACTCGTGTATATAATTCATAATTTTCTTCGCTGGGGGCATAACACTTGATCTAAAAATCGTACGGTTATGAAATTTGGTATATAGAATCTTAGTTTCATGTATACGAACAGGATTAATTTTTGTCTAGATCGGATAACTTTAACGGTAAAATTTTAGCGGTTTTTCGAAACTCGTGTATATAATTCATAATTTCCTTCGTTTGTGTGCATAACTCTTGATCTAAAAATCGCACGGTTATGAAATTTGGTATATAGAATCCTAGTTTCATCTATACGAACAGGATTGATTTTTGTCTAGATCGGATAACTTTAACAGTAAAATTTTAACGGATATCCGAAACTCGTGTATATAATTCATAATTTACTTCGTTTGTGTGCACAACTCTTGATCTAAAAATCTCACGGTTATGAAATTTGGTATATAGAATCCTAGTTTCATCTATACGAACAGGATTGATTTTTGTCTAAATCGGATATCTTTAACGGTTAAATTTTATCGGATTTCCGAAACTCGTGTATATAATTCATAATTTACTTCGTTTGTGTGCATAACTCTTGATCTAAAAATCGCAAGGTTATAAAATTTGGTATATAGAATCCTAGTGTCATGTGTAAAAACAGCATTGATTTTTGATCAAATCGGATAACTATAACGGTAAAATTTTAACGAATTTCAAAACTCGTGTATGTAATGTATAATTTACTTCGTTTGTGTGCATAACTCTTAATCTAAAAATCGCACTGTTATGAAATTTGGTATATAGAATTCTAGTCTTATGTGTAAAAACAGCATTGATTTTTGATCAAATCGGATAACCATAACGGTAAAATTTTAACGAATTTCAAAACTCGTGTATATAATTCATAATTTTCTTCGCTGGGGGGCATAACTCTTGATCTAAAAATGGCACGGTTATGAAATTTGGTATATAGAATCTTGGTTTCATGTTTACGAACAGGATTAATTTTTGTCTAGATCGGATAACTATAACGGTAAAATTTGAACGAATTTCAAAACTCGTGTATGTAATTCATAATTTACTTCGTTTGCGTACATAACTCTTAATCTAAAAATCGCACGGTTATGAAATTTGGTATATAGAATCCTAGTCTTATGTGTAAAAACAGCATTGATTTTTGGTCAAATCGGATAACCATAACGGTAAAATTTTAACGAATTTCAAAACTCGTGTATATAATTCATAATTTTCTTCGCTGGGGAGCATAACTCTTGATCTAAAAATCGCACGGTTATGAAATTTGGTATATAGAATCTTAGTTTTATGTTTACATACAGGATTAATTTTTGTCTAGATCGGATAACTATAACGGTAAAATTTAAACGAATTTCAAAACTCGTGTATTTAATTCATAATTTACTTCGTTTCTGTGCATAACTCTTGATCTAAAAATCGCAAGGTTATAAAATTTGGTATATAGAATTCTAGTGTAATGTGTAAAAACATCATTGATTTTTGTCAAAATCGGATAGCTTTAAGAGTAAAATTTTAGCGGTTTTCCGAAACTCGTGTAGATAATTCATAATTTCCTTTGTTTGTGTGCATAAGTGCATAACTCTTAATCTGAAAATCACACGGTTATGAAATTTGGTATATAGAATCCTAGTGTCATGTGTGAAAACAGCATTGATTTTTGATCAGATCGGATAAATATAACTGTAAAATTTTAACGAATTTCAAAACTCGTGTATGTAATTCATAATTTACTTCGTTTGTGTGCATAACTCTTGATCTAAAAATCGCAAGGTTATAAAATTTGGTATATAGAATCCTAGTGTCATGTGTAAGAAGAGCATTGATTTTTGATCAAATCGGATAACTATAACGGTAAAATTTTAACGAATTTCAAAACTCGTGTATGTAATTCATAATTTACTTCGTTTGTGTGCATAACTCTTGGAAAAATCGCAAGGTTATAAAATTTGGCATATAGAATCCTAGTGTCATGTATACAAACAGGATTGATTTTTTTCTAGATCGGATAACCATAACTGTAAAATTTTAACGAATTTCAAAACTCGTGTATGTAATTCATAATTTCCTTTGTTTGTGTGCACAATCCCTGAAAGAAAGATCACAGATTCATAAAATTTGGTATATTGAATCCTCATAAGATAAGGACAAAACCCATAGATTTTGGCCCTGATCGCATCACGATAACTGTAAATTTTAACAATTTTCCAAACTCATGTATATAATTCACCATTTCCTTCGTTTATGTGCATAACTCTTGGTCTAAAAATTGCACGGTTATGAAATTTGGTATATAGAATCCTAGTGTCATGTATACGAACAGGATTGATTTTTTTCTAGATCGGATAACCATAACGGTAAAATTTTAACGGTTTTCGAAACTCGTGTATATAATTCATAATTTCATTCGTTTGTGTGCACAACTCTTGATGTAAAAATCGCACGGTTATAAAATTTGGTATATAGAATCCCACTGTCATGGAAAAGAACAGCATTGATTTTTGTCTAGATCGGATAACCATAACGGTAAAATTTTAACGGTTTTCGAAACTCGTGTATATAATTAATAATTTTCTTCGTTTGTGTGCATAATTCCTAAAAGGAATATCAGAGGTTCATGAAATTTGGTATATAGAATCTTTATGATATAAATAAGAAACCTATAGATTTTGGTCCTGATCGCATTACTACAACGGTAAAATTTTAACGATATTCCTAAACTCGTGTATATAATTCATAATTTCCTTCGTTTGTATGCATAACTCTTGTTCTGAAACTCACACGATCATGAAATTTGGTATATAGCATCCTATTGTCATGAGATAGAACTCTATCTAGATTATTTCTTTTTTTACGATTTTTTTTTAATTTGCAATTTTTTTTTAACATTTCTTCAGCATTTTCTAATTTGCCAAGGTCAACCTTTTGACGACTTTATATTTTTACTATCGTATGCTAACAATTTTTTTTCTTGAGATTTAAATACAGCACGTGCCAAAACGGCATCTATTGTAACCATTGTGCAAAAAAAAGGTGGGTAAACGTATAGAAGCATTTTTTTTCTTAAATTGAATAAGAATAGGTAAAAGTGGCTAAATCTTATTGAAAGCATAATAGGCTTTTGTGAGTTTAACAATAATTCCTTTCAGGTAGATAAAACTCTTATCTTGCGGGTCCTTCGGTATACTTTAAAGTAGGTAAGGGCATAAAATTGGGGATATTTATCGCATTAAAAAAAAAATTCAAATTTTTACTGACTTTTCCATTTATTTGTTAAACTTTGTTTCATTTTCTTGTTTTCGATCCCTGAAAAGCACAGTAATCTCTTTTAATCGGATTCTGAACTATTATTTAATCATTGAGTTAACGTCACGCATCGTGACGGTCGTGAAGTCACATTTTTGTCGATCTTACCGATCTCGCCTCGTATCTTACATTTGAATGACCAAAAAGAGGTATACATGACAGCGTTTCTCATATAAACTCAAAAAATAACAATTTGTATTTACATATTTTATTAATGATAAAAAGTTGGAACACCTGGATATAATTTAGATATGTCTTCATGAATTGCAAATCGAACCCTTTTATGTACCTCCTGAGGCAATGAAGTAAACAAAATGTAAAGTTAATACCTTTCTTGCTACCATTACCCTTTCATCCTAATAATGAAATACTCAACAAAGGCTTTTCTCACGTTAAATGATTATATGATGATAATCTTTAAGACGAAATAAATATTTATTATGAAAATGTTGTTTCGAACATCTGCTGGTATTAAAATAAGAAGAAAATGATATGTTTTAATATAAAATTTATTTTTTTTATTTATTTACAGGTGCTGTTGGAAAGGAGTACCTAAATAATCGAGTTTCAAGTAAGTTCTTATTTTCGTTTTTGTGTTATTTAATAGTATATTCTGTAACAAGGTTAGAATGAAAATTCGATACGAGTGGAGAATTCCGAACGCGAGCGTAGCGAGCGAGAGGAACCACGAGTAAATCGTTTTTATAAGCTTCATCTTGTTGCTTTAATAATGATTCTCTATAAAAGTTATTTTTGATGTTAACTGTACCATCAGCTTAAACTATTATGTCTTTGTTTTTATAACTATCTACTCGACTGTGTTGTTATTAAAAAAATTAAAATTCTTCTAAGTCAAGATACACAAACAAAAGATGTGAGTAACTACTTAAAATTATTACTAAGTAAAGATAATTTGTAAATGCCTGACAGAGTTTTGTTATGGCGATTTGTATTCAAGAATGTAATGAACTCAAAAAGACTAGTTAAACATTCCAAGAAACCATTCCTAGAAATTCAAGATAGGCATGTTATTCTGAACAAACACGATTATCCAATTTTCTAAATTTCTAAATTCCTTTTGTGATATATAAGTATGTATGTGTTTGGTTTGCTTATATGCAATTTAACTAGTTTCCTTACTTAACATAAATTCTTCAGATGAAACCAAGAGTGAAATCAGCACACAATAAAAATATTATTAAAAAATAAAATAATAAAATATCTCTCATTGAACATTTTTAAATTCCAGGTTTTTAATATTTTCTTTGTATTATTTTGTAATTTTTTTGATTTAATATATTAGATAACAACTGCGCCACCTAGTGGTGGCGTCATCGTACTAACTTAATTAAGAATTTCTCTTTAAAATATATATTTCAAATGCGCCAGCTTACCGTGGCGTCACAGTTCTTAATTAAGTAAGAAATGCTTGTTTATATATATGAGCCCTCAACTGCGCCACCTTGTGGTGGCGTCATAGAACTTAATTAAGTAAGAATTGTTTTTTTAAATTTTATATGATATCAATTGCGCTACGGTGGCGTCATAGTTCTTAATTAGGTGTGAATTATATAATATAACAACTGCGCCACCTTACGGTGGCGTTATAGTAACGAATGAAGTAAATATATGAGATATCAATTGCGCCCCCTTACGGTGACGTTGTAGTACTTAAGTAAGAAGGAATTGCTCTTTTAAATTTATGAGATAGCAACTGCGTCACCTTACGGTGGCATCGTAGTTCTTAATTTGTAACCCGCACGTTGGGCGCCAATTTGTAGCTTATTAATTTCCCTTTATGAAGAGATTACAACCCTAGGCTAGCTCAATTGGGTTCGTGGCTTATTTCCTGAGTTTTAACAATTCGTTTCAAACACAAATTACAGGGCGCCAGAGTACAGACATAGCAAATAACACGCAAAGATCTGTAAAAATGTTTTATTAAAAAAAAATTTCAATAATGATGTGTTAATGAACATACAATAAATTAATTAAATCTCTTTTTTTTATTTGACCAGGAATCCAAATTGAATCGTCTACTCGGGATGTGGTTTTGAAATACTTTTCGGGATTTCAATTTTTATATTCCATTCCAGGGATGGTATGATTTTACGTCGATAAATTTTCAATATTCCTTTCCAGGGAAGGTATGAATTCACTTCGATAAAATTATCAAACATCGGCTAACAAAACGGCTTGTCAGGTTTTCCAAAATTATATTGTCTTTCTCTAATAGGGCCCTTCTGGATGTGGCGAAAACCCTAATAATGAAACCATAATCAAAACACTATTCCTTTATGAATTACAATCAGGTAGAATCGCTATCTGCTTTCTCCATATTATAGAGAAATAATTAATTTAAATATACGTGTTTTATACACTTTATGATCACAAAAACTGATGTTTGCGATAGCGATTGTACTTGAAATTAAGTGTTAGTAATATTTTACAATAACAAAATTAACGACAATTTGGACAATTTAATTAAAATAAAATTTATAACTGAAACTAAAGAATTACTTACTGTATCGAAGAGCACCTATCAGGAATATAAACAGTGATAAAATGAACGAGCAAGGAAAACGACGGATAACAAGGAGTCTCGTTTCCCACTTAATAATCGTGGCGAAAAACAATAAAATAAACATCTACCCATAGTCAGGTGGATTTCGGCACAAAAACGGTCTCTGATCGGTACAAATTAAGTAAGAATTGCTAACTAAAACATATCAACTGTGCCACCTTATGGTGACGTTATAGTACTTAATTAAGTAATATTTGCTCACTTAAACATATAAGATATCAACTGCGCCACCTTACGGTGGCGTTATAGTACTCAATTAAGTCAGTCCCTCAGTTCTCTTAAACTAAAGGTTACAGAGTTATGAAATTGATATATAGAATCCTTTTGTCATAGAAAAGAACTCTATTGATATTGGTCCAACCATATTTGTCTCCATTTGTGTGCGTTATAACTCTCTAATGGAAGATCACAGAGTCATGAAATTTGGTATATAGAATCTTTATATTATAATGAGTAGCTTCATTCATTTTGGTCTAGATAGGATAACATTTACGGTCAAATTTTAACGGTTTTCTAAAACTCCCGGCCATGACTCGGTCCGATAATTGTACCTCCAAGTTACTTCGTATGCAAACTTTATATAAAAAAGTTCTATTTGCTGTGTGTGTGTTATAACTCTCTAATGAAAGATCACAGAGTCATGAAATTTGGTATATAGAATATTTATATTATAATGAGTAGCTCTATTCATTTTGGTCTAGATAGGATAACATTTACGGTCAAATTTTAACGGTTTTCTAAAACTCCCGGCCATGACTCGGTCCGATAATTGTACCTCCAAGTTACTTCGTATGCAAACTTTATATAAAAAAGTTCTATTTGCTGTGTGTGTGTTATAACTCTCTAATGAAAGATCACAGAGTCATGAAATTTAGTATATAGAATCTTTATATTATAATGAATAGATCTATTAATTTTGGTTTAGATAGGATAACATTTACGGTCAATTTTTAATGGTTTTCTGAAACTCCCGGCCATGACTCGGTCCGATAATTGTACCTCCAAGTTACTTCGTATGGAAACTTTACATAAAAAAAGTTCTATTTGCTGTGTGTGTTATAATTCTCTAATGAAAGATCACAGAGTCATGAAATTTGGTATATAGAATGTTTATATTATAATGAGTAGCTCTATTCATTTTGGTCTAGATAGGATATCATTTACGGACAAATTTTAACGGTTTTCTGAAACTCCCGGCCATGACTCCGTCCGATAATTGTACCTACAAATTACTTCGTACGGAAACTTTATATAAAAAAAGTTCTATTTGCTGTGTGTGTTATAACTCTCTAATGAAAGATCACAGAGTCATGAAATTTGGTATATAGAATGTTTATATTATAATGAGTAGCTCTATTCATTTTGGTCTAGATAGGATAACATTTACGGTCAAATTTTAACGGTTTTCTAAAACTCCCGGCCATGACTCGGTCCGATAATTGTACCTCCAAGTTACTTCGTATGCAAACTTTATATAAAAAAGTTCTATTTACTGTGTGTGTGTTATAACTCTCTAATGAAAGTTTACAGAGTCATGAAATTTAGTATATAGAATCTTTATATTATAATGAATAGATCTATTGATTTTGGTTTAGATAGGATAACATTTACGGTCAAATTTTAACGGTTTTCTAAAACTCCCGGCCATGACTCGGTCCGATAATTGTACCTCCAAGTTACTTCGTATGGAAACTTTACATAAAAAAAGTTCTATTTGCTGTGTGTGTTATAATTCTTCAATGAAAGATCACAGAGTCATGAAATTTGGTATATAGAATCTTTATATTATAATGAATAGATCTATTAATTTTGGTTTAGATAGGATAACATTTACGGTCAATTTTTAATGGTTTTCTGAAACTCCCGGCCATGACTCGGTCCGATAATTGTACCTCCAAGTTACTTCGTATGGAAACTTTATATAAAAAAAGTTCTATTTGCTTTTCTAGTAGGATTTTCAATGCTAATTTCAAAAGAAAATTTGTTAAAAGAATATCTCAAATTCATGAACTTTTCTGAGTAGATTTAATATTGTAATTAACTCTAAATTTTAGTTTTTGTTAAAGCTATATTTCACTGACGATAAACGATTAATAGTTGCCATGAAATAGTATGCAGATGTGTATAAAGGATTAAAAAAATACAATTTATTCGTACATTGGCGTTCCGTTTTATGTAGATAAGGGTCTATGTGTTTTTAAGTCTTTTTACTTTGGTGCTATACACCCTAATTTGCATTTTGTACATCATGCAAAATTCAGGGAGAAAGAAATACTAAAAGAATATATTTAATGTGAAAGAAATCACTTCAGTTTATTATTTTTATCTTAGTTTAGGTCTTGATTTGTTTTTTAATTATAAAATATACGAGGTGAAGTTTACAGATACAACCAAAAGCCAAGTCGATTTTAAAAAGCCTCCTATTTTACTAAAAGAGCTTAGAAAATCAGAGAAAAACGTATAAGGAGCGAGTATTTCCAGTATCATAATAATATTGTTCTACATATACAAAATAAAATCGATAATAAATAGATAACTGTTTTTCCAGTCTGTATTCATTTAAATTTTTTTTGCTCGTGTCTACAGACCCTACTTTGCATATTGCACATCATGCAAATCCGGGGGCAAAAAAGATTTTGTTTCGCAATTGAAGGATGCCGTGGCAGACAATGAATTGAGAGTGAGAAAAAATTAGCACTGAACCTCACGCTGTGAATTGTGTTGTATATGCTAATAAGAGAAAAGGGTTGCATGTATTAAATTTTAACTTATTTTAACTCTGTAACTACAGTATGTACAAATCGAAAAATCGAGTCTACTTCAGGTAGAAAAACACCTTTAACCCTTAAAAGATCGAGAAACTATAAACAGTTCTGTCATAAAATTCTTCTTCAGCAACCACAAAAACCTCTGAGTATCAATTGATCTTAAATAAATTTAACGCAAAACTCCAGAAAACGAGGTCCACCTTGGGTACCGGGTACCTCAAAAACCATCGACTACTTCGCCTGGAGCTTTACGTTAAATTCATTCAAAATCAGTGGATACTCGGAGGTTTTTGAGGTTACTGAAGACTAATTTTATGACTACGATGATCTTGGAGGTTCCTGGTGTCCAGGGTGGGCCACCACGTAGTTTTACGTTAAATTCACTCAAGATACTCGGGGTTTTTTGGGGATGCTGAAGACAAATTTCATGAGTGCAATGGTCTTAAAGGTCACTGGTGCCCAGGGTGGATCACGTCGCCTGGAATTGTACGTTAAATTCATTCAAGATCAGTGGAAACAAGGGGGTATTTGAGGTTGCTGAAGACGAATTTCATGATTGCTATGGTCTTGTAGGTTCCTGGTACCCAGGGTGGACTATATCGCCTGGAATTTTATGTAAAATTCATTTAAGATTAGTGAATACTCGGGGGTTTCTGAGGTTTCTAAAGATGAATTTCATAACTGAGATGGTCTTGGAGGTCCCTGGTGCCCAAGGTGGACCACGTTGCCTGGAGTTTTATGTTAAATTCGTTTAAGATTAGTGGATACTCAGGGGTTTTAGAGGATGCTGAAGACGAGTTTCATAACTGCGATGGTCTTAGAGGTCCCTGGTGCACAGGGTGGACCGCATCGCCTGGAGTTTTATGTTAAATTCATTCAAGATCAGTCGATACTTAGGGATTTCTGAGGTTGCTGAAGACGAATTTCATGACTGCGATGATCTTAGAGGTCCTGGTGCACAGGGTGGACCGCATCGTCTGGAGTTTTACGTTAAATTCATTCAAGATCAGTGGTGTACTCGGGGATTTTTGAGGTTGCTGAAGACTAATTTCATGATTGCTAAGGTCTTGTAGGTTCCTGGTACCCAGGGTGGACTATATCGCCTGGAATTTTATGTAAAATTCATTTAAGATTAGTGAATACTCGGGGGTTTCTGAGGTTTCTAAAGATGAATTTCATAACTGAGATGGTCTTGGAGGTCCCTGGTGCCCAAGGTGGACCACGTTGCCTGGAGTTTTATGTTAAATTCGTTTAAGATTAGTGGATACTCAGGGGTTTTAGAGGATGCTGAAGACGAGTTTCATAACTGCGATGGTCTTAGAGGTCCCTGGTGCACAGGGTGGACCGCATCGCCTGGAGTTTTATGTTAAATTCATTCAAGATCAGTAGATACTCAGGGATTTCTGAGGTTGCTGAAGACGAATATCATGACTGCGATGATCTTAGAGGTCCTGGTGCACAGGGTGGACCGCATCGTCTGGAGTTTTACGTTAAATTAATTCAAGATCAGTGGTGTACTCGGGTATTTTTGAGGTTGCTGAAGACTAATTTCATAATTGCTATGGTCTTGGTACCCAGGGTGGACTACATCGCCTGGAATTTTATGTAAAATTTATTTAAGATTAGTGGATACTCAGGGGTTTCTGAGGTTGCTGACGATAAATTTCATAACTGCGACGGTCTTGGAGGTCCCTGGTGCCCAGGGTGGACTACGTCGCCTGGAGTTTTATGTTAAATTCATTCAAGATTACTGGATACTCACGGGTTTTTGAGGTTGTTGAAGACGAGTTTCATGACTTCTATGGTCTTGGAGGTCCCTGGTGCCTAAAGTGGACCACGTCGTTAATGTTAAATTAATTCAAGATCAGTGGATTTTGAGGTTGCTGAAGACGAATTTTATGACTGCGATGGTCCGGGAGTTCCCTGGTGCCCAGAGTGGACCACGTCGCCTAGAGTTTTACATTAAATTTATTCAATATCAGTGGATACTCGGGGGTTTTTTGAAGTTGCTGAAGACGAATTTCATGACCTTTTTTTCCTAACATGCAAACGAATTATAATTTCAAAAAAACGACTCGTGTTAAGATGTCTTTACGTTTCTAGTAATAAAATAATTTTATTAATATGTTGATAAGATAATTGTTAACTGTATAATAATAAACCTGTATTGCAGTAATGCAGAAGATATAATAAACGTTTTTTTTAGCAGGTACATTCTAATTAAACTATTCAAGGTCTACAATTTCATTAAACTTAAATTAATCAAAATGTAAATTTACCAGTAAAAGTCAACCAATATCTAATTCTAATAAATGACTTTAATGTATCTTGATCATAGTACATACAGTTCGAACAAAAGTTTTAATGATATGCAAACCAACTTGACTTTATCTAATATATTAAATTAATACATAATATTATGGTGCTTTCAAGGTGTGTACAAATAAGCACTTTTTAGAATATAAATGACTCGAATTAAAATAATTTAGTTGCCTTATATTTTTTTCCCGTCCGCATGTACTTAATTGATAACGAGGTAATTTGTCAGTATATTTGTTGGCTGCATGTCCAAATATTAAAGATCAAACGCTCAGATTATAAGAACAGAGGAAGTTAACGAGCTTAGCGCAAACGCGATAAAATCTCTCGCATATGAGTACGAAAGCTGACTTAAATTGTATTAAAAATTTAACGGTTTTACACTTTGTAAACCTGCTACACTATAAACCAATTTTATTTAGAAATGAATTTTATTTGGCCCGGCAGGAAATGTTTCCTTGCACATAAATGTTGTTGGATTGTTTTTTATTAATTTCGCCGCGGGGTTTTGCTGTTTGTAATTGTTTTTTTAAGTCCAGTTGCTGGTCACGGTATATAATTGTAACGCTATAAAAATTCATTACTTTTTTAACACTGGCATGCCATTTTAAATACAATCAGTACCAATAAAAGGAAATAAAGTAGGCAAGGCAATAAAGCACTAAAAAGCTCTAAAAGTGACAATTGGTCGAGGTAAGACGTGTAGGTATGCAAATTTTTGCATTCAATTCGGAAGAGCGTCAGGAAAGTTTGTGAATTAAATCTCTGGTAAATAAAAAGTTTGGACAGAAATGAGTTCAATTTTTCTACTGAGGATTCTACCTGGTGCACAGGGTGGACCTCGTTGCCTGAATTTTAAGTTGAACTCATTCAAAATTAGTTGATAATCATTACTCTTGATCGGCCATGGTCTGGTGCCTAGAGAGCACCTCGTTGCCTAGTGTTTAGGGCGATAGTTTCCTAAAAACCTGGTGCCCAGGATGGACCTCGTCGCATGGAGTTTTACGTTAAATTCAGTCAAGATCAGTGCGGTACTCGGGGATTTTTGAGGTTGCTGAAGACGAATTTCATGATTGCCATGGTCTTGTAGGTTCCTGGTGTCCAGGGTGGGCCACCACGTAGTTTTACGTTAAATTCACTCAAGTTACTCGGGTTTTTTGGGGATGCTGAAATTGCTGAAGACGAGTTTCATGACTGCAATGGTCTTGAAGGTCACTGGTGCCCAGAAAGGATCACGTCGCCTCGAATTTTATGTTAAATTCATTCAAGATCAATGGGGTACTCGGGGATTTTTGAGGTTGCTGAAGACGAATTTCATGATTGCTATGGTCTTGTAGGTTCCTGGTGCCCAGAGTGGACTACATCGCCTGGAGTTTTATGTTAAATTCATTTAAGATTAGTGGATACTCAGGGGTTTCTGAGGTTGCTGACGATAAATTTCATAACTGAGATTGTCTTGGAGGTCCCTGGTGCCCAAGGTTGACCACGTCGCCTGGAGTTTTATGTTAAATTCATTTAAGATTAGTGGATACTCAGGGGTTTTTGAGGTTGCTGAAAACGAGTTTCATGACTGCGATGGTCTTAGAGGTCCCTGGTGCACAGGGTGGACCGCATCGCCTGGAGTTTTATGTTAAATTCATTCAAGATCAGTCGATACTCAGGGATTTCTTAGGTTGCTGAAGACGAATTTCATGACTGCGATGATCTTAGAGGTCTTGGTGCACAGGGTGGACCGCATCGTCTGGAGTTTTACGTTAAATTCATTTAAGATCAGTGATGTACTCGGGGATTTTTGAGGTTGCTGAAGACTAATTTCATGGTTGCTATGGTCTTGGTCCCCAGGGTGGACTACATCGCCTGGAATTTTATGTAAAATTTATTTAAGATCAGTGAATACTCGGGGGTTTCTGAGGTTGCTGAAGATGAATTTCATAACTGAGATGGTTTTATGTTAAATTCAGTCAAGATCAGTTGATACTCAGGAGTTTTTGATGTTGTTGAAGACGAATTTTATGATGTCAATGGTTTCCGAAGTACCCAGGATGAACCTCGTTACCTTGTGTTTTATGTTAAATTTATTTAAGACTAGTTGATACTCGGGAGTTTTTAGGGTTGCTGAAGACGAATTTAAGACAATTTTTCTTTTTGTGGTCACTAAACACAAATTTTATGACAGCGATGGCATTCAAAGTACCTGACGTACCTGAATTTTATGTTGAACTCATTGAAAATCAGTCAATAATCATTACTCGGCAGTTTTTGTGGGGTCACTGAACAAGAATTACATGACGGCGATGGTCTTAGAGGTACCTGGTGCCCAGAGAGGACCTTGTTGCCCAGAGTTTTGTGTTAAACTCATTTAAGATCTTTATTTTTTGGGGTTGCTAATCCCGAATATTATTGCAGCGATGGTTTCCTTAGTACCAAGTACCCAGGATGAACCTCGTCGCCTGGAGTTTTACGTTAAATTCATTCAAGATCAGTACATATTCGAGGGTTTTTTAGGTTGCTGAAGATGAAATTTATGACAACGATGGTCTCCGAAAGACTTAGTGTCAAGGATGGACCACGTTACTTTATTTAAGATCAGTTGATACTCATGAGTTTTTGGGGTTGCTGAACAAGAACTTCTTGACGGCAAATGTTTTTGATGTACCTGATACACAAAGTGGATCTCGTCGCCTAGAGGTTTATGTTAAATTCAGTTAAGATCAGTCGATCCTGGGGGATTTATGGGGTCACTGATCACGAATGTCATGCTAGTGATAATCTTCGAGGTACTTGGTGCTTAGAATGGACCTCGATTGGAGTTTTGTGCTAAATTCATTTAAGAGTAGTCGATCCTCGACCGTTTTTGAGGTTGCTGAAGACGAAATTTATGACGGTGATGGTCACCGAAGTACCTGCTAGTAGTCATATATATACGGGATACTGGGACACCGTTAAAACGAGGAGGGTTACTGGGACAAGACAGTGCTACTAGGACCCATGGTAAGGTTCCTGGGACCGCATACGAGGCGGATGGTCGTGTTGTTGTTCTTCTAAAAATTCGGAACCTCCCCGAACGGCTCGCGATCGTAGCCGAGTCGTCTTACCCCTCAAAGCCCTCTTCTGAAACCGCCTCCCCCGCTCCCTCCCGGAGCCGTTGATTCATTTAGCTTAGCTTAGCTGTCTAGTTTACTTTAGGTTGAACCGGTTTAAAAAGCTGTTGAACCTATTTAAAAAGCTGTTGAACCGGTTTAAAAAGCTGTTGAACCTGTTTAAAAAAGCTGTTGAACCGGTTTAAAATGCTGTTGAACCTGTTTAAAAAAGCTGTTGAACCTCTGATAATTCCTTTTTTACCCAAAAATGAACTAGACAGCTAAGCTAAGCTAAATGAATCAACGGCTCGGGGGGGAGCGGTTTTAGAAGAGGGCTTTGAGGGGTAAGACGACTCGGCTACGATCGCGAGCCGTTCGGGGAGGTTCGGAATTTTTAGAAGAACAACAACACGACCATCCGCCTCGTATGCGGTCCCAGGAACCTTACCATGGGTCCTAGTAGCACTGTCTTGTCCCAGTAACCCTCCTCGTTTTAACGGTGTCCCAGTATCCCGTATATATGACTACTCCTGCTGCCCAGGATGGACCTCGTTGCCTTGAGTTTTATGTTAAATTCTTTCAAGATTAGTCAATTCTTGAGAGTTTTTGGGGTTGCAGAAAACAAATTTTATGACGGCAATAGTCTTCGAGTTATCTGGTGCCCATGATGGACTTTATCTCCGGGAGTTGTATACCTATTAAATAGATTTAAGATCTATAGATACTCAGGGTTTTTTGGGGTTGTCGAACACGAATTTTATGACCACGATGGTATTCGAAATACTTCATGCACGCGAAAATTACATGAATATAGCTTTAGTTTGCCAAATTCCAAGATATTGAATATATCTCTAAAAAAATTGGTTACAGAAGTACTACATTCTTGTTTCTTTAACATTTTTTTCACAATAACAGACGTATTCTTTTGTAAACTTAACCAAAATGTAGACTTTTTTAGGGTTATACATGATTATAATTATCGAGCTTAGATAAATTATAGTCTGAAAGGATTTAGTGACCAATTAAGGTGTAAACCGTAATTTTTTATCTTCTGCTAAAATTTTCATTTAATATTAATGATTATAATCATCCGCACCTGGCAACGATAGAAAAAATAGGCGGTGTCTTTATGACTATATAAAATATATAATAAAAAATAATAAAAGACAGAGCAAAGAGCGTGTTGACCTACTAAAACCAGATGAGACCAGGTGCACAATATCTTCACCCTTTTCTTCAAGAATGCGACCTGACTCGATGTTGAAGAATTTTACCTGCTCGATCGAAACGGAACTGTTTGTGGTTTCTCGATGTTTTTAAGGGTTGTGAAGGTGTCTTTTACCTGAACTAGACTCGATTGTTCAACTTGTACCGGATAATACTTTTTAGAGTTTTGTAGATATTTATTAAAACAAAGTGATTGCAGAATATTAGTTATTCTATCGCTTTACGAGTATTGAAAAATATTTTCAAAAACATTGACCATTTAACTAAGAAAAAACAACTACTTCCCGGGCTATGTGCTCCGACGGATATTGAATTACACTTCAAAGTCAAATCTAACAGATAATTTAAACCAACCATTTTAGTTTGCAGTTAGAAGGGACAACATAACTTGTACACCGGTTTCGGTCTATTGGATCTCATCAGTACAAGGTATATGTTATCCGTCAGCGAGCTTAAGGCATAATCGCTGACTGAAGATTCAACTAAAATCATTTTGCAACATTTGTTCATTAATAACTCGCTTTATTAAGTAAGACACTATTACAGTTTTCTGTAATAATACTTTAAAAGTATTGAAACACTTATGGGGGCTTTTTACACAATTTATTTACAAAATTGTTAAGATACACTGAACTCTGCTGGGTAACGTCTAATACTTGACAATACAATGAACTCTTGTGAACACTTGACTCGAACTGACGTTAACTGCCCATGCATCCCCTTATATACAACATTATTTAATCTAGTCAGTGTGTTTAGAAGTTTCTAGAATTTTCTAGAAACATTATTTAAAATGGTCAGTTGATTTTTTTACAAACTTCTAAAAATCAACTGTCAACAACAATCTTTCAAATTAAGGTCCCTTCCTTTACGGTTATCCCGTTACAGTATCAAGACCAGGGTCTTCTTGTCAAATCGAATTTTGGTTTGCAATTAGATATATATCGTTCGTGATTTTAGTTGAATCTTCAGTCAGCGATTATGCCTTAAGCTCGCTGACTTGTACTGATGAGGCCCAATAGGCCGAAACCGGTCTACAAGTTATGTAACTGCAAACTAAAATGGTTGGTTTAAATTATCTGTTAGATATGCCAAACCCATTTGACTTTGAAGTGTAATTCAATATCCGTCGGGGCACATAGCCCGGGAAGTAGTTGGAATTTTATAGTAAACTAGCTGTACCCGGCGCGCGTTGCTACGCCATTTACTAATAAAATAAATTTAAGAAAAATAAAAAAGAAGAAGAGATAGGGAAGCAAAGAAAGTTTATAGTTTTGTTTTACTTATCGCACCAACAATATATTTTAAGAACTTTTATTTGTACGAATTCGTATAGATATCTATTAAAATCAGTATTGAACTTGATACATGGAAGCGCCATCTGGTGGTAACTTTCATTAATACGAATATCATATTCATCTTACCCATTAAAAATACATCATCATACTGATTTTCGTGACAATCGGTTGAACGGACCAGAAGTTGCTACTCTGCAGCGCCACTTGGTGGCGAGTGGCATCAATGAGCATATCATACAAATCTTCTCCGTGAAAAAATACATATACGAACCAATTTTCATGACAATCGGTTGAACGGGACTGAAGTTGCTACTCTGCAGCGCCACCTGGTGGTGAGTGGCATCAATGAGCATATCATACAAACCTTCTCCGTGGAAAAATACATATGCATACCAATTTTCATGACAATCGGTTGAACAGGGCAGAAGTTGCTACTCTGCAGTGCCACCTGGTGGCGAGTGGCATCAATGAGTATACCATAAAAACTTTTTCCGTGGAAAAATACATCTACATACCAATTTTCATGACAATCGGTTGAACGGGACAGAAGTTGCTAGTCTGCAGCGCCACCTGGTGGTGAGTGGCATCAATGAGCATATCATACAAACCGTCTTCGTGGAAAAATACATATGCATACCAATTTTCATGACAATCGGTTGAACAGGGCAGAAGTTGCTACTCTGCAGCGCCACCTGGTGGCGAGTGGCATTAATGAGTATATCATAAAAACTTTCTCCGTGGAAAAATACATATACATACCAATTTTCATGACAATCGGTTGAACGGGGCAGAAGTTGCTAGTCTGCAGCGCCACCTGGTGGCGAGTGGCATCAATGAGCATATTATACAAACCTTCTCCGTGAAAAAATACATATACATACCAATTTTCATGACAATCGGTTGAACGGGACAGAAGTTGCTACTCTTCAGCGCCACCTGGTGGCGAGTGGCATCAATGAGCATATTATACAAACCTTCTCCATGGAAAAATACACATACATACCAATTTTCATGACAATCGGTTGAACGGGACAGAAGTTGCTACTCTGCAGCGCCACCTGATGGCGAGTGGCATCAATGGGCATACTATACAAACCTTCTCCGTGGAAAAATACATATGCATACCAATTTTCATGACAATCGGTTAAACGGAGCAGAAGTTGCTACTCTGCAGCGACACCTGGTGGCGAGTGGCAACAATGAGCATATCATACAAACCTTTTCCGTGGAAAAATACATATACATACCAATTTTCATGACAATCGGTTGAACGGGACAGAAGTTGCTACTCTGCAGCGCCACCTGGTGGCGAGTGGCATCAATGAGCATATTATACAAACCTTCTCCGTGGAAAAATACATATACATACCAATTTTCATGACAATCGGTTGAACGGGACAGAAGTTTCTACTCTGCAGCGCCACCTGATGGCGAGTGGCATCAATGGGCATACTATACAAACCTTCTCCGTGGAAAAATACACATACATACCAATTTTCATGACAATCGGTTAAACGGAGCAGAAGTTGCTACTCTGCAGCGCCACCTGGTGGCGAGTGGCAACAATGAGCATATCATACAAACCTTTTCCGTGGAAAAATACATATACATACCAATTTTCATGACAATCGGTTGAACGGGACAGAAGTTGCTAGTCTGCAGCGCCACCTGGTGGCGAGTGGCATCAATGAGCATATTATACAAACCTTCTCCGTGGAAAAATACATATACATACCAATTTTCATAATAATCGGTCCAGTAGTTTTTGAGTTCATTGAGTACATACAGACATACATACATACAGACAAACATTCATTTTTATATTATAGATTCATTTTTACAAAAAATATATCATCCATCTCGTACTTTTTAAAGTGATTTAACAATTATATAATTATAATTTTTCCTTCATGTATGTAATCATAAAAAACTGTTTATTAATTACTTGCAGCAAAAACTGTAATTGCTCTTTTGAAAAGAATCATATCTTCATTAAAAGCTATTAATTTAATCTTACCATCGGCATTTTATTTAACGTAAATCCTGTTGTAAATAATCACGATTAAGTTATTAAAACTCTATTAGATAAAGAAAAGAATAACATACTTATATTTACAGTTTAATATAATAAATTAATACGGCTCAGCTGTCCCAAAAAAGACTCTCAAAATTGACATATAATTCAATTTAAATTAACCTCAATGATAACTGCTTTCAGGTAGAAAAATGACAAATGATATTATAGTAGAAATTTGTGGTGAACCTGTTTTTTGTCGGATACGGAAAAGAATTAACAATACCCATCACATCTGTTAAGTGACTTCTTTTATATACCTACTCTCTGAAAAGTTCGGTTTATTTGATGAATAAGATGAGAAACAGTTCATTCAAAAAGGTATTTTGAAAGACAAAACGTACTCTATGAGTGAATCTATTAAAATGTCATATTTGACATCTGTCATTGTTTTATACGTCAAGTTTAAACGACAAAACGTAGAGTATTGTTTTTGGAACGAAGTTTCTTACGGTAGGCTTGGAGGAGATAGGGATTTTGCTGCGCGACCGAACTGAAAACAATGTAATAGTAAAACCGTAACAAAAAGTCCGTGGAATAAAACCGTTAAATGAGACGTGCGCAGGCGTATACATATCCCTACTCTCTCTATTAAAACTCCACCCCGCCAATGCATAGTATATACTCATGAATTCATGGACAAGCACGTGGCGAATACTCACATTATAGATACATTTTACTCGTGAGTAGCCACGTTTAGTTTCATCTAATTTCAAAAAGTGTCGATTATACATTAGCCGAAGGAACTTCGTTTCTACCTGGTGTCCCACGACACCACATTGTCTTTTTAATTTTTTATTTGACTGACAACATCTTGTTGCTTTTCTAATTCTTTTCCCAATTTGCTAAGGTTTGACATATGTCTGTTTTATACGTCAATTTTGACATACAAATGCTAGAATTTGACATCTGTCATTGTTTCATACGTCAACTTTTACAAAAGATTGTTGTGTAGCATTTTATATGTCATACTTGTCATTTTTGACATGTTGGCATTGTTTTATGTGTCATTTTTAATATCTGTCATTTATATTTGGAAATTTTGTTGCTGGGCTTATTTGTAAAATTTTTCATCTGCCCTTTTTATGCCTAAATTTCGAGATTAAGGTTTTGTATTTGCCATACATGTCATTTTGCACATAGTATCACTTTTTAAATGTCATTTTTGACATCTGTCATTCTTTTAAACGTCAATTGTGACGTAACAATACGAGGATTTGACATCTGTTTTTTTTGTATACGGTGATTTTGACATTAGCCTTGTATACGTCATACATATCATTTTTTGGTGTATTAGCATTGTCCTTTATGACATACATATTATTTTTGACATGGGGGCACTGTTTTATATGTCATTTTAGATATTTGTCATTGTGTTATACATCAATATTGATATAACAATGTTTTATATGCCATTGTGACAAAGTATTAACAATTCTTTAAGAGATTTTATTCGATGTCAATTTATATTAGAAATTTTGTAGCTGAGTATATTCTTCAATTCGCTAGGATTTATCATCTGCTCCTGTTTTATGCGTAAATTTTGACATTAGAGTTTTATTTGTCATATATGTCATTTTTGACACATGTCCTTTTTGAGATATGTCATTTTTTGACATATCTCATTTTAGACATATTTCGGTTTTGACGTACGTCATTGATTTATACGTCAATTTTGATATTAGCGTTTTATATGTCATACTTGTCATTTTTGACATGGTGGCATTGTTTTATGTGTCATTTTTAATATCTGTCATTTATATTTGGAAATTTTGTTGCTGGGCTTATTTTTTTTTTCAATTCGCTATGATTTGTAATCAGCCCTTTTTATGCCTAAATTTCGAGGTCAAGGGTTTATTTGCCATACATGTCATTTTTAACCTGGTATCACTTTTTTAAATGTCATTTTTGACACCTGTCATTCTTTTAAACGTCGATTTTGACGTAACAATACGAGGATTTGACATCTAGCTTTGTATATGTCATACATATCATTTTTTGGCATAGTAGCATTGTCTTATATGACACATGTCATTTTTGACATGAGGGCATTGTTTTATATGCCATTTTGACAGAGTATTAACAATTCTTTAAGAGATTTGATTCGATGTACAAATTATATTTAGAAATTTTGTAGCTGAGTTTTTGACACATGCCCTTTTTTAGATATGTCATTTTTTGACATATCTCATTTTAGACTTATTTCATTTTTGACATATGTCATTGTTTTATACGTCTATTTTGACAGCGTTTTATATGTCATACTTGTCATTTTTGACGTGCTGGCATTGTATTATATGTTATTTATATTTGGAAATTTTGTTGCTGGGTTTATTATTTTTTTCAATTCGCTAGGATTTGTTATCTGCCCTTTGTATGCCTAAATGTCGAGATTAAGGTTTTTATTTGCCAAACATGTCATTTTTAACATAGTATCACTTTTTAAGTGTCAATTTTGACATCTGTCATTCTTTTAAACGTCATTTTTTAAATGTCATTTTTGACATATGTCCTTTTTGAGATATGTCATTTTTTGACATATCTCATTTTAGAAATATTTCATTTTTGACATATGTCATTGTTTTATACGTCAATTGGTACAGAACGTACATTTTATATTTATCATCTGCTCTTGTTTTATGTGTAAATTTTGACTTCCGAGTTTTATTTGTCATATATGTCATGTTTGACACATTTCTTTTTTAAAATATGGAATGTAAGACATGTCATTTTTGACATACGTCTTTTTTTAACTTTCATTTTTAACATCTGTCATTGTTTTATTCATCAATTTTGACATAACAATGCTAAGATTTGACATCTGTCGTTGTTTTATACGTCAATTTTAACAACAGCGTTGTATATCTCATGTATGTAATTTTTGACATAGTGTCATTTTTGACATCTGTCACTTTTTTAATACTTCAATTTTATCATATCAATGCTAGGATCCGGTTAAAAAAAGCATTTTCTTTAAAATATCTAAAACAGTAAAACTGTGAAAATGTAATTTTTGACATCTGTCATTGTTTTATACGTCAATTTTAATATAAGTGCTTTATTTTGTGATATTATGTCATACATGTCGTTTATGAAACAATGTCATTGTTTTATATGTCATTTTTGATATCTGTCATTGTGTTTTGCGTCAATTTTGACATAACAATGCTTTATATACCATTTTTGACAGAGCATCAACAATTCTTAAAAAGATTTTGTTCGACGTCATCAAATGTGATTATTCCTTTAAGAAAATTGGTGGTGTAATAAGCCTAACTTTCTAGTTTTTGAGATATGTCATTTTTGACATATCTCATTTTAGACATATTTCGTTTTTTGACATATGTCATTGTTTTATGCGTCCATTTTGACATATGTCATTGTTTTATACGTCCATTTTGACATATGTCATTGTTTTATACGTCCATTTTTACAGAACGATATTATATTGTTGACAGTATTAACAATTTTTTAAAAGATTTTATTTGATGTACGTTTTATATTTGCAAATTTTATTGCTGTGATATTCTTTTTACAATTCCCTAGGATTTGTCATATACCTACTCTTGTTTTATGTGTAAATTTTGACCTCTGAGTTTTATTTGTCATATATGTCATTTTTGACACATGCCTTTTTTGACATATGTTATTTTAGACATATGTCATTTTTGACTCATTTTATTTTTGACATCTGTCATTTTATTATACGTCAATTTTGACACAACAAAGATTTATATGCCATTTTTGACAGAGCATCAACAATTCTTGAGAAGATTTTGTTCGACGTACAATTTATTCATAACATATCATTTTTACTCTAAGAAAACTTTCTAGTTTTATAAGTAACCTTTATCAGCACCATTCACTATACTCGTGAACTGCCAATCACCATTTTTTCTGTGCAAACTGCCCATGAATTTATCATTTACCTATTCATGATTTTATTGTCAACTACAAATCTACTGTCTATATATATATATATATATATATATATATATATATACGTACACGAGTTGTTGCAGTTTTTTCTATATAGAAACAGAAATGCCGTAGGCGATAAAAAATAGCTGAGGTGTATAAATTAATCGCTTAAGGACATTTCAACGATAAAAAATTGCTGCATGTTGTATCAATTTTTTATAATGATATCTGATTACTACTTCTATAATGTCTTACATATTAAGAATATCACATCAAAGTGCTATTATCAAGCAGTAAAAAAACGGAAAATTGTAGGTCGAGTATACTGAATAAAATATAATTCTCTATCACCATTTTTCGAATGTATAACGAAATAGACAGTTCCTAACAAAAGCACAAAACATAAAGTTCTATTGGATAACATTCAACCCTATATTATTCATATGTGGTGTATTATATATTACTGGGGGCGATATTGATTAGGACAATGCCCCTTTGAAAGAAATTTCGACTAGTGATACTAAGTGATTCAGTACAGACATTTAACTAATTTAAAAAGGAAACTATTTTTGGAACTAAATTCCTTACGGCAGGCTTGGATGAGATAGGGATTTTGCTGCGTGACTGAACTGAAAAAAATGTAATAGTAAAACCGTAACGAAAAACCGTTAAATGAGACGTGCATCAAACCCATTCTGGAAGTTATTATACGTAGGTGGTTCGGTGGTTCATTGGTAGAATGCTCGCCTGCCACGCGGGTGGCCCGGGTTCGATTCCCGGCCGATGCAATTTTTTTTTTGTATATATCTCTTAACTTTTACCTTTTTTTTGTTAAAGTAATATGAGATATAATTTTTAAAAATCTTGATAGTTGAAAGTAGTTAGGAAAGGTGAGAAAAAATAAATGTATAAAGCTCACCTTGAATTTTAAAGAAGCTTCTTTCTTAACGCCAAGATTTCACTGATTTTGATATATTGACCGTGCGCAGGCGTTACAGTCGTATATACAAGCGAGTAGTGTTATGTGTCGATTCTACATTAGCCGAAGGAACTTAGTTCCTACCTGGTGTCCCACGACACCATTTTAACTTTTTTTTTATTAAAAACCAGGATTTTTATATTTTTGCCTTCGTCAAACATGTCTCTAATGCCTCGGCTACACGTTCCGGTTGCGCAGTCCAAAAATGTGCAGGCACACATACAGTTAAGTATGTGCAATCTGCACTGTGCAACTCTCATTTTGTTAACCGTTTTTTGAGGTAGACGCTGTCACGGGCTAATTTCTCGTTAGCGATAATTATTTTAATCGGTAATAAATTGAGTACTCACCTTACTAACTTCCCTAAATTGGAGG
The DNA here is from genome assembly GCA_964028335.1 of Altica lythri. Taxonomy (NCBI): domain Eukaryota; kingdom Metazoa; phylum Arthropoda; class Insecta; order Coleoptera; family Chrysomelidae; genus Altica; species Altica lythri. The sequence continues at coordinate 23,159,633 of OZ034810.1, forward strand.
GCTTGACAACGACATTTAGCGTTATAGCCAAATTTGATTCTTCATTTATTAAAAGTGATAATCTATTTATTGTAATTGGGTACATTAAGAATTATTGTGTTATTATGACAAGTAATAAGATTTGTTGTTATTAAATTATTATCGCTGACGTTTGTAAACCGCTGGCTGTCACTTCTTCTCTGGTCGTAAAACTTAGTATGTTGTTGTCTGCAGTCAGGTGGTTCATTATATTGGCATCTGACTTGTCTAAGGCAGGGTAGCCAGGGGGTTCATTACATTGGCATCTGATTTGTCAAAGGCCGGTGAGTTTAGATAAAAATAGCTGAGTTAGAGACCATTTTCCGGTGTGCGTGTCATTTCGTTGTTGAGAACGGTAAAGCACGCCCATTTTGCTATTTGCTTTCGACCTAAACAGTTGTTTGAGAGAGTCAGGAGATTTTTTTGGTTTAAGTTTTAAATCGCAGTGCATCTGTATCAATTAATTTTGGATTTTTGAAACTAAACCTTATTATCCATTCGAATCGTTGTTGGAGTTAGATTCTGTTGTTATTTTGGAGTTATTCGATGGATAACCGCGTGTCGGGATTTTTATAAAATCTTCTGTGGGTAAGTGAACATGTCTTTTATTCATGTGGCTTGTCCAATTCTTATGGTTTTCTCTTTTATTTCCGGCGAAATGTAGATGGGATCACGGTACAGTCAGCGAGTTGTTTAGTTAATTCAATACCATTCTTATTGCAACTTCCTTGACTAACTAAAAATAAAAAATTAATATACTAACGTTGACGTTTGATAATCATTGATTGACAGATCATAAAGTGACAGCACAGCTGACAGATGACAGATAAAGACAGCTTTGTCTCGTTGCGGAACGTAGATTATGCATTAAAATTGACATTGACGTTAAATGATACCAAAATAACTGTATAAATTTTAATTGAGGTTGCATATTGAGAAAGTTATTTATTTGTGGTTACTACAATGTCTACTCGTAGACATTCTAAATATAAACATTCACACTATATATAAAACACAAAGAAAGATCCTGTGCACTGTGCACCAGCTGCTTCACAAAAGGAGAGTCAAAAGATTCTAAACATAGAAAAGGGTCGGTCAGGTTGGTTGGTGTGTGTGTGTGTGTGCATCTTTTATAGAACTAAGTCATTACCTGTTTTTACCTGTATTCTTTTCTCACACTATCTGAACCCTTTCAGATAAATAAACATATATGCAAACTTACATTAGGTAATATGCATACCGAGGGTACAAAAAGATATAGTATAATTTCCTTTCACTTTTTTTAACATTTTGTCTACACTGAGTGATTTATACATATTTTATCGGTGTATTGGTTACAAAGAATAGATTTAAGATAATAAATTTGATTTTTATGATAAATACATTAACGGAAAGGGTTTTCTATAATATTATAATATGAAAAACATGCACCTTTTTACTAGGTTTATTTAATATACTGTTATATATATTGGTGAGAAAGTTCTTTGAGCTTCTAGAAGGTTTATAGAGATTAAATGTAAAGTAACCGCCCAAAAAATATATTTAAAGCAACAGTCGTACGTCATACATGTCATTTTTGACATGTTTCATAAGTAATTTTTGACATATGTCATTGTTTTACATCAATTTTTGCTTGAATTTGACATCTGTCATCGTTTTGTTCGTCAATTTTGACATTAGCGTTTTATGTCATTTTTGATATTTGTCAATATTTTATACGTCAAAAAATATATTTAAAGCAACAGTCGTACGTCATACATGTCATTTTTGACATGTTTCATAAGTAATTTCTGACATATGTCTTTGTTTTACCTCAATTTTTGCTTAAATTTGACATCTGTCATCGTTTTGTTCGTCAATTTTGACATTAGCGTTTTATGTCATTTTTGACGTTACGTCATTAATTCACATGTCATTTTTGACATTTGTCAATATTTTATAAGTCGAAAAATATATTTAAAGCATCAGTCGTACATCATACATGTCATTTTTGGCATGTTTCATAAGTAATTTCTGACATATGTCATTGTTTTACCTCAATTTTTGCTTGAATTTGACATCTGTCATCGTTTTGTTCGTCAATTTTGACATTAGCGTTTTATGTCGTTTTTGACGTTACCTCATTAGTTCACATGTCATTTTTGATATTTGTCAATATTTTATAAGTCGAAAAATATATTTAAAGCATTAGTCGTACGTCATACATGTCATTTTTGGCATGTTTCATAAGTAATTTCTGACATATGTCATTGTTTAACCTCAATTTTTGCTTGAATTTAACATCTGTCATCGTTTTGTTCGTCAATTTTGACATTAGCGTTTTATGTCATTTTTGACGTTACGTCATTAGTTCAAATGTCATTTTTGACATTTGTCAATATTTTATACGTCAAAAAATATATTTAAAGCAACAGTCGTACGTCATACATGTCATTTTTGACATGTTTCATAAGTAATTTCTGACATATGTCATTGTTTTACCTCAATTTTTGCTTGAATTTGACATCTGTCATCGTTTTGTTCGTCAATTTTGACATTAGCGTTTTAAGTCATTTTTGACGTTACGTCATTAGTACACATGTCATTTTTGACATTTGTCAATATTTTATACGTCAATTTTAACTTATTAATTGTACAATTTACATTGTAAAATTTTGTTGTAGTGCTAAATCTTTCTCGAATTCGCTAAAATTTTGACATCAACGTTTTATATGTCATTTATGTCATGTTTAACATGGCGTCAACGTTTTTCATGTCAATTTTGACATGTAAATGCTAGAATTTGACATCTGTCATTGTTTCATACAATAGATTGTTGTTGCAAGCCATTTTTGACAGAGCATTAACAAAATATTATTGAATTTACTTTTTATATAAAAAAATTGTTGTTAGGCTATTTTTTTCTCCAATTATGTCATTTTTGAACTCTGTCATTGTTTCATATGTCATTTTTGAACTCTGTCATTGTTTTATATGTAATTTTTGAACTCTATTATTGTTTCATATGTCATTTTTGAACTCTGTCATTGTTTCATATGTCATTTTTAAACTCTGTCATTGTTTTATATGTCATTTTTAAATTCTGTCATTGTTTTATTATGTCATTTTTGAACTCTGTAATTGTTTCATATGTCATTTTTGAACTCTGTTATTGTTTGATATGTCATTTTTGAACTCTGTCATTGTTTCATAGGTCATTTTTGAACTCTGTCATTGTTTCGTATGTCATTTTTAAACTCTGTCATTGTTTTATATGTCATTTTTGAACTCTGTCATTGTTTCATATGTCATTTTTAAACTCTGTCATTGTTTCATATGTCATTTTTAAACTCTGTCATTGTTGCATATGTCATTATTGAACTCTGTTATTGTTTCATATGTCATTTTTGAACTCTGTTATTGTTTCATATGTCATTATTAAACTCTGTTATTGTTTAATATGTCATTTTTGAACTCTGTCATTGTTTCATATGTCATTTTTGAACTCTGTCATTGTTTCATATGTCATTTTTAAACTGTGTCATTGTTTCATATGTCATTTTTGAACTCTGTCATTGTTTCATATGTCATTTTTAAATTTTTTCATTGTTTTATTATGTCATTTTTGAACTCTGTAATTGTTTCATATGTCATTTTTGAACTCTGTTATTGTTTGATATGTCATTTTTAAACTCTGTCATTGTTTCATAGGTCATTTTTGAACTCTGTCATTGTTTCGTATGTCATTTTTAAACTCTGTCATTGTTTTATATGTCATTTTTGAACTCTGTCATTGTTTCATATGTCATTTTTAAACTCTGTCATTGTTTCATATGTCATTATTAAACTCTGTTATTGTTTAATATGTCATTTTTGAACTCTGTCATTGTTTCCTTATGTCATTTTTGAACTCTGTCATTGTTTCATATGTCATTATTGAACTCTGCTATTGTTTAATATGTCATTTTTGAACTCTGTTATTGTTTCATATGTCATTATTAAACTCTGTTATTGTTTAATATGTCATTTTTGAACTCTGTCATTGTTTCATATGTCATTTTTGAACTCTGTCATTGTTTCATATATCATTTTTAAACTCTGTCATTGTTTCATATGTCATTTTTGAACTCTGTCATTGTTTCATATGTCATTTTTAAACTCTGTCATTGGTTTATACGTCAATTCTGACACAAACCAAATCTCAACAGAACCAAATTTATTTTACAATGTTGTTTATTTATTTTGCTAGGATTTGATATATGTCTTTGTTGTATAAACCAATTTTAATATAATCTTTTTATATCTCATAAATGTCATTTTTGACACGGCGTCATCGTTTCATAAAATGTTTTTGACACCTGTCATTGTTTTATATGTCAATTGTGACATATTTACATTAATAAATGATTTCTGTCATTATTTTTGACATAACGAACAACTTTTACCGAACATACCACCTAACTCGGTTATATTATTTGATAATACAAGAGTTACAGTTAAAAGAGCAATGACTATCATTATAAAATATTATTAGAGGAGTAAATTTAATGAATGATAAATAATAAAAAATGCAATTAAAATGTGGTACGGCTCTGCAACTTTTTTCTTTGAGAGTCTTGGTACCGCCTTAATGACAAGATTGAACAAACTATTTTTTTTACTAAGAAATACGTTTATTGGAACTATAAAATTCAGCTTATTTTTCTTGGTGTAAAAATGTTTAAACGTACAGATTATAAAGCAGTAATTGTCAATTTATGTCAATACCAACACGTTCGAAGGAAAGCTTTCAGGCACCCTGTTAATGAATTTTCTCGTTTAATGCATACAAATGACTCGTATTAAAAAAACATACCTACGAGTGTGCTATCAGGAATATTTATGACCATAGAATCACAGCAACGTGATTGCATCCAGAGTCACAATGACGATTCAGAATTTCTCGATTGATCGTTAAATACTTTAACACTACACTACACTTGTTGAATTAGATATACAAAGAAATATTTTTTTAGCATTTTCATTGATACTTAAGTATATTATCATCCGGCATGTTGAATCTAGTGTGACAGATCACTCAGTGACATACGAGAAAGTGACAACTGACAACTGACAGATGATTTAGAAAAGAAGCATCTGAAGAAGTTACAAGAAGGCTATTGGTTGAAGATGTTAGAAACTCATAGGTTAAAGATGATAAAGGACCTTCCGCTGCAGACGTTACAAAAAGGTTTTTAGATTAAAACCTTTGGACAGATCTCTAAGAAGAAGAATGTGAAAGGCGCCACAAACAAAACAATTTAAAAAGCATTAAAAGAGCCTTTTTAAGGTCTTAAATAAGCCTATGAAGTTGTTAAAGAAGCATCTGAATAAGTTACAAGAAGGCTATTGGATTGAGATGTTAGAAACTCGTTGGAAACTCTACAAGAAATTTTGTTAAAGATGTTAAAGAATCTTTTGCTGTAGAGGTCACAAAAAGGTTTTAAGATCAATAGCCTTTTACAACAGATCTTAGATATGTTAAAAACCTTCTGGAGATTTCAGAAGATATTGACAAAACCTTTGGAAATATCTCTAAAAAGAAGGATGTTAAAGGCGCCACAAACATAACAAGGCAAAAAGCATTAAAAGAGCCTTTTTAAGATCTTAAATACACCTACCTATAAAGTTGTTAAGGATGCATCAGAAGAAGTTACAAGAAGGCTATTGGATGAAGATGTTAGAAACTCGTTTGAAACTCTAGAAGAAATTTGGTTAAAGATGTTAAAGAATCTTCTGCTGCAGACGTTACAACAAGCTGTTTGGATCAATGCCCTTTTACACCAGATCTTAGATATGTTAAAAGCCTTCTGGAGGTTTCAGAAGATATTGACAAAACCTTTTGAAAGATCTCTAAGAAGAAGGATGTTAAAAGCGCCACAAACATAACAAGGTAAAAGCAATACAAAAGCCTTTTTAAGGTCTTAAATACACCTATGAAGTTGTTAAAGAAGCAACTGAAGCAGTTACAAAAAGACTATTGGATTGAGATGTTAGAAACTCCTTGGAAACCTTCTGTAGATTTCAGAAGATATCTACAAAACCTTTGGAAAGATCTGGATGGATGTTAAAGGCGCCACTAACATAACAAGGTAAAAGCATTAAAAGAGCCTTTTTAAGATCTTAAATACACCTATAAAGTTGTTAAGGAAGCATCTGAAGAAGTTACAAGAAGGCTATTGGATTAAGATGTTAGAAACTCGTTTGAAACTCTACAAGAAATTTGGTTAAAGATGTTAAAGAATCATCTGCTGTAGATGTGACAAAAAGGTTTTTTAGATTAATACCCTTTTACACCAGATCTTAGATATGTTAAAAACCTTCTGGAGAGTTCAGAAGATATTGACAAAACCTTTGGAAAGATCTCTAAGAAGAAGGATGTTAAAAGCGCCACAAACATAACAAGATAAAAGCAATAAAAGAGATATTTTAAGGTCTTAAATATACCTATGAAGTTGAGTTAAAGATGTAAAAGAACCAAGAGAAGTTACCATTAGATGAATATCTTTGAAGAGTGAGTAAAAATGTTTGTGGACGTCTTATAAGCAAATTTTAACATAAGGATCTTACAAGAAGTATGATTTGGTGAAAGGGCAAAAAGATCCTTTGTAAAGTGTCAGATGTTAAAGAAGCCTCTAAGGAAGTTACAAAAAGGAGTCAATAAAAGTGTGTTGGAAACTTTACAAGAAAGTATGATTAGTATGGAAAGTATGTCTTAGAAGCCTCTAGAAAAATTATAAAAAAGATATTTGATGGTAAAGAGATTTTATAAGTAGTAAGAGATGTTAAAGGTTCTTCTGCATAGAAATAAAGAACTGAAGAAACTAAAAATAAATGTAGAAGGTACAAGAAGTCGAATACGTAAACATCAACCTCTTAAAATGTGTGATGAAGATAAAAACTGATAACAATTACAAATTTTAACCAACTAACCAAGTCTGCGATCTTTTAACAGACAAATAATTCTCTCGCAACAAGTTGTACGTTAAATTTTATATAAAAATAAAATCTTGTTCATATGTCTGACATGAAAGTCACGAGAGCGACTCGGTGGACGTGATTTTATCCAGCGCTGCAAGTCGTGGATGTTGCGATAAACCTCTTCAAGACCCTAATTGGTATCATTAAACTATTAAAACCAATTTGTGAGGGTAACAAAATCGGTACTCGCTGGTTGATTTATTTTTGCCATCGAATTTTGGGCATGCGAACTATTTGAACATCTGGTACTTGGTAGCAGACTTGTTAATTACATTTTTCTTAGAACTCTTATACTTGACCACAAAATCTTGATATGTAAGATTAATACATATAGATTATACGCTGATAAAAATAAATTACATAAAACGAGTTCTTTGGAGTAGGTAGGAATTTAATGCAATATTTGAATTTTAGTTCGTGTTAACAATCAGGCGAGAGAAGGTTATTGGATTATAGTAATTTAAGTTGTAACGTTTGTTTTTGAGCATACCATCCGGACTATAAATATTTTTATATTATTTATTGTTATCGCGTCGATACGAGAGGGGATTGCTAGTTGGGAAGGAGAGAATATGACTCTTCGATAGTTTTTGATTTAAATTCGTTCATTTTTATCGGTGAATTTGATTAAATTCCGAGTTATTTCCGACTACCTTCGCCGTTCTGTCTTGGTTATTGCCAACTATAAGAAGGGCCCTATTAAGGACCAGCTAAAAACATATCAGAAATTACGCAGTCAGTCGACAATCAGTTCCGCTCCTCTATTAACGAAAATTCGACAAGAAGTCCCTTGAAGGGAAATTACAATCCAATTGCAGTTTTGTTCCAAACCAAAAGAAAACCGGACAGGAAATTCCCTGGAAGGAACTTCATCCATCTTCCAGTTCCGTTCCACAAGTTATTGAAACTCCGTCAGAAGCCATCGAAAATCCCCAAAGATAAGAGAATTAATTAATTCATTTTATTAATTTTTTTACTAATCATAATTAAAATAAAAAACCATTTTAAAACTGATTTTTCGAATTTTATTTGTGTGTCTGTACTTGGCGCCCTTTAGTTAATGTTTGGAGGAAATTAAATAAAATTTAGAAGGAAGCCACGACCCTCAGGAGCTAGCCTAGGGTAATTTTAAGGTTACAAAGTTGGCGCCCAACGTCAAGGTAACCTTTAAAGTGTTAATTAAGCTACAAAGTATTATAATGTTTCAGATATGTCATTAATAGTGAGATTAAACTGCAGCTTAAGGCTGTTTTTATATACATGCAAATTATACTCTTGCCGTAAACTTATTTCCTTAGGAAAATCTTAATAAATAAATGCCACTAAGAACATTAGTTAAGCAATGATAATAAGATTTATCAACAGATAAGGGGTTTTATTTCTCACATCCCATTTATGCAATCAAAATATGTAGACTTTACCAGGATAGAATGGGTTTAAACTAATCTTTGTTAAACCCTGGTAGATTCTAATGCATAATTTGAGATGTAGGTCCTTTGCAGACTCTTAAAGATTCCGTGGATAGAATGGATGACCAATAAAAAGACATACTCAGTCTCTCCCTTAAATTTTCAGTATTTATCTTGCTTTAATTTTATTGAAATTTAAATTATAAATTGATTATTGTTTATAGTTTTTAATGGAATACTTAGTTTTTTGAAATTGATTCCAGGTCACACGATATACGGGGTGTTCTAGGAGAGTTTAATCAAATTTACGTTTAACAAGAACATAATGAATCTCTCCCTTAAATTTTCAATATTTATCTTGCTTTAATTTTATTGGAATTTAAATTATAAATTGATCATTGTTTATAGTTTTTAACGCTATAATCAGTTTTTTAAAATTTCCTATAGGTCAGATGTTATACAGGGTGTTCTAGAAGAGTTAAATTAACAAGAACATAATCAGTCTCTCCCTTAAATTTTCAGTATTTATTCCAATTTGATATTAATAAAATTTGGAATATAAATTGACAATTGTCTATAGTTTCTAATGACATACTTAGTTTTTTGAAATTTCTTACAGTCTAATTGGGATACGAGGTGTTCTAAAAGAGTTTAATCAAATTTACGTTTACCAAGAACATAATGAGTCTCTCCCTTAAATTTTCAATATTTATCTTGCTTTAATTTTATTGAAATTTATATTATAAATTGATTATTATCCATAGTTTATAACGACATACTCAGTCTTTTTAAATTTCTTACAGGTCGGATGGTATACGGGGTGTTATAAAAGAGTTTAATCAACTTTGCATTTAACAAGAACATATTCAGTCTCTCCCTTAAATTTTCAGTATTTATCTTGCTTTAATTTTATTGGAATTTAAATTATAAATTGATTATTGTTTATAGTTTTTAACGCTGTAATCAGTTTTTTAAAATTTCCTATAGGTCAGATGTTATACAGGGTGTTCTAGAAAAGTTAAATTAACAAGAACATAATCAGTCTCTCCCTTAAATTTTCAGTATTTGTCCTGCTTTATTTTGATTGAAATTTAAATTATTTATTAATTATTGTCTATAATTTTTAACGACATACTCAGTTTTGTAAAATTTCTTTTAGTTTTGACGCTATATGAGGTGTTCTAGAAGAGTTTAATCAAATTTACGTTTACCACGAACATAATCAGTCTCTCCCTTAAATTTTCAGTATTTATCCTGCTTTAATTTTATTGGAATTTAAATTTTTCATTGATTATTGTCTATAGTTTTTAACGACATAATCATTTTTTTTTAATTTCTTACATTATAGACGGTATACGAGGTGTTCTAGGAGAGTTTAATCAAATTTACGTTTAACAAGAACATAATCAGTCTCTCCCTTAAATTTTCAATATTTATCCTGCTTTACTTTTATTGGAATTTAAATCATTTAGTGATTATTGTCTATAGTTTTTAACGACATACTCAGTTTTTTAAAATTTCATACAGTTTAGACGGTATACGAGGTGTTCTAAGAGAGTTTAATCAAATTTACGTTTACCAAGAACATAATCAGTCTCTCCCTTAAATTTTTAATATTTATCTTGCTTTAATTTTATTGGAATTTAAACTATAAAGTGATTATTGTCTATAGTTTTTAACGCCATACTGAGTTTTTAAAATTTCTTATAGGTCAGATGTTATACAGGGTGTTCTAGAAGAGTTAAATGAACAAGAACATAATCAGTCTCTCCCTTAAATTTTCAGTATTTGTCCTGCTTTATTTTGATTGAAATTTAAATTATTTATTAATTATTGTCTATAGTTTTTAACGACATATTCAGTTTTGTAAAAATATTTTCAGTTTAGACGGTATACGACGTGTTCTAGAAGAGTTTAATCAAATTTACGTTTACCAAGAACATAATCAGTCTCTCCCTTAAATTTTCAATATTTATCCTGCTTTAATTTTATTGGAATTTAAATCATTTAGTGATTATTGTCTATAGTTTTTAACGACATACTCAGTTTTTTAAAATTTCATACAGTTTAGACGGTATACGAGGTGTTCTAAGAGAGTTTAATCAAATTTACGTTTACCAAGAACATAATCAGTCTCTCCCTTAAATTTTTAATATTTATCTTGCTTTAATTTTATTGGAATATTAAACTATAAAGTGATTATTGTCTATAGTTTTTAACGCCATACTGAGTTTTTAAAATTTCTTATAGGTCAGATGTTATACAGGGTGTTCTAGAAGAGTTAAATTAACAAGAACATAATCAGTCTCTCCCTTAAATTTTCAGTATTTATCCTGCTTTAATTTGACTGAAATTAAAATTATTTATTAATTATTGTCTATAGTTTTTAACGACATATTCAGTTTTGTAAAAATATTTTCAGTTTAGACGGTATACGACGTGTTCTAGAAGAGTTTAATCAAATTTACGTTTACCAAGAACATAATCAGTCTCTCCCTTAAATTTGTAGTATTTATCCTGCTTTAATTTTATTGGAATTTAAATTATAAACTGATTATTGTTTATAGCTCTTAACGACATACTAACAGGTCAGACGTTATACGGGGTGTTCTAGAAAAGTTTAATCAAAGTTGCTTTTAACAAGAACATACTCAGTCTCTCCCTTAAATTTTCAGTATTTACCCTTGTTAAATTTTATTGGAATTTAATTTGTCAATTGACTATTGTCTATAGTTTCTAACGACATACTCAGTTTTTTAAAATTTTTTACAGATCAGACGGTATATAGGGTGTTCTAGGAGAGTTTAATCAAATTTGCTTTTAACAAGAACATAATCAGTCTCTCCCTTAAATTTTCAGTATTTCTCCTTGTTAAATTTTATTGGAATTTAATTTGTCAATTGACTATTGTCTATAGTTTCCAACGACATACTCAGTTTTTTGAAATTCCTCACAGGTCAGACGTCATACGGGGTGTTCTAGAAAAGTTTAATCAATTTTGCTCTTAACAAGAACATAATCAGTCTCTCCCTTAAATTTTCAGTATTTCTCCTTGTTAAATTTTATTGGAATTTAATTTGTCAATTGACTATTGTCTATAGTTTCCAACGACATACTCAGTTTTTTGAAATTCCTCACAGGTCAGACGTCATACGGGGTGTTCTAGAAAAGTTTAATCAATTTTGCTCTTAACAAGAACATAATCAGTCTCTCCCTTAAATTTTCAGTATTTCTCCTTGTTAAATTTTATTGGAATTTAATTTGTCAATTGACTATTGTCTATAGTTTCCAACGACATACTCAGTTTTTTGAAATTCCTCACAGGTCAGACGTCATACGGGGTGTTCTAGAAAAGTTTAATCAATTTTGCTCTTAACAAGAACATAATCAGTCTCTCCCTTAAATTTTCAGTATTTCTCCTTGTTAAATTTTATTGGAATTTAATTTGTCAATTGACTATTGTCTATAGTTTCCAACGACATACTCAGTTTTTTGAAATTCCTCACAGGTCAGACGTCATACGGGGTGTTCTAGAAAAGTTTAATCAATTTTGCTCTTAACAAGAACATAATCAGTCTCTCCCTTAAATTTTCAGTATTTCTCCTTGTTAAATTTTATTGGAATTTAATTTGTCAATTGACTATTGTCTATAGTTTCCAACGACATACTCCGTTTTTTGAAATTCCTCACAGGTCAGACGTCATACGGGGTGTTCTAGAAAAGTTTAATCAATTTTGCTCTTAACAAGAACATAATCAGTCTCTCCCTTAAATTTTCAGTATTTCTCCTTGTTAAATTTTATTGGAATTTAATTTGTCAATTGACTATTGTCTATAGTTTCCAACGACATACTCAGTTTTTTGAAATTCCTCACAGGTCAGACGTCATACGGGGTGTTCTAGAAAAGTTTAATCAATTTTGCTCTTAACAAGAACATAATCAGTCTCTCCCTTAAATTTTCAGTATTTCTCCTTGTTAAATTTTATTGGAATTTAATTTGTCAATTGACTATTGTCTATAGTTTCCAACGACATACTCAGTTTTTTGAAATTCCTCACAGGTCAGACGTCATACGGGGTGTTCTAGAAAAGTTTAATCAATTTTGCTCTTAACAAGAACATAATCAGTCTCTCCCTTAAATTTTCAGTATTTCTCCTTGTTAAATTTTATTGGAATTTAATTTGTCAATTGACTATTGTCTATAGTTTCCAACGACATACTCAGTTTTTTGAAATTCCTCACAGGTCAGACGTCATACGGGGTGTTCTAGAAAAGTTTAATCAATTTTGCTCTTAACAAGAACATAATCAGTCTCTCCCTTAAATTTTCAGTATTTCTCCTTGTTAAATTTTATTGGAATTTAATTTGTCAATTGACTATTGTCTATAGTTTCCAACGACATACTCAGTTTTTTGAAATTCCTCACAGGTCAGACGTCATACGGGGTGTTCTAGAAAAGTTTAATCAATTTTGCTCTTAACAAGAACATAATCAGTCTCTCCCTTAAATTTTCAGTATTTCTCCTTGTTAAATTTTATTGGAATTTAATTTGTCAATTGACTATTGTCTATAGTTTCCAACGACATACTCAGTTTTTTGAAATTCCTCACAGGTCAGACGTCATACGGGGTGTTCTAGAAAAGTTTAATCAATTTTGCTCTTAACAAGAACATAATCAGTCTCTCCCTTAAATTTTCAGTATTTCTCCTTGTTAAATTTTATTGGAATTTAATTTGTCAATTGACTATTGTCTATAGTTTCCAACGACATACTCAGTTTTTTGAAATTCCTCACAGGTCAGACGTCATACGGGGTGTTCTAGAAAAGTTTAATCAATTTTGCTCTTAACAAGAACATAATCAGTCTCTCCCTTAAATTTTCAGTATTTCTCCTTGTTAAATTTTATTGGAATTTAATTTGTCAATTGACTATTGTCTATAGTTTCCAACGACATACTCAGTTTTTTGAAATTCCTCACAGGTCAGACGTCATACGGGGTGTTCTAGAAAAGTTTAATCAATTTTGCTCTTAACAAGAACATAATCAGTCTCTCCCTTAAATTTTCAGTATTTCTCCTTGTTAAATTTTATTGGAATTTAATTTGTCAATTGACTATTGTCTATAGTTTCCAACGACATACTCAGTTTTTTGAAATTCCTCACAGGTCAGACGTCATACGGGGTGTTCTAGAAAAGTTTAATCAATTTTGCTCTTAACAAGAACATAATCAGTCTCTCCCTTAAATTTTCAGTATTTCTCCTTGTTAAATTTTATTGGAATTTAATTTGTCAATTGACTATTGTCTATAGTTTCCAACGACATACTCAGTTTTTTGAAATTCCTCACAGGTCAGACGTCATACGGGGTGTTCTAGAAAAGTTTAATCAATTTTGCTCTTAACAAGAACATAATCAGTCTCTCCCTTAAATTTTCAGTATTTCTCCTTGTTAAATTTTATTGGAGTTTAATTTGTCAATTGACTATTGTCTATAGTTTCCAACGACATACTCAGTTTTTTGAAATTCCTCATAGGTCAGACGTCTTACGGGGTGTTCTAGAAAAGTTTAATCAATTTTGCTCTTAACAAGAACATAATCAGTCTCTCCCTTAAATTTTCAGTATTTCTCCTTGTTAAATTTTATTGGAATTTAATTTGTCAATTGACTATTGTCTATAGTTTCCAACGACATACTCAGTTTTTTGAAATTCCTCACAGGTCAGACGTCATACGGGGTGTTCTAGAAAAGTTTAATCAATTTTGCTCTTAACAAGAACATAATCAGTCTCTCCCTTAAATTTTCAGTATTTCTCCTTGTTAAATTTTATTGGAATTTAATTTGTCAATTGACTATTGTCTATAGTTTCCAACGACATACTCAGTTTTTTGAAATTCCTCACAGGTCAGACGTCATACGGGGTGTTCTAGAAAAGTTTAATCAATTTTGCTCTTAACAAGAACATAATCAGTCTCTCCCTTAAATTTTCAGTATTTCTCCTTGTTAAATTTTATTGGAATTTAATTTGTCAATTGACTATTGTCTATAGTTTCCAACGACATACTCAGTTTTTTGAAATTCCTCACAGGTCAGACGTCATACGGGGTGTTCTAGAAAAGTTTAATCAATTTTGCTCTTAACAAGAACATAATCAGTCTCTCCCTTAAATTTTCAGTATTTCTCCTTGTTAAATTTTATTGGAATTTAATTTGTCAATTGACTATTGTCTATAGTTTCCAACGACATACTCAGTTTTTTGAAATTCCTCACAGGTCAGACGTCATACGGGGTGTTCTAGAAAAGTTTAATCAATTTTGCTCTTAACAAGAACATAATCAGTCTCTCCCTTAAATTTTCAGTATTTCTCCTTGTTAAATTTTATTGGAGTTTAATTTGTCAATTGACTATTGTCTATAGTTTCCAACGACATACTCAGTTTTTTGAAATTCCTCATAGGTCAGACGTCTTACGGGGTGTTCTAGAAAAGTTTAATCAATTTTGCTCTTAACAAGAACATAATCAGTCTCTCCCTTAAATTTTCAGTATTTCTCCTTGTTAAATTTTATTGGAATTTAATTTGTCAATTGACTATTGTCTATAGTTTCCAACGACATACTCAGTTTTTTGAAATTCCTCACAGGTCAGACGTCATACGGGGTGTTCTAGAAAAGTTTAATCAATTTTGCTCTTAACAAGAACATAATCAGTCTCTCCCTTAAATTTTCAGTATTTCTCCTTGTTAAATTTTATTGGAATTTAATTTGTCAATTGACTATTGTCTATAGTTTCCAACGACATACTCAGTTTTTTGAAATTCCTCACAGGTCAGACGTCATACGGGGTGTTCTAGAAAAGTTTAATCAATTTTGCTCTTAACAAGAACATAATCAGTCTCTCCCTTAAATTTTCAGTATTTCTCCTTGTTAAATTTTATTGGAATTTAATTTGTCAATTGACTATTGTCTATAGTTTCCAACGACATACTCAGTTTTTTGAAATTCCTCACAGGTCAGACGTCATACGGGGTGTTCTAGAAAAGTTTAATCAATTTTGCTCTTAACAAGAACATAATCAGTCTCTCCCTTAAATTTTCAGTATTTCTCCTTGTTAAATTTTATTAAAATTTAATTTGTCAATTGAATATTATCTATAGTTTCCAACGACATACTTAGTTTTTTGAAATTTCTTACAGGTCAGAGGTTATACGAGGTGTTCTAGAAAAGTTTAATCAAATTTGCGTTTAACAAGAACATAATCAGTCTCTCCCTTAAATTTTCAACATTTATCCTTGTTAAATTTTATTGAAATTTAATTTGTAAATTGATTATTATCTATAGTTTCCAACGACATACTTAGTTTTTTAAAATTTCTTACCGGTCAGAGGTTATACGAGGTGTTCTAGGAGAGTTTAATCAAATTTGCTTTTAACAAGAACATAATCAGTCTCTCCCTTAAATTTTCAGTATTTGTCCTGCTTTATTTTGATTGAAATTAAAATTATTTATTAATTATTGTCTATAGTTCTTAACGACTTACACATTTTTTTAAAATTTCTTACAGTTTAGACGGTATACGAGGTGTTCTAGGAGAGTTTAATCAAATTTACGTTTACCAAGAACATAATCAGTCTCTCCCTTAAATTTTCAGTATTTATCCTGCTTTAATTTTATTGAAATTTATATTATTAATTGATTATTGTCTATAGTTTTTAACGACATACTTAGTTTTTTAAAATTTCTTACAGTTTAGACGGTATACGAGGTGTTCTAGGAGAGTTTAATCAAATTTACGTTTAACAAGAACATAATCAGTCTCTCCCTTAAATTTTCAATATTTATCCTGCTTTAATTTTATTGAAATTTAAATTATAAATTGATTATTGTGTATAGTTTTTAACGACATATTTATTTTTTTGAAATTTTTTATAGTTCAGACGATATACGAGGTGTTCTCAGAAAGTTTAATCAAAATTGCTTTTAACAAGTGTCGTTTTCTTAACTTTTCAATATTTATCCTGTTTCTATTATAATTTAAAATATAAATTAATAATTATCGATAGTTTTTGACCACTACCTTATAAAGCAACCAGAACCATTTCCTTCCTGGAATCGATTTTTTTTTTGCTTAAAATCTATTTTAATCTGATTAGACTGAAAACCAACGTAAACAGGCATTAGTTTAAAACCAGTTCAGCCTTTAAAAAAAATCAGGTTAAAACAGGTTTAAGCAAAAAAAAATCGATTTGACTAAGAAGATGATTTTGGTTGCTCCATCAGGTAATGGTCGAAATCTTCTGAAATTATTATTCTTTTTAAAGAAAAATTGTAATAACCGGAAAGAGTATGAAAATATTTCTTATAAAATCCCGTTTAAATTCAATTAAAACTAGAAAATAATGATAAGTAATATTCAATGATCATATTCAATAATTACCAGCATGTGATAAGAATTCAAAGCATGCAAGTTCAATGGTACTGTACTGCTAACTTAATAAATCATCCCATGCAAGGAAATAAATTAGTATTACTACAATTAAGTCTAAAGAATGTCTTAGCACCATCATCGGTATTTCTAGTATCTACTTGTCGGTACTTTAATACATACGACACATTTGAACAAAATAATGAATAATAGTGTGATGCAGAAACTTAAATTAAACTGGCACGCATATCTTGGTCAATGAGGTGTAGAGTCGGAACATATTCTTTCTGTGAAGAAAAAAAAAGTTATCGCATGCAATAATTTCAAACTGAGTTTGTGGACGAGACCCCCAAAGGGGCAATGAATAACCAATCGTCTTCGTAACACTAGCTGCAATCATGTTGTCGTGACTCTTAGATCGTAAATTTTGTCGATGACTTACCAAAGTATGCAATGCACCATCGAGTTTAATAGGTGTCATTTGTAAATTAATAAATGAATTACAATTATTTGTATATAGTTATTTTAATCATATTTTTTGTTTTTGTTACAGATGCGAGCCAGAAGATGTTTGGTAAGTTTGTAATACACAAAATACCAATCAAAAGAAGGAAGTTCGGTAATCTTTTATTATAACTTTTTTCGATCAAAGATTGTTCTGTTTTAAATTAGAAATGCCATGTTTACTTGTTTCACAACAAAAATTTTTGGCCCATTGTGCATCCTTTCGTGTGTAGGGATATCCCTACCTCAGGCTGTCATCAGGCCAAGAGATTTAATGTGGCTCCCGAAGGGGATCTTCCTGACATCGCCTGGTGTAAGCCAGTACTCGCTCAGTACAGATCTTCTGATTTCCTCTTCTTATTCGCACCCTCTGCATATTTTTTTAATTTCATTCTAAAGATATGTTCTCATAATTGACAGTGACCTGTTAAGATTCCCAGAGTTGTTCGGAGAATTTTTTTGGTCAACGTCCTTGCCAGGATAAAGTAGTCACTCTCTGGCCAGTCTACAGTTCTTTGTTTAATCGCAGCACTGTATAAAGTTTTGGTGAGATTGCTGTTTGATAAAGTCCACGACAGTGGACATTGTTATCTTAGTAGATTGCTAAATTGTCCCCAATGAGATTGCCTTTAGAGTTCTTATGTACTTTGATCCAGCCCAGCGTAATATTCTGGCCGGCCTCAGTTAGAGTTTGGTGACATTCTACTACTAAACTGCTCCGGTTGACAGGATGT
Source organism: Altica lythri (assembly GCA_964028335.1). Taxonomy (NCBI): domain Eukaryota; kingdom Metazoa; phylum Arthropoda; class Insecta; order Coleoptera; family Chrysomelidae; genus Altica; species Altica lythri. The sequence continues at coordinate 23,177,714 of OZ034810.1, forward strand.
CCATTGGAATCGCAGCCGATCATGAGCTCCAACTTCTGGTGCTGGCAGTACTTCACTAGTTCCTCCAGCTCCCGGCTAGGTAATTGTGTAGCTCCATCTGAGGGGAGGTAGACTGATGCTAGGACTACGGTATTTGGTTTCGCAACTGGCACATTCCATCCTCACTGCAGTCAAGTCTGTGCAAGAGAGATGTACCAGAGGATGAATTTTAATTTGCCTAGGTACGTAAATGGCAGTCCTTGGGTGGTCATTAGTGGAAAAGTAAGTTTTACCAATTAAAGTGTTTAAACCAATGATTCTGGTTTTCTTGATCCAGGTTTTCTGGATTAATGCAATTGTGTCCTGTTGCACAGCTTCTTCTCTTCCATCTACTTTTCTTTTATTTAATTATTCGGTTGGGAAAACTGTTTAGATGCCTCCTCGGATGCCTCGCCTGCAGGACTGTCGACCACCAGACTTCCTGGCTCACTGACACTACTGGTGTCCTCTTGACTTCCCGTTTTATCCTCTTTGAATTACTCTTATGTTCAGTGACGTGAACGCATGGTTTAACGTCATTGAGTTTCGTTTGAGGGTAGCCAAGTCCTCGTCCCCTCCTCCGAAGACGAAGAGATGCCCCCTCGGTTATATTTTGGCCTCGTGGTGAAAAAAGACCCATCTCAAGACCTGAAGGTCCGGGTTTTGCCCACTTAACTGATGCAGCACGATCTCTTTCTCTTCGAGTATCTCGGTTGATCTACTTGGGAACCAGAGAAATGCTTTTGTCAGCTTCGGTAGGCACAACCTCGAGTGATTCATATCCCCACGTTCGAAAGCCACCAACAGTGTTGGTCAGCCACGCCAACGTCGCGTCGTCATAGCAGGTAACTCTGATGGTTTCACCAGAGTGCGACCACTGACAGAACGTTGGTGGCTTGGTGTTACTGAAGGAGGCAGGCCAAAACTATTTTGTCCAGTTCTCCCAGGGGTTGCTCTTGTCTGTTGTAGCTACTCGAAGGTGACTGGTGCCCACCTTCTTGGTTGAGCAGCCGTTGTGGCCTGCCTAACTTTTTTCAGGGTTTTAGGAGTCACCTCGGATGAGTAGATAGCTTAACCACCAAGTTACTCACTTCATATATTAATGCAATTAAAAATGCGTTCACCAACAGCGCGCGAACTACATTTTTTAGTCGTTACAACAAATAAAGATTCAAAATGTTTTGCTGATCTATTCTATCGAAAACTAACATCTAAAAGTTCATCCAACTCTTTTTAAACCCATAGAAACAAGATAAATCAACTGTAATATATACTCTACGTAAACTTGACAATACATCCTGTAGTTGTAGGGGCCATGATGGATAGGTGACGTCATTTTCAGACCCACTAAGCCATATCGAAGGGGAATATATTCACATTGTCAATTAGGTGTAACCTTGGAAGCCCTCGTATCATCGACGTTTATTCCTCCCGCGCAAATACATCGCAACACTGCATGGCGTCCATTTTGATTGCAATTTTAACCCTCTTTTATTCGATTTCGTCCCCTTGGTTTGTGAAATGAGAGGTATTATCGACAAATTACCTCCTAGTTTAAGAAGAATCCCAATTATAGTCGATGTGGTTCGTAATTGAAAATTTGATCGTAGAATCTTGTTTGGATATGTAGAACGAAAGAATGTGAAGTGGTAATCAAAAAAAGTGCAATGTTTTATTTTGTTTAATAATTTTACGAAATGATTAGCTCAAGTGAATTCTGCTGATAAACAAATTTATGTATAACCTAAAAGGTCAATGATGATGCCGCATCATATCACGTTTCTTATCAATTTAGTGGTTGAGATGTTTTATAAATATTATTATTCGCTAGAAAAACAAAGAAAGATACTTAAATTAATCTCATTTTTTAGATTATAAAACATGAATATGTATATTTAGTATTTTTATTTAGCAAAATAGTCAAGTATCATCATTTCTAGGTTTGCGAAATCTTCAAGTTCAATTCCGCATATTTTTAGACCTGTTAATCTCTAATCTACTTTGTTAACCGTCAATAATTTTGTTTGTACAATTCCAACTGATTTTAAGTAATCACAAATCCACCGTAGCGGAACATACCCTCACTATGGACCATCGGATTAAGTTTGAAGAGACCCAAGTCCTTGCTACTACATCAGCATACCATTCCAGACTTTATAGAGAAGCCATAGAGATAGAGAAGCACCCGAACAACTTTAATAAAAAAGAGGAAGCAGTCAAGATCAACAAAACATGGGTCCCCATAATTAAGGGTGCGAAAACTCTACCCTTAACGAGCAACACCGACCAGAACCGATTGGAATCGAAAGCAGTGGAGGCCCCGCCCACTTCCTTCCCGACGTATAAATACGGGCTCCGTTCACGCAGAGCTCAGTAGTTCGCAGACTGTCAACCAGGAAGCAACTTCTGAAGATGCCAACCGCTCGTGTTGGCGAAACGTCAAGTCAGCAAGACAATCGATGCAGGTCTAACAGCCCAAAAACCATTGATACAATCACAACTGGGCAAAAAATTGCTAATAAAGAAATGTTAACATTTTTAAATTCGTTTAAAAACAATCTTCGCCAAAACTAGACATTGGGCACAAAACTCCCAATAATAAAATTTTATGCTTTTTGAATTCAAAAATAATGCACATGGGGCACAAACTTATTATAAAAGAAATTTTGAAGTCCTTACGTTTTGTAAAATAAAAATCGTCGACTGAACAGGGCACAATGTTGGCGCACAAAATTGCTAATGATAAAATTAATGACCATTTTTAATTTGTTAACGTGGTTTTCGGTAACAAAACTGTCAATAACTAATTGTTGTGCCCTTTGAATTGGTCCAATATTTTTTGACAAAGTTGGATATGGGGCACAAAGTTGTCATAAAAGAAATTTTGAAGTCTCTAATTTAAAAATATCGTCGACTTAACTGGACACAATGTAGGGACACAAAATTACTAATGATAAATTTATTAACTTTTTTAAATCTGTTTAACAAAACTAGTTATTGAACACAAAGTTGTTTTGGGGCACAAAATTGCAAATAACAATATGTCTTGCCATTTAAATTTGTCCAATATTAATCTTTACCGAAACTGGATATGGGACACAAAGTAGTTTTAGATCGTCTAATTTGTCTAAAAACCAACTGGTCGCAATACGGGGCACAAACTACTATTAAAGAAATATAAACTAGGCACAAAATTGGCAATAAAGAAATGTACTCAAAACTAAACTGGGCACAATGTTGAGGCACAAAATTGCCAAAGAATAAATATTGAATTTTTTGATTTCCCCCAAAAACAAGCTTCGATTGGGCTAGGCTTAATATCGGGCCACAAAATTGTTAATGAGAATATTGGCCCTTTAATTTGTTAAGAAAAAGCTTCGGTTAAACAGGGCATAATGTTAAGGCACAAAATTGCTTATTTTCACAAAATTGCCAAAGAATAAATATTGAATTTTTTTATTTTCCCCAAAAACAAGCTTCGATTGGGCTAGGCTTAATATCGGGCCACAAAATTGTTAATGAGAATATTGGCCCTTTAATTTGTTAAGAAAAAGTTTCGGTTAAACTGGGCATAATGTTAAGGCACAAAATTGCCAAAGAATAAATATTGAATTTGTTGATTTCCTCCAAAAACAAGCTTTAATTGTACTGGGCTTAATATTGGGCCACAAAATTGTTAATGAGAATGTTGGCCAATTAATTTGTTAAGAAAAAGTTTCTGTTAAACTGGGCACAATGTTAAGACACAAAATTGCCAAAGAATAAATATTGAATTTGTTGATTTTCTCCAAAAACAAGCTTTGATTGTACTGGGCTTAATATTGGGCCACAAAATTGTTAATGAGAATGTTGGCCCTTTAATTTGTTAGAAAAAGTTTCGGTTAAACTGGGCATAATGTTGAACCACAAAATTGCCAAAGGGGATAAATATTGAATTTGTTGATATCCTCCAAAAACAAGCTTTGATTGTGCTGGGCATATAATATTGTGCCACAAAATTGTTAATGTTGTCCCTTTAATCTGTTAAGAAAGGGTTTTGGTTAAACAGGGCATGATGTTGAGGCACAAAATTGCTTATTTTTACAAAATTGCCAAAGAATGAATATTGAATTTGTTGATTTCCTCCAAAAACAAGCTTTCATTGTGCTAGGCTTAATATTGTGCCACAAAATTGTTAATGAGAATGTTGTCCCTTTAATTTGTTGAGGAAAAGTGTCGGTTAAACTGGGCACAATGTTAAGGCACAAAATTGCCAAAGAATAAATATTAAATTTGTTGATTTCCTCCAAATACAAGCTTTGATTGTACTGGGCTTAATATTGGGCCACAAAATTGTTAATGAGAATGTTTGCCGTTTAATTTGTTAAGAAAAATTTCGGTTAAACAGGGCTTAATGTTGAGGCACAAAATTGCTTATTTTCACAAAATTGCCAAAGAATAAATATTGAATTTGTTGATATCATTCAAAACAAGTTTTGACTGTGCAGGGCTTAATATTGTGCCACAAAATTGTTAATGAGAATGTTGGAACTTTAATTTGTTTCGGTTAAACAGGGCATAATGTTGAGGCACAAAATTGCTTATTTTATGAATGCAACAATACATTATATTTGTTTTAACTGTTTTTCTATATTTTATTTTTATTATTTCAATATCTAGAACTATTTAAAGGTATTTACAAACGAATTGAAGGTCAAGAAAGAGTTATTAATTTCTATTTTTAACGTCAAATATTTGACCTTGCATTGATAACTGAATATTGTGTTAAAAATGAAAACTGTAAATTTAACATTCTGATAAAACTTTATAAACGAGATTAATCTAATTCTTTTCTAATTAGACTTATTGATTAATAATTTCCTAATAATAAAAAAAGTGATTCAAGTGATGGAATGGAAAAGTTTTATTGCTTCGTATTTTTCCTTTGTATCAATTAATAATTAATCCTGTTTTCAGAATTATGTAAAATATAAAGCTAATTTGATTTCGTTATTGATAGGCAGGTTTTATACAACCTAAAATAGGGTGAGAAGTAATTGACTTTCAGTCAAATTACAGACCCTTAATAGCAGGCAATTATCATAAAATTAGAAAACCCCTTTTGCTAGTCACTATTTAGTAACTAAACAAGTCATTTGTAATTAGGCCATAATTGTAATTTTATAGATTAAGATATAGTGTTAGCTAATTTATTACAATTTTACTTTTTTTTGCTTTTATAAGGGACTAACTGACCCTGCGAAGAGTTTTTCACGATTTTCTTTCATTTTTGCGATTTTTAGCAGTTTTCTGCTAGTCAAACTTAAATATTCATTATTTCATCAGTACGGAGACAAATCCAAATAATCTTCCTAGCTGTATTATTCAGAAATCGTAATATAACGCCATCTAACAATTTTTTCTGCAAACTTAATGCTAATTGGATTAAATCGCTCTCGATTATTATAAAAATTATAAATTATAGCCTATATGTCTTCAGTAGACTCTTCTACAGAGTTTTATTGTATATATAGAAAAAAAGTTTCGATAAATCGATTAAATTAGTGCCTGTTGGATCCCCATCAGAACTTCTCTGGATGCTTGCATAAATTTTTAAAGTCCCTCCTAGTAGTAATCCCTGGTAAATTGTGTTTTTACTTTAGCGGGGAGATGGATTATTTGTTTGACTTCTCGTTGGTTTACTGTCAGTTAAATTGGTTAGAGATAGGCGCGTCAATCATTTCGGAACAGTTACAACATGTTTAATAACTTTAAAAGTTTTTAAGATATTTTAATAATTTAAACAGATTTTTAAAGCTAAAAGTTTGTTCTATAAGCTTACCAAATTATATAAAAATCGAAGTAGGAGAAGGTTATTAAAAACTGACTTTAACTTGATGGTACCAAATTTTGATCAAATGTTACACAGCGTTATATCATGTTTAATAATTTTAAAAGTTTTTAAGATATTTTAATAATTTAAACAGATTTTTAAAGTTAAAAGCTTATTTTATAAGCTTACAAAATTGTATTTAAATCAAAGTAAAAGAAGGTTATTAAAAAATTACTTTAACTTGATGGTTCCAAATTTTGATCAAATGTTACACAGCGTTACATCATGTTTAATAACTTTAAAAGTTTTTAAGATATTTTAATAATTTAAACAGATTTTTAAAGATAAAAGTTTATTCTATAAGCTTACAAAATAATATTAAAATCAAAATAAGAGAAGATTATTAAAAAATTATTTTAACTTGATGGTCTTAAATTTTTATCAAATGTTACACAGCGTTACATCATGTTTAATAACTTTAAAAGTTTTTAAGATATTTTAATAACTTAAACAGATTTTTAAAGTTAAAAGTTTATTTTATAAGTTTACAAAATTGTATTTAAATCAAAGTACAAGAAGGTTATTAAAAAATTACTTTAACTTATGGTCCGAAATTTTGATCAAATGTAACACAGCGTTACATTATGTTTAATAACTTTAAAAGTTTTTAAGATATTTTAATAATATAAACAGTTTTTTAAAGTTACAAGTTTATTCTATAAGCTTACAAAATAATATTAAAATCAAAGTAAAAGAAGGTTATTAAAAACTTACTTTAACTTGATGGTCTCAAATTTTGATCAAATGTTACATAGCGTCACATCATGTTTAATAACGTTAAAAGTTTTTAAGATATTTAAATAGTTTAAACAGATTTTTCAAGTCTAAAGTTGATTCTACAAGCCTACAGAATTATATTAACATAAAAATAGGAGAAGTTTATTAAAAAATTATATTCACTTGATGGTCCTAAATTTTTATCAAAGTTTACACATCGTTACATCATGATTAATAACTTTAAAAGTTTTTAAGATATTTTAATAATTTAAACAGATTTTTAAAGTTAAAACCTTATTCTATAGGCTTACACAATTATATTAAAATCAAAATAAGGAAAGGTTATCAAAAAATTACTTTAAGTTGATGGTCCAAAATTTTGATCAAATGTTACACTGCGTTACATTAAGTTTAATAACTTTAAAAGTTTTTAGGATATTGTTATAAATTAAACAGATTTTTACAGTTAGAAGTTTGTTCTATAAGTTTACGAAATTATATTAAAATCAAAATAAGAGAAGGTTATTAACAAAATACTTTAACTTGATGGTCCCAAATTTTGCTCGAATGTTACACAGCGTTACATCATGTTTAATAACTTTAAAAGTTTTTAAGATATTTTAATAGTTTAAACAGATTTTTAAAGTTAAAAACTTATTCTATAGGTTTACAAAATTATATTAAAATCAAAATAAGGAAAGATTATCAAAAAACTACTTTAAGTTGATGGTCCAAAATTTTGATCAAATCTTACACTGCGTTACATCATCTTTACTAACTTTAAAAGTTTTTAAGATATTTTAATAATTTTAAAAGATTTTTAAAGATAAAAGTTCATTCTATAAGTTTACAAAATTATATTCAAATCAAAATAAGAGAAGGTTATTAAAAAATTACTTTAACTTGATGGTCTCAAATTTTGATCAAATGTTACACAGCGTTACATCGTGTTTAATAATTTAAAAGTTTTTAAAATATTTTAATAATTTAAACAGTTTTTTAAAGATAAAAGTTTATTCTATAAAGCTACTTAATAATATTAAATTCAAAATAAAAAAGGTTATTAAAAAATTACTTTGACTTGATGGTCTCAAATTTTGATCAAATGTTACACAGCGTTACATTATGTTTTATATCTTTAAAAGTTTTTAAGATATTTTAATAATTTAAACAGATTTTTAAAGCTAAAAGTTTATTCTATAAGCTTACAAAATTATATTTAAATCAAAATAAGAGAAGATTATTAAAAACTTACTTTAACTTCATGGTCCCAAATTTTGATCAAATGATACGCAGCGTTATATCAACTTTAATAACTTTAACAGTTTTTAAGATATTTTAATAATTTAAACAAATTTTTAAAGTTAAAAGTTTATTCTATAAGCTTACAAAAACAAGTGTTAACAAAAAAATTATGGATCTAAGTAAAGAAAATGTCAAAAACCAGTTAAATAAACCTAAAAAATATATCACCAGGAATTAAATGATTAAACTCATCTCAGATAACTAATGAGTTGTTGAATCTTGTAATTCAGCATATATTTATGTAAATTTATTATTAATTTTCCAGTAGCTTTTCTTCACACACATGCAATTTGTTTAACCAATTAAGTGAAAACTAACAGCCGAAGACTTAAAACCTATTTAAACCAATTTAACTCCAAGAACCAGATAGTTTACTTGTCAGTGGTGCTAAAGTAAATTAAAACTAGTTTACATAGCAGAATATGTTATCTTGTTTCAATTATAAACTTATTAAGTGTTTTCCGTAAAGGAAATATATAAATTTTGAATATAATTAACATCAAAAGCAACAAATTAACATATAAAAGATCTTATTAAATTTTCTAATCCCAAACTGCTCATTTTTTAAAGAGTTTCTGAATACAGAGTTTAATATTGTTTCCAAAATTTTAAATTTTTTTTCAGCATCTTTGTTTAATGTCCACATTTACCTCCATACAGATTTCCCTCTGTTGTTTTATCTTCTGTAGTTCCTCTTCCCAATTTTTAAAATTTTTCCAAATCATCCACCACTACCGGCAAGAATGGTCTTTTTGGCTTTTCTCTTTTTCTGTTTTTGTTTATTCCTGTTCGTGATATCGTTTTCTGTATTCTCACTATGTGCCCTGAGCTATTTTGTTGTACTTTTCCATTAATTGATTATTTGTTCTTCTTTGCCATCTCTTACCTTTCTTGGTGGCTCCGTAGATCCTAGGTAATGTTTTCCTCTCCCAAATTTGCAGTTTTTTCTAGCATCTTTGTTTAATGTCCATAATTCAGTTCCATACATTTTATAGAATATATTCTTTCTTCTTCTGTGCTTCCACTTCCAATATTTGAAGATTTTCTAAATTATCCTACACTGCCAACAATCATTGTCTTTTTGGTCTTTCTTCATTCTGTTTTTGTGGGTAATATCGTTTCCTACATTCTCGCTACGTTTTCCAACCATCTAAAAATAAAATCCTCTCTAAATTAAGTACCAAGACGCCACCGTAAGGTGGCGCAGTTCATATCTCATATATTTAAACAAACAATTCTTACTCAATTAAGTACTATGATGCCACCGTAAAGTGGCGCAGTTAATATCGCATTTTTTACTAAATTAAGTACTATGACGCCACCGCGCAGTTGGTAGTTAATTTTACATAGATTTGTTAAATACATTCTAGTTTGTTTGTACAAAATGATTTTTTTAAATTTCCACCATTTTTAAAGTTATTGAAGACCCAGGAGCAGAAACTGTGGTAAAAGACCAAAACAAATTGGCGCTCAACATGAGGCCCAAAAAAACCTAGACAACTGATTACGAGGAAAAAAACAGTGAGAAATTGGAATTAAGGAAGACAAAACAAGAAACCAAGACAACCAAACAACCAAAAAAAGTGGCAGCTAAGTGACGAAAGAAAAAAAATAAAAGGAAAAGAATAATAGATAGAAAAATAACAATAAAAACAAGAGACAAATAGGAAAGAAGGTAAGAAAAATCTAAAATGCATTTATTATATAAAAAAGATCTTCCAAGTAGCGATATTAAACTGTAAACCGTTTTAAAATAACGTTCCATAAATAACCTTTACCATCTCTACATCTAAGTTATATATTTATGTTCTTCTCTACACATGGTTTCTCATAGTTCCATACACACACATACATGTGTGTTGTGTGATTGTGAGTAAATGTATATACCATATGTTTGTTTAAGCTTTTAGTGTTCAGTTTCTAGAATTTCTAGAGTCAGGTTTGTCTTTGTAAAGGAATTTCAAGTGCTCGGTGTTATCAAGCGAACAGAGAGGATTGTGATAGTGGTTTTTAGTGGAAACAAGATATGCTTTTTTTTCGCGATAAAATTTTTACTGTGTTATCTGTGGTTAAGTATTTAAAAATAAATAAATTTTATATTTTATATATAATTTAACACATAAATATTCTGCTCCGGCTTTTTGGTCTGGGTTCACTTTTTTTAATACATTTTAGATTATTCTTATCTTCTTTACTATTTTGTTGTTGTTTTTCTTTGTTTCTTTAATAGATATTTTTTTAAATCTTCTTCAGATCTTCCTCATCTTCTTTCCTATTTTCTCTTGCTTATATTGCTATTTTTTTGTCTATTTTTGTAAATATTTTTCTTTTCCTCACTTAGCTGTGACACTTTTTTTTTGGTTGTTTGGTTGTCTTGGTTTCTTGTTTTGTCTTCCAATTTCTAACTGTTCTTTCCCTCGTAATTAGTTGTCTTGCTATTTTTTGAGCCCCACGTTGGGCGCCAATTTGACATTTAACTGAAAATATTTTATTTTTAAATAAGTGTTTCATTTAAATTTTAATCCATTTCAGATTTTCCTCATCTTCTTTCCATTTTTGTTGTTGTTTTCCTTAATTTAATTTTGTTTTTTCCATATTTTCTTATAAAATCTTCTTTAGATCTTCCTCATTACTTTTCCTATTTTTTTCTTGTTTTTATTGTTTTTTTTTTCTTCGCTCTTTTACTTTCGTCACTTAGCTGTCACTCTGTCTTTTTTTTTTGGTTGTTTGGTTGTCTTGGTTTCTTGTTTCGTCTTTCTTAATTCCAATTTTCCACAGTTCTTTCCCTCGTGATCGGTTGTCTTGCTATTTTTTTGGGCCCCACGTTGGGCGCCAATTTGTTATGGTTTTCTGTCACTGTTTTTGCTTCTGGATCTTACTTTTATGTTTTTTTCTTTATATTATTTTAATACTGTTTATTTAAGCTGTACATTTTTTATTTTTAAATCATAGTTTCATTAACAATTTTTCTCAACTTCTTTATTATTTTGTTGTTGTTTTTCTTAATTTAATTTTGTTTTTTTTTCATATTTATCTTCCTCATTTTCTTTCCTATCTTTCTTGTTATTTTTATTGATCTTTCTTTCTATTTTTGTAAAAATTTTTCTTTTCCTTCACTCTTTTTCTTTCGTCACTTATCTGATACTCCCACTTTTTTTTGGTTGTTTGGTTGTCTTGGTTTCTTGTTTCGTCTTCCTTAATTTCTATTTCTCACTTTTTTTCCCTCGTGATCAGTTGTCTTGCTATTTTTTGTGCCTCACGTTGGGCGCCAATTAGTTACGGTCTTCTGCCACTGTTTCTGCTTCTGGGTCTTATTTCTTATGTTTTTTTATATAATTTATATAGTTTCATTACCATTTTAAATTTTTCTTATTTTCTTTATTATTTTTTTGTTGTTTTTCTTGATTTAATTTTTTTTTTCCATATTTTCTTCTAAAATCTTCTTCATCTTCTTTCCTATTTTTTTCTTGGTTTTATTGTCATTTTTTTAGTTTCTATTGATCTTTCTTTCTATTTTTGTAGATATTTTTCTCCATATTTTGTATAGTTTCCAATATTTGTCTTAATATTTTTTGAAAATTCTTTTTTTCACTGATTTTCATTCGGCACTCTGTTTATTTTTCTGCCTTCCTTTTTTTTGGTTCTTTGGTTGATTTTGTTTCTTATCTCGTCTTCCATTATTCCAATTTAACACTGTTTTCTTTCTTTTGGTTCGTTGCCTTGTTATTTTTAGGGCCCCACGTTGGGCGCCAATTTTTTATGTTCTTTTACTGCTGTTTCTGCTTTTAGGTATCAATTCTTGTGTTTTTTTTGTATAATTTTATACTGTCTATTTTAACTGAAAATATTTTATTTAAATTTGAATCCATTGTAGTTCTTCCTAATCTTCTATTCAATTTTATTGTTGCTTTCCTTGATTTAAGTTTGTGTTTTCCATATTTTTGTATAAAATCTTCTTTAGATCTTCGTCATTACTTTTCCTATTTTTTTCTTGTTTTGATTGTTATTTTTTTGGCCTGTCTGCCTATTTTAGTAAACTTTTTTCTTCATATTTTGTATAGTTTCCAAAATTATTTTTCTGTCTTCCTTTTTTGGTTGTCTTGGTTTCTTGTCTCGTCTTCCTTAATTTCAATTTCTTACTGTTCTTTCCCCCTTGGTTAGTTGTCTTGTTATTATTTTGACCCCACGTTGGGCGCCAATTTTTTTTGTCTTCTTCTACTGTTTCGGCTTCTGGGTCTTTTTTCTTATTTTTTTTTATATTATTTTATACTATTTATTTTAGCTGTAAATATTTTATATTTAAATCATAGTTTCATTAACATTTTAATCGATTTTAAATTTTAATCGAAAATTATTTTTCTCTCTTCCTTTTTTGGTTATTTGGTTGTCTTGGTTTCTTGTCTTGTCTCCCTTAATTCCAATTTCTCCCTGTTTTGGTTAGTTGTTTTGTTATTATTTTGACCCCACGTTGGGCGCCAATTTTTTTGGTCCTCTACTACTGTTTCGGCTCTGTGTGTTATTTTAACAATTTTTTTTCGTATTAACGAATTTTATTTTGTTTAAAATAGTCCCCTTTAGTATTTATAGAGCAATTTGCACTCTCCACAAGATTTTTAAATGAAAAATACATTTGTTCATGTTTTTCTCAAAGGCACTCCTCTTTAAATGGTAGCGATTAACAGTCTTGTATTTTTGGAGGTTCCATTGAGCATATGAACTAATTAAGTATATAATAAACTGGTTTTAATACAGAAATGAAAGATAGATAGATAAAATTATAAGACTGTATCCTTTGAGAAAATCAAATCTACACCATTCCACCTCAATTTGTAAACTCTTTCAAGAATTGATCTCTGTGTATTTACTTATGTACACAAAGTATTAATAGCTGTCGAATAGAAACTGCAATCTAACTGATCATTAAATACAAGTAAATACTTCATCGGTTTCTCAAGGTTGATATCTGTCAATGCTGCTTTCAACTTCTTAATCAGAAGTGAATTGCGGCTACGTAATGAGATTTAAATGATAAAACAACAAAAATTTAATGTGCTCCAATGAAATGTACTAATTAAACAATCTATACACAAATGGGCGTAGCCTTAAGATCTAAAACATTACTCTTATTTATATTAGTAATTAACTTCAAATCAAAGCATTTTAATAGAGCACTTCTCCTAGTTAATAGTCATTAATTAACTCAAGAATTATTGCCGTTATATGATTATAAAAAAATGTGTATTTATGTAAGTATATAATTGGATAAGCGAACTTTGATTGTGAAATATCAAAATCATCGAGTTTTGCAATTATCTTACTTTAGCAGCACTTGTGGGACGAGCGCAATCCTGATTGCGGTCAATTTCTTATATATACATTTACCAATTGCTGTCAAATGTCACCTGACAACTGTCAACTAACAAATGTCAACTGTTAAATATCAATTGTCAAATGTTAACTGTCAAACGACAACTGTCAAATGTCACATTTCAACTGTCAAAAGTCAACTTTCAAATGTCAAATTTTAAATGTCTACTGTCAAATTTTAAGTGTCAAATGTCTACTGTCAAATTTCAAGTGTCAACCGGCAAACGTCAACTATTTTTTTAAAACTTTTAACAGATTTTACTTTTTTTATCAATATTTAGTCTTTTCTATCTTTATGCTTTTAATATTTTACGAAAGCAGTTTTGGCTCCTTTTAGCTCCAGCTCTTCGTGTTTAATTCTATTTTTATAAAATGTAAAAATTTAAATAAAAATGAAACGCAGTTGAATTTATTTAATTAGCAATACGAGATGAGTCATTAGGATTGCACTATAGCTCAATTACAAAGAATTTTTTTTTTCTATTTTTAAATTTATTGCCACTATTGTACTGAACAAAGGCATGTAAAGTAAGACCTGGATATGTTTAATTACTTGATTCCTCCATAAATAATGCTAATAAACATTTATACAATAATTGATGAAAATATGACTCAAGTCTTTATCTAAACTATATCTTGAAAAATATAAACATTATCATATATGAACTGATATGGTTGAGATAATAACACATTAAGTCAAGTTAGTCATTTATTTGCAATTATTAAATGAGTCATTATGTTCGACAACTCTATTTGTATACCAGTTTCTTTCTATATATATTCTTTATATGAAATTAAAAAAAAAATAATAAAAAACGGTACAAAATTTGATTTTTTAGTACTTATTAAAGGCCTTTGTCTCATATACAAAAAATATAAGCGAAGACATCATCAGTCTCTCCCTTAATTTTTCGATATCTATAATTAAAGAATTTTGTTGATTTTTTGTTTATAAGTACACAATAGAGGATATTTGTTAAAAGTAAACTATTTTTTATAATCACTTTTGTTATATAGAAAATATACAAGGTGTTGTCAAAATGTTGTAAAAATACCATGCAATAAAAACAGAGTGAGTCTCTCCCTTAATTTTTCAATACTTCTATTTGGAGATTTTTGTTAAAATTTTATTTATAAGAACGTAATAAAGGATAGTTTTTAAAAGCAAACTAAATTTTGTTATAACTTTTATAATAAACAAAGTATACAAGGTGTTGTCAGAATATTGTTAAAAATAACTAATAAACACATGATTAGTCTCTCTCTTAAATTTTCAATACCTATAATTATAGAATTTTGTTGATATTTTGTTTATAAGTTCATAATAGAGTATATTTCTTAAAAATAAATTCATTCTTTCAATCACTGTTGTTGTATAGAAAATATACAAGGTGTTGTCAAAATATTGTAAAAATACCATGCAATAAAAACAGAATTAATTTTTCAATACTTCCGTAAAATTTTTTTTGTTGAAATTTTGTTTATAAGAAAATAATAGAGCATAGTTCTTGAAAACAAACCAATTTTTGTTCTCACTTTAACTATACAAAAAATATACGAGGTGTTGTCAGTAAATTGCAAACATTCTCGTATAATGAAAACAGTCTCTCCCTTAATTTTTAAGTACTTCTGTTTAATTAAATTGGTTAAAATTTTGGTAATACCTAAATAAATGTATCTAGTTTTTATTAACAAATACTATTTTTTAATTACATTTACAATACATAAAATATACAAGGTGTTATCAAAAAATTCTAAAAAATAATGGGAAACAAAAACATAATCAGTCTCTCCCTTATTTTTCTTATGTTTATATTTGTTAAATAAAGTTAAAATTTTAGTTATACATAAATAAAAGTATAAAGTATTTAACAAAAATTACAATTTTTTATTTACTGTTGCAATATAAAAAATATACGGGGTGTTGTCAAGATATTCTAAAGCTACTACCTCAAGATTCACCCTTATTTTTTAAATATTTTTAATTATTATATTATGTTGAAATTTTAAATACAGATTAAACAATGTATTAAGTTTTAAGGCAAAAAGTAAATTTTTCAAATCCTTTAACGATACAAAAGTTATACGAGGTGTTGTCAATATATTGTAAAAAATACTCTTAATCAGTCTCTCCCTTAATTTTTCAGTACTTTTGTTTCATTTATTTTGTTTAAATTTTGTCCGTTTATCAATCAAAGTATAAAGTGTTTAACACAAATCTAAATTTTCTGTTTACTTTTTTAGTACAAAAGATATACGAGGTGTTATCAGGCTAATGTAAAAACTACCATGAAAACAGCATAGTAAGTCTCTCCCTTAATTTTTCGTGACTTTTATTTAACACATTCGGTTTAAATTTTGTTTATAGATCACTGAAAATATGTAGTTTTCACTTACAAACTCCATTTTTTGTTTACTTTTACGATACAAAAAATATACAAGGTGATATCAAGAGGTTTAAAAAAATAACATAAAACAAAAACATTATCAGTCTCTCCCTTATTTTTCTTATGTTTCTATTTCAAGAATAACATTAATATTTTGTTTATAAATAAACAAAAGTATAAATATTTCACCAATAATCAAGATTTTTTATTTACTTTTACAATACAAAAAATATACAAGGTGTTGTCAGGAAATTGTAAAACGTACAATTTAGGTTATAAAAACATGGACAGTCCCTCCCTTAATTTTTCGTTACTTTTATTTGACTCATTTGGTTAAAATTTTGTTTATAGAACAATACAAATATATACTTTTCACTTATAAACTCCATTTTTTGTTTACTTTTACGATACAAAAAATATACAAGGTGATATCAAGAGGTTTAAAAAACTAACATAAAACAAAAACATTATTAGTCTCTCCCTTATTTTTCTTATGTTTCTATTTTAAGAATAACATTAATATTTTGTTTATACATAAACAAATGTATAAAGATTTTACCAAAAATCAAGATTTTTCATTTACTTTTATTATACAAAAAATATACAAGGTGATGTCAGGAAATTGTAAAACGTACAATTTAGGTTATAAAAACATGGACAGTCTCTCCCTTAATTTTTCGTTACTTTTATTTGAGACATTTGGTTTAAATTTTGTTCATAGAACCATAAAAGTATATACTTTTCACTTATAAACTTCATTTTTTGTTTACTTTTACGATACAAAAAATATACAAGGTGATATCAAAAGGTTTAAAAAAATAACATAAAACAAAAACATTATCAGTCTCTCCCTTATTTTTCTTATGTTTCTATTTTAAGAATAACATTTATATTTTGTTTATAAATAAACAAAACTATAAAGATTTTAACAAAAATCGAGATTTTTCATTTACTTTTACAATACAAAAAATATACAGGGTGCTGTCAGTAAATTGTAAAAACTACAATTTAGGTTATAAAAACATGGACAGTCTCTCCCTTAATTTTTCGTTACTTTTATTTAACACATTTGGTTAAAAAATTTTTTATAGATAAATGAAAATATGTAGTTTTCACTTACAAACTCCATTTTTTGTTTACTTTTCCAGTACAAAAAATATACAAGGTGTTGTCAGGAAATTGTAAAAACTAGCAATTAGGTTATAACAACATGATCAGTCTCTCCCTTACTTTTTCGTTACTTTTATGTGACACATTTGGTTAAAATTTTGTTTATAGATAAATGAAAATATGTAATTTTCACTTACAAACTCTATTTTTTGTTTACTTTTACGATACAAAAAATATACAAGGTGATATCAAGAGGTTTAAAAAAATAACATAAAACAAAAACATTATCAGTCTCTCCCTTATTTTTCTTATGTTTCTATTTTAAGAATAACATTAATATTTTGTTTATACATAAACAAAAGTATAAAGATTTTACCAAAAATCAAGACTTTTAATTTACTTTTATAATAAAAAAAATATACAAGGTGTTGTCAGGAAATTGTAAAAACTACCATTTAGGTTATAAAAACATGGACAGTCTCTCCCTTAATTTTTCGTTACTTTTATTTGACTCATTTGGTTAAAATTTTGTTTATAGATCAATGAAGATATGTACTTTTCACTTATAAACTTCATTTTTTGTTTACTTTTACGATACCAAAAATATACAAGGTGATATCAAGAGGTTTAAAAAATAACATAAAACAAAAACATTATCAGTCTCTCCCTTATTTTTCTTATGTTTCTATTTTAAGAATAACATTAATATTTTGTTTATAAATAAACAAAACTATAAAGATTTTACCAAAAATCAAGATTTTTTATTTACTTTTACAATACAAAAAATATACAAGGTGTTGTCAGGAAATTGTAAAACGTACAAATTAGGTTATAAAAACATGGATAATTTTTCGTTACTTTTATTTGACGCATTTGGTTAAAATTGTGTTTATAGAGCAATAAAAATATGTACTTTTCACTTATAAACTCCATTTTTTGTTTACTTTTACAATACAAAAAATATACAAGGTGCTGTCAAGAGGTGTAAAAAAAATAAGTTAAATCAAAAACATTATCAGTCTCTCCCTTATTTTTCTTATGTTTCTATTTTAAGTATAACATTAATATTTTGTTTATAAATAAACAAAACTATATGGATTTCACCAAAAATCAAGATTTTTCATTTACTTTAATAATACAAAAAATATACAAGGTGTTGTCAGGAAATTGTAAAACGTACAATTTAGGTTATAAAAACATGGACAGTCTCTCCCTTAATTTTTCGTTACTTTTATTTGAGACATTTGGATTAAATTTTGTTCATAGAACCATAAAAGTATACACTTTTAACTTATAAACTCCATTTTTTGTTTACTTTTACTGTACAAAAAATATACAAGGTGATATCAAGAGGTTTAAAAAATAACATAAAACAAAAACATTATCAGTCTCTCCCTTATTTTTCTTATGTTTCTATTTCAACAATAACATTAATATTTTGTTTATAAATAAACAAAACTATAAAGATTTTACAAAAAATCAAGATTTTTTATTTACTTTTACAATACAAAAAATATACAAGGTGATGTCAGGAAATTATAAAAACTAGAATTTAGGTTATAAAAACATGGACAGTCTCTCCCTTAATTTTTCGTTACTTTTATTTGACACATTTGGTTAAAATTTTGTTTATAGATCAATAAAAATATGTACTTTTAACTTATAAACTCCATTTTTGTTTACTTTTACAATACAAAAAATATACAAGGTGATATCAAGAGGTTTAAAAAAATAACATAAAACAAATACATTATCAGTCTCTCCCTTATTTTTCTTATATTTCTATATTAAGAATAACATTTATATTTTGTTTATAAATAAACAAAACTATAAAGATTTCACCAAAAATCAAGATTTTTCATTTACTTTTACAATACAAAAAATATACTAGGTGTTGTCAGGAAATTGTAAAAACTACCATTTAGGTTATAAAAACATGAACAGTCTCTCCCTTAATTTTTCGTTACTTTTATTTAACACATTTGGTTAAAATTTTGTTTATAGATCAATGAAAATATGTAGTTTTCACTTACAAACTCCATTTTTTGTTTACTTTTACGATACAAAAAATATACAAGGTGATATCAAGAGGTTTAAAAAATAACATAAAACAAAAACATTATCAGTCTCTCCCTTATTTTTCTTATGTTTCTATTTTAAGAATAACATTAATATTTTGTTTATAAATAAACAAAACTATAAAGATTTTACCAAAAATCAAGATTTTTTATTTACTTTTACAATACAAAAAATATACAAGGTGATGTCAGGAAATTGTAAAAACTACAATCTAGGTTATAAAAACATGGTCAGACTCTCCCTTAATTTTTCGTGACTTTTATTTGACACATTTGGTTAAAATTTTGTTTATAGATCAATGAAAATATGTAGTTTTCACTTACAAACTCCATTTTCTGTTTACTTTTCCAGTACAAAAAATATACAAGGTGTTGTCAGGAAATTGTAAAAACTACCATTTAGGTTATAAAAACATGGACAGTCTCTCCCTTAATTTTTCGTTACTTTTATTTAACACATTTGGTTAAAATTTTGTTTATAGATCAATGAAAATATGTAGTTTTCACTTACAAACTCCATTTTTTGTTTACTTTTACGATACAAAAAATATACAAGGTGATATCAAGAGGTTTAAAAAATAACATAAAACAAAAACATTATCAGTCTCTCCCTTATTTTTCTTATGTTTCTATTTTAAGAATAACATTAATATTTTGTTTATAAATAAACAAAACTATAAAGATTTTACCAAAAATCAAGATTTTTTATTTACTTTGTTAATACAAAAAATATACAAGGTGCTGTAAGGAGATCTCTCCGATGTCAAAAATTTATTTGAAATAGTTCTGATGGTCTAAAATTTAATTCTGGATCTCTTTGATCTTCCAATTGCAAGTCTGAGGGATTCTGAAACTGGAGAATAACACCCACTTACTGAATTTACTTCAAAAAACTAAAAGTAACACTTGTGAATTACACAAGAAAATTTTATTTCAAATAAAACTGTTTACGGTTACCTATATTAATGCTTCTAAATGTATAAATTACTAGAGAAGAGATTATGTGATTATTACTGCTTCTGTTATTAAAGTTTCTAATTTTTTGCTTAGACACTTGTTTTTTCAACGGATAATAAATACAAAACAGATGTTTTCGAATTACAAAGTAATATACAGAGTCTTGATGTAATTATTTTATCTGCAATAAACTTGTAACGATCGTTAAATTTTATTGATACTAAAGTCCACTTTGTATGAGATATTAACATACAGGGAGAATAATATATCCGTTTTTTTATCGATATATAAATGATGGAAAATATTTTACGTTAAAAAAAAATATTTTGATTAGTTTTATAAGCAATGATTTTCCATACTCACCTTTTAGACAGGTATTTATTAAATCCTGATTTATTTATACTTTCCGTTATATTACTTTAATAAATCATATTCTCAATAAGATTATAAATGGTGATATTAAAAAAAAATATCTGTAGGTTGGTCTGAGATGTGGGTATTTTAAAATACTAATATTCAATATTTTTATATGAATGGAATGATCGATATAAAAATCATTTTATTTGATCATAAAATTGTGAATTAAGAAATTTAATGTATAAATACTTTCGTTTATATTTACGTAATTACTAGTTGACCCTGTTAACTAAGGTAAGCATTATTTTTAAATTGAAACGTTGGAAAAAAAATACCGTCACATTTTTTGGTTACGCGTCACGTTTTTTTGTTACGCGCCATGTTTATCGTGCCCTTCTCACGGATTCAGACGAAGTAGCACTTTTATAATATTGCATGGGATGGTCATTATAAAAATAAGTTTATTTGATCATAAAAATATGAATTAAGAAATTTAATATGAACTAAGATAAGCATTATTTTTAACTTCATCGACGCTGGAAAGAACTGTAGTCACATTTTTTGGTTACGCGTCACATTTTTCTGTTACGCGCCATGTTTATCTTAACGCTCTCACGGTTGATTCAGACGAAGTAGTACCTTTTATTCTTGAAGTAAAACGTCCTTATCGACAATGGAAAGAAGTTTGTCGTCACATTTTTCGGTTACGCGTCACATTTTTTAGTTATGCGTCACATTTTACGGTTACGCACCATGTCTATATTAACGCTCTCACGGTCGATTCAGACGAAGTTGTAATTTTTATTTTTGAAGTGAAACTTCTTTATCGATGTTGCAAAAAAGTTTGTCATCTCATTTTTCCGTTACGCGTCACATTCTTCTGTTACGCGGCATGTGTATCTTTGCCCTTTGACGGTCAATTCAGTGGAAGAAATGCTCAGAACTTAGATACGCATTATTTTTGAAGTGACACTCCTTTATCGACATTGAAAAAGTTTATCGTCACATTTTCCGGTTACGCGTCACATTATTTTGTTACGCGCAATGTTTCTCTTGTCCCTTTCACGGTTGATCCTGATAAAGTAGTACGTTTTCTGGTCTAAAACATCGTTTTTTAATCTAGACAAGTATTTTAAATAATTTAAATTTGTTAAAACTAAACATATCAACTTTAAAATCCGTTAATTAATATACAAGGCGACTGAGTAAAGTAGTTGAATAAATTAATTTTATAAAAAGAAGTGAAACTTCAAATAACAGTTCAGTGAACTTAAATTATTAAAAATTCAATCATATTTTGTCCATATTTCATCATTAATATTCCCAATGAATAACCTTGCAACCAAAGAAAGAAGAAGAGGAATCGTTTCTTAAATGGTTCGAAATACGTGAATCGAGTTCTAATAAATAATAAAAAAAAAGGAACACAACTTTTTTATTTGTTCACAAAGTACCGCTACTACAGCGTGTTGAATATGGCAATGACTTGTTGGTATGTAGAATAAAGTAAAAGAAGATCAGTTAATAAATTATTGATGACATTTTATTAAAAAAATAATAATAATAACGATAATAATAAAACTAGCAGACGAATTTAGCTATTCAAATTATATTATTTGTAATAGACATATTTTTGTTCCTCTCTTGTTATATTTTTACTATTGAAATTGTAAAATCATAAATATTTGGTGCTTGATGTTAGTAAACAATTATTTTGTGTAAAATTAAATTCTACATCAAAAAACATCAAAAAATCTTATTTTAATTAAAAACTTTAAAAGTTATGACAGAAAACCTGAGATCAAATTTATATTACAAACTTTTTGTTTGACCTTGTATATCTCGAAAAGTATCAGTTTTTTCGAAAAAACTCGAAAATACTTTTTTGTGTAAAATTTAATTTACTTTCCAATAACATTAAAACGATTTTTGTGCCGTTTATGGTTTTTGAGATATTAACAGATTTGTAAAAGGCTGTTGTGAAAGTTGAAAAAATCGCATTCAATTTATTCGAGTGAACATATCTCGAAAACGAAGCGTTTTATCGAAAATTTGCATAAATACATTTTAGTGTAAAATTAAATTCTACATCAAAAAACATCAAAAAATCTCATTTTAATTAAAAACTTTAGAAGTGATGACAGAAAACCTGAGATCAAATTTATATTACAAACTTTTTGTTTGACCCTGTATATCTCGAAAAGTATCAGTTTTTTTGAAAAAACTTAAAAATACTTTTTTGTGTAAAATTTAATTTACTTTTTAAAAAAATCAAAACAATTTTTTTTTACATTTAT
Source organism: Altica lythri (assembly GCA_964028335.1). Lineage (NCBI taxonomy): Eukaryota > Metazoa > Arthropoda > Insecta > Coleoptera > Chrysomelidae > Altica > Altica lythri. The sequence goes on from OZ034810.1 coordinate 23,200,179, forward strand.
AGTTTTTGAGATATTTAAAGATTTGTAAAAGGCTGTTGTGAAAGTTGAAAAAATCGCATTCAATTTACTCGAGTGAACATATCTCGAAAACGAAGCGTTTTATCGAAAATTTGCATTAATACATTTTAGTGTAAAAATAAATTCTACATCAAAAAACATCAAAAAATCTCATTTTAATTAAAAACTTTAAAAGTTATGACAGAAAACCTGAGATCAAATTTATATTACAAACTTTTTGTTTGACCTTGTATATCTCGAAAAGTATCAGTTTTTTCGAAAAAACTCGAAAATACTTTTTTGTGTAAAATTTAATTTACTTTCCAATAACATTAAAACGATTTTTGTGCCGTTTATGGTTTTTGAGATATTAACAGATTTGTAAAAGGCTGTTGTGAAAGTTGAAAAAATCGCATTCAATTTATTCGAGTGAACATATCTCAAAAACGAAGCGTTTTATCGAAAATTTGCATGAATAAATTTTAGTGTAAAATTAAATTCTACATCAAAAAACAACAAAAAATCTTATTTTAATTAAAAACTTTAAAAGTTATAACAGAAAATCTGAGATCAAATTTATATTACAAACTTTTTGTTTGACCCTGTATATCTCGAAAAGTATAATTTTTTTCGAAAAAACTCAATAATATATTTTTGTGTAAAATTTAATTTACTTTCCAACAACATCAAAACGATTTTTGTGCCGTTTATAGTTTCTGAGATATTAACAGATTTGTAAAAGGCTGTTGTGAAAGTTGAAAAAATCGCATTCAATTTATTCGAGTGAACATATCTCGAAAACGAAGCGTTTTATCGAAAATTTGCATGAATAAATTTTAGTGTAAAATTAAATTCTACATCAAAAAACATCAAGAAATCTTATTTTAATTAAAAACTTTAAAAGTTATAATAGAAAATCTGAGATCAAATTTATATTACAAACTTTTTGATTGACCCTGTATATGTCGAAAAGTATAATTTTTTTCGAAAAAACTCAAATATACTTTTTTGTGTAAAATTTAATTTACTTTCCAAAAACATCAAAGCAAATTTTGTAGCATTTATAGTTTTTGAGATATTTAAAGATTTGTAAAAGGCTGTTGTGAAAGTTCAAAAAATCGCATTCAATTTACTCGAGTGCAAATACCTCGAAAACGAAACGTTTTATCGAAAATTTGCATCAATACATTTTAGTGTAAAATTAAATTCTACATCAAAAAACATCAAAAAATCTTATTTTAATTAAAAATTTTAAAAGTTATGACAGAAAACCTGAGATCAAAATTTACATTACAAACTTTTTGTTTGACCTTGTATTTTTCGAAAAGTATGTTTTTTTAAAAAACTCAGCAACACTTTTTAAGGAAAATTTAATTTACTTTCTAAAAACATCAAAACAAATTTTGTACCATTTATAGTTTTTGAGATATTTAAAGATTTGTAAAAGGCTGTTGTGAAAGTTCAAAATATCGCATTCAATTTACTCGAGTGCAAATATCTCGAAAACGAAGCGTTTTATTGAAAATTTGCATGAATACATTTTAGTGTAAAATTAAATTCTACATCAAAAAACATTAAAAAATCTCATTTTAATTAAAAACGTTAAAAGTTATGACAGAAAACCTGAGATCAAATTTATATTACAAACTTTTTGTTTGACCCTGTATATCTCGAAAAGTATCAGTTTTTTTAAAAAAACTTAAAAATACATTTTTTGTGTAAAATTTAATTTACTTTCCAATAACATCAAAACAAATTTTGTACCATTTATAGTTTTTGAGATATTTAAAGATTTGTAAAAGGCTGTTGTGAAAGTTCAAAATATCGCATTTAATTTACTCGAGTGCAAATATCTCGAAAACGAAGCGGTTTATCGAAAATTTGTATCAATACATTTTAGTGTAAAATTAAATTCTACATAAAAAAACATCAAAAAATCTTATTTTAATTAAAAACTTTGAAAGTTATGACAGAAAACCTGAGATCAAATTTATATTACAAACTTTTTGTTTGACCTTGTATATCTCGAAAAGTATTGTTTTTTTTTTAAAAACTCAGGAACACTTTTTTATGTAAAATTTAATTTACTTTTCAATAACATCAAAACAAATTTTGTACCATTTATAGTTTTTGAGATATTTAAAGATTTGTAAAAGGCTGTTGTGAAAATTCAAAAGAAGAAGTACGTTATTAAGACAGTTTTTGGGGCAAAATCAACGTCCTAGGTTGTAACCAAAGAAAGAAGAAGAGGAATCTATAAATCTATTTGTTAATAGATTAAGATACCATTAGCCCGAAGAAAACGCTGTACATTGAAACATTTTAACCTGTTTAAAAACCTAATGATGATAATAATAAAACGAGCAGACGAAATCAACAACTTAATATATTCAAATTATTATTGATGGTATAATAATTACAATGTAAGAAATCGTGTTTTACAAGTTCAGTTGAAAATCGGACAATAATTGCTCGAGGTAATTACAAAGTGATTTATTCAAAAATATTCCCCCGATGGGCGAGTTTTTCTATGTAGGAGCTCCAGAAACAATGGCTTACGATTAGCGCGGAATTATGAAAGAGAAAATGATCTAACAATAATATCGCAACGATCATTAAGTTAGTGTAGGTGTAAAACTGCATCTATCAATTTTGTCATTTCAATAGTTATTCATTATTAATATCATGCGAAACTTATTCAAGGACTAAGTTGTCACGAATTAAAAAAAAATGTGACAAATTATTGAGTTGTATGGCAAAAAAATGATTCTAATACAGAGGTGTGTTGATATAATAACAACTTTAAACTAAATATACAGAGTGTGGATTTTTTCTCGGGGGCACATTCTATCGGTAACTTTCCGGGGATGTGAGTCACCTTTAAGGAAATCGGTTGCTAGTGTTGTAAGATGTGTTTATGTTAATTTTCTTATTTGGATTGTTTGTATTGTCAGCGAGGAGCTAAGAAGAAGAGAAAAGCAAAAAGAAAACAGTGACAAAAAGATATCAGTAACCAATGGCGCCACAACGTGGGGCTTCAGCACTTCAAACTTGGTAAGAAATTTTTCTTGATCAAGTATCAAGCTCAAAAATTTGGTTAAATAATTTGATAGAAGGTGTGTGATGAGCTTATCGGGGATGTAAGCCACCCTTAAGAAAATCTGTTGCTATTTTTAGTTTTAAGTTTGTGTTTAAATGGTTATTATTAATTTTTTAGTTTTACATTGTTTGTATTGTGACAGAGTTATTATTGATTAGATTTTTATTGATGGAGACTTTTTCCGCGGGGACACATTCTTGACAAAAAGATATGAATAACAAATGGCGCCACAACGTGGGGCTTCAGCACTTCAAACTTGGTAAGAAATTTTTTTCCTTTGAGGCGCGAAAAGAATAACAACACAGAATGCTTGCTGGTGATGTGAGCCCCCCTTAAGAAAATCTGTTGCTAGTTTTAAGTTTGTGTTTGAAAGCTTATTGTTAATTTTTTAGTTTTACATTGGTTGTATTGTGAAAGAGTTATTATTGATTAGATTTTTATTGATAGAGACTTTTTTCGCGCGGACACATTCTTTCGGTTGCTTTCCTGGAGTGTGAGTCGCCCTTAAGGAAATCGGTTGCTAGTTTTGAGGTTTTGTAAGATGTGTTTATGTTAATTTTCTCTTTTGGATGTTTGTATTGTCAGCAAGAAGCTAAGAAGAAAAGAGAAGCAAAAAGAAAACAGTGACAAAAAGATATGAGTAACAAATGGCGCCACAACGTGGGGCTTCAGCACTTCAAACTTGGTAAGAAATTTATCTTCATCAAGTATCAAGCTCAAAAATTTGTTTAAATAATTTGACAGAAGGTGTGTGATGAGCTTATCGGGGATGTGAGCCACCCTTAAGGAAATCTGTTGCTAGTTTTAGTTTTAGTTTTAAGTTTGTGTTTGAATGGTTATTGTTAATTATTTGTTTTGCATTGTTTGTACTGTGATAGAGTTATTATTTTCATTAATAGGAACTTTTTCCTCGGGGCACGCATTCTTTCGGTTGCTTTCCGGGAGTGTGAGTCGCCCTGAAGGAAATCGGTTGCTAGTTTTAGTTTTAAGCTTGTGTTAGATAGACGTTTGTTAATCTAAAAATCAGTTTTTAAATGAGAAAATCCATATTTTCATCCAAAAGATTAACGATAAATTACATGAGTATAAACTAATTTTATTTATTTTCAGATTCTTAATCTTCAACTGTTGAAACATCAGGTAGAAGCTAAGAGATATGGAACAAATCAATTTTCTCGGTAGACCACTAGCGAGGTATAGAGTTCCTACGTGCTATTTTATTGTAGGAACTTCATACCGTGCTCTTGGATGTACCGTTTTACATCAACACAATTTATCAACAAGAAAAGTTGCTTTAGTTATCTTTAAACAACAAAACGTGCCGATAGAATCCAAAAGGAAGGTAATTTGTATGTCGTTTTGTTATAAAGATGAGTTGTTTTGTTCAGAAGAGTTTATCAGGTATTAGATGTCATCTGTCATATACCAATTGTCATTTGTCATCTGTCGTAAATCACATGTCAATCAAATTTTTAATCTATTTACATTTTAATCTATTTTCTGTAAATATCTTCTCTGATTTTCTATTTATGCTGTGTACTAGTTTATTATTCTATATTTTCCGACTTTAGGTGGATATAATACTGCAAGAATTGCACTAGCTGACATCAAACAATGTACCTACGTGTACATAAATGTCTTCACGTGAATATTAACTGCTCAAAAAATTATTGTAACGGTCACGCAGCCATCGACCCAACACATATTGATTTCTGATGCCAATCTACGGAAAATTGTAAATTTCTATCAGAATTGTTATGCATAACTTTAGATTTTAGCAGAAAACGTAACTTGGAAAGGAAAGGTTTGGTCTGAAAACATAAGAAATGGTAGAAGTTATGTAACTTGAGGTGAAATAAGACTTAAAGCCTACTTGGAATCATCATCTTGAAAGCTAACTGATTTAAAAACACTATTTGTCTCTCCCCCAATTTTTCAATGTTTATGTTTTTCTAATACTATTAAGATTTTGTAATCCTATACAAAAACGTATCCTTTTTTCAATAGTGGTATCCATTTTTTAATATCTGTTACAGTTTAAAAGATATACGAGGTTTTCTAGAGTACTTGTACGAAATTATATAAAACAAAAACGAAACACTATTAGTCTCTCCCGTAATTTTTTAATATTTATCTTATTTCAATATTATTAAAATTATGTTTTCCCATACAAAAATCTATGCTTTTTTCAATAGTGGTATCCGTTTTTTATAATCTATTACCGTTTAAAAGATATACGAGGTTTGCTAGAGAAGTTGTACGAAATGCAATAAATAAAAAAAAACACAGTATTGGTCTCTCGCTTAATTTTTCAATGTTTATCTTTTTCTAATATTATTAAGATTTTGTAATCCTATGGAAAAACGTATGCCTTTTTCAATAGTGGTATCCATTTTTTAATATCTGTTACAGTTTAAAAGATATACGAGGTTTTCTAGAGTACTTGTACGAAATTATATAAAACAAAAAAGAAACACCATTGGTCTCTCCCGTAATTTTTCAATATTTATCTTATTTCAATATTATTATATTTTCGTTTTCCTATACAAAAATTTATGCTTTTTTCAATACTGGTATCCGTTTTTTATAATCTATTACCGTTTAAAAGATATACGAGGTTTGCTAAAGAAGTTGTACAAAATGCAATAAATAAAAAACACTATTGGTCTCTCCCTTCATTTTTCAATATTAATTGTAGTCTAATATTATTAAAATTTTGTATTTGGATACAAAACTGAATTCTTTCTTGAGTAATGGTATCCATTTTTTCATATCTATTACGGTATAAAAGATATTCGAGGTTTTCTAGAGAATTTGTACGAAATTATATAAACCAAATTACCCTATTAGTCTCTCCCGTAATTTTTCAATATTAATTCTAGTTTAATATTATTAAAAATTCGTTTTTAGATACAAAAATGTATGTTGTTATTAATAATGGTATCCATTTTTTAAGATCTTTTACCGTTTAAAAAATATACGGGGTTTTCTAGAGAAGTTGTATGAAATTGTATAAAACAAATAAAAAACAGTATAAGTCTCTCCCAAAATTTTTCAATATTTATTTAATTTAAATATTGTTAAAATTTCGTTTTTCCATACTCAAATGTATGTAGTTTTCCATGCTTCTATCAATTTTTTAATATCTAATCCCGTTTGAAATATATACGAGGTTTTCTAGAGAAGTTGTACGAAATCACGTAAACAAAAAACACTATTAGACTCTCCCGTATTTTTTTAATATTTATATTATTTAGATATTATTAAAATTTTGGTTTTAGATAAAAAATGAATGCTTTTTCCAATAAAAGTAATCAGTTTTTTAATATCTATTACCGTTTAAAAGATATACGACGTTTTCTAGAGAAGTTTTACGAAATGCAATAAAACAAAAAAAAACAATTGGTTTCTCCCTTAATTTTTTAATATTAATTGTAGTCTAATATTATTAAAATTTTGGTTTTGAATATAAAAATGTATGCTTTTTTCAATAATGGTATCCATTTTTTAATATCTATTACAATTTAAAAGATATACGAGGTTTTCTTGAGAAGTTGTACGAAACGCAATAAAACAAAAAAATAACACTATTGGTCTCTCCCTTAATTTTTTAATATTAATTGTAGTCTAATATTCTTAAAATTTGGTGTTTTAATACAAAAATGTATTTTTTTTTGAGTAATGGTATCCATTTTGTAATATCTGTTACCGTTTAAAAGATATACGAGGTTTTCTAGAGAATTTGTACGAAATTATACAAACTACAAGACCCTATTAGTCTCTCCCGTAATTTTTAAATATTAAATCTAGTTTAATAGTATTAAAAATTCGGTTTTAGATACAAAAATGTATGCTTGTTTCAATAATGGTATCCATTTTTTTAGATGTTTTACCGTTTAAAAAATATACGGGGTTTTCTAGAGAAGTTGTATGAAAAAAAAGTATTAGTCTCTCCCGTAATTTTTCAATATTTATTCAATTCAAATATTGTTAAAATTTCGTTTTTCCATACACAAAGGTATGGAGTTTTCCATGCCTTAATCAATTTTTTAATACCTAATCCCATTTGAAAGATATACGAGGTTTTCTAGAGAAGTTGTACAAAATCACGTAAACAAAAAAGCACTATTAGACTCTCCCTTTTCCAATAAAAGTATTCATTTATACTTGTAAAGTACCAAGAATATAACCATTTAGAATATTCTTACGTATCAAAACTGCCACCGCTAGATGGAACTAGTTATGTAAGCAAAGTGTAGAAAAGTAGAAGTTTAAAATAAGTTTAAGAATAAAAGTTGCAAGACAACTTGCAATGCTTTTTTTCTTTATATCGCTGTTAAATATCTACAAGTGTGCGGTCACTACCGAGAAGGAGATCGAACAAGTCTTGATATATGCCTAGTTAGTAACCAATTATGTATATTATAACAGGTTATCCTTATTTACGGTCAAACTATAATTGAATTTTTATGGCATAGATGTTTTTAAGTTTTAACAGTTGATTTTGATAGTTATAATATATTCAATATTTCCAAAAATAGTCGTATTATAAAATGCAAATTACAGATAATAAATTTCTTTGATACAGGATTTTAATCAGTTTAATTAACAATCCACCCACAGTTTAGGAAGCTAAATATTAAATTTTAAAAAAATTACCATTAATTTCCTTTTTATTTTTTAATAGTAATAAGCTTGCTTACTTTCACCATTTGACAAAATTGTTATTAAATTCTGTAGTTAACCTTGTCTCGTATGGGTAATTATACCAATAATTTAATTTATACTGTAAAAATATTGACTTTTACTTAGTGCCACACATTTTTTTTTACATAGAAGTGTAGAGTGGACCAGGAGACCTACAACACTAGCAACAACAATCAGTTGATTATAGCCTATCGTAACTAATACAAGGGTTGTCTTTGTAGTTTTGCATATAGCCATAAAGACCTAAAGAACTTTATTGCATTTTAAAATATTACTCACCAAGATAGATATACTTTGCATAGGTTCAAACCAATTGGTAAAACAGTTATTCCAGTCTTCAGTTGACACCTGCAAAATCGCTGTTTTAAAGGCATTGATGGCTTCTTCTAGCGACAGGGATTGCTGACCACGCATTGAAATCTTGATCTTTGTGAACCAACGTGAAGAAGTCGTTGGGTCTTAGGTCAGGACTATACGTTGGATGATCTAACCATTCGATGTTTTGAAGCTCCAAATCCTTAATTCTCTTACATTGAAATGAATGCAACATAAAATTCCTGGTGACGAGGTCCAACCTGGTCACCAGGTACCTCGAAGACAATCGCTATCATGAAATTTGTGTTTGGAATGTATCTATCGATGATCGTTTTAATGCACATAGCTTTTCCGAATGGAAACCAAACTGTTGAGTGCCGATTCGTTTTGGTTCACCAAGTACTTCATTGTTTTGTCTACTTTTCCTGTCATATCCACTCAAAAAACATCGTGACTACTGATTTATAACTCTTGGTGACGAGATCCTACCAGTGCACCAGGTACATCGGAGACCATCGCCGTCAAGAAATTTGTTTTTGAAATTGACGTTAAAGAGGCATTTTTCTTAAGCCCAACAAGCAATTTCTCTTTGTCAGAGATCATTTTATTTCACAAACTTTCCTGAAGCTCTCCCGAATCAAATCCAAACTATTACATGACGATTTGTTATGCTTCGCTAACCTGGCAGGTCAGGTGATGATTATTGGCTGATTTTAAATGCAAGATAAAACTCCAGGTGATGAGGTCCAACCTGTTCATCAGTTACCTTGGATGCCATCCCCGCCATGATATTTTTTTCGAAATGCACATTAAAGGGACATTTTTTAATACACTAAACGCTATTTTTATCTGTCGAAGACATTTTATTTCACCAACTTTTCTGAAGCTATCCAGTTGCATTTCGATTTGTTTTGCTCGCCTACTTTTCCTGCTATATCCAGTCCAAAAACCTCCTTAGTAATGATTTGAAATAAATGCAACATAAAATTCCAGGTGAGGAGGTCCAAGCTCTGCACCAGGTACCTTGGAGGCCATCTCAGTCATCAAATTTGTTTGTGAAATACACGTTAAAGATGCCTTTTCCTATGCGCCAAACGCAATTGTCATCTGTCGGAGATCGTTTTGTTTCACAAATTTTCTGGAAGCTGTCCCGGATCCAAACTGTTGTTTTGGGTCACCAAAGTAGTAGGTTCAGTGCATCATTGTCATTTCTACTTTTCTTGCTATATCCAGTTCTAAAAACCCCCTGAGTAAAGATTATCGACTTATATTAATTGAATGCAACATAAAGCTCAAGGTGATAAGGTCCAACCTGTGCACCAAGTACATCGCTGTTATAAAATTTGTTATCGAGGTATTTTTCTTAAGAAGAAAAGAAAAGTTAGGTAGGTAAATGAGAAAGATTTAAGTAGTATGTTAGGTATAAGGACCCTGCTGTAGGACTTATGTCCTTTTCAGGGAGTGGATGGGACTGTTTGGATGGTGTTAGTATCGGTAGTTGGCCCCGCTCTCACAAACTTCTCCAATTGCAGCAGGTTGGATAGCTTCCACTGTTGTTCTTATATCTTCTATCTTCTTGCCATCCATGGCGCTTGAACGTACCTAAAGAGTCTTTTCTCTTTCGTGTGAGTGTAAGTCTATGTGTGGAGGTGCAATGTGAGGTTGTGAGATTGCCCTCATTTGACAAGGACGAAGGGAACCACAGATCCTTCGCCAAGGGCCAACTTTTTAGTATCCAGTCAGTCCTGTGAGCACCATGTACCTGTAACAAAGGGGGGATTCATCTAGGAAAATTTTCAGGTCTTCAGGAAGGTCCCTGTCTACTTTTTGGAGGAGTCTCAGGTTGAGACGGAAAATTTTGTTTTTCGGTACTCTGGATCTTCTTTGAAGTCCTCTATTCCAGTGAATGTGAAGAGTCCTCTGGGCTGTGGTGTTCGTTTCCTGAAGAGTCCGAGCGATGTACCGCTGTTGCAGTGTCTGAAAACGAGAAGGGAGAGGCATTATGTTTGTGTTATTGTAGACAAGAAGGCTTGGGTACAGGAAGAGCAGGTTTTTCACTATACGAAAGATTGCTCTCTTTGTGGCATGAATAGAATGTAAAAGTCTCTGAGGGAGGGGGGCAGAGTATGGCACGGCCTTATAATCGACCAGAGCTCTGATAAAGGTTTTGTATGTATGGAGCAGGGTTTTGGTGTCATCTCTTCCGAGTCTACCGCCCAGTGCACCTAGGAGGGACGCTTATCTTTTCTTTTGTTAAGTGTAAGCTCAACATCGGCATCCAACCTGAACGTTCCAGTAAATCGAACGCACAAGTAGGTCACTTGATCCTGAGGAACGAGCTATTCCCTCCATAGTGACAGGTTGATATAGTCGAGAGAGAGATTTTCTCGTCGACTAAGGTTTGGATGTCTGAAGCTGATGGTTTGAGTTTTGTTTGGATTAAGAGTTACTCTCCATCTGCTGCACCAGTTGGAGAGCAATTTTTATATATCAGAGATGAATTTGGTTCAGAAAGTTTGCTGACTCGAATCCAAAAAGTTGCATGAAGATTCGATACTTTCTCTGTTCGCGATATCCTGTAAATGAAAGCAAATAAAGTTATTTCTTCTGTAGTTGTGTAGCTTATTTTCAACACCTACGATCATTTTTTATATATTATCGATTACAGAGGGCGCTATGATCGACAGCGTTACACCTACTGTACATTAATTTTTCTATTGTATTCCCAGATTTTTTTAATTACTTTTTACTGAAAAAACCAATGAATGATTGTCATATTTCGTTATGTAGATTAGTAACTGTCAGTTAACGAATTGACTACCGCTACCTACGCAAATAATACACGAGTTACATTTGCACCGTTGATAACAAATCATTTTAGATAGATGTATTCTAATCTGTAACAAGTTGCTTAATTATTATAAATACTAGTATTTAAAAATTGCTGGCATGTTGAAATATTGAATTGAAATAATTCAAAAGGCTGGGCAAGGCTGATCAAAGTCACCTTGACTATATACAAACATACTTCATGAATAAATATCATATTGTAACTCTGTTGATGTGTTCGTTGCTACTGCTTGTTTTAATTAGATATAAAATCACTTATTTTTATTAAACAACTTATTGCAATTAGTCTATTTGATAAAAAATATATATTATTTTCCGTTTATAATGCATATGTATAAATTCAATACCTCTTACATTGACTTTCTTTGATTTTAAGGTTGATAAATTGGTTTTAAAACCTTCATAAAGCTCCATTCAGCTGGCAGTGAAAATTCAGCAAAAATAACTTACTTATTTTAGGATTGATCTTCCAATTTCAGAAATTTTAGATTGGAAACGCTGCTGGTGAGCGAAAAAATACATACTGAAATGAAGACCGAAATGCTGTAGCGTAGTGCTTCAATATTTACAAAGAAAAACAACTTCAGATTCTGATTCCTGAGGGTCGAAAACATTTTATGAAGAGTTGATACCTTGTTCATTAGAGCACGGAAATATTTCTCTCCATCCAACTTAGCTACTCTTTACAAAGCCCAAATAAGGCCTAATCTTGAATACTGCTCGCATGTATGGGGTTCGGTGGCTCCGTCAAGGATTGTGCTCACAAGAACTCTGCTCTAAAATCCCTTCATTAACAAGACTAGCCAGAGCAACCCGACGTGCCAACTCCATGGACCCTTATTTTGGTTAGTGCCAGACATCGAGAACGGATCGATTCGATCGTTTCTTCAGATTGTGGAACTCCTTATCTTCCCACCTCTTCCCCATTCGTCCCAAATTGCACACAACACACCACTTTCTAGCATCTCCAAAGATAAGAAGTAGAATTGCAACCATTATTGCAAGAAAAAAGATGGAAACCATTAACGCGCATACACCAACCACCTAGAAGCCAACTAAAATCAAAAAAGAGCTTCCTACACAGCAAGTCCTATATGACGTCCAACCAAGCGAACCAGAGAGTGATATTTGGAAGTATAGGCTAGGGCATCTTTCACAACGAACCAACCTCGCAGAGGTTCTACTTCCTGGTGATTGGAAAATATGGAATGCCTAAGATAGGCTTAGAAAAAAAGCCACTTAGAAGGAAGTAAAACTAGAGCATATTTAATACCATACTTTCTAGCCTCTCCAAACATAAAAAGTAGAATTGCAAACAACATTGAAAAAAGAGATGGAAACCAATAAGGCGCATCTGTTATAAGGACACCAACCATCCAGAAGCCAACTAAAGTCTAAATAGAGCTTCCTACAAAGCAAGTCCTATATGACGTCCAACCAAGCGCACCAGAGAGTGATATTTGGAAGTATAGGCTAGGGCATCTTTCACAACGAACCAACCTCGCAGAGGTTCTACTTCCTGGTGACTGGAAAATATGGAAAGCCTAAGATAGGCTTAGAAAACAAGCCACTTAGAAGGAAGTAAAACTAGAGCATATTTAATACCATACTTTCTAGCCTCTCCAAACATAAGAAGTAGAATTATTGCAAACAACATTGAAAAAAGAGATGGAAACCACTAAGGCGCATCTGTTGTAAGGACACCAACCTCCCAGAAGCCAACTAAAGTCTTAATAGAGCTTTCTAAACAGCAAGTTCTATAAGACGTCTAACCAAGAGCACCAGAGAGTGGTATTAGGAAGGATAGGCTAGGGCATCTTCCACAACGAACCAACCTCGCAGAGGTTCTACTTCCTGTTGCTCTACGATTTTCTGCACAATTTCATAGACCAGATTTCTACTTTTCTGCAGTATTGCAGGTTCTATGTGAAGTTTCAAGATAGGAGACGTCATTGGAGACCTCAGAAAATGAACTACTGCAAGAAAGCGTCCTATTTTTAATATTTTTGAACATTTATAGCAATGACCACACACAACCACAAATGTCAAGGAGCTAGGGGATAAAGTGGATCGAAAAAAAATCACTTGGATGGAAGTAAAACTAGAACACACTTAACACCACACTTTCTAGCCTCTACAAATATAAGAAGTAGAATTGCAAACAACATTGAAAAAAAGAGATGGAAACCAAAATAGAGTTTCATACACAGCAAGACGTCCTACGAAGAGCACCAGAGAGTGATATGTGGAAGGATAGACTAGAGCATCTTTCACAGAGCAGAGGTTGTACTTCCCGCTGCTCTACAATTTTCTGCACATTTTCAGAGACAAGATTTGTACTTTTCTGTAATATTGCAGGTTCTATGTGAAGTTTCAATATAGAAGACATCATTGGAGACCTCAGAAAAATGCAAGAAATCGTCCTATTTTTAATACTTTTTAACATTTATAGCAAAAACCAAACACAACCACAAATGTCAATGAGCTTCTTATATGCATTTAAAGGATAACGAGGATAGAAAAAAGTTACGTGTAAGAAAATTAAACTAGAACATATTTAATTCCACACTTTCTGGTGTCTTCAAACATAAGAAGAGAATTGCAAAAAAACATTGAAAAAAGAGATGGAAACCAATAAGGTGCATCTGTTATAAGGACACCAACCACCCAGAAGTCAACTAAAGTCTTAATAGAGCTTCCTACACAGCAAGTCCTATAAGACGTCCAACCAAGAGCACCAGAGAGTAATATGTGGAAGGATAGGCTAGGGCATCTTTCACAACGAACCAACCCCACAGAGGTTCTACTTCCTGCTGACTGAAAGTTATGGAATGCCTTAAATAGGCTCAGAAAAAAAGCCACTTGGACGGAAGTAAAACTAGAATATATTTAATACTACACTTTCTAGCCTCTCCAAACATAACAAGTAGAATTGCAAACAACAACCACCCAAAAGCCAACTAAAGTCAAAAAAGAGCTTCCTATACAGCAAGTTTTATAAGACACCAACCAAGAGCACCAGAGTGTGATATGTGGAAGGATAGGATAGGACATCTTTCACAAAGAATCTACCTCGTAGAGGTTCTCCTTCCTGGTGACTGGAAGTTATGAAAAACCTTAAATAAACTCAGAAGCGAAATGGGCAAAATTAAGGACGAACTACCTTACCAACCTCTTTTGCAAACTTCTGTACATCATTTGAAAAATCCACTTAAGGCGTTCACTTTTTTATTCTCAACCTTCTTCTCTTTATTCATTGCAGCTAAATTTTAACATCCTGTGCAGAAGATAGCATTTTACAAGACTATCAAGAGAATGGTGTTCAATCTTCCTTTTCTTATTCTTTGTATTCTCTCATTTCTCAATTCTATCTATATCTTTATCCATAGTAGTTGGAACCCAATTTTCTTCTTTGATCTCTTTGATTTCAAGTAATCTCACCAAATTTTGGAATGTCTTCAAAGTCCATCTTAACAATTTTGGAAGAAAAACTGAGACTCCTTTTCCCATCTCGAAGATTCTTTTCTACTTTGTGTTTTGTAATATATATTTTTGATTATTATTTAATTTGTTATATAAATAAAACGATGATTTGCATCCGTAGCAAATTATTTATTGGCACTAATCATTAACGTCGCTGTTAAATGTAAAGGTACAGTGAATAATCATTGAATTAAACGGATTTAATAAATTCAATTATAGTAATTTTAGTGTGACTGAGGCAGGAAATAAAGAACCTGCTTAAAGTAGGTAATATTGCAGTCAAATTGAACATCTTTATGGCATGTTGTGCCATATTAGTAAACAATTTTTTGAAGTTATTGTTATTGGTTGCTTAAAGGAAATTAAATTGGATACTTTTAAAGGGACGCCTACATGGTGGAGCTAATTGTTGAAATTTATTTTTATATTGTTTATTGTGTATTGTAATCTTATAGAAAGTATATAACAGAATTTTGCCAATATATGGTACCTATAATATCCGGATAAAATTGACAATTAACATTTCGTTTATAAAGTACCTAGTCTTCAAGATTGACATTTATGGATCAGAACCTAACAAATGACATTGACAATTGCAAATATGACCATTCTTTTCACCGAGATTTTGCACAAGTTAATAAGAAGATATCCAAGCTCTTCATCGAGTTGTAGAATCAGATGTTTACAATTTACACCCAAATGTCGACACTGACTAATCACACCACAACTGTCCAATAAGTATACTGAATTTGCAAGCCTAACCCGTAAACTGTCCAGGCAGGAAAATGTAATTTAAAAATTACAAGAACAAGTTGCGCATTCACTATCCAATAGTTTGGCAGGATGGAAAATGTTTTGTGCACACCACGGGCATGCAGTCCTCCTGTGATAGGGTAAGACTGCAGGGTAACCTGTATACCCATTAAAACCTCTACTTCCGTTTAGGGTACTCCTAGAAATACACACGGTTGAAATACCTCGGAAGCAGCCTTAGGCCATTTTTTCCGTTTCCTTTTTCCTTAATGCTTAAGCTATATACGCCTCTATAGCCATCCTTTTCTCCTTGCTTTCCAGCATTTAAAGAATGATATTCACTCTATTTAGAGTGGTTAAAATTTCGGCTTCTAACTTCCTCCCCTGTCTTTCCAATCTACTACACCTAAAGATTACATGAAGGGAGTTGTCTTAAATCTTGCAATGTGAACACACATCTGCGATTCGTTTCTGAAATCTTTTCCGGACCAAAAGCATCAAGAACTACGTTAAGAAATGGTTAGTTCTGGTATAAGGATATTTAACTCATTTTATAGCATCTGGTTTGATCAACTTTGTCCATGTTACTTTCTGGTATGTGGAGTCTCTCCATTCTCTTAGCAACTTTTCTAAGGTTCTTTGTCTTTCCGGATTTCTTGTGGCTTCCGGCATTATAGATCCTATATCTCTCATCGGCTAACAGATGTATGGGTATACTGCCTGCCATAAATTTGATACACGTTAGGTTACTTTCCTCTGAGGCTTCTTTAACATAGTCCTGTATAACTATATGTTTAAAGCATCTTTCCAGATTGGGTCGTCATTAGGTATTAGATGTGATGGCGCTGGTCTTTTTATATGCTTACCAAACAATCTTTTATCTAAACGGGTTATTTCCAGATAGGTGACGTTTTTAAATTACTACCTCTGTTTCATCTGGAGACAATTTTACTTGGTACGTCTTCATCCAAACCACTAATTTTTCTCAGTGCCCTATTGGTAATGCCTTCCAACGTCCTGTAATTTAGTGAGGACAACCAAGGTATCCATGAATCCTATGGCCCAAGCACTGAATCCCAGGATACATCCATTATCATTTCGTGCTTATTTACGTTGTCAATGATAATGACCATTCCCTCAAAATAGCTAATGATCATGTTCAGTAGATATTTGGGCACGTTTTTGTTGCTCAGCTTATTTATAATTATATTCCATATTTAATACGACTAGTGATATAGATTCGTTAGCTCTTGGAATCAAGCTGCTGTAGACAATTTAAATAGATTTTCTTGGCAAGTCTTCAGAGATCGAGAACGTTAGCAATTTGAGCTTCCAGTAAATGCGAAACCAAAACTAAAGCCATCCACCTTAGTTGTAAAACCTTCTGGGTTAACTTCTTTAAGTAGATTAATGCAGCACTCTAGGGATAAAGTGGTAGCCCTTAATGTAGTACCCGTTAGATGTATTGCAAACTCTTCTTTTTGAGAAGTCCGTAGGTTTTGACCAATTGGTGAAGCCCAAGAAATGCATGCACAGCCATTTTCTCTTAGCATAAAAGCATTCTAGAATGTCTAGTCTTGCCAGCTTTTGTCGACTATTTAAGTAACACAGAGATAGGACTTTCGCCTAGTACGTTTTAAAGCTTTTTTAAGGCTCTTACAGTAGTAAGACTTAAGGCTATTAAATAACGAGACTGGTTACGAAAAAGGTTTTATTGAAAAAAGTATTCTATATTCGAATGCCCCCATTTAATATACTTCCCTCGCCACACACCTTTTTATGCGTTTTTTCCATTGATCTAAGCAGTGCTGGAAGTCTTCTTTGGTGAGCGTGTTCGAGCACTGGAGTGCGTTTATTGGCCAAATACTGCGCGTTATGGGAAGGTGCGTTGTTTTGGTGCAAAATACACGAGTTGCTCTTCCATAACTCGAGCAGTTTCTTACAAAACTTATAAATAGTAAGTCTGGTTGAGTCTGACCCTCTGGAACTCATTCAGTCATCACCATGTCGAAAAATTTTGATTTGGACAAACTTGCATTTTTGATTCTGGGCGATTTAGGCCTCTTTCAATGCATCTATTGCAGCTTTGCTTTAACATCGTATTTAATCCACGTTTTGTCATAAGTAATAATGGTTTTCATAAGTCCGGAATCTTCTTTTACTCTTTCAAGGAAATCTAAGAAGATCTGTTGACGCACGAGCTTTTAGTCAGGAGTCAGGTTTTTTGACACCAACTTTGCACAGTCTTTTGTCATGTGTAATTACCCGTGTAAAATTCTTCTAACCGTTTCTTTATCGGCGTTTACAGCCTCTGCAATCATCCGAATGCTCATTGGACGAACTGCATGCACAATTTGGTTGATTTTGATCTATATATAGCTACAGATGAAAATTTCGATGGAGTCCATAGGAGCTAGACTGTTAAGGATGAACTCCTAGAAGATGTTATAAACAAGGTTTAAGTTATTGGAAAGACTACATAGACGAAAATTGATAAACTAGATGGCTATAGATGGAAAATTCGATGGAGTCTATAGGAGCTAGTCTGTTAAGGATAAACCCCTAGGAGATGTTATAAACAAGGGTTAAGTTATTGGAAAAAGTACATGGATAAAAATTGATTAGCAAGGTGGCTATAGATGGAAAATTCGATGGAGTTCAAAGGAGCTAGACTGTTAAGGAAGATCCCCTAGAAGATGTTATAAACAAGGGTTAAGTTATTGGAAAGACTGCATAAACAAAAATTGATAAGCTAGATTGCTATAGATGGAAAATTCTATGGAGTCCATCGGAACTAGACTGTTAAGGATAAACCCCTAGGAGATGTTAT
Organism: Altica lythri; assembly: GCA_964028335.1. Classification (NCBI taxonomy): domain Eukaryota; kingdom Metazoa; phylum Arthropoda; class Insecta; order Coleoptera; family Chrysomelidae; genus Altica; species Altica lythri. Next base: position 23,218,214 of record OZ034810.1, read on the forward strand.
AAACAAGGGTTAAGTTATTGGAAAGACTACATAGACGAAAATTGATAAGCTAGATGGCTATAGATGGAAAATTCGATGGAATCCATAGGAGCTAGGCTGTTAAGGGTGAGCCCCTAGAAGATTTTATAAACAAGGGTTAAGTTATTGGAAAGATTACATAGACGAAAATTGATAAGCTAGATGGCTATAGATGGAAAATTCGATGGAATCCATAGGAGCTAGGCTGTTAAGGATGAACCCCTAGAAAATGTTATAAACAAGGGTTAAGTTATTGGAAAGACTACATAGACGAAAATTGATAAGCTAGATGGCTATAGATGGAAAATTCGATGAAGTCCATAGGAGCTAGACTGTTAAGGATTAACCCCTATTAGAAGATGTTATAAACAAAGGTTAAGTTATCGGAAAGACTGCATAGACGAAAATTGATAAGCTTGATAGCTATAGATGGAAAATTCGATGGAGTCCATAGGAGCTAGACTGTTAGGGATGAACCCCTAGAAGATGTTATAAACAATGGTTAAGTTATTGGAAAGACTACATAGACGAAAATTGATAAGCTAGATGGCTATAGATGGAAAATTCGATGGAGTCCATGGGATCTAGACTGTTAAGGATAAATCCCTAGAAAATGTTATAAACAAGGGTTAAGTTATTGGAAAGACTACATGAACGAAAAATGGTAAGCTTTAGATGGAAGATTCGAGGGAGTTCATAGGAGCTAGACTGTTAAGGATAAACCCTTAGTAGATGTTATAAACAAGGGTTAAGTTATTGGAAAGACTACATAGACGAAAGTTGGTAAGCTAGATGGCTATAGATGAAAAATTCGATGTAGTCCATAGGATCTAGAGTGTTAAGAATAACCCCCTAGAAGATGTTATAAACAAGGGTTAAGTTATTGGAAAGACTACATGAACGAAAAATGGTAAGCTATAGATGAAAGATTCGAGGGAGTTCATAGGAGCTAGACTGTTAAGGACGAACCCCTAGAAGATGTTATAAACAAGGGTTTAGTTATTGGAAAGACTACGTAGACGATAATTGATAAGCTACATGGCTATAGATGGAAAATTCGATGGACTCTATAGGAGCTAGACTTTTAAGGATGAACCCTCTAGAAGATGTTATAAACAAGGGTTAAGTTATTGGAAAGACTACGTAGACGATAATTGATAAGCTAGATGGCTAAAGATGGAAAATTTGATGAAGTCTATAGGAGCTACACTGTTAAGGATGAACCTCTGAAAGATGTTATAAACAAGAGTTAAGTTATGGGATAGGCTATATAGACGATAATTGATAATCTAGATGGCTATAGATGAAAAATTCGATGGAATCCATAGGAGCTAGACTGTTAAGGATGAACCCCTAGAAGATGTTATAAACAACGGTTAAGTCCAACAAAAAATAAAGAAAAAACGTTTTCTGTTGGGATTATATCTATAATGAAATCATATACACTTCTTTGTGATGACTTTTGATTATTGTTCATTGAATAATTCGTAATATTCAAATGAACAGATGCACTGAACCTTCTCACGCTTCCACAGAAATATCTGTCCAACTGATCTTTGCTCTACCAAAAGCAAAAAAAAATAGAACAGTTGTTAATATCCGACTTAAAATTAATAAATTTAAATACAACGGGTTCAACCGCTCTCCTATGGGTGAGGTCTGTTTTTTTTTTAACTTTTTTTTAATAACGGGGTCGTTAAAACGACAAAAAACGCGACAAAAAAACGTGATCAGCAAGAAGGGTGCTTCTCTCCCGGTACGTTCTTTTGTTTTACATCGTCCATTGTTAAACTTTTCATAATGTTCTCTAGCTTATTCATTAAAATTAATGCATAACTAATACCAAGTCTTTGTTAGAGCAGCTGGTCTGTATGCATATAAGGCGTACACTAGTAATAATAAATACTTCCTTTAAAGACTTCTTTGTCTAATACTGTTTTCCTTAGTTTTTTTATCCTTTATTACAGTTACTTATATTCGATGAGGGGTATTAAGTATATTTTGTATTAAAATAGTTATTTTAATAGTAATAACAGACCCTCTAAAACGTTTTATTGTGCATAAATTACAAAACACTCCCTTAATAACGGTTTTAGTGGACTGTAACCGTATAAATACAACAATTACTCGTATCTACAAATTCATTTCTAACTGAATTTCTATATATATAAAAAAAAATCTTAAATACTATGTGGAATTTCTATAAAATGCAAAGAAATCGTTATTCGAGTATCCTATCTAAGTATTTCTCAAGATGTTGATGGTACAGAATGTTTGAAGAGATTACGGAAAGATTGTGTAAAGTGAATGCCGAAACCCTTCACTTAGTCAACAGCTTATTTATGTGACTAATATTGTGACATTCTAAGAATGTTTGTTCATTTAAATAATGTGATCTTTTCGAGATTAGTTCATTGAGAATTGACGATTGAATGATACTAAATGAAGGATTGGTCACGTTTTGGAAAAATGCCAATACAATCGTGGATATCACTTTAATATTCTATAGAAAATGTCTCTTAATGATAGTTAATAGTATATAAGTACTTAAAAAGTAAACAGAGATCTAAAAAAAGTATATAACACGAATGACCTGGGCAGCAGGTAAATTAAGTTTTATTATAAAAGATCCAAAAATCCCAATTAATTTAAAAAGAAGGGGTTTTGATACACGTATCCTTCCTGTCATGACCTATATGGAATGAAAACCATGACACTTACTAAGAATTCTCTCAATAGACTTAGAACAACTCAAAGAGCTATATGACAAATGTAAGCTTAAGAGACCATGGGAGAAATGAGGAATTAAGAAGAAAAACCAAAGTAGCCGATGTTGCTGAAAGCATTACAAAATCCAAGTGGAGATGGGCCGGACACGTGGCACGAGAGAACTAAGAAAATTGGACAAAGCAAATAATACAATGGAGACCAAGCGAACATAAACGAGGTGCAGGAAGACCACAAAAAAGATAGGCCGATGACATCAAGCAACATGTAGAAAAAGACAAAGGGAGGCCTATGTCCAGGAGTGGACTAGAAGGAGCAGCTACAGAAAAAGAAGATATAACATCATTAAATCGATACGAATCCTCCTCACCCATGAACAAGACAGGAAACCGCCCTAGTGTTAGCATCATCGTCTGTCCGCTCATCTGCCTTTTCATTTCCTTCATTCACTCACATCCTCATCTTCCTTCATTCTAACCACTATTCTCGCATCCCTTTGCACACACTTCCATACTTCCTCCGTTCTCAATATTTGCTCAAGCAACTCTCTTACCGAGTTGCCATTCCATCTAAACTCCATCATCATACTCCTTTCAGTACATATGTCAGGGCATAGTCTGTAGTACGGTGCCTACACCTCATCCGGAATGAGTGACTTCTTCCACTGAGCCACATCTTCCGTTCTCTCCCAATCTGCTTGCCACATCTCAATAGATGCCTTCTCCTCACTCCTCACATTTTCTCCGTTGTCCTCGCCGGAACGATGATGGTACATCCTTGTTCGCTCGTCTACTAGGATGTGTTGATACGCAACTACCCAGAGTGCAGCGGCAGACACTGTACAATATGCATACGACAACCTTAGCAAGCTTACTCTATCAATCCTGATGAGGAGCCATCTGTAGAAAGGAATCCCAACCGCACCACTTTAGAGCGGAGCAGCGTAGAGCACGATGGATTTCACCATGAAGTGAGTGCAGTGCCCTCCTCATTTTGGGTTTGGGTTCTCCAATCCTTGGCATAATGACACCAAACTCTCTACTCCGTTCCTTAGCGCTGGTGGTAACCCTTTTCAGATGTTCTTCCCAACTTCCATTTGTGTAAAGAGTCACCCCCAAATACTTTACATATCTTTTGAGAGTGATCTGCACTCCATTTGCCTCAAAGACCACTCCTTCTTTCTTATTTTCTTCAAGATCACCGCCTCGGTCTTATCTGCTACCAGATTCAGACAGTTTTTATCCAACCAGTCCCCAATGGGGACTTGCATGATTGGCCCTGAACATAAGTCCGTGTCTATCCTTCGCTGTTACTACAAGGGCTAGGTCAGCGGCAAATCCCACTAGGGTGACCACCTCTTCGCATTGTTCTTGCATGACCCCGTCATACATTAGATTCCCTGTGGGACCCCAGCTATCACGCACAATCACTCCTCTCTCAATAGAGGTCTTTTGCTCTGACAGATAGTCTCCTACGATATTCATACACCGGACATCTCCTCGCTGCTAAGGCCTTCATTATTACTCCCCACCTATACGAAATCACGGTTTAAAGGCACGGATGGCTTTTTCTGGCAACTGGAATCATTGCCCACGCATTAAATTCTTGATCTTTGGGAACGTGAAGAAGTCGTTGAGACTTTGATGGGACAACTCGATGGGTGATCAACCAATTTTGAAGCTTCAAAAACTCGATTGTCTTTTGGTCATTATGAGCACCTGCATTGTTATGATGTAGGATAATTCGCCGTTGTGTGTTGCTTTGTAGGAGTTTCGCGATAACTTCTGGTAAACAAACCGTTCTTTGATCTTCTAAAGCAATTGTTGCCACATGACCAGGATTTGACACAAAAGTTGCGACCATTTTCTTTGACACACACTTTGTTGGTAGGAATAAATCCAATATTAATCGCCACTAACAATACTATAAACGTTTTTTGAGCTTTCTTTGTTGAACTGTTGCAATATTTTTTGATACCAATTGACGACGCTCTTCTGTTAGCAAATGAAGGGTCCAAGGGGAAACCAACTTCGTACCACACAGTTCTTTATGTCAGATAGAGGTCTTTAAAATGCCTCAAAAGTTTTGCTATAACTAAACCAAAAAATCCTATAGAACACCAATAGTAAGTAAATGCTTATCCACTTGTAAGTGAATTCTATAAAAACGTACTTGACATACAATATTTTAAACTTACTAAAACAGTAATAAACTTGTTTTTGTTAATATAATACAATCATAAAACCGTACCAACAACGTACAGTAAGTGTAGTAATAATAATAATAATAATAATGATAATGAAAGAAAAATATTTTAAGGCGGTGTCACATCCTCAAAGGTAAGGTAAAGGTATGTAACAGTCGTCCCACATTAGTCGCAAACCGACCTCGCTTCTATAACTTTCCCTGTATATTCTAAGCCTCTTCGAAAATTACATGTTGCATATCTTTTAACAATAAGCCATCCTTTTCTGGCCAACAAAAGTAGGTGTCAGTCACAAAATAATCATAACTTGGACGTGCCAGTGTATAATAAGCCTTGCCTTTGTAATTTTATACCAACTACGACATCACCTGCTGTCGAAAGTGAAAACTGAATAAAACTTCTCTTTTTTTCATTAAATATTCAGCTATGAAAGTTGAATTCAATTTATACAAAAAGAATAATGTTGTATGCACACGTAAAAATTGGGTTGGTTTACGTTAAAACCTTGAAATATAAAGTAAAATATGTATTTTGATGAAACTATCAACTAAGGAAGCTTATTATTAACCAATCTTTTGAAGAACATCTACGATTTTTGTTGGCATATTTTTCATAGCCTTTAAAAATAGGAATGACAGTTTCCATTCTTTTGCTGGGGTCCTTCTGCTTGAGCCTGGATTATCATGTCTTTCTTTTAGAGTATAAAAAGTTTGATTATTTCTGCTTCATGTTTCAGTTATTATCTGATTTTAAAATGTGGGCCTAAAGACAAACCCAAAAACACTGCAACATAATAGCTGCTCTCCTTTAAAGTCTTTTCCTGGTGAAAGTTTTTCAATAATCATTCCTTAAGACAATTGTTTTGCTTGGGTCCTTCTTCTTGAACCCTGTTTATCAAGTCGGTTCTTTGGTTCTTTCTTTTAGAGTATATCTAGGTCTATTAGGTCTGTTTACTGTTTATAGTTATTATCTGGTTTTGAAGTGTAGGCCTTAAGACAAACCCAAAACACTTTAACCTTGCAAAAGAAGAACTGCTCTTCTATGAAGCCTTTTTCTGGTAAAAGTTTTTCAATAACCATTTCTTAAGCTTGGGTCCTTCTCTTGAACCCGGTTTATCATTCCTTTCCTTGGGCATTTCATTTAGAGTGTATTCAGGTTGATTAGTTTTACTTCATTTATACAGTTATCATTTAGTTTTTTACACACCTATAATTGTCATCGACTAATCAAATTGCCAAAATAGAAGATAAAGATCTAGAAACTTTTGCTACGTGAATCCAAAAATTGATCCTGAAACCATCAGAGATGCACAAGGAGCTCTACATGTCCAAGTGTCCACGTTTTCTATAAAGATATCCAATCAGAATGATTGTCTTATCAGTTAAATGAAATGATGACTACACTTTTTATAATAATGTCCAATAGAAGGGGAGAGATCCCTGATATATGACTCAGACTCTTCTAAACGTCCACTTAAGCAGCTTCACAAGGGCATGAATAAAGGGAGGAGGGTGTAAACGAAGAAACGAGGAAGAGCAAGAAGACTGAGTCTTTACTGTGGGAGCCAGAGGCGCAGCGCAAGGACGGTGCTAAAAAGGACTGAAGGTGGACCTGCAAAAGTTAGAGACTGATAGTGAGGAGTTCAAAGCGTGTACTAACTCACAAATCACCTCAGGTCTACTAAAAGACCAAAAAGCCTCTTGTCCAAAGACAGTAAAGATCAGATAAGAGATCGGTGAGGGGACAGCTCTGCCAAGTCCACATCGAAGTATCAAAAGCAGAGGCCAAAGAAAAAAAAAAGAGAAAAAGGGCCAAGAAAAACAGCATTTTGATAGTTTTTCTATTGGCTTATTCACCTCAACAATGTCTTGACTTTTTTAAGATTTTAATTTACTCCTTAGACCATCTATTAAGTATTCAACGGCTCCGTGATTACATTTTTGTAATATTACCAGATGCTTCATCAATTCAACTGTTTCCATACACTTTTTAACATCGTTAACTACTCTTAACACATCCTAAAGAATCTACAAACACTGTTTCCAAAAGGTTCCTCACTTTTACATCTTTCAATGGCACAGATTTCCGCTTGAAAGATGCTTGGATGTGCACTCAGGCTTTCTGAGTATTTGACTTACCTATGAGGGTGACATCCTAGTCCTGCACCTCTCCAACCTACAAGGCTGCCTTATCTGCTAAGTTTTTGCCTTAAGACATGGAAGAACTCGATGCTTTTTAAATCGCTTGGTGCCGCTCTAGGAAGCCACCTCCTTGGTAGTTTTTTCTTCCCTTCTTAAACAGTGAATGGTGACTTCCCCGAAGCTGAAGTGATTGGCAGAATTGCTCATCTATCACTGCCCTTAAAAGTTGCTCTGCAGCCTCTTCTTTTAGGCTTTCGATTGGTCCTCAGATCTTTGTTTTGGGTTTTAATTGGCTAAAGTAATTTCTTAGCTGATAGCTCATTGCTACTGAGAAGCAAGGCAGTGATGAACGTGTGATTTGGGGATGTTGATGACTCCTCTTCTTCCCATTTTATTAGGTGGGGTACTTTCAACCGGAGCCATTCTGCTGACTGTGGTGTACCCTTTTCAATTTTTTGTTATTATCTGTTTATAGTCTTTACTCGAGGCTTTTTCACTTAAACCATCTGCAGATACTTTTTAATCCTCTTAACCTTTGTTAATAACTTTCTAAGGACTCAAGAAAACCAAAAAAAAGCTTTTAGTAAAAAGTATGAGAAATTTGTTAATTATTAACTGCTTTTTTATTGTTCACAAGTGATTATAGGTCTTGAGCTACATAATGCAGCAATTGAAAATAAATGTTAATAAATATTAATATATTTTTAAACAAATAACTTAGCAGACGCTAATTATTACATACTTTATTTTTATTTATTCTGATTAATTCATCTACTTACTCTTTGTACGATCACACCACAGTTCATAAACTCGTGTGACAAAGATCATGTGATCTTAACACCCTATGCCAGTTGGTATTTCCCATCATTTCTTTTCCTTCTTTTAGCATATTTCTTCATAATTGTCAATGAAAACTAAGTTTTATTATGATTGTTTTAAAAATAATCTGTTTCGTTATGGTTGTTAACTTGCTTTCAACTCATACTTAAGTTGATATCTTCTTTTTGCATTAAAGTTAATGCCCACTTTATCGCTGATATAAACTAGATCTATATCCTTTAATAGATTTATACCGGCACATATATCAAAGTATTATGATCCATCTAACAGGTAGGTGTGTAGATATAATAATATATGAAAAATGTTTATTCAAAATCTTCCGTATCGAGTTGGCAATCTTTATTCATGAGATATAATTTTCACTTGTTAATATGTTCGATAACTTATCACGCATTAGGAAAAATTTGTAAACAAAATAAAAGAAACTATGTAATTACTGGATGAATAAACAGTTTATTAAACAGGAATCTGAATTGCAACCATTTCATACCAGATTGTTGTAATAAAAGATATCAGAAACGAAGAGTCTAGAATAGCAGAATACTCTTTATGTAAAAGGCAACCATCTGAAGAAAGTTAGAACTGCAGCCTAATTAGGATTATTTTACTTCTTTTATTGGTAACCATCACCAACGACAGAAACTTCGTACCCTCCCCCAATCTGTCTGTCTGTCTGTAGCCTCTTTTTTCAATTCTCTTATAAGACGCTTTTCTTAAGAACAAAATTGGTGGATGTGTTTGTGGTCCAGTAGATTGTACTGCTTTACTTTAAAAAACGAGAACTTCTTTCGTTTTTTTGGTGATCCAATGCCTAAAGAGCTGTTAACAAATATACTGTATGAAAAAAAAACTTCAGCAGCTACTTGACAACGAAAATGAAGAAAACCATGTAGACAGTCCGAAGGAGCTAAATTTACCAGTAGTTGACCATGTAATTAACCAACGAGTTACAGAAAGAGAAGAATAAGTACCACGTACCTAAAAGTCGAAAAAGTAGAAAGCAGGATGAACATGTAGAAGAAGAAGAAGAAGTAGTGGACCCTGTCATCGATAAAATATCCCAAGTAAAAATAAAACAGATTGGTTGCAAAAGAAAATTTGGAAAAACAAGCGTTGGAAATGAAAACTCGAAACATAGACTCTGAAAGCAGGTACAATAGTAAGTCCCCAAGCTGTTAAATTATGGCTGTACAAAAACATACCATGGGCGAACAGGGTCAGAAAGAAGTACTACGGAGGATAAACACAACCACAGTTTTAGTCAACATCGTCAAAGAGGGCATAAAATGAGAAATTAAGGAAGACACGAGCTAATGCAATACATTTTACAAGAAATGGTCGAAGGAAAACTAACCACAGGACAAACAAGAATATCCTGACTAGCCAATATCTTAAAAAGATTTTAAGAGAACTTCTATGCATCCTTTAAGGACGATGAAGAATGTCCTTGCTAACCAACCGAGGAGCTTGGTTTAAAAGATTCTAAAGGAACTCCAATGCATTCTTCAAGGAAAGATTGAAGGAAAACCAACATCAGGACGAAGAAGAATGTCCTTGCTAGCCAACCTAGGAACTTGGTTTAAAAAGATTTTAAGAGAACTCCAATGCATTATTTAAGGAAAGATCAAAGGAAAACGAACCCAAGGACGAAGAAGAATGTGCTGGATAGCCAACCTTACAGCTTGCTTTGAAAAGACTTTAAGACAACTCCAATGCATCTTACAAGGAGAGATCAAAGGAAGACGAGCCTCAGGGCCAAAGCCAACCTAGGAGCTTGGTTTAAAAAGATTTTAAGAGAACTCAAATGCATTCTTTAAGGAAAGATCAAACAAAGGAAAAAGAACCCAAGGACGAAGAAAAATGTCCTAGCTAATCAACCTAAGGGATTGGTTTGAAAAGACATCTCCAATGAATCTTACAAGAAAAGGTTGGAGGAAAACGAATCCAAGGACGAAAAAGAATGTCCTGGTTAGCCAATCTACGAGATTGGTTTGAAAAGACTTAGAGACAACTCAAAGAAGAAAAGATCGAGGATTAACGAACCCTAGGCCAAAGAAAGGTATTCTGGCTAGCCAATCCAAGAACTTGATATGAAAATACTTAAAGGCAACTGCATTGCATCTTACAAGGAACGATCAAAGGAAAACGAACTCCAGGACGAAGGAGAATATCCCGGCAAGTCAACCTAACACCTTGTTTTGAAAATACTTTAAGACAACTCCAATGCATCTTACAAGGAAAGATCGAAGGAAAACGAACTTCAGACTAAGAAGAATGTCCAGGCAAGTCAACCTAAGAGATTAGGCTAAAAACACTTTAAGACAACTCCAATGCAACTCGGAAATATCGAAGAAAAACTAACTCTAGGACAAAGCAGAATGTCCAGGCTGATCAAGTCGGTTTGAAAAGACTTAAAGACTCCAATGCTTCTTACAAGCAAAGATTACAGGAAAACGAACCCCAGGTCGAAGAAAAATATCCTGACTAGCCAATCTAAAAGCTTGGTTTGAAAAAACTTTTACACATTTCGGATAGCAACCAATCAAATCATGAAAGCCAGAATGATTGGCACTCTAAGAAGATTATGTTAAGAGAGTTGTGCTGTCATCTTTGGTTTATGAAACTTAACATCATCCAGAAACAGTTTCTGTCTTCTGTCTTCTGTCTTCTGTCTTCTGTCTTCTGTCTTTTGTCTTCTGTCTTCTGTCTTCTGTCTTTTGTCTTCTGTCTTTTGTCTTTTGTCTTTTGTCTTTTGTCTTTTGTCTTTTGTCTTTTGTCTTTTGTCTTTTGTCTTTTGTCTTTTGTCTTTTGTCTTTTGTCTTTTGTCTTTTGTCTTTTGTCTTTTGTCTTTTGTCTTTTGTCTTTTGTCTTTTGTCTTTTGTCTTTTGTCTTTTGTCTTTTGTCTTTTGTCTTTTGTCTTTTGTCTTCTGTCTTCTGTCTTCTGTCTTCAGTTTTCTGTCTACTGTCTTCTGTCTTCTGTCTTCTGTCTCCTGTCTTCTGTCTTCTGTCTACTGTCTTCTGTTTTCTGTCTTCTGTCTTCTGTCTTCTGTCTTCTGTCTTCTGTCTTATGTCTTCTGTCTTCTATCTTCTGTCTCTGTCTTCTATCTTCTGTCTTCTGTCTTCTGTCTTCTAGGACAAACCAGAATGTATTGGATGATCAAATCCGTTTGAAAAGACTTAAAGACTCCAATGCATCTTAGAAGGAAAGATGACAGGAAAACGAACACCAGGACGAAGAAAAATATCCTGACTACCAATCTAATAGCGTGGTTTGAAAATACTTTTACACATTTCGGATAGCAATTAACCAAATCATCAAAGCCAGAATAATTGGCACCCTAAGAAGATTATGTTAAGAGAGTTGCGCTGTCATCTTCGGTTTATGAAACTTAACATCTTTCAGAAACAGTTTCTGTCTTCTGTCTTCTGTCTTCTGTCTTCTGTCTTCTGTCTTCTGTCTTCTGTCTTCTGTCTTCTGTCTTCTGTCTTCTGTCTTCTGTCTTCTGTCTTCTGTCTTCTGTCTTCTGTCTTCTGTCTTCTGTCTTCTGTCTTCTGTATTCTCGCTTCTGTCTTCTGTCTTCTGTCTTGTGTCTTCTGTACTCTGTCTTCTGTCTTCTGTCTTCTGTCTTCTGTCTTCTGTCTTCTGTCTTCTGTCTTCTGTCTTCTGTCTTTTGTCTTTTGTCTTCTGTCTTCTGTCTTCTGTCTTCTGTCTTCTGTCTTCTGTCTTCTGCCTTCTGTCTTCTGTCTTCTGTCTTCTTTCTTCTGTCTTCTGTCTTCTGTCTTCTATCTTCTGTCTTCTGTCCTTTGTCTTCTGTCTTCTGTCTTCTAGGACAAACCAGAATGTCTTGGATGATCAAATCGGTTTGAAAAGACTTAAAGACTCCAATGCATCTTACAAGGAAAGATGACAGGAAAACGAACCCCAGGACGAAGAAAAATATCCTGACTAGCCAATCTAATAGCGTGTTTTAAAAATACTTTTACACATTTCGAATAGCAATTAACCAAATCATCAAAGCCAGAATAATTGGCACCCTAAGAAGATTATGTTACCTAAGAGAGTTGCGCTGTCATCTTCGGTTTATGAAACTTAACACCATCCAGAAACAGTTTATTTATTAACTTTAAATTATTGTACATTTTTAAAAGAGGCTTACAACTGTATCTACTGTTTAGTTTAATTAATCATTTAACAGAAGAACCATAACTACCTTATATTTAAACAAACATAAAAAATAAATTATAATCAAAGAGTAAATTTGATAAAATTTTATCCCACTGCGTGAACAGAGTTTTTCAGGTATCTCTTAAAATAATTTATCACAATCATATAATAGAGATGATTTATGATCTCTTATATAAAGCGTAGCCTTGTTTAAACTATACTGCCTACTTACGAAATGTATAGAAAATAATTTTATGGTACGTATACATGGTTAGAAACAATAAACTGCTTATATATAATATTTATTGTTATATAAATAAGACATATGCATATATGTATGTTGACTATAAATGATTGGTATGTAAGTAGATATATCTATTTGCAATATAGATATAATTGAATATTAACAATTTAAATTTTAAATTTATTACCCTTTAATGGATCAATTAGATGAAGTCTTAAAAGTTTTGCAACAAAATTCATATTCCAAATTTTCACGCAAGTACAGAGTGACATGTCTAAATCTTTCTTGTATTGTGTTGTTTTGAATCCATTCATTATGCTCTGGACCGTACTTTTTGGAACTTCTTAAGATTGTTCTAGTCCGTAGATTATTCTGACTGATCCTTTTCTTGCTATTTTATCAGCCTGCTTGTTGCTCTTTGTTTTCCTCTGGACCGCACTTTTTGGAAGTCTTACAGCTCTAGACCGTAAAATAATGTAACTGATCCTGTTAGTTTATCAGTCTGTCTGTTACCCAGTTTTCCTTTTGTTGCCATTCCTCTGGATTGTACTTTTTAAAACTCCTAGAGCCAGCTCTGGACCATTAAATATATTGGCTAATCCTTTTCATCATCCTACTCGTTGCGATGTATTTCTCTGGACCGTACACTTTGGAATCCCTAAGAGCTGGCTCCAGACCGTAAAATTTTGTCCTTGATTCTTTTCTTAGTCTTTTATCCGCCTGATTTTTGCTCTTTGTTTTCCTCTGGACCGCACTTTTTGGAAATCTTACAGATCTGAACCGTAAAATATTGTTACTGATACTTTTTTGATAGTATATCAGCATGCCTGTTACCTAGTTTTCCTCTTGTTGCCATGTATTCCTCTGGATTGTACTTTTTAAAACCCGTAGAGCTAGCTCTGGACCATTAAATATTGTGCCTAGTACTTTTTATCAGCCTTCTCGTTGCGGTGTATTTCTCTGGACCGTACACTTTGGAATCCTCAAGAGCTGGCTCTGGACCGTAAAATATTGTAACTTATTCTTTTCTAGCAAGTTTTTCAGCCTGATTATTGCCGTGTATTTCTCTGGACCGTAATTTTTAGAACCCCTGGAGTTGACTCTGGACCGTCAAATATTGTCCTTGATTCTTTTCTTGCTAGTTTATCAGTATCAAACTGCTTGTTTACTCGTATTTTTCTGGACCGTACGTAGAGCTGGCTCTGCCTGAAAATATTGTAGCTGGTCCTTTTTTTGCCAGTTTATTAGCCTGCTTGTTGCCTTTTATTCCTCTAGACCATGTTTTTTGTACCCTTACAGCTGGTTCTGGATGGCAGAATATTGTAAATGATTCTTTTCTTGCTAGTTTATTAGCCCAATTGTAGCTTTGTATGCGTTCATACCATACTTTTTAAAACCTCTTCAGCTGGCTCTGAACTGTAAAATATTGTAATTGATCCATTTCTTGCTAGCTTAGATATCATCCGGCTTATTGTCTTGTAGTCCTTTGGACCGTACGTTTTAGAACTCCTAAAGCTGGCTATGGAACGTAAAATATTGTGGTTTATCCTTTTCTTGCTAGTTTATCAGCCTGCTTGTTGCTTTGTACTTCTTGGAACATCAAGAGTTGGCTCTGGACCGTAGAATATTGTAGTTCATAAAACCCTAGAAGAAGAGGCTCATCCTGTGCACTAGATCTTTTAATGGTCGTAGCCATCGTAATATTCGTGTTTGGCTACCCCAAAAATCCTTTTGTAATGAGTTAGGGCTGATTTTGTATCGAATTTCCATAACTCCAGAAGATGATGTCAATTTTGGTCACCAGAAACCATCGCTTTAGTGATAATAGTGTTTAATGACCCTAAAAACTCTTGTGTATCAAGGTTGATTTGAATTGTATGGAATTTTTATTACACTCCAGTAGAAAAAGTTTATCCTGGGCACTAGGTCTTTCGGTGACCATCGCCGTCTAGGTATTTCTGTTCAGCGATACTGAAAACCCCCAAGTATTAACTTTGGGCAGATTTTGTATTGAATTTCATAAAACTCTAGAAGACGATGTCACTCTTGGTCACCAGCTGCCCCAGTGCCCATTGCCATAGTTATATTCATAAAAAAGCTGTGGACAAGGTTCATCAAGGGCTCTTGGTACTTTGGTGACCATCGTCACCATGATGTTTGTGTTCCTTGTCGTAAAAAAACTCAGAGCAACGAGTTTGAGCTAATTTTTTATAGAATTTTTATAAAACTCGAGAACACAATCTCAATTCTGGTCACCAGGTATCTTAGTAGCCATCAACATAGTAATAAACATAGTCAGCAATCCTTAAAACTACCAAGTAAGAAGTTTGGACTGACTGTATGAAATTTCCATAAAACTTCGGTAGATGAAGTTCATCAAAGGCACCAGGTACTTCCATGACTATCGCTGAGAGAGCAACGAGTTTGGGATGTTTTTGTATGGAAATTTCTTAAAAATTCAAAAGACAATGTCAATCTTGGTCACCAGGTGCTTCTTTTACCATCGATATAGTGATATTCGTGTTCAGCTACACTAAAAACTCACGAGTAACAAATTTGAAGTTGTATAGAATTTTTATAAAACTGCATTAGACGAGTTTCATCCTGGGCACCAGGAACTTCGGGGACCATCCACGTTGGGGTATTTCCATTTAGCGATTCCTAAAACCCTACACTAAGTTCCAGGAGGCGATGTAATTCCTGGTCACTAGGTTCTTTTGTATTAAATCCCATAAAACTTCAGGAGACGATGTCATTCTTGATCTCAAGGTGCCTCAGTGACCAATATTTTGTCTTCTAGAATCCCGATCGAATGCAAGAATAAATCCATCTTTTTGCAAACAATTGGTAGGTTTTAGACCTTTTTATCATTTCATTAACTCGCCTGCCAGTAGCTTTACATCAAGAACTCTTTCATAATCAAATATCTCCAATAAGCTGTAGATATATGAAGGTGTTAACTACCGAAAGAAAAATTAAAAACAGCTTTTGTAAATGCATAAAACTGACCATCAACACGTTTTAAATTAGACATTAATTTTTATTGGTATCAGAGCGTAAAACTTGAAGAATAAGTCAAGATCACGGAAGCCATGTTGAATATTCCCATATATAATACGGAGGTAGGTATATTTAAGAAATGCCCATATATGTGTAAATGCATATCATGCCCCACCTTCTCATGAAGGTAATTATACATTTCTGTATTGTAATTCGATATCATTAAACATAAATTAACATACCTACAAATGCCATGCATGAGAAGAAGCAACACAAATTATTTTATTTAATAATAAATATTGGTATAAAGGGTGCAAATTATATTTCTTTGATTCAAAAATCAATTTTCTTTTAATTTCTACCGATATGAGTTTTACGAAAATTTCCCTGTTGTTGATTGGAGAAAACGTATGATGTGGAACGCAAGCGTCTTCGCCTATCAAGATCGGGGTTTTCCTTCAGATATTGCAAACGTGAATTCACGTCTTGACATGTATGTGTTGGGGTGGAGCTTATTTTTATTAGATAGTCGATGATACCCACTGAGGGGAAACTTAATCACGAAAACTTCAAGAAAATGTAAATAAATGAAAACGAACGCTAAAAACGGAAAACATTTTTAAAAAATTAATAAATAGTCTGCGTTTATCCAGGATTAGGATAGTGTTTAAGGTTTTTATGATGGTGGAAAAGTATGCTTTGCTGAGACAATAGTTGAAGAGAGTAGTGAGAGAGAGAATAATAGAAAGGGGAAATTTTTTAAATATTTTTCTGTCTTCTGTCTTCTGTCTTCTGTCTTCTGTCTTCTGTCTTCTGTCTTCTGTCTTCTGTCTTCTGTCTTCTGTCTTCTGTCTTCTGTCTTCTGTCTTCTGTCTTCTGTCTTCTGTCTTCTGTCTTCTGTCTTCTGTCTTCTGTCTTCTGTCTTCTGTCTTCTGTCTTCTGTCTTCTGTCTTCTGTCTTCTGTCTTCTGTCTTCTGTCTTCTGTCTTCTGTCTTCTGTCTTCTGTCTTCTGTCTTCTGTCTTCTGTCTTCTGTCTCCTGTCTACTGTCTTCTGACTTCTGTGTTCTATCTATTTTACTAAAATTTTATGAAAATTTTATACAGTTCAGTCCAAACTTGTTATTTGGGACTATTCAGAATTGCTGAACAAGAATATTAATATGTCGATGGCCATTTAGGCACCTGGTGACGAATATTGTCATCGTCTTCTGAAGTTTTATAGAAATTTGATACAACCCACTTCAAACTTGTTATTTGGGAGTTTTAAGGGCTTTCAAACACGAATATCACTATGGCGATGGTTACTAAATCACCTGGTAATCAGGGTTTTACATCGCCTCCACCAGTTTAATTAAAATTTGATACAAAATCACTCAACTGAGTTATTTGAGCCACTAAACAAAAAATATCACTATGCCGGTGGTTACTAAGGAATCTAGTGACTAGGGGTGACATCGTTCTCTGGAGTTTCATTACAATTCGATACAAAATTAGCCCAAACTTGTTACTTAAAGATTTTTGAGATCGCTGATCACGAATATTACGACGGCAATGGTCTCCGAAGCACTTGGTGTCCATGATGATTAAACTTTCTGCCCTAGGGGATAGTGATAAGGGGTGGCTTTACAAAAGATACTTTCCATCTAGGTCAGGTTATCTAACCACTGGAGCTTCAATAAAAGGCGATACAAAATTAGCCCAAACTTGTTACTTAAAGATTTTTGAGATTGCTTATCACGAATATAGCGACGGCAATGGTCACCGAAGCACTTGATGCCCATGATGAAGTGAACTTTGTGCCCTAGGGGATTGGGATAAGGGGTGGCTTTACTAGATACACTTTTCACCCACGTCAGGGTTATCTAACCATCTGGTAGGTATCCCGCTAAAGGCAGAAATCAAACCAAGTGGAAAGTAAATTAATCTTTCCAATTAAACTGTATAGGGGCAAAAGGGTCAGTTTTAGAGACACACCAAAGAGTGACTCTTACAGACAACCTCAGAATCCGGAATCCTCTATCGTGACCTCAACGACGTTCTTTTATATCCAATTTATTTTCTACGTGAGAATATTTTTTAACTCTGTCTAGTTAAATAAGTTGCTCTTCTTCTGTAAATCTCTCAGTATTTTAAGGAAAAAAAAATGGTAAACTTAGTACGATCCTGTTTTAGGAAACATATAAACAAACACAAATTCTCGCATCAAACTATGATAAATGAAATGAACGAGCTGCAGATGATATCATTGTCCTCCTACTTCATAACGTGTCGAGCATTTGTTTCATAAAATTCTGACTCATCTCAATTATTTTATTTTTGTTTATTTCCTAGATGCAATGAAAAATAATGAGGAATTAGTAAAAAATGAGTTGTCATTAAGCATTTGAACAATTTCTGTGCAATCAAAACAAATTTTTTACAGAATTGGACAGTGAAAATATTCAAATTGTATTAAAGATGTCATTTAATGAGTATTTTACAAAAAAAAAGTAAATTTGTCAATAACAAGTCTGAATTAAAACATAAGTTACAGGGGGGACACACATTTTACCACTTTGGAAGAACTTCTCGAGCAAACCATTCAGTTTAAAAAAAAATTATATAAGAAATCTAAATATAATTTTTGAAGGCCTACCCATAGATACCCCACACGTATGGGTTTGATGAAAAAATTGAGTATCAGTATGGGGAACCCCAAATTTGTTTTCCTATTTATGTGTAAAATCTTAAGGCGGTCCACAGAATACATCTACTTACCAAGTTTCAACAGTATAGTCTTAAATTTTCGGAAAAAAGTGGCTGTGACATACTGACGGACGGACAGACAGACAGACAGACAGACATAACGGATCTATACTTATGTGTAAAATCTTAAGGCGGTTCACAGAATACATCTACTTACCAAATTTCAACAGTATAGTCCTAAATTTTCGGAAAAAAGTGGCTGTGACATACTGACGGACGGACAGACAGACAGACAGACATAACGGATCTATACTTATGTGTAAAATCTTAAGGCGGTTCACAGAATACATCTACTTACCAAGTTTCAACAGTATAGTCCTAAATTTTCAGAAAAAGGTGGCTGTGGCATACTGACGGACGGACAGACAGACAGACAGACAGACATAACGGATCTATACTTATGTGTAAAATCTTAAGGCGGTTCACAGAATACATCTACTTACCAAGTTTCAACAGTATAGTCCTAAATTTTCAGAAAAAAGTGGCTGTGTCATACTGACGGACGGACAGACAGACAGACAGACAGACATAACGGATCTATACTTATGTGTAAAATCTTAAGGCGGTTCACAGAATACATCTACTTACCAAGTTTCAACAGTATAGTCCTAAATTTTCAGAAAAAAGTGGCTGTGACATACTGACGGACGGACAGACAGACAGACAGACATAACGGATCTATACTTATGTGTAAAATCTTAAGGCGGTTCACACAATACATCTACTTACCAAGTTTCAACAGTATAGTCCTAAATTTTCAGAAAAAAGTGGCTGTGACATACTAACGGACGGACAGACAGACAGACAGACAGACAGACATAACGGATCTATACTTATGTGTAAAATCTTAAGCCGGTTCACAGAATACATCTACTTACCAAGTTTCAACAGTATAGTCCTAAATTTTCAGAAAAAAGTGGCTGTGACATACTGACGGACGGACAGACAGACAGACAGACAGACAGACAGACATAACGGATCTATACTTATGTGTAAAATCTTAAGGCGGTTCACAGAATACATCTACTTACCAAGTTTCAACAGTATAGTCCTAAATTTTCAGAAAAAAATGGCTGTGACATACTGACGGACGGACAGACAGACAGACAGACATAACGGATCTATACTTATGTGTAAAATCTTAAGGCGGTTCACAGAATACATCTACTTACCAAGTTTCAACAGTATAGTCCTAAATTTTCGGAAAAAAAGTGGCTGTGGCATACTGACGGACGGACAGACAGACAGACAGACATAACGGATCTATACTTATGTGTAAAATCTTAAGGCGGTTCACACAATACATCTACTTACCAAGTTTCAACAGTATAGTCCTAAATTTTCAGAAAAAAGTGGCTGTGACATACTAACGGACGGACAGACAGACAGACAGACAGACAGACATAACGGATCTATACTTATGTGTAAAATCTTAAGCCGGTTCACAGAATACATCTACTTACCAAGTTTCAACAGTATAGTCCTAAATTTTCAGAAAAAAGTGGCTGTGACATACTGACGGACGGACAGACAGACAGACAGACAGACAGACAGACAGACATAACGGATCTATACTTATGTGTAAAATCTTAAGGCGGTTCACAGAATACATCTACTTACCAAGTTTCAACAGTATAGTCCTAAATTTTCAGAAAAAAATGGCTGTGACATACTGACGGACGGACAGACAGACAGACAGACATAACGGATCTATACTTATGTGTAAAATCTTAAGGCGGTTCACAGAATACATCTACTTACCAAGTTTCAACAGTATAGTCCTAAATTTTCAGAAAAAGGTGGCTGTGGCATACTGACGGACGGACAGACAGACAGACAGACATAACGGATCTATACTTATGTGTAAAATCTTAAGGCGGTTCACAGAATACATCTACTTACCAAGTTTCAACAGTATAGTCCTAAATTTTCGGAAAAAAGTGGCTGTGACATACTGACGGACGGACAGACAGACAGACATAACGGATCTATACTTATGTGTAAAATCTTAAGGCGGTTCACAGAATACATCTACTTACCAAGTTTCAACAGTATAGTCCTAAATTTTCAGAAAAAAGTGGCTGTGTCATACTGACGGACGGACAGACAGACAGACAGACAGACATAACGGATCTATACTTATGTGTAAAATCTTAAGGCGGTTCACAGAATACATCTACTTACCAAGTTTCAACAGTATAGTCCTAAATTTTCAGAAAAAAGTGGCTGTGACATACTGACGGACGGACAGACAGACAGACAGACATAACGGATCTATACTTATGTGTAAAATCTTAAGGCGGTTCACACAATACATCTACTTACCAAATTTCAACAGTATAGTCCTAAATTTTCGAAAAAAAGTGGCTGTGACATACTGACGGACGGACAGACAGACAGACAGACATAACGGATCTATACTTATGTGTAAAATCTTAAGGCGGTTCACAAAATACATCTACTTACCAAGTTTCAACAGTATAGTCCTAAATTTTCAGAAAAAAGTGGCTGTGACATACTGACGGACGGACAGACAGACAGACAGACATAACGGATCTATACTTATGTGTAAAATCTTAAGGCGGTTCACAGAATACATCTACTTACCAAATTTCAACAGTATAGTCCTAAATTTTCAGAAAAAAGTGGCTGTGACATACTGACGGACGGACAGACAGACAGACAGACATAACGGATCTATACTTATGTGTAAAATCTTAAGGCGGTTCACAGAATACATCTACTTACCAAGTTTCAACAGTATAGTCCTAAATTTTCAGAAAAAGGTGGCTGTGTCATACTGACGGACGGACAGACAGACAGACAGACAGACAGACATAACGGATCTATACTTATGTGTAAAATCTTAAGGCGGTTCACAAAATACATCTACTTACCAAGTTTCAACAGTATAGTCCTAAATTTTCAGAAAAAAGTGGCTGTGACATACTGACGGACGGACAGACAGACAGACAGACATAACGGATCTATACTTATGTGTAAAATCTTAAGGCGGTTCACAGAATACATCTACTTACCAAATTTCAACAGTATAGTCCTAAATTTTCGGAAAAAAGTGGCTGTGACATACTGACGGACGGACAGACAGACAGACAGACATAACGGATCTATACTTATGTGTAAAATCTTAAGGCGGTTTACAGAATACATCTACTTACCAAGTTTCAACAGTATAGTCCTAAATTTTCAGAAAAAAGTGGCTGTGTCATACTGACGGACGGACAGACAGACAGACAGACAGACATAACGGATCTATACTTATGTGTAAAATCTTAAGGCGGTTCACAAAATACATCTACTTACCAAGTTTCAACAGTATAGTCCTAAATTTTCAGAAAAAAGTGGCTGTGACATACTGACGGACGGACAGACAGACAGACAGACATAACGGATCTATACTTATGTGTAAAATCTTAAGGCGGTTCACAGAATACATCTACTTACCAAATTTCAACAGTATAGTCCTAAATTTTCGAAAAAAAGTGGCTGTGACATACTGACGGACGGACAGACAGACAGACAGACATAACGGATCTATACTTATGTGTAAAATCTTAAGGCGGTTCACAAAATACATCTACTTACCAAGTTTCAACAGTATAGTCCTAAATTTTCAGAAAAAAGTGGCTGTGACATACTGACGGACGGACAGACAGACAGACAGACATAACGGATCTATACTTATGTGTAAAATCTTAAGGCGGTTCACAGAATACATCTACTTACCAAATTTCAACAGTATAGTCCTAAATTTTCGGAAAAAAGTGGCTGTGACATACTGACGGACGGACAGACAGACAGACAGACATAACGGATCTATACTTATGTGTAAAATCTTAAGGCGGTTCACAGAATACATCTACTTACCAAGTTTCAACAGTATAGTCCTAAATTTTCAGAAAAAAGTGGCTGTGTCATACTGACGGACGGACAGACAGACAGACAGACAGACAGACATAACGGATCTATACTTATGTGTAAAATCTTAAGGCGGTTCACAAAATACATCTACTTACCAAGTTTCAACAGTATAGTCCTAAATTTTCAGAAAAAAGTGGCTGTGACATACTGACGGACGGACAGACAGACAGACAGACATAACGGATCTATACTTATGTGTAAAATCTTAAGGCGGTTCACAGAATACATCTACTTACCAAATTTCAACAGTATAGTCCTAAATTTTCGGAAAAAAGTGGCTGTGACATACTGACGGACGGACAGACAGACAGACAGACATAACGGATCTATACTTATGTGTAAAATCTTAAGGCGGTTCACAAAATACATCTACTTACCAAGTTTCAACAGTATAGTCCTAAATTTTCAGAAAAAGGTGGCTGTGGCATACTGACGGACGGACAGACAGACAGACAGACAGACATAACGGATCTATACTTATGTGTAAAATCTTAAGGCGGTTCACAAAATACATCTACTTACCAAGTTTCAACAGTATAGTCCTAAATTTTCAGAAAAAAGTGGCTGTGTCATACTGACGGACGGACAGACAGACAGACAGACAGACATAACGGATCTATACTTATGTGTAAAATCTTAAGGCGGTTCACAAAATACATCTACTTACCAAGTTTCAACAGTATAGTCCTAAATTTTCAGAAAAAAGTGGCTGTGTCATACTGACGGACGGACAGACAGACAGACAGACAGACAGACATAACGGATCTATACTTATGTGTAAAATCTTAAGGCGGTTCACAAAATACATCTACTTACCAAGTTTCAACAGTATAGTCCTAAATTTTCAGAAAAAAGTGGCTGTGACATACTGACGGACGGACAGACAGACAGACAGACATAACGGATCTATACTTATGTGTAAAATCTTAAGGCGGTTCACAGAATACATCTACTTACCAAATTTCAACAGTATAGTCCTAAATTTTCGGAAAAAAGTGGCTGTGACATACTGACGGACGGACAGACAGACAGACAGACATAACGGATCTATACTTATGTGTAAAATCTTAAGGCGGTTCACAAAATACATCTACTTACCAAGTTTCAACAGTATAGTCCTAAATTTTCAGAAAAAGGTGGCTGTGGCATACTGACGGACGGACAGACAGACAGACAGACAGACATAACGGATCTATACTTATGTGTAAAATCTTAAGGCGGTTCACAAAATACATCTACTTACCAAGTTTCAACAGTATAGTCCTAAATTTTCAGAAAAAGGTGGCTGTGGCATACTGACGGACGGACAGACAGACAGACAGACAGACATAACGGATCTATACTTATGTGTAAAATCTTAAGGCGGTTCACAGAATACATCTACTTACCAAGTTTCAACAGTATAGTCCTAAATTTTCAGAAAAAAGTGGCTGTGTCATACTGACGGACGGACAGACAGACAGACAGACAGACATAACGGATCTATACTTATGTGTAAAATCTTAAGGCGGTTCACAAAATACATCTACTTACCAAGTTTCAACAGTATAGTCCTAAATTTTCAGAAAAAAGTGGCTGTGACATACTGACGGACGGACAGACAGACAGACAGACATAACGGATCTATACTTATGTGTAAAATCTTAAGGCGGTTCACAGAATACATCTACTTACCAAATTTCAACAGTATAGTCCTAAATTTTCGGAAAAAAGTGGCTGTGACATACTGACGGACGGACAGACAGACAGACAGACATAACGGATCTATACTTATGTGTAAAATCTTAAGGCGGTTCACAAAATACATCTACTTACCAAGTTTCAACAGTATAGTCCTAAATTTTCAGAAAAAGGTGGCTGTGGCATACTGACGGACGGACAGACAGACAGACAGACAGACATAACGGATCTATACTTATGTGTAAAATCTTAAGGCGGTTCACAGAATACATCTACTTACCAAGTTTCAACAGTATAGTCCTAAATTTTCAGAAAAAAGTGGCTGTGTCATACTGACGGACGGACAGACAGACAGACAGACAGACATAACGGATCTATACTTATGTGTAAAATCTTAAGGCGGTTCACAAAATACATCTACTTACCAAGTTTCAACAGTATAGTCCTAAATTTTCAGAAAAAAGTGGCTGTGACATACTGACGGACGGACAGACAGACAGACAGACATAACGGATCTATACTTATGTGTAAAATCTTAAGGCGGTTCACAGAATACATCTACTTACCAAATTTCAACAGTATAGTCCTAAATTTTCGGAAAAAAGTGGCTGTGACATACTGACGGACGGACAGACAGACAGACATAACGGATCTATACTTATGTGTAAAATCTTAAGGCGGTTCACAAAATACATCTACTTACCAAGTTTCAACAGTATAGTCCTAAATTTTCAGAAAAAAGTGGCTGTGACATACTGACGGACGGACAGACAGACAGACAGACATAACGGATCTATACTTATGTGTAAAATCTTAAGGCGGTTCACAGAATACATCTACTTACCAAATTTCAACAGTATAGTCCTAAATTTTCGGAAAAAAGTGGCTGTGACATACTGACGGACGGACAGACAGACAGACAGACATAACGGATCTATACTTATGTGTAAAATCTTAAGGCGGTTCACAGAATACATCTACTTACCAAGTTTCAACAGTATAGTCCTAAATTTTCAGAAAAAAGTGGCTGTGTCATACTGACGGACGGACAGACAGACAGACAGACAGACATAACGGATCTATACTTATGTGTAAAATCTTAAGGCGGTTCACAAAATACATCTACTTACCAAGTTTCAACAGTATAGTCCTAAATTTTCAGAAAAAAGTGGCTGTGACATACTGACGGACGGACAGACAGACAGACAGACATAACGGATCTATACTTATGTGTAAAATCTTAAGGCGGTTCACAGAATACATCTACTTACCAAATTTCAACAGTATAGTCCTAAATTTTCGGAAAAAAGTGGCTGTGACATACTGACGGACGGACAGACAGACAGACAGACATAACGGATCTATACTTATGTGTAAAATCTTAAGGCGGTTCACAGAATACATCTACTTACCAAGTTTCAACAGTATAGTCCTAAATTTTCAGAAAAAAGTGGCTGTGTCATACTGACGGACGGACAGACAGACAGACAGACAGACATAACGGATCTATACTTATGTGTAAAATCTTAAGGCGGTTCACAAAATACATCTACTTACCAAGTTTCAACAGTATAGTCCTAAATTTTCAGAAAAAGGTGGCTGTGGCATACTGACGGACGGACAGACAGACAGACAGACATAACGGATCTATACTTATGTGTAAAATCTTAAGGCGGTTCACAGAATACATCTACTTACCAAATTTCAACAGTATAGTCCTAAATTTTCGGAAAAAAGTGGCTGTGACATACTGACGGACGGACAGACAGACAGACAGACATAACGGATCTATACTTATGTGTAAAATCTTAAGGCGGTTCACAGAATACATCTACTTACCAAGTTTCAACAGTATAGTCCTAAATTTTCAGAAAAAGGTGGCTGTGGCATACTGACGGACGGACAGACAGACAGACAGACAGACATAACGGATCTATACTTATGTGTAAAATCTTAAGGCGGTTCACAGAATACATCTACTTACCAAGTTTCAACAGTATAGTCCTAAATTTTCAGAAAAAAGTGGCTGTGTCATACTGACGGACGGACAGACAGACAGACAGACAGACATAACGGATCTATACTTATGTGTAAAATCTTAAGGCGGTTCACAGAATACATCTACTTACCAAGTTTCAACAGTATAGTCCTAAATTTTCAGAAAAAAGTGGCTGTGACATACTGACGGACGGACAGACAGACAGACAGACATAACGGATCTATACTTATGTGTAAAATCTTAAGGCGGTTCACACAATACATCTACTTACCAAGTTTCAACAGTATAGTCCTAAATTTTCAGAAAAAAGTGGCTGTGACATACTAACGGACGGACAGACAGACAGACAGACAGACAGACATAACGGATCTATACTTATGTGTAAAATCTTAAGCCGGTTCACAGAATACATCTACTTACCAAGTTTCAACAGTATAGTCCTAAATTTTCAGAAAAAAGTGGCTGTGACATACTGACGGACGGACAGACAGACAGACAGACAGACAGACAGACATAACGGATCTATACTTATGTGTAAAATCTTAAGGCGGTTCACAGAATACATCTACTTACCAAGTTTCAACAGTATAGTCCTAAATTTTCAGAAAAAAATGGCTGTGACATACTGACGGACGGACAGACAGACAGACAGACATAACGGATCTATACTTATGTGTAAAATCTTAAGGCGGTTCACAGAATACATCTACTTACCAAGTTTCAACAGTATAGTCCTAAATTTTCGGAAAAAAAGTGGCTGTGGCATACTGACGGACGGACAGACAGACAGACAGACATAACGGATCTATACTTATGTGTAAAATCTTAAGGCGGTTCACACAATACATCTACTTACCAAGTTTCAACAGTATAGTCCTAAATTTTCAGAAAAAAGTGGCTGTGACATACTAACGGACGGACAGACAGACAGACAGACAGACAGACATAACGGATCTATACTTATGTGTAAAATCTTAAGCCGGTTCACAGAATACATCTACTTACCAAGTTTCAACAGTATAGTCCTAAATTTTCAGAAAAAAGTGGCTGTGACATACTGACGGACGGACAGACAGACAGACAGACAGACAGACAGACATAACGGATCTATACTTATGTGTAAAATCTTAAGGCGGTTCACAGAATACATCTACTTACCAAGTTTCAACAGTATAGTCCTAAATTTTCAGAAAAAAATGGCTGTGACATACTGACGGACGGACAGACAGACAGACAGACATAACGGATCTATACTTATGTGTAAAATCTTAAGGCGGTTCACAGAATACATCTACTTACCAAGTTTCAACAGTATAGTCCTAAATTTTCAGAAAAAGGTGGCTGTGGCATACTGACGGACGGACAGACAGACAGACAGACATAACGGATCTATACTTATGTGTAAAATCTTAAGGCGGTTCACAGAATACATCTACTTACCAAGTTTCAACAGTATAGTCCTAAATTTTCGGAAAAAAGTGGCTGTGACATACTGACGGACGGACAGACAGACAGACATAACGGATCTATACTTATGTGTAAAATCTTAAGGCGGTTCACAGAATACATCTACTTACCAAGTTTCAACAGTATAGTCCTAAATTTTCAGAAAAAAGTGGCTGTGACATACTGACGGACGGACAGACAGACAGACAGACATAACGGATCTATACTTATGTGTAAAATCTTAAGGCGGTTCACACAATACATCTACTTACCAAGTTTCAACAGTATAGTCCTAAATTTTCAGAAAAAAGTGGCTGTGACATACTGACGGACGGACAGACAGACAGACAGACATAACGGATCTATACTTATGTGTAAAATCTTAAGGCGGTTCACACAATACATCTACTTACCAAGTTTCAACAGTATAGTCCTAAATTTTCAGAAAAAAGTGGCTGTGACATACTGACGGACGGACAGACAGACAGACAGACAGACAGACAGACAGACAGACAGACAGACATAACGGATCTATACTTATGTGTAAAATCTTAAGGCGGTTCACAGAATACATCTACTTACCAAGTTTCAACAGTATAGTCCTAAATTTTCAGAAAAAAATGGCTGTGACATACTGACGGACGGACAGACAGACAGACAGACATAACGGATCTATACTTATGTGTAAAATCTTAAGGCGGTTCACACAATACATCTACTTACCAAGTTTCAACAGTATAGTCCTAAATTTTCAGAAAAAAGTGGCTGTGACATACTGACGGACGGACAGACAGACAGACAGACAGACAGACAGACAGACAGACAGACAGACATAACGGATCTATACTTATGTGTAAAATCTTAAGGCGGTTCACAGAATACATCTACTTACCAAGTTTCAACAGTATAGTCCTAAATTTTCGGAAAAAAAGTGGCTGTGGCATACTGACGGACGGACAGACAGACAGACAGACAGACATAACGGATCTATAAGGGTTCTGTTTTTTAAAATTCGGTAAGGGAACCCTAAAAACTGAATTTTAAAGCAATTTCAGTTCAATACAGTGTCCCTATTGTAACTAAAAACCAAATTCTACCCTTAAAAAAATTCTAATTACAAATCAGACATGTTGTAATCCGAACTAATCATATTTGAATTTGAAAAGTAATCTGTAGTGCTAAATTTTATTATTTTAAATAATATGAAAAAAAAATTTTTATATATGAACAATCGCATCAATTTATCGTTACAGAACTACTGGTGGCCTCGGAGTTTAAAAAAAAAATAAACAATAACCCATCTGTTCTCTATAAACACATGGTATGCAACCAAGACATATTCAATCCATTAGGGAATGTAAAATAGTTTCTTTTCTACACAGAGAAACATTGTATTACAAGTATGTTTTTAGTTCATTTTACCAGTCAGACAATAAATAACTGTATTAGTTTTAAATAAATATTATAAAATTGTTATTTATAAACGTGTTTGAAATTGCAAATTAGTATAAAGTTAAATTATTAACAAATACGTTTTTCTATATCAGGAAAATGCAAATGCTGACACTGCCCAAAATACAATCGAGTTTTTGGAGCTTCAAAAGATCGAATTGTCCTGACCAAAGTTCCAACTACTTCTTCACGTTCCCAAAGATTAAGAATTCAATACGTGGGTAGCGATTCCAGTTGGCAGAAGAAGAAATCGATGCCTTTAAGACAGCGATTTTGCAGGTATTAACTGAAGACTGGATTAACTATTTTACCAAATTGGTTTGAACGTATGCAGAAGTCAATTTAAGCTTGTTCTTCTTGTGCAAAAGATTAAAAAGTTCGAAGTAGTGTTTGCTTCTCTTTTTTATTAATTTTAAAAGTGTCTTCAATGATAGGTTTGTTTCAACAGACCAAAGTACCATTCTAGAAACCTTTGGGAACTGCGCAGAAGACGAAATCTCGATATGTTTGATCAAAGTAACATAAATATTATAAGAAACGCTAAAAGCTTCCATAGAATCCAAGATCTGGTTTATCATCCGTAGAATATCTATTAAGCTCTCAGATTATTCATAAAAGTATCAAAGCTTTACAGGAAATTTTGTCCCAGTTTTAATGAAACTTTAAGACTGTCACAGAATCCAGAAAGCACTTAAGTAACTAAAAAGATTACAAGAAACGTTAAAAGTTACCAGAGAATCCAAGATATGGTTTATCATTCGTTAAGCTCTCAGATTTTTCATGAAAGTATTAAAAATTTTCAGAAAACTTTGTCTCAGTTTTAATGAAACTTTAAGACTATTATAGTATCCAAAAAGCACTCAAAGTAACTTAAATATTACAAGAAAGGCTTAAACTTTCCAGAGAATCCAAGATCTGGTTTATATTCCGTTAGAATATCTATAAAGCTTTCAAATTTTTCTTGAAAGTAACAAAGCTATACAGGAAACTTTGTCCCAGTTTTAATGAATCTTTAAGACTGTCACAGAATCCAAAAAGCACTCAAAGTAACTTAAAGATTACAAGAAACGCTAAGAGCTTCCAGAGAATCCAAGATCTGGTTAATTATTCGTTAAAATGTCTAGTAGGCTTTCAAATTTTTGATGAGAGGATCAAAGCTTTACAGAAAACTTTGTCCCAGTTTTAATGAAACTTTAAGACTGTCACAGAATTCAAAAGTACTCAAAGTAACTTACAGATTACAAGAAACGCTAAAAGTTTCCAGAGAATCCAAGATTTAGTTTACCATGCGTTAGAATATGTCTCAAATTTTTCACAAAATTATCAAAGCTTTACAGGAAACTTTGTCCCAAATTTAATGAATCTTTAAGACTGTCACAGGATCCAAAAATCACTCAAAGTAACTTAAAGATTACAAGAAACGCTAAGAGCTTCCAGAGAATCCAAGATCTGGTTAATTATCCGTTAAAATGTCTATTAGGCTTTTAAATTTTTGATGAGAGTATCAAAGCTTTACAGGAAGCTTTGTCCCAGTTTTAATGAAACTTTAAGACTGTCACAGAATCCAAAGTACTCAAAGTAACTTAAAGATTACAAGAAACGCTAAAAGTTTCCAGAGAATCCAAGATTTAGTTTACCATGCGTTAGAATATGTCTCAAATTTTTCACAAAATTATCAAAGCTTTACAGGAAACTTTGTCCCAAGTTTAATGAATCTTTAAGACTGTCACAGGATCCAAAAATCACTCAAAGTAACTTAAAGATTACAAGAAACGCTAAGAGCTTCCAGAGAATCCAAGATCTGGTTAATTATCCGTTAAAATGTCTATTAGGCTTTTAAATTTTTGATGAGAGTATCAAAGCTTTACAGGAAGCTTTGTCCCAGTTTTAATGAAACTTTAAGACTGTCACAGAATCCAAAGTACTCAAAGTAACTTAAAGATTACAAGAAACGCTAAAAGTTTCCAGAGAATCCAAGATTTAGTTTACCATGCGTTAGAATATGTCTCAAATTTTTCACAAAATTATCAAAGCTTTACAGGAAACTTTGTCCCAAGTTTAATGAATCTTTAAGACTGTCACAGGATCCAAAAATCACTCAAAGTAACTTAAAGATTACAAGAAACGCTAAGAGCTTCCAGAGAATCCAAGATCTGGTTAATTATCCGTTAAAATGTCTATTAGGCTTTTAAATTTTTGATGAGAGTATCAAAGCTTTACAGGAAGCTTTGTCCCAGTTTTAATGAAACTTTAAGACTGTCACAGAATCCAAAGTACTCAAAGTAACTTAAAGATTACAAGAAACGCTAAAAGTTTCCAGAGAATCCAAGATTTAGTTTACCATGCGTTAGAATATGTCTCAAATTTTTCACAAAATTATCAAAGCTTTACAGGAAACTTTGTCCCAAGTTTAATGAATCTTTAAGACTGTCACAGGATCCAAAAATCACTCAAAGTAACTTAAAGATTACAAGAAACGCTAAGAGCTTCCAGAGAATCCAAGATCTGGTTAATTATCCGTTAAAATGTCTATTAGGCTTTCAAATTTTTGATGAGAGTATCAAAGCTTTACAGGAAGCTTTGTCCCAGTTTTAATGAAACTTTAAGACTTTCACAGAATTTAAAAGTACTCAAAGTAACTTAAAGATTACAAAAAACGCTAAAAGTTTCCAGAGAATCCAAGATTTAGTTTACCATCCGTTAGAATATGTCTCAAATTTTTCATAAAATTATCAAAGCTTTACAGGAAACTTTGTCCCAAATTTAATGAAACTTTAAGACTGTCACAGAATCCAAAAAACACTTAAAGTAAATTAAAGATTACAAGAAACGCTAAAAGTTTCCAGAGAATCGAAGATCTTGTTTATCATCCGTTAGAATATCTATTAAGCTCTCAGATTTTTCATGAAAGCATCAAAGCTTTACAGGAAACTTTGTCCCAGTCTTAATGAGCGTTACAGTATCCAAAAAGCTCTCTAAATAACCAAGATATTATAAGAAAGCACTTAGATTTAAGACTCGAAGATAAAGGATTCAGTTTGTTTGAGACCAGAAAGTATGTGCCTTCTACATCTGCTCACAATTACCCACAAGGTGCTACTTCTTAAAAATATCAACACTTATATATTGTACGTAATACGTCCCAGAAGTGCTTTTACTGGACTCGCAGGCTTGCAGGCCTTGCCTGCGGCTCGCCCTGCAATTGCCCGCTCGTCCAGTAAAATACCACTTTCAGGACTTGTTACGTAAACTACAATTTTTTCAATAGAAATTAAGACACCATTTTTGGCCATCTTGCGATTGAGATTTGAGCAGGGATCTTCATCGAAATGTCTCATCCCTGCTTCTTCTATGTTAAATCCTGCCTGTGTATTGGATTGTAATTATAAAAATTTCCGAGAAAAGGATATTGCAATTTTAAACTTCAATGTATTTGTAGCTAAATAAAAATCTACATACTTTTATTAACTCTTTCATTACCTTATGAGAACCAAAATATTCAAATTTCTAACGACAATATTCATGAGAAATTTATTATTCTTTAATACCTATAGCTACCTAGAGGATATTGTCGCAGATATGTTTACCTATATATGCAGATTTATATATTTAAATAACATATGCATGTAAGAAGTTTTAAGTATAGAAAAATTTTATTTTCTCATGTGAAAAAGTATGAAAGTCTTTTTTATCCATACAAAAGCCAAATAGTTTATTAAAAACAAAAAAGCTGTAGGGTTTTGTATAGTAACATTATTCGTATACCTCAAGAAAGATGCTTTTAGAAAAATCAATTGTTATATATTATAAACTAAGAAAAATAAATCTGGAATGACAATAAAATGTTGGAGAACATCAAGGAACTTAGACAAAAAAATAAAGAAGCAGAATAGGAAAGCTTCAAAAAACTTTAAAGAAAAGAAAACAAGTGATTGGGTCCATCAAGAAGTAGATCAAGAAAGGCTAAGGAAAGCTTTAGAAACCAAACCTGAAGACTGAAACCATCAGGTAGTAGATCAGGAAAAATAATAAATGGATACTGACCTTCAAAAAGCAAAAAATTAATGGACTAAATCGATCAGGGAGTGGATTAGAAATGGTTCACTGAACTACAAAAAGAAACACTAAATACTGGAATCATAAGAGTAGATTAGCAGAGTAAGAAGCAGCTAGAGCAAATGTGAAGCAGCTTTGGTTTTGGATCTTAGGAAAGCATTCAATACCTTGTTAGGAAATAAGATCATGGCCGGTCTGGAAGAGAAAGAGGTGCCAAAGGCACTAAATAATATGGTCGACATATATCAAGAGCAGAGGAAGATAGTAATAGACAAGGATCATCGACAGAAGCTAGAATCAGGGGTACGCCGGTGCTCCTTTTTGGGATCGACGTACCGGAATGTGTTCTATGGCAGCCTCTGCATAAACATTGGTAAAAAGAGATGCAAACAATAGCATTTGCTGATGACATATTGGTGATCATAGAAGGAAGCGATAGAGAAAACTTAATCATAAGAGCCAATTCTGTCATCGATGCGAGATCATAAAGTAAAAGTGGCAAGTAAACGAAAAAGGTCAGTCGAAAGTTCCAAATGGCCCTCGGAAGATTCCAACTGAAAAAGCAGAAAGAGCAGCACAAGAAAGAGACCAGAAAACTTCAAATGGTAATAAACCAATGGTTAAAGTTTAGACACCAAACAAAAAACAAAGAAAAGGCTAATACCAAACATAAATGGATCAAGATACGTAAAAAACTGTTCTTTATGGTATAGCTGCAGACGATTTTAAAAGGACAAAAGATGTAAAATCGTGTTCAAGATCTCAAGCTTTGTGATTGGATCCATCAAGGAGTAGATCAAGAAAGGCTAAGGAAAGCTTTAGTAACAAAACCTGAGGATAAAGTCAATTGACTGAAACCATCAGGTAGTAGATCAGGAAAAAATAATAAATGGTCACTGAGATTCATAAAGAAAAAACTAAGGAAACACATTAATCAACTGAATCGATCAAGGAGAAGATTGGAAATGGTTCACTGAACTCCAAAAAAAGAAACACTAAGCACTGGAATCATAAGAGTAGATCAGCAGAGTGAGAAGCAGCTAGACCACATGTGTAGCCGCGTTGGCTCTGGATCTTAGGAAAGCATTCTTCAATACCTTGTTATGAAATGTGATCATGGCCGGTCTGGAAGAGAAAGAGGTGCCAAAGGCACTAAATAACATAGTCGACACGTTCCTAGAGAAGAGGAAGATAGTAAAAGACAAAGATTATCGGCAGAAACTAGAGTCACGGGTACCTCGGGGCTCCATCTTGGTATTGACATTCTGGAATGGGTTCTATGACAGCCTCTGCATAAACATTGGGAAAAAGAGATGCAAACAATAGCATTTGCTGATGACATATTGGTGATCATAGAAAACTTAATCATAAGAGCCAATTCTGTCATAGATGCGAGATCATAAAGTAGAAGTGGCAAGTAAACGAAAAAGGTCAGTCGAAAGTTCCAAATGGCCCTCGGAAGATTCCAAGTGGAAAAGCAGAAAGAGCAGCACAAGAAAGAGACAAGAAAACTTCAAATGGTAATAAACCAATGGTTAAAGTTTAGACACCAAACAAAAAACAAAGAAAAGGCTAATGCCAAACATAAATCGACCAAGATCTCAAGCTTTGTGATTGGATCCATCAAGGAGTAGATCAAGAAAGGCTAAGGAAAGCTTTAGTAACAAAACCTGAGAATAAAGTCAATCGACTGAAACCATCAGGGAGTAGAACAGGAAAAAATAATAAATGGTCACTGAGCTTCATAAAGAAAAAACTAAGGAAACACATTAATCAACTGAATCGATCAAGGAGAAGATTGGAAATGGTTCACTGAACTCCAAAAAAAGAAACACTAAGCACTGGAATCATAAGAGTAGATCAGCAGAGTGAGAAGCAGCTAGACCACATGTGTAGCCGCGTTGGCTCTGGATCTTAGGAAAGCATTCTTCAATACCTTGTTATGAAATGTGATCATGGCCGGTCTGGAAGAGAAAGAGGTGCCAAAGGCACTAAATAACATAGTCGACACATTCCTAGAGAAGAGGAAGATAGTAAAAGACAAAGATTATCGGCAGAAACTAGAGTCACGGGTACCTCGGGGCTCCATCTTGGTATCGACATTCTGGAATGGGTTCTATGACAGCCTCTGCATAAACATTGGTAAAAAGAGATGCAAACAATAGCATTTGCTGATGACATATTGGTGATCATAGAAGGAAGCGATAGAGAAAACTTAATCATAAGAGCCAATTCTGTCATCGATGCGAGATCATAAAGTAGAAGTGGCAAGTAAACGAAAAAGGTCAGTCGAAAGTTCCAAATGGCCCTCGGAAGATTCCAACTGAAAAAGCAGAAAGAGCAGCACAATAAAGAGACCAGAAAACTTCAAATGGTAATAAACCAATGGTTAAAGTTTAGACACCAAACAAAAAACAAAGAAAAGGCCAATGCCAAACATAAATAGATCAAGATACGAAAAAAACTGTTCTTTATGGTATAGCTGCAGACGATTTTAAAAGGACAAAAGATGTAAAATCGTGTTCAAGATCTCAAGCTTTGTGATTGGATCCATCAAGGAGTAGATCAAGAAAGGCTAAGGAAAGCTTTAGTGACAAAACCTGAGGATAAAGTCAATTGACTGATCAGTAGATCAGGAAAAAATAATAAATGGTCGCTAAGCTTCATAAAGAAAAAACTAAGAAAACAAATTAATCAACTGAATCAATCAAGGAATAGATTAGAAATGGCTCACTGAACTCCAAAAAGAAACACTAAACACTGGAATCATAAGAGTAGATCAGCAGTGTGAGAAGCAGCTAGAGCACATGTGTAGCTGCTTTGGCTCTGGATCTTAGGAAAGCATTCTTCAATACCTTGTTATGAAATGAGATCATGGCCGATCTGAAAGAGAAAAAGGTGCCAAAGCCACTAAATAACATGGTCGACACATACCTAAAGAAGAGGAAGATAGTAAAAGACAAAGATTATCGGCAGAAACTAAAGTCACGGGTACCTCGTGGCTCCATCTTGGTATCGACATTCTGGAATGGGTTCTATGACAGCCTCTGCATAAACATTGGGAAAAAGAGATGCAAACAACAGCATTTGCTGATGACATATTGGTGATCATAGAAGGAAGCGATAGAGAAAAATTAATGATAAGGGCCAATTCTGCGAGACCATAAATTAGAAGTGGCAAGTAAACGACTAAAGGTCCCTCGAAAGTTCCAAGTGGCCCTCGAAAGATTCCAAGTAGAAAGCAGAAATAGCAGCACAAGAAAGAGACCAGAAGACTTCAAATGGTAATAGACCATTGGTTAAAGTTTAGACAACATGTGGAAGACTGTACCAAAAAAAAACAAAGAAAAGATTATCGACATTGTCAAGGCTAATGCCAAACATTCCTTTATGGTGTTAGCTGCACACGATTTTAAAAGGAAGCGCACTGAGTGTAAAAAGAGTTAAAAACATGCTCAAGATATCAACCTTTTATCAAAGAAGACAGTACAGGAGATTACTGACGGTGCTTCTAAGAATCTGCTCGTCAATAAGAGAGCTGGACATCAAAAAGGAAAACTGATGAAAAACTCAAAGAGTTGTTCAGGATAGACTAAGGAAAGCTACCTGAACTCTAAAAAGAAAAATTGAAGAAAACATCAGTCGACTTCAATATCAAGTAGAAGATCGGAAAACTAATACTTAATATATAAATTTACTCAGGAAGATAAATTAACATAAGTCCCTCAAAACCGTCTAAAGAAAATTATAAAGTGAACCAACATACCTATCCCTATTTAATTTTTTTTATAACTTACACATGAAACTCTATGGTAATGAACTTGAAGACGTATATTTTTTTGTCGATCCCACAGACAAAAGACACCCCTAACAGCGACCCTTTCCAACTAGAAGAAAGGGCTCATTTGAATATCGAGGACCGCCTATGCAAAACCATTTTTGTCTCATTCAAACGTAAAAGTATGTTCGATTTAACCCTTTTAACAATATAGAAACGGGCTTTGTATGTCCGTGGGAAGACAAATATTTATTTACCTGTAAAGTCGGAGCTGACCAAAAATTATTGTTAGTACAACAGAATGTTGAGTTATTTAAATATTCTTTGTACATTTTTTTGTGGCATTATTTGTTGTTGTCACTTAAAATATTTTAAACTAGCTGTACCCGGAGCGCGTTGCTACGCCAGCAACTAAAATGGATTTAAGAAAGATAAAAGAGAAGAAGAGATAGAGAAGGAAAGAAATTTTATAGTTTTGTTTTACTTATCGCACCAAAAATATATTTTTCGAACTTATATTTATACGAATTCGTGTAGATATCTATTAATCAGTATTGAATTTGATACATGAAAGCGCCATCTGGTGGTAACTTCCATTAATACGAATATCATATTCATATTACCCGTAAAAATACATCATCATACTGATTTTCCTGACAATAGGTTGAACGGGACAGAAGTTGCTAGTCTGCACCGCCACCTGGTGGTGAGTGGCATCAATAAGCATATCATACAAACCTTCTCCGTGGAAAAATACATATACATACCAATTTTCATGACAATCGGTTGAACGGGACAGAAGTTGCTACTCTGCAGCGCCACCTGGTGGCGAGTGGCATCAATGAGCATATTATACAAACCTTCTCCGTGGAAAAATACATATACATACCAATTTTCATGACAATCGGTTGAACGGGACAGAAGTTGCTACTCTGCAGCGCCACCTGATGGCGAGTGGCATCAATGGGCATACTATACAAACCTTCTCCGTGGAAAAATACATATACATACCAATTTTCATGACAATCGGTTAAACGGAGCAGAAGTTGCTACTCTGCAGCGCCACCTGGTAGCGAGTGGCAACAATGAGCATATCATACAAACCTTTTCCGTGGAAAAATACATATACATACCAATTTTCATAATAATCGGTCCAGTAGTTTTTGAGTTCATTGAGTACATACAGACATACAGACATACAGACAAACATTCATTTTTATATATATAGATAATGTTTAAAAATGGATAGAAAAATTAGATATAAATATATAAAACTAAGATTTACTCCAACTTACTCTCAACCCTTTACCCTAAAGATTGATTTTAAGTTCATTTATATCTTCTGTTGTCATTTAGTCACTCTTTCTCCAACTTTTTCTTAACTCTTTACTCTGAAGATTGATTTTAAGTTCATTTATCTCCTCTTTTGACATACTTTCAACACTCTACTCTGCAGATTGATTTTTTAAAATCAGTTATCTCTTCTTTTGTCATATACTCAGTCCTTCTTCAACTAACTCTCAACGCTCTACTTTGCAGATTGATTTTAAGTTCATTTATCTCTTCTTTTTTCATATACTCAGTCTTTCTTTAACTTACTCTTAATCCTTTACTCTGTAGATTGATTTTAAATTCATTTATCTCTTCTGTTGTAATATACTCAGTCTTTCTTTAACTAACTCTCAACCCTCTACTCTGCAGACTGATTTTAAGTTCATTTATCTCTTCTATTGTCATATATTCACTCTTTTTCGAACTTACTCTTAACGCTTTACTCTGCAGATTGATTCTAAGTTCATTTATCTGTTCTGTTGTTATATACCCCGTCTTTGTTTAACTTTTTCTCAACGCTTCACTCTGCAGATTGATTTTAAGTTTGTCTATTTCTTCTTTTACCATATTTTCAGCCTTTGTCTAACTTACACTCAACCCTTTACTCTGCAGATTGATTTTAAGCTCATTTATCTCTTCTTTTGTCATATAGTCAGTCTTTCTTTAACTTACTCTTAACCCCCTACTCTACAGATTGTTTTAAAGTTCAGTTATCCCTTCTTTTAACATTCTGTTGACCCTCTAATCTGCAGATTAATTTTAAGTTCATTTATCTCTTCTTTTGTCATATACTCAGTCTTTCTTTAACTTACTCTTAATCCATCTACTCTTAAGATTGATTTTAAGTTCATTTATCTCTTCTGTTATCATATACTCACTCTTTTTCCAACTTACTCTTAACCCTTTACTCTGCAGATTGATTCTAAGTTCATTTATCTCTTCTGTTGTAATATACATACTCTTTCTTCAACTAACTCTTAACCCTCTACTTGGCAGATTGATTTTAAGTTCATTTATCTCTTCTTTTGACATACCCTCAACCCTCTAGTCAGCAGATTGATTTTAAGTTTATTTATCTCTTCTTTTGACGTACTTTCAACCCATTACTCTGCAGATTGATTTTAAGTTCATTTATCTCTTCTTTTGTCATATACTCAGTTTTTCTTCAACTTACTCTCAATCCTTTACTCTGCAGATTGATTTTAATTTCATCTATCTCTTCTCTTGTAATATAATCACTCTCTCTTCAACTAACTCTCAACCCCCTACTCTACAGATTGATTTAAAGTTCAGTTATCCCTTCTTTTAACATTCTGTTAACCCTCTAATCTGCAGATTGAGTTTAAGTTCATTTATCTCTTCTTTTGTCATATACTCAGTCTTTCTTTAACTTACTCTCAATCCTTCTTCTCTTAAGATTGATTTTAATTTCATTTATCTCTTCTGTTGTCATATACTCACTCATTTTTCAACTTACTCTTAACCCTTTACTCTGCAGATTGATTCTAAGTTCATTTATCTCTTCTGTTGTAATATACATACTCTTTCTTCAACTAACTCTCAACCCTCTACTCTGCAGATTGATTTTAAGTTCATTTATCTCTTCTTTTGACATACCCTCAACACTCTACTCTGCAGATTGATTTTAAGTTCATTTATTTCTTCTTTTGACATACCCTCAACCCTCTACTCTGCAGATTGATTTTAAGTTCATTTATCTCTTTTTTTGTTATATACTCAGTGGCTGCCCAATTTTCTCTCAACCCTTTACTCTGCAGATTGATTTTAGGTTTGTCCATCTCTTTTCTTGCCATATTTTCAGTCTTTGTCCAACTTACTCTTAACCCTTTACTCTGCAGATTGATTTTAAGTTCATTTATCTCTTCTTTTGTCATATACTCAGTCTTTCTTCAACTTACTTTCAATCCTTTACTTTGCAGATTGATTTTAATTTCATCTATCTCGTCTGTTGTAATATAATCACTTTCTCTTCAACTAACTATCAACCCTACAGATTGATTTAAAGTTCAGTTATCCCTTCTTTTAACATTCTGTTAACCCTCTAATCTGCAGATTGAGTTTAAGTTCATTTATCTCTTCTTTTGTCATATACTCAGTCTTTCTTTAACTTACTCTCAATCCTTCTTCTCTTAAGATTGATTTTAATTTCATTTATCTCTTCTGTTGTCATATACTCACTCATTTTTCAACTTACTCTTAACCCTTTACTCTGCAGATTGATTCTAAGTTCATTTATCTCTTCTGTTGTAATATACATACTCTTTCTTCAACTAACTCTCAACCCTCTACTCTGCAGATTGATTTTAAGTTCATTTATCTCTTCTTTTGACATACCCTCAACACTCTACTCTGCAGATTGATTTTAAGTTCATTTATTTCTTCTTTTGACATACCCTCAACCCTCTACTCTGCAGATTGATTTTAAGTTCATTTATCTCTTTTTTTGTTATATACTCAGTGGCTGCCCAATTTTCTCTCAACCCTTTACTCTGCAGATTGATTTTAGGTTTGTCCATCTCTTTTCTTGCCATATTTTCAGTCTTTGTCCAACTTACTCTTAACCCTTTACTCTGCAGATTGATTTTAAGTTCATTTATCTCTTCTTTTGTCATATACTC
Organism: Altica lythri; assembly: GCA_964028335.1. Taxonomy (NCBI): domain Eukaryota; kingdom Metazoa; phylum Arthropoda; class Insecta; order Coleoptera; family Chrysomelidae; genus Altica; species Altica lythri. Next base: position 23,258,624 of record OZ034810.1, read on the forward strand.
AGTCTTTCTTCAACTTACTTTCAATCCTTTACTTTGCAGATTGATTTTAATTTCATCTATCTCGTCTGTTGTAATATAATCACTTTCTCTTCAACTAACTATCAACCCTACAGATTGATTTAAAGTTCAGTTATCCCTTCTTTTAACATTCTGTTATCCCTCTAATCTGCAGATTGATTTTAAGTTCATTTATCTCTTCTTTTGTCATACACTCAGTCTTTCTTTAACTTACTCTCAGTCCTTCTACTCTTAAGATTGATTTTAAGTTCATTTATCTCTTCTGTTGTAATATACTCAATCTTTTTCCAACTTACTCTTAACCCTTTACTATGCAGATTGATTCTAAGTTCATTTATCTCTTCTTTTGTTATATACTCAGTCAACTTACTCTCAATCCTTTACTCTGCAGTTTGATTTTAAGTTCATTTAACTTTTCTGTTGTCATAAACTTAGACTTTGACTAACTTTCGCTTAACCCTCTATTCTTAAGCGCTTTTCTCCATTTCTTATGGTTTCCTTCCAGTCTCTTCGTGACAGAATCTATAATCCCAATATCATCTTCATATATCAAATACCATGGGCTTTCACCTCTTATTTCTTCAGCCATCATCAATTTTAAATAAACAGGGTCACATCACTGACACCTGGTTGAGCCCCACATACTGCTTTTTATTTTCAATTTTGTTTCTTCAAACATTTCTTGCTAGAATCATACTTTTCTGGTGGTCCATTAACTCTCATATATCTTCACAACTTCTTGTCTCAGCACTCGGTCATAATTAATGTTTTTTAACACTTATAACCGTTCGTTTTTCCAATGTTACTTTTTTTAAGAGCTTTCTAATCTAACCAACAATTTCCTCATTAAACTAGGAGAATCTTCCTCATATGTTATAATCTAGCCCAAGGATAAATTTGCAAATGAAAATATATAAATAAGATAACTAATTTTCTTCAACACTCAATCAATTTTCACATAAAATTCTTATTACGTATATACCGACCCTGCATAATGTAATATGCAATATAAAGAGGAACCAGTATTTCTATTATTGAAGGCGATAATTAGCTAGGAGTGCCAAGTGTACAAGGTGTTCAAATATTACATGACCATCTGTTTAGATTCATTTCTTTTCGAGTAGGCGTACAGGTAACTTCTATCACACTAAATGAATATTTTAGCTTTTCGAATGATAATAAACGGAACAAATAAAACTTGATAGATTTCTGATTAGGTTAAGTGGTTTTTCATTACAACATTTCCGGTAAAATAACAAGTTCTGATTACTAAAATGTGTATTACTCTATACTATATAAACGATTCATAATTACTGTTTATAATTCCGAGTGAAATTGACCATTTACTTAACCTAGTGTAAAGCTAATTGACCATATGCCTAAAAATTATCGTATACCGTTGATTAACAGTTAATCCTATCTCTTAGTTTTACTTAGAACTCGATATTACACCAACGATGATACCATTTGACCTGTGACCATTGGCTTTCAGCTGAAGCCCACTCTACACCCACGCACTTGCCCGTGAATGACTTTTTAGTACAGTCAATTTACAAACTGGTGTGTGGATGTTAAGAAAAGATTAGTATGAGAATAAGTTTAAGGAAATAGTGTTAAAGAAGATAAGTATAAAAGATGATGTGGAGGAATGTTTTTGAGAACTTTGAGAGTAATAAAGGAGAAAGAATGTTTAGTAAGGAGAAAGAAGAAGGAGACTTTAACGAGAAATTGAAAAAATGCGTGGGCAACTCCTCTAAGCACTTCAGCCACTAATGAGAGAGATACAAGTAAGAAAGTGAAGAGTGCATTAAAGAAGATAAAGAATGGAAAGGCGGCGGGAGCAGCAGAAGTATGAAAGGTGCTTCGTGAAGATAGATTAGATATTCTGTTGGATTTAATTAAAAAAGTGATGAACCAAGAAAAAATGCTGATTAAGTGGAGGAAACGCATGCTTGTGCTAATCTATAAAGGAAAAGAGGATGTGCAAGAATGTGGCAACTATGGAGGGAATAAACCAGTGTTACATACCTTAAAAATTTGGGAGAGAATGGTTGGGAAGACTCTAAGAGAGTGTCTAGTAAGAAAGTGAAGAGTGCATTGAAGAAGATAAAGAATGGAAAGGCGGCGGGAGCAGCAGAAGTATGGAAGATGCTTCATGAGGATAGCTTAGATATTCTGTTGGATTTAGTAAAAAAAGTGATGAATCAAGGGAAAATACTCAGTAAGTGGAGGAAAAGCATGCTTGTGCCAATCTATAAAAGAAAAGAGGATGTGCAAGAAGGTGGTAACTGGAGGGAATAAACCAGTGGCACATATTTTAAAAATTTGGGAGATAATGATTGGTAAGACTCTAAGAGAGTGTCTAGTAAGAAAGTGAAGAGTGCATTAAAGAAGATAAAGATTGGAAAGGCGGCTTTAGCAGCAGGAGTAAGGAAGATGCTTCGTGAGGATAGATTAGATATTCTGTTGGAGTTAATAAAAAAAGTGATGAATCAAGAGAAAATGCCGAGTAGGTGGAGGAAACGCATGCATGTGCCAATCCATAAAGGAAAAAAGGATGTGGTAACTATAGAGTGAATGAACCAGTGGCACATACTTTAAAAATTTGGAAGAGAACGGTTGGGAAGACTCTAAGAGAGTGTCTAGTAAGAAAGTGAAGAGTGCATTGAAGAAGATGAAGAATGGAAAGGCAGTCGGAACAGCAGATGTATGGAAGATGCTTCATGAGGATAGATTAGATAATCTTTTGGATTTAATAAAAAAAGTGATTAATCAAGAGAAAATACCCAGTAAGTAAAGGAAAAGCATTCTTGGGCCAATCTATAAAGGAAAGGAGGATGTACAAGAATGTGGTAACTATAGAGGGAATAAACAACTGTCAACTTTTAAAAAATGGAAGAGGATGGTTGGGAAGAGCCTAAGAGAGTGTCTAGTAAGAAAGTGAAGAGTGCATTGAAGAAGGTGAAGAATGGAAAGGCTGCGGGAGCAGCAGAAGTATGGAAGGTGCTTCATAAGGATGGATTAGATATTCTGTTGGATTAAAAAAAATGTGATGAGTCAAGAGGAAATCGCAAGTAAGTGGAGGAAACACATGCTTGTGCCAATCTATAAAGGAAAAGAGGATGTGCAAGAATGTGGTAACTATAGAGTGAATAAACCAGTGGCACATACTTTAAAAATCTGAAAAAGAATGGTTGGGAAGACTTTAAAAGAGTGTCTAGTAAGAAAGTAAAGAGTGCATTGAAGAAGATGAAGAATAGACAGGCGGTAGGAGCAGCAGAAATATGAAAGATGCTTCATGAAGATAGATTACATATTCTGTTGGATTTAATAAAAAAAGTGATGAATCAAGAGAAAATGCCGAGTAAGTGGAGGAAAAGCATGCTTCATGAGGATAGATTACATATTCTGTTGGATTTAATAAAAAAAGTGATGAATCAAGAGAACATGCCAAGTAAATGGAAGAAACTCATGATTGTGTTAATCTATAAAGGAAAAGAGGATGTGGAAGAATGTGGTAACTAAAAAGGGAATAAACCAGTGTCACTTACTTTAAAAATGGTTGGAAAGAGAAGAGACAAGAATAAATGAAGAGCAATTTGGATTTATGCCTGAGAGAGGAATGAATAATGCTGTTTTTGCTATCAAAAGAATGATGAAGAGATGTTGTGAAATGCAACGTGATATCCACGTTGCTAAAAAGACTTAGAGAAAGCTTCTAACCGTAAGGTTATAGAGTGATTTGTGTTGCATGTGGGCCTTCACCAGGATTCAGTGTTTAGCCCCTCTTTGGATGGCGATGAATATGACGACTAAAGAGGTAAATAGGAAAACCTCATTGGATGTGGTATATACAAATGATATTATAATTATAGATTCTGTGAAAGAGAGACTGAAAAAAACCCAACAAATAGAGAAAAGCGTTGATGGCAAGTTGGACTAAGACTGAGTATATAACAACGAATGGACTTCATGGAAAATCAATCTGTAGGATCAAGTGTCGTTAGCTGTTAGTTTCTGTTCATTCTTATTTATGCTTCTTACCGTTTATAAACCGTCCCTGAACTTCCAAAAATAATTCAAAAGTTATAAAGTAGCACATCTGAGCTTTCAGTAAGCTTCAATCATATAAATTCATTAAAGAAAGTAGTTATTACCAATTTCCAAATTTTCTCAATTCAGTAAAGTGAGTATTGTGATTGTTAAAGTAAGTAAATCATCATCATTCTTCTTCTTTTATTTTAACGATAATTTAAGTCACCAATAAATTGTATTATCTAGTTAGTTAAAGACGTTCACAATTACAATCTTCCGGCTATTGAATGAAAGGTTAACATCTAAGAATGTTTATTTTACCTGCGTTATTATTCCTGCTTACATTATGTGGGTATGAGTATAAGAAACAAATAAGCGTTGCACCTGTTGGCAACTTTTAGTGATAAACCTTTATGGGTTGTTGATAAATGGCTAAAGTATACCTATGAAACAAAAGGTAATATGTCTTTACAAACATTGTGCTACAATATTACTAACTTTGAACCGAAGAATTTGCTTGGGAATAGTAAGTAAAAGACAATAAAAAATAAATTATTGTGCTTATTACAATACAGATCACCCTATAGAATATTAAATATTTGTTGATTAGTTTGTCATAAATATTGTATCTGACAAGAATACAGAGTTTCAAGTTAAAGATATTTAAATTCAAATACTTGACATGGCGCAGTCAGTAGGAGAGGCAGTGTGATTTAAAGGACGAGATGTACTGACCAATTTATCATAAAAACTATATTTAACATAAATATAGAATTACTAGATATTTTAATTCAAATACTTATTATTCAACCTGACATGGCGCAGTCAGTAGGAGAACCAATGTAATTAAAAACAGCAGATGTAGTGATTATTTTGTCATAAATACTCTGAATTAAGTGAAACATGACAATTATCAGATGCTTCGTTTTGTATAATGACTCAAATTTAATCATTTTTAGATTTAACGGTTGATGAGGCGCCCATACAAGTCGCAACATCGTTTGCAATAATTTAAACAACACAATAATGATCATTAATATCGCATAATATTTCCTTCCTTACTTATTTTAATTAGTTAACTTTGAAATGATATACACTGTAGTTATATAATTACCTGCTACTATTTAGTATCTATGTATATAACGGGCCACACTATTAATTATAAGGTAAAAGAGTAAAATGAGATGTAAGATCGAATGATAAGAAATGATATACATGTATGGAATATTCAAACGACAAAGTACATAAGACATAAAATGATTAAAATAACAGTAACATCATAACAAATTGATACAAACCAACGACGTAACAAGAAAGTTTTTTTACTTTATTTTTTTTAAATAATATTAATGGAATGTTAAAAATTGGGCGTACCAAAAATGTTTGTTTCTTTGATGGGTGTAACAAATATCTCATTACAAGTGTTGCGTATATCTTATTTATTGACTGATGCAAGAAGTTCTCAAGTCTATTAAAGTAACAAAACAAGTTGCTTCCTATTGTGAAATTCTTCGACGTTTTATGTATAAATCATAAAGTCGTGTTAAAAAAAAACATTGATGGTAATGGTGACAAATGAAAACAAGATTTCTTTCTTCCACAAGAAAATTGTTGTTGTAACACTTTACTAGATACTCATTTTATCTTAAAGTGATGCCCAATTATTGAATTTGTTAAATATTCAAGAAGTGACAGTATATGACAAGAATACAGAATTTCTAGTTAAAGATATTTAAAATCAAATACATGACATGGCGCAGTCAGTAGGAGAAGCAGTGTGATTTATAGGATGGAATGTGGTGATTAATTTGTCATAAAAACTATTTTTAACTAGAATAAAGAATTACTAGTTATAGATATTTTAATTCAAATACTTATGTATTCAACATGGCGCAGTCAGTAGGCGCAGTCAGTAGGCGCAGTCAGTAGGAGAACCAATGTGACTTAAAGAAGGATATCGTAAAATAATGTCCAATAATTGAATTTGTTAAATATTCAAGAAGAAAGCTATAGTGACAGTATCTGACAAGAATACAGAATTTCTAGTTAAAGATATTGAAATTCAAATACATGACATGGCGCAGTCAGTAGGAGAAGCAGTGTGATTTATAGGATGAGATGTGGTGATTAATTTGTCATAAAAACTATTTTTAACTAGAATAAAGAATTACTAGTTATCGATATTTTAATTCAAATACTTATGTATTTAACATGACATGGCGCAGTCAGTAGGAGAACCAATGTGACTTAAAAGAGTAGATGTAGTAATTAGTTTGTCATAAATAGTATATTTAACAAGAATTATGTGTTGGGTATATTTTATTTATTGACTGATGCAAGACGTTCTCAAGTCTATTAAAGTAACAAAACAAGTTGCTTCCTATTGTGAAATTCTTCGACGTTTTATGTATAAATCATAAAGTCGTGTTAAAAAAAACATTGATGGTAATGGTGACAAACGAAAACAAGATTTCTTTCTTCCACTAGAAAATTGTTGTTGTAACACGTTACTAGATACTCATTTTATCGTAAAATAATGCCCAATAATTGAATTTGTTAAATATTCAAAAAGAAAGCTATAGTGACAGTATCTGACAAGAATACAGAATTTCTAGTTAAAGATATTTAAATTCAAATACAGGACATGGCGCAGTCAATGGGAGTAGCAGTGTGATTTATAGGATGAGATGTGGTGATTAATTTGTCATAGAGACTTTATTTAACTAGAATATAGTATTACTAGTTATAGGTATTTTAATTCAAATACTTATGTATTTACCATGACATGGCGCAGTCAGTAGGAGAACCAATGTGACTTAAAAGAGTAGATGTAGTGATTATATTGTCATAAATACTGTATTTAACTAGAACTAAGTGTAAACATGACGATTATCAGATGCTTCGTTACTCTTAAAGATGCTTCGTTACTCTTAAAGATGCTTCGTTACTCTTAAAGCTGCTTCGTTACTCTTAAAGCTGCTTTGTTACTCTTAAAGAAAGTGAAATACAACTGCGATTAGATAAGCATTTAAAGATGCTCTCTCGCGAACTATTCTGATCCAAAAAAATTGAAAATGTTTGCTTTGTTAAGTAAGCAAGAAAAAAGCTATATTGACACTTTTGGGAATACGGAATACCAAAATACTCCAAAGTATAAGACAATAAAAAATAAATTATTGTGGTTATTACAATACACATCACCCTATAGGTGTTAAATATTTGTTGATTAGTTTGTCATAAATATAGTATCTGGCAAGAATACAGAATTTCTATTTAATTATATTTAAATTCACATACATGACATGGCGCAGTCAGTAGGAGAGGCAGTGTGACTTAAAGGATGAAATGTGGGAATTAATTTGTCATAAAAACTATATTTAACAAGATTGAAGAATTTCTAGTTATAGATATTTTAATTCAACTACTTATGTATTCAACATGACATGGCGCAGTCAGCAGGAGAACCAATGTGACTTAAAGAAGGAGATGTGGTGATTAGTTTGTCATAAATATTGTATCTGATAAGAATACAATAGTTAAAGATATTTAAATTCAAAAACATGACATGGCGCAGTCAGTAGGAGAGGCAGTGTGACTTAAAGGATGAAATGTGGGAATTAATTTGTCATAAAAACTATATTTAACAAGATTGAAGAATTTCTAGTTATAGATATTTTAATTCAACTACTTATGTATTCAACATGACATGGCGCAGTCAGCAGGAGAACCAATGTGACTTAAAGAAGGAGATGTGGTGATTAGTTTGTCATAAATATTGTATCTGATAAGAATACAATAGTTAAAGATATTTAAATTCAAAAACATGACATGGCGCAGTCAGTAGGATAAGCAGTAGTGTGACTTAAAGGACGACATGTGGTGAATAATTTGTCATTTGTTGGTTCAAATTCTAAATTCATAATACATATTTAAATAGGTACTTAAATAAATATGCATTACCACATACGTTTCTGAACCAAAACCTTATTTATTTTTAATTTGTTTTATCATCTTTACTTTATATGCACTCTCGTATATTCTTTCATTTTAAAACTTCCCTTTTTCTACATCCATCTCTCTTAAAAATCCGATCAGAATATTTTCTCTTCACAGAAAGAACGAAAGGGGTACATAGGGATGTAAAAAGGGTTAAACTAATTGGTGAAGGGTTACTTTTTCGGCAACATCGCAAACACGAGCACGCTTTTCAAATCCAACAGTTTAAAATCGATCAGAAAGCGTTATTTACCCTGACATCTGGTGAAGAAAAGAGTAACTTTTGTCTGAATTATACGGTATCTTTATAGGGGGATGATTAGTTTCGTTGATCGAAGTAGAGGGAAGAAGAGCGCTTTTGGAAAAATTGTTTGAGTTGTATTTTTTTAAATTTAAATAGCTTTAAGTTTTTGTCCATATAGGAGAGGATTTTATTATTTTTTATTAACAAAATTAACAGTTTTAACTAATGTTACGAATACGTGGTTTGGTGCATAGAGAAGACGCACTAATTGTTTTTCCCCAGTTTCTAGGGCGCCCTCTATCAAATATATACAAAAAGTCAAATATCATAAATGTCAAATGTCAACAATGGCATATGTCAAACATTAAATGTCCAACTAATAAATATCATGACAAATGACAAATGACAAATGACAAATGACAAATGACAAATGACAAATGACAAATGACAAAGGACAAAGGACAAATGACAAATGACAAATGACAAATGACAAATGACAAATGACAAATGACAAATGACAAATGACAAATGACAAATGACAAATGACAAATTACAAATTACAAATTACAAATTACAAATTACAAATTACAAATTACAAATTACAAATTACAAATTACAAATTACAAATTACAAATTACAAATTACAAATTACAAATTACAAATTACAAATTACAAATTACAAATTACAAATTACAAATTACAAATTACAAATTACAAATTACAAATTACAAATTACAAATTACAAATTACAAATTACAAATTACAAATTACAAATTACAAATTACAAATTACAAATTACAAATTACAAATTACAAATTACAAATTACAAATTACAAATTACAAATTACAAATTACAAATTACAAATTACAAATTACAAATTACAAATTACAAATTACAAATTACAAATTACAAATTACAAATTACAAATTACAAATTACAAATTACAAATTACAACTTACAAATTACAAATTACAAATTACAAATTACAAATTACAAATTACAAATTACAAATTGCAAATTACAAATTACAAATTACAAATTACAAATTACAAATTACAAATTACAAATTACAAATTACAAATTACAAATTACAAATTACAAATTACAAATTACAAATTACAAATTACAACTTACAAATTACAAATTACAAATTACAAATTGCAAATTGCAAATTACAAATTACAAATTACAAATTACAAATTACAAATTACAAATTACAAATTACAAATTACAAATTACAAATTACAAATTACAAATTACAAATTGCAAATTACAAATTACAAATTACAAATTACAAATTACAAATTACAAATTACAAATTACAAATTACAAATTACAAATTACAAATTACAAATTACAAATTACAAATTACAAATTGCAAATTACAAATTACAAATTACAAATTACAAATTACAATTTACAAATTACAAATTACAAATTACAAATTACAAATTACAAATTACATGTTTCAAATAACTCAAAATGTCAAATGACGAAAACGTGGTTTGGTAGTGCATAGAGAAGACTTCTAGATACTCATCCTCCAGGTGAGCAGTTTTGTTATTTAATAGCCAGATCCCGTATATACCAAAATTGGTCGTTTAAATATATTAGTTAAGATTAAATATAGGAAATTTATGTAAGAATAAATCTATATTAAAAATATTGAACTAAAACGTAAAGACCATGAACTTTATAAATTAATTTACACAAAAGTAACATCAAACCATCCTAATACATAATTTAAAAACTGAAAATTTATGTGTACAACTATTCACCACACCTAAAATTATCCAACTCCAAGGTATGCTCGCACGTTTACGACATGTGGAATTTTACAAATTACTTAACACTTCTTAGGCCTGAGATAGACACCTATTGGGGTCTACATGGTCCACTGCATACGTTAGTGTTAACCTCACCATAGGGGTGAATGTTATTCGCTTTCAGAAGTCGGAAGTTATATATAATAATTTTAATTAGTGTTTGTTACATTTTTCTAGATCAGTAATCTCAAAAAATGCTTGTTAAGATACGTATTTTAAATTGAATATAAAGGAAATAAATTACTTTAATGATATTTTTAATATTAAATAAATTGTTATATTGATATAAATCTTGAGTAATTATTTTAATTATAGATCCAAACACACCTTTTAAGATTTACAAGGATGGTCCAAAAAGTTTCCTACATAACAAAGAAACAAGACGTCAAATGTCAATAATGGCAAATGTCAATTGTCGACAATGACATATGTTAAATGTCAACAATGACATATTATGTCAAATGTCAACATGGCATATGTCAAATGTCGATCATGTTAAATGTCCAAACTAAGTAAATGTCATAATTGTTTACGAAGTTAATTGAATCTTTATTTGACCAAAATCTCTTGCTTCTAGCGCAATTTTTATATAAGGAAACAAAAAGAAATAGCCTGGAGCTAGATCTGGTTTATAAAGTGGACAATTAAACAGTTTAAACCTTAATTTGCTATGTCAACCGCTGTGGTTTGAGATGTCATGATTTATCTTTTTTTTTTTGAACAATTTTACCAAACTATTCTTTATAACGGTGAGAATTACTTGTGTTAAGGGTTGTATTTCAAAAATTTGCCGTGAGTGGTGTTGTAGTAAAATAATTGATATTTCTAGTCGTGATTAGTAATTCTCGTCCCTTTACGAGTTGGTACGATAAACAATCTGGTTCTTTTGTGTTCAACCTCTTCCAAATACAAATAATTCGATTTTAATGTTTTCTTTAACAAATGACAAATGACAAATGACAAATGACAAATGACAAATGACAAATGACAAATGAAAAATGACTAATGACTAATGACTAATGACTAATGACCAATGACTAATGACTAATGACATATGACTAATGACTAATGACTAATGACTAATGCCTAATGACAAAGGACAAATGACAAATGACAAATGACATAATATGACATATGACATATGACAAATGACAAATGACAAATGACAAATGACTAATGACTAATGACTAATGACTAATGACTAATGACTAATGACTAATGACTAATGACTAATGACTAATGACTAATGACTAATGACTAATGACTAATGACTAATGACTAATGACTAATGACTAATGACTAATGACTAATGACAAATGACAAATAACAAATGACAAATGAAAACTGACTCATGACAAATGACAAATGACAAATGACCAATGACAAATGACAAATGATAAATGACAAATGACAAATGATAAATGACAAAATGACAAATGACAAATGACAAATGACAAATGACAATTGACAAATGACAAATGACAAATCACAACTGACAAATGACAAATGACAAATGACAAATGACAAATGACAAATGGCAAATGACAAATGATAAATGACAAATGACAAATGACAAATCACAAATCACAAATCTCAAATCACAAATGCCAAATGCCAAATGATAAATAACAAATGACAAATAACAAATGATAAATCACAAATCACAAATCATAAATCACAAATCACAAATCACAAATGACAAATGACAAATGACAAATGACAAATGACAAATGACAAATGACAAATGACAAATGACAAATGATAAATGACAAATGATAAATTTATTTCTTAATAAAAATGTATATTCAGCTCATAGCATTTTTAACTACAATTGATTACAGGTTTAGATAACACTACTTTATACCTATTCGAAACAAAAGCGGTGAATTTTACAAATAAGCTTTACCTAATTCAGATAAAACAGTGGCTGCTAATAAAAGTGGAATATTGAATTACCATCCGAAGCATAATTATAATCTTAGTAAATTGCAGTAGAAAAAAGTATTTTCGTGCCGAAAGACTGGCACTTGAGCACGTTTATGCGAAAGAGGCATATTGTATTACTAAATCAAAATGATATTCATGCCCCGAGAGAGTATACTTTATTTGCATTTTTTTCCACGAATACTTTGATACATTGCAAATCGATTTACGATTCGGTTTATTGTTTTTAACATTTTGTAAATATGTATAAATAAAAGTTCTAAGAAAATATTATTCATAACTTATTAAACCAACTAACTGAACTTTGTACCGCCTTCATTTGAAATTGCTACTTAAATATATAGGATATCAACTACGCCACCTTACGGTGGCGTCATAGTACTTTGTTACGTGCCAAATTAAGTTTTTTTTTTGGCGCCGTTTTTTGGCTTGGCGCAGTTGTTTTGCTTGGCGCAGTTTTTGGCTTGGCGCAGTTCTTTGGCTTGGCGCAGTATTTTGACTTGGCGTGTTTTTATGGCTTGGCATTGTTTTTTGGCTTGGCGCAGTTTTTTGGCTTGGAGTGTTTTTTTTTGCTTGGCACAGTTTTTTGGCTTGGTGCAGTTTCTTTTGGCTTGAAAGCTTATATCAACCCATTTGAGCCTTACGGTGGCGTCATAGTACTTTGTTACGTGCCAAATTAAGTTTATTTTTGTTTAGCGCCGTTTTTTGGCTTGGCGCAGTTGTTTTGCTTGGCGAAGTTTTTGGCTTGGCGCAGTATTTTGACGTGGCGTATTTTTTTTTTGGCTTAGCACTGTTTTTTGGCTTATCGCAGTTCTTTGGCTTGGCGCAGTTTTTTGACTGGGCGTGTTTTTTTTGGCTTGGCACTGTTTTTTGGCTTGGTGCCAGTTCTTTTGGCTTGAAGGCTTATATCAACCCATTTAAGCCTCAAAATACCTTTTTGATTAGCCTGAATTTTGAAGCCAAAGACCTTAGAACAACGTGGGTACCCCAGGAAGCGATTTACTGAGGAGCATTGGCGCTAGAGAAGCGCCTTATAACAGATAAGCCAAAGTTAAAGTTGTACTTGGTGTCAGTTCTATTTCTTATTGATGTATTGATTTTTTATGATATATAGCGGTATTCCTCTATTTTGTAAAAGGTGTTGTCACGGGCTAAATTTGCTCTAAGAATAATAGTTGCTAAAAGATAACATTTGTATTTACTTACAGTACGATTACACCAAAATTAGGGTTGAACGTAACATTCAGACTTGAAAATAAGTTGATTCTTGGTTGTTGTAGATAATCACCTTCTATTTATTATATTCTGACCACAATTGTTACTAATACCACTTTGAATTATTGTTTATTTATTATATTCAGGTCACAAATTATTGTATTGTTTACTTTAAATCATTATCGCTGTCATTTGCAAACAGGTGATTGTCACTTCTTCTTCTGTTCGTATAACTCGACATATTGTTGTCTACAGTCAGGTGTTTCGTTATATTGGCATCTAACATATTTAAGCTTGGACACAAACGAGAAATTGAGTACATATTGAGAATTTTGGTGTTACTTTGACAAGTAGTATAGATTTGTTGTTATTAAATTATTACCGTTGTCGTTTGTAAATCGTTGGCTAACAATCCTTCTTTTACTGGTCGTACAGTAGTTTAGGCTTGTCTCAGCATTTTTGCTATTTGCTTTCGACCTGAACACTTGTTTGAGGAAATCACAAGATTTTTTTGGTTTAAGTTTTAAATCACGGTGAATCCGTAACAATTAATTTTGGATTTTTGAAACCAAACCTTATTTTCCATTTGAATCGTTGTTGGAGTTAGATTCTGTTGTTATTTTGGGCAGATTCATTGGAAATAGCCGCGTGTCGGGATTTTTGTGAAATCTTCTGTGATAGATCACGAAACAGTCAGCGAATTATTGTGCAATTCAATTAATATTCTTAATTTATTTAATTATCTCCAGTGAGAAAGGTCAGTGCCTGGAACAACAGGGGTTTCCGATTTTAACCGTTCAAAAACGGTGACTCGACTCACTATTATTTGTGTACTTACTCTCTACGGCTGAGCTGGGCACTAATTTGCCAGTAGAGAAACCACTTACCGATCTCAACTGGAGTTGAACTTCTATCTGAAGTAATTGATAATTTTTCTAAATTTATTGTTTTATTTCTTTTAATTCTTTTATTACATCAAAAGTACGTGGCAGTGTATTACATCCTTAAGTCTGACTCTGTCAAATGCCTTCTTCATATCAATCAATAACTTTTTAGAAGAACTAAAAAGCATATGTATTCAGGGAATATCGGACTGTCTGGTAATTGTCAAAGTGAAGTGCCCAGATCAAAGTGAAACCAGTTTTAGTTCGCTTTAGACTTTATAGAATTTCATAAATTCATGTGTAAAACACAATTTAGCATATTAAGAAAATCAATTCTTTCAACAACCACAATACGTGCTAAGTAAATTTAAAACAGCATAACTTTTCACTATAAACAACGACTTATATTAAGATTTTTCTTATTGGTAATTGAAAACGCTATGGCCTTTTCCGCGTTGTAATCATTTCAAGAAATTAATTTTCTTCGAGATTCGTCGAGACATCCTTATTATCGTTGCTAACAACCACCTGTAGCTAAATATCTAAATAATACTGACTTATTTTCGATCGTGATCTAACTGACATTTAAAAATGAAAACTAATCGAAAAGGAACGTGTACACCAGTGACGGAGAAGAGTTTTCTTAAGGAAGAACTAGTTTTTCTTGATTTTTTAGTAATAAAACTCTTTCGTGTCTTTTTAGAGTTATGGGCAGTTTTTGATACAAGTATAGGATACAAGGAATAATTGTTACGCAGGATTGTGGTATTGGTGGGATCTGAACATTGGGTTTAAGGACCTTGCTGTAGGACTCAGTCCTTAGTCCTTAGTCCTTAATCCTTAGTCCTTAGTCCTTAGTCCTTAGTCCTTAGTCCTTAGTCCTTAGTCCTTAGTCCTTAGTCCTTAGTCCTTAGTCCTTAGTCCTTAATCCTTAGTCCTTAGTCCTTAGTCCTTAGTCCTTAGTCCTTAGTCCTTAGTCCTTAGTCCTTAGTCCTTAGTCCTTAGTCCTTAGTCCTTAGTCCTTAGTGGATGGTATGGTTTGGATGGAGTTGGTATCAGATGTTGGCGCCATTCGATGTGGCCATTTCTGTAATTCCTGGGTCCTGGTGCTCCCGGAATGTGCCTAAACCGTCAAAAAAAAAAATATTTTTGGCAGGATGAAGGGAACCAATAAAACCTTCGCCAAGGTTCCTATAGGAGATGAAGATGTTGCCAAGGAGGTCTTCAAGTTAAGCAGAAAGATCCCTGTCTACGGATTAGAGAAGTCTTAATCCTTAATTTTCTTTGGAGTCCTCCATTCCAACGGGTATGAAGGGTCCTCTGGGCGGAGTTGTTGGTACTCTGTAAAGTCAGAGCGACATATCGGTGTTGTAGTGTCTGAAATCGAAAAGAAAGAGGAAGTATTTTTGTATTTTGGTCGACAAGGTGGAGTAGGTTTTTAGCTTTACTGATAATGGCTGTCTCAGTGACAAGGAGCGAATGGAGGAATCTCCGAAGAAGAGCAGAGTATAAAGCAGTTTTGGAGTGTATCTAGGAGGGACGCTCGTCTTTTCATTTGCTTGATGGTAAGGTGTCCCACTTGAGCATACCTACAAGTGAATCGCACGCTCAAGTAGGTCACCTGGTCTTGAGGAAAAAGCTGTTCTTTCCATGTCTACGGATTGGAAAAGTCTTAATACTTAATTTTCTATGGAGTCCTTCATTCCAGCGGGTATAGAGGGTCTTCGGGGCGAAGTTGTTGGTTCTCTGTAGTCAGAGCGACGTAACAGTGTTGTAGTGTCTGAAATCGAAAAGGAAGAGGAAGTGTTTTTGAATTTTAGTCATCAACGCGGCTTGAATAAAGGTGGAGGAAGTTTTTGGCTTTACTAATAATGGCTTTCTCTGTGACAAGAAGCGAATGAAGGAATCTCTGAACAACAGCAGAGTATGAAGTAGTTTTGGAGTGCACCTAGAAGGGACGCTCGTCTTTTCATTTGATTAATGGTAAAGTGTCCCATTTGAGCATACAAGGCAGGTTTGAGAATCAAGACAAACACCAAATTGCTATAATGGGAAGCAGTTTGTGCGAGCGGTACCGACGACTGATGCTGACTCCAGCCAAACCTTGTATGTATGTATGAGCAGTTAGGGGTAACAGGTACACCTGCGACCTATAAGATCTATTGTGTCCCCCAAACCTTACCATCCACTCCCTGAAAAGGACATAATACCACATTCTTGTTAAGTTCTTTTTCATCTGTGACAAGAAGCATATGGAGGAATCTCTGAAGAAGAGCAGAGTATGAAGTAGTTTTGGAGTGCACCTAGGAGGAACGCACTTCTTTCCATTTCATTGATGACAAGGGGTCCCACCTGAGCATACAAGTGAATCGCATGCTCAAGTAGATCACCTGGTCTTGAGGAACGAGCTGTTCTTCTCATACTAAGAGGCTGATAACGTTAAAATTGAGATTTTCTCGTTGGCTCAGGTTCGGATTTCTGAGTATGATGGTTTGGGTTTTGGTAGGGTTAATCGCTACTCTCCAAAAATACCTTCTTGATCTTAAGGAGCTCAAAGTAGCTAATAAAATACATTTTTGAGTCTGAAATTGGCGGGAAGTTGCAGGATCAATCTCATTTTTGTATCTTACTAAATGTAAAGAGGCAATAACAATAAAACTAATGAAAAAACCAGTTTATCAATAAGTATTTTGATGTTTGAAACCATCTCAAAAATCGCTACCAAATTTGTTATATTCCCTTCCGTTTTAATTAGGGATAAAATTGACCATCCAGAATTTTAATTGGGTATATGAACATATCTCGAGGCAAAGTATGCAGTAATTAATTATTTGATGCAGTGGCAACATTACCATCAAAACCAGATAGAAAAAGAATAGATTGAATAACTACTAAGTATCCATCCTTTAACAGTTTCAAGAAAATTCAGTCAAATACCACGAAGTGATATGTAATTGACCCCTGGAGTGATAACTGGGCAATAATCATGCAATTCGAACATTAAGAATAGGTAACAAGCAGTGGAATAATTGTACATGTACAGCATACAGTTTAGTCATGTTTTCAAAATCAAAATGTAAGAACAGAAAGAGAAAATTGCGAGAATATCATTCAGTTTGCTGTGGTATCATTTCTGTAAATACATGTTTATGTAAAGGTTAATAAGGAGTTCAATATACAATTTTTTATGCCCTATAGCCCGTTGTGTCATTGGAGTTAAAATAAAAATCTTATAAGGTAATTTTGTGGTAGATTTTCATTTATTTGTAGCTAAAGATTACCGATCCAACAATTTCAGAAATTACATCTAGTTTTAGTAAAAATTTATACCACTAACAGTGCCGTAGTATTTTACTTATTACCTGATGTCTTTCTTGTACATCTCTTTAAGTCGAAAGCAAGCACATGTGAAAATCTTTTACCATAATTGCTTTGTTTGCTGAGCAAGTGGACGTAGGAATACTTGCTATCGATGATGATCCAACGCCTTTCAGACACTACCTCAACTCCATTAATGAATAGTACACTAAATGGAGGACAAGAATCAACCAAACCAAGTTATTTTTACTATGCGCCAATCCAATGGTCCACCAATACGAATGAAGACACTATCTCCATCAAAACGGCCAGAGGTTGCCCGCAGGTGGACTTGCAACCGCACTCAGATGGAGCCTTCTAGATACAGCTTACTCTGGCAATTCACTGAACTAGGAAGGTAGAATCTGCACCTTTTTAAGAAGATTGACAGTATTATCTTAAGTTTTTTGGTGGCTTAATGGTCATTTAAGAGATTATATAACCGAAGCAATACTTGCTATAGATGATGATCTAATCCTCAGTCGCCTTTTAGAACTATCTCAACTTCATTAATGAATAGTACACTTAATAAAGGACAAAAATCAACCAAACCAAGTCTGTTCAAGTTAATTTTACTATGCGCCAATCCACTTGTCCACCAATACGATTGAAGACACTATTTCCATCAATAGGACCAGAGGTTGACCCAGGTGGAGTTGCATCAGCCCTCAGATGAAGCCTTTCGTAGACAGCTTATTTTGGCAATTCAAAGCACTAGGTAGGTAGAATCTGCACCTTTTTTAGAAGATTGACGGTATTATCTTAAGTTTTTCAGCGTCTTAATGGTCATTTAAAAGATTATATAACCGAAGTGGTCAATAATAAGATACAAGGCTGCGTTTGCTAGGGACGTAGCAATACTTGCTATAGATGATCATTTAATAAGAGCCTCAGATGCCTTTTAGAACTACCTCAACTCCATTAATGAGTAGTACACTAAATGGAGGACAAAAATCAACCAAACCAAGTCTGTTCAAGTTACTTTTACTATGCGCCAATCCACTTGTCCACCAATACCAATGAAGACACTATCTCCATCAATACGACGAGAGGTTGCCCCAGGTGGAGTTGTATGCGCACTCAGATGAAGACTTCCGTAGACAGCTTACTCTGGCAATTCACCGAACTAGGTAGGTAGAATCTGCACCTTTTATAGAAGATTGGCAGTATTATCTTAAGTTTTTCAGCGTCCTAATGGTCATTTAAGAGATTATACAACCGAAGTAGTCAATACTTGCTATAGATGATGATCCAATAAGAGCCTCAGATGCCTTTCATAACTACCTCAACTCCAATAATGAATAGTACACTAAATAGAGGGCAAAAATCAAGCAAACTAAGCCTGTTCAAGTTACTTTTACTATGCGCCAATCCACTTGTCCATCAATACGACCAGAGGTTTCCCCCAGGTGCACTCAGATGGAGCCTTCCATAGACAGCTTACTCTGGCATTTCACCGAACTAGGTAGGTAGAATCTGCATCTTTTTAGAAGATTGACAGTATTATCTTAAGTTTTTCAGCGTCTTAATGGTCATTTAAGAGATTATATAACCGAATTAGTCAATAATAAGATAAAAGGCTGCCACAGACAAGACAAGACAAGAGGTTAATGGGTAGATGAAAGAAAGTGTATAGGAGTGTTGGATGTGAGGACCCTGTTGTAGGACTTATGTCCTTTTCAGGGAGTGGATGGGAAGGTTTAGATGGTGTTAGTATCGCTCGCCGGCTCCGTTCTCACAAACTTCCTCATTTGCAGCAGGTACGATTGCTTTAACTGTAGCTCTTGTATCTTCTTGCCATCCATGGCGCTTGAACGTATCGAAGAGTCTTTTCTTTTTGGTGTGTCTATGTGAGTGTATGTGTGGAGGTGTAATCCACGTGGTGCAATGTGGGTTTGGGAGATTGACGGTGCGGTGTATCTAATCGGTCGTGGGGCTCTCCCATTTGGCAAGGACGAAGGGATCCAGAGAAACCTTCACCATGGGCCACAGATAGCTCTGCGTCTTATATTCTTAGGGTTTCTCTAACTTACAATGCGTAATGATTTTATTCCTATAAGTAAGTTTTGCATCTAACTTTCACAAGGTTGGCAATATTAAGTGTTTGGATAAGCAGTTCCTTTGTGCGATACCTGTAACCAAAGAACTAAAATGTTTGTCAGTGTATGAAATGGGATAAATGAGTATCGGAATTTCGAATACACCCAGTGGTCCAGTCGTGAAATTAACTTAAAGCAATGACTACAAAACCTAGAGCAGCTATACCAAATCATTAGCCAGAAACGTGTGTTTATACCAAATAAACAAGTGTGTTTTGTTTCATTATTGTTTCATTATATGTATATGAGAAGAATAGAATTTGATTAAAAATTGTTCGATGTAGCAGTAGCTCTCGCTGTATTCGTTCTTAAACCCGTTTTCTGAGTAAAATGTTAAAAAACCATTCGGCTATAAAAGAGGAATACTAAAATTCCATTTCCTTTCTCGAGACTATATTTTCCAATCAAATTACTCCAACACCAATGCACATATTCTTTCTCTGAGTTTTCTGAAAAGCTCCAGGATCCGAGCTAGCTGTGATTGATTTCCAAGCAGAATATATAGTGTGATTAGAACGGCGGAGAGGGCGGCACAGTCATTCTCGCCGCCCCAAACCCCTTGTCGCCCCCTCAAGAGACTCGCATACCTTTGTCACCAAGCGGACGGATTTTATTGCATTTTCTTCTATTTCTGTGTATACGAGAGATGGAAAAGTCGATGTAGAAAGAACGATTTACAATAAATACTTCAGGACTCAAGGCCCGTTTAGATTGAAAATCTGAGAAAGAATTTCCTTAGTGACATTGGTAATTACATTTTTTTCAGACTGGATTCAAATAAATAAAATATATAATAATATAAATACAGATTCCTCTCTTAATCTCTTTACCACGTGAGATACACTCAACATACACCTACACTAAGATCAAAAAAATATTTATTGTCAATTTAGGCACGTTTAAGGTTTAAGACAACATCGAAGCAGCAGAGGAAGTACACACCAAATTGATATCATGGGAAGCGGCACCAACGACTGATGCTGACTCCAACCAAACCTTACCATCCACTTCCTGGAAAGCACATATTTTCTATAACAGGGCCGATCCCTTGGCGAAGGTTTCTGTGGTTCCCTTTGTCCTTTCCAAATGAAAGGGCTCCACGACGGAGGAGACACGCCACATTTGCAACACATGGGTTACACCTCGACATACACTTACCTGCACACCAAAAAGAAAAGACTCTTTGGGTACGTTCAAGCGCGATGGATGCAAGAAGATAAAAGAGGTACAGTTAAAGCAATCCAACCTGCTGCACATGGGGAAGTTTGTGAGAGCGGAGTCGACGACCGATACTAACACCATCCAAACCTTTCCATCCACTCCCTAAAAAGGGCATAAGCCCTACAACAGGGTCTTCAAATCCAACAGTCCTATAAACTTTCTTTCATTTACCTATCAACCTATTGTTTTGTCTTGTCTTTGACGCACTTCGAGAAGTAAAGGGGCTAGGCCGGTTCAAGCGCAAAATCGATGATTTTTACATGTTAATCTCCATAAGAAAATGTAAGGTCCATTCTGGTCATTTTTGTCTCATTTAGCCACGCTTCCCAACCACGTGACCTGGCGTATAACTAATATCTTGTCTGTCTATCGTTTTATCTCATTTTATAATTATACTTTAGAAGTCATATAAGATTTTTGAAATTTAAAATTAGACAAACAAGATATTGACATCAAAGAAAATCGAAAATATGCTACGTCCTACAGGACCCAAACATTATCGATTTCTACTTATAGCTTGCAGAATCTTGAACCATTTAGTCAGGGTCATAGGTCAGTCATACATCAGTCATACCTTAGTCATACGTCAGTCCTACATAAATCAGACGTCAGTCATACGTTAGTCATACGTGTCATACGTTAGTCATATGTTAGTTATACGCCAGGTCACGTGGTTGGGAAGCGTGTATGACACACCCCGGAGATGGCCTCTACCGGTTCTTTCCTTAACTCTAAACTACTGTAAGACCAGTAACAGAAGAATTATCAGCCAGCAGTTTACAAACGACAACGGTAATAGTTTAATAACAACAAATCCTATTGCTTGTCATAGTAACACCAAAATTCTTAATAGGTACTCAATTTCACGTTCGTGTCCAAGCTTTAATATGTTAGATGCCAATATAACGAAACACCTGACTGTAGACAACAATATGACGAGTTATACAAACAGAAGAAGAAGTGACAATCACCTGTTTATAAGCGAAAGTGACAGTTAATTTTAAAGTAAACAACACAATAATTTATAACCTGAATATAATAAATAGACGTCAAAGTAGTATTAGTAACAATTGTGGCCAGAATATAATAAATAGAAGGTGTTTACCTACAAACAACCGAGATTCGACTTGTTCTTAACATTAAATGACTCTGTTTTACCCTTAATTATGGTGGAATTTGTGAGGTGAGTACTCAATTTATTACCGATTAAGATAACTATCACTTACGAGAAATTAGCCCGTGACACGTGGCTAAATGAGACAAAAATGACCAAAATGGACCTTAGATTTTCTTATGGAGATTTATACATGTAAAAATCATCGATTTTGCGCTCGAACCGGCCTAGCCCCTTTACTTCGAGAGCGGATCACTTTGGCTTTTCCTCAACGTGAAACATCCTCACAGCAGATTGTCGTTTACTATCCGGTTCGTAGGAGTAATTCCAAAATTCATCGCCTCTAAAAAGACTATCAACGTTCTTTGAGCTTCCTTTATTGAACCCTTCCAATGTTTTTTGACACCAATTGACACAAACGGCTTTTTGCTTTTCTGAGTGCAAATGAAGGATCCAACGGGACACCAACTTCATAACACCCATTTCTTTATGTAGGATCTTTTGAATTAAGGTCTTTAAAATGCCCAAAGATACCTCTATCTCTCTTTATTAGCTGACAAATTGTATCAATGTTTTGCTGTTTTAGGTAGACCTAGCCTGGATTCCTAGTCTTTAAAATCTGACCGTTAAATAATAACGTTAACGGTTCACAAAACCCAATCAATTAATATTCATACGTTAACTTAATTTTATTTTTTTGCTACTCAAAATTACTCTGTCAAAACATAAGATAAATGGAGCAGGTTATTTTTAGTAAATACATAACTTTATAATCAACCTGATAACTATAACCTGTCGAACAAGTAAAGCTATAAATCTTATATTAGAAAAAAAGGAGGTAATTTATCATTTATTTCATGAAAATTTCAATAGTTTTGATTGGCAGTTATTGTTTTAATAGTGTGATTTCTTATTATTTGAATTAATTACCAACACCCTTAATTAAAAATAGAAACTTGTATAATAAATTTATAATCGCACCTTTAACTTCATAACTATGTATAATGTTTAAGAGGTAAATTCAACTATTTACAAGTCTAGTTGTTTATCAAACAATTTAATCAGAATTCTGTTGAATACGATGTTAATAAAATTAATTTAATAGTATAAAGATTAATTGAAACTCACCTATAAATGCTAGAAAGATTAAAGTCAGATGTAGGTTTTAATGAGCACTCATGGTGATTCATATAGTCGAAAATATATTCCACTAAATTGATACTAATGGAGTAATGAATTAAAAAAAAATTAATTTTCTGGCATTTAAAATTAAATATAAATTACTAGCAGCCCGCCCCGGCTTTGCACGGGGATTAAAGAAAAATAACAAAAGCCATTAAATTTATTGGGTCAACGCTTCCCTGTAAACAATATTACATGTTGTTATATTTTCTGGCAGCAAAATTATTTTTTTTTTAAATATTGCAAATTTACAATCTATTTAAAATAATAAAGTCCTTAGGTGGCATGAGGTGGGCACCATCCATCGATGAGTCTCCGGAGTTTTTCTATTCTTCTAAGAGGTCTTCTGGCCAGCAACGTTTTAGTCTTCTATGTCTCATAAATACAAAAAAAAAATACAAAAAAAAAAAAATAAAATAAAAAAAAATAAGAAAAAAATAATAAAAAAAAAAAAATAAAAAATAAAAAAAAATAAAAATAAAAAAAAATAAAAAAATAAAAAATAAAAAAAAAATAAAAAAATAAAAAAAAAGAAAAATAAGAACATCCAAAAGGTCTCCAAGTTCAGTTATCTCGGTAGTTGGATAGCTGAAGATCTAGATCCAGATCTAGAGATACGTAGCAGGATTGAACAAGCCAGAACAGCATTAACTGATATGAGAGCCTTGCTAAGCAACAGTGGCCTAAACTTAACGCTTCGATATCGCTTTGTAAAGTGTTACATTTATTCCATACTGCTATATGGTGTAGAAACCTGGACCATAAAGGCCAACGTGATGAAGCGATTGGAGGCCTTTGAAATGTGGGTATTTAGAAGATTACTTAAAATTCCCTGGACTGATCACACAACAAATGTTGAAGTATTAAATCGAATGGGCAGAGAAAGAGAGTTGTTGCCAATAATAAAAAGAAGAAAAACTGCTTATCTGGGGCATATGTTTCGAATTTCCAAGTACCAGTTCTTAAAGCTTATAATGGAAGGAAAGATAGAAGGAAAACGGGGCATCGAAAGAAAAAAACACTCATGGCTTAAAAACATCAGGGATTGGACAAACCTCGATGCCCATGCAACGAATCCACCAAAATAACGGAAAATCTCACTCCAATACTATTCGATAGAAAAAACTGAGGTTTAATTTCGTAAATCCAAAATTAATTGTCTCCGATGAACAGAGATTACAACTTAAACCCAGAAAATCGTCAGACGCATCTGCTCGAGACTAAGGTTGACAGTCAAAAGGAAGTTTCTACGTTTCACAATTCATAAGATTGACACACCTCAAAATAAATGGCCTCCACTACTATAAGGACAATACCCGTAGGATCTTCAGCTACCAATTTACTAACAAACAGTGGTCGTTTGATACGACTAATCTTATTATTTATCAAGATATCATCAAAAATCTCAACATTACTTAATTTCCTCGTTTATTTTAAATCTTATTACGCAAGTAACTATTCCACGAAACAGCTGGCTGTAGAACCGCAATATCATAGTTATCGACAAAAAGAAAGAGAAAGTACTTCAGTCAGATGAAAGTGCAAGATGACAGTAATTAAAAAAAAAGAAATAAACAGCTACATGAAATTTACTTCCAAAACAATATTAGCAACATTAGGAATAATTTATGGCCAGAATATATTTATAAGTTGACGACTATCTATTACCGAACCCGATCAACCGGTGCGCGACCCAAGTAAACCTTTAATAATGGGAAATTTCAAGGTAGGAAGACACTTATGTTTACAAATTAAAATATTTATCACTTGCGAGAATTTAGCCCGTGACAACAGAAGTACCTTGTTTTCAATTGATAACTGTGAATGACGTCCAATTAACCAGTTCATTTTTTGTATTTTTAGCTTCAAGTGTTCTCTTTTAGTATTAGGTTGTTGTTGATGTAAACTTGTGGGCATACGCTGCGTTTTGTAGTGAACGTAATTTGGGTAGATTTGTCACTGTTAACTTTTATTCTCCACTGTTACAGCTATTCTTGTAAAAAGTTGAGATGAGATTGTAGCTTTTCTGACGCTCTTATGGGATCTCGATCTGATGTCATGATTGCTGTATCATCAGCGAAGGTGGCGATTAATGTATTGTCGGTGGTTGGAACATCAGCAGTATATAGTAAGTAAAGGAAAGGACCAAGGACACTTTCTTGGGAAACATCTGATTTTATGGGTTGGTAGTTAGATAGACTGGTTTGGACTTTAACTTGCATGTATCGGTTGCTTAGATAGGATTTGAGTAGTAGGAAAATGTGGTGGGGTAATAACTGTTTTATCTTATAAAGCAATCCTTGGTGCCATACTTTATCCAAGGCTTGTTCAATGTCTAAGAATACAAAGGCACAGTAGCGTTTTTGTTCTAAGGTTTCTTTGATATAATTTACAATTCTGTGGCATTGTTGGATTGTCGAATGTTCTTCTCTGAAGCCAAATTGATGTGTAGGTATCAGTTTATCTTTAGGTATAATTTCGCTGATTTTATTAAGGAGGATCCTTTCAAAAACTTTAGATAGCAGTGGCAGTAGACTTATTGGCCTATATGAGTTGGTTTCATATAAAGGTTTTCCTGGCTTTGCTCACATAATTATTTGAGCGTATTTCCATTGTATTGGGAAGTAATTAGTCTGCAGTATTCTATTAAATATTGTGGTAATAAGAACAATGGCTTTTCTCGGGAGATGTTTTAAAACTTTTCCAACAATGAGATCATACCCTGGAGCTTTGTGCGGATTTAACAATTGTATTTCTCGGAATACTTCTGCTGTGGAGATTGCTCTTAAAGGAGGTGATAGTTGGTTGGGAGAGTTCAAATAAGTTTCTATCTCTGCATCTGAGTTTGGATTGATGGTATTGGAGTGAAGAACTTACCTAAGTGTTCTGCAAACGTAGTACTCTTTTCTTCGTTTGTGCGGGCCCAGTTTCCGCCAGGTTTTCTTAGTGGTGGAATTGCAACAACTGGTCTTGTTGCTTTCCATATTGTGTAATCTTGGGGTGATAAATTGAAAATGTAGTAATTAAATGTAGCATTTCGGTTTTCTTTTAGAGCTATACTTATACGGTGCGTTAATCTATTAAGAATTGTTTTGTCTTGAGGATTTCTGGTTGCTTGCCATTTTCTTCTAGCTTTTCGTTTTTCATTTACTAATTGTCTTATGTGAAGTGGGATATTATGTGATTCTGTTGTTTCCTTATGGGTTGTTGCAGCAAAATAAATTGATTTCCAGGTGCTCTGACCCGCCTTAGGCAGTTGGCCATGAGGAAAACCGATCCCTACTATTTAGAAGGTGTTGACCTTGAGACTTATTATTAGTAAAAGCGAAAGATGTTTTGATAGGAAATTGAAGCGGTTTAAATGGATTTGGTAGATGAGTTGGGATCATCGGTATCCTCAGTGTATGAGCTAGTTGTCCAGCTGGTGGTTCAGTTATATTGGTTGCTACAACTTAATTGTCCTTTAATTCCTTTATAAGTAGCCTCGTCCCATTGCACAGGCTAAATTTGTGATATCTGTCGTGATTATGAAGTAAGTTATTTTAATAAGGATTAATACCAAGATAAAAACTTTTAAAAAATTAAAAAATAGTTATTGTGACGTAACTATAACAGTTAGACATATGCTGTCGTAGCATTTTTTGTAGATATTTATATATTCTTCAAAATCGTAGTGAGATCTAAAAATCTAGCTTACCGACAGTGGCGTAAAAATCCAACGGCTGAGAATCGCACCACCCTTGTTACCGCTCGAAACCAGTGTAAGCAAACGATAGATCAAAGCAAAGAGACGCATAACACGAGGATCAAAAATAAACTTCTTGCCAGTCCTAACGGATCTAGGTCTTTTTGGTCAGTCGCTAAGGCCGTCAGTCAAAATTTTACCAAATCAAATATTCCACCTCTAACACGTTCCGACGGCACAATAGCAACCACAGCCGGAGATAAAGCGAACTTACTGGCAGAACTATTTTCTTCTCATTCCAACGTAGACTTTCAGGGAAAAACACCACCGAACATTCCAGCAGTTCAATCGGAAATGACTGATATCGTATTCCGTCAGCGTCCTGTCAAACGAATTCTTAAAGGGCTCGATGTCAGAAAGGCTTCTGGTCCAGATGAAATTCCTATTATAGTGCTCAAGGAATGCGCTGATGAGCTAACACCAATATTTTGTAGACTTTTTAACCTATCCTACAAAAAAGGAATATTTCCATCTTGCTGGAAGAAGGCAAGAGTTCAGCCTATACCAAAGAAAGGCAAGAAAACCATGCCAAACAACTATCGACCTGTCGCATTGCTTTCAGTTATATCAAAAGTGATGGAGAAAGCTATTAACCAACAACTTCTAAAGTACCTAGAGGGCCTTAATATTATCAGCGACCATCAGTACGGCTTTCGTAAGTCCAGATCAACAGGAGACCTCCTAGCATATGTCACCCATCTTTGGAGCAACGCAGTCGAACATCATGGGGAGTCCCGGGCTATTGCACTGGACATTTCTAAAGCATTTGATCGTGTCTGGCACGAGGGGCTCCTAAGTAAACTGCGATCCTACGGTATGCCCGGTCAATTCTGTTCATGGCTTTCTAGCTTTCTTCAGGACCGTTCTCTGCAAGTGGCGATTGACGGGTTTCTCTCGGACATCTTTACCATCAATGCTGGTGTTCCTCAGGGGTCCATATTATCCCCAACCCTCTTCTTACTATACATTAACGACCTTCTAGCGAAGACAGAAAATCCAATTTATAGCTTTGCTGACGACAGCACACTTATCTCATTGTTTACTTTGAATTCTCGAACATCGGCTGCTGACGCACATCTTCGCAGACAGCATGAAGTATCACGACTCAATAAAGACCTGGAAGAAATTTTGTCTTGGGGTGACAGTAACCAAGTCGAATTTAACGCTAAAAAAACCCAGGCAGCAGTTTTCTCTAAGAAGGTTAACATTGCAGAACCAGATATAGTCATGTCAGGACACGCAATTCCACTGGCTTCGTCTATTAACTTACTGGGTGTCAATCTGGGAGGAGATATGTCTTGGCATAATCACGTGGTAACAATCGCCAGGACAGCTTCTCAGAAACTCGGTGTACTTTTCCGTACCAAAAAGCTGTATACACCACAACAACTTTTGACACTCTACAAAGCCCAGATTCGACCATCACTGGAATACTGCTCTCATGTCTGGAGTTCTGCACCGAAGCATACCCTTCGGTTGTTGGATTCCATCCAAAGGAGAGCCATTCGCCTGATCGGTGACCACGAGCTAACCAGGAACCTCAACAGCTTAGAACATCGAAGACAGGTTGGTGATTTGACCCTCATTTACAAATATTTCCATGGCAAGTGTTCTACTGACATTGCCCGCTTGATTCCACCTAGAGCAATTCATAGCAGAAATACACGACAAACCACTTCCGCCCATCCCTGTGTGGTTCAACTTAATACCCCTCGAACATCATTGTTTAAGAACTCTTTCTTCTGGAGGACATCCTCTTTGTGGAACGGCCTTTCTGAGGCCGTATTTCCCACCGAATATAACCTTCAACGATTCAAGAACAACGTGAACCGCTTTCTTCGCACACGCACCGCTCTCAGAGTGCCTTAAAGGATTTTTCCTGCAGTGCTTGTGCTTGACCATAAAAAAAAAACATTATTTTATTCTATAATCAATAGTATTCTCAGCGCACGCGATGTAAGGATTTTAAGGTCATTTTTGGTTACATTAATGGCATTTTAGTAAGGATCCCTATTTTTTTTAATGAAACATAGCCTATGTCACTCGGGAATAGTGTAGCTTGCCAACGGTAAAAGAATTTTTGAAATCGGTCCAGTAGTTTCGGAGCCTATTCATTTCAAACAACGCTTACTTTGTCAACAATTTATAAATAATTATTTAAGTTTAGGGTTTTATACTGTTAACCCTATTATTACATTTGGTCGCAGCTCTTAAACATTATTTGATTTGTCAACAATCACACTGTCATATAAATTATCATTTGTCAACTGTCAAAACCATCATCACATTTAAAACTGTCATTTGTCGTTTGTGTTATCCGTCAACAATCAAAACTGTCTGTAATAGGCGTATTTTCACTTAGTGTGATTATTAAAATTCTAAATAATATGTAACTCACCTGGTGTCTACTCTCAAAATTCTTAGTGTTTAGCTAAACGTCATTCGGGTAATTAACCAAGTTCAACCTTTTATTTTCTGACTTCTAATTGGCGTCAGGATTTACTATTTCTGTATATATATATATATATTAACATTTAATATCATAACAAGACGTATATTTTAAGTTGTAAACAATGTCAATTACCTCAAATTCTTCTATT
Source organism: Altica lythri (assembly GCA_964028335.1). Taxonomy (NCBI): domain Eukaryota; kingdom Metazoa; phylum Arthropoda; class Insecta; order Coleoptera; family Chrysomelidae; genus Altica; species Altica lythri. Next base: position 23,288,105 of record OZ034810.1, read on the forward strand.
TTTCTTCTGCTATATTCGATTTAAGACTGAGCTGTCTACCGTTAATGCCGTTATTAATAGAATTAACAATAGAATAGTAAAAGGCCTCTTCTGCGCAGTTACTTTATGCCAACGCGAGAGACTTTTTTCATTTTCTTGTCAACTACCTCGTTGAGAGTACTGAAAGTTGCATTATTGTAGAAAATTCGTCGGTTTGGTTTTTAATCGTGGTAGTTCTGCGACGCTTAAGTGTGGGTTTTAAAACCAAACCCCTATTTTTAACTGGGCCATTGAATCAATCTACGTTTCGAAAGATTCTTGTGTGAAAAACTAATCCTTTCCCAGACCTTTTCTAATAGTTTATAGGATAAAGATTAATTGAAACTCACCTATAAATGCTAGAAACATTAAAGTAAAAAGTAGCTTTTAATGAGGACTCATGGTGATTCATATAGTCGAAAATATATTGCTCTAAATTGATACTAATAGGTTAATAAATTAAACAAAAAAAATTAATTTTCAGGCGTTTTTGATGAACTAATTTAAAATGTAAATTAAAACGCTTACTTTCTCGACAACTTATGAATAATTATTTTAGTTTAGGGTTTCATAATAGACTGTTAACCCTTTTAGTCTTTCATTTGTATGCAGTGTTGTTGGATATTGCTCACTATTTAATTCATAGTAAAGTTTTGAGAGCTAAAGCTTGGACAGCGATATAAAGATAAAATTTAGAATTGAAATAGGGCGTGATAACTTTGGAAATTAAGCTAGTTTTAATGTAACGGCAATGGATGACCAATTATTATACAGAGTAGATCTTATATCATTGTTTTTAAACCTTTTTAACCACTTTCTGAACTTCAGTATCTTCATGTAATTAAACATCTTTCTAATTTTTAAGAAATTCCTCTGTCTGTCTGTATGTTTGTGCGCGCATCACATGAAAACTACTGATTCGATTCAAATGCGGTTTTCACAGATGTATTTGTCTTCTTTCAACTTAACATCAAGTGTATAAAAATTTCTCCCTTCTACATAAATATCTCCTAATTTGTAGTTCTTCCGTTTCTCTCGCCTCTGTTGTAACGGTTGCCTCCTGAGACCAGTAAAGATTTTTAATGATATCGATGTCGTTTTTGTCTAGTTTTTTCTTTGTAAGGCATTCTAAAAGAATGTTATAAAGGACTACCTCAAAGTTTTATAGTCGATGAAACATACATTTTTGCGCTATTTCTATTAGACTTAAGAAGGCCTCTGTGGTTCCAAATAAATGACGAAAACCAAACTGCTCGACCTAAATTGAAAGGCCTAGGCAAACTAAGTAAAATATGGGTTCCAGGCCATATAGGAATAGAAGAAAACGAAACAGCAAATAAGCTGGCAAAAACAAGAGCTGAAACCACGTATTTAGGACCAGAACTATTTTGTGGAATCAGAAGTAGTAGAGTCTTAGCAAAAATAAGAAAAGAACTGGATAGAGAAAAATTCAAGTAGTGGAATGATCTAGAAATACTAAGATAACCAAAGACGCTCTTGGTAAACTATCATAACCAGAAGAGATCTTTCAGTTGTCTAAACCTCAGTAAAAACAACCTTTAACAATTGTATCAATGGTTTTTGGGCTATTAGGCCGGCGTCGATTGTCTTGCTGACTTGACGTTTCGCCAACACGAGCGGTTGGCATCTTCAGAAGTTGCTTCCTGGTTGACAGTCTGCGAAGTTCTAAGCTCTGCGTGATCGCAGCCCGTATTTATACGTCGGGAAGGAAGTGGGCGATTCCAATCGGTTCTGGTCGGTGTTGTTCGTTAAGGGTAGAGTTTTCGCATTCTTTATTATCGGGACCCATGTTTTGTTAATCTTGACTGCTTCCTCTTTTTTATTAAAGTTGTTCGGGTGCTTCTCTATCTCTATGGCTTCTCTATAGAGTCTGGAATGGTATGCTGATGTAGTAGCGAGGACTTGGGTCTCCTCAAACTTAATCCGATGGTCCATAGTGAGGGTATGTTCCGCTACGGCGGATTTGTCTGTCTGCCCCAGACGACAATTGGCCTTGTGCTCTTTAATCCTGGGGTTGATCGAGCGTTTGGTGGTTCCTATGTACACGCTTCCACATGTGCACGGAATGCGGTAAATTCCCGAAGCCGACAGTGGATCTCTTCTGTCTTTTGCCAATCGAAGACATTCTTTGATTTTTCTCGTTGGTTTGAAAATAGTCTTCACATTTTTCTTTTTTAGCAATCGACCAATTCTGTCTGTCACTCCCGGAATAAAAGGCAGAAATGCTTTTGCCACTGGTTGGATTTGCTCATTTTCCTTGGGTCTACGATTTGTTGGTCCAATCGATCTTTTGATTTCCCGTTCTGAATAACCATTGGCCCTTAAAGCATCATGAATCTGAGTTAGCTCTGCGTTTAGTGCCTCGGGTTCGCAAATTCTTCTTGCCCTTTCTGCTAAGGTTTTGATGACTCCATATTTCTGACATGGGTGGTGGTTGGAATCCCTATGTAAATACCGATCCGTATGTGTCGTAATAAATACCGCAGATTATAAGGAAAAGATAAATAATTTACTAGATCCTAGCAGTTACAAGGAGTTACGCAATGATCCAACACAACGCGTAATAAGAACAACAAAGACCTTAGTGAAGAAGTCAAGTCTAGAAGAACAGACAAAGAAATTAATTTGTAAAAGTGAAGCTGCTATACCAAGACTCTATGTTTTGCCAAAGATACACAAAGCCAACATTCCGCTGCGTCCCATTGTAAGCACCATTGGTTCACCGACATATGATTTGGCTAAACACCTGTCATCACTCCTGCAACCATACATCGGACTTACTGATTCGTTTGTCAAAGATTCCACCCATTTTATTTCAAAAATTAAAGACTTAGTTCTTGAAGAGAATGATATATTAGTAAGTTTTGATGTAGTATCTCTCTTTACAAAAGTGCCCCTAAGCAATGCAATGGAACATATAGATGATAAATTCCCAGAGGACATCTCCAATTTGTTTAAACATTGCCTCACCACCACTTATTTTTCATGGGACAATAAGATATAAGATTTACGAACAGATCGAAGGAGTAGCAATGGGAAGCCCTCTCAGCCCAGTAATAGCAAATTTATTTATGGAAAAGTTTGAACAACTGGCGTTGGACAGTGCCCCATACAAGCCAAAAGTTTGGTATAGATATGTAGATGACACATTTGTAATATGGAGCCATGGGCAGGATAAATTGCAAGAATTTCTGACACACATTAACAGCATCCATGAAAAGATACAGTTTACGATGGAAATCGAAGACAACAACAAGCTTGCGTTCCTTGATGTGTTATTATCACGAAAAGAAAGATCATTGAGCCACACAGTGTACAGAAAACCACACATACGGATCGGTATTTACATAGGGATTCCAACCACCACCCATGTCAGAAATATGGAGTCATCAAAACCTTAGCAGAAAGGGCAAGAAGAATTTGCGAACCCGAGGCACTAAACGCAGAGCTAACTCATATTCATGATGCTTTAAGGGCCAATGGTTATTCAGAACGGGATATCAAAAGATCGATTGGACCAACAAATCGTAGACCCAAGGAAAATGAGCAAATCCAACCAGTGGCAAAAGCATTTCTGCCTTTTATTCCGGGAGTGACAGACAGAATTGGTCGATTGCTAAGAAAGAAAAATGTGAAGACTATTTTCAAACCAACGAGAAAAATCAAAGAATGTCTTCGATCGGCAAAAGACAGAAGAGATACACTGTCGGCTTCGGGAATTTACCGCATTTCGTGCACATGTGGAAGCGTGTACATAGGAACCACCAAACGCTCGATCAACACCAGGATTAAAGAGCACAAGGCCAATTGTCGTCTGGGGCAGACAGACAAATCCGCCGTAGCGGAACATACCCTCACTATGGACCATCGGATTAAGTTTGAGGAGACCCAAGTTCTCGCTACTACATCAGCATACCATTCCAGACTCTATAGAGAAGCCATAGAGTTAGAGAAGCACCCGAACAACTTTAATAAAAAAGAGGAAGCAGTCAAGATTAACAAAACATGGGTCCCGATAATAAAGAATGCGAAAACTCTACCCTTAACGAACAACACCGACCAGAACCGATTGGAATCGAAAGCAACTGAGGCCCCGCCCACTTCCTTTCCGACGTATAAATCCGGGCTGCGATCACGTAGAGCTTAGTAGTTCGCAGACTGTCAACCAGAAAGCAACTTCTAAAGATGCCAACCGCTCGTGTTGGCGAAACGTCAAGTCAGCAAGACAATCGACGCCGGCCTAATGCCCAAAAACCATTGATACAATAGACAATGGCCGCGAAAGCCTTTCACAGTTTAACCTTTAACAAATCAGCAAGCAATACTTAAGAGAGTTACGATTGTTATACTTTTCCTCTTTGCTCATTTTGTGATTGTCATTTTGTTTTTTTTTGTATTTTATTTATCTAGAAATTTGTATTTTACACGTATAGTAATTCTAAAATTATTAACCTATTTTTAGTTTTAATTTGTTCTAAACAAAGTAGTTGTTTGTTTGGTTAAGTTTGTTTCTGATTATCAGTCAGTAGCCACTGGTGGTATTGCTATTTATATAATATACATTATTAAAATACAGTTAGAGTTTCATATTAACTTACTTATATTTATCTCCCAAATGATCTGAAAGGAATGAATAACAATTAATGTCTAATAACATCTACTCACTACCTGCCAATTATTCGATCATTTATGTTGTCAGTTTTGATCCATCAGACACTTTTAAGATGTAAGCGCAAGTGAGGTTGATATCTATAGGAATCAGTTTTTTTTTTTTGTAAAATTATTGTTACTTATCAATAATCAAGTTCAAGTTCAAGAATGAGTTGTTTGGGAGAAAAATATGGAAATTTTTAGGAGTTTGGTGCGTAAGAGGACCCTGCTGTAGGACTTATGTGCTTTTCAGGGGATGGATGGAATGTTGGAAAAGAGTTAGCATCAGTCTGTCGTCGGCTCCGCTCTCACAAATCTTCCTCTTGTATTCCTGGGGAGTTGGTGTTTCGTCCTTCCGTGGGGTAGAACGTGCCTAAAAAGTCATTTCTTTTTGGTGTGAGTGCAAGTGTGTGTTGGAGTGTAACCCACGTGGTGCAATGTGGGGTTGGGAGATTGACGCTGTGGCGTGTCTCCTTCGTCGTGGAGCCGTTCCATTTGGCAAGGACAAAGGGAACCACAGAAACCTTCGCGAAGGGCCCATTTTTATTTCCATTTTATTTTTTGTATTTTTTTTTTGTATTTTTGTATTTTTTATTTTTTTTATTATCGTGTCCTATGTGGGGTTGGAGGCACCATCTATCTGTAGGAAAGGGGGGTTTCATCCAGTAGGTTTTGCAGGTCTTCCGGAAGGTCCATGTCTACAGCGGATTGGAGGAGTCTTAGGTTAGGGAGGGGTATCTTCTTTTTTGAAACTCTGGATCTTCTTTAGAGTCCTCCATTCCAGTGTGTATGGAGGGTCCTCTGGGCAACGATGTTGGTGCCCTGCGGGGTCCAGGCGACGTAGCGATGTTGAAGCGTCTGAAAACGAGAAGGGAGAGGCAGTATATTTGTGTTATTGTAGACAAGGTGGCTTGGATAGATGTGGTGTAGGTTTTTCACTTTCCGTAAGATCGCTCTCTCTGAGGCATGGTATCAATAAAGATTAACCTACAAATTTTATATGTAAATCTTATATCTTAAATGTCATCAGTAGTTCATTTTAGTTTTCTTTCTTGAAATATAATCACTATTTGGTGTGATGTTGAACTAAATCGGTTTTATAACTAGCAGTAGTTGTATGTATGTATGTATGTATGGTGTTAGGGGTGACAGATACACCTGCGACCTATAAGATCTATTGTGTCCCCCTTTTCTTGCTATATTTCTGATGATTCCTCAGACTTATAGCAGCTCTTCTAGTCCTATCTTCCTTAGAAAGTTTAGGATATCATTGGGTTTTAAATTAGGTAGTTCTTCCCTTTCTATTTCGTATGACACTAGGTATTTGACCCTAGAATTACTTAATGCCATGCATTCTGAAAGTATATGTATTGAGGTTTCATCCTCTACCTCACAGAATCTACAGTTTGCTTCATCTACTAATCCTAGTTTCTTCATATGTCCTCTTAATCGACAGTGACCGGTTAGTATTCCTGTTATAATTCGGAGGTTTTTCTTATTCAGGTTAAGACAGCTGTGAGATCTCTTCTGGTTATAATTTCCCAGGAACGTCTTCGATTGTCTTAGTCCTTCTAGATCATTCCAGTACTTGGATTTTTCGCTATCCATTTTTTTCTTTAGTTTTTTTAAGATTGTACTACTGCTGATCCCACAGGATGGTTCTGGTCGCAGGTATGGGGTTTCAGCTCCTTTTTTTGCCAGCTTGTCTGCTGTTTCATTTCCTTCTATTCCTACGTGTCCTGGAACCCATAGGAGGGTAACAGTGTTATTCTGTCCTAGTTCATTTAATTTGCCTAGGCATTCCCAGACCATCTTTGAATTGATTGTATCTAAGTTCAGAGCTTTGATGGCTGCTTGACTATCTGACATGATGTCTACGATAGTTCCTTTCAATGTTAAATTCAATACATCTTTCGATGGCACGAATTTCCGCTTGAAAGATGCTTGGATACGAACCCAAGCTTTCTGAGTATTTGGTTCTAGGTCCAAACACCCCTGCTCCTGTTCCTTTATCTGTCTTGGAGCCGTCCGTTGCTCAAATGGATTCTTTCTCTTCAGCCTTCTATGTACATGTTAATTGTCAAGGAGCTGCAGGGCTTCATCATTAACGTGGGAGTGGAGTCTACCGTCATGTTTCTCTGCGAACCTCTTGATGTCTTCCTGGATTGTCGGCATCTGTAGATCTTGGTGGAGATCTTCGAGATGGTCGTCGTCTTCTTCCAGTTGGAATGTTTTTTCAAGATGAGCGGCGAAAGTATCAGCTTTTTGCTGATTGTCTCTTGTCCATCCATTATCTAATGGACAATGAGAGCATGATCTTTTTCGCTTCCTAGTTGCTTTCCACAACAGTATTTAGTAATTTTATCGTCTGTCAGTTCTGATAGGAATTTTGATATAGACTGTTCTTTGTAGGTTTTAGTCTCCCTTCTTAGTCTTTAAGTACCTAGCCTTATTTAATCTATTTTTGTCTGCTAAATATCTTGTCATCTGCCATTTCTTCCTCAGTTTTCTTTTTTCTGCAGATAAGTAGGTGCACTCTAGTTCTACAGCAGCATAGTTTCATATTAACTTACTTATATTTATCTCACGAAAGATCTGAAAGGAATGAATTACAATTAAAGTCTAATAACATCTTCTCACTACCTGCCAATTATTCGATCATTTATGCTGTCAGTTTCGATCCATCAGGCACTTTTAAGATGTAAGCGCACGTGAGGTTGATATCTACAGCTTTTTTTGGAAGATTATTGTTACTTATCAATAATGATTAACCTACAATTTTTATATGTAAATCTTAAAACTAGGCACGTATCTAAAATCTCATCAGTAGTTCATTTTAGTTTACTTTCTTCAAATACAATCACTATTTGGTGTGATGTTGAACTAAATCGGTTTTAAAACTAGCAGTTGCTCAAATGGATTCTTTCTCTTCAGCCTTCTATGTACATGTTAATTGTCAAGGAGCTGCAGGGCTTCATCATTAACGTGGGAGTGGAGTCTACCGTCATGTTTCTCTGCGAACCTCTTGATGTCTTCCTGGATTGTCGGCATCTGTAGATCTTGGTGGAGATCTTCGAGATGGTCGTCGTCTTCTTCCAGTTGGAATGTTTTTTCAAGATGAGCGGCGAAAGTATCAGCTTTTTGCTGATTGTCTCTTGTCCATCCATTATCTAATGGACAATGAGTGCATGATCTTTTTAGCTTCCTAGTTGCTTTCCACAACAGTATTTAGTAATTTTATCGTCTGTCAGTTCTGATAGGAATTTTGATATAGACTGTTCTTTGTAGGTTTTAATCTCCCTTCTTAGTCTTTAAGTACCTAGCCTTATTTAATCTATTTTTGTCTGCTAAATATCTTGTCATCTGCCATTTCTTCCTCAGTTTTCTTTTTTCTGCAGATAAGTAGGTGCACTCTAGTTCTACAGCAGCATAGTTTCATATTAACTTACTTATATTTATCTCACGAAAGATCTGAAAGGAATGAATTACAATTAAAGTCTAATAACATCTTCTCACTACCTGCCAATTATTCGATCATTTATGCTGTCAGTTTCGATCCATCAGGCACTTTTAAGATGTAAGCGCACGTGAGGTTGATATCTACAGCTTTTTTTGGAAGATTATTGTTACTTATCAATAATGATTAACCTACAATTTTTATATGTAAATCTTAAAACTAGGCACGTATCTAAAATCTCATCAGTAGTTCATTTTAGTTTACTTTCTTCAAATACAATCACTATTTGGTGTGATGTTGAACTAAATCGGTTTTAAAACTAGCAGTTGCTCAAATGGATTCTTTCTCTTCAGCCTTCTATGTACATTTGAATTGTCAAGGAGCTGCAGGGCTTCATCATTAACGTGGGAGTGGAGTCTACCGTCATGTTTCTCTGCGAACCTCTTGATGTCTTCCTGGATTGTCGGCATCTGTAGATCTTGGTGGAGATCTTCGAGATGGTCGTCGTCTTCTTCCAGTTGGAATGTTTTTTCAAGATGAGCGGCGAAAGTATCAGCTTTTTGCTGATTGTCTCTTGTCCATCCATTATCTAATGGACAATGAGTGCATGATCTTTTTAGCTTCCTAGTTGCTTTCCACAACAGTATTTAGTAATTTTATCGTCTGTCAGTTCTGATAGGAATTTTGATATAGACTGTTCTTTGTAGGTCTTAATCTTCCTTTTTAGTCTTTAAGTAGCCTTATTTAATCTATTATTGTCTGCTAAATATCTTGTTATCTGCCATTTCTTCCTCAGTTTTCTTTTTTCCGCAAAGAGTTCTCTTACAGGGCAATTATTTCCATTTGTTAGTCGTTTTATTGTTGGAGTGTTTCAGTGTTTTTCCATGTTTTCTCCAACTATTCACATAGCTGGATGATATTTTTTCATTATGAAGAAATCTAACAGATCAGGAATTTTGTTTGTGTTAGTTGGACAGAATGTCGGCTTACCTGTAGGTATGTAGGTGCACCCTAGTTCTACAGCAGCAGAGTTTCATATTAACTTATGTAGCAAAAGTTAATCGTCATATAATTAATTAGCACCAATTTGTGGCCAAAACAATCCCTTTAAGAAAAAGATAAAGATAAATCTCAAAGAAATTGTTCAACCACGTTGGGTGCCAATTTGTAGCCCTTAAATTATCCTTAGCTAGCCTTCTAGGATCGTGGATTGCTTCTGAGTTTTTTATCAATTCCCTCCCAACAATTATTAATGGGCGCCAAGTACAGACAGTCAAATAAAAGAGATAAATCAGTTTTAAATTGTTTATTCAAAGAAAAAATCGGTTTAGTTGTTAATTAAAAAATAAGTAAATAATTATTTTCTTATCTTTGGGATTCATGAAGTCTTCGGTCGGAGCTTGTGGAAGCGAGTGTACCATCTGGATTACAATTTTGAAGACCATAGGACTGCAGTAACTGATGATTTCTTAAATTCAGCGGTGACCTCAGGAATGGCTCGATTTACCCCTGAATTGATGTTATAGGTGTTTTCGAAAAAATTGATGGGTCGAGAATCACGACCTCTCTAGGGCCCTTTCTTCAAAGTGGCAATAGTCCAAAACGAAGGGTGCAGAAAGTGAAGAGACAACTTAAGCTTTATGAATTACCAAATGAAATGAAAGAATTAAGAATCGAATCTCAAAAGGTAGCAAAATTTCCTACCGAAATCAGATAACTGCTCGCGTCGACGCGATTAGCAATAGATATTTTTAAAGTTTAATAGTCGAGGAGCTAGGCTCACAACGAACGTTACACTTACTTATATTTATCTCCGAAAAGATCTGAAAGGAATGGATTAAAATTAAAGTCTAATAACATCTACTCACTACCTGCCAATTATTCGATCACTTATGCTGTCAGTTTCGATCCATCGGACACTTTTAAGATGTAAGCGCACGTGAGGTTGATATCTACAGCAATCAGATACCGTGGATATGTTTTTTGTGTAAAAAAGTATAAAGAAAGAGGATTTATGGGTGAAAAAATATATATACGAGTACACGAGACTTCCTGAGTAAAACGCATAATATCGAGCGCCTGCAGTATGCAAATTCTGAATTCCTATTCTCGTCATGAAACTGTACTGGACTATTAATAATACTGGCATATTATATTCATACGATTATGTGACAAGTGGACATGCCATCTGCATTGAACGTGAAAGGTGGTCGTTGCTGAATAATATGAATATTCATTCTTATTCCACAATGTGTTTACAAAACGGATATATTTATGCGCGTACCTTTTTTTAACATTTTCATATATTTATTAATTCCGATCATCTACTGGCTAACCATAAAAGTTTACTTTTTTATTATATTATAATATCATGTTTTATTGATGGTCTCTGAATTACGAATTGGTATTGAACTGTACCTACATATAGAAAATAATGTTAATATTCAACTCTTATCATAAGAAAATGGATTGATACTATTTTAACGTGATGACTTTATTTTTTTAATTTCAAAATACTTAAAATAACTAGCTGACCCGACAAATTTTAAACTGCCTAACAGTGATGTCCTTATCTCATTTTCCGTTTTTTCAAATTGTTTCTTTTTTTATTTTTTTGTCATTTTTATCATACTTTTCCATTATCTTCCAGGTTGTCACGGGCTAATTTCTCGTTAGCGATAATTATCTTAATCGGTAATAAATTGAGTACTCACCTCACAAATTGCACCATAATTAAGAATTAAACAGAGTCATTTAATGTTGAGAACAAGCCGAATCTCGGTTGTTTGTAGGTAACCTTCTATTTATTATATTCTGGCCACAATTGTTACTAAAACTACTTTGAATTACCGTCTATTTATTATATTCAGGTCACAAATTATTTGGATTGTTTACGTTAATTTATCATCGCTGTCACTTGTAAACAGGTGATTGTCACTTCTCCTTCTGTTCGTATAACTCGTCATATTGTTGTCTACAGTCAGGTGTTTCGTTATATTGGCATCTAATATATTAAAGTTTGGACACGAACGAGAAATGGAGTACCTATTGAGATTTTTGGTTTTACTATGACAAGCAATAGGATTTGTTGTTATAAAATTGTTACCGTTGTCGTTTGTAAATCGTTGGCTGACAATCCTACTTTTACTGGTCGTACAGTAGTTTAGCGTAAGGATAGAACGGGTACAGGCCATCTTCGAGTTGTGTCATTTTTCGTGGAAAAGAAAGGCTTGTCTCAGCGATTTTGCTACTTGCCTTCGACTTGATCACTTGTTTGAGGAAGAGAGAAGATTTTTTGGGTTTAAGTTTTAAATCACGGTGCATCCGTAACAATTAATTTTGGATTTTTGAAACTAAACCTTATTTTCCATTTGAATTGTTGTTGGAGTTAGTTTCTGTTGTTATTTTTGGACAGATTCTTTGGAAAAGCCGCGTGGCGGATTTTTGCGAAATCTTCTGTGATAGATCACGGAACAGTCAGTGAATTATTTGGTTAATGCAATACCACTCAGGCAACGGATTGCGGTTAGAGTGGCAGAATCCCCTAATAGTACAGTTAGCAACGAATACATTATTTCACCCTTTTACCAGCCAGGTGTGTCACGATTTTAAAGGAAAAACCCTAATACATTAGGGTCCTTGGTGCAGGTTTAAGTCCTTGGTACAGGTTTAAGTCCTTGGTACAGGTTTAAGTTCTTGGTACGGGCTTAAGTTCTTGATAAGGGCCTATTTGTTTGGAGCAAGCCTTATTTGTTTTTGGAGCAGGCTTGATTTTTGGTACAGGCCTAAATTTTGGTACAGGCTCAGTTAATTGGAGCCAAGGACTGAAAGAAATTGATAACTGGATTACCAGATAAGCTATAAGCATTGTAACTTCGATTTAAGTCGTGACTTTAGATCTTAATTTTAAGTCTTGCGTGTAATCACACTTTTCGGATAATTTTATTTTGTTTTACCTTTTACTTTGATTGTTGAATAAAAATTTCCTGGATGAGGAACATCAGAGAATGGATGGGAATGGATACCCAGACATTGACTAGAAAAGCAGAAAACAGACAAGAGTTTGCATTGGTTATCGCCAATCTTCGGTAGGAGATGGTACCCGAAGAATAAGAAGGCATTCCCAGTTTGAGTTCAGAACTTTAATGGCTGCTTGACCAACTGAGATGATTACAATCTTTTGTCTACGATAGTTTTACACATCCTTCAATGGTGAGCATTTCCGCTGGGAAGGCTTTCTGGGTATTTGGCTCTAGGTCCAAAAACTCCTTCTTCAGTTCCTTCAACTGTCTTGTAGTCGTCCTTATATCACTTTATGGCATTCAACTTAACTTGTGGTTCTTCCTGGTGCATTGTTTTCTGAAACCTTTGGATTGTATCAAACAATGTACTTCCTGAAATTCCTAGAGCATCATCCTTTAAAGAAGAGCTAGTGCTACTTCTTCTGGTGTCTTAATTTGGTTATTGAAATTTATGAAAAGGATAAAGAAAAGATAGTTGTGTTGCCTATGGATATACGAAATAAAAATTTGTCTCCGGATTCTATTTTTGGTCTCAGAACATTTTTGTCTTATCTATTTCTGACAAGCTTATCAATCTGCTTGTTGCTCTTATCCTTGCAGCCAAACTAGTTTAATGCTGCTTTATTTCTCCAAAATATTAAAATATCTAGAATTTGTGGTTAGTAAGATCGTTGGTAAATATTTTTATTTCGGTCCTGTTACATATTCTACTTTGCGTTTTCCTGAAAAGGATATTCCGCCCGAATATCAGCAAGAAACTTCCTTGAAAAAAAAGTGATACTCAAAAAGCTGATGAACAAGACTTTTCCGATTCAGCGGTGAACACACTCGAGAGACAAAGGTCGCTAATCGTACTTGACGAGCACATCTCCAAAATTTAATGATAGGTCGCGGTGATTAGAGTCTTTTATGCTAAAGTCTTGTAATATGCTTGCGTGTCTTTCTACAATAGAAAGCTATTATACAAAGGTTACGAGTTTTCAACAGAATTGGACTGATGGAAATTTATAAATTTTGTATTAGAATTGTTATATACTAAGCAAAATAAAAATGGGTACATCTCTTCAAGTTTCATATTTGTCAATGTAATTTAATGTTATTTTTGCTTTATACAGTCTAGAATTATCTTATTAAAAGGTTTGATTTGTGCGTATGGTCCGGACCCAAAAAAAAGTTTAATAGCCTTTCTACGTAACTTGGAGCTGCTGGTTTCTCTATTCGCAAAACTAGATATCGCGTCCTTGACTTTAGCATAGAACAGGAAATGAGGTTTCCTCCTCCTCTTTGCAGTATCTACAAATGTCTTCATCTGCCAAGTTAAGCTCATGAAAACCTCAAAAACCATCCTAATCTCCAAATCTGGAAAAAATCTCCACAAAACACACAACTACAGACCTACCTCCCTGCTAAAAGTCATTGGAAAACTTTTTAAACTCCTGCTTCTAGATAGAATCAGAGATCAGAAACCAACTTTACAATTCCCCTTTTCAACATGGATTAAGACCAAACCACTCTACCAAAACCTGATTTTAGATCTTCAAACTTTTACCGTCTTTGCTCTACATCATAGAAAGTCGTCTTCACCATTTTTATGGAAGTTCAAAAAGCTTTCGACAGGGTTTGGTACGCTGACCTTATCAGAAAGTTAAATAACATCCAATTACTTATTTTAGCCATAGAATTAATTAACTTATATCTCTTCAACAGAATAAACCATATCAAAGTTGGAAACGCAATCACGAGTTCTATAAGGTTTAATAGTAGCCCCAATTCTTTACACTACCTGCGCTAGCAATATTTTTCAGCTGTAAAATATCCAACTAAACACCGACTACACGGATTTGTACATCTCTGCAGCGAAAATCTTAACAGAAAAACTCAAATACTGCTGGACCAGTACCTACTCCAACTGGTGCAGCAGATGATGAGTAGCCCCCAACCCCAACAAAACTCAAACCATCATCTTCAGAGATCCAAACCTCAGTCGACCTTATCTACCTCTCACTATGGGGGGAACAGCTCGTTCCTTAGGATCAGGTGACGTACTTGGGCGTCCGATTGACTCGAACGCTCAGGTGGGACGCCGATCTAGAAGCAACCATCAACAAAATGAGAAGATGAGCGTCTCTTCGAGGTGCCTTGGGTAGTAGACTCGGAAAATGTCACTTTACACTTATTCGACTTCTGGTCGATTATGAGGCTGTGCGATACTCTTGTCTTCCTCAGAGACTACTTCATTATCTTCTTGCTACATAGAGATTTTAGACGCTACAACAACGATACGTCGCTCGAAAACTACAAGGAACGAATATCACATCCCGAGGACCCTCTGTACCCACTGGAATGGTGGACTCCGAAGAAGATCCAGACAACCGAAAAACAAGATTCCCCTTCCCAACCTGAGACTTCTCCAAACAGTATACAAGGACGTTCCTGAAGACCTGGAAACCCTCCTAGATGAATTGTTACAGGTAGATGGTGCCCACAGTACTGACTGGATACAAGAAAATGGGCCCTTGGCGAAGATTTCTGTGGTTTCCTTGCGAAGAAGATCAAGAGCTCCGAAAATCAAGAACCTTAAGACTTCTCTAAACTCTAGGGGGACCTTCCTGCTGAACTTGAGGACCTCTTTGATAAAACCCCTCTCTCCTATAAGTAGATATATTGGATATAATGGATTCACCACTGGATAGTGTCACGCCTGGGGGGGTTGGAAGAAATGTGCCTTAGTGTTTTGTGATGAGGGGTAGTTTACTAAAGGCACTTCCCACCCAGGTCGTGGTTATCTACCCATTGGTTAGGTATCCTGCTGAAGGCAGAAAACTAACCAAGGGGAGAATAAGATAAACAACAGGAAACAAACAACAAATATATTAACAACGAAACAAATAATTTAAATATGAATAAAGAACTAAATACAATAAACTTAACTAATCTTACCAAATGAAAACTACATGGTGGCATGTCACATTTACTCACGTAAAGACGTCAAGAGTCACAACGGCCCAGACCCAAGGGTCTGTTTTGGGGAAACCCCGAAGGGTGACCCTTACAGACAACCTCAGACTCCGAACTCCCCGTGTCCGACCTCAACAACTTGCTTTTATAGCCAATTCATATTCTACGTGAGAATAAAAATTAAACTATTTAAACACGTGTCGACTTTGACTTTGACCTGGTAAAATGTAATACAAAACAATATAGTAAAATATAAACTAATAAATTAATATGTAGGGCAAACTGCCCTCTCATCGTATGTGACAATAGTAAAAAACTACGTCTTTTAGTACGTTTGGTTTGCAAAAACTGAAAAAAAAAAAGGAAAAATAGAGATTCTTAGAATACCCTGGTCATGAAGATCCTGAAGATCTCCAGTACTGTAGAGGTAAAGTTAACACTTAGAAGCCTTTGTTTCAAATATAGCACCACTGCTTATACAATAATAGATCCAGGACACTCCAAGATTTTTGCAGTTTTTTACTACGATATTTCCGTTTTTCCCGTTTTCACAGTATTTCACAGTTTTCCAGTTTTAAGGAATTAATTATTCACCATTAATTTTATTACGATAAGAGAAAGAATTAAGAAACCTCATTTAGATATGATTGTAGATAAAAATCCTTTGTTGCATTCAAATTTAATGTAAATTTGTTTAATCCTAGTTGCATGCTTGAAATTGAAATCAAAGAAAAGGTTTTTTTTTATATGTTTTTACTATTTAAACTTTCATGCCAAATTCGAACATGAAATCACGTAAGCACTATTTTTCTTGATGCTATCTGAATTTATTACGAATAAAAAATAAATAGAACCAATAAAATGATTAAAAAAACATTTTAAGATTAAGTGTGAATGTAATTAATTACATATAAAGTGATTTACACTCAACAAAACTTTATATTTGCAAATCTTATAATATTAAGCGAGAAACTGTCTGCATGTATTCCTATAGAACTGTATTTGTTAAACTCTAATTTTAAAAAATGTGTGTAGGCTATGAGGAATGTCCAAATGTCCAAATGTCGGAATATCCAAATATCAAAATGTCCGTAAGTCTATATGTCTGAAGTTTGAGTGTCCGAAAACTGGAAGGTCTGAATGTTCAAATTACCGTTTGTCCGTATCTCCAAATGTATAAATGTCCGAATGTCTAAATATCTGAATGTGTAAATGCCTGACTCTCCAAATGATTATATGTCCGAATGTTGGAAGTGCCGAATGCCTAAATGTCCGAATGTCTGATTTTTTTGAAATGTCCGAATGTCTAATTGTCCGAAATGTCCAAATGTCTAAATGTTTGAATGTCTTTATGTTCGAAGGTCCGAATGTCTAAAGCTGTGAATGTTCGAAAGCCTGAATGCTCGAATGTCTGAAAATTTCAGTTTCAGTTTTTCTGAATGTCCATACATCTGAATTTATCAATGTCTGAATGTCTAACTGTTCAAATATTTGAAAATCTGACTGTCAAAATGTCCAAATGTCTATATGTTTGAAGGTCCAAATGTCTATTTGTCCGAATTTATGAATGTCTTAATTTATAAATGTCTGAATTTTCGAAAGTTTGAGTGTCTGAAAAATTGAAGGTCTGAATGTCCGAATTACCGTTTGTCAGTATGTCCAAATGTCTAAATATCCAAATGTCTGAATGTCCAAATATCTGAGTGTGTAAATGTCTGACTCCTCAAATGATTAAATGTCCGTTTGTTCAAAGTGCCGAATGTCTAAATGTCCAAATGTCTGAATGTACAAATGCCTGAATGTCCAAAATTTCAGAATGTCTAAATGTCCGAATGTGTGATATTTTAAAATGTCCGAAGGTCTGATTGTCCGAAATGTCCGAATGTCTAAATTCTTGAATGTCTAAATGTTTGAAGGTTCGAATGTCTAAAGGTGTAAATGTTCGAAAGTCTGAATGTCCGAATGTCTAAAAATTTCTATTTTAGTTTGTCTAAACATCTGAATGTATGAATGTCTGAATGTTTGAATGTCTAAATGTCTAAATTTTTAAATGTCCGCCTGTTCAAAATACCGAATGTCTAAAATGTTCAAATGTCTGAATGTCCAAATTTCGAAATTTCTATATGTCCGAATGTCTGATTTTTTGAAATGGCCGAAGGTCTGATTGTCCGAAATGTCTGAATGTCCGAAATGTCTGAATGTCCGAAATTCTGAATATATAAATGTTTAAATGTCCAAATGTTTGAAGGTACGAATGTCTAAAGGTGTGAATGTTCGAAAGTCTGAATGCCCGAATGTCTAAAAATTTCTATTTCAGTTTGTCTGTATGTCTAAATGTCTAAACGTCTGAACATCTGAATGTATGCATGTCTGAATGTTTGAATGTTTGAATGTCTAAATGCCTGAATTTTTGAATGTCCGAAAAGCTAATTGTCTGATTGTCTAAAGGTCTATAATATGTCTAAATATCTGAATTTTCGAATGTCGTAATATCAGAATTTCCGAGTGTCTAAGTGTCCAAATGTCTGAATGTACAATTGCCTAAATGTCCAAATTTCGGATGTCTACATATCCGAATGTCTGATTTTTCGAAATGTCCGAAAATCTGATTGTCCGGAATGTTCGAAGTTCTAAATGTCTAAATGTTTGAATATCCAAATGTTTGTATGTCTGAATGTCTAAAGGTGTAAATGTTCGAACGCCAGAATGCCCGAATGTCTGAAAATGTCTATTTCAGTTTGTCTGTGTGTCTAAATGTCTAAACGTCTGAACATCTGAATGTATGAATGTCTGAATGTTTGAATGTCTAAATTTCTGAATTTTTGAATGTCCGCATGTTCAAAGTACCGAATGTCTAAATGTTCAAATGTCTGAATATACAAATGCCTGAATGTCCAAATTTTGGAATTTCTATATGTCCGAATATATAAATGATTTAATGTCCAAATGTTTGAAGGTACGAATGTCTATAGGTGTGAATGTTTGAAAGTCTGAATACCCGAAAGTCTGAAAATTTCTATTTCAGTTTGTCTGTATGTCTAAACGTCTGAACATCTGAATGTATAAATGTCTGAATGTTTAAATGTCTAAATGTCTGAATTTTTGAATGGCCGAAAGGCTAATTGTCTGATTGTCTGAAGGTCTAAAATACCAAATGTCTAAATATCTGAATTTTAGGATGTCGTAATGTCAGAATGTCCGAGTGCCTAAATGTCCAAATGTCTGAATGTACAATTGCCTAAATGTCAAAATTTTGGATGTCTAAATATCCGAATGTCTGATTTTTTGAAATATCCGAAAGTCTGATTGTCCGGAATGTTCGAAGTTCTAAATGTCTAAATGTTTGAATATCCAAATGTTTGAAGGTCCGAATGTCTAAAGGTGTAAATGTTCGAATGTCAGAATGCCCGAATGTCTGAAAATGTCTATTTCAGTTTGTCTGTATGTCTAAATGTCTAAACGTCTGAACATCTGAATGTATGAATGTCTGAATGTTTAAATGTCTAAATGTCTGAAATTTTTAAATGTCCGCATGTTCAAAGTACCGAATGTCTAAATGTTTAAATATCTGAATGTACAAATGCCTAAATGTCCAAATTTGGGAATTTCAATATGTCCGAATGTCTGATTATTCGAAATGTCCGAAGGTCAGATTGTCCGAAATGTCTGAATGTCCGAAATTCTAAATATATAAATGTTTAAATGTCCAAATGTTTAAAAGCAAGAATGTCTAAAGGTGTGAATGTTCGAAAGTCTGAATGCCCGAATGTCTGAAAATTTCTATTTCAGTTTGTCTGTATATTTAAATGTCTGAACGTCTCAATATCTGAATGTTTCAATGTCTGATAGTTTGGATGTCTAAATGTCTGAATTTTTGAATGTCCGAAATGCTAATTGTATGATTGTCTGAAGGTCTAAAATACCAAATGTCTAAATATTTGAATTTTTGAATATCGTAATGTCAGAATGTCCGAGTGTCTAAATGTCCAAATGTCTGAATGTACAAATCCCTAAATTTCGGATTTCTAAATATTCGAATGTCTGATTTTTCGAAATGTCCGAAAGTCTAATTGTCCAGAATGTCCGAAAGTCTAATTGTCCAGAATGTCCGAAGTTCTAAATGTCTAAATGTTTGAATGTCTAAAGGTGTAAATGTTCGAATGCCGAATGTCTGAAAATGTCTATTTCTGTTTGTCTGTATGTCTAAATGTCTAAACGTCTGAACATCTGAATGTATGAATGTCTAAATGTCCAAATTTTCTAATGTCTGAAAGGATAATTGTCTGATTGTCTGAAAGTCTAAAATACCAAATGTCTAAATATCTGAATTTTCTAATGTCTGAATGTTCGAGTGTTTAAATGTCTGAATGTCCGAAGATCTGAATTTCCAAATGTCCATAAGTCTAAATGTCTGAATTTTTCGATTTTACTGCATTTTGCTCTAGTTTTTTACAGTACTTTCATTTTTCCTCTCTTCTTGTCAGTATATTCAATGTTAATTTTTACAATGAAAGTGATAATATTAAAATTACCTCTTTCACGTATAGTTGGTTATAGTATATTCTTATTACTAAATTACCATAATTAATTAAGTTATTAAGTAGAAATTAAACAAAAAGTTTTACATAATCATATACTTACCTAATTTTCTTATCTTTTACATAGCATAATCTGATTTTAAATGATTATGTTCTAATGAAATAATAAGTCGTCTGCACCTGATTAAACGAAAGCCACAACAGACTTTTAAATTAATAACATTTTCATAGATTATAAATAATGTATGCAAATGAACAGCTAGAGGCTCATAAAAGTATATAAATCGACGTATTATCATAACTACTGTCCCGTTCAAAGAAGGTATTCGATTCGTTTGAAGTTTATGAGTGGAAAATATAGTTAGAGTTACATAAACATATCCTCAAAACCCACGCTACTAGTTTTACCACTTTTTTGATAGTTCTTGTAGTGGACATTATTAAAAAAAATAAAGAAGTTACCTATAATAGTACAATCTTACCATAGCAAACATCATAAACGTATCATAGAAATCTAAACAACTAATAAAAACGGTAAAACCTTATCTACGATAACCAATGAAAATCTACGACAAATTTTTACTTATATACTAATTTTAACTTTTCAAATGGTGTTAAATTTTATGTTAACTATTATATTTACCTACCTGGTACCTATTGTTATTACTGTAACGTTTCTCTTAATATTAAATTTTCCTGGAATTAATAAAAATGTATACAATACAATACAATTCGTTGTTATTATTCTTGAGTCTGTAATCGTTACAAAACCTAGTTGGGAACATCTATTGTTTACATTTGAGGTTCTAATCTAATCTAATCTAATCTAAATAACCTGGCATGGTCTCTCTGCGGAGCCCCATGTTTGTACACTGCTTCCTGTGGGAATATTGTGACCAGGTTCGGCACCAAGAGTCCTTACATGCACCCGTGCTTGCAGGACTCTAGTTTGTTCAGCTGCAAATCAGCATCCCGCTGATCTCCAGGAAGGCTAGAATCCAGGTGTCCTAAATTCCTTAAGTTACTGTTGCCACAGGGCTGTTCCCTTTATAAGAGATTTGAGTCCTGTGACTAGCTCATCAAGGTGGTGATAGGATTCAGGATTCGTGTCGCCGAAGATGAGGAACCGTTTATAGTCCAAGGCTCCACACTCGAATAGAATGTGAGTTGCCGTCTCATCGTCCATTTCACACAGTCGGCACAAGGTGGGTTCCTGTGTCAGAATCCCCATCCTCCGAAGGTGTAGTCTGAATGGTCCATGCCCGGTGAGCAGGCCCACTAGTACTCTGATCTGACTCCTGCCAAGATCCAGTATGTCAGACGTGAGTTTTTTGGAGTATTCTTTGAGCATCAGCTTCGAGTGCCTCAGCCCTACAGTGTTACTCCAGTGTTTGGTCGACTCTTCCCAGACCCAGTTCCTGACTTTGGTCCTTACCCAGGCTCAAGGCAGTCTCAATACAGGTTCTGGACCAGTAAATCGTGTATCCGCTCCCTTCTTGGCCAGAAGATCCGCGGTTTCATTTCCTTCAAAACCTTTATGCCCTGGTATCCACTCCAAGAGGACACTGTTATGTCTAGCCAGTTCATTGAGGTTTTGTATGCACTCCCAGATCAGCTTGGAGTTAACCCGGAATTGTTTTAAGGCCAGCAGTGCAGCCTGGCTGTCTGAGAAGAAAGTTATCCTCTCCCCTCTCCAGCCACGACCT
Organism: Altica lythri; assembly: GCA_964028335.1. Taxonomy (NCBI): domain Eukaryota; kingdom Metazoa; phylum Arthropoda; class Insecta; order Coleoptera; family Chrysomelidae; genus Altica; species Altica lythri. Next base: position 23,309,475 of record OZ034810.1, read on the forward strand.
CGGGCATGGTCGGCAGCCTTTAGTAAGGCGTACACCTCAGCCTGGTACACGGTTGACTCCACTCCCAAGCTGAAGTACTGCCTAAGGTTGCGTGGACCACAGACCCCTGCACCGGTTCCTTCTGACGTGCGAGATCCGTCAGTAAAATACTTGATCCCTGCGTCGTCAAATATTCTTTGAGAGCCGTCCACAGTCCACTCAGCTCTGTCTCTCAGCCGGACTTGGTATCGACTCTCAAAGTTGTAACAGGGGATCATCTGGTCAGTCGGCAAGCCTGTCAACAGGACCTGACAATCTCCAGTGAACAGTGTGAACATTTGAGGTTATTTTTTGTCCTTTCTTCCGATGTGTATTCGGCTAGTGCCCTATACTTATAGTTTACTTGCCACGGTTTTTCCCTAGCTATCTGCTAAGGTTCATGCAAATATAAGATAAATATTAAAGAAAATCCAATCGACAATAGATGAATTGCGCAAGGGTTGTTAGCGGTCACTCTACTGGCAAATTATGCCCGAGCTCAGCCGTAGAGGGATGATACACAAGCGAGCCGCGCCACCGACTTCCACGGTACAAGCCGGAAAACCCTAGATTTAATAAGCACTAACAACTCTTACACAATCCCACCAAATGAAATAAAGTGAGTTAAATAAAACAATTCAATTTCAAAACTAGACCCTCCTATCAAAATATCAACAGAATCTAATTCCAACAACGATTCGAATGTATAATAAGGTTTAGTTTTAAAAATCCAAAATCAATTGATACAGATGCACTGTGATTTAAAACTTAAACCGAAAAATCTTCTGACACACTCAAACAACTGTTCAGTTCGAAGGCAAATAGCAAAATGGCTGAGACAATCGATTCTTATCGGCGGAATATGTCACAACGAAAGAAGGCCTCTACCCGTTCAATTCTTAACTCCTAAACTACTGGTCTCGTTCGCGTCCGGTCTTTGATAAGTTGGATGCCAATGTAATGAATTACCTGACTGTAGACAACAATGTGACGGGTTATACAAACAGAAAAAGAAGTGACAACCAGCTGTTTACATTCAAAAGAGGTAATATTTAAAAGTGATTATAATAACACTAATTTGTGATCAGAATATAATAAATAGATGGTGATTATCTATTAACAACAAAAATCAACTTGTTCTTAATATTAAATGACTCTGTTTAACCCTTAATTATGGTGAAATTTTTATGGTAAGTAATCAATTATGTTTATGAGCCGCGCCACCGACTTCGACGGTACAAGCCGGAAACCCCTAGATTTAATAAGCACTAACAACTCTTACACAATCCCACCAAATGAAATAAAGTGAGTTAAATAAAACAATTCAATTTCAAAACTAGACCCTCCTATCAAAATATCAACAGAATCTAATTCCAACAACGATTCGAATGGATAATAAGGTTTAGTTTCAAAAATCCAAAATCAATTGATACAGATGCACTGTGATTTAAAACTTAAACCGAAAAATCAATTGATACAGATGCACTGTGATTTAAAACTTAAACCGAAAAATCTTCCGACACACTCAAACAACTGTTCGGTTCGAAGGCAAATAGCAAAATGGCTAAGACAATCGATTCTTATCGGCGGAATATGTCACAACGGAAGAAGGCCTCTACCCGTTCAATTCTTAACTCCTAAACTACTGGTCTCGTTCGCGTCCGGTCTTTGATAAGTTGGATGCCAATGTAATGAATTACCTGACTGTAGACAACAATGTGACGGGTTATACAAACAGAAAAAGAAGTGACAACCAGCTGTTTACATTCAAAAGAGATAATATTTAAAAGTGATTATAATAACACTAATTTGTGATCAGAATATAATAAATAGATGGTGATTATCTATTAACAACAAAATTCAACTTGTTCTTAATATTAAATGACTCTGTTTAACCCTTAATTATGGTGAAATTTGTATGGTAAGTAATCAATTATGTTTACTTCTAAAACAATTATTCCTAGAGCGGATTTTACCCCGTGACACCTTAATATCACAATCATTAAAATAATGATAAATCTCAGTGTGATCACACGCACGACTTAAAACTAAGTTACTAACACAATTCCAAAATATGATTTTACAATATACAAAGGCTTATAGCTTATCTGAACTGGTGATGGTAGCTTCCAATTCCCAAAATCCAATGCTGTTTGGTTCCTGATCAGAACCAGGAACAGTTCCAAAATATAATACTGCTAACACCCACAGATGTTTTGCTAATACCAAGGTAATAACCCAGTAACCAGGTAATAAGCCTTCGCCAAAGAAGTAGGCCTGTACCAAAGAATTAAACCAAGGAATTGAAGCTAGTTCCAAGAAATTTAAACCAGTACCTACAAAGGAATTTAAGCCTGAACCAAGTTAATAGGCTATACCAAGGACCCTAGTTAGAAAAGGGTTATTAACTCGACGACTTCAATAATTCAGAGCTTGAATTTGAGATTTAAACCACCTTATAACGAACTGCAGTTACATCAACAGAAAATTTGTGAAAATCCCACACGTGGTAATTTCCAACGAACCGTAATCAACAAAATAGCAACTAATCGTGATTAACCCAATAGTTCGGTTGGAAAAGAAAAGTTCAGTTTCAAACTCCACACATAAGTGCCATCGATGTACGATGATCAAAACTTCACCCACAAAATTTCCTTGTAACACTTTTACCGCAATATTAGACCTTTAGACCTTCTCGGTGGCTTGTCAAATCACAAAAATGCCGAAAATCAATCATATCGGCCGGAAGTACAATGACAGATGGCCCTTACCTATCCCATTATTAATTTGGAGATCGTGGCCTTGAATTACCTATTGGATGGTCTTTTACCGAGTGCTGTGTTTATGTAATGCGGCCTTGTTTGACTCACGGAGTAGTTCTGATACAACCGTATGAACAGAAAAAGAAGAAGAGATCCAGCGTTCTATTTATAACCTCATATTTTATTACTTGTCATTACAATAACAATAAATCTAAACATGTACCCAAAAGTAATAATAGATTAAAACTTTTGATAAATGAAAAATCAAATTTGGCTATAACACTAAATGTCGTTGTTGATCCCTCAAATCTGGATACATTAGTATGGTGAGTACTCAATTTAGTACCGATTAAAAATAATTATTGCTAGTGAGTAATTAGCCCGTGACATACTTTATTCTTTCTTCGGATGCCGGACGTAACCAAACGAGATCAAATTAACGAAACACACAAGACAAAATCTCTATTATGATATTTACCTAACTTTTACCTATCTATTGTTCGCTCTGTTGTTATTATTGTTACGTTTCTCTCAATAATAAATTTCACTAGAATTAATAAAACTTAGTTGGGAACATTATGTTGTTTACATTTAAGGTTATTTGTTGTCTTTTGTGTCCGATGTGTTTTCAACTAGTGCCTATAACTACAGTTATATTGTGTCACGGGTTAAAATTTACCTTAGTAACAGCTAAATTCTTACCTTATAATTCGTAAATATTGTAGGATTTATCGAGGCAAAACCGGTTGATTTAAGTTCGATTATAGTTAATCGCCAACTGTTGTTTATTATTTTCGGCCATAAATTATTTTTAGTTGTTGCTAATATGGGTTTTGTAAGTAATGTATTATTCTTGTTATTGTTTAAAAACACTGACAGTAGTTCATCTGATCTACCCTCTCGTCGATAACTTGTATATTGTGGTTTCGCAGCCAGCGTTCGGTCATATTTATAACTTTATTATTAAAATCGAAAATAAATAGGGAAATTAAGTAATGTTGGGATATTTGTTGTTAGCTATTTAAATAATAAGATTAAACGTATCAAATGACCCCTGTTTGTTCGTAAGTTGTTGGCTGAATAAGCTATGGTTATTGTCCCTATAGTAGTAGAGGCCATCTATTTCTTCTGAAGTGTGTCAAATCGAGTGAAGGTTGATATTTGGGAGAGATTCTGTCTTTTCACCTAGAGTTTTCGAAGTGAACACGTGTTAACGAGAAAATTTTTGAGAGTTTAATTTGCATCCCTGTACATCGGGGTCAACTCAGGTTGGATTTACGTAATTAAGCTTCATTGGTTTCCATCGAATATTGAGGAAGAGATTTTTCTGAGTTTTGGTAAATTCGGTGGAAAATACGGCATTGTGTCCGGGTATTTAGTAAAATTTTTTGTTGACAGTAGGGAAGACTGGTATTTTAAAACCACTTAGACAGCAATCGTGGTCGGAATTTGCCCCATCATTGCAGTTAGCGACGAGGAAATTGTTTTTACCCAACTACCAGCTAGGGTATCACGAGTTTAACGAAGTAGAATAACCCTATCTTGATAGGGTCCTAGATACAGGCATAAGTCCTAGATACAGGCATAAGTTCTTGTTACCGGCTATAGTCCTAGAGACAGGCTTCTTTTGAGAGCAGGCCTGATACTTGGTTCGAGCATACGTTATTGTGATTGGTGCAAGCCTTTTGGTTTTGGAGAAGGGTTGATTTTGGAACCGACCCAAGTATTAGACAAGCAAAGGACTGCAGGAACTTATTAGTTTATCAGATAAGCTAACTAGATTTAAGTCGTTAGTTAAGAGTTATTTTTCTTATATTTTTTTTGTATTGAGTGTGATCACACAGATTGGTAAATTTAACTTTAATATTATTCATATATTCATTTTGTTTTACTTTATAAGTATATATAAATATCAATAGAGTTGTCAAGCACGAGGCTTGGCAGTTGTGTAAATTCTTAAATTTAACTTTTATTAAAGAAGGGTCTAGTTGATAATTTGTTTTATTTAGTTCACTTTATCGTTATTTTTTTTTTTATTGTACGATTCAAATAGTTCTGGGTAAAATTTTGAATTTATTTAATTATCTCCAGTGGGTGAAGTGGTGCCTGGGACATCAGGGGTTTCCGATTTTAACCGTACCAAATCGGTGGCGCACTCACTTTATTTTGGCACTTACCCTCTACGGCTGAGCTGGGCATAATTTGCCAGTAGAGAGACCACTACCGAACTCAGCTGGAGTTGTATTTCCTTTAGTTAAATTTCTTTATTTTTCTAAATTTGATTTTATTTTAAATTCATTAAAATACGTGGCAATTGTTAAGGATTATAGAAGCATATTGAGGTTTAATTTAATTAAAACTTATAAATACGATACTTTGTAGATAAATAAAATGAACAAAATTAGAAAATAATATTATGGTTATTTGTTAGCATACATGTCCCATTGCGACCCAGTCTCTGGAGAATATTCTGATATAAAATACGTGGACATGCGATGTAATACGAAACAAGGCAATGTATTGTTGGTGAATATGAACTGAGGGACATAACATAGAATAACTATATGTATCCCTGATGATTTACTCTTCCACCACACCTAGATAACGTGACTCACTCTAATTCGGGAACACCTTTGCTTATCATATTAACATGCGATGCAAGTAATTTTTTATTAAACCAAATTATATCTACTTGATAATACAAACTCGTATAACTGAAGATTATGATTCAATAAATATATAAAGTTCTGTTAACTAAAGAACAATAGAATTTTAAATAGAACAAACACTGTGTTAAAGGGAATTATTTCTTTTTGTTTTATTTCTTTTACGATAAGAAATAACATTAAGAGACCTCATTTAGATATGATTGCGGATAAAAATTCTTTGTTGCATTTAAATTAAATGTATTTTTTTAATCCAAGTTGCATGCTTCATATTGAAGTTAAAAGAAAGGTCCTGATTTTGATATGTGTGAAGTAATTTTGTATTTCTTGTAAGAAACAATTTTTTACAATTATTTTACTATATTTTCACAATATTTTCGATCTTTATGGTTCCGTAGCCAAGTGGCAAAAAACGAAACCCTTTCATCATGTCTGTCTGTCTGTCTGTCTGTCTGTCTGTCTGTCTGTCTGTCTGTCTGTCTGTCTGTCTGTCTGTCTGTCTGTCTGTCTGTCTGTCTGTCTGTCTGTCTGTCTGTCTGTCTGTCTGTCTGTCTGTCTGTCTGTCTGTCTGTCTGTCTGTCTGTCTGTCTGTCTGTCTGTCTGTCTGTCTGTCTGTCTGTCTGTCTGTCTGTCTGTCTGTCTGTCTGTCTGTCTGTCTGTCTGTCTGTCTGTCTGTCTGTCTGTCTGTCTGTCTGTCTGTCTGTCTGTCTGTCTGTCTGTCTGTCTGTCTGTCTGTCTGTCTGTCTGTCTGTCTGTCTGTCTGTCTGTCTGTCTGTCTGTCTGTCTGTCTGTCTGTCTGTCTGTCTGTCTGTCTGTCTGTCTGTCTGTCTGTCTGTCTGTCTGTCTGTCTGTCTGTCTGTCTGTCTGTCTGTCTGTCTGTCTGTCTGTCTGTCTGTCTGTCTGTCTGTCTGTCTGTCTGTCTGTCTGTCTGTCTGTCTGTCTGTCTGTCTGTCTGTCTGTCTGTCTGTCTGTCTGTCTGTATGTCTGTCTGTCTGTCTGTCTGTATGTCTGTCTGTCTGTCTGTCTGCCTGTCTGCCTGTCTGTCCGTTTGTTAGTTTTACAAAAAAGATAAAAAAAACGGGAAAATCAAAACTATTACTAAGGGAAAGGTAACATCATTCAACCCGAAGTACCGCGCAATTCTTAGGGTGTGTCTTTAAATAGATTTTTACGAACGCACGTGATTGATAAGAGGAATATGATTGGTTGCACAATCTTTCTACATTCTTCTCAAATATGATATGTACATCGTTTCTAAGTAATACTTTCATTTAATCACGTAGACCATTCTAACTGATGTTATGAATTGTGGAAAGTTTTTAACGACAGGGTTGGCTTGTATTTTGAAAAGAAATACTTAAAGAGAAATTATATAATTGGTTTTTAAAAATGCTACACTGCAAAGAACAAGATGAAAATATACAAAACATGCGTAAGACCTATACTAAGGAACACCACAGAAACTAGAGCTGAAACATCAAAAACGAAACGAATAATGAGGACACTGTAATGAAAATATTAAGAACCATCGATGGTGAAACCCTGAGGGTTCGAATAAGAAGCCATGCCATCAGGGAGGAACTAGGAATACATGATGTGGTAAAATGGGTTAAAACCCGGATAGGCTGCCAGAATAAAGATGGGCAAAGTGTGCAATGTGGCAAAAACCAAATATGCGAAGACCGGTAGGATGACACCCATAAGATGGTACGAAAGTTGGAGTTCAATATCACAGGAAGAGCTCCAAAGGAGGCTGAACATATCGGATTAAAACAGGATTATATAATAATATTTTTTAAGTCGGTTATGAAATATGTTGTTAAAAAAATTAAAAAGAGTTAATTTAATGTAAAATAGATCAATGTTTGAAACAATGAACGCCTCTTGTGTTGAAATACTCGAATAAATGATATATTAAAGTTGTTAAATTGGTTAATTACCTTCCACCAGTATAATTAATCATAATTATTAAATGTGTCAGACATACAGATATACATAGACGAGTAAATTAAATGATCCTGACGTCACTCGTAATTACCGCTGGAATTAATTATGTCAATTTCCGGTAATATTCAAAATGATGTATTTTTATAACTAATATAACATTGCATGAGAATAATCTTTGTTATTTTTTATATATAAATCAAGTTAAGATATCTTTGAGATTTCTTGAACCAATGAGGTTTCTTACATCAAACCCCATTTAGCATTTTTATAGTTATCGTCGAATTTTCCCACTTCCTGAAACTTTTCCCTTACATACGAAGCAGGTAATTTATTATTCTTGGCAGCGAACCCCGCGATTGGAGCAGCAAAATATTCAAGATGGCTTCTTATTAAATAAATTTCTTCACATTTGTTCCCATACGCACACATATGGAACGCGCATTCGCGTCCAAAGAACGGAAAGAACGGAAACGAATAACTTTAAGAAACTCCACCCTCTCACATACGATTTCTTGAGTGACGTAAAACTTCCTTCAATCGACGGATTCCTTCTTTCTTTTTTAAGCGAATCAAATAGCGTGAACTTCCAATAGAATCATTCTACTTGCACGCAAAACAAACTACAACTGTATGAATATAAACGTTATTCAACTGGACAAAAGTAGGATATGGAAAATTTTCGATAATTTGTGTTTTTGTTTTGTTCAACCAGTTAACTCTTCTTTTTTTTTTTAATAAGAACAATGGAATTTACAAATGTACGTTCAAATTTATATTCGACGGTTCGAATTTTCAATTTTGATACAGAATTTACAACTGGAAGTCGTAATTCATAAATGGAAGTGGTTATTCACATTTGGAAGTCGTAATTCACAATTGAAACTCGTTTTTCACACTTATAAGTCGAAATTCAGAAGTTCAATTTTTGCGAAGTAAGTCTCAGATTCTTAATTTACAAGTGAAAATCGTTATACACAATTGGAAATCGTAGTTTAGAACTGGAAGTCATAATTTGCAAGTGTAAGTCGTAATTCACAATTGAAAGTCGTTATTCACAATTGGAAGTCGTTATTTAAATTTTGAAGTCATAATTCACAATGTAAAGTCGTAATTCCACAATTGAAAGTCGTTTTCACACTTGTAAGTCGAAATTCAGAATTGCAATTTTTGCGATTTTACAAGTCGAAATTTACAATTGTATTTGATAGTTCGAATTTACAATTTTAATACAAAATTCAAAACTGAAAGTCAAATTTCATATTCGTTACTTAGAATTTACAAATGGAAGTCGTAATTCACAATTGGAATCCATAATTCACAATTGGAATCTATAATTCACATTTAACAGTCGTTATTCACAATCTGAAGTCATAATTCACAATTGAAAGTCCTTTTTCACACTTGTAAGTCGAAATTCATAAGTTCAATTTTTGCGAAGTAAGTTTCATATTCTTAATTTACAAGTGAAAATTGTAATTCACAATTGGAAATCGTAGTTTAGAAGTGGAAGTCACAATTTACAAGTGAAAGTCGTAATTCACAATTGGAAGTCGTTATTTCCATTTTGAAGTCATAATTCACAATGTAAAGTCGTAATTCACAATTGAAAGTCATTTTCACACTTGTAAGTCGAAATTCAGAATAACAATTTTTGCGAATTTACAAGTCGAAATTTACAATTGTATGTCAAAATTTTTATTTGATAGTTGGAATTTATAATTTTAATACAAAATTCAAAACTAAAAGTCAAATTTTTTATTTTTAACTTAGAATTTACAACTGAAAGTCGTAATTCACAATTGGAATCCATAATTCACAATTGGAATCTATAATTCACATTTAACAGTCGTAAATCACAATCTGAAGTCATAATTCACAATTGAAAGTCGTTTTTCACACTTGTAAGTCGAAATTCAGAAGTGCAATTTTTGCGAAGTATGTTTCATATTTAAATTTACAAGTGAAAATCGTAATTCACATTTGGAAATCGTAATTCAAAATTGGAAATCGTAGTTTAGAACTGGAAGTCATAATTTACAAGTGAAAGTCATAATTCACAATTGGAAGTCGTAATTTACAAATGAAAATCGTAATTTACTATTGGTAGTCATAATTTACAACTAAAAGTCGTTATTTACAATTTTAAGTTACAATTCACAATAAGAAGTCGTAATTCATAATTGAAAATCGTAGTTTGGGACTGGAAGTTAAAATTTACAAGGGAAAGTCATAATTCACAATTGGAAGTCGTAATTTACAAATGAAAATTGTAATTTACAATAATTGGAAGTCATAATTTACAACTGAAAGTCGTTATTCACAATTTTAAGTTGCAATTCACAATAAGAAGTCGTAATTCATAATTGAAAATCGTAGTTTGGGACTGGAAGTCATAATTCACAAGTGAAAGTTATAATTCACAATTAGAAGTCGTAATTTACGAACGAAAATTGTAATTTACAATTGCAAGTCATAATTTACAACTAAAATGGAATTTTTGTGAATTTACACGTCAGGATTTACAATTGTATGTTCAAATTTACATTTTATAGTTAGAATTTACAATTTTAATACAAAATTTAAAACTGGAAGTCGAGTTTTATAACTGACACTTAGGATTTACAATTGGAAATCGCAACTCAGAATTAGAAGTCGTTATTCACAACTGAAAGTCGTTATTTAGAAAATAGTAATTTCTTATTTGAATTCGCAATTTACAATTGGGAGTCAAAATTCATAATTAGAAGTCATTCACAACTGTAATTTTTTACTAATTTCATTTTACTTTAAAAATTTTCAATAAGAAGTCGTTATTCACAATTGGGAGTCAAAATTTCTAATTGGAAGTCATTCACAACTGTAAATTTTCACAAATTTCATTTTACTTTTAAAATTCGCACTTAGAAGTCGTTATTCATAATTGGAAGTCGAAATTTACAAATGGAAGTCGAAATTCACTATATTTTACTCTAAAAATTCACAACTAGAAGTCGTTATTTACAATTGGAAATTGTCATTTACTATTATAACCCTCAATTCACAATTGGAAGTCGAAATTTCTAATTGGAAGTCATTCACAACTGTAAATTTTCACGAATTTTATTTTACTTTTAAAATTCGCACTTAGAAGTCGTTATTTATAATTGGAAGTCAAAATTTACAATTGGAAGTCAAAATTCACTATATTTTACTCTTTAAATTCAAAACTAGAAGTCGTCATTTACAATTGGGGGTCAAAATTCATAATTGGAAGTCATTCACAACTGTAATTTTTTACTAATTTCATTTTACTTTAAAAATTTTCAATAAGAAGTCGTTTTTCACTATTGGAAGTTGAAATTTACAATTGAAAGTCCAAATGCACAACCGTTATAGTTTACGCTTTAAATTCACAACTAGAAGTCGTTATTTACAATTGGAAATTGTAAATAACTATTTACACGCGCAATTCACAATTGGAAGTCAAAATTTCTAATTGGAAGTCATTCACAACTGTAAATTTTCACGAATTTCATTTTACTTTTAAAATTCGCACTTAGAAGTCGTTATTTATAATTGGAAGTCAAAATTTACAATTGGAAGTCAAAATTCACTATATTTTACTCTTTAAATTCAAAACTAGAAGTCGTCATTTACAATTGGGGGTCAAAATTCATAATTGGAAGTCATTCACAACTGTAATCTTTTACTAATTTCATTTTACTTTAAAAATTTTCAATAAGAAGTCGTTATTCACTATTGGAAGTTGAAATTTACAATTGAAAGTCCAAATGCACAACTGTTATAGTTTACGCTTTAAATTCACAACTAGAAGTCGTTATTTACAATTGGAAATTGTAAATAACTATTTACACGCGCAATTCACAATTGGAAGTCAAAATTTCTAATTGTAAGTCATTCACAACTGTAAATTTTCACGAATTTCATTTTACTTTTAAAATTCGCACTTAGAAGTCGTTATTTATAATTGGAAGTCAAAATTTACAATTGGAAGTCAAAATTCACTATATTTTACTCTTTAAATTCAAAACTAGAAGTCGTCATTTACAATGGGGGTCAAAATTCATAATTGGAAGTCATTCACAACTGTAATCTTTTACTAATTTCATTTTACTTTAAAAATTTTCAATAAGAAGTCGTTATTCACTATTGGAAGTTGAAATTTACAATTGAAAGTCCAAATGCACAACTGTTATAGTTTACGCTTTAAATTCACAACTAGAAGTCGTTATTTACAATTGGAAATTGTAAATAACTATTTACACGCGCAATTCACAATTGGAAGTCAAAATTTCTAATTGTAAGTCATTCACAACTGTAAATTTTCACGAATTTCATTTTACTTTTAAAATTCGCACTTAGAAGTCGTTATTTATAATTGGAAGTCAAAATTTACAATTGGAAGTCAAAATTCACTATATTTTACTCTTTAAATTCAAAACTAGAAGTCGTCATTTACAATTGGGGGTCAAAATTCATAATTGGAAGTCATTCACAACTGTAATTTTTTACTAATTTCATTTTACTTTAAAAATTTTCAATAAGAAGTCGTTTTTCACTATTGGAAGTTGAAATTTACAATTGAAAGTCCAAATGCACAACCGTTATAGTTTACGCTTTAAATTCACAACTAGAAGTCGTTATTTACAATTGGAAATTGTAAATAACTATTTACACGCGCAATTCACAATTGGAAGTCAAAATTTCTAATTGTAAGTCATTCACAACTGTAAATTTTCACGAATTTCATTTTACTTTTAAAATTCGCACTTAGAAGTCGTTATTTATAATTGGAAGTCAAAATTTACAATTGGAAGTCAAAATTCACTATATTTTACTCTTTAAATTCAAAACTAGAAGTCGTCATTTACAATGGGGGTCAAAATTCATAATTGGAAGTCATTCACAACTGTAATCTTTTACTAATTTCATTTTACTTTAAAAATTTTCAATAAGAAGTCGTTATTCACTATTGGAAGTTGAAATTTACAATTGAAAGTCCAAATGCACAACCGTTATAGTTTACGCTTTAAATTCACAACTAGAAGTCGTTATTTACAATTGGAAATTGTAAATAACTATTTACACGCGCAATTCACAATTGGAAGTCAAAATTTCTAATTGTAAGTCATTCACAACTGTAAATTTTCACGAATTTCATTTTACTTTTAAAATTCGCACTTAGAAGTCGTTATTTATAATTGGAAGTCAAAATTTACAATTGGAAGTCAAAATTCACTATATTTTACTCTTTAAATTCAAAACTAGAAGTCGTCATTTACAATGGGGGTCAAAATTCATAATTGGAAGTCATTCACAACTGTAATCTTTTACTAATTTCATTTTACTTTAAAAATTTTCAATAAGAAGTCGTTATTCACTATTGGAAGTTGAAATTTACAATTGAAAGTCCAAATGCACAACCGTTATAGTTTACGCTTTAAATTCACAACTAGAAGTCGTTATTTACAATTGGAAATTGTAAATAACTATTTACACGCGCAATTCACAATTGGAAGTCAAAATTTCTAATTGTAAGTCATTCACAACTGTAAATTTTCACGAATTTCATTTTACTTTTAAAATTCGCACTTAGAAGTCGTTATTTATAATTGGAAGTCAAAATTTACAATTGGAAGTCAAAATTCACTATATTTTACTCTTTAAATTCAAAACTAGAAGTCGTCATTTACAATTGGGGGTCAAAATTCATAATTGGAAGTCATTCACAACTGTAATTTTTTACTAATTTCATTTTACTTTAAAAATTTTCAATAAGAAGTCGTTATTCACTATTGGAAGTTGAAATTTACAATTGAAAGTCGAAATATACAACTGTAATATTTTACGCATAAAATTCCCAACTAGAAGTCGTTATTTAGAATTGGAAATTGTAAATTACTATTTTAACCCGCAATTCACAATTGGAAGACATTCACAACTGTAAATTTTCACAAATTTTATTTTACTTTTAAAATTCGCACTTAGAAGTCGTTATTCATAATTGGAAGTCGAAATTTACAATTGGAAGTCGAAATTCACTATATATTATTTTACTCTTAAAATTCACAACTAGAAGTCGTTATTTACAATTGGAAATTGTAATTTACTATTTTAACCCTCAATTCACAATTGGAAGTCGAAATTTACAACTAGAAGTCGGAATTTACAATTTGAAGTCAAAATTCACAACTGTAACATTTTACGTTTAAAATTCACAACTAGAAGTCGTTATTTACAATTGGAAATTGTAAATTACCATTTTCACACGCAATTCACAATTGGAAGTCAAAATTTCTAATTGTAAGTCATTCACAACTGTAAATTTTCACGAATTTTATTTTACTTTTAAAATTCGCACTTAGAAGTCGTTATTCATAATTGGAAGTCGAAATTTACAATTGGAAGTCGAAATTCACTATATTTTACTCTTGAAATTCACAACTAGAAGTCTTTATTTACAATTGGGAGTCAAAATTCATAATTGGAAGTCATTCACAACTGTAATTTTTTACTAATTTCATTTTACTTTAAAAATTTTCAATAAGAAGTCATTATTCACGATTGGAAGTTGAAATTTACAATTGAAAGTCGAAATTCACAACTGTAATATTTTACGCTTAAAATTCACAACTAGAAGTCGTTATTTACAATTGTAAATTACTATTTTAACCCGCAATTCACAATTGGAAGTCAAAATTTCTAATTGGAAGTCATTCACAAGTGTAAATTTTCACGAATATCATTTTACTTTTAAAATTCGCACTTAGAAGTCGTTATTCATAATTGGAATTCGAAATTTACAATTGGAAGTCGAAATTCACTATATTTTACTCTAAAAATTCACAACTAGAAGTCGTTATTTACAAATCGAATTTGTAATTTACTATTTTAACTCTCAATTCACAATTGGAAGTCGAAATTTGCAATTGGAAGTCATTCATAACTGTAATTTTTCATGAATTTCATTTTACTTTTAAAATTCACACTTAGAAGTCGTTATTCATAATTGAAAATCGAAATTCACAATTGGAAGTCGAAATTTACAATTGGAAGTCGAAATTCACTATATTTAACTCTTAAAATTTTCAACTAGAAGTCGTTATTTACAATTGGAAATTGTAAATTACTATTTTAACCCACAATTCACAATTGGAAGTAAAAATTTCTAATTGGCAGTCATTCCCAACTGTAAATTTTCACGAATTTCATTTCACTTTTAAAATTCGCACTTAGAAGTCGTTATTCATAATTGGAAGTCGAAATTTACAATTGGAAGTCGAAATTCACTATATTTTACTCTAAAAATTCACAACTAGAAGTCGTTATTTACAATTGGAAATTGTAATTTACTATTTTAACTCTTAATTCACAATTGGAAGTCGAAATTTACAATTGGAAGTCATTCATAACTGTAATTTTTCATGAATTTCATTTCACTTTTAAAATTCACACTTAGAAGTCGCTATTCATAATTGGAAATCGAAATTCACGATTGGAAGTCGAAATTTACAATTGGAAGTCGAAATTCACTATATTTTACTCTTAAAATTCACAACTAGAAGTCGTTATTTACAATTGGAAATTGTAAATTACTATTTTAACCCGCAATTCACAATTGGAAGTCAAAATTTATAATTGGAAGTCATTCACAACTGTAAATTTTCACGAACTTCATTTTACGTTTAAAATTCGCACTAAGAAGTCGTTATTCATAATTGGAATTCGAAATTTACAATTGGAAGTCGAAATTCACTATATTTTACTCTAAAAATTCACAACTAGAAGTCGTTATTTACAAATCGAATTTGTAATTTACTATTTTAACTCTCAATTCACAATTGGAAGTCGAAATTTGCAATTGGAAGTCATTCATAACTGTAATTTTTCATGAATTTCATTTTAATTTTAAAATTCACACTTAGAAGTCGTTATTCATAATTGAAAATCGAAATTCACAATTGGAAGTCGAAATTTACAATTGGAAGTCGAAATTCACTATATTTAACTCTTAAAATTTACAACTAGAAGTCGTTATTTACAATTGGAAATTGTAAATTACTATTTTAACCCGCAATTCACAATTGGAAGTCAAAATTTATAATTGGAAGTCATTCACAACTGTAAATTTTCACAAACTTCATTTTACGTTTAAAATTCGCACTAAGAAGTCGTTATTCATAATTGGAATTCGAAATTTACAATTGGAAGTCGAAATTCACTATATTTTACTCTAAAAATTCACAACTAGAAGTCGTTATTTACAAATCGAATTTGTAATTTACTATTTTAACTCTCAATTCACAATTGGAAGTCGAAATTTGCAATTGGAAGTCATTCATAACTGTAATTTTTCATGAATTTCATTTTACTTTTAAAATTCACACTTAGAAGTCGTTATTCATAATTGAAAATCGAAATTCACAATTGGAAGTCGAAATTTACAATTGGAAGTCGAAATTCACTATATTTAACTCTTAAAATTTACAACTAGAAGTCGTTATTTACAATTGGAAATTGTAAATTACTATTTTAACCCACAATTCACAATTGGAAGTAAAAATTTCTAATTGGCAGTCATTCCCAACTGTAAATTTTCACGAATTTCATTTTACTTTTAAAATTCGCACTTAGAAGTCGTTATTCATAATTGGAAGTCGAAATTTACAATTGGAAGTCGAAATTCACTATATTTTACTCTTAAAATTCACAACTAGAAGTCGTTATTTGCAATTGGAAATTGTAATTTACTAATTTTACTCTCAATTCACAATTGGAAGTCGAAATTTACAATTGGAAGTCATTCTAATTTTAAAATTCACACTTGGAAGTCGTTATTCACAATTGGAAGTCGTACTTTACTATTTGAACTCGCAATTCATAACTGGAAGTCCAAATTCACAATTAGAAGTCGTTATTCACAGTATTTTTTAAACAATTTTAATAATTTTTACTCCGAATATTTTCTTTACAGAATTAAAAATATAGAAACGAATTTTCACCATTAATTTAATACATTTTCCAAACTCTTCTACTCAATTTATTTCTCTGTGCTATTCGAATTTAAAAAATACGATTCGGTTATACGAAAATTCGTTTTCTTGAATTTGCTGTGAATCAACTTAATCAAAAATCCAATAATTTTAAATCATCTCGCAAAAATATATAAAAATTCAAGTTGCGATTTTAAAAATATTATTTCCTTTAATGGAAACAGCGAAATTGATTTTTATGAAGTATATCTGTTGATAGAATTAAGTAGGTACACTTCAAAAAATAGTTTTTTCCTCTCTTGTTGTATTGTTGATTATAGAAATGCTATTGAGATTAGTAAACAACTATTTTGACGTCAGGGAATAAACTTCGGTTCTCGTTTCTGGCCTGTTCCTTAATAGTTGCGCGCAATTGGTTACTGTTCTATTTATTAAATAGTAAAAGATCTCTTTTCTACGTATGATACCATATGACAGTTTGGAGGCACGCTGACAACGGAAGCCCATTTCATTGACATCAGTCTCCTGAGCATCAGTACCTTTTGACTAAAAGAAATTTCGTGGGATTTGTACAGAGATTTTTCTTTCTCGGTAAGTACCAAAATTTAGTCATCTGTAGTTCATATAGCAACACTATTCTTAATAAATATCAAAGAATCTAGAATATTAATTATTCTATATCACTTTAAAAGACAACATAACTTGTAGACCGGTTTCGGCGTATTTGCGCCTCGTCAGTACAAGGTATATGTTATCCGTCAGCAATTTCCTTGATTTGTAGGTGTATATAGAAGTACGTTATTAAGACAGTTTTTGGGGCAAAATCAACGTCCCAAGTTATTGTTAGGAGTGTGTTATACCTGAGAGGGATCACTTTAAAGAGGACAAAATAGGTATTGATGATCAAATAAAGATATTATATTTATTCTCGTTTTTTCTGGACATACCTCGTACGTACAATTTTCAAATCTTGTCTGAATTATAAATGATGTGAATGTAGAATCCATCTTAATGCTTATTCAACCTTAATACACTACACAATAGCAATCTTGAATTAGAATATTTTCCTGTAAATCTATTTATAAACCCTTTCCCGATAGTTATTGTAAGAAACTTTACAATGATGTATGCAAATCTCAAATAAATCGCTATAAATCCATTGTGAGCTACGTTTCCCATGTCACAAGAATGAATATAACTTTGAACTTAACTTTTATTTAAGTTTCTGCATTTACATACAAGAAGACATTTACATAACAATTTTGATCTTTAGCGTATATAGCGAATGTTAAATTTTTTGGCAGTAATGTATTATAATATGGGACATTTTATTGGGACTAATTGGAACACTCACTGGTTTGTCGGATTTTTAACTTGTGGCTTACGAAGCTCTGTAGAAATTGTTAAAATATAAAAATTAGAAAAACTAAAAAATTAATTTTTTTTTATATATTATTGGGATCAGTAAACAACTATTTTGATTCTATTTGTTAAATGGTAAAAGACCTCTCTTTTTCGCATGTTACCATGTGACAATTTTGGGCGCGCTGACAACGGAAGCTCATTTCATTGACATCAGTCTCCTAAGCATCAGCACCTTTTGACTATAAGAAATCTCGTAGGGCTTTAATCAGAGTGAATCTTAATCATTTAATTGTTGATCTTGGAACTGAACCTCTAATTTCCGACTGGGTCATTGAATCCTTCTGCGTTTTGGTTATATTTTTGGGTGATTTCGTCTCCAGTGGGACGGTGGCGCGGCTCACTTGTTAATCATGCCTCTACGGCTGTGCTCGGGCATAATACGCCAGTAGAGTGACCACTAAGAAGTCTTGTTGAACTTACTTATTTTGACGTTAAATTTAACTTAATTCTTACTATCACGCCACCGTAAGGTGTGTCACGGGCTAAATTTTCTCTAAGAATAATAGTTTCTAAAAGATAACATTAGTATCTACTTACTGTACGATTGCACCAGAATTAGGGTTAAATGGTAACATTCAGAATTGAAAACAAGTTGATTCTTGGTTGTTCGTAGGTAATCACCGTTTATTTATTATATTCTGGCCACAATTTGTTACTAATACTACTTTGAATCACCGTTTATTTATTATATTTAGGTCACAAATTATTGTTGTTATGTTTACTGAAATTTACTGTCACTTTCGCTTGTAAACCGCTGGCTGTCACTTCTTCTTTTTTCTGGTCGTAAAACTCAGTATATTGTTGTCTGCAGTCAGGTGATTCGTTACTTTGGCCTCTGATATATTAAAGACCAGACGAACGAGTTAAGAATTAAACGGGTAGAGGCCATCTTCGGTTGTCATATTTCGTCGAAAGGAATCGATTGTCTCAGTATTTTGCTATTTGCTTTCGACCTGAGCAGTTCTTTGAGAAAGTCAGAAGATTTTTCGGTTTAAGTTTTAAATCGCAGTGCATCTGTAACAATTGATTTTGGATTTTTGAAACTAAACCTTATTATCCATTCGAATCGTTGTTGGAGTTAGATTCTGTTGTTATTTTTGGAGTGATTCGATGGAAAGCCGCGTGTCGGGATATTTATGAAATCTTCTGTGGATAGATCACGGTACAGTCAGCGAGTTGTTTGGTTAATTCAATACCATTCAGGCCGGCGAATTGCATTTACAGTTAGCAACGTTCACGTCCTCGCACATTCATACCAGTTGAGAGTGCCACGATTCTAGAGAAAATAAACCCTCTTACAATAGGGTTCTTGGTATAGGCTGAAATTCTTGGTACGGGCCTAAGTTCTTGGTACGGGTCTAAGATCTTGGTACAGGCCTAAGTTTATGGTACGGCTGATTTTATTTTGGTTCGAGCCTTATTTGTTTGGAGCAAGCCTAATTTGTTCTTGATACGGCCTAGATTATTTTGGTTCAGGCCTAATTGTTGAGAAAAATCTGAAGCCAAGTTTTGGAGAAGATTGTCTCTGGAATCCGAACAGATAAGCTATAGGCCTTTAATATTATTACTTTATTTTTATTTTTTTATTTCTCTGACTGTGAACATTGTATATTTTATTGCTGTGTTAATCTTTTGTAAAATTTAGTTAAATAGAACGTGTGATCACACTAAACAGGGGCACTATTTCATTAGGTAACCATTGTTAAGGCGCTAGGGTTGACCCATACTATATTAAAGGAGGGTCTAGTTTGATATTCTCGTTTTATTTAGCTCACTTTAACGTTCTTAACTTGCAGCTCAATTAATCTTGATTAAGATTCTTAATTTATTTAATTATCTCCAGTGAGGAAGGTCAGTGCCTGGAACAACAGGGGTTTCCGATTTTAACCGTTCAAATCGGTGGCGCGACTCACTATTATTTTTGTACTTACCCTCTACGGCTGAGCTGGGCACTAATTTGCCAGTAGAGAAACCACTAACCGATCTCAGCTGGAGTTGAACTTCTATTTGAAGTAATTGATTAATTTTTCAAAATTTATTGTTTTATTTTTTTAATTCTTTTATTACATCAAAAGTACGTAGCAGGTGGCGTAGTTAATATCTGATATATTTATACACACAATTGTTACTTGATCAAGTACTCTAAGGGTGCTGTTGATGTCTAATATATTTAATAAAAATATTACAAAAATAAATCGTAAAAATGAGGAAAATGCATCAGTGTTAGGCGGTACAAAGTTCGCTGGGACAGCTAGTATTATTATAAAAGAAATTCTAATAAAAGCACTTATAAACTAATTTTGATCAGCCTTAAGCGTTTAACATTTTTTGTTACCATTCGCAACACAAACTCCTATAAAATAAAATTTGACTTTAAGATAAAACCGTGTCTGTATTCTTTAAGATCCCGTGCCAAAATTCAATTAATCGATCCCTTATTCTAAAAAAAAATAACCTAATCGTGTTTAATGATGTACAAGAAGAAAAAGTGTTCATTTCTCGATATGATCCTCGCCCGCGAAAGAGTGATCATCAGCATGTAAATATCATTATCTACTTGAATAGTCATTCAATTGTCGAAGATGAATGCCGATGTCGAGGGATAAAAAAGGCCCAAATGGCCACAAACCCACGTTGCCGTGGAAACAAGGCACTCATGTTCACCGGGAAAGGGTGTGAGACTTCAACCCCGATCAATCTTTAAGCTTTTGTGGAGTTTTCTATTGTATGAGAACACGTAGGTTTTATATATTCATACTAAGGACTTGTGCAGACTGGATTCACGTGAATAAACGACCAGTTTTATTATAATTTTCAATGAAATTCAAAACAATTTGTATCTATTTATCGAAAAATAGATCATGCCCAGCCATACTCAGCGAACACATACTCACATTTATCGTTGTAGACCATGATTTTCGTACCAAAATCAGATTAGGCTGTCAGAAATAAATTTAAGAAATACTAGATATACATTTGTGGTTAAGGAGTCAAACTATCACTGTTAACTTGTACGAGGTATGTTTAGAAAAAACCGAAAATTTGAATAACTCATAAAATCTTTATTTGTGCCAGCGCTTCATCCAATCTTTGAAGCACTTCTGGAACTCAATTTTGAATACTGCCACCAGCTCTTTCTTCGGCATGGTCTTTATTTCAACATTTGTGGCAAAAGGTCATCCTTCTATCGGTCTCTTTAGTTTTGGGAATAGAAAAAGTTGCAGTCAACTAAGTCCTGAGGATACGGTGGTTGAGGCTCATGAGCAATATTCATGCGACGTTATTTTTGGTCAAAATTGAGCAATTTTGGAAACATCTTCGTAGCCACACATTTCATGCCCAAAACATCCAATACAAACGCATGACAGGATCCAATTGATATGCCAACATCCTCAGCAACTTTCCTAATAACAATTAGAAGATTTTCCAAAACCATTTTTTTCACCAATTCAAGGTTTTCATCAGTTGTTGATGTACTCGGGTGGTTATCGTTATCGTTAACTTTTTTTGAAGCTGTCAACTTTTGTTAACTTTTTTTGAAGCTGTCAACTTTTGTTAACTTTTTTTGAAGCTGTTAACTTGTGTTAATTTTTTTAAAGCTGTCAACTTTTGTCAACTTTTTTGAAGCTGTCAACTTTTGTTAACTTTTTTTGAAGCTGTCAACTTTTGTTAACTTTTTTTGAAGCTGTCAACTTTTGTTAACTTTTTTTGAAGCTGTCAACTTTTGTTAATTTTTTTAAAGCTGTCTACTTTTGTCAATTTTTTTGAAGCTGTCAACTTTTGTTAACTTTTTTGAAGCTGTCAACTTTTGTTAACTTTTTTTGAAGCTGTCAACTTTTGTTAACTATCTTGAAGCTGTCAACTTTTATTAATTTTTTTAAAGCTGTCAACTTTTGTTAACTTTTTTAAAGCTTTCAACTTTTGTTAACTTCTTTGAAGCTGTCAACTTTTGTTAACTTTTTTTGAAGCTGTCAACTTTTGTTAACTATCTTGAAGCTGTCAACTTTTATTAATTTTTTTAAAGCTGTCAACTTTTGTTAACTTTTTTAAAGCTTTCAACTTTTGTTAACTTCTTTGAAGCTGTCAACTTTTGTTAATTTTTTTGAAGCTGTCAACTTTTGTTAACTTTCTTGAAGCTGTCAACTTTTATTAATTTTTTTAAAGCTGTCAACTGTTGTTAACTTTTTTAAAGCTGTCAACTTTTGTTAACTTTTTTTGAAGCTGTCAACTTTTGTTAATTTTTTTTGAAGCTGTCAACTTTTGTTAACTTTCTTGAAGCTGTCAACTTTTATTAATTTTTTTAAAGCTGTCAACTTTTGTCGACTTTTTTGAAGCTGTCAACTTTTGTTAACTTTTTTTGAAGCTGTCAACTTTTGTTAACTTTTTTTAAAGCTGTCAACTTTTGTTAACTATCTTGAAGCTGTCAACTTTTATTAATTTTTTTAAAGCTGTCAATTTTTGTTAACTTTTTTAAAGCTGTCAACTTTTGTTAACTTTTTTTGAAGCTGTCAACTTTTGTTAACTTTTTTAAAGCTGTCAACTTTTGTTAACTTTCTTGAAGCTGTCAACTTTTATTAATTTTTTTAAAGCTGTCAATTTTTGTTAACTTTTTTAAAGCTGTCAACTTTTGTTAACTTTTTTTGAAGCTGTCAACTTTTGTTAACTTTTTTTGAAGCTGTCAAGTTTTGTTAACTTTCTTAAAGCTGTCAACTTTTATTAATTTTTTTAAAGCTGTCAACTTTTGTTAACTTTTTTAAAGCTGTCAACTTTTGTGAATTTTTTTGAAGTTGTCAACTTTTGTTAACTTTTTTGAAGCTGTCAACTTTTGATAACTTCTTTAAAGCGTTTATACCATTCATACACTCTTGGTTTACTCATAGTTGATTGACCAAATGCTACAGTCATTGGCACACATTATCTCATTTTTAAAACAAAATTTAAAGAAGATTGTTTCTTCCATTTTGGTCGATAGTAAAAAATCGAAGAGGATTCTAACCTTTCTGTCTGTCAAACACAAACTAACAATGTACGTAGCTCCCGTTTCTTTCTGAACAAACCTTGTATACAATATAACACTTATTTCTGTTGCTTCCTATCTTTTATCAAATTTATATTTGATCCTATATAGGTCAGAAATTACTTGTAAAAGATATATCTTAAAAAGAAAAAAAGAAATTTTCTTGATATTACATAAGTGCTTTAGTTTTATAATAAAGCGACATAAAAGAAGAAAATTTCATTAAAAATACGTTCCTTTATAACCCATTTTCCATATAGGATTTCATCTCATTAATTTAAAAGTCATTCGAGAAATTCCCCAAGTGATATTTTCACTTCCTTTAATAGTCTCATTATAAAAAAAGGGGTTGATTCTGTTTACCTGGCAAGGGGTGAGTAATAGGCAGTGTATATACAGACAAACGTGTGACGAAAGAAGAAGTAGAAACCTCTGAACTCATGTGAAGTAAATGAAGTTGAGCTTCGAGAGCTCGTTACCAAGGCAACTTCGTTCCCTGCAGGTTAAAACCTTATTGGATATGCTCATCGCTTTATTTTATTTTTTAACTTTTCCAACATTTACATTTTTCATCTAGAGCTTCCATTTTCCAATGCGCGCTTGCCTTGGATATTGTATCAGATACTTGATGTGGGATTGTGCCGTAGATTTCTCATTTTGTTTCCTGATATAGTACAGGAATTTTTCACTAAAAATAAAATATTACTCCAAAAAATATGTAAATATCAGATTACCCTCAGGTTGTATTCAAAAGATTAAAAATCAATTTTCTACAGCAAATAAAGCAAGCTAAAATATGACAGACAATTCAAACTATAAGGAAACATCTTGAAGGTATCCAGATTGGTATAACACTTCTGTACCTCTCGAAACACACACCCCTCTATCCATTCTGATCTTAAACTAAGCAAAGATGGTCTTCAGACCAGTAAACGGCTGAGAAGAACTTAATATTCTTTTGGAACAAATCTACTTTTGGTGCCAATGTTTAGAGAGGTACAAGGCAACGAGCAAGCTAATAAACTTGATCAGCTATAATATCCTTCTTTCTCTAGCCTTTTGTAATCTCGGATCCATACACTATACAAACATCATTGGTCAGGAATGACACAAGCGATCAGTAAACTCAAACTTTAAGGTTATACCTGACATGCATCCAGCATATAAAGCAAACTTAAAAATGAAACAAACGAGCAGTCGATTCAAACTTTAAGGTCATACCTGGAAAGTATCCAGATTGGTAGAACACTTCTGTACCTCTGGAAACACACACCCCTCTATCTATTGGAATCTTAAACAAAGCAAAGATGGTCTTCAGACGGTTGAGAAGAACTTAATCTTCCGTTGGAACAAATCTACTTTTGGTGCCAGAGTTTAGAGAAGTACCTACAAGGCACCGAGCAAGCTAATAAACTTGATCAGCTATAATATTCTTCTTTCTCTAGCGTTTTGTAATCTCGGATCCACAGACAATACAAACATCATTGGTCAGGCATGACACAAGTGATCAGTAAACTCAAACTTTAAGGTTATACCTGACATGCATCCAGCATATGGAGGGTACCTCTACCCTTCATAATCCAGCATATAAAGCAAACTTAAAAATAAAACAAACGAGCAGTCGATTCAAACTTTAAGGTCATACCTGGAAGGACTCCAGATTGGTAGAACACTTCTGTACCTCTGGAAACACACATACCTCTATCTATTGAAATCTTAAACAAAGCAAAAATGGTCTTCAGACGGTTAAGAAGAATTTAGTCTTCTGTTGGGACAAATCTACTTTTGGTGCCAGAGTTTAGAGTAGTAGCTACAAGGCAACGAGCAAGTTAATAAACTTGATCAGCTATAATATTCTTCTTTCTCTAGCCTGTTGTAATCTCGGTTCCATAGAAAATACAAAAATCATTGGCCAAGAATGATACAAGCTATCAGTAAACTCATACTTTAAGGTTATACCTGAGATGTATCCAGATTGGTATAAGACTAAACAGTGTTTATAACACATACCTCTCTATGAATTGAGACCTTACACAACCCAAAGATTGTCTTCGGAGCAGTATACGGTAAAGAAGAACTCAATCTTCCTATGGAACAAATCTACTTTTAGTGCAGGAGCTTACAGGCGTACAAGGCAACCAGCAAGCTAGTATACTTGATCAGCTATAATATTCCACTTTCTAAAGCCTTTTGTAAGCATGGATCCATAGATAATACAACCATCATTGGTCAGAAATGGCACAAGCTAGCAGTCAACTCAAACTGGAGAGTGTCCAGATTGAACAGAACAAATAAATTTTGTACTTCTGGAAACACACCTCATTTTCTATTGGTGCCTTAAACGACACAAAGATTGTCTATGCCTTTCTCAGGCTTTGAGTTGTCGTTATACCAGATTGACTGCCCTTGAATTAGTTGGCCATTGTTCCATGAACTCTTACCAATAATTCCAGTCCCAAATTTTTTGCAAAGTGATACCTGAGGACTATCCTGATGTGAGACATACTCATTATTTGATCCTCATTAACCCTATCATATAGCTCTCCTTCGGAGCCTAGCCTTGTAGCAGCCTGCCAAATCTGACATGGTTTTTAAGTTCTTTTGGAGACAATAAAGAAGAGTATGTTATATGGTTTCAAAGAAAAATACGAATTTTAATATTCTTTTTACTGAAATATCATAAAATTCTTAACAAGAAACTTGAAATGGAGCAAAAGATACTACAAAATTTTATCTCCTTTTTTATAAACTCATTAATTGCAGCCATTTTAAATTCCAACAAAACTGTATAGGTACATGTACTTATTATATAAAATATTTTATCCCGTTGCTATATTGTCAAGTGGCTTAAAGCTGCAGAGAGAACGAGAGATAGATAGAAAAAAAAGAAAAATAAGAGATGTGTCTACAAATCCTTCAGTTTCTCGTTCAGTGCTCTTGTCTCTTGTTTCTGGCAAGACACGCTCATATCCTCTATATTTTTTTTGTCGTACTTATTTGTCTAGTGCCTCATTTTGGCATGTATCCCCGACATCAATCTTGACTAGTCGAGGACTTGCTATTTCTTGTATTTTTTGCAACATAATGTCGACTATACAGTTATGGAGTGTGTTCTTTATAATGCAGAATGTCCTTATTTTATCGCGATAATACGAGCAGACAGACAGTTGGAAGTTCATGTATATAAAAGGAGACAAGATCATTAAAGCATTTATACAGAGTGTAGGTACTAATTAATGTGCAAAAAATGAAAAATCAGTAATTGAAAAAAGGTTCAAGGTTTTTTCTTGTATTCATTTTTACCATCGGTGTGAGAGTATTAAATTTTTATTTTTATATGTTAACTAGCTGACTCAGCGAACTTTGTACTGCCTTTGTAATGCCTTTTTCTTATTTTCTTTACACAAGAGCTTGGAGTTCCTCTGATACCAACCAATCTTGATTATGCAAATAATTATCACATATTTTTTTAGGATATAAACAGTAATTTCTACCAAATACTCCAGCAGTTCTTCCAGCATATAAAAACTTTCCTCCAGGAGATTACCAGATGCTCCAGCAGTTCTTCCAGCATATAAAAAATTTACTCCAGGAGATTACCAGATGCCCCAGCAGGTCTTCCAGCATATGAAAACTCTGCTCCAGGAGATTACCAGATGCTCCAACAGTTCTTCCAACATATGAAAACTTTGCTCCAGGAGATTACCAGATGCTCCAGCAGTTCTTCCAGCATATGAAAACAATGCTCCAGGAGATTACCAGATGCTTCAGTAGTTCTTCCAACATATAAAGACTTTGCTCCAGGAAATTACCAGATGCTCCAGCAGTTCTTCCAGCATATGAAAACTGTGCTCCAGGAGATTACCAGATGGTCTAGCAGTTCTTCCAGCATATGAAAACTTTGTTCCAGGAGATTACCAGATGCTCCAGCAGTTCTTCCATTATATGAAAAGTATGCTTCAGGGGATTACCAGATTCTTTAGCAGTTCTTCCAGCATATAAAAACTTTGCTCCAAGGGATTACCAGATTCTCCAGCAGTTCTTCCAGCATATGAAAACATTGCAAAAGGAGATTACCAGATGCTACAGCAGTTTTCCAGCATATGAAAACTTTGCTCCAGGAGATTACAAGATGCTCCAGCAGTACTTCCAGCATATAAAAACTTTGCTCCAGGAGATTACCAGATACACCAAAAGTTCTTCCAGCATATGAAAACTTTGCTCCAGGAGATTACCAGATGCTCCAGCTCCAGCAGTTCTTCCAGAATATGTAAGAAACTTTTAAGGCAAGATACAGGAAACTCTAATGTTTGTAAGAAATGAAGTTACCATTCGAACAACTGAAAGTTTTCCTAAATACTATCGCATATGTAAGGCTTTAAAAAGAATCTTTATTGTTTACTAAAAGATCTTAAAATTTCTCGCCATTTTATCTGCCAAAATTTTATTCATCTTGAAGTGGATTCTCCGATGCATCAGAGCAAGCATATGGAGCATGTATTTATAGTCGCAGTGTCAATTCCTTTCGGTGAGGTTACAGTTCGTCTTATTTGTGCAAAGAGCAAGGTTGCTTCTCTCAAAAAAAACAATCTTCCTAGAATCGAGCTTTTAGGACCTGTTATCCTTTCAAGATTGTTCAAAAAGGTAATTGAGTCATTAACAATCGAGTTTAGAAGCATTCATTTTTGGTCAGACTCGACAATAGTCTTAGGGCTACCCAACTGTCTTAAAACCTTTGTTGCGAATCGTGTTTCAGAGATACAAACTAATACAACTTCTGGGATATGGTACCATGTTGGTTCCAAGGAAAATCTCGCTGAGTTACTTACGTGTGGCATCAATCCTTCGCTTCTCCAGTTTTCAAGTTTATGGTGGAATGGGCCGTATTTATTGCATTCAGAGCAGATGTCTTGGCCTGCTCAGACTCTTCAGTTCCTGAATTAAAGCAACTCAAAGTGCCTCCACAACTTTGTGTTATAAACCGTTCAATAAAAGGTTAAATCTTTTGGTTACATTTTATATGTAAACTTCTTTGAAGGATCTCTAAGTGGTATGAGAAAGAAAAATATAGAGTGTGGTAGAAAAAAGATGGTAATTTTATAGGAATTTGGTAGGTAAGAGGACCCTGCTGTAGGACTTATGTCCTTTTCAGGAAATGGATGGGAGTGTTTGGATGGTGTTAGTATCTGTCGTCGGCCCCGCTCTCACAAACTTTCCCATTTGTATTTCCCATGTGCAGCAGGTTAGATTGCTCTTAATTCTTCTCTCCATCCATGGCGCTTGAACATATCTAAACAGTTTTCTTTCTTTGGTGTGAGTGTAAGTGTTGTGTGGTAGTGTGACCCACGTGGTGTAATGTGGTTTTGCGAGATTGACGCTGTGGCGTGTCTCCTCCGTCCTGGAGCCCTTTCATTTGGAAAGGACGAAGGGAACCACAGAAACATTCGCGAAGGGACCGTCCAACTGGTATGGTAAAGCAGCCACCGTTACATACAGTAAAGAGAATTAAATGACTTTTAATGTTGGTATTACCTGTAAGGCTCAGTACAAATTGTAACACAACTTAGTTTTTGTTTCACGGAGTGCAGCAATTTAAAAAAATCTAATGTAAGAAAGAAATAAGTAGAGTTATCAGTTTAAAGTTAATTTAAGGTTTCCAAATAAAAAATTGAGAATAACCAAATTGTAGGAAGCATTATGAACGTTTATATATGCAAAATTTAACAGACTCCAAAGAGATGTAAAAAGAAGTCTTTAAAGAGTATCTCGAACAAAGTAAAACTAGAAATTATCCCGGTTTTATAGTAAAAATTTGCAAGTGCTCGAAATAGTCAATGACTTGGTGTATCAAAGTTGTTCGCCTGCAGTCTCTCAAAGTGTTCCTTCTTTTTCTTTATCTCTCAATGAAGCCCTCACTTACCTACTTCCCGAATTGCTGCATTATAAACTTGATACTTTTTACACTTGGCTGAATATCGTTAATGGACTCGTTATATAAAGTCTCTCGTTGGGACTTCTTCTTTTAAAATTATGAGCGCAGATAGAGGAATATGCATAGAAATAAAATATTACCAGGGGTTGTAAATTCATATTTTTACGGTGAAATGAATTTAGAAACGCGCCTGTGCCTCGATAATGTTTCTTCTTTTTTTTATTTTATTTTATTATCTTATTTTTTAAAAATGAAAATTATCGTCAGTTTTTAGAGAAATTATTGCTCGTTTCGATGTAAAGACTTGAAGTTAATATTTTCTAGTTAATAACTAAGACAGGTTATCTTAAATTAGAGACTACAGTGCATTATATTTCTTGGAAAATTAATATTAACTAGGAATTATTCTACAGTTATAATAGGTAAAGTAACGATTTTAATTGGAAGGAGGAGTAGTTGTAAAATTTGTGTAATTTTCACTACTTTTAAACATGCCGACAAAAAAGTTCATATACATACATAATATTGTGTGAAAATTAGAGAACTATCTATCGGGTTCTAATAAGAATATATCCACTTATCGTCAGGCCAACAAACTGGTATGGGTGTGCCTCAGGGTTCCATACTAGGACCGATTCTTTTTATTCTTTATATAAATCAGCTGCTAGAAATCCTCTCAACTGCAGATATATGCAGATAATGCAACTGGGGTTTTTGTAAATAAAAACAGAGAAATTCGCCAAAGTGTCTTTACAATAAAAATTAGCAAACTTATAGAAAAATCTTTATATTTTCCATAACACTTTTCATTTTTTTAATACTTTTTATAGTTCTTGAGATATACAGGGATAAACTAAAAAGTTTAAAGAAAATCAAAAATCAACAACAAAAAAAAGAACATAGTCAGTCTCTCCCTTAAATTTTCAATATTTCTCTGTGATTAATTTTAATAAAAATTTGCAAATTTATAGAAAAATCTTTATATTTTCCATAACACTTTTCACTTTTTTAATACCTTTTATGGTTCTTGAGATATACAGAGTTAAACTAAAAAGTTTGAAAAAAATCGTAAATCAACAAAAAAACGAACATAGTCAGTCTCTCCCTTAAATTTTCAGTATTTGTCTGTCATGAATTTTAATAAAAATTTGCAAATTTATAGAAAAATCTTTATGTTTTCCATAACAGTTTTCATTTTTTTAATACTTTTTATAGTTCTTGAGATATACAGGGATAAACTAAAAAGTTTAAAGAAAATCAAGAATCAACAACAAAAAAAAGAACATAGTCAGTCTCTCCCTTAAATTTTCAATATTTCTCTGTAATTAATTTTAATAAAAATTTGCAAGTTTGCAGAAAAATCTTTATATTTTCCATAACACTTTTCACCTTTTTAATACCTTTTATGGTTCTTGAGATATACAGGGATAAACTAAAAAGTTTAAAGAAAATCAAAACTCAACAACAAAAAAACAACATAGTGAGACTCTCCCTTAAATTTTCAGTATTTGTCTGTGATGAATTTTATTAAAAATTTGCAAATTTATAGAAAAATCTTTATATTTTCCATAACACTTTTCACCTTTTTAATACCTTTTATGGTTGTTGAGATATATAGGGTTAAACTAAAAAGTTTGAAAAAAATCGTAAAATCAACAAAAAAACGAACATAGTCAGTCTCTCCCTTAAATTTTCAGTATTTGTCTGTGATGAATTTTAATAAAAATTTGCAAATTTATAGAAAAATCTTTATGTTTTTCATAACACTTTTCATTTTTTTAATTATTTTTATAGTTCTTGAGATATACAGGGATAAACTAAAAAGTTTAAAGAAAATCAAAAATCAACAACAAAAAAAAAAGAACATAGTCAGTCTCTCCCTTAAATTTTCAATATTTCTCTGTGATTAATTTTAATAAAAATTTTCAAATTTATAGAAAAATCTTTATATTTTCCATAACACTTTTCACCCTTTTAATACCTTTCATGGTTCTTGACATATACAGGGTTAAACTAAAAAGTTTGAGAAAAATCGTAAATCAACAAAAAAACGAACATAGTCAGTCTCTCCCTTAAATTTTCAGTATTTGTCTGTGATAAATTTTAATAAAAATTCGCAAATTTATAGAAAAATCTTCAAGTTTTCCATAACACTTTTTATTTTTTTATTACTTTTTATAGTTCTTGAGATATACAGGGATAAACTAAAAAGTTTAAAGAAAATAAAAAATCAACAACAAAAAAAAGAACATAGTCAGACTCTCCCTTAAATTTTCAATATTTCTCTGTGATTAATTTTAATAGAAATTTGCAAATTTATAGCAAAATCTTTATATTTTCCATAACACTTTTCATTTTTTTAATACTTTTTATAGTTCTTGAGATATACAGGGATAAACTAAAAAGTTTAAAGAAAATCAAAAATCAACAACAAAAAAAAAGAACATAGTCAGTCTCTCCCTTAAATTTTCAATATTTCTCTTTAATTAATTTTAATAAAAATTTGCAAATTTATAGAAAAATCTTTATATTTTCCATAACACTTTTCACCTTTTTAATACATTTTATGGTTCTCGAGATATACAGGGTTAAACTAAAAAGTTGAAATTTTTAAAATTTTAAAATTTTTTGAACCTTTCAACATTTTGTAACTTTGGAAAATTTTAAAAAATTCAAAGAGAGGGGGTAGCGTCTGTCTGAAATACGGCTAACGCTGTGGGTTAAAGTGAGAGAGGAGTAGCATGCCTACTAGATATAGTGGCACCGTAACGCGTTACGTTACAAAGAAGTTTACCCTCCCATAAGAAGTTATCACTTCAAAATGCATAAATGGTGGTGCTCTAACTCACTCTATCTGAATACATCCAAGACCAAACAAGTCTGTTATAGCACTCAACAAAATCGTGATACAACTGGTATAGAAACACGTATCAATAACAATGTTATTAAAAACGTGGACTGTATAAAATTTCTAGGTGTACATATACATATACAATTTTCTCTACTTTGAAAAATTTTACGTAAAAACGAATGACACAACAGATTTAACTTATAAATCAATTTAAACTCAGGTAGAAAAAAATTCATATATCCCGATACCAACTTAAAAAATAATTACCTTCCCTTTCATCCCTTCTCAAGTTTCAAGCCTACAAGTGTTTGCGTTCTGAAACTCACCCTTGTTATAAATTTAAAGTAAGAAAAATATGAAATTGTGAATTCTGGTAGAGAGAAGAAAAAGAGTGAGAGAGAGAGCGTGAGAGAGAGAGAAAGGTTGAGGGCTTTGCATCCCTTGAGCCCTTCTTTGGCGTACGTGCCTCTTGACGTCTATTGTTCAGAAGCGTGTAGCAGAGTATGCCGGATCTTTGCCCTTAGCGCCGATATAATGATGGATTTAACCTTAAAAGTAGTAGGATCCCTTTGCATACGAGAGAAGGAAGAAGGAGACATTAAAAAGACAAGTAATTAAAGAATGCTAATGGGGAATATCGACTGGTTCTTATATGGTCCTTTACCTTTAACGTTTTTGTTCATGTGAAGGTATTTTGTAGAGGATTTTTGTGTAAAAAGCAATACGAACTTCTACAAAACTAAGATGAATTAACATTTACCACTAGTAAAACTATTAAAAATATCCGCAAAAACAGCAGTCTTTATTATACAAGCTTACTCCTAGTCCAACTTTTCTAGTATACAGAAAATAACATTTTGGATAAGATAATGAGATTAAAAATGTCATCAAGATGAAATCAGACTACATAGTTCACAAAAACCTCCCTAACGGAAGGACTCAACCGAATTGTTCCTATTATAGAGATAGGTTCAAGACTGCAGAGAATTTAGAAGCAATAGTTATGAAACTGTCAAGATTTCTATTCTACTGGAAACACATAGGCTGAGGTATGTGCAATCGAAAAATTCTCTATCTTCAGAAAAGTATATGAGTGCCAAAAAGAACTCTATCTTCTAAAAAAACAAACTAATTTGGGTACCAAAATAAATCGCAACGAGCAGACTAATAAAATTGCAAGAAAAGAATCATCCAAGATTTTTAAAGGTACAGAACCAGTTCTAGGTGTATCAAAAAGTACTTTTAACAGCCTGGATTCGTAAACAATCCAACCATTACTGGTCAAGCACACAACATAATGTATTTTAAAAAGACTTCTTCTAAAAGAGCTCGACCAGTGCTTACAATAGGCAGAAATCACCAAAGTGGTCTCTTAGGATTTTCTCCGGGACAGGAAAGTTGAAAGAACACCTGCACAGCTACAGAATATACAGCAGGGAACATAAAATAAGCAAAAGCTGCGAGGAACCGAATATTTGAACTCTTCGTTTTGACTCTGCAAGCTTATTGCAGCCATCCTCTAGATCTGCACAAATTTTCATACAAGAAGACCAGACAAGGCATTGTGACTCTGCAAGTTTATGGAAGCTATCCTCTAGGTCTGTACAAATTTCCATACATACAGACCAGGCAATGCATAAAACTTCATTATGACTCTGTAAGCTTATGACACCCATTCTCTAGTTCTGTATAAATTTCCATACAAGAAGACCAGACAAGGCACAAGACCTTATTATGACTCCGCTAGCTTATGGAACCCTTTCTCTAGATCTATACACATTTCGATATAAGAAGACCAGACAATGCATAAGACTTCATTATGACTCTGTAAGCTTATGACACCCATTCTCTAGTTCTGTATAAATTTCTATACAAGAAGACCAAACAAGGCACAAGACCTCATTATAACTCTGCTAGCTTATGGAACCCTTCCTCTAGATCTATACACATTTCGATATAAGAAGACCAGACAATGCATAAGACTTCATTATGACTCTGTAAGCTTATGACACCCATTCTCTAGTACTGTATAAATTTCCATACAAGAAGACCAGACAAGGCACAAGACTCCTCTAGATCTATACACATTTCGATATAAGAAGACCAGACAATGCATAAAATTTCATTATGACTCTGTAAGCTTATGACACCCATTCTCTAGTTCTGTATAAATTTCCATACAAGAAGACCAGACAAGGCACAAGACTTCATTATGACTCTGCTAACTTATGGAACCCTTTCTCTAGATCTAGACACATTTCGATATAAGAAGACCAGACAATGCATAAGACTTCATTGTGAGTCTGTTAGCTTTTGGCACCCTTCCTCTAGATCTGTACAAATTTCTATACAAGAAGACCAGAGAAGACATATAGGAGAGGTTAGAATGTGAGACATGTTATAGTACCTGTTCAGAGATCTGATGAGAATTAGGATCGATCATTGTTCGGTGTTGCTAGTGGCATATGTTCTTTGGAAGAGCGCTCCATAACACAATAGAATGTTTTTGGTGTTATCTAAGTATCTATGTATGTTGTAAAGTAGCTCCACATAGTGTAATGTGAGGTTTGTAGATCAAGGAATTCAAAGAAAATAAAAAAAATCTTCGTCAATCTGTCTTTGTTGTTGTTGGGGGTGATATATTATGGGTAGGTCAAAGAAAGGATATCCAAAAGATCGTAGGGAGTCCTGCATAAAGTTTAGAAGCAGTTGTTAACAGTAGTGATAAAAATGTAAAGATTTCTAGCCTACTGGAAACAAAAATGAAGTATAGTAATCTTAAAATGCTTCATCTACAGATGGGAACTTGATCTTCTAGAAAAACAAGCTAGTTTGGATGACAGGATATAAAGCAATAGATAGCAAAGAGCAGATTAATAAATTTGCAAAGAAAGGATGATCCAATTTTTTTTCATGATCTCGAAACAGTTGTAGAGGTAGCAAAAAGTACTTTTAAGATACTGGATTCATAAACAACCATTACTAATCAAGAACACAACAAAATGTATTTTAAAGAAACATTTTCAAAAAGAACTGGAGTACTGTGTACACTAGGCAGGAACCATCAAAGGGGTATCATAGGATCCTTTTGGAAGAGGAACTGTTAAAAGAATACCTCTACAGCTCACTACTCAGCTACAGCAAGGCACTAAATATTTGAATATTTCGTTGTAACTCTGCAAGCTTATTGAACCCATCCTCTACATCTGTACTAATTTCCAAACAAGAAGACCAGACAAGGCATAAGACTTTGGTGTGACTCTGCAAGCTTATGGCACCTATCCTCTACATTTGTACAAATTTCTATTCAAGAAGACCAGACAAGGCACAATACGTCATTGTGACTCTGCAAGCTTATGAAACCCATCCTCTAGATCTGTATAAATGTTCATACAAGAAGACCAGACAAAGCATAAGACTTCATTGCTATACTCTGCAAGCTTATGACAGCTATCATCTAGATCTGTTCAAATTTCCATACAAGAAGACCAGCCAAGGCACAAGACTTCAATGTAACTCTGCAAACTTATGACACCCATCCTCTAGACCTATAGAAATGTCCATACAAGAAGACCAGACAAGGAACAAATGGAGAGGTTGGAATGTAAGATTTTAAGACCTGATTAGGGATGTGATGAAAAATGGGATCAAAGTTTTTTGGCTGTTGTTATTGAAATTAATATTTGACATTTTAAATGACAGTAAGTCAAATTACGTCAATATTATACTTTTCATTCTTAAATCTCATATAAAGTCAAGGAAAGTGACATTTGGCAATCATTGACAGTAAGTGTCAAACTATGTTATGACCAAACTTATTAATCTATTATCTCATATAAAGAGAATGAAATTGACATTAAGTG
Source organism: Altica lythri (assembly GCA_964028335.1). Taxonomy (NCBI): domain Eukaryota; kingdom Metazoa; phylum Arthropoda; class Insecta; order Coleoptera; family Chrysomelidae; genus Altica; species Altica lythri. The sequence goes on from OZ034810.1 coordinate 23,344,949, forward strand.
TCAAGCCAATTGTCATTTGATAATCAGTGACACCGTACCGTGACAGTTCGATTCAAATGACGTTATGAATTTTAAACAGATCGATATAGAAAAACAATTTTCATAAAACAACATGAGCTTATATTTTAAAAATAACGATGCCATTAATTTTGTTCCATAAAACTGAGACTGCTCTCATAAGCATATGCTAGATGCGGCGAGAAGGGCCTAGAAGGCAATAAAGGAAAACGCAGATTGCTTATGGTCTACGGAACATCTTACAGACGCCACCGAGGCGAAGTATCTTATTCAAACTTTTATGATATATGTATTGGGGAACAAATTGGAAGGATTCTTTTATGTTTTTTGAGCCTAACTGACTTCATTTTTATAACGATTTTCTTCTACAGTTTTCTCAATGATTGATCGAATAATATGTCTCAATAATAAGATATGAATTTTTATTACATTTATTTTAAATATTGCCTTGTTCTCAAAAGGTAATAAATAACATTGTCAGAGAATCGTTTCTTTGACATTTGACAATTGAAATTTGACATTTGACAGTTGACAGGTGACAGGTGACAGGTGACAGCTGACAATTGACAGTTGACATTTGACATCTAAACTATGAGCATTATGAATTTGTTGCAATAAAAACGGTCCTTAAAGAGAATATGGGACAACAGGAAATATTGTTGAAGTTATACTTCTTTTAGCGTAAAATTTTAGAATGAGCGCATACACCGTCACAAAAAAACGAGTGCACACGTCACTGATTGTCAAATGTCACTTTCCTCGACATTATAAGAGATATCAAAATGACAAGTTTAGTGATCATGTAATTTGACATATACTGTCATTTAAACTGTCAACTGTCAATATCCTATTTTTTATATGAGATATCAGATTGATAAGTTTAATCATAACGTAGTTTGACACTTACTGTCATTTATTATATGCTGTCATTGATTGTCAGATGTCAATGTCATTTAAAATGTCAATGCCATTTAAAATGTCAACTGTCAATTTTCCTATTTTTATATAAGATATTCGATAAGTTTAGTTATAACGTAGTTCAACACGAATAAAAATATGGGACAATGCTCAAAAAAACGAATTTTTATATCCTCAATTCCTTACTATTTACATTTATGGCCTTTTACTGTTGTTGTATGTATTGACTGGCTAAACTGCCATTTAGAGTAAAAGTGTCATAAAAAGTAGAGGATTATAATAATATATATCAATAAATCAACATTATAAAAATACGTGGAAATCTAATTTGAAATTTCTGTATCACAACTGCAAAAAACTAATTTCATGATGTCGGTTTTTCGTGACGTTTTCGCTCTGTTTTTCGTGACGGTGTCACCCTTATCATTTCTATCAGTTCTAATGGGCTAAAAAAAGTCAAAAGTAAAACGCCGACTAACCACTAAGGTATCTGTGGCCGATAAGTTAAAGGCGGTATCGTCTATGAGTAGAGATTGAATATGATTATAATTTTTTTTTTAAATGATTTTAAACCGTTAAAAGTTTACAATAATGTAGAAGTTTTAGAACGAATTTAAAAATAATGTTATCTTGTCAGTCAATTTCCGGAAAAGTTTCCTCTTTGTTCAAATATTTGTTAATTCCAAAGTTAAAACAGCCCCGTAAAAGTTTCAAAGTATTTTTCCATTATCAACGGAATGAAAACATTCAGCGAGTATACGTAGGTAGTGAAATTCTATATCTAACTCGAGAAACGATCAAAATCTCATTACCGCTCCACTCGTTCGTCCACCTCCCCCCCGAGCATAGGTGGAAGAAATGGGGAAAAGGAGGCAAAAAAACTCCACATTCTTGTAATCCCGTAGCCGGGACCTTCATCCAATCCAGTAAGTCGTAAGTAGGTGTTCGAATGTGAAGAGTATTGACGAAAAGAAAGGCGCTTGCGTGTCCCATTCTCCACATGACCGGCGTTTGGAAAGGGGGGAAAACGAAAGGAGAAAAGAAGAGCGTGTGTACTTTTGTACTTTTTCCTACATCCAGGCCGACGACTACGACGACGACGCTATTTTTCATCCGGGTGGAGCCGGAACATGCTGGGCACAGGGACTATCATTCGGTCCCCCTTTTCATGGCCCACCCAGATCGATCGGCTAGAGTTGCATATTACGTTTTCACGTCACGTCCGTACTATACTATACAAAGAAATCACCTCGCATCGCTACCATTTATCATAGCATCTCAAGATTGCTCCTGCTGCCACCGCTTCTTGCTTTGCTTTTGCTTGGCAACCGAAAGCGAACAGGAGCGGAACGAAGGGGTTGCTCCGCTGAAGTCGTTCAACTTTTAATCGAATTTCGATCAAGGTCTTATTATAATTAGATTAAAGACGAACGTACGATCCTACCCTAACGCAAACAAATCAAAATATTATCTTTCATAAAAATTAACATTACTGAAGATTCTTTTCAATTTGTCTCAACAAATAGTGTTAAAATAGGTATTTAACTATTCAATATTTACTCTAACTTGCAAAGTTAGTTACGTCGACTTTGCATCTAACTTTAAGTGTGTTCTATCTACAACTTAACACTACAAATTGAATCAATTTTCAAGTATAGTTAACAGGATAATTTAGTTTAGAAATTATTTGTTACAGTATGTTAGAAAAATTCATTTGTGTTTGACATTTAACATTTGACAGTTGACATTTGACATTGTAGCCCTTAAATTACCCTTAGCTAGCTTTTAGGATCGTGGATTCCTGCTGAGTTTCTTATCAATTCCTTCCCAACAATTATTAATGGGCGCAAAGTACAGACAGACAAATAATGGTGTGAAATCAGTTTTAAATTGTTTATTCAATGATAAAAATTCTAATAGGAAGTTAATTAAAAAAAATTAAGTAATTAATTATTTTCTTATCTTTGAATTAAGTGAAGTCTTCTGTCGGAGCTTGCGGAAGCGAGTGTACAATCTGTAGAACAAATTTTGAAGACCTCAGGACTGCAGTACTGATGTTTTCTTATAATAAACGGAGACCACTGGAAAAATTGTTTCAAATGACCCTGAACTGGTGTTATAAGTGTTTTCGAAATGAAAGCTATGTCGAGAATCACGTCCTCTCTAGGGCCCTTCTTAAGATGGCAAAAGCCCAAAAACGAAGGGTGCAGAGAGTTAAGATAAACAACTTATAATTAACAAATTACCATATGAAATGAAAGAATTTAGTAGCATCCAAACCAAATTTCTCCTACCCAAATCAGATAAAGTAATCGAGTCGACGCAAATAACATTGATATTTTTAAAATTAAATAGTCGAGGAGCTAGGCCCACAACGAACGTTACAACATTTGACATTTGACAACAATTATTATTGACGGAAATAGTAAAGGGGTCATGACGTTAGGGACTGCTTTAGAAATGGTTGAACTAGTTCATAAACCGTTTCTATACTGCTTTTAACTGGTTTAAGAACCACTTTCGAACTGGTGATACTAGTCCATGACCACTTTTGAACTTGTGGAACCGGTTCACGAACAGCTTTCGAACTTTTTTTAAACTGGTTGAACTAGTTCATGAACCGTGTTTGAACTTCTTTTAACTAGTTTAAGAACGGTTTTTGAGTTGATCCTTGAACCACTTTTGAACTGCTCTATAACTGGTTAATTGGTCTCTAAACAGCAGAAGAGTTGATTGTTGGGGACTAACGTCATCACTACAGATCAAGGATTGCTGCGTATAATAAAGAAGTAGTGGTGAGAAAAGTGGATGGCCTTGTTAAGAGCCAAAAAGTTGATTTTCTTATGGTGATTTACATGTAAAAAGGTCGATTTTGTGAGCAAACTAAAATGCAACATGTCAAATGCGAGTTTTCATCTGTTAAATGTCAATTGTTAAGTATTAATAGACAAATGTCAAGTCTTAAAAGTTTACTTTCAATTGTTTGCATAGCTCAAATATTAACTGTTAAAGTCATCTGCCATATGTCATCTGTCAAATACTTACTGTCAAGTATCAAAACTCAAATGTCAATAGTTAAATGTCAACTATCAATAGTCAATTTACTCATAAACATTTTGACAGTTATACTAAATATACATGTTATACTAAATACAGCTTGATCCAGTAATTTTTAACCCTGAACAGAAATTTTAAACTCATTCAAATTTGAAAAACTTTAAAATTTACAATATAAACTGTCAAATGTCAAGCGTTAACAGTCAACCGTCAACTCTCAACTGCCAACTTTTAAATGTAAACTGTTAAAAATCAACTGTTAAATGTCATCTGTCAAATGTCAACTGTGAACTGTCAACTGTCAAATGTCAGCTGTGAACTGTAAACTGTCAATTGTGAACTGTCAACTGTAAACTGTCAACTGTGAACTGTGAACTGTCAACTGTCAACTGTGAACTGTGAACTGTCAACTGTCAACTGTGAACTGTCAACTGTGAACTGTCAACTATGAACTGTGAACTGTGAACTGTCAACTGTGAACTGTCAACTGTGAACTGTCAACTGTGAACTGTCAACTGTGAACTGTCAACTGTGAACTGTCAACTGTGAACTGTCAACTGTGAACTGTGAACTGTCAACTGTGAACTGTCAACTGTAAACTGTCAACTGTGAACATTCAACTGTGAACTGTCAACTGTGAACTGTCAACTGTGAACTGTCAACTGTGAACTGTGAACTGTCAACTGTGAACTGTCAACTGTCAACTGTGAACTGTGAACTGTCAACTGTGAACTGTAAACTGTCAATTGTGAACTGTCAATTGTGAACTGTGAACTGTCAACTGTGAACTGTCAACTGTGAACTGTCAACTGTGAACTGTCAATTGTGAACTGTGAACTGTCAACTGTGAACTGTCAACTGTGAACTGTCAACTGTGAACTGTCAAGTGTGAACTGTCACCTGTGAACTGTGAACTGTCAACTGTGAACTGTCAACTGTGAACTGTCAACTGTAAACTGTCAATTGTGAACTGTCAACTGTGAACTGTCAACTGTGAACTGTCAACTGTAAACTGTCAACTGCGAACTGTCAACTGTAAACTGTCAATTGTGAACTGTCAACTGTCAACTGTGAACTGTCAACTGTGAACTGTCAACTGTGAACTGTCAACTGTGAACTGTCAACTGTAAACTGTCAATTGTGAACTGTCAACTGTGAACTGTCAACTGTGAACTGTCAACTGTGAACTGTCAACTGTGAACTGTCAACTGTGAACTGTCAACTGTGAACTATCTACTGTGAACTGTCAACTGCGAACTGTTAACTAACAACTGATTTTATATACATACTAAAAAAACATAATAAAAAAATTTTTAGTTGCTATTGGTGTCAATATTTTTATACATGTAGTTCTGTCAGCTATCAACTGTCAACTATAAACAATCAACTGTCAACTTTCAAATGTCAACTGACAACCGATTTTTATAATACATACACACTAAAAAATGGATATAATAGTAAAAATGTTAATTGCTATTGGTGTCAATATTGTAATACATGTACTTCTGAAATTTAATTACTTTTTAAAATTATACGAAAAATAAATTAGAATTATTTACGACGTTAGCTATAAAATTACCGCAAATTATGTGAATAAAACTTACACGTTATTATCAGACAGGTGCAACATTAAACATTAAATATGTGAATGATTATAATTTTTGATTACTTAATACACAATAGTTGTAGCGACATATGCAAATTAGTTCTCTTGAAATTGACAACAAATACTTATATTGTAACCCTACCTACTTCTTTCCTGGCTTAACAAAGAAGATAAAATGAATAATCTTTACTTATTTATTGATGTGTAATTGCTATAATATTTGTCATACAGCAATCCCAGTTAAAATATAGATAATTGAAATAGTAATAAAAGTAATAAGTCCAGAATTTTTTTTTATTATTACTGCTCTAAATGTAATTCTATTAATCAAAATTTCAATACGAATGGCTGGCTTCTTTGTATATAAATAACATAACCGTATTCTAAGTCTACAACATTGTGTTACATCTAATCTTGGTGTAACATAACCTAAGTGTTAGACACTTTTGTTGCCAACTGTTTAAAACTTGTCACTTGTCAACTGTCATGTGCCAACGCTGCCAACACAAAGAAATGTTGCCAATCCAACAAGGACGATATCTTACTGACCCAATAATTCTATTTTTAAAGTAAAACTTCTTTAGCGGCACTAGGGGTAACTCAGTAATTCTAACGGACGTGAAGTCATTCTAATGTACCGCGTACCGGAAACAAAACCTGATACAAAATACCTAACACGATTCTGCCTACTATATTAAATAAAATTAAATCTGTAATTGTATGAATTGACAGCTTGTCATCTTGTCAACCAAAATACATTGGTGGTAAATAGTTTAAATTTGTATATAAAGTGTTTGTTTTAAATATGAATAAAAAAAGTGGATTTATTAATGAAGAAAGTGATATTGAATGAAAATGAGTGAGTAGGTAGGTACTCTATATGCATAAATTTTATTTTTGGTGTGTAATTACACTATTTATACCTAATTATTTATACCTATTATTTATACCTAGCTATTTTCGTTTTATAGACTTAAAGAGCTAAAAAGAAAAAGAAATTGTGAACGTCAAAGGGCATATTTATAAGCGCCAGAAAGATTTGAAGAAAAATGAAAATGAAAAAAAGAAGAGACAGCGACATTCATTCTGATTTGATTAAGTCAGTTTATATACATACATACATACATATTATGATAGTAAATAATTGTTTATAGGGAAGCTTTACGTTAAGTAAAGAAGCATGTTGCACGTTTTTGTTCATAAAATAATAATATTCGAAATGTTTTAACACTTGCTTATACTTATTTTAGGTTTGGTTAGGTAGCCATAAAGGCCATAAAACTACTAGTCAGGATGGCTGATCTTTTACCAGCTATAACAGATCCTTCGTAGAACTGAAGAAAACAAACTCAACTCAGGATTTTAAATTTTATGGAATATGCTATAAAATGCTACAAAATGAAATGGTTATCTAACTATTGAAGGCTCTTGTGTTGTGTTGTATTACAATAAGGTAGATACAGCTACAAAATCACACATTCTAAACATAAACTTCTTTAGGCGCGACTAGGGGTAACTCTAACGTTAGATTTAATCAAAACATTCTGATACCAATAAATATTATATGTTAAAATCTTATTTCTTTTTTACTTTCTGTATTGAACCAACATCATCCTACTATTGAAATTTTATGAAAAGCACTATTCTTTTCTGTCCCCTTTGCTAAATCATTGTTCTGACATTCATTCAGTGGTTTTTCGTTGATTGTTTGTCATCCACTCATCAAGAACCGTAGACATTTCCCTTTTAGTATAATCGTACTTGTTTTAATTTGAATGAGAATTATTGATCCACTGTATTTTAAAAGAAGCAAAAACCACAAAAGAGGTTGTACAATATACTCCTATTAACCACAAATGTTAGATAAAATTTACTATTTTTGTTTCAAGAATACGTGTGAACAAACACTACTGACCTAACTTTCATTAAATCCCTTATAATTGATTTTACAGTTCCCCTTCAGGATTTTAATTCTCAACATTTTTTAGAGCAGGGTTTTTAACCTCGTTCCTTAACAGAAGGGAGCTGTCTGTACTAATTTCTCTTCTTATTAATTTTCAAGTCGTAAAATTCTCCTGCTGGGTTAGGGACAAGTTGCGCGTCATGTTCTTATTTAAAAAAGAGGGCGAAAGATGCCACACTTATTGATTTCTAACAGGAATTATGAAAATTACTAACAAAGATTCTATAACATAAAAAATAAAGAAAAGTATTGATTACAAAATCAGTTTTTGCTGGAAAATTTTGGAACAACACAGTATTAATAGAATAGAAAATTCAAGAATTGTCTTTTTAGTTTTGCATATATCCATAAAGACTGTGTACATGTTCAAACCAATTGGTAAAACAGTTCTCTGGATCTGGAAATTTGGGGAGGGGCGAGCTAGTGCTCAGCCAGCACTGAGGCTACATATATGACCCATTGTGCATCCTCCCGTATGTAAGGATATCCTCACCTCAGGCTAAGTGATTTAAAATAGGTGATGGGGCTCCCGAGGGGGATCTCCCTGACATCGGCTGGTGTAAGCCAATACTCGCCCAACACGGATCTTCTGATTTCAGAAAAAGCAGAGCAGTCATACATAATGTGTTCTAGTGTTTCCTATTCTTGTTCGCAGCCTCTGCATAGCGGCGATTCTGTTAATTTCATCCTAAAGAGATGTTGTCGCAATTGGCAGTGACCTATCAAGATTCCCACAGCTGTTCGGAGATTTTGTCTGGTCAATGCCTTAATTTTTTTTGCTGTTTCCTCGCCAAGATGAGGCCAGTCTACAGTTCGTAGTTTCATCCCAGCACTGTATAAATTTTTGGTGAGAGTGCTGTTTGATAAGGTCCACGACTGCGGACAATGTTAGCTTGGTAGATGGGCGAGGGCTAACATATTTGTAGCCCGCAGCTCTCCTTGCTAAATTCTTCGCAATGCGGTTGCCTTTAGAGTTCCCATGTCCTTTGATCCAGCTGAGAGTGACTACGTTATTCTGGCTGGCCTCAGTTAGAGATTGGTGACATTCTAGTACTAAACTTGAAGTGAAACGTGGCCTATTCAAGGTCAGTAGTGCTTGTCGGCAGTCTGTGTATATATTTATATTCCCGCCTGTGATGTTCCTATTGATTAACTCTTTTGCAGCTATGGTTATGCCTGTGAGTTCTGACTGAACCACACTGGACAAGCCATCCATAGCCCATTTTATTTTTAGGTTTAAGGATCTAGAGTAAATTCCACATCCCACACCTTGCTTTGTATTTGATCCAGCCGTATATACGCTCAGAGCGTTCACTACGTTGGGGTCTGCTGTCTTGTTTGTTAATATTTTGTAGGGTTTGTCAAAGACAAATCTTGGTGCGACGGCATCCGTGTCTGCCTGGTAAAACAGTTATTCCAGTCTTCAGATGACACCTGATGCAAAATCGTTGTCTTAAAGGCTTTGATGACTTCTTCTAGCGACTAAAATCGCTGCCCACACATTAGATTCTTGATCTTTGGGAACGTGAAGAAGTTGTTGGGACTTAGGTTGGGCACTGTGAGCATTAACATTCCCCATTTTTTTAGATGAATTACTGTTGTGTTGGTTTGTAGAAGTTTAGCGATAACTTCTGGTAAACAACAGGCGTATTCAAGTTGCCGTAGATGAAGACTCCTCCAACCACTACAAGATCAACGCAGGAGTTCCCTAAGGATCGGCTCTAGCTTCAACTTTATTCCTTTCTACTAGAAGCCATTAATAACCCGATACATGGTTTTGTAGCATCTTTTAGATCAAGGTCTTTGAAATGCCCAAAGATGCCTCCATTTTTCGATATGTTATACGGAGGTCTTCCTTAATTAGTTGAAGGTTATCCATCGTCAAATATTAACTGTCAAATATCGACTGTTATATGGTAAAGGTTAAAAGTTAACTGTCAAAGGTCAACTGTGTAACGTCAGCTGTGAAACGTCAAAACTGTCAAACATCAACTGTCAAATGACAACTGTCAACTGTACTGTCAACTGTCAATTGTCAAATATCAACTGTCAACTGTCAACTGTCAAATGTCTACTGTCAAATGTCAAATGTCAACTGTCAAATGTCAACCGTTTCCACAAGTTCAAAAAAGGTTATGGACTAGTATCACCAGTTCGAAAGTGGTTCTTAAACCAGTTAAAAGCAGTATAGAAACGGTTCATGAACTAGTTCAACTATTTCTAAAGCTGTCCCTAACGTCATGATCCCTTTACTATTTCCGTCAATAATAATTATTGTCAAATGTCAAATGTCAACTGTCAACTGTCAACTGTCAACTGTCAACTGTCAAATGTCAAATGTCAACTGTCAACTGTCAAATGTCACCTGTCAAATGTCAACTGTCAAATGTAAACTGTCAAATGTCAACTGTCAAATGTCAACTGTCAAATGTTACCTGTCAACTGTCAAATGTCAACGGTCAAATGTCAACTGTCGAACGTCAGCTGTTAAACGTCAGCTGTCCAATAAAAGATAACAAATGTTGAATATTACCAATATATTCTAAATAAGTACCTTTATTTGTGCAACAGAAAATGGATTTCAATAAATATAAAATTGATATTACCCTTCTTTTTCAAGTGTGATAAAACTATTTTTAACCAAAGTATCTAATTTCATCTCAATTACAAAAGTATCACAAAAGAAAATAATTCTCAATGCAAAGAAACAAGTTAAGAAGTTAAATAGAAAATCAATAGTTGAAAAGTTGGTGAACAAGTGTATAAAGTTCGAGTTCGGCATTAATGAATGGTCAGGAAGAAGAGAGCTTGTCTTGACCTACCCCAATTCGGTCTAATTTCACTCTTGAAGAAAAGTACTTTCCCTTGACTTTCGTTTTATCGTCGACGTTCATTATTTTCCCTCGTGACCCAGTGCGTCTCTTAATCATCATTTGGGACGCAAGCGCCCCCGTCTTCAATTAGCGACGCCCGTCTCGGCCGTCTAATTACCCAATGGGAGTAGCATCCTCTCGACGGTTATTTCTTATTCAAACAAGTTCAAGGACGATATCTTACTGACCTAATAACTATATCTTTAAAGTTAATTCTATTTTTAGTTGAATTCTTTCATTAGTTAATTATTTAAAAATATGATACGTATTAGTAGTAAATATATTTAGTATTTAGTGTATACACACGTCGATGATTGCCCAATCAGCATAAAACAGGTCTTTGAAAAACAAGATTTGGTAGTTTGTAAATGACTGAGAAGGAAAAGTAAAGTGGTCAAATAAGAATAGTCAAATGTCAAATTGTGAAGTTTTAATTGTCAACTACCAAATGTTAAATGTTAATTCGACTATAAACTATCTTATGCCAATTGTAAGTTATTAAATGTGATACTTAATCGTTAAATATTGACTGCCAAAAAACTAACTGTCAAGTCCCATTTGTTAAATGTGATTTGTCATATGTCAACTTCCATTTTATAATTGTCATTTGTCAACTGTCACTTGTCAACTGTCACTTGTCAACTGTCACTTGTCAACTGTCACTTGTCAACTGTCACTTGTCAGCTGTCACTTGTCAACTGTCACTTGTCAACTGTCACTTGTCAACTGTCACTTGTCAACTGTCACTTGTCAACTGTCACTTGTCAACTGTCACTTGTCAACTGTCAACTGTCACTTGTCAACTGTCACTTGTCAACTGTCACTTGTCAACTGTCACTTGTCAACTGTTACTTGTCAACTGTCACTTGTCAACTGTCACTTGTCAACTGTTACTTGTCAACTGTCAGTTGTCAACTGTCACTTATCAACTGTTACTTGTCAACTGTCACTTGTCAACTGTCACTTATCAAGTGTCACTTGTCAACTGTCACTTGTCAACTGTCACTTGTCAACTGTCACTTGTCAACTGTCACTTGTCAACTGTCACTTGTCAACTGTCACTTGTCAACTGTCACTTGTCAACGGTCACTTGTCAACTGTCACTTGTCAACTGTCACTTGTCAACTGTCACTTGTCAACTGTCACTTGTCAACTGTCACTTGTCAACTGTCACTTGTCAACTGTCACTTGTCAACTGTCACTTGTCAACTGTCACTTGTCAACTGTCACTTGTCAACTGTCACTTGTCAACTGTCACTTGTCAACTGTCACTTGTCAACTGTCACTTGTCAACTGTCACTTGTCAACTGTCACTTGTCAACTGTCACTTGTCAACTGTCACTTGTCAACTGTCACTTGTCAACTGTCACTTGTCAACTGTCACTTGTCAACTGTCACTTGTCAACTGTCACTTGTCAACTGTCACTTGTCAACTGTCACTTGTCAACTGTCATGTGCCAACTATCAACTGCCAACGTTCTATCATCCCCAGGGTCTCCAGATTGTGGAACTCCTTACCTTTCCATGTCTTTCTTACTCGTCCTAAATCTCAAATTGATAAATTGCATCTTCTGCCCCAACAGATGTTCCCGGTATATTTATATTTAGGATGACATCCTTAAATAAAAGAAAAACCAATTATGAGCCCAAATATCTTTCGTTTGCAGATTTGTTTGACTATTTTGTAAAAGAAGTTCTTGCTTGGACCCCACATGGTTAACACCGCAACAAGAATACAAAAAATGCCGCTACTAAATGGCATTTCACAGAGAAATTCTTGTGGGTCTGTCTACACTACATTAACCAGGTGTAAATAATTCCGAATTCAGTAGACATTTGTTACACTAAAACCCATTTATAACCATTTAATTCAATTGTAACACCACCTGTTACGGTAGGAATCTTGTTCTCTTAAATATAACGATTTTAACAACACATTTAATAGAAAATTATTATTAGTTCTAATATGCTTACTAATGAATTAATTATGTGAAAGTTGATGCAAATTTCGTAAAATAAAATCAAGCACATATTAACTGTCAGTTGTCAGCTGTCAAATAATATCTGTTAAATGTCAACTGTTAGATGTCAACTGCTAAATGTCAACTGTTAAATATGCTTGTCATTTGAGAGGTTCATTAAGCTTTGCTAAACTTTTAATGAGGTTCTATATCTGGACAGAAAAGAACCATCCAGTAAATAAGTAAAAAAGCAAAGAGCTCTTTTTACCAAAGAGATATTCGTAAAGCCTTTGGGGACATTTCAGAGTTTCCACAAGTAAAAAAATTCAAGTTCACCACTAAATACATTAAAATTTGCCTTCTAACAACAAGAGAGGTTCATAAAGTTTCTGCAATCATTCAATGAGGTTCCATATCTGGACAGAGAAGATCCATCCAGTAAAAAACTGGAAAAACAAAGCGCTTTTGTTCCAAAGAGATATTAATAAAGCCTCTGGCAACGTTCCAGAGGTTCCACAAGAGAAAGATCTTTAATTGGAATACATAAAGAGATTCCTAGAGCCTCTAAAAACTTTCCAGATCTTTTACATGTGAAAAGATACTTAATTGCAACATAAACATTTTAAGATTTTGAAGGAGATAAATGCCCTGTTGAATATGCTTGTCGTTTAACAACAAAGAGAGGTTCATTAAGCTTCTGGAAACTTTTAAGGAGGTTTGATATCTGGAGAGAGAAGATCCATCCCAGTAAATGAGTAGAAAAGCAATGCGCTCTTTTTACCAAAGAGATATTCGTAAAGCCTTTGGGAACATTTCAGATTTTCCAAGGTAAAAAAACTCAAGGTCACCACTAAATACATTAAAATTTGTCTTCTAACAACAAGAGGTTTCATAAAGTTTCTGCAATCATTTAATGAGGTTCCATATCTGGACAGAGAAGATCCATCAAGTAAAAAACTGGAAAAACAAAGCGCTTTTGTTCCAAAGAGATATTAATAAACGTTCCAGAGGTTCCAAGCAACGTTTCAGAGGTTCCAGAGGTTCCACAAGAGAAAGATCTTCAATTGGAATACAAAAAGAGATTCCTAGAGCTTCTGAAAACTTTCCAGATCTTTTACATGTGAAAAGATACTCAATTGCAACATAAACATGTTAAAATTTTGAAGGCGATAAATGCCCTGTTGAATTTGCTTGTCGTTTAACAACAAAGAGAGGTTCATTAAGCTTCTTGAAACTTTTAAGGAGGTTTGATATCTGGAGAGAGAAGATCCATTCAGTAAAAAAAAATAGAAAACCAAAGCTCTTGTTTTACTAAAGCATCTGGCAACGTTCCAGAGGTTCTAGAAGAGAAAAAACTTCAAATGCAATTACAAAATTTGAAGGCTATAAATGGTCTTTTAACACCAAAGAGAGCTTTATTAAGCTTCTGTAAACTTTTAATGAGCTTCCATATCTGTAGAGAGAAGATCCAACCAGAAAAAAGTGAAAAATTAAAGCGCTACGGGTTTTAATATGTCCAATTGCTTAGATCCGATAAAAAATGTAACACGAAGATGTTTATGAAGTCTTTTCAGACATTCAAAGATCATTCCTAGCTAGAAAAAATAATTTAGGAAGTTAATGAAACCGATTAAATAAATAAATGCATTAGATTACTTGAAAAACAGTTACTTGAAGCGATAGAAACTTGAGGAATACATTAATGAAGTGATATATACTTATTTGAAAATTCTCATATTCGAATCTCATCCAGTTTTCCACCAATCGTTGAATTTCTTTCCCGTTCCCTTCGCTCTCTATCCAGACTAACAAGTAATATAAGAAACTCGCCATTTTTGTATTGATTCCAATCGAATAGATATATCGAATGTGAGAAAGCCCGGATAGAGGAATTGAGTGAGGCAGCGACTAGAGCCCTAAGGATACGGAGGCGGGTTTCTGCCAACCCCTGCCACTTCGGCGTATCGTATGTGCATGGATATGTGGAGGGTTTTGAAGGAGGCGGACAGCATGACAGATGGGAAAGGAGACCCTGAGACGTATTATAAGCGAAGAAAACTGTAAAGAAAACGGGAATTTGAGATTAGGTTTTTTTTTGCGCTTTGCGACTCGACTGTCTGAGAGGCAGAACGAAATTTTCTGTGTGTGTGGGTGGGGAGTTTTCACAAAAATAACATTTTGGGAGTGACTTCTAGTCATTTCCTCTTGTGTATCAAAAGTATTAAAGGGAGAATTTCTATTAAAAAAGCCAGATATAAAACTTTTATATTATTCTTCAGCTTCAATAATGAAACTAAAAACAATTATCCAATTAAGCAAATTAAAGGACCTGTAATGATAAAATGGTCAAGTATACATTTTATAGAGCGCCGCATTTGTCAATTTGTATTTTTAACCTGTCAAATAAAATGACATTTGACATTTGACTTCGACTGCTTGATTGTACCAACTGTTTCCTACTGAAGCTGGTTGACATTTGTCATTGTTGTGAACTGTAATTACACGTGAATCTGTCATATGTCATGTAGCAGCAGTAAATCGACAGTGCTGGTTCAGTCAATTTGTATTTTTTTAGCTGTCAATTAAAATGAGATTTGATATTTGACTTTGACTGCTTGATTGTACCAACTGTTTCCTACTGAAGCTGGTTGACATCTGTCATTGTTGCGAACTGTACCTACACTTGAATCTGTCATACGTCATGTACTTTTCTGAGCAGCAGTAAATCGACAGTGCTGGTTCTGTCAATTTGTATTTTTTAGCTGTCAAATAAAATGACATTTGACATTTGACTTCGACTGCTTGATGGTACCAACTGTTTCCTACTAAAGCTAGTTGGCATCTGTCATTGTTGCAAACTGTACCTATACTTGAATCTGTCATATGTCATGTACTCTTCTGAGCAGCAGTAAATCGACAGTGCTGGTTCTGTCAATTTGTATTTTTTTAGCTGTCAAATAAAATGACATTTGACTTCGACTGTTTGATTATATCAACCTTCTCCTACTGAAGCTGATTGGCATTGTCATTGACGATGACTTCTAGGATCGTTTCAAAGGTTCTACAAAAAAACATTCAATGAGGCTTCACATTTGGACATAGAAGACATTTGGACATAGGAATAGAATGCCTTTTAGTCTGCAAATGTTTTCTTAAAGAAACTCTTGCGTTTCAAGAGTTTCCAATTGAACTTCTGAATACACAACTCTTTCAATTGCTTCAAATTTAAATTAAACAGATCATACTCTTCGTCTGTTTACTCTTAGTTTTGATACTCTGATGCTTCAAGAGGTTTAAATTGAACTTCTGAATACACAACTCTTTCAATTCCTTAATATTTTGTTGAAAAAATTAAATAGATTATACTCTTGGTCTGTTTACTCTTTTTTTGATACTCTGATGCTTTAAGAGTTTCAAATTAAAGTCCTGAACACACAACTCTTTCATTTGCTTTAAATTTAAATTTAACAGATCATACTCTTCGTCTGTTTACTCTTAGTTTTGATACTCTGATGCTTCAAGAGGTTTAAATTGAACTTCTGAATACACAACTCTTTCAATACCTTAATATTTTGTTGAAAAAATTAAACAGATTATACTCTTGGTCTGTTTACTCTTATTTTAATACTCTGATGCTTCAAGAGTTTCAAATTAAACTCCTGAACACACAACTCTTTCAATTGCTTCAAACTTAAATTTAACAGATCATACTCTTCGTCTGTTTACTCTTAGTTTTTATACTCTGATGCTTCAAGAGGTTTAAATTGAACTTCTGAATACACAAATCTTTCAATTCCTTAATAATTTGTTGAAAAAATTGAACAGTTCATACTCTTGGCCTGTTTACTCTTATTTTTGATACTCTGATGCTTTAAGAGTTTCAAATTGAACTCCTGAATACACAACTCTTTTAATTGCTTCAAATTTAAATTTAACAGATCATACTCTTCGTCTGTTTACTCTTAGTTTTGATACTCTGATGCTTCAAGAGGTTTAAATTGAACTTCTGAATACACAACTCTTTCAATTCCTTAATATTTTGTTAAAAAAATTGAACAGATTATACTCTTTGTCTGTTTACTCTTATTTTTGATACTCTGATGATTCAAGAGTTTCAAATTGAACTCCTGAATACACAATTCTTTCAATTGCTTCAAATTTATATTTAACAGATCATACTCTTCGTCTGTTTACTCTTAGTTTTGATACTCTGATGCTTCAAGAGGTTTAAATTGAACTTCTGAATACACAACTCTTTCAATTCCTTAATATTTTGTTGAAAAAATTGAACAGATTATACTCTTGGTCTGTTTACTCTTATTTTTGATACTCTGATGCTTTAAGAGTTTCAAATTGAACTCCTGAATACACAACTCTTTCAATTGCTTCAAATTTAAATTTAACAGATCATACTTTTCGTCTGTTTACTCTTAGTTTTGATACTCTGATGCTTCAAGAGGTTTAAATTGAACTTCTGAATACACAACTCTTTCAATTCCTTAATATTTTGTTGAAAAAATTAAACAGATTATACTCTTGGTCTGTTTACTCTTATTTTTGATACTCTGATGCTTCAAGAGTTTCAAATTAAACTCCTGAACACACAACTCTTGCAATTGCTTCAAATTTAAATTTAACAGATCATACTCTTCGTCTGTTTACTCTTAGTTTTGATACTCTGATGCTTCAAGAGGTTTAAATTGAACTTCTAAATACACAACTCTTTCAATTCCTTAATATTTTGTTGAAAAAATTGAACAGATTATACTCTTGGTCTGTTTACTCTTATTTTTGATACTCTGATGCTTCAAGAGTTTCAAATTAAACTCCTGAACACACAACTCTTGCAATTGCTTCAAATTTAAATTTAACAGATCATACTCTTCGTCTGTTTACTCTTAGTTTTGATACTCTGATGCTTCAAGAGGTTTAAATTGAACTTCTAAATACACAACTCTTTCAATTCCTTAATATTTTGTTGAAAAAATTGAACAGATTATACTCTTGGTCTGTTTACTCTTATTTTTGATACTCTGATGCTTTAAGAGTTTCAAATTGAACTCCTGAATACACAACTCTTTCAAATGCTTCAAATTTAAATTTAACAGATCATACTTTTCGTCTGTTTACTCTCAGTTTTGATACTCTGATGCTTCAAGAGGTTTAAATTGAACTTCTGAATACACAACTCTTTCAATTCCTTAATATATTGTTGAAAAAATTGAACAGATTATACTCTTGGTCTGTTTACTCTTATTTTTGATACTCTGATGATTCAAGAGTGTCAAATTGAACTCCTGAATACACAACTCTTTCAAATGCTTCAAATTTAAATTTAACAGATCATACTCTTCGTCTGTTTACTCTTAGTTTTGATACTCTGATGCTTCAAGAGTTTCAAATTGAACTCCTGAATACACAACTCTTTTAATTGCCTCAAATTTAAATTTAACAGATTATACTTTTTGTCTGTTTACTCTTAGTTTTTATACTCTGATGCTTCAAGAGGTTTAAATTGAACTTCTGAATACACAAATCTTTCAATTCCTTAATAATTTGTTGAAAAAATTGAACAGTTCATACTCTTGGCCTGTTTACTCTTATTTTTGATACTCTGATGCTTTAAGAGTTTCAAATTGAACTCCTGAATACACAACTCTTTTAATTGCTTCAAATTTAAATTTAACAGATCATACTCTTCGTCTGTTTACTCTTAGTTTTGATACTCTGATGCTTCAAGAGGTTTAAATTGAACTTCTGAATACACAACTCTTTCAATTCCTTAATATTTTGTTAAAAAAATTGAACAGATTATACTCTTTGTCTGTTTACTCTTATTTTTGATACTCTGATGATTCAAGAGTGTCAAATTGAACTCCTGAATACACAACTCTTTTAAATGCTTCAAATTTAAATTTAACAGATCATACTCTTCGTCTGTTTACTCTTAGTTTTGATACTCTGATGCTTCAACAAATTCAAATTCAACTCCTGAATACACAACTCTTTTAATTGCTTCAGATTTTGTTGGGTACATTTTACAGATTATACTCTTTGTCTGTTTACTCTTATTTTTGATACTCTGATGCTTCAAGAGGTTAAAATTCAACTCCTGAAAACAGAACTCTTTCAATTGCTTCAGATTTTGTTGTATTGATTTAACAGATCAGACTCTTGCTCTGTTTATCTTTAGTTTTGATACTCTGATGCTTCAAGAGAGTTAAATTGAACTTCTGAATACACAACTCTTTCAATTGCTTTAGATTTTGTTGCATAAATTTAACAAGTCAAACTCTTCTGCTGTTTGCTCTTAGTTTTGATACTCTGACGATTCAAGAGCTTCAAATCCATCTTCTGAATACACAACTTTTATATTTTCTTCACATTTAGTTGGATAAAAACAGATTTTATTTTTGATCTATTTACGTTTAGAATATCGGCAGTTTAAGAGCTGCAAATCTTCCTTCTAAATACAGAGCTTTCTCAAAATACCGTTGGTCTGTAGAAGCTTACATGCGTTAGGTATATGTAAATGCTTAATCAATATGTTTTATAAAAATCATTGTCATGTAGATAATAAAGTCTTCATTTTTATTAAGTTCACCCATAAATCCAAATACCCTTTTAGCGACTGTTTGCCCTTGTATACTCGTACCTTTTTATTCTCCCTTCGGTTCATACAACTAAGATTAATTTCACAAGTCACATAAATCTCTGCAAATGCATAATATACATATTAACCGGGATTTTGGTAGCTAGTCAGCGGTTAGTCGAGTATGTAAGGGTTTTTCCAAGGTATTGTTCCCTTAAGAGGTGTTGTGACGTAGCTGAAGGGCTGAATCTATTGTCATGAGATTACAGGACCGATCGACTATTGATGTATTGATAGGTATTAATCAGTATCGGATCTGTCGTAAAATATCGGGGGTATAAGACAGCGGGTGGTATAAGTGGTTTGTGGTTTCTTTTTTTCTATGTTCTTTATATACCCATATATCATATTTTATAACATAATAAACAGAGTTAACTGTTGTATTACTACCAACAATTATTTCTGCAAATGTTTTTTCTGATCTATAAGTACCTCAACTTTCTTAAACAGATCTTAATTTTCATTTTTATACTGTTTTTAAAACCTATACTCTGTTGTCGCTCGGACTCTACAGGGTACCAACATCACGACCCAGAGGACCCTCCATTCCCACTGGATTGGAGGACACCAAAGAATCTAAAGAATTCCAAAAATCAAGATCTATCTTCACTCCCTAAGACTTCTATAAACCGTAGACAGGGACCTTACTGCAGAACTTGAACCCCTCTCTCGTATTTATAGGTAGACAACAACAGGATACAAAAAAGTCATAAATTTGCGAAGGTTTTTATGGTTGCCTTCTTCCTTGCCAATGGGAGGCCTTACGCCGGAGGAGTCACTCTCATAAAACAACATTGCACCACGTTGGCTACACACCAAGGATCACTTACACTTACACCTAAAAATGTTTCTTTTGACGATTTAGGCACTTTCTGGGAACGCCACGATCCAGGAGCTCTACAGGAAACCAACAATATAGCCTAGAGGACTCTCCATACCCTCTGGAATGGAGGACTCCAAAGAAGATCAGGAATTCTAAAAATCAATTTTCCCTTTCCTTCCCTAAGACTTCTTCAAACCGTATACAGGAACCTTTCTGTAGAACTTGAACACCTCCTAAACGAAAACCTCCTCTGCTATAGATAGACAACAACAGGATACAAAATAAATGAGAACCTGGCGAAGGTTTCTGTTGTTCCCTCCGTCCTTGCCACAGCGTCAATCTCCCAAACCCACATGACACACTCCAACACACACTTACACTCACACCAAAAAATATTTATTATGAGGGTTTAGGCACGTTTAAAGAACACCAGGACCCAGGAAACACCGGAAAAAGCAGAAATCAAAAAGACAACATGATGAATATAAAAATGAATATAAAGATGAATATGAAGACGAATATGAAGATGAATATGACGATGAATATGAAAATGAATATGAAGATGAATATGAAGATGAATATGAGGATTAATATGAAGATGAAGATGAATATGAAGATAAAGATGAACATAAAGATAAATATAAAGATATAGATTTAAAAAAAGAAAGATAAACATAAAGCCGAAAATAAAGATAATAATGAAGATGAAGACAAAGATAAATATATACATAAAAAATGATAATAATGGAGAGGAAGATAGAGATTGCCACGTACTTTTAATAGATGAATTGTAAAATAAAAAAAAATGAATTTTGAAAAAAAAAATTAATCAAATACTTCCAATTGAAGTTCAACTCCAGCTGAGATCGGTAAGTGGTTTCTCTACTGGCAAATTAGTGCCCAGCTCAGCCGTAGAGGGTAAGTACCAAAATAAAAGTGTGTGCGCCACCGATTTAAACGGTTAAAATCGGAAACCCCTGTTGTTCCAGGCACTGACCTTTCCCACTGGAGATAATTAAATAAATTTAGAATATTAATCAGTATTAATCGAATTGCACAATAAAAACGATAAAGTGAGCTAAATAAAACAAAAATTATCAACTAGACCCTTCTTTAATAAAAGTAAAGAATTTACACTACTGTCAAACCTCGCGCTTGACAATGTTATCAATATAAAAAAAAAATATTTAAGAGTAATCTAAATGAATTATCTAATATGTGTGATCACACGCAATACAATAAGAAACAAGAAAGAAAATTTAAATTAAAATCTAGTCGCGACTTAAATCTAATATTGGCTTATCTGTTAATCCAGATACGATTCCTTGCTGTCCTTGGCTTCACCAATACTTAGGCCGATACCAAAAATCAAGCCTGCTCCCAGAAACAAATAGGCTTGCTCCAACTAAATAGGCTCGTAACAAAAATGACTTAAACTCGTACCAAGAGTTAGGACTGCACCAAAATTAAAGCCTGTGCTGATATTTAAGTCTGTATCTAGGACTTAAACCTGTATCTAGGACCCTATTGTAATAGGGTTTTTTTTTCCTTTAAAATCGTGACACACCTGGCTGGTAAACGGGTGAAACAATATACTCGTTGCTAACTGCACCAATAGGGGATTCTAACCACAATTCGTTGCCTGACCGGTATTGAGTTAACCAATAATTCCCTGACTGTTCCGTGAACTATCACCGAAGATTTAACAAAAATCTGTCCCAAAAACAACAACAAGGACAACTCCACAACGATTCAAAATGGAAAAATGAGGTTTAGTTTCATAAATCCAAAATTAATTGACCCGGATGTACCGAGATTAAAACTTAAACCCAAAAATCTTCTGGCTTGTACACAACAACCTTCTTAGTTGAAAGCGGAAAACGGAAAAGAACGAGGAATCACTTCTTTTCGATAAAATTTGACAGAATCGGAAAATGGCCTCTACCACTGTAAGGACAATAACCGAAGGATTGTCCGCCATCAATTTACAGACAGCTACGGAAATAAATTAATAACGACAAATTTTATTGCTTATAATAGTAACACCAAAAATCTCAGTATTACTCAATTTCTCGTTCAAATCCAATCTTAATATGCTAGATGACAATATAACGAAACACCTGGCTGTAGACCACAATATGACGAGTTATACTATCAGAAAAAGAAGTTCCTATCACCTGTTCGCATAGTAAACAAACATTAATGTCTGAATTTAATAAATAGAATCGGAATTTAATAAACAGACCCTCAAAGCAATATTAGGAACAATTTATAGCCAGGATATAATAACTAATTGGTGATTATCTATAATCGAACTAAAATCAACCTGTTCCTGACTCGATTTAACCCTTAGTAATGGAAAATTTAGTGAGGTGAGTAATAAATGGTTTACTACTAAACGATTATAACTAGAGCGGATTTAAACCCGTGACAAGATAAAGGGGAAATGAACATGCGATTGATGATAAAGAAAAACAAGAATATGAAGACGAAAATGAAGATGAAGATAAAAATAAAGATCATCATAAAGATGAAGATAAAGATAAAGAGTCGTAGAAAGATAGAGCGCCACTCTTTAAAAGGTTGAGAGTGAGACAGAGGCACGGATGTAAAAAAAATGTGAGCCGTCACGGGACGCCTGGCAGATGTGAAACATCGACATTATTGTGTAAAAGTAATATACAGAAAAGAACAGATTGTGATAGAAACTAAATATGTCATAATGATAAAATAAAATATTACGATTTTTTCCAGATAACGATGACTATTTATTGAATAAATTTAAAAAGTGATTTCGTTTAGCTTTTTATTTAATTGCCTTAAATTCAATAATCTTAAAAAAGGAAATTATTAAAACACAAATTTATATAGAAGTACGTTACTATATTAATATAATTGTAGTTACTTCATAATTTTAGTACAAACAAAAAGCGATACTAAATAAAAAATAGGAAAATGATGAATTTAACTATGAATACAACTTTATCGTTGAATAACTTTTAAACGGTATTTAAATGGGAAATGTATTATGATTTAGGCACGGGTTAATGTGAATATTAAAGGCTGGTTAAGGTCTGATAATTTTTGTTAGGTCATAATCTAAAAATTTGATGGGTGTTTGGAGAACAAAACCAAATCTGGGAAATAACGGACACCCCAATGTATATAGAGTAGGTAGGTACTCACTCATTTTTATTCATATTTTTTCATCACTTTCTTTATTAACACTTTGTTTATTCATATTTAAAACTAAATACACAAATTTTACGCGGACAACTATATGACAACTATTCACCAACAATCTATTTTGATTGACTAGCTGTCAATTTTACAGGTCAGCAAAATATGTAGGTATATTATGTTGCCTATACAAACAATCATTTTTATATATATAGAATAGATAGTAGGCGGAATCGAGTTAGGTTTTTATGAAACAATTCATACCCTGTCCCGCCAAATTTTTGAATCGATGAGCTTCTTCCCCCTATTGTTGGCGCGCCACCGTCGCGTCGCTCAAAACATGACACCAATTTCATATAAGATATCAGTACATCTCTTATCGATTATTATCGATGCGTTAGGTTTTTTACGTCATGACGTCACCGTCACCACGCCAGAAATCTGATTTACGTGCCGCTATAGATGTTTCATATCAAAAAACAACATACAACCTGCCTACATAAAAAAACGTTATTTCAGGTGAAAAATGTAACGTATGGTTAAAATGTTTCTGATATAAAAAATAGTTGTTATAATAAATTGACTATCTGATTTTAAGATGCTAATAAAATGCAAATAAAGTACCATATGGCTTTGGTATGATAATTTTTTTCTATACTGATACCGTCGAGTATAAATGAAGGTAGAGAAAATATTAGATATTCAAATTGAGGACAAAAGTTTCAATGGTTGATTTACCTCTACGTACATGTGGGATAATTGAAATTGTCGCATAGAGTGTTTTTTAATGTTATTCGTATTCTTAAAGCATGAGAAAGTTAAGAGGTGTATGTATATCTATACCTCTAACAGGAATTTTGATGTATGAGAAAATTCACAATCCGTGTAGAATGTTGTATGTAGGGTATATTTCACAATTAAAAAAAGGAGTAGGTATAACTAAGGAATGCAGATATCATTCCTTTATAGTAATTAAACATATTCTGTGGGTTTGGTAATTGTCTTAATGCATATTTGTGTTGCAAAAAATATATTTTTTGTTGTAAATTAATATTATTAATTTATTGTAATACCATACATTCCTTCATTTATCCACACAAGGATTAGTATATATTATTATTTGATTATATTAACAATCGATACGAGCGTAGTCTTTTTAGTTTTGCACATAGTCATAAAGACAAAAAATATAAATGCTTAAAGTACTTTATTGTTTTTCAATATATGTCCCACCAAGATATACTTTTGCTTACGTTCAAACCAATTGGTATTCCAGTCTTCAGTGTCTTCTAAAGTCTATACCATCAATTCTCGTTGTTGCAACAACTTCTCAGGTTCTTTATTGTTACTTAAACAGCACCTCCATCACCTAAAAGATCTCCAGAAGCTTTACACCACCTTTAGAAGCTTTTTTTAACCTAACCTCTAGTAATTCTAGCTTTATATACTTTGGAAGTATTTTCCCCACAACTAGTTTGGATGCAGCGTTCTTTTCTGTTAATCATCTTTCGTATAATACCTCCATGGGCTTTACCATTTCTCTAGAAGCTTTTTACCAGCACTTAGACGGTTCCTAGCAATTCCAGAATTTATAAAGGGTTTTTAAAATTTAAGTTTCTTGTAGCATCTCTGTAGATTCTCTTGGAAGCTATTGACATGCAGATGTATGTTTCTTGACGATTCCAGAATTTCTATTATTTTCAAAGGTTCTTTACCACCCATTGCCTTTGATGCAACATCTCACGTTCTTTACTGTCACTTAAACGTCTTTTAGCATCTTCATAGCTTTATCAGACCTCCAGAAGTTTTACCATGAGATACATGACCTCCAAAAGTTTATTATAACCCAAAATATGTTTCCTGGGAATTATAGAAGCTATGTAGACCTAGACAGAATCTATTCTGCCAATTATCTTTCGTTTTATCCCTACATGAGCTTTACTAGTTTGGATGCAGCGTTCTTTTCTGTTAATCATCTTTCGTTTAATACCTCCATGGGCTTTACCATTCCTCTAGAAGCTTTTTATCAGCACCTAGACGACTCCTAGCAATTTATGTTGGTTTTATAGTAACAATTGCTTTGGTTTACTTCCATTTCAGTATCTTCTAGCACCTCTGTAGATTCTCTTGGAAGCTATTGACATGCAGATGTATGTTTCTAGGCGATTCCATTGCCTTTGATGCAACATCTTAAGTTCCTTACTGTCAGTAAAACGCCTTTAAGCATTTTCATATCTTTACCAGACCTCCATAAGTTTAACCATGAGATACATGACCTCCAGAAGTTTTTTATTACCCAAAGTATGTTTCCTGGGTATTCTAGGAGCTATTTAGACTTCAAAAGTATTTTTCCAACAACTATTTTGGATACAGCATCTACATAGGCTCTTTTCTGCCAATTATCTTTCATTTACCCCTCCATGAGCCTTACTATTCCTCCAGAAGCTGTTTACTAGCACCTCGACGATATCTAGTAATTACCAACAGCTTTATAGGTTTACCGTCTATTAAAAGACCTCCAGAAGCTTTGCCCTGCGGTACATGACCTCCAGAAGCTTTTTTTAACCCAAAATATGTTTCCTGGGGATTCTAGAAGCTATGTAGGCAACAGTAAGTTTTATAGCAATAATTGCTTTGGTTTACTTCCATTTCAGTTTCTTGTAGATTCTCTTGGAAGCTATTGACATGCAGATGTATGTTTCTTGGCGATTCCAGAATTTTTATTGTTTTCAAAGATTCTCTACCAGCCATTACCTTTGATGCAACATCTTATATTCTTTACTGTCACTTAAACGTCTTTTAGCATCTTCATAGCTTATTTACCAGACCTCCAAAAGTTTTACCATGAGATACATGACCTCCAGAAGTTTTTTATAACACAAAATATGTATCCTGGGGATTCTAGGAGCTATGTAGACTTCAAAAGTACTTTTCCAACAACTATTTAGGATACAGCATCTACATGGGCTCTTTTCTGCGAATTATCTTTTATTTACCCCTCCATGAGCTTTACTATTCCTCCAGAAGCTGTTCAATAGCACCTAGACGATATCTAGCAATTCCTAACAGCTTCATAGGTTTACCGTCTATTAAAAGACCTCCAGAAGCTTTGCCCTGCGGTACATGACCTCCAGAAGCTTTTTTTAACCCAAAATATGTTTCCTGGGGATTCTAGAAGCTATGTAGGCAACAGTAAGTTTTATAGCAATAATTGCTTTGGTTTACTTCCATTTCAGTTTCTTTTAGATTCTCTTGGAAGCTACTGACATGCAGATGTATGTTTCTTGGCGATTCCAGAATTTTTATTGTTTTCAAAGATTCTATACCAGCCATTACCTTTGATGCAACATCTTATATTCTTTACTGTCACTTAAACGTCTTTTAGCATCTTCATAGCTTATTTACCAGACCTCCAAAAGTTTTACCATGAGATACATGACCTCCAGAAGTTTTTTATAACACAAAATATGTATCCTGGGGATTCTAGGAGCTATGTAGACTTCAAAAGTACTTTTCCAACAACTATTTAGGATACAGCATCTACATGGGCTCTTTTCTGCCAATTATCTTTTATTTACCCCTCCATGAGCTTTACTATTCCTCCAGAAGCTGTTCAATAGCACCTAGACGATATCTAGCAATTCCTAACAGCTTCATAGGTTTACCGTCTATTAAAAGACCTCCAGAAGCTTTGCCCTGCGGTACATGACCTCCAGAAGCTTTTTTTAACCCAAAATATGTTTCCTGGGGATTCTAGAAGCTATGTAGGCAACAGTAAGTTTTATAGCAATAATTGCTTTGGTTTACTTCCATTTCAGTTTCTTTTAGATTCTCTTGGAAGCTACTGACATGCAGATGTATGTTTCTTGGCGATTCCAGAATTTTTATTGTTTTCAAAGATTCTATACCAGCCATTACCTTTGATGCAACATCTTATATTCTTTACTGTCACTTAAACGTCTTTTAGCATCTTCATAGCTTATTTACCAGACCTCCAAAAGTTTTACCATGAGATACATGACCTCCAGAAGTTTTTTATAACACAAAATATGTTTCCTGGGGATTCTAGAAGCTATGTTGACTTCAAAAGTACTTTTCCAACAAATATTTTGGATGCAGCACATACACAGGTTCTTTTTTGCCAATTATCTTTCGTTTTATCCATCCAGGAGCCTTACTATTCTTCCAGAAGCTATTTCCTAGCACCTAGAAGATTTCTAGCAATTCCTAACATATTTATTGGTTTACCGTCTATAAAAAGTCCTCCAGAAGCTTTACATGACCTCCAGAAGCTTTTTTAACCCAAACTATGTTTCCTGGGGATTCTAGAAGCTATGTAGACAACAGTAATTTTGATAAAGCACTTTTAATGCCAATAAATTTTAGTTTTGATGGCTCCTTTGGGTAACTGGTATCGCTGCTCACACATTCTTGATCTTTGGGAACGTGAAGAAGTTGTTGGAACTTAGGTTGGGACTATACGGTTGATGGTCTAACAATTCGATGTTCTCGATTGTCTTTTGGGCAGTGTTGGCTCTTCCATAATTTTTCGACACCAATTGACGCAATCCGCTTTTTGCTCTTCAGTTAGCAAATGAGGGATCCAACTTTGTAACACTCAAACAAAAAAGTAAAACAATGGAAGAAAAGTAACGAACACAACGGAAACAATTGATACAAATTATACATTAATTAATTAATTTTGCATCTTTAATAACTCGTCATTCATTTCATTATTAAAATTAAATTAACAATTGACTGTCCCAAATATAAAAAGTCCCTTTAATGTCGACTTTAACGATAACTATCAAAAATACTTTTAATTAAAATATTTTATAAAGCCAATAAAATTTTCAACAAGATGTAATTATAGATTAACCCGTGTTTTTAAATTGTCTTTTGCCACTTTGTTTCGTTAAGTTAGGGTCAAGCCAAGCCGAAAATATGCCCCATTATCTTCTAGTTAGAATGTTAAAATTGATAAAATATATTATATATCTTCTCGATCTGAAAAACGGTCGTCGCTTTTTGAGTGGGTTCGTTCGAAACAGCAGCTGAAAGAAGGAGGACAGCAGGTGTAACAAAGTGACCGATATTTTGTGACAATTCATGTATCTACTTAATTATCATTTTTTTCTTCGTATGGTCACACTATCAACGATAAAATATGTTAATTCACTTAATGCCTATCCATTAAGAACAATTGTTAAGGTACCACCTCTGAAGCTACGCTACAACCAAAATTTAAATATGTCAGACTTTTATGTTGTTGACAGAACTGAATTTTAATAGAAGACAAAGTAGCCATAATAATCAAAAAAATTGACTAATTTTTTAATACTATAGGAGTTGGTACACTAGAAAAAAGGAGAACAGCTCATACACCAAAACGATGAAGGAAAATCTAAGAATGTTAACACTGGTCTACTTTCCGGGCTCACAGATTCTGAATGATGAAGATGAAGATGAAGATGAAGATGAAGATGAAGATGAAGATGGAGATGAAGATAAAGATAAAGATGAAGATGAAGATGAAGATGAAGATTGAAGATGAAGATGAAGATGAAGATGAAGATGAAGATGAAGATGAAGATGAAGATTGAAGATGAAGATGAAGATGAAGATGAAGATGAAGATGAAGATGAAGATGAAGATGAAGATGAAGATGAAGATGAAGATGAAGATGAAGATGAAGATGAAGATGAAGATGAAGATGAAGATGAAGATGAAGATGAAGATGAAGATGAAGATGAAGATGAAGATGAAGATGAAGATGAAGATGAAGTGCCACGTACTTTAGATGTAAAAAATTGCCACGTACTTTAGAGGTAATAAACAATTAAAATAAAACAATAAATTTTGAAAAATTATCAATTACTTCAAATAGAAGTTCAACTCCAGTTGAGATCGGTAAGTGGTTTCTCTACTGGCAAATTAGTGCCCAGCTCAGCCGTAGAGGGTAAGTACACAAATAATAGTGAGTCGCGCCACCGATTTTGAACGGTTGAAATCGGAAACCCCTGTTGTTCCAGGCACTGACCTTTCTCAGTGGAGATAATTAAATAAATTAAGAATATTAATCAATATTAATTGAATTGCACAATAAGAACGATAAAGTGAGCTAAATAAAACAAAAATATCAAACTAGACCCTTCTTTAATATAAAAAAAAGTATAGAGTTTACACTACTGTCAAACCTAGCGCCTGACAATGATATTAACATGAAAGTAAAAAGTAAAACAAAATAAAATTATCCGAAAAGTGTGATCACACGCAAGACTTAAAATTAAGATCTAAAGTCACGACTTAAATCTAAGTTAAAATGCTTATAGCTTATCTGGTAATCCAGTTATCAATTTCTTTCAGTCCTTGGCTTCAATTAACTGAGCCTGTACCAAAATTTAGGCCTGTACCAAAAATCAAGCCTGCTCCAAAAACAAATAAGGCTTGCTCCAAACAAATAGGCCCGTATCAAGAACTTAAGCCCGTACCAAGAACTAAAACCTGTACCAAGGACTTAAACCTGTACCAAGGACCCTATTGTAATAGAGTTTAGTTTCAAAAATCCAAAATTAATTGTTACGGATGGTCCGTGATTAAAACTTCACCCGAAAATCTTCTGACTTGCTCTCGAACAACCTTCTCGGTCCAAATCAGATAGCAAAAATAAAAAAATTCGTTTCCTTTCGACGAAATATGACACACTCGAAGATGGCCTCTACTACTGTAAGGCCAATAACAGAAGAATTGTCAGCCAACAAATTACAAACGACAACGGTAATAGTTTAATAACAACAAATCTTATTACTTATCATAGTAACACCAAAATTCTCAATAGGTACTCAATTTCTCGTTGGTGTCCAAGCTTAATATGTTAGATGACATTAACGAAACACCTGCCTATAGACAACAATATGACGAATTATACGAACAGAAGAAGAAATGATAATCACCTGTTTACGATTGACAGAGACATTGATTCAAAAATAAATAAAGCCAATAATTTGTGATCTAAATATAATAAACACACGAATATTCAAGGTAGTATTAGCAACGATTGTGGCCAGAATATAATAAATAGAAGGTGTTTACCTACAGACAACCAAGATTCAATTTGTTCTTAACATTAAATGACTCTGTTTAACCCGTAGTTAAGGTGAACTTTATAAGGTAATAAATCAATTATATTACTTCTAACACAATTATACTTAGAACGGATTTTACCCCGTGACAGAAGATGAAGATGAAGATGAAGATGAAGATGAAGATGAAGATGAAGATGAAGATGAAGATGAAGATGAAGATGAAGATGAATATGAAGATGAAGATGAAGATGAAGATGAAGATGACGTGCGACGAATACCCAGTTCTTAAGAACGATGTTTCAGGGCACTCCTCAACACTTTCACAAACTCTCTCTATATTTTTCAAAGTACGAACAGTTCGAATACGGGTCTGACCTTGGCAACCTTTAAGTTCATCTCTTTGTTTCAATTTCTGCACCAACTAACGAGTATTGTTGACACTGGGCACATTATTTCGACAGAAATTTTGTCATAGATTCCGAATAGTTGCAACAATCGATTCATTATTTAAGTAAAACGTTTAAACGTTGTGCAATCTTGCAGCGATCCTTGATCAATTTGACATACGTGCTACTATAGCACCACCTACTAAAATGCGTGTATTAAAAATGGTGCGCAATTAAATCAAACGAAAGAGTTTTTAATAAAAGTCTTCCAGAACCACAACTCAAACTGTAGATTGTAAAAAAACATTAAATAATAATCAAAAGGATTATAAAAAATCTAGACCACACCCAATACATTCATCGCCTTAAATCTCTTAGGAACAGAACGGAGAGAAGAAGTTCTAAATCATTCTAATATTATGAAATCTGGATAATAATTTAACTTCAACATATATATCTACAAGGAAAGTTTTAATGGGTTTTCAGATTGCAGATCTTTAATTTAAAAATGTAATAAAAGCACACTAGTATGCGTTTGATTTGAACCTAATCAACATTATTCAAGAAAAGGTAATATCAGAGAAAAATCCTAGATATTAATCAAACTAGCAATAAAAATCTTCCTAAATACGAAAACCAAATAAAAGTTTCTCAAATATCTTATATCAACCAACACCTTTAAATAAATCTAAAAAAAACATACAGAGTAAATTGAAATCCATCAAAGAAACCCTACGGACCTTCAACATTCGCTGGGAAAGCTATTGTTATATTTGATGGTGCCTTTATTTTCATATTTCTCCTCGACGCGCATCTAATATTTTCACTCCCTTCTATTATCATTTCCCTCGCGTATATTATCGATCTGATGTGACATCTTTTATAAGACATTCGTTTTTGGGTGGTATTAAAATAAATAACGCAGAAAATTTTTTTACACATCCCAGCCCAAAAAACACAAAAAAATATTGAGATGAGTTTCAGTTAATGTGCGTATTATGTTTCGGGATAAACGGGATTGGGATGAAATATATTAGTTCTTTTTATACATGATGGAATTCTTAGGAAGAAGATGGAGAAGTGTTATTTAGGGATTTTAGTTTTTTGTTTCCTTGCTCTAGGAATTAACATCATCTTACCTTGGAAATGGGAGTACGTACAGAAGCACGGCTGGAGTGGGAAGTCACGTGGCCCGGTGCCAAAAATTAAACTTGACGGAAATTCAATTAAAAGAAAATTTATAATTTGCGAATCTAACATGGGCATTATAGAACCCTCGTGTTATCCATGAACGATCCTTGTCGAATCACAGTTTGGTGTAGTGTTTGGTATAGAGGTGTCATTGGACATTACTTCTTTGAAGACGCTGCAGGCAATTCCCTTTTTTCAGTGGTGAGCGCTAACATGATTTGGTACAAAACTTTCTGGTTCCACAAATCCAACAATTTAACCTGCAAAAAATGTGGTTCAAGCAGGACGAAGCAAATTTTCGGCCCCCATGTGACTGAAGCAATTAAAGAAGCAAGCGAAGTGGTAGGAAGACTACAACGACTATTTACAAATATAGGAGACCCCTCTAACAACAAGAGGGAAATCCTATATAGAGTCGTAGAATCCAAGCTTCTCTACGGAGCCTCAGTGTGGCACTCTGCAATGTCCAAAAAGCTTCCAGAGGAAACTCCTCTTAAAATTCTTGGCTGGTTACCGAACCATATCAGCAGAGGCAGCGCAGGTCATCGCGGGCATCCCACTGATTGACCTGATGGTGGAGGAGAGGAGATTCCTCTTCGAAGTAGGGTCGACTCTGCCTAATCAAAAGGAAGCCAGGAGAAGAACTCTTGCTTTCTTTCAAAGAAGGTGGAGGAACGGCACGAAGGGAGAATGGACAAGGGCGCTAATCAGAGATGTCGCAACATGGGCAGAATGTAGGCACAGGGGGACGAATTACTTCCTATCACAAATATTAAGTGGACACGGAGCCTTCCGATACTACAAAAATCGTATAGGCAAAGCAAGGGATGCCTACTGCATATACTGCAATGGAATAGACACAGCGGAACACACACTCTTTGAATGCCAGAGATGGTATAGGAAATGATCACAAGTAATTGCAACTGATTGTAAGTAATCATAGGTGATTGCTTATAATCATAAGGGATTGTTAATTTTTGTATATTTTATAATATTTTTTAATTTTTTACAATCTTTTTTTTATTTTATTTTTAACTACATATTTAAATACAAATGTTATTATAAAATTAGTTTCCTGCATAATAAACTAACGTACATGTAGGCACATATGTCGAATAAAGTAATTATATTAAACAGTAAGTTAATATTTTAATTTGTTGCGTTTTACAATAAATAATTTAATGCCCGCGGGGGTGTCCGGTTGGTCATCTGCTCAGAAATGTGCAACTTTCATGACGTTAATATCGATAGTGACGCCACCTGTCTTATTACAAAGTCAACACGTCATTGAAGCT
This sequence comes from Altica lythri, assembly GCA_964028335.1. Classification (NCBI taxonomy): domain Eukaryota; kingdom Metazoa; phylum Arthropoda; class Insecta; order Coleoptera; family Chrysomelidae; genus Altica; species Altica lythri. Next base: position 23,377,957 of record OZ034810.1, read on the forward strand.
TTCCACCTGCTTTACCTTATCGCCTACTACTCTTTAAATTAGCTCGACCATAATGACGAAAATTTATTGACTCTTATTACGCAAGTCCGGTAATAGCAGATATATTATGTTCTTTTTCGATGTTAATAAATTTCAGTTTTGACCAATTAGTGTCACGAAAACATTGTTGAAAAACTAAATTATTTTTAGTGTAGTAATTAATTCTATTGTAAAACATTTGTATGGCCTTATCTAATAAATTTCGACGGAAATGCTGTACTATTTGTGTCACTACTAAACGTGTTGATAAAAAAAGTAATTTAATATACAACTATATACAAAATTTATTACCTGCAATATTATTATTACAAAAACGCACGTAAGAAGTTACAGTTTTTTGACATAAAAATAAAAATATAAAGATTAATCTGATGATTAAATAGTACAAGGCCACTCTGGATCTGGATCTGGAAATTTGGGGAGGGGCGAGCTAGTGCTTAGCCAGCACTGAGGCCACATATGACCCATTGTGCATCCTCCCGTGTGTAGGTATATCCTCACCTCAGGCTGTCACGAGGCCTAGTGATTTAAAATAGGTGATGAGGTTCCCGAGGGGGATCGCCCTGACATCGGCTGGTGCAAGCCAATACTCGCCCAACACGGATCTTCTGATTTCAGAGAAAGCAGAACAGTCATACATAATGTGTTCTACTGTTTCCTCTTCTTGTTCGCAGCCTCTGCATAGCGGCAATTTTGTTAATTTCATCCTAAAGAGATGTTGTCGCAATTGGCAGTGACCTGTCAAGATTTCCACAGCTGTTCGGAGATTTTGTCTGGTCACTGCCTTATATTTTTTTGCTGTTTTCTCGCCAGGATGAGGTAATAACTCTCTGGCCAGTCTACAGTTCGTAGTTTCATCCCAGCACTGTATAAATTTTTGGTAAGAGTGCTGTTTGATAAGGTCCACGACTGCGGACAATGTTAGCTTGGTAGATGGGCGAGGGCTAACATATTTGTAGCCCGCAGCCCTCCATGCTAAATTGTTCGCAATGCGGTTGCCTTTAGAGTTTGTTCCCATGTCCTTTGATCCAGCTGAGAGTGACCACGTTATTCTGGCTGGCCTCAGTTAGAGATTGGTGACATTCTAGTACTAAACTTGAAGTCAAACGTGGTCTATTCAAGGTCAGTAGTGCTTGTCGGCAGTCGGTGTATATACCTATATAATTTTAATTTTAATTTTGTAATTATTAATTAAAGTAAATACTTGATGCCTATGAATGAAGATGTCGTCTTCATAGAACTAGAAGGTCAAACGACGCAATATGGTCAAAATGTCAAATCTTAGATCCGAAATACGAAAGCTCTTCAATAGAGCCAAGCGTAACGGAGCATGGCAGAGCTACACCGAGAAACTCACAACCTACAATAAAGAGAGCAGAAAAGCTAATTGCACTGCTAAAGCCAGACGGACGCTTCACAGAAAGCCAAAAAGAACGAGCCAAGCTCCTGTTAGAAACTCACTTTCCTCTAGGAAGAATCAATCCAGGAAATACGAGTTACAAAACTAAAAGACCAACCAAGAAAGACACTGCAATGGCAAAACATATATGCAGTGAAGAACGGATGTTATAGGCTAATAATACCTTTCAGCCATTCAGAACCCCTGGAACTAACGGAATATTTTCTGTCCTACTACAACAAGAGCTGGAGGCAACTATTTCTTACTTGATCCTAATCAGTCGAAGCTGTTTTGAACTCAGATATGTACCAGAAGTGTGGAGTAGGTTTAGAATCATATTCATCCCAGAGGCGGAGAAAGAGGACACTACACACCCCAAATCCCTTAGACCCATCAACCTTACATCGTTTGTTCTTAAGACGATCGAAACAGCTGTAGACAATTATATTGGAACAGAAGTCCTGGAACAGATGCCAGGTACCCTCGTCAACATGCGTATCAAGTAGGCAAATCTACGAAGACCGCCTTGATACAATTGAAATGAAAGTCAAGATGCTTTTAACAAAAAATAAGTCTATCTGGACATAGGCCTTTGACAATACTCCACACGAGGCTGTCAAAAGAGCACTTAATGATAGAAGAGTAGATCCACCTGGTTGTCGCAATTGCTGTCTACTTGCACAAATGAAGATAGGTCAAGAAACTATCTCCATCAATACAACCAGAGGTTGCCCGCAGGGAGAATTGCATCATGTGGAGTCTTACCGTGGACAGCATTTTCTGAGAATTGCAGTTCAAAGACCAACATTTCCAAGAATATTGCTGATAATTCACATGAAAATGAGAGCTCCTAAACCAAGGACCTAAAATCTACAATAATTATTTAACACTCTTTATCCATTATAACCTGTTCTCTGTTTTTTCTTAGTTCTAAAAAATATTAAAGTTCCTTTGAGTACCAATTTCTGGTCACTTTGTGGTTTACTCAAATTTTGCTGGTAATTCATATAAAAAAAATAACTCCTAAACCAAGGACCTAAAATATACAATAACTTCCTAATACTTCTTTTCCATCATAACCTCTTCTCTACGCATTTTTTTTCTTAGCTCTGGAAAATGTTAAATCTTCATGCTTCGACCACAAATTTCTTTAATTACAGTTACCAGATTTGTGGGTTACATAAATTTTACTGGTAATTTACATGAAAATAAGAGCCAATGAGTACAATAACTTAACACTTCTTCTCCATTATTACCTCTTCTCGGTCCCTCTTTGTCTTAGCTCTGGAAAATGTTAAATTTTTATTTTTCGACCACAAATTTCTGGTAATAACAGTTAACAGAGTTGTGGGTTACTTAAATTTTACTGGTAATTCACATGAAAATAAGAGCCAATGAGTACAATAACTTAACACTTCTTCTCCATTATTACCTCTTCTCTACGCCCTCTTTTTCTTAGCTCTGGAAAATGGTAAATTTTTATTCTTCGACCACAAATTTCTGGTAATTACAGTTAACAGATTTGTGGTTTACTTAAATTTTACTGGTAATATACATGAAAATAAGAGCTCTTAAACCAAAGAGTACAATATCTCCCGAACACTTCTTCTCCATTATAACCTCTTCTCTATGCCCTCTTTTTCTTAGCTCTGAAAAATGTTAAATTTTTATTCTTCGACCACAAATTTCTGGTAATAACAGTTAACAGAGTTGTGGGCAACTTGAATTTCACTGGTAATTCGCATGAAAATAAGAGCTCTTAAACCAAGGAGTACAATATCTCTTTAACACTTCTTCTCCATTATAACCTCTTCTGTACGCCCTCTTTCTCTTTGCTCTGGAAAATGTTAGATTTTTATTCTTTGACCAAAAATTTCTGGTAATAACAGTTAATAGAGTTGTGGGTTACTTAACTTTTACTGGTAGTTCACATGAAAATAAGAGATCTTAAACCAAGGAGTTCAATATCTTCTTAACACTTCTTCTCCATTATTACTTCTTCTCTACGCCCTCTTTTTCTTACCTCTGGAAAATGTTAAATTTTTATTCTTCGACCACAAATTTCTGGTAATAAGAGTTAACAGATTTGTGGGTTACTTAAATTTTACCGATAATTCACATGAAAATAAGAGCTCTTAAACCAAGGAATACAATATCTCCTTAACACTTCTTCTTCATTATTACCTCTTCTCTACGCCCTCTTTTTCTTAGCTCTGGAAAATGTTAAGTTTTTATTCTTCGACCACAAATTTCTGGTAATAACAGTAAACAGAGTTGTGAGTTACTTAAATTTTACTGGTAATTCACATGAAAATAAGAGCTCTTAAACCAAGGAGTACAATATCTCCTTAACACTTCTTCTCCATTATTACCTACCTCTTCTCTACGAACTCTTTTTGTTAGCTCTGGAAAATATTAAATTTTTATTCTTCGACCACATATTTCTGGTAATTACAGTTAGAGCTCCTAAACCAAGAAGTACAATAACTCCTTAACACTTCTTCTCCATTATAACCTCTTCAGTTCACTTTGTGGTTTCCTTTAATTGTGCATGTAAGTTACATAAAAATATACTTTTGTTTGATCTTCGTTTAAACATCTTTCCTAAGTAACCTAGAATTTTATTGTATTTTTGTTTGTTTTAGGTAGGTATTGTAACGATTGTATCGGTATAAATATTTTTAATTTATCTATTGTTATCGCGTTGATATGAGAGGGGATATTTAATTGGGAAGGACAGAATGGTTCTCGTCGTGAGTTTGTGATTTTATTTCGTTCACTTTATCGATGAATTTGAAGAAAATTCAGAGCTTTTCCGACTATCTTTGCCCTTCTGTTCTGGTGAGTAACATTTTGCCTTGGTTTTAATTTAATTAGTTAAAAATAATCCAAAATGCGGTGAATATAATATCTTATGTATTTTTACTAACATTTAAATTTTCAAATACAATCGTTATTGTTCAAGGTCAGTTTTTGTGATATTTTAATATTTTTACATGAAAGGTAATTAATTTTTTCTCGAAATTTGGAGAGACGTATAGCGATTGTGTTCGAATAATATTATTTGATAGTCGGAGTTTTGATTCCAATTTTATTAATAGGGTTATTGTCAACTATAAGAAGGGCCCTATTAAGGACCAACAAATTGCCATCTGAAAGAATTTCGCAGTTCGACGTCATTCTGTGAAGCCGACGCCATTTTGCTGTTCCGTTCCACGTCGATAGAAAATTTGACTAGATGTCATTGAGGAGTATTTCCTTCCGACAGCTCTTCCGTTCCACGACGTGTGAGATTCCGACAAGAAGTTCCTAGAGGGGTATTCCATTCCGTTGCTGTTCCGATTCCTCGTCGTAGGAAAATTGACAAGAAGTTCCTACAGGGGAATTCCATTCCGTTGCTGTTCTATTTCCTTGTCGTTAGAAAAGCCGACAAGAAGTCCCTACAGGGCAATTCCATTCCGTTGCTGTTCCGATTTCCCGTCGTTAGGAAATTTGACAAGAAGTTCCTACAGGGGAATTCCATTCCGTTTTGCTGTTCCGTTTCCATCCTTCCTACTGCTCCGCTCCATTGGATCAAAACTCCGTCAGAAGCCATCGGAACCAAACCAAGATAAGAGAAATAATTAATCAAATATTTTTAATTAAATTACTAATCTCTTTTAAAGTAATAAACCATTTTAAACTGATCTTTCGAATTTTATTTGTGTGTCTGTACTTTGCGCCCTTTAATTAATGTTTGGAGAGAATCTAGTAGTACACAGAAGGAAGCCACGACCCACGGGAGCTAGCCCAGGGTACTTTTAAGGTTACAGTATTCAAATGTATTTTTTATGACTTGGTTCTCAAGGAAATTTAAATATTTTTTGAATGAATTTTAAAGCAGTAATCAAAATCATTTAAATGTAATACGGACGTTGGTAGATTGTAATCTATTTAGCTGCCATTTTCAATTATTTAAAGATTGTTTAAAAACCTTACACTTACTGAATATTCATTTAAACACAGTTACTTTAAATAAAATCTTATTGTTTATATTTTTTTGTACCAAATAACCTCGTTATTCCTTTTAATAATATTGTTGCTACTTATTGTAATAAAATTGCATTTTGCATAGAAAATTAGCTACACTTGATGGTGTATGTTAATGGCACTTTAATAGTTACTAAATCGCATCGTTTTATTGGCTGCCTAAAGCTGATGTAATATTAAAACTTATCTCTTTAAAGATCTGTAAAAATAGCTTGATTTATAGACAAATTAAACTTAAATTAAACTTAATGTTATTACTAAGTATTTGATTTGTGATATTAAAAATTATTTGCTAATCGGGATGTAGTTAACATTAAGAAATATTAAAGTAACGCTTGTAATTAATGAGATACATTATATTTAATTTTAAGATATTTCCCACATGATATGGAATTATACGAGGATAAATTGTTACTATTTTATTGATAATATCTAAAACTTGAGGTAGCTTTTTTAAAAAACAACGAGAGGCTGAAGAACAGCTCAGAAAGGAAGAACGAGAAAAGAGAATAAAAGAATGTGAAGCTGAGGAACAGCGCAGAAAAGAAGAACGAGAAGAGAGAATAAAAGAGCGTCAAGTTGTTTGAAAGCGTCCTCTAGTGGCAAAGTGAACAATTTTAGAGAAATTGTGTCTAGTTTTGTTTTTCAATTGAAAGATTTTCATTTAGTGTGATCTATAAAAATTCTTTCACATATCTGGTAATTATGACTAGTGATTAGTCAGATTATCATATTTTGTTACCGTTTACCTATGAAGATTAAACTGAATAAATTAGTTATGTTTTTCTACTGAAAGTCTTATCTGAAGATTTCCATTTAGTGTTATCTATAATAATTTTTTCACATATCTGGTAATTATGACTAGTGATTAGTCATATTATTATATTTTGTTACCGTTTACCTATGAAGATTAAACTGAATAAATAGGTAACGCTTTTTTGGGTCGCTTTATTACTACCACCTAAATGTCCTATAAGAAGCATGGTTTAAAAAATCGTGATAACATAAAAAATTTCTAATTTTTACATTAAACTCTAGAAAATCCGGCTCGAAGGACTATAAAACACATCGTATTTCGATTATTTGATTTTCTAAAGAATTAAATGTAGTGTAGTGTTTGTTTAATTGGAATAATGGTGGTAAACGAAATTTAATTTCGTGAAAGAATGCAACCGTAAAAATTGGAAAACCATGACAGCAATCATTATATGAACACCAGGGCATAAATTGAATTAAATTAAAAAGGTGGATACAAATTGTATGCATACGTTCCTCTCTTTTATCAGTGGATATATCTCTTAATTTTAAATTATAAAGTATAATTCTATTTAATTAGTTACAGAGTTTATTGAGTGTTTTTGTTATGGTTTCTGTATTTTATTGCTTTACGAATTTTAAATAGATGATATTTAGTAGATATTAATTTTATTCATTTCAACAAAGATAAGTATGAAACTGTTAAACAAATGCATGATTATTTATGATATCCAAATTTATACAATTAGTTTTTGTTTATATAATATATACTAACAATTCTTATGGTCTTAAAAGTTTTATCAGACACTGGCCATAATTCTTTAAACTTTCTGAAATCACCTCGTATAATTTAAAAACTGTGAGGCATATAAAAAAACTAATGTTATCACTGAAAACAATATTCTTTTGTTTATTTACGAACTGAATTTCATTATATTCAAACCAAAAGAACTATTAAAATTTTAAGGGAGAGGCCGACTATGTTTCTTTTAACAACTTTCTGAAATCACCTCGTATAACTTAAAAACTGTGAGGTGTATAAAAAAAATAAGTTTACCATTAAAAAGAATATCCTTCTGTTTGCTTACACACCAAATTTTATTAAAATCAAAATTAAAAAAATATTAAAAATTTAAGGGAGAGACCGACCATGATTTTTTGAAACCTTATTTTAATCAACTTTAAGAAATCACTTTGTATAAGTTCAAAATTGTGTGGCATATAAAAAACTGGGTTTATTATTTGAATGTATATACATTTTATTATCAACAAACCAAATTTGATTAAAATCAAAGGGAAAAGCATATTAAAATTTTAAGGGAGAGACTGGCCAAGTTTCTTTTAACAAATTTCTGAAATCACCTCGTATAACTAAAAAATTGTGAGGTATATAAAAAAACTAAGTTTACCATTAAAAACTATATTCTTTTGTTTGTCTACAAACCAAATTTCATCAAAATCAAAAGTAAAAAAGTATTAAAAATTTAAGGGAGAGACCAACTATGTTTTTTTGAAACCCAATTTTAATCAACTTTATGAAATCAAACTTCAAAATGGTGTGGTATATAAAAAAACTGAGTTTGGCATTAAAAACTATACATTTGTTTATATACAAACCAAATCTGATCAGAATCAAAAGGAAAAACATATTAAAAATTTAAACGAGAGACTGGTCATGTCTCTTTTAACAACTTTCTGAAATCACCTTGTATAACTTAAAAACTGTAAGATATAGAAAAAACCTAAATTTTTTATTGAAAACTATATCCTAATGTTTGTTTATAAACCAAATTTCATTAAAATCAAAATTAAAAAAATATTAAAAATTTAAGGGAGAGACCGACCATGTTTTTTTGAAACCTAATTTTAATCAATTTTATGCAATCACCTTGTATAACTTTAAAATTGTGTGGTATATAAAAACTGAGTTTATCATTAAAAACTATATACATTTGTTTATATACAAACCAAATTTTATCAGAATCAAAAGGAAAAACATATTAAAAATTTAAGGGAGGGACTGGCCAAGTTTCTTTTAACAAATTTCTGAAATCACCTCGTATAACTTAAAAATTGTGAGGTATATAAAAAAACTAAATTCACCATTGAAAACTATGTCGTTTTGTTTGTTTACAAACCAAATTTCAACAAAATCAAAGGTAAAAAAAGATTAAAAATTTAAGGGAGAGACCGACCATGTTTTTTGAAACCCAATTTTAATCAACTTAACGAAATCACCTTGTATAACTTTAAAATTGTGTGGTATATAAAAAACTAAGTTTATCATTAAAAACTATATACATTTGTTTATATACAAACCAAATTTTATCAGAATCAAAAGGAAAAACATATTAAAAATTTAAGGGAGAGACTGGCCAAGTTTCTTTTAACAAATTTCAGAAATCACCTCGTATAACTTAAAAACTGTAAGGTGTATAAAAAAAATAAGTTTCTCATTAAAAACTATATCCTTTTGTTGGTTTACAAACCAAATTTCATCAAAATCACAAAAAAATATTAAAAAATTAAGGGAGAGACTGGCCAAGTTTCTTTGAAACCTACTTTTAATCAATTTTATGTAATCACCTTGTATAACTTCAAAATGGTGTAGTATATAAAAAACTGAGTTTGGCATTAAAAACTATATACATTTGTTTATATACAAACCAAATAAGATCAGAATCAAAAGGGGAAAAATATTAAAAATTTAAGGGAGAGACTAGCCAAGTTTCTTTTAACAAATTTCTGAAATCACCTCGTATAACTAAAAAATTGTGAGGTATATAAAAAAACTAAGTTTACCATTAAAAACTATATCGTTTTGTTTGTTTACAAACCAAATTTTATTAAAATCAAATGTAAACAAATATTAAAAATTTAAGGGAGAGACCGACCATGATTATTTGAAACCCAATTTTAATCAACTTAATGAGATCACCTTGTATAACTTCAAAGTTGTGTGGTATATAAAAACTGAGTTTATCATTGAAAACTATATACATTTGTTTATATACAAACCAAGTTTTATCAGAATCAAAAGGAAAACCATATTAAAAATTTAAGGGAGGGACTGGCCAAGTTTCTTTTAACAAATTTCTGAAATCACCTCGTATAACTTAAAAATTGTGAGGTATATAAAAAAACTAAGTTCACCATTAAAAACTATGTCGTTTTGTTTGTTTACAAACCAAATTTCAACAAAATCAAAGGTAAAAAAATATTAAAAATTTAAGGGAGAGACCGACCATGTTTTTTTGAAACCCAATTTTAATCAACTTAACGAAATCACCTTGTATAACTTCAAAATTGTGTGGTATATAAAAAACTGAGTTTATCATTAAAAACTATATACATTTGTTTATATACAAACCAAATTTTATCAGAATCAAAAGGAAAAACATATTAAAAATTTAAGGGAGAGACTGGCCAAGTTTCTTTTAACAAATTTCAGAAATCACCTCGTATAACTTAAAAACTGTAAGGTGTATAAAAAAAATAAGTTTCTCATTAAAAACTATATCCTTTTGTTGGTTTACAAACCAAATTTCATCAAAATCACAAGTAAAAAAATATTAAAAAATTAAGGGAGAGACTGGCCAAGTTTCTTTGAAACCTACTTTTAATCAATTTTATGTAATCACCTTGTATAACTTCAAAATGGTGTAGTATATAAAAAACTGAGTTTGGCATTAAAAACTATATACATTTGTTTATATACAAACCAAATTTTATCAGAATCAAAAGGAAAAACATATTAAAAATTTAAGGGAGGGACTGGCCAAGTTTCTTTTAACAAATTTCTGAAATCACCTCGTATAACTTAAAAATTGTGAGGTATATAAAAAAACTAAATTCACCATTAAAAACTATGTCGTTTTGTTTGTTTACAAACCAAATTTCAACAAAATCAAAGGTAAAAAAAGATTAAAAATTTAAGGGAGAGACCGACCATGTTTTTTGAAACCCAATTTTAATCAACTTAACGAAATCACCTTGTATAACTTTAAAATTGTGTGGTATATAAAAAACTAAGTTTATCATTAAAAACTATATACATTTGTTTATATACAAACCAAATTTTATCAGAATCAAAAGGAAAAACATATTAAAAATTTAAGGGAGAGACTGGCCAAGTTTCTTTTAACAAATTTCAGAAATCACCTCGTATAACTTAAAAACTGTAAGGTGTATAAAAAAAATAAGTTTCTCATTAAAAACTATATCCTTTTGTTGGTTTACAAACCAAATTTCATCAAAATCACAAAAAAATATTAAAAAATTAAGGGAGAGACTGGCCAAGTTTCTTTGAAACCTACTTTTAATCAATTTTATGTAATCACCTTGTATAACTTCAAAATGGTGTAGTATATAAAAAACTGAGTTTGGCATTAAAAACTATATATATTTGTTTATATACAAACCAAATAAGATCAGAATCAAAAGGGGAAAAATATTAAAAATTTAAGGGAGAGACTAGCCAAGTTTCTTTTAACAAATTTCTGAAATCACCTCGTATAACTAAAAAATTGTGAGGTATATAAAAAAACTAAGTTTACCATTGAAAACTATATCGTTTTATTTGTTTACAAACCAAATTTTATTAAAATCAAATGTAAACAAATATTAAAAATTTAAGGGAGAGACCGACCATGATTATTTGAAACCCAATTTTAATCAACTTAATGAGATCACCTTGTATAACTTCAAAGTTGTGTGGTATATAAAAACTGAGTTTATCATTGAAAACTATATACATTTGTTTATATACAAACCAAATTTTATCAGAATCAAAAGGAAAACCATATTAAAAATTTAAGGGAGGGACTGGCCAAGTTTCTTTTAACAAATTTCTGAAATCACCTCGTATAACTTAAAAATTGTGAGGTATATAAAAAAACTAAGTTCACCATTAAAAACTATGTCGTTTTGTTTGTTAACAAACCAAATTTCAACAAAATCAAAGGTAAAAAAATATTAAAAATTTAAGGGAGAGACCGACCATGTTTTTTTGAAACCCAATTTTAATCAACTTAACGAAATCACCTTGTATAACTTCAAAATTGTGTGGTATATAAAAAACTGAGTTTATCATTAAAAACTATATACATTTGTTTATATACAAACCAAATTTTATCAGAATCAAAAGGAAAAACATATTAAAAATTTAAGGGAGAGACTGGCCAAGTTTCTTTTAACAAATTTCAGAAATCACCTCGTATAACTTAAAAATTGTGAGGTGTATAAAAATAATAAGTTTTTCATTAAAAACTATATCCTTTTGTTGGTTTACAAACCAAATTTCATCAAAATCACAAGTAAAAAAATTTTAAAAAATTAAGGGAGAGACTGGCCAAGTTTCTTTGAAACCTACTTATAATCAATTTTATGAAATCACCTTGTATAACTTCAAAATGGTGTGGTATATAAAAAAACTGAGTTTGTCATTAAAAACTATATACATTTGTTTATATACAAACCAAATTAGATCAGAATCAAAAGGGGAAAAATATTAAAAATTTAAGGGAGAGACTGGCCAAGTTTCTTTTAACAAATTTCTGAAATCACCTCGTATAACTAAAAAATTGTGAGGTATATAAAAAAACTAAGTTTACCATTGAAAACTATATCGTTTTGTTTGTTTACAAACCAAATTTTATTAAAATCAAATGTAAACAAATATTAAAAATTTAAGGGAGAGACCGACCATGATTTTTTGAAACCTAATTTTAATCAACTTTATGAAATCACCTTGTATTACTTCAAAATGGTGTGGTATATAAAAAAACTGAGTTTGTCATTAAAAACTATATATATTTGTTTATATACAAACCAAATTTGATCAGAATCAAAAGGAAAAAAATATTAAAAATTTAAGGGAGAGCCTGGCCAAGTTTCTTTTAACAAATTTCTGAAATCACCTTGTATAACTTCAAAACTGTGAGGTGTATAAAAAAAATAGGTTTACCATTAAAAAGAATATCCTTCTGTTTGTTTACACACCAAATTTAATCAAAATTAAAATTAAAAAAATATTAAAAATTTAAGGGAAAGACCGACCATGATTTTTTGAAACCTAATTTTAATCAACTTTATGAAATCACCTTGTATTACTTCAAAATGGTGTGGTATATAAAAAAACTGAGTTTGTCATTAAAAACTATATATATTTGTTTATATACAAACCAAATTTGATCAGAATCAAAAGGAAAAACATATTAAAAATTTAAGGGAGAGACTGGCCAAGTTTCATTTAACAAATTTCTGAAATCACCTTGTATAACTTAAAAACTGTGAGGTGTATAAAAAAAATAGGTTTACCATTAAAAAGAATATCCTTCTGTTTGTTTACACACCAAATTTAATCAAAATTAAAATTAAAAAAATATTAAAAATTTAAGGGAGAGACCGACCATGATTTTTTGAAAACTAATTTTAATCAACTTTATGAAATCACCCTGTATTACTTCAAAATTGTGTGGCATATAAAAAACTGGGTTTATTATTTGAATGTATATACATTTTATTATCAACAAACCAAATTTGATTAAAATCAAAGGGGAAAACATATTAAAAATTTAAGGGAGAGACTGGCCAAGTTTCTTTTAACAAATTTCTGAAATCACCTCGTATAACTAAAAAATTGTGAGGTATATAAAAAAACTAAGTTTACCAGTGAAAACTATATTCTTTTGTTTGTCTACAGACCAAATTTCATCAAAATCAAAAGTAAAAAAGTATTAAAAATTTAAGGGAGAGACCAACTATGTTTTTTTGAAACCCAATTTTAATCAACTTTATGAAATCACCTTGTATAACTTCAAAATGGTGTGGTATATAAAAAAACTGAGTTTGGCATTAAAAACTATATACATTTGCTTATATACAAACCAAATCTGATCAGAATCAAAAGAAAAAACATATTAAAAATTTAAACGAGAGACTGGTCATGTCTCTTTTAACAACTTTCTGAAATCACCTTGTATAACTTAAAAACTGTAAGATATAGAAAAAACCTAAATTCTTTATTGAAAACTATATCCTTATATTTGTTTATAAACCAAATTTCATTAAAATCAAAATTAAAAAAATATTAAAAATTTAAGGGAGAGACCAACCATGATTTGTTGAAACCTAATTTTAATCAACTTTATGAAATCACCTTGTATAACATCAAAATTGTGTGGTATATAAAAAACTGGGTTTATTATTTGAATGTATATACATTTTGTTATTAACAAACCAAATGTAATAAAAATCAAAGAAAAAACATATTAAAAATTTAAGGGAGAGACTGACCAAGTTTCTTTTAACAAATTTCTGAAATCACCTCGTGTAACCAAAAAATTGTGAGGTACCTATATAAAAAAACTAAGTTTACCATTGAAAACTATATCGTTTTGTTTGTTTACAAACCAAATTTTATCAAAATCAAAAGTAAAGAAGTATTAAAAATTTAACTATGTTTTTTTGAAACCCAATTTTAATCAACTTTATGAAATCACCTTGTATAACTTCAAAATGGTGTGGTATATAAAAAAACTGAGTTTGGCATTAAAAACTATATACATTTGTTTAATTACAAACCAAATTTGATCAGAATCAAAAGGAAAACCATATTACAAATTTAAGGGAGTTTCTTTTAACAAATTTCTGAAATCACCTCGTATAACCTAAAAACTGTGAGGTGTATAAAAAAAATAAGTTTACCATTGAAAAGAATATCCTTCTGTTTGTTTACACACCAAATTTCATCAGAATTAAAATTAAAAAAATATTAAAAATTTAAGGGAGAGACCGACCATGATTATTTGAAACCCAATTTTAATCAACTTAATGAGATCACCTTGTATAACTTCAAATTTGTGTGGTATATAAAAACTGAGTTTATCATTGAAAACTATATACATTTGTTTATATACAAACCAAATTTTATTCGAATCAAAAGAAAAAACATATTAAAAATTTAAGGGAGGGACTGGCCAAGTTTCTTTTAACAAATTTCTGAAATCACCTCGTATAACTTAAAAAATGTGAGGTATATAAAAAAACTAAGTTTACCATTGAAAACTATATCGTTTTGTTTGTTTACAAACCAAATTTTATCAAAATCAAAAGTAAACAAATATTAAAAATTTAAGGGAGAGACCGACCATGATTTTTTGAAACCTAATTTTAATCAACTTTATGAAATCACCTTGTATTACTTCAAAATGGTGTGGTATATAAAAAAACTGAGTTTGTCATTAAAAACTATATACATTTGTTTATATACAAACCAAATTTGATCAGAATCAAAAGGAAAAAAATATTAAAAATTTAAGGGAGAGCCTGGCCAAGTTTCTTTTAACAAATTTCTGAAATCACCTCGTATAACTTCAAAACTGTGAGGTGTATAAAAAAAATAGGTTTACCATTAAAAAGAATATCCTTCTGTTTGTTTACACACCAAATTTAATCAAAATTAAAATTAAAAAAATATTAAAAATTTAAGGGAAAGACCAACCATGATTTTTTGAAACCTAATTTTAATCAACTTTATGATATCACCTTGTATAACTTCAAAATGGTGTGGTATATAAAAAAACTGAGTTTGTCATTAAACACTTTATACATTTGTTTAATTACAAACCAAATTTTGATCAGAATCAAAAGGAAAAACATATTAAAAATTTAAGGGAGAGACTGGCCAAGTTTCATTTAACAAATTTCTGAAATCACCTTGTATAACTTAAAAACTGTGAGGTGTATAAAAAAAATAGGTTTACCATTAAAAAGAATATCCTTCTGTTTGTTTACACACCAAATTTAATCAAAATTAAAATTAAAAAAATATTAAAAATTTAAGGGAGAGACCGACCATGATTTTTTGAAACCTAATTTTAATCAACTTTATGAAATCACCTTGTATTACTTCAAAATGGTGTGGTATATAAAAAAACTGAGTTTGTCATTAAAAACTATATACATTTGTTTATATACAAACCAAATTTGATCAGAATCAAAAGGAAAAAAATATTAAAAATTTAAGGGAGAGCCTGGCCAAGTTTCTTTTAACAAATTTCTGAAATCACCTCGTATAACTTCAAAACTGTGAGGTGTATAAAAAAAATAGGTTTACCATTAAAAAGAATATCCTTCTGTTTGTTTACACACCAAATTTAATCAAAATTAAAATTAAAAAAATATTAAAAATTTAAGGGAAAGACCGACCATGATTATTTGAAACCCAATTTTAATCAACTTAATGAGATCACCTTGTATAACTTCAAAGTTGTGTGGTATATAAAAACTGAGTTTATCATTGCAAACTATATACATTTGTTTATATACAAACCAAATTTGATTAGAATAAAAAAAACATATTAAAAATTTAAGGGAGAGACTGGCCAAGTTTCTTTTAACAAATTTCAGAAATCACCTCGTATAATTTAAAAACTGTGAGGTGTATAAAAAAAATAAGTTTACCATTGAAAACTATATCCTTTTGTTGGTTTACAAACCAAATTTCATCAAAATCACAAGTAAAAAAATATTAAAAAATTAAGGGAGAGACTGGCCAAGTTTCTTTGAAACCTACTTTTAATCAATTTTATGTAATCACCTTGTATAACTTCAAAATGGTGTAGTATATAAAAAAACTGAGTTTGGCATTAAAAACTATATACATTTGTTTATATACAAACCAAATTAGATCAGAATCAAAAGGGGAAAAATATTAAAAATTTAAGGGAGAGACTGGCCAAGTTTCTTTTAACAAATTTCTGAAATCACCTCGTATAACTTAAAAAATGTGAGGTATATAAAAAAACTAAGTTTATCATTAAAAAGCATATCCTTCTGTTAGTTTACAAACCAAATTTCATTAAAATCAAAATTAAAAAAATATTAAAAATGTAAGGGAGAGACCGACCATGTTTTTTTGAAGCCTAATTTTAATCAACTTTATGAAATCACCTTGTATTACTTCAAAATTGTGTGGTATATAAAAAACTGGGTTTACTATTTGAACATGTATACATTTTATTATTAATAACCCAAATTTGATCAAAATCAAAGGGAAAAACATATTAAAAATTTAAGGGAGAGACTGGTCATGTCTCTTTTAACAACTTTCTGAAATCACCTCGTATAACTTAAAAACTGTGAGGTATATAAAAAAACTAAGTTTACCATTGAAAACTATATCCTTTTGTTTATCTACAAACCAAATTTCATCAAAATCACAAGTAAAAAAATATTAAAAATTTAAGGGAGAGACCGACCATGTTTTTCTGAAACCCAGTTTTAATCAACTTTATGAAATCAACAAAAAATAAACAATCCAGATGAACTTTCGTTACTTAACCTTTTTTAACAAAAAAATAGAGCTATTCTAGCTATTTAAAACCAATATAACAATTCTAAAAGTTACATGTTGGCTTCTTTTAAAAGTTTAATAACATGGTAGTCGTCGCGTTGTGAAAGTAGAACGAAAAGAAGCTGGAAAACAAAAAGAAGTATGGGGATATCGTATCCAGTTAAATAAAGATTTTTCATTTTGCTGTGAAAGCCTGCAGAGCACAGGTATTCGATATGAAGGATTCTTTATGCATAGAAAGCGAATATTAAAATTCGCTTTGTTTCAAAACTCAATCTCATCGTACAGCTTTAATGTAAATATCACAAACAGGGACGGAGACATTTTTTACCAAAATATTTTATTCATTTTTGTTTAGGTCCTTTTTTAGGTTTTTACGCTTTAATTTTTTTTATTGTTTTATGCTTTATCCACAAGTCAAGGCTGAGATCAGCTCGACCAACCAGGATGGAAGAATTTTACAGGAAAGCACAAGATATCCAAAACGATCTAAGCAATTCTAGAAACCAAATGTTTCAAGAGATAACCAATCAAGGTCACTATTCTCCAGAGAAGCTGAAGCTAGTCCAACAAAAAGCAATGAAGTCCTTTCCAGGTATCCCACCTATGCTTCTGATGTCCAAGAAAGACTACAAGATTGTAGGAACCACCACAACAACACAGATCGTCAGATGATCAGGTTAGATATCTATTTCAGACCATCCACATCTTCAATACAATATACAATCAAATAGATCTTCCCAAGCTAGATGCCACGATGGAAGAAAGAAACGTCAGCGTCCTGATAGACACTGGTGTAACCTATTAATTCATCGCCGCGTGTCTGCTTCCACAAACGATTTTGAATGGAGGATCTAAGAAGTTTCAGCACTGGAAGACAGTTTAGGAGTTGCCACCCTACAACTGAAAGTCCAAGACGCTAAGATCAACGCTGACTGCGTTGCTTTACTAGGTTTGCAATAAGACATATCTGATGTCCAAGAAAGACTACAAGATTGTAGGAACCACCACAACAACACAGATCGTCAGATGTTCAGGACAGATATCTATTTCAGACCATCCACATCTGGTGAAGGTAGATCAATTCTTTGACTGCCGACAGTAGCAATCAAATAGATCTTCCCAAGCTAGATGACACGATGGAAGAAAAAAAGGTCAGCGTCCTGATAGACATTGGTGCAACCTATTAATTCATCGCTGCCTGTCTGCTTCCACAAACGATTTTTGAATGAAGGATCCATGAAGATTCAGCTAGCAGTCAGTTTAGGAGTTGCCACCATAAAACTGAAAGTCCAAGACGCTAAGATCAACGCTGACTGCGTCGCTTGACTATGTTTGCAATAAGACATAATACTGGAAATGCCTTGGTTACTTGAACAACAATGTCTTCTAGATACAAACAGAAGATGCATCCCCGTAGGTTCCAAAGAACGACACACTCTTTACTGGGATGGCAGTACTCACCCCAAGTCACGGAGAGGAGACTAAGTCTCAAGACAGTTTATGGAGAAGATTGCCAAGCTAATCTTACAATTTAACGGACCACGCCAACAAACAATCACTGCAGTCACCTTGAAGATCAAATTCACTTCAAACAAAACCATCAGCAGAAGCCGATTCAAATACTCTCCAAAAGGAAGAGACTTATCTACAAGGAAGTAAAAGAAATGGTGACAGCTGGAGTAATCAAACCAAGCAAATCAGCTTACTCTAGCCCAGTGGTAATAGTTTAGAAGAAAGATGGAACAATCCGCTTCTGTGTCGACTATCGGAATCTGAATACCATCACCAAAAATGAAGTGGCGCAGCTACCTTCTATACACGACAAAAAAATTAGATCTTGATACAACTTTAGAAGGAAACTTTTTGATCCTTTAGAGCTCTGAGCAGAATGTAAATACATTGAGATTAAGACTTACAGAATATCTCTAGCAGATTTTCCTTTAATATCTAAAAATCCAGTATATAATGAAGATCTCAGAGCTCAGAGCACCCTTTAAACCTACGAAATGGAGATTTTCAGATTATCACAAGTAGATCTTCCTTTTATTTCTAAAATCTTTGGTAAGAAAGATCCTTTAGAGCTAAGATCATCCTTTAACTCCACTGAAATATATGCTTACAGAAGATCTCTAAAATAAAAATTCCTTTGTATAATAATCAGACCACTCTCCAAACCTATGAAAATGGAAACTTTCAGAGGATCACCAGTATATTACCTTTTCATTTCTAAAAATCCGTCTTATAACCCTTTAGAGCTCACAGCACCCTCTAAATCACTAAAACGAAGACATTCAAGGGATCTCTAGAAGATTTTCCTTTAATATCTAACAACCCATTGTATTATGAAGAGCTCAGAGCTCAGAGCAGTATTGCTTTTAAATTTATTCAAAATTTTAATAAGTCTATTGTTCATATTGTTTTTGTGAGATCAAATTACAGTTGTAGAAAATTTGTTTTCCTTGTTGGAATTTTGGCAACGTCGAAGAAACACGTTTCTCAATTATATCTAATTGGTAAATGGAACTCGGTTAGCTGGTCGGTCGTCGGAAAGTTGGACGAGATCAGGGTTGTACAACTCCGCTAATGAAAGTTAAGAGAAAGTTCACTGTTCGAGAGGTTAATGACTTCTTTCTCATTTGTCTTCCCATTACTCTGTTTCTCGAAAGGGAGTTTTCACAGTTTACGAACTCCAGGTCGACGATTAAAACCGTCGCAGTCTGTTTTATGGGTTCACTTGCTTTTTTATTGTTCGTGAATTTTTATGGAAAGTTTAGTTTAAAACATGCAACTCTACTATTACATAAGTCTATAGAACAAAGATAGGAAAATTGGGAAAATAATACGCTTACACAACAGTAACAATAAGACAAAGATTAGATCTTGATGCAACTTCAGAAGAGCTTCAGGAAACTTTTTGACCCTTTAGAGCTCAGAGTACCCTTTAAGTCCACTGAAATTAAGACTTATAGAATATCTCTAGCAGATTTTCCTTTAATATGGATAAATCCATTATAAAATGAAAATCTCAGAGCTCAGATCACCCTTTAAACCTAAAAAAATGGAGATTTTCAAATTATCACCCGTACAATCTTTGGTATAAAAGGTCCTTCTGTAAACTTACCAAAACAGGACTGGAGATATGTAACATATTTTACCAAACCATAGGAATTCTTCTGGAACAACGATCTAAAAGTTTTCAGGACAACACAGGTCTTCTTTGGCCTCTCAACAATATAAATTTTCAAGATATTCCAAATGGCGTCGCTTCTCAACGGGGCGAAAGGTTTTGTGGCAAACCAAATTCAATTCCACCATTCAGGCAATTGTCTTCGGGAAATTATCTTTCGGGAAATTGTCCGGCACCCACGGAGACTGCTAAGTTTATTAGAAAAATAATTAATCTAGTAATAAACGTTACCCTGTATATAGTCTTAAATCCATATATCCACATGTATCCATATCTACAGTTGAAACATTCGTTGATAAAATTTTTCATTTCATTTTTGATTATAAATGGATTTAAACGTAATCTTAATGTTGGTTCGGAGAAATTTCCCGCTTATTTCGAATATCAGTAAATCTCATAGCTGTCGTCCACATTTCCCTGTTGTTGCGTTCTTATTAAAATCAATCTCGCGCTAGCAAGGAAATTCTGACAGAGAGGGTCGAAGCGGATTTTGCTGATGGTAATACAGCGAACAAAAATTCAACGACAGAAATTACCGAATTCGGTGGTTCTAATTTAGCGACGTTAATAAAATCGGAAATAAATCTTGAAGACAAGATTCAGATAGAAATTTTTGACCTAAATTCGAGTTTTTGAGAGTATCACCAGTAGATTTTAATCTATACTTCATCCCGGTGGGTCACGTCCATTATAGGGGCTTAACCTTTTGATATGGACGACTTTCGGTTTGCTTCTCGGTGACAGTTGTATCCAATAGACTACGTCGTTTATTTTCTTCTTTACCAGATAAGGTCCCTACCAAGGTCGTTGTTGAGCAGACAAGTGGGCAAACAAAGGAGTTGAAAGCCCGCTCATTGGCCCAGAGCCGACGTGTGGTATTGCCTGCAACACAGCACGAAGAGCTGTTCGCCAGTGGATGGGCATAGAACATCGAAAGAGCTGGGAAAGAACAGAAGGTAAAATACAGTCAAAGAGAATGCTGCAGACACCTACTGGTGCTATAGCGGCAGATGCCCTTGGGCTGAGGAGGAAAACCCTGCGGAAAGTGGTTGGCTTCATCAGCGGCCACTGGGTATTCCGCGGACATCTACATAAGATGGGAATTCAAGTTGAAAACCTCCTATGTAGAAAATGCGGTGAGGAGGAGGAAACAGCCTTCCACGTGATATTCATGTGCCCAGCCCTGCAAGGTCTGCGTGTGAGATCTCTTGGCCTACCGACTGGAGATCAAAGGGAAGAACGGGCAACCATAGTCAAAAGGATCTCTTGGGATTTGACGGAGAATCAGGACCTGTGAATGAGGGTGCACAATAAGCTGTACTATAGCTGCGATGCAATCCCATGGACTACCCCTAAGCCTGGCCTGGCCCTCTGTTAAAAAAAAAAGGTCGTTGTAGTTTAGGGCAATATCTTATCTTCTCTGTGGTTGGTATAACCATGTTGCATCCCCTTCTTTAAAGGATATTGGCGTCGACTTTTTGTCAAATCTGACCTTCATCCTGTTACTTGTCATCTGCAGTTTTGACCTGGCAAACTCGTGGACACCCCTTACCCTTTCCTTTAGGTCTTTAACGTAGTCAGGCAGCGTCACTTCCTCGGCTTCTTCATGCGTTGGTCTTCCAAAAATTAAGTCGATTGGCAGTCTCAATTCTCATTTTATTTCTGAAAATCTTTGGTATATAAGATCCTTTAGAGATCAGAGTATCCGTTAAATTCACTGATAGACAGACAGACATACCATACAGAAAGACAGACAGACCCAGAGACACAAACAGACAGACAGACAGATAAATGAAACATAAACAGACAGACAGACAAATAGAGACACACAGGGGACACACCAACAGACACACAAACAGGCAAACAGACAGACGGACAGACAGACAAACTGTGACTGAAATCTTAATCTTCAACAATTAGTTGGCAAATGTTTTAAATGTTAAAGATTTCATTATAGCTTTTGATCATTTATGGTATATGTCAGACACATTTATGTATACTATGCGTTAACCATCACAGAAACATTCCTGTAACAAATAAATGGGATTGAATTATTCACCGGTGTGGGAATTCAGTGAATGTGTATTAGTCGGACTAATGGTTTTCAATCAACTAATGGTGTTGCATGTTATTTAGCAGTAACTTTCATGCAAAATTGCCGCGACATTTAAAATCGCTAATACAGTATGTACACTTAGTAGTTGTGCCTCAAGAAATAAATTTTAGACATTTATGTAGCTATTGCAATGATCTTGATGCTTTTAACTGATACAATGTCTACATTTATAATAACATTGATTGCGTTAAACATTATGAAAATTGTGTGTGTGGTTGTGTACTGGTTTTAAAGATAAAGTGTTTAATTACAATTACAATATTTTACATATTTAATGGTCTGTAGCCGAATGTAAAGAAAGCTAGCATTTTAAAAAATCAATTAACTTATAGGTAAATTATTGTTATGTTTTTGTTAATATATGCCTAGCGAAATATCTGGAAGAACCGATTATTCTTGTAATTGCAGGCTTTAGAGTCTTTTTTCCGCGGTATTCCGATATATTCTTACTTTCCCATGACCCTCAGAGCCCTTCTGGATCTGGAGATTTGGGGTGGGGCAAGCCGTGCTCTGCCAGCACTCAGGCCACATATGGCCCATTGTGTATCCTCCCGTGTGTAAGGATATTTTTACCTCAGGCCTAAAGATTTAAGGTGATGAGGCTCCCGAGGGGGATCGCCCGCCCAACCCGAATCTTCTAATTTTAGAAAAAGCACAGCAATCATACATTATATGTTCTACTGTTTCCGCTTCTTGTTCGCAGCCTCTGCATGGCGGCAATTCTGCTAATTTCATCCTAAAGAGATGTTGTCGCAATTGGCAGTGACCTGTTAAGATTCCCACAGCTGTTCGAAGATTTTGTCTGGTCAATGCCTTAAATTTTTTTTGCTGTTTTCTGACCAGGATGAAGTAATAACTCTCTAACCAGTCTACAGTTCGTTGTTTCATCTCAGCACTGTATAAAATTTTGGTGTGAGAGTGCTGTTTGATAAGGTCCACAACAGCGGACAATGTTAGCTTGGTAGATGGGCAAGGGCTAATATATTTGTAGCCCGCAGCCCTCCTTGCTAAATTGTTCGCAATGCGGTTGCCTTTAGAGTTCCCATGTTCTTTGATCTCCCCAGAGGCTTCTGTGGCAACTTCGTATTCCAGAACAGCCAGTGTTCTCTACATTTCCTTTTCATGAAGCCCATCGATAAATTTCTGAACATCCAGACGTTGGATTATGTTCTCTGGTGCTTCTGGATATGCAAATCTTGCCAATCTGGCAATGTCTACTTCAAACTCTTGGAGTGTCACGTCCAGTCTTGTCGACGATTATTTAACTGAATGATAGACGTGTTTTAAGTCTAACCTGTTCTTTAGCTGCTGGTAGTCGTCGTTCTCTTCCATAGCTGTAGTCTGGAGGACATTCAAAGCATCTCTCCTAAGCGCAATTGTCAGGTTGATCGCTTGTAATTGCAGGCTCTAGAGTATTTTTTTCCGCGTTATTCCGATATATTTTTTACGTTCCCATAACCCCCAGAGGCCTTTGTGGCAGCTTCATATTCCAGAACAGCTAATGTTTTGTGTCAGGCTAGGCGTAGAGTTCTCTACATTTCCTGCTCACGGAGCCCATAGATAAATTTCTGAACATCCAGACGATGGATCATGTTCTCTGGTGCTTCTAGATATGCAGATCTTGCCAATCTTGCAATGTATACTCTTGGAGTGTCACGTTCCGTCTTGTCGACGATTATTTAACTGTGAATGATAGACTTGTTCTAAGTCTAATCTTTTCTTTAGCTGCTGGTAGTCGTCGTTTTCTTCCATAGGTGTAGTCTGGAGGACATTCAAACCATCTCTCCTAAGCGCAATTGTCAGGATGATCACTTTTTCTTTCTCTGACCAATTATTCGCTTTGGTTGCTTTTTAAATTTGCTTAGGGTCAATTCGAGCAGTATTAAGTTTCTCTTCCAACTTTATCGACGATCCTCTCTTCAGATGCTCAGCATCATCTGCAATGTCGCTGGCTCGTCGTTCTGTCTTCGCCATTTCCTCTCTCTTTCTCTACATTTCATTTATCTTCTATTGATGATATTTCGGCAGAAACTTCATTCTCCAGTGATGAAACTGTCTCAGAATCTTTATTTTTTAATGACAAGATCGATGAAGAAATTTCAGAAGAGACCTCACTTTCTAATGAGATTTTATTCTCGATTGATGCTATCGATGAACTAATTTCAGAAGAGACCTTACCTTCCAGGGCAAAAATTTCAGAAGAGATCTTACCTTCTATATGATGCCATCGATGACGTGATCGCAGAGGTAGAGTCCATAAATAGAAAGATTTTTTGATTTTGTCCTTCCCTTTCTAGGGCCTCTTTCAGACGCTCCTGAAGATCATGTTTCTTGCCGGTGGTATGTAGATCTCACTCTTCCAGCTTGCGACGCAAATCTGATACTTTCAGAACACATAAACTTGTTGCTGTAGTTCCATACCAATTATGTTTTTAAAAATCTTCTTTCCTTAAGTTTCTACCATCGGTTTGTGAGACTCTTCGTCCGCTGTCAATCTGTCCGTGTGCGCTATAACTCTTGAATGGGCGCTCACAGGGTTATGAAATTTGGTATGTAGAATCTTCATGTTATGAGAAAGAAATCTATTGATTTTGTGCAGATTGGATAGCCCTAATGGTACAATTTTAAAGGTTTTCCGAAACTCGGGTATACAATTTGTTTTCCTTCGGTTTTGTGCGTTATAACTCCTAAACAGAAGATCACAAGATGATGAAATTTGGTATATAAATGCTGTCCTTGTTTGTTTTTATATTTGAAATCTAACATATATGTAGTAAGTTTGTTACTGGATTTATTTTTATTAAAATGACACTGTTTGACAATACAAACGATGTTAAAATATCACATTACTCACAAAATTACCATCAAAAACACCCCCGGACCCTTTTTTTTCACCTATCGATTACATGCCCGCAAGGTTCTTGTATTTAAACGAACAACTATGAGAACAGCATGTAATATCAGAAAACACCGGTTTCGGGCATATTTTTTTGTAGATTGTATTTCATATTCATATCAAGTGACAAATTGAGCTTACGCCTCGCTTGGTAAACACATGTTGTGATTACATTTTATCATAATTACTTTTTTACCTTACATTGAATACAAGATATCACTTAAAGCAAAATATATATTTCTTTCAGTTTCAATTTAAATAATAATTAACACAATTAATACAGGTTTACAAACTGGATACTAAATTGACAAAAAAAGATTGCTCAGTAGTGTATACGATCAGTATATACTCTCTGACACATTAAGTAATGATTCTACAGAAACAGAAGAAGAAGAAGAAGAAGAAGAAGAAGAAGAAGAAGAAGAAGAAGAAGAGGAAGAAGAAGAAGAAGAAGAAGAAAAAGAAGAAGAAGAAGAAGAATACAGAGGAAGTTCAAAGGAATGTAGTGTTGGAAGGTGTGTTAGATATTGTAGGACTTATGTTCTTTTAAGGGAGTGGATGGGAAGGTTTGGATGGTGTTAGCATTAGTCGCTGGCCCCGCTCTCACAAACTTCTCCATCTTGTAGCAAGTTGGTGTTGCTTCCTCTGTTGCTCCGGTGTCTTCTGGTTCCAAAGCTCCTTGAAACTGCCCAAACCAAAATTCTTTCTTGTCTTTGGTGTCCATCATCGACACATTTACCATTTATCTGTAGGAGAGAGGGGTTTCATCGAGGAGGTCTTATAGGTCTGCAGGAAGGCCCCTGTCTACTGTTTGGTGGAGTCTTGGGAAGGAAAGGGGGATCTTGATTTTCGGGACTCTTGATCTTCTTTAGAGATCTCCATTCCAGTGCGTATGGAGGGTCTTCTGGGCTGCGATGTTCATTTCCTGTAGAGACCGACCGACGTAGCATTGTTTTAGCGTCTGAAATCGAGATTGGAGAGGCAGTATATTTATGTTATGGTAGACAAGATGGCTTAGGTCTTCTTATATTGAGTAACAAGCTGTTCCTCCATAGTGACAGGTTGATATGGTCGAAAGTGAGATTTTCTCGTCGACTGGGGTTTGAATATCTGAAGATGATGGTTTGGGTTTTGTTATCAGCGACTTCAATGATAGAGTTGGGTGTCAACGTCAGGATGAGAGGCTGATGGGCGTCTTCGTCTTTGGTTAGAGAAACGAAACAGGGGATCTATTGGTACAGTTTGCAGAACAAAACCAACTTTACATTGCAAATACTCTGTTTATGAAGCCTAAAACGCCCAAATGGACATGGATAATAGTGACCATCTTCTTGTACGTTGTCGAATGCAGATGAGATTATAAACTAAAAGAAAGGCAAGCGGAGTTTCATATTAAACTCAAAAATAAATATGCACTACTGCAGGACAATGAAGAAGATGTATATGATATTATACTTCAAACAGCAATGGAGATAGAACAGCTAACAAATTATCTCCATGACAAAATGTCTGATAAAACAGCGAAGAACTATGAAGTCGAAAACCAAGACCAGACAATTTAAAAGAATCTAAGAGAAGATGGCAGAAAATACAACAATGAATTAATAAAGATAACTACTGCTAACAACAAAAGCAGCAATAAAATTCATGAAAGTGGACAATCACCAGGACCAGACCAAGTGGCACTTGATGTAATTAAGTTGACAGGTATTGAAACTTATAAAATTCTAGCAAAATTGTGTCTTTAAGAAAAACAAATAGCAAGAAAGTGGATCCTAATATATGAAAAAGAAGATAAAGAGAACTACCTTCCGATCAGTTTGATCACCGCTTGAAGATACCCTCCAAAATTATATCTAAAAGGATATCGCAACTCTTGGATGCGCCACAACCAGTAAAACAAGCAAGTTTTCACCGGGACTTCCAATATTGGATCACATCCATATATCTCGATCCAACACTCTGCATGGCCTTTGTTGACTGCGAAAAAGCTTTCGATTCAGTAAGGACGTCTGCATTGATAGAAGCTCTTAGTAGTAGTACCTTCCACATACATAGAACTGATACAGAACATCTATCATCATGCAATTTCTATCAATATATATTTGAACTACCCTATAAGAAGGAGAAGAAGAAGAATACAGTGGAAGTTCACAGGAAAGTGGTAGGTGTGTTGTATGTAAGGACCCTGTTGTAAGACTTTTTTAAAGAGTTGATGGTTTAGACAGTCGCCGACCTCTCTCTCACACACTTCTCCATCTTGTAGCAAGTTGGTGTTGCTTCCTCTAGTGTTCGGGTGTCTTCTGGTTCCAAAACTCCTTCAACGTGTGCCTAAATCAAAATTCCTTCTTTTCTTTGGTGTTAGTGTAAGTGATGTATGGAGTATGACCCACGTAGTGCAATGTGGGCTTAGAAAATAAACGCTGTGGCTTTTCTGTCGTATGAACTTCCGTTTGGCAAGGACGAAGGGAACCACAGAAACCTTCGCCGAAGGCTAATTTTTATTTTGTGTATTCAGTGTGGTCTCTGTTCGTTCGTCATGTACACATTTACCATTTATCTGTAGGAGAGAGGGGTTTCATTAAGGAGGTCTTTTAGGTATGCAGAAAAGTCCCTGTCTACTGTTTGGTGGAGTCTTAGGAAGGAAAGGGGATGTTAATTTTCGGGACTCGTAATCTTCTTTAGAGACCTCTATTCCAGTGCGTATGGAGGGTCTTCTGGGCTGCAAAGTTCATTTCCTGTAGAGTCCGAGCGACGTAGCGAAGTTAATGTTGCTTCCTCTGTGGCTCGGGTGTCTTCTGGTTCCAAAACTCCTTGAACGTGCCTAAATCAAAATTCTTTCTTTTCTTTGGTGTTAGTGTAAGTGATTATGGAGTATTACCCACGTAGTGCAATGTGGGTTTAGGAAATTAAAGCTGTGTCGTGTCTCTTCCGTCGTGAGGACTTTCCTTTGGCAAGGACGAAGGGAACCACAGAAACCTTCGCCGAAGGCTAATTTTTATTTTGTGTATCAAGTGTGGTCTCCGTTCGTCCATCATGTACAGATTTACCATTTATCTGTAGGAGAGAGTGATTTCATCAAGGAGGTCTTTTAGGTCTGCAGGAAGGTGCCTGTGTACTGTTTGGTGGAGTCTAAGGGAGGGAAGGGGATCTTGATTTTAGGTACTCTTGATCTTCCTTAAAGACCTCCATTCCAGTGCGTATGAAGGGTCTTCTGGGCTGCGATGTTCATTTTCTGTAGAGTCCGAGCGACGCCGACGTAGCGAAGTTGGTGTTGTTTCCTCTGTTGTTCGAGTGTCTTCTGGTTCCAAAACTCCTTGAAAGTGAATAAATCAAAATTCTTTCTTTTCTTTAGTGTTAGTGTAAGTAATTATGGAGTATGACCCACGTGGTGCAATGTGGGCTTAGAAAATTAACTCTGTGGCGTGCCAAGGACGAAGGGAACCACAGAAACCTTCGCCGAAGTCTAATTTTTATTTTGTGTATTCAGTGTGGTCTCTGTTCGTCCATCATGTACACATTTACCATTTATCTGTAGGAGAAAGGGGTTTTATCAAGGAGATCTTTTAGGTCTGCATGAAGGTCCCTGTCTACTGTTTGGTGAAGTCTTAGGGAGGGAAGGAGATCTTATTTTCGAGACTCTTGATCTTCTTTAGAGACCTTCATTCCAGTGCGTATGGAGGGTCTTCTGGGCTGCGATGTTCATTTTCTGTAGAGTCCGAGTGACGTAGCGAAGTTGGTGTTGCTTCCTCTGTTGTTCCAGTGTCTTCTGGTTCCAAAACTCCTTGAAAAAGAATAAATCAAAATTCTTTCTTTTTTTTTGGTGTTAGTGTAAGTGATTATGGAGTATGACCCACGTAGTGCAATGTGGGTTTGGGAGATTGACGCTGTGGCGTGTCTCCTCGGTCGTGAGTCCTCCCATTTGGCGAAGACGAAGGGAACAACAGAAACCTTCGCCGAGGGCTCATGTTTTTTGTGTATTCAGTGTGGTTTCTATCCGCCCATCATGTTCACATCTACCATCTAGGAGAGAGAAGTTTTATCAAGGAGGTGTTCTAAGTCTGCAGGAAGGAGGAAGGACCCTGTCTACAGTTTGGTAGTGTTAAGGAAGGGATTTAGAAATCAATAAATATGTCAAAAATGACACATTTTCAAAACAACATTTTATTTAAAAAATCGATGTATTAATTATCTAGGCAGTTTTGTTTTAATGTATTGTAAAAAATATAGATATAGTCACCAAGTCTATATTCTCCTAATAAACATACTTAAGACAGTATAACTAGCGCCATCTTCTACATAAAAACTGAACGTAACATTGTGCGATAAATCGATATCTGAGTTAGATTAAGAAATCCTTGAATTTTATTTATAAAGTTTATTTAAAATTACACACGTGCCGCAGTGTTTACATTAAAATGGAAACAGTATTGAATTAATGTTAATATGTTTATGTATTTTTTGTACTAATAAATACTATAAAACAATCTTAAAATACACGTGTTCGTGCGGTAAATCGAGTGATATATTTTTTATTGAATATATATATCTAATAATGTGAATTAATGAGTTATTATTGTGAAAATCCACACAATTATGACTTATTGTGGAAAGAATCTGTTAAGTAAGCTTCTTAAAATCACATCTGTTATTTATATATTAAAATCGATTCGGTATAAATACATTATTTGGAAATTTATCAAACAAGACCGTGTGGCCTAATGGATAAGGCGTCGGACTTCGGATCCGAAGATTGCAGGTTCGAGTCCTGTCACGGTCGAATATTTTTTTTTTATTTTTATTATAAATTGTTCATTTTACTCACTTTACTATCAATTTGGATATCTTTTATTTGAAAATTTTACCTTTTAGGTTTATTTCTTGTTTCTTCTAAATCGCTTTACAAGTTTGAAGAGGCGTAAATACGCCGAAACCGGTCTACAAGTTATGTTGTCCCTTCTATCTGCAAACTAGAATGGTTGGTTTAAATATCTTGTAGATATACCAACTCCGTTTGACTTTGAAGTGTAATTCAATACCTGCCGGGGCCCATAGCGCGGGAAGTAGTTGTTTCTACTTAATTAAAAGGTCAATATCTTTGAAAATGTTTTTCAAAAACTTGTAAAGCGATAAAGAATAATTAATAATCTGCATTCTACGATATTTATTGATAACTCGCTTTATTAAATATGGCAAGTTTACAGTTATTTGTAATAATACTTTAATTATTTCTTGTTTACATTTTCTCTTTAGTTATTATTTTGAGTTATTTTGTAATTTATCGAATAGATTTATTAGAAATCAAATGCGCCACCTTACGGTAGCGTCACAGTACTAAATTTAGTAATAATTTCTCGTTTAAATAATGAGATATTAACTGTACCACCTGTCGGTAGTGGTGGCTTCCAAAATTAACAAAAGGCCTCCGGAATTATGACTCCGGACAGCAAAAAAGACTCAGTTCTACAAAAGACCCCCAACCCTAGGCTAGCTCAATTGAGTTCGTAGCTTCTTTCTGAGTTTTAGCAATTTTTTTCAAACACAAATTACAGGGCACCAGAGTACAAACAAAGCAAATAACACTCAAACACCAGTTTATTAAAAAAATTTTCAATATAGAATTTAATAGGAATAAACGATAAATTAATTAATTCTCTTATCTTTTTTCTGTCCAGATATCCATAAAGGATCTTCTCCTTGGGATGGGCTTGATTATTCTTCGGGATAACAATAACTATATTCCTTTCCAGGGAAGGTATGATTTCTCTTCGGTATATTATCAACTATCCTTAAGTCGGAATACAAAATGGCTGACGGCTTGTCACGTTCTCAAATTAAATTTTCTCTCCCTACTAGGGCCCCTCTGGATGTGGCAAAAACCCTAATAATGAAATCATAACCATAACTTCATCCCTTAATGAATTACAATCAAGTAGAATCGCTATCTGTTTTCTCCATATTATAAAAAAATAATTAATTTAAATACACGTGTATTATACTCTCTATGATCACAAAAAACTGATGTTTGCGATTGCGTTGTACTTGAAATTAAGTGTTAGTAATATTTTACAACACAACAACAGAATTCACCACAATTTGGACAATTTAATACAAATAAAATTTATAACTGAAACTAAAGAATTAATTACTGTATTGAGGAGCACTTATTAGGGATACGAACGAAGTTGAAATGAACGAGAAAATTACAATCGTCGAACAAGGAAACGTCGTATAACAGAGCGTCTCGTCTCCCACTTAATAATCGAAGCACAGAACAATAAAATAAATATCTACCAATAGTCAGGTGGATTTCGGAACTAAAACGGTCTCTGATCGTTACAGTATGTAACGATCGGCGTGGGAAGGGGAGTATATAATGGAGAGTTTTAGAAGCTAGAATAATTTTTATAATTAATACGATCGGAGGCTAACGGAAATTCCGTTATACATTTTTGTAACGATTTTTTAATACCTTTTTGTAACCTAACATTAACCAATCGAAAATCGTAAACCAAAATGTTAAAATTATAAATCAGTTATCGAAGCGTACTTTGATTCCGACATTTGTGCTAAACACGGTTCAGGTATTAAATGTGAAGTTCGTGTTTTGTATCTTCTAAAAACTGATAGTGAATCTGTTAATGAACTCTTACTTGGCGCCAATGTTATAAATTCCTCGACCTTGACACTTTATCGAGATTTTATTTTTACTGTTCCATGCGGATAGTGGAGCAAATCAATAACGAAACTGTTAGAAAAGGTAGACAACAGGAAAAATTTTAAGATGATTTCAGTTTATTATTTATTCAACAACCAGCATACGGGAATATTAAACTAACAACTACAACCTGCATTAAACATTTATATTCGCATATACAAACATGTAGGGATATTAAAGATTTTTAAAAAACGAGTGTGGCAGTCACTGGCAGAAGTTATACTTCTATGCATGCGCCCGGATTTATAAATTTGTATGCGAATGATTTAGTAAAATAATTATATTATATTCGTGTTCAGCAACCTCAAAAACCTCCTAGTATCGAGTGCACACTCATTTTGTATCGAATTTGCATAAAATTCCGGGAGACGAGGTCCGTCTTAAGCACCAGGTGTTTCGGACACCATCGCCATTATTATATTCGTATTTAGCGACCCAAAAAACCGCCGAGTTTCAAGTGTGTTTCTGTCTCTCTCTTACTCACACCATTTTTCCCATTTAACCCCACACAAAATTTTTCCGCCGAGTGCACGAATAGAAGTATAACTTTAAAAAATTAGTTTCTTAAAACAATAACATTGACTTTTTACGCCTAAACAGGTCGGCTCCTGGTTGATGAAGAAGATAATACTAACTATATGAAATTTACTAAACAAAGCTAGATAAAAGAAAACTTGTAATGATCTATTGGATCGTTTTAGCATTAGAATCCACCAGACTATATTCGATAAGATTTATTTTAATGTTATCGCTGTAATTATAACTTGTTCTGATACTGGTTTTGACTGATAATCGTGCTTTCTTTTTTGCTACGAAAAATTCTCGAATTCATTTTCCTATCTGATTTCTTCGTGGTACCTTAGGTACACCTTGTCAAATATCAAACATCAAATGTCACCTGTCAACTATCAAATGTCAAATGTCAACTGACAAATATGTAAACTATCAATTGTCAAATATGTCAACTGCCAACTGTCAAATGAAAAATATAAAATGTCAAATGCCAACTTGTCACGGGCTAAATTTGCTCTAAGAATAAAAGTATCTAAAAGATAACAGTATCTACTTACAGTGCGATTACACCAAAATTAGGGTTAAACGTAACATTCAGACTTGAAAATAAGTTGATTCTTGGTTCTAGTTTACTTTAAATTATTATCGCTGACATTTGTAAATAGGTGTTTGTCACTTCTTTTTCTGTTCGTATAACTCGTCATATTATTGTCTACAGTCAGGTGTTTCGTTATATTGGCATCTGACATATTAAAGCTTGGAAACAAACGAGAAATTGAGTACATATTGAGAATTTTGGTGTTACTATGACAAGTAATAAGATTTGTTGTTATTAAAATTATTACCGCTGACGTTGGTAAACCGCTGGCTGACAATTCTTCTTTTACTGGTCCTACAGTAGTTTAGGAGTTAAGAATAGAACGGTTAGAGGCCATCTCCGGTTGTGTCATATTTCGTCGAGAGGAAACGAGTGTCTCAGCCATTTTGCTATTTGCCTTCGACTTGATCAGTTGTTTGAGGAAGTCAGAAGATTTTTCGGTTTAAGTTTTAAATCACGGTGCATCCGTAACAATTGATTTTGGATTTTTGAAACTAAACCTTATGGTCCACTCGAATCGTTGTGGGAGTTAGATTCTGTAGTTATTTTTGTAGTGATTCAATGGACAAACCGTGTATCGGGATTTAATGAAATCTTCTGGTGGATAGGATCACAGTACAGTCAGCGAATTGTTGATTAATTCAATACCATTCAGGCCAGCGAATTGCAGTTTAGAGTGGCGTGGTTTAAATCTCAGTACAGTTAGCAGCGTTCACGCCTTCGCACATTCATACCAGTTGAGAGTGTCACGATTTTAGAGAAAATAAACCCTATTACAATAGGGTTCTTGGTACGGGCTTATTTGTTTGGAGCAAGCCTAATTAGTTCTTGGTACGGGCTTATGTGTTTGGTGCAAGCCTAATTAGTTCTTGGTACGGACTTATTTGTTTGGAGCAAGCCTAATTAGTTCTTGGTACAGGCTCAAGTTTTTGGTCCGGGCCTAATTTTTGGTACAGGCCTAGATAATTTTTGACCAATTAGTGGTGAAGCATTTGAAGCCAAGGACTGGAGGAAATTGATTACTGGATTACCAGATAAGCTATAAGCCATTGTAACTTGTAGATTTAAGTCGTAACTATAGATTTTAATTTTAAGTCTTGCGTGTGATCACACTTTTCAGATAATTTTTTTTCTCTTTACTTTCATATTTATACCATTGTAAGGCGCTAGGGTTGACAGTAGTGTAAACCCATACTATTTTTTTTATATATTAAAGGAGGGTCTAGTTTGATATTCTCGTTTTATTTAGCTCACTTTATCGTTCTTATAGATGCAATTCAATTAACCTCGATTAAGATTCTAAATTTATTTAATTATCTCCAGTAAGAAAGGTCAGTGCCTGGAACAACAGGGGTTTCCGATTTTAACCGTTCAAATCGGTGGCGCGACTCACTCTTATTTTGTACTTACCCACTACGGGCACCAATTTGCCAGTAGAGAAACCACTTACCGATCTCAGCTGGAGTTGAATTTCTATTTGAAGTAATTGATTAATTTTTCAAAATTTATTGTTTAATTTTTAATTCTTTTATTACATCAAAGTACGTGGCAAACTGTTAAATGTCAACTAAATGTCAACGTACCTATCTCCTCTACAATACAAGTTCATTTACTTCTTTCCATATATTAGGCATGATATATTTTTAAACCATTTCATAAATAAGATTTTTAAATACCTCTAGATTTTGAGCATGTAAGTATTACGGGAAACTAAATTTATTTAATAATAAGTGATGAATTTTCAAACGAGAGAAAATTTCCACACTGAGAAAATCGACGTGAATGTGAAGCGGACTCAGGTGGGAAGTTATTTCGTTAACAAATCAATTAAAGCCCAACGAAATACTCGAACTTAATGAGTTTAACGGAAAACTAACCACGATTTTCATCAAGGACATTTACGTATAAACGTAGAATAAATAAAAACGAAGTTATTGATTTGTAATTAATTATATTGTTGGAAATGAATCCTTATTACACATAGAACATCGTATATTTGTTATTATTTTGTTTTTATTAAAATCAAACCAAATGAATTTTGTGACAAAACTTTTAATCCATATTTAGGCATCATTGTTTATGGATAAATGTTAATCTTCACCTGATATTTATTGAAATTCAAATATCACGTCGATACAAACTTTGAGTCCAACAATTATTTCCGCTTAGTGAACCTGTATGAATCATGTATGTAATTATTTTGCAAAATCAATGATAAAACAAGAGGGGACTTCAATTCAAACCAACTTTGTATAATGAAATGAAATATTTTCATACATTACTAGAAAGTCTAAGCACAATTCATCTACAGATTAAAAGCAATAAAGTAAATTCAAATAAAAATAAGTAACGATCTATCGGATCATTTTATTTAACAGACTATTGCCTATATCGGTAACAACTACTTAGTTTAATAGATGTAGTTCAAAATTGTGCCGTCAGCGGTGTTACAGTATAATTTTTACTCTTCCTGGTGATGATTAGTATTTATCGAGACAGAACGAGTTAGTAAGTCAATCAAATTGGTTTCTATTATTGTAATATACCTCTTAGGAATACAAGGGTTCATACAAATTTGTTTGAAGAGGTCTACCAAAGAAATTTCATAAAGAAATAGTGAAGGATTATGGATCCAAAGTTTTGTAACGATTCTGAGTTGACACCAGATGTAAGTACTGTGTGAAGAAGTTTCTGGAAATATTGTAAAATGTCTATAAACACGTAAAAAGATTTAAAAAAATCTTTAAAGACGTGACAAACAGGCTACAAGTAAAAAGATATCTTGAAATAGAATCTGGAGATGTTTCAAGAGTCTAGAAGTGTTTTAAGCATCTTGAGCATAACCTACGTTTCAAGGTGGTTCATTTACTTAGTTGCATAGCTGTAGTTCAAAATTGTGCCGTCAGCGGTGTTACAGTATAATTTCTACTCTTTCTGGTGATGATTCGTATTTATCGAGACAGAACAAGTTAGTAAGTCAATCAATTTGGTTTCTGTTATTGTAATATACCTCTTCGGAATACAAGGGTTCATACAAATTTGTTTGAAGAGGTCTACCCAAGATATTTCATAAAGAAATAGAGAAGGATTATGGATTCAAAGTGTTGTAACGATTCTGAGTTGACACAAGATGTTAAGTACTGTGTGAAGAAGTTTTTGGAGATATTGTAAAAAGTTTAGAAACACGTAAAAACATTACAAAAGTCTTCAAAGACGTGACAAAGAAGCTATAAGTAAAAAGATATCTTGAAATAGTATCTGGAGATTTTTTAGAAAGTCTAGAAACGTCTTAAGACGTTAAGAAAGCATCTTGAGCATAATCTACGTTTCAAGGTGGTTCATTTACTTAGTTGAATAGCTGTAGTTCAAAATTGTGCCGTCAGCGGTGTTACAGTATAATTTCTACTCTTCCTGGTGATGATTAGTATTTATCGAGACAGAACGAGTTAGTAAGTCAATCAATTTGGTTTCTGTTATTGTAATAACCTCTTCGGAATACAAGGGTTCATACAAATTTGTTTGAAGAGGTCTACCCAAGATATTTCATAAAGAAATAGAGAAGGATTATAAATCCAAAGTTTTGTAACGATTCTAAGTTGACACAAGATGTAAGTACTGTGGGAATAAGTTTCTGGAAATATTGTAAAAAGTCTATAAACACGTAAAAAGATTACAAAAGTCTTCAAAGACGTGACAAAGAGGCTACAAGTAAAAAGATATCTTGAAATAGTATCTGAACATTTTTCAGAAAGTCTAGACATGTCTTAAGACGTTAAGACAGCATCTTGAGCATAACCTACATTTCAAGGTGGTTCAACTACTTAGTTGAATAGCTGTAGTTCAAAATTGTGCCGTCAGCGGTGTTATAGTATAATTTCTACTCTTCCTGGTAATGATTAGATAGTATTTATCGAGACAGAACGAGTTAGTAAGTCAATCAATTCTCTTCGGAATACAAGGGTTCATACAAATTTGTTTGAAGAGGTCTACCCAAGATATTTCATAAAGAAATAGAGAAGGATTATGAATCCAAAGTTTTGTAACGATTCTGAGTTGACACAAGATGTAAGTACTGTGTGAATAAGTTTCTGGAAATATTGTAAAAAGTCTATAAACAGATTACAAAAGTCTTCAAGGACGTGACAAAGAGGCTATAAGTAAAAAGATATCTTGAAATAGTAATTGGAGATTTTTCAGAAAGTCTAGAAATGTCTTAAGACGTTAAGAAAGCATCTTGAGCATATCCTGCGTTTAAAGGTGGTTCAACTACTTATTTGAATAGCTGTAGTTCAAAATTGTGCCGTCAGCGGTATAATTTCGACTCTTCCTGGTGATGATTAGTATTTCTCGAGACAAAACGAGTTAATAAGTCAAGCAATTTGGCTTCTGTTTTTGTAATACGTACCTCTTCGGAATACAAGGGTTTATACAAATTTGTTTGAAGAGGTCTACCCAAGATATTTCATAGAGAAAACTTTTGTAACGATTCTGAGTTGACACAAGATGTAAGTAGTATGTGAAGATGTTAAAAAAAGATGTTTAAAAAGTCTAGAACTATTAGCAAAGGCGTTAAAGACATCTCTAGAGAAGTTAAAAAGTGTCTAGAAGTTGGTGAATACGTTGGAAAAGTTTCTGGAGATATTGTAAAAGGTCTAGAAACACGTAAAAAGCCTTTAAAGACGTAACAAAGAGGCTACAAGTAAAAAGATATCTTGAAATAGAATTTGGAGATGTTCCAAACAGTCTTGAAGTGTCTTAAGATGTTAAGAAAGCATCTTGAGCATAACCTACGCTTCAAGGTGGTTTCACGTGTCAGATCTAGCTTTCAGGGAAGTCATGAAAAAAATTAGCTCGCTATACAAAAATTCACATAAAATGGCAAGGTTGGCGTAGCGAAAACCGGTTAGAACATGTTGATCTAAACAGAAAACTCTTTACCTACTGATTAAAATAGAACGCAGTTTACGCCTTTCAACTACAGATAAAGAAGTAGGTAGCTTATATTCTTCTTTAATTTTTATTGAAACTCCCGCTATTTAATTTTCATCCACTTTCTCTGAGAAAAGCATTTCCTTTATCTCCTATTAATTCTGTTCTCCTGTTGCTACACTTTTCCTAATATCGCCTGTCGCTTTCCACAGGCGCCAGCGTCGATGTTTTCACCGGTCCCCTCACCACCCTTTAACCATCAACGAACTATATCATCCACCCTTCGAAAAAGACCCTTGTCGTTGTCGACATTGTTCATTTCGTCGATATGAATATATCGTGTAGGAAGTTGTGTAGTGCCTGAAGAAAAAAACACGTTTAAAGATCGATAGAATGGTCAGCTAGTGAATCTGGAGTATTCAACTGTGTGCATAATCTTTATTATTGTATAGTACGGATTTTTTTGTATTGTATGTTTCAAAATGGCGACTACATAGTTTTAGGACGTGTGTTAGGGTAGGTTTTGTTTTTATGGTCATATTTTATGTGAAAACAGAGTTTGAGGTTACTGTTACATTAACTTAATGTGTTATTTCATCATTTGCTTGAAATCAAACAGTTCTATAAATAGTTTATAATTAAATTATCACTTTTATTATATTTACACACTTTAATCAATTAATAAATAGTAAAAGAATAAATTTAAACAAAATCTATATAAACAATTATCAAAGTGGAAATTATCCGGCTCGAAGAACCATATCTATTTTGCCTTAAAATAATGACAAATTTGTAAAAAACGTAAATAATTATTCGTTCAAACATTGTCCCTGACCGTTTTTATCTTTTATCTAACTGTGAACCTATTGTTATTTGAATATAACAAACATTTGTTTATATTTTAATACAGGTAACGCTTCAATAAAGGCGAATTGTTTATAAAAATGGAAAAAATGGCAACGGAACTAAAACATTCTATTTATTTATCACAACTGAAGGCTATGCTTAAAAGAAATCTATTGTTAAAGAAGAGGGATAAACGAAAAACAACAGCTGTAAGTTCTTTTACGTTCTTATTTTTCTCTTGTAGATAGAAAATATCATAATTGCCTTAATTTTTAGGAAGTTCTACTTCCATTATACTCGTTGGCGATCCTTATAGTAATCAAAGTAACTATGCCAAATCCAAATCTACCAGAAATGGATACGCCAAGAGGAGAAGAAGAGTTGCTACATAATTTTGGTAAAATAGATTCGCATTCGATAGCTGTAGTTCCGAATACATCTGAAGTAGTGGTGAGTATTATCTTTCTATTTCTATTCTATTTCTCCAAAGAAACAGTTCAAAGCCTGTTATCCTAATAGAAAAACAATCAGATCAAAACAAAGCACTTCTGAGGCTGCTAAGTAGATTGAGTGGTTTAAAAGCTGTTGACGTCTATAAAAAAGCAGTTAGACCCACTCAAAAAAGGATTTGTGAGGCTGCTAAGTAGATTAGGCGGTTCAAAGCCTGTTAATCATAATGGAAAAACAGTAAGATCAAATTAAAGCTTTTCTGAGGCTGCTAAGTAGATTGAGTGGTGGTTTAAAAGCTGTTGACGTCTATAAAAAAGCAGTTAGACCCACTCAAAGGATTTTTGAGGCTGCTAAGTAGATTAAGTGGTTCAAAGCCTGTTAATCATAATAGAAAAACAGTATGTTCAATCCGTAGATTAAGTGGTGGTTTAAAAGCTGTTGACGTCTATAAACAAGCAGTTAGACCCACTCAAAAAACGATTTTTGAGACTGCTAAGTAGATTAAGAGGTTCAAAGCCTGTTAATTATAATAGAAAAACAGTAAGATCAATTCAAAGCATTTCTGAGGCTACTACGTAGATTGAGAGGTTGTTGAAAAGCTGTTTACGTCTATAAAAAATCAGTTAGACCCCCTCAAAAAAGGATTTTTGAGGCTGCTAAGTAGATTAAGTGGTTCAAAGCCTGTTAATCATAATAGAAAAACAATAAGATCAATTCAAAGCATTTCTGAGGCTGCTAAGTAGATTGAGTGCTGGTTTAAAAGCTGTTGACGTCTATAGAAAAGCAATTCAACCCACTCAAAGGATTTTTGAGGCTGCTAAGTAGATTAAGTGGTTCAAAGCCTGTTAATCATAATAGAAAAACAGTAAGATCAATTCAAAGCATTTTTGAGGCTGCTTAGTAGATTGAGTGCTGGTTTAAAAGCTGTTGACGTCTATAAAATAGCAATTCAACCCATTCAAGGGATTTTTGAGGCTGGTAAGTAGATTAAGTGGTTCAAAGCATGTTAATCATAACAGAAAAACAGTAAGATCAATTCTAAGCATTTCTGAGGCTGCTAAGTAGATTGAGTGCTGGTTTAAAAGCTGTTGACGTCTATAAAAAAGCAATTCAACCCACTCAAAGGATTTTTGAGGCTGCTAAGTAGATTAAGTGATTTAAAGCCTGTTAATCATAATAGAAAAACAGTAAGATCAATTTAAAGCATTTCTAAGTAGATCAAGTGGTGGTTTAAAAGCTGTTGATGTCTATAAAAAAGCAAATTAGACCCACTCAAAGGATTTTTGAGGCTGCTAAGTAGATTAGGTGGTTCAAAGCCTGTTAATCATAATAGAAAAACAATAAGATCAATTCAAAGCATTTCTAAGGCTCCTAAGTAGATTGAGTGGTGGTTTAAAAGCTGTTGACGTCTATAAAAAAGCAGTTAGACCCACTCAAAGGATTTTTGAGGCTGCTAAGTAGATTAAGTGGTTCAAAGCCTGTTAATCATAATAGAAAAACAGTAACATCAATTCAAAGCATTTCTGAGGCTGCTAAGTAGATTGAGTGGTGGTTAAAAAGCTGTTGATGTCTATAAAAAAGCAAATTAGACCCACTCAAAGGATTTTTGGGGCTGCTAAGTAGATTAGGTGGTTCAAAGCCTGTTAATCATAATAGAAAAACAATAAGATCAATTCAAAGCATTTCTGAGGCTGCTAAGTAGATTGAGTGCTGGTTTAAAAGCTGTTGACGTCTATAAAAAAGCAATTCAACCCACTCAAAGGATTTTTGAGGCTGATAAGTAGATTAAGTGGTTCAAAGCCTGTTAATCATAATTGAAAAACAGTAAAATCAATTCAAAGCTTTTCTGAGGCTGCTTCGTAGATTGAGTGGTGGTTCAGAATCTGTTGACTTCTATAATTAAGCATTTAGATCAATTTTAACCATTTCTGACTCTACCCAGAAAGCAGCAATATCAATGTAAACCATTTCTTGGGTTTCTGTGTAGATTGAGTGGTTTAAAGCGATTTACTTATAAAAAAGGCAGTTAGATCAATTTAAACCATTTCTGAGGCTGCCACGTGGTTTAAATGGTGGTTCAAATCTATTGACTTTTATAAGAAAGGAGCTAAATCAATTGAAACCATTTCTTAGGCTGCTACGTAGATCCATTGGTGGTTCAGAGCTGTCACGTAGCTTCAGTAATGGTTCAAATGCTGCTGACTTCTATGAGAAGGCAGTTAGATTAATTCAAACAGTTTCTGAGGCTGCTGAGTCGATTAAGTTATCGCGGTGTACACAATTTAACGTCTATGACGAAATTAAATGATTTCTGTGGCTGCTAAAGAGATTTTAAACAGCCACAATGCAGTTAGATCAAGTTAAACGATTTCCCAAGCTGCTGAGTATATTATATCCTGATAGAGAAGAACATAAACATTTACACATGCTTTTTCTTCTGATTGCAGTATTTTCTAGAACAAATAGACAACCTTTGGGCATCAGTGAGGCAAAGAAATACATCGAAAATACACTGGGTTCTGTATTCAACAGAAAAAGAACTTATGTCTGAGTATTGGCATAGACCAAAATCAATACCCATAGCATTACTGTTTGATAATGAAGATCCTTTAAATGGACCATTAAGGTAAGTTTATAACATTCACCAAGATCTCCAATATAAAAAATAACCTCTAGGTACGAGATTCGAACGAATCCCTCCATAATTGGAACGCCACCAACGTCAATTCTCTATAGTTCCCCATTAGCTTGTAGAGATACTAATAATAAATGGTACAGTTATGCCAGAGTGATACCAGCAATGGAAGGAGGTGATAGTTGTCCGGTAAATCAATACTACTTCTCGGGATTTTTAGCTCTGCAAGCCCTTATTGACTATACTAGGATAAAGGTAATTTACATTACCCATATAAAGTACCAATTTAAAAGATTGATATTGTAGATTGACACAAATGTAGACCTTAAAGTGCCTCAACTTTTGCTAGAAATGCTTCCTAAACCAGCCCATACTGGTAACTGGATGTTCTTAATCCGCATTATAATTCCTATTTATATGGTAATGGCTCTATCTCAGTTCATCGCTTATTTATTGATTCTGATTGTGGGCGAGAAAGAGAAGAAGATTAAAGAAGGCATGAAAATAATGGGACTAAAAGATTCTGTGTTCTGGTGAGTATTTGTAGTTATTTAATTGTTAGATAAAGAAAAATTGTATTTTTAGGTTGTCTTGGTTTATAATTTATGGAATTTTTGTACTATTCTTGTCGATAGTGTGTGTGGTACTTTTATACAGTTTAAAAGTATTTGTAAATACTAACTTTTTATTAATATTTATTTTGATTGTATTATACTCTTTTTCGATAATCATGTTTGGATTTATGATAACACCGTTTTTCGACAAATCAGGGGTAGGTATTCTAATATTTTACTTTCATTAAAAATCGTGGAGAATTTTAAAGAGATAGAATACAAATTTCAAATTTAGGAGCAGAACGGCAGAGTGCGCTTCAAGAACCAATTTCTAATTTGAACAAATCGATCGTGTTATTTGTAAAATGTACAAAATCTTAGCTTTTATTGCCTTTCTTCGTGGTTCCACTTTTAATTAGATTGTAAATTATGTGACCTAACTACAATGCGACCTAA
This sequence comes from Altica lythri, assembly GCA_964028335.1. Lineage (NCBI taxonomy): Eukaryota > Metazoa > Arthropoda > Insecta > Coleoptera > Chrysomelidae > Altica > Altica lythri. The sequence continues at coordinate 23,420,438 of OZ034810.1, forward strand.
AAGATATACATCAGACAAGATCGTGGTCAGGTCAGGAGGTTCTTCGAGCTGGATTCTTCCCATAGCTCTTCCATGCTAAAGGGCGTTGGAGTTGCCACCCTTCGTCTAAGGAGAGCCACCAATCTCCTTAGAAAGAGGGCCCTGGATATTTCAAGATCACTCTAATGGAGTTCTTGTGGTCTTAACGAAACATAACTATCTTTTACCCTGGCCTGTAGGTCCAGGCATACTTTCCTTCAATAAAAATAATTATATTGTAGATTATGTGACCTAACTACAATCCGACCTAAAAGATCCACAACAGTTTGGATCGTGGCCAGGTCAGGAAGTTCTTCGAGCTGGATTCTTCCCATAGCTCTTTCATGCTAAAGGGTGTTGGAGTTGCCGCCCTTCGTCTAAAGAGAGCCACCAATCTCCTTAGAAAGAGGGCCCTAGATATCCCAAGATCACTCTAATGGAGTCCTTGTGGTCTTAACGAAGACATAACTATTTTTTACCCTTGCCTCTAGGTCCAGGCATATTTTCCTTCAATAAAAATAAATGTATTGTAGATTATGTGACCTAACTACAATGCGACCTAAAAGATTTAAATCAGATAGGATCGTGGCCAGGTCATGAGGTTCTTCGAGCTGGATTATTCCCATAGCTCTTCCATGCTAATGGGCGTTGGAGTTGCCACCCTTCGTCTAAGGAGAGCCACCAATCTCTTAGAAAGAGGGCCCTAAATATTTCAATATCACTCTAATGAAGTTCTTGTGGTCTTAACGAAGACATAACTATCTTTTACCCTTGCCTCTAGGTCCAGGCATACTTTTCTTCAATAAAAATAATTATATTGTAGATTATGTGACCTAACTACAATGCGACCTAAAAGATCTATATCAGATAGGATCTTGGCTAGGTCCAGAGGTCCTTCGAGTTGGATTCTTCCCATAGCTCTTCCATGCTAATGGGCGTTGGAGTTGCCACCCTTTGTCTAAGGAGAACCACCAATCTCCTTAGAAAGAGGGCTCTAGATATTTTAAGATCACTCTCATTAGTCATAGAAAAAAGAAGTCCTTTTGGTCTTAACTATCTTTTAGCCTTGCCTCTAGTTCCAGGTATACTTTCCTTCAATGGTCCTTCTTCTTTTTCTCTATGCTGTTTCTAAGGACTTTTTTCCTGCTGTTATAGGTAGCCCTAAGTTCTTCAACTACCTTAAGTTATTTCTGTCTGGACCTTGTGTACTCTTTCCTTGTCCTATTACCAAAGTCTCTTTTCTCTTCGATGTCCTATTTTAACTAGTAAGAAGAGCTGTTCGTGACCTTTGATTTATCATAGCACTTTTAAATCAACCTATACAGGAATTCTGGAATACGGACAACTCCTGAATTAAAGACTTTTCTAGTCTTATTTTAAATCTAACTGGGTCCAATGCCACCTTTCAGAATAGAAGAGGTCAGAAATACCATCATAAGAATGTGACAATTTCTTACCGTTCCATGGACCAACTATGTTAGAAATGAAGAGGTTTTATGGGTATGGATCGTGAACTTATAGAAATTGTGAAAAAACACAAAATATCTAACCTTGGACACATATTTAGACACAAGAGATACTCCTTCCTACAACTAATAATGAAAGGGAAAATAGAAGGCAGACGCGATCCTGGAAGACTTCAGATGACGTGGTTGCGTAACATCAGACAATGGACAGATCTAGATCTGATTAGAAACGCTCAAAATAGAGAAGAATTTGAAGAAGTCATTGCCAACCTCCACTAAGGAGACGGTACCTAAAGAAGAGTCGTTCAGGGAGCTGGCAACCAGTTAAAAAAGAACTTACACTTCTATACCTCTAAAAACACACCCTTTACAACAGAATGTAATTTGTTTCGGTTCTGCTCCTACGCTAAATAGATCATCAAAATAATCGTTTCTGTCGGAAATGTGGAACGGAATTCTTGTAGTTGAGCACCAACTTAATTCTCCACGAGTTTTAGTTTGTAAATTTAACTGTATAAAGCCTTGACCACACTTTTTCATGTGAGCCACATCTTTTGGAAGTCTTTGTCTTCCATATTTTTGCTTCTCATTATTTTTCTGAAAGAAGTGGTACTTCATAGGAAAAAGTGTGATTAAGTACCTATCTGATTATTTAAATTGCATTGTTATATTTTAGACTGCTGGTATATTAAGTAATTTCATCGTAATTATTATGAGCATGTTCTATTTCGTACAAGTTTTCTTGAAGGAATCGAATCCGATAGGTTTATGGTTACTGTCATTAATAAGTCCATCAGGATTTGCACTAGCTATAGATAATGTATGTATTTACTAAACTTTATTTAATAGTTTTTATTTATGGTATTATTATTTAAGGCAATTGTAATGGATTTATCAGGTGAAGGTATTAACATTAGTAATATATGGTCAGGTCCTGGTGTACCTTTCGGAGGTAGCCTTATAATGATGGCCTTAGATACAATACTTTATGGTTTGTTGGCGTATTATTTAGATAGTATCGTACCAAGTAAGTTATTATTAGCTTTAATGAACTAAACAAATTTTTTAAAATGATTTTGCTTTTAGGTGAATATGGTGTTAAGAGATCACCATTATTCTGTTTTAAATTTTCGTTCTGGTTTCCCGAGAAAATATTGCAGAAGATTCCATTAGCCAATGGAGAAAGTTCGGAACATTCTTTAAATAATACGGATTATACTTTAGATGTAGAACCAGTTAATAGAGAAATGAGAGGACGGGAAGCTATCAAAATTGTTGATTTATATAAAACTTTCCAAGTAAGAACTTATCTAAAAGTTTGCTTTAACAGATGACATTGGCAGATGACATTCATAGATGCCAATGCAGAGGACATTCATAGATGCCGTTGGCAGAGGACATTCATAGATGCCATTGGCAGCTGAAATTGACCGATGGCATTGACAGATAACATTGACAGATGGCATTTACAGATGACATTAACAGACTACATTAAAAAAGGATATTGACAGACGACATTAGCAGACAACATAAACAGATTACATTGACAGACATCATTAACAGTTCACTTTAACAGATGACTTTGGAGAAGACTTTCATAGATGCTATTGGCAGCTGAAATTGACCGATGGCATTGACAGATAATATTGACAGATGGCATAGGCAGATAAAATTGACAGATGGCATTCACAGATGACATTAGCAGACTACATAAACACATGACATTAACAGATTACACTGACCAATGGCATTGACAGATGATATCGACAGATAATTCTGACAGCTGACATTAACATACTAAATTGACAGAAAATATTGACAGACGTCATTGACAGATAACATTAACAGTTTAAATTGATTGATGACATTGAGAGTTAACATTAAAAGTTTACTTTGACAGATGACGTCGATTTATAGCATTGATTAAGTATTTTGTTTTGTGAAACGTCTTAAAACGTAGGTAGGCATATACAATTTCTTGTGCTTCTTACAGAACTGCCAACGACCAGAAGTCAAGGCTGTGAACGGAATAAACTTAACTATCTACGAAGGTCATATTACAGCAATCCTCGGACATAACGGTGCTGGTAAAACCACTTTATTCAACATTCTTACAGGCCTTACAGCACCGACTGCCGGTACTGCCTACATTTTTGGGCATGATGTTAGGTATTTATATCACTTCTAATACCGTTAACCAAATTATATTTAACATACTTCTTTAGGGATCCAAACGAAATGGATAAAATAAGACGAATGACCGGCGTTTGTCCACAACATGATATTTTGTTCGATAATTTATCTCCAAAGGAACATTTGGAATTTTTTGCAGCTGTTAAGGGTATACATCCATCGTTGATAGAGTTTGAAGTTATGAAGACTTTACGTGATATTGATTTAACAGACAAGGCTAACTCATCAAGCAAGCATTTGAGTGGAGGACAAAAAAGGAAGTTATCTATTGGGATTGCTATCATAGGAGATCCCAAAGTAAGTATTTTAATAATCTTCTTTCCCTTAACCTTATTCCGAGCCTTTTTGGAGTCGGCGTTAGCCTTCTGTATTATTCGTTTCCACCTGTCTCTTTCAGGTCCCCATTTATTTTGTCCAATCACCTTAACTTCTTATCCCCAATTTTCTTATTTAACTGTTCCACTTTCACTATAGCACGTCTTACTCTATCTCTACTCACTCTCAATCCTCTACTCCCAAGCCCTTTTATCCATTTCTCAAGTTTACCTTTCAGTCACTTTTTCACCAATTCTACAATCACAATATCTAAATCTTCCCAATTCTCTCTAAGTCTGTTTTCTCAGCAATATCTGTTCTCTTGCTCCTCCTCCCAATCTGTTTATGAGCTGCTCTTAAAATGCTTGTCTCGACTAGATTTTCCACATAGATATTCGTCCTTAGATATTAATTTTCCAAATCTGCTTCTTTGTTGGATATATTCCCTAATTCTATTAATATCCGGCTCGAAGGACCAAAACACTATTTTCCTAAACTTTTATTAATCTAGTAACTTATTTGTATTTATATATAAAAAAATTTAGATTGTTATCCTTGATGAACCTACTGCAGGAGTTGATCCTTATTCAAGAAGGCATATGTGGTCAGTTTTACAAAATAAAAGACATGGAAGGGTTATATTACTCACCACGCATTTTATGGACGAAGCAGATATTTTAGGTAGATTTTTTATAATTTTGTATATTTATTTATAAAAAATATAAATTTTTAGCTGACAGAAAAGCAGTTGTATCCAAAGGCAATATCAGGTGTTGTGGTAGCTCTCTCTTTTTAAAAAACAAATTTGGTATCGGTTACCATTTAACGCTGGTACTTGAAGGGAATTCTAGGGAAAATTTAATCAATAGATTAGTGACAACGCATGTTCCTAAAGCTGAAAAAGCACGAAGACATGGAAGAGAATTGAGTTTTATTCTACCTCATAACGCTGTATCCAATTTTGCTTCACTATTTTTAGCAATCGAACAAGAGATTAACAATAAAAGTAGCAAATTAGGCATTTCAAGTTATGGAGTATCCATGACGACACTAGAAGAAGTTTTTCTTCATTTGGAAAGAGATGAAGAAACTGAAGAAGACACTGTGGATAATTTATCGAAGAAAATAGTTAAAAATCGAGCATTAAGTCGGAGTTTAAGCTTACAAAATAAAAGTACAAGCTATCAGTCGTTCAAAAATGAAAGTAATAATACACTTCTTCCAGATGCCAAAGGTAAGTAAAGGCTTAAAGTTTTTTTTTCACCATTAAACAGATTCAATTAAAATAAACTTTTCTTTAGATGCTGATGATTTTGATATAAACAACGAACCAACTCCAATCAAAGGAATCGGTTTGGAACCAATAGAATGTAAACCAAATTGGTTTCAAGCTCTGTTTGCATTACTTAGACTGAGAATCCTAAGATTACGCCGTGATATTAAAAAACTGTACTTTATGATATTTTTACCACTAGCTTTGGCTATCTTAGGTCTTCTTGTAAACAGTTTGGAAACACGTACAATTAAAACTAAATCTCTAACTTTAAATATGACAACTTATCCGACATTGCCAATTGCTGTCCATAATGGATCTGATGCTAATTTAGATGATTTTCTTATTCAATTACTAGATTTAGGAGCGACGTCGTTAGATGATTATGATGGAAACTTCTCGTCCTTGTTAAGCATATCACCACACATGTTGGCTCTTAATATTAATCGATTCGAATATCCAGAATATAGCATTACTGTTTTGTATAATGATACTGAACAACACAGTTTACCTATTGGTGTCAATTTAATTAACAATGCTTTTTACAGGTAAGTTATTAGCGTTTAATGTTATAAAAGTGTTAAGTAATAAGTAATGTAGCTTTCCTCAGCTTCTTTAACTCTTCAGCGCAGAAGATATCAATGAAAGCTTCTCTTTCAGTGTAATTCATCGAGTTGTACACGTTTTAAGGCAAGTTTTTAATATTAGGTTTGGACGGGGTGCTGATAAAGGAAACCGTAACAAAACTATAACTAAACCTTTCCTGAAATGAGTAATCTAGCTTTCCACAGCCTTTTTAACTATTCAGCGCAAAGGTTATCAATAAAAGCTTCGCTTTCAGCATAATTCTCCAAGTTGTACAAGTTTTAGGTCAAGATTTTAATATTAGGTTTGTTAGAGGTGTTGCTAAACAAAAAACCTTAACCAAACTTCTTCAGAAATAAGGGATGTAGGTTTCCCCAGCTTCTATAACTCTTCAGCGCAAAAGATATCAATGAAAGCTTTGCTTCCAGCGTAATTCTCCAAGTTGTACACGTTTTTAGGCAAGTTTTTAATGTTAGGTTTGTCAAAGGTGTTGCTAAAGGAAAACCGTAACTAAACTTCTCCTGAGTAATGTAGGTTTCCCCAGCTTCTTTAACTCATCAGCGCAAAAGATATCAATGAAACCTTCGCTTTCAGCGTAATTCTTCAAGTGCTACACGTTTTTAGGCAAACTTTTAATGTTAGGTGTGGCAAAGGTGTTGCTAAAGGAAAACCGTAACTAAACTCCTCCTGGAATGAGTACTGTAGCTTTCCCCAGCCTCTTTAACTCTTTAGTCAAAAGATATAAATAAAATCTTCGCTTTCAGCGCAATTCTCTAACTGATACACGTTTTAAGGCAAGCTTTTAATATTAGGTTTGTCAGAGGTGTTGCTAAAGGAAAACCGTAACTAAACTTCTCCTGCAATGAGTAATGTAGGTTTCCACAGCTTCTTTAACTCTTCAGCGCAAAAGATATCAATGAAAGCTTGGCTTTCAGCGATATTCTCCAAGTTGTACAAGTTTTAAGGCAAGATTTTAATATTAGGTTTGTCAGAGGTGTTTCTAAAGGAAAACCGTAACTAAACTTCTCCTGAAATGAGTAATGTAGGTTTCCCCAGCTTCTTTAACTCTGCAGCGCAAAAGATATCAATGAAAGCTTCGATTTCAGCGGAATTCTCCAAGTTGTACAAGTTTTAAGTCAAGCTTTTAGTATTAGGTTTGTCAGAGGTGTTGCTAAAGAAAAACCGTAACTAAACTTCTCCTGAAATGAGTAATGTAGGTTTCCCCAGCTTCTTTAACTCGTCAGCGCAAAAGATATCAATGAAAGCTTCGCTTTTAGCGTAATTCTCCAAGTTGTACACATTTTTAGGCAAGCTTTTAATGTTAGGTTTGGCAGAGGTGTGGTCAAATGAAAACCGTAACTAAACTTTGCCTAAAATGAGTAATGTAGGTTTCGCCTGCTTCTTTAACTCTTCAGTTCAAACGATATCAATGAAAGCTTCGCTTCCAGCGGAATTCTCCAAGTTGTACAAGTTTTAAGGCAAGCTTTTATTATTAGGTTGGTCAGAGGTGTTGCTAAAGGTAAACCGTAACTAAACTTCTCCTGAAATGAGTAATGTAGGTTTCCCGAGCTTCTTTAACTCTTGAGCGCAAAAGATAACAATGAAAGCTTCGCTTTCAGCGTAATTCTTCAAATTGTACAAGTTTTAATGCAAGCTTTTAATAATAGGTTTGTCAGAGGTGTTGCTAAAGGAAAACCATAACTAAACTTCTCCTGAAATGAGTAATGTAGGTTTCCCCAGCTTCTTTAACTCTTCAGCGCAAAAGATATCAATAAAAGCTTGGCTTTCAGCGATATTCTCCAAGTTGTACAAGTTTTAAGGCAAGATTTTAATATTAGGTTTGTCAGAGGTGTTGCTAAAGGAAAACGATAACTAAACTTCTCCTGAAATGAGTAATGTAGGTTTCCCCAGCTTCTTTAACTCTGCAGCGCAAAAGATATCAATGAAAGCTTCGATTTCAGCGGAATTCTCCAAGTTGTACAAGTTTTAAGTCAAGCTTTTAGTATTAGGTTTGTCAGAGGTGTTGCTAAAGAAAAACCGTAACTAAACTTCTCCTGAAATGAGTAATGTAGGTTTCCCCAGCTTCTTTAACTCGTCAGCGCAAAAGGTATCAATGAAAGCTTCGCTTTCAGCGTAATTCTCCAAGTTGTACACGCTTTTAGGCAAGCTTTTAATGTTAGGTTTGTTAGAGATGTTGCTAAAGGAAAACCGTAATTAAACTTTTCCTGAAATGAGTAATGTAGGTTTCCCCAGCTTCTCTAATTCTTCAGCGCAAAAGATACCAATGAAAGCTTCGCTTTCAGCCTAATTCTTCGAGCTGTACACGTTTTTAGGCAAGCTTTTAATGATAGGTTTGGCAGAGGTGTTGCTAAAGGAAAACCGTAACTAAACTTCGCTTAAAATGAGAAATGTAGGTTTCGCCTGCTTCTTTAACTCTTCAGAGCAAAAGATGTCAATGAAAGCTTCGCTGCCAGCGGAATTCTCCAAGTTGTACAAGTTTTAAGGCAAGCTTTTAATATAAGGTTTGTCAGAGGTGTTGCTAAAGGAAAACCGTAACCAAACTTTTCCTGAAATGAGTAATGTAGGTTTCCCCAGCTTCTTTAACTCTTCAGCGCAAAAGATATCAATGAAAGCTTTGCTTTCAACTTAATTCTCCAAGTGGTACACGTTTTTAGGCAAGCTTTTATTGTTAGGTTTGTCAGAGGTGTTGCTAAAGGAAAACCGTAACTAAACTTGTCCTGAAATGAGTATAGTAGGTTTCACTAGCTTCTTTAACTCTTCAGCGCAAAATATATCAATGAAAGCTTCGCTTTCAGCGTAATTCTCCAAGTGGTACACGTTTTACGGCAAGCTTTTAATGTACGGTATGGCAGAGTTGTTGCTAAAGACAAACCGTCAGAAAAATGAATAACTAAACTTCTCCTTGCTCGTTGCTTTCACTTTTGACTAATCCAACGCTCCTTCTGCCTCTTTCATTAGCTTCTCTTAGTTTCCAGTAAATCAGATATCATTAAAAGCTATGCTTTCATCGAAATTGATGGACTTTCACATTTTTTTAAAGTGAAGCTTTTAATATTAAATTTGGATCATAAGAAAATGAATAAAAAAACTTTTGCTACCTGGTTGCTCCCAATTAGAATGAGCCAAAGCTCGTCCTTTCTCTCGTATTGGCAGCTCCCGCTTTCTGGTATATCAGCTATGCTTTTATTAAAATTGATGGATTTTCATAAGTTTTAAAGCGTAGCTTTTAATGTGACGGAACTTGTTATAGTTCGATCTTTCCACTTACAAGTAATCAAAGCCACTCCTGCCCCTCTTGTTGGTTGCACCTACTTTGAAGTACATAAAATAGCATTGAAATCATTACTCACATCGGAATATAACGACTTCCTCAAGTTTTAAAGTGAAGCTTTAATTGTAGGGTTTAGAACAGAAAAAGGAGTAAAGAAAATTGTCCTGGCTCGTCGGTCCCACTTTCGACGCTCCTCCTCTCTCTCTCATTAACTGCTTTCCCTTTCTAGAATATCAAATATTATTAAAAGTTTCCCTTCCATGTGGATTCACCAATTTTCACACTTTTTAATTTTTAGACTTATGACCAGCAGTAAAGTGATTAAAAATGGAGATTGGAAACCTGTAGAAGTTAGAGCGCAACCATTTCAACAAACGTCAAGTGATTTTAGTTTAGGAATGGGAACAGCTACCTTTACTATGGGGATGATTTTTGCACTTATCCCAGTAACTCTAGCTACAGATATGGTCTATGATAGAGAGGTAATAGCTATTTTTTTAAGGTCCAATTAAGAATAATATACACCTCTCAGTTACTTCTCTATATAGTCAACACTCAGAATGAAACAAATCAAGCGTTTTGGTAGAATATCTACCAAGAGCTTCTCCTACTTAGTTCCTACTGTTGCTGCGCAGGAGCAAAATAGAGAATATCAAAATTGTCTTCATCTGGGTAGTGGCTATCTAGAGAACGTAATTCTACCAACTGAAACAGTTTTAACTATTTTTTTGATCTGTATTTTGGACCTTGAAAATTTTTAACTCATATCTTCATCTTGCAGATAAAAGGAAAGAATCAGCTTCGAGTAAACGGTCTTTCGTTTTCATTGTACTTCATCAGCTATTTTATTGTGTTAGCAGTACTTATGGCCTTTATGTGTGCAGCTTTAATACTGATAGTACTGCTGTTTAAAACCCCATCGTTGTCTTCATGGCCTGCTTTAACAACCATAGGAATACTGATTACTATATATTGTCCATCATCGATATTGTTTAGTACGTGTGTTAGTTATATTTTCGATAAAGCCGAGTCTGCTCAGTCGATTATGTCAAATGTGGCAACTTTACTTGGTTGGGTACCTTTTTTGCTAGTCATGATTTTAGGTAAGAAAGTAAGTACAATTAATCGAAATGAAGATAGAAACCTTTTCTTTTATAGATGGAAATGCTGCTTTTACCATCCATATTGTAATGTCGCTTATTAATACGATGTATCTTCCTTATGCAATCATTTATTATGTACAACGTGTAGATCTTGCGTGCAAAAGTAATTTTGGTTGTACTGAACTTACATTAGAAAATTATATGACAACAGAAATTGTAGTGATGTTTGTTGGACTTATACTTCATATTCCGTTTTGGTTCTTTGTTCTTTTAATTGTTGATGTTAAGAAAAATGGAGGTAAAGTACGTGATATCTTCAAATTTAGAAAGGTAAAGATTGTTCTGGTTTGGCATCAGGTACCACAAATGAGTACCCTGCATTAATTTCTTAACTTTTTTAGACTATAAATGATACTCTAACTGAAGATCTTAATGAAGCTAGTGATATTGGTGAGAATGAAGATCAAGATGTAAAAGCAGAAAGACAGAAGGTTAAGAATCTAATGCGTAATCATATAATTAACCCTCCAGTTGTAATGGTTGAAAATTTACATAAAGAATATATAAACAATGATTTAAAATGTAATTACTGCAGTTGTTGTAAATCAGAGGAAGAAACTGAAACTACCAAAATAGCAGTAAAATCTCTTTCACTAGCTGTAGATGCTGGTGAAGTATTTGGTCTTCTTGGTCATAATGGTGCAGGTAAAACAACAACTATGAAGATAATTACTGCAGAAGAAGCCCCGACAAGAGGAAGAGTACAAATAGCAGGAAATAGCATCACTACAAATATAGACTCAGCCTTCCAACTGTTGGGTTATTGTCCACAACATGACGCTTTATGGAAAAATATTACAGTACGTGAACACCTAGAAGTTTATGCTTCCATCAGAGGCGTGCCTTATAGTGAAATAAATCGTTTAGTCAATTCGTACCTAACCGGTTTGCAAATTCACGAACATGCAGACAAACAAACACATCAATGTTCCGGTGGAACCAGAAGAAAACTTAGCTTTGCTATGTCAATGGTTGGTAACCCAAAAATTGTTTTATTGGATGAACCCAGTACTGGAATGGATCCTAGGAGTAAGAGGTTCTTATGGGACACTGTGTTAGCTAGTTTTCAAGTGAGATTTTCTATAGATTGGTTAAATAATTGATTTGTTAATAATGTTTGGTTTTAGGGATCTAAAGGTGCTATTTTAACAACTCATTCGATGGAAGAAGCTGATGCTCTTTGTTCTAGAGTGGGGATTATGGTGAAAGGGGAGTTAAGGTAAGTTATTTACTTACTCTGTGGTGTTACAACTCCATGTGGATTTTAGCCTCCATTTCTTTCTGCCCTTTCCTAGTTCCATCCAGTTCTCTAGGTCCATAGCTGCTATGTTATCTCGTCCAAGTGGTCTCTTCTAGCTAGGTTTCTTGCTTTTATGGATTTCGGGAAACCGTCATCGAACCATTTTTTTGTTGATCTCTTTTTGTTACCCAGTACCCAAAAGATACGCTTGTCAATGTTGATTTTATATTCTTCCCAGTCGTGACAATGCTATTACTTTCCTCTGTCTGTTTCAGTTTTATTTTTATAGTCTTTTGAATTTCTTCTCTGTGAGTTTTAGCTGACTTCACAACATGATTCCATTCCTTTCTGTCTCTTGCTAGCTCCATCCAGTTCTCTACGTCTATAGCTGCTATGTTAACTTGCGACCGACGCTGAGGTCGCCCAAGTAGTCTTGGGGTTCCTTCCCACACCAATTTTACTATTCTTACATCTGTCCTTTGGTAGCTCCATCCAGTTCTCTGCGTCCGTAGCTACTATGTTAGCCCGCCACCGCAGCCGAGGTCGCCCAAGTAGTCTTGGGGTTCCTTTCCACACCAATCTTACTATTCTTACATCTGTCCTTTGCTAGCTCCATCCAGTTTTCTGCGTCCATAGCTGCTATGTTAACCCGCCACCGCAGCCGAGGTCGCCCAAGTAGTCTTGGGGTTACTTCCCGCACCAATCTTACTATTCTTACATCTGTCCTTTGCTAGCTCCATCCAGTTCTCTGGGTCCATAGCTGCTATGTTAGCCCGCCACCGCAGCCGAGGTCGCCCAAATAGTCTTGGGGTTCCTTTCCACACCAATCTTACTATTCTTACATTTGTCCTTTGCTAGCTCCATCCAGTTCTCTGCGTCCATAGCTGCTATGTTAGCCCGCCACCGCAGCCGAGGTCGCCCAAGTAGTCTTGGGGTTCCTTCCCATACCAATCTTACTATTTTTTCGTTAGAATGTCTTATGAGGAGGCCTGCCCATTAGAGTCTTCTGGACTTTATTTCTTCTACTATGTTGGCATCTTCTAACTCTTTGTTATTATTCTATATTGTCTCGTTGCCCCATCCAGTAGTGAGCCAAAGATTTTCCTTAGGATTTTTCTCTCACAAACACACAGTTGCTCTTTGTTTACCTTTACATCACTTCTGGTGATAAATTTATCTTTGTTCATCTTTAACTATTTTTATGGATTTTTAGATGTCTTGGTTCAACACAACACTTGAAGAACCAATATGGAGCTGGTTACACTTTAGAAATGAAACTAGGAGGAGGAGATTTGACTCCAACGTCAGATTCTGGTGATAGAAATGAAGAATTAAGAGACTTTGTATCATCTTTATTTCCTGATGCTAGTTTATTAGAAAGTTTTGCTGATAGATTAGTGTTCAGTGTTCCTCAACAAAGTGTACCATCGTTAGCTAACTGTTTTAAAGAGTTAGAAAAAGGTAACTGATTTAAATTTTTAGATTTTAAAATAACCCAAGTTTCTTTTAGCTAAGATAGAGTTGGATATCGAAGAGTATAGTTTTAGTCAAACAACTTTGGAGCAAGTATTTTTAAAGTTTGCTCATGAAGATGAAAATGAAGAATAGATTCGTGGATGGTAATAAAAAAAAAACTAGTGTTTATTAAATTGTGATCCTAATATTAAATTTGCATAATAAGCGTAAACGATACCTACAAATAATAAGGGACCTCCTTTTTTATTCAAATGTTTATTGTTGATTTTTTAATTGTTGCTATATGTATACACCTATGTTGCTTTGTTTATATAATATTATCAAAATTCGTTTATTTAATGAATACAAAATCGTAATTCTTTTCTAATCTAAACCTTGATAGGTTACATTGGAATATAACATTGACAGATGACATATAAAGATCATATTGACAGATGACATTGATAGATGACATTAACAGATTACAGATGACATTGACAGATGACATTAACAGATGACATTGACAGATGACATTGACAGATGAGATTCACAGATGACATTGACAGATGACATTGGCAGATGACATTGACAGATGAAATTGACAGATGACATTGATAGATGACATTAACAGATTACAGATGACATTTACAGATCACATTGACAGATGACATTAACTGATTACAGATGACATTGACAGATGACATTTACAGATGACATTGACAGATGACATTGACAGATGACATTGACAGATGACAGATGACATTGACAGATGACATTGACAGATGACATTGACAGATGACAGATGACATTGACAGATGACATTGACAGATGACATTGACAGATGGCATTGACAGATGACATTGACAGATGACATTGACAGATGACATTGACAGATGACATTGACAGATGACATTGACAGATTACATTGACAGATTAATAATAACAATAATAAGGCACCTTCTCTTTTATTATATTTTTTATTGTTTATTTCATAAAATTGAAAATCGTTTGTTTACTTAATAGAAAATAGTGATACTTTTCTAATCTAGTCAATGATTCTCGATTTATTTAAACTTGTTTTGCTATAATATATGTTTAAGGCCTAACTTTATTGATGTTTTTTAGTGTGATTTATAATTATTGCGAAATACAAATAGTGCCTGAATTAAATATTGTATATAATTGCTTGCATTGTATACATTCTTTTGCAATTTTAGGTACTTACTTGATAATAATTACAACTTGTTACAATGAAATTAACACTCTGTAACAGAGCAAACTTATAGATTTGAAAATACAAATTAAAAGAAATTTTTTCGTTTAATTTATAACCAAAAAGCGATAACGTAAAACTACCAGATTAATTCCTTCTAGAACGTCGCTAAGTTACATTTCTAGAATCGAAAAAAATAGAACATAGAGCTACTAGAATTATCTGGATCGTCCTCAGTGTAGGTACTTGAGTCGTCAGAGCTTCAGGAATTCAAACAACATCATAAACCTTCGTCTGGGCGACAGGTCCGGACTGGTCGTAACAATAAGATGACATTAAGATTGAGTAATTTTGGATATAAGAAAGATCTTGTTTGACTAATAACGTAGGGCAACTATTGACATCCAGAGCTCTCTTTCCAAACATTCAAATAGCAATTTTATAATTTATATTGTTAGATTAAAGTTTATATCGTTTTTCATATTTTTTTTATTTTAATAATAAATAACTATAAGAATTTTAAGTAAAGATAAGATAAGCAAACTCTATTAAACAATTAAATCGAAGAGACCATTTAAACTCATCATGTTTCGATCAAAGTGTAAGTATATCTATGTTCGTAAACTGTAACTTATTTAATATTTAATTTATTTTTAGATTTATTAATAGTTGCATTTATATTATTTACATCACAAAATGTATCTTTAATAACAATTAAAGATGTTGGTGATGCTCTAATTCTAAATCTGGATCCAACCACAGATGGCATTAGCTTAAGTATTACTAAAGGTAAATGATTAACTTCATCTTCATCATCGTCATTCATATTAAAATCATCTTCATCAGAATAGTCTTTACTTTCAATATCATTATCATCATCATCATCAAGCAAATCATCTTTGTCTTCATCTTCATCGGCATCTTTCTTGCTTTTTTGATTTTGTCCTCGGTATCTCTGGATCTGGAAATTTGGTGAGGGATGAGCTAGTGCTCAGCCAGCACTGAGGCCACTATTACCCATTGTGCATCCTCCCGTGTGTAGGGATATCCTCACCTCAGGCTGTCACCAGGCCTAGTGATTTAAAATAGGTGATGAGGCTCCCGAAGGCGATCTCCTCGGTGTTTTTCAAACTATTCCCAATTCCCAATCATCTAAAACATATTCTTTTTGACCACCTAAACATATCTTCAAACTCATTACTTTGTACAGATTCTAATTCATCATCGTCTTTAACAAAACCATCATTTTCTTTATATTTTTGTTAAAGATAAGTGTGTACAAATAGTTGATCCACTGGAATCATTTTGGGATTTTCTGATGTGTATAAATAAAGTTTCCTTTTTCCGAATGTTTGATCTTTCCCTGAGGGTTCAATAACTTTTTTCCGATTAATACAAATCTATTCAGATCTAGTTCTTTATCATCATCATCCATATTATAATTATCTTCATCTCATCATCTTTGTCTTCACCTTCATCGGCACCTTTCTTGGTTTTTTTGATTTCCTTCTTGATCATCTTCATCAGAATAGTCTTCACTTTCAATATCATTATCATCATCATCAAGCAAATCATCTTCGTCTGCACATTTATAGGCACCTTTCTTGCTTTTTTTGTTTTTCTCCTCGCTGTTTTTCAAACTATTCCCAATTTCATTCATATAATCCACGTCTTCATCTAAAGCATTTTCTTTTTGACTACCTAATTTATCTAACATATCTTCAAACTCTTCACTTTGTACAGATTCTAAGTCACTATCGCCTTTATCCAAACCATCATTTTCTTTATATTTTTGTTTCTGTTAGCTTCTTCGTCAGAAAATTCTATAGCTTCACTACCATCACTCATGTCATTTAATAGTTCTTTATCATCATCTTGTATATTAAAATCATCTTCATCAGAATAGTCTTCACTTTCAATATCATTATCATCATCATCATCATCAAGCAAATTATCTTCGTCTTCACCTTCATCGGCACCTAGCTTGCTTTTTTGAGCTCCTCGGTGTTTTTCAAACTATTCCCAATTTCATTCATATAATACACGTCTTCATCCAAATCATCTTCTTTTTGACCACCTAATTTATCAAACTCAACGCTTTGTAGAAATTCTCAGTCACTATCGTCTTTATCCAAACCATCATTTTCTTTATATTTTTGTGTCTGTTAGTTTCTTCGTCAGAAAATTCTATAGCTTAACTATCATCATTCAAGTCATTTAATAGTTCTTAATTATCATCATTCATATTAAAATCATCTTCATCAGAATAGTCTTTACTTTCAATATCATTATCATCATCATCATCATCAAACAAATCATCTTCGTCTTCATCTTCATCGGCACCTTTGTTGCTTTTTTTGTTTTTGTCCTCGGTGTTTTTCAAACTATTCCCAATTTCATGTTATGAACCAACCGCCACTGGTTTTTGATCAGACAGACAGACAAGACAAGAGGTTGATGGGTAGATGAAAGAAAGTTTATAGGAATGGATTTGAGGACCCTGTTGTAGGACTTAAGTCCTTTTCAGGGAGTGGATAGGAGTGTTTGGATGGTGTTAGTATCGTCGGTCCCGCTCTCACAAACTTCTCCATTTGTAGCAGGTTGGATAGCTTCTACTTCTTCTTGCCATCCATGGAGCTTGAACGTACCTAAATAGTCTTTTTCTTTTGGTGTGGGTGTGAGTGTTGTGTGGAGGTGTAACCCTCGTGGTGCAATAGGAGGTTGGGAGATTGACGCTGTGGCGTGTCTCCTCCGTCGTGGAGCCTTTCCATTTGGCAAGGACGAAGGGAACCACAGAAACTTTCGCCAAGGGCCCATTTTTTTATTCAGACCTGTGGGGGCACCATCTAACTAAAACAAAGGGGTGATTCATCCAGGAGGTTTCCAGGTCTTCAGGAAGGTCCCTGTCTACTGTTTGGTGGAGTCTGAGGTTGGAAAGAGGAATCTTGTTTTTCGGTACTCTGGATCTTCTTTGGAGTCCTCCATTCCATTGGGTATGGACGTTCCCTGCAGAGTCCGAGCGACAAATCGTTGTTGGAGCGTCTCAAAACGAAAAGGGAAAGGCAGTATATTTGTGTTGCTGTAGACAAGGGGGCTTGGATAGAGGTAGTGAAGGTTTTTCACTTTACGTAAGATCGCTCTCTCTGTGGCATGGATGGAATAAAGAATTATCTAAGAAATAGCAGAGTATAGCACGGCCTTGTAATCGACCAGAGGTCTGATAAAGGTTTTATATGTATGGAGGAGGGTTTTGATGTCTCTTCTTCCCATTCTACAGTTTTTGATCGTTTTAATTCAACGTATATCACAAATGACACTTACTCAATGTCTGGTTTAGCACCTAAGATCTTTTAACTAAGGAAATAAATATAAACCGTTTTTCCTTTACTAAAAATTTATTTCCCCTACTTGAGACGCAATAATAAAATTTTGATTTTAATAGGTGATATTACAAAACAAACTGGAAAATTAGGAGTATCCAAAGATTTTTCCAAAGTGACATGTATAGGTGACCCTACTTGCACATTAGATAACATTACCTTCAGTCTTCAATCTGTTAGAGATGGTTTCAAATTTGTTTGGGAAACAAATGATACAACAACAATTTTCCAAGATTGTTTTGATCTGGAAGATGAAGTATACTGGTATGGTGGTCCAGAAAATAAAGTGCAACAATGGCCAATTCAAAATATGAAACTATCTGGTGATCAAGCTTATGTTACCAATAAAAATGGTTATTCAGTTTCTGAGAGATACTGGTTAAATTCCAAAGGAGTGTATATATACATTGAATCAAAAGTACCTTTATTTGTCGATCAGAATACTTTATATGATAGAAAACTTTGTTTTATAGCAAAAGTTGATGAACCTTATGTAAACAGATATAGGGTATAGGTAATATAATTAAAACTCAGTATTCTATTTAAACAATTTTTTTGTAGAACTTTTTAGAGTACCATATTTATGCGATGGATAATCCAAAGGAGGCTCATTTACACGCAGTTGACAATTTTCTAAATAAACCTACTGGTTATCCTGATAGAAACATGATAGAAAATCCTGTATTTACAACACGTGGTAAATATAAAAATAAGGATATCGATGATGAAACAGTATTAGAATTTGCAAATCGGATTAGAGAGTATGTACCAGCAAATGGAACAATCCAAATAGATGATAAATGGGAGGTAAAAAAGTAAAAATTAAAGTCATTTCTTTCAAAACTGATTGGCTTATTTTAGATCTGTTATGGATCGATGGAATTCGATACAGCTAAATTTGCTGATATTGCTAATACCATTCTGAAGATAAAAGAGTTGGGTTTGAAGGTTACTTTATGGATTCATCCTTTTGTCAATGCTGATTGTGAGGATTATGCCAGCCATGGACTCGAAAGAGGTAATTTTTTGTGTCTTTAATCACATTTCTTGTCTTAACGTTTTTGCAACAACTTCTTCTTTCTTATCATCTTAAGCAACCTTTTTGTCTTCATTTTTCTTTCACATTTCACTTTCGAAAGAATCGCTTGTATAGGGATCGCTGGGACAGTTAGATCGTATCCTAGTGTGACCTTGGAAGGAACTTTAGACTTTCTTTTCTTGCATTTGCATGTAGGGAGGATTGCTCTGAACACTGCCTATTGTGTAACAACCACTGAGTCTTACAGGACTTTTTGAAGTTCTAAGGATCCCAATCCATAAAGATGCCTACAGACATAATAATGTCTCCCAAACAGAAAATGAAATTGCTCAACTTACACAAGAAGCCTTTATACTGATGGGTCTAAATTACCAGAAGGAGTAGGTATAGGAGTTGCAGGTCCTAACGTTAGGCTCTCAATAACTCTGGAAACACTTCTACCATATTTCAAGCTGAGCTATTAACAATAGACTTCTGTACTTAAAAATGCATTTAAAAAGGCACAATGGTGCTTTACCAGCTGTCCAAGTCCAAAAAAACAGGAACTGCAAAAAGATTCTTTAGAAATCAGCTAAACACAAGAAAGTAACTTTGATGTGGATATCAGGGCATAAAGGGATTATGAGTAATGAGATTTCTGATGCAGAGGAACAAAGTACTCCTTTTATCGGACCTTAACCTTTCTCTAGCATCTCGAAACGATGCTTTATAAGCGAAGTTCAAAATTGGGAAAAGGGTCTCAGTGTAACCTACTGGAAAAACATTCCAGTCCACGTCAACCAAAAAGGTTAATGCAGCCGTCACTGAGCGACTCTAAATTACTCTTCAGAGTTTCAGAAATCTGAGTAATCGAAGGAATTCTTGCAGGAAACTGTCCATCTCTGTAAAATAGGCAACGTGGACAGTGGAATAAGTAGTTTCTGTGAGTATGTAGATTAAATAGTTGAAGTCTGTAACTGCAGAGTAATTGTTTGGAACAGGTCTTCTTAGAGCCTGATCAGGTAGATAAAAGACTTACTCAAAAGTCTAGACCTTATGGATTTATAAAAACAAAAGATCTTCTAGCTCGCAGTGTAATAAGGTCTCCTAGTCAATCCACCCCACTTATAATCTAAAATCTACAGTAGGCTATGTGTTGGTTAAATGCATCAAGTAGATACAGAATACACCAATTTTTCTATTTTTGGTAGTGGTTTGGGTGAATGCGTAGCCAGTTTCTGTAACCATCGTGCTTAGTTCATTTGAAAGGCCTAACAATTTTTTACAATCCTTATATTCTTGTTAAAGGATATTTTGTAACGAATACCACCAACAATCACACAGGCAGCTGGTGGAATGGAGAAGAAGCTTATCAAGTTGACTTTACATATGGCGCAGCTGTTACCTGGTTTAAAGACAGGTTAACAGAACTGCAAAAGCATCCAGGAATTGATAGTTTTACATTTGATGCTGGTGAAACCAATTTTGGACCACAAGTTAGTGAGAATATAAATTTCAGTTAACACCAATTACATTTTATTATATTTTAGCCTTCTATATATACATCGAATCTTGATATAGAAGTTGTTCCCAATATTGCAAGTGAAAAATATGCTAGAATGGCAGCTGAATTTGGAAATATTACTGAGGTTAGAGTGGGATCAAGGTAAATTTACATGTCATTAATATTTACTATGATGATAACAGTTATTTTTTAGAACACAAGATTTACCAATATTTACAAGAATGCTTGAAAAGGATACAAGTTGGGGTGAAGGTGGTTTGCAAAGTTTAATCCCAACTCTTCTACAGATGAATATGAATGGTTATCCACTGTAAGTTTATTGAAAGAAAGATTTTAATGTTAGGAAAACACAAAACTTTCACTACCCTCTTTTATTCTCGTTGTTTCCACTTTGGAGTAAACCAATATTCTACCCTACTATTTCCCTCTTTGCTTCCTCGATCGATCCTGATGTATATCTTTGAACCTAGTCCCTTTCTGTTATGGGTTAATCCTGCATCTAATAGTATCTCTTATGTTACGTATGTTTCTGCTAAAACATGATGTGGTTTGCAATGGTTTGATAGGAATGTTTCTAGAAGTTTTGTCCATAAAACACCTCTACTGCTGTTCCTTTAATGTCCTCTTTCCAAGCACTTCGTATAGCTAGAAGTAGTATTGAAAGGGTTTGTGTCCAAATTTGGTTTGCGTGAACAACTCTGCGGCTTCGAAGAGGGTAGTTATCTCTGGATTTTTAGATGTTCGATGTGTCGTTTGTTGGTCTCGACGTCGTTTCTTGTTGTTTCCTCGTAGATCTCCAACTGCAAAATTCGTTACGAAGATGATGCTGTCGATGAACAGTGAAACTTGGTAGATCTTCAGGATGTGGTCCAATCGGGACCGTGTCTTTGTAATTGGGAGGAGCTTCCAGGATTGATGATCTCAGAACTTTTCAAAGGAGGTCTGAAGAATTGGCCCTTTGATATTCGGGAGCTTATAATTTAAATCTTGTAAAACTCTGGACGTATGAACGTCATAAATGAATCGCTCAATATCTCCCGAGCATGAGAAGACCACTAGTTTCATCTGTAGTGGACAGATCAGTGAGAACGTTTATGCCTGGTATGTCGAAGGTCGAATGTTAAAGAATATAGAGTTTGGAAGGTAAAAGATACGAATTTGGTAGGTAAGAGGACCCTGTTGTAAGACTTATGTCCTTTTCAGGGAATTGATGGGAGTGATTGGATGGTGTTAGTAGCTGTCGTTGGTCCCGCTCTCACAAACTTTCCCATTTGCATTTCCCATGTGCAGCAGGATGAATCTTCTTTTCATCCATGGTGCTTGAACTTACCTAAACAGACTTCCTACCAGTTGTGTGGTAGTCTGACCCACGTGGTGCACTGTGGGGTTGGGAGATTGACTCTGTGGCGTGTCTCCTCCGTCGTGGAGCCTTTCCATTTGGCAAGGACGAAGGGAACCACAGGTACCTTCGCCAAGGGTCATTTTTTTTATCCAGTGGTAGAGTGGTGGGCATTATCTAGGTATGTGTTAACCGTTGCTATATAAACTTGGCATGGTACGTGGTCAATCAAAGAGCGTTAGCAATGCCCTCTTGTCCATTAATTTGAAACCGCGATAGCAATGCCTTCTCGTGTATTGATTTTAAATTGTGTTGCCACAAAATAATAACTAATCCAAGTTAGCTCAACAATTACACACTAAAAATTGCAGGGTAATGCCAAGTATGATTGGAGAAAATGGGGATGACGATACAGCTCTTAATTCCGAACTATTTTTACGTTGGACAGAAGCTGAAACATATATGGCTGGTATGAAATTTGGTTACTTAGCATCAGATTTTCCAAGTGATGAATACGACACTACTTTAATCACACAGAATTTGATTAAAAACCGTTACAATCAGGCCGAATATACATACAGAGCAATGAGAAATGCTACATCAACTGGAGTACCAGTTAATCCACCAATCTGGTGGATTGCACCAGAGGATCCCATAGCTTTAGCTTGCGGTGATCGTAAGTATTAACATTCCAGATATGATCTACTTGTTGTGTCTGCTGAAAAAATACTTAATCTTGTTTCTTGATAAATAGATAGAGTTTCTAGGTCTTTAGAAACGTGATGTATGTTTAAGCAAAAACACCATAAGGATTGTAAAATTAACAAAAAATTCGTCTTGTAACGTTTTTAGAAACAGAGGTAAAAGGTAACATTGTAGGAATTGGTTAAAGATAAATCTTATACAGTTTCCAAAGACTTATCATACATCCAGAAGGTAGTAAATGTAGTTTTATCTTTGCAGAATTTATGATTGGTGAAGACGTGTTAGTAGCACCAATACTAGAAGAAGGCAAACGATGGAGGAATGTATATCTACCTAAAGGTTCTTGGGTGGATGGTAATAACAAAAAAACTATTGATGGGGGAAACACTTACAACATCACAGCAGACATTGATGTAGTGCCTTATTTTGTTTTGAATTCATATGGATAAATAAAAATTTGTAGCTAATAAATTATTTTAATAATTCTCGTCGTTTACTTTCTTATCATTCCTGATTTAAAGCTGTATAAGAAACTTGTGTCCTACTTTATACTTTCATCCAAAGACAATCAAGATTGGGTCGTAACGTTTTCTTAGCTAAGATAACACCACATCGCAGAACAGCATCTTCCAGAGGAGCTTGAAGAGCCATCTATAAATAGCACAGGAGACATAAGAGAGTTCAAATCTAAATCTGCAATATAACTTGATACACTTATGACCAGAGAATCTTTTTTTAAGTAAAAATAATAGTTTTCTATAATATCTGATGAACTATAAAGTGGTAGTAACGAATAAGAGAGGCCTACGTGTGAAAAGACACATCAGATTTATCACGTGCTGTTTAAGTGCAACTCTATGATTGGCCAATCAAAGTAATTTTCTTAGGGCTCCCTATAAGGTGATAATTTTCCTCATAAATACCCCTTCCACAGTATTTTTACTTCACTTTCGATTTTGTTTAGCCAGAAATCGTTATCTTTTTTTTATTGCTTAGCTCGAACGAATCCACGACTCGCTCTCCACCCAACAACTAAGTGCCGTTCGCATAACAAAAGGTTAAAATACATATTTTCTATTTAAATAATGATAGTTTTAAGTAAAAGTAGATAAGATAAGCAAACTGTATTAATTAATTAAACTGAGAATACCATTTAATTCAGCATGTATCGATCAAAGTGTAAGTATGTAGATACTCATAAACTGTAACTTACATAAAATTTAATTAATTTTTAGATATTTTAATACTGGGATTTACATTACTTAACTTACAAAATGTATCTTTGATAACAATTAAAGATACTGATGATGCTCTAAATTTAAATCTAGAACCAACAGCTGATGGTATTACTTTATCTATTACCAAAGGTAAATGGTATATATATTTTTTAATTTTAATGCTACGTTCGAAACACAAAAAAATCGTCACAAAAATGAGTAACGTAACTTCTCATGGCCTGTATATCTATCCTTTTTCTCAATTTCGATTAAGTTCAAGCCCACTCTTCAGAATCTAAGATATTTTTATATTTTCTCTTCGTGGATTCCGGATAAGTGATAAACAGCAGACAAACCAATACCCAGCTTAACTGGGACATTGAAATTGTCCACCTACAAAACATACAAGCTTGATCATCTTCCTGCTCTTCATCGTATAACACGTAGGTCTTAACCTTCGCTGGCCTTATCTTCTTTATATACTCACATATAACCATCAGCCTGAGGTGAGGATATCCCTACACACGGGAGGATGCATAATGGGTCGTATATGGCCTCAGTGCTGACTGAGCACTAGCTCGCCCCTCCCCAAATTTCCAGATCCAGATCCAGATAACCATCAATGCCTCTGTCCACACTGTTGTTTAGGCTCGAGCAACTTTTAACAGCATGCTTCTTTACGTTGAAAGAAGCATTCTTCTGTAATCTAACATAGCACATAAGGACTAAATTCTGATTTTATTAGGTGACGTTACGAAACAAACTGGAAAATTAGGTGTATCCAAAGATTTTTCCAAAGTAACATGTATAGGTGACCCTATTTGCAAATTCGATAACATCACCTTTAGTCTTCAGTCTGTTAGAGATGGTTTCAAATTGGTTTGGGAAACACAGGATACAACAACAGTTTTTCAAGATTGTTTTGACCTGGAAGATGAAGTATACTGGTATGGTGGTCCAGAGCAGAAAGTGCAACAATGGCCTATTCAAAATATGAAATTATCCGGTGATGAAGCTTATGTTACCAAAAAAGATGGTTTTTCAGTTTCTGAAAGATACTGGTTGAGTTCCAAAGGAGTGTATTTATACGTTGATTCGAAAGTACCTTTATTTGTTGATCAGAATACTTTATATGATAAAAAACTTTGTTTTATTGCAAAAGTTGATACACCTTACGTAGAAAGAAAGAGGGTATACGTAGTATACTTAAAATATAGAATACTATTCTAATATTTTTTTTGTAGAACATTTTAGAGTACCATATTATTGCCATGAATAATCCAAAGGAGGCTCATTTAAGTGCTATTAATTTTTATTTAAATAAACCTACTGCTTATCCTGATACAAATGTAGTAGAAAATCCTGTATTTACAACACGTGGTAAATACAAAAATAAGGATATCGATGATAAAACAGTATTAGAATTTGCAAATCGCATTAAAGATTATGTATCAGCTAATGGAACTATCCAAATTGATGATAAATGGGAGGTAATCATGCAAATTAATATGATTTTTGTCATAGATACAAGGATATTATGAGAAATAATAATTGGTTCGCAGGAGTGTGGTGTTGGTGGAATTTGAATATTAGGTTTAAGGACCCTGCTATAGAACTTAGTGTCCTTTTCAGGCAGTGGATGATTTGGTTTAGATGAAATTAGCATCAGATTTCTGGTTATTCCGGTGTTTCCTGGGTCCTGGTGTTCCCTGAACATTCCTAAACCGTCATAAGAAATATTTTTTGGTATGAGTGTAAGTGTGTATTGGTATTGGAGTGTATCCCACTTGGTGCCACTTTGGGAGATTGACGCTGTGGCAAGGACGAAGGGAACCACAAAAACCTTCACCAGGGTCTCATTTGTTTTGTATCCTGTTGTTGTCTACCTATAGGAGAGAGGGTTTTCGTTTAGGAGGTCTTTAAGTTATACAGGAAGATTCCTGTCTACGGTTTGGAGAAGTCTTAGGAAAGGGCAGTTCCCTTTGTAAGAGATTTGAGTCCTGTGACCAGCTCCTCAAGGTGGTGATAGGATTCAGGATTCATGTCACCGAAGATGAGGAACCGTTTATAGTCCAAGGCCTCACACTAGAATAGAATGTGAGTTGCCGTCTTATCGTCCATGTCACACAGTCGGCACAAGGTGGGTTCCTGTGTCAGAATCCCCATCCTCCGAAGGTGTAGTCGGAATAGTCCATGCCCGGTGAGCAGGCCCACTAGTACTCTGATCTGACTCCTGCCAAGATCCAGTATGTCAGACGTGAGTTTTTTGGAGTAGCCTTTGAGCATCAGCTTCGAGTGCCTCAGCCCTACAGTGTTACTCCAGTGTTTGGTCGACTCTTCCCAGACCCAGTTCCTGACTTTGGTCAGGAAAGGAGTAATTGATTTTTTGAATTCCTGATCTTCTTTGAAGTCCTCTATTCCAAATGGTATGGAGAGTCCTCTGAGCTGTAATCTTGGCTTCCTGTAGAGTTCGAGTGACGTATCATTGTTGTAGCATCTGAAATCGAGAAAAAAAAAGAAAGTATTTGGCTTGGATAAAAATGGTCTACGTTTTTGGCTTTACGAATAATGGCTTTCTCTGTGACAAGAAGCGAATGGAGGAGTCACTGAGGAAGAGCAGTTTATGACACGAAGAGTGGAGTAGAGTTTTGGAGTGGCATCTCCATAGCCTCCCATACAGTTCACCTAGCAGGGACGCTCGTCTTCTTATTTTATTTATGGTAACTTCGACATCGGTGTCCCACCTGAGCGTACGAGTGAATCGCAAGGCTAAGTTGGTCACGTTGAGGAACGAACTGAGGAGGAAAAAAATGACTGTTTCTGGGGATAAAAATATCTGTTTCTGGGGGAAAACTAGTTTCTTTAAAACACCTAAAACTCACTAACATTACACTCTTGTTAATCAATTATTCCTTGCATCCTTGCATGACAGGGTCATAAAATTTGGTATATAGAACCTTCAAGTCTACTGATTTGGCTTGGTACTTTCTTACTTTTTATATTGACTTTGTTTTAGAACTGTTATGGGTCGATGGAATTCGATAAAACTAAATTTGCTAATATTGCTAATACTATTCAGCAGATAAAAGATTTGGGATTAAAGGTTGTTTTATGGACTCATCCTTTTGTTAACATTGATTGTGAAAGTTATGCCAGCGAAGGATTCGAAAACGGTAATTTTTGTTACTTTAATCACATTCCTTGTCTAGATCTATAAGTATCACTTTCTTCCGGTTAAGCTTTTTTTTTATTCATCATATCATACCATCAGTATTTTTGGGAATGTAAGTTGCCCTTAAGGAAATCGGAAAACAATACGAAGGAACAAATGGTAGAAGAAGAAACCAGAGCCAAGAGGTAGATGAACTGAAAAGATGAGATAGCAATTAGTGGAGCAAAAAGAAAGCAACTGATTCTCTTAAGTGCAAAATTCACAACCTGGAGATTATTATTGATTGGAATTGAAACAGAACATACCTACATATCACCACCCTTTTGGGTATTGGTTGAATGCAAAAAGTTTTCACCTTCGAGATCTATTCAGTTGAAAGAACTTTCTTAAACCTGATTTGTTTTTGTTTACTTGTTAAAGGTTTTTTTGTAAAGGATATCACCAACAATTACAAAGTCAGCTGGTGGAATGGCGAAGAAGCTTACCAAATTGACTTTACAAATCCCGCAGCTGTTTCATGGTTCACAGACAGGCTAAAAAATCTGCAACAGCAACTAGGAATTGACAGTTTTACATTTGATGCTGGTGAAACCAATTATGGATCACAAGTAAGTCAAAATATAAATTTCTGTTGTTAACATAAATTCCTTTTTTATTATATTTTAGCCTTCTGTTTATGCAACGAACTCTGATATAGAAGATGTTCCTAATATTGTAAGTGAGAAATATGCTCGAACCGCAGCTGAATTTGGAAGTATTGCTGAAGCTAGAGTTGGATCAAGGTAAATTTAGTTCTTAATATTAACAATGATTATAAGAGTTATTTTTTAGAACACAAGATTTACCAATATTTATAAGAATGCTTGAAAAGGATACAAGTTGGGGTGAAGGTGGTTTGCAAAGTTTAATCCCAACTCTTCTACAGATGAATATGAATGGTTATCCACTGTAAGTATATTGAAAGAAAAATTTTAATGTTAGAAAGACACAAAACTTTTCCTACCCTCTACTTTGGAGTAAACCAACATTCTTTCCGTATCTTTCACAATCTTAGGAAGACACAAAAATTTATACACTAAAAATTGCAGGGTAATGCCAAGTATGATTGGAGGAAATGGGGATAACGATCAAGCTCTTAATTCCGAGCTGCTTTTACGTTGGACAGAAGCTGAAACATATATGGCTGGTATGAAATTTGGTTACTTAGCATCAGATTTTCCAAATGACGAATACAACACTACTTTTATCACGCAGAATTTGATTAGAAAGCGTTATAATTTGGCTGAATATACTTATAGAGCTTTGACAAATGCTACATCAACTGGAGCACCAGTTAATCCACCTATCTGGTGGATTGCACCAGAGGATCCGATAGCTTTAGCTTGCGGTGATCGTAAGTGTTAACATTCCAGATATGATCTATTCTGTGTACCAGCTAAGTTAGTTTTGTTCTTTTATTGATAAAAAGGGTGTTTACTTCTTTAGTCGATGGTTTGATGTAAACTGACACCATCTTCAGCTATTGAAGTAAACAGCTAAAGAAATTTTAATCTGTTGTAGTTAATGTAGTTTTATCTTTGCAGAATTTATGATTGGTGAAAAAGTGTTAGTAGCACCAATACTAGAAGAAGGTCAACGATGGAGGTATGTATATCTACCTAAAGGTACCTGGATGAATGGTAATAATGATGGATATGTTTATGGGGGAAAAACTTATAACTTCACAGCAAAAATTGAGCAGGTTCTATGGTTTGTTTATAATCCATATAACTAAATAAATGTTAATATTAAAAAATTGTATCCAATAAATTGTTTTAACAATCCTCGTCGTTTACTTCTTGACATTACTCTTCACATGTTTTCTTTCTTTTTTATTATTAAGGATGTCCTCATAGGTATAGACCCGACGACATCTATTGGGCAGAAGAGACAATTTATTAATTTGGAATTTAAAGGCCTGCAAGTTAGGACGGGTGGGGAAGACGTTGGAAGGTAAGAAGTTCTACAATCTGGAGACCCTGGGGATAAAGGAACGATCAAATCGATCCGTTCTCGATGTCGGGCATTGAACAGTATAAGGGTGCATGGAGTTGACACGTTGCTTTGTTCTGTCTGGTCTGACAAGTGAGGGCATTAAAGAGCGGAGTTCTTCTTAGCAAAATCCGTTTATGTATCGGTAAAACAAAGAATGATCAGCCACTGCTCTTCGGTGGGATAATGGGGCTAGGTTTTTGGTGATACTGGTGTCGTTTATTAGTCGAAATGCTCTTCTCTGTATTGCATCAAGAACTCCGAGCCTTGACGGAGCCGCCGAACACCATACATGCAAGCAGTATTCAAGATTAGTTTGTATTTTGGTTTTGTAAAGAGTAGCTAAGTTGGATGGAGAAAAATATTTCCGTGCTCTAAACAGAAAGCCCAATTGATTTCCTGCTGCAGTTGCTATGGATGCAATATGTTCGTTCTATAGTAAGCCCTGGGAGATCGTTATACCAACCAGCGTCTGATCGTTGATTGTAATAGATGAGTCACATGTTTGCCTCTTGTTGGATAGGCAACATGCCTTTCTTCCCCACTTGTCTACAATTCTCAAATCTTGATTGAGAGAAGCCGTTGTGGATCTTCTGTCCTCTTCCAGAATATCTAGAGGTATAAGACGGTTGTGTGATTTGCTACAGTGTAGGTTGCTATCATTTGCAAAACCATGTACCGGGTTATTAGTAGCTTCTAGTAGATCATTTATGTGTAATAAGAATAGAGTAGGAGCTAGAGCCGATCCTTGGGAAATACCACCGTTGATCTTGTGAAGGTTGGAAAAATGTCCATCTACAGCAACTTGGATGTGCCTGTTGGAGAGAAAGTTGGATATCCATCTGCAAAGGTTTTGCGAGAGTCCGTATGAAGGCAGTTTATTCAAAAGAGCTGCATGCCACACTTGATTAAATGCTTTTGAGATGTCTAGTGATACTATTTGAGTCTCCTCATAGCGGTGGATGGCATCACTCCAAATATGAGTTACATATGCTAGTAGATCGGTTGTTGACCTTTGTTGGCGAAAACCATATTGCCTGTCACTTAAAAGGTTGTGTATCTCAAGGTAGTTCACGATCTCATGATTGACATTACAATTTAAACAAAACCTGGGAAGAATCTACAGCTTTCTTAACTGAGGTAACTCGACGTGGTAGAACTGCATTTTCCAGAGAAGCTACCACCAAGACATTTAGAAAAAGTAACTTTTAATACAAGTAATTTAGAAATTTATTCTTTCTCTGGACTTTCACTATAGACAATCATAATTACATTTTTGTTTTATCTAGAAAGTTTCTTTTGTTTATTGTTGGCAACAATTCTTTCCAGAAAGTTCTAAGATTTGAATTTTACGGTTTCTAATTGGTTATTCGATTCGAAACAACTCGAAAACGCCCGATTCCACGGTGTGTAGGGTTGATGCTTCGTCCCAGTTACGATTCAGATGGTGATGAGAAAGGTACTCTTGCTTACTTGAAAAAGTAACAATGGCCGTTGTCTAATTAGCTGTGTGAAACAAGTATTAAAGTTTAGTAGGATATTTCATTTTGGTTATACAGTACTAAATTTTGTAGCACAATCTACTTGAGTTGTGGTGGAATTGAATTTTGTTTGCCACAAAACATATCATCCCGTTGAAAAGCGATGCCATTTTGTATATCTTGAAAATTTATATCGTTGAGAGGCCAAAGAAGACCTGTGTTGTCCTGAAAACTTCTAGATCGTTGTTCCAGAAAAATTCCTATGGT
This sequence comes from Altica lythri, assembly GCA_964028335.1. Taxonomy (NCBI): domain Eukaryota; kingdom Metazoa; phylum Arthropoda; class Insecta; order Coleoptera; family Chrysomelidae; genus Altica; species Altica lythri. The sequence goes on from OZ034810.1 coordinate 23,450,786, forward strand.
TTGGTGAAATATGTCACATATCTCCAGTCCTGTTTTGGCATGTTTCCAGAAGTAATTTTCAATTTAGAGGTGTGTCTCTAAAGTTAAATTTTTAATTAAACCTAATAATAGTTACTTGATGTATAATAGTCATTTAGAGATTAAATTTTATTATATTCTATTTATCAAACTACAGTGATTCAACTAGTGAACAGTGCCGTATCTATCTTTAAAAAACCGGTGTCTTTTTTATTGTATCTCTTAAGGCCGATTCACACATATCAGTGAAGCCACAGTTCCGTCAAAGTGTTCGCTCAGTTCAGTATCAGTGCTACAGTGTTTCGTCAGTGATTCAATTCATACATGTCAGTAGTGTCAGTACCTACTCAGTTCACGGAGCTTCAGTGAAAACGTGTTCGTCGTCAAGTATTGAGATTATGGCGTTCAGTACTACGGAGCTAGCAATGATAGCTATTGCTCTGGACGAAGAAGAAGAAGAGCAGCATAAAAAAAGAGAAAATGGGTGCATGAAGCATGTTGATCAAGAGAGACAGAAGGAGAATTCATGACATTCTACAAAGAATTGGTTAAAGATGAAAGGAAATATTTTGAATATTTTAAAATGTCAGTGAGCTGTTTTAATATTCTTGTTCAGAAACTAGGAAGTAAGTTATTGAAGAAAGATACTCGTTGGAGAAGGGCTATATCTCCATATTTTATTTGTGCTCCTATTTCGTTCCACAAATTGGTTTTGTATTTCGAATCCATGTACTTTACTTGAGACAAATCATACAAAACCCTATTTTCACGAACCAATTCTATCAATCGCTCGTCCTCCATTTTGTTTTTGATACCAGATCTGGATCTGGAAATTTGGGGAGGGGCGAGCAAGTGCTTAGCCAGCACTGAGGCCACATATGACCCATTGTGCATCCTCCCGTATTGTAGGGATATCCTCACCTCAGGCTGTCACCAGGCCTAGTGATTTAAAATAGGTGATGAGGCTCCCGAGGGGGATCTCCCTGACATCGGCTGGTGTAAGCCAATACTCGCCCAACACGGATCTTCTGATTTCAGAAAAAGCAGAGCAGTCATACATAATGTGTTCTACTGTTTCCTCTTCTTGTTCGCAGCCTCTGCATAGCGGCGATTCTGTTAATTCCATCCTAAAGAGATGTTGTCGCAATTGGCAGTGCCCTGTCAAGATTCCCACAGCTGTTCGGAGATTTTGTCTGGTCAATGCCTTAATTTTTTTTGCTGTTTCCTTGCCAGGATGAGGTAATAACTCTCTGGCCAGTCTACAGTTCGTAGTTTCATCCCAGCACTGTATAAATTTTTGGTGAGAGTGCTGTTTGATAAGGTCCACGACTGCGGACAATGTTAGCTTGGTAGATTGGCGAGGGCTAACATATTTGTAGCCCGCAGCCCTCCTTGCTAAATTGTTCGCAATGCGGTTGCCTTTAGAGTTCCCATGTCCTTTGTTCCAGCTGAGAGTGACCACGTTATTCTGGCTGGCCTCAGTTAGAGATTGGTGACATTCTAGTACTAAACTTGAAGTGAAACATGGTCTATTCAAGGTCAGTAGTGCTTGTCGGCAGTCTGTGTATATATTTATATTCCTGCCTGTGATGTTCCTATTGATTAATTCTTTTGCAGCTATGGTTATGCCTGTGAGTTCTGACTGAACCACACTTGACAAGCCATCCATAGCCCATTTTATTTTTAGGTTTAAGGATGTAGAGTAAATTCCACATCCTACACCTTGCTTTGTTTTTGATCCATCCGTATATACGCTCAGAGCGTTCACTACGTTGGGGTCTGCTGTCTTGTTTGGTAATATTTTGTAGGGTTTGTCAAAGACAAATCTTGGTGCGACGGCATCTGTGTCTGCCTGTAGGAATGGTATCACTTTTATCGATTCCCTCCACAGACTGTTCCTACGGGTGCCAGTCCTTACAGTGGGTTCGATACCAACCGTGCGAAAGCGTACCATGGTCATCAATGCAACCTCCTTAACAAATATATCAAGGGGCGTGAGACCGAGTATGACTTCCATTGCGCTGGTCGGTGTGCTTCGCATGGCTCCTGTTACGAGAAGACATGCTGATCTTTGGATTTGGTTTAATTTTTTGATAGCTGTCGTTTGTTTCACTTTAGGCCACCACACGACAGCACTATATGTTAGCATAGGCCTTATGATTGCCGTGTAGATCCACATGGTGTCGGCACTGACACTGAGAGCACTTTGTCGTCACTGACACTGACAAGTGGGGATGCGTTCATAGAAACTGTATGAAAGAATATTTTGCACTGTGCCGGTACTGTGTCTGAACTGTGACTTCACTGATATGTGTGAATCGGCCTTTAGTATTTCTTATCTGTATGTTTATTATTTACATCTTAATATGTAGGTATATACCCATTTAACTGGAGTTAACAGTTAAACAAAAGGTGAATTTCACTATCTTTCCCAAATTCAAGCTTTAGGGTCTTATAAATTTTCTTAACCTTTGTACGTTGTAACAATTTTAAATTTTACGATTTAATTATAATGTTGTTATTTTAATTATCTACAATCTATATACAGTTTCAAGAAACGACTAAAAAATAGAAATTATGTAATATAATTAATATTCAGTTATGATAATGTCGTAATAGAATAGATACATACTTAAGATTTTAGAGATAAATAATTCTAAACAATATTGAATAGTAATTTATAATATATCAATCCTGTTAATAAACAAAGTACTTAAAATTATCTTATCAATAAGTATTAAAGTTGTGATTAAAATAAAAAATTTATTAGTACCTACATTCTTATTAAGCATGTTGAGATATTTATATGGTAAGAAATTTTATTTAAAAAAATTCATATCGCTTTTTAACAATATTAACTATTTTTAGTACTATTTGCTAGTGTACTAGTAACACATTTTCATTGTGTTACCAGTACAATTGAACCTGGTGATATGACATGGACCCCTACTGAAAATGGAATTGATTTTTCTATAGTTCAAAGTAAGTTTGTTTCAAATTGACTAAAACCAAAGATTTTGTTAGGTTGAAAAAAATCGTCATAAAAACGAGTACCTAACAGAACATCTTCTGGCCTCCCGTTGCTCGTATTTTCGAATAAGACAACATTTTTTCTGACTCTCTCATGCGCTGCCCTACTTTTAAGTACACAAGATATCATTAAAAGCTTCGTCTTTTTTGCAGGTTTTCCTCTCTCCTCCACCTCATTTGTTTTGATCACACTCCTTACATACCCATGTTCAACTTTCTAAACACTCTCGTTTCCAACCATACAGGACACCGTTACGAGTTACCGTCCCCACATTCTCTTTCCTCCGTCCATCTACCGCATTCCAACATCATATGTTGGGCAGTATCCAAAGCCCCACAGTACGAAAACTCGGGCGTTTCGGCCCTATTGAACCAATACAGATATGACCGGAAACACCCATGTCCAGTCAGTACCTGGGTCAGAGCGTAGTCCGTAGAACGGTGTTTAAACTCCAACCAGGTTCTTATATCCGGAATGAGTGACTTCGTCCACTGAGAGACATCTTCCGTCTTGTTCCATTCCTATTACCACATCTCGATAGATATGACTCTCTCTTTACGCCTACTATTTTCGCCGATGTCCATCTCGCTCGTTCGTCCGACAGGATGTGTGTCGGCACGCAGCCCGTCACGACCCAAAGAGCTGCGGCGGATACTGTGCGATAAGCACACGACACCCTTAGAAGACTTGTCCTGTCAGCTCTGGTACGTAGCCGCCTATAAAATGCAACCCTGGCCGTTTCGTTCCACACGGGAGCTGCATACAATATGATGGACTGTATGCAGGAGTGGAGAGCCCTCCTCCTTTCGGGCTTGGGCCCACCAATCCTTGGCATTATGCCCCCGAGCGCATTTGTGCGTTCCCTGGCCTTCGAGGTTATCCTTTTAAGGTGCTTCCCCCAATCTTCCATTCTCGTGCAGTCACCCCCAGATAGTTTACGCATCTTTTTGGTGTGATCCGCACCCCATCTACGTCAAAGTTCACTCCTTCTTTCTTTCTGGGGCCTCTGAGAACCACTTCATCGGTCTTGTCTGCCGCCAGATTCAGACTGTTCTCTCTCATCCAGTCTCCAATGAGACCACATGCATTACAAGACCGATATATGAGCCCGTACTTGTCCTCCACTACTACTAGTATTGCAAGGTCATCAGCAAAGGCGATCAGGGTTACCTATTCTCCACACTGTAATCGCATGACCCCATCATATGCCAGGTTGCATAGCGTAGGGCCTAGAAAGGACCCCTGTGGGATCCCACGTTTTTAAGGCTAGGTTTGAAACAATTAGTGATGCTAGGTCTTAAATAGTTGGTGCGACAGAAAAATCCTTACAAAAACGAGTAACAGAACTTTTTAAGGTTTGAAACCGTTTGTGCTGCTAGATTATAAATAGGTAGTGCCACAGAAAAATTCTCCTCGTTTGTGATTTTTCCCACCACTTTCCCACCTTTTCTAGCCTCTATTTCTTAATGACTGCCTTTCTTAAAGTGTCAGCCACCCCACCGAATGGTTCCCGGCCTATCGTATGGATACTAGCTCCCGCTGAGACCATTTCATCAGTCTGATCATTGTCCCGAAATCGTAAATGTCCTGGTACCCATGCCAGTGTCAGAGAACCTAACGCAGTACCACACCAGCTGTGAGCTTATTTGTGACGAGACTAACCCCTTTAGAGCTGGTTGGCTGTTTGAGTAGCAGCTTGTGGGAAGTTACCATAGCCTCGCCTTGTACCTATATAGATATGCAAAGGTGCTAAATTGAGCAAAACCTGTAATAAGGCGGTCCCCATTGCTCCTGTAACATTCAGGCACGCCTGTCTTTGTATGCTTCCCAGATGCCTGATCGCCTCAGACTATTGCGTTCTGCTCCACCACACCACTAAACCATAGATTAAAATTAGCCTAATGAGTTGTGTGTACAACCAGAGGTTCATTTTGGAGTTCATGCCACAGTTCTTGTCACACAATTGTCTACACCTACCAAGGGCTATTGCAGCTTTGCGTACGACCTTTTGGATGTGTTGCTTCCATGATGGCCTCTGGTCAAACACCACACTCAGATATTTGGCTTCTGTGGCCATTAGTACCGCTCTCAGACTGTGTTCCTGAACGATTATGGCCAGATCATCTGCGAAACCTAGGCTATGAAAGCCTTCGTTGAGGCGTTTCTTAGGAAGTTCATCCACAAGCGCTGATCACAGCAGAGGTAAAAGTACCCCTCCCTGTGAACAACCTCATCCCACCCTTGCTTCAATAGAAGTTTCACCTAACGTGGACACTACGATTAGAATCTTAAATAACTGTTAATTTTAGATGACGTAGAAGTATTATCAGGAACAATAGGTGTTGGCCGAAATGCATTAGAAAATCCCTGCCAAAGAGAATCCACTTGCGAAATCGGTGATGCATCACTAACTGTTTCCACTACTGATGATGGTTTCAGTTTTAAATGGCTTTCAACCAGTACAGACTCAGTTTTAATGGATTGTTTGAATCTCCCTAATCATGAATGGTATGGAGGACCTGAAAGGATTTTACAAGATTGGCCCATACAAAAAATGACACTTACTCAAGACATACCTTATGTTAGTCGACGAGCTGATAACTTTGGAATTGCTGAAAGATATTGGTTGAATTCAAAGGGTGCTTACATTTATTTAGACGAAAAAAATCCATTGTTTATTAGTCAGAATGAAGCTGGATTAAGTGAAGGCAAAGTATGTTTTATTTCCAGATTAACAAATCCTTACGTCAATCGAACCAGGGTAAGTATTTAACATATTAAAGGTGTTGTGCATAAATCAATTTATTTATTTTTGTAGAATATTCTTGAATATAATCTTCATATACTACCTGATTCCCAACTTGCTCATTCGCACGCAGTTGAAAAATATTTAGGACGACCTACAGGTAATTAAATTATAATGAGAAGTTTCACGTTAAACGGATCATCGACTTGGTTTAAATTCAAACCTTCTGAGGTATTTAAAACAATTCAATATGGTGGCCGAAAACCGATGCAGTGGTTCTCAGAGGCCGCAGAAAAAAGAAGGAGTGAACTTCGAAGTAGATGGGGTGCGGATCACATAGAAACGATGCGTAAAGTATCTGTTGGTGACTCTTCATGAGAATGGAAGATGGGGGGAACACCTTAAAAGAGTCACCTCGAAGGCCAGGGAACACACAAATGCCCTTAGGGGCATCATGCCAAGGATTGGTGGGCCCAAGCCCGAAAGGAGTCCATCATATTATATGCAGCTCCCATGTGTCACGAAACGGCCGGGGCTGCCTTTTATAGGCGGCTACTTACCAGGGCTAACAGGACAAGTCTTCTAAGGGTGTTGTGTGCTTATCGCACAGTGTTCACCGCGGCACTTTGGGTCGCAAAGACTTCCCACGCGCCCTCATTCCAAATGCCGATAGGGAAAAAACTCTATCTCGGGGTGCACAAAAGCAGGAGATCTCTTCATTTAAAACAAATTGCAATAAAATGCCAGGGACAAATCAAGCCCATCTGGGTCACAGAGGCGCTAAACTGCCTACTCAGGTCGCAGGCCTTTCCAGAATCCTGAAAAAATGCCAAAGTGGTATTTATACCCCAAAAAGGCAGATAAGTATAGGACCATTTGTCTTCTTTCGCGCATGAGGAACATGTTACAAAATCCAATCCAAGCTGAGGAAAAATTGTATGTCCAGCTAGAAAGTCTAGTTGCAGCTTTTGAATGTGACTAAAGCCATTATAGTGGACAAAAATGGGATAAAATTTAAATGTCCAGCGATAAGCTTGTGTCATTTTGAGAACTCCTGGGGATCCGTTTGACGTGAAATGTGTCTTATATTAATCAATATGTACTTAATTTATATACTTTTATAGGTCATCCAAGTATTGAAATGATTAAGAAACCAATATGGTCTACATGGGCTAGATATAAAAGATATGTTAGTGACCAAGCAGTTTTAGAATTTGCAAACAGTATCTACGCTCAAGGTTTTGGAGGAAGAATAGAAATTGATGACAACTGGGAGGTAAATTTTAAGTGTTTAATTAGTTGAGTCAAAAGTAACTCAGGTTCCAAGGTATCGATAGTGGCTATCATTTGTGGTAACACAAACATAGCGACAGTTAAATTAAAAAGCATGGGTTATGAAGAAGATCTGGTCATCCTAGCTTACAGCACATTGATTGCTACAACAAGATACAAGGAATAATTGGTTTATAGAAGTGTGATTTTGAGTTAAGGACCCTTTTCAGGGAGTACATGGTATGGTTTGGAAAGAGTCATCGGAGCCATTCGGTGTTCACTTCCCGATTCTGGTTGTTCCGGTGTTTCCTGGATCGTGGTGCTCGCGGAACGTGCCTAACCCGCAAAAAAATTTTTTGTTTTGAGTGTGAGTGTTTGTTCGAGTGTAACCCATGTTGTGCAATATATATTTGGGAGATTGACCCCGGGGCGTGTCTCCTCCTGCGTGAGACTTCCCATTTGAGAAGGACGAAGGGGACCACAGAAACCTTCACCAAGGTCTCATGATTTTTTTGCATCCTGTTGTTGTCCCTACCTATAGGAAAGGGGGGTTTGATCTAGGAAACCTTCAAGTTCTACAGGAAGGTTCCTGTCTACGGTTTGGAGAAGTCTTAGGGATGAAAGAAAAATCTTGACTTTCGGAATTCTTGAGATTCTTTGGAGTCCTTCATTCCAGTGGGTATGGAGGGTCCTCTGGGTGGTAATGTTGGTACCGTGTAGAGTCCGAGCGATGTATCGTTGTTGTAGCGTTTGATATCGAGAAGGAAGAGGAAGTATTTTTGTATTTAGGTAGACAAGGCGACTTGGGTAAAAGTGGTGTAGAATTTTAGCCTTACAGATAATCTTTCTGAGGCAAGAAGCGAATGGAGGAATCTCTGAGGAAGAGGAGAGTATGGCACAACAGGTCGAATAAACGTCTTGTAGGTATGGTGTAGAGTTTTGAAGTGACATCCTCCGAGGCTATGACTCAGGGCACGTAGGAGAGAGGCTTGTCTTCTCATTTTAACTTGTAGTTAACTTTTTGACTTTCTTTTTCCCAAACTGACTTCGAAGAAGTTTTCCACAATTTTCAAGACTTATATTCTAGTATACTATGATGTATTGATTAGAATATCTTCTTTCTGGCACTTAATTGAGTCTTATTTCCAATTTTAAATTTTAGAAATGTTACGGTGCACAAGAATTCGATGGAGACAAATTTTCAGATATATCCAATACTGTTAAACAGTTAAAAGAATTAAATTATAGTGTTTCATTATGGTTGCACCCATTTGTTAACGACGATTGCCAAGAGGTTGCTAATGAAGGATTAGAGAATGGTAAATAGACTTATTATTAAAAAATCTTTGATTAACTTTTATATCCATAGGTTATTTCGTAATAAATCCAAATAATTCAACCAATGCTTCTTGGTGGAACGGTGATAATGCTCACCAAATTGATTTCACCAACAAAGATGCGGCTGAATGGTATGCTGCACGTGTAAGAAAATTACATAACTCTCCAGGAATAGATACGTTCAAATTTGACGCTGGAGAAACTGATTATGGTGATCCACCTTCCCTCTATCCAAATGTTGTTGATCAGGAATTGATACCAAATATATTAACATCAAGCTACGTAAGAACTTGTTCTGAATTTGGAAATGACATTGAAGTTAGATCAGGTTTTAAAACACAAGATTTACCCAGTTTTGTAAGAATGTTGGACAAGGATACCACTTGGGGATTGGATAATGGTTTAGCAAGTCTCATTATTACTTTGCTGCAGATGAATTTGAATGGTTATACATTGTAAGTATTTAATCAATTATGAGAATACCAGATCTAACTATTAAGACTGCGCTCAAAAATCCGTGTTCGAAAAGAAGACTTCCAGCATTGCTTTGAAGACTTCCAGCATCGCTTTGAAGACTTTCAAGATTGCCTTGAAGACTTCCAGCATTGCTTTGAAGACTTCCAGCATTGCTTTGAAGACTTCCAGCATTGCTTTGAAGATGTCCAGCAATGTTTTAAAGTCTTCAAGCATTGCTTTGATCAATGAAAAAAACAATGAAACAATGTGTAGCGAGGGAAAGTGAGTACATTAAAGAGAAGTTAATTAATGTTTCTTGACTAGTCTTCTTCTCTACCCAATTGACTTGGTATCTAGGGACTACAGCCCTTCGGGATTGCAGCTGGCCTACAGCTAACAGATCTCTTTTTAATAAGCATTCTCGTTATTTAACAGCTAGACCTCGTGAACTAAACTTTGTTGGGGGTTGTTCAAACTTTACGTATCCTTTATCTCAATGAACCCATATTAATATTACAGCATAGGATTGTGTTCTTGGGCCAATATTGGTAATCATTCTTAGACCAATATTGGTAGTTGGTCTTTGATCCATAATGGTACTTCTTTTTTATAAATGTAATGTATTTTTTAGGGTGTTACCAGATATGATTGGAGGTAATGGATATAATGGTCAACTTCCAACACCTGAGCTTATGGTTCGTTGGGCTCAAGCGAATGTTTTCATGCCAACAATGCAATTTAGTTACTTGCCATGGGAAATAACAAGTGATGAGGTACGATATCATAAATTTTTTGTTCTGAATTTATCTTCTCAACTAGGAGGTTATTTACACCACCTGGTCTCATTTGTAGTGTGAATTTTCTTCGTTTGTAGATTTTTCTTTTCCAGTGATTAAGTGCTGTATACTTTTTTTTGTGAGGAGTGAAAATCTTCCCAAGACTACCCAGTAAAGTATCGGGCGTGTCGGATTCACCCAGATCCGGCTAAAACTCCTTTTCCACTCCGGTAAGCAGGTAGGAAGCTACCCTAGTGGCAATTCACGTGTGCAACCGTACATACCCAGGCTTCTGGGGTAGAGACTCCCCTTCAACTCCTTTCATCCTCCTCTTTCATTCTTACTTCCACACGAAAATACTTATGGACAGACCTCCAGTTACCTTCATTATCAATCATACATTCCAGCAATTCGGAATTAAGTTGCCGGTCCAAGCAATCTCACCCAACACCTTTCATATCGTCTAACGTCCTAAAGTACGGACATTCGAGTGTTGTTCACCTTCTGAACCTAAGTAGGTACGACCAGAAACAGCCCTGATCAATCAGTACCTGCGTCTGGGTGTAGTCCGAGGAACAGTGCTTACACCCAATCTGGATCTAGAAATCTGGGAGGGGCGCCAGCACTGAGACCACATATGGCACATTGTGCATCTCCCGTTATAGGGATGTCCTCACCTCAGGCTGTCACCAGGCCCCTCAGGCTGTCACCAGGCCCCTCAGGCTGTCAGCAAGACCCTCAGGCTGTCATTAGGCCCCTCAGGCTGCCACCAGGACCGCTTACATTCAAATCAGGTGTGGAAATGTCTGAAATAAGTGACTTCATCCACTGAGCCCCATTTTTAGTCCTCTCCCACTACGCTTGCCATAACTGGTTAACAGATGTCATAAATCAGTGACATGTATCGTATCTATTTGGCAGTCGTCATTAACGACTGACAAGTATCTTAACTGTTTGACAGATGTCATAATTCAATGAAGTGTCCCCACTGGTTGACGGATGTGGTGTTGGTCCAAAAGAATTACGCATCTTGGAAGAAATGTCATTGATAGCTGCTGTTGTTCTCCAAATATGCGAGCTTTAGGTCATTGTTGGTTTACTAGAATTTCTTTTAAAGCGCAATATTTGTGTGAGTGACTTCGTCCACTGATCCACATCTTTCGTCCTTTCCCACTACGCTTGTCACAACTGTTTAACAGATGTCATAAATCAGTGACATCATATCTAGTTGGCAGGTGTCATTAACGACTGACAAGTATCTTAACTATTTGACAGATGTCATAATTCAGTGAAGTGTCCCCACTAGTTGACAGATAATGTGTTGGTCCAATCGAATAACGCATCTTGGAAGAAATGTCGTTGATCGCTGCAGTTGTTCTCGAAATATGTGAGCTTTAGGTGATTGCTGGTTCACTAGAATTTCTTTTAAAGCCCGACTTCCCTTCGCTTCGCTTTAAAGGAATGTGGCTACTACATCAAACAGGTGGGGATTTACTTTGAGGGAGCCCAAGATTTTTAATTTACTATGTCACACAAGAGCAGATTTAATTTCACAACTGATGAAGACTGTTCTAGCTCCAGAATATAGCTGATACATCAATCTGGTGAGGATTTACCTTAAGGCAGCTTAACATTTATGTTTAACCTTGCCAGAAAAGAAAAGAGGTAACACAACCGGTGAAGATCTGAAGAAATAGTTTAGCTCAGATGAGATAGCTAGTTCTTTTCTATCAAAAGACTTCCCTTAAACCTCTACCTCTTCCACATTTCCGGAGAAAAAACTTTAATAGCGTCGCTTTAAAGGAATGTGGCAATTACACCAAACAGGTAGAGATTCTTTGAGGGAGCCCAAGTTTTTTGATTTATTTTGCCACACAAGGGCAGATTTGATATCACAATCGATGAAGACATGAAGGAACTGTTCTAGCTCCAGAATATAGCTGCTACATCAATCTGGTGAGGATTTACCTTAAGGCAGCTTAACATTTTTGTTTAACCTTGCCAGAAAAGAACAAAGGTTTCATAACCGGCGAAGACCTGAAGGAACAGTTCTAGCTCAGGAGGAATAGCTAGTTCTTCTCTATCAAAAGACTTCCCTTTAACCTCTACCTCTTCCACTTTTACGGAGAAAAAAATTGAATAGCTTCGCTTTAAAGGATTGCGGCTACTACATCAAACAGGTGGAGATATACTTTGAGAGAGTCCAAGATTTTTGATTTATTTTGTCACTCAAGAGCAAATTTGATGTCACAACCGATGAAGACATGAAGGAACTGTTCTAGCTCCAGAGGAATGGCTAATTTTCCAGTATCAGAATACTTAGATGAGTAGAGCTGAAGAAGACATTGAGAACGACCAGCAGGTCAACATCCTCACCTGGTATGAGGACGATTTCAACGATATCATCCTTTTCCAGAGAAGATCTGAAATTGTTGGTTCACTAGAATTTCTTTTAAAGCGCAATATTTGTGTGAGTGACTTCGTCCACTGATCCACATCTTTCGTCCTTTCCCACTACGCTTGCCACAACTGTTTAACAGATGTCATAAATCAGTGACATCATATCTAGTTGGCAGATGTCATTAACGACTGACAAGTATCTTAACTGTTTGACAGATGTCATAATTCAATGAAGTGTCCCCACTAGTTGACAGATAATGTGTTGGTCCAATCGAATAACGCATCTTGGAAGAAATGTCATTGATCGCTGCAGTTGTTCTCCAAATATGTGAGCTTTAGGTGATTGCTGGTTCACTAGAATTTCTTTTAAAGCGCGATTTTTGTGGTAGCATTCTTGGAATACCATTTTTTTTCTTTGATTCTGTTGATAATTTCTGGTATTAAAAAATGATTCCAGCATGAAAAAAGGAGTTTTTTAGGTTGACGCTAAAACAATTATATCAGATTGTATAGCTCTCCATGAATCATACAGTGATTTAATCATTGAAGCAATGGAAAATAGTATAACTGATGGAACTCCAGTAAATCCTCCAATATGGTGGTGGGATGCAAGTAATCCAACTGCTCTAGCTGTAAATGATGGTAAGAAAATTTGGCAATTTTTGGCAGTTTCTAATTGTAATATTGTTAATATCATTTCAGAATTCCTACTAGGAACTTCAGTTTTGGTAGCTCCTGTTGTAGAAGAAGGTGCTCGTTCTAGAAGTGTTGTTTTACCTGCGGGTAAATGGCGAGATGGTCAGGATGGCACGATATATGAAGGTCCATTAACAATTGACAATTATCCAGCACCAATAGAAGTATTACCTCATTTCTTCCGTGTATAGAACTATTAATTAAATTATTTCTTTTATTTTTACCACGTTTTTCACTAAGAACCACGTCCAATAGCAGTCACAGTTTCGGTTAAGGTGGAAAAAGCGTTTTGATGCATTGTATGTAAAACCTCTTCGCCTGTTGCTGTATCTTTTTTTTTTAGTTTGCCTTTCTCAGGCTTTGAGCCATCGGTATACCAAATTGACTCCTCATGAATTGAGCCATTGTTCCATGAGTCACTTTCCAGTAATCCTACTCGAAAATTTCTGGCAAAGTTATACCTGGAGACTATCCTGTCCTAAGGCATAGTTATTATTTGAACCGGCTTAACACTTCTTCTTTTTTCCTTTAATACAATGTCTAGAACTTTGGAACACTAAAAAATTTCGTTATACCTGGATTTTCAGTTCGTTGGCAGCGACGTCATTTGACGGATATGTAAGTAGACCAATACGCGGTAAGTCTTTCTAAGTTAAACCTGGCAACTACGCTGCATTCCTACCGCGTATTGGTATTGGTCTACTTGCACATACGTCAAATGACGTCGCTGCCAACGAACTGCAAATCCAGGTACTTATAGTAAGGAACAATCCAAACAAAATATAAATTAACAATACATTTATTTGCAATTCCATAGAGTAAAATAATGAACTTTCTGCTAAACATTATCTGTATAATTAACATTACTCTAATTTATCTACCACATCTTCCTCGCAAAAAATGAATATAAATACTTACATAATATCTTTTTACCTACTTTAAACCTAACTGTTTCACCTGCCAAATTTTTTTGATTTCTTTTTTATAACATAACCATTTAAAGTTATATGGACTATAACGCAGCAACTATGTTCATAGTTTACCAAAAAATCTACCCGTCAAAATTATCATGTTTATAAACTCGACCACAAAACTAACCGGACGCTTACGTCTTTCCAAAAAAGAAATCGAAATCGAAATCGAAATCGAAATCGAAATCGAAATCGAATTTGAAATCGAAATCGAAATCGAAATCGAAATCGAAATCGCAATCGAAATCGAAATCGAAATCGAAATCGAAATTGAAATTGAAATTGAAATTGAAATTGAAATTGAAATTGAAATTGAAATTGAAATTGAAATTGAAATTGAAATTGAAATTGAAATTGAAATTGAAATTGAAATTGAAATTGAAATTGAAATTGAAATTGAAATTGAAATTGAAATTGAAATTGAAATTGAAATTGAAATTGAAATTGAAATTGAAATTGAAATTGAAATTGAAATCGAAATCGAAATCGAAATCGAAATCTAAATCTAAATCTAAATCGAAATCGAAATCGAAATCGAAATCGAAATCGAAATCGAAATCGAAATCGAAATCGAAATCGAAATCGAAATCGAAATCGAAATCGAAATCGAAATCGAAATCGAAATCGAAATCGAAATCGAAATCAAAATCACAAAGAAAAATAAACAACAACATGCACCAGTAAAAAGTAATACTATATACACTACACGGTCAGCTGCTGCAAACTATAGGCGCCGCCTACTTTATACTTTATACCTATCAGCGGCCGACATGCGACATGCACCAAAAACGATTTAATAAAAGTTTCACTTTAAAACTGCCACTCGAAAAAGACCAGTGGTTCTCATTGAAAACCATGTACGTCAATTTTTGAACCATGAGATCCGTCTATGGTCTAGACCTCTCTTCCCCATAACTTTCCCTTGTAGGATTATTTATTGGTCATAATATAACCCAAGCAATCCAATTTTTTCGCCTTTATAGCATTTAGAAGCTTTGGTTGTATCTATATTCTACGGAGTATCTGCTCGTTTGAAATGTTAAGCTTGTATGGCAGCTCCGATCCTTAAGGTATACTTTGTAACACATCAGCAATCTCATCCAGCCTCTTCCAATTATCCCTCTTTGTAAAACTCACCATAGTTCCGTTGGTTGCCTCTATAATGTTAAGATCTGGACTTATAGAGGTCTACTCTTGTACCCAGGAGTACAAGTTATTTAGGCGATATGAGGTCAAGCAAATTTTCTTTAGAAAATGGTATTGTGTGTCTCTTGAGACACCTGTTTGTCTAAAGGTAAAATATCTGAAAGATTACGAGCTTTCGACCAAATTTTTTCCTATATCAGACTCACAAACTATACTTTAGGAGAAATACAGTTTTGGTTATGTCGTTCTTCAGGATCTCCAAATACACGTCTATCATGATCTGCAATCATAAGAAAACCAGTGATAGGTGGAGGGAATGTCAAATTTGGCCTTAACCTTCTTAGTATCCTGTTTCAGAAAACCACTTGCTGTCCTTGTTTAGATAATCTAGAGTAGGACCCAATTACTCTGTTACTGTTCTGGGTATTTCAAGGTATATCTATGATAAATAGCAAATCATGCGCTGCTTTTTTGGGTATAAATAACTGTCTATTGCACTAATTTTTCAAAGAAAACACAACACAGTCCGGTTAATTTTGTTGTCGATTTAGATATGTTATTTATTGGACTACTTATATCTCTCTCTTTACAGTTCTAAAGAGACAGAACGAAGCTTCCTATTGCTTTTTTGATAGATATGTTGTACGTAAGTATCTGTACATTCGAAGAATTTATGCTACAATGAGATCCAATAACAACGAGGATAAGATCCATTAACAACAAGGCAAAGTACCATTTTTTTCGTTATTTGTTATAAATCACTATTTTACGTCTGTAAAGCTAGAAAGGTCAAGTCGGCAGAATCACTCGTATTATATCTCAAAATTTAGTGCTCATTTAGTGCTAATTTAGTGCTGATAACAGATATTTGGTGCTGTGATAGGGGGACTAAAAATGAGAACACTGCTAACTTTTCATTAAGCTAGCAGTGTACCATTCGTGACCGCGCTAAAATGGAAACTAATGGAATTAAAAGACGTCACTATTTAGTGCTCAATTAGTGCTGCCAGTACAGCAAAAGATTTTTAATTTTTTTTTATTTTTTTTCAAATCAACTACTGCTAATATAACGACGCCAGCAGTCTTGAGAGCTAGAAAAAGACTATAAAACGGAAACTAATGGAATTAAAAGACTTCACCATTTAGTGCTTAATTAGTGCTGCCAGTACAGCAAAAGATTTTTAAAAAATATTTTTTTTTTCAAATCGACTACTGCTAGTATAACGACGCTAGCAGCCTTAAGAGCTAGAAGAAGAATCTAAAACAAAAAAAAATATTTTTCAAAAATCTTTTCTGTACTGGCAGCACTAATTGAGCACTAAATAGTGACGTCTTTTAATTCCATTAGTTTCCGTTTTAGCGCGGTCACAAATGGTACACTGCTAGCTTAATGAAAAGTTAGCAGTGTTCTCATTTTTAGTCCCCCTATCACAGCACCAAATATCTGTTATCAGCACTAAATTAGCACTAAATTTTGAGATATAATACGAGTGATTCTGCCGACTTGACCTTTCTAGCTTTACAGACGTAAAATAGTGATTTATAACAAATAACGAAAAAATGGTACTTTGCCTTGTTGTTAATGGATCTTATTAACAACAAGGCAAAGTACCATTTTTTCGTTATTTGTTATAAATCACTATTTTACGTCTGTAAAACTAGAAAGGTCAAGTCGGCAGAATCACTCGTATTATATCTCAAAATTTAGTGCTCATTTAGTCCTAATTTAGTGCTAATTTAGTGCTGATAACAGATATTTGGTTCTGTGATAGGGGGACTAAAAATGAGAACACTGCTAACTTTTCATTAAGCTAGCAGTGTACCATTCGTGACCGCGCTAAAACGGAAACTAATGGAATTAAAAGACGTCACTATTTAGTGCTCAATTAGTGCTGCCAGTACAGCAAAAGATTTTTAAAAATTATTTTTTTTTATTTATTTTCAAATCAACTACTGCTTATATAACGACGCCAGCAGTCTTGAGAGCTAGAAGACGACTCTAAAACGGAAACTAATGGAATTAAAAGACGTCACTATTTACTGCTCAATTAGTGCTGCCAGTACAGCAAAAGATTTTTGAAAAATTATAATTTTTTTTTCAAATCGACTACTGCTAATATAAAGACGCTAGCAGCCTTAAGAGCTAGAAGAAGACTCTAAAACAAAAAAAAATATTTTTTAAAAATCTTTTGCTCTACTGGCAGCACTAATTGAGCACTAAATAGTGACGTCTTTTAATACCATTAGTTTCCGTTTTAGCGCGGTCACGAATGGTACACTGCTAGCTTAATGAAAAGTTAGCAGTGTTCTCATTTTTAGTCCCCCTATCACAGCACCAAGTATCTGTTATCAGCACTAAATTAGCACTAAATTTTGAGATATAATACGAGTGATTCTGCCGACTTGACCTTTCTAGCTTTACAGACGTCACTATATTTTTTAAAGAAAGCGCTCAATTCTGGTGACTAACACGAAACTACGAAATATGAAAGATATGGAGCAAAACACATTTTCGTATAAAAAACTTCTTGGAGATCAAGGTGAGAAGTTGAACAGTCTTGCTCTATTTTTTAGAGTTTTAAATATACCAAATATGAAAAGTCTTTCACACATTTTTGTATAAGATTTTCTGTGGATCTATTTTTCTGGTTTATACAGTCCAAATGGAGGATCAAGCAGAAGATTTGAACAGCTTTAATGAAAATCAATGCCTCGGCAATAGTTTCGATCCAATTCGATCGATGTTTGTTATTAAGTAAAGTATTAGTTGAAGATAAAGTGTTTTTTAAGAACATGAGGAAGGTAGAGTAGAAATTGATAGCATAGAGTAGATAAATATACAATTTTGTAGCTCATTGTTGCATATTGTCTATACATGTAGAAACAGGATAGTTAACATGTCCAAAAATAAGAAATATTTTTTTCAAAATAGAGTTTCTTGGACCCAAGACGTTTTTTTATCTAAATTGACAACTGAATTGTGTTCCGAAGAAGACGAAGATGAGATATTTTTATCTTGACTTCCAACTAATGTCGACGAAGTTTTTGAAGATGGAATATGTTCAATGTCCACAGGAACGGTCAGTCTTATCCTTCTTCCTCCATAACAAGCACCATCGTCACTATTAACATCACTGTCCGTACTAAATTCGTCGATTTCACGTTCTGTATCTTCATCATCGTCTTCAAATACAGAATCACTAGCAAATGATTGTACTTCGAAGTCTGGAATATCTGTTCCTACAAAATAAACCAACTTTACAACTCCTTAAAGAAACTACAGATAAAAAAACTTACCTAATGAACTATTACAACTACTAATAGAAGCCAGAGGAGCTAGCTTTGGTTTTAAATTCGGAATATCGACAATCCTGTCGTACAGTACTCTATTGCTCCCATAAGGAGATCCTCCGGGAGTCGGTTGAGTTACTCTAATATCTATCGGATAATAAAAATCATACAACTCCGGGACGTCCGTAAATTGGCAATTTGTTTTGCATTTGTGCGCTGGAATCGCTGGTACTCCTAAAGTTGTCGCTGAATCTCTTCGTTCTAAATATGAACTTCCCGAAGATGAACACGTTATATTGCTGGGACGACGTGGTACGTCAAGATGACTAAAACAATGTTTTTATATCACAATTTAAGAAGACACCAAAGTACTACAACAGTTTTTTTCAAAAATTGGAATGAGGTAAATAGATGAAAAGAAAGTGTCCAAAGAAAACAAATTCCGAACAAACAAAAGTAAATCGAGCTTTACCTCTTTGCAAGTATTGGAAAAACTGGAAAATTAAAAGAGAAAAGGACAGTCTACAAAGAAAGCTGGATATGGAATGTTTAGAGAATACCAAGAACAACAATAGGAAACCATTGTACAATCCTGACTACAACAAAGGTTTTACCACTATTTAAGTATTGGAAGGACCTAAAGATAACAAGAGAAAAGCACAGAATATAAAGAAAGCTAAGTCTGGAAAGTTGGCAGGATACCAAGATCTACTATAAGAAATCCTTGTTAAATCCTGACTACAACATAGGTTTTACCACTATTGAAGTATTGGAAGGACCTAAAGATAAGAAGAGAAAAGGAAAGACTATAAAGAAAGCTGAATCTGGAAAGTTGGCAAGATACCAAGATCTACTATAAAAAATCCTTGTTAAATCCTGACTACAACAAAGGTTTTACCACTATTCAAGTATAGGAAGGACCTAAAGATAAGAAGAGAAAAGGAAAGACCATAAAGAAAGCTGAATCTGGAAAGTTGGCAGGATACTAAGAACAACTATAAGAAATCCTTGGCAAATCCTGACTACAACAAAGGTTTTACCACTATTCAAGTATAGGAAGGACCTAAAGATAACAAGAGAAAAGAAAAGACTATAAAGAAAGCTCAATCTGGAAAGTTGGCAGGATACTAAGAACAACTATAAGAAATCCTTGTCAAATCCTGACTATAACAAAGGCTTTACCACTATTCAAGTATTGGAAGGACCTAAAGATAAGAAGAGAAAAGGAAAGACTATAAAGAAAGCTGAATCTGGAAAGTTGGCAGGATACTAAGAACAACTATAAGAAATCCTTGTCAAATTCTGACTACAACAAAGGCTTTACCACTATTTAAGTATTGGAAGGACCTAAAGATAAGAAGAGAAAAGCACAGAATATAAACAAAGCTGAGTCTTAAAAGTTGGCAGGATACTAAGAACTACTATAAGAAATCCTTGTCAAATCCTGACTATAACAAAGGTTTTACCACTATTCAAGAATTGGAAGGACCTAAAGATAAGAAGAAAAAAGGAAAGACTATAAAGAAAGCTAAATCTGGAAAGTTGGCAGAATACTAAGAACAACTATAAGAAACCCTTGTCAAATCCTGACTATAACAAAGGCTTTACCACTATTTAAGTATTGGAAGGACCTAAAGATAGGAAGAGAAAAGGAAAGGCTATAAAGAAAGCTGAATCTAGAAAGTTGGCAGGATACTAAGAACTACTATAAGAAATCCTTGTCAAATCCTGACTATAACAAAGGCTTTACCACTATTCAAGTATTGGAAGGACCTAAAGATAAGAAGAGAAAAGCACAGAATATAAACAAAGCTAAGTCTTGAAAGTTGGCAGGATACCAAGATCTACTATAAGAAATCCTTGTCAAATCCTGACTATAACAAAGGCTTTACCACTATTCAAATATTGGAAGGACCTAAAGATAAGAAGAGAAAAGGAAAGACTATAAAGAAAGCTGAATCTGGAAAGTTGGCAGGATACTAAGAACAACTATAAGAAATCCTTGTCAAATCCTGACTATAACAAAGGCTTTACCACTATTCAAGTATTGGAAGGACCTAAAGATAAGAAGAGAAAAGGAAAGACTATAAAGACAGCTGAATCTGGAAAGTTGGCAGGATACTAAGAACAACTATAAGAAATCCTTGTCAAATTCTGACTACAACAAAGGCTTTACCACTATTTAAGTATTGGAAGGACCTAAAGATAAGAAGAGAAAAGCACAGAATATAAACAAAGCTGAGTCTTGAAAGTTGGCAGGATATCAAGATCTACTATAAGAAATCCTTGTCAAATCCTGACTATAACAAAGGCTTTACCACTATTCAAGTATTGGAAGGACCTAAAGATAAGAAGAGAAAAGGAAAGACTATAAAGAAAGCTGAATCTGGAAAGTTGGCAGGATACTAAGAACAACTATAAGAAATCCTTGTCAAATCCTGTCTATAACAAAGGCTTTACCACTATTCAAGTATTGGAAGGACCTAAAGATAAGAAGAGAAAAGGAAAGACTATGAAGAAAGCTGAATCTGGAAAGTTGGCAGGATACTAAGAACAACTATAAGAAATCCTTGTCAAATCCTGACTATAACAAAGGCTTTACCACTATTCAAGTATTGGAAGGACCTAAAGATAAGAAGAGAAAAGGAAAGACTATAAAGAAAGCTGAATCTGGAAAGTTGGTAGGATACTAAGAACAACTATAAGAAATCCTTGTCAAATCCTGACTATAACAAAGGCCTTACTACTATTCAAGCATTGAAAGGACCTAAAGATAAGAAGAGAAAAGCACAGAATATAAAGAAAGCTGAATCTGGAAAGTTGGCAGGATACTAAGAACTACTATAAGAAATCCTTGTCAAATCCTGACTATAACAAAGGCTTTACCACTATTCAAGTATTGGAAGGACCTAAAGATAAGAAGAGAAAAGGAAAGACTATAAAGAAAGCTAAATCTGGAAAGTTGGCAAGATACCAAGAACTACTATAAGAAATCCTTGTCAAATCCTGACTATAACAAAGGTTTTACCACTATTCAAGTATTGGAAGGACCTAAAGATAAGAAGAGAAAAGGAAAGACTATAAAGAAAGCTGAATCTGGAAAGTTGGCAGGATACTAAGAACAACTATAAGAAATCCTTGTCAAATTCTGACTACAACAAAGGCTTTACCACTATTTAAGTATTGGAAGGACCTAAAGATAAGAAGAGAAAAGCACAGAATATAAACAAAGCTGAGTCTTGAAAGTTGGCAGGATACCAAGATCTACTATAAGAAATCCTTGTCAAATCCTGACTATAACAAAGGCTTTACCACTATTCAAGTATTGGAAGGACCTAAAGATAAGAAGAGAACAGGAAAGACTATAAAGAAAGCTGAATCTGGAAAGTTGGCAAGATACCAAGAACTACCATAAGAAATCCTTGTCAAATCCTGACTCCAACAAAAGTTAGGAGGAGCGTGGTTTACAAGAAGCGAAGGTGTTAAAAAAAAGATACAGAACTAGTAAGAGTTAAAAGGTAGATTCTTGCATCTTTAGAGAAGAATCCTGTACTTATGAAGAACTCCAAAATCTGCTTCTGCTTTTGAGGAAAACTACAAAAAATGGTAATAGTTTTGTTATCATGATTTAATACTTACTCATTATAATAAATATCATCATACACTGAGCCAATTTCTTCGGTATCATCATCAGTGAATAAGGGAAGTTTAAATTGTGGTCTAATAGGTGGATCCATTAGACCACTATATCCAGCAAAAGAAGAGAATCTTGGTGTGTTTTTGTTCCAATGTGGAGATGAACATGCAGAAGTATCTAAAGATCTTCTAACTCGTCTCGGGTTCATCTGATGGTGTACCGTCTCTTCTAGTGCCTTTTGTAATTGTCTTTCTTCTTCTTCTTCTACTTTTAATACCTTTAAATTTAAATAGACAGTTTATATGGTCTAGATTTGTTATTAACATGAATACTGACCTCAGCAATAGCAGCAGCTGTAAAATCCGGGTCTTCCATGGCCTTCTCAGTCTTAGATTTTGATTTGTATAGCATGAGGAGAGCCATTAGGCCGAAGAAGCTGCCTAATGTAGCAGCTATACGTACTCCGGTCATGACATCATATGATTCATAGTAAGGATGAAGGGTCGGAGCTGGTGGCACAGTTGAAGTAATAGTAATATTTCTTCCGTCAGAGCCATTTGGCTCTTGGTCCATCACGTACGAGATAATACTAAAAAAAGTTTTTTCATTAAAATTCTGGAATTTGAGTTCTATTTACAACCTTGTAAAAACAAATTAGGTACTTAACAAAAATCATCAGTCTTAGAAAGCGTATATGATACGATTTATCAATTTTTTCTGGTTTTATGGCGTGTTTACATGATGCCAGTAACTGGCGCCACTGGCATGCCAGTGCTTGATTAGGACAGCGTTGGACTGGTACGTTTACACGTATCCAGTAGCTAGCGGCGGTCTCACTGACACCCTAGTTCCTACTTGGTGAAGTTTACGATTCACATGTACGCCAGTCACTGGAACGCTGTGTTTACACGTGTCTACAACCACTGGCGCGGGGTTGGAGGGGACGCGGACGAGGGCCACTGGCATGAAAAATAGACCAACTTTCTATTCGAGACGGCGCTGGCAGACAGCGCTGGACTGGCACAAGAAAGTGTTTACATGATGCCAGTACCATGCCAGCGCTGCCATGCCAGTGAGACTGGCGCCAGTCACTGGCATCATGTAAACAAATATTAGAACTTATCGCTCACCAGGTGCCTCGGTAACCATAGCCATAGTGATTTGTGTTTTGTGACCCCGAAGACTCTTAAGTAACAAGTTTGGATTGAATTGTATAGAATTTTTATAAAACTTCAGTAGCTGAGTTTCATCCTGTGCACCAGGTGTTTTGGTGGCCGTCGTCGTCATGATATTCGTATTCAGTGACTTCAAAAACCGTTAAGAAACTAGTTTAAGCTAATTTTCTATAGAATTTTTATAAAACTCTAGAAGATGATGCTAACCCTGCCCACCAGATACCTCGAAGAAAATCACAATGGTAATATTCGTATTTAACAATCCCGAAAACTCTTAAGTTTTAATTTTTATAAACCCTCAGTAGACAAAGTTCACCCTCGCCATGAGGTGCTTTGGTGGCCCTCGTCGTATTGATATTCGTGTCTCTGCTATCTGCTTGTTCTTCCTCCAGTTGTGGAACTCTGTCTCCACCTCCAAGCACTTCTGCACCTCGTAATAGATCCGATTGGTAATGTTAAGCAGCAGCTTGTTAAGTTGGGAGTAAAAGAGCTAGTTGTCTCCTGGCACTGACCTTCCAACGATTATGTAACGAAGGTTAGGCAGTTAGGCAAAGATTCCTCATTGTCACCACCAAATAGTGCTCCGAGAAATTTGCTTCTCTTCTTATGTAGCAGTTAAATCTAGCTAGTGAGGATTAACCTTAAGGCAGCTTAACATTTTTGTTTAACCTTGCCATAAAAGAACACAACCGGCGAAGACCTGAAGCAACAGTTGTAGCTCAGAAGGGATAGCTACTCCTATATCAAAAGACTTTCCTTCAACCTCCACCTATTCCACTTTTCCGGAGAAAAAAATTTAATAGCTTCGCTTTAAAGGAATGTGGCTACTACATCAAACACGTGGAGATTTACTTTGAGGGAGCCCAAGATTTTTGATTTATTTTGTCACACAAAAGCAGATTAGATATCACAACCGATGAAGACATGAAGGAGCTGTTCTAGCTCCAGAATATAGCTGCTACATCAATCTGGTGAGGATTTACCTTAAGGCAGCCTAACATTTTTGTTTAACCTTGCCAGAAAAGAAGAAAGGTTTCACAACTGGCGAAGAATGAACATTTCTAGCTCAGAAGGGATAGCTAGTTCTCCTATATTAAAAGACTTTCCTTCAACCTCCACCTATTCCACTTTTCCAGAGAAAAAAATGTAATAGCTTCGCTTTAAAGGAATGTGGCTACTACATCAAACACGTGGAGATTTACTTTGAGGGAGCCAAAGATTTGTGATTTATTTTGTCACACCAGAGCAGATTTGATATCACAATCGATGAAGACATGAAGGAACTCTTCTAGCTCCAGAATATAGCTGCTACATCAATCCGGTGAGGATTTACCTTAGGGCAGCCTAACATTTTTGTTTAACCTTGCCAGAAAAGAAGAAAGGTTTCACAACTGGCGAAGAACTGAAGGAACATTTCTAGCTCAGAAGGGATAGCTAGTTCTCCTATATCAAAAGACTTTCCTTCAACCTCCACCTATTCGACTTTTCCAGAGAAAAAAATTTAATAGCTTCGCTTTAAAGGAATGTGGCTGCTACATCAAACACGTGGAGATTTACTTTGAGGGAGCCCAAGATTTTTGATTTATTTTGTCACACAACAGCAGATTTGATATCACAACCTATGAAGACATGAAGGAACTGTTCTAGCTCCAGAATATAGCTGCTACATCAATCTGGTGAGGATTCCTTAAGGCAGCTTAACATTTATGTTTAACCTTGCCAGAAAAGAAAAGAGGTAACACAACCGGTGAAGATCTGAAGAAATAGTTTAGCTCAGATGAGATAGCTAGTTCTTTTCTATCAAAAGACTTCCCTTAAACCTCTACCTCTTCCACATTTCCGGAGAAAAAACTTTAATAGCGTCGCTTTAAAGGAATGTGGCAATTACACCAAACAGGTAGAGATTCTTTGAGGGAGCCCAAGTTTTTTGATTTATTTTGTCACACAAGGGCAGATTTGATATCACAATCGATGAAGACATGAAGGAACTGTTCTAGCTCCAGAATATAGCTGCTACATCAATCTGGTGAGGATTTACCTTAAGGCAGCTTAACATTTTTGTTTAACCTTGCCAGAAAAGAACAAAGGTTTCATAACCGGCGAAGACCTGAAGGAACAGTTCTAGCTCAGGAGGAATAGCTAGTTCTTCTCTATCAAAAGACTTCTCTTCAACCTACACCTATTCGACTTTTCAGGAAACAAAAATTTAATAGAGTCGCTTTAAAGGAATGTGGCTAGTACACCAAACAGGTGGAGATTTACTTTGAGGGAGCCCAAGATTTATTTTGCCACACAAGAGCAGATTTGATATCACAATTGATAAAGACATGAAGGAACTGTTCTAGCTCCAAAATATAGCTGCTACATCAATCTGGTGAGGATTTACCTTAAGGCAGCTTAACATTTTTGTTTAACTTTGCCAGAAAAGAACAAAGGTTTTACAACTGGCGAAGACCTAAAGGAACAGTTCTAGTTCAGAAGGAATAGCTAGTTCTTCTCTATCAAAAGACTTCTCTACAACATCCACCTATTCCACTTTTCAGGAAACAAAAATTTAATAGAGTCGCTTTAAAGGAATGTGGCTAGTACACCAAACAGGTGGAGATTTACTTTGAGGGAGCCCAAGATTTTTGATTTACTTTGCCACACAAGAGCAGATTTGATGCTACAACCAATGAAGACATGAAGCTCCAGAGGAATGGCCAATTTTCCAGTATCAGAAGACTTAGATAAGTAGAGCTGAGGAAGACATTGAGAACGACCAGCAGGTCAACATCCTCACCTGCTATGAGGACGATTTCAAAGATGTGATCCTTTTGCAGAGAAGATCTGAAAATAAGGCTATCAGCATCGTCGAGAGCTTGCTTACGTCACTTGCAGGTAAAAATGACGTTAACCTATATTCCAAGGTTCAAATCAACGTTAAACTGCTTAATATGTCCGATAAATTTGTATTAAAATCAATATTCCCCAAATTGCTTTTGGTATATTTTCTAGACTTGTTGGAAAGCCATCATCGGTGCCAGGTTTTAATAGGAATTATAAAATCTGACCGCTGGAGCCCTCTAATATCTAACCCTAATTCTTTTGGTCCGCCTCTGCTAAACAACAGAAAAAAACTTATTTTGATTCAAAATCGATTGTGCGTGCGTGGCAAAAACTTTCGCCCTTGTTCTTCATCTTAGATTTGATATCACCGAATAGGGCTCTTTTGTTCTCATAAATCTCTTTGTAGAATTTTTTATTTGGAAATCTATAGAAACGAAATATTTGATGTTCCCTTTGCAAATAGAAATTGTCTAACAGGATTTATTTTATTTTATATCTAGTTACGTCGTATAGACCAACTGGAGTTACCGATATTGATTTGAATGTACAGTCCTGAGCCAAGCATAAAAGCTTGAAGTTTCTTACAATTGGGTAATTAATCATTAATAAATAAAAGTGACAGTTGGAAGTGGCAGATGAAACTGACATATGACAGTGACAAATTAAAATATTGACAGATGAAAGTAAACAATGACATTGACATTTCAGATTGACAGTTAATGAGTTCATTTTCTGTTGTTTGTTATCCCATCTCTTTTTATTAAAAAACAAATTGCAAACATTTAAAAATACACAAAAGCAGATACAAAGTATTTAATAAACATCAGCATATTTAAATCAATCTGGTTTACAGAAAACTGACTAATTAATTAAATTTATTATCATTCTACGTTTAACTTATTTGTTTACTCAATTTAAGAGCACTCCTATTTTTGTTATATTTTATTAAACTTATAATGTATACAACTTTAAACAAAACCCATTAAAATTCAATCAATAAAGTGAGTTGTGAATTATATTAAAGAAGATCCTCGAGAGAAGCACTCATCTGTTAAAGTTATGTGAGCTGTCAAGTGCAGAAATGATTTACGGTGAAAGGGCATACATAGCTTACTGAAGGATTTTTGGAAGCAAATAAATAAGACAGTTTTATTGCCAATACTTTCTGATATGCATGATATGTCTATCTTTAAATCTGAATTACAGATTATGCTAGAATATGTAACAAAAATCAAATTGTTTTAAAAACAAAAATGTTGAGTCAGATGACAGCGGTGACATTTGACAGGAATGACACTTAACATAAAAGATAGATGACAGCAGTGACAGTTGACACAAATGACACATGACAAAAAAGACAGGTGTCAGCGGTGACAGTTAACTGGAATGACACATGACAGAAAAGACAAATAACATCTATTTATCTCAGTTTATCTAAAAAACATAAACTTGGGTTACACCAGTTTGTTGTAGATTTAAATATTCCCTAGACGTTCGTTATGGCAGTAAATATCAATGACACACAACAACAATGACTCATAGCAGCAATGACTGGCACAGCAATGACAGATGACAAAAGTGACAGAGATTGGCAAACGACAACAACAACAAATCACAAATAACGTCAACTGTCGTAAAAAAGGTCGATGGAAATTAAGACAGATGTCAAGGATGTCAGATGTAAGTAAAGGCAAATGACAGCATTAAGACATAACAGCAATGACATTTGACAGCAATGGCAGATGACAAAAGTGACAGATAGTGACAAAAAACAACAACAACAAATGACAGTAATCACAAATAACGTCAACTGTCGTAAAAAATGTAAATAGAAATTAAGACAGATGTCAAGAATGTCAGATGTAAGTAAAGGCAAATGACAGCATTAAGACATAACAGCAATGACATTTAACAGCAATGGCAGGTGACAAAAGTGACAGATAGTGACAAAAAACAACAACAACAACAAATGACAGTAATCACAAATAACGTCAACTGTCGTAAAAAAATGTAAATGGAAGTTAAGACAGATGTCAACGATGGCAGATGTAGGTAAAGACAAATGACATCATTGAGACATAACAGCAATGACATTTGACAGCAATGGCAGATAAAAGTGACACATCAGATGACAGCAATCACAAATAACGTCAATTGTCGTACAAAATGTATCAAATGGATAATTTTTACTCTTACTCGTAAATTTATTTAATTTTAATGAAATGATAGGTATCAAGGTAAAATTGGTTCACCAACAGGTTTAGGGTCTGTTAAATTTCGAAACTAGATGGTTTTAACGATAATTGAATGCAAACTGCACATCCAGAACAGGATTAAATAGGATGTCACGGAATAATATCTGATTACTTCTGTACAGCTGTTAAATAAACACGTTTGATTTAAGGTTTCAATCAATAAAGGCTTTGTTTCTCAATTTTATAACAAAATAAACTCGGGGAGGCCCTCACTAATCTGCATCCCATCCACTCTGGCGTACCTCAAGGAAGTGTCCTTGGACCCACACTGTACCTCCTGTTTATAGCGGATATACCAACTTCAGATTGCAACATATGCTGGTGACACTGTCCTAATGGCCTGCCACGAAAATTCGATCCTATCTTCTCAGATACTACAAAGTCACTTAAATCAATTTGAAATATGGTTTACACTATGGAAAATCAAAGTTAATGGCTCCAAGTCAACACACATTACATTTATACTACTAACAACACGCCACTGCCAATAAAAAGTGACGTCAACTACTTGGGGATTTACCTAGACAGCCGCCTAATATGGTAAAAGCATATTTGGAACAAACGACTGCAACTGGAACTCGTATATAGAAAGATGTACTGGTTTATGAATCACAAATCCCGCCTAAGTCTAGAGAATAAACTACTGAGCTTCAAATATGTACTGAAACCCATCTGCACGTATGGCATCCAAATCTGGGAAACTGTCAGTTAAACAAACCTACTCAAGATACAGCGCTTTCAATCAAAAGTTCTTCTGTGCCAAGCTCCTTGGTACATTTCCAACAATAATATACATAGAGATCTCCAAGTCCAAACCGTCAAATGGGAAATTATTTCTCTGTGCTCCAAGTACCACAATAGACTACAGGTTCACCCAAACATATTGGTCACATCTCCTGACAGAGGTAAGGAGATGTTACTCGTTTTTGTGAGGTTTTTCTGTCTCACCAACTGTTTATAACCTAACATCAAAAACAGTTTCGAACCTAGTTTTAAAAAGTTGAGGAACTTTCGACGAGTTTCAAAAAAAGCAAAGCTCTTAATGGTATCTGGTGTACTTAAAAGTAGAGCTGCGAATAAGAGGAATAGAAGAGGTGTTGTCTTATTCAAAAGTACGAGCAACAAGAAGCGAGAAGATGTTCTACAAATCGTTTTTGTGAGGATTTCTCTGTCGCACCAAGTGTATATAAACTAGTGTAAAAACGTAAGGATTCGATGAGTTCCAAAAGAAGCGAAGCTTTTAATGTTAGAGAGACAGGAGGGGTGTTGTCTTATTTAAAAGTAAGAGAAACGAGAGGCCAGAAGATGTTCTAGAAATCGTTTTTGAAAGGTTTTTTCTGTCGCACCAACTGTACATAACCTAGCTTTAAAAACGTGAGGAACCCGATAAGTTCCAAAAGAAGCGAAGCTTTTAATGTAAGAGAGACAGAAGGGGTGTTGTCTTATTTAAAAGTACGAGCAACGAGCGGCCTCAAGATGTTCTAAAAATCGTTTTTGAAAGGATTTTTATGTCGCACCAACTGTATATAACGTAGCTTTAAAAACGTGAGGAACCCGGTGAGTTCCAAAAGAAGCGAAGCTTTTAATGTAAGAAAGACAGGAGAAATGTTGTCTTATTCGAAAGTAGGAGCAACAAGAGGCCAGAAGATGTTCTACAAATCGTTTTTGTGAGGATTTTTTTGTATATAACGTAGCTTTAAAAACGTGATGACCCCGGTGAGTTCCAAAAGAAGCGAAGCTTTTAATCTTAGAGAGACAGGAGGGGTGTTGTCTTATTCGAAAATACGAGCAACGAGTGGCCAAAAGATGTTCTAGAAATCGTTTTTGAAAGGATTTTTCTGTCGCATCAACTGTATATAACGCAGCTGTAAAAACGTAAGGAACCCAAAGAGTTCCAAAAGAAGCGAAGCTTTTAATGTAAGAGAGACAGGAGGGGTGTTGTCTTATTCAAAAGTACGAGCAACGAGAGGCCAGAAGATGTTCTAGAAATCGTTTTTAAAAGGATTTTTCTGCCGCACCAACTGTATATAACCTAGCTTTAAAAACGTGAGGTACCCGATAAGTTCCAAAAGAAGCGAAGCTTTTAATGTAAGAGAGATAGGATAAATGTTGTCTTATTCGAAAGTAGGAGCAACAAGAGGCCAGAAGGTGTTCTACAAATCGTTTTTGTGATGATTTTTCTGTATATAACGTAGCTTTAAAAACGTGATGACCCCGATGAGTTCCAAAAGAAACGAAGCTTGTAATGTTAGAGAGACAGGAGGGGTGTTGTATTATTCAAAAGTACGAGCAACGAGAAGCCAGGAGATGTTCTAGAAATCGTTATTGAAAGGATTTTTCTGTCGCAACAACTGTTTATAACCTAGCTTTAAAAACGTGAGGAACCCGATGAGTTTCAAAAGAAGCGAAGCTTTTAATCTCAGAGAGAGTAACCTTATTCGCAAGTACGAGCAACGAGAGGCTAGAAGATGTTCTAAAAATCGTTTTTATGAGGATCTCTCTGTCGCACCAACATTATATAACCTAGCTTTAAAAACGTGAGGAACCCGATAAGTTCCAAAAGAAGCGAAGCTTTTAATGTAAAAGAGACAGGAGAAATGTTGTCTTACTCGAAAGTACGAGTAGCCAGAAGCCCGAATATGTTCTAAAAACCGTTTTTGTGAGGATTTTTCTGTCGCATCAACTGTATATAACCTAGTTTCAAAAACGTGAGGAACCTGATGAGTTCCAAAAGAAGCGAAGCTTTAATGTAAGAGAGACAGGAGAAATGTTGTCTTACTCGAAAGTACGAGCAACGAGAGGCCAGAAGGTGTTCTAAAAATCGTTTTTATGTGAATTTTTCAGTCGCACCAACTGTATATAACCTAGCTTTAAAAACGTGAGGATCTCGATGAGTTCCAAAAGAAGCGAAGCTTTTAATGTAAAAGAAACTGGAGAAATGTTGTCTTATTCGAAAATAGGAGCAACAAGAGTCCAGAAGCTGTTCTACAAATCGTTTTTGTGAGGATTTGTTTGTATATAACATAGCTTTAAAAACGTGATGACCCCGATAAGTTCCAAAAGAAGCGAAGCATGTAATGTTAGAGAAACAGGGGGGGTGTTGTCTTATTCAACAGTACAAGCTACAAGAGACCAGGAGATGTTCTGTTATTCGTTTTTATGACGATTTTTCTATCGCACCAACTGTTTATAACCTAGTATCATCAATTTTTTCGAAGCTAACTTTAAAAACGTGACGAACTCTCGATGAGTTTCAAAAGAAACGAAGCTGTTAATGGTAATACTTAAAAGTAGGAGTAGCGAATAGGAGAGATAAAAGGTATTAAAACAATATTCATTTTATACATCCTATAACTACTTTGAAAGTTACAGAGTTGCTAACAGCGAGATTTCCATATTTTTCACGCACTTTCGACCCAAATTTTTATTTGCATATCTGAAGATGGTATGAATGAATATTTTAAGGAAACTTCGTATACTGCTATAAAAAGCATATTAATTTTAGTAGTATAACATTTTTTGATATTTATTGATATTTCTTTCGTATTTTAATAACTAGCAAATTAAAAAGGTTTATAAATTGACCTAATTATCGTTAAAATTCTTTAATATAAACACCTGTACGAATCGGAATTTAATCTATCTATACTTATAATAAATCTGTAGAGAGGTCAATTCTGTACATGAAATATATTTCCAAAATAACTATCAGGGGGTGATTGGGGATTGATATTGATGCCAAAAATGAAATCAGTAAAATTTTTGTCTGTCTGTCTGTCTGTCTGTCTGTCTGTCTGTCTGTCTGTATAACCGTTATAGAAACGAAAACTACTCGGCGGATTTTAACGAAACTTGGTACAATTATTTTTCATACTCCTGAGCTGGTTATAGGATACTTTACATCACGCTTCAATCAATAGGAGCAGAGCAGTGAAGGGAAAACCATTTTTACTGTGTGGGGGGAGAAATTTTTATACAACAATCTATACGTCACGCGAACGACGTCACAGGTACATTGATATAGAACCCAAAAATGTAGTTAGATTTTTTGTTGTACGTCTGTCTACGAGAATACGAGACAGGAAAAGTTCTAAAGTTAAAGTTACAGGAGGAGTTTCACAATGGCAACACAAGGAGCTTCTACAAGGAAGTGGGGAAGCATAAAAAGGGATTCCGACCAAGAAGTGCGACAATGCTTAAACGTAATGATGGCACAATTACCGCGTCCAAAGTAGACGTACTAGACAGATGGAAATCTCACTTTGATGAACTACTAAATAGGCCGATGCAGGACGACACTGAAAGTACCGTATTCCTTACAGCCGAGGTTAGTATTCCGCCCATATCCATGGAAGAGACCGTTAGAGCCATTAATAAACTCAAAAATAACAGAGCGGCAGGCCGAGATAACATCATGGCAGAAAGTATTAAACTTGGGGGGAGGATGACCTAATTAAACAACTACACAAACTCGTGCAACAAATTTGGAGTCAAGAAATAATTCCCAACGATTGGAAAGAAGGTATTCTCATCCCGCTTCATAAAAAAGGGGACCAAATGGAGTGTAAAAACTATCGAGGTATTTCTCTGCTAAGTCACGCCTATAAGATCTTCTCCAACATACTCCTTCAACGTCTTTCTCCATATACTGAAGAGATTATTGAAGATTACCAATGCGGGTTTCGAAGCGGAAGATCTACAGTGGACCAGCTTTTCACTATTCGGCAGATCCTAGAGAAATGTTGCGAGTTTAACAAGAACTTACATGCACTGTTTTTAGATTTCGAACAAGCGTATGACAGTGTGATAAGGGTAAGGTTATGGGAAGCTATGGAAGAATTTGGTATTCCGCACAAGCTAATTCGTCTGTGTAGAGCTTGCCTAGAGGGGTCAAAGAGCTGCGTTAAAATTGAAGGGGAATACAGCCAAGCCTTTTCTATCAACAGAGGCCTAAAACAGGGAGATGCTCTATCGCCAGTATTATTCAATCTTGCACTAGAGAAAGCGGTAAGAACAGCTTCAGTTCACGCAGAGGTTTTTGGCCCAAGTGGACCTAAACTGATGTTGGCTTACGCCGATGATATGGGCGCAATAGGAGAAAGCACAGTGAGTGTAAACTTCACTAAGATCGAAAAGGAAGCTCAGGGAATAGGCCTCCGAATAAATGAAGGAAAGACCAAATACATGCATGTCCACCGCAACCCTGCTCGGGACAGAGTCAGACAAAACGTCACCATGGACGTCTATAATTTTGAGCATGTTCAATCCTTTAAGTATCTGGGCGCAATAATAACCGCAGACAACAATATGCAGGAGGAAATTAAACAACGCATCACACAAGCTAACAAATGTGCATATGCCATTAAAAGCCTGCTTAAGTCGAAATTTATCACTAGGAGGGCAAAAATCGTAATTTACCAAACTATAATAAGACCAGTAGCAACATACGCCAGTGAAACATGGACCCTGACAGTTCGCGATGCGGAGCTTCTAAGAAGATTTGAGCGAAAAATACTCCGCATTATATATGGCCCATACCGTGACCCTCAAACCGACCGCTACCGAATGAGGAGTAACCTAGAGCTGGCGGAAATATATCAAAGCCCTGACATTATCCAAGAAATAAAATCCAAAAGATTGAGATGGCAGGACATGTTCAAAGAAGTCAAAACGACCGACTAATTAAACGAGTATGGGAGGAAGCACCGCAAGGGAAACGACCACTGGGAAGACCTAAGCTTAGATGGAGAGATAATGTTAGCAAGGACCTAGCTAGCCTTGGAGTGAACCAGCAAGAATGGAGGGAGCTAGCACAAGACCGTTCTAAATGGAGGCGAATAGTTAAGGAGCCAAAACCCATCCTGGGTTGTAGTGCTACAGGAAGAAGAAGAAGAAGTCTGTCTGTCTGTCTATCTTTATGTTTGTGCGCGCTTCACATGAAAACTACTGATCCGATTTGAATGCGGTTTTTACATATGTATTTGTCTTTTTTTAACTTAACATCTGGTGTATAAAAATTTCTTCCCCAATTTTTTTAGGGTGTGGAGGAGAGAAATTTTAATACAACAATCTATACATCACGCGAACGACGTGTACCTACATCGATGTAGAACCCAAAAATGTGGTTATATTTTTTTGTACGTCAGTCTGTCTATCTATATCAGATGAAAACTACTGATCCGATTCGAATGCGGTTTTCACAGATGTATTTGTCTTCTTTTAACATAACATCTGGTGTATAAAAAATTCTCCTCCTACCCCTTTAACGGGGTGAGTAAAGAAATTTTTAAACAAAAATCAACACGCCACGCGAACGACGTCGCAGGTACACCTAGTTTTTAAATAAATTTCTAATTCCGTTCCTCCCATTTGCACGAAAAAAAAAGTATGTCGATCTGTTCGTTTCTACAGACTAATGAGTTCTTGTAAATATTTAATAAAGTTACAAGGTCGTTTAGGTGTTGGTTAGATTAGTAAAAATAGATAAAATTCATACTTTACCTATCATAATAACAGTATGATAAAAAATTAAATAAAAATTTGTCACAAAGTAATCAGAAAACGCCTTTCCATGCATATCAAATCCAACATTTACACAAAACAAATCCGAAACATGTTCATTTCACTCCGAATCCAATACGGCACTGAAAAATTCCACAAACACAACTATTTTTAGTATAAAATGTTTATAAAAGAAAATTTAGTTGTTAAACACACTACGAAATGTTTGTGTAGATTTTCTAATGGGAAATTTATTCAGGGCAAATTTTTTCGGAACAAGCACCGTTTGATTCAGTTCGATTAGAAAATTAGATTTGATGCGTGAAGGAAAACTGTTGAATCTGAGATTTTCTGACTGGAAAACGTGCTACGATCAACATGTTGAGCTTCCGACATGTCTGCTATTATTGGGAATTAGGGCGTCACGACGCAAGCGTTATTCCGACGACCAAGGGCGTCGAAAGTGGGGAATTATAGACCTTCCAATCGATTCTTTAAGAACTCAACATCCGAATTTTCGGTGTCAAGCAGTCCGGATTTATCTATAGATACACTTTTCAATGTCGTTCAACAAAAATCTTTATTCTCTATCGAGTTAACCACAAAAAATATGATAATCTTAAAAAATTTTTAAATATACGAAAAAAAATTATATAAAATCGTAAATAGAAGAGGAATATGAAAAATGGGAGAAAAATTTAAAAAACCATCAAAAATTGGAAAAATAAACTGTGAAAGGCTTTCGCGGCCATTGTCTAATGTATCAATGGTTTTTGGGCTGTTAGGCCGGCGTCGATTGTCTTGCTGACTTGACGTTTCGCCAACACGAGCGGTTGGCATCTTCAGAAGTTGCTTTCTGGTTGACAGTCTGCGAACTACTGAGCTCTGCGTGGACGGAGCCCGTATTTATACGTCGGGAAGGAAGTGGGCGGGGCCTCAGTTGCTTTCGATTCCAATCAGTTCTGGTCGGTGTTGTTCGTTAGGCTGCTGTCTCATTGATCAATCGTGTGCGAACGAGTAAATTTAGAACTAACGTATCAATATGGTGTTGGTCTCACCGCATTTAATCGTGCGGCAACGTCTGATATCGAGCATAATTGAACGGTTCGATTTTAGAACCTGTCTTAAATTTTAGTCGATGCTTGATTGTGATCGACGATTCGCGCATGCGCATGGAGATAGGAATCAGCATCTGTCATTTTGACATTTTTCATAAATAATTTGAAAAAATTAACATTAGTAATGTGGATTACGGAAGAGATTGAATTAGTTATATTAATGATTCAACAACACCCAGAAATTTATGATTCGAGCCATCCGGGACACTCAAATATTAATTCAATTGAGAATGTGGTTTTCACAGATGTATTTGTCTTCTTTCAGCTTAACATCTGATGTATAAAAATTTCTCTCCCATTCCTTAAATGGGGTGGGGAAAGAAATTTTTATACAACAAATAACAATCACACGCCACGCGAACGACGTTGCGAGTACCTACATACAACTAGTATGTCAATATAATAGAACTACCGAATAGGTTATGTTTACGTAAACTACAGAAAACAACTTAAGGTCGCTTGATTCAGTGATACTACTTTACAAAATTTTAACCGATTTCGCACGTTTGTAGATGGTTGCTGACGATTGCACTCGATTCAATGGGACTGCGGCCTTAAGGGTAGAGTTTTCGCACCCTTAATTATGGGGACCCATGTTTTGTTGATCTTGACTGCTTCCTCTTTTTTATTAAAGTTATTCGGGTGCTTCTCTATCTCTATGGCTTCTCTATAGAGTCTGGAATGGCATGCTGATGTAGTAGCGAGGACTTGGGTATCCTCAAACTTAATCCGATGGTCCATAGTGAGGGTATGTTCCGCTACGGCGGATTTGTCCGTCTGCTCCAGACGACAGTTGGCCTTGTGCTCTTTAATCCTGGTGTTGATCGAGCGTTTGGTAGTTCCTATGTACACGCTTCCACATCTACACGGAATGCGGTAAATTCCCTAAGCCGACAGTGGATCTCTTCTGTCTTTTGCCGATCGAAGACATTCTTTGATTTTTCTCGTTGGTTTGAAAATAGTTTTCACATTTTTTTTTCTTAGCAATTGACCAATTCTGTCTGTCACTCCCGGAAACATGGGTCCCCATAATTAAGGGTGCGAAAACTCTGCCCTTAACGAACAACACCGACCCGAAACGATTGGAATCGAAAGCAACTGAGGCTCCACCCACTTCCTTCCCGACGTATAAATACGGGCTCCGTCCACGCAGAGCTCAGTAGTTCGCAGACTGTGAACCAGGAAGCAACTTCTGAAGATGCCAACCGCTCGTGTTGGCGAAACGTCAAGTCAGCAAGACAATCGACGCCGGCCTAATAGTCCAAAAACCATTGATACAAATTGCTATCTGAAAGAATGTCGCAGTTAGACGTCATTCTGTGAAGCCGACGCCATTTTGCTGTTCCGTTTCACGTCGATAGAAAATCTGAATAGAAGTCCTTGAGGAGTATTCCCATCCGACAGCTCTTCTGTTCCACGACATGTGAGATTCCGACAAGTAGTTCCTAGAGTGGGAATTCCATTCCGTTGCTGTTCCGTTTCCTCGTCGTTAGAAAAGCCGACAAGAAGTCCCTACAGGGGAATTCCATTCCGTTTTGCTGTTCCGTTTCCACGTCGTGTGAAAATCCGTCTAGAAGTCCCTAGGAAGGTACCCCATCCTTCCTACTGCTCCGCTCCACTGGATCAAAACTCCGTCAGAAGCCATCGGAACCAAACCAAGATAAGAGAAATAATTAATTAATATTTTTAATTAAAAGCACCAGGCCCAGATGACATATACATAGAGGTTCTAACAATGTTGAATGAAGACAATATAGACGCCTTGGTAAATCTCTTTAATGACATTTATGGGTCCGGTCAAATTCCACAGGATTGGCTTCAATCAATCTTTGTACCAATCCCAAAAAAGCCAAACGCTAATAGTTGCGACCAATTCCGAATGATCAGCTTACTGAGCCAGGTCCTAAAACTCTTCTTAAGGATAATTCATACAAGAATATACAACAGATGTGAGAGAGACATTAGCCCCACACAGTTCGGTTTCAGACAGGGTTTTGGTACAAGAGAAGCACTTTATAGCTTAACTGTCCTACTTCAGAAATGCAGAGATCAGCAAAAAGATGTCTTTCTATGCTTTATAGACTACCAGAAAGCGTTCGACTGTGTTAACCATTCAGAATTAATAAGATTGCTCCAAGAACGTTCGATAGATAATAATGATCTTAACATCATAAAGAACCTTTACATGAATCAAGTAGCATCCGTGAGAGTAGGACAGGAATTTACATCATATTTCCCAATCGAAAAAGGTGTACGACAGGGCTGTGTTCTGTCCCCCCTCCTTTTTAATCTTTACTCGGAAACGATTTTCGATAGAGCCTTAAGTGACATTGAAGATGGAATCAAAATCAACGGACAGACTGTTAACAACCTTCGCTATGCTGATGATACAGTCATAATAGCCGACAGCCAAGAAGCGCTACAACGACTAATAAATAGAATAAACACTGAAGGAGAACGACTGGGATTGAAGATTAATATAGACAAGACGAAGGTAATGGTGGTTAGTAGAACACGAAATATGCAATTAAATATAAGAGTAAAAAATAAGAACATCCAAAAGGTCTCCAAGTTCAGATATCTCGGTAGTTGGATAGCTGAAGATCTAGATCCAGATCTAGAGATACGTAGCAGGATTGAACAAGCCAGAACAGCATTAACTAATATGAGAGCCTTGCTAAGCAACAGTGGCCTAAACTTAACGCTTCGATATCGCTTTGTAAAGTGTTACATTTATTCCATACTGCTATATGGTGTAGAAACCTGGACCATAAAGGCCAACGTGATGAAGCGATTGGAGGCCTTTGAAATGTGGGTATTTAGAAGATTACTTAAAATTCCCTGGACTGATCACACAACAAATGTTGAAGTATTAAATCGAATGGGCAGAGAAAGAGAGTTGTTGCCAATAATAAAAAGAAGAAAAACTGCTTATCTGGGGCATATATTTCGAAATTCCAAGTACCAGTTCTTAAAGCTTATAATGGAAGGAAAGATAGAAGGAAAACGGGGCATCGGAAGAAAAACACACTCATGGCTTAAAAACATCAGGGATTGGACAAACCTCGATGCCCATGCACTCTTTAGAGCCACACAAGATCGAGAGGAGTTTGCCAGAATTGTCGCCAACATCCACTAATTGGATTAGGCACCTTAAGAAGAATTAAATTACTAATCTCTTTTAAAGTAATAAACCATTTTAAACTGATCTTTCGAATTTTATTTGTGCGTCTGTACTTGGCGCCCTTTAATTAATGTTTGGAGAGAATCTAGTAGAACACAGAAGGAAGCCACGACCCACGGGAGCTAGCCTAGGGTACTTTTAAGGTTACAAAGTGGCGCCCGACGTCAATTTTTAACTTTTAGGGGTTTATTAAGCTACAATATCAATCTTCAAAATTTTCAGAATATCCGAAAAAAAATTATAAAAAATCGTAAATATAAAAGGAACATGAAAAATGCCATGAGGAAAACCGATCCCTACTATTTGGAAGGTTTAACCTTGAGACTTATTATTAGTAAAAGCGAAAGATGTTTTGATAGGAAATTGAAGCGGTTTAAATGGATTTGGTAGATCAGTTGGGATCATCGGTATCCTCAGTGTATGAGCTAGTTGACCAGCTGGTGGTTCAGTTATATTGGTTGCTACAACTTAATTCTCCTTTAATTCCTTTATAAGTAGCCTCGTCCCATTGAACATGCTAAATTTGTGATATCTGTCGTGATTATGAAATAAGTTATTTTGATAAGGAATAGTACCAAGATAAAAACTTTTAAAAAATTAAAAATTAGTTATTGTGACGTAACTATAACAGTTAGACATATGCTGTCCCGGCATTTTTTGTAGATATTTATATATTCTTCAAAATCGTAGTACATTACTTTATTCTATAATCAATAGTATTCACAGCGCACGCGATGTAAGGATTTTAAGGTCATTTTTGGTTACATTAATGGCATTTTAGTAAGGATCCCTATTTTTTTTTTTTAATGAAACATAGCCTATGTTACTCGGGAATAGTGTAGCTTGCCAACAGTAAAAGAATTTTTAAAATCGGTCCAGTAGTTTCGGAGCCTATTCATTTCAAACAAACAAAAAATTAAACCTTTCCTCTTTATAATATTAGTATAGAAAAGTAAAATCGAAAAAATAAAACAAATCGTTAAATGTTAAACGGTACAAAATTCACCGGGTCAGCTATTAATTACAATAAATAATAATACCTCATAATATACTCACTAAAAATCAAATCTGATAACAAATATTCATTTACAAAACCATTTGGTTTAAATGTGGAATAAATTTCCAATAAAATCGCTGAATATGACATTTATATTCATGCGAACAAAAACGGATAAAACGACAATAAAACTGTTCTTTTGTACAAATGGGAATAATAAAAATAAATATCGATTCAATTTTTCGAACGCCGCGACGTCTATTGAATAACTGGCGTCGAAAAATTGTCATCTTGCAAAAATTCTTTATCTCAAAAATAAAACCAGAAGCACCGCTCTAGATGTCCTCACCTATTTGCCAAGTAAATGCTGCAGAAGTGAAAGCTGAAATCGAGCGACTAAATTGTCATAAAGCTCCAGGATATGATCCAATATCTGGATGTAATCAACAAAGCTGATGTTTCCTAATCATTCAAAGCCAATCCCGAAAATGTAGAAGAAGAAATACCTAGAAGCACCGCTCTAGATGTCGCCACCTATATGCCAAATAAATGCTGCAGAAGTAAAAGCTGAAATTGTAATAAAGCTCCAGGATATGATCTAATATCTGGATGTAATCAACAAAGCTGACGTTTTCTAACCATTCAAAGCCAATCCCGAAAATGTAGAAGAAGAAATACCTAGAAGCACCGCTCTAGATGTCCCCACCTATATGCCAAATAAATGCTGCAGAAGTAAAAGCTGAAATTGTAATAAAGCTCCAGGATATGATCTAATATCTGGATGAAATCAACAAAGCTGACGTTTTCTAACTATTCAAAGCCAATCCCGAAAATGTAGAAGAAGAAATACCTAGAAGCACCGCTCTAGATGTCCCCACCTATATGCCAAATAAATGCTGCAGAAGTAAAAGCTGAAATTGTAATAAAGCTCCAGAATATGATCTAATATCTGGATGTAATCAACAAAGCTAATGTTTCCTAATCATTCAAAGCCAATCCCGAAAACGCAGAAGAAGAAATACCTAGAAGCACCGCTCCAGATGTCCTCACCTATTTGCCAAGTAAATGCTGCAGAAGTGAAAGCTGAAATTGTAATAAAGCTCCAGGATATGATCTAATATCTGGATGTAATCAACAAAGCTGACGTTTTCTAACCATTCAAAGCCAATCCCGAAAATGTAGAAGAAGAAATACCTAGAAGCACCGCTCTAGATGTCCCCACCTATATGCCAAATAAATGCTGCAGAAGTAAAAGCTGAAATTGTAATAAAGCTCCAGGATATGATCTAATATCTGGATAAAATCAACAAAGCTGACGTTTTCTAATCATTCAAAGCCAATCCCGAAAATGCAGAAGAAGAAATACCGAAGAAGCACCGCTCCAGATGTCCTCACCTATTTGCCAAATAAATGCTGCAGAAGTGAAAGCTGAAA
Source organism: Altica lythri (assembly GCA_964028335.1). Classification (NCBI taxonomy): domain Eukaryota; kingdom Metazoa; phylum Arthropoda; class Insecta; order Coleoptera; family Chrysomelidae; genus Altica; species Altica lythri. The sequence continues at coordinate 23,492,057 of OZ034810.1, forward strand.
TTGTAATAAAGCTCCAGGATATGATCTAATATCTGGATGTAATCAACAAAGCTGACGTTTTCTAACTATTCAAAGCCAATCCCGATGATACAGAAGAAGAAATACTTACCTACATGAATTCTTAGAAGCCCCTCTCCAGATGTCCCCACCTATATGCTAAGTAAATGCTGCAGAAGTGAAAACTAAATTGTCATAAAGCTCCAGGATATGATCTAATATCTGGGTATAATTCTCAAAGCTGACGTTTTCTAACCACTCAAAACCAATCCCGATGATGTAGAAGAAGAAATATCTAGAAGCACCGTTCCAGATGTCCTCACCTGTATCCAAGTAAATGCTCCAGAAGTGAAAGCTGAAATCGAGCGACTAAATTGTCTTAAACCTCCAGGATATGATCTAATATCTGGGTATAATCCTCAAAGCTGACGTAGAAGCTGTAGAAGAAGAAATACCTAGAAGCACCGCTCCAGATGTCCTCACCTATTTGCCAAGTACCTAAATGCTGCAGAAGTGAAAGCTGAAATTGTCATAAAACTCCAGGATATGATCTAATATCTGGGTATAATCCTCAAAAACTTACCTTGGACTGCTGTCTCCTTCCTCACAACTATATGTAATGTCTTCCTACTGCCCAACCACATGGAAATATGCCGAAATAATTATTATCTACAAATACGGAAAGATGGTTCAAGATAGGACATCATAAAGACCTATTAGCCTGCTCTCCATCACCAGCAAAATATTCGAAAGACTACTTCTTAAAAGAATAGAAGAAGACCCATTACCGGACTATCAGTTTGGATTTCCAGAATGTATGTTAACGATTTGTAATTCAAATATCAAAGAGCAGCGAAAGCCAATGGAGTATTCTTAGACGTCACGCAGGCCTTCGACAAAGTTTGGCACACTAGCTGTATCTTTAAACTAAAACAACTAACATTTGCTTCTCCAATCATATCTAACCAATAGACACTACTCTAAGAAGCCACAGCTTAGCTCTCTACACACTATTCAATAAAATCTGGAGTTCCACAAGGTAGTGTGCTGGGACCCTTTCTATACCTCATCTACACCGCAGTCTCGAAACCGTAAAATTTTGATTTACGTATAATTTTATACTTTTAGTGCACAATGAGTTGCCTATAATCATGGCGTAATAATTACAAAAACCGTAAACCTATTATTATATATGTATGTGTAAAAAGAAGCACAAATTAATATTAAGTAATATATTAATAATACACAATTATTAATCAATATAGTAATATTCTGACTATATAAAGGGTATGGAGGGTAGGGGTAAGGAGAACGATCTTAAATGGGAAATGATTAAAAATGTGTCCACTTTTTAGAGGTACATAACACTTCTCAAACTTGCCACTACAATGGCGCTAAAGTAGATGTAGGGTACAGAATGAATGTAGCAGTTTTTGACAAATTGATTGAAATGTCGTATGATTTCGTAATATAAGTGCTATAAAAAAACGTGGTAATGAATTTTTAAATACTTATTCACTTATTGCTGGAAAATAATCATTAATAAAATTTCATTTTATATAATTTATTATTATCTTATGTATATGTCATAATAAAGCGGAAATGTGTCTTTCCTTGTTTATTTATCTATCCTACTCTAAGAAATTATGGCGCTTTTTTTAAAATTTACCCTACTACGATCGTAGCGCCACCCTTATTTACCACATTTTGACGGACACATTCAATACACGGAGACAGTTCTCCTTACCTCTACCCTCCATAATAAAGGGCATGAACCTCTTCAAAATGTACTTAAAGGTAAACTTTCATAACGCAATATATGAGAGAATTTGGCTAAATACTCTAAAGGAAGAAGCCATACTAAAAAATAGAAGAAGACCATCAAAGTCAAGAAGTGTCAAAAGATTTAGTGTTTGTATGAGAATTTTATTAAAATTGTTAAAGTATTTTACTATTTTAACGTAAAAATCTTAAAAGAATTAACAATTAGTAATGGTAGAAAGTTTCATATCAATCAACTGTGATAATTTCCCAAGAAATTGATATTATGAAGATATTTAAATCATTTTGGAGAAAGTTGACAAATACGAAAGATAAAATGTACAGATCGAAATTGAATATTATACAGTTAATAATTGTAAAATGATAGAAGAACCTCAAATGGGATCACAAACGTTAGAAATTCTTCGACAAGGTGTTTGGGCTTGTCTTACAGGTGGATGGTTTTATGATCCACATCAAGATGTTTTTTGTAATACGTTTCATTTGTATGTATGGCTCTATCTCTTGTGTGTACCTTTTTTTATTTACGTGGTAAGTAATTTTTAATTAGTTATTAAAGTTAGTACTTAAATTTTATATTTGTTTGTTATTTTTGTGAACTTTGAAATCATTTTTATGTACTGCGTCAATTTTACAATAAAACTCATTTGTATTGAGGAGTTTATTTAATTATCAAGTGTTGTTTACATTTATAAACGAATTTGTGACTGTTTAACGTTAAATTATGTTAAAACTTATTTACGTCAAATGACTGTGCATTTTGCATCATTTGGTATATAGAAACTAAAATTACAGTTAATATTTTTATATACTGCGTCAATTTTACAATAAATCTCCTTTGTATTCTGGAGATTAATTAATTATCAAGTGTTGTTTACATTTATAAACAAATCTGTGACTGTTTAAATTATGATAAAATTTCTTTACGTCAAATGACTGTGCATTTTGCACCATTTGGTATGTGATAGTTATTAACACATAATTTAATATATAAGTTAATAAAATGGTTAGAAATAAAACTGATTATATAAATATGTTTTTATTTTGGTACTTATAATTTTGTCATTTGTACAAATTTGACAAGATTGACAGTTTATAGTTTGATATTTTAGTGTGAAAAGTGACAAAATTGATATTTGACGTTATATTGACAGTTTAGTGACAAAAATTGTTAATAGTTTGTTTACTGACAAGATTGACAAGTTATAGATTGTTATTTGAGTGTAAAAAAATGTGAAGATTGACAGTTTAATAACAGTTTACTGTCAAAATAGTGGATAGTTTATTTATTAACAAGATTGACAGTTTATAGTGATATTTTAGTCTGAAAATTGATAAGATTGACATTTTATGTTATATTGACTGTTTACTGTCAAAAATCGTAAACAGTTTGTTTACTGACAAGATTGACAGTTTATAGTTTGACATTTTAGTGTGAAAAGTAACAAGATTGACATTTGACAGTTTATTCTCAAGAATAGTAAATATTTTGTTATCTGACAAGATTGACATTTAAGAGTTTGACATTTTCGTGTGAAACGTTACAAAATTGATATTTGACGTTATATTGATAGTTTAATGACAGTTTTCTGTCAAAAATAATGAATAATTTCTTTACTGATAAGATTAACAGTTGATAGTTTAAAATTTAAGTGTGAAAAATGACAAGATTGACATTTGACGTTATATTTTTATTTTAATGACAGTTTTCTGTGAAAAATAGTGAATAATTTGTTTACTGACAAGATTAACAGTTGATAGTTTGACATTTTAATGTGAAAAGTGACAAGATTGACATTTGACGTTATATCGTTAGATTAATAATAGATTAGTGTCAAAAATAGTTTGTTTACCCACAATATTGTCATTTTAATGTAAAAAGTGACTAGATTGACATTTGACAGTTTTGATATTTGACCCCAAAATTTCACATTGACATACGTTTATGTCTCTTTTTGACATTTGACAATTCAAATATGACGGTTTTGGCATTTTCACATACTTATAATCAATATTTTATATTTGACACAACAATTTTGACATTTGACGATACAAATATGATAAGTTTGACATTTGACACATTGATATGTCACTTTTTGTCATTTAACACCGCAGATATGACGGTTTTGGCATTTTTACATACTTATATATCAATATTTGATATTTGACACTACAATTCTGACATTTAAAGCTACAATATGATGAGTTTGACATATGACATACTTAAATGTCATTTTTTGACAATTAACACAAAATAAAATTCGCATTGTTATGACCAAATACAACTAAAACGAATTAAAAATATACAATTTCCTAAACTAAAAAAAAATTTTAGTATTTTCCACCATCTTGGATTGTATGGTATGTTTATTGTGGATCGGTAACAATCGGTCTTGCAATAATAAAACTTGTAAATTTTGGCCTTCATCATATGTATGACACCAAAGAATGTATACAAGAAGAATTAGAAGATATTCCTCCTTTAAAAAAAGAAGAAGAAGAAGAAGGTATTGAATTGCAGATATTACCTAAAAATACTATCCAATCAACTCGGAATGCTGCAAAAAATATTACACATCATCCAGATTTAGATTTTTTTCCTTTACACAGCACTGATGCTGAAAGTTTAGAATCTGATTTTCATCAATTAGATTTCCCAGATGGCGCTTGTAAACCTAACAGTACCATCGGTGAGTATTTATTTGTGTCAAAATTCAATTTCTGAAATTTAGATAGATAAGGGAGCGAATGTGACTTTGCATCGCGTTCCGAGATATATTTTTTTGCGCTTAGTTTTACGGATGGCGCTTGCACGATCGGTTAGTATGACTCGAGGTAAATAAAGGAGCAAATGTGTCGGCGTTTTATGATATTTTTTTTTTCGATTTACGGAGCATTTTTTTTTAACAGATTTAAAAGCTGAGGTGCACCGTAAAAATTCGTCAGAAAGTAGTGATGAAATCACAAATAATCCACCGATTAATACGATTACAATTTGTGATAAAACTGAGATAAAATACACCTCGGAACGTCGTTCAAAACATCAACGTTCAAAAACAGATGGTGCTGTCAATTTTGTTAAAGAGAAGAAAAATAAATTAGAACCACGAACATTACGAGAACGAACTTCGTTAGATTCAGAAATAGATTCGTCTAATTTCGATCAAATTGAAAATTCTGAAAGAAGACATTCGAATTTTACAAGTTTAAATTTTTTACCGTCCACCATACCAGTTGATATCAAACCTACAGGTAATTATAATTTCTGTTTTTTTATACATTTCTGTTTGTTATATTCTTAAATATCAATAAGAGCACATTTGATTGTGCACCGGGTTCTTCGAACCGAAAAAAAAAAAAATGATTACTTTTCAAAAAAAAAAAAATTCTAGGTTCATTAGAATTAGGTTATATCGACAAAAACCTGAATCAACCTCTCACTTCGGAAGGTTTTTATTTTAAACCGAAATCAGTGGGAGTGCGGAGGATTCGTTCAACCGTCCTGGAAGCGTGTTGTCCTCCGCCATCTTTAGATTTGCATCCGAACAGTTTAGAAATACTTGGAGAGAAGAGTCTGATGAAAAATCCACTTCCACCGCCTAGTTCGAGTCTCACAAGAAATCAGCATTTAAATTTGTGTCCTTATTATGGATCAGAAATTGTCTATCCGATTGCTGAACAATCTGATGAACATCAAACGTCACACGGACCGGATACTGATCCGGAACGGAGATCTGATTCTGATTGTGATGATAACGAACAAGGTAATTTTTTTCTATATATTTTATTAAACTTTTTTTCCAGTTTCTTTAGCGTCTGTATGACTTGGTAGTTTGGTCCGTCATCCTCCTCACTTTAGGGAGTTATAAGACTTCCACCTTCTGCCACACAGATGGTATAAATTCATAGGCCAAACAAACCTTAAAGATTTTACACAGATGTGTTATAATTACATCCTGCCCTTTCTGGAGTAGGGCTGGGTATATTCCGTCCGTTTCCTATGTTTTGAATGGACGGAATGTGCTGATAGCCCATCTGATTTTTGCGGGTCTAATTACTTCGGTAACCAGCTTCTAGTCATCGTTTGAGGGCCTTACCGACCTTTGACCGCGGCCTACGCTATCTGATCCCGCTTCCATAAACCGTAGGCCAATGTTAGCATTTTTAAACTTTCCTCCAACGTTTTGGTGTATGATCCGTCCTCCTTTTTGAGGAGGACGACTTCTTTTGCTGTACCATCCTTAGCCAGGACCTTGTGGATTCTTGAACATGCGAGGGTCGTTTGGACTCCTCCAGGAGTCTCTTTTGGCTTTTTGGATTTCTTTATTGTACAGCGTCAATTTTGTCTGTACTTTTCCCAGTTATGAACGGTTTTGACCTTATTAAACAGCCTGCTTACCTGAGCCCTAAGCTTCTGTAGTTGTAGGAGTTTACTTCCTTGTCTGTTCCGGGCAGCTTTCACTGTAAGCCAACCCAATAACCTCTTTTACCCTGTCCAACTCCCGGTCCAAACTGGACACATCTCTTATCGACACCGTTCTGTCCTCGAGAGAATTTACAAAGTCCTCCCAATTCGATTTCTGAACGTGGTCTCAATAATTTTAGGGGTGACAAAATTTAACCTTACATGCCTGTGATCCGACCCAGCCAGTTCCTCCGAGACATGCCAGTTTTCAATGTTGTCGTAGATGTTGTTTATGCAGAGGGTCATATCAACGACCTCCCTGCGCGAAACTGTTTCAAACGTTGGCTTTTTCCCTCTGTTTAATATCTGTAAGCTATTACTAAGTATAAATTGTAATAGATACTCACCGTACTATGTGCTATGTGATGAGCATTGGCGTCTGTCCTCACGTTCAACGGTTTTCCCTCCGACTGTAGCTTATGATCTCCATTAGGTGGCCTGGAGGAGCCTTTTCTCTCAAATCTCCGACACACTATGGCCGATGTAGCCTTTGCATATTGGAGATTTGCCTGCATGACCCTGACTGTACCTACATCTCCATAGAAAGTTGACACTCACTCTTCCCAGCGATCTCTTCCAGTCGTGGCGCGACCTTTGCCGGAGGGGGCTTCGGACGGCTCATTGTCGTGGTTGGCCGTTAAGCCTACTTCCGACTCTGAGCTTCCCTGAGTCGCAGGACGCTCATCCTCCTGTAGACGGAATTTAATCTTTTCTATCCCAAGTGGGTAAGCATGTCCTGCGCTTTTAGTACCTCCACGGACTCTCTATCCATCGAGAATGTCTGGGGTTTATCCAAAGACCGTCACAGCCCGGTATTCAGCTTGTGGTGGCCGACCTTTAGTCTTCTAAGGATACAGTCGGCATCGGGCCTTACCCCATCCTTATCTGGTATGGGCACGGTACATGTACACGGCTTTGGGATGGCCTGGAGGCTATCGGCTTCCCAAAGTTTTAGACTTGGAACTACTTCCTTTAGCCATTGTGTATTTACATCGTCTGCACATGTGACCAGTAGAAAACCCGTTCTCAGTTTGCACTGGTCTAGCCTTACTTGAGGGCCATCTTCCGGTATTTCCTCCAGTACATTTTCAATTGCCGATTCTGCTACCTTTAGCTTTGTAGAATCTATCTTTGTTTCTGGCTATCCAGCTTCTACTACTGCCACCCTTACAGCTGTCAAGGCCTTTTTAAAAGACCTTCTCTCGATATTCCTTTTTTTGAGGTGTACTTCGGGAGGTGTGGTTTTATCTAACGTTGGCCGCTTTTTGGAGTTGATGTGTTGTTGGCCTCTCTGCTTAGGAGTTACCTTTGCTGTAGGCTTTGGTTTCTGCTTCTTCACCTCCTTGTTTTCGGTCTCACCCTTTTCTAGAGACTTTTTGATCACCTGGTGTTTTACCTCGGCGAACTCGAGACCTTTCTTCACGGGCCTGCGTACCTTGTTCTTTGAGGTACCTGATAGTCATGCCTGGATAACTTTCTCGGTCGACATTAGGTCAATATCATCCTCGGAATTGACCTTAAAACTGACCTTTCCCGCTTGTGGTTTCTGGTCCTCTGCCTTTGCCACCTGCTTTACAGCTTCTGGATTTGAGGTACTCGCCTTTTTAGCTTGCCTTTCGGCTTTAGCTTGCCGGCGTTTTCCATTCGGCTTCTGGCTTCCACTCCTTTTTCTTTTCTTGTGCTTTTTCTAGATCCATGTCCGTCCCACAAGAAGCTAGGGAAGGGATAGTCCACCTAATCAGGTAAGGCTAATTACAAGGGGGTTTCGCCCGATGCCCCCAGGGGCTGTTTGCGACCAACTTACCCCGTTGGCCATTCAGTACATCAGCACGGTACCTCACACCTTCACTTGGGGTTGTTGGTGTAATTATTAGCCGTAAGATGAGGGGGGGGACATCGGGTCCTCTCCCAGCTTGTCGTTGCCCGAGGTGTGCCACTAGGTAGTTATTACACAAGGGTCGTACCGATTCGGAGGGAGGGGTATCCGGAAGCCTAGTAGCGGTCAGCCACTCAAGCTCTCGCATCCAATACACGAAATATTTTAAATTTCAGGTAGCCATAGTCCTTTAATGTACATAAAATCAAAGAAAATTAAAAGCGTGCCTTATTCATTAAATGACGAAAAATATCAACCAACCAAACCAACATCAACACAAAATACAAATTCGAAAGATCGTTTATTAGAAAATAACTCAAATTCCAATTCGAGTACCACTCCGGATATGCAAGACGCAAGAACTGATTTTTACAACACAGATAACGATTTTAGCGATAAAAATCTATCGTTTAGTAATTCGAGTATAGAAAACGATGAAAAGCAACAAGAGAAAATTGTACGGAAAAAAATGCAACGACCAATTGTAAAGAAAACTGCTGATAAAGAAACTGGAACTGTAGTGAGAAAGAAAAGAATTGCGTATAGTAGAAGAAGAGCGAAAAGAGATGAACAGAAATTAAATTTGCATTGTCAACATCAAGGAAATTTTTCCAGTTTATTGGAATTGGATTTGGATTTGGATTCGTTGTTTGAAGATCAGCATCGATTACAACATAGAAAAGGTAATTTTTTATATATTTATTTTACGATTTTAATTAAATTAAATTTTACCCTGTACAAGACGTTATTCACACTCTTTCTTTATATATGTAAATGGCTCAATTTTTTTTTTTTTTTTTTTTTTTTTTTTTTTTTTTTTTTTTTTTTTTTTTTTTATAACATATCTAGCGATATCTTTCCCATCCAAAAGATCTTTGTATGACTATAATAATATAGAAATTTTACCCTGTACAAGACGTTATTCACACTCTTTCTTTATATGTGTAAATGGCTCAATTTTTTTTTTTTTTTGATAACATATCTGGCGATATCTATCTTCCCTATCCAAAAGGTCTTTGTATGACTATAATAATATAGAAATTTTACCCTGTACAAGACGTTATTCACACTCTTTCTTTATATATGTAAATGGCTCAATTTTTTTTTTTTTTTTTTTTTTTTTTTTTTTTTTTTTTTTTTTTTTTTTTATAACATATCTGGCGATATCTTTCCCATCCAAAAGATCTTTGTATGACTATAATAATATAGAAATTTTACCCTGGACAAGACGTTATTCACACTCTTTCTTTATATGTGTAAATGGCTCAATTTTTTTTTTTTTTTTTTTTTTTTTTTTTTTTTTTTTTTTTTTATAACATATCTAGCGATATCTTTCCCATCCAAAAGATCTTTGTATGACTATAATAATATAGAAATTTTACCCTGGACAAGACGTTATTCACACTCTTTCTATGTGTAAATGGCTCAATTTTTTTTTTTTTTTTTTTTTTTTTTTTTTTTTTTTTTTTTTTTTTTTTTTTTTTTTATAACATATCTGGCGATATCTTTCCCATCCAAAAGATCTTTGTATGACTATAATAATATAGAAATTTTACCCTGTACAAGACGTTATTCACACTCTTTCTTTATATATGTAAATGGCTCATTTTTTTTTTTTTTTTTTTTTTTTTTTATAACATATCTGGCGATATCTTTCCCATCCAAAAGATCTTTGTATGAGTATAATAATATAGAAATTTTACCCTGTACAAGACGTTATTCACACTCTTTCTTTATATGTGTAAATGGCTCAATTTTTTTTTTTTTTGATAACATATCTGGCGATATCTATCTTCCCTATCCAAAAGGTCTTTGTATGACTATAATAATATAGAAATTTTACCCTGTACAAGACGTTATTCACACTCTTTCTTTATATATGTAAATGGCTCAATTTTTTTTTTTTTTTTTTTTTTTTTTTTTTTTTTTTTTTTTTTTTTTTTTTTATAACATATCTGGCGATATCTTTCCCATCCAAAAGATCTTTGTATGACTATAATAATATAGAAATTTTACCCTGGACAAGACGTTATTCACACTCTTTCTTTATATGTGTAAATGGCTCAATTTTTTTTTTTTTTTTGTTTTTTTTTTTTTTTTTTTTTTTTATAACATATCTGGCGATATCTTTCCCATCCAAAAGATCTTTGTATGACTATAATAATATAGAAATTTTACCCTGGACAAGACGTTATTCACACTCTTTCTTTATATGTGTAAATGGCTCAATTTTTTTTTTTTTTTTTTTTTTTTTTTTTTTATAACATATCTGGCGATATCTTTCCCATCCAAAAGATCTTTGTATGACTATAATAATATAGAAATTTTACCCTGGACAAGACGTTATTCACACTCTTTCTTTATATGTGTAAATGGCTCAATTTTTTTTTTTTTTTTTTTTTTTTTTTTTTTTTTTATAACATATCTGGCGATATCTTTCCCATCCAAAAGATCTTTGTATGACTATAATAATATAGAAATTTTACCCTGGACAAGACGTTATTCACACTCTTTCTTTATATGTGTAAATGGCTCAATTTTTTTTTTTTTTTTTTTTTTTTTTTTTTTATAACATATCTGGCGATATCTTTCCCATCCAAAAGATCTTTGTATGACTATAATAATATAGAAATTTTACCCTGGACAAGACGTTATTCACACTCTTTCTTTATATGTGTAAATGGCTCAATTTTTTTTTTTTTTTTTTTTTTTTTTTTTTTTTTTTTTATAACCTATCTGGCGATATCTTTCCCATCCAAAAGATCTTTGTATGACTATAATAATATAGAAATTTTACCCTGGACAAGACGTTATTCACACTCTTTCTTTATATGTGTAAATGGCTCAATTTTTTTTTTTTTTTTTTTTTTTTTTTTTTTTTTTTTTTTTTTTTTTATAACATATCTGGCGATATCTTTCCCATCCAAAAGATCTTTGTATGACTATAATAATATAGAAATTGTACCCTGTACAAGACGTTATTCACACTCTTTCTTTATATATGTAAATGGCTCATTTTTTTTTTTTTTTTTTTTTTTTATAACATATCTGGCGATATCTTTCCCATCCAAAAGATCTTTGTATGACTATAATAATATAGAAATTGTACCCTGTACAAGACGTTATTCACACTCTTTCTTTATATATGTAAATGGCTCATTTTTTTTTTTTTTTTTTTTTTTTTTATAACATATCTGGCGATATCTTTCCCATCCAAAAGATCTTTGTATGACTATAATAATATAGAAATTTTACCCTGGACAAGACGTTATTCACACTCTTTCTTTATATGTGTAAATGGCTCAATTTTTTTTTTTTTTTTTTTTTTTTTTTTTTATAACATATCTGGCGATATCTTTCCCATCCAAAAGATCTTTGTATGACTATAATAATATAGAAATTTTACCCTGGACAAGACGTTATTCACACTCTTTCTTTATATGTGTAAATGGCTCAATTTTTTTTTTTTTTTTTTTTTTTTTTTTTTATAACATATCTGGCGATATCTTTCCCATCCAAAAGATCTTTGTATGACTATAATAATATAGAAATTTTACCCTGGACAAGACGTTATTCACACTCTTTCTTTATATGTGTAAATGGCTCAATTTTTTTTTTTTTTTTTTTTTTTTTATAACATATCTGGCGATATCTTTCCCATCCAAAAGATCTTTGTATGACTATAATAATATAGAAATTTTACCCTGGACAAGACGTTATTCACACTCTTTCTTTATATGTGTAAATGGCTCAATTTTTTTTTTTTTTTTTTTTTTTTTTTTTATAACATATCTGGCGATATCTTTCCCATCCAAAAGATCTTTGTATGACTATAATAATATAGAAATTTTACCCTGTACAAGACGTTATTCACACTCTTTCTTTATATATGTAAATGGCTCATTTTTTTTTTTTTTTTTTTTTTTTTTTTTTTTTTTTTTTTTTTTTTATAACATATCTGGCGATATCTTTCCCATCCAAAAGATCTTTGTATGACTATAATAATATAGAAATTTTACCCTGTACAAGACGTTATTCACACTCTTTCTTTATATATGTAAATGGCTCATTTTTTTTTTTTTTTTTTTTTTTTTTTTTTTTTTTTTTTTTTTTTTTTTTTTATAACATATCTGGCGATATCTTTCCCATCCAAAAGATCTTTGTATGACTATAATAATATAGAAATTTTACCCTGGACAAGACGTTATTCACACTCTTTCTTTATATGTGTAAATGGCTCAATTTTTTTTTTTTTTTTTTTTTTTTTTATAACATATCTGGCGATATCTTTCCCATCCAAAAGATCTTTGTATGACTATAATAATATAGAAATTTTACCCTGGACAAGACGTTATTCACACTCTTTCTTTATATGTGTAAATGGCTCAATTTTTTTTTTTTTTTTTATAACATATCTGGCGATATCTTTCCCATCCAAAAGATCTTTGTATGACTATAATAATATAGAAATTTTACCCTGGACAAGACGTTATTCACACTCTTTCTTTATATGTGTAAATGGCTCAATTTTTTTTTTTTTTTTTTTTTTTTTTTTTTTTTTTTATAACCTATCTGGCGATATCTTTCCCATCCAAAAGATCTTTGTATGACTATAATAATATAGAAATTTTACCCTGGACAAGACGTTATTCACACTCTTTCTTTATATGTGTAAATGGCTCAATTTTTTTTTTTTTTTTTTTTTTTTTTTTTTTTTTTTTTTTTTTTTTTTTTTTTTTTTTTATAACATATCTGGCGATATCTTTCCCATCCAAAAGATCTTTGTATGACTATAATAATATAGAAATTGTACCCTGTACAAGACGTTATTCACACTCTTTCTTTATATATGTAAATGGCTCATTTTTTTTTTTTTTTTTTTTTTTTTTTATAACATATCTGGCGATATCTTTCCCATCCAAAAGATCTTTGTATGACTATAATAATATAGAAATTTTACCCTGGACAAGACGTTATTCACACTCTTTCTTTATATGTGTAAATGGCTCAATTTTTTTTTTTTTTTTTTTTTTTTTTTTTTTTTTTTTTTTTTTTTTTTTATAACATATCTGGCGATATCTTTCCCATCCAAAAGATCTTTGTATGACTATAATAATATAGAAATTTTACCCTGGACAAGACGTTATTCACACTCTTTCTTTATATGTGTAAATGGCTCAATTTTTTTTTTTTTTTTTTTTTTTTTTTTTATAACATATCTGGCGATATCTTTCCCATCCAAAAGATCTTTGTATGACTATAATAATATAGAAATTTTACCCTGGACAAGACGTTATTCACACTCTTTCTTTATATGTGTAAATGGCTCAATTTTTTTTTTTTTTTTTTTTTTTTTTTTATAACATATCTGGCGATATCTTTCCCATCCAAAAGATCTTTGTATGACTATAATAATATAGAAATTTTACCCTGGACAAGACGTTATTCACACTCTTTCTTTATATGTGTAAATGGCTCAATTTTTTTTTTTTTTTTTTTTTTTTTTTTTTTTTTTTTTTTTTTTTTTTATAACATATCTGGCGATATCTTTCCCATCCAAAAGATCTTTGTATGACTATAATAATATAGAAATTTTACCCTGGACAAGACGTTATTCACACTCTTTCTTTATATGTGTAAATGGCTCAATTTTTTTTTTTTTTTTTTTTTTTTTTATAACATATCTGGCGATATCTTTCCCATCCAAAAGATCTTTGTATGACTATAATAATATAGAAATTTTACCCTGGACAAGACGTTATTCACACTCTTTCTTTATATGTGTAAATGGCTCAATTTTTTTTTTTTTTTTTTTTTTTTTATAACATATCTGGCGATATCTTTCCCATCCAAAAGATCTTTGTATGACTATAATAATATAGAAATTTTACCCTGGACAAGACGTTATTCACACTCTTTCTTTATATGTGTAAATGGCTCAATTTTTTTTTTTTTT